>CM046671.1:43845788-46658288 GCA_025594165.1 Tamias sibiricus | reverse complement strand
TCATTATTTCAAACCATACCAATAGCCAGGACTTAAAGGAGAATGACCAGAAGCAGGAAAGGCTTTTGGTTTTCTTGTGAGGTAGATGCATCACCAATTTAAATGGATCATTTTAAAACCAGAGGCAAGGAACTTAAGTGTTTATCTCCACAAACACAATAAGACAAAGGGGCAAAGAGAACAGGGGAGGGAAAAGGGCAGAGGAGGAAATTCGGAAGGGAAACAATGTTGGTGGGAGTTGGTCGCCCACTGAGTTTCACAGTTCTGTGTCCTTTTCTCCCACAGCCACTTTGTCACCTTGTCAGGCCCAGTAGGAGCCGAGGTGAGGGTGCTGCCTGGCAGGTTCCTTCCGGAAACCTGCAGATTTGATCCAGGCCTGGCAGGATGAGAAGGATTATGGCAGAGGAGTGAAGTTTCGACTTGCTTAGTGTTTAAGAGAAAAGTTTGTCCACCCAGCAGACAGCAGCTGAAAGTTGACTATTCCCCAGGCATTGTGTTGAGCCCCAGAGGGATGGCACAAGGCTCTGAACCGATTTGTTGGGGAGGGTATTAGTCAGGGTGATGTTAGTTTTGTAAACTATTACTTTTTTGTTAGGTCACTATTGATATTTTGAGGCATGATTTATAATATATTAAAATGTTAACATGTTTTGACATGTGTGCACAGGAAAAACCATTGTCTCAACCAAGATAGTGAATGTATTCATCATCCCCAAATTTTCCTCATGCTCCCTGATAGGCTCTCTGGTCCCCAATGTCACCTATTCCTTCCCATCACCACTGATCTTTCTAACACCATAAATTAGTGTCTGAATTTTAGAATTTTATATAAATTGAATTATATAGTAGTGTTCTTTGATTGCTCAAATTTCAGCAGAATTTTTTTGGAAATTCTTATTGCATGTTTTGATAGCTTTACTGAAGATGCTATAATTTGGACCTTGAATGTCCCCAATGATATATACGTTGAAGGCTTGATTCCCTGGGTGTGGTACTATTAGGAGGTAGTTAAACCTTTAGAAGATGGGGCTTGGGGGGAGGAAGTTAGGTCATTGAAGGAATGTCTCTGAAGGAGATATTGGCATCCCAGCTTCCCCTTCCCCTCTTTCCCCTCCTGGACAAGTTAAGGGCAAGAGGTCTTATCTGCCATGTGCACTTATTGCGATGTACTGTGCCACTACAGGCTCAAAGCAACAGGATCAAGAGATCATGGACTGAAACTCCTGAAATCATGACCCAAAAAGAAACTTTTCCCTTACTAAGTTGATTAGCTCAAGTGTTTTGTCACAGTGACGGAAAGCTGACTAACAGAAGAGTAGCATTCCATTGTATGGTTATACCATGGTTTATTCATTCACGTGCTGATGGGTATTTGATATTTCCTGTTTTAGACTGTTCAAAATAAATCTGTGGGGAACATTTGTGTACAAGTGTTTGTGTGGACGTATGCTTTCATTTCTTTGTGGTACAAACCTAAGAGGGAAGGGTTGGATCATAAAGTAGGTGTGTATTTAACCTTTCAAAATACTACCAAACATCTCCAAAGGAGTTTGGCTATTTTATATTCCCACAGTAGTGTGTGAGTCCAGTTTGTTCATCACATCCTTTTTGTTTTGCGCCTCACTGAGGTTTTAATTTGCATTCACCTAGTGACTAATGCTATTGAATCTTTTTTATGTGCTTTTTTTCCATCCATTCATCATCTTTGGGTGGAATATTTGTTCATCTATTGTCCATTTAATTGTGCTGTCCCATATTTTTTCTTACTATTCCTCTTATTGACTTCTTGAGACTTCTTAAATATTCCAGATAAAGTCCTTTATATCTGATTTGCAAGTATTTCCCCTGACCTGTAGCCCCCTCCATTTTCTTAACCATGTCTTTCAAACAGCAGTCACTTTTAGTTTTGAAACATTAATTTATCAGTTGGACTATGTATTAGTGTTGTATCTAAGAAATATTAATCTAACTTGGCCAAAAAGATTTATTGTCATATTTTCTTCTAAAACATAGTTTTAGTTTTTAAACTTTCTTGTATGATCCATTTGAATTAGTCTTTACATACAGTCTGGATCAAAGTTATTTTACCCAACTTTAAAGAACTGTACCAGTATCATTAAAAAAAAAAAAAAAAGGTATCTTTTCTCCACTGAATTATCTCAGCACCTTTGTTAAAAATCAGTTGTCTCTGTGTATCTATTATGGGACTCTTATTCTGTTCCATTGGTCTATGTGTCTATACTGATGCTAATGCCATACTGTTTTGATTACTGAAGTAAACCTTGAAGTCAGGAAGTACAAGTCTTCTAGGCTTGTTCATTTCTTTCCTCTTTGAAAAGATCTATACTTGGTCCTTTGAGTTTCCCTATGAATTTTATTTGGTCTATTGATTGCTATGGGGGAAAAATTCCTGCTGGGGCTTTGATTTGGATCTATAGATCAATTTGGAGAGAACTGACATCTTCAAAATATTTTCTTTTCATCCATGAACATGGTAGTTCTCTCCATGCACTTAGGTCATTAACTTCTCCAGGAATATTTTGTAGTTTTCTGTACATGGGAACTACATACCTTTCATGTAATTGATCTGTAAGCATTTTATGGTTTCAATGTATTAAATTTTCAAATTCTAATTGTTCATTGGTACCATTTAGACATACAACTGAATTTTACGTATTGATCCTGTGTTCTGCAACATTGTTGAATTTAATCATTCAACTAGTTTCCCCCAGGATTTTCTGATATGATCATATCGGTGAATAACACCAGCTTTACTTTTTTCTTTCCAATCTACATGCCTTTTTTATTTCTTGTTGTATGGCTATAACATTAAATAATGTTGGGTAGAAGTGCTAGAGTGGAAATTCTTGTCTGGTTCTCTATCTTGAGAGGAATATTGTTAATCCATTCTACAGGGTGTTTCCATAAGGTGATTTTTCTTTCTTCCTTCCTTTCTTTCTTTTCTTTTTTTTAATCTTTATTAAGTTGAGGAAGTTTCCATCTTTTCCTTCTTAGAGTTTATACCAGGCATACATATTAGATTTTGTTAAATTATTTTTTCTCAAGCAGTATTTTATTGATACAATTTAAAATTGTTAAGCAGGAACAAATTGTACTTGGTCATGATGTGTTTTAATACATTGTTGGATTTGATTTTCTAATTTTTTACATTTTTGCATCTTTGTTCATGCTCTATATTTTTCTTTTTTAATTTTTTAGCTGTCAATGGACCTTTATCTTTATCTATTTATATGTGGTGCTGAGAATTGAACCCAGTGCCTCACATATGCTAGGCAAGCACTTTATCACTGAGCTACAACCCTAGTCCTGTATTTTTCTTTAATGCATTTGATTTTGTTAGGTGATTCTTGTCTTTTTGGATGAACTGGGAATTATTTGTTCCTCTTCCGTTATCTGAAAGAGTTTGTGTAGGATTGGCATTATTTCAAACTTAACTATTTGGAATTTACCAACACAGGCAGTCATCTGGGCCTGGGAAAGCCCTTCTGGAAAATATTTAAGTACAAATTTTATTTCTTTAATAATTATTGGGCCATTTAGGTTATCTACTCTTCTTGAGT
This sequence comes from Tamias sibiricus, assembly GCA_025594165.1. Lineage (NCBI taxonomy): Eukaryota > Metazoa > Chordata > Mammalia > Rodentia > Sciuridae > Tamias > Tamias sibiricus. Next base: position 46,654,707 of record CM046671.1, on the reverse strand, counting down.
GAGACTTTACCAGACAGTTTCTGTGAAAGGAATTTGTCCATTTCATGTAATTTGTTAAATATTTTGGCATAAGGTTGGTATTTCTTTTTTGTTTGTTTTGGTACTGAGGATTGAACTCATGGACACTCAACCAGTGAGCCACATCCCCAGCTCTATTTTGTATTTTATGTAGAGACAGGGTCTCACTGAGTTGCTTAGCGTCTTGCCATTGCTGAGGCTAGTTTCAATTCGTGATCCTCCTGCCTCAGCCTCCCGAGCTGCTGGGATTACAGGTGTGTGCCTCTGCACCTGACTGGTATTTCTTATATTTCCATATGTGCAGTCTAAAGTATTGTTATTAACCTGGTTATGGCAATTTGTGGCATGTTTTCTGATCACCCTAGATAGAGGTGTATCAATTTTATTGATCTTTTCAAGGAACCAGACTTTCTTTATTTTCCTTTTTTTATTTCATCAATTTCTTCTTTGATCTTCATTATTACCTTTCCTGTTTACTGTGGGTTTAACTTGATCTTTTTCCAGTTTAACATCGAAACTTCCATCATTGATTTAAGACCTTTATTGTTTTTATTTTATTTTTATTCAACATTGTATATATAACAATAGCATTCATTACATTTCATATGACATATATAAAGCAACTTTTAATATAACACTGTTTGAATACAAAGAATATTCATACTATTCGTGTCTTCAATTATGTGTTTAAGATACTAATATTGTTTATAATTCAGACTTTTAGTGCTGTAAGTTTCCCATACTGCTCTTTACCAGTATTCCATATATTTTGATGTGCTGTATTTTCATTTCTGAATACTTTGTAATTTCCCTTTTTTTTTTCCCTCAACCCTGGCTTATTTAGAAGCATGTTACTTATTATAAAAATATTTGAAGATTTGGCAGAGATCTTTCTATTATTTAAGTTAATTCCATTGTTCTTGGAGAACATGCCTTGTACAACTGGAATCCTTTAAATTTATTGAGAGCTTTTATGGGTCACAGTCTGGTCTGTTCATGGGTACTTGAGCAGAATGTACAATCTGTTGTTGTGTGGAATAGTCTATAAATGTCAATTAGGTTAAGTTGGTGGATAGTTTTCTTGAATCTTCTAAATACTTACTGATTTTCTGTTTTATTTTATAGATTGCTGTGGGTACTGTTGAAGTTTTCAACATTAATTATAGGGTTTTTATCAGATTTTGCTTCAGATACTTCAAATACTCATTTCCTCTTCACAAACTGACCTCTTTACTGTTATGAAAAGACCTTTTTTTTTCATGTCTGGCAATATTCTTTTCTCTGAAATCCTTATTGCCTGCTATGAATATCGTCAGTACTACTTGCTTTGGATTAGCATTAGCCTGGTGTATTCTTCATTCATTTGTTTACTTTTAGCTTATTTTAGCCCTCGCATGAGAAGTTCGCTTTTATAGAAGTCATCTAGGGTCTTGCTTTTTCATGCAATCTCACTCTAAATTGGCATATTTAGATCATTTAGATTTAATGTGACTATTGATATGGTTAGGCTGGAACTTATCATTTTGCTATTTTTTATTTGTTTCATCTGCAACTTTATTGCATTTCCCCCCTTTTTCCCCCTTTTGTGCCTTTAGAACTATTCAAATTTGTGGGATTTTTTTCTTGCTATAGTTCCTTGCAATGGACACCATTTCATTAGGGGTAGTAGTGTATATTTTTAACTCATCACAGGCTTTAAGTGATATTAAATAACTATGTAGACAGTATAAGATCATTCAATATCATTGTCATATCTTTTACTTTTATGTATGTTGTAAATTCTATGTAACATTTGTTATGCTTAAGCAGCCTGTTATCTTTTTAAGGAGCTTTATAATGTAAAATAATATTTACCATTATAGTTACCTTTTTCAATGTTTTTTATTCCTTTTTATAGATACATGGTGACAATTGTCACCATTTCCATTATGCTAAAGGACTTCTTTGTAGTGCAGGTCTGCTGTTGGTTAGTTATTTCACCTTTGTGTGTCTGATAAATCCTTTGTTTTTCAAATATATTTGCATGGGGTATAAGATCTTAGGTTGGCAGTCTTTTATTATAAAATTTCAATTTTGTATACATATTTAAAAAATGGCTAAGTACTTTCCAATGCTCTCTAAATCTTGTCTTTATCTTTTTAAAAATCTGTTCTAATTAGTTATACGTGACAGCAAAATGCATTTCAATTCATTGTACACAAATGAAGCACAACTTTTCATCTCTCTGGTCATACACGATGTAGAGTCTCACCACATGCACAGTCATACGTGTACATAGGGTAATGATATTCATTTCATCCCACCATCTTTTCATTTAGAAGTTCAGTTTGGATGTTCATCTTTCATATCCCTGCCTAACTTTTTGAATATATGGGAGACTATAACGAAGTTGTAAAGGTTCTTGACTGATATTCTAATATCAATTTTAATAGATTAATATTTCTCTATAGTCTTATTTTCCTGCTTCTTTGAATGCCTCTTTATTTTTTCCACATGTTATAACTTGTACTGGTTGCACACTGATGTTTTTTGTATTCTTGCAAATATTTGTAAAGTTTGTTCTGGAACACAGTTATGTGGACGCAGTTTGATTGTTTTGCATATTGCTTTTAAGAAGTGTTAGATGGAACCAGAGAAGCATTTAGTGCAAGGCCAATGATTTCTCATGAATAGAACAAGATCTTTCTGAATGGTTTACCAAATGCCCCGAGAGATTTCCTAGTCTGGCTAGTGGCAGTGTTCCTGTATGCATGCTGGTAACTTTCTTTCCATTCACTTTGGATGATCTTTTCCTGTCCTCAGGAACTCTGGTGAATACTCACAGGTGACACTCAATTGATTCCCAGGTTCCTTTCTTGGGCATTTCTCTCCCATATTTTCTCTGATGAAGTCTATCTGATTTGCTCCCCTCGGTCTTCTAACCTGGGGAGTCTGATGAGCCTTGCAGGCTTCCCCTCCTCTGTGTCATGGCATAAAATCTTCTCAAGGCAGTAAGCTGGGCCAGTTGAGGACTTAACCTCCTTTGTCTTCCAACTTTCTGAAATAGCATCTGTGTTGCTTGATGTCTAGTATCTTAAAATGAGTTGTTATATTTAGTCTAGCTTTTTGTATGTTTCAGAGAGGAGAAATTTGATCCATGTTTCTCTCTTGGCCAGACACACAAGTCTTGCAACCATTTGTATTTAAAATGTATTGACAATGTGTAATGACCTACAACAAAATGATTAAACACTTTTATCTAATATTCTACCTCTGTAATTAAATGTTACAGGTTTATAGAATTTCTAAGATTTTTGACATTAAAATGCTTAGTGTTCAATACCAAATTTGTTAGATACATTAAAATATTTCACAGCATATCATAAGTACAACCTCACAGAAACGTACATTCATATGAATAAAGACTCAATACAGTCAGCCCGCAGGATCCATAGATTCCACATCCACGCATTCAACCAACTGTGCATAGAAACTATTAGAGAAAAAAAATGCATCTGTACTGAATATGTACAGATTTTTTGTCCTTATTTTCTGAACAATGTAGTATAATAACCATCTATAATGTATTAAGCTTTAAGAGTAATCTAGAGATTTAAGTATATGAGAGGATGTATATAGGTTCTATGCAAATACCATGCCCCCCCTTTTTTAAAGGGACTTTGTGCCTCGTGGATTTTGTTATCTACGGGGAGGTCCTTGAAGCAATCCCTATAGATACCCAGGGGTGACAGTACACAAATGATGCATGCCGCATTTCAGGGAAATGGAATTAAGTATTTCCTCCTCATTTAAAAAATGTATTCCAGATCCTTTGGTTCATAAGCATGATGATTAGTGTTCACGCTATTGTGTGAGATGTGCCTCCTTCTAAACCTTGTTACAACATTGGCATGTTACCGTCTAATGTGAAAAAAAAAATTGTATTCCATCACTGTATTAGAATGCATTAACTTGGAAATTAATTTGATCATCTATTTTGAACTATCATAAAACATTACAAGCATACAAAGGAGGGAATAAATACATGTGGACATACCATTGACATTAAAAAAACCAGCATTAACAATGTTGTTGAAGGACCCTAGTGCAGCAATTTGGAGTTACCTTACCCTTCCCTCATTGATTACTGCTGTGATGACCACTGCATATATTAAGCTCCAGGCCATATGTAATACTGCTTTCTGTTTGCAAACTATTAATAAAATATTTATACATACATATTTTCTGTGATGTGATATTGTCAGTATTATATTTGGAAGACATCCTCATATATGATTGTTGAAGTGTGGCATTTCTGGATATACATAGCTTCATGATTCATTCTCCTTCTGATGGAGTTAGATGGCCTTAATGTTTTACTGTTAAAAACATGCTATAAAAATTCTTGTCTCTGTGCACGTGTGAATTTCTCTAGGTTAGGGTATATAGGTATGAGAAAATTTGTAGGCTTTGGGTTGATAATTATGTTTTATAGAGACAGATTTCATAACTTCTCTGGTATTACCTGTTCTCTGGAAGGAGGCTTGTTTTATATCTCCAGGTAGATACTAACTTTTCCCCATATGCTTCTTAAAAGCACCATAAATTGCACTATTAATTAGATCAACTGAAACTGAACTGAAAATCTGGAACCTTTCTGATTTATCTGTATAACTATGACTTAGTTACCTAGCGTTAGGAGTCTTGTAGAATTTCAGTATTTATTTTGGCACCTTTCATAAATGATTGCTGATACTGAAAGTCACTGCATAATGAGGTCCTTGGAATTTGCCTGCTGGGCCCACCTTGGGCTAAATTCCTCTCAGCTACATCACTGTGGAGCAGCAGTGCTTCCTGCCAGTGTCCATGTTCATGTTCAGACCCCTGTGCTTGGCTCAGCTGCCAGTTCTGCCTTCTCTGGAAGGCTGTCTTTCTGAGACCAGTGTTTTCACATGATGGGAAGAATCACCTGGCTACAACCAACTGGGTCATCTTGACCTATTGTCAGATTCTGTCTTCTTTCTTCTGACCTCCTCGGACTACAGTCGGTCATCACTGTCTAATATACCTCAATGATTTCTTGGAGGAGGATTCTGAAAAAACTTGTTGGGGTTTTCAGGGCCAGGTGATGTTGGAATGTCTGTGGTTACAAAGACCTCCAGCCTTTGGTTACCCTGCAGCTATCGTAGGGCCACTCCCAACCCACTACCCAACCGTGTTCTTTGTCCTCTGATGATCTCTTGCTCTGGTACAGCATCACCTGGCTCAGCAGGAGGAGGAAGGAGGGTAAGTTGAGTGGCAGCACATGGTGTGACATCAGTCCCTCCTTCACTGGGAAAGAAGCTGTTAAAATAGGTCCTTTGACTTTGCTCTGGCCTCCTTTCTAATAGGCTGCCATTGGCATGTGATTATTACTTACTAATTATATACCATTCACTTGTAGTCCCTACCCATACTTACTCCCCAGAGTCCCTCTACTATATTTTAGCAACTTACCTGGGTACAACATACATTTTAAACAGAGATAGTCTTTTGCTCCCTTTGTCAGGCCTGAGCTCCCTGAGGATGCATGTGTTTTGGTTATCACTGTTTCACTCTTACCCAAGAGGACTTGATGTAGAGGAATTGGCAATACTCTTAAGCGATTGCTGTTAAAATGCCTTCCTTTCACAAATTGTGTAAAAACAAAGGACCATGAGGACTCACTGCTAGCGCCCCTTCCCAGACCTGGTGTGTGGGAAGGAAAGACTGGGAGGTGTAACGTGTGTTAGCACACTGTCCCACGGTATGAATTACAGTGTATTGACCGCCTAGGGGGATGCACCCTGGAGCCCTGCCTCTCTTAATGGCATGTGCACAAGCTGGGGAGAGGGATATTTTTCAAAGTATGTTGAGTCCTTCTAGGCAACCTGAAATCATACTCCACAGATAGCAGACTTCTTCACTACCTTGCTAGTCTGAGTTCTTGGGAAGTGGCCCATTCCACTGTGCCTTTGGGCACTCAGAGTGAGCATGCCCCATCTTGGCTAGATGGATTAGCATAAAGGGAATACACACTGCTCAAACTTACTTAGGAACTCTGCTGCTGTTGCTTTTTATTTGAAGGTGTTCGGGGCTGGACAAGGGCCCAAAGCTTATCTTAAGTCAGGGTGTGTCCAAAAGATGGTTGCAGGGCCCTGGAATAAGGGCTGTGGAGTGTGGTGGTACACAGTATCATGGCTAGAAACCAGGTGAGGAAACTGCCCTTAATGACAGGGAACTACTGTTCCCCCATGATTACTTGAGCTTCCGTGAGACTGATACATATATATATTTTTTTAAATATTTATTTATTTACTTTAGTTGTACACAATGTGTTTACTTGTACGTGGTGCTGAGGATCGAACCCGGGCCGCGCACGTGCTAGGCGAGCGCTCTACCGCTGAGCCACAATCCCAGCCCTGATACATATATTTCTAACACTCATTTGATTGTCACTGCAGCTCCTTAAGAAATATCTCCATGTTTGCTGGTTTGTCTCCTCCTCTGAGGAGGAATTGGAAGCCCCAGAGGTCAAGCCATGTGCACACAGTTGTTTGTTCAGTACAGACAATGCCAGGTGGCCTCAACCCTGAGTTTCTTTGGCTTGAGAGCCCAGATTTGCAACATGTCCCTGGCCCCCTCCCACTTCTTCCCTCAGGCCCGTCATGGAGCACGGGGTCCAGTGGTCTTCACTCCTTACTGCTGTAGTGTTCTGTACATTTGGCCAAGGTGGTTCCTGCCAAATGGGCCTAGCAGCGTGGAGTGTCTGGAGTGTAACAAACGCCGGGGCTGTTTGTATGAGCACGTGCGTGAGGTGGTCTTAAAAGCTAAGAGTTTGGGCTAGACGGAGGGCAACACTCCTCACAGATAGATGCATACTGTGCTGAGAAGATCGAAGAGAGGCCCCAGCCTGCAGCAAAGCTTCTTAAACATTTTCAGTTAAAACTTTTTTTGAAAGTTGCTGTGTGTGTCAGTGAAGTTTATTTGTTGTCTTTCAGTTTAAGAGAACTAGTTATAGGGCTTAAGGCAGCATTTGTCAACTTTTTCCCATTATCATTCACCTAAGGAACTTTTAATACATTTTTTCTTAATTACCCCTTCTGTACCCTCGCCCTCCTTGCAATTTGAATTCTGCCCATATACTGTATACTTGCTTATGTGCTGTGCTTCTGTGAAGACCATGGACCTTTGTAATATTTATTCTGTTTCTGCTCCCAAGAACCAGTGTTATTTCTTGCTCCTGTAGGAAGTTCGCGGTCTACAGTATTTAGTTTCAGTAGAGAGGACATGAGAAATGCTTGTATATTTATAGAAATAAAAACAAAATACTAATCATTGACAGCCTGTAATGACTATTAGGATGGCAAAACAATTCACGTCTAATGAGCATGTAATTACAGCTGCCAGGAAATAGCTATTAAATAAATGGAATCTACTGCATTGGCCAAGGAGACAGGATGGGTGGTGGCGAGCAGCCTTGAACACATGGCCTTATTGCCTGGGTCGGTCTGCAAGGGCTGCACAGGGCTCAGATTTACTTGCACTCAAGGTGACACCCCCAGAACTGTTAGTGCATACTTCCAGGTCAGAAGACCAGGCCACCTGCATCTGGAAATCTTGTCATACTTGTTAGGATTTTTGTGGTGGTCCTTAGGCCGTGTGTTTTTAGCCAAGGAATATTTTTAAAAATATTTATTTATTTGCTTTAGTTGTACACAATGCAATGCATTTATGTTTACGTGGTGCTGAGGATCGAACCCGGCCGCGCACACGTGCGAGGCGAGCGCTCTGCCGCTGAGCCACAACCCCAGCCCAAGGAATATTTTTGATAGTATTCTGACTTTTTTTTTTGTGTGGTAAAAAAATGTATATATCATTAAACCATTTCAACCATTTTAAATTGTGTAATTCAATGGTATTAGCTACCTGCTACCTGCACCACCACCACCACCACCACCACCACCACCACCACCACCGCCATTTCCAAAACTTTCATCACCTTAAATTCTGTACCCATTAGGCTGATATAGCACGGGAGAGTCTGGACACCTGAGGAATTAGCAGGAAGCAGGTTTATTGGCTGCATCCAGATCAGAGGGACTTTCATCTCAATTCTTCTTCTGAACTGGCTGCAGCCAATAAACCTGGCACTGGCCTCCTAAGCTGGGGATTGTGGGTTGAGTCCCATCTAGGCAGCCAAATGATGTCCTGTATCTGACAAAAGGAACTTACATGTTATAATTATGGTAGGGGGTTGTTCTTAATTATGGTAAGGATTTTCTGGGTGGGGGTCTCTGGGCTGTTTCAAGGCAATCACTCCCCAGTCTCTTTCCCCTGCAATCCCTCTTCTGTCTCTGTAGTTTCCCATTCTAGATATTTCGTATAAGTGCCATCATTCATCAGTATTTTCCCTTTGTGTTTGGCTTATTCTACTTGATATAATGTTTCTTCAAGGATCATCCATGTTGTGGCATGTATCTGATATGATTTTTAAATGTATCCTTAAATGAATCCATACCTATTAATGTATTCACATATATTTCAATTTTTTGGAAGGCACTGATTTTGATCATTGTTTTTCTCCTTTAAAGATTTCATTTCTTCATCTTTTTGAACATCTAAACTTCAGAGCTGAGAGATAATTGAATATGGTCACGTTGGAAACTTTTCCCCTTTTTGATTATGATGTCTATCTTTGTATTTTTTATAGGACGTGAAATACACAAAAATAATATTAAAATACATTGAGCAAGCTATAATACAAAGAATTTATATTTAAGTGGTAGGGAAATGATGACTACATTGAGACTTTCTAAAAATGAAGATCCATTGTATAGATCGACAGTAGTCAAAAGTCCTCTGAGAAAAAACTGAAGAATTCTTATAAATGTTACTTACTACGTTATAGGATTTCAGAATTGTAACATGATATCTAAGAGTTGAAAATTTGAAACTGTATATCAAAACATGCAACTGTGTACCTTTGTAAACACTGGCGACGCATGGGAACAATTTCCAGCAGTTTGGAGTTTCCAAGGTGAGGGTCAGGGCAGGGCAGGCTGGACTGAATGGGACCAGAGCCCCCTATAGGTCCTTATGCCCAGTTCTCTGTCTTGTTGGTGAGTGTGAAAGATAGTTCTCAGGATGTAGGGAATTGGGTATGGGTGTGTGTGTGTGTGTGTGTGTGTGTGTTTGTGTGTGTGCTTCTGGTTTTAGGTAGAAGCAGGTGCTGCTACAGAGCCTAGCTAGGTCACAGTCCTGAGCATAGCCAATTGGTAATGGTTTGGCTGAACATTGACCAGTGGTTGATATCACTGGCTATGCAGGAAAATCACCTGTGGACAAACATCAAGGCCAGATCTATACTCAAAACCAGTCAAAGGTGAGGCTTAAGGAGGTAGGGGGTGGAGACTGGGGGTGCAGTGGCCTAAGACTTCCAACACAATGATTCTCAGTGATCAGTTGAGGATATTGAGAGTCACAATTCTGAAAGTGTCAAAATATCAGAAATACAGTATTAATATATTAGAAAGATTTTTAATGTTTTATTAGTGCATTATATTGACACATAATACTAGGGTTTATTTGGTATACATGACATAATCATACATGCATGGGATTTGATTTTCTCCATTTCAGTTCCTGGTTCCACTTCTTTCCTTCTTCTCTTCCTTCCCCTTATTCCCTTGGTATGTGATTTTATTTTTAAAAATTCCCAAAAGCATATTTATGATTTTTGTAGGGTTTTGATTTATATAGAGTTGTATATTATTAAGGCAGATTTGTAGAGTCATATCTGGGAAGCCTGGGATTGCAGGCAGGAACACCTAGTAGAAGTGCGCCCCCTCGTGCTAGTCATTTCACATTGCATACCCACAGGTGCCTTGGAGTAATGTTAGGAAACATGGAACTTTGGAGCTGGGGATCTTTGGAGGTCTTCAGGCTAAATTTCCATGTCTCTCAGATGATGCAGTTAAAGCCTGGAGGTTAATTATCACAACAGCATCAACAAGCACTGCCTGAGAGTCAGCCTTGCGCTCTGATCATATGTGATCTCGCTTTATGGCAGTAATTTAGGATACAGTTTGGATTTGTCTTCCATTTTACAAAAGCATAAGCTATGGATCCAGAGGCTGTACTTTATAGAAGCAGGAAATGATGAGGGCATTTTAAGAGAGCCAATATGCTAAAAGTGTCCCTGGGTTCGAGTCCTGTGAGTTCTTCTTGATGTTGTACTCTCCTGAAAGGAGAAACAAGAGGAACTGTTTGTATACCTCTTCTCAAGCCCTGGATGTGCTCACCTGTCTTTTGCTGGCTAAGTGCACCCTATCCTGAAAGGTATTTCTCTTCTCTTCCTGGGCCTCCACAAAATCTTGTCTTAATTACTTGGACTCATACCATCCATGGGCTTCTCTGAATTTAGGTGTTTATGAGCTCCATCCCACTTGCTTGGGCTTAATTCTTCTCTCCAAACCTCAGATGTCTTGTGTCTGTCATACAACAGACAGTGATGCCATTCAGGGGTGGACGCCCTGTGTCATTCCTCCTGCATGGACCCTCCCTAGTAGGAGGAGCCACATCTCCCAGGGTCATTGGTCAAGTCATTGTCTCTTACTCAGAATGTCATACCAGGTCCCTATGGGAAAAGCACATGAGGGTGAGTAAGGCCACTCTGGCCACTGCTGACCCTGCAAAGTCCATTTCTGTTTCATTTCATCTCTAGTCTGACTCGCTGTGGGGAGGCTGTGAGCTTCCACTGGTATTTCATTGGATGGAAGTCCTGGAAGATCATTACAGAACAGATAATTAAAAGGACTATTTTTCTTTCCATAGAGAAACTAGGAGTCTGCCAAAAATTAGTAGAGGCTCAAAACATGCTAGTCTATTAAAATTTTCTTTATTCCTTTGGTTTTTCCTTATCTAAAGAATGGGTGGGGGAGGGGGGCGGGTGTGGAATGGGAAAGACTAAGAGGCTGGGGCACATTGGTATAACCAAGGTCACCACAGCTTGGGATAATGAGGCCATTCCTATTCTGGTGGCCGGTAGGGCCCTTGTTTAAACCTGGTGGTAGGAAGGTGAATGAATGGTTCAGAAGCAAATCAGTTTTCCTTATGGCATTAGATGGGAGAAGAGGAGGCAAAGCACTTGACTACAGACCATCCCTATTGGAAGGAAGGTTGACCAGAAAGATCCACATCAGGCGGGGGTGGGGTGGTGGTGGGCTCTTCAAGTTATTAATTATCTTAAAAGTGTTAAGTAAGCATCTTAGTCCTGACTGCTTTTTAAATTTTATTTTGGACATTTATTTATTTATTTATTTATTTATTGTTTTGAGATGGGCCTTCTGTGATGGAGAGAACTTTTTCTAACAATGCTTTAAGAAATTTGCATTACAAATACTGCTTAATGTCAACAGGGAACTAAAACTTTGACACCTTGCTGGAGCTCTTTGTGCTGATTAAATTCTTGTCTCCAGCCTAGAATTGGCTTAATTTTCATGCAGTCATGGGTGTTGAAAGAGTATTTCTTTGACAGTTGCCCTTGGGGAAGACTGAGCCAGGACTTGTTATTTAGGGCAGACAATTAAGAGGAAGAAAATAATAATGTGGACTCCAAGGTCATCATTTAGTTCCAAGAATGTCAACATTATCAATCTGTTTACAGTATTTAGGTGTAGGTGGGGGACTTTGGTGAAAAGCGGAAAGTGGTGGAAATCAGTGAATATATTTCAGGGTTAAGAAGACTGAGTTTTAATGGTCTGATGAAGTTGGAATCCCATCTTTGAGATGAAATACAACTCTTCCTGAAAGAAAAGGTGGGGGTGGGGGTGGTAGTAGTGTTTTCTCCCCTCTGTGGGGATTTCTTTGACTTAAAAACTCTTGCTGCATATTGTCAGAGACCCACTCTGTTCTAACTCAAGAAAGCATAGTGTATCTTAGCATTTAATGTCAGCCTCCAGGAAGGACTGTGTCCAACAGCATAACGGCATCCCTGTCTTCACTCCTAACGGGCAGGTCACAGGTCACCCCACTAAAACAGAAAGCCCCAGTCACCACTGATATTTCTTGTAGCAGAAGATTGTCCTTGTAGTGAGGGAAATTTATTTTTTTCATAGGATTTATCTATTTTTTCCCTACACTTTTGCTAGAAACAGGAGTTATTTCCAGACACATTTTCAAATGGTAAAATGTTTCAGTGGCTGCAGAACAGTCTGTCACCAAACCAGTCAGTTTTGCCCTCTATGTGGTGTCATTGAAATAATGGGTTCTGTGAAAGTTTATTTGCAAGATGCCCAAAGTGGGAGCCTCAGGTCTCAAATTCACCTTCCCGATACTGAGATTTGGGGGTATTTGTGGAATTAAAAAAAAAAAAAAAAGTCTGAGGCTTGGGGAAAGATGATCAGAATAAAAAAAAAATGAAATAATCAGCAATCTGTTCATGCATCATCAAACATTGTGGCTCTTCATAGGATGCATGTTAAGAAAATGGCAGCATTTGTGTGTCCTTGAGGGTGTAGTTTTGGCCCTTTGATGTCAAAAGGTCACCCACTGGACACTGCACAGGCCCAGGTGAAGGGCTGGTGGTTTCAAGCAGTTTGAGATAGATTTAAGAAAAAAAAGGCCTCCAATTCCTGAAGGAACTTTTAGACAACCTTGTTTGTCATCATAACCCTCCCCTGGATGTCACCTACAGCAAAGCTAGTGGGAGTATACTGCTTACCCACCTAACCACTAAGATTTGTGATAAAAGCAAGCAGCTAAAGGCAAGGGAAGCTAAAGGTTATTCAGATTTCTCCTTGGTTTCAAGTCTTTTGTTCATACTGCTTTTGTAGAAGAAAATGAAGAGTGGGAAGACCACAGAGGCAAACCAAAATACTCGTCCTTCCCGAGAGGAATCTTTTGTTCGTGGTGGAACTAGTCTCATACAAGTGGATGCTTCATTTAAAAACATGAAAAGGGCTGGTTTATAAGCAAAATGTGTAATATATCCGCAGTATTTTAAAAAATGCTCTAATACAATGGCATTAAAAATACTTACGTATATCCTCCACCTCCTTAGGAAGGTGTTGTAGTGTTTGAATCTCTGTGCCCATTCTCAGAATAATTGTGACCTTCACTTCACTGTCACAGGGTGAAAGGAAAGAGGGGACAGGGGGCTGATTAAATCTAGACAACACAGGCAGCAATATTTAAGAGCTCTTTGTCTAACAACCAGATGGTTCTGCCAACAAGAGGTTACCTTCCAACTCTTTCCACGGCCTTTTTGGTGTCTTTGGCTGAAGGGAAGGACACGAACAAGCAAGCAGACAACTAATTTGGGATTGAATTCTTGTGCCTCTAATGTGTAAGGAAATTCTTTAAGAAAAAAAAAAATCCAGGCTAACTCTAGTTTGTAAAATAAATATATATCTTATATGTGCTTGACATAAATTCAAGGAATGTGAAACTAATTGAAAATTGATAGACTTGAAATCGAAGCCCTGAGATGGCAGCAAAAGATTTGGAGAGACGGGGGCCTGGATGGTCTAGGCAAGAAGCTGGAAGGCCTGGAAGGCTGGTAAGAGGCATGAGAAGCCCAGGGACCTTCCTGAGACAAGAGGAAGACACAGCCCTGTCTAACTTCAGCTGGCCCGTCTAATGCTATGGAACATTCAGTGGCATGAACAGCTGTTATGAATTGGGAAAAGGTGGGAAGTCAAAGGTTGGAGAGTTCCTGGGACCAGCAGTTTCTATAATCTAGGAGTGATGCTGGAACCTAGACCTTCAGCAATACTGGAAGGAAGAGAGCTTTCAAAAATGAGAAGGGAGGGGCTGGGGTTGTGGCTCAGCAGTAGAGCGCTTGCCTAGCATGACTGAAGCCCTGGTTTGATCCTCAGCACCACATAAAATAAATAAAATAAAGGTATTGTGTCCAACTAAAACTTAAAAAAAAAAAAAGAGGTAGAGATAGGGGGAGGAAACAGAGGCTTAGACTGATGAGACAGAACTCAAGAGTGGTCCCTGGCCACAAGACCCCAGGACACATCACTGCTGAGGTGACTCTTCTAAAATGAGAGCAGGGAAAAGTTTGATATTGGGTATGATGGTGTAGGCACACATGACCCTGTCATTTCCACCAAATCCAGCTATGAAACCTGGAGAAAAAGGCACAGAGCAACTATGTAAGGGCTCGGAAGAGTAAATGGTGGTCAACAGACTAGGGAAGAAGACTGAAACTTGAAATAGCATTGAACAGATGGTGCTTTTCACATTTTCATCTGGCATTCCTGGTCTGGACTTAAATCGGCCCCAAGCCCCAAAGTGGGCATTGGTGTGGGCAGAGTTCCAGAAGCCTTCTGCCTCTGTCTTTAGTAGGACGAGAGACCCCAAATGCCATGTTTCTTTTTCTATTTTCTGTTCCCTTGGACCTCTGTCTCCAGGTACTCCCAAGGTGAGACCCGCTATAGGAACAGGAAGGGCCTGTGGCCACCTAAAACTGAGAAGCAGGGTGTAAACTTATACTCTGAATGGGAGGAACCATGGTCACAAGAGGACTGAAGTGAACCCTGGTTATATAATTTTTTCTTCCTTGTTCTCTTGGCCCCAGATGCGTATGCAGTCACTGAAAGCAAGTGGCTGAGTACATGAAATAGCACCCCAGATCTCTGGCTGAAAAACTAGAAGGGAGAACCTCAGGGAACCTACAAGTGTCAGGAAGATAATTGAGGAGAAGGAGTTCAGGAACCTGACTCTGAAAATTCTGTGGAGTCTGTAGGCTTACCACAAGCTGTCAATGCATGAATTCTGCTCCGGGCAGCATACCAAAGACTCTGAGAACCAAACAAGATAGACCACTGCCCAGACTGTCCCTGGTACTCTTACAGGACTGGTCCGAATGGCACAGAAAAGGCTGTGAAAGCTGAACTGATGTTGAGTGCACAGCCCATGGAAGGAAGATAGGTTAGGACTGGAGGCTCAAATGTCATCAGGTTAATTGCCTGGTTAAACAAAAATGCCAACATTTTCTGTAATATTTAAACAAAAGCCAGAGTTTCATAACACAATTTTCAAAATATCTAGGATATAAGCCAAAATTACTTGGCATGCAATAAGCTAGGAAAATCTCAACTTGCATGGGAAAAACAGATCAACAGACCCCAGTGCCAAGGTGATACAGGCACTGGACTTGTCGAAGTATTTAGAGCAGCTATTATAAAAGTGCTTCAGAAAGTAAGGGTGAACCTATTGAAATGAATAGAAAGTCCCAACGAAGAAATAGAAGATTAAAAAGACACCTGATGAGAAAGTTACAAGTGAAAAATACAATTGATAAAATATAGGAAGCTCACTGGATGTGCCTCGTAGTAGATTGGAAATGATAGAACTAAATTCAAACATATCAATAATTATATTAAATAAGACTGTCTAATCCAGTTATCAGAATGGATAAACAGAACAAGACCCAACTAAATACCTACATGAAATGCACCTTAAGGATAACACTAGTTAGAAAGCAAAAGGATGCAGAAATCATGTAAATGCTAATCTAAAGAAAGCTAAAGTAGCTATACTAAGGAGGAAGTAGACTTCAGAGCAAAGAAAATGGAAGATAAATAAGACATTATAATGACAAAAAGATCAGATCACCCAGAGAACTAGAGCTTTAAAATATATGAAGCAAAAATGAAGAACTCAAAAGGACAAATCCTGTTATGGTACAGACTCAAACACTTTCCTTTGGTGATCAATAGAATTGATAGACTGAAAATCAGTAAAGTTTTAGAGGAGCTGAACAGCACCATTAGCCAAGTAGTTCTGACATTTTTAGAACACTCCAATCAGCCACAGAAGAATACATATTCTTGTCAAATATGCACATTCACTAAGATAGACCATATCCTGGGTCATAAAATAAACCATAACAAATTTAAAAGAATTGAAATCATATGATGTATTTTCTGACTCTAATGGAATTAAACTAAATCAATAACAGAAGAATAACAATATGTACAAACACTTAGAATTTATCACACTTCAGAATAACCTGTTAAAGAGGAAGTCTCAGGGGAAATGGAAAATACATTGTATTTTCATTTAGTACAAAATATCAAAATTTGTGAGATACAATGCATGTAGGATAGTCTTAAAGCATCTCATGCCTATATTAAAAAACTTGAATCAATAATATAAACATCTACCTTAAGAAACCAGGATAAGAAAAGTAAGCATGAATGAGGAGGATGGACACAGAAGAGAAATATATAAAATTTGAAAACCAAGAAATGATAGAGAAAAATCAATGGAACAAAAAACTGGATCTTTGGAAAGACAAGTAATGAACAAGAATGACCAAGTGGGGACGCTCAATGCCAACATTAGAAATGAAAGGAGCCCAGCATGGTGGCACACACCTGTAATCCCAAGCAGCTTGAAAGTCTGAGGCAGGAGGATCACGAGTTCAAAACCGGCCTCAGCAACAGTGAGGCGCTAAGGCAACTCGGTGAGACCCTGTCTCTAAATAAAACACAAAACAGGGCTGGGGATGTGGCTGAGTGATTGAGTGCCCCCAAGTTCAATCCCCCCCCCCAAAAAAAGAGATACAGCCTACAAATATTAATTAATAATAGAATACTGTGCACAACTCTGAGCATATGAAATTGATACCTTTCATAAAAAGGACACATTCCTCAAGTGGGTCAGTTCTTTATAAACCACAAACTACCAAAACTCACCCAAGATGAAATAGACAACCTGACCCAGCCCCATTGTAACTACTATTAATTATAACTGCTAAAGAAATTTGCAATTAACCTTCCGAAAAAGGAATCTCCAGCCCCAGATGGTTTCCTGGCAAGTTCTACCAAACATTTAAAGACACAACTAATTTTATACAATCTCTTCCAGAAAATAGGAAGGAAAACTTTCCAATTCATTTTATGAGGCCAGCATTACCATAATATGAAAACCAGACAAAGACAGGACACCACAGACCAATATTTGTCATGAACAAAGATGCAAGACTCCTTAACAAAATAGTAACAAATCAAATCCAGCACTATATAAAAAGAACAATACACCATGGCCAAAGGGATGCAAGGCTCAATCAATATTTGAAATTAAATCAGTGTAACCCACCACATGAACAGTCTGAAGGAAACACACATTGTATCAGCTGATACAGGAAAAGCATTTGACAAAATTCATTGTTCATCATCATCAAACTCTTAGCAAACTAGAAATTGGAGGAAAATTTCTCACCTTGGTCAAAGGCAGTTTACAAAAACCTACATCTAATACTGGTGAAAGACTAAATACTTCCCCCAATACTGGGAACAAGGCAAGCCCACCCCACCACTCCTATTCAACATTATACTCAAAGTCTTGACCAGTGCAGTAAGACACAGTAGCTGGTATAGATTGGAAAGAAAGAAAGAACACTCTTCTTGTTCATAAGACATTATTGCCTATGTAGAAAATCCAATGGAATCTACAAAAAATCAAAACCCCAAATCATCCAAGAAATAATAAGTTTAATCAAGTTATAGGATACAAGGCTAACACATTAATTTTATTTCTTCAGACTAATAATAAACAACTGGGGATGGAAGTGTTTTTAAAATACCATTTACAGTAGCTCCAAAGAACATGAATTAATGAATTTAACAAAAAACAGAGAACATGTAGCAGAACTTTAGTTAAATAAAAAAACACTAATGAAGAACAGAAAATCTTAATAGACCTACTGGGTGTGTGAACTCAACATAGAGCAAAGATAACAGTTCTCCAAAAATTTATCTACACATAGTTCCAATATTTCCAGAAATATTTTTTGTTGCTGCTAGAATTTATGTGAAGAGGCAAAATAACAAAAATAGCTTTTTCAAAATTGTTTTGGCTGAGAGAAGTGGAAGGAATCATACTCATGGTACTCCTAATAATGGATCTTGCCTAGGGCCAAATAGACTAGTGGAATAGAAAGAGACCCAAGTCAACACAGCCTGGTGATTTTTGGCAAATTTGCAAAAGCAATTAAATAGAGAAAGGAAGTCTCTTAAATGGTGTTAGATCAATTGGACATCTGTATTTAAAAAGAAAAAACAATTTTTGTACAAAGTATGAAGTTTAGATTATCTCAAATTGGATCATGTAGTTATACACAAAAAGTAGAACTATAAAAGTCTTGGAAGAAAACACAATCTTGGTGAGTTCAGGTTAGAGGAGTTCTTGCATTGCATCTCATGGTAAAGAGTTGAGTAAGGTCAGCTGTGAGGGTTGGAGGCCTCATTCCCCAGCTTTGTGTTTTAAAGAATTGTTCAAGGCATGCTTCTGTTCATGAGTGAAGATTGATGGTGGTGAGGTAACAATTAACTTATGGCTACCATTCATTGAGCACCTACTGTGGGTCAGATACTGTTCTAACTGAATCCCCACAACATCCCTGCGATATAGGTACTACAGAATGACTCATTTTTGAAATCAAGAAGTTGATGCACAGAAAAATCAATTATGCTGAGATTAAGTTCCACAAGTGACAGAAAAACTCAAATTGTTAATTTTCATGGCTTCTGTAACCCAGGCTATGTTTTCAGGACATCTACTTTTCCATTGTGGGTTTTATTCTCAGTCCACCTGCAGGTTGCTGAATCTACTGTCGAATCCCAGCATATTAACCCAATTGAGTCTATTTAGTGCCATCTTGTGTCTGGAGTGGATTTTGCAGGAAGGATTGCTTCAGTGTGAAGACTGGGTACGAGTGATGTAGCAGGCAAGCTTGGATTTTGCATATCAAAATTGGATGCCAAATCAGTGTGATCAGGAACTTGAATTGGACATGAACTTTCTGGTACACACTTCTTCAGTGAGATCAGTTAGTAGAGTCTTGGGGGAAATGAATCAAGTCGATGGTTAACTCTTCATAGGTTTTCCCCTTTTATAGTAGTCTCCCAGCTTCTAGGCATTCATGCCTTAACAAAACCTTGAGCAGTTAGGGTGGAGACATTCATTCCTGCATCATCTGCTTTGGGGGGTGTTCCTCCACACGGCCTGTACCTTCCAGAAATTTGAAGAGCCCATTTATCTTTCCCTGTGCCATTAAGCTGATATATAGCAGAAGATGCTAAAATGTGCTTCAGGATTGGCTTTTTCAACAGTGGAACTGAGAACTGGAAAAGGGCTGTGGGGCAAATTCCCCTTCCCTAGAGACTTGACCCTTTGGCTTTTGGAAGAAAGAAGGGGAAAATGTGGGCAGAATGTGCTGAATTCTCCCAGCTCTTCCATGAAGTTGGGGCTGCATCTCTCTGAAGGAGGATGGATGGGGACTAGTAAAAAATTCTAAAAATAGCTGGGCACAGTGGCACATGCCTGTAATCCCAGTGGCTCAGGAGGCTGAGGCAGGAGGGTCGAAAGTTCAAAGCCAGCCTCAGTAACTTAGCGAGGTGCTAAGCAACTCAGTGAGACCCTGTCTCTAATAAAATACAAAACAGGGCTGGGGACGTGGCTCAGTGGTCAACTGGCCCTGAGTTCAATTTTTGGTACCTGTCCCCACCCCAAAAATCTAACAACAAAATAAACATCTCACAACTTTATTCAGTCTTATTTTTGTCCCTTTTACATATTGTTACTTTTCTATTACAGAAGTAATGTTCATACTGAAAAATTAGGAAAACAGAAGAAGTAGGAAAAAAATAATCCAAAGAACACATACTCATTCTTGATGCTTAATATTTTATGAACTTTCCATTCCTGCTAGATACAAGGATTTGAGTGTTTCATTGAATTAATTGATTATTACACTTTTATACCTGCTTTTTAATTATTAGAAACATTTTATCGTCTGGGGCACAGCTTTGAATTCTGGTACCTGGCTAGGCATAGTTTATTTATTTATTTATTTTTTGAAAGCTAGAGTCATCTGGCAGTGATGAAGACTTGGTCACATTCCTTCACTTCTCAGTCTGTTTTTTCCTCTATCAAACGGGAGTAATAATAACCATTGCACAAGACTGTCATATTAATAACATGCCTAAAATCCCCCCTCAAAACTTTGTATGCAGCACTAAATATATGGTAACTTTAAAAATAATTATACTATATACTTTGTATACAAACAGTGTTATGTGAAAAGAGGCTCTATATGTGTATTATGAACTGTAATGCATTCTACTAGAATGGCCAATGGGGAGGGAGGGATAGGGAGGGGGCAAAAGGGTGAAGGAAAAAAAAAGATGGTAGAATGAGATGGATATCATTACCCTAAGTGCATGTATGAAGTCACAAATGGTGTGAATATACTTTGCATACAACCAGAGATTTGTAAAAAAGTGCTCTGTATGTGTAATGTGAAATGTAATGCATTCTGCTGTCATTTATAACATCTTAGAATTAAAAAAAAGTAAAAAAAAAACACTAAAAAAAATAATTATAGCACAAAATATCCTTCTACCTGGGTTTCTACCAGTTTGCCCTGTCATCAGGAATATGTGAAGTTACTTATTTAACTTCCCCAGTCTCATTTCTTTTTAAAATATTTTTGCCAACTTAAAATGCTACTTTATAATTGTTTCAATTTGCATTTGTTTTACTATAGCAAGAATGAATGATTTTGTGTGTAAACCAGCTTATGAGATGATTTTGCCTTTTTTTTTTTTTTTTCTATTGGCATTTAGTGTTTTCTTATCAGGAAGGTTGAGCTATTAACACAAGAAATTAGTCTTTCAAGCCAGGCACAGTGGCATGCATGCCTGTAATCCCAGCACTTGGGAGGCTGAGGCAAGAGGATCACCGAGTTCAAAGCCTGCCTCAGCAATGGTGAGGCACTTAGCAATTCAGTGAGACCCTGTATCTAATAAAATACAAAAATGGGCTGGGGATGTGGCCCAGTGGTCGAATGCCCCTGAGTTCAATCCCCGGTACCAAAAAAAACCAGTCTTTCATTATGTTTGCTGTTGTATACATAATCTGGTGTTACATTTTTATATCAGACTTTGTTTTCTTGGTATGTTACGTATGCCTCATTAAGGCGAGAAATGATAATGGTGATCTTTTTATTAATTTTTGTCTATATTAACAAATGACAATATTATGTATTCACTTCCAACCTACCTACAATTCATTTCCGATTCTACCTCTTATTATTAACTTTTCATGTCTTATTAAATTTGTCTGAAATTCTGTAGTGTTAAATTATCATGGGCTTAAGTTAGCATCACTTAAAAATATTCCCGATTGGGGCTGGGGTTGTAGCTCAGTGGTAGAGCGCTCGCCTAGCACGTTAGTGGCCTGGGTTCAATCCTCAGCACCATGTAAACATAAATGCATTGCATTCTGTACAACTAAAGCAAATAAATAAATATTTTTTAAAAATTCCCGATTGTAATAGAAATATGTCCTGTGTTTCACCATTAACTATCATCATTAACTAGAATGATTCTATTTCCAAATATATACTGTTGATTGTGTCAAGGTTATGTCAAAATAATTTAAAATTTTTGAGTTCATGTGCATAGTGTTCCTCAGAATCATTGTCGTTTGCTCTTTTTTTTCTGTAGGATAATAGTGAGTTTTTTAATGTCACATGATTGTATAATTAAAATTAGTGCATACTCAGTATTCTGTCTTGCTGTTTTCAATCACCACCATTTTACGTGGATTGTTTCCTACAACCTACATGTAAACTTCATATCGTATATATAAAAAGATTAAGAAACTCTATCACTATATTAAGAATTATTATCCTTAAGTTATGGAATTATGAATTTTCATTTTACTCATCTGTATTTTTCCAATTTTCTAAAATGAGATGTCCTACTGCTACCAGCAAAAGAAAAAAAGTTGCCTAACAATATCAATGTCATCTCAATTAAGGATAAAATATGATTTAGATCACATGATTTAATGAAGCCTACTCATCTAGGGTATAACTTCTGTTTGTTCATTATCTAGAGTCCAAATTATTTTGATTCTAATGGAGCTAAAAAAATGGGATTAATGTTTAAAAAAGCAACATGACTTGTAATTGTGCCTTTTCTTTTCTTTTTAAAAATATTTATTTATTTGCTTTAGTTGTACACAATGTGTTTATATTTACGTGGTGCCGAGGATTGAACCTGGGCCGCACACATGCTAGGTGAGCGCTCTATCACTGAGCCACAACCCCAGCCCTCTTTTCTTTCTTTCTTTTTTTTTTTTTTTTTTTTTTGTATTGGGGATCAAACTTGGGGGCATTTAACCACTGAGCCACATCCCTAGCCATATTTTGTATTTGATTTAGAGACAGGGTCTCACTGAGTTGCTTAGTGCCTTGCTAAGTTGCTGAGGCTAGCTTTGAACTTGAGATCCTCCTGCCTCAGCCTCCCGAGCTAGTAGGATTAAAGGAGTGCACCATAGTGCCTGTCTTGCATTTGCTTTTTGTAGAATAATGACAATTTGTGAATTATCAAGAATTTAAGACTTGGTGGCTCAGTGTGGAGGCACATGCCTGTAATCCCAGTGGCTGAGGAGGCTGAGGAGGATCAAAAGTCCAAAGTTGGCCTCAACAACTTAGCGAGGTCCTAAGCAACTTATTGAGACCCTGTCTGTGTAACAAATGACTTTCTCATAGCAGACGTTTTGTTTTCTTCTTCTTCTTTTTTTTTACAAATTTAAAAAAAAATTTATTTATAGTAGTATTACAGTTCATACTATACATATAGAGCATCTTTTTACACAAAACAGTTTGTATACAAAGTATATTCGCAGCATTCAAGTCTTCAATCATGCATTTAGAATAATGATATCCGTCTTATTCAACCACTTTTTTTCCCCTTCCCCCCTTGCTCCCTCCCTTCCCCTCCATTCCCTTTGACCATTATAGTGTTCCTCTAATCCTCCTATGTACCCTGACCCAACAATACTGTGAACCGGCTTCCTTATATCAGAGGAAACATTCGGTATTTGGATTTTTGAGATTGACTGATTTCACTTAGCATTATATTCTCCAACTTCATCCATTTACCTGCGAATGTCATTATTTTATTCTCTTTTATTGCTGAGTAAAATTCCATTGTGTATATATACCACATTTTCTTTATCCATTCATCTACCGAGGGACGTCTAGGTTGGTTCCACAACCTACCTATTGTGAATTGTATAGCAGACGTTTTTAATCAGAAAAATCTTCAAAGGAAATTATAAATAAATACTAAACATGCATTTAAATATTATCTAATGGAATAAAATTGGATTAGCTTGGGGTGATCCCATAGAATCTGGGACCTGCTGACCCACTCTGAGTCCTCTTGGCTCCAATGGGGGAACAGACACCATTATATGGTGTCTTTGTCCTGTCTGGGATACACAGAGGTACAGAAAAGCATGCATTTATTCATTAAGGTACACAAAAATAATAATCAGTGGATCTGATATCTTCATTGTGTCTTCTAGGTGTTAGAAATAGGTCCTTTGTTTATTTTGATATGGCCAATACTTTCTCTCTGAAACAATATTTAGCTGATTTCAAAGCTTGGTACTTTTCAAATTTGGTTCCTAAGATACTGTGTACTTAAGTATGAAAATCTCTATTAATATTGTGATCATTTATGGTGTTTATATAGATGTTTATAATGTCTCCTCCTTTTTTCTTTTTTTCCTGTAGCTTTGGGCCAGATTATGTTGTATGTGGATGGGATGAATGGAGTAATAAACCACAATGAAACCATTCAGTGGCTGTACACTCTTGTTGGCTCAAAGGTAAGAGAAGATTATGGTTGAATGTTTCGTTCAGTTTGCATACCATATGACTTTTTTTGTGTGTGTTATTGTCTCTGTGATGGTTTGGCAGAATGAAATCCTGTCTCAGTGTAACAAGATTACTACTTTGTAGATTTAAAATATGCTTAAATTGCAAACAGCTTATGAAATTTTAATTCATTTTTATTCTTTCTTAAGCTATAATCAAATGGGTTTGGCACCTTTGGTTTTTAATGTTTAGTTACAACATTATACCATAGCTGTATAATGTACCTCCTGTATTTCATGTTCATATCTGTTAAGGTACTTATGTACTTCTTTATATATTGTATACATGTATATGCACATCAATATGTATTGATGAAAGAATCTGAGATTGCCTTTTAACTCTACCATCAATTATAATTATAAAACTAACAAACATTAATTAAGGGTGTACCAGGCACCTTGCTAGGTGATTTACAAGCATAATCTCACTTAATCCTCATGAAATCATTCTCAAGGAAATAATGTCCTCATTTTGTAGTTGAGGAAATAGCACTTGGTTATAAGAATCTAATCAGTTTTCCTTGGCATACACCTGCCCAGCTATGGCTTTAGTTGTGAGGTCCCCACACCCTGTGGATGTGCTGCCAGGAGGCAGACCCACTTCATCATTCGCAGCGTACCTAAAGCTAGGTGAGGGTCTGGCCTGGTCCCCTTTGGGTTCTGGGTGGTGGGGATGTTAAGAACCTGGCTGGAGGGGTTCGGGGAGGGAAGTGAGAAGAGTCCTGTCCTGGGCAGGTGTGTGTGCAGCAAGGCTGGAGGTAGGGTGTGGGAGAGGAGAGGAGAGTGGTTCCACTGGGCAGAAGGTTGAGCAGGGAGGATCTTGGGGGCTAGGATGTGGACTTTGAACCTAAACAGTTCGCAGAATGAACATCATTTTCTGGTGTCCTTGCAGAGCCTGTGGTCAGCCCAGACCCTTCCTATCCCATGTTCACTGCCCACCCTGATTTAGGCAAGACTGTGGATGCTGGTTAAATCATATTCCCAGGTCTTGCTCCTTGTGTTACCTGCTTCTGGGGGACTCTGCTGTCCTCAGCTATGACTGATGGGTGTGTGGCCAGCATGGCTCTAGTCTTGGGCTGTACATTCCTTTCAGGCTTCCAGGCTCCTCACGATGGCGCCCTCAGGTGGCAGGAAAGCTTGTTCTCTGTGGATGCCTCCTGGGTCTCAGGGCCTTGATTTTTGCCTTCTATTTCCTCCATTTTCCTTTCTCTGTGTTATTGGTGAGATTTTTTTTTTCTTCCTGTTTCATAGTAGGAAAAGCTATGGTTTCTCTCAGGGGATTGAAAACCTGCCCTCCCTTTTCTTGACTTTTTTTTTTCCTACAGAAATAGGAAGTGACTTTATTTTGAAACTGGTGTAAGTGACCTTAGAAGGACAGTGGAATGCTGGGCTTACTAGGGTGACTTCCAGGCAGAGGGAAGATTGGTATCTGATATTGGGTTTCAGTGTTTGTGTTTTCCATGTGTCTGCTGGGAGCTCTTTCCAACCTGCATGTTCATTGGGAATTGGTCCCTCCCCAAAGCTCCCTGGATGGTCTTGAGCACCTTAAAAGCTAGAGAGATGGGAGGAAATTTTATAATAAAAATGGATTTTTGGTACGTGTGATAGCTGAATTAATAAATCTGTATAATTTTTTAAAAAGCTTATCATGGCTGTAATAAAATCCAACAACCAGTCCTGGTCCTAAAAGGTCATAAAACCTAGTATACTTACAGTAGAAAAGTGAGGCTCCATTATCACTTGCCAGGAAGGGAATAGAATGAAGGCAAGATTGGGGTGGCAGGGTGGGAACAGGGAAGAGAATCAGTCTGGGCAGCGGGAGAAGATAGAGGGTGCCATGATCTGAGTGTGTCCCCCAAACCATGTGCTGGAAACTCAATCTCTGTGTACCAGTATTGGAAGGTGGAGCCCTTTGGGAGGTGTTGTGGTATCGAGGCTCTACCCTCACCAATGGATTAATGCTGCGTGAGAAGGGCTTGAGAGAGGTCTCCTGCTCTTCTCCTTTCCTGCCACATGAGGACATGGCCTTCCTCCCTTCTGGAAGATGCAGCAACAGGGTGACATGTTGGAAGCAGAGGGACTGGGTACTCACCAGCTAGCACCTTGGTCTTGGATTTCCCAGCCTCCTAAACTGTAAGAAATAAAAATCTGTTCTTTTCAAATTACCTTGTCACAGGCATTTTGTTATAGCAGCACAAATGGAGTAAGACAGGGACTAAAGCACAATGAAGGGAAGAGAGAAAGAAGTGAGAGAAGGTGACAACAGGGTAAAAAGAAAAGGAGGAGATGAGTAAAAGAGAACATTGGTAATGAACACATCTCTTGGCACCCAGCCTGTGATGTCACAACAACTCTGGGGTGATTTTTCTTTGGAATCATGTTGTAAGGAAAATAGCTGAAAAACAACACACAGAAAAATCCTCACTGCATTTCTAAATAACATGGAGAAATCATTGGAAAGCGTCAAAAGATGAGTTTGGAGGAATCGTGCTTTCCCTGCAGGGCTCACGTAGGGTGTGCTTGCTCTCTGGTTCCTCAGGGCTTCTTCCCCAGCCAGCTGAGGAGCACTGCACCAGCATGGACTTCCGTCTTCATCTTTCATCTTTCCAAAGGCAGGTTCATAATAGTCATTGGCTCTTGACACCATGAGAACAGGAAAATAGCCAAGAGCCAGCCTGTGCCTGGGGCTCACAGTGCTGTTAGACAGGGGGACACTGGTGACACCCACAGCCCGTGTCCTGCTCACTCACTGTGATGTCAGATGAAAGTCTTGCATGACCCTGCAGGGTGTGCTCAGTTCCAGGCCAGTGGCTGAAATTCAACAATAGCAGTAGCCATCAAACTTACTCTTGGGGTAATTCTAATGAAATCCCCTCTTTTACAAAACCAGAGCAGTATCTGCAGAGAGTCTTCCTCCACACTACTCTGGGTAGTGAATTATCTGGAAGCAGTAGATGCACCAAGACCCTTAGGTTTTGAGAACAAAGTTTCAGTCCCCTCTCTGAATGTGTGGATTGGGGTGATTCAGCTGCAAAAGATCTTCCCAGCTCAAGCTGAATTAAATCAGGGGAGCCTGGGTACAAGAACTTTCCTGTGACAGAGTCAAATTCTCCCTCACCTGAAAGCTTTGCCTTGACATCCTCTGTCTTTGCCTTAAACAGGCACAGAGCTGATAAAGGAAGTAGTGGGTTAGAAAAACTTTGTCATTCTGTTTTCATAATTCTTCATTTTCCTTCCATGAAAGGCAACAAGATGTGATTTTGCAGCCTGCCAGAGGGTCATTATGCAATGCATATTTGCAGATATTTGAAACTCATAGCCAGAGGAGAAAATGAGGCACTTGCAGCCAAATAATGACATTTAAAAATAATAAAAAAGTGTTTTCAATAGTTTCTTTTTATTTATAAGAGCCCCATCTTTAAACTCGCCAGTGAGAGGTGAGAGGCAGATTCCCATCCCATGACTTATCATGGGGTATGGGTTTTTTCTCTTCATACATCTGGAATTCTAATTAATTGAGGTAAGATGGTTCACTATGTACAGCTTGGCCTTTCATCACCCTAACTCAGAAAGTCTCTGGCCCACTGGGGTGGCCCCAGGGGCTTCATGACTAGCAAACCCTCACCTCCTTCCCAGTTCTCAGGGACACTCCTGACGCTTGGCTGTTCTCTATCTGATTCCTTAGGCTGTGCCCCAGCTTGCTGATCACACAGGTCTCCAAACTTACTTTGTACTGGTGTGGAGGTGGCCAGACTTCCCTACTCCTGCATAGTTC
This sequence comes from Tamias sibiricus, assembly GCA_025594165.1. Taxonomy (NCBI): domain Eukaryota; kingdom Metazoa; phylum Chordata; class Mammalia; order Rodentia; family Sciuridae; genus Tamias; species Tamias sibiricus. The sequence goes on along the minus strand of CM046671.1, from coordinate 46,627,160 downwards.
CTGCTACTGAACCTGAGTCAGGGGCTCCCTGGCCACAGCGCCTCTCTGTGTCTCCATCTGTGTCTCATGCTTGCTGGCTAGCACTCTCTGAGGCTGTTGCTGCAAGTTTCCTACAGAGACAGTAAAACAAAGAGAAGTGACATGGCATGTAAAATGGAGGGGTAAGGGAGGAAGAGATGGGCAGACTTGGGGATGGTGCAGCGTCACAAATGTGAGGTGACAGCACCTGATTCAGAGTTGAGCAGGAATAGGGAATATTGGAAATGGGACAACATCTTGAGGAACAGCTTCCTAGGACTGGGCTTCTGGAGGTAGAAAAATGAAAGCAAGTTGGCTCTGGGCAGCAGGGAGATGGCCCCACGCCAGGCAGGAGTGCAGACACTGAAAATTGGGATTCGTTGGCACATTTGAACACACTGGTTTAGAGATGAAGGAAATGCCCCTAAGGAGAGCTCAGCAGGTGCCTTGTGCTGGCTACGCTCTGGGGAATAATGGCTGGTCAAGGGGAAGAGAGAGTCTGAGAGCCCTGTGGTCTGCTGTCATCAGTGTGTCACTGTGTGTGAACCACCCAGACAATGCCCCACATGGTGAGATTTGTAGTATGAAGTAACAGAATCCTAACCTTGAAGAGATGAAGTCGTGTTAAAGATCCTCCTGACATCATGAGTCACGTTCTTGATACTTCTACAAGCAGAAAGGGAGTGCTGTCTCCCTAGGTGAACCAGCCATTACTGGACACTGGAATTGGTGAAAACCTGCCTTTGGGGGAAGCATCTTCTCTGCCATCAACCAATTACTTGTGCTGTGCTTGCTAGAGCAGCACACCTGGACTTCTCTGCACAGACTTTCTAGCACCTGAAGGCATTTATCCTGTAGCTCTGTTCAAGCTGCATTCAAGGTGTCTATGCATGTCCCTGGGGACCTGGTTTCCAGTTTCTCCTCATACTGGTGATGAGCTTTTCTGTGCATCCAGCAGAAAGACTGTAATATGCTGGCCTCATGGGATATAAGACATTTTTATTCCACAAATTTCACCCCTGCTTCACTATGTCTCTCGACTTCAATCCTCGGTGCTCCCTCAAACTAAACAGGCTATCCACTAAATCTCCCAGGTTTTTTCCCTACATAACTAGGTCTGCCAGTTTTTTATGTTCATCACATCTGTGACTGATTTATATCTAAATGTAGAACTTTGCATTTTCCCCCCATCAATCAGACCTCTCAAGTTGATAATGAATTTTGTTTTGATTGTTCATGATATTTACTGTTGATGCTGGTGTTTTTTAACATAAATTTAATAAGCAAAGCTTCTCTGTCATAGACTGAGATATTGAGTGGGACAGAGACAAGGCATACATAAATTGATGCAGCCTGCATGTTGACAGTGATGGCTCAGGACACGCAAGGCCATTTTGCAGCCAGTGGGGAGATGCCTGACTCGACCATGCAGCTACCTTCCTTTATTGGGTTCAAAAGTCTTTCCTGAAATCAAGATAAGCTTCATCTGTAGTAATTGCTGGAGATTTGGGGTCCAATCCACTATTATCTTTTGGGTGGATTATCTTTTCATCCATAAAAGAGATAATCTATAAAATGGGAAAACTAGAGAAGAATGTAAAACACTGAGCACTACTACCTAGTAGCACTTGGTGTCCGGTATTGTTAGCAAGAACCTTTTTTCCCCACAAATCCATTAACCTTCTAACTTAAAGATATGTGCAGTTTGCCATGACCTCCTCATCTCAATACTACCAGTTCCTTGTGTTTTATTTTTTTTTTGTACCAGAAATTGAACCCAGGGGCACTTAAGCATTGAGCTACATCCCCAGTGCACCCCCTCCCCTTTTTATTTTTTATTTTTGAGACATAGGGTCTTGCTAAGTTGCTTAGGGCCTCTATAAGTTGCTGAGGCTGACTTTGAACATTTGATTCTCCTGCCTCAACCTCCCTAAATCTCTTGGATTATAGGTGTGTGCGGCTAATACCCTAAAATGTCATTTTTTTCCTTTTCTAAGTGCTTGAGACATTCCTTCAGAATTTCTCTAGACATTTTGTTAGGTATCTTTGGTGGTTTTTAATAAGCTGTAGGATATAACTGTTTGTACTTCATCAGTTCCCCTCCCCCCTTGGGGATGGTTGTTATCTGCCTGACTTGGCTGTGCACCCACAGACCTGCACCGTCAGAGAGACCTTATAGGTCTCATCCCTCCCCTGACTTCTCCAGGAGGGTCCCTGGACAGCAGCTGAGTGGTTGCCAGTTCCCTTTGCATCTGCAGTTTTCAGGGTCCTCATGCTTTCATGGTAATCCACCCTCGGTCTTCAGCAATTTATTAACTTCTATGAGTTTTTCTTGCTGCTTTGTATGATGGCTCCATCTTCTTCCCCTTCCCTGTCTCTCACAGGCCATTGCTAGCATGCTTCCTACCTTTTCTTGCTAGGAGGAGAACGGTTCCTCCTCAGACTTCAGGCCACTTGGTTTTCCTACAACCCTAGGTCCATGATGAATTTTAAAAAGTTAAGATGATAATGATTATTTGGCTTTTTCTTGTTAGTTTAAGAGTGATATACTCTTCACAGCTTTCTAATCAGAAGTTCAATTTTGAATATTAAACAAACTGTCAATATATTTAATACTATGAGATATCTACTCCATAAATTCTATATGATCCAGCCCAAGGAAGTTACCAGAACCTTAGTTCCTTGAATTGTACTATTGTTTTAAGTCAATCCTGAGTATTTAATTTTGTGCTTATTGCTACCAAGTTACTTAAATTAATATGTATTTCATTAAGAGAAATTAGGTTAACACTAATTTTTATAATGAAACCAATACTAGATTGAAAAAAGTTAATTTACTGGTATACTCTAGAAATCTTTATTTAAAAGTACCATTGAAAAGCTTTTACTGGGGGCTGGGGTTGTGGCTCAGCGGCAGAGCGCTCGCCTCGCATGTGCGCGGCCCGGGTTCGATCCTCAGCACCACGTAAACATAAATGCATTGCATTGTGTACAACTAAAGTAAATAAATAAATATTTTAAAAAAAGCTTTTACTGACTATTTTTTTTAAGTTGTGACTTTTTCTTTATTTTCTTTATTTATTTTTATGTGGTGCTGAGGATCAAACCTAGGGCAGTGCATGCACTAGGCCAGCGCTCTACCAGTGAGCCACAATCCCAGCCCTTTACTGACTATTTTATGATTAATAGAGTATACTCTTCAGTGTCAAACTTTAGAAACACAAAAAATAGTTTTAAAAAAGACCTAAAAATGCTATCAAGTAAAGATTAACTTTTGGTACCTTTCTTCCTGATTTCTTTTCATTGAATTTTGCTTATACTATAAACTCTGTATTATAAGCATTTCCCTGTTATTAGAATATTATCAGTTAATTAATGCCTATGTGATGTTCTGTCATAAATGTACTATATTTTCCTTTTATTGTTAAATAATCAAATCATTTGATTCTATACCATATTTAAAGAGCCTTGCATCTTACATGGTGAAAGCCTATTTTGTAAGTATTGTTGTTTTGAATTTTTGTCCCTTTGTCAACAATTTATTCAGTAGGGTTTTTTTTTTTTTTTTTTTTTTTTTAAACTCTCCAGGGTTTCAATGACACAGGGTTTCAATGGCACATGCTTGTGCTGTTTGGGTGAGGGGTACTGTGGGTGTAGGTAGCCCACTTCCCCTCTGGGGCTGTTGCTTTTCTGCTGTTCCTGGTGTACATACACATGCAGAAAACTCACTCGATTTCTAAGATTCCCCCATGGGTGATAGTCTCAGTAGGAGGAAAAAGTAGAGAAAGGAGGTTTCACAAGTCCTTGTTTTTGGAAGACAGTGGAGTGAGTGAGAGGCCAGAGGTCAGTCCAGCCCTTAATGGGGCAGCCCACTAAGGCGCCCACTGTCTAGGGCAAGTTTCTAGTTGCTGCAGTGCACCTCTGGGATGGTTGGCTTCAGGAAGCTGATTGTAGCTCCTTCATTCACGAGAGGCTTCTGGATAAAACCGAACAGCATCTTAGCAAGTCACAGAGATGCTGTCTCCATGTGGACAAGGAACAGCAGAGGGGGTGGGACTTTGATGCTGCTTCTCTTGTGTCCAGGGACTAGCAGCTGAAGAAAGTACAAATGAGAGTTTCTAACCTGGAAGAACATTCAGAATGATGCAAAAACCCCAGAGCAGCCAGTGTGCTGTTTCTCTGAGGAGAGAGACTACCCTCTTCTAGGAGGAGTGGGGGGCAGAGGCTCCTGGCAGGCTGCCCACAGTTGCCCTACAGGCTCTGTTTTCCCTTTGCCAGTGCTGACAACCCCCTTTCCTGTGGGCTTCTGTCTCTTTCCACCTGCCAGCACTTACCTGCCAGCCCTTCCCCACCCACTCCAAGGAGACTCCAGCTCACTGGCTGCTAAACTCTTCTAACAGCACCTTCACATACCTGAGGCTAGCTGTTGTCCACTGGCATATTTCCAGAAAGTTCTTTAATGTTGATTATTACTTGAAAAAAATTTGTTATATATCCCCAAGGCTTAAGTTTTTGTTATAATGTCCATAGGACAATGGAAAGAATTAGATTGGTTTGCAATTTTCTTTGGCTTCTAGAAATTAGCTGTGATAATCTGTATGGCCTCCTAGAATGTGAGTTTTGTACCTAAACCTGAGAATGCTGCTAACTGGAAAGGTACCTAACGTTGCTGATTTTCCTCAACAAATATTTCAGCAAATCCTCTCAAGATATTCCTTAAGGCAGTGTTTTAGTGCAGGGGTTTTGGTGTTCCTTCATTTTATTAACTGTCTTCACAATGACCTTGAGTATCTTAAGGGAAAGTTAGAAAAGTGGCTATTTTCTGGTTGTTGTTTTTTGTTCACTTTTAAAGTCCAACAGACCCTGAATTTTACCTCAATAGAAGGAAATATTAATTTGTAGCATTCTGTATTTTGTTAATTATTTTGGATAATAGACTGTATTTTACCTTCTGCAGGATTTCCCTTTCACTAGTTAGTAAAAACTCAAGGGCTTCCCAGTATTTCACTTGGCAACTATGCTCGTCACCAAGTCTGTTCCCCTTCTGCAAGTTGTCTGGAGTCATAGCAGGTGGCTCTCAGGATCTGAGGCCAGAGCACATGGATTTGGTATAGGCGATTTGCTGTCTTAGCAGAACTGCCAACCCTGGTCACAACTCTCCCTCCTGGATACTTGCAAGCCAAGGCCCAGAGTTCTATACTTAGGTAATGAGTTTGGATCTAGACTTGATTTATGATAAGATGTTGCATGCAACCTATTCTCTAATAGGTTAACTATTAGGTTAACACTAATTTTTATAATGAAACTGATACTAGATTGAAAAGAGTTAATTTACTGGTATAATCTAGAAATCTTTATTAAAAAGTACCATTGAAAAGCTTTTACTGGGGGCGGGGGTTGTGGCTCAGCGGCAGAGCGCTCGCCTTGCATGTGCGCGGCCCGGGTTCGGTCCTCAGCACCACATAAACATAAATGCATTGCATTGTGTACAACTGAAGTAAATAAATAAATATTTTAAAAAAAGAAAAAAAAAAGAAAAGCTTTTACTGACTATTTGTTTTTAAGTTTTGACTTTTTCTTTATTTTATTTATTTATTTTTATGTGGTGCTGAGGATCGAACCCAGGGCTGTGCACATGAGAAGGGAGAGATTTGGAACCAGAGATTTCTGTTGGACTATTTGAGAGTTAATTATAAAGGGTTTTTAGGGTTTATTCCAAGCTTGAGTATATGGCATTGGAAAAAAAAGTTTAAGGAATTCTAATAGACATGTACCTTAAGTGGCTAGAATTATTATTATTATTATTTACTTTTAAGCAGTGTATAACATTCTAAAATGCTGGTGAGCTTATAAGCAAAATGGCAAAGCTTTATAGATGAATTATCTTACCAATTCCCATTTCAGTTTTAACAACCAGCATCTATTTATGTAACATACATTTATTCTGTCTTCATGAAAAATGAAACAAATAAAATCAAGCATGTTTTTCTAACCCATTTTGTAATTTAAATCCGGAGGTTTGGAAATCGTTTTTTTTTTTTTTTTTTTTTTTTTTTTTTATGGTTGTTGAATTTTTAGGAGAGGAATTAGGAATTTGAAGGTTTTTTGGAATACTTTTATTTCTACTTAATGAGCAGCATATTTGACCTGCTAAGTGTAGTTCTTGTGTTTCCCTAAGTATAATAAAACATGAGAGTTCCAGTTTGTTTTGTAAAAATATTGAGAAACGGTCTTTTATTCCTTTCCTGTACATCTGGTGGTAATGTTTTATCCAAAATCTAAGTACCCAGGTTCTGAACAGGCTGACTCCACACCCTCACTGGGGGTTAATCCAGAAAATAAAACGGCATCAAAGCACTATGTCAACACTATCCTGCTAGCCCTCCTTCTGGCCAGTCTCCCTGAAAGAGAGGTGACATTGTAAACCTGAAGTTATTTATGGAATATGGAGGCTCAGCCTCCGGACTAGGCTCAACCTGGCTAGTGTTTATTTCCTGGGTCAGCAGGCATCTCTCTTCCTCTGAAGGCTCATGGTCTTTGTTTTATGCTGATCAGGAACAGGGTGTGCAAAATTATAGCTGTGACACAGTAAAGGACAGCTCGGTCATCCCCAAGATGTACCAAATCATGAAATCTGCAATGATTCACAGCGGCCATGTTCCTTCTCTCCGTACTCTATGAAGGGATTGTCTGATTCCTGTTACATACTGAGATTTTAGCTACATCTCTTAGAATAACACAAAACATTATTTTGTTATAATGGGCAAACTTCAAATGGAATACTAGTGTTCCTTAGAATGTAAATAAAATGTAGGTTACAAGGCTGAAAGGCAGAGTCTAGCGCCTCAGTATAATTTCTCCAGACTAAAGGAAGTGGGAGAATTTGTGCACACAGGAGCCCAAAGGCCACCACATGGCTCTGCAGCTCCCTGGAAGTGTGACAGCTGGCTCTGAGCCTCCCTGTCATGCATACTGCAGACACTGCCCCCTGGGAACTCTCTGTGCATTTGTCTTCAGCTACCTGGCTCTGAGGGTTTCTAGTACAAAGGTTCTCGGTCTGCATCATGTGGTGAGGACAGGGTCCCTTCTAAGCAGCTGTGTGGTCATCTTCTTGAAGTGGGGTCCTGGTTTTGTTACTGCTTCACAGAACCCAGCTGGGTGCTGGGCATCTGGAAGGTGCTGCTGATGTTGAAAGTGAAAGTGGAGAATTTTGGATTGGGAGGTAACTTAAATGGTGTCAGTTGGTTCACTGCCATTCAGGGTCTGAGTTCCTTCCACAACAGCCTTAGCAAGCACCAGCAGAACCTCCGGAGATGGACTTTGGACTCCTTAAGCGGACTCCTTGTTGCCTGTGGCCCTGTCTTTGTCACTGCTCAATCTTTCCATAGCATCAGATGCTCCATGACAATGAAAATCAGTTGCTATGGATTTCCTCTTGGGGCTGGACGGGCAGGTGTTTGAGCATTGGGTCACCATAGCAAAACCCTCCATTACACACACCATCAAGGGGCACCTGGCACAGCTGAGATTCGGGCGGCTCAGATGGATGGATGCTTTCTGACACGTTTGGGATGCTGTCAGTGCCAGGCCACACAGTGATGTGCACTCTGGCATCTGTGTGGCCGTCTCCTGCTCCTCCTTGGTAATGCTTGCTCTTGCTGCTACTTTAGGTCTGTCACTGCCCTCTCTGATTTGTCTCTTCCCAGCCAATGTGGGCTGGGACTCTCAATAGCTGCTCCTATTCAAATGTGTCCACAATTGGCACAAGTGGCATCAGGGTCGGATTTTTAAGAGCTTTGGGGTGAACAGTGTGTTTGGACCTGGAGGAGTGGGTGTGTGGTCCCCATGGTGGCTGTTCCAAGCTTCGGAGGTTTTTGACTGCATTCCAGATACATGAGGGCATCAAATTAAGCAATTTCTGTATGGATGGGTTTGCTGTAGAATTTTCTTAGTTGTGTACTTGAGGCTGTGCATTAGTGCTAGTAAGGAATTTCTGAGGAGGAGCCCCTGAATGCGTTTTGATGATCAGTTAGGACATGCTTGCAATTCCTAGTGGGCATTTCCACAAAATTAACATCCTGATGCTTTCTTCTTTCTAGTTCAACTATCTGATATGTTTGCTATTAATTTACATTGTAAAACTTCCTAAAATACATGAACATAAACTTAGATTCAATAGAAGCCAAATTCATAGAAACCTAAAATTATGAATCATAAAAGTTTGAGAACTTTTTAAAAGTAAAATTACAGTGCCAAAAGAGCTCCAAGCAGCGTTCGCAGCAGAGGAGAGGATGACATGAATAGGCATGTTGAGAGCGATGGGAAAGGAGGACTTGGCTGGAAAACAGTGGTTTCTTCATTAGAGAGCCTTGGAAGGGTGAGTGGCTTGGGGATTCTGCGTGCCCGAGACCATGTAGGTCAGGGCCCGTGACCTCATGAATGCTTGGAAGAAACATTTATGAGATGGGCATGGGGGCCCCTGCTGAGACCAGCTAATAGGGTAGGTAGGGTTGGGCAGCAGCCAGGTTCTTTGCCAGGGAGGCATTTAGAAGGTTTAAACCACATAATAACAGTCCACCCACTGAGGAAGTTGCCAAGCTTGGACTTGCTAGGTTTTTATTTACATGAAGAAATTTCTTCAGCTCTAAATGCACAAAATAGTTTATCATACCATACTTCCCTCTTGTACCCCCAGCCTTATAGCTGTTGAGAAAATACTCTAAAATTGAGTCTATTCCCAGTCAGGAAGCAGAGGAGTGTTTGGGGGAGACAGCAGAAACCCTGTAACGAGTTCAGAGCCCTCTAAGGCTGTCAGTCTCCTGCATGGGGAGGACATGCCTGAGAATGAAGCCCATGGTGCCACTTGCCCTCGGCATGATTGTGGTGGGGTCTTGGCTCACCTGCAGACTCTTGAGATGGTGGCCGGAGGCCCAGATGACTTGGTGCACACATTATCAGGGTGGGATGGGTTGGAAGGAGGACCCTCAGGATGTGCTCGCCCGCCCTTTACACACAGTACTGATGCAGCTCCTCCTGTGGCAGTGTCCCTACTGCTCTGTAGCTTGTGTTGAGGGCAGCAGGAGAACACATGTGAGCTAGGCCTCCCTCCCTGTCTATGTCTGGATTCCATATGGTAAATCAACCATGATAAAAAATATTCCAAAAACAATTGTTGGTACTGCACATGCAAGACTCTTTTTTGGTCATTATTCCTGAAATATTATAGTGTAACAACTATTTGCATAACATTTATATCGTATTAGGTGGTATTAGTAATTTAAAGTGGGTATATAGGAGGACATGCAAATACTATGCTATTTTATCTAATTCCACCCATGGACCAAGGTATTCATGGGGGTTCTGAAACCAATCCCCTGTGGATACTGAAGATGACTGCATAGCAGTTTTAGGTCATGATAAAGGATGTGAAAAGCCAGGTGTGGTTGTGAATGCCTGTAATTCCAGTGCCTCAGGAGGCTGAAGCAGGAGGATTGCAAGTTCAAGGCCAGCCTCAGGAACTTAGTGGGACCCTGTCTCAAAAAGAACTAGGGATATGGGGATATGACTTGTGGTTAAGCAGCCCCTGGGTTCAATCCTTGGTACCAAAAAAAAAAAAAAAAAAAAAAAAAGTGAAGAGAGTTAAACAGATTAATCAGTGATGTGGTATTAGCTAAGGGCTCTTCATATGAAGCATCATGGAGGTGTTTTCCATGAGGGGATTTTTCAGCCCTGAAGGATGAGAAAATGCCAGGCCTGGGGTGACTGATTCCAGGTAGAAAACAGCAAGAAGGAGCTGAGTCATGAATAAACGTGGTTTGTGAAAAACACACTCACCTAGTCGAAGAGCCAATGGTGGTAGCAAACTGAACAGGAGAGGCAGTGATGAAAGAGGAGGTCAGCATGCAGAGGCTAGGACCTAAAGACTGCAAGAGCCACTCAAGTTGCTGGCCATGACAGGGTCTAGGTGGTGAGCAGGAGGGTCCAGTGTTCACTCTGCCTGCAGTGTGGATGTTGGAGGCACAAGGCCAGGGCTCAGATAGGAGGCTAGTGACCAAGATTGAAAGGAAATTGTGTCATGTGCTGCTGAGAGTTGAAATAAACAGGCTTAGAGAAGTGACCTTTGGGCAGCAACATGAAAGCCACTGTGGACCTTGACAAGACTAAAGTGGTGGTGGTGGAAGTCCTCTAAGATAGGCTTGGAGAATCAATGTGAAGTTAGAAAGGGCAGTCAGGAGCCATAGTAACTCTTTAGGGTAGTAGGAGCTGAGAATCAGGGCACTGGCTGGAAAGAGACATGGGATCAAGGAAAAGGTGGTTTCCTAGGAAAGAGAGCAGAAAAAAAAGACAAGGGGGTAGAGGTGCTCATGACTTTAGAGAAGTGACTTGGAGTGGGTGATGTTCTATGCTGTTCCCTGTGGACAGCCTGCCCCTTCCCTGCAGTCACCTGGCATCTCCTTGTGTCCCTACCACTTTGATGTGAGGCACTGGCTCTTCCTCTTTGAAGGCACAATGTAAATAAGCCTTCCTCTTCCCTTGAAAGAGTTCAGTGCTATGAATATTGGGGGGTGGGCATCAAGAGGCAAATGGCTTGGGCGGAGAGTACAGCTCAAGGTGGGCTTGTTTCTTACATGCACATTTGAACCCATGTCTGGGAGGTGGTTGGCGTGAGTTCCTCGAAGAGGATGTTCTTAGAAGAAATCAGGTTCAAGGAAGGGGGATTGTGGGCAAGAGGTTGCAGCACCATATGGGCAACAGGCAGGGAACAAACCTGGAGACCCTATGCCTGTCACAGCCTCAGGGCAGACGATGCTGGAGTTAGGAATCATGGCAGATTCTGTTGGGAAGTGAGACATGTTCTCTGGGTGAGTGACCTATGGCCTCCCAAGGGTGAGTCTAACCTTGGTGAAGGAGATCTGAGCTCTGTGTGGCCCCTCACAACTGTGGAGCCCTGGGCCCAGGAGCGTGAATTCCCAGATCCCAGACAGCATCCTCTGCTGTTTAAAAAAAAGGATAATCTGGCTCAGTTTCCTGTTACCCAAGCTGGCTGTTGTGACCTAGGGCAAATCATTTAATCTGCTACACCAGCTTCCTCACCAGAAAAATAAGAATGGTGGCTGTGTCTACCATACAGCCTTGTTGCTGGGATCAAATGTAACCAACTTGGTACATTTGCTGGAACCTGTGAGATGTATGCTTTGCAGCCAAATGTCCCACATTCAAATTCTGGTTCTATTTCCTATTAGCCATGTGACCATAGACACAGTCCTTTTAGCCTCAGTTTTCTGGTCTGCACAATGGGGAGAATATTCATCTGTTCTTCCTGTTGCATCCAGTGAGAGAGTAGTGAAGGACTCATCTGTGTAATTGCTGAAAGGAACACCGAGGCCCTGGAGTTGCTGGGTGCTGACTACGGTTAGACAGTGCACTCAGATTCAAGGCCATGTGTGCAGCTGCCTGATTTTTTTTTTTTTTCCCCTCTAGTTCCGCCTGGTGGTAAAGACGGCCCTGAAGCTGCTGCTGGTCTTTGTAGAGTACTCAGAGTCCAATGCGCCTCTTCTCATTCAGGCTGTCTGTGCTGTTGACACCAAAAGAGGTGAGCAGTCTCTCTGCCCTTTATACCAAGGCAAAAAGTCTGATGTGGGGAGAATTCTACATCTCACAGGCTTGAAGCAGAATGAAGAAGTAGCGCCATTTCCTGTGTGGACATCTCACTGCAGGAAAAATCGAGGATGATCAGTACTCAGAGATCAGGGCTGGAATGTTCTGTGCCAATGAAGGTCAAGTGCAGGAGTCTCCCCAGGGTGGTCAGGCACTGCTTGGCTTTACTCTGTCCCAGCCCCCACTGAAATCCACAGAGAACCAGCACCTTGGCCCTTTCCTCTTCCCGCTCCAGCATTCTTTCTTGATCCTGACTCCTAGACGTTCCTCAAACTTTCTCCCTTCCTCCTCATGCCTGTCTTCACTCAGGCCACCTGGTGTCCCTTGTCACCCTGAGTGCAATTAGAAGATCTTCTAAAACACAAATTTGATCACATTCACCATCTAAAACTGCCAGTAACTCCCAGTGCCTACTGCATGCAGCCCCACCCCACAGTACCCTTCACCTGCCTTAAAGAACCACCTGCCACTCATTTCCCATCTGCTCTGCACCATCCATTCCCACCTTATTTGTGTGCTCTTGGGAACCTAACATGTCCTTCTCTTTGCTGTGTTGTCATCATTGGCTGTCTGCCCGCCCACAGGGTGTGCCCTGCTCGAGGGCAGGATCTCTGTTTCCCATCGTGGTGTCCTAGCTCCACCCCCACTCTCACCCCTGCCTGAGCCAGCAGGTGGCCAAGAGCAAATTCTAGATCTGGATTAGTGTGTGCCATGATAAGGCCTCTATAGTAGCATGAAGCCTGACACTAAAATGCTGGGGATTTTGTTTTGTCTTGTTTTCCTCCTTAATGGAAACCGATTATGATTATCACCATCCTCACAAAGGCTTCCTTTTCATGATTATAACAGTAATATTACTGTAGAAAATTTGGAAAAAACAGTGTAAAGACAATAAAAAAATCACCTTTGATCTCAACAGAAATAATGGTTAATGTGTTGGTATTTTCTTACAGCTGTGTGAGTGAACATATGCAGAGTTCTGTACAAATCTGCCTTCATGTAACTGTCAGGCAGAATCAAGGGGACTAATATCGCTCTCAGTTCAACCCAGCTGTGCCTGAGTCAACTTTGCTCAGAGATATTCCTTAATAAGCTGAATCCAAATGCGAAGGAAGGTAGCTTACTAGTTACTTTGAGAGTTAGGATATATTGTGGGCTGGGGCTGTGGCTCACTAGTAGAGCGCTTGCCTAGTATGTGTCAGGCACTGGTTTTGATTCTCAGCACTGCATATAAGTAAATAAAGTCCATTGACAACTAAAAATATTTTGAAGAAAAAAAATAAAGTTAGGATATAAGTTAATGAAAGCCATTCAGGACCCTAAATTGGGGATCCTTGAACACACAGGCAGATGTCAGCCCCAGGCTGATGGGTCCAGGCCAAGAGGCAACTCCAGGCCTCAGCATGGGTGTGTGATAGAGAGGAAGCTTAGTGCTCAGACAGGTCTGTGAGTCTGGGAGGTGGGACCCAGACCAGGGCAAATTTCTCACCACCACAGTACCTTGCCACCTGGTGCCAGATAAGAAGAGCCTTGTGGCCAAAAGCAGATCCTGTGCTAGCCAAGCATCCTTAATTAGGATGGCTGATGGCTCAGAAACCAGGTCTGGATTTTCCAAAGCCATTAATTAGGTTGAAGGCCAGAGGTGGGCGTTTGGGAAGATAGTAAGGCAGCTCCTTTCACTTGTCCTTGGAGGAATTGTTCTCCAACCTCCAACTCTGGAGGTTACATTAGGACAATTAGTGGGCTCTGTCATCTTGTCCTAGATTTCAGGTAACCCATGGGCTCTTGCCATGGTGGCATGTTAGAAGGGGCAGCTTTCTCATGACCTTGGGGTCATTCTTCAGCTTTGCTGAGCTGGGAGCTGAGAGCCTTCTTCCTTGGACTTCACATTTCATAAAAGGCCTATTGTGAGAGTGGGAATGATCCTGAGATTAACCCAGGACTTTGTGCCCCACATCCGAGACTCATCCATAGCCCCAGCCAGAGGCGCTCTGCTGTCCTGAGCCTCTCCACCAAGCCGACATGATAGCTGTCTTTTTCAGTTAGTAAAAATAGAACAACTAATGGATTGTTTTCTCAGCTTTGTGGAGTTTTCTGCCTATAAAATGTCTTAAAATTTGGCAACTGCTATCATCTGTCAGCTACTGCACTAGCAACTAAAAAAATAAAAACACTAATGGAAAAACTCAGAAATGGCTTATCACACGTGGTTCAATAGCATGTTTCTTTATGGACATGTGTGGTCTTGGCTGTGATTTTATAATACATACATATAACATCATCCTATTTTACTGCTAGTAAAATTGTTCCAGAATCCTATGATGGAATGAAGCATATAAATATGTCATGGTTTTCTGCAGAGAGCAACATGACTTCCAGGTGTGTTTCCACCTAGGGTTTAGAGGCAGCTCTCCAGTTCTCACATGGACCAGAGAGCAGCCCCAGGTGCCAGAGGTGACCGAGGGCAAACTGAGCATGTCCCTTTGTGCACACATTTACAAGTAAGCCATAAGTTTTACTCCTCAGAGTGGCTTTAGATTCATTCCCCAGCAGGGTGAATGGCATATTAAAGTATAGACAGTCTTTTTTTTTTTTTTTTAATAGAAAAACTGTCAGATTTAAGGAATCAGCAAATAAAACCAGCAAAATAAACTATAGGTCCTCAAACATCATTACCACCTCAAGCAAATGCAGTTGTTCCAGAACAGATTCCTCTGATTGCTCCATAAACATCATGCAATCATGCGTGGTTGCCTGTGGCTTAACCAGAAGGTTCATTCTGCAGTGTAGCCAGTTTGCTCTGTGGCCTAGAGTGGGCCACTTAAAGAACATGGATAAAAACTGAGGGGCTCAAATTCCATATGGGTAGTAATTACTATTTATGAATGAGTGGAAATTTATATTGCCCCATTTGACCCAGGCAATTGGAGTTCCGTTCAAGAGCTGGAGTAAAAAGGTTAATTGAAGTTAGTCCCTGGGCATGGCTTGGTATTGCACCTGTCTGCAGAGTCCCCTGGATCATTTTCTCTTTTGTTTGCCTTTTCAAGCCACTTTCCCTTTCTGGTGACAGGCCTGCCCTGGCAGGAAGAAAGGCAGCAGAGCTCATGATAGCCCTTGAGGGGGCTTCACTTTGTCACTTGACCATATCGGACACTCCTTTTCGTTGCTGTCTGCCCTGTGGTGATTGACAGGGAATTGGTCGAGAGCTCACTGCTCCCTGGGGAGGAGACCTCCCCTCTGTGCATTTGACTCTCCCACAGAGGATGGGGCAAGGGACCAGACAGGGTAACTTATTTCAAAATTTCTGTCATAAATCTTGGGTCACATTAATTTGGTTCAGCATAGCTTTTGAAGAAGTTCTGTTTTTCATTTGAATGTAAAGTGATGAGATATGACATAATTCTTAAACATGTGTGTCACACATGATTAATGGGGGGAGGGGGAGTCCAGCCATCCTTTCAGGCGATCTGTTTCTGTTGGAGAACATATTGATGGGTGAGGAATGTTCAAAGCCTGGTGGAAACTCCAGGTTGACAGAACTCCATCTCCGCTGTTCTTTACAGAAGTATCTCTGGGGTGTATGTCCATTATGGAGAAAGGCATGGAGCACACCAAGAGAATCTTGTGTTCGAGCTTTAGACCAGCTCACATGTGAATTGTGCTGCTGTCTTATTTTGCTTTGGTTTTAACAGAGGCGAGTAGGAGGAAAGTCTTGAGCCATTTATCTCTGCTTATTTATTCTGGGTTAAGAGAGGTCCTGCACTTTGGTGACATGAGCAGGGTGGCCTGGGAGTCTGTGTAGAAGGCCCGCCCCTGAGTAACTGTGGGTGTCACCACCACCACTACCATCATAATTACAGCCACTGATATTTGAGTGTTTGTTGTGTAACAGATAGGATTCTCCATATTTTCACGTATACTCAGTTATTTGGCAAGTATGCAAGTGTCAGCCATGTGTATGCTGATGTCAAAAAATGACAGGCTTACAGAGCCTATACTCCAGCATTTGGGGAGTGGGGGTGGGGTTGGAGAGACAGATGATAACAGTAATTATTGTTTTCCAATGTACCCTGTCAGTGCTAAGGAAAAGACAAAGTGCTTTATCTCAGCAACACCTTGAAGAAACCCTGTAAGGTAGATGCTTCCAGATGAGTTTTCTGACCCGACCTTCTATTCCACTGCTTTGGGGCCCAGTCTCTTTCTGTCTTATGTAAAGGGGTGGAGTTGAAGGGTTTAGCATTTTGATACAAAAATGCCCCCAACACACACAGTGGGGAAGATGGGAGGATGAGTTAGACCCCTTGGTACTGATGGTGCAGCTCCTAAGAGTCCCAAGTGCTGGTGCTTAATACCAGCCTATGCCCCACCGAAGTTTTTGTTAAACCAAATGTTTCTTCCCCTTCACCTTCATCCTAAATTGTCTCAAAACTATCAAAGGGGAGAGAGCATTCATCCTAGGAGCATGTAAATATACACATATTTCCAGATTTAAAATCCTTAAATTATAATAGAATTTGGTATCATAGCTGAATAACATTCTTCAATTAAAGTAAGCCCATGTTTGAGTGTTCTAATCATAATGGATTAGATGGTGCATACACACGTGTGTCTGTGAGAGAGGGCTGTTGTCAGGCTACTCCCTCCCTGGGCTGCAGGCCTCTGCTACTTGGCTTTTTCTTCTCTGAGCCCTGTTGGCTCTTTAGCTTCAAAGTAAGCATCCAGGAAGAGGTTCTGGGTTCGCTAGTACTACTAAAAATTCTTGGCCCCAATGTTTTCTCCCTTAGACTGTGTTCCTTTTAATCACAAGTGGGTAATACTCTAGTACATGTTTTATGCTGAGGTTTGGTGCTGTGTGTGTGAATGAGAAGCACAAGCAGAGGCACCCAGAGCTCTTGAACTGCTCCTGGATGGTGAGACCACAGGCCTACTGACCACGCTGGTTGACTGTCTTGATGGCTGAAATGATTACTTTTGTAGGATTTAAAGAACAACTACACTGTGGTGTAGACTTCAAAGAAGTTCAATGATAAATATCAGCCAGGATAATTTGTCCACCAGCAAGGGAATGGAGTATGCCTTTGTGCTCAGTTTAAAAGGGTCATGGAAGACTGATTGTCTTGATAAAACTTTGTGTATCACTTGGTAGGAGGGCCAGAATATCTCAACGCGAAACTGAATCTGTCTTTCACGTCTTTAATCCTCTTATTTCCTTACTGTGTGCATCTGCTCTTTTGTTTTAAAATTGCTCTAGCTTTACCCACTTCATACAGAGATCTTTATTACTATTCAGCATTTTATTGAACTCATATTATATGCCAGGCACTGTGCTAAGAGCACAGAGATGAATAAGACAGATATGTCTCTGATTTTGGGGCACTTGCATGTCAAGGCTATTATTAGCTCTGACATAAACCATCCAAGGGTCAGCAGTTGGAAACTACTTACTATATTTAGGTTATTTCAATTTTACTTTCATCATGCAAAAATAAGCAGTGTCCCTTTGAGGCATTTATAGAGAAAGCAGAGAAGAGTTTCATGTTCTAAATCAGCAAGCCAAGGGCAAGGTGATGCTTGCTCCACTTCAAACATTGCTGTCGGGCGTGGGAAGCCATGTTAGGAGGGCGTTTCCCCCTTCACAACCTTGCTTTGTAGGTCCCGAATGTGATGCATTTTCCTGCCGCCTCTGAGCCTGGAGAGAGCTGCTCATGAGCCTTCCCCTACAGAGGCCACGCAGGAGCGCCTCTTGTCTTAAGCCCTCTGTAGCCATTCCCACTGCAACATGCCTCCCTTGCTAAGTGATGTGATTACCTAAATGCCTACCACTCCTCAGCTGTTCTCTGCCGTATTTGTTCTCGTGCCTAACAGCTCCAGTAGATGGTAAACCTATTGCGGGCAGCTGCCCACCAGACTTTGTACCCGGCTGATACCAGGGGACCAGAGACAGGATTCTTCTGTTCTTAAGATGTTTGTCAGACAGGTGTGTCACTATGATTGATTGGAGTCACTACTAGAATGCACAAAGGTCTTCCACATCCCTTCCTCTGCATGCCATGGGGCATTCAAAGAACACATAGGGAGAGTTTACCCAACCTGAGTAAAGTGCATGGCCCAAAAAGTTGCACATGAAAGGAGTTTTAAAAAACTACATATTGGGTGTAAAGGGAAAATTTCAAGTGAGCAGATAGGTATCTTGATGCTGGAGAGTGTATGATACTTGATTAAGAGGATGAGGCTGATGTGGTATGACATTGCCTGCTAGGACATATTCTTAATTCTAAGCATGCTCAGGTCCACTCTAAGGATATTATCACACAGATTTGGCAGCTGAAAGACACTGCCATGACTGGGGGGATACTTGGATATGCTATGATGTGAACTGGATAAATATTGTCAAATTATTGTTTCTAATGATTTTTGCTTCACTCATAGGCATTAAGCCCTGGTCAAATATCATGGAAATCCTGGAGGAAAAAGATGGCGTTGACACAGAGCTGCTGGTTTATGCAATGACTTTGGTGAACAAGGTGGGTTGATGTGTGTTACGGGTGGACTTGTCCCCTCAAAAGATATGTTGGCATCCTAACTCCTGTACCAGAAAATGTGACCTCATTTGGAATTAGGGTCTTAGCAGATGTAATCCACTGAACATGAGGTCATTAGGGTGGATGCTAATGTGGTGTGGTCAGTGTCTTTATGAGAGGAGGAAAGAGGGAAGATGATGTGAACACATACATGCAAACAGTCATGTGAAGACAAAGAGATGAGAATGACAGGTGTCTGAGCCCAGAAGTGCTGACGATGGCCAGCAGCCATCCAGGATGAAGCAAGGAGGGGGCTTCCCACTGAGCCTTCAGAGAGGGCACATGGCACTGCTGATGCCTTAATAGCAGATTTGCAAATTCCTACTTTAGGTCACCTGGTTCACCTAGTTCACCTACCTTGTTTTAGTAGTCCTGGGATACTCATATGATATAAATAAAAAAAAAAAAACCAAAGTTTTTCCTTTAAGAGTCACACCATGTGGAGACCCCCATCATGGCAACTGGAACCACAGCTGCAGCGTGCTGCTTCACAGGAGAAAACCCTTCACACCATGCCTGGTGTGTGTGGGTGTGGATGCGTGCAAGCAGATGCCTGTGCCCATGCGGGTCTGTGGGTGTCTGTATGCTTTTATGCTTTGGTCTTTCCTAGTAAATCCAGAAAGTTGACAGCAGGACTTTTGTGATTGTTTTTCTTATTAAGATAGTTATACCCTAAAATAAAATTATTTTAAGAATATCAACAATTTTACTCTAAAGAAATAGTTCATATAAAAGGAAAAAATGAGGTCTTTGTTCCATGGGGTATTAAGTTTGGATTCTTGGACTGAGATGAGGATTCCTGGGGATGGATCCATCCTTCTTATTTGACAATGACGACACCTATGCGCTCCTGTTTCCCCCTCATGTTCCTCTCTGGTCACTGACTACTTGTAGGGCAGTAGCATTCTTAGATCCAGAGATGCTGCTTTGGGGTAGGGGGACCCATGAGGACCAGATTAGGGACTGGAGCTCCTTTTTTGGATTGTCATACCCTGGACCCAAGGCATCATGTCAGCCACCCTGTGGATTTTCCCCATGTGCTTCAGGCTGTTAGGTGTGAGCCTCCCACCTGTAGTGATAATAAAGGCTTCAGAAAGATCCAGAATCCCTTCCTGGAATATAGCTGGAGAGATGTTTCTCCTGATGAACTGAAGATGCATTTGTAGAGCAGTGTAATTATAAGGAGCCACTTCTCCCACTCAGTAGTGACACGCCCACTCTAAGGATTGAAAGAGTGTAGTCTGCTCTTTGCTCAGCAGTCTGGGGACTCTGCAGAGGAGCCTGAACCAGACCCCAGGGTTCAGAACAACGTGCCACACAGTTGGGGACAGGGTAGCTTCCTTCATGATTGGGGAGGTGTTGCTAAATGAAATACAATTGTTCTTTGAACATATACCACAATAAATCCCAAATAGACTTGAGAGTTCAATGTACCACATCGAACTTTAGGGAAAAAAATGTAGAAATGGATAGTTCTATTTGATCTCTGGTTGGTAAAGATGCCAACTTAAATTGAGAGGCTGATTTTCCAAGAACAAGGAGTTTATTTGGGCATAGCAAGGGATTGCAGTCTGGGATAAACACGCAATGGGAGGTCACGGGCAAGTTCGAAGAGGTTGCAGCAAGCAGAAGTGTTTAGAAGAACACAGAATTCCATGTAGGCTCTACTGAAACAAAGATCATTAGTTGAAGGGCCTTCTGGTAGGAGCTGGGGTGAGCTCATTGGTGGAGACAGCATTGTTAGCCAAGTGTCCTTAAGCAAACAGCTTATCTGGAATACTGCAGTTTTTCAGGAATTCCTTGGATAGTTCATAACATAAGTATATGTGCACGAAGGCCCATCTATTGTGGCTTCCTGGCTCCATTTTGCTTAGGTTTGACATAATTCAATTTTGGTAGTGATGACTTTCATGAAGATTCTTTTACTAATAAAATTAATAAGAAAGATTCCAAAGGAAGGGATTTAAATATGTCACTGCATAAAATTGTTAATGGTTTTGTTTGTGAAATGAAAAATCACAAATTATAGCTAAAAGGCAAAGGACAAGCTACAAAATTGTTTGCCAAAAACAAGGCAAAAAAAAAAAAAAAAGATTCTAAATATGTTTAGAACCCAGTAGAAGAATGAAAAACATTAAAGCAACCAAGAATAAAAAAAATTCAAAGTGAAACAATAAGACATTCTTTCTGAGGTCACATGACAATGATAGCTTTTTTTTTTTTGGTACCGGGGATTGAACTCAGCGGCACTCGACCACTGGGCCACATCCCCAGCCCTTTTTTTGTATTTTATTAGAGACAGGGTCTCACTGAGTTGCTAAGTGCCTCGCCATTGCTGAGGCTGGCTTTGAACTCGCGATCCTCCTGACTCAGCCTCCCAAAGTGCTGGGATTACAGGCGTGCGCCACCGCACCCGGCTGACAATGATAGCTTTTTAATGAAATGTCATGTGTTGATGAGCCCATAGGAAACTCTCATATGTCCCTGATGAGAAATGGAAATGGGTACAACTTTTCTGGTGCAAAGCCTTAAGAATTCTGCTATTTTAAAATCTATTTGTGTGCTAATTTCACCATGTGATTTGGAGCAATTTTCCCGTTGTTGTTGTTTTTTTTTTTTTTTTTTTTCAAATTAAGGTCATCTATTTCCTGTCCTTTTCTGTCACTGACCTTGTTTTGTTGAAACACTGGAATCAGCAAAAATGGAAAATACTCTTGCCTGCAATTCATCACAATCCATACCAATAAAAGTGTCCATTTATTTGGAAGATGATGACGTGGGCACTCTTGTCAGTCGCTGGCAAGGACAATGCATGGGACACAGTACGTGTCACCTCTGCTGGACATTGTGGCATTTAATGTCCAGGAATGCCTCCCTCGCTCCTTCTATTCTGGCAGTTCTCATTTTTTTTTCTTCTGGCTCAGGATAAGTCCAGGAAGGTCCTGGAGGATGTTCCTCCAAATGGCAACCCTTTCCTTAAAAAGGTCAAGAGACTGCTGCCACTCATTCAGGGTTTGTTTTGTTTTGTTGAATTGGAGGCCTGTTTATTGCCCCAGTGAGCAAAATGCTCTGAGATACCAAACAGAATAACAAATTGAAATGTTAAAATGGGTCTGGAGAAAAATGCAGACTCTGAAATCTGGGAAATTATATTGCAAGTTGGGTGGTTTCTAACTAGTATTGATTTCAACAAAATAAACGGTGGTGTAATAATGTGGAATTAAATAAAATTGACATTTTCATGACAAAAACAAGGACACCAAATCCTAGCCTGCCCAGAGTTTTGAGACTGAAGTGGGTCTCTTTGTTAAGGAGGGATGTTAACCAGACTCATTATCCCAGTCCCCCCTCCCTTGCCCTGTCCTTTGTCCTCAACCAGGGCTTCAGAAGATTAGAGGGAATGTGAGAAATTAACCCCTTCTCACCCTGATATTATGCCCTGTCTTGACCCAGATGAAATCCCCTTCATACTCCCCTATTCTTGGGGTCTCAGGTATGGACCAATGCAGAATAGAATAAGGCAGATGCAGGGAGCATAAATAATGGGAGAGGTTACTATGGGACTGGCCTGGAGCAGTCCCCAAAGGTAGGAGCCCTGGAGGGAGGAGCTTCTTCCAGGCCATGGGGTATTAACCCTTGGGGCATTCATATTGAGTTTTTGCTTCTGTTTTTACATTTAATTTTATTGCTTTTTAAATAGCACACAGTAAAATGGACTTTCCCTTTTGGTAATGTGCAGTCTCTTTACGCAGGGAGCCATTTTAATTTTATTAACGTGGAAGGGGGAGAAAAAGGGAAAATGGGGGACGGTGTGGATGGTGTCTCACCTCCACAGGTTAAGTGACTGCTGGATTTCGTCTTCACCCCAGATTACAGCCCTGTGAATCCACCATTCTCACTTTTATAGTGACTTTTATTCCTGACCCTCTTATCCATAACTCTTGGCAACAACTGGTTTATTCTCTCATCACTACAGTTTTGTCTTTCCAAGAATGTCAGATGGAGTCATTCCCCTTGAAGGCTTGGCTCCTCTCAGGATAATGCCCGAGATCCTTCTGTGTCCCTGCTTTGCTCTGCTGTTGTGGAGACGTGTCGTGTGCTTATCCCTTTTCTTGAGGGGAGTTTAGTGTTTAAAGCTTCCCTCCCTTGCATGATACTGCTGGAAATATTGGGGCATAGGCTTTGCCACGCTGACTTTATTCTACCAAAAAAGATTTGATGCAATCCATAAAAACCCCAAGGCGGGGAGGGAAATGTCCTTTAGGACATGCTTTCCCTCCAGGAGATTCGGTAAAGAATTCCTTGTTACAAGCCCTGGCAAGACAAAGTCAGAGAAAGTGGTGTGGCGGAGTGCCAGATAACAGGCGGCTGTGCTGTCTTCTGGCATCTGAGGGCCAAGGTGGAAAGAAACATTTGATTCAGAGTCACTGGGCAAAACTGCCACTCTCGCCCAAAGCAGGCAGCCTGGCGGTGAGGGTGACGGTGTGGAACTGGGAGGAGAGGCCCAGGGACATGTGGCAGCTTGGTGAATTAACTGAGCTTGTTTGAGAAATCAGCCCAAAATAGATGAATACATGTTTCTGGGAAGTGGTCACCCTCCTCCCCCACCGCCAGGTGGAAAAAGAAGCTGTATTTGTGGTGGCAGACCATTATCTCCCTGCATCTCCCCCGCAGCCGGCACAAACGCTGGAGTCCCCAAGCTTGGCTCAGATTTTCACATCGGAAATGACAAATGACCTTTTAATACCCTTGGTTCTGTGCCTATTATTGAGTGAAGGCCCCCGGAGTCTGTTTTGGTCTGTAGATTTAGTTGTTTAATTATTTAATAGTGATCCCCCTACCCTTCATGGTTGGACTCACTAAGGCGATGGAGATTAGGTTTAGGATTTTAATCCCCTGGAAATTTCTGAAAGAACCTCAGCTGACTTCAGGTCAGGAGGAAGGGGAGGGGTGAGGCAGAGACTACCAGAGATGACCCCCACCCTTTTCCTTTTGGCTGTGTAGAAAGTCTTAATTCTGATTCTAAATGTTGAAGTGCCTGCCTTCCCCAAGTTGTACATTTCACTGGGTCTACAAACAGTTAGGGCATCTCTATTTGTCTCCTGGGACTGGTATTGCCATTTCCATCTTATCTTTTAAGAAGTTCTATTGGGAGGCTGAGGCAGGAGGATTGCGAGTTCAAAGCCAGCCTCAGCAATGGAGAGGCACTTAGCAACTCAGTGAGACCCTGTCTCTAATAAAATACAAAAAAAAAGGGTTGGAGATGTGGCTCTGACTCAATCCCTGGTACCAAAAAAAAAAAAAAAAAAAAAGAAGTTCTGGAGTTCTCATTGGAACCAAAGGATGATTGTTCTCATAGAATTATTTTTAAACTTTTTTGGTAGTGGGAACTGAACTTTACCATTAAACTACATCTGTAACTCTTTTTAATTGCTTAGGACCTGCTAAGTGGCTGAGGCTGATCTTGAACTTGAGATCCTCCTGCCTCTGCCTCCTGAGTTTCAGGGATTGCAGGCTTGCGCGACTGTGTCCAGCTGATCCAGCTGAGATGGGATTCTTTGAGAGTGTGATGTCTCGGTTCATGGTAGAGGCAGGCACTTGGGTGACTCCTGCTGCTGGTCATGCAGTGTTGACTGTCACATCACTCGCCCTGGTTTCACACTTAGCCACACACATGTGAGGGTCTGGTTACTACAGCTGATTTACAGGCTCCTCTTTCACGCCCAAACTGTACCCCTTACTGGAGTAATTATCACACAAGCATTTTTCCTGAGTTCTTAATCTTAGTTGCAATGTGTTGTATCCTCTGCAAATAATAAAGAGGAAAAAGTCATTTTGGGGGTTATTGGTAGAGACTTTCCTTCCAGTGTTGACATTTCCCAAAATAGATGTGTCTGAATTAGGGCTGGAAATGATCGTTTTGGAAGTGTTGATCTTAGGTCTTCTGAGGCAAGTTAAACCTTGTTCAGAGTCACTTTGGAAAGCATGCAGTGTTCTCAGAAATGCAAAGGTAGTGAAGTAAGTAGTGAATGGAGACCAGTATCTGAACTTTTAGCTCAGAATAACTCTTGCAGAATGCAGATGTGAGCATGAGGAAGAGACCAAATGGCAGCTCTGAGCTGGAGTTTTATCCAAGCACTTCCTCTCGCCTCCGGCAGATCCCGTCCTTCCTTGGACCTTCCTCTCCCTCCCTGATAAGACCAGGGGCTTGCAGCAGTTTTCCTCAAGGCTCCATCCCAGTTCTGAGGAGGGGCCTGCTCTGAGCCATCCTCCCCCTTTGGAAGTGAGGCAGAATTCAAAGAGGAGTCGGCTTTTTGTTTCTCAGGTTATATTCTTGTCTCATGGCTGCTGCTTTGAGATTTCTCATGTTTTCCTGAGTTTTCATAGGCTGAGGGGAGGCCCTGCTGAATTAAAAGGGAATCATTGAATTATTATAACACAAGCTGTTGGTGTATTGATTGTAATCACAAGGTGTATTAGTTTTCTATTGCCATGTGACAGATTACCACAAATTTAGTAGCCTAGGACGGCATTCTTTTATTATCTCACAGTTCTTGTGAGGCAGAATGCCAGCATAAACCTAGCCAGGTCCCAGAGGGCTGCATTCTGGGTGTCAGCTGGGGCTGTGGTCCCCTCTGAGACTTGGTCCTCTTCCAAATCCTTGTGGCTATTGGCAGAATTCATTTCCTCGAAGCCATAGAACCCACGGGGTCTTGCTCCTCCCTCAAGACCAGGAGGATAATCTGTTTCCGGTCTCTGACTCAGTGAAGACCTAAGCCCTCTTTTGAAGGACTCACTGGATTATTACCCAGAACAATCTCCCCTTTGATTAACTCAGAATCAACCGATTTGGGGACCTTAATGACATCTGCAAAATCCCTTCACTTTGCTGTATAATATGAACTTACAATGATGTGACATCCCACTGTAGGAGTATCGAGCCCACATTCAAGGGAGGGAGAGCTACATGATACAGTGGGGCGGGGGAAGAAAGAATCTTGGGGCTTTACCCTGCCCCTCACATTAAGGAGTGTTTTTTTTTTTTTCCTCAAATGAATTTGCCACCTGTTTGTTCCATATTGTTATAATCAAAGGCCACTGGCTACCATATAAAAATGCTTTTGGAGCCTTGTGAGAGTCTCCCAAGTCATGTCTACATTGTGTTCTTCTCTTCCTGCAGACGTTGTCAGGATTACCAGACCAAGATTCCTTCTACGACGTGGTGGATTGTCTGGAGGAGCTGGGCATTGCTGCTGTGTCCCAGAGGCACTTGAACAAGAAGGGAACTGACCTGGACTTAGTGGAGCAATTTAACATTTATGAGGTAACAGGACATGCCATTTGTAACTCATCTTCAGCTTCAGCAAATGTCAAGGGTAGCGGTCACATGCGCTGTGGACCAGGGGTTCTGAGTGCTGTGTAGGAGCATCCATATCACTCATGGGGAATTTGCTCAAAATGCAAGTTCTCAGGCCTGTGCAGGCCTGTTGAATCAGAAATTCTGAGGGTGGGCCCAGTAATCTGTTCTAAAGCCGCCTTTCCAGGAGGCCCTGATGCATATTTAAGTCTAAGAACTTTGATGTAGGAAAAAGTTGGAGCTATTTTATTTTGCACCTTTAGTCAAGGAGTAAGAGGTGAGGGGGAGTGTGTGTCAGAGATCCATTTACATAATTTGTAGGTCCCAGTGAAAATTTGGGGCCATTTTGTGGGGATAAAAAGTGCTTTTAAAGATGATACTCAATGTTTTCTTTCTTTCTTTCTTCCTTTTTTTTTTTTTTTTTTTTTCTCCTATGATCTCACCTTCTGTTTTTTGTTTGCTACATCATATCATAAGTGAAAATTAAAATTTATTACTGTGAATTTTATTGCTCATCTTTTTATTGTACAATGTCAGTTTAAAATGCAAATATAAGAGCTCTTAACTTGTGTGCAGAATCAGCAAGATTGTCCAATTCATATTTCATAACCCCTACCTGTACATGTATTTCATTCTTACCACAACAGTGGAAACACTGCACAAAACAGACTCGACTGTTTTTATTTCATTTCTCAATCTGTGTGCATTCTACCAATGCTCTGCCTTCAATTTACTCGTAAGTGAGGCAGGGCTTTAAAAAAAAAAGGAACTCTGTGTTGCTCTGTCTTGTCATATTCTCCGTGTCATTGTTTCAAAATAAGCCATTGACTTAATATGGGGAAGTAACAAAGAAAATGATGGAGCTCCTAAGGGTGTTCTCTGTCTGCATTCATCTTGGAATATGGTTCAAAAGGAAGCAGGCTCCCAGAGCTGTTGGCACCCCTGCTTACTTAGCTGTGGGTCTCGCTAACTCTCACACATCATAGGTCTACCTGATCCTATGCTCATGAGCAACAGGAATGGCGGACGTGGATATCGTGCCTGTCTCCTCTGCCTGCAAGCATGCTCCCGGGTGCCACTGGATTCATGTGACATGGGGTTACAGATAAAATTTATAGGAATTTCAAGACAGAAGCAGAAGCTCATTAAATCAAGCACAGGTCCCTTGTGAGTGTGGGCCTTGTGCAGCTGATCCCAGCTCTGCTTTAGATTATGAATCTTGGTTTCATGGCCTGTTGACTTTGGGGGAAAAAAATAAAGATTCTAAGATTGTGCCTGTGTGCACGTACCTTTACACATATAATAAGTTCTCTAGTTTTTCACATTTCAATTATTTCTGAATTTTTTTCAATTGTAAATGTTATGACAAAGATCTTCATTCTTGAATTTTATACATAACTAGAGTTCTAGGGGAGAGATTTCTCAGTTTAATGGTTCCATTGTGATCTTTACTAGGTAGAAATGGAGACATTGACATGTAAATCATTTTCTGCGAGTTACTGTCATAATAAACGACTTGAGGAACAGAACAGAATGGTATTTATATAATCTTGAGAAGAGACCAAATGCCAGATACTTGCTTGCAGAGCTAAAAGCTCACCACATCTGCCCATCTGGTCAGAACTTTGTGCCCATCGTTTGAGCATCTTCTCCAGCTGAGCCAAGATTTCTGTTTTTCACTATTATTGACCTGTAGCACTGTAAATCAGTGGGTGGTGGAGGGGTATGTTCTCATGGTCCCTAAAGGAGAGGATGAAAGAATAATAAAGAATGAAAATGCAGAGGGAAGGGCGCTACAGGGAATTGGTTTACGTGAAAGCAGAAGACAGACATTTGTTATCTCCTTTCCCTTGGCCTTTCTTCACACTGGTCAGAACTTCCATCTCTGAGACTCTACTCCATCAGGGGTCCAGAAGATCCCAGCTTTGGATTCTATAGGGTGGTTGTACATCTAGAAGATGGCATGATGTGTGTGAATTACCCATTAATGAAACCACTGGGCAGAGTGTTAGAATAGCCTTGATACGTGCTCCAGGGCACTAGAAACTTCTTCCTGTTCAGGTGCATTTTGTTTCCTGGTTGCCTATCCATCTCCCTCTTTTCCTCCATGCCAAAGTTTTTAAAAGTTTCTATGTTTTTGCCAAATTTGTATTTGAGCATCAAGGATTTATCATTCACAAATGTAGCATTTATATACCATTTAAAGAAAATGAGACAACCACCTATCAATAGCTTCAAGAACTAGAAGACTACTGCTTGGAAGCATCCCAGGTAGCCCCTTTGATGTCATCCCACTACCCCACCTCAAAATTTCCTTGCTTTTCTTTATCATTTTACCTAAAAGCTTACTCTGTGAGCTAACACAAAGGATCAGAGTAGCAAGTCAGAGAGATCTTGCTCACCATCCAACTGTACTAATAATTTGAAGACTGCAGGCTATTGAGGTATATGTGAAGCTGGGAGCAGTCTGAGACATCCCTTGTACTCCCCAAGTCCTTTCCTCATGTATCAGACATGTAATTTCTGACCAGTAATAAAAGACAAGATCTCTAAGTGAAGTTCCTGGGTCACTCGCCTAGCAAGGAACATTCGGTTATGAAATATGTTCACTGTTCAGAGATTCGTGGCTCATAAGCCCATCATTCTGGATTTATTTACTCTAAGTAAGCCTTAGTTAGGGACATCTTGCTAAGGGCATTCCAGGAATAAGAACTCACAGCAAATATCTGTAGTCTATTTTTAGGCATTCCAGTTGTTAGCACATTTACATTAGATTAACTGCCATCACTCGACCAGCTCTTTCCCCAGAAGCATCTTTCTTCTAAGAGGAGTGTAGGGACCACAGGCCAGATGCTAGACACGATGGTGCAGAGGACCTCTGTGCCTGACATGTCCCACTTGAAGCCTGCACCCTAAATGCGACCAGCCCTACATGAGCTCCTTATTTTCCTCCCCCGAACAAAAATACTGCAGTCTTTTTGTTTTTCTCCACCTTTACAAACAGCAGCGGCTGTGATGTTATAAATGTGGAGTTGTCCTGGACTCCCTTATCTTCCCTGTGTCCCCACCTTTGTCCCTACATTTAGAAGTTTAATGGCTGAAAATGACTTTGTCCCTTTCTCTCCATCTTCCCTAGCCCTGGCTCTTGTGGTTTCTTGCTGGGACTAATTATTGCAAGATCTTATGATTCATTTGTCCATTAATTTGTATATTCAACAAAACTTTATTAAGCATCTTAGTGCCAGACACTATTCTAGGACCTAGGGACATAGCAGTGAACAAATAAGACCAGACCAGTACCCTGAGGGGGTGCAGTAACCAAGTACATGAGTCAGAGAACCCAGGACTGTGAGCATGCCTATCAAGAGGCAGATTGAGAGCCAGGTGTGGTGGCTCATGCCTGTAATCCCGGCAGCTCAGGAGCCTGAGGTAGGAGAATGTGAGTTCAAAGTCAGCTTCAGGAACCTAGCGAGGCCCTAAGCAACTTGGCAAGACCCTATCTCAAAATCATATAAAAGAGGACTGGGGATGTCACTGAGGGGTTTAAGCACCCTTGGGTTCAGTCCCTGTTACCAAAAAAAAAAAAAAAAAAGGCAGATTGAGGTTGGGGAAAGAAACTGAGACAGGGGCAAGGAAGGCCTGTCTCCTGTGATGGTCTGGAGGAGGGAAGAGCACTGGAGGAGGTCCAGCTTGGCAGGTGTGGAGGTTTGGAAGAAGGTTGGGGTTGGTGCAGGGGCAGGGCCTGGCACAGTAACCTGTGCAGAGCCCGGAGATACTGGTGTCCTGCAGGGGCTGTGTCTTCTCTTCTCCTCCTAATACCCTCCAACTAAAAACAATCTGCCATTTCTGTTTAAGAAGGGAAGAATGAGTGAGTGAGTGAAGGAAGGAATGACCTTTTCATGACCAGCAGGATCAAACCTACATTCCTTGACTTGGGACAAAGCCCTACAGTCTGTGGCCTTCGTGCCTCTATAACATGGTCTTTGCCACTCCCAGATGTCTCTGGGGTTTCAGCCACACTCAACTTTTCATTTCTTGGGCAGGAAAGGCAGGTCCCTTGGGGGGCTTTCCTTTCTCTGTTCTTTGCCCAGCCTGGGTGTTCTTCCTACCCCTTCTCCAGCGGGCTAACTTCTCATTCAGGAGTCTGCCAAGATACCATTTCCATGAAACCTCTTCTGCAAGTAAAAGGGACTCCTGCTGTTTGGCCCCCTGCCCCCCACCCCTGCTGTTTGGATCTGATGAGCAAGCCCCTTGACTCTGTTGGCACCATTGCTAACAGTCCACAGGACACTCTTGGCTATCTGTTCCCCTCTGAATTACCCTAAGTCACATGTCTCACACCTCTATTTAGTCTGAGGGCACAGCTGCCCAAATGCCCAGACAAGTTTAGTAAAAGCTCCCATGAAGGTCTCCTTCCAGTATCATACATTTTATGACAGAGTTGGCCAGGTGCCCTGAGAAATAAGTTAACAGGGTGCTTCAGGTCGCAGGCAGAGTTGGGGGGCCAGGTGGTATCCACAAGACAGTAAATATAGCTCCACTGCCAACTCCACTATATGCAAGGGCAGTAAGAAAACTACCATTTTCTCACAAAAGACTTTGAATATTCTCAAGTTCCTGCAGAGAATTTGGGTGGACTGGTGGAATTCTTCCTCACAGTGAAGAATGTCTGGTGGCCATATGTCCTGGACTTTCTGGGGACAGGCCCAATTTCATGTAATTTAATTCCATTTCAGAAAGGTGATTTGATCCATGTTTAATTAAATTCATTTGAATTTTTATAGCCTCATATGATTTTTCAAATACATAGATTGCCCAAATGAAAAAATTTTTTGTCAGATTATATGCGCTAACTTTCTGTTCTGAATATGTGGTCTCTGTAAGGGGAAAGGCATCTTAAGGCTGACGCCTTTGAGGGTGAGAAATAGCTCTCACTTTTAGGACTAATTCATAGATTCTATTTCTTAAGATTCTTCCACTTCATAGATGATAAAATATGTAACAATTGTCTCTAGCTGTATAACATCGCCCCAAAACCTAGTGGCCTAAAACAACAGATTACTATTCTATGGGTCAGGTCTGGGCCTGGTTCGGCTGGGAGGTTTTCATATGGCTGCAGTTGTCTCATGGATTGACAGGGGCAGAGTGGCCTCATCCACTTGCTCTGGAATTTGATGCTGGCTTTTGTCTGGGCCACGTCTTTAGCAGCCTGGACCACACTTCTTCACACAACAGCAGCATTTCAGAAAGGTAAGGCCTAACATGTGAACACTTTTCAAATTCAGAGGCCTGCATTACATTTACAGTGGCCCAGGGGCCAAAGCAAGTCTTACAGCCAAGCCTAACTCAGGGAGGAGATGACACAGGTGAGGAAGCAGGGAGGTGGGATTCCCAGGGACCCAACAACGTGACAGTGCATCACTAGCAGATCCTTGGTGAAATGTTTCTCTCACACCTATTTCACCAAAAAGCTAAGTTGGAATGTGTCGGTCTGACTCAGAAGAAGGTGTGAGACAGCAATATAGAACAGGAGTGTCTCTGTTAGGGGGAGAAGGCTGGGTGCTGTGAGTGCGAGCGGCAGTATAATAGTATAAGCGCCAACAGTAAGGGGTTTTAATCTCCACTGGAGATGTTCAGATTGTTGGGGGTGTAGCTCAATGGTAGATCATGCACTTGGCATGAACAAGGCCCTGAGTTCAATCCCCCGCTGTGGAAGGAAGGGGGAGAGGGAGGGCGGGAAGGTTGGTTCTACTTATTATGTATCTGATAATATTAAGAAATTATTTTAAGTGGAGCAATAGTATGAAGGTTGGTTGTTTTATAAATCCTTATCTTTTAGGGATATAAATGTATTTACAGAGGAGACAATACGATCTTGGATTTAACTTTTAAAAAATTGTCCATGGGGTCAGGGGAAGGAGTGGGGTGTAAATGGGACAAGATTGACTGTGAGTTGGTAATTGTTGCACAATCACAGATGATGTATATACTCTTCTTCATCACACTATAAACTCTTCTCTATGCTCTGTATATGTTTGAGAATTTCCATGGCAAACAGTGAAAAAGACTTAGAAAATTTAAAATGGGGCTGGGAATATGGCTCGGTGGTAGAGCACTTGCCTAGCATGTGTGAGGCTCTGGATCTAATTCCCAGTACCACACACACATGAAACTACCATGTACATGATCTAATAGTCCCACATCTGGGTTTGTATCCAAAAGTTTGAAATCAGCATCATGGAGAGATACTGGTTACTCATATGTTCACTGAAGCAGTACTCACAGTAGCCCAAGTGTGAAAATGATGTCCATGCATAGAGAATAGATAAAATGTAGTATGGCTATGCACTGAAATATTATTCAGCCTTGAAAAAGAAGAAAACCTTGACATATGCAACAACATGGTTGAACCCAGAGGACATTAGTGAAATAGCCCAATCACAGGATGACTGATGACTGAATGATTCTATTTATATGAGACACAATAGCCAAACACAGAGAAGCCAAGAGAAGAACAGTGGTTTCCAAGGGCTATGGGGAGGGGAACATGGAGAGTAGCTAATCAATAGGCATAAAGTTTTAGTAATGCGAGATGAATAAGTTCTAGAGATCTGCAATGCAACATTGTTCCTATGATTAACCATATTATGCACTTAATTTTTTTTCAATAAAAACACCATAAAATCTATCCTCATCAGATTTTTAAGTTATTAAAAAAATGTCCAGATCATTCAGTGGCCTCACAGACTGGTAGAGGTTGTCACAGCAGTTGTCCTGTTGCTCCTAACTGCATTCCTGGTTAAGTGGGGGTGTGCAAGCAATCAGTGCTGAGCTCTGGATCTTACTTGCTCCTTGCCTGAGGTTTACGTTTACAGTGTTCTATATTTAACTGAAAGACCTAGAAGATAATTGATGAGGGCTCCGGTGAATGGGTCACTCTCATCATTTGGGAACCATTAGAGATCTTTCAGCGCAGGCTCACTCTCACCCTGTTCTTCTGGAAAACACTCATTGCCCTAGTAGTTGATCA
Source organism: Tamias sibiricus (assembly GCA_025594165.1). NCBI lineage: Eukaryota > Metazoa > Chordata > Mammalia > Rodentia > Sciuridae > Tamias > Tamias sibiricus. The sequence goes on along the minus strand of CM046671.1, from coordinate 46,594,516 downwards.
GTCCCGACACTCACCACAGATGCTGCAAAGCCTGGTTTTGAGAGTGGTTCTCTCTGGGTGTTTCCTAGGCCTTTGTATTCTTGACTTCTGAGCTGCATGTTCCGTAGTGTCTGAAGGATTTGGACATGGCCACCCTGGCCCTGTGTGTGTGAATGTGAAGTCTCTCCTCCTGTCATCACTGGCACTGGTGACCCTAGAATTCTCATCATACAAACAACCATGAGTGAACACCAGGCCCAATTTTCATGGTACATTGTCCCTGATGGCCAGGCCCAGGGATGCCTTTGGGTCTGCTGGGATCCTGCATTACTTTCCCCCTCCTGAACTTCCTTTTTTAAGAAGATACATATTTTGTCAAGGGTTGGAACTTTAGAAAGCTCCAGATGAGTTCTACTTGATGTTGCCATGATAGTTTCCCCAGATTTTTCTTTTTCTTTTCAACTTTCTGATTGTTTCCCTCTTCTTCAACACAGGGCAGTGAAAGCAGGTCTCACTCTGTGCAGACTCTCTGCCTCCCTGGCAGGAATTGCGGGTGGAATGTTATTTGATCCTTAGATTTCTGAGGTTAGACAAGGAATTAGAAATATCTGAACTCCACTTCAGACTCTAATCTTCTCATTCCCAATGTGTGCTTAATAAGAAGCAGAATCAACACTTCAGGTCAGAATAAGTTCAAATGGTCTAGATTTTTTTTAAAAAAAAAAAATCACAAATGAAGGAAAAAAAAAATATAATGGACTAGGAATATTCAAAACTACTGCCTTTGGTAAGGTGTGTGCTGGTTCTCAAATTTTCTCCAGAGGATGCTGCTTAAAATTCTGAATGTGACCAGATGCGTTATTTCATTTTAGTTCTTGCAGTTACAGCAGAGAAGGGGACTCCTGAGAAAATGTCTAAAGAGATTTTATAAAGATAGAGCTTTAGATGAACTCTTATCAAATCTTGCCTCAAACTTCCCAAAAGATTGCTAAACTGCCTTCTTCTATCTGAGAGCTTATTATGAAATGCATCTGTCATGTAGATAGAAGAGTTTACCCTAAATCCTTCTTACCTGAAAGCTGGAGCTGGAAGAAGCAGGGTGTGGGGCAGATCGAGGGGGACACACTCCTGTTCGTAGGCTGCATGTCTCAGGTACTGGTAGGGCCTTGTGGACTGGAGTGGGAGTGGCCAACCAGGCCTGGCCTCAGCCCAGCTCACCTTGTTAGAACAACACCGGTGTGAAAACTTCGGACCTAAGGAAATTGATTTTGCAACAGGTTTTTCTGTAGATGGGCGATGTTAAAGCCACATAGCATGCTTAGCTCTCTGGGTCTTCACATTATTTCCCCACTCTCTCACATAGCAAAACTGGGTTGTGAGTACCCATAAGACTAGAGAACTGGCATGTTTAGGGACTTGGAAACCACGTGACTCCGTAGTAGCTAAAAGACTGCTGGACTTGGTTGAGCCTGGCCCTCCTGGCTCACTTCATTCTGTGTAATGGAGGAATTTAGGGGCATCCTGGGCCACTTCATCTAAGAACTTAGGTAGGGAAAGGGTATCCATTTCTGGGTACCAGGCACAGAGAGGCCCTGTCCTACATGCTTGATGCCAGTTACCCTCATCGCAAATCTGCAAGTACTATTCTCACTAGGTGAGCCAGAGAGGGCAAGTGATTTGTGACAGGCCACACCTGGTTCATTAGTGGCACAACCATCATGATACAAAGATTTAGGCAACACCAAAACTGGTGCTCTTTTTCTTTTCTTCTTTTTTTTTTTTAATTAGAGCTTTATAGGTACATATAACTAAAACTTTTCCTTCCCATCCTCCCTCCCTTCTACCATACTACTTCCTCTACTAGACTTCCTTTCACTCGTCTATTTATATTTGCTTGTTTTTTATCCATGCATGAAGGTAAGGTTCCCTATGATATATTTATACATGCATATAACATGATTTTCTAAGAATTCATTCTGCATTGCTTCCCCTTACCCATCCCTCCACTCTACCTCTTGATCTATTTCTTCTACCTTACTGATCTTCCCTGGGTTAATTTCTTAATTTTGTTATTGTGAATTGTGCTACAATAAACATTGAGGTGGCTGTATCACTCTAATGTTCCAATTATAGATCTTTGGGAAAAATACCAAGGAGTGGGATAGCTGGGTCATATAGTGGTTCTATCCTTAGTTTTTTAAGGACTCTCCATATTGCTTTCCAGAGCAGTTGTACTACTCTGTAGTCCCACCAACAGTGTACAAGTATTCATTTTCCCCCTCACAATCTCGCCAGCATTTGTTACTGTTTGTATTCTTGATCATTGCTGTTCTGACTAGAGTAAGATGAAATCTTAGTATAGTTTTGATTTGCATTTCTTTGATTGCTAGTGATGATGAATTTTTTTTTTCATGTGTTTGTTGGCCATTTGTGTTTCTTCTTTTGAGAAGTTTGTTTAGTTCTCAAGCCTATTTATTGATTGGGGTATTTGGGTTTTTGTGGGGTTGTTAAGTGTTTTGAGTTCTTTTTATATTCCAGATATCAATCTCCTGTCAAAGGAGTAGTTGGCCAAGATTTTCTCCTATAGGTTCTCTGTTCACATTTTTGCTTCCTTTGATGTGAAGCTTTTTAAGTTGATGGCATCCAACTTATTGATTCTTGGTTTATTTCTTGTACTTTGATAGTCTTAAGTTAGTGCCAGCACCTATAGGATGGAGTGTAGCCCCTATGTTTTCTTCTATCAGTTGTAAAGTTTCTGGTCTAATTCCTAAGTTTTTGATCCACTTTGAGTCTTGTTCAGGGGGAGTGATAGGGTTCAGGTTTCATTTTGTACTTATAGCTATCCAGTTTTCCCAGCACCATTTGTTAAAAAGGCTATTTTCTCTAAAAATATATTTTTGGTGCCCTTGTCAAATATCAGACACCCATAGGTATGTGGATTTGTCTCCGTGTCTTCTATTCTGTTCCATTGGTCTTCGTGTCTATTTTGATGACAACCCCATGCTGTTTTTGTTTCTACAGCTCTGGAATATAATTTCAAATCGGGTATTGTGATGCCTCCTGCTTTGCTTTTCTTGCTTAGTGTTGTTTTGACTACTCTGGGTCTCTACTTCTTCCAAATGAACTTAAGAATTGTTTTCCCTAACTCTGTGAATAATGGCACTGGTATTTTGATGGGGATTGCATTGAATCAGTATGTTGCTCTTGGTAGTATGGCCATTTTCACAATATTAGTTCTGCCCGTCCCAGAACATGGGAGATCTTTCCGTCTTCTAAGGCCATCTTTAATTTCTTTCTTCAGTGTTCTATAATTTTCATTGTAGAGCTCTTTTACCTCCTTGGTTAGGTAAATTAAAACTGGTGCTCTTTTTATGGTCCATTCTTAGAGTGTACATATAAACTAAAGAATCAGAGATGCAGATGAGCACAGCCTGCAGCTGAGAGGAGTGGGTGAGACTAAGGAGCAGAACTGGCTGCAAGAAAAGGCCAGACAAGGGGTTCTAACTGGAGTTGAGAAGCCCTGGAGTAAAATCCAGGATGGAGCAAGATGAAGAGCTGGATGATCTGGGTTTCTGCAGGGTGCACCAACTAGACATAGGACTAAAATATTCCTTGGAAAAAGGAGAAGATGTGTACAGTGCCAGTTGGTGCAGGTTTCCCCATGAAAGCCAAAGTACCAAAGTGTAAGCCAGTTATTCTCTCTGCAAATGTGCATCACTATTAGGATATTAAAACAACAATAACAACAACAACAACAACAAAACCTTATTCTAGAGGTCGAGTCTGTTCCCGTTGTGTCCTGTGACTGCACGTGTAGGCTGTCTGGTGGAGCTACAGGTTCCACCCCCAACCCTGGACCAACCCTGGACCAGGGCTGGGGGTAGCCTGAGGACAGAGCAGCTGTCAGCCAGGACTCTGAAATCGAGCAATTGCACTGATGCGCTAGGCTGCTCAGACTTATGGGGCTGCCAGTTCCTGCCATGGCACTCACCTTTTTCATGCTCTTATCAGCACATTCTTTGGGAAAAACAGCTCAGAAATGATCAGGATGTGGCCCCTACTGGGCTTCAGGAGGGTCTGTGACTCCTGGAGCAGAGAAGAACTATGGGAGGGCAGGGACCGATGAAGGCCAGGGAAACACAAGTGCTCGAGGCGAGCGTAAATTAGTTCTCAGGTAATTACAAAGTTTGCTCAGATATCCTGATGCTATCAGTTGTCCTTCATGTACCTGTTTTATTGGAAGAGTGCGCAGACGCGAGTACCTTCCACGTGCAGACTGTGCTTGGCTTCTGGACCCATGGAGTTGGGAAGTCTTGCCGTGAGAAGATGGAACAGACAGCCTAAAACCACGTCAGGGCAAACCTGGTATGCTAAGTCATAAGGCTGTCACATCTGACCTTGCCCTGGGTACGCTCTGCTTTTTCAGGTGGCGCTCAAGCATGAGGATGGTGATGAGACAGCAGAGCCGCCCCCCAGTGGGCTCCGGGACCGCAGGAGGGCCAGCGTGTGTTCTGGTGGCACCGTGGGCGAACAACAGGGCATCGACCGCAGAAGGAGCCGCAGGCACTCAGTACAGAGCCTCAAGAGCCCGTTGTCAGCTCCCACCAGTCCCTGCACCCAGTCAGCTGCTGCCTTCAAGCCTAACCAAGGGCGAGACCTCTGTGAAAAGTAAGCTAAACCCAGTGCTGTGGGGAGGTGAAGGGTACCCCGAAAAGAGGGAGGGAGGCCATGAGCCCCAGATGCCCACCACCACTGGCTCTCCACCCGGCAGAAGAGCCCCTGGCCTGCCCCCTGCCTTTTCTCTACCATTAAACACCATCACCAGGAAACTCCCCCAGCAAGGCAAGCCTGGGTATGCAGAGACTTGGTGGCCTTGTCTTCAGCCACCTGTGTTTTTGTATGATTTAATATCTCAGATCATATCCATTCAGAAAAGGTGTTTTATAAAATGGAAAAGAATCCAAAACACAAAACTTTTGTCTAGAAATACAGTAGGCTACCACAGAAGTGTAAAATGATACTCTTGAGAGACCTGTGGCCATACACAAGATTGGTTTTTAGTTAAGTAGAATCAATCTGTGTAAGTTTAGAAACATGTATTTCTTTATATTTCAGTAAATGCTGATTTAGTTGTCCAGTGGAACATTTTTATTGAGTGTCCATTGTGGGTCAGGACTATTCAAAGGTATGCAGATACGTAACTACAAGTGGTTATGGTCTGTGTCTTTATGAACCTCACAGCTGGGCTGGGAGAAAGAACAAGAAATAAAAAGATTGACAATCCTGTGAGAAATTATTTAGGTTCAAAACTTGAAGTTTGGTTCAATCTGAGGAAGGCCAGAGTGAGTCTGAAACCCTCTGGTGCTACAAAGGGATGGCCACGCTCTCTGGGATCTGGGCGAGTTGTGTACTCCCGAGCAGATGCTGTCCAATCACAGGGACGAAGGGCCTTGTGGACCAGTCTGTGGCGCTGACTGATCCATTCATTTCCTGCTGCTGGTGGGTGGGGGCAGTGCTTATGTCATTGCTTATGTCATTGACGGGAACATTTGTCCCCATTGTGGAGACGTTCCTGGGATCAAAGTCAGGTCACCCACCTGGAAGGTGAAGAAGAAAATAACTCAGAGAAGTGGCATGAACTTCTGAAAGTCAGCCATCAAGATGTGCCCCCCCCAATCTCTGAGGGAGTACTCTACCATCTCCATTACCAAGAGGTGGCACAAGTGGCTTGACCCTCCTTTGGGTACCTACTGCCCAGAAATTAGAAGGAGGGCATGGCGAGAGTGACATGCATTATACAAGTTCCATGTTGAAGTCCTTTTTCTTGCTTATTGTTTGTAGGTATACATGACAGTAGAGTGTATTTTGACATATTGTACATACATGGAGTAATAACCTAGGATTTAATTCTTGTGATTGTACAGGATGTGGAGTTTCACTGGTCATATGTTCCTATATAAATGCAGGAAAGTTACGTCTGAGTCATTCTACTGTCTTTCCTATTCCCATCCCCTCATTCCCCTTTTTATAATCCACTGAACTTCTATTCTTCCTTCCCACCCCCTTTGTTGTGTGTTAGCATCTGTATATCAGAACCTTTGGTATTTGGTTTTTAGGGATTGATTTATTGAACTTGGCATGATAGTCTCCAAATCCATCTATTCACTGGCAAATGCCATAATTTTATTCTTTTTTATGTCTGAGTAATATTCCATTGTGTATATATACCACATTTTCTTTATCCATTCATCTGTTGAAGGGCACCTACGTTGGTTCCATAGCTTAACTATTGTGAATTGAGCTGCTATGAACATTGGTGTTACTGTGGTATTGTAGCATGCTGATTTTAAGTTCTTTAGATATATGCCAACGAGTGGGATAACTGGGTCAAATGGTGGTTCCACTCCAAGTTTTCTGAGGAATCTCCATATTGCTTTCCAGAGTGGTTGCACCAATTTGCAGTCCCAACAGGAATGTATGAGTGAACCTTTTCCCCCACATCCTCACCAATATTTATTGTTGGTTGTATTGAAGTCCCTTTTCTATCTCATATCCCCAGGAGCACCCCATCTATGGGTATTTCTGTTTCTGAAAGGCTCTGTACAACCAGTTCTGTTTTAATGAGAAGACCTCAATTTTCAAACAGGGTGACGAGTGAGAACATTTGCCATGAATGCTGCATTTGGTGATCTAGGATCTTGAAGAAACTCGGCCAGTATTCAAAGAAAAGGCACCTGAAATGCCTAGTCCTAGTACTACTCCTAGTTAATGGCCCATGAGAGTTGAGGACAGTGTACAGGGATGGGAAAAAATATATACATTTAAAACCACCAACTATGTTGAGGGTAGTAGTGAAGTGGGCCTTGTCAGTGGTCCCTGTTCTCTTGCTCTGACTTGTGTTCCCGGCCTGCTTCTTGCTGTGACACTTTTCAGAGGTTGTCAGTTCAGGTGGCAAGGCCTTGTGATGAATTGGCAAATGGTGGCCAAGAGGACCCTCCTGGGGGCACTGTTCATAGTCCTAAAATTCTGGGCTCAGTGAGAATGAAACAGGAGGCTGGGGATACTGCCCCGAGTGCCATTTGTTTCATTCTTTTCAAATAGGATGGAATTTTCATTTTACTCATATTGTATTGCCTTAACACAAATTTAGTAGCATTTGAGAAAAATTCATTTTTCAGCTTGTAGAGGTAGAAAACCTGTATGAATTTATGTTATGAAGTGACTTCATCCATGAAGCCTGTTAGATGGATTTTGCCTATGGTCCCAAAGTGACAAGACAGTTTGTCAAGGTGGGAGTGAGATGGAAGGTATCAAGAAGCAACATGGGCAATAGTCCCTGCCTGGTTAGTCACCTGGGCACCATCAGTGCCCCACAATAGTACCTTAGAATCAAGAAGCCCTGTGTACCCTATAGGCCTGGACATGCCCGGGGGCATGCCTGACCTCAGCTGCTCTTTGTCTGCCTGAACACCCTGGCCATACTTCTAGCTTGCAGCAATGTGCCTGCAGATGCCACCTATGAGGAATTTGAGGCTGGATTTTATCACTCTGTGACCCAAGTGATGCCTACACTCTTTTGCAAAGGAGGTAGAAACATGTGTAAGGTTAGAAAACAATTTAATTACAACACTTATGGAACTCTCCACTCTTTCGTCCTTTGAATTTAATTCTCACGATGATCCTCTGTAGGATCCGAGCGTCACCATCATCCTTGTTTAACAGAGGAGACAAAAGGGTAGGTGCCTTGTGTCAAATGGCAGGACTGGTGGGTGGGTTAAGCCCAAGTGTTTGGTCCTTGACTCTCAATTTTTATTGAAGTAAATATAAAAGTTCAAAGAGTTGAAAAGTAGATAATTTCAAACTCTCCCTCCAGATTTAAGCTAGCTAAGCTGTGTGCCATTGTTCTAATAAGGACTAACTAATCAGCTTCCTAATTCATACTCAGTTTCTTAAATAGTTCCGCAAGGGGCTTTTGCCAGGTAAAAAATTCCTAGCCATCTGTCACCAAAAAACATCTTTATGTGACTGTGTGCCATGAATTTCAACTGTGCACTTAAAATGCACAGATTGGAAGAAAGAAAAATGTGGGTGCTTTTAATTTATTTATTACCAAGAAAATTATTTTGGACATCTAATTAGCAAAAAAAACAAAACCAGTGTCTCTGGTTTAAACAGCAATTGTGTATAACCAATGTTAGCATTAAAAAGTTCTTGAAGTTTGTCCATCCCAAATCAGGAGCCAAGAGATGGGGTACACTTGCAGGCTTAGTCGCATGCACCCTTTCCCGAGTAGCCCATTCTATCCATGCACATATCTGTCGTACATTTCTGCTTGCTGGGAAAATCTCTGGCCCTCCCTCTCCAGTTGCTTCCGTGTCCATCTTGAATCTTCTTCCATCAACACCCAACAGGCCTCGGTCTGTTCTGTACGCCAGTCTTTCTGATATTGAACACTGCACGGGACTTAGTGCCTGAACTGTGAGTCTCATTCTGTGATTTCCACAGGACATTCCAGCCTGAAGAGGTAATTTTGAACTTCCTTCAATCACTGATGTTGGCCGTTGTGCCATCCCGCTTTCAGTCATGTGTATATTTTAATGTACATGGAAGAGTGACTTGGCCGGGAGTGGATGATGACAACTGGTTGGGGAGTGGAAGGTACAGACCAGTGCCATGTACCCCAGAGGCAGGGGTTGGCCAGCTTTCTCTGTCTAGGCCAGATAGTAAACACATGAGCTTTGCAGGTCGGACAGGCTCTGTTGCAACTACTCCACTGAATTGTGCCTCTGTGGCACAAGATCAGCCACCGACAACAGGTTGGCAAATGAACACGGAGGCATTCCAGTGAAATTTTATTTATGACATTGAGACTTGAATTTAATATGTCATGAAATATTGGGATTTTTCTCTCCCAACCATTGAAAATGTAAAAACCATTCTCAGCACACAGGCCATCCAAAATGGGTAGTGGGCCAAACATGGCCCCAGTCCCTTAGTTTGCCAGTCCCTGTCCTCAGGGGCCAGCTTTCTTGAGGGAGGCTGGGGGGAAATGGCTTGGAATTGGCAAAGAGGTGTATGTGGGGTAAGAGAAAAATTCATTGTGCCATGTGAGAACTGTGCAGTTAGGTTTGGGGGTATAGCAGGGAAGTTAAGGGCAAAGTAAAGAGATTGACACTACAGGGAGTCTTGAGGGACAAAGTAGGAAATTGAGGAAGTTGGAGAAGGGCAGGAGATAAGTCAGACTGGGAGACACACAGACTGGGGAAAAAGGGGCTGGTGATAAGTCCAGGGGAGGGTGGATAGTTGGGGAGGTTAATGCCAGCTGATATTACCTCCAGTGTTTCTCAACTGGGGTGATTTTGTCACCCAGAGGACACCTGGACCCATATTTGGTGGTCATAACTGGAGTGTGGTGGGTAGGGGTGCTACTGGTGGGCAGAGTCCAGGAATGCAGTTTTACAACACATAGGATGTCCCCTTGACAAACAATGAATATCTGTTCTAAAATGTCAACAGTGCTGAGTCTGAGAAATCCCGCCTTAGCAGGAGTCAGATAACTGGCTAATATTTTCACCTCCTTCTTGGGGTGATGCTATTGTAGGGAATGTCTTGGCTATTGGAAAGGGTAGCTTTCTAGAAGCACATGGGACGCCCTCTCCCCAACTGACGTGCCTTAAATGTTCATCTGCATAGGTTAATTTTGACTTTTTTCAAAGAATATTATAAATCAGTTAAAACACAGATTGACTGTAGGTATTTCAAGTTAAACAGACTTCATTGGTTTTACAAATTCCATGGAGATGGGATTTCTTTTATTTTTTTTAATATTTATTTATTTTAGTTATAAGTGTATACAATACCTTTTTATTTTTATGTGGTGCTGAGAATCAAACCCAGTGCCTCATGCATGCTAGGCGAGCACTCTACCACTGAGCCACAATCCCAGCCCCGAGATGGGATTTCTTAACAAGGAGATTGAGGATGTGTTTAACAGCTGACTGGTTACTCTAGGCTACAATGTGTAAGTGGAGTCCTATTTTTCCCCCCTCTCTTCTTAGCATAGTTTTGCCCTTCAGATTCTTGGGGGATATGTGAATCCTCTTAGGGAGGAAAGCCTTGACTAAATCTCATGTTTTAGTAACCAAACATAGCCAGTTCTGATTGGCTCCACATATATCACATTATAAAAAATTGACATCATGGAATGTGACACCGGCATAAAACAAGTTGGCAAGACAGAGACCTGATTATATAACAGAGGTGTGATCGTCTACAGCCGAGTTTCACAAACCTGTTCAGAGGAGAGAGGACATGGGCCAGTCTACTCAGAGATGTCTATGTGGAATTGAGGAAGGGACATCGATGGGGGAGCCAGGGACAGCTTTCCTCTTGGTCGCTGACATTTGTCAAGTGGTGGTCAAGAAGTAAGAGTTAAGTATGAGAATTGCAGATTTTCCTATGCGAGTTAGACTGGGGATAAAGATAAGAAAAAGTGCCTGATATATGTAGCACAGAAGTACTCATTCTCATCACTGCAGAGTGATCAGGCCCATGGACCACGGCCTTGAGCTCCCAGTCAGGAATCCATTAGTTTGACCTGCAAATGTATCTGACCCTTGGGCAGCAAAGAAAAGATGAGGCTGGGCCTCAGCTGATCCTGCAGGAGGGAAACCAGGAGAGGCTAAGGCCAACGGGTATGCAGACCTGGGGTGCTTTCCAGGGAACAGCTAACTACCCAAGCTGCAGGGGGAAGATGAGGAGCTTAGCAGAGAGCTGGTGTGGGACAGAGTGGGGTTGCCTGCATCTCAGTCCATTCTTGGGCTCAAGAAGAGGCCATGGCTCTAAGGAGCAGGGGAGCGTTGACCTTCACAAGTGCTCCCAGGGAGACATTCGGAATCCCTGTGGTATTGGACAGAGGGGGGACATGTTGAAGTAGAGGAGATGAGGCCAGAGCCCAGCTCCTCTTCAACAGCCATGTGTCAACTTACATATGGCCATTGTGTCACAGTTCGTCCCAAATAGACAGCAACTCAGTAGTCACAATAGCTGCAACAACCTCCCACCTGTATTGAGAACTTAATTATCTGTCAGGCCTTATGCTAAGAACTTCAGGTACACTGACTCCATTTTTTCCACTAACTCATGGGCTAGGTTCTGTTATTGCCATGTGACAGGAGGGGAAACTGAGATGCAAGGAGTTGAAGTAACTCCCCTAAGGTCCCACAGCTAATGTATGGGGGAACTAGCTTTAGAGTTGAGTGGGTCTGACTCCAAAGTCCATTCCCTCACCATTCTTGATTGCCCATCTTTCTGATTCTGTGGAAATAAAACAGACTGAGGAGTTGGCAAGGAGGAAATCACTAGTAAATGCCCATGTCACCGTATTTGTTGCTTCTAGATTTTTTTCATATCAGTACATGTGAAAATCATTGCTTAGTATCCCATGACACAGATATATCATGATGTCATAGTGCACTCACTCATTTCACTCTGGCCCAATTCCCAGTTCTTCCTGGCACCAAACTTGCTATAATGGACACATACATGTTGACGTACACTTATTAGCATTTTCACGTTTTTAGAATGAATTCTTACAAGTGGAATTCTAGATCAGAGAATTATATTTTAAATATTGATACCACCATATGGTTCCTTAAAAAGGCTGTAGTAGTTTGCTATCCCACCATCAGCCAATCATTGGCTATTTTTCCACACCATCACCAGCACTAGGTGCTATGAGTTTTCAGAATTTTAGGTTTCCTAAGCTAAGTGTGGTGACTTTGTATTTATCCCAACTAATGAGGTTATACATCTTTAATTGCTTCATATAAAGGAATGCTATTGACATTTCCTGTTCATAGTACTACCTGTGTCCATCCCCTGAGCCTTTGTCTCCTCCATGGCTTGTCTGTTTTAATTGATGGACAGCTACTCTTTATTTTTCTTAAGGAAATTTACAAATACAAATGTACACTATAAGTATTTTTTTATGTTTTAAATATTAGCTTTTGGATAATATTATCACCATTGCTCAAATATCTATCAGTGAGATTTATGTTGTCTCTCAGTGTGAGTGTCCACAGTGTTAGTCTATTCCTATGCATCCTTGAGTTGTCATGTTTGCTCTTGCCAGTGGTAGCCATTCTGTTTGTCCTAGGGAAATGCTTTGCTCCTCATCCTAGATTATTTAGAGGGTGAGTGGTGGTGGCAGCAGTGTGGGAACCAGCACTGATCAAGGGGTCCTGTGCTGGTTGCTGTACTAGGCCATTTTACATGTACTATAAACCCGATGGAGGAGGAGGAGGTAGTGTCTTTCCTCCATTACAGATGAGGAAGCAGAGGCACAGAGCATAGAGGCAGTGGGTGACACTGCTGGGTTGGGACCTATACAGTCATGGTCCAAAGCCTGCTCTTAGAACCAAACATCCCTAGAGACACTCTCGGACCCAGGAGAATGTGTTCAGTGGTGACAATGTTTTGTCTTCTAACCATGAATTAGATTTTTTGAGAAAGCAAGAAAATCATTCAGAGCAAATGTTTACTTGAACTTGGAAGCCCTAATGAGCTGTACTGTTCATTGATTTTGTTCTTGAAATAATCATATTGATCTGCTTGGTTTTTTTTTTTTTTTTTTCATAAATGGGCATGGAAGACAGTTTCTTCAGAGGAGTTCTGAAAATGTATGTTAAGAGCAATAACTGCAGCACTGGAGTAAGTCTTCCCAGTTAATGACAACTAACCTGCTGTTACCTGGGTGATGAAAGAAGGAAGGCAAAGAGCACAAACTCCTGGTGGAGAGGAAACTACAGCTGACTATCAATCTATCAATCATAGGAGGCCGAGGAGGAGCAGGGAACTGAGCCATCCTAGCGTTTCAGGGACTGGCAGCTGATACACACCCATTGATGACCCAGTGGGTGGTGGGATGAGAGGGGCAAAGCCCTGGAGCTGAGCCTAGGACTGGGGTGGGGGGGGTGTGCAGCGAGAATGGAAGGGTGTAATCTTCCATGTTCTTTCAGGAATGGGGAACAATATTAGCACCTTCCACCAGCCAGAGGAAGCAGTGGGCAAATGACGGAACCTAATTATGGAACCCATTGGGTGGGTGAGCTCATCTTCCTGTATTTTGACAGGAAGGAGGTGTGTTTGGATGGCTAAGTTCTAAGGCAGCGCCTTGCTGTCTGGTGTCTCATACTTGTCCATTGGGTTTCAGCACCAGGATTATAGAAGTCACTTACCGGTTACCTGCAGGGTCTGCAGCCTTTCCTGGTAGCAGTTGTCAATGAGCAATCATTTTGCAAGGAAAAAACCTACATAAGACAAGTAGGTGTTATATAATGTTAACCTAGAAAAATCTGTGACTCAGGTGACCTGCTTCTTCCTAGTTCCTGGAGGTCAGTTTGGCCACATACAGTAAGGAGTAGATGTGTTGTTAAGAGTAGAAGCAAGGTCTTCTGGCTTGACCTCTGCTGCTTCCTGTGCAAACTCTGGATGAGGATACCTCTTTAAGAGGGTGGTGGGAGAGTTAAGATAGCACAAATATGTGCTTCAGTGGTGTTAGTCACTCCATGCCCTGGAGCATTCCCGGATATTGTTCTATTAAAGAAGGTAATTGTTAAATAAATATGGACATGAACTGGAGAGAATATTTTGTGCACTGGCATAAACATGCTAGAGGATTTCATAACAACCAGATTAACAACCTCTGGTACCATGAGCAGCAAGTAGCTACTTGGAAGATTTATCTGATGGTAAATGATCTCTTATAAATGGGATTCACTGACAAGGGCTGTGACCTCCTGAAATAGGTATGACTGGAATACAGCCAGTGATTCGGAGATGTCTGGATGTCTGAGGCTATTCCTGAGTATAAGTAACAAAGAGTGGGCTAGAGGGGACAAGGGAGAGTGAGCTAGAGACGGGAGAACCTGCACCAAGTAAAGATGGGCATCAAGGCATGAGGAAGAAGTCACTTTGCAAAGCTCCTGATTTCTGGAGTAGGATTTCTGAGCACTTGCAAATTCACTGTGACCCAATGGTGGATTTCATGGGGTTTGGATTTTGCCGAGTTGAATGTGGTGATCTTTGTGTATTCTGAAGAAACTAGCAGACTTTTGTGCTTAAAACTGAGCAGCTACTGGTGATTTTCAAGTGGAGAAGTGAGATGAGGGTTGTGTTCAGCAAGAGCATGCAACTGGAAGCATGGGGTGAGGAAGAGCAGGCTGCAAGTGGGGAGACCTGGCGGGGCTGGAGCAGCATCCAGGGTAACAGCAAGCAGGGGGAGGTGATGCAATCAGGGAACATGGTTTGTGGGAGAAGGACTGGATTATGTGGTGAAGTCTGAGCCGACTCCCAGGCAGCTGGTAACCCAGGGTCATGGGTTGACTTTAAGAACACTCGGGATGCTTTGGGCAGGTTAAAATGTTTGAGATACCTATGGGTGAGACAAGCAAGAATGCCCCCGGTCAGGTAATGAAGGCACTTCTGAAACTCTAGTGCTTGTAGATGATGGGTGAAGCTGAGGCAGTAACCAGGTGAAAATGCAAGTGAGCAGAGAGGAGATGACAAATCCCTGGAAAAGGAGGTGTGGAACCATCATGTCATGACAAGCTGATATTGAAATCATCACCTGCTTTCCAAGTCAGGGAACCTTTAAATTGGTTATCTTCCCATGCAGGAGTGGACTCCCGTGGCACCAGGTTTCAGGAGGACTCAAACTGTTCACTTGGAATGATGAACACACTTGGTACAGAAGGCCAGGTTCATGTTCTAGTTGAATCTTCAACTTCTTTCAGTGCCATGCTTACTTCCTTCTGATCCATCCAAATCCTACATTTCCTGTAATGTGTACCTTGCCATCTCAGTCTACATGTTCACAGCCCTTGTCACAGAGCTTGACTTTCTCAGGCTGTCCATGCAGGTGTGGATGCCACTGGTCTTACTGAGAGGACACATCTCTCAGAGCCCGAGCACATGGCAGGATGCCTTTGGAAATGGAACCAGGGCTTTCAGAGCAGCACTAAGTGGAGCTGATTGAATCCAGTCACGGAAAAAGGGATGAGATTGTATGTGCTTGATAAAAATCTGCAGAGGGAGCCTAGTGATACCACTGCACTGGTGATAATTAATCAGGGAACTAAAATCCTGGCAATGTAGGTTGAAGAGGCCCTGTGTAACAGCAAAAGAAAAGTCTTTATTGGGCAAAATGATGCTGGTGAATTGTTTTGCAAGGGGAGCCCTTTAGGCTTGGGTAATTGAGGACCAGCCCAATGAAAGACCTGGCTAGACCAAGGTCAAGCTTGTGTCACTCCATGTCTCATTGAGCTGATGGTAAAGACAGGAACATTGTGCTCATGTTGGAAAAATACATTTTTCGAAATGAAATAATTTTTTTTGTTTCAGAGACTGATCAGAATTCACATGGGCCATAATCATAGTATAGATAACATCTCATGATGCTCTATAACCTCCATTTCATCGATTCTCCTCCTGGTGGATGTGGGATGTTGTTATGATGGGCAGGGAAAGCACTAGAGGCTTTCCTGAGAGCTGGTGGAGTCCCTGTGTACATGAATACAGTCAGAAGGGCCCTGGCATTCAGGAAAGACTCTGGCTTCTCCCAGGTGTTGAAGAGGTGTTTTCTTCCAGCCACAAAGACTTTATCATAGGCAGGAAGAGCTTAGCAGATAGGAGCATGATGCTAAAGTCAGACTTCCTTGTTTCAATTCTGGTTTACTAGCTGTGTAACCCTGGGAAGATTTGTTTATTTTATTTTATTTTTTTTGTACCAGGATTAAACTCAGGGGCACTTGACCACTGAGCCACATCCCCAGTCCTATTTTGTATTTGATTTAGAGACAGGGCCTCATTGAGTTGCTTAGTACCTCGCTTTTGCTGAGATTGGCTTTGAACTGGTGATTTTCCTGCCTCAGCCTCCCGAGCCACTTGGATTATAGGCGTGTACCCCTGTGCCAGGCCTGAGAAAACTTCTTAAATGATCTGTGCCTCAGCTCCTCATATGTAAATAGGGGTAACATAGTACCAACTACCCCAAAGTTTCCCATAAGGACTAAAAGAGGGAGCCATATAAATAGCCTTGAATAAAGGTGCCCAACATGGGATTGAGTTTGTGGAGTAAACAAGTGACTGTAGCCCTCCCAGGGAGAGCGTGTTTTCCCAGAGATCCTTGGGGGAACATGTCAAGCAAAGAACAGAGAAACCTGTCCCTCAGAAAGCACCCTGAACTGGAGGCAGCCTGGGCACATTTGGGATGGGCATCTGCAGCCTGAATGTCTTTGATTGTCCTGAGGGAGCAATCTTCCCAAAGACAGGGTAACTCAGTGAGGAATCCAGACAATTATACCACACTTCAGGAATACTCTATTACAGTATCCACATTGCCCCAGAGAAATAATTTCATTCCTGAGGTTTTTTTCTTTTTTCTTTTCCAGCTGTGTGGTTCTGGTTTTATAAACATGAGATTAAAAGTTGACAAGAGACAAGGCCCCCATGAGGAAATGGCCGGTGAGGGCTGGCTGCCTGCTGGCATTTATCTCCCAGAGGTCCTTGGACAGGACAGCACGGGTGAGGGGAAGGGGTATCATGGTTGCCCATTGTGGCCAGGCCTTCCAAAGTGGAACAATTACTGGACTTGAGAAGCTATTTTTCTACATACATACATATAGTGAATTTTACAAAATTATTTCCAAATAAAAGGGCAAATAATTGGATCACAAAGAGGAGAAAAGGAAAATTAAAAAGTGCCTTGGACCAACATTTGTTTTTTGTTCATATTTGTGGACTTGGGTCCACATTCATTATAGCTCGTCTCTGTAAATAAACGAGCAAGCCATTCTCTCTAGAAGAATCCTGGGTATGTTAGTTCAGAGTATCCTTACATTTATAGACTTCTTACCATTGACATTTTATGAGCATTGTTATTACTGACCAGAGTCTGTTGAGAAGTCATTTTCACTCATTTTCTCCGTTCCTATTTTCTTTTGCCTACCATAATTCTTGGATCTGAAAATATAACGGTGAACATGATCCTTACAAAGGTCAGCTTAATGAGATAGTTTGTGCAAATGAATGTTATAGCAAGTAAGTATGTGGAGCTTTGGAAGAGGGCTTTTGAAGTAAGCAAACAACTGTGTGGTACAGGGTAACAGGATGTGTTAGTCAGATTTTCATAGATGTGACAAGACTCCCGAAAAGAACAACTTGGATGAAAGATTTATTTTGGCTCGTGGTTTCAGTCTATGGTCAGCTGTCTCCATTACTTTGGACCTGAGGTGAGACAGAGCATCATGGCAGAAGGACACAGCAAAGGATTGCTGCTCAGATTAAGATGACCAGGAAGCAGAGAGGGGGGAAAGAGATGATGACAAAATAGGGGTATGCCCTTGGGAATTCTTTTTTTTTTTTTTTTTTGTGGTACCGGGGATTGAACTCAGGGGCACTCGACCACTGGGTCACATCCCCAGCCCTTTTTTGTATTTTATTTAGAGACAGGGTCTCACTGAGTTACTAAGTGTCTCACCATTGCTGAGGCTGGCTTTGAACTCGCGATCCTCCTGCCTCAGCCTCCCAAAGTGCTGGGATTACAGGCGTGCGCCACCACGCCCGGCTGCCCTTGGGAATTCTAAGAACCTACTCCCCTCAACCAGGTCCCACCTTCTGTATCCACCCCCCTCCACCTCCCATAGTCCATTCAGGATTAATCCACTGATGGGTTCAGAGTCCTCATGATCCAATCATTTCCCCAAAGCCTCACCTCTGAATACTACCACATTGGACACCAAGCCTTCAACCATGAGCCTGAGGGACATTTCAAATCCATATGTATATGGATATGCCCTTGAGAACTTTCAGAAGGGCACAAGTATATGGGCAGAGATGGTCATTACAACATCACTTATAGTAACAAGGAGCTGAAGTAACAAGGAGCTAGATAAGTTAAATATGAAATAGCCATAGGATGGATGAACCAGATATTATAGGAAACACAATACCAGAAATACGAATATATTTTCCAAATCATTTGCTATATAAAAAGGTTGTAAAATAGTGTTTCAATTTCTTAAAAAATTAGATATTTACTCACCAACTTTGTAACAATTGTTGCCACTGGTCAAAGAGTATTTCACTTTTATCAGTAACATGCTTTCTTAAAAGGAGTATGAATTCCTATAATAAGAATTTTTTGGAAAAAAAGGGTAGTGGGATGGACTGGTACAGGAACTTCCCTAGGCATTAGGCTAAATTCTGCAGGGTGGGAAGAATTGTCTAGGATGGGAATACCAGGTTCACTGGCAAAGGGAGAGGCTGGCATGGTGTACCTGGGCATCTACCAGGTGTCTGGAGAGGCAAGTTGGGGTATGAAGAGGAGAGAGCCTGCACGAGATGAGATGAGGTCACACAGTGAGCAGATCAGTTAGTTCATTCAGGGCTTTGGGAACCATAGCATGGAATCTGGTAATTATTTGACATGTGATGCTCGGTTTTGCAAGTTTGAAGAGATGCTGGTCTGCCTGGTGGGGGTCAGATTGGAGGTGAGGAGAGTGGAAGTGGGCACAGATGGTAGCTATTGAGGCAGAACCCCTGGGAAATATTGGTAGCTTGGTCTAGGACAGTCGTTCTCAACCCTGTGGAATATCTAAAATAACCCATGCTCAGACCCTATCCTAGAATGCGATTTCTAAACTGTCCTGAGAATTCACATTTTTAAATTATTCTCAAGGGGGCAAATCACCAGGCTGGAGGTTGCTAGTGGTCGTGGAGAGACATGGAGGGTTTGAGGCATACGTTAGAGAAAGCATCAGTAGGCCTTATTGCTGGATATCTCACTCCTGTTCTAGGATGAGCTTGAAGCTGTATAAGACACAGAGGGAACTCTTGTGAGTGTGCAAGGCACCACAAGAATGGGTGACATGTGTCTGGTTCCTTGGTAATGGTCTTTGTAGATAATTTTGGCCATTTGCTGCTCTTTTTATTTATTTATTTTCTTTCTTCCTGTTATCTCCTTTGTGTACAGTTCAATCCTCATGGACATCTCCACCAGTGAAAGGTCAATAAAGGAGAAAGTAAATGCTCCCAAACAAGTCAGTGTGGTTACTGTTGATAATTTAAGGGCATGACTTGAGGGGATAGAAAACGGAAAATGAGGTTATTGGGGAGAACCCTGGCTGAAGTACAAGGTTTGGGGTTTATGTATAGAGTCCTATTATCTGTATTTGATTACCATATTAAGAATGGATTTGTGGTTAGTTCAAGTCCAAAGCATGTGAAAAAGCAATTAGAAGTTCCAGGATCAAACTGAGTCATGAATTTAAAAAGGTTACCTCACACTGAAACTCTGGAACACGTTTGTCCTCCTCATGGTGGTTACATTTGATATCTGCTTAAATACAGAAATATCATGTCTCGTTTATTTCGAAGACACTTAACACTCATAAATACCCTTCTCTTCCCATTGCTGAAAAGCACTAGGGGAAAAATTATATGAGAAGTGCCATTACACACTGTCTCCCTTACCCAAAATGCTTGGGAACAGAAGCTTTTGGGAATTTGAATTTTTTTTTTCCCCACAGTTTGGAATTTATATAAGGAGATATCTTGGGGATGGGACCCAAGTCTCAACATGAAGTTCAATTGTGTTGTTTCGTAAGTTACCTTTCTCGCCTAAAGGTAATTTTATTCAATTTTTTTAGTGTGCCTGTGTTTTGACTGAGACCTATTACATGAGGTCAGGTGTGGAATTTTCCACTTGGGATGTTACGTGGACATTCAAAGTTTTGGACTTTGGAGCATCTCAGATTTCACATTTTTAGATAAGGGATGTTCAACTTGTATTTCCATTTAAAAAAGCAAGGTTGATTGGAAAACACAGATCAATAATTATACAAGTTGCAGAAGTAGGAGAGGAAGTCTAATGTTCATACAGTTTCATTTCTTCACCTACAACAACCCTTCAGAACTGGAGGCCCCATTCTGCTCTTATACTTTATATTACGGGTAAGATACAAGAGCCCCCAGGTTGACCCAGCTCTTGAGACAGATTCAAGCCAGAGCTGAAGCAAGTCCTCTAGATGCTTCTTTTCTTCAGTCTCAGCCTGGGACTATACTTGGTGTCCCCACTGTTGCTAAAATTTCACATAGATTTGCAGCCTACCTTTATTCTAGTTTCTTTTCTTTCTCAGACCTCTCGGGGACATTTAGAGCAACTAATGTCTGTGACTAGGAACCAAGTTTTTTGTTTGTTTGTTTGTTTGTTTGTTTGTTTTGGTACCAGGGATTGAACTCAGGGGCACTTGACCACTGGGCCACATCCCCAGCCCTTTTTTGTATTTTTATTACAGACAGGGTCTCACTGAGTTGCTAATGCGTCGCCATTGCTGAGGCTGGCTTTGAACTCTCCATCCTCTTGCCTCAGCCTCCCAAGTGCTGGGATTACAGGTGTGCGCCACTGCGCCCGGCTAAGAACAAAGTTTTTAAAATTAACATTTTATTAAAATCAAGGTATGCACAGAAGAAAGTAGGGAGAGGCCTCTTAGTCTGTAGCTATCACTGGATTAATTTGTTTTACACTGAAATCTGCAATCCCAGCGACTAATTGTGGTTTTTTCCTATTGATGTTTATGCTCTGCAGACATAAATTCCACTGTACTAAACTACTCCATGCTTCAGCAGTAATAGCATGGTGGGTCTATTCATGTTTGATTCTAAAACAAAATAGCAAAATAAAGGCTTGTGCATTCAGGTGCTGGCCAATGGTCCAGCTTCTTGGTTATGTCAGGATCCATGGGCTGTGCTTTACACTCCTAAACTGTATGCTACAGGGACAATAAATACCTTCCTGTCTGACTTTGGGTTTTCACCATGGAAACATCCAGCAACAGCTGGGCCTTGTTAGATGTCTTTTCATTCACTTGGCTGGTACAAATCTTTTCAGGGAAATTTTATTTTATTTGGTGGATAAGAAAACTATGTTATAAATGAAATTACTGTTTCAGATATTTGTCATAACTGATTATGATCCCTAATTGGAATTTGTGAAACTGATCGTGGGTCCTGGGTAACCTAGAAACAGCCTTAAAGTTAACAATATGTGAGTCACTGAGAGGCCAGGTGGAATCTGCCGTTTAAGTATTTGCATTCTGAGCCTAAGGGGCACTTTCTTTGTCATAGACATAGAAAAATGTTTTTGTGAAATATTTTTCCATCTAATTATGATATAAGCTGTATGCATTTTACAGAACTAAATGGGGCATTTGAAATGTCCACCCATCCTCTTTGGCCTCCTGAATTTTGCTCTAATAGTGCTGTGATTCTCTTTCAGGACACTTGGGTTCTCCAGGATGAATACCTTCTGGGATAATTAGTTGTGTGTCTTCTTTCTCATGGGTCTATAACACCAAGGGTGGCACCCTCTTTTAACCACTGTACCCTAGTGTGTCACACATAGTAAATGTTCAATAAAACATCTGTTGGTTAAGGGAAGGTAGAGACCCTGCCTCATAGACTGCTGTGCTTTTTCAGAAATTTTACTTCATGGCATATTTTTTTACTGCTACTACGACTAGTTGCCCTAAACAACTCAGTAGGACCCTGTCTCTAAATATTTTTTAAAAAGGGCTGGGGATGTACCTCAGTGATTAAGCACCCCTGGCTTCAATCCTCACTACTACTACTAATATACCACTACTACTAGTAGTAGTACTATTATTATTAGTAGCTACTACTATTATTATTAGTGGTGGTAGTAGTACTAGGGATTGAACCCAGGGATGCTTAAGCACTGAGCCACATCCTGGACCTATTTTGTATTTTATTTAGAAACAGGTCTTACTGAGTCCTTAGGGCCTTATTCAGATGCTGAGGCTGGCTTTGAACTTGTGATCCTTCTGCTGCAGCCTCCAAAGCTGCTGGGATTACAGGAGTGCACCACCTTGCTTGGCATGAGTTACTTTTTAAAACATCCTAATTAAATGTATTTGAATTAATTTTACAGAATATTTATTAATATAAAGGATATCAGTGAGACTCTGACCTAACTAAAAAACTGCAGCATTACCCCAAACTTACATCTCTGTGTGTGCTCACTCTCCCTGCCCTAGGCCTGGTACCAACACTCCTAAATACATGTTTCTTATTATCTTGTAGACTTTTGTTTTTATTTATTAGCATTATCTCACATAGATATATGTAAATAAACAATATATTATACAATGCTGCATTTTTTTTTTTACCTTAAAAAATGTGCCTTGTGTGTTCCTTCTTGGCCTTTTTTTCCTTCACTCCATATTTTGTTTCTGATGGTCATATGCATCATCACAGGAAGCTGCCATTCATCCATTTTCACCACCTGGAGTTGATCACAATCTTTTCTTTTTTCCATTGATGGGCATTTGGGTCATTTTCAGCTTTTTTTTTATGACCTCATTCTTTTTTCTTTTTCTTTTTTAATTTATAATAGTAGTATGTATTACAATTCATAATGCACATATATAGCATCTTTTTACATACAACTGTTTGTATACAAAGTGTATAAGTACCATTCAGGTCTTCAATCATGCATTTAGGATAATGATAAGAAAAGGTGGTTGAATGAGATGGATATCATTTTCAGATTTTGACAATTCCAGATAGCACCACTGAAGACATTCTTAGACTCATCCTGGTGTGCATGCACTTCAGAATCCCAAGGGAAGGTTTCCCAGCCTTGGCATTGTTGACACTTTGCACCTAATAATCTTCTGCTGTGGGGCTGTCCTGTGCATGGTAGGGTGTTTAGTAGATTCTGCCTTGTCTCTACCCACTAGATGCCAATAGTTCCCTTCCACCCAGAGGTGACAACTAAAAATGTTTCTAGGGATTGATGAATATCCCTTGGAGGAATGGGGCTGGCGGGGGCCACAGGGCACAGAATTGACCTGGTTCAGAACTACTGCCCTAGGGTACAGCAATGCCACTTTTAGATCATGATGTGTTTTAGATCATGCTTGTGTTTTTGAAGCCTGAAAAATGACATTAACCTGAAAACCAAATTTTAGAAAGTTAAATCAACTTCGATAGAAACTGTGCCCTGCAGAGTCAGGCTGTGTGCCTTTGAGTTTCCTCAAATCTTGGATTGCTTTTGATAAAAAGGATCCAAGGGAAGGTTTCCCAGCCCTAGTTCTGGCCCATCACTAGTGATAGCAAGGTTATATCATACATATGTCACATGATGGTTTATTGCAGGAGTTGAGAATAAGGATCCCAAAGAGCTTGTGATGTAGGTCAGGGTAGCTATATAGGAGGGTGAAGAATGGGAAAGACAGGTAACATAGGTGGAGGTCATAAAAGGGAAAGTGTTGCTGTCAGTGGTATGGAAGGCTTCACAGAGTACTGTGCCTTCTGTCTTGGGGCATGAAGCTGAGTGTTTTTGGTGGGGGAGGTTAGAGATGTCCTCAGGGCCTGAAGATGTTGGAAACAAGGATGATCCTGGCTAACAGGTAAGACAAGCTGATCTGCTTACTATAAGCCAAGCCTTTTGCATCTTAGTGCAGTCCTCTCAGGAGTCAGGTACTGATATACCCCACACTGGGGCACAGCTGGGAAGTGGGAGGGTGGAGAGCAAACCAGGCAGCCTGGCCGAGAGCCTCCCTACCTAGGACAGTAAATGGAATCAAGTCATTTTGGAGGGTGGGGCTCAGTGTTCTGATTTAAAGAGTAGAGGCCCATGGGGTTGGCAAGGTCAAATGCATTCTGGGTAGACAGGAAGTAATAACATCTGCAAATACCTGATGAAGCTAAGGGAAGGTGGCTTCAGGCTGGAGGTGATGAGGACAATTTGAGGTTGGTGCTGTGGAAGTGTTTGGAGGAGAAAAGGACTGAGGCTGGTAAAGGGGTGGCTGTGGGGGCATGCTGTGCCACTTTTGGAACAACAGATGAGATGTGTGGTTTGGGCTTTGGCATTGCAGGAGGGATACCACCCTCCTTGTTCCATTGGTCTCCTTGCTTCTGATGGAGGTCTTGCCATCCAGGTTCCTGAGACATGTGGCCGTGAGGCTTTTGTCAATGCTTCTCTCTTCCTTTCTGCCACATTTAATCAGTCACCAGTTCGACCAAATCATCTGCTTTAATCCTTTAATGGCAGATCCATCCCTTCCTCTTCATTTCTGCAGCTGGTCCCCTCACTGCCCTCCCTGCCTCTGTATTGAAGCCTGTGTGACTGATTTCAAAACTTGACTGAGCTGGAGGTGGTGGCGCACACCTGTAATCCCAGCACTTGGGAGGCTGAGGCAGGAGGATCGCGAGTTCAAAGCCAGCCTCAGCAATGGCGAAGCACTTAGCAACTCAGTAAGACCCTGTCTCTAATAAAATACAAAAAAGAGCTGGGGGTGTGGCTCAGTGGTCGAGTGCCCCTGAGTTCAATCCCTGGTACCAAAAACAACAACAACAACAACAACAACAAAAATTTGACTGACACATTTTAAGGAATGGGGATTACAGATTAGAAGCCAACTACATAGAGAGGATAATAGATTACAGTGAAGTGGGGTTTGTCCTGGTGCACAGGTTTGGTTTAACATTTTTTTTAAAAATTCAGTTGTAATTTGTTACATTTCAGAAAAAGGGGGGAAGATCATATGATCATATTGATAAATACATAAAAAAGCATCGGACTGAATATCTTTAGAACCTTGATATAAGCAGGAAAATTTCAACGTTTTTATTAGTATGATAGTTATCCATAATAGTGAGGTTCATTTTGGCATATTCATATCTGTATGTAATATAATTTGTTCCATTCCAATTTCTTCTACTTCCACTTTTCCTCCCCTCCTCCCTAACCCTACTCTTCCTCTTCTCTACTGGTCTTCCCTCCCTCGTTCCCTCCCTCCCTCCCTCCCTTCCTTCCTTCCTTCCATCCTTCCATCCTTCCTTCCTTCCTTCCTTCCTTTATATTGGTTCTTTACGGATACAAATAAAAGTAGAATTCACCATAGTATATTCATATGTGTACCTAGAAAAATTTCATCTGTTTCTTTCCTCTGTTCTTCCCCTTTTCTATCCCTTCTCCCTTACTCTTAATTCCTTTCCTCTATGCCACTGTTTTCCCTTCTATTTTCATAGGATCCTCATCTTTAAAAAAATCCTTTTTTCTCTAATTTCTGCGTATGAGAGAACATTTGACCCTTGACTTTAAGTCTTTTGTGAGTCTTGACTTTCTGACTTATTTCACTTAGCATAATGTTCTCCAGTTTCATCCATTTACCAGAAAATGACATAATTTCATTCTTTACAGCTGAATTGAACTTCAATGTGTACATGTGCCACATTTTCTATTGATGGGCACCTGGGCTGGTTCCATAACTTGGCTATTATGAATTGCACTGCTATAAACATTGATATGCATGCATCACTATAGTATGTCAATTTTAGTTCTTTTGTAGAACAAAAAAATTTAGAACACAGTAAACAAAGGCACTGATAAATAATAGGACCTCATTAAGATTAATAACTTCTATTCACTTAAAAGGACATCATGAAGTAAACACAAAGGCAACACACACAGGAAAAAGATATTTGTAACACATATAAATGCCAGAGGACTTATATTCTAATTATGTAAAAACTTCAAATGTAAAATAAAAGTCAGTCTGGTTTTGAAAAAATAGGCAAGATACTTCAAAAAAGGAAGATATCCAAATGGACATTAAAAGTATGACAATGTGCCCAACTTATTAGTCATCAGAGGAAGCAAACTAAAACCACAACAAAACAGCACAGATCAGATATCTACAATAAACAAAAATATCAAATCTTAGTAAGGAAGACTACTCACATATATAGAAATGTAAGTTTGCCTTATCACTTTAAAAATTTATTTAAAAAAATAATGAAGATGAACTCAAGCATATCTTATGACCCCAATCCTGTCTTTAGATGTATTCAGCACATCAATAAATTCACATGTTCATTAAAAGGTATGCATTATAATGTTCATAATAGCATTATTTAAAATAACAAAACTGAAAAGTACCCAAATATCATCTGCAGTAGAATGGATAACTAAATTGTGGTGTATTCATTAATACGTAGGACAGTTCTACGTATTAATGAGAGCACCTGGTATTTAAATACACACAATCATATAGATGAATCCTACAAGTGTAATGTTGAGCAAAGGAAATTAGAGACAGTATGATTCCTTTTAGATAAGAAAACCAAGCAAAAGAACTAGTCCACTTTCCTGGTGGACTAGTTCTGTCATGCTCTTTGATGCAAGTTGGGGAACGGAAGCAACTGGAAGGAGTGTGAAGGGGGGGGGTGCCGATTAGATGAGGATATTTTGTGAAAGCTCAGTCATTTTTGTACATGCTTTATACTTCAGTAAAAGGGGAAAGAAAAAACATATCTGAAGGAGAATGGTACAGAAGAGTTGAAAATCTTGATAAAGTGATGCCTAAAGTAAGAAGTGGGTATTTAGGCCTGAAGGCAGGAAGGTGCTGGTGGGCAGATACAGGAGATAGATACTCCCTATGCAGGTGAAGGATTTTGGTGGGTGGGGGCTGTGGTCAGGGAGGAGGATGGTTGAATATCAGACTTCCCTGGTGGACTAGTTCTGTATGATGAGGTCCAGATATGAGAAAAGGCAAAGATCCCTGCAGTTCAGAAAGGCAAGGGATTGAGAAGCCCAGCAGGGCATTGCCCGGGTGTTCTCCATGGACAGCCGTGTAAGTCAGATGTCAACAGGGCTTAGAGACTGAAGCAGGGTAATGATACAGTTTTAGTCTATACACATTTAGCTGCAAGGATAAAACCTAACTTAAACTATCTTAAGCAAAAAAGAATTTATCATCTATCAGTGAAAGGCTAGAGCAAGCCACAGGTGTTAAATCGTCCTCTTCACTTTTCAGCCCTGCTTTTCTTGAATGGGCTTTTCTATAGGCACCTTCTCCCATCTGAAGGTGCAGGTTGCTCCAGACTCAGGGTGTTGTTATAGAATGATTCCTGAAAGCACCAGGAGAAACTTCAGGGCGATATGGATCGACTCCACCTAGAACGTGTACCCACCCTCGAAGAGCAGGGTGGCTCAGCCCCCCCCCCCCCACCGGAACCACACATTGAGAATGAGGAGTGGCCAGCCAAAGCCATATGTCCACCATGGGGTTTAGTGCCAGTGCCCAGCTGGATGATTTCTAACCAAGAGGGATGTGGTAAAAATGTGAGGACTCCGTGGTGGCTGCAGGAGCTAGTCATCACCAAGAACAAGATGATTCTGTGTGATGGGGAAACCCTCATAGGAGGCTCTGAGTCCCATGTGAGGGGTGAGGGTAGTGGGATCCAGCCAACTTGACAAAGAAGTTTGGCCTCTTCTGGGTTATGGCATCTCTTTCCCACATTTCACGTTCCTCATCTCAGAACTGTCTGCTCTCTCCTAACAGATTGAGAACGCTCCTTTACATTTCAGCTGGCTGGGGCTGCTGCTTTGTCTCATCTCTGTGTTTGTCTGTAATGCTCATCTTGCTTTTTCCATCTTGTCTCTGTGTGCATTTCTCTTTTCCTGGCATTGTCTCAGGGATGAGGAGGAGGAGGAGGAGGAAGAGCAACCAGTCACGGAACCCAATTCAGAGGAGGAGAGAGAGGACTATGCCCAGTGCCAGGGCAAGGACAGGTACCAAGGGTTGAACCCTCCTGGGCTCACATTGAACCCCCACTCTCCTTCTTAACGACAGTTTGCTGCTCTCTGTTTTAGTAACCTCTCCCATGCACTCATCCTGTGCATGGAACCACAGAATGACTAGTTTTGTGGAAATAATTGAGCACACTTTCATTTGAAAACAGCACTTTTTTATTCAACTCCTGCCTTCTATAATTTGTGGAAAAATTATCCAATTGGTTTTCTCCTATTCTTCCCTCCTTTACTACATGCTTTATTTCAACCAGATTGACAATGACTAAAGACCCATCTTTAAGATTTTAGGCCTGTTAGCATGTAAGATGTGTGTTCCCTTCTTCCTGCTAATTTTGCTAATACAATGTTAGCTAATATGTGTGGATAAGTACTGTTAATGATTCAAGTATGATTTTTATCCTACTAGGCAGGAACATTTTTCACTCTGGTATTTATTTTTTGTGCCCACAAGGACTAACATAGTTCTGCAGACTTCGGGGTGAGTTTGCTGTCCTCTGTTCACCTCAGTAAAGTGCCTTTTTTTTTTTTTTTTCTCCTGTCTTCAGGAAATATTAACAGACACAGGCACCTTGATGATATTTTAAAAAGTTGGAGGCATTTTCTCAAAATGGTTTCTTTATTTAAAAAAAAAGGGTAATTTCATTTTCCAGTATTCAAAAATTATTCTGAAATCAAATGGCTTCCTTCATTTAGTTGGTTGCCATTGCAAATTGACATTTTTTACTATTAGTTTTTTTCTACCAATGAGCAAAATCAAAAGGATCTTAGATGAATTAGAGCAGCATCTGCCAGGCTGTCTGTGCGTGTGTAAGTCTTTGTCTCTGAGTTTCCCACCATTCTCCAGCGTCATAGAATCCTCTCCAAACTGAGAAACTAATGAGTGCCTCCCCTCCCGCTTTGAAATATCTGCAAAAAAAGCTAGCAGATGTGGCCAGAGAAAAGAAATGATAGAAAATTAGTCACACATTAGTGAGAAGGGAGAAGGGTCAGCAGGAGACAGCCTGTTGCCCATGCTGATGTATTAGGTTAGTGATGGATTAGTCATGGGTCCTCTGGGAAGGAAGTTTGGTTGACAGTACACTTTAGTTTGAATATGAGTCACAGATAAGTATGTAGGCTCTTAATAAATAGACTAGTATGACTCCAAGTGTGCTTAAGAGTGAGTGTTCAGTCCCATCCAAAGACCTGCAGATATGTACATGGTTCAGCACCTGTAGACTGGCTAGAAGAATCTTGCTGAAAAGGGCAACCTTCAAGGACATTCCTATGATGATGTGCTGCCTTCAGCTAGGATTGTGGTCTATGCAGGTAGATGACCATTTACTTCAGTTCTTGAAGTGATGCTGGAGCACGTCTTTCATCAGAGACTAGTTAGGCCTTTTGATTTTAGGAAATAAGAATGTGCATATTAAACACAGAGTTTAATCGTGACAATATCTAGGTGTTCATTAACTTTGATCTAGATGTTGTGATTTAGTGGAAACTTAAAGTGGTGGAAGAGATTTCCACTCATGCAGGGCTGACCTCCCTCCTGCTCCCTCTCCCTGCTGGATCCTGCTTACTATGGGCTCACGCCTGTGTTCCCGTGGTGCTCTGCACTCCATAGCATGGCGGAGTGAGCTCCTCCTATCAACCCAAGGAAAACTGTCCTTTTAGACAGGTGCATCTCTGAACTCGAGGTAGGAAAGAAAAACAGTTCGAAGCTCATGGCTGGGATTCAGGCTCTCCTGGAGAGGGCTCTAGTTTTGAAAAATGCGGACTCTAGCCCCAGTTCTCAGGTTGTAAAGGTATGTGTTAAAGTATTCAAGTAACTAAAGCCAGTCCCCAAAGATAGGAAGGTTTTTTGTTTTAAAATTCTGAAAAGTTCAGTGAACAAAATTATAGATGTTTAAGGCATACAACATAATGATTTTGATGTGTCTACACATTGTATAATGATTACCATGATCAAATTAACAAGCATCTACCACCACCCATAGTTACCACATGTGTCTATGTGTGTAGGACAGGTGGTCTATAACTCTAACTGTGGGCCTTTCTGGAGGAGCCAGATGTTGAAGGCTTGGTGACAGGCACTAGAGAAAGTGCAGTGCACAAAATTTGTCTCCTCATCCTTGCATCTCCACTTTGGCTCTCATTCCTCCCTAGCATTTCTTTTTTTCTCCTATCCATACCTGTTTTCAAAAAAGGCTCTGAAAGCAGTTATAAATAGGCCTTTTTGGATACTTCAAGGTTGGGCTTTTTAGCAGGAGGACAGATCCTCTATTTGACCAAGACAAATAGATGAAGTTCAAATTGTGGAAACTCAGGTGCTAACACAAGCAGCAGGGAGTGATGCAGAAGAGCCTTTGGGATTCCCACCAATCCCTTCCCAGAGCCCAGACTTGGTCTGGGAGATGCTTCCTTGGACACCTGACCCCCAGGTAACCACTGGGCAATCCAGGGGCCAAACTTGATAGGACAATCTGAAGCTTCTGGTGATGGGTATCCATCCTGGGCTCAAGAAACACAGCTGGAACTGGAGTCAGTGGCCATCAAGAGTGGGTTTTACATATGTCTCTCTATCTCTCCTAACTTTGATTCTTCTCTCCCAAATTTCTTCTCTTTCCTTCTTCCCCTTCCTGCTGGGCCAACAGAGAGACCAGCCCTGCCTCAGAGCAGGGCACCACTGGGAAGGGTAGTGCTCTCCAGAGTTCTGCAGTCCCAACCACCTCAAGTGACACCTTGCAGGGAAAACAGCTCCCAACCAGCACAGCAGCAGGGAATGTCCTGCGTGGAGCATCCTCTGGGCCTGAGGCCACCCGGTCTGCCCTCCTGCCACCTCCTAATCCTGCCTCGGCTGCTCGGCCCCCCTCCACCACACTGAAGGTGTCACCAACCACAGACAAGCTGCCCTACGTGCCCCACAGCCCCTTCCACCTCTTCTCCTACGACTTTGAGGATTCTCCCTTACCCACCAAGGAGAAGGAAGCAGAAACCCAGAAGGAGAACAGGTAGATTTGCCCATGTGGGGCCCTTTTGATGTTAACTTGGGGGAGAACACAGCACCTTAATTGCATTCTGTGACATGTCTTTTGCCAAGTTTGTGGGGTATAGTCAGAGCAGACAGATGTAGCCTAAACTAACTCCCTGACCACTGACTAAATGGTGACGAGTACTTAGATAAGAAGCAGGGGACCTGGGAGTGTAGCTCAGTGACATAGTGTGTGCTTTGCATGTATCAGGAGCTAGGTTCAACTCCCTGAACCACCAAAAAATAAAATCACTGTAGATAAAATGCAGAGGAAAACTGTGTCATGTGTTTGAACTAAAGAGATCTTTTGTTTTAATATGATTCAAACGATGGAGTTTTAGACAGTCTGTCAAAATCTATACGTCTCACACCTACCCCATCGGCATGGAGAGCTTTTGAGCAGCTGCAGGCAGGGAAGTGCTTCCCCCTCTATACAGCCTGGTGAGTGGGTTTTCCTTCCTTTAGCAGTTCCTCTGACTCTTCTCCTTGGAACACACACACTGCTTTGGAGCCTTACAACTTCCGGTCTTTCTCTTCTAATAGGTGGGTGTCTTGCCATTTCTTTCTTTCTCTATTCTGTTTGTTTTCTAATATATGCATTTTCCTTCTCCAAGATTGCTAATTGATGGCACACAAAAACAGTGTGAACCACTTCATGGGACCTTGATATAATTATATTATTTAACTATGATCATTTAAATAAGTTTTATAATTAGAAATCTTACGGGCAATAAGGATGGAGATGTGCAAATCAAAACACTGACTGTTAAGTTTAACCTGTATTTGCCATATGAATGCCCTTCATTATTGCCTGAATTAGGAGCTCTCTGCTGGGGTAGAGAACTGGGGAACAATGGGTTTGTATATTTCAAACAATCAGTCATCCACAATCCATAGTTGATCATTCTGATGGCCACCTCATGTTAGAATAATATTAGTATTAAAATTTTTTAAAACTTTAGAAATAAAATAATAATAATAATAATAATAATAATAATAATAAATAGTTATTGAACATTTATCATGAGCCAAGCCCTGTGTTTTCCATGAAATTAGTACTTTCAGGTACCACTTATCCCTTAGGTAGGTTCTATGACGAGCCCTTATTTGTGGAGAGGAAACCGAGGCACAGAGAGGCCAAGTAGCTTATCCTGAGTCGTTCTGAGTCACTCAGCTAGTGAGTGGGAAAACAATGTCAGTCAGGCGGCCTGCTGCACAGCTGGGTCCTCACCTGAGCCTAGAATCCCGTCTCCAGCAATCTGTTGCTATCTGCTCTGGGCTTGCCACACCCCTGCCAGAGGTCTTTGTGCAGATCCTTATCAGGGAGAACTGTGTTTGCAGGACTCTGAGCCTGGATGCCTGGCAATAAGCTGTACCTCATTTTAAATGAAGCCTTATAAAACCTGAACCTGGAGGGCAGCTCTTTCACACCATGAAAATGACCAGTCTCCAGGGGTATCTAATAAATATAGAAGGAGTAATCTGTGGTCATCAGCCATTTTTGCTTACCTATAACCTAAAAGAATTTGAACCTTAAAGTTTTGAGTAGCCTGTCTAAAACATTTTTAATCATAAGTTTAAATCATTGTAAAGGATGTAATTTGTCTATGGGATGTGTGTTTATTTTTGTCAAAACCTTCAGATGTCACTTATTCAGTTATGAAAACATCTATGTACACCTAATTGGCAGAACCAATCCTCAGTCAAATGAGATCTAATTTCCATCAGAAGTCTGGCTTCATGTTTCAATTCAAACAAGCCAGCTCATCTGTGTCCCTATGATAGCCATCTCGCTCCAGGGGCTCAGGTAGGTGGGCAGGTAGATGCAGGTCAGGCATGAAGCCTTGCTCTGAGCTTGTCCCCGGATAGATATAGCACCTTTGTCTCCCTCTAAGAATTCCTTTGGGGGCTGGGGTTGTGGCTCAGTGGTGGAGCACTCGCCTAGCATGCGCACAGCCCGGGTTCTGCAGCACCATGTACAAATAAATACATTGTGTACAACTAAAGCAAATAAATGAATATTAAAAAAAAAAAAAAAAAAAGAATTCCTTTGGGACTAGTTGCTTTCCCAGATTCCTTCTCTGCTTGGCCCCCTGGAGTCTACAAGGCAGTGTTCCACCCGGCCTCCACCCACTTGAGGGTGTTTCATCTTCCTAAAAGTGGAAGACAAATGTTAGGGAAGTCCTTTGGGGTGGCTCAGGCAGATCCATGGTAGGAAAGAGTAGCACTGGAGCTAGTGAATCTGAAAATCCACTTCCCTCATTTCCACAATGGCTTTGTATTCCTCTAGGAGTTAGAGCAGAGTTTGAATACCTCAAAACTACTGGTTATCTATTGATCTATTCCAAGTTCAAAATCCTGGGATTGGCCAGGTGTGGTGATGTACACCTGCAATCCCAGTAGCTTGGGAGGCTGAAGCAGGAGGATCACAAGTTCAAAGCCAATCTCAGCAACTTAGCAAGGCATTAAGCAACTCAGCAAGATCCTAAATAAAATATAATATAAATAATTAAAATTATCCTAAATAAAATATAAAAAGGGCCGGGATGTGGCTCAGTGATTAAGTGCCCCTGCGTTCAATCCCTAGTACCCCTCCCCACAAAAAAGTCCTGGGATTGTGGTGATCGTT
This sequence comes from Tamias sibiricus, assembly GCA_025594165.1. Taxonomy (NCBI): domain Eukaryota; kingdom Metazoa; phylum Chordata; class Mammalia; order Rodentia; family Sciuridae; genus Tamias; species Tamias sibiricus. The sequence continues at coordinate 46,561,213 of CM046671.1, read as the reverse complement.
CACAGTTTTATGGAATGAATCCAACATGACTCTTGTGCCCTTCAGAACAGTACCCAAGTACACTTTAAGAGCTGTGACATTGACCAGGAGAAGACGACTCTGGCAACCTCATCTTTCCTGGCAGGATGTAAACCACCACGATGGTAATCCTGGACTTTCTGAAGATGGTCTTGGCCTCTGATGAGGCTTCCCTGGGCTCCAGGTCCTTCCTACCTGGTCTCCAGTTTTCACAGGGAGAGTGAGAGCAATAGGGACATGAATTTCCCAGTCGAGTATGCTTGTACACTGAAATGCAGCTCCGTCCTTGTGAATGAGGAACAACGCTGATTTAACTGAGCAAAGTTTACAATTGGTCTGATGAGAATTTCAAGACTCTATAAATATTGTACTTGTTGAATTTTCTGATTTCCACTTCCTGTGCTTTTCATGGGCCTGTGTGGCCACAGGTCTGACTACTCAGTAGTCGACTGCAGTTGAATGGCTTGTGTAAGAGACCCACCTGTTAGTCATTAAAAGGAACCCTCCCGACTTACACGTAAAGACGCTGAACAGTGGAGTTGTCTGATCCAGTTAATTTGGCTGAAACTGAGAAGCAAACTTGGGCAGACTATGATGCATTTGAATTAATTGCTTAGTCATTAGAAAAACCCAAGGAGGGAAAAACACATTATGCTTGTTTTTATTTCCATAACATCATTTAAACAATTTTAGCAACGCGATCCTGTTAAAACATTCTGCAGGATGTCCACTTGTGGTCGGAGGGGATTGTTTCAGCTGCTGGGGGATGACAATAAGCTGAGTGTCCAGACAGCTGGCGTGTGTCCAGGCTGGAGTTGGTGCACAGTGGTGGCAGCCCAGCCTCGTCCCTGGGGGCTCTGGGCATCCCAGTGGCTCCTCCTTCCCCCCTCATGGCAGTGCTTGCTACTCAGTCCTTTGCCTGTTTATTTATTTATTTATTTGCTTATGAGCGTTTCCCTCCGTTCTCTCCTTCTTTTCTTTTTATGGTCCTTTGATTTTTCTGCCTTCTCCATGGCCTCATGAAAAATCAAATTAATGCTCACTTGGAGAAGCAGTTCATCTGCTGGACCTGTGGAATGTTCTTTTTTTTTTTTTTAAATGTTTATTTTATTTGCTTTTAGTTGTACACAATGCGTTTATTTTTACGTGGTGCTGAGGATTGAACCCAGGCCGCGCACGTGCTAGGCTAGCGCTCTACCGCTGAGCCACAACCCCAGCCCAAGGAATGTTGGGTTTTTAAAGAGAGAAAAAAAAATGCCCAGAAACCAGAACCACAAAAGTGATGTGTTAACAGAGTAGGACAATGGGGTGGAATTGTGTGGTGAGTGTCCATCTACCTGGCAGAGTGTCTGCCACCGAGCACATGCCAAACATGTCATATCAAATAAACAAAGGAGGGCAATAGCCAAGCTGACTGTAGTCGTCATCACAGGTTGTGAGGAATATAAATATTTTCATTTATATCATGATAATGTTCCTTATTATTGAAAACTGAAATTTCATCCCTGTATTCTACTTTTTAAAAGAGCCTATTTTTATATTCTTTGTCGACTTAGCTTTTTACTTTTGAGAGTATTTTTACATAGTTGTGATCAGACATTACAATTTTATATCATATTGTTATTCAGCCTATATATCAACATTTTTTCACATTATCACTACATTGATAGTCATTTTAATTGTTGTGTAATATTCCATCAGTAAATAATATTATGTGCTTTCTTAGCCATTCCTGTATTGAACCTGGTTGGTTAGTTTACCACAAGCTAACTAATGTTCCAGTGAATTGTTTCCTGTATGTCACTTTTATTTTTATTTTATTTTATTTTTGTAGTTGTAGATGGGAAGCATGCCTTTGTTTATTTTTATGTGGTGCTAAGGATCAAACCCAGTGCCTCACTCATGCTAGGCAAGTGCTCTGCCCCACTGCATGTCACTTTTAGTGTATAAATTATGTTAGGTCCCAAAAGTAGAATTATGCTCTTCAAGAATATATACATTTTGAAGTCAAATTGCTTTTCAGAAGGGTTAAAACCAATTTCAGTTGATGGAAGCTTGGAAGGGACTCCCCATGCGCACATTTATCATAGTGACCCTTAACCAGTTGAGAGTAAGGAGTTGACCCTGCCCTGTGCCCATGTAGGCTTTGAGGCAAAGCTCTTAAACCTCATCATTTGTAATTAATCATGGGGTCTGGTCCCACAAAAGGGCTCCAAATAATGATTTGTTTCCTGCTAATTCTCTGAGTAATGACAGCAAAATAAAAACTGCTGAAGGACATCTATTCTGAAAACAGAAAGCCCCAGAATTTTATAAATCCTGAAATTCCACTTGTCACAGATGATCAAAGCCCATGTAAGCCTATTGGCTGTAACTTGGTTCAGGGGAAATGGCGGATGAAAATCTGGATCTCTAAGCCGCAAGCTGGTCCAGAAGACCTGGGCAGGGTTTCTCCTTGATCACAGGGCACGTGATGGTGAATGAAATTGATTCAGGAGTACCTAAAGCGGAATTATTAATAGGATGTTTCCTTGCCAAGTGTATGATCTTTTTTACAGAAGTTTGATAGTTAACACTAATGCTACCATCGTGAGAGGCAAGATATATTGTTATGATTCAAATGAAAATAACTTGGATTCTTAATTTATGTTAGCAATTAATTTCAATGTACATTTAAACAGACAGGAAATGTGAGGGTTTTCTTTAAACCCTTTGTCATAAATCCTGCTGCCTAATGGTTTGGAACTTTGAGAAACTTCTCTAATGAGCTATTATCAGAACAAAGCAGTTAGTGATTATTTTAGCCCACAGGGATTTACTAACAGTGACAGCATTTGCAGAGCTGTTTTTCTTGCAAAAATTAAGATGGTTTGCTCAAACTTAGTGATTGATTGACTTGTGCCTCTCCCTCCAGTCTTTTTTTCTCGAGTAAAACTTATGCACGTTTTAGATACAGCAACTTCGGCAGCAGCTCTTTCTACTCCTCAAGACCCTCATCTGGGCCCAGTGTGTCCCCCATGCCTTCATCATCTCTCTTACCCCCCCCAGGAGGGCAGGCTGGAGTGGTGAGTCTTTGAGGATTGCTGATGGTTCACTGTCTTCCAGTGAAAGAAGCGATCTGATGAAGCGAAGTGGAAGGAAAGGGACAGATAAAAGGCAGAGTTGGAAGCGTTCCTTGACAGAATGAGCTCCAAAGGCAAGAAAGTTGCTCCATCTTCCACACTGTTGACCCAGCAAATATTTTGTTAGAGATGATTTGTTGCTATTATCCTATCATCCCCTAAACATGCTTCCCATAGAAAGTATAGAAATGTCTTCTAAAATATCTGTGTGAATGTTTTAATTCACCCCTTAAAAATGATTCAGATATTATATAAGCTCTACAATTTGTCAAAGGCACATTAATTTTCACCTTTGAATGATTAAATAAATATATGTAAGTCAGAAGGTAGTGATACTGGGTAATTAATCGGAAGGTAAGGTGCCATAATTAATCCAGGACCTACCAGAAGAGAAAAAAATTATAAGGGTACATGGAAGGAATTTAACTTGGCAAGAGGATTAGACCACCAGAAATTCCCTGATTATTCCTCCTAGAAGCCAGCAGTTGCACAAGGATGTGTTTACAAGGGAAAGGTAAGACCTATAATTTTAGAACAATTAAAAGCAGTTACCCTTACATGGCAAGAGTGCTGACTGCTAGGGTTCCAACTCACCCCCTTGGAAGTCATTTAATCCCTGAGGGTAAAATGCCAATTATGCTAACCCTTCCCTTAGAGGGTGATTTTGGTGAGCAAGTAAAAATGTCCACATACGAGTGCTGTGTGAAGCCCCCTGTGTGCGGAGGGCGATGGCACGTACCTTCTAGCAGCTTCTGATTCATTAGGAATCTAGGTATGAGCAACGCACATCATTTGCCTCAAATCCCAAATTTAAAGCAAGCTGGACTAGATTTTACATGCAAATCCTTTTCTGTGTATTGTGAGATGTGTTTTGCTCAGTTCTGCTGGTGATAGGCACTCCTGTCAGGTTGTGGAGTAGGCCAGACTTCACAGTCCCAGGAAGAAGTGGTGTCCAGTGGGGTTTGCCTAGCTGCATGTTGCCATTGGTCTAAAATGACATATCAGTCCTGTGGTGTCAGATTCTTAGGTGCCACAGCCCAGCATGGCCCTGGGCCTAGTGTTCTCAGGCAAAGTTAAGTCTTGGTAATAAGGAAACTAGCTGATGACCCTGAAGATACCCTTACCTGTCTGTAGCTCTGTCCTTAGCCTAGGGCACTTCCTCGTAGGATTAACCAAGGCTACCTGGAAAAATCACTTTAGAGATGACACTTGTCATATAAGATGTGAGATTTGGGGTCTAAGGAGGAAGATTGGAGTTTGACTCAGAGTACCTGATGAGTCTCAGTCTCACACCAGCTGGGCTGCCAATTCTTTTGGACTAGAACAAGGCTATGTTCATTACTGTGTCCCCTTCAGTATCTGAGGCCTGGCCGTACTAGAACTGGGGTAAGCACTGTTTGAAGGATCAAGTGATTTCGCCAGTCACTAGTTAAGAACAGTATAGAGGTGCATTGTATTAAGAAGCTGTAATGACAGGAGGTCTAAGTTATCCCCAAGTTTATTGAAGGCCTGGTTTGGGGATGTTCCTCCCAGGTAAAAGGAAGCCCAAGTCTCTACCTACTTCCCAACCCCTGGAAAGCAGGCCAGGTTTGAGCTGGCAGGCCCAGGACCAGATCCTGAAGGATTCTTGTCTGATTTCCTTCCCTGCTTGGACTGTTTGCAGTGCCTTTGCTGGGGTGGTGGTGGAGTTAAACCAGGAAGGGTTGGGCTGGGTCCTGGGTGCCTTGGATACTCTGGGAGGAGGCTAGACTTTATCCTGAGACCATGGGAGCTGTTCAGGTTTGGAAGCAGGGAGAGCAAGCCAACCCTAATTTTTCAGCAGCAGAGACTGAGCCAGCAGAGTGGGGCTGCAGGAGCAGAGGTTGTCAGGAAGCTGCTTCAGAGGCTGAGACAAATGGCCATGCCCTGTAACAAGGTCCCTGAGAGGAGCAGCAGATTTGGGTGGACCCGGATGGAGAATGGGAGCAAGGGAAGCAGAATGAGTGAGGGTCCAGGCTTGTGCAAGTGGATATTAGAAACAGGGAACCAAGACATGGTGGAAGAAAAGCAAAGTCAGGGTAGAAATGTTCAGCCTGGGGTAGGCGAGGTGTGAGGAGTCTGTGTGACGCCTAGGGAGATGTACTGTAGGCCCCAGCGTGGTGAGGGGTCTGCAGTCCTCAGCTTAAAGCAGGGACCGTGATTATGTCCTTCAGGAGAGTACACACCCTGAGACCAGGTCACTAGGGAACAGCAACTGCAGGAACGGCTCCTCTTCTCTTTTACAGTACACTATTGCTATAGGAACTTCGTTTGCTTTGCCATCTACTGGCTACTGGCCAGTTAAGTCATTTCTGAGAATTTATTACTTACTTTATATTTGCATGTCTTTTGACCATCACTGTGTGAAGTTTTGAAAAATCGTGCAATGAGTCATTTGAAATATCAGAGGCACAGTTTCATTAATACCAGGAAGCTCCTGGCTGTACCACTACTCCTTTCTCTCACCATGCTAGCCTGTACTCTGTGACTGTAAAAATAAACAAACATGAGGGCTGCTCAACTCACACCATTGTCCACACATATTATGTGTCAGTTGAACTTGTGGAAACAGTTATTTTTGCAGTTTTTTTTTTTTTTTCATTTTGACAACTGAATTCTTCAAGGCATGTGACTATTTTTACTGAGGTATATATACTCAGAAGAACTTGAAAGGGTTTTTTTGTTGTTGTTGAATTCTTTTATATACACATCTGTTATTGAAACCCAAAGAAAAACTCTCCGGAAAGAGATTGAAATATTATAGACAAGAGTTGCATATTTTTGCAAAAAGAACCCATACCTGCCATCAGCACACCCCTAACTAATGAACATCGCGCCAGAATCCTGTAAGTACTAGCACTTTACAACTCTATTGCTTTAATTTGGAAATAAGAGACTCACTTTTCTTAAGTCCTAGGACAATTGGGCCAACTAAGCAACCCCTTCAGGCCCCTGGGACCACTTGGAAATGCAACTGGGCATCATCAGGAGCTTAGTGTTTTCCACTTATTCCAAGTGTGTTAATATGTTGGATACTAATAAAACTTGGAATGATAAATTGACTAGAAAGGAAGTGCTGAAGAAAAAACATAAAATTAAGGCAAGGTAGAAGTATTAAAATGAATCCATCTCTATTCCTCCTGTTCAGCTTCATTTAAAGCGTTCTTTTAGAAACAGTGTAGTGTTAATTTTCATGAAACTGCCAAAACAAAACAAAAAACCAGAACTATTTACAAAGGCCCCTGGGGATACAATACGCAACTGTTTAATGAAAGCAGACTTTACAAATGCTTCAATTTTGAAAATGTACTTTTTAAGCAAAGAAGTTCTAAATATTTTCTTTTTGAAGGACAACAAAATTATTGGAATATGTGAACCATTCGTTTCAAATGTTCAAATGAACAAATAAGCAATAATTACACCACAAGCGAGTTTGCCGCCTCTGGGAAGGCAGAGGGCTTCTCTTCCCATCCACGCAGTGACGTCTCCATCTTGTGGGCATTTTCAGAAATGGCGGCTGGAGGCTTGCTCCGTGGTGTTGACTTTGAATTTCTGAGGGTATGCAAGGGAGTGATAAGTCCAAGAACTGGGATGATGATGCATTGAGGCAGTCAGTCCTTGTGCTGGGACTGGGGAGTTCGTTGAGAATGAGGCGTGTCCTGAACTGCTCAGTGAGAGGATGATGGAGGATCTGTGGGCCCAGATTGCAGGGGAGGCTTCTCTGTGGACATGTTAGGATAAAACCTGAAGGATTAGAATGTACCTTAAACATTAATTCTGTTCTTTCCACTTACAATAGCATCATTGCTTACTATAAACCACAGTCACTGCCTGTTTTACAGATTAATGTCCAGAGCCCTTGAAAGAGGTAGAAAATGGCCTGGCCCATATAGTTGGCCCAACAGTTTTTCCTTCTTCCTTGATTATAAGCCCAGTAATGACATTCCCCTGGGGAGTAACAATGGATAAGAAGGGGTAAATAAAGGATGTGATGTTTTGTGCTGGGTGTATGTATGTGTGGTCAGAATGCCTAACATGAGGTCTGCTCTGCTAACAAATTTTTAAAGTACAGTGTCTTGTTAACTACACACACTGTGTTATGCAACAGATCACTTACTTCCTTGTTGTATATTACCAACTGTATACCCACTGAACAGTGATTCCCCACATCTCTCTTTTTACAGTCCCTGGAAACCACCATTCTATTGTCTCTACATTTTTGACATTTTAGATGCCTCATGTGAGAGGAATCATGCAGTATTTGTCCTTCTGTGACTGGTTGACTACCTTTACTACAACATCCATTTATGTTATCATAAATGATAGTATTTCCTCCTTTTTAAAGTCTGAGTAATATCCCGTTGTTTGTGTAAATAGCATTTCCTTTATTCACTCGTTTGTTGATGGACATTTGTATTGTGTCCATCAACAATATTGTGTCAGCCAACAACTTGGCTCTTATAAATGTTTCTGTAATGAAGTATGGGAATGTAGATAATCTCTTAATGTTCTATTTCTTTTTCTTTTTTTTTTTTTTTTTTTTTTTTTTTTGGTAGTACTGGGGAACGAGTCCACGGCACTTTACCACTGAGCTACCTCCCCAGACCCTTACATTTTTTGAGACAGTTTTGCTAGTTGTTGAGGCTGACCTCAAACTTGTAATCCTCCTGCCTTAGCCTTCCATGTTGCTGGGATTACAGGCATGCATCACTATACCCAGCTCACTTCTTTTGAAGATATATTCCCAGAAGTGGGATTACTGGATCATAAAAGAGGAGGAAACAATTTTAAATGTTATTGTTATATGAGCTTTACATGCATATGGAATAAAATTAGAAAGGTGTGAAGGGAAGTACAGTGAAAGATGAACTCCCTCTTATCCTTGCAGAAGCAACAGTTCCTAGAAATTTTTCATGTTTACTTCCAGAGTCATGTTTATAGAAGCTGGTAAATGTTTAATATAGTTTTACTCAAATAATCACTACGCAAACTATGCTGCATCTTGATTTTTTTATATAAAAACCTGTCTTAATTCTCCTTCCATAGCAGTACCTGTAGCTGTTGCATTTGTTTATTTGTTTATTTTTAATGGTCATGGCATACTTCTTTATCTGTATGCTACTCTACATACCTACACTGGTTCATGCCTCTGGGCCTTAGCCTTTTGCTACTAGGCATGATGTTGTCTTGTAATGTTTGCATGTGTGTCATTTTGCACATGTGTGGTTATGGATTCAGTAAATCAAAATGATTGCACATTTTAAATTTTGACTGAATTTGCCAGATTGGTTTTTGTAAAGATCATACCAATTTTGATTCTCAGCTATGCATGAGAGAGCTTATTTCCTGACACCCTTGCCAAGAGGTATTAAACTTTAAATTTTTGCTTGTGTGGTAGTAATGAAAAGTTTTACGTCAGTAAAATTTTAATTTGCATTTCTATTCTGAATGTGATTGAACATGCTTTCAGGACACTTTTATATTTCTTATTTTTGGTTCATAGTTGTTGAGGTTTTTTTTTTTTTTTTTTTTCCTTATTGAATTGTAGAAATTTATAAAATGTGAAAGGAGTAGCAATTGTTTGCATCAGTCATTGGTGTTTATATTTGTCGAGTTCTTAACATATAGAAAAATGTCAGTTTTACAAATCTGTTAATTTTTTCCTATCTTCTGGGTTTTGTGTTCCGCCTGAAGAAAGCCTTTAATCCCATGGTTTCTTCTAGCACTTCTAGAGCTAATTTTTCACATCTAAATTTTTTTCTGTTTGGAAATTATTTTAGCAAATGGTGTGACAAAGAGGCCCAGCTTCCACATCTTCACTTGTTCTAATACCCTTTATTGAATAACCCACCATTTCCCTACTGATTGGTCATATACCAGCAGGAATGTGGCCTGTTTATATGTTTCAGTGTTCCAGCTGTTCTGTTAGGAACATTGTCTGTCTCTTCTGTTGTGTGTCTTCCCTGATCAACCATCCTGGGCTATCAGGGACTCTCCTTCCTCCCAGAGTTTGTCTTTACCATTTCCTTAGTAGTCATTGAAATATGACTATATCGTGCTATCTTGAAACAGGCCTGTTACCATTTGTGTTGTCTGCTGTTTTGAAGTTCTATACAGTGATTGACAGTTCTGGGATAAAGAACACATATTGGGATGCTGGGACCAAGCAGCTAGGACTAGAAAAGTGGGAGCCTGCTGTGCTAAGTGGTAGCATCTCCTTCCAGCTCAAGTTTCCCTTTATTGGAATTTTACTTCTTTTTTTTTTTTTTTTTTTTTGGTACTGGGGATTGAACTCAGGGGTACTCAACCACTGGGCCACATCACATCCCCAGCCCTTTTATTGTATTTTATTACAGACAGGGTCTCACTGAGTTGCTAAGTGCCTCCCCATTGCTGAGGCTGGCTTTGAACTCACGATCCTCCTGCCTCAACCTCCCAAGTGCTGGGACTACAGGTGTGCGCCACCATGCCCGGCCGGAATCTTACTTCTTATGACCCGCATGAATACCTGCCTCTACCATTTGGGTGATGATTCCTCTCTCTGAATGTTTCCTCCCTGCTCTTCTGGAGTTTACCTGAACTTGCCTTTGACAATTGCCCTGCATGTAACTCGCTGCTGCTTGTGACTTCCTCTCCCAATTGCCTCCTCCAAGTGGACCATCTGTTCTGTGTGGACCTAGATGTTGCATCTTTCCTTCGTTGTCCACTTTGGCTTTGGTTGTTTCTGGTTTTGACCTTGCTATATCTACATGTGCCTTAATGTTCTCCTGAAAGTCTGCTTTTTGGAGCACTGCTCTTGGCAAATATGTGATCTGTGTGCTTTTCTGGATCCCAAATACTTGATGGCTGTGTTTTATCACTTGATCTGTCCAATCCTTTTTTTAAAAAAAATTGTTCCAGGGGAGTTGAAAGCCCCACTGTCCAAAGGGACACTCATTTAAAATTTTTAAATTGATTGATCAAAGTAGATTAAAAAACAAAACAACAAACTAAACATCGCTGAGAAATTCTGAAGAAATTCCCCAAATAGCACATGAAGCAGCATAAAAGAGATGACCTTCCTACACCATGATGGTTAGTGGCACTCTATCATTGCCAATAGAAAACCAAAGGCACCAGCACAGCCTGAGTCCCTGCCATTCAAACAAAGAATCCGTGTGCACCCTGTACTGTGCAGCTGCGGGCTTCCTACTGGCCTGCTGCTAGCTCCTGATAGCAATCTTGTTAACAAACAATAAAAGTCCCTGTAAGGCAAAATGTGGTCCTAATTAATTGATTGTGTTACATCCAAAGTGCACAAGAGGAGGAATGCAGGTCCCCCCATTGTCAGAGAAAGTATACATAAGGTCTGGCTCCTGCTGGCAGCTTCCCATTGTGACTCTGGGCACTGGAGGACCTGGGCTTTGAGTCAGCTCCCTGCCCTGCCCAAGGACTCTGGGTCCTCAACAGTTGCTAGAGATTCTTTGTCCCACATCTGTTTGGGATCTGATACCTTCTCATCATTTCTACCAACCTAGGTTTAGTTCAAAATCTACGTCATGCCTGGACTATACATCTTGGTGATACATGTCACACGTCCTTACTGAAGTACAGATCTGAACAGGTGACTTTTCTGGCTTAGAAACGGATTAAGGCCACATGTAGGAGCTCTTGTGTGTGTCCTGCGTGCACCTTCCAGCTTCACCAGCATGCCCTAACTGTACGCAAACCCCACACACATTCTCCCATGCCATGGACATACCAGGCTGTCCTGAGTTCCCTCCTTTATATTTGCTCTCTCTGTCTTACCTCTCTCCTTTCTTCATTTGATTCTTCTTCATTCTCCAAGACCAAAATAGATGACATCTGTCCTGAGTAACTGATTGCCCAGACAAGAGTGATGGCACAGCCTTTGATTCATACACCTCTGTTTTGGCTCAGTCCTTGGAGTCATTCTGTGTTTATCCGCATGTTTCTAAAGTGAGGATCACCCTTTGGCCTACCATAGTATACCTGGGTCTTACAAAGTCACTGAATGCAATCGTTTGCTTTTCTGACCTGGCCATATTACAAGATTCAGAGACGATACTAAGAGAAGCAGGTATTTACCCTGGGGAATCCCAGTGTTCACATGGATTTTAAAGATATGGGTCTTTTGTTTGAAGGGGGTATTTTGTGCTGTTCTGGTATTCTTAGTCTTCTGCCTTTAGGGCTTCTTCACTCTTGTACAGCACCCATTTCTCTGTTTCCATGTCTCCCCTGTTGAGGCTAGGAGATACGTTAGGAGCAACTGTGCCTTCCCATCTTCAGGGTCCCTAACAGCCAGTTCCTCTGCTCCTTTGTCAAACAACAAGTGCACGGGCAGTTTTTAACCTTTCTGCATGCTGTTTTCTTCCTTTTGAAAGTGGGATTTGAATAGTATTTTTTCTCTCCTCCTTTGCAGGAAGTGTGTGCATAGCCGCCTTAAGGACTGATACTTTAATTCCTTTTGCAAATGAGAACATCTTGCTCAATACTTGCAGATAAGATGAGGTCTCTGGCAGGAGGATAAATATCCCCCAATAAAAAAAGTACAGGTGAAGCCCCCCCCGCCATGTAGGCATAGCTAGTCAGTGCTATAAACAGAGCCCTATGTGTCACCACCACTTTCTGTGTCCCTTCTCAGTAGGATGGGTTTCCAGTTGACACTGGCTACAGTGGTTTTGCATTCCTGTTGTACAAAGATCACAGAGCAAAAAGGGGTGTGTGTGTGTATGAGATTTCCACTTAAGAAAACGTCCTCCTGGGTCCCTGATGTTTGTTCCCTGATTCCATTTCCCCTCTCCTCCTCTCAAAGCCCAGCAATGAGGATTCATTAAGCTTCACTGTTTTAATGGAAGAAGACTGTGTTTCTGAGTTGATTTTGGAAATCGTGTACATAGGATACACTAGACCTGTACATTCACATATTCCATTCAGAAAATACTTATTACTATCCCTAGTGTGCCAGCCCTGTGCTTGGCATGGTAACCCAACACAGATTGAATCAGGCCCAGTCCCTCACTTCATAGGGCTTACACATCCGTGGCAAAAACAGAAGATAAGCAAACTGTCAGCAAATGGACTTTCCATTGTCATAAATACTGTGAAGGAAATGAACCTTCATAAAGAGCTAGAAAGAGGTCATCCAAGTGGGGGCCTAGCACAGGTGCTTCACTTTCAAGAGACACCCTGGCAAGGCGTCTGGGAAACTATGTCACCATAAGATAAATGGTGGTTTGACCTGAGACTTACCTGTGTGGATCAGGGAGATGGAAGGTCAAGAGGGAGACAAGGAAATGGAGTGAGTCCACATCTTTCTTTAAAATGCAATCCTGAAAATCTGTATGAGCTGAGACTAGAGTAAGTTCAGGGTTTAGAGTTCAAAGGAAAAGTGCATTGGCCTTGAGTGGAAAGACAAAGAAAATGGGAAAGATGGATGTCAGTCCTGGCCAGCAAGACCTGGAAGCCACGGAGCTAGTGGCAATTGGTGCTTCTGGAAGCTGCCAAGAGAATGATTCAGTTGCGAAGCCAAGCAGGGGTGGACCTGGGCCTGGAGCTGTGGGAGGAGAAAACTGGCCTCCTTTCTGCCAGACAACTTGCTCAGTCTTGGACAAGAAGGATGGAAATTAAAAGGGAATGAGGGAATGGGCAAGAACTGCCGTATGCCAAGGTCAAGGCCCATAGCAGAGGCCAGAAGACAGGCTGAAGCGTGACGACAACCGAGGCCTGGAGGACTGGCTGCGTGCTCTGCTCACGAGCCAGCACAGCAACATGAGACTCCTCGTGGGACCAGCCTCCTCAGCGCACTGAGCGCACCCTGCCATTCCCTCCCACGTCCAGGAAGCTCAGATCTGCACTCAAGCATGAGTGCGACCAGCTGGAGAAGAGAAAGCAAGAGCAAGACTTAAATTCACATCCCTGTCTTGGACAGTGGATGTATCCAGGATTGTAGCACTAAAGACAGGCAGTAGTTAGGTGTTTTTTGGAGTTACCTCTGGGGCTTGCTCATTTCATGGTGATTGCTGGGATGCAGCTCCAAAGATGTGAAGATTCTTGTGTTTCCTTGTTTTAGGGTGCTGTAGTTTGGATACTGAATGTTCCCCAAAGGCCCATGTGTTAAAGGTTTGGTCCCCAGGATAACACTACTGGTGGAAACTTACAAGGGAGGTGTATGTGAAGGTCCTCAGGTCACTGGTAAATTGCCGTCTGCAGGGAGGTGGAACTCTGACTCTTTCCTCTTTGCTTCCTGGCCATAAGGCAAGTGGTTTTGCTCTGCCATGCACTCCTGCCGCTGCCTTGCCATAGACCCAAGAGCAATGGGGCAATGGTTCGTGGACTGGAACCTCCCAAGACTATGAAGAATAAACCCTTTCCTTTGTAAGTTAATCATCTCAGATATTTCATTATGATGGAAAGGTGACTAACACAGGGCAGGCAAATGACTTTTATGGCTAAGCATAACCTAGTTACCTCTTGTCCTGGGATGTTTGGATCAAGGTGATGCTCAATTTCACAGTTCGGTTGTGAAACCATCTTGCTGTTCAACATCATTTAATTCCCATTTTACGATGATTTTTGTTTTACCTTTAAACCTTCATATTAAGTCTTCTGCTTAAGAATTAAGTGATAATTTCAAATATCAGATACTTTGTGAACTTAGTTTGTTGATTAATATTTCACCAGACATTGTTTTAAAAATAGATAATGTTGAAGGTTTGTTTCAACATTTGTTTCTTTTACCAATAAGAGTTTATGTAACTTAACAAACAATATTTTTAAAACAGTTTTGCAATAAAATTGACATGAAAAACTATTTAAATTTTGGTATATGTATTGCCACAATCAAGGTAATGCACATATCCATCACCCCCAAGAATTTTCTCATGCCTCTTTGTGATTCCTGCTGTTGGTCTTTCATTATCCCTAAGTAACTGCTGATTGGTTTTCGGTCATTATAGATTTTCACTTTTAAGAGTTTTCTATTAATGTAATGATGAACTCTTAGGGAGGGTTGACTTAATTAGCTAAATGTTTAAGATTGATTTATTATGTGTTTCAGTAGTTCATCTCTTTTAATGCTGAGCAGTAGTCATTGTATGAACAAACCACAATTTGTTTATTTGCTGACCTGTTGGTGGATATTTGGGTTGTTTCAGATTTTTTTTTACAAGGAACATTTTACCCAAAAAAAAAAAAAAAAAAAAAAAAAATAAGTTATTCCTTTGTGTGTGTGGAGGGGGCTACTGGGGCTCAAACCAGTGCATGCCAGGCAGACACTCTACCACTGAGCCACATCTCCAGCGCCTAGTATGAACATTGTACAAGTCTTTGTATTTTCATGTGTCTTCATTTTTCTTAGATAAGTGCTTAGCGATGGAATGGCTGAGTCATACATGGGGTGCATGTTTAGCTATTTAAGAAATTGCCAGACTATCTTCCAGAGTGACACTGTATCAGTGTAATGCCTCACATAATGAGGTGGTGTGTACTCCTTCCTCTTCAACTTTCAAGAAGAGGTTATTTAAATTAATATTACTCTTCCTTAAATAGTTTTTAGAATTCAACAGTAAAGCCATGTGGTGCTATAGCTTTCTTCATGAGAAAATTTTAAACTATAAATTCAATTTCTTTGATATAATTTGATATGAATCCATACTAGATCACCTATCTCTTCTTCAGTGAGCTTTGGTATTATTATTTTTTTGTCTTTCAAGGAATTTTTCTACTTCATATAAATTGTCAGATTTATTGATATATACATTTGTTCAGGGTAGTCCCTTAATGTTCTTTTAGAATTTGTGGAAAGTGTAGTGGTATCATTTTTCTCACTCTTAATATTGATACTATGTGTCTTCTTTTTTTCCTTATCATTCTGGCTAGAAGCTTATCAATTTTACTGGTCCCAAAGAACCAGATTTTAAATTTCATTTAATTCTCTATTTTCTGTTTTATTGATTTATATTCTTTATTATTTCCTTTCTTCTGCTTACTTTGGGTGAAACTTGTCCCATTTTTCTAAGTTAGGAAATGAGGTCATTGATTTATGGCTGTTTTTGTTTTTGTTTTTGTTTTTTGAGGGGTTTTTGTTTTAAGTATAGGCACTTAGTACTATAAATTTTTCTATAAGTATTGCTTAAGCTGTATCCTCTAATTTTTCACTTTGTTCAAAAATATTTATTTCTCCTCAGATTTTCCTTTACTTTGTACATTATTCTAAAGTATTTATTTACTTATATTTATTGGGAACTGAGGGTTAAACTCAGGGGCACTCAACCCCTGAGCCACATCCCCAGCCCTATTTTGTATTTTATTTAGAGACAGGGTCTCATTGAGTTGCTTAGCACCTCACTTTTGCTGAGACTGGCTTTGAACTCACGATTCTCCTGCCTAAGTTTATAAATATTTGTGGATTTCCAAGTTATATTACTGATTTCTAGTTTAATAAAATTGTATTCAAAGAACATATTGTGTATGACTTGAATTCTTTACATTTATTGAGATGTGTTTTATAGCCCAGATTTATCATGGCAAATGTTCTGTGTGCACTTGAAAGAACACATATCCTGATGAGGCGAGGTGGAATGTTCTATAAATGTCAATCTGTTTGCTAATATTTTTTCAATATTCTATCTCCTTAGTGATTTTTTGTGTATACATTCTATCAATTACTGAGAAGATAGGAAGAAATATTAATACTATAATTTTATATTTGCTTATTTCTTTCAGTTCCGTTAGTTTTCCAATGTATTTTGGAGTTCTTTAATTAGATGTATAAATGTTTATAACTATTATGTCTTCCAGGTTACTGACCCTTTATCATTTTGAAATTACTTTATCCCAGATAACATTTAATTCTTTAATCTCTTTTACATTCTTTTGTTTGAATATAAATTAGGTTTTATATTTAAGGTGGGTTTTGCAAGCAACATATTGTTGGAATTTTTAAAAATCTGACCATCTCTGCCTTTTGTTAAGGTGTTTGGACCAGTTATATTTAATGTAATTATTGATTTAGTTGAGTTTAAATCTATGTACTTCATATTTTTTCCACATCTTCTTCCTTTTTAACTTTTTCTGTCTGTTGGATTGTGTATTCATATTTTTTTTTTATTCCCTTGTTGCCTTTTTTGCAGTAACTCGTGCTATTTTAGTGGTTGTGTGGGGGTGAATGGTGTTCATTTCAACTCACTCTATAGTCTACCTTTAAGTAGACTATATCATTTTTATGCACAGTATACAACAGTCTTGCAATAGTAGACTTGTGTTTCTTCTCCTACTAAAGTCATTATGTATTTTACTTTTAAATGTGTAGTAAACCTCATGATATATTGTTAGTATGTTCGTTCTACACAGTGTATTATCTTTTTTTATTATTCAAAGTTGTTGTATTTGTAATAGTAGTATGCATTACAATTCATAATACACATATAGAGCCTCATTTTACATAACACTGTTTGTATACAAAGTATATTCGTACTATTCAAGTCTTCAATCATGCATTTAGGATAATGATATCCATCTTATTCTACCACTTTTTCTTTTTTTTCACAGTGTATTATTTTTTAAATATGCTTATATAGTAATAAGGCTCTATATCTATCCATGTCCTTATTTTTTCCGATTCTCTTTTTCCTTTGTGTAGATCAACATGGCCATATGGTACCATTTACCTTCTGTTAACATTTTTGTTTTGTAGTACAGAGCTAGAGGATGAATTTTTTTTCCCTGCATTTGTGCCTGAAAAAATCTTTTTCCCCCAACTTTTTTAAAGATAGCTTTTGGTGGTAAAGAATTACAGGCTCATAGGGTTTTTCTTCCTTCCTTGACGTTGTTGTTTTCTTCTACCTTTTATTGCTTCTGACAATATGTTTTTCAGTCACCTTCACTTTTGTACCTCTGTATGTAGTGCATCTTTTTTTCTTCTGGCTTCTCTTAAGACTCCCTCTTTATTATAGGTTTTTAGCAATTTGATTTTGCTATGTCTTGGTGTAATTTTCTCCGTGTTTCTTGTGATTGAGACTTGTTGAAATTCTTGAATCTATGGGTTTATAGGTTTTGATAAGTTGGGGGATTTTTCAGTATCTATTTCTTAAGCTTTTATTTTTGACCTCTTATAATTCGAATTACATGTCTACTCGGCAACCTGAAATTTTCCTGGTTTACTGGCACTCTGTTGATTTTTTTCATTATTTTCTCAGTTTTATTTTAAATACTTACATTGCCATGTGTTCAAAGTTTGCTAATCATTTTTTTCTGCAGTGACAATCTACTCTTTCAACTGGGTTCTTTTTATAACTTTTATGTCATAACATGCTAAATCTTCAGCTTCTTGACTGGGTTATAGTTACAGTAACTGTTTTCATGTTCTAATCAACCAATTCTGTTACCTGTCATTTCTGGATTAGTTTCAAATGACTAATTTCCCCCCATCATTATGGCTTGTGTTATTATTCTTCTTTGTATACATGGATATTTTTTTTTTTTTAAATATTTATTTATTTGCTTTAGTTGTACACAATGTGTTTATTTTTACGTGGTGCTGAGGATCGAACCCGGGCCGCACACTTTCCAGGCAAGCACTCTACTGCTGAGCCACAACCCCAGCCCCACATGGATATTTCTTTATTGGATATCACATCTTACAAATTTTACCTTGTTAGGTATGGGGTATTTTTTTATTCCTACAAATATTCTTGAGCTTGGTTTTGATGTAATTAATTCAGAAACAGTTTGATCCTCATAGGTCTTCCATTTTTAGCTTTGTTAGACTGAACGACAGCTTCTTTTAGTCCGATATTTTTCCACTTCTGAAGCAAGACACTTGTTAGAACTTGAACCAGTGCCCCCGAGATTACCAGCTTTTCCTCTCTGATGGGAACAGGCCCTGCTTTCTGCTCTGTGCAGTCTCCAGACACTGTTTGCTCTAATTCTTTTGAGTCATTCTTTTCTTGGCCTCAGGTAATTTCTTCACACATGTGCTGATCAGTCCTCAACTGAATAGTTGATTGAAACTGCAGATGCACTGAAGTCTGTCTCTGTGTCACCCCTTTCTGGTACATTGCCCTGCCAACTCAGCCACCTTGGCATCTCCAGACTCCAGCTGCATCTCCTCTACTCAGACTTCCAGCTTTCCCTTCCTGCCACAGCCTGAAAACTTTCTCCAAGAAGTATGTGAGGGCAATACCGGGAATTGCATCCTTTGCTTCTCTTCTCTCAGTTATCATGACTTGCACCATCTGATGTCCAGTCTCTGGTGTGCCAGTGTCCTGTACATTTTGTCTGGCTTTCAGTTATTTCAGGTGCAGGCAGATCTGGCTCTTGCTACTCCATGTTTCCTGAAAGTAGAAGTCCAAAAGCTTACCTTTTTGTTGTTGTTGTTTAAAATCACCGAAATAGACCTCCAATTATATGTAGAAAATCTATTGGGTTCAATGTGCCAAGATTTATTTCATGGTAACTTGTATTGGTAATTTCTCTAAAGAGATAGAAAAAAAGAAAAAGCATGGAAATAATGGGGTTGCGGTCTGTACATCTATTCACTTTCTGGAATCACTGATACAGACAATTGAATTCATTGGTGTGTATCGACACTCAGCTTGAGATATAACAGGACAGGTGTGGTGGGGTAAGGATGAGAAGGAGGCAAGGAGCATGCTCTGAGTTTACAGCTTCACTGGAAATGGTGTTCATTCACTGAACAGTTAA
Source organism: Tamias sibiricus (assembly GCA_025594165.1). Lineage (NCBI taxonomy): Eukaryota > Metazoa > Chordata > Mammalia > Rodentia > Sciuridae > Tamias > Tamias sibiricus. The sequence goes on along the minus strand of CM046671.1, from coordinate 46,542,350 downwards.
AGAACAAGCCAGTCATTTGTAATGACATGCCACATGGATACATCTAAGGGTTTGGGGAAATAACATGTCCTCTGTGGTCATCAAGGGAGGTATCTTGAAGAACTTGGAGAAGAAAAAAGAGGAGAGTGTTTCAGAAAGCAACAGGCTGGTAAGCAAAGGAGCCTGGCCTCTTTGGGAAGTAAAAAGGTAAATAGCTTGATTAGCAGGGATACTACCTGGGGGACAGTGAGAGACGAGTTTAGCTGATAGGTTAGATTCCAAGATGACTTTAATTGCTCCTACATTCAGATTTTATTGAAAGTACAAAAATGTACCAGCTTCTGACAGAGAAAATGTTCTTAAAACCCATCCTATTTCTTATGAAAACAACGACTGTGGCTAAAAACAACAACCAAGCATTCGACAAATGATTCTGCTTGTTTGCCATTTTGGCCAGGCTCACCTTGAGTGGACTCGGCTGGGGTGTTCAGGGGTTCACAGCCAGCTGATTGCCTTCCTGGTTATCTGTATCTAGTGATTGGCCCACGACCAGCTGTGCTTCCAGGGCTGCCGGGCCGTGGGCTTGTCATCCAGTTACCTAGTCCCAGATTGTTTACATGGTGGTGTTTGCTGGCTCTCATGGGCAAGAAGAGAATAAGCTTTTGTGTGCAAATGGTTCAAGCCTTTGCTGGTATGAAATCACGTTTCTGATTGCTGCATTGGCCAAAGCAAGTTACACATTCAGCCCAGATTCAGGGCACTAGAGAAGAGACTGCTTTTTTTAAAAAATATTTTTTTAGTTGTAGATGAATACAATACCTTTATTTATTTTTATTTGGTGCTGAGTATAGAACTTAAAACCTTACACATGCTAGGCAAGCACCCTACCATGGAGCCACAACCCCAGCCCAAAAGACTGTTTTTTAAAAGAAGCAGCCACAATATTTTGTACATCCATTAAATATTTATTGTGTACTAAATGATGAGGATCAGCCTGCTGACCATTAAGTTTAAAGTTATCGCTTTGCTCAAAACGTAATTTACAGACTAGCTGGCAGACTCAAATTATATTTTGCATGGTTCTCAAGTGTTTGTTTCACTAATATATTTTCATCTCTCCCATTTGTCTTAGCTTTATCTTTATAAAGATTTCTCATTTTATGTTTAGTCTATTTGTAGATTATTAGGTCAACAAATGCCAACCCATCATCTAAAAAGAAAGACTGTTGTTGACAAAAAAATTTCCCCCTCCACTTTTGATCAAGTTATCTCAGTTGTGTTTGCACAGCCTGGGCAGCGGGTTTGCTCTGTGAAGAGCCAAGAGACATTCCAAACCACTCCGGGTCCAGATCGGACTGGTTGGGTGCCTTGAGTTCTGGCAGGTCACTTTGCCATTAGAAAGGCAGGGAAATCTTAGGAAAAGGAAAAGTTACTGTTTATATAAAATTCCCTTGTGCTATGGAACACATGTAACTTTATGAATCCAAGAAATCATTCTGCTTATCAAGTATATGATTTTGGTTCTTCCTGGAACCAATCCTCTTGCTACTCAAGTTAGCATAATGGAGATGATGCTAAACTTTTACGAGAAAAACAATGTAAGTCAGTGGACTTTACCTTTTCCCCTCAAAAAGTGGGGGATGGTATACAAAGAGACTAACCTAAGGTAAATGCTCCTAAATGCTAATTACCATGTGGTAGGCTTTTTGGCAATAGTGAAAACTCCCAGAAAGCACAAAAATTGAAGCAAAGCTGAAGTTCCAGAAAGCCCTGTCTGTGGTCAGGAGAACATGAATATAAACAACATGAACTTAGATGAGGGGAGCACCTCAGTGCTGCTCTGAGCCTTCATGTGAAGACAAGCATGTCATGTAAGCATGCACCCCTGATGGTAAATTCTGGGTTAAGATGTCACATGAACTCTGGTGCACAGAGAAGGCAGCTTTGATGATACTCGCTGATTTTGGATTTGGCACTTTCGGTAACAATTTTATCCAAAAAGTTGAACCTAAAATTTACTGTTACTTGCGGGGCTATTTCATGCTGGTACAATTTTTTGCTGCCTGTATTCTTTCTCTTGTATTATTTAAGCTCCTTTGAGCTTGGGTTACTCCCAGAGAAGGGAGCCTGGCTAGGTAAGAACTCCCGGGACTATCAGCAGCGTGGGTTGTGGGACACTGTAAAGGCCTCCTGTGTATCCAAGGAAGGATGAGGGGCCAGACACACATCATCCTCCATGACCATCTTCTGCACCAAAGATCAGAGCCATCAGGTGTCCCTGGCAGATTTCTTAGCTCTGTTCTCTGTTGTTCTTTAACATGTCTTCGTCCCTCCCCATGTGGTTCACTACTGAGTCTACCCCTTTGCTTGGTTCCACCACCTCCCTCTCTTACACATTCAGTGTCAATTTTTATGCTCATAAAACTTGGGTTTGTCTTCCATAGTTTGGCCTCTTAATTGGGTCTCATACTGGGCCTTTAAGAGCCTCCCACCTGCAGATCTATGACTTCTGTTTCTCCCCAGCTCTTGTTTTGGAGTCTGGGTGTGGAACTGCAATTAGTTCACCCTTCTGCACTGAAAGCCTCCCACAACACTGCACAGCCTGCCTTTGGATGGCTGCCTCAAGGCAGGAACCCACTCTGCTTTCACTCCGCTGTTGCCAGGGGACAGGGTCTTGTGCAAACAACTTCTTCTCCATAGGTCATGGTCATGCATTTTCCTATAGAGAATGGGCTATGGGTGTGGAGGCAGCACTGAGATCGGGACATACAAATTGTCCTCACTTTATGCTTCTTACTCAATACTTAATTGATTGTTCAGGCAGTGAGGTTCTTGTATGTGCCAGACCAGAGAGAGGAGCCACAAAATAGGATCTGATTCCAAAACCTAAGCTGTGAAGAGAAAATATAAGAACATATGGGGGGGTGGGGGGCGGGCGGGGATGATACAGACAAAATTTAAGGTAGTGATCATCTCTAGGGAAGAAATGAAAAATATAATCATGCTGATATGTGTACTCTGACAAGTGCTGGGGACCTAGTACTTTATGTACCAGAGGTCTAAGAAGGAGAAGGGACATTGGTGAACATGGACTCTGGCCTGCAGGCCAGTTTAAAAGCCCACCTCTGCTACATCCTCAATGTAACTTCTCTATGCCTCAGTTTCCTCATTTCTAAAGAGGACAAATAAGAAAACTTAGTATAAGAGATTGTATGGATTAAAACAGCTGGTTCCATCTGCATAAATGTGAGCTATCATTACCAGTCATATTCTAATGAAACAAAGTCCTGTTCCAAATGTCCCGGTGAGGGAGGTTTTAACCAGGTGAAGGGTGGGGGCCAATTCTGGGGTTAAATATTGCAATTTCTGTTGCTCAGAGTATATTATCCAGTCTCTTGCAAACCCTCCCCCTCTGGCCTCTTGCCACCTGCATTCCTATGGCTTCACTTGGTCACAGCTGCTTTGGGTGTAACTTCAGATGACTTCAGCTTTCCAGGTGCATTTTGGGGTGGTACACAGTCCTGATGATTGACCCAGCTGGTAGCCATGATGGGAAGGTTCATGTGGAACCCATGCCCGCTGGCACCTCTCTGGCTGGGATTTGCCAGGGTGGTTCTCCAGACCCGGTTTTGTGGATTGCAGTGCACCCCTCCCTCCATTGCTACCTACAGATTTTACACTCCAACATGAAATAGTATCTTTTGAGGGCCTACCATGGCCCAGATGCTATTTTAGGGAAATTCATGCAGACATTCTCATTTAAACTATATGATATCTCATGAGTTGTATGTATGACTATTCCCATTTTACAAAGAAGTAAACAGTGGCTCGAAAAGCTTAAGTGACTATCCCCACTAAAATTTTCTCATTCTAAGCCCTGTGCTCATTCCTTTATGCCGGTTTGTCCTCAAACCAGCTAACAAAAACACTGTGACAACTTCCAAACACAGTAGGTATTTCTAGAGAACTTAATATAAAAGGTAAATATTAAAGATACCATTAAAAATAGTTTACCATGCTAGCTTGAATTTGGGAGGTCTTTTTGTAGTGATAATTTAGGCTCTTCCCTTTGCATGCTGCAATCTGACATTTGTATTATACCTTGAGAAATTTCCAGAAATAGGATTTGTAGAACCAGGTTGATACTTCCACATGCTGAGCTTATCTGGATAGCAGGAGACCTACAGAAATTTAACTTATGAATATTGTATTTATAACTCATTGTTTCTAGTATGACTAGTTTATATGACTGGTATCTAGGACAGATAAGCTCAGAGTCCTATACTCTCTTTTTCTGTTATAGGGATCAGTTAAGGCACTAAGAGAACGGATCTGAATTTTGCTGTTGAGTTTAGCTTGCATTTCCTTCTCCTGATTTCTAGTGAAAATGAGCATGATTCACATATTTATTGGACATTTAACTTTCTTATTGAATGAAATATTATCCTCTGCCCATTTTTCCACCAAGTAGTTTTTCATACTGATTTTAAGGTATTATTTTTTTATAATGTATACTAATCCTCTGTGGTTTATACATGTCATGAGTAGCTGATTCTAAGCCATTGATTTTCTTTTTTCTTATGTGGTTTTTCAATGCATACAAATTTTAAAATTTAATACATACACATTTATCCAGTTTTCTTTTGGTCTAAAATTTTTTTTTCTTTCCTATCCTGGGATATAAAAGTTGCAAAGATTTGCTTTTAAATTTTTCACTTAAACTACCTATATTTTGTGTGTGTGTTTGGGTGTAAAGAAGGGCTATTTGTATTTTACTTTATATAGCTGACAGTAGTTCCAGCAGCATTTGTTAAATAGTCTTTTACTTTGATTGAAGATATGTACTGACCTGTCTGCCATGATTCAGTATTCCACCTATATGAAATATATATATTTATATATGTTATACATAATTGATCTATAATTTAATGTAAATTTTAATACACACATCAAAATAAAATATAACATTTTAATATTTTATAATTTGTATCAGTTTTGTATATATTGTATATATCTTGTATATCTATGTCCCATTCCATTAGTCCACCTTTCAATTCATGCACCAAGACTAGGTTAATACTTGATCATTGTGGTTATAGAATGAATTTGATATCTAGTGGGGCCAATGCTCTGTTTTGTTCTTGTTCAGAATTGTCTTGATTCTACTTGGACCTCAGCTTGTAAAGTTTCATGAAAAGTCCTTTTGGGATGTTGAGTTACAGGTATACAGAAATTGTATTGATTGAAGAAAAGAAATGATATCTTGACTATATCTTTCTATGCATGAGTATGATATGATTATCATATATTTGAGTCTTTCATACATGCTAGGCAAGTGCTCTACCACTGAGATGCACCCCCAGCCCATATGAGTCTTTTAATGTTTTATAAAAATCTTTTACACTAGGAGTTACATAATTCATAGTTAACTTATGGCTAACTTGGTAAGTTGTATATGAAAACGCAGTTGATTTTTGTATATTTTACATGTAGAAACTTACTGGACTTGTTAATTCTAATAACTTGATTTTTTACATAGCTGATAAAATTAACTACAAATAATGGCATTGCATTTCTTTCCCTCCTGTATGCTTTTTATTTATTCTTCATATATTGGCTAGGGTCATCTGAACAATGTCAAATATGAGCAATGATAGGAGCAACTTCATATCTAATATCCAATTACTTGGTGTTTCAGCTTTAAGAATAATGCTCACCATAATTTTTAAAATGTCTTTTCTGACCACCCATCATCAGATTAAGAAAGTTTTCTTCTATTTTTAAGTTTAATAAAAGTTCTTACAAAAAATAGGCATATAATTTAAAGTTTTTGTTCTTTATTTCCTTTCATATTTGAATTTATTCTGTTTTTCTAATTGTTGGGTTGACTACTTATTAATTTTTGCTCTTTTCTAATATAAACACTTAAGAAATAGATTTCTTTCTAAGTATTATGTTAGAAGTATCCTACAAACTCTGATGTACAGCTTTTTCATTATGGTACCCTTTGAATATTTTCTAGCTTTCTGTATTTTTCTTTTTTGACCTGAGTTATTTAGAAGCAAGCTAAATTTTCCAACTATGTATATTTTCTTTTCAAATTTAGCTTATTTTCAACTTGATTGCATTGTGGTCATGAAGGTAGCTCTCATGAAACCAATTCTTGGCATTCATTCATAGCACAATTGATGGTCAGTTTTTTTTTTTAAATTATTTTTTATTCTAAGATGTTATAAATGACAGCAGAATACATTACATTTCATATTACACATATATAGAGCACTTTTTTTTTTTTACAAATCTCTGGTTGTATGCAAAGTATATTCACACCATTCATGACTTCATATATGCATTTAGGATAATGATATGATGGTCAGTTTTTGAAAAGTCTGTGGATCTAAGAAGAATAGATTTTCTCAAATTTGGGGTGCTGGGTTCATCTATTAGATAAAATTTAATAACCCTGTTATTATGTCTTTAACAATTTTTATCAATCACTGTACAAGGGAGAAAATAAACCCCTTCACTCTGTGGATTAGATTTGGTTGCATATAGCATTTGAAAACTCTATACAATAATAGTAAATCAAAGAAGACAGAAGTTAGATATGGCAGGGTATGGACTTATTTTACACGAAAGATAAATCTGTCTATGCCTAAGTGTCCAGGGCTAATGTAGAAGCTCTACTGTAAGCCTGGAATATAGGACTTGGTTTCAGGGCTAGTGGTTTTTTTCCTCCACTTCTCCCTGTGCCCCAACTGAGAGCCACAGGTGACTCACCTTTTCTAGTGGGAATAGCTGTGGGACTCATGGCAGAGTGTGTGACATCTTTCTCCTGCACTGGAGGCCTTATGTTCCCCACTATGCAGGCATATTTGAATTCAAGTATTACTTTATCCAAGCTATATCCTTCAATAAATAAATTGAAAAAAAAAATACATTTCATAAATGTTCATATCTTGGCTTTGGAAGTTCTGCTGTTTCATAAATGAAAGCACCAACCACCATAACAGATGTTGTTATTCTTCAGAGACACAACAGACTCCTCAGATAACCCCTTTCTTTGTTCATGGAATAACCTAATTTTTCCCTTTCCCTCCCATTCTCTGACGACATTTCTTATGATCTTTACCCCTGTGATTCCCCACCACAGCATCTACATAGCTGACATCCCCACAATGTCATCTTTAGTGAATAGACCAGATTGTGTGGTGTTATCAGGATTCAGGAATCATTCTTTGAACATGGGAAATCATGGGCACTTCTTGATATAGAGGGAAATTTACTTAATTGTATTTGCTATTCTCCTCGTCTGTCTTCTCAACATCTTATTTTAAGATGACACCATTATTTTGAGGTTCCATATTAAAAATGGTGTATGGTAAAATATCTTTAGTGCATGCATAATGGAAAACAATTTTAGTTGGAAAGGTGATTCCAGGTTGTCAAAGTCTTAACATAGACTTTAAAGATATTTTTTATTCATTTTCCTGACATACTTTTTATTTACAACAATACCTGTGATTGATGACTACTTATATGCCAAGCATGTTGCTTGGTATTTTTATATATATTGCCACCTTTTTGTCCTACCAGTGCTTGAAGCAGGTTGCATATTACCATTGACAGATAAAATTCCTGAAATAGACCTGAGACACTCAATGATTTTCTCCAAGCAGTGCCTAGATACTGGCAATCCCTCAGTTCTAACCAAGCTGAGACTGATCCCTGCTCCGGTACTTTTAACAGTCCAAGCAACTAAAACATGAACTCATTGTACCTTCAGGTCATCACTGAGTGGTCTTCTCACATCATCCTTTAGGCAGCACCAAGAATCGCTGGCGGCAGAGAGAGAGAGGCGGCGACAGGAGAGAGAAGAAAGGTTGCAGAGAATAGAGCGGGAAGAAAGAAACAAGTTCAAGTAAGAAGTATTTTAAGATTCTTTTAACAATAAGTTGTAGTTCAAACCATCTGACTTTACAACTGTGTATCATCAATACTGGTGACAAAATGTACAATATAATATATTAGTTTCTAATTCTGTCTGTATCTTTAAGGAAATAAGACTTACCTACGGTAGGCTGGATCTGGTTTGTTTTGGCCTTTCTCTAACCACAGGGCAGGAAGCAGGAAGAGCCAAATACAATTAGGGATTCTTGTGTTCCTGGGTCCTTCATTATCCAAAAGGGTTCTATCCAGGCCTTCCTGAGGACACAAAGCCTAATTGCCTTAATCCAATTTGTTATTTCTCTCCAAAGGTCCTCATGTTTTATTCATATTCATATTGGATGCCTCAAAGAAAATGTTTTTCTTACTGTAGCAATATTTGTTATTATTTTTTATATATATTATTGTCACACATATATGTATATGTATACACATATAAAATGTGAAAATAATCTCTCTCCATGATGGAGGAAAAGTCATTCTGTTGATTACTTCCAACCCATTGCCCCTTGATTGCCTGGTCTCTGTCCAGCTTCAAGGATGGTTCCCTGGGTATGGCCTATTGCAGATTTCATGTCTTGGGTTGTCTTCCCCCGCCAAGTCCAGTGTCCTTCCACTACTTCCTCTGCCAGTTCACCTGTTCTCCCTCATCAGGACCACCTCCTTCTATCCCACTCCCTGGTCTTCATGGAATGCAAACTACTTGCTGCATCTTTCCTTACACATTTTCTTCCTTTCCCTCTAACCTTACCTGCTTTCCATTCTACTTTTCCCCACTTCTCCTCCTTCTCCTATACTCTCTCCCGCTGCTTCATCTTCCTAGTCATCTCTCTTATAGCATCCCCATTTTTTCTTCTTTGCAACCTCTCACCATCTCTGCATCCTGTTTCCTTCCTTGAGTTCCTCTGGCAATTATTTCCATTGATTATTCTCAGTTGGATCAATAAAGGATATAAGGCATTGTCAGTGAGGACTTAACAAATTGAACAACTTGGTTTTTCTCCAGAAGCCAGCAAGAGTATGTGTAATTGTAGAAATGATCAAAATTGCTGGATATGGTGGTGCATATCTATAATCCCAGTGGCTCAGAAGGCTGAGGCAAGAGGATCACAAGTTCAAAGCCAGCCTCAACAACTTAAGGAGGGCCTTAAGCAACTTAGTGAGACCCTGTCTCAAAATAATACATAAAAAGGTTCAGTGTTGAGGCACGCCTGGGTTCAATCCCTGGTACCAAGAAAAAAAAAAAAAAAAACTGATCAGAGTTGTGAAGTTGTTAAGCTATAACTCACTACTTTTTGGAAACAGATACCCCAAGTTCATGGGCGAGATGCTAATCCTGGCTTTTATAAGAGTGGGTGTATGAACCACATGAAGTAAACCAGTATTGCTTCTTTACCATACTAAAGTGGCACACCCTGAGCTGTCAGATTTCTACTGAATGATATTGGAAACACCAGCCGGTACGCACCAATTCTCATGAGGTAGTTTGAGAAGTTGTTATAAAAAAGACCAGTTTATCTTTAAAACTCCTGGAACAAGTTAAATGCTTCCTGATTTATGGCTTTCTGAAAGATTCACATATTTTGCCACCAAATAGCAGCAGGGAATTTGAAAGATGTGGAAAATTCAGAGATTAGCCTACATATCCAACATTTTTGATTGACAGCATTTTAAAATAGGGTACCAATGTTGGGACAAATGAAATTAGCACATTGTCTCCTGTCACTCCTATTGCATCACTGAATGCAACCATAAGTCATGGACAGAATCCACGGAGCTATGAAAGCCCTGGAATGTAAGAGCAGGTGAATCAGGGGAGGAGACCTGCATTTGAAATCCCACCAGGGAGAGTTCACTATTTTTTTTATCTCCAGTATCACATGACATGACCTCAATGACAACCCAAAACCGAGAATTGCAAATCAATGGGGACCAAAGGAGCTCCAGAAGAAGCCCTCTTTTCCTGGACTGAGGCACAGACAAAGGAGTTCCTAAGGGTCAGAGAGTAGAGAAATTCTCTATTTTTACTTTTTTCTGTTTCTTCTGTGCCAGCTTCCAAGTAGTATTGCTTCAAAGGCACAGAATGGCCGTAACATCCAGGCAGGTGCCTACACTCTGAGTGAGAGAAGCCCATCCTCTGTCCAGAGGAGCAGTGGCCTTGTGACACTAGGCAAATCATTTTCTTCTCTGGCCACCTGCTGTGTTGAGATGAATACAGGCACAATTATCAAAGGTTTGCGACAGAGCAGGGAAACTAAAGCACAAGCTTTCTGACTGGAGGACCAGGAAGGAAACCAAGGAAGCCAGAAAGTGTTAAAGTCACAGAGAGCAGGGAGTGAGCACTCCTGAGCCCATCTCTGATTTGTGCACATGAAGCTCTGAACCTAAACCCCATACCACAGCCTTTAAGAACTGAATAGAGGACCATCACCCAGGTCCCTGACTGGCCACTGGGTGGTGCACACGGGGCCTGATCCAACTAGCACTAAAAGTAGTTGAAAACTGAGCTAATGTTGGAAACAACATCAGAAGCCAGGCCAGAACTCACATGCTGAGCCTATCCTGGTTGATTGTCTGCTAAAACGGAATAAAATTCAAGATTTTTTTGGTAGAAATACCCAGAATCTCATTATAGGATATTTAAAACTTATAGAATACAATTCAAAATAACTTGTCATACAAACAGGAAAAAACATTTTTAAAACATATTTTTATTGTAGATGGTCACAATACCTTTATTTATTTATTTTTATGTGGTGCTGAGGATCGAACCCAGTGCCTCACAAGTGCTAGGCAACTCACTACCACTGAGCTAAAACCCCAGCCCAAGGAAAATTTTTACTCAAAGAGAAAAGATAATCAAAAGATGATAACCACAAAAGGATGAAGATGTCATAATTATTACAAAAGACATTAAAGTAGCTACTGTGAACATGCTTCAAGAGGTAAGGACAGCTGGGCGTGGTGGCACAAGCCTATAATTCCAGCGACTCAGGAGGATTGCAAGTTCAAGACCAGCTTCAGCAACTTAGTGAGGCCCTAAGTAACTTAGCAAGACTCTGTCTCAGAAAATAAAATGAGCAGGGAATGTGGCTCCATGGTAAAGCACCTCTGCGTTCAATCTGCAATACCCTCCCCCCACAAAACCAAAAACCAAAAACCAAAAAAACAGTAGTAAGGACAAATATACTTGAAACAAATGAAAAGATATGTCTCTGCAAAAAAAAAAAAATACCAAAAAGAGCTGCATACATACATGTAGAACTGAAAAATTTCTAAAATCAAAATGAAATTTCTTCTATGTGAGCTGAATAACAGAACAGAGAAAGGAGTCAGTGAACCTGAAGATGGTACAGTAGAAATTATCCAATCTGAAAATAAACAGAAATTGAAAATAAGAACAGTCTTTGCAACCCATAAAAAACACCAAAATGTCTAAAATTCATGGCTAGAGTCCCAGAAGTATAAGAGAATAGGAAAAGAATGTGTTGTAATATATATTGAGCCCCTTATGTGTGACACATGCACACAGAGTGAGGAGTAGACTTGGGTACCCTGTCATGGGAGATTGTTCATAACTGTTCACCATTTGCTCTTGGATCCAAATGATTCTCACTTGTCATTTAAGAGCACAGAGAGATCCAGCAGAATGACTTTTGTCCAGAAAGGAAGCTAATCATCAGGACAGAGCATAGGCAACTCTTAATTATAGTAACTGAAATTCCATATTCTGAGAATGAAAGAAGTGAGATTTGAAAAAAGATATAGGAAGAGCTTTACATAGTGGTCTCTAGTGTTATCTGAATGGCCCACCTCTCAGTGGTTTCACTAACTTAAATTGTTCATCTTACTGTGCTTTTTTTGTTCCTTATCAGTCGTTTTTGTTGAATGTGGTTTTAAGCTTCCAAGGCTATAAGAAGTTTTATTTCTAGTGTGGAAAATGATAATGAATGTTTATAAAATAATGACAAATCTGAGTCCTACTTGCACCCCCGCCCCCAACCTACTTCAGTCTTTGTGAAGTACTGTCCCTTTTAATGCAGTTAGGGATTCTATCCAGTTAGGAATAGAATACTAAACTGCATCATGAGGGCCACTGTAGAAAACCATGCCAGGATTCTCCAGGAAAATAAACAGTCCATCGAGAGGCGACTGATGGAATAGTCTTGAACTCAGATTTGAGTTGAAACTTCATCAGGAGAAAAACAAAATGTTAAAATTGAACAAAGTTGGGCATCATATGGATGTAAATAGAGGGAATGCACAGAGTCAGAGCTCCTAATGTTCCTGACCTAGAAACTGAGAGGATGATAATGGGAGAAAGAACCTTGAACTGTGGAAGGAGCATCCAAACTGTGGAGTACAACACAGATGGCCACAGCACTTGGGCACACTCTGATTGATTTTTGTTGGGATTGAACCCAAGAGTGCTTTACCTCTGACCTACATCCCCAGCTCATTATTTTTTTTTTTAAATTTTGAGAGAGCATCTAAATTGCTGAGGCTGGCCTTGAACTTGGTGATCCTCCTGCTTTAGCCTCCCAAGGTGCTGGAATTACAAGTGTGCACCACCATGCCCAGCTGAAGTTTATTTCTTGAGATGGATATTATGGAACTACTGGAGCTTAGTCAAATATTAATTACCTCCAATAACTATTGCCTACTCATAGTTTTATAAATGTATATTTTAAAACTTGTCTTCCTCCCTCACTACTTACTTTTTTCCCAACAGGTTAATTAATAGTAAATCCAATATTTTCATATTTTTTACATCTTTGTGATTTTATTGAAAATTCATTGTGTTTAGAACTTTAAAGTACAGTCTTTAAACTTTAAAAAATTCAGCTACAACATTTTTTTTTCATTTCTGAATAGCAGGTTCTCATGATATCCTGTTAATAATAACTTTGTAATTTTATAAGCATCTAATTTTATTATTATTTTCCTTCCCTGTTTGTTTCATATTTCTGTTAGCCGAGAGTATTTAGACAAGAGAGAGGAGCAAAGACAAGCAAGAGAAGGAAGGTTAGTATCTCTTCTTTCCCATTCTAACCAAATGGCATGTGACTTTGCACTGTTAACCAAGCATGCAGAGGAGACTGTGTTCATTAAAATATATTAATTTTACCTAAGGCACCTAAAGCATTGTGTAACTGGCATTTTGCTAAAAAAAAAAAAAAAAAAAAAAAAAAAACAAGTGCCCTACTTGTGTAAGTTTTTTCAAGTTCAGATCTATCATTCAGTGTTATGGTGAAATGTATGTATGTTCCTCTCCAAATGAGCAGATTACTATTACCTTACTGATACATGGTATATATATGTGTATATATATATATATATATACATATATATATATATATAGTCTATGTATAGTCTATATATATATATATATATATATAGTCTATGTATAGTCATTTGTCACTTAACTACTGGGGTCTGTCCTTGGAATTTGTCACTTAACTATTGGGGTCTGTCCTTGGAATTACATTATTTCTATGGGACCATTGTGGTATATGTGATCTATCAGTGACCAAAACACCATTTGTGCAGTGCATGACAATGTTTGACATGACATGTGCCACCACTGCTGAGCCTTGGTGAGATACCTTTAGTGTGTGCTTCCATGTCACTTGATTGCCCTTCCTTCAACAAATATTTGAGCACACACATACTAAGCCAGGCTCTGGCTGGGGTACCAGACACACCTGAGACTCTTGCTGGTTGTGCCTGATCATACCCTTGTCTCCTGAGTTGCACCCATCTTCTGAATGGCAGGAGCTATTCCTGATTTACCTTGGTTCCCCCAGTGCCAATTGCAGTGCTTGGCATGTAGTAGGCACTTAGGAATGTTATATAGAATAAACAAATGAGCAAATGAACCAACAGCTTTATTTTAAGATATTAAAACTGTAAGCTAGTTAATTAATTTCAGTGTAAACAGGGCTTGAACCCCAATAAAATATAGTTAGCATAGTCAGTGTTTGATAAATGTAGGTAAACAAAGGAAACTGGTTTTAGACAAGTTTTTACCCGCTGTGCTGTACAGACTGCAGTTATAACCTCAGCCACCAGATGGCGTGATAGCATGGAGAGATGGAAAAGCTCATTTTATACCGTTTGTACTGGAGCCAGCTGGGAACCTAACAATTTCTGGACTGTGCCAATAAGATGTGGAATTGTGCTAATTTTTTAGACACCATCAGCTAAATAGATCAAGACAGTCTGAGCAGAATGGAGACTGTCTGTGCTCAATTAAAAAAGTAGGTGCTTAAGTCAGCCTCATAAATAAAACTACAGCAATGCTTTATTTCCAACATTCTATTAGATTATTGTCATCCTAATAACCAGTTATGGCCAGTAAATTCAGAGTGAAAGATGCTGGTAAGGAAACAAGAAACTTCTGTTTCTCTAACCAGTGTCTTTATAGCAGGGGGTGAGGGTGCATAACATATACTTACTCTTACTGAAAATATTGTTGACTTTCTGCCCAGGCTTAAGGAATTCTTTTTTTTTTTTTTAAGTTTTCCCTCCAGATTCTATACTTTGAGCTTCCTACAACTTGACCATTAGATTATGTCTACATAGGCAAAGCTTGACAGCTCCTGGGGTAATGTCAAGGTGCTTTGTCAAGGTCTGAACTGGTTCAGACTAAAACTTCAGAATTTTTTCAAACCACTGAAAAGCCAGTGGTGGTTATTGGCTGCTCTTTATTCCAAACAGGGCTTCACTTATGCCTGGAAGACTTGTGAAAAGGAGGTTGTCAATCTTCTCCTCCCCTGTTTTTCTCTGTCTTTGGTCCTCACCCGCAAGCAGCCCATCTGCCTGGCTACCTTAGCAGATGCAGGAGGAGACTCCCCCTGGTCCCATGAGGGCTTCTTCCCTCAGCCCACTTTTGGGTTTACACAGAAGTTTGGCAAAAAGCAGCCGATCATTTTCCTTTGGTTTGGATCAACCACTTTTCTTGGGTAGTTTGTTTCTTGAATTACCTGGTTATAATGGTTATTATAACAATTACCTGGTTATAATTACCTGGTCATCCCTATTTGGAAAGCTTTGGGTGTTCCTGGTAATCCAGGAAACAATAAGATTTCCAAGTATAATGGGATTTGGAAATAAATGGAGCAACTAAATGGAGATCAGAGGTAGAAAGAGGTACAGGAATAAGAAAGAGGACTCCATCTATTAACTCTTCAAGATGGTCAGGAGCGTCTGTTGGGTTCAATGACTTTTAATGAAAAGACTCAGAGAATGATGGCCTGAGTCATGGCTAATGATTTTGGGGTTTGTGTCATGTTAGTTTAAGAAGATGTTGCTTTGCTATTTTGAGGTCCAGTGATCATCCAGTTAAATTTTATTTCAGATCATTCCATGATTTCAGACAAACTGTTTTATTGACAGTGATACAGACCAGGAATAGGTTTCTGTGGAGCTGCTGCTTCTAATTTTTTTAAAATATTAGAAATTTTTTTATATGATGATGATCCATTTACAGGAAGTTCATGAGTTTTTCAGAAAGTGGGGTAGAATATAATGAGATCCAGTCTGGGGACATGTTGGGTGGGGGTGGGGCAGTTGGTGCATCAGTTCAGCCTAGGTTTGTTAGTCTGAGGGGGAGCTGAGTGGCAGGACCCAAAAAGGAAATGCCATGTGGTAGCATGGCTTTCAGAAACCAAGAAGAGGGGAGGTTTGAGGCTGGGTTGGGAGTTTGGAACTTATACACAAAAGTCAACAATGCAGCAGTGAGAAAGGATTCTGAGCATTGCTTAAAATGGCTGAGAATAGAAGTTAGAGGATCCAAGCTTGGGAGAGTTTCCAGGAGGAAGGAAACAGGAAACATTGTCAGTGAATAGATTTAGGTTAACCTAAAGTCAGGTATCTATAGAGTTCTGTGCAAAGGAGCCTGAGCCACAGTTCCAGCCCTGCCACCAGACCCTGGTGGATGCTGGTTCATTCCAATGGTTTATTTACCTCTCCTTTTCTTGTTTATTATTAAATCTCTGGTGCCACTAGAGTTCTTAGCACATGACAGGCACTCAACCAATGTTCAGTCAATAAACGAAAAGATGAATGAACAAACAGAGGATGAGGCAGAATGAGGAGAAATGGGAATGTTTAGATGAAGGCAGCAAAGGTGGAAGGTCTGTGCCTGGGGCCATGCTCTGTGGACTGGAAGCCACACTTCCTGCTTTGCCCAGAGGTGTTCATTGCTGTTGCTTCATGAGGCAGCAGAGATACATAACAGACACTGCATGTGCTGGTGGGCTCCCCAGATCAAGTGTGGTTGGGCCCCTAAATACTGTGCTCTTGGAGTCACTGTCTAAGGGAAGGCCATGATACAGGTCCAACTTCCTCTCCAAGGCTCCAGAGGACCTGTGGGCAGGAGGGTCACCAAGCTATAACTTCTCACTGCTGGCTACTGTGCCTCTTTCCATGAGTACCAGCCCACCACCCTCACCGCTCTGATTACTATAGACAAACACTGCTGCTCCACTTTCAGAAAAGTTCAGTGCTCTTTGTGAGTACGTGAGCCCACAAATGATGGAGGCGGGGAGCAGATCTCAGATCAGCAAGCTTCTCTTTATTCAGCAGTGGAGTCTTGGACAAACACCCTCTGTGGCTCATTTTCAGGGATAAAATGGCTGCTGGCCATGAGGTTGTGGGCTTTATACACAACCTTAGCGGAGCCAGGCGATTTTCATGGGGCCCCTTTAGTGGACAGGAGGCAGGGCTGGGTCATGGGAGGAGTTTTGGTGACATGATCTTTTAGGGCTGAGTGGGAAGACAGGTAACCAGGTCCCTCACTCTTGACTTCCATGATACTTGGCCCCTGCCATTATTAAAAAAAAAAAAAAATTTAACTGTGATAAGGCACACATGACACACTTGAACATTTTAACCATTTAAGTTTAATAGTTTAGTACTATGAAGTGTATTCACGTTGTTGTATTAGCAGTCTCCATAACCCTTCTCATCTTTTAAAACAAACTCTGTACCAATTAAACACCATACCACACCCCAGCCATTTCTGCCTACCACATAAACATCCTCATTCCCTGGGACAATTCTGGTTAAACCATTGACTCTCCCCAGGATGGCATCCATGAGACCAAGGGTGCATAGGAGTAGTCTTTGTGGTTTATCTATGCCAGTTGTGGGATCAGCAGCTGGGATGAGAGTCCTCCAGAATGTAGTGTGAACCCTTTGTTTGCCAACCCATGCCTTCCATAGGGAAGGATGGGGAAGGATATGGAAAGCCAGGACCAAGGCTGGGCCAGTTAACACGAACACCAAAAGTGGCCATCCTCTTGAGTGGAAGCCTTTCATGCAAGGCCTCATTACCACCCTCCCTGGTCTCCTGGTTTCCTGCTCAGGGATTCTGATCTTCTAGATGTCTGTAGATACTCTTATTTGTACTTTATTCCTTGCTTGCCCCTTTTTCCTGTCCTAGGCATGGACTCAGTGTGGGAATGCCTGGGCTCACTCCTCCTGGCCCGATAGCATTCCTGGCCTTGAGAAAACTACCATCCCATTCAGCCTCCAAGGGTCTCAACATATTGCCATGATAATCCTTTGCTTCCTGTTATTTCCTAGCCTGGCAGAGGGTGGAAGACTTCTTGCTTATCTAAACTGAGTTCAGACACATGTTCTTTGTTACCTCTTTTACCTTTTGTGTTAGTTAGGAAAGGTTTATTTTTGGCTCATTGTTTCAGAGGTTTCAGTCCATGATTGGTTGGCTCCATTGTTCCAGGCCTAAGGTGAGGCAGAGCATCATGGTGGAGGGCTGTGTTGGAGGGAAGCTGCTCATCCCCAAGTAGCCAGGAAGAAGAGAAACAAGAAGAATGGGAGGGGCTGGAGAGAAGATAAATCCACCCAGGACACATCCCCAGTAACCTCCTTCCTCTCACTGGGTCTCACCTCCCAGTAGTCCATTTCACCATAAAGTGGATTAATCCACTGATGAGGTCAGAGCCCTCTTGATCCAGTCACTTCTCAGAAGCCCCACAAAAATTTGGGGAGATTCCAGATCTAAACCATGACACCTTTTGAAGAGGTGATGCTCTTGGCAAAGAAGTCCAGAGTGTGATTGATTCTGGGTACAGCTCCATGCCCTGTGAGCACCAAGCCTCAGGTGTTTGTATGCACAACCCATCACACATCTTTTATCAGACTCACCAGGAACGCAGGCTTGCTGCCCATGAAAATGAAATGGGGCACCTTTGCTCCTCAGTACCCTGGGCCGCAGGTGGGCCTGTGCAGGTGGGGGCTGCTGTGCAGGTTTCTTCTGGTGCACTTCACCTGCTTTCCATCAGCTGACAAATGCAAGGCACTGAGGGAAAGAACAAAGGATGGTTATCTTCCTTGTTCTGAAAAATCGTATTATCTGCTTGTTGAAAACAGACGTACACATGTGAAAAGATGACTATGCCAGGCCGTAAATGTAAAATGCCATCCGAGTTGAATGGGCTACATATCCGACATGAGTTCAGAGGCAGGACCAAGATCGCTTCCAGCTGTGGTGGTCAAGGCAGGTTTCACAGAGTGGGAAGCACATGCAAGAATGGCCGAAGGACAGTCTGCCTTTGTGCTGGCAGAGAGAAGGGGTGCTGATGACAGGGCACCACGCCCACTTAAGGATGGGGTGAAGAAGTGCATGCTTTCTAAATGCATCCTTCATAAAGATTTTAAACATGTGCTTTGCCTTTCTCATCCTGGTGAATTGGGAGCATCATATCCAATGCCTGGGCGGGGGGGGGGGGGGGGTCTCTGGTGGGTTGGGAGGGGCTGAAGCAGTGCATCCGGATGGGTGTGGAGTGAGGGTCCCGAGTAAGCTATTTCACAGTTCAGCGGTGGGTAAGATCATCGGAGAGACCTGCTACAGCTGAATTCTACACAAATAATGGTGGGTAAAATTAGCAGACATCTGGAAGAGGCACATATTTCAGAGTTATTTTGGTCTGATCTATAAAGCACACTATGAGGAATATGATTGGTAGCTGGTCTTAATAAACAGTTAGTGGGTTTTGCCTGCCTGAAATGCAAAACAGATGTATCTTTGTTCTTTTAAACTGACTTTGATGAATAAACTATATGTGACGTCAGGTCCAAGCTATTGGATGTCTCTGAGTCCTACTCAGAAATATTTTAGAATATAAAAAAGTTTCCATGGTTGACGCTGAAAGAACAAAGTAAATTCCAGTTGCATTGCTGTTAGCATTGAAGCAGGTTCAGAAATTCCGAGAGGCCTTCATCGAAGCAGCCCCTTTTGTTATTTTGGGACCATTGTTTCTCTCCATCACACCGAGTCCAGGCGCGCCCTCCTATTTCACAGCTGCGCGCTCTCAGGGGGTTTTGGTTCTCAGCTGTCACTGTTAGGTCTTCTAAATGGTCATTATTGCTATTTTTCTTATTAGTACAAATGGTTCCTGAAAGAACAAAACGGAATGCTGCAGCCGTGATGCAGGATCTGGGACTGTGCGATGTGGCCGCTTCCCGCAATTTGTTTGGTTATGAATGATGCAGGGTTTTTAATCATTAGCATCTTGGCTCCGCTGGGTGTTTTTGGCAGACTGACCCTCCAGTCAGCCTTGTGCTGTGCTCTGTGCACCAGGAAACCAGCTCGCCCTGCAGGTGTTTCATCCATAAACAAGCATCGGCCACGGGCTCCTCTTTCTTTTTACGGAAACCCTTTGGAATTTAACTTTCAGATACAAATACTTGGAACAGTTGGCAGCTGAGGCACACGAGAAGGAGCTGAGAAGCCGGAGTGCGAGCCACGGCAGAACTGACCTCTCCTTGGACCTGACCTCACCAGCAGCCCCTGCCTTGCCTGCCCCTCTGAGCCAGAGCCCCTCATCTTTAGACTCAAAAGAGGCTCCTCACGTGTCACCTTCCTCCCCAGGAACACGTCAGCATCCCCAAGGTGAGTTCAGGGAGAGTAGAGGGAAAAACAGATGGGTTAACATCAGACAGGTTCTTCTGCGCAGCCGTAAGGATTCCAACATGCAAACTAACGTGAAGACAGTCATGACAGGTAAGTTTGGAGAATGGCTGCAACCCGCACTGTCACTAGACATCTTCAGAGCCACTAGTACTAGAGCAAACTAATTTCTAAAAGTGATCATTGAAAAGGGAGACTATAAAAAATAAGACTGTGACACCTAATCCCAGATATCAGGGTCTTAATACTTTATCATTTGGATATGTGGGTCTGCTCAATAAAGTGAGCAATTTTGGATTTTCTTACCCTGGGACCTGTTAGGCTTAAATTAAACCGATGAATAACAAAATTTAAAGAAAGCAAAGAAAAATGTAGACCTAATGAAAATAGAAGTTAAATACTGAAGAAAAAAAAAAGTAAACATTACTGGCACGTGGTGTGCATACAGGCTATGTACAGACTGGCAGGCTCTCCTGGAGAAATTCTGTCGTCTTAGCTTTATTTGGAGAAAAGAAGCAATGTTGTCCACTGCAGCCTTGAGTATCAGCTGTCTCCCAGATTGCTCTATGCACTGTGGGCTCGTTTTCTTTCACATTAACCTGGAGCATGGTTTTCAGGCATAGGTGCTTGCACAATGCATGCTGGTTAACACTGCTTTGAGCACTGTTTGGTCTTATCCAGCATTATGGCTTACAGCCCGATATAGACTTAGCCAATCAAACCAGCAGAGACACTAAACTTTTAATTCTAGGAGGATTGACTAAATATGGCATAAAGTTTAACTTAAGCAAGACGGGACTCCATGACCTCAGCAGAATTGGATGTAATGGAACGACATTGTCTGTCCAATTTTTTTCTGGCTCTCAAGCCTCAGAGCTCATTCTACAGGAGCAGGCTGGCTCCATCACAGCTTTTCATCACATCTAGTTACTCCTGGTCCCTAAGCCATGGAAGATTGTCCCAGGCAGATGGGTCAGTCATGGATGAGTAATGTCAGTCTGAAAATATTGAGACTCTGAGGATCAGGAAAACAGACTGGTCCATGACAGCCAGTGCTTTCCAAATGCTGCCTTCTATCATCGCTGTATCCAATGTTGTGGTACTTCCAGAGGCAATATAAAAATTATATCTACCTGCAAAGTTGTAGCTTAGCACTTAACCTTGGGACTTTGCACTCAGAGTTGAACCTTCAGTTATTTGCTGGATGATTGTCTAAACTGGGAGATACAGAACAGCCCCAAACTGAGAGGGACCTGTTGGTATCTATTCCTGATGTTTGTCTTTAAATTTTTAAGTTTAATATTTGTGGCAGAAAATGGTTCCTCAGGTATTTTCTTCAGTCAGAGATGAATTTGAGGCCATCCAAGCTATTAAAACAGAATATTTTAAACTTCAAGAAGAACACAGAAAATAAGTGTTTTGCATATATATAGTATGCATTTGGGAAACACTAGTTATTTCAGTATATTTTTAGGAAGATAAATAGCAAATGTCATTTTCCTCCTTAGTGAAAGGATAGAAATGGAGAAAAATGTTTAACTTAAATCACACAGCTGATACCTGTATCTGAATATGGAATAATACGGGCTTGAATTCATACATAATTCAAATTAGTAAGATAGCATCATATGGTGGTGTTTGTTTTTCCCTGAAAAACAAAAAAAAAGATTCTTTTAGTATGTAAAAGAGCTATTCATTATGTTAGATAGTTCAAATCAGAACCAGCAAAGAAATCTAGCTTCCTTGTCCTAATGTGTAACTGATAAATAAAGTTGGAAAGGATAAGTATATGAAAATTTCATAAGAGAATGATCTCAAAAAGAAGAAGTCTTCTGATTTGAAGACTTTTGCCTTTATGACAGAAATACAATGTTGGGGTGCCAGAAAGCTTCTTCTCAGTCTATTTTGTTGTTGTTCTTTGAAATATCCTGGTAGCATCTCAATACTAGGCTATTTTGACTGGATCCTCTGTTTTTCTTCCTTCCTTTCATATTGGGGATTAAACCAGGGGTACTCTACCACTAAGTTACATTCCCAACCTTTTTTAGCTTTTATTCTGAGACAGGGTCTCACTAGGTTGTGGAGGCTGCCCTCAAACCTGCAATTCTTCTGCCTCAGCCTCCCAAGTAACTGAGATGACAGACATGTACCACTGTATCTGGTTCAAGTTCCATTTTCAAGTTTGAAAATAACTTTTTGCTTATCCCTAACATTTATTATATCCCAACATCTGGAGGAAGAATAAAAAAAAATATAATCACACATGCAGATGTTTGTCTTGCATCAAACACCTGGTATTATGTGATCCAATTTTGCCAGGGATTTACTCCCTTTTTTGTTCTTGGCCCTATGGGATCCTATGATCATAATGCACTTCACATTTTTGTAGCACTCTGTCCCTTCCTTCCAAATGCTACCATTTAATATCATGTTGTGCATTTGGATAATTAGGGAGATGTTATCCTTATTTCCCTGAGGCTCAAATGGGTTGGATGATTTGCTTCAGATTTACTGGCACGGTGCTGGGAGGAGAACCAAGTGTTCTGACCCCATCATAACCATTTATCATGGTTCCACAGAATTCATGGTGGTGTACAAATCTATACTGCCCCATCCTTAAGCCTACCTTCTCCCTGTAAATTTCCCATTTCTCACTACAGAGAACAATAGTTGCCTGAGATGTGCTTTCTTACACCACACCTGCAAAAATTGTGACCTACATTTCAGAGTTATATCTATAAAAAAGGAAACACCAATATTTATTATTGAATTATATAAACTTCCAGATGATTGTTCACTTTGTGGATTCTTTTACTACAGATCTTTACTCAGATTCTGAAGAACTTTTAAAAGCAGAAAATATGGCATTAAAAAAGTTCTTTTTCTTTTCTAAAATGTTTTTAGAAAGGGAGGGCTAATGGTTAAATACCAATAGCATTATGTGCCATCTATTGAGATCTGTCAGCCAAAATCCTTCCCAGCTAAATCTGCTGTAACTCTTATATAAATGATGCCACTAACCCCCACCATCAAGTCAAAATGTGTTTGAATTACTTTTCCATCTGGCCCTCTTGTGGCTCATAGCAGATGTGTGTCCCAACACTGCCTAGACATAGTGGTGATGGTCTGCGTATTTTTTCCTCTGTGTAAAACTACTAGGCCCAAGTGAGGAAGAGACATCGGCATGTGTTCTAATTTGCACTGTTCAGAAATCAGTGCAAACCATTATCTCAAAGTTCAGGTAGAAATGGTAGGGTATCTCTTTGTATCCATTCCTGTGAAATCCGTACCTTATTTTTCACAAAGCCCTTGAGGTTTGCATCAGAATATTTATCTAATAAGTTTATTTCCTATTATTATTTTAGGGAACTCACAGATGACTCTGAAAGCAAATAAGTCATTGTCACTGATCAGAGAAAATACAGTGTTCCTATTGGGATAAAGTTCTTTAGTATGACTCTTCAGAAAGTTGCACTGAGGATTAAAAAATAATAATGTATGGGTACATAAATAGTCAATATAGCCAAGTAACCTATCATGCCCATAGGTATCAGACCTAAATAACTTCTTTCCTAGAAACTAGGTAGAGAAAAAACAGATTTTGACAGAGGTCCCTGTGGTGTGTCCTGGGATTGAACTGCCTTCCCTAGAGAGTTAGAACTATGTCTCCACCTTGCTCTGTCCCTCACTCTATACGAGTCTCTCCTGCAGTCAAGTGGAGAAAAATGACTTTACCCAGTGGAAGAAAGCTGCTACCAAGATTTGATAAGTGACTTTTGCCCACTCGCTGCTTCATAGAAGTATATATAATGGCTAGGTTATTTTTGTTGTTAGCTTGGTAGCCCCCATATTGCACACAGAAATGACACTTCAGAGATGCACTTGGAAATTTTTGCCACACTATATTTATTTTGTGTCAGGAAATATAACATTCAACAGCAGTTTCGTTTTCTACTTATATTCTTAGATATTTCCAAATGTCTCCCTGATATGACTCTGTCCAGTCAAGCCTTTACCGAAATTACTGACAATAATATTCTGATGTTTTCTCTCAAGCATTAAAAGTAATAGCAAAATGACAATTTCTCCAGCCTCCTGATTCTCAAACCTGGAAACAAAGCATAGACATACAATTATGAGATGTCTGCTAAAATAAATAGTCATTTTTCAGGGAAGCAGCCATTCATCATCCTGGCTGGGATCATTGTTAGCATTAACTGAACATCTTCGTCACTTTCATTGTGTTTAATATATCTGACTCTTGTTCAGATGTAGGCATTCTCCGAAGTTACCTAATCTACGCGGCATAAGTCAGAAACATCTGGAATCCTATTTCCACCTGGCAACGGAATATCATTAGTCATTAGCTTCATGCTTGCTGGTTCACTTGCATAAAGCTTTTGGATACCTCCAGTCTAGTGCTTCATGAACTGGCAGGAAACTTGATTCTTTGTGGGT
Source organism: Tamias sibiricus (assembly GCA_025594165.1). Lineage (NCBI taxonomy): Eukaryota > Metazoa > Chordata > Mammalia > Rodentia > Sciuridae > Tamias > Tamias sibiricus. The sequence continues at coordinate 46,518,028 of CM046671.1, read as the reverse complement.
CTATGACTCAGGTCTGCCCTGTTTCCATGACCCTCACCTGCTGCTACTTGATAGTGTTTGTTCAGTTAGAAAACAATCTATGGGGAGCTCTATCCATGGCCAAGGCCCTACTTGCTACACCTGCTGTGGGACCTTACTAAGAGGCTTTGCCAGTCATTGGATTATTTTTCTTGCTATTTCTTGGTCTCCAAAAATGTAAAAAGACAAAAAACTTTCCATTTTTTTTTTCACTATGGAGATTGACAGTTTCCTGAAGTATGTTTTCTTATACCATATTTTAACATGTTATATAGTCTTTAGTGTTTTTGAAGTAAACAAAGTATAAACCTTAAGTAAAGAAAGAGCACAGGATGGCATTGGAAAACTTGGTAAAGGACATTATCTGTTAAACATGACAATTTCATAGGCATTATTGGGTGTGAAGGTTCTGAAACTTAATCTATTTATAACTTACACGAAACATACACCTACTTATAAGGTATTAAGTAGGCCTGCCACAGTATCATGGAAAATGGCAGAAGACACAAGACACCAAGGTCATAGACAAAGGACTTTGTTACTTGAGCAATAGCAGTCATTTTTCCTAGCTTCATTTTCCATAGTGAAGTGGGTAAGGCCCAATGATACCTGTCTACACAGTGTGAAGAACCTGAGGAGAGAGAAATTCTGATCATTAAAAAAAATTTTTTTAGTTGTAGATGGACAATACCTTTATTTTTCTGAGGTACTGAGGATCAAACCCAGTGCCTCACACATGCTAGGCAAACTCTCCGCCACTAAGCCACAACCCCAGCCCCTCAGATGATTTATACTGGGCAATAAGCATGTCTTCCCTTCATCCCAGTGCAGACAATTATAGTGGGTAATAAAAGAACTAGGGCTTTGTTCAAGAAGGGAACACTATTTCTCTCTTCTTTGGAAAGATATTCCAGATCAAAAGCTATCAGTGTATTTGTTTGCAAGACTACAGAAACATAGGAGATCCATAGACAACTGTTTCTACCCTTAAATTTGATGGTTTTTAAACAAACTTGACATCAAATTTCTATCCTAAGTCTGTTTAATATAAACAAAACAAGTTTTGAACAGCAATTAACTTGTTTGTTCTCATTTAACAAAAGGGAGTGTCAGGAGCTGTGTCACCTACATCTGGAGGTGTTCATAAAGAGCCTGGCTGATTGACTGAATGAGGCATCAGTGCCTTTCAGCCAGGGTCAGAGTCTTGGATCAATGCTTCCAGGTACACTCAGGAGGTACCAAGTTTGGTGCAATGAGAATTCTTCAGTCTTTGGTACTTTGGGTTTCCAGTCAATAACTGAAACCTGGGAGGTAGCAAAGGGTAACAACTTTCAGTCTCCTTCTAGCATCTTTATCTGAGCTCAGGAACTTAATCATCATTTTGTCATCTCTGCCACTTCTCCTCTCCCTCCAGTATCCCTTGCCCTTCCCCCATCCACACTGTAATGCATTTGTTCAAAATGACACAGTACCTTCAGTGTAACCAGGTAAGTGTACAATGATTTTCCAGCCCCCAAATTATGATTTTTCAAGAGAACCCCCGGGTTCAGAGACCCTGCAGCACTTTTTATCTACCTCTAAATGTGACATGCCTCTTCAGTCTTTTGAAGATGGAACTTCTCCTGAGAAAGCTGCCTCTGCCAGATACTTTGGGAAGTTCCAATAGCTTTTTGTTGACTTTTTGGATCCAATCCTTCTAGATCCTTCTGCATCCTCTAGACAATCTCCAGAAGGAATGTGTTATTTGCCTTTTGTATCATCTACATTTCCTGTTGCTTCCTCTCAATCTTTCCTGCTGTTTTGTTGTAATCTTATCACTCCTCTTCTGCCTGCCCCCAAAGTGGTGGGTTTTCCTGACATTTCTCTCTAGCTTCCTCATTCCATCCACACCCTCTCACCAGGCCCTCATTTTCTCAATTGTGATTGTTAGCTACTTCCTATATGCTGAAACCTACCACATCTTGGCCTCCTTGGGCTCAGGTGAGTGTCTTTCACCTTTTTGGATATCTCCATCTAAATGCCTCTCAGATATCTCAGACTTGCCAGCTGCCAGTCTGAGGGACATTCAAATGGGAGGTGTTTCCTATCTTTATGCATAAGCTGCTGCCTGTTCTCAAACCTGTTTATACCTTCTAGCTCTCATCTGGAAAAGTCCATCTCTCTTGGGCCAGTCATTTAAGCTGGAAGCGTATAAATAATTTCTGGCCTCTCCTTCAATACTCACCCCAGATCCAGTCAATCACAAAGTGTTCTGCTTTCTCTTAGATCAGCTCTCTTCCCTTCTTTCCATCACTGTGATGGAGATGACCTTAACTATCACCCATATGAATGATATCAATTGCTTCTAACAGGTCTCACTTCTTCCAGGTTCTTGCAGCAGTCCAGATCCCCCTCCCCCAAATCTCATCTGTACTTAGATTCTAAAATCCTCTAGTGGTTCTTTATAATCCACAATGCAAGTTCAGATCTTACATGGCATTTAGTACCCCTCTTTTTTCTTGTTGGTCCCTACCGGCTTTTATCAGCACAACACCCTCATGTGTTACGCTCTATCCACACCAAACTACTATCAGTACCTGAAAAGAGCCATGTTCTCTTAGGTGTGCATCTGAGCAGAGTCTGCTCCCTTGGTGCCCATTGGACCCTTACTCATCTAGTTGAAGCAGTTTTCTCAAAAACCTCTGTTGATTCCTCTTGTGTTTCCCTTTTATCTTGTGCTCATTTGGGATACAGAGCTTCTCTCACTGTGTGATAAGTAGCCCTCCCACTTCTCTACATGCTTCTCAGGAGAGGGCTCATACCTATACTCATGTTTGCCACCTCCTGGTGCTTGGAACAGAATAGGCATTTGGTAAATGTATTATGAGTTGGTGAATGAAGAAACAGAGAAAAGTGGATGCTTCCATCTACCAAGACAGTTGTGTTCTTTTTACCCAGGAAGAAATTTTTTACATGGGCCATGGATAGAGGATATAGATTTGACTATAGGCTATATTATGAGGACAGAATATATAATGTTGGCCTAACTGAGAGGGAACTTTTTAGAAAGTCCTGAAATAATACACCTGGGCCATTTCTTTCTGAAAAAAAATTAATATAGGAGAAAATTCTGATGATCATTCTTAAAATTTTGATAGTTAAATATTTGTCTTTTAAAATGCTCCCTTATGAATGTAAATCAGTACAGTCACTATGGAAATCAGTATAGAGATTCCTTAAAGCTAAAAATAGAATTTGTATGACCCAGCTATACCATTCCTTAGTATTTACTGAAAAGAAGTGAAGTTAGCATATATTAGAGATACATGCATACCCATGTTTATTGCAACACAATTCACAATAGCCAATTCGTAGAATCAGTCCAGGTGTCCATCAACAGGTGAATGGAGAAAGAAAATGTACATATGCACAATTAAGTTTTATTCAGCATAAAGAAGTATGAAATTGTCATTTTCAGGAAAATGGATGGAACTGGAGACCATAATTTTGAGGGACACACATCAGACTCAGAAAAGTATCATGCTTTTCTCTCCTGTGGGAACTTGAGGGAAACAAAACAAAACAAAAAGACTGCATGAAATTAAAAGGGAGACTAATAGGTTAGAGGAAGGGAATTGGGGAGGGAGGAAAAGAGGGTGGGAAGGCATTGGGGAGTGAAGTTGATCAAATTATGTTTTTATGTATGTCCAGATATGCCACAGTGAAACCCACCATTCTGTATAATGAATATGTAACAATAAAAATTAAAACACAGTGCTCACGAAATTCATTCAGCTGCTATAACAAAATACTACAAACTGTGTGACTTATAAACAGCCTTTATTTCTCATTGTTCTTGAGGCTGGAAAGCCCAAGACTAAGGCACTGTCATGTATAGTACCTAATCAGGGCCCTCTTTCTGGTCCATAGATGGTGCCTTCTCACCATGTTCTACCATGATGGAAGCTGTCTGAGGGCTCTGAGGGCTCTCTTTCTTAAAGGGACTCATCTCTTTCACACTGGCTCTGCCCCTCTAACCTAAAGGCCCTGCCTTCTGATACTATCACCTTGGGAGAATATCAGCATAATAATTTTGGGGGCGGAGGGGGGGACACAAGCATTTAGTCCATTGCTTCCCTTATTTTAAAGTGAATTTCATTTCAATTCCATATCTCCTTTTCCTTGTGAATTTGTTTTGTGAATTATGTGCAGATACACTGGGTGTTGATTAAGAGGAAAGCCCTATCAGTTGGTCAGGAAGGACTTTTTTGAATGCAAATTCAAAAGTGAGATTTCTAGCCATGCCCCCATCTCAGGCCTGCTGGTTCTGGTTGGTCATGGTCTACAGGCTGGGGCTTGGGATGTAGCTCAGTGACACAGCACTTGTCTAGAATGCACAGGGCCCTGGGTTCAATTTCCAATAAACACACACACACACACCCCAGCAGGAAGAGCTACTATTAAGCTATTAGTTTAAGCCTTATAATATCTCTTCACTGTGGCATAATAGGCAAGTTTAGCTAGAAAATACTCCAGAGAACACAAGTTTTTGTCATGTCTGAGTTTCTGTGATCTAACCTACTACCTGGCATATAATAGGTCTCAAATATTTATTGAATGAATGAATTTTGCCTTTGGGTGCATCAGTGTACCTATTTAAGAGTAACCACATCTTGCTAAGCTTGAAAAACTGAATTGATCAAAAAACACAAGCTCAGCCAGGTGTGGTGGAACACACCTGTAAGCCCAGAAGCTGGGGAGGCTGAGACAGGAGGATCGCAAGTTCAAAGCCAACCTCAGCAGTGGCCAGGCCCTCAGCAACTCAGTGAGACCCTGTTTCTAAATAAAATACAAAATAGCGCTGGGGATATGGCTCAGTAGCCAAGTGCTCCTAGGTTCAATCCCTGGTACCTCCTCAAAAAAAAAAAAAAAAAAAAAATCCACTAACAATTTATTTACAAGGTGCTATTATTTCAGGACTGTCCATTTTAATATTAGAGTGCCCCTTTAATGAACTGATGTTTCTGTTTGAGGCTTGATGAGAGCTAGAGGAGTACTAGAAAGCACTGCTGGTTTGGAATCAGTGTCTTCATTCTTGAGAACAGGCTCCCCTTTGTCCTTGTGAGAACATGGGCGTCTGGTTCACCCAGGTGTCCCACCAGTCTTACTGGGTATACAAGGACAAAGGAGGACTGGAATGGATCCTGTTTGATGCATTTGAACCAACATAAGACCTGTCCCTCTGACTTAAGGAAAGATAACTAAACAAGCTCAGAGAATGTCTTCATGACCTAGGGTTGGTATTTTAGTTTGATTTCAAGAAAATGAAATATGTAGCAGGAAATAATCCAATAACCCTTAAAATGCCCTTTTCAACTTCAATTCATACTGAGAAATAGAATATTCACTCTGTGTATTATCGAGAGCATAATAATTGGACCTGGAACTGGCTGCTGCTTTTTTATTGTATATGGGAAGCTATGCTAGAATTACATCATATACGTGTTTGACCAAGCAAATTCAATCAAAAACATAATCTGAGGGGCAAGATGGGTAATGGAATTTATAAATTAAATATCCCTTGGAATCCTTTTCAGTATCCAACTCAAGTCCAAGTCCCTGAGTAGCATGCCATGAGGGATGTAGATCTGTATTTTGACAGGAGCCATTCTTGATTGCCATGTGCCTCTTGTAGCATAAATAATGTGTTGCATCAAATGTGATTTTACAATTTAAGTGTTTGGATTTGGGGTAACATGGCCTGTGAGGGCAAACACAGAACTTCTTGTAGAGTGCCGCTAAAGCTGAATGAAAACCTTGGTTGGAGGGGGTTATGGGATCTATAAAGTAACACCTTTAAAGGGGGCTTAAGATGTGGCTTATACCTGAACCTGTTTAGGTAGTCTAGCACAAAAATTTGAGAACAAGGCTGGACTTAGTTTTGAGAATAAATGAACCATTAAATTAGTATTTTGCAGGTGATCATGTGGTTCTTTTATCCTAGTGAAGCTATGCCTGTGAGTAGAGATTCTCAACCAGGGTGATTTTACTCTCCAGGATATCTTTGGTCATCATAATAGTGGGAGAGAAATGGGCAGTAAAGGCCTCTAGTGAGTAGAAGGCAGGGATGCTATAATTCCCGCAGAAAGGAGTTATTCGACCCAAGTGCCATGGGACTGAGGCTGAGAAAGCCCACTGTAGATGAATCGTAGTGAACAGCTTAGCAAGACCTGGCCCCATACCAAAGACAAAGTCTAAAGAATTTTCAAAGTTGTGAGCTTTTTCTCTTGGGATCTTTTTCAGATTTATATGATTAAACCATGAGTTTAAAGTCGATGGTGTTAGCTATTAGCTCTGAACCGGGGAGGTCTCTGGAATCTACATAGTTTGGAGCAACTATTATAGAACTGGCGGGCCCAGCCTTTGGTTTCATAAGACCTGCCAGAAAGCCAAGTCCTGGCAGAGTCATTGAGACACTACCACAGACTGAAACTGATTGAAGCCACCCAGAGATTTATTAAGTTTAGCTCTTTCTACCAGCAATTCATCTTTTCAAAGAAAAGTTGCATGACAAGAGATTCCAAACGGACACTCTGGACTCAGCTGTTGGGGACATTGATGAGAGCAGAGCTGGAATGTTCAAGCCGACTATACTTTTTTTTTTTTCTTTTCAATACCCAGGGCTTTTCATATAAGCCAACCTGGTTCCGGTCCTAGGTGTGTACCATGGGCTCTGCTTGTAAGTGAGGCTCTGCTGAAAGCAGGTGGCACATACTCAGAGGTGGCTGAAGGCATTCCATGGGGAACTTGCAGAGAGGTACTAGGAGATCAAGGGGCCATCAAAGGGTGGTCAGGCACCCAGAGAAAGCAGTTGAAAACATTTTCCCACCTCTAGAAATGAACTAATTGGTGAGTGACTGGGATTTGGTAAGAGTCATAGCCAGGGAACAGAGACCATGGGATGGAGTTAGTGGTTTGAAAACCTCTGCCACACTTGTGCCCCCTGTGAAGGGAACAAGGATTAATAACTCTAGCCCCTCTTTGCTCCTACTTTTTTGCTGATTCTTCCCAAGGGTCACCTGTCTGAAAGTGAGAGGAACAAAAGTAGGCAGTGTTCTCATACAGGAGAGCTTCTATGGCACAGAGCATGACAGAGAGCAGTCTGGGGGAGCAATCTGCGAGTATCCAACCTGCTGTGTGGCCCTGGGAAAGTTGCTTAATCTCTCTGAATGTGCTTTCTAATTTCTCCCAAGGAGAACTGACTTTTACCTCATGGTGTGAGTGTGGGAACTGAATAGGATGATGGAGTATGGTTCCTGGCAGAGTCCTCCAGTGGAGAAGGCACTCGATGTATACTAACTTTGATGTTTCCCTCACTTAAGACCAAGCAGGGCTTGACCTGCAGTGAGGTTTGGGAACTAGATAAGGAGGTAGTGTTGGGCATTTGGAGGGACTCAGAGTGATGGTAGGTAGGAATGAATATCTGCCCCAGCTGACTTGGGAACAGGGGAGGAGCCAGCTGACATATTCAGGTCCCTCGTCACTTCTCCCCAGTTCTGTGATCTGCATGAGGGTGCACCACCCACTTCTCCACTCAACTGGGCAGGCTTTTTTATCCCCAGGAAAAATACCGAGATGCTCAGCCTTGCCCTGTCTTCTCATGTTGGTAGAATCCCATCCTTTCCAGCTACATTCACTCCAGTAATGTCCGTTTCCTGGGATAAAGAATTCCTTTCAGTGGCTGTGTTAACTCTAGGTACTTCCCCCCACAGGACGGTGACAGCGCGGTTCCTGTAGATCCCTTTGTGATACAGTGGACCTCTTCTTCCTCATATTTCTTATAAATGATCCATTCCCATATTCTTTTAATTAGTTTGATTTTTTTTTTTCCTCCTCCTCATATTCCTCCCACTCCAACCTTAAAATCTAGTTTAAAGCCCTCTGAATCAGATCAGTGCAATTCTGGCCAAATGCATTTTTCTGCTCTTTGCTAAGTGCATTCCGGCGATGCTGAGCTCCATCAGTCTGCACTCAGGCTGCAGTCCAGGGAGACAGATCCCAGTTTTGGACTCTGTGAACGTTGCCAGGCCATCCTTGCCATGTCCTCCTTTCACTTCCAAACTCTCACCCCCTGCCAGGAGAAGGGCTGCCTGGGCACCAGCCCAAGTCCTCCTTGCCGTCCTCCTCCCTGGCACATCTCCAGAGATGCAGGCAGATCTTTGTGTCCTTCCATCTGAGGTTACAGGCCAGCGTGTGGAGCGTGGCAGCTCTTGCCTGCAGCATTTGCTTTATCACAGTCATTCCTGAGCCTGCCTCAAAGATAGTGCTGTGGGGTCCTTACAGGCACTTGCTAAGGAGGAGATACCCTGCCCCTTCTGTCTGGCCATCTTGGCATGATGCTCTGTTCTGCTTTTCAGCCTCCGCTTTCTGGGGGTCATCACAGAGCCCTCCCCATAGGAGGGTCATAAGGACTTCAGCAGACAGTTCATGTGAAATGCCCTGTAGTCAATCATTCCTCACAGGAAGCCAGTAGCCCTGGCCAGCCCGCTGCTTCCCTCACACAACACAGCTCTTCCCCCAGTTCATAACCAGTGTCCCTTACCCATGCCCGCCTTACCTGTGGGTGCTGGGTTCTCCTTTGTTGTCTTCTCTCGAGCTGGCTTGATTGGCTTTCACCACCACCACCACCACCACAGGCTCTTTACCATAGGGTGTGCTTCCTCAATTGTTTATTCAGCCTTGACCAGAGCTCACCCATAGCTCACAGGAACACCTGAACTATTCCCAATAGGAAGTGGGCTTTGCCTGTGACACAGGCACAGGTAGGAGGCCTCTAGACAAATGAAATATAACCTGTCTCTACCTGAAGCAGCTGTCACTGCCCTTAGGATAAAGTCCTAGGTCCTTCTCTTGGCACATTAGGCCCATTGTCCCAACCCCATATTGCTGTCCACCTCCCCTTTGCCCTCTGAGCTCCAGCCACAAAGGACATCTTTTACTTCTTCTGAATGCTGTGTGCTCCAGGGCTGCGTGTGGCTCTTCCCTCTGCCCAGAATGTTCTTACAGCTGCTTTCCCCTTTAACTCCCTCTCATCTTTGGAGACTCTGCTTAAATGTCCTTTTGGCACAGAGATACGGTTTCCCTCCCAGACCTTGCAATAGACCCTTGCCATACTTTCGGGGAGTCGTGCTTTTGATCTTAGAACATATATAGCCTTGATAAGTGTTTTTTATTGTGTCAGATGGGAGCTGAGAGGCTGGAATTTCCCCATAGTCATTGGTAGCAGGACATTTAGGATCGATTTTTTTTCTTTCCTTTTCTTTTTTTTTCTTTTTTTTTTTTGGTACCAGGGATTGAACCCAAAGATGCTTAACCACTGAGCCACATACCCATCCCCTTTTATTTTTTATTTTGAGATAGGGTATCACTAAGTTGCTGAGGTTGGCTTTGAACTTGCGATCCTCCTGCCTCAGCCTCCCAAGCCACTGAGATTACAGGCAATGTGCCACTGCACGCAGCAGGATTTCTTCTATCTGCCCCTCTGGGGACCTTTTGCCCTTGTTGTACCTGTATTTGATTAAAACATCTAGAAAAGGGCTCTAGCATGGAACCTGGCTGCTCCCTCCAGGTCTCCTTGTCACTGTATCTAGTACCCACTGACCACTGCAGATAGGTTCCTATGTCCCTAGTCACATGGTGAGCTTTTTGAAGGCAGAGGTGTGTGGGGTTGAGGACATGGGTGCTGCCATAGCACGAGCTTGTCTGTTTGCTCTTGATTGTCACTTTTGCTCTTAATCTTTGCTTATTTTAGCTGACTTGTGTGTGATCATTTAATTTGTTCATCATTAGGACAGCCTTGCATGCCACAGATTTGCAGTCAGACTTTTTGGACACAAAGTCATGTGTTCTGGGCAACAGGCAGCTTCAGAAATGATTAACTCCCTCACTGTCATGAAAAAAAGTCACTGGGGTGTTTGGAATCACTGATTTAAAGGTCTGAGTCCATGCAGTCAGGTGTGGGATGAAATTGCTCTGCTTCTTCCCATGAGGGTGTGGCTTTGCCACTGCTTGCCTGTCCATTAACACACCAGTCCAGTCATCCTTAGCCAATCAGGGGCCATGTTGCTGTGTGAGTCTCGTGTAGAATAAGACATGGCAGTGGGTTCATGTGGGCTGAAGTCAAACTGCCATCAATCGTGGATCTTCTCTACTCCTCCTGCCCAATCTCCTGGGGATGGTGAATAGACCTGGCTGTCCCTGCCAGTGACAGGGCCATCACAGGGCCCCCAACCAGTGTTCCCCAGATGCTCACCATTGAAAACTCAAATGCATGCCACATGCTAGGCTGCTGGAAGTGCATTGTCGTTTTGATGTGGCTATTCTGAAGTAAGTGTGCACAAACACACATGCTTTCTGTCAACCAAATGATGATGCTGCCATTGCTGAAGCTCTGCCTTTGCTATACTTGTAAAACTAATAGGGTTTTGTATCTCTTTGCTAAATACTGTGTCATCAAATAAAAAGAAATTACCATAAAAAATCTTTCCACACCAAAGGGGATTTTTCTGAAAGGCATATTCACTCTTTACCATTCTGTAGTTCCATTCTTGCAAAAGTGCACCACGTGCCCATTCTCCACCACATGGGCTCATGGAGTTCTGCCCTTTGGCTTCTTCCTGGTGCTGCCAGCCTTGGCATCTTTATCTAGGAACTACTATAACATCATCTATCCATAAAGCCTTCCCTCTAGGGACAGCCCCCAGGTGGCAGAGGGCCTTTGTTGCCCCTGTCTCTTCCCATGGCTCTTAGGTTTCTGGGCTGGGCTGGAGTCCTCAGCTGAACATGCACAAGGTGAAATCAAGCCCCAAACAGGCAGAGGGGGAGGGCCCATTCCTCCACCGCCAGATGCTACCTGAAGGGCATTGAGGAGATTCCCGTGGAGGAGGTTTGAGGTTTGCTTCCCTGTGTTTGGAAATTGCCCAGGAACACAATGAACAACTGGCATTTCATTCTGCTTCCCTCCCTGCCTAACTTAGCTTCCTCATTCTCAGAGAAAGAGGTAGGAGTACTGTCCCAGATAAGTCCTGGCAGAATGAGTTCTTACTGGGAAGCTGCCTCCACCCCCCTCCCCATTGTAGTCCCAGAGCCTGGCTCACTGAAGGGCGTAGAATGCTCTGCATACCCCATCACCAGCTATCACTTCAGCCTGCAGAATTTCTCCAGTTCTCTAGCTGCCTGATCTGCCTGTTCCTCTGGGATCCAGGCAGATCTGGTTCCTGCTTCCTGCACATCCTGCCTGGATTTCTTTATCACTTCTAGCAGTGTGTGCCTAGGGTCTGAGCACTGCTCTTGGAGTACACCGCCAGGATTCTAGCAATGTGGCTTTGTCCAGCCCCAGGGTCATAACCTCAGGAAGGACCCGTCCTCCTCTGGTTTGTGCATGTGGCAATTGGCTGAGAGGTTTTTGTACTATCAGTCATTTTGCTGCCCATTCACAGTTCACAGCTGATAGCTTTGCTCAGCAAAAACATGCATAAGCCTGACTGCCATTTCCCTGCTCCCTAGAGCACAAGCATTTCATCTTGGTGTGAGCATTAAATTGCCAATCTTGATGGGTTTACAAATAGTCCTGTGCCCATGAGTGATTCTTTTAAATGGTTTTCAAAATCATGGACTGACTTTACATTATGAACAAACATAATCCAAGCAATGGGTGATATGCCTCGTTGGTTTAGCCAATGTTTCAGAAAACATTAGGATGCTACTGCTTGTCAGATTGATTCCCTGTGGATTTTGTTACTTTTTACCGGAAGAAGCTAAAAGAGCATGTGTTTTCTATTGCTGTGTAGCAAAATACTACAAACACAGTGGTTGAAAATGATGTTTGATTATTGTCTCCCAGTTTCCCTGGGTCAGAAGTCCAGCTTGGCTCAACTGAGTTCTTGGCCCTGCCTGTCATGAGGTGAAAATAAAGCTTGTGGCTAGCTGGGCTCTGATTAGGAGGCACTGGGAAGGGTCCACCTTCGCCCATTCAGGGTGTAGGCAGAACCCACCCAGTTCCTTGCACTTGTTGAGCCAGGGTCCCTGTTCCTTGTTTTCATTCTCAGCTTCCAGAAGCCACCTACATTCCTGTCACATGGCCCTCCATCTTGAAAGCCAGCAGTTATGTGTAAGATCCTTCTCATGCTTTTCATCTCTCTGGCTTCCTTTTCTGTTGCTAATTGGAAAACTCTTGCTTTTAAAAGGCACACCTGATGGAATTGGGCCTAATTAATCTCCATATTTTAAAGTCAACTGATTTGGGACTTTCATCTCACAATCCACGATCATTCCATGCGGTACCCCCATTAGTATCTGACTGGATCACCAGGGAACAGGAATCTTGGGAGCCATCTTGAGACTTCTGTTCGTCACAGAGCAGCACAGAGGAATCAACCTCACATCTTATGTGACACTCCCCCCGCCACGAAATCTCTGTTGTCAATGTACTCTCCACTCTTATCTCCACCAGTGAGTGCTGGGGATCCCGAGCCTGAATTGGAGGCAGAGGCAAGGCAAGTTGCCAATGAAGCCAGCCAGGACATAGCCTCTTCCCAAGGGGAAGCAGAGAGTGAAGGGGAGCGGGCACTGGAGCAAGAGCCTGAAGAAAGAGCCTCTCTCAGTGAAAAAGAGAGGCAGAACGAGGAGGTGAACGAGAGGGACAACTGCTCCGCTTCCAGCATCTCATCCTCCAGCAGCACCTTGGAAAGAGAAGACAAGGAGGACAAGCTCTCCGGGGACAGGGCAACTGGTAAATGAAACCCCTTTCTGCAGGGAACCTGAGATAGAGGACCTGGTTTGCTGCAGAGCCTGTCCATAGGCTGGCCTCCGAGGTGAACTGCTGGGACAGCTCACTCCCCAAGCTGTGTCACCCAGCATCTGGACGTGAGGAATATGGCCACTCTAATAGCATCCTCCTCCCCCTAGAACGATGGCCCCCAAATCCTCTGTCATGCTGTTGCATTTTTCACTTCCACAGGGAACAAAAAGGTCCCAGGAAATGAGTGGTTTTCCTGAAGAATGAGACTTGGAGGAGAAACACTATTTCACTATTTGCTTAATTGTTGATAATAATACAGGTGGCTTTTGGGGGTTTCTGATTTCAGTTTAGAGACATGTCATGCTGTTATCTACACCCTTTAAAGTTTTTTTAAAATGAAGTATGGGAGGCCTGGACTTTCAGATTGACATAGATTTATTAAATGAATGTTTCTAAAACTTTGTGGTTCATAGTGTATTGAGGTCAATTTGATATACTGAAGTAGAATATACCAAATTTAGGGAGTTTTCTCCATTGTACTCAGGACCCCTCTTTTCTTTACTATAATATACATGCTTTTCCTTATGAAATTTTCTTTTAAGTATTACCCCTCGTATTCATTCAGTTCACCCGTGTTTGGGGACTTTGTAGTTAAGGACCAAATGGAGTGCTAGATTATAGATTTGGCCCCAAAGGACCTCACCTGAGATTAAGGAGGTACCCCAGAAGGTTATAGGTGTTGTAACCATTCACAACATCTGTGACACCACCAGGTTGCTTTCCTGATGTGTGTGCTGTCAGGGTGTGCTGCCTTTGTCTCTAACTCCTCACTAGTGGAGCCATGTCTTCCAGGCTTCCCTCTGTAAAGCTACATACAAGGGACACACCCTCAAGTCCCATGGCTGTACAGGGACTTATTGGCCACTTTTGTGGCCCATGCTTGGCTTGTTAATTCCAAGACTGAAATATATTATCTCTGAAGCACAGAAGAAAGAAAGAAAAAGGAATGAGTAAATGAAATTAGTCTTCCAAAATACCAATCAATGGTATAGTCTAAAATAGTTGCTTTAAATATATTTTCCAGTTAGGATGAGCCACTTGTTTTTTTTTTTTCTAAGCATGATATTATAATAAAATAACTGAAAAAATTATTAGTTAATATCCTAGAAATTGCACTGAAAAATCTTGTGTCTTTGGTTTGAAGATGTATATGCTAAAAAAGTATTACATACACTGATATTTACTTAATTTCCTTCAAAATCAGATTATAGTTAGTATCCCAAATTCTACTTGTACTATTTATGTTCATTGAAATTTTGATCATAGCTCATAGCACAGGGTGTATGGTAAGTCTTCTTGATCACTTTGGCCTTAAATCATATTTTATGTATTATGAGTAGCTTTAAGTATTATTCATCATATCTGGGTTCAGCAGGCCCCAAACACATCAACAAGTTGGATTAGTAAAAATAAGACAGGGAACAGAACTTTCCTGGATCAGGTTGTGCAGTATTTTTACCAAATAAGGACAACTTTCCAAAAATGGAGACTGCTACTAGTGAAGAACCATTGACTTTCTACTAAAAGTGGATGGTGTCCAAGTGTGTGCACTTAGGAATCAGGGTTTCACAGTGATTTTTCTCCAGTGTTGTGAAGAGATTTGATCATGTTTATTTGCACTAGCTTATTGGTTTTTAAAAACTCCCACTGCTCATAGGTGCCTACAGCCACGGAGTCAGGACAGTTCTATCATAGTAGCTTTTGCTTTCAAAATGTTCTCAGTTAAATCACAAAGAAACCTTAAGAGACAATTGAAATCATTACCAGTAACATTTCTAATCATTGTGTCTACTACTGACAAATGAGTGGTCGGGCCTGAAAGAGACTCGACTTACTCCAGTCGGGTGGTTCTATTTTTCTTTTACACATTCTGCTCTATGGCCTAAGTGTGAGAAGCTTTGGCATAGCATTCATTGCACTTGGTTAAAATGACTTGTGTAATTGTCCTTTGTTGACACTTGAATGTCAGCTTTGTGAGGATGAAATGTCTGTCTTGTTCACTGTGAGCCCTCAAGTCCTCACTGTGTGCCTAGAGCACAGTAGTGTCTCACAAAGTCATCAGTGGATAAATGAATGAGGAGGCATCTGCTCCCCTTGTTCTTGATATCAGTGGGGCCCAGCAGAGAGGTGAGCCTCTGTCCTCACTTGGCATACACAAGGTGTAATAATGCATTTGGAGGTAGGGCGAGTCTGGGGTGTTCTCTCCAACCCAGAGTCAAGAGGACTAATAGGGAGCTGAGCCTCCACCTCCACCTGGAGGCAATGATGCAATGCAAATCAATGGTCTGCTTTCCCTGGAAAGATGGCACTGGGGCCAACTGGGGAACTGAGCTTTTGTCATACTCATCTGTGCTGAGACAGTGTGAGTCAGCACCCTTGCCAGAATGATGACATCATCACACGCCAGGGAGCTAAACACCTATTTCCACCAAGATCTGAATGTACCACCATTGGAAAGGGTGACTGCCTGCTAAAAGAGAAGATTCAATAGGATGCAAAGGCTAGCAAATAAGACCCAAATTTGCCAGGATACAATTGAAAATCATCCATCCTATCAAGAACCAGGGCAAGTACAACTTGAAAAAGACAGCCAACAGATGCCAACACCAAGATGAGTTTGGAATTACATGGCAAGAATGTTGAAGCAACCATCATAATAAAGTATAATATGTATGAAAAATAATCAAAGGTAAATTACAGAACTAAAAGGTATAATAACCAAAATAACTAACTGGGGTGGACCTAATAGTAGATTGGAGACAATGAAGGAAATATTCAACTCAAAAACAAGGTTGATAGAAATAACCCAATCTTAATAACAGAAAGAATAGCAAAAAATGGATAGAGACACTACAGTTCCTCAGAGACCCTTGGGACTATAATGATAAGTCTGACATCCTTGTCACTGGAATCCAAAAACGTCCACACCAAGGCAAATGATAAACTTCTGAAAGCTAAAGAGCTAAAATGAAGTTTTGGAGGAGACTAAGAAGAAATATGTGACCAATAGGGAACACAGATTCCTGTGACAGCTTATCTACAAACACAGAAGCCAGTGGGAAGGGCACAGCATTTTATAAGTGCCAGAAATAACACTGTCAACCATGAGTTCTGTATCCAGCAAAGATATCCTTTAAAGAATAAAGGGAACATAAGGCGTTCTCAAATGAATACAAACTAAGAGAATCCATCACTGGCAGACCTACCCTTAAAGAATGGTGGAAGGATGTTCTCTGAACAGAAAAGAAAGAATAATGGAAGGCTTGGAATTTCAGGAAGGAAAGAACAACAGAATGCGTGAAAATAGGGTAAAGAAAATAGACTTTCTCCTCAGAGGTTTCTGAAATAATATTTGAAGTTTGAAGCAAAAGTTTTAATATCATTTGACATAGTATTTCTCTGTATATAGAAGAAATATTTCAGATAATTTTAAAAGCATAGATGTTAAAAGGAACTAAATGGAAGTCAAGTTTTCTACATTACATTTAAAATGGTAAAACATTAACACTTGTAGATCATGGGAGGTTAGTGTGTATGTTATAATACAGCAACCCCTGAGAAAAACACTTAATGTACATAAAAGCACTATAAAAATCAAAATAATTTCTAAAACATATTCAAGTAATGCACAATAGCCAAGGAAGGAGAAATGTGAAAAAACCAAAACAAAATGGCACACTTAAGCCCTAACATTTCAATAGTTACATTACATTAAAAGAGATTGACAGAGTGGATTTTTTAAAAAGCTTAATTATATGCTGTTATACGCTGTATGAAACTCTTTTCAAACATTATGACATGAAGATTGAAAGTTAAAAGTTGGAAAAAGATATATTAAGCAAACATTGATCAAAGAAAAGTAGAAGTAATTATTTTAATATCAGATAAAGTAGACTTCAGAGCAAAGGAAATTACTAAAGACAAAGAGGGACACCGTAAAATGATTAAAGTAGATATAAATGATAGGATCAAAGTTAGTTTTATGTGTGCATGAAGATGTCACACAGAAACTCATTTTGTATAATTAATATGTGCTAATAATTTTTTTAAAAGACATAAATGAATGAAAAGGCAAGAAAGCTAGCAAGGTACAAAAACTACCTTGAAATACACTTTTTTTTCCTGTTGCCAAAATATGAAAGGCCAACATTTCCTGTGAAACGGAGAAAGAGTCAGGATGTCTGTTGAGACTTAGCCACTTACCTACTGTGGCATCATAGCAGTCTCCCTGTTTACAGGGACAACTTGTGCAGGCTGGACCAGGGTCTTGGCAAGGGAGGTGATGAAAAAAGTGGCTGGATGCTGGATGTAACATGAGGGTAGAGCAGGCTCCATGGTATGTAGAGGATGGAAAAAATAGGAGTCAAGGGCAATCGCAGTGTTTTTGGAATTAGCAGCAAGGTGTATGAAGCCACCCTAGCTGAGAGAGCAAACCACTGCAGAAGGTGCTATGGTGAGGGGCTAGGGCAGAAACCCCGAAAATGTTAAAACCCTGAGACTAGATGAAGTGATGACTACAAGAATGAGGTAGATGAAAAGAGGGCAACGGACATTTAAAGGAAAAGCAAGGAGGAGTCAGGGAAAGAAGAAAAGTGAGTATTGCATCCTGGCAGGATATATGTGGAGGAGAAGAGAGAGAGCAGCCTAGTCTAGTGAGACACAAAGGAGCAGCTTTGAAGTGTATTGGATGCAAAAGCTCTATTTGATTGAGTTTTAGAGAAAATAAAAGACAAAATGGAGACAGTGAGCAAAACAACTCTTACACTCTTGTAAATGGCTTGACCTTAAAGGAAGGGAGAAAAGTTGGGTGACAGGTGAAGACAGAAGTATGGTCAAGAAAGTATTTGTTTTTTTAGGGAAGAAATTAAATTATTCAGGCTGGGGTTGTAGCTCAGTGGTACAGCACTTGCCTAGCATGTGTGAGGCACTGGGTTCGATTCTCAGCACCACATGTAAGTAATAAATGTCCGTCAACAACTAAGAATTTTTACAAAGAAATTATTCATATCCTTTTAGCAGGAGAAACATGGGAGATGTGGGACAGAGAATCACTGGAACAGGTCCTAATATAGCAGTGGAGCAGTTGAATCCTGCTAAAGGACAATTCGTGGATAGTCACAGGAGGGAGGCTTTGGCCTGGTGGGAGGGTAGAGGTGGAATGGAGACTCTGGAAGATCTTCTGACTTCATCTGTTAAGCTGGTAAATTAGGCCATTTACCAACTGAGGATGAGGTGGGCAGGGAGGTGAGAGGAGAGGGGAGGGCTTTGGAAAGTTCTGGTGGCATTAAGCCACCATGAACTTCAAGTGAAGCCAATGGCATGGTTTGTGTGGATACAGAATTGGAATCTGCGGAGAGACGGAGGTAACATTACAGCCCCTCCAATGCCTGCTCTGGGTCAGGGAGCTGCTTCCTTACCTTTCTTGTATAGTTAGAAAAGAGGCCCCTTGCCTGTGACCCAGTGGGTCCTGACCAGCTGTCACAGGAGGGCAGAGAGGTGAGGAAATTCTCTCCCATGAACCTAGGTGGAAGCTAGGAGCACTGTCATAGGTGAAAAGGGTCCTGGTCCTGGAGCAGGCCATCAGTCTCTGCCCCTTCTGCTTTGATTGCTTTATTTCAGTGTCTTTTTTGAAGTCACTCCATGTGTCCAGCCCTTATGTCACCTCATTGGTTTTCTCGCGGAAGTAAAGCCCCCTTGTCACCTTCTCATTTTTATTTTCTTCTGTGTACCTTCAGGTTTGTGGTCCACAGGCATCCAGGATGCAGGGGTAAATGGACAGTGTGGCGACATCCTCACCAACAAACGGTTCATGCTGGACATGCTGTATGCCCATAACAGAAAGTCCACGGATGACGAGAAGGACGAGAGCGAGACCGGGAGCGCGGAGCAGGAGGCGGAGGCAGTAGCCAGCCTCGCCTCCAGGATATCCACCCTGCAGGCCAACTCTCAGGCCCAGGATGAGAGCGTCAGGAGGGTGGAGGTTGAATGTTTGGACAACCGGGGAAGCGTAAAAGCATTTGCTGAGAAATTCAACAGCGGGGACCTGGGGAGAGGCCCCATCTCCCCTGATGATGAGTCCAATGACAAGGTCCCCGAGACAGCGCCCGCGCAGCTGAAAACGGAGTCCGATTACATCTGGGACCAGCTCATGGCCAATCCTCGTGAGCTCAGAATTCAAGACATGGATTTCACTGATCTGGGAGAGGAGGATGACATCGATGTCCTGGACGTGGACCTGGGTCACAGGGAAGCCCCAGGACCACCTCCTCCACCCCCACCCACCTTTCTGGGTCTGCCACCCCCGCCCCCACCACCCCTGTTGGACAGCGTCCCACCCCCTCCAGTCCCTGGTAATTTATTGGCTCCTCCTCCTCCAGTGTTCAACTCTCCTCAGGGCTTAGGGTGGTCCCAGGTACCCAGGGGTCAGCCCGCATTCACGAAGAAAAAGAAGACCATCCGTCTGTTCTGGAATGAAGTCCGGCCTTTTGAGTGGCCATGTAAGAACAACCGCCGCTGCAGAGAATTCCTATGGTCGAAACTGGAACCCATTAAGGTGGACACTTCCAAACTGGAGCACCTGTTTGAGTCTAAATCCAAGGAACTGTCTGTCACAAAGGTAGGCCTGGGCTCTAGCATGCTTCGTGATTTGCACGGGGGTAGGGCTGAAGAAATAAAAACCCTTCTTAATGTAACTTTGGCTATTTGGTAAAAAATCCACTGGTATATTTAAAAACATCTGACCTTTAGGATAGTATACTTGTGCCACATGCTTGGTGTAAGTTATATGAATGGAACATTAGTTCCATCATGAAAAGCAGCTTTCAGAGATTCAGATAACCTGAGAAAAGGCCAAAAATGTTAGCTATACAGAGAGAGCACAGTCCAGTAGCAGATGTTAGTATTAACTAGAGAAAAGTGGCCTTGCTGATTTAGCAGACTCAGTCAATGTGTTTAATCTTACCTTCAAGGATTATGGTTGATGGTAGTACCTTGAACTTCAGCTCTGGCCACTCAATGCTTTTATAAAGACAATAATTCAGTGTCATTTCTTTGGATAATCTCCTAATTGAAACAACATAGTGCAACTATCTGGATATTTCCCAATGACCATATATTCAGCATCCTATAAATATTACACATGAATTTATATTTCATTTTTTTAGAAAATATTTTTAGTTGTTGATGGACCTTTATTTTATTTATTTGTATGTGGTGCTGAGAATCGAACCCAGTGCCTTACACATGCTGGGTAAGCTACTGAGCCACAACCCCCTCCCTAAATGTTTTATTGTTTGAAAATATTTGGTAACCTGTAAACCTTCTTGCTGTGGTATTGTTAAAAGAGATGTAGGGTCCACTTTTATAGATGGAAAACACTATCCATGAAATTGTGATTAGTGAACACTGATGCAAGATACCAGGTCACAGAATGTATGTCTCGCAATTCAGTGCAGTAATAATGTCTCCTTTACATATTTTAAAGAACTAAGAAACAAAACAACAAAAACAAAAACAAAAAAACTTGTGACTCAGGGTATATTCCAGTTTTAAAACGGGCTTGAGACCATCTGCTCTCCTCAGGAACTTGGAAAATCACTTTTAAGTATAATGTAGAATAAACATTGCAAGTGTTTGTTATCATGAGTCAATTCTAACTCCATATTGCTGCCCTGTTCTTGGATCATCTTTTGGGGTGTGTATAAAACTGCCTGAGCCAGGCTCTCAGACTTAACTATCAAGCACCAATTCTGAATCCAAACTGTGTAGTATCCTCAGGAGAAGAGTGCCCTTCAAACAAAGAAGTGCCTGTCCCTGCTGTGTGATGCTGAAAGGCCAGTCAAGGGAGCTGTCCTTGATAAGTCTCCTCTTGAAATCCATGTTGAGGCTCTTAAACTACTCGCTACTCTTTGCTGGTTGGCATTTGCCCCAGTGTCTCTTTCTGCCCAGTCTGAGTGAGGATGTGACTCTAAATTGTTTCCAGCCTTAGGAATCCCCTTAAATCAAAATTAAAGCTTTTTTTAGCCGGGCGCGGTGGCACACGCCTGTAATCCCAGCACTTTGGGAGGCTGAGGCAGGAGGATCGCGAGTTCAAAGCCAGCCTCAGCAATGGCGAGGCACTTAGTAACTCAGTGAGACCCTGTCTCTAATAAAATACAAAAAAGGGCTGGGGATGTGGCCCAGTGGTCTAGTGCCGCTGAGTTCAATCCCCGGTACCAAAAAAAAAAAAAAAAAAAAAAAAAAATTAAAGCTTTCTCATTTGTAAATTCAAACTGCTAAGGTCTAACATAAACAAACAAATAAACAACAGCAACAAAAAATGTCCAGTTAGTCTTGCCTTTTAGTTGAAAGTGGTTCCAGCTTTTGCCCTCTTAAGAAAATAACACCCAGGAAGGTGGTGCTGGACAATCAATCTTGGTGTGCTTGTGTCCATACTGGTTCCACGTGGTGCTGAGCAACCCACATACCCCTTTCTGATGGTTACATTCAGGCTGGCATTTGGGAGAAGGACAGCTGGGGTTAAGACAGCAGTCCCTGGCTGCCAGAAGTCACCTACAACCTGCTTTGCTGGTACCACCCCTGACCCACTGATCCAGTTAGCCAGCCTCCTCCTCCTCTTTCTCTCTTCTGGTGCTCTATTGGCAGGTTTTGCTGTTTGGTCTTTTGATTGCTCATCATCCTCGGAGGTTGCTGGCAAAAGGCTATCCCTTGACTCAGGGTTGAGAAGAATGAAAAAGAGTAATGGTTTGGCAGTGTAGGAACTTCTAAATTGATTTTTACAATGGAAACAGCAAGATTAAGTTGCCCCAAGAAGACCCAGAATGAGTGATTCACCTGTTCCCTCTTTTGCTTGGTTCCATGTGGCTGGATTGATTGGTGATAAGATTGGGGCTTCTGTCCTCTCTGTAAAATGAGGTCTCATTTTTACCTGAACTATGTAGTTACCTCTTAAAATACTGTAATGACTAGCTGTTGGGTAAATGTTTGCCTAGGTTTTGTCCAGTGGGGTCATAAGAGGAAAGTAATATTCAATTGGCCCTCCATATCCATGGGAAAATATTAAAAAACCTTTATGTCCATCCTGAACATGCACAGACTTTCTTGTCATTATTCCTTAAATAATATGTACATAGCATTTATGTTGTATTAGGTAATATAAGTAATCTATAGATAAAAGTATATGGGATGATGTGCATAGGTTATATGCAGATACTGTGCTACTTTATAGCAGATTTGAGCCTCTGAAGATTATGGTGTCCTTGAAGGGTTTTGTAACCAATCTCCCGTGGATTCTGAGGAACAAGTATATTGAGACGCTTACCAAATTGATTCCAGAATGTTGTACAATGAGACACAGGAGCCTGTACCTTTTTTTTTTTGAAATAGAAAATGTGAGCAGGAACTTATTTTAAAATGTGATAAAAAATGCAAATTAGGACTAAAACACATCACTTTGGAGAGGTGTATCCATTTTGTTTATGGTCTCAATTCAGACATAACCAATTTCACTTCTGTTTCTAATTATTGATTTTCATAAAAAACAGCTGTGAATAGCCACTTCCGAATTCTGGCTCATGAGAAGTTTTTCATTAAACACAATATACTGAAACAAAAATGAAATAGACTTCACAAGACAGCAGAAAACAAAGGAAATTGGTTTTAGTTTCCATTGGAAAACTAACACCAGACCTGAGTTATAGGGCATGGCTGTGACCATCCAAGTCACCCCCAAACAGTCACAAGCCAGATCCAGGGTTGGAGTGAACATTTAATGGGCATGAAAAGGGCAAAAAGATGTGCTTTTTGGTTTCTTTTCAAGATAGTTTCTGAAACAGGATCCCCTTTTCTCAGCAGGAAATACATACAGCTTCGTAGTAAGATGACTTTCATTGTGTTTTGTGGAGAAAGACAGAAATCTTGTGCTAAACTGCATGTTATATTTCTCCTGCTGGTCTGAGGTGTGGTGAATCACGTAGGAGATTAAGTGACCCCAGGGAAAGATGTCAGGGTGGAAAGCTCCAGGTGAAAAGCTCCTGCAAAGCTTATGGGTTTGACATGAGGAACCCCAAGAAGTGGCCTCCCAGCTCTTGTGCCTAATTAGGGGCAAGTTATCACCAGACCAAGATAGGCATGGAATGGAACAGGAGGCCAGAAAGACGAGGACTTAGTTTCCATTTTGGGGGCCTGATGGTATCTTGCTTTCTTGGGAGGGGGCTCCTGGATGAATTTGGAGACTAGTTTAACTTTATTTACCCTGAAGTTTCAGAACATATCAGAAACTATTAACAGCGACTTTTAAAGCAAATTTGGAGGTAGTGATTGATTGATTGGAGGATCAGCCCCAGCCTGGGCTGTTTATAAAGCACCTCAGGGACTTTGGAGTACAACCAAGGTTGTGACTCACTGATTTAAAGTGACAAATAAGGCACCAAAAGGGCATTAGTCTCCCTACCACCAACTTCCACAGTGAGGCCCTGATCTATTTTCCAAAGAGTTGAAAAACCTCCCTACCCTATATTCAAGGTCAGGGCATAAGGGAATATATTATTTTATTTAACATCAACCTCAGACAACCTGAATTCTACCTGGAAATTTGAGACTTAACTTCTTATGCCTGTTGTGCCAGCACAGGTCCTCACGTAAGTCTCCTGGTTAGGGTGATAGATACAGGACCACAGAATGTCTGTTTGACCTTTGGCCCCTGCTATCAGAGACCCAAAGGGCAAATACTGGACATTAATACTTTTTCCCCTTAACAGTAAGGCAAGCCTATTCTGGTGAAAATTTTATGCCTAAGTAAAGGCTTTTCAGTCTTTTTTTGAGACTACGTGTGTTATTTATTTCTCATTTTTCTGCCTTATTCTTTTACTGTGTATTTCACCATCTCCCTTATTGCAAGGAAAATTCCATAGCTGTTTCATCTTGGTGACATCTGTATCATTGCATCCCTTTCTCAACTGTCCCTTTCTCAACAGACAGTTTTGAAAAGATCCTGTGGCATCATTCTTTGGCAGTGGTCAGGGAGTGTGGAGGAATGATTCACCATTTCTAGAGCTTTGGAGCCAGACCCAGACCCGGGGTCTCCGACAGAGATGTTGAGAAGCATGCTCAGAGCTCAGTTGCCTTTCATGGAAGCACTCTAGGACTTTGCAGTATTTTTCAAGACTCAGAGTTCTTTAAATAAACCATGTTCTTAGCCTCCTTTCTATTTTCAATCTCAGGACCTCCTGGGGTGACAAGTTCTATGTGTCAAATGTTCACTTTTTATATATTGTATCTTTGATTCCTAGTGAAATTACCATTTAAAAATTCAAAGGGGTGATCAATTGTGTTGGTATTTCCCAAAACCTGAAGCTTCATGACTATGGTGTACTATTTAAATGTGCCTCTCCACCTTTTTAAAGTCTGCTGCCTGAATCCTTATGCTTCTCTTTCCCAAAATGTGCATGACTCCCGAGGGAAAGTTAAGGTCTTTTCTTCTCCCTAGGATGCTGACCCAAATCAAGTTGTGGTCATTTTTGTGTGGTGGTTGCCCTCCCCCAATAACCACTGTGAATCAGGTTTGAGTCCTCATTTACAGGTTCTAAAAATATTCATTCTTGGAGGCAATAACTTGTTCTATCCAGAAATCTGACTTCCATATCTCCTTTCTGAGGTGTTTTGTCATCCCTGTGTACATCAAGCATTAGTGTTAAGCCAGCCCTCTGGACGGGATCTTGGCTCTGTGTGGCTTATTTCAGAGGAACCTTGTATCTGGCTTACTGTTCTAGCAAATATTACTATTATCCTATGTGACTTTTGGCCTCTAGGAGAGGCTGAACTTGCAAGGTCCTGTTCTTGGGACTGCTGGATCTAAAGAGTGGGTCTCTACCCCAGATAGCTCACTTGCTAGGTGAATCTGGAGCTGCAGAAATAGCTACAGGCCTTCTCTTAAGCCTTGGCAGTTAGCAGTTACCACTTAGGTTGGCTCCCTCCTCTGTGCCACAGAAGTCCTGTGAGTCTTTTGGCCTCAGGTGCTTCCCATCTGAAGTCTCATTCTGGAGGGACTCGCCTCTGTCTTCCTGAAAAGTGCACCCTGACACCCCCTATCCCCACCCACAGGCAGCTTGAGAGAAAGTTGCTGAGTTGCCTCAGTGACCTCCTTCCTCTCCCTTCTAAGAGTTTTCTGCTCCTCTGGGCACAGAGGGTAACTTCTGTCCCTTATCCATCTTGGCTATTCCCGCCCCTGCCCCCTCTCCCTTCAGTGTTCTTGGCCAAGTCAAAAACAAAAACAAAATCCCTACAAGGCATCCAAGCCCCAAGCATTTATCCCAAGAATGTCCTGCCCTGGGGGGGAAGGGCTGTTGGGGCATGTGGGAGGCTCCCTGGTGGGTTGTAGCTCTGTGGGAGGGGCGCTGCTACAGGAGTTCAGCTTAACTGGGTTTTCTGGAACTAAAACAGAGCCTGATTTTTTTCCCAGCATACCCCTTTCCTCCTTCAGGAAGCAAGCTCCTCTTCTCCCTTGAATATTTGGGAAAGTAACATGTTCAGAGATAGCCCCTCAGTGGTGTCCCCCACACTGTCTCCCGTGGACCCGTTTGCTGATTCACCCTGGAGATAACTGTTCCTGTTTGAGCATCTAGCTGTCCCCACTGGTGCCTCCTTCCAATGTCCCTTTCTCCCTGTTAGTTCTTGGAACTTGAGGAAGAAGGCAGAGGTTTGATGGTTGACCTTTTATCAAAGAAGTAGATGTGGATCTGGGCTCTCAAGCACAGGGGGCCCTGGCTTGCTCTTGCAACTATCTGTAACTTGCTGTTACCCCAGAATTGATCATTGTTATGGGGGCCTCCTGGAGCTCCACAGGTATATATTTTTTGCTGGACCCCAGAGAAATATACCATTTGAGGACTACTAGGTACCTGACGGGCACTTAGGAAATATGTGTTTCAAGAAATGGGGTAGCCAAAAGAGAGAATGAATGAATAAGTAAATGAATATATATTCACAACCAATCAGAAAGGACTGCCACTGAGCCTGTTCCTCAGCCTCTTCTGCCTCTGCTCAGACTTTGTTTGGGGTCATGGGCTGTCATTGAAAATGTCTTCAGGTTGCAGTTGGCAGGGATAGAGATGTACCCCAGGCAGCAAGAGGGTGTCCCAAGGAATGGTGTACCCTTGCCATTCTGGCCCTTGGCCATCCCCACACCAGCCTGTGTTCCTGACTTCTCCTGGCCTTTGGCCTACCGGAAAAGGAAGATGTCAGTGGGTCTATTCTGTTAGTATTCACTCGCTATATTGATCTGTTAGACTGTTTTTGGTCCCATATTAGGAATCCCTCTCATGGTAGATTCTGGGTCACTAATCTTAGTGTCTTTGTTGAAATCCCCTGGGCCATTATATAAGAGTTTTTCTACCCTGTCATTCTGTTCTGTTCTGTCACTCCAGCTATGTAAGTGTCTGTGCTACACATATGGTCAGTTTTGCAGTAAGTTTTGATGGCTGATTAGATATTGCATGTAACTCCCCCTTTAAAGACTATTTTTGACTTTTTAAAATATTAAATTTAGAATTATATTTTTCTAATTCCAAAAACAAATCTTTTGGGGATTGGAATAGAATTATTTTAAATATATTAGATCAGAGAGACCTAGTATACTTACAAAATTAAGACTTCCTATCTAGGAACATGATGTTTCTCATTTGTCCTAGTCTTCTTTTATTACTTTCAAGAAAATTTCATCACTTTCTTGCTGTAGATCTTGCCCTGTAATGATATTTCAAGAAGTTTGGGGTTTCATTTCCTCGTTTGGGTCTTTCTTGTTTTGGGATATGTATCATTTATCAGAGATAAAATGACTTTCCTGCCTGGACACCTTGCCTCTTCTCTTCTTTCCCACCTCTTACCTCTTCCCCATCACATTTCACCTCCTCCTCCTAGATGCCTTCAGAGGGGTATTTGCGTGTTTTCACAAGGACCCCTCTGCCTTCCCTGACCCCTGCTTTATATCCCCTTTCTTTCATTGACCAATTTCCTACTTTTCTAATTGTATGTAAACCATGGACAATCACCGTGGTTTTCTGATCAAAGAAATACAATAAGGAAAAGGGTATCTGAGAAAGACTTGGTAAATGTAGGTTGGATGGTGGGGGAGAAGAGACTGGAAGCAGGCATGATGGACTGGTGAGGGGCTGAGTGCTGGGAGTCAGGCTCAGGTGGAGGTGGCAGGTGTGGAGGAGGAGGAACAGGCATGGCAGGCTTTGTGAAAGAAGGGTGGGACTCTTCCACTGTTGTGGGACCATGTGGAGGATATAGTGAAGCTCATGGTTGCAGATCTTGATCTTGATCCAAAAGGACAATTGAAATGGATCAGAACCGATGATTGATCATCCTTGGACATGGTCATGGGCTCCCAAGCATGGAGAGCTTTGGCTTGCTCTTGCAGGTGTGGCTCTGGTTCTTGTGGGAGGGAAGGAGTGGGGTAGACAGCCCCATCTGACCCACTCCCTCATCTTGGGCAGAACTGACCAGAAGACACTGAAGTGTTCAATAGCACCAAGTAGAGCTTTAATAATCAAGAATGGCGTTTAAAACACCTTGTTAAAATCCAGAAATTGAATCATTCAATTCCAGATATTCCTTCATGACTGGATAGATGTGCTGTATGGGAACAGCTCTCCCCGTTGTCTCAGCTTGTTCAGTAGTTTATAGTGGAGGGTGTGGGCATGTCTAGCTGTGTAAACTGAGTCCTACTGAGATTGAAACTAAGGTCATGTCAGTTTCAGAGCCACCAGGTAGGTTTTGTGTTTGCCACCAGTGGACACTAGCTGCCAGGAAAGGAGCTGAAAGCTGAGTGGTGCTTCTCTCCCAAGCTGTTTGTGGGCAGCTGTTCATGGTGGGGCTGTGTCTCCCCAGAAAGAAGCATCCTTTCCTCATTTGTACAGAGGCTCCAGCTGGCCTAGCTGGGCTTGCCCAGTCATCTCTCCGGGATCCTTGAGTGACAAGGACAATATGGATGAGAGGCTGAGGTCTGACAGTTCCCAGATTACCCTTGCTTCATGACCATTACTTTGTTCCTTATGCTCACAAGACACCTGCAGTTCTACCTCCAGGCCTCATGCTCATGTTCTAGGCAGAGAGAAGGGAAGGCTAAAGACCTAGCTTGTGGGATCTGTCCATTTTTAGTCAGGAAATAAAAACCAGAACTAAGTCACAGGGCCAGATTTAGGTGCGAAGAGGTAATTTTTTTCTTTTTATTCTAATGGACATATTGCCAGCTAAAAAAGAAATGAGGTCCTGGTGGTGATCAGGGAGGAGAAAACAGAAGCTGAGTAAGTGCTCTGCAGAGCCTGGAGAAGCAGGCACCCCAGCACCCCAGTGCTTTATCGCAGGTTATAACACCCCCTCCTCACTGCCCATATTCTGCATTTGCCAAACCTTTCTCATTCCTTCTTAGTATTCTACATAAAACATACTATTGTAAATTAGATTTCAAAACTAAATTGAGAATTTTCGCTTTATTTGGCTAAATATATAAAAGACAAAGCCTGCCTTGAAGAAGGAGGAAACATCTATGCCACATGTCTCTGGGAGCCCCTGTTCAAAGCCAGTGACCACACCCGCAGGAATTGCCCCTCCTGGCCACCAGGCCCCAAAACAGCTGGGACGTCTTCAGTTGTTTTCTTCATGAAGAAATTTGCGTTTATTCCCAAATGCATATTTAAGGATCTAAAATAGAATGTGAGCAATTAAGTTTGGAGGACCCAGGAGAACATTAGTGGGGCTTCAATCTGTTTTTCCTTGGTGGCTCCCCATGTCTAGTGTTGCCTCAGGCCAGCTTCTCCAGATGGCTCAGCTGCTCCCAGGCCACATTTCCTGCTTCAAAGGAGAGAGTGAAAGTGAGAGTGGAGAGGAAGCACAGTGAGCCACCGGCAAGGGCTAACTGTAGAGTGTAGTCAGAGTCCCTTGGCCGGCTCCTGAGGTCTTCAGGGATGTGGCCCCATCAACCTCCAGCCTCATTCCCGGCAGGTCCCAACAACCTAGACAGAGATGCGCCCATCTCCTTACCTTCTCCCCTGGACCCAGGATAGATCCCAGGTGTTCTTTAGGGCTCAGCTCAAGTGACTCACTCCACCACCAAGTGAGTTATAGCTGCCCCACAGTGGAGCCTCTTTGCAGTGAGCACATCTCATCACTGTCCTGTGTATCTTTTCCTTCAGGAGAATCCGCTGACTTACTCATTTCCGGTCGCCCTAGGCATGCATCAGAATGGTCATCTTCCCAGTCATGTGTGCCTCAAGGGAATCCTGAGTGAGAGTAGGCATGCTGGGCTAGGTCTCCTTCCACTTGACACCCGCCTTGTCACCTGTACTTTCTTAGAACAGAAGGAGAAAGTGGTGGGGGGAGCGTTGTGGTTTGTGGTCACAACTCTGGGTCACAATAAGTGTTGGCTCAGCACCTCACACAGTCTTCATTTGCTAGGGCTATCATAATAAAATGCCATAGACTTGGGGGATTAAACAACAAGCATTTACTGCTTATAGTTCTGGATGCTAGCAAGTCCAAAATCAAGGTGCTGACCAAGTTGGTTCCTCTAAGGGCTCTCTTCTGGCTTTCAGATGGCTACCTTCTTGCTGTTTGTTATAAGGAGAGAGATAACTCTCTGTTTTTTTCTTATGAGGATACTAATCCCATCCAGTGGATTCCACCTTTGTGACTTCACCTACACCTATTTTTTTCCAAAGGCCCTACCTTCAAATACCCTCACACGGGGAGTTAGGGCTTCAACATATACATTTTAAGTGAGGAAGTATACAGACATTCAATCTGTATGTTAGCCCTGGGCTCCCGGCAGGGATGAGAGGGGCCTAGGGCTGCCTCCAAGGTGTACCCAGGCCAGCAGGGCCACCACACACAGGGTTCTATAAGGATGTCAGGATACCTCTTGTTCCGTGTTCTCCTCCCTGGCCTGAGCCTGCCTGTACCTTATTCCTCTTCACCAGCATTTGGCTTGTTATCTCTCTTCTGTAGTGGGCCCTCTTTACCCACCCAGTGGGCAGCTGCACAGATGGCTAAGTGTAGCAAGAAAGGTGAAGGTGACATGGTCTAAAGGACATAGTATATTTGAAATAGATGAGGGGACCCTGAAGCAATGCAGCCAGAGATCTGGGGGCCTATCAGCCCTCCTTGTCGGTCCTATCTTCTCAGTCTGTGCACTCACTTCTCCATGTACATGCCAACCAAGACACATGCTGACACCTCGCAGCCCACAGGAAAGGAACTCTGAAAGATTTTACTTTTGTTTTCACTGCTTCTATGGAAAAAAACCACAGGGTTTTTTTTTTTTTTTCCTTGAAAAATATCACATTTTTCCCAATTGAAGGAAAATCTATTTTATTTGTAATGTGTCTGACTCACAAAGTTCCATTGCTGACCCAAGTTTGGCGGTGTCTCAGAGCCCAATCCTTGATCTCTCTTCTGGACTGAGCAGTAGCCAGTCCTCGCCTGAGCTGAATTGGGGTCATTTGTTTTTATTTCTAAGTAAGAGGTGAGTTTTCTTTTAATAATGAGACACAGAAAGGACCCATGATGTTGCATTAATCTTGGATTTTCCTTGTTTTATCACCAAGAAAACTGCTGCAGATGGAAAAAGGCAGGAGATCATCGTTCTAGATTCCAAGAGGAGCAATGCCATCAATATTGGTCTGACGGTGCTGCCCCCTCCAAGAACGATTAAGATAGCCATTTTGAATTTTGATGAATATGCCTTAAACAAAGAAGGAATTGAGGTAAGAGGGGCTCTGTCAAACATTGTTTCTGTTCTGTAGTTTATCACATGCATAAAATATACATGTTATTGCATCCAAAGTGACTTTCCTCACAGGGTGGCTTGCCATTTTTCTGTCCTCAACCAGACACTGAATAATGTTAATTTTTTTTTTCATTTTTACTCCATGGAGAGGCAAGCTTCATTTGCCTATGAAGTTCAAAGACCCTCCCTCTGCAGTTCATATATGGATCTCCCTCTGATCACATATGCTCTGCCTATCTCAAAAGGAAACAGACTATCAGAACCTCCTTAGGAAGCTGCTAGGTTCTTCTTTCATGTCAGTCCACACCAAATATGTTTAGCACACAATTTCAAATATAAGGTTTTCCATATGTGATCACATCTGTGTAAAGGACTTTGTTTCTCTCTTGGCACTTGTTGGGATATTTAGAGATACATCTTGTTTAATAATTGGGAGAACTAAGCCAATTGAGGCTATAGCCCTTGTTGATGTGAATGTCAAAAGTGGAGAGAGATTAGGTGACATGGCATGGCTGTCGCTGTGTGGCTGGTAGGTGGCCCTGCTGGAGCCATGGTTCACCTGCTGTGCCAGTGTTCATGTTCTTCCCACAGGCCATCATCTTCACCATGGTGCCAGTTTGTAGCAGGTAAAATCTCTTAGTCTAATAATGAAAGAAGAGCAGGTGGAGCTAATGGCCAGCCCAGAGTCCTCTATAGAGGTGTCGTAGTCTTAGGGCTCACTTGGCCAAAAGTGGGGTGTTCTAGGAACATTATTTTGTGACATTGAGTGACACCCAACCTATCCTTCCATTGACCAGGAGCTCTGGACTCCTCTAAAACCTCTCCATGATTGGGGTTCATTCATGCCCAGTCTCATTTGAGCATGGGGGGAACCAGTGAACTCTGACCCCAAAGAGGGAGAGTAAGCCTTTGCCAGAAAAGTGAGGGAGGGTTGGGCCACAGTGCCAGACTTGCCCACAGCCCTGGGTATGGGAGGGAATGGTGGGCACACAGTCTGAACCCTGCGGGCCATATGCGCCTTTGTGCTTTGAAAAATAGAAGCTTTCAGAAGAAAACCTGTTCTTAGAGGCCTATGCTGGGTTCAGTAGTGTCCTCCAAAATTCATGCTCTCCCAAAAGGTGGCCTTCCTTGGAAATGGGTCTTAGAGATGTAATCAAGTTGAGGTGAGATCAGACTGGATTAGGATAGGCCCTAAGTCAGATGACTGGTGTCCTTATAAGAAAAGGGATGTTGTTGGGACATAGACACACAGAGAAGAATGCCATCTGAAGAGAGAATGCACATGTGATGACAGGGCTAGAAATTAGAGCAGTGTGTTCGTAAGCCAAGGAATACCAAGGACTGCGGGCAAACAACTGCAAAAGACGCAAGGAACAGTTCTCCTTCAGAGAGAGCATAGTACTGCGTAGTCTTTGATTTTGGACTTCTAGCTTCTAGAACTGTGAGAATAAATTTAGTTGTGTCAAGCCACCTAGTTTGTGGTACATTGTTATGGAAGCCCTAGAAATGCATATGAGGCTCAAGTCCTTCTACTCTGAGAAATACAAACACCCCATTCTCAAACAGGTAAAGAGGGAAAATGCATTTCCTTCCTTGTGGAGAGGAAGTTGTGCCTTAAGCCCTGGAGTCAGGCAGAATATCCAGGTAGGCACATGGCGGAGCAGGGTAGGGGGATAAAGTAATGTGTTAGATGACAGCAGGTAGAGACAGAGATGTTGAGGCAGCTGTCAGGCAGCAAGCAAGAAGAGTCAGGCTCAGCCTCTGTGTGAGGCATCCTCACTCTGGGGTCCTCCAGATGGGTAATGAAGAAGGCTGTGGCCTACCATCCATGAACCAAGTGTGAAGTGGTTTTCATTGAGGAGAAGCAGGATATATGCTCTCTCAGACCATCCTGTTTACTTTACAAGGTCCTTTAGAGGTTGCAAATGCTTCAATTTATACATGGAGAGGTTTCACATACAGCCAGAGCCAACTGAATGAAAGGAAAGAATGACAATTTCTCCTTTCAAAGATCCCTCCCCTTCTTATCAGGACAACTTGAAATTCCATCAGAAGGGACTGGTTCCTTTGAGTTTTTCCTTTGTTCTTTCCTGAAATATAGCTCTCCCTGAGTTGGGAAAGTTTCAAATAATAAATTATTTAGATTTTAGAGTGAACCAATTATTTTTTCCCTGTCTGAATGATTCTAAGTTGAGTACCCTTTTCATCCAGGAAGGAATACTAAGAGTAATAATGACGCCGATGGCTATAGGAATAAATACAGCACTAGACTGGCTTTCATGGGTTTCTTACTGTGGACCAGGCACCCTGTAGGTGTTTTACAGCACCTACAGGGTACCCTCCACTGTGCTCCATCTTAAAAATGAACCCAGTGAGTCCCAACATCAGTCTGTGCCAAACTCCCAGGCACACCAGTGATGGTGCATAACGTGAGCCCTGAAGCCTGAGTGCAGGGTGCTGGACTTGGGGGCATATGGCCCAGGAGCCCCTCTCAGGCCTGGGCTGTGTGACCCACGGGATGGGAGGGAATCTGAAAGGGTATGAGAAATGCACAGGAGGCAGCACAGAGCCCCTCACAGCACTGCCAGTGGACTTCCACCTAGGAATTGCTGGTGGGTGGAACGGACACAACTAAATTTATTCTCAGCAGTTCTAGAAGCTAGAAGTCCAAAATCAGGGAGTATCAGTACTATGCTCTCTCTGAAGGAGAACTATTCCTTGCCTCTTTTGCAGTTCTGTTTGAAGTGAGAGAAAACAGCTGCAGAAAATATCAGTAAATCCTTACTGAGATTGTATTGTGTCATGAATCCTCAGTAAACTCATTGAGTCACAGTAGCACTTGGAATTACAACATTTTGATCAGTTTTTCTCTAAAGCAAGTTTTCTCACACTTAACATTATTGCCATTTGGAGTTGGACAGTCTGTTGTGGGGCTCTCCTAGGCCTTGAAGGATGTTCAGCAGCATCTCTGGTCTCTACCTGCTACATGCCAGTAGCATCTGCCTACCCGGACTTTGACCCATAACCCCAAATGACTCCAGACATTGTTAAACCTTTGCTGGGAGTAGAATCACCCAGGGTGAGAATCCCTAATCTAAAGGCTTCCTGTGTGAATCCAGGGACTGTGTATATCCCTCAGCAATTCCCAGCACAGCCCTCTTGGAAAATGTGGAATCCAGGACACTCTGACATCAGCTACTAACTCTGGCCATTGATCTCAAGGAACCGGGAAGGCATAGAAGAAAGATCACGATCTATGTGCTGGGCAGTACCCAGAGCTTATTCAGTAGGTTTGTTGTTCAAGAATTAAATTGAAACTGAGATGGCACTTGTGAACTTACAGTTCTTCACTAATAAGATTTCCAGCTAATGCCCAAAGGGCCTTTCGCCAAACTGTCTGCTTCTTGAACACATGTACCATGGCCTGGCATAATGGCTTAATAGGGCCATTTGAAAGTTCTGTATACCTAAATGTAATTAGGATGTATTAAATGACATCCTGTGGCTTTGCTTAGCAACCAGTGGTATGCATCTGGGTTTATCATGCAAACCTAAGGGAGCAGTTAACTTCGTTAAGGAAGTAGTATTTATGAAGAATATTAAATTTTAGAAAATTATTTTAGGTCCATCTCTAAGCAGCATAATGATATTTTCCAAAGTAAGATGTCATCAAATTATCACAAATGGAAGTATGAAGAGTCCTCCTTTTTATTTTTTTTTCCTTTTTTAATTTTTGGAGTCTATTTAGAGGGTAGTACATTTGAATGGTCTCAAATGAAGATTGACTTGGCTCAGTTTGGTTGTGAGGCCTGACAGCATCCTGGGAACAGACATTTCCTTCAGCCATTCGGGCAAAGCAACAGCATCTCCAAATAGTTGATGTTATACAAGGTCTGTCCCAGGTGGCCAACTGGGTGATGGACATATACAATTGAGCCTGCCCATGGAGAGTTACTGTTGGCTTAGTGGGACCAGGGAACCAGGATCATTAGGCACAGCTATGCTGTTAATTTTGTATTTCTAGTTGAATGTCCATGAACTATGGAGCTGGTGCTAGGAAAAGATAAACAGCCCCCTTAGGTAGTTTTTTTTAGCTCTGTCTTGGTTGATCCAACCTAGCTTCAGGTGAGTCATTTCATCTGTAAGTTTGATGTAATAATTTCTGCCCAATGTGCCTCAAAGAGTAGTCACCACAAAGAATCCTGCTTCTGTATGCAATTACAATGCTAATTTTAAAAAATAATAATAACAACACGGAGACCAATTAGAACAAGGAGTTCAAGGGGAGGGAGGAGAGCAGGGGAGAGAAAAGGAAGGAACTGGAGAATGAGATTGATCAAATTATGTTAATGTGCGTGTATGAATATGGCATAACAAATTCCACTGTATGTATGATTATATGTACCAATTTTAAAAAGAATGAAAGATGATACCATTAAGATGCTTCAAGAAGTTTTTTTTTTTCCTCCCTAAGTTGCTACATGAAAATAAGTTCACAGAAAGAACATTTTATCATGAGAATATGCAAGTTGTATATAAACCGGGCTCAGCCCTAACTTTTCTGATTTTCTGCTGTTATCACCCAAATCCTCATTGGAGTTGTGGCCAGGGTTCTGGTTCACAATCACAAAGCAAAATAATGACTCGTTATGCTCTTAACTGCAGGCAAATTGGTCAAACCCAGTACTATGTGGGTTCATAAAAATGGATATTTTTGCACTGTCTTCTCTGAAATATGACTTTTGGATACAAAAGCAAGTATAGCTCAAGCAGTATTAAAGGGACATTATCAGGAAGAAAGCTGAAAACACTGAGGTTAACACATTCTGGTTTTAGTTTTGTTTGATGTTTGTTTCCCTGCAATACCAAATGGTAATCATAAAATCATCAATAAACCTATCAATGTGGTATTAAAGCAAGTAAAAATGCTCATCCTGTTAACCTTTGCTAATGGAAAAAGGGCCATCGGCTCACAGGAGGTGGCTTTGACCTGCCGTTCCACTGTCTTATGGCTACTCCTATTGTCAGTGATGTGTAACCAAATAAACTGACAGATGGCAACCTCATAAGTCTTCAACAGTGAACAAATGGTTTGAATTAGAGGAGTGTAAAACAAAAGTTTGATTACTTTCTCAAAGGAACAAAGCAACCAAATTGTTGCAGGAAAAGGCCTTCTGAAGGTTATAAAAGGTGTTGGCAATTTTTTGTTTTGGAATACTTGTCATGCCTGAAACAATTTAAGCATTAAGGAAATTAAAATACAAACCTTAAGTTTTTATTTTGTAAATGAATTAGGTTCAAATCATGGATGTTTTAGGAGGTGATATCTACTTGAATTGTTTATTTTTTTAATGCCATCTGTGTGGACGGTGGGGCATGAGCCAGGCAGTGAGCAAGCAAGAAACTCTGTGGCTAAGTATTTCTCCTGATGCTCAAATTCCACCCACATAGTCTCAGTGTTTGGAGTCATAATGAAGAGCAAGTTGGAAGGGACATATCTGAGGGCCCACCAATTGTCGCCTTCTGTAGCTTCACTCTGACTGTGGCTCCGGGTACAGGTCTTCAAAGTGGTTTTATTTACATCACTGGCTTCTGATAGAGACAGCCCAGCCTGTTAACGCTTTCATCAAACTCATAACTGCTTCTACCCTACCCTGATAAATCCTGAGGCACAATAATTTAAACACCCACGTATTTGAGGACTGGTTCCATTTTATTTTGTTTTTAAGTTTTTCATCTTTTTGGGCTAATATAGAATAAAATTGACCTTTTTTGGATGGACAGTTCTAGGAGTTTTAAATCATGTATAAATTCATGCAGTGACCACTGCAAGCAGGATTCAAAACAATCCCAACTCCCCATACTGCTCTTTTCTGATTGTACGTTTACTCCCACCTCCAGCCCCTAGGAACCAGCGGGGCAAGTGCCATCACTGTGGTTTTGTCTTTTGGAAAATGTCATATAAATGGAATCATATAGTGTATAACCTTTGAGTTTGGCTTCTCTCACTGAGCATGATGCCTTTGAGAGTCATCCAAGTCATTGTACTTACATTTCCACTCCCCATCCCCAACCCCTGCTGCCGAATGAATCCAGGGGTGCTGACCAATGAATTACATGCCCAACCCTATGTATGTATGCATCTGTCTATTTGTCTGTCTGTCTATCTATCTTATCTATCTATCTATCTATCTAAGACAAGGTCTGGCTAAGTTGCCGAGGTTGGCAACTTATGACCCTCCTGCCTCCCCTTCCTGAGTAGTTGGGATTTTAGGAGTGTGCCACTGTGCCTGGCTATAGTTTATTCTTTTTATGGCCCAGTACTATTCTATTATAGAGAAGTACCATAATTTGTTCATTCACTGAAGAATATCTAACTTGAGCCAGGTTGTGGCAGTTATGAATAAAGTTAATACAAATGTTCACATACAAGTTTTTGTGTGAACTTAAGTTTTCATTTTTTCTAGAGCAAATACCCAGGAATGGAATTGCAGGGTTATAAGGTAACCTCTCTGTTTAAATTTTTGATCAACTACAGTTTGTTTTTTCACTCTATTAATAGTGTCTTTGACAGTAAACATTTTTAATTTGGATGAATGAAGTTCAGTTCATCAGTCTCTTCATTTTTGTTATCATGTCTAAGAATTTTTTCCCTAACATGAGTCACAAATATTCTCTATTTTTCCTTTTTCTAAAAAATTATGCTATAACATTTTACTTTTAGATCCACGATTCATTTTTTAGTTTATGTATAAAGTGGAAGGTTTAAGTTGAGGTTCACTTTATTTCCCCCTGCATACAGAATCCAATTTTTTAAAACACCATTGGTTGAAAATACAATCCTTTAGCCACTGTACCTTTGTTGAAATCAGTGGGCTGTCTACATGTGTTCTATTTTTGGCCTGTCTTTTCTGTCCATTGATCCATGTGTCTGTCTTGTCATTCCCACACTGCCCAAATTACTATAGCCTTATAGTTTTTAAAGTCAGTAGTGTGATTCCTCCAGGGTTATTCTTTTTCCACTTCATTCCAGTTGTTCAAGTTTTTCTATTTTACCATATAACTTTTAAAGTCAGCTTGTATGCCTATATAAAAATCATGCCAGTATTTTGATTGGAATTGAGTTAAATCTTTAGATCAATCTGGGGAAAATGAACATCTTGACTGTGAGTCTCAATCCATGAATACAGTATGTTTCTCTAATTTAGATGTTCTTTAATTGCTTTCATCAGTTTTTCTAATTTCATACATAGAGTTCTTGTACATTATTTGTTAAATTTATCACCTATGTATTTCATTATTGACAGCACTTAGATATTTTGTTCATTATCCACATATAGAAATAAGATGAAACAAAATAGAAACATATAGAAACAAAAATGAAATTTTTGTTTTGGCCCTATAAATGCAACATTGTTAAATACATATTTTTTAGAATTTTAATTCCTTACAATTTTCTATGTAGTCAATTATGTCTTCTGCAAATAGGAACAATTTTACCTTTATGACACTTTGTGTGATTATCTGTGTGTTTGTACAGTATTAAATAGTAATCATAAGAGTAGATGGGAATTTTTATTTTTTAAAAAATGTAATCAATAAGAAATTTGATCTCAGAAGAATCATAATCATTCTGGTATCTTTTTGCCTTCTCCACCTTTCTCAACTGATTTTTACCAGAAACAAATAAAAATAAGCAGGCACATTGTTTTTCATTAGCAGGTAGGTTTATAAATACCATCTTCATTTTTCTTCAGATTTGAGTTTGATATTGAAGTATTATCATTTCTAAGTTTTTAAATAGTTAAAATTTTAATGTCACATGAACCAAAAGTCAATCTGAGTTCTTTGAGTGATTCATTTTTGTAGTTCTTAATTAATCCATGAGCATGTATTGTTGACCTGTTTCATTATATTTCCTAGGGAACACTAAGTTGTTCTCCAATTTTCTTTTACCATTCCTACTTTCCATCCCCCTTTTATGTCTAGAATGTCCTTCTTGTGCAAGTTGCGCGAGTTGCTTAAAGTATGTTTGATAATATAACACCTATATGTGATTTAAAATATATATACCAGACTGTTTCTGCTACCTCGCTGGAAAATTATAACATGAATTTGAAAACATCAAAGGGGTGGGGTAAGATCCATTACCGAGAAAGACTATTTTCTATCATCCCATCTTACCAGAAAATTCTAACCATGATTCCAACTGAAGAGGAGAAACAGAAAATCCAGGAAGCTCAGCTGGCCAATCCTGAAATTCCCTTGGGCAGTGCGGAGCAGTTCCTCCTCACACTGTCCTCCATCAGTGAGCTTTCTGCCCGGCTCCACCTCTGGGCATTCAAAATGGATTATGAAACCACAGAAAAGGTAAGCATTATATTAAGAGAGGCAGCCAAAACTCTATGTCTCCCATTCTTTTTTTTTATTCATGAATATTAAGGTAGCAAAATATCATTCTTGACACAGGATTTGCAGAGTGAGTTGATGATGACATTGTTGTACTATCACTAGCTCTGATGTTACTTGTGTCCCTGCTGACTGATCATGAAGGGTTATTCTAAAGTGTCTGCGTGGCACCAGCCTCAGACACTTGCTTATGGGTGTGTGGTAAGTGATTAAAATAATTAAAATGTTTTTTAGGTTCTGGACCTTCATTGTAGAAAATTTAGAAAATACAGAAAAACATAGTGTAGTATATTTCCAGTCAACCTTTCACCTGATCATAATCACCCAGGCTGCCATTGACCATGACAGCAGGTCTCTGGGGGGAAATATCCTCAGTGGAAAGTTAAAGATGAAGCAGATTGCAAGAAGTTGAGAAGAGACTAGAAGGAAAGAGACCTTAACAGGGAAGGCAAAGGGAGACTCCTCTTGAGTAGGACGTGGAAGGCACAGGAATCCCCCTGGCCTGTGTCAGTGGGAGTATTTTTGCAGGCTGAATGGCAGCCAGTGGAGAGGAGAGAAAGAGATGAACATGAATTGCAGGGGATCTTAGTTGAGAAAAACCATCTAGAGGAGAGGGATTCTGAAGCCCAGGTGCAGAAGCTCTGGGTCTCTCTCTTCTGGAAGAGGAGGTGGCATAGTCCTATGCTGAGGGCCAGGTGGGTGGCAGTGGGTTTGGGGTACTTCAGAAGGATGCTACAGGTTGAGCATTTCTAATTGGAAATCCAAATTCTCCAAAATCTTAAGCACTTTGAGTGCCAACGCAGTGATGCAAATGGAAAATTCCACACCTGATCTCATGTGATGGGTTGCAGTCCAAACACAGGTGCACTAAAAATAGTATATAAATTACCTTCAGGCTATATGTGAGAGGTACATATGAAAAACAATTGAATTTCATGTTTAAACATGGGATTCCATTCCCAACATATCTCATTGTAAATATGCAAATATTTCAAAGTCCAAAAACATTATGAAACCCATAATACTTCTGGTCTCAAGCATTTTGGATAAGGAATCCCCAACCTGTACTATATTTGAGTTCATGTGAGAACCAAGCAGGGACCAAGACACCTAGGACCACTAAGGTGATTGATGTAACTCAGCTGAAAACCAGTCAGTACATGTGCATGACTCTCCAGCAAAGTGAAGTATCATCACAGAAGAAGCAGACGGTTGGGCCAGCTTTGGTTGCGTACTGGGAGGGTCAGCCCAGGAGAAGAAAGGCTGCTGAAGAGTGAAGCTGAACATCCTGGAATATATGTGAGGAGAGAGCCTCAGTAGGGATGTGGGGGCCACAGTAGAGAGGGAAGGCTGGATTGGGGTTATGATGCTCCAGGGCAGGCTGGATTTCTGAGTGAGTGGGAGTAACAAGGACCATGGCCTTCTAGTAAGCAACCAAGGCTAAGTGTGCCTAGAGGGGAATAGAGGAGACAGGTGGTCCAGGGACATTGGGGCTACACTTTCTACAGTCATCTGCTTACAAGGAGGAAAGGCGAAGAGCAAGACTATGCTCTCGATGCTGGAGCCTCATAAGGAAGATTTCTTGGGAATCAGCCATGGTCAGAGCAGAGTGAGAGGATGGGATGACCTGAGGGTCCTGCTTGGGCTTAGACCCTGGGCAGAGACAGGGAAGACAGAGTATGCGTGACCCAGCGTGCACTCCATTTGGTCTCCACTGTGGAATTGTTGGGGATTAGGTTCTCCCTGCTGCTGTTCAGCACTTTGTCATACTGAGAAGCAAATTCACTGCATATGAGACTGCTCCGTACTAGAGAGAACCCTGCTTATTGTTACCTCACACCAAATGAAAAACAAAAAGTAGCCAAATTGTCCATCCTTTTTAATTTTTTTTTTTAACTGAAAGGAAGTGGCAGAACCACTTTTGGACCTGAAGGAAGGAATAGACCAGTTGGAGAACAATAAAACTTTGGGCTTTATCCTGTCTACTCTCCTTGCTATTGGGAACTTTCTAAATGGAACTAATGTAAGTTGTCCCCATGCCTTATCCTCCTGCCTCCCTTGTCACAAAATCCCTGCCTACCATTTGTTGATGAAGGTTGTACTTCTGGTCCCCTAAAGCACAATAGAATAAACAACTTATGTAACTTTTAGCTGAACATCTATAAGTGATTTTATCCTTAAAATATTAGAGACCATTTATTTGTACCCTGTCACAAGAAAGCTTAGAAAAGTAAGTGCACTATTCCTTACAGAGTGTGGCTACTCTCAAAGTTGACTTGGAAAATTTTCATCTACCCTGTTTATTTTTTTCCCTTGACCTTATCTCTCAAATATTCTGATTTTTATCATTAACTTGTCATTTTTTATTTTTAATTGGTGCATTATAATTATACATAATAGTGGGGAGTTATTATGCCATATTTATACATGCACATTAACATAATTTGATTGATCTCATTTCCCAGTAACTTCTCTGTCCCTTCTCCCCTCCCCACTCCTCCCTTCTCCAATCCAGTTGCTTTACTCAAGTGATCATATGCATAGACTTCACTGTGGCATATTGGTGTGTAGACATGGCATAATTTAGATTGCATTTGTCTCTGGCCAGGAAGTAGGCATGCAGCCGGAGGGGAGAAAGAAGCTGTATGTATGCAGATGTCTGAGACTGAGTCCCTCAGCACCCTTTTTATTGAGGGCTGAGTCTGGGGACGTGTCTCTGTGCTGTGGTAGCAAAGGGCTGGAGGGCCAGGTCATTCCCACTATGTCTGGTCCATGTGTGATCAGCAAAGGATGGAGTGCATGGCCTGAAAAGCCTCAGTCACACAGAAACTAAATATTGGCTACCGCAGCTGCGCATTGATTCTAACCATCTGTGCTATTCTAAGAGCCTACATAAAACTTGTTTTTCTCATCTTTAATGTCACAAAACAGGCCAAAGCGTTTGAGTTAAGCTACCTCGAGAAGGTTCCAGAAGTGAAAGACACAGTGCACAAGCAGTCGCTTCTCCACCACGTGTGCACCATGGTGGTGGAAAACTTCCCAGACAGCTCCGATCTGTATTCGGAGATTGGGGCCATCACCAGGTCAGCCAAGGTATGTCAGTGAACACGGAGGAGCCGGCCTCACCTTGGCCTCCGCTTGTTGGATTCTCAACCCTCTTCTTAGACACACACAAGCTTATTAAATATGACCCACAGCGCTGCCTGCATGCCCTGCTCTAGAGTCTGTGGATAGGATTAATTTCATGCCTTTTTCTAATGAACTTTTAAGATCTTTTTCCTATCTCTGCTTCTCAGTCGGATTCTTTCCTACTGAGGTATGTGAGGCTAGTCTGCCATCCCAGCCCTCACTCCTTGGGAGTGTTACTCACTAGGCTGGATTCTCCAGAACATTCCAACTGCCCAGCCTGTTTTAGGTGGACAAACACATTAAAAGAATGCCTTCTGGCTCTTGAGATGTCCATACAATGTCGCAGTGAGGTGTGGGGCTGGGAAATAGGGCATGCCTAGCCCTGCTGCCCACAGATTGGCCGTCCCTATAGTGTTAAAGGGAATGTTTTTATAGGGCTGTAAATAGTATATAGCATTGGCCCTTCGGCTGCAAGCTCTTAAAGTGAGTGCAGAGTTAATCTCTTCATGAGCATATGGTTATTAGAAAAGAGACAATCACAATATGTGGACCCTTAGCTGCCTCCAGAGCAGGAGTGTCACTGAGACTGAACAATGCCCAGAGGAATCCCAGATACAACAGAGTTGGGAACAATGAGAATGTGGGAACACCCTTGAAGAGGGCACAGGAGCCAGGCCTGTGTGCAGGAACCTCCTGGGAACACAGCAGGCAGGGAGTGCAAGCTACAAGTCCTGGGACATACCAGAGCCCAGTGTGGGAAGAGGGGACAGGACAGAGGACTTAGTGGGCAAGGAATGGAGTAAGGGCTGTGGTGGTCCTGTT
This sequence comes from Tamias sibiricus, assembly GCA_025594165.1. Taxonomy (NCBI): domain Eukaryota; kingdom Metazoa; phylum Chordata; class Mammalia; order Rodentia; family Sciuridae; genus Tamias; species Tamias sibiricus. Next base: position 46,475,027 of record CM046671.1, on the reverse strand, counting down.
CTAGGAGATTGCTCGCACTCTCTGCATTCTCCCACAGGACTGACTGGTGGGGACCTGGTGGCTGGGGGCCCTCCTTCACCTCCCTCAGGAGTCACAGGCTGGCAGCCACAGGTACACCAAGCAGGGGCCTTTCAGCTGGCCCCATGGTGTACCTACCTTGAGGCAAAAAGAGGCATGGAGAGCTGACAGAGGGCTTCACAGAAAAGAGTCCCCTATTTAACAGGCACTGTTCTGCCATCTGTGCAATTATGACTTCAATTTCCCAACTGAGGAAGAAAACCCCTCTGAGGGTCCAAGCAGAGGGTCCTCCAGTGGCTGCTCCAACACCCTGTGAGCACCTTCCCAGAAGACAGCTTTGTTGGGAATTTGAGGGACAGACTGCCCATCTAGATCCCCTTCATCTAGTCTCTGGTTCCAGAGACACCAGAGCAAATTGTCTCCCTTTTTTCATGCCCTGTGGTTTTGCCCAGGGCCTTCCCCAGCTGGAACTTGCTTGGAACAAAAGTGGCCCTGGCCTAGGAGTCCCAATACCAGGACAACCCCAGTGACTGCCCTGGGCCTCTTTGTTATCAGGCCTTTCCCAAAAGCCTACTGGATGTTTAGTTGTCAGTTAACTAATAGCTGCATAACTAGCCTTAAGATTGGCCACAAAGCTAAAACTTCAAATACCTTCTACCCACTGACTTGACAATCCACTAAAGATGACTCCTGATCCAGACGCTTGTGAATTACCATAGGAGGCCAAGAGGGCATCAACTGCCTCTTCTCAGACTATAGAGAATCAAGAAATTCAGACCATGTTAAGTCCTGCCTGGACTAGGGGCGTCTCCCATGCTCAATGTCTTCCTCCTGCTGGCTGCCATGGATCTTCTCATGGAATCTGCCTTTGTTGACTTGAGCCCCTCCCATGTCCTTCTGAGGGTGGGGCTTTTACTCTGAGGTCACATGAGCTAGTCCCCGCTGGGCGGCATCCTCCACGACCTGCTGGCACAACCACTGTCATTGACACCTGAGCAGAGGCTGCATAGTCTTCTCCTTCTGGCTTTTTAGACTGCATTTCTCACTCACTGTTCACCCCACTCCCCCTCTTTCAGCCCACCCATTTGTTTCTTCCTCCCCTCCATCCCTCTGAATTACTCTCCCCCACCCTGCCCTTTGGGTACTAGGGAATTAACCCAGGGGCACTCAATCCCTGAGCCACATTCCCAGCTACCTACCCTCCTCCTTTTTTGATACAGGGTTTTGCTAAGTTGCTTAGGGCCTCACTAAATTGCTGAGGCTGGCCTCGAACTTGCAATCTTCCTGTCTCAGCCTCCCCAGTTGCTGGAATTACAGGCATGTGTCAGCATGTCTGGCCTCTCACTTTTCCATCTCACATCTCACATCTCCCTCTATTAAATGTAGCCCTCAAATGTGTTTTTTTAATATTTATTTTTTGGTTGTAGTTGGACACAATACCTTTATTTTATTTATTTTTATGTGGTACTGAGGATCGAACCCAGGGCCTCGCAAACACTTAGGCAAATGCTCTGCCGCTGAGCCACAACCCCAGCCCCTCAAGTGTGTTTGTTTCATTACTAAATAACCCTCTGATTCTCACAATTTTTGATCCACAAATTCTGTAAAAGCATTACTTTAGAAAGTCTCATTTTAGGCCATTTCAGTCAATGCAAACTGTTGGCCCTTCCCTGAATACACAGCAGGAACTCTGTCATGGCTCTTCTTTGTGTGGATGGTTTGCATTTGCCTTGTCAATATCTCTGATGGGTGCTGTACCCCTTCAGAGCTTGGTGATCACCTGTTTATACCATGAGGCTCCTTGAGAACACTGATTTGGTTTCATTCAGTTTGTCTTTGTCGTCTTAGTGCCTGGTTGTGGGGGCTGGTGTGTACTCGTTGCTCCCTGAATGTTGGTTGAATGTGTGAACACTGGATGAATAAAGTAATTTGTCACACAAATTATGAAGGAGATCATGGCAAAGAGAAGCTGGCCACCCATGAGCTCGCCCCAGAACTGCAGAGCCATCCACAAGAGACTCGGGTACATTCCTCAGTCTTCAGTGAAATATCATCCCTCAAAAGCGCGTGTGCTCTGAAATTTTATGAGACATCTACTCAGTTCATCTTGTACTAGGTTCTTTGATCTCATGTTTTAACTTACAGTTCCCAAAGACTTTTGTAACATTTCTTTCCAAATTAGGCAAGCAAAAGGTAACTCCTGCGTTGGGTTCAATTGGAGAACAGTTTTTATCGCTAATTTGATTTTGAGATAATGACAAATACACATGTGAATAATTTTTAAGTCATAAATATGTTTGTGTTTCAAGATGCAAATTGGGTTTTGATGTCTGTTTCTTCCGGAGGCACCGTGGTCTCCTGGTTGAGGTTGGTGTCCAGTTGTTTCAGTGCATTTGCAGTGTTCTCGCTCTGATTTTCAGGTTGACTTTGATCAACTTCAGGATAATTTATGTCAGATGGAGAGAAGATGCAAAGCTTCATGGGATCACCTCAAGGCAATTGCAAAACACGAAATGAAACCAGTTTTAAAACAGCGAATGTCAGAGTTCCTAAAAGACTGTGCAGAGCGGATTATAATTTTAAAGATTGTCCATAGAAGGATAATTAACAGGTAAGTGTATTGAGGAACTTACAAAAAAAAAGTCACTACACTACCATGTTAAAAATACTCTGCAAACCAGGATCTGAAGGTTACATTTATGAAAATGTTATTGTATATTCTTGGTACACCACACATCACAAAGTGTACCTATGATAAACAGCTTCATGGATACCTAATTATATGTATAATAGCTTCATGGGCGACAGATGTATAACAGCTTTGTGGATACCTAATTTTTCATATACAATAATATAATGCTATTGAATGTTGAAGTTGGAAGAAATGTCAGATAATTTCATCCCCAAATCCCACTTGATCAGAAATCACTTCTATAAAACCTGTCAAATTGTATGCTGCCTCACTGCAGTTGCTTGAACAATTCTACTTCCAGGGGACCCGTTCCCTTGCATGGCAGCTCTACTTGTTAGAAAAGTTCCTCCTTTATCTGATCTGCTATCTGCCCTCTGAGAACCTTCCAGCCGTGGATTCTCCAATGGTTGCTCAAATGCCCCAGCTGCCTGAGTGAGGCTGGGCCCCACCACAGGTGCTCTCTCTAGACCAGCCTTTCTCAGAGTCACAGGATCCAAGAGAGCACTGGAGACATGGCAGTGATGGGTCAGGCCTTGATTTTATCCACAGGGATGCTGGCTGGGCATAACATGGATCCATGGCCGTCCAGGCCTATTCTTCCAGCAAGTAGCTGCCCTGGACTAGAGCCCAGGTCCTCTAACTTCCCAGGCCAGGGCATTTCCTGCCATAAGCCCCCACTTGCTTCTCCTTTGCTTCATCACAGGATATGGTTGTAGGACCCTCAGCCTCCATCTTTCCCTTCTCCCCTTCTTTCCTTATTTTCTTTCAACCCACATAGGACCTTGAAAACCCTGAGTCTCTCATCTGCACATGAGCCTCCTCCCAGCTTGTGTCATTTGCTGCTTTGATAACCATACTTCCTGGGTCTTGAGGCAGACTGTTGAGACAAGGCGGGTGGTTTTAAAATGTTGGGCAGGAGAGAAATAAAGGACAGAAACTTCTCTCCAGGTTAAAAACCATCCAGTAATCAGTACTTTTGGAATTCATTTGTTCAACTATAAACCCCCTTAACTATACTTCATCTAGACCTTCCAGTTGCCCTCTGTATTGGAGCATCTTATAAAATATTTTGTCAAATTTCTTACTAAAATTAAAATACACTATGCTTTTATCATGGTTAAAAAGGGGAAGCAGGGAATGAGAGCTGGTTTGGCATTCATACTTTGTATGTTGCAAACAATTGCCAGCTTAAAAAAATTCCTATGAAAATAAATGATTTCCATTTGGAATATCATGAAACTGGAATGATTTTATAAAAGTCTTATAAAGCTATTATGCCTAGTTTTATTAACCATTTTATCCCAGATAAGCACTCATTTTAGTAACAAGTGTATTCCTTACAAGATGTTTGCTTTAATTATTCCATCTAAGCTGGTCACCTGGATGGTGGTTGCTTCTGCCTGACTCAGAGTCCTGTCCTCTCACTGTCAGCCATCCCACTGGGAATGACCAGGATGGGCCAGAATTTCACTAGACTTATGGTGGGTAGTAAAAGGAGTGTGATTAAAAGGGGTACCAGGTGGTAGCCAGTCCAAAACATCTAAACCACAGAACTCTGGTTTCAAATGAAGGCTTCATCAGGAGCCCCTATATATAGAATTGATTAAGGTGGGAATTTCTAGTTGAACTAGAGATGTATGACTGAGAGCCCAGTTGCTTTGCTTCACTTTCCCCCCCTAGCATTCCCCAGGAGATGAAGTATCACCCAGCTGTGAGTGGCTCTCAGCTCTAGACAGAGCAAATAGCTGGTACTAGATGACTTGTCAGGCCTATGGGCCTCCCCAGTGGAGTGGCCTCCTCATCTTCCCTGCCATAGCCCCTGCAGACTGTCAGCTCCTCAGCCTGTGTGTCCCTCCAGGTTTCCTACATGCTGCGCAGGGGCCTGAGGCTGTGAGATGGGCTTGTTCAAGGAATAAACAGGAGTCCAGTGTGGCTGGAGTCATGAGGCATGAAGCCAGAGAAGTAATGGGGCCAGTCGGGCAGGGCCTTGTGTGGATTCCATTTTGTTTACCCATTCATCTGTGGATGAGCATCCTTATGGTCTTTTCCCACTTTCTGGCTATTGGGAATAGTGTTGCTATGAACATTAGTGTGGGAGGTCTTATGTGTACACATTTTCATTTCTTAGGGGTATATGCACAGAGGCAAAATTGCTAGGTCCTATGGTAGGTCTACCTGAGAAACTGCTAGACTGTTTTCCATGGCAGCTTTATCTTTGTATGTTCCCACCAGTACTGTAAGAGAATTCCAGTTTCTTCACTCTTCCCGTACCGCTGCTTGTCTTCTTGATTACAGCCGTCTTAGAAGGGTGTGAAGTAGTACCTCCATGGGGTTTTGATTTGCATTCCTCTATTAGTTAATAATGAACATCTTTTTATATACTTCTTGTCTATTTGCATATCTTTTTAGGAGAAATGTCTATTCAAATACTTTGTTTGTTTGTCTTTTTGGCAGTGAGTTGTAAGTTTTCTTTATTTTGCTCACAACTTCCTTTTCCCGCATATGATTTGTAAATATTTGCTCATGTTCTGAAGATTGTCTTTTCACTCTCAGTAATAACCTTTGAAGCAAAAAAGTTTTCAATTTTGATGAGGTTCAGTTTATTTCGTCATTGGTTGCTTATGCTTTTGTTATAATATCTTTTTGAAAAAATTGTCTAATCCAAGGTCAAAAGATTTATACTTTGTTATTGTTGTTTTATGCTAGTGTTTTTTGAGTCTCCTTAACTTTAAATACAAGTTGTGTTTGTCACAGAAAAGAATAAATTAATGTCCCTCATTAGAAAAAAAAAAAAAAACATATTCAAGGGAGGCAAATTGCAGTGATAAAAAGCAAAGTTTTGTCTACAAATAGTGATATTATATTTATATAGTGCCATTTGTTTCACATAGAGATTTGTTTTTATCTTTACATTTCCTGATAACTAAAAATTTACAAATTTAAACAAAATTAATTTTTAATTTATAAATTAAATAGCTGAAACAAATTTATCTTGTTCTGCTTATTTAATTTCCTAGCTAAATTACAATTTATGTAATATTGTAAGGAAATGTTTCAAAATATTTACTCAGGGAAAACTTTATAAACACCAATTAGAAACTATAAATTAACATGTTCATGTCTACTCCAAGTATTCATTAAAGGAATTTCTTTTTTTCCCCCTTGCCTTTTTATAAAGGAATTTCTAAGCAACATTTCTTTATTCTTATCCAATTCTTGTATAATGTAGAAACTATGCACTATTTCCTTAAAACAATACTTTATCAGTTTTCTTAGAAAGCTTTACATACCCATTAGAAAAATGTTAAAATTAAGATATGCAAGAAGTAATTAATCCCTTGAAATCTTACCACCTAGACATAACCTCCATGGATGAGAAAGTGAATTGAACTTGACTTTGTTTGCATTTTTACTTGAGAAGACTCGTGAAACTCGGAGCCCCAGGAATGAAGGATGGTGGCCTCTCACTGAGAACTTGGCTCATTGGTTTCTTAGGGAAAGATTTTAGACCAGTAATTTTGGTTCCTTAAAACTGAAGTCGTTGTCATTTCTGTTTTTCCTTGCAGATTCCACTCCTTTTTGCTCTTTATGGGCCATCCACCTTATGCAATTCGGGAAGTGAACATAAACAAGTTCTGCAGGATCATTAGTGAATTTGCACTAGAGTATCGCACCACCAGGGAGAGGGTTTTGCAGCAGAAACAGAAACGGGCCAACCACAGAGAGAGAAATAAGACCAGAGGGAAGATGATCACTGATGTAAGTTCCATGAACTCTGTCTCTTTATGTCACTTATGTTGAAAAATCAACCATCAATCCTCCCCAGAGTTTGGGAGCGGCACTTCCCCCATTGCCATTGTAGGGGAAAAATATTGCCTTTTTTTAAAAATGCTCTCCAACTGCTCCTCTACCATTTCTGTGGGAATCTGCTGTGTAACAAATGAGGACCTATTAAGGTTGTGAGGCTGGAGGAGGAATGTGTAACCTGTCTTCATGTGTTATGTGATGCAGTTGACATTTAGATGCTTGATAAAATTGGAGAAAAACATCAGAGGTAATGCCACTTATCTGGAGGAAGACAGATGTGTTGATTTGGAATTGATTCAGGTTTTTATATAACCAGTCGGTTGACACCTGGACTACCCAGTTGGGGCATATGAATAGAGAAACTGATGTGGTTGCTCCAAGACATAATGTGATGGGCCCTCTGCAGTCCCTTGAGTCACAGAATATCAGGTTGAAAAGATACCAGAGAACAGTGGATCCAGCAGAAGTTTCCCTATAGCACTGTGGGTGCCCCTGGACACGTACATGTCTCCCCATTCCTGAACTCTTTATCTCCACCACCTCAGCCTTGAGCCTACCCAGCCTCAGGTACAGTGGGCATGTAGATGGGACATGCTCCACAGGTACAGGATGAAGGGATCCACAAAGAGGCCAGAGCTGACAAAGATACCCAGAGCAGGTCCTTCTTTCTGATGTCCCTTCATGAAACATGCACACCTCACCTATTATTTGGTAAGCTGTAAGTTCAGCTTCAGGTGAAAGGAGGAAATTCTGTGGGAATTCTCCTTTCCTCGCCATTTATTTTTTTCTTGAACAGACTCAGGAAGAAGAAAGTCAGTTTTCTTTAATACTGACAGATCATACTTGGAACCTGTTGAAGGTGTCTTTGGTGGATTTTTTTTAGTTTTGTTTTGATTGTTTGGATTGGTACCCATGAACTTCTCCCATGTGCTTGTGTTTGAGCCACACAAGGTCTCCAGTGATACAGAGAATGGAATGAGTACAGGATTAAGCCACAGGGAGTGCCATTACCAGGGGAGGGTAGGTGGAAATCTCAAACCTCAAGAAGACTTCACAGAGCCTGCCTTCTCTGCCCAGAGGCATGCTCATGTTGTAGGCAAAACAAAGGGAACATGGTTACTGCTGTCTAAGAGTCCACATTCCTGAGAGGTCTTGACTTCACATGGAAATCCAGATGTATTAAGCAAGAAATTTTACTGCAATTTTAAGACACTTCTAAGTAGAACGATGGAATAATCAGTCCCTTCAATGCCCTACCTCCACCCAAGCTCCTTGTTTCCTTGGAACTTTCTGGACCCTTAGGGAGCACCAAGCCACTTTTCTACAGAAGGAGCCCTTTCTGCAGCCCCTGGCAGTTCTGAATAGGAGGGCTCTTTCATTTCTCTGTCTTCTGAAACCTGGGTTCAGCAGAATCTTTAGCCTTCTGGAGGATTCAGGAAGCAAATTGAATACACTTGAGAAAAATACAGCCCACATTTCATTCCTAAGTATTATTTTTAAAAGTTTTAAAAAGGGATCACTTATTTTTCTGGAAATGAGACACATTGGAGAGCAAAAGACACAGCCCAGAGTGCTTATAATTATGAAAACACATCAGCACTTCTTGCCAAATTTTTGAGGCTTTTTTAACAGATCCCACTAATTTTTAAAATTCTGTCCTCTGAGAATATTTGTCTTTTTCAGCTGTAAATAGAGGCAAATGTTTCTAGAGTTTAGTTTAAACATATTTAAATTGCCCTTAAAAATCTAGAGAACAATCATCTTTCCTCTTTTATACAAAACTATCACCCCCTCTGTAGAAGAGGAAGCCAGGTTGAAAGAGGCTCAGGGGTGCACACATGAATCCTGCTGCCCTCCACTGTGAAGTCCTAGGATTTACCAGCCTGGATTCTCACATTTTATTCGGGCTTTTGTTTGTTTGTTGTTTTTGGTGGTTCTGGAGATTGGACCCAGGGCCTCACACATGCTAGGCAAGCACTATACCACCAAGCTACAACCCAACTCTCTCATAGCTTATTTGTTTGAATTAGAACAGCAGCAGAAAGGGCTTCAGTGTTCATTCCCATACTAGTCTTTGTTTTTAGAGGTCAAAGTAGCATCATTCATGTAGGAAGACTGCCATCTGCTGGAACACTAGGGTATTGTCACCTAGGCAAAGCACACAACCTCTAGTTTTCCCTGTGCTTAAGAAGCTCCCAGCAATGTGGGCACCAAGGAAGATGTGTGTGTAATGAAAGACAAGCTCACACCCAAGGACATCACGATATGATTAGAAAATGTCACATACACAACTGAAACCACTGAGACGGAGGCCAGGCAATAGATTCAGAATCGGGGCCCTGAACATCAGAGCTGGAAGGGGTTTTAGGGAAAAATGTAGTTCATCACTTTTAACATAGATGCTGAATAAAATTGAGGATGGAAATGGTTGCAGTTAAATCAAGATGAGAAGTCTGAGGGTAAAATCCGAAGACTGCTTTCATCGACTGGGCTCCACGTTGGCTCTGGAGTGCTGTCCCTCGTCTGCCCTCTCTGCTCCTGGCCATGCAACAGGCTTCTTTTTTTAAGATCCAGAGGGGATCCAGAGGTTTCCCCCAGGCAAGGCTCAGTGAGAAGCTTACTCCTCATATTTCTGTCCCAAGCTGGTTCTAGACCAATGGTGGCAGAGACAAGGGGAAACTAGGCAGCTATGGCCCTTGCTACTGCTGGCATAATCCAAATAAGCTGTGAGAACCCAGGCTGATAAATCCCAGGACTCCCCTTAGCCTCTTCAACCCCAGTTTCTCCTGTTGAAGGGGAGTGAGGGTTGGCATTAGGGATTCTGTATGTGCAGCACTCTGCACAGGTGCTGGTTGCTGAAAACAATGTCAGTCATCCTGGTTAAATAAGTCATATGACAAAAAAGACAGTGAAGCAGGACTGTTGTCTCTTGTCATAATACCATTTGACAGGGCAGGGCGGGATGTGATACACTGGAAGTGTCCTTTCATCTTGACTTTCCAAAGTGTAGTCAGTTCCCACAAAACTTGTGTCTGATTTGTTGGCATGGTTTGTAACCTTGGTGGAAGCTCTTAAAAATTGAAATTGTGCTTGATTTAAATCAAGAGATTAACAATATTTTTTACCCTCTATATATATATATCTAGAAAAGTGATCCTTTACTTGAAGTCAAATCTATCTACTGGTAAATTAATTGAAAGTACAGAGTCAATTAAGATGGCCACCATGAGGGACAGGTGAGATTGTATACAGAGTTTAACTTCTGAGGAGAGTGTAATATGACACATTCTGCCTGGAAATTGTTCAGCTTGTCCTTTCTGACTTATGTATGGAAGGATCATTATCCCTAGGCCCAGTGGCCTGGGCAGGAAGGTTTCCACACCTCAGATGAGAGGGGACCGGCTGTTGATGGGCAGAGCCAGGTAAATTAAGGCTAGTGCACTTACTGACACCCTGATGACCAGCTGGTGGTAGTGCCTCAGTGGAATATGACCATCGAAGCCATGTGTGGTGAGGCTGAGCTGGAAGGTCGCAAGTTCAAGGCCATTCTGGGCAACTTAGCCAAGACCTTGTCTCAAAAATATAAAAGGATAGGGGATGTTTCTCAGTGGTTAAGCATCCCTGTGTTCAATCCCCAGTACTGGGGGTGGGGGGAAATGTGGCCATGAAGTGGCAGGGCACAGAGCAGAAAGTGAGGTCATGAGATTGCTCGGAGCCCTGCAAGTCCTTCTGACTCTGGGTAGGGCTTGTCTTGGAGTTTACTGAACAAGTATCCAGATGAAGACAAGGAGAGCAGGGCCTAGCAGCTCCCAGTTCAAGAGGGTGTGCCCGGGTTGTGGTGGCCAATTTTTTTTTTTTTAATGTGATGTGACTTTAAGATAATCTCATCTTTGCTGACTTCTGTGCCATCTAAGAATCCTTCTGTCTTTTCTGTCCTGTCCTGTCCTGTTGGGTAGACTGATGACGAGGATGAAGTTGAGGTATGACTATTTATAAACATGAAGAACACCACATTTGATCTTTCATGTGTGCTGTAAAGTCTAACCTAACATAATCAGCATGAAGTGTCAGCACCATTTAGTGCTTTAAACCATGCATGGACATTTTCTGGTTGGTTTTCATTTGACCACTAACCACCTGATGAATTCTTGTCATGCTGTGTACTAGAGAATGAGGGATTGACTCCATCTTCCAACCTGTCCCAGAGCCCAGGCTAATCAGTAGCCTTGTCACTAGCAGTGGGTTCAGGGGATCCCTTCTACTGCTAGAAAACTGAACAAAGAATTTTCCCTTCAGCCACCTTTGTAAGTCTTTTGGCAACTCAAGTATGAGAACAAGACTCTAGAATAACTACATAAAGAGTCCTAAGAGGAAGTGAGGCAGTGGCCACGTGCCAGACCAGAGCCTCTATATCAGCTGCCTTGGGCAGCCTGTGTTGTTTGCCCATTTCCTTGACTGGCCCTTGTGGCACTGATGTGTGTGCAGTGCTGGGAGGTAGGGGCTGCTTCCCCTGAACCTGGGTGCTGGTACAGAGACCAAACTGGGCCTCATTGGCCCTGAAAAGTGAGGAGGGAGCAGTGTAGATGGTATAAAGCCCCAGATGTGTCCCAGGTTCTTGGCTGTGGCTGAGAACTGGATGAAAAGCAGAAGCCAGGAAACTGTGAGCTTGTCTTTGTGGATGTTAATCTGACTTTTTGTTTTTCACCAAATGTTTGGCCTTGTATATACACAGTATTCTAGCCTTACCTCTTTAAAATATATATGACCTGCCTTTTTGTTCATCATAAGTTTATAATACTTATTAAAATAATTAAATTCTTGCCAGGTGTGGTGATGCATGCTTGTGATCCCAGCAACTTGGGAGGCTGAGGCAGGAGAATGGCAAGTTTGAGACCAACCTCAACAACTTAACAAGGCCCTGTCTCAAAAAATAAAAAGGACTGGGGATGTAGCTTGGTGGTAAAGCACCCTGGGTTCAATCTCCAGTACTGACAGATAAAAAGACAGAACTAAATTTTTGACATGATTGAAAGTAGCCAGTGCTGCCAAATTCAGTTTCAGCTTGAATTTGCTTGTCTTGTTCTCTACTATATCCTGATGCTAACCTACACGGGGCCTTTGCAACCCATGTTTTCCTGAAGGGCCTCATTTTCCTTTTCTATAAAGTGATCTAGAAGCAATCTAGATCTAGAAGAACCCTCCCCAACTCTTAAACATGCCATGATCAAATCCCACTTTTGCAATTCTCTCATCATAACCAATATTTATGAAAAATTTCCCTGCATTCTAGTTTTAAAATTTAAATATAAAGCTCAGTACATTTGATTAAGGAGGCACATTTCCGTTCTCACATCAGGGCTTCAGTTTGTTACTCTTAGCTCTTCCCAGAGTTGATCAGTCACTGCTAGCAGATGACTACTGGGGACTCTGAACCCAGAGAAACCCACTCCAATGGATGGATCCTTGGACTTCCTTTTGGGACCAGTGGTTTCTTTTTCCCATAATATGTCTTTTGAAGATAGGTGTCTATAGAGGGAAAACTATGGTCCTATCTGCTGGCACAGCAGAGTTCCCAGTCTTTGTGACCATGTTCCCTCTGCTTAGTGCCACCTCTGCCCATGTGGCAGGATTCCCAGGCTGGGAGTGCAGTGAGTCCACAGTACCCCTGGAATTAAGAGGCCCAGTTGTTTTGTCCTTAGTTGACAATCTCAGTGACAGATGTTTTGTCATTAGTTGGTAACCTCAGTGACTGTCAGAACTTATGGGTCTACAGAATGCATACAGAAACAGAAAAGATAAAGTTTTCCTCAATGAAACATTTTCTAAGGTTGAGTTGGCTTTCTGGGGAGTCTTCCTTGTGTCCTAACTCCCCTTTGTTTTTTGCAGTCTGGCAAGCTCTCTGGCAGTTGCCCGATACCACCTAGCCAGCCGCAGGGGCTGAGCTATGCCGAGGATGCAGCTGAACATGAGAACATGAAGGCCGTGCTGAAAACCTCCTCCCCTGCCATGGAGGATGCCACCCCCATGCTGGGCATCCGCACACGCAGCCGGGCAAGCCGAGGTGAGCCGTGGTGGGTGGGGCATGTCATCTTGGGTTGGCCACCTTGGGGAGTCAAGTCTCCATTACAGGATACAGATCACTGTGGCCAGTGTGGTCACAAAGAACCATCACCCTTCCTGGATTGTTAGGGCCAACTTCAGTACACACCTTCTTCCTTTACCACTCACCTCCAATGGCTGTGTCTCAAAATCAAACAACACTCCCCAAAAGACACCTTTTGTACACAGAAGTTATTATGAGTGAATCCTCATGAGCTAAAGTAAATCCTCATAAAGTTATTATGAGTGAATCCTCAGCTGTGTGCATCCTGAGAACCAAATTCAGTCTGCCACCTGTTTTTGTAAATAAAGTTTTATTAGAACACAGCCATGTTTTGTGTATGGTCTGTGACTGCTTTGCACCACAAGGGCAGAATTGAACCATTGTGACAGACTCTAGGGTCTGCAGCCCAAAAGAGTGACTACAGAAAAAGCTTCCCAACCCCTGGTTTAAAACACTATACTTTGTGCCTTTTTTTCACATCCTTAGTAAAACAGACAAAACTAAAACTTTGAGATGATAAAGACTTTGGAATTTCCAGATTTGAATTATAATTAGGATTTTTTTTAATTTGAAGAATTAAGGAGCTGGGTGGCGCACACCTATAATCCCAGCGGCCTGGGAAGCTGGGGCAGGAGGATCATGAGCTCAAAGCCAGCCTTAGCAATGGTGAGGCACTAAGCAACTCAGTGAGACCCTGTCTCTAGATAAAATACAAAATAGCGCTGAAGATGTGGCTCGGTGGTCAAGTGCCCCTGAATTCAACCCCCAATACAAAAAAAAAAATAAAAAATAAAAAATAATTAAGGAGCACTCATGTTTCCCTGGATTAGTCTGATACCATGTTAGCCTTCCTAAGTTCCCTGTTGTAGGTTAAAATCCACACTATACACACTGTCCTTCGAGGCCCCTGTAATCTGGGCCTAACTGCCAAATTTGGCTTTCATTCATTTCCATGTTGGCTCCACCCTTCTCTGAATACCTGCATATCTCTGAGTGTCCCCTATCATTCATGCCATTCCCTCAGCTTGGAGTGCCCTCTCTGGCTGCTCCAGTTTCTGTTCACCTCCAGACACAATTTGCAGGCCCTCTCCAACTCCTTCTCTCTTCAATGCACTCCCAAGGTCCCAGTTTAGGCTTCCTAAAGAGGATAAGCTTTAAAGAGAATTAACTGCTAGAGATGGTTTGTTTCTTCTTGGTGTTTATTAGCACATGCTATGCATACAGCTAGAAGAAACTATGGAGTTTTGTCTGAACTGAATGCTTTGGAGTTTAAAAGAGGATGCTGGTAATAATTATGCTGGTACAATAAATACAACTGAATATACCAGGTAAGCTGGGCTGAGGGTTACCTTATTTATCACAGAAACTTGGTCATGTATGCAGTGCCCACCAAGCATCTTCTAAGGCTCTGATGAGCCTTCAGGACTCCGGGAATATAGGAAGCAGCTAGAATCCAGAGGGCTGTGCTCCAAGAGCCCCGAGGAGGTTCACCAGTGACTTCTAGTTGGTTTTGCTCACTGACCATGCTTTCTGGAATCTTGTTGTTGTCAACTCTCTTAAATATGTAAAAGTAATTAGAGCAGCAATAATTTCATCAGAAAAAGAAAACGTAAATGCTGCTCCTAGTTTTCTCAGAGAAGAAGGTGTGTTCCCATCACATAGTGCATATGGCTTTTTGGAGTTTCCTGTGAACCAGAGAGCTGCAAATCCTCCAAAGAGGATCTTGAAAGATGTGCACAGGCTGTGTTCGAGAACCCTCAGAGTTTTCTGGAGTTGTACTTCAGGATTTTTAACAAAGTTACTGGTTTGTTTGTTTACTTCATGTGAGTGAAATAGTACTGACTCTAATTCCCCTTTCTTCCTTCATGTGGGACTTTGGGCTTTACCCTGTAATAGGACCTTTACTTTCATGTTTAGCTAAGAATATGCAAGAAGGAAGGTAGCCTCCATCCATCCTGCCTCAGTGTTACACATGATGATAGTAGAAAAGTCACATCTCTTACTACAACCTTGATTCCCAAGCTGTACCCTCAATATTTCCATATATATTACATCAAAGAATCAAAGATTAGGGTCCTTGAATTTTGATCTGTCCAAACTCTTTGACTGCTAAGTAGTTTTGAGATGTAGAATTAGGAGAAGAAATAAATTAACATGTTCTGGCAATGAAAATGCAGACTTTAGTGACCAACTTCAGAAAGATGCAGCTCAGGAGAATGCAGCCTTGAGCATGCATCGTGCATTCTGATGTCTGGTTTGAGACATGGCCTCCTCTTGGCCAGTGCTCTCTATAAAAGGCCTCTATTCTAAGACAGGACAGAAGAGAGCACATGTAGAAACAAAGAAGAGAAAGTAGAACAAGTCAGAAAATGAAGAAATTACTATCATTAAATGCTAAGCAGTAGGAACGGTCAATCTGGAAGAAGCACAAAATAAGAATAAAATAGCTTTTGCAGTGTTGTTGAGGGGAGGGGAATCACTTGTTCCCTGTGTTAACAAAAGGTCTCACACATCCAGGGCATGAGACTATGCCTGGCAGCTCTCACAGGCTTAGTGCCCTGGGCTCAGTGGGGCCAGCAGGAAGGTCAGGAGGGCATTAGTGTAGGCACCATGTGACCCCAGCCATCAGGCCAGAGCCTTGAGCCCCTGTACCTTGGCAGATGCCAGAGTGCTGCAATGGAGTCCATCCTAGGAGGAAGAGTCAGGTAACAGGACATACATAGGCTGTTGATTTTTAAAAGAAACAAGGCATCTCTTCCCAACCAGAAGGAACCAAAGGAAAAACTGTTGCTAGGGTTGTTCACCAGTTTTGCTGACTGGTGAAGGGGCTTAGAGAGGGTGGCTGTTTAGTTTCTCTTCACATTCACACCTAAGAGAGACTTCTGCTTCCAGGCAGCGTGCGGTAGGGAGTGGCAAGCCACCACTCCTGCTACCATGACTAGAAAAAATAATAATAATAATAAGTTAGAAAGCCCTCTTTTAAAAGACACTGTGGAACTATGCAAGGAGAGAAGACTTGAGAAAGTAGAATTTTGGACAAGCTGAGATTGCTCCTCTGGGAGCATTTGCTGAATTTTGGCACAGGCTAAGGACCAGGCTTACTATGGGTGGAATGACTCTAAGAGCAAAGAGAAAACAGCAGAACTCATACTAGCCAGGTGAGCTGGCATAGAGATTAGAATTGAGAGGAGCGCCTAGTGCAGGGGATTTACTCCATAAGACATTGGCTAAGCGCAGCACTGAGGTGGGGGCATTGGGCCAGAAAGGCTGCCTGCGACCTGTAGTTTCCAAGCACTGAGGATAACAGTCAAGGCAGAGCAAGCACACAGATCTCAGCCTCAAGATACCTAAAGACAGAGGTGGACTAATTTCTTAGCTAAAACTTCCATTTGGCCTCAAGCTAGTTCAGTACCTTGTCACATCTATTAACAGAGGAAAAGGAGAAGACTCTGGAGGAAAGTAACACTGATCTCAATTGCTGAAACTATAAAATATCTGAAATAAGGACATAGTGGATATGTTCAATAGCAGGTCCCAGCAAGAAGAGAAGATTAGTGAATTCAAAGACAGGATAATAGAAAATGTACAAATTGAAGCATGGTAAGAAAGAAGAACAAAGTGTGAGATGTCTGGGACACACTTAAATGAAATAATGTGTCACTGGAATACCAGAAGGAGATGAGGGATAAGAAGAAATGTTTGATAATAGCTGAGAACTCCCCCAATTGATGATAGATATTAACTCAAATAGTTAAGAAACTTAGCAAGTCCAAGCAGAATAAATAGAGCCATATCATAGGCAAACTGCCAAAAAACAAACATAAAATCTTTATAATACAGGAAAGATACATTCCCTTCCAAGGACCAAGATCAGGAAGTGTGGCTCACTCTTCAAAAGAAACTATGGAAGCCAGGAAAAATAAAAGAAATGACATCTTTAAACTGCCAGAAGAAAAAGCTTGTAACCTAGCAGTCGATCTCCAGGGAAATTGTCTTTCAGTAATGAAGGCAAACATTTTTTATATTAAAACAATATTAATATGTACTTTGATATAATTTCTTCCTTATAGATAATAGCTTGTAGACTGTTTAGATTTCTAAAAGGAAAAAAATGAATTACAATGTTTTCTTTGAAGCTATAATTTCCATATCTTTAAAAATGAAGCCAAAGTAAAATGGTATTGTGCTATTATGGTCTAGAATGTCTGTACCCTCCATGACATCTCAGTATACATAAATGACTTGCCAACACTTGGGCAACTGAGATGAGACACATGGCCCCCAGGGTATGGGAAGAAGTGTGGGCAGTATTCCCCTAATGGCTACCTGTGGGTACTAAAGTTCTAAGAAGAAAAACATATCAACGGCCAGGAAGAATGAGAACAAGGGGTGATCAGGCAGTGAGGACAATAACCAAGCAGAGAGGGGATAAAAAGCAGAGCCGGGAATGAGGTCGCAGGAGGGAATGAAGTCATCACAAAACTGAGGTTTGACAATCCTGGACTCATGGCAAGATGTTCCTTTTGATCATCTCTGACAATCGCATTGAAAGCAGATCCCTGGGGATGTGTAAAATGGAGATGGGAAACATTGGTAATTCTCAGAGGGAAAATTAGATGGTGCCTTCATTTCTGGCCCAGTGCTCTGAAAATGTCTTATGGGTAAACATAATTGAATGAGCTTTGTGTGTATTTTTGGAAGGGTAGTTTGGCATTTCAAGATAAGACTCATAATTATAAATCAATAGGCAAAAGGGAAAACAGGAAATTGCTAGGCAAAACAGTTGTGCTATTGATTGCTCTACTCCAAGGAGGGCCATTGTCACAGAGGCTCTACAGTCCCCCTCTGAAAGCTGTGCCATTTTGAGTCCTCCCACCTGCAGTTGCAACACTCAAACCATCCTGAGAGTGTGGGAAAACTCGGCAGCAATTTCAAAAATTCATTTTTGGGAAGAGTCTGTTTTTTAAAACATTACGTAATGCTTTTTAAAAAAATTGGCATTCTGTTAGGAGCAAATAGACCAAGTTCCCTTAGGAATGAACAGGAAAACTACAGTTGACTCTGCATGTTCCAGGGCTGTGGATGCACTCCTACTAAAAAGCTAAGCAGAACAAATTTCAAGAACTTGATCAGTAGCAGCAAAAAAAAACCCCTCTCATCATTTGAAAAACATCATTGCCCTGTAGCTGCAGGGCTTACCCATGCAGATGATGGAACACCTGGAATTCTGGCACTCCTCTTGAGAAGTGTGAATTATTTACATGTTCAGTTCAATCACGTGAATTTTACTGGCCAAAGTTATGACTACATTATAGTGTATTTCATATTTGCAGTAAAATTTCAAACACACATGTCCATGAAAACCACAATGCATTGAACTTGCACTCCACTGTTTTCAACTAGATCCATCAATTTCTGTGTTTTCTTCATTCATTCATTTCCAAGCAGGTGGTTTCAAGCCCCAAAAGTTTTTAAAACATCAGTAGGGAAGACAAACTAAAATGTTTTAAATATATGATTATTAACACACATTAACATTAAATTTTTAAAATTTTACCATTTTAAACATTTTTCCCCCTCTGAATTGGAAAAAGCTGACTATTCTTTGGCTTCAGCCTGGGATTACCTGTGTTACATAGGCAATGAGTTTGAGAACTCTAACTACAGACTTTTGAAATTGTACATTGTAAATTATTTTATTACAAAATAAAGTGTGGATAGTGTAAATAAATGATTTTGAACATCTTTTGTATTTTTCCTCCTGTAGAAACATATTCACCATCATAGAAGAAATTTCATAAGGAAATTATAACAAAGGCAAAGTTCTGGACACATTAAATTAGCATTGATTTTAACTGTTTGCCATTACTTGGGAGCCCATGTTTAGGTGGTGCTTTTTACTTGCCTAGGCAGATACCTTGATACTAGACTTGGACTGTTTGAATATATAGTTACTCTTAAACACATCTTTCTGGTCAAGGAGCAGGTGATTATTTTTTTCCAAAGGAAAAGATTAAATCACGATCCACATTACTGGTTGAAGAGGGCAATCTTGTTATAATTTTGAAAAACTAATTAAAAGACATGCTGTATAATACAAAATTCCTGTTTTTTCCTTAATATATGAGAAGGTAGGGTTAGTTCACATTTACTAGGTAGACACAACCACTCATAGAAAGGTAAATCAGTAAATCTTTCGGTGGGCCTCTGTACGTTGCTGGATATGAGTGATGTTCACAGTTGGATGTAGCATGGATCATCTGCCTTAGGGGATCACAGAGCTTGGCAGGGGTAGAGTTACATAACAATGAGAGACAAGAACATAGCCATTACAGGATATGAAATGAATATGAAATCAGTGCCCCAGCACAGGTTTGGGCAGAGCCTGGAAGGTAGCAGTCACAGGTGGGTCCAGCTAAGCACCCTGGATATGGCTGTAACTCGAAGGTGCTCATGCTGGCTTTACTGAGATCCATCGCAGATAGATCTCAGCCACTGGAAGAAGCAATGATTTGTCTTTTTTTTGTGTGTTTTCTTTCTCTTTGAAAATATTGCACTCTCTCGTTAATTTTTCAGGGTCCACTAGTTCATGGATTGTGGGAACTGATGACTCATCTGCTGTCACAGACGATGCGGCAGATGAGATCATGGACCGCATTGTCAAGTCGGCCACCCAAGTGCCCAGTCAGCGAGTGGTGCCACGGGAGAGGAAGCGATCCCGGGCCAACCGCAAATCTCGTGAGTGCATTTGAGGAGGGGTGAGGGGCTCAACCCTGGAGGGATCTTCTTTTATATGCTGTTTAACCCCAAAAACAGAGACTCAGAGGCAGTGTCTGTGAATCCTCAGTAGCTGTCTCAGTGCCCACCTGTAGCTCTCAACACAAAAACTCTCACTGGAAGGTTTCAAGTTCACTACCAGTGTTGGCCGCTGTGGAGGAGGGGGTTGTGCCGCACCTGTCCAGCTTATTTGCTGTTTGTGGCCAGGCCTCTCACAAGTTACACTTTGTCCAGGAAGGTCTGAAAGGCCTTTAAGTGTCTCTCGTGTGTTGGGGTGAGTGCCTTCTTTGCCAGAGGGACCCAGGACCACTTTCCTACTAGTTAGAAGCTTGTTCCCTCACAGGTTTACCACAGCCCACCTGCATGTCAAAGGTGAAAACCAGGGTAGCAAGTGATTTGATCGTCATTAGGATGCTTACAATATATAATGTCAGCCTAGGCAGGTCAGTTTTTTCCTTTCCCCACCAAACAGGATTGAGGACATCAAAGGGATTGACTTTCCCCTTTGGTCTGCGCCTGTTGCCTGCTCTTGGAGCTGATGGGTGCGGAGCCTCTGTTGGCTGTGGCTGTGTGCCAAGTCTCCCATGGACCACTCTGTACAGAAACAGAACCCCTGTGGGTCCTTTGATGTCTGCCTGCTTTAGCGATGGCCCAGATGTTTCAGGGGCAGCTCCTGGGCTTCGGCCCCCTGCTGGATCACTCAGACAGCCTCAGCCGCTTTTTCTCTGAGATTGAGGAATGGCCAGGAGGAAACGGAGCCTGGTTGCTCCCCTGTTCTGTACCCAGAAATGAAAGAATGACCCCAGGCAGGTGAGGAGTTCACTAAGAACTCAAACACAGGGTGCACCCAGCCTGTGCCACCCATGATTCACACAGGAGGTGACTGGGGTGCGGGCTGCATGTGTTGAACCTTATGCTTCTGCTTGACTCCTTGCCATGCTTGCTTCCAGGGTGTAAAGGATGCTAAAACAGGTTCCTGCAGCCTGTGGGACCCTGCTCCCTTCATATGATCTGCTCAGTTTCTAATGGGAATTTTTCTTAAGAAAGAAAAATGACAGTTGGGGCTGAGAATGTGATTCTCATTCAGTAAGATGGGTGGGCCGCAAGTCTGTTGTTGTCAAGCTCCGAGGTGAAGTCGATTCTGCTGGCCCTTGGTACTCATTTGAGTGATGAGACTCTTGAGCTGTGATTCTCAACCTTGGATGCCCCTTAGAATATTCTGCAGAGATTTTTAAATTCCAGATATCTTGGCTTACTCAGGCCAACAGCTTCAGAACCTCAGGGGTAGGGGCTGAGGGTCCTGTCCCTTGGGAAAGTAGGGGCATCCTCAGGTGACAAATCTTCTCCAAAGGGGCGAGGCTAATCCACTACTGGCTGAATGCTACATGCCAAATCTCAGTTACTCCAGGCCATTGTGGGACTTCCATTTTTGCTTATCAGAATGGTGTTAAGTAATATTTCCTTTTGGTTTTAATTTATGTTTCCTGCACATGAGGAAGATTGAGCCTCTTGTGATATGTGACTTTTCCATCATATTTGCCCATCTTTCTCTTGTTTTTTAATAAAGAAATCCTAAGTAGCTTTTTAAGTGAAGCTTATAAAAAGGCTTTTTGAGGTCTTAAGTGAATTATCTACAACAGTAGCTTTTTTATTGCTTTCCTGTTGATTTGATAGACTGATAACCAAATGGCAGAAGCCTTATATCTATTAACTCCTGGTCTTAACTGCTATGTGCAATCTCAATGCAAGAATTACTGTGGAGTGTTTCTGGGAAGATCCTGTGGGAGGAGGACTTAGGAAGAAAAGTAGAGAAAGAACACCAGGGCAGGGAGTGAATGACAGAGGTGGGCTGGAGTTGGGCCAGGAACTTTCAAACAAAAAGGCTAATGCATGATATATCGGCCTGGTCAGTCCTTGGAGGCCAAAGAATTGGGTACCTCCTACAACTTCCATGACTGCATTGGCCCTCTCTCTGGTCTAGAAAGAGTCAGATTTGTAGATCTATAATATCACTGAGCACAATAACACAGTCATAAATAATTTTCCTCTTTAGTCTTGCCTGAAAGAGCCTGTTTTGTGGTTGAAATAAAATAATTTCCTGTGGTATCATTTCCATTCAAATTTTATGGCATATATTATTTTTTTTTTTTTTTTTTTTTTTTTTTTTTTTTGTGGTTACTGGGGATTGAACTCAGGGGCACTCGACCACTGGGTCACATCCCCAGCCCTTTTTTGTATTTTATTTAGAGACAGGGTCTCACTGAGTTGCTAAGTGCCTCATCATTGCTGAGGTTGGCTTTGAACTCGCGATCCTCCTGCCTCAGCCTCCCAAAGTGCTGGGATTACAGGCATGCGCCACCGCGCCCGGCCATATATTCTTTTTATTTAGCCAAACTCATTTACCCATTTTCTCCATGACACAGTTACTATAACAAATACAGCACCATGTGCATGTAAAATGTTTATCTGTAATGGGTTTAATATATTAATAATGGCACTGTCAACAGACAAGGAATGTTAGGCTTTGATTTTTGTTAGAAAGGAATGATGAGCCTCAACAAGGGGTTAAAGGAGTAAAAGAAAAAAAAAGCACTTTGCACAATCTATGTGAAATTTAATGGTTTGGGCCTCACTGTGGAACAATGCTGTGTTTGATTGTTTAATGGTGGTGCTGAGGCAGGGGATAATGAATAACTGACATGTTTGGGCTATAACTTATTTGGCTAAAGACAATCATAGTTCACCTAGTGCAGGAAATCAAACAGAACCCATCCCATAGCCTGGAAATTTATGACCTGCAAGCCACTTGAGGATCCTCAGAGATAATTAAATGTCTGCTTTCGTGTGTAATGTTGGGGACGAGGACTCTACACCTCAAACAGCCTAATGCCTGGCATGTTGTCACATGAGACATGCCAAGGGTGTCTTAATCCATTTATAGGTTCTTGTGGCTCGGTTTGCTGCTTTCCCAGCAAGTGCTGGTAAGTGTTTCATTAAGTAAAATATTTCAAATTGCATAGATGATTTCTAACCTGTGGAATGGTCCATCTCCCTCATCTCATATATTCTTTGATTCCAAGCAAGGTTCTCCAGTTGGATGGTGATCCTGACCCAGGGAGAAAGTTCCCAAAGCTCTTTTTTATGTTTTCATATTTTGGCTTCCCTTTTCAGCATATGGGAGCATTGCTTTGTCCCAGAGCTGATTGTCCTCTTAGGTTCCCTAGATGTTGGCCTTGACTAAAATATGGTGTAGCTCAAGGACATTTGAGGGGTTCTCCCAAGTCCAATGCTGCAGGGCAGGCTCTCGTAGCTGGGGAGGAGAAGCAGCCTCCCCATGTCACATTCATTGTTTTTCATCTCAGATCCATCTTAGAAGGAAGGCCCGCTCAGCTGGTTGCCTGTCTGTCACCTTGAGTTCAGCCTGTGAAAGAACAGAGCTAAGTAGCTAGGGATTAGGGACTTTTATCTTTTCCCAGCAGAACCCAGGCATTGTCATGGTTGAAAGGCCAGGTGCCCCTTTTTTCTGCTGAATTTTCCTCCATGGGGGTTTCTGGGCATTGCTGGGAGTTTTGTCCGTGGAGTTTTGGGCTCAAGGTCAAATTTCTGTAAAAATGTCATCAATTGTATATGACCTACAAGTAGTTGGGAACTTAAGGTTGGTGACACCTATGAGAATAGTTGGCTCAGTGGGGAGATGTCAGGGTCTACTGGGAAAGGAACAGGCGCCTCTGACTGTGCACCCTGATCCCCACCCTCACACCATGATCACCTCCCTATTGTATGTGTGTGCATCCTGTAAGCATCAACCTTCCTCTTGAAGGGTCAAATACTTCACATTCATTTGATGTAACTAAAATTTTATTTCTTTTGCAGAACATGAAGGGATGTAGCATGCTATCTGATAAGTCAAGTTTCTTGGAGATAGAAAATTATTGAATCTTAAATATATTGAATCTATTTTAGAGAAAACAGAAGACATGACTCACAAAACATTAGATTTAGCCCTGGACCAGATCAGTGCACAACATAATTCACTTGTCCTTACTTTTCCAAAGTGGTGTTTGAAAATATCCAGGGTTGTTTTTTTTTTCTTTAACTAATCCCATTAAGAAAAATCTCCCTGTGTTTTATTTAAATAGTTCTTCCTTACTTACCCTGAACCAATTATATGTTCTTTCACAGGGGAAGTTAACATGGCAGTAGGCCAGAGAGTTTTTTAAATTAATGTTCTTGGAACAAAATAAAGATGTGGGAAGAGACGACCAGGGTTTCTCAATCAATTAGATTCTTCTCAACAATCATGTCATTAGAATTTACTCAACACTTCATGATTTTTAGAACTCATTAAAGATGCACTGACCCCTTGTGCAGCTGAGGATACCCACCCAATATACACAGGACAGGTGGATAAATGGAACAATCCAAGAGGGTGCTGAAGATCTCCTTGAACCCAGGTGGGGGGTCAGAGGACCACCTGGGCTCCAGAGCAGGATCAGGCCAGAGGCCAGGACTTCAGTATGGCAAAATGTCAGGAAGCTGGGCTCAGTTGGAAGCCTCGAGGTGAGAGAGATGGATCTAGGGAGAGTACGAAGTGCTTCACTGCACTCAATAGCTCTCTGGCTGTTTCATTTTGAGATAAATCATCCTCCCAAACAAGGAACTGGCACACTGAAAGAGGAGGCTGGGCTTTCAGTCCCTTGCCATGTCTGTCCAGATGCCAGAAACCCATTTAGCCCAGAGTGCAGGTTCAGAAGTAGGGAGGAACAATGAAAGAGGAATCTGAGAATCTAAGAATCTGTCTCTCCTATCTCCCAGAGCTGTTTCTGAGAGGGTACAAGAGAGGATTCCTATAAGAGTGTTCTGGAAAGCACCCAGCACCTTCCTGATGGGATGTCATAGTATTTCATTGTCTTTGCCACCAAGTTCCAATAAAACCCATTTTTATGGTCAGAAAATCACACATGCATTCAACAGAGATGGGTGACTGGATTCCTCATGGATTACTTGGGTGCCTGCATGGGTGACTGGATTCCCCATGGACTACTGAAGGCAGTAGTGCCAGCCCCAGGGATGACAGATGGGCACCTGTGACAAGTTCCCACCTCCCTCTCTCCTTCCTTCCCTGCTATCTAGGTTATTTTGTGCTACTGTTCAAGAGACTCATGCAAGTGGGGATCTGAAACTGTCTGCAAGTACTTAAGAGCTTCTGTGCACAGTCACACTTCCTCAGTGGTCACTCTGCTCTCTCACCCCCACCCCACACTGTCCACCTCACCCCTGCTGCCTCTAAGTAAACCAGACCTATCTTCACTGCCCCCAGCATGCTGGTGTAATGGCTTTGCACCTGGGCACACAAAGGCTATAGTGTTGGCACAGTTTTGGGTTAGTATTGTTATGACATCCAGAGAGAGAACTGATGAGCTGGACTTAATCTGGAAAGGGGGGTAAGGCAGTTTTGTCTGGCCCAGGACTTGAAATACTGGTGAAAACCCAACGTGTGGATTTCCGAGGCACCCTTCCCTCTTATGAGTAGACTTTCCAAGTTGATGTGGGTTCTCCCAGAAAATGGTTTTGAGAACGTTTGTTTCTTTTCTTTCCTCCCAAGCCCAGCTCTGCTTTACTCCTCACTCCATAACATGACTCATGGGCAGAGCTGGCTTTTGTGTTTTCATTGATTACCTTCTCGTCAGTTCCTGCTTAGAAATTGAAGAGATTCGTAAGAAATATGGATGCTAATGTAGCCAGTTATAGAGGAATGTGCCATTGTAGGGGCTCTGCTACACCAAGGAAACCATGGCCATGCTTGATGCATGAGCATTTCTGAGAGCTGTCTCAGCATGAGTGGATGTCATGTTGTTAGGTGGAACTGGGAGACAGACTTCAGCCCTGTTCCCACAAAGCACCTTCCTGAGGGCCCTGCCTTTCCCCTTGTCTCAGTCTGAGGGCAGTGATTTAAGTCAGGGTCCGTTGGGAAAGGTCCAAATGCAGTGTTGTGGGCCTCTCCCAGAGACCCTTGTTCACTGGATCTGAAGCTGAGATTAAGTTGGGTAGGTCTGGAAACCTCTGCTTTGTTATTGTTCCAGGTTGGTTTTAACTTTTTGAGAGTTTTTAGATATGCAGAGAAGTTACAAAAATAGTACAGAGAATTGCCTTGCATCCTTTACCCAGCAACCCTGAACACAACAGCTTGCATGGTCACAGGACAATTTATCAAAACTAAGAAATTAACATTGGCAGGATGTCCACTCTCACCACTTCTATTCAATGTAGTTCTTGAAACTCTGGTCAGAACAATGAGGCAAGAAAAGAAAATTAAAGGGATACAAATAGGAAAATAAGAAATTATCTATTTCTAGATGACATGATCCTATACTTAGAAAAAATTCCACTGAAAGTCTAGAGCTGATGAACAAATTCAACAAAGTAGCAGGATATAAGATCAACATAGGAGAATCAAGAGCTTTCCTATACTCCAAGTATGAATGTGCTGAGAAAGAAATGAGAAAAACAATTCCATTCACAAAAGCCTAACCAAAAAAAAAAAAAAAAAAAAAAAAAAGTGGGAATAAACCTAACCAAGGAGGTAAGAGAGACCTTCTATGATTAAAATTATAGAATTCTGAAGAAAGAAATTGAAGATCTTAGAAGATGGAAAGACCTCACATGTTTATGGATAGGCAGAATTAAATTGTCAAAATGACCATACTACCAAAAAAAAGCAATCTACAGATTCAATGCAATCCCCATTGAAATACTAGTGACACTTTTTACAGAACACAACAACAAAGTCCTAAAATTTATATAGATCTAGATAAATAAAAGACCTAGAAGAACCAAAGCAATCCTGAGTAAGAAGAGCAATGCTGAAGGCATCACAATATCTCATCTTAAACTATATATAATATATATAGTTTATAGTATATATAGCTAGAGTAACAAACATCCTGGTAGTATAAAAAAAGTAATAATAGTATAAAAACAGACATGAAGATCAATGAAATAGAATTGAAAAACAGAGATGAATTCACATAAATACAGTCATCTGATCCTAGACAACGGTGCAAAAAATATACGTTGGAGAAGAGAGAGCCTTTTAAACAAATGGAACAAACTTGATATCCATATGTAGGAGAATAATACTAGATTCCTGTTATAGTTTAGTTGTGAGGTATCCCCCAAAGGTTGGTGTGTGAGACAATGCAAGAAAGTTTAGAGGTGACATGATTGGGTTATGAGGGCCTAACCTGATCAGTGTATTAATCTGATAATAGGGATAAACTGGGTGGTAACTGTAGGTAGGTGGGGTGTGGCTGGAGTAGTTGGGTCATTGAGGGTGAGCCTTTTGGGTATATATTTTGTGATGAGGGGAGTCTCTTTCTGCTTCCTGATTGCCACCTCCTGAGCTCTTTCCTCTGCTACACTCTTCTGCAATGATTTCTGCCTTACTTCAAGTTCAGAGTAGTAGAATCAGCCAGTTATGGACTGGTATCCTGAAACCATGAGTGCCAAATAAACTTTCTCCTCTAAAATTGTTCTTGTCAGTTATTTTGGTCATAGCAGTGAAAAAGCTGACTAAAAAAAATCCCTCTCTCTCTCACCCTGCACAAAAATTAAAATGGATCGAAGACCTAGAAATTAGACCAGAAACACTGCAACTATTAGAAGAAAAATAGGGAGAACACTCTAACTATTGGTGCAAGAACTGAATTCCTAATGCTCAAGAAATAAAACTGAGAAACAATGAACAGGATGCCATAAAGTAAAAAGCTGCTGCACAGTAAAGGAAACAAAAGCATGAAAAAGCAATCTATGGGATGGAGGAAAATCTTTGCCAGCTCTTCTTCCAACAGGGTATTAATATTCAGAAAAAAGAACTCAAAAAGTTTAACATCAAAAAAAAAATAACCATCCAATCAATGATTGGGCAAAACAGACACTTCTCAAAAGAAGAAATATAGATGACCAACAAATACATGAAAAATGTTCAATATCCTTAACAATCAGGAAAATGCAAATCAAAACTACACTGAGATTTCATCTCCAGTTAGAATGGCAATCAAGAATACAAATAACAATAAATGCTTATAAGCATATGTGGAGAAAAGTACACTTATGCATTGTTGGTGGGGCTTCAGATTAGTACAACCACTTTGAAAAGCAGTGTGAAGATTACTCAACAGATTAGAAATGGAACCACCATATGACCCAGTTATCCCACTCCTTGGTATTTATCCAAAAGATCTAGAATCAGCATGCTATAGTGATGCATGCATTAAAATGTTTATAGGAGTTCAGTTCACAATAGCCAAGTTGTGGAACCAGCCCAGGTATCTGTCAACAGAAGAATGGATAAAGAAAATGTGGTATATATACCTAATGGAATTTCACTTAGCCATAAACAAGAATGATGTCATTTGTTGGTAAATGTATGGAACTGGAGAACATCATGATAAGTGAAATAAGCCAGATTCAGAAAGTCAAAGATCAATGTTTTCTTTCAAATGGGCTAGAAAGAGATTCTCCTGTCTTAGCCTACCAAGTAGCTAGAATTACAGGCATGCCACTGTGCCCAACCATTTAAGGCATCTTGAACTTCTACAAAGTACCTATGATCCTAGGCATACTGCTCCCCAGGATAGTAAGTATAAAATCTTTAGAATCTTAAGGTTAAAAAACCCCAAAATTTATTTCCAAATCCTGTTCAACATTATATGCAAAAAGAAAAAAAGAAAAACCTGTCAGTGATCTGAAGGTGAAAGATCAGAAATAAACTTCCGTTTGGAACTAAAATGGTCAGCTCCTCATCAATATGAAAGATTGTCAGAAGCATCCTGCCAGCCTTCATCAGGGCACAGCTATCTCTAGTGTGGCTGTGATCCAAATGTCCTGCCTAAATCCCTTCTCCACAACTGTGTATGTGATCAGATCTCTCTGTATACACAGTAAATGACAACTGCTTTCCCCATGGTTCTCAGATTCAACTGGTTTTAACCAAGAGTGACCATTTTGTAGGATTAAAAAAACCGCCCTGATCTCTAAGGGGTGAGGAGGAGAGTAAAAACTTGTTTTCCACCTGATTCCCACAGTCCTGTGCTGCATGTTGACTGCAGAGGTGCCCTGCTTCAGAACCCCACTCCCCATCACCATGGCATTGAGAAAGCTGTCACAAGTGTCTGGGGGCACAGGGTTGCTGCTCGTGTCAGCCAAGAGACCCATACTGTGTGTGGAAAAGCCTTGAAGCAGACAAAGATAAACATATCCAGTCTGCTATTAAGCAACTTCAGGGATGAGAGCCAGTCATATGGGAGAGCATTCAATGGGATGCAGATATAGGGAATGGAGAGAGACCGGATATGCTCACTTGACAACAGCCTTCATTTGATAGAAGAGTTATAAAGGTTTGGTTTGTGCATTTCCATATCCTGCAGCCTGTTTGTGAGTGCCCTTGTTTTCTTATACCCTGAGCACTGTTTTGCTTTTGGGAAACTTTGAGAGCCAACTCCCAGTCTGGACATATTCTGCTGCCCTGAGCATTTCTCTTTATCCCTCTTCCCTGTCAGAACCTAGCCTGGATCCTCCATATGCAACACTTGGCTCAGGGTATATGCTCAGGAACATTTCCTGAATGATGAACAAACTGACCATCAGATAGATAAATGAGTAGCAGTCAGGCATGGCTTGAATCAGGGCACAAAACTGATTTCAGCTGATTACTTTCATTTGTCTTTTCAAGTGGTGAAGTGAACTAACTTTGACTCTTTAACAAAGGGAGGGGTCAGTTCTCAGGTTCTTTTACATTACACCAAAGGGTTGATATCTAAGAGAACTTTACCAGTATTGATGTGAAGGTCCACAGAAAGTAGGATTCCATTAATGGGGCAGATTTTTCTGTGACTACTCATTTTGGGGGGAAGTCATCTGGTAAGCAAAGGAAACTAAGCCATGATGGCTTTTTTCCACAATAGAGGACCCTTGGGAGGAGAAAGAGGTTCCCTCATGGTCTGAAGCATCAAAGCTGAGTGGGGGCCCCCAGGGGCAAGCACAGCCTCTGTGCAGTGAGACAGAAAGGCAGCACCATTTAGCTTTGATCTGTCCCCAATTTCACTGCAGAAGGCCCATGTCTATTAGGAAATTATTACATGGGATAATGGTGCCAGAGTCTTATGCAAGGTTTTATATGCACTGAACACAACAGTTACAGGACTAGAGCAAATGTGTGATCAGAAGTGTTTAAGAAACATTTTCAAACACCTTTATGGATAAAATTCCCATCAGTCTGTGGGGGCTTCTATAGTCATTCACCCTGGAATATATTCCTACAAAGATGACAGTCTCCAGGCCCGTGTCCATGCTGCCTTCTATGGCTAATGGAATTTGAAATGCCTGCTAGTACAGCAGTATTTTGAATCTTGGTAAAGTGGTCTTAGCTGTCTTTCCTTGTTAAGAATGAGAGATATTTTTATCTTATTTTCTTCTATTAAAAATGACCTTTCTTTAACAAACACTTTGTTTAAAGAACATAGGCAGTTATTACAAACTAGTGTTTTTATTGCTGCCCCATAGAACAAATTCCATTACTCAGTTTGCAGTCTGCCTGCAGCCAAGACTCTGGAGCTAAACATTTGGTCTGGTTGAGTTCAACGTGACGTCAGGAGTCTAAGGCGCCAGTTTGGGCAGGGTGAGGGAATGCAGGAAGAGCTGTAGATAGATAGGTCTGGGAGCCAAAGCTAGGCTTGGAAATAGAGTGGCATAATTTGGGGGTACCCCTTGCCATTCTTAAAGAATCCATATTTAGTGTCTGAGTCTTCCTTGAAACTTTTAATTCTTTAAATGTTGAACACACAATAGACTTTCTATAAATGATTTGTTCACTGACTAATCAACACATTAGATACTGGCTCCTGTTCAAAGCTAGCTATTAATAAATTTTAGCCTGTTCATTCCACCATGATCCTGGGTCTTTCAGTTTTTTTGCTATCAACTAAATGAACTTTTGTCCACATGATGAGGCAGGGAATTTGGGGTGTTGCCTGCTTTCCTGTGAGGTGGGCCCCTGGCTTCTGGAGAGGGAATGAGGGGAACTGGGTCTGGTAGGAGAAAGGGAAAGACTTTAAGGGTGAGCTTGACCTTTGTACTTTGATTAAAAGCTTGTTCTCATCTCAGGGAATGGCTCACTTGGGATTTAGAGTGGAAGGTAGATCCATGACACAACTTTTCTGAAAATAGAATAAATACCCTGAACTCGTGTAACCTTAAAAGAAATACAGAGTAGGCCAAATATGATTTGTAAATTAAGGAAAATGTAACTGGTTGATCTTTCAAATGAAAGGACTTGTCTCGGAAGGGACAGCTGCCTTCTCATTCACCCTGATCCAGCCTTTATTCCGACATCCAAATTGATTAATACCAAACAATGGGAAAAGCCATATTGCCAAGATAAATGCAGTCAAAGTCTGTGTCAGTTAAATATGAGCATCCAGTTTCTAGTGATGGCCACTGCTAAAGGTGTGCTCACTGCCTTCTTGAGCTTTGTGTTATTTTATAGAAAACATCCACCAAACCCACCCAGAAGTTTGGTAGTTTGCTCCTTGGCATCCATTCTGCAAGGAGTCACTGATTACTTTATCATTGTCCCTAAGGGTCCTTTGATAAATTGAGACTGAGGCCCATAACACTTATGGAGAAACTCATCCTGTCTGCTGCCCTGGGTCTTTTAACGCCTGGCTCTATGGAGCCACGAATCCTCCGTTATGTCCCCAGCTATCCTTGATCCTTCTGCAGACCCATAGGATTGTTGAAGTTTGCTGACCTCCTCACCACGCACTAATTATTTTACCTACTTTCTGTCATTGGAGTGTGTGCATTTCCAAGCTCTATGACTACTTTTTCAGCTCTGTTAACACTTTGTGTGCTGGGCAGAGAATGTGCTCTCCACTTGCCCTGAGCACTTGTGTAGTTTGCACCCATTTCTCAGAAACCCAGTAAAGAGAAGCCTCCTCCTTTTTCCCTTCTTTATTAGCCCCAGTTCATGCCCCCTTGCTCTTCTGGACAGTCTCAGCTTCAGCTCACCCTGTTGGATCCCCAAGATTTTTTCTACCCTGGGTGCTTCAGCAAGAGCAGGGTAGTGTGCAACATCCCTGGGCTTCCCTGGTGGTACTTGGGGAGAGGGGAGACTGGTGTACTGACTTCTGTATGCCTCACTCACAACACCTCCTTCTCTTCTTTTGTCTCTGCCTGTGATCTGTGGATGCCACTGCAGTGCGAAGAACCCTGAAGAGCGGCCTGACTCCAGAAGAAGCCAGAGCCCTGGGCCTGGTTGGCACCTCCGAGCTGCAGCTGTGACTCTCTTTGGGCACCATCCGAAGTGTGCTGAGCAGAGAGAGGACCTGCTCCTGCTTCACAGAACCCCTCTGGTGGGGAAGTGGGGGAGACTAGGTGTCACCACTTGGCTTCAGTTGCCCACTGCGCATTGATGTGGATTTCTAGAAATCTCCTGCACGAACTTTCCTCCTCATGTCAGCCATGTTTCTCTTATTTCCTGGACACTTGGTTTATTAGTTCCAAAGTGTGACACCTTTTCTGGGCAAGAAACAGCCCTTTTAAAGAACAAATCACTCCTGTCACAGTTGTTATGGTAATATGAGGCAATCTGATTAGATTCACAGACTGGTTCTCCACAACACCAAAATATCCAGATGTAAACTCCAACTTGTACACAAAAGAAAGCACAGATTGTTTACCAGTTGTGGATTTTAGATGTACTAAATGTTTATACAAATTCATAAATGTACACCATGTTTCAAATACTAAATAAATAGAGTTTAATGCCAAAATGAGAAATTTTTTTTTTGTCCTGGGTGTAGTAACTTATGAAGGCTTGCCTCTTTTCGGTTTCATCAGGACCCTTGCTTGGAAAGACCTTCAGGGCCTTTGGGTGACATTTCATTGACACAGAGAGTAGCACCAGTAATGCACTCTTAGATGCTCCTGATTTAAGTAGGCACAGTCCTTGTTGCAGGATGCATTACCTGCTGTTGACCTAATACATATAACCTTACCTGTGATGTTTGAGGGTTGGTTGTGATGCCAGAGCACAATTAAGAGTGGCTTTTTACACATCTGAACTCTTCTGCAACTCACTCTCTTGTCTTTTTTGTTA
Source organism: Tamias sibiricus (assembly GCA_025594165.1). Classification (NCBI taxonomy): domain Eukaryota; kingdom Metazoa; phylum Chordata; class Mammalia; order Rodentia; family Sciuridae; genus Tamias; species Tamias sibiricus. Next base: position 46,442,471 of record CM046671.1, on the reverse strand, counting down.
TTAAAAAAAAAAAAAAAAAAAAAGTGTCCAAAAATTTACCTAAGTCACCAAAATAAAGTGGAAATTCAAAGCTCTATCTATAGAGAACAGAATTGCACATTTAGTATTTGGCTCTCAAAGTGATCAAGATCTAAGGTGTCCAGAGGGGAAGGCACTGTAAAGGGCTCTCAGCAATTATAGGGCAACACTGGGGACCTGGTGTTTAGGAAGTGGTCTAGGCCTCCACAGGAACTCTTTGGCCCAGGGTCACATGGTTCTCTACGAAGAACCTCTGACTCCAAAACCAGGGAAAGGTTAGCCATTGCAGTTGGTATTTTGAGAGGTTGGAAGATTATTCCATCTTTGCTTCACCTTCAAAACTTCTGTGCCTCTGCTTCTGGGATATGTGATTTATAGACAATGTGCAGTAGTATTGCCTAAGAAGTCAAAATAATATATTCACAGTATAGGCCCCTGTGAGTGTCGCCACTAATGGAGAGACAGCTTTTTCAAGCAGGCATTAGTGAAATGATACCTAGTGGATGGAAGCACCCAAGGAAAGCCTGGAACTGTAAGTAAAGTTTGTAGATTATAGACCATTGAGTTTATTTAATCACCTTTTTGAAAAGGATACACAGTTGTTAATATTAATTTCCCTTAGAGTTCTAAATAACATATAATATTCCACACCTGATTTAGTGGTTTATGAGGGCATTTGCTTGTTACCTTGGCACTGAATACAAACACGGAAAACTGTCACATGGGATAGTGATGTATAAACAGAAGGAAGCACATTTTTTTGGTCACTATTTAGTGAACAAATACTTTGATATCCTTTTGGGGGCCCTGGTCATTCTGAGAGTTATTGCTTTAGAAGGTCACATTCGGGAGGAAGTAACTGAATGAACCTAATGTTAAATTTTGGAATCAAAACTTCTCAGAAGAAGGAAGCAATGTTAACTAATTTCTTGCTTACAGTGAAGAGGGTCTCTTTTATTGGGAATGGCATTTTGAAAACACTCTGTAGTATGGATGTAACATAGGGCAGAGGCTGCCACCCTAGTCTCCAGATTGAACTCACTTGGGTGCATAGAGAACTACCATCTCTGTCCCTCCACCAGAGATTGTGATTTAGTTGGCTTGGAGTGTGTCCTGGATTGTGGAATGTTTAAAAGTCTCATCTTCCCCTGGGTTCTAATGTGAAGATGAGTGTGGAAACCACTGAGTTACAAGGTATTTTTTGGTACCAGGGATTGACTTCAGGGGCACTCTACAACTGGGCCACATCCCCAGCCCTTTTTGTATTTTATTAGAGACAGGGTCTCACTGAGTTGCTAAGTGCCTTGCCATTGCTGAGGCTGGCTTTGAACTCGCAATCCTCCTGCCTCAGCCTCCCAAGTGCTGGGCTTATAGGTGTGCGCCACCGTGCCCGGCTCACAAGGTATTTTTTATCCTTTTTTCTTCCCTGGGGTAGGGGTCAGTGATTAAAGATGGTATTTTTGAGACATTGGGAAAACTAAACATTCACCAATACAAAACTGGTTTTTAATCACTATTGTTAATCTAAAATAAATAACAGAGTGACTGCCTCTCCAGGACAGCTTATTCAGGAATAGCAGGGGTACTGCAATCCAGGATATGGTGCCATGGTGAGCTATGGTGCACTGCTAGGCCCATTTGAGGAAGTTGGGGCAACGGGAAGCTCCTAAAGACAGAAAAGTATGCGTACTGGTTACAGGGTCTTATCACAGGCCTTGACAGTTCACTAGTGGAGGCTGTCAGGTGTTCTTATGCTGGTGGATAGTTTTCTTTGTACGGCTATCTGTCCTTGTGGACTAGCTGTCCTTGTGCGTGATTCATGGAGCCAACTGTGGCTTAGAAAAAAATTCCTGTGGCTTTTTCTCCTTCTTTTTTTTTTTTTTTTTTTAAATAGGCATAGTGTGCAAATTGCCCCTTCTTCATGGCCTCTGGGCTCCATATTATTAGGGTTAGACATAAAGTGACTTTATTTTGATATTGGTAACTTCCTTTTAAAAAATTTTTATTCTTTTTAGTCATACTTGACAGTAGAATGTATTTTGACATATCATACATACATACATGGAGTATAACTTCCCATTTTTGTGGTTGTACATGATGTGAAGTCACACTGATCCTATATTCCTATATGAACATAGGAAAGTTAATGTCCAATTCATTCTACTGTCTTTCCCGTTCCCATCCCCTATCTTTCCCCCTATTCCCCTCTGTCCAATCCAGTGAAACATATGGCCTTTGGTTTTTTGGGATTGGTTTACCAAAGGCCGAATGTTTTAAAATGAGAATGCTGACTCACAGTAAGCCAGAGGGTGGGGAAGAATGGAGTTTCACTGGATTGTGCCAGGGCTGGGGAAAAAGCTGGGAGCTTACTGGGAGTCATGGGAGAAAGTTACCAATTAAAAATAAAATTTTAGTTTATCAACCATTCTGAAGCCATTTCTGGTTTTGTTTTGATCAGAAATCATTTTATCAGACAGTAAAAATAACACTGAATTGCCTAAGGCATGAAATATCTTTGCAACTGCAGTGAAGATATACATTAAAATACATCAATTGTGTCAAAGAAGATGGTTATTTGGTAGAAAAATGAGTTGTTTGCTAGGTAATTCAGAGGGAAAGTGAACTCTGATTTTAAAAAATAAATACTATTGAAAGCATCTCTGTGCGAGTACTTGATATTTAATAGAACTCATAGCCATTCTGTTTTCATCTTCTTTTTAAAAAATTGAGCATAAGAGGTGATGAAGACTTTTCTCTAAAGACACAAGGAGGAAGTGATATATGCTTGTGTCATTAGCTGCTGGTTATTTTTTGTTCTTTTAGAATCCTTAAGACAGATGCATATTGGATAGTCATGGTCAGCTGTGCTTCTGGGCACAAAATATGTAGCACAGAGTGAATTAGGTGAGATTAAACCAGGGGTGAGCCTCACTGCTTGTATCTTTGGTCACCCTTTGGCTAGTCCTCACTGCTTTCACCCTTGTCGTCTGGGAGGCCTGTTCACAACATATTTTATTCATATGAGAATGACTGGTTGGATATTGAAAACATCTGGGTGGATGACTTCATTCTGCTTGCTACATCTATCAAAGGTAGGTACTGGATAGGGCCTAGGTGCTAGATGCTATAGGGAGCATACAGACGTGTAATTAAAGATGCCATTTCCAAGACTGCAAATTAAGATACACTGATAATAAGATTTTTGCGCCACAGCTAGTGAGCATGGCAAGAAGCAGTCTACAAGATAATATTTGGATGTCAAAATATTCAGAACATTGGTAATATATTTTATTATGGCTGTTTTCTCCATTAATTTTGCTTGGTTGTCTGTTTCTATTGTTCTGTCCTTAAGTACAATGCAGCTCTTGATTTTGCAAAAAATTTTGAATGGCTGATTCAAATTTAATCTATTAATGGTTGATGGGACTCCACACCAAGTAGGATGGCTTTCCAGAGTAGTACAAGTCTCTATCTCAACAACCACTGGAAGACACAGAAGAGACAGGTAAAATGACTAAAGTTCACTGAGTGGTACTGACTGAAGTATTCGATCTCAAGAGGGCCCTCCTTCCGGGGTGGTGCTTCACAGTGCTCTGAGGTGAAGGTAGACTGGAGCTGGATCTTTGGGGACAACTATTGGTGTATAGGCACAGGAGAACAAGGTAGTGTTTTTTTTCCCTCAGTTTTTTTAAAAAAATGCATTGTGATTATACATAATAGTAGAATCCATTGTGGCATATTCATACATGAACACAATATAAGCTAGTGTTTTTTAAGGAAAGGGAGAGTAGAGCTGGGTAGGTTACACAAATAGTAGGAAACAAAGTTTGGATCACATTACAAAAAAGGATGGGGGAAGAAAGTACTAACTTCTCTGAATTTTCACCTATGTACTAGTTCTTTTTTTAAATATTTATTTATTTGCTTTAGTTGTACACAATGGGTTTATTTGTACGTGGTGCTGAGGATCGAACCCGGGCCGCGCATGTGCTAGGTGAGCGCTCCACCGCTGAGCCACAATCCCAGCCCACTAGTTCTTTTAATAACCACAATTAACACCATAATGAAGGCTATGTGTATTAATAAGAGAATGCTCAACTGGAAAAACAATCTAGCCAGGGTTGGCTTACGTCAAAAAAAAAAAAAAAAAAATTCATCACAGGATCCCAAGGAAAAAGGGCACAGCCAATATGGATTTTTACCTACCCAGGGTCCAATAAATTGTAAGAAAAGGACCAGAGTTATATTGTACAAATAACTCTACCAGGTATCCTGTGTGTGAGGGGCTACTGAATTGGACAGAAAAGGGAATTTATAATCCCTAGAGCAACTAGGGATTTAAAACCTAAAACAAAGTACAGATTGAAAACTGACAAATTGGAATTATTTAAATATTAGTTACATTTGGAGGAGTAAATAGGGGTATAGATAAAACATGGTCATGATTTGATAATTGTTGAAAAGTAGGTTTTGGATGTAGGGTTGCAATATACTTTTTTTTTTTTTTTTTTTTTTTTTTGTACCAGGGATTGAACTCAGGGGCACTGGACCACTGAGCCCTATTTTGTATTTTATTTAGAGACAGGGTCTCACTGAGTTGCTAAGTGCCTCCCCATTGCTGAGGCTGGCTTTGATCCTCCTGTCTCAGCCTCCTGAGTCACTGGGATTACAGGCATGCGCCACAGTGCCCAGCTTCAACATACTATTTATCTTTGTAAATGTTTACCATTCTCCCTAACAAAAAGTTTAGGAAAAAAATACATTATGCAGAAACTTAAAAAGGATCCTTGATCCCTTTTATTAGTCATTATATATGCCCTACTGGATTCTCCATGCAATACAAGCAAAGCCACCCAGCAAGTTTCAGAATTAGCATTACTGTTACTAGTTCAGCTGATTAAAAATCCTGATGCTGGGAACCTTGCCTGGCTGTTGCCGCCTTAGGCAACGATACCGCGATACCGCGGGAAAGAAATCGGAGGCAGACTGGGAATGAGTAGTTCCTTTATTGTTGCTTCTTCTTCTTCTTCTTCTTCTCTTCTCTATCTTCTCTTCTGTTCCCCTGATTCCCCCACAGTCTCTTTAAATACTCTTTACCTTAACAAGCATACATGTGTCACAAGCTCAACTTACAGGTGCGGTACGCAGTGTGCCCACGGGCACAGAAAGATTCTTAGTCAATTACATTAAGGTCAGGTGTAAACAAGTAAATGCCTCCTCTTGGCTCTCAGCCAGCCGCCATCTTAGCTACTTCCTCATTAAAGGCTCTTACATTTCCTCCCTTTTGTTTTAAAAGAGGGATAGCTTAAATGGATGGGTAACGACCCTTACCACATCAGGATCGACTGTGCCTGTCTTTAGGCGTCTACATGTGCAACCGACATCCTTACCGTCATCGGATAATCAAGGCCGTAAATAAAGTGCCCTTGACTCCTGTCTTAGGTTGATATGTTGGTCACATGAGACTTTCCTGTCTTTGACTACCAGCCGTCCAATCGAGCCAACCAAGCATGAGGAGATGCTCCGGTTCTAAGGCACAAGCACATTTTTCTTTGATCTGACGAGCCAAGTTCCATTAAGTAGTGTACTAAGTTCTCTAGACAAATCAGCTGCCCTAAGTTCCATTAAGTAGCATACTGAGTTCTCTAGACAAATCAGCTGCCCTATTAAGGTTAAGAAAAGGGATACCCGTAAGGTATTGTCCTGTGTAATGTCCTAAACATCCTATAGTAGAAAGATCTGCCAAAATGTCCACTTGCTCTTGGAGAAGATCAACACGTTGATTGACAATTTCAAAATGTGGTGTTGATCTAGGAGGCCCCATGCATGCAGAGCAGAGGCCATACTGCTGGTGAAGTTGTTTAATGCTTGAGCAGTAGGAATGCTTGTAGTGATGGCGTTCCCTGCAGCTGTAGCAGCAGCAGCCATCTCTTTTATGTCTAGGCAATGACACCAGCAAGTCTTCAGGGCCCGCTAAGACTGGCATAGGGATGTACTTAGGAACTCAAGCAACAATCATTAGAGGAAAGGCAGTGCCATTCCAGCACTGAGTCAAGAAGCGAGTTGTAGGAGTGCAATTCAAACTAAAAAATAGAACTATTAGATCTTAGGTCAGGTGTTTTAGTTCTGGAGTTGATCTCTGCTCACATACATTGCTGCTTGAGCTCCCACAAGCATTAGCTGGTAAAATATCACATTCAGAACGGATTAAAGAAAGGCTGAGAGTAATTAGCTGACAAAATATTACATTTAAGACAGATTAAAGAAAGGCTAAGAGCATTTTAGAAAAATATTTTGTTAGCTGGAACTTTTGAGCCTCTGCATACACAGCAACCTTTTATGAATGAATATACCTGTTGAAACAATTTAACTTTGTAAATTAATCAGCTGTTTAACAAATAAAGTTAATTACAAATCAAATACCAAAATATCAGGCTGAACAGTATTAGTCATATTCCTTGCTGAAGAGAAGTACTAGAGATACTTATAAATTAAGTTTGAAAGTAACTTCATTTTTTTATTTGTTTACCCAATTTGAATTGAACATTTTTGACTTAAATGAATTGAAGGTATTTGGATCCATTTTTTTTTTAAAATTTTCATGAGCACTCGGTTTTTGTTATTTGTGATGTCACATTTACATAAAATCTGGGCAGACGCACAGACATAAAGACACATATAAACAAGAAAAACACAATTGTGCGCACACTAAAGAGAGATACTCTCGTCCCGGGCGGGAGGAATGAGACTTAAGTTGTGAGTTTATTGAAGGAAAAAGTGCGCAGCTTAAAAGTTTCTTAGCTGAAAAGGCAAAGATGAGGTCCCCTTGTCGGAAAAAGAGACAAACTCGCACAGGTGCGCGGATTGATAACAAATTACCTCTTTTCCACTCTATTTTGAAGCATACACTTAAATGAGTCATGTAGACTGGGAAGCAGCAGCAGCTGAGCAATTCTATCACCTTGGTTAACAGAGCCAATGCCTCGAGGTGAACTGAGCATAATCTTGATTTCTCCTTGATAATCAGAATCTATCACTCCTGGAGTAACTTGAAGTCCAGATAAGCCAGTTGAACTTCGCCCCAGGATAAGTCCCACAGTCCCTAAAGGAAGAGGTCCCCTGACTCCTGTGGGAATCAGTTGAACCCCCATCTCAGGTGTTAGCACTATTCGGGCGGTGGAACAGAGATCCAGTCCTGCACTTCCTTTTGTCCCCCTGACAAGGCAGTTATTGGGTAAAAGGGATTGTGTTGAGGAATCATCTGGATAGGTGTTTAAGGATACTCCTTCTCTAATGCCCAGTACATTTGTGGGTCCCAAGACATTGGGCCCTGTGCCACGTTTTTTTGATTTGCCAGACAAAATGTTACCATCAATATCAGTTTGGGATCGGCACTCACCAGCCCAGTGGTTTCCTTTTTTACACCTGGGGCAGTGGCCTGGGGCACGAAACGAGCTTGGTTTTATTTCTATTGTCTCTTGCCTTCTTTGGGGACATTGTTTTTTAAAATAACCTGATTGCCTATGCTGATAATAACTTTTAGGTTGAGCAACTCTTGCAAGATTACAAGGAAAAGCACCTCTCATGGCTGCTGCGATTACACTACCTGTAATAAATGCATCATTTATGTCCCTGCAAAGCTTTATATAAACAGAAAGGTCCTTTTTAGATTTCCAAGGTCTGATAGCGTCTTGACAATATTTGTTGGCATTTTCATATGCCAGCTGAACAACTAATGGCATGGCTTGATCAACATCTCCAAAAACCCTACTTGCTGTCTGTAAAAGATGATCAACAAATTCGGCATATGGCTCATTGGGTCCCTGAATTACTTTAGTCAAGCTACCTTTTAAGTCACCAGACCTTGCAATGTTTTCCATGTCTTTTAACAGCTGTGGCGTATATTTGAGTGTAAACTCCAGGATTGTACTGAATCTGAACCTGTAAATCAGCATATTGCCCTTCTCCAGTTAACATGTCTACGTTACGATATGGAAATCCTGCAGTTTCAACACAGAGCTCTTGGAATTGAGACCTCCAAACTAAGTATTGTCCCCCGCTCAATACTGCCTTACATAAGCCTTTCCAACTTAATTCTTCCTAATATTACCCTCACTAGCCCTAACTGACTCCCTTTCTTGTACCTGTCCCAAAGCTTTGGCACTTTCCTGAATCTTAGGTCTAGTTGAGAGCAGGCATTCCCTAACTAAATGCCACATTGGAAACGTCCCTTTTGGAAGGGGAAATCCTTGTTTTTCTGCCGCTATTAGATCTTGCTTATGAAGTTCCCATTGTGGTATGGTAAATAGCCCTATCACTATAAACCATGGGCTTACTTTCATTATCGTTTGACATATTTCTGCACAGTACTCAATTTTACTGCTGTTCCATTTTCTTCTTCCCTATCTTTAACAAATCTCTAATAACCTTAACCATCTGGTTCCTTGAAATTTCCGAACCCATTTTCCCTCGCTCTTAACCGCTCTGGCCAGAGACTCCCGCAAAGTCCCTCAGTTTATGCCGTGCTGATGAGTTCCCCGTACAAAAGAAATCGGAGGCAGACTGGGAATGAGTGGTTCTTTTCCGAACCCAATTTTCCTCGCCCTTCCTGCGAGGTTCCTCAGTTTACCTGCCGTGCCAACTCCCCGTACAGGCCACCACTTGTTGCCGCCTTAGGCAACGATACTGCGGGAAAGAAATCGGAGGCAGACTGGGAATGAGTAGTTCCTTTATTGCTGCTGCTGCTGCTTCTTCTCTATCTTCTCTTCTGTTCCCCTGATTCCCCCATAGTCTCTTTAAATACTCTTTACCTTAACAAGCATACACGTGTCACAAGCTCAACTTACAGGTGCATCACACAGTGTTCATGGGCACAGAAAGATTCTTAGTTAATTACATTAAGGTCAGGTGTAAACAAGTAAACGCCTCCTCTTGGCTCTTAGCCAGCCGCCATCTTAGCTACTTCCTCATTAAAGGCTCTTACACCTGGCAATTTTGATTTAGTAGGTGTGGACTAGTATCTGGGTATCTTCCTTTCTACAAGACTCTAGTGACACTGATACACATTTGGAAGGAATAGGTTCTATGGGGTATCATGCACAACCCTTTTTCATCCCTATCCATGGCTTGGTTACCTCCCTGCAGGCAGCATGACAGGGAATTTAATAAACAATCTTGACTACATCAATGTATCCTGAGGCATTCTGTCATTCGTTTTTATTTTGTACCTTCAGCATAGTGTCTCTTTCCTGGGTGGTTGGTTTCTTGTAGACTACATTGCCATTTTAATTGCTTTAGTTTCATAACATAAATCTCACAGGGGTGTTTTCCCCATTTAAAAAGTTCAACCTCCATATTGTCAAGTCTTTTGCCAGAAGTGCTCTCTTCCTCTTTTACTAGGGCCAGCTTCAGAGGCAGGAGACCTGTGTGGTCACACAAGGACCCATACTTGGAAGGACCTCACATTTAGTTTACTACTCTTCTGTGATTGACTTGAAACCTCTTATCCTTGAATTTGTGTTCTGTAAGTGAAGTCTGCTGCAACAATGGAGCAAAAACAAGGGCTGTGTGTGTCCACTGTTCCTTAGTGTCTCATGCACAGGTAGCCTTTATAATGCCCTGAGAGCACAGGATTCCAGAGGATCAACAGTGTGGCAGAGGTCAGAATAAATGTGGTGAAAGGAAAGCATGCCTGTAACTGAATACCGAGTACTGGGAGCTCCAACAAGTCATGCTTTCCATTTGAACCAGACTTGCTAAAACACAGAAAGAGGGCAATGGTGCGCTAAGAAACACAAATAACCAAGGAACCCTACCATATCCATTCTTTCTCATGGAGTTTCCCTGTATTAGCTAACTACTTATGCTGAAAAGGATGACACAGAATAAAAGGAAAACATAAAGCAGCCCATACTTTCTTTTTTTCGTCCTTTACTCATCAGTAAGCTAGAGGTAGAGTGTGTGTTAAAACGTGCACATATCAAGAAGGGAAATACTGATTGAGTTTTGTGTGATTTTTCCACTGTTCTGGTAAGAATAAAATACATATGCATATAGTATGTATACATAAGCTTTGAAATACAAATTGTTTAATTTTGGTGATTCTACATGGGTTAAATGCTTTCATATTTGCAACTAAAATGCGTGATATAAAAATGAATGGTAAAATGCATGCGAATTTAAAATTTTTAATTTTCCTTATAACAGTATTAAGTAGCAAATAGAAAACATCACCATAACAAGTTGTAGGAGACCATGGAAGAAAGGAGAAGCACATTTTAGTGCCTTTAATGGTAGTTTTTTCTGATTTTTGAACAAGAGGTTCACATCTTTATTTTGTACTGGGACCTGCATATGATGTAACCAGCCCTGCTTTTTCATCACTCTTCCTTCTGAGGCAGGTCTCGAGCCTTTCTTTATCATAACTGCCTTCCCTTGTACACAGTCTTTGGAGGACTCCCACAGATTACCACTGGTTTGAAGGGCACCATTGCTCTCCTGGTTCCTCTGCTGCTTCACTTATGGAATCTAGAAGTGGACCAAACCTGAACTGGTCCTCCAGTGGGCTCCACAGGTACTACAGGAAGGACATTTTTGGCAATGGATGATGACATGCCTTCTCATTTCCCTTCTAACCTTGTCTTGGAGAAGTAGTTAAATGCTGGACTGGTGCTGTTGGATCTCCCTTGAATCCTTGCACATTTATAAATGTTCAAAATGTAATAACCTAAATAATTAATTTAAAAAGGGGTAAAACACTTAAATTAGGGAAAATTTGACATAGGCATGTGTTTGTTAAAACACACACAAAAGCATTTAAATGTCCAGGCTGAATTATAAAATTGTTAGCTGTGGAACTGCAAAGGCCAGAGGTGGTGCTATTTTAAACATTTTCCATTAGAAGTGAACCAGTATAGCTGTCATACTGGCATATTTATAGCAACTGAATATGCTGTTAATATGAAGCTCAATGTATACTCCCAAACACATTGGTTTCTTTTTGGGGTGCAGTGTTGGGGATGGAGCCTAGGGCCTTGTGCATGCTGTGCAAGTGCTCTACCACTGAGCCATGTCTCTAGCCCTCCCAAAGACTTTTGAACACTAGTATTTCAAGACTTAGAACCATTACAACAATGGTGAAACACCTAATTAGAGCTTGCCATGATCCTTGAAGGCCAACTCTTCACCTTATTTTCCTCATGGGCTGTGTGAAATAGTAGATGGAGGGGGACTGAAAGCCTTTTTTCATGTCTATCACTATAATCGGCAATCAAAACAAAAATTTAAAAACTTTATAAATACTCAAAGTGGTATCAGAAAAGAAGTAAAGGTGGACAAATGTGGGGACTTCTTTAAGTTCCCTGGTGGGTCATGGAAGAGCAAAGCCCTGGACTGATTAGCAGATTGAGGTGTGCAAAGGAAAGGAGTCTAGACAATCACTGAAGAAGTCAGGACAGAATAAGTGAGCCAGTCAGGACTGAAGTGTACAGATGGTAGAAGATCCTGCCCATCACTCCTCAGAAACGTCATTCTCCAACCTTTGGAATTTCAGGGCAAAAACTGCAGCCACTCAAGGACCCTGGGCTGGGTGGGTGATACGAGACTCCTGGATTTCTCTGCTGAGAAGTAGAGTGAAGGTTTGCTTATGCCCACTGTCAGGGCAGCAAAGTAAGGAAACATTCTTAATTGAAAGCCTGAACAACTCTGTAGAAATTCCATTAGATGTACATAGTAGATCATTAGATGTGCATAGTAAATTCAGCTTTATCTTGTGTCAAATATTAGGCACATGTGAGCTGGCTACAGGTCTAATACCCCTATGTGTCTATGGGAAAATGATTTCTGAATTACAGGAAACTTGCAAGGGAATCTTGGAATTACACCATTTCCTAAAGGAGTCTCCATCCTAAGTATTGTGAGGGACCAACCAGGGTGGGACTAGACAAGTCATAGTAGGTAGAAAACTGCTGTTAACATTAACTAGTTTCACTAAAACTGGGAGTTTTTGCTTGTAAAAGGTAGAATAAAGTACAAGAGTACATCTCAATTTTTGGCAAATGTGTAAACATCACAAAATGGAAAGCAAAAACTTTAAGAAACTGAAGGAAAATGAACAGAGTGAAATGTGTTCAGTAAGAACATACAACTATATCTTCAACAGTTTTTATGAACCCATTGCAACCCATCAAGTTTAGGTATCAACAATAGAAATTAATTAATCTGAGTATGAAAATATTCTACTGCACTGTTATCCAACACAGCTTTCTGCAGGGCTGGAGTTGTGGCTCAGTGGTAGAGCACTTGCCTGGCATGTGTGAGGCCTTGGGTTTGATCCTTAGTGACATATATAAATAAATAAATAAAACAAAAGATCCATTGACAACTTAAAAAATAAAAATAAAAAACAACTTTCTTCAAAGAAAATGTTCTATATCTTTCTACTGTCCATTATTTAGTCTAGAAGCCATGTGACTACTTGAAATGTGGCTAATGCAACTGAGGACATTAATTTTTCATAGTCACATGTGACTAGTGGCTACTGATTGAACAGTATAGTTCTAATGCTTCAAGGGTTAAAACCAGGGGTTTCTTTGGAGGACTTTTCTAGCTAAGAGATTGAGGGTTGGGTACAGAAAGAAAGGAAAGTTCTCAATAGACTTCTCTGGTCCCTTAAAGAACTAAAATTCACAGCTTTTGGAGGGAGGGGCTAGAAAAACCCACTTTGAAGAACTCTTGGGGATAAGAACTCAGGATGCCCTTCCAACTCCTGGCTAATGTTAGTGGGAGTAAAATGGCTGGGATTTTGGTCACTTGGGAAGATGCCTACAGTTATGTGCAAAATTGAGGTTGGGGCCATCTGTGCATGGAAATCACTGCTGTGGGGCTGGTGGAGAGCTGGTGGTGGGGGTGCTCACTTCCGGACAGGGTTTCCAGGTCCACAGGAGGGTTTAGAGGTGGAAGGACCTGAGGGCCCTTTCTGGCCACCTGCAGGCTGCACAGCCCCTTTCTTTTTTGGGACTAAGGGCTTGTTCTTGCTCTTAAACACTTTGCTGGGATCAAGCTTGTTCACAAACGAGTCAGTCTCTTCTGTGAGCAGATCTGTGTTGTAGGTGATAGGTTTATACATGCTGAACCATTGCTGGAAGGCAGAATTGGGAGAGAGGGTCACAATCCAAAAGGAGCGATGCTATTCTTTGTGCTCTTTAGTGGGGGCAAAGGGGTTGAAAGCTGAGGACGCAAGAGTACAAGCTGAGCATTCCTAATCTAAAACCTGAAATTTGCATCAATTGGTAAAATCTATGCACATATTTAAATCCAAAAAAATGCCCAAATTGAACACATTTCTGGTCCTAAGCATTTTAAATAAGGGATATTTATATATATTTTTATGAAAAACTGCCTTGAATAATCTATTAGCTCTTTATTTATGCAAAGTGAAAACTTGGCCAGACACAACACTACTTTATGAGGCCTCCCTAATAACCTCTAAATAAATGTAGTATGAAAACTAAGACTTTTGAGTATGCTGCTTTCTTCTTGATCTAGTAAGCCCACCAGGGACCAGTGTCCTTTCATCTGCCCTTGAAGTAGTAGTCTCCACCAGCACCCGTCCCCCAGGGGAAGTATGACAAGAGGCTGGTGCAGCCTTCCTGATGGAAGATCTGTTAGTGTTCTCTTCCCTGCTGGCTTTTCAAGCTGTTGAGGGCAAAGGGCATCTTCATTTATTGACCTTTCTTTGATCACAACCACCTCACAATGTTTACCTGATGGAAAGTTGTCAGTATGTGATATTTGAGGAAAATGAAGCTTACTTGATAAACATAGTAATGTAGTGCTAGAGTGGAGTCCCTAATTTCCTGCTCATTTAGTGCTGTAAGAAACTACCATCAAGGAGCCTAGACCACCTCATTCTAGTGAAAAGTTCTTCTTGACACACTGAGTGTTCTCAAACCATGGACTGTATCAGTATTACTTGCCATCTGTATATTTAAAATGGTGCCCACGTGTGTAGTATAACTGAATCATCCCTATGATGGAACACTTGATAGTCATTAGACAGGACGAGGCAGCTCTAAATCCACTGATGGTGGATAAGTTCCAAGATGGACTGTTTATGCTTGTATGTGTTACATGCAATAAATATCTCTGGAACCACACATAAACTAGTAACCATGGCTGCCTCTGGGGATGTAAACTGGGAGAATAGGTAAAGAGATTTACTTGGCACTCTTGAGTACATGTATTTGCCAATCTAAAACCCATCAACTGATGGATGTAAGCTCCCAGTAACAATCAAAGATGAAAACACCCCAGGTAATTCTGAGGGTCAGCTATGTTGGGAGTCACTTAACTAGATCAGTATAACATGACATTGTCTACTTAACACTGAAATCACATGCCTTGCTTAATAAACACATTTCCTGGGTTCTACCCCAGACCTCTTAAATGGGGAAGGTGGGAATCTGCAATATAACCATTTCCTCAGAAGATTCTGATACACATCATAATCTGAGATGACAAGTGTTCCCCCTCCCAGCCCTTACCTTGGCCTGTGGGCTAATGCCATAGCTGGTGAAGGCATACTGCCACTGGGGCAGGCCCAGGTGTGTGATAAGCAGGCGATAATAGGCGGTAAAGGTATCTGTGAGAAAATGCCAGTATAATGCTCTGTCCAGGAACCAGATCTCAGTGTCTTGGGCTGATGCTAAAATAGTAGACACAAAGGAAGTAAGTTAATACTTTTTTTCCCTATAACTATAAAGTCAATATATACTCATGATTAAAAAAATTCAATACTAAAGTATATAAAATATGAAGTAAAAATTCCATTTTCCCCTCTTCTAACCTCCCAGTCACATTCTCCAGTGGCTACTTTTACAAATTCTTGATTCGTCTATCTCTATCTGCTGGGTGCACACTGTGGTCTCAACTTTCCTAATGGAAGCAAACTCTGAATGGCTCATGCTTTTTTGGAGAGGTCTTTCTTAGGAACCAGAAATGCTACGAAAAACTACTATAAAAGAGTCTATGATGTTCTGGGTAACTCAAGGCATTATCATACCAGCTCCTGCCTTGCACCTGTTTCTGACCTTCCAATCTTACTAGCTCACTGGTTTGCCTGTTGTTTATACAGCTGTGATATTTCTCTAAGTGGCCTACATTATCTGGTGTCTTCCTGTTCCAAAACTGTTCATGGTCATTACATATTTTCACTTGAATCCCTCCAGTCTAAGCAATCCAGATTGATAGCCAATGTCTTCCACATTATGTCTCAATTTCTTTGCTTGGCTTTTCAAGCTCTGCATGAAAGAGAGCAGTTAGCTTTCTGGTTTCATCTCTATATCCCCTAGATGGATCATGTAGAGCACTAACTTGGAATAACAATTCCATGACATGTTTTTTGCCCCTTCCTGCAATATCTAATTCCAACTATAGTTCAAGATGCAGCTCAAAATCTGTTTGCTAAGATTCCTCCAGCTGGAGATAATCTCTCCTTCCCCTAGAAGTAAATCCTGGTGTTTGTACATTCTTTCCCCACCTACTGAAGATGGCTTGCCCTTGTCCAGCTCTGTAGTTTCAGTCCATAGGCCTGAACTGCCTTTGGGTAGGGGGAGATAGGTAGCAGTTATTGCTCAAGGGCACAGGACCTCATTAGCCACCAATGGCCCCCTTTTCTCATGATTTTCCATCTGAGTTTTGAGGTCTTATAATTCAGGTTTTTATTGTTATTAATTGGCCTAAGTACAGAAGTAGGAAACAAAGACAATGTGTTTCCTGTATGTTTACTAATATATGAGCTTGCAGGGAGGGGCCTATAAACAGAAGGACTATTTCTTTTAGTTTATCTCCCCTATTATCTAATTGCGTTGACTATTTTGTAGTAACTCACATATGAGATGGCTAAAAAAAGACTAAAAATTAGCCTACAGGGGGTGCTAGAGAGGGCCAAAGGGGATTTCTAGGTCTTGGCAAGATGGTAGAATGAGATGGATATCATTACCCTAAGTGCATGTATGAAGTCACGAATGGTGTGAATATACTTTGCATACAACCAGAGATATGTAAAAATGTGCTCTACAAGTATAATATAAAATGTAATACATACTGCTGTCATTTATAACAACTTAGAATAAAAAATTAAAAAAAAAAAAAAAAAAAGAAAGAAAATCTGGAAGCACTTCAGGAAGCCAGGGAGGCATGTGCCTTTTGTGTGATGGCTGACAAGCAGTCAGGCAAGATCACACCCAGACTAGAAGACCACAGCTTCACACTGTGAATCTTACCTGGCTTCCCATTTTTGTAGACAAGGCAAACCTTCCCGTTCCCACTGCATGAATCCAGCTCAAATATCACACTGCGAGAGTCAAAGTGAGGCTTCTCTGGCTGGTCCTCGCTGGCTGTAAACAAACAAACTCATCTCAAACATACTGTTAAGTAGTATTCTCAAAAAAAAAAAAAAAAATCTATAAATGCCTGATCTCATGGATGGATTAGGCCTTCTGTCTGGGCTGTCCCCTCACCCACAGACATCTGGGGGAAGCTGGCAGGAGGACCGGAGTTTCTTGGGAGTGGTACCACATAAAGTCAGAACAAGATGAAAGACCTCATGTTGACATTGTTTTATTCCTTTTTCAGGGACTGTTTATTATGTAAAAATAAGATATCATACACATTATCTGAATCTTGCTTTTTATACAATAATACCATGTGGAAAACCCTTTAAGTAACTGATTCATTCTTTTAGTGGCTGCTTGATGGTTTGTGGGAGTGGGAGTGGGAGTGGGTGTATCTTTTAACTATTCCCCCTATTGATATGCATTCACCTTATCATCATTCTGCTATGAATGCTAAATTTATTATGCCTGCACATATTCTGGTGCTTTCCTTATATAAAATAGATTCTTGCAGTAAAATGGATATTGCCAGATTGCTTTTCATAAAAGATCCTTATTTTTGAAAGACATATGTAATGGGTATAGAATTCTAGTTTTGACATTTTTTTTCTATAAGTAAGTACTTGAATTGTTTCTAAGGAGAAATATGCTGTGATCTTTATCCTTTGCTCTGTGTATGTAATTTGGCTTTTTCTTCTGGTTGCTTTTAAGATTTTCTTTTCATTCATTGTTATGGTTTGGCTCTGGAATCTCCCCAGTTCGTGTTGAATGCATGGTCCCCAATGTAGCAAGGTTCAGAAAGGCTTTTAGGAAATGACCAGATGATGAGAGCTGTAACCTCATCAATGGATTAATCTATTTGATGGATTAATAATGTGAATGGACTACTGGGTGTTAACTATACATAGATGAGGTAATACTGGAGGAAGTAGGTCACTAGGGGTGTGCCCTTGAAGACTATATCTTGTCCCTGGCTCCTCTCTCTGCTTCCTGGCTGCCAGGAGAAAAGCGGTTTTCCTCTGTCATGCTCTTCCACCATGTTATGGCTTCACTTCAGGGCCCAGAGCAATGGAGTAAGCCAACCACGGACTGAACCTCTGAAACCATGAGCCAAAAATAAATTTTTCCTCCTCTAAGTTGTTCTCATCAAGTATTTTATTCACAGCAACAAAAAATTAACACATCCCTCATTTTGAGCAATTTGATTAAATGTTTCTTGGTATTTCATGTTTCTTTTTCCTGACCTAATAAGCTCAGTGAATATATCAGTTTATAATTCCATCAAATTGGTAAATCTTTGGGCCATTATATCTTCAAATATCACACCTGTAATATACCATTTGTTATTCCCCAGTGCATGGATGCTCTTTTTACTTTTTTTCTTTCTGTTATTTTGGAGAGTCCCTATTGCTGAGTTCTCCATTCTTCTGCAATCTTTTCTTTTTGCCACTGCTAATTTTGTCCAGTGTATTTTTCATCGCAGAAGCTAAATTCTAAAAGTTAAACTTGGGATACACAGTTTCCAATCTGTAAAGATATACAGAATAAAGTTATAACAACTTTTAATGTCCATACATGCTAATTCTGAAATGTGTGTCAATTCAGGGTTGGTTTTGATTAATCCATTTTCCTCCTTATTATAGTTTTTTTTACTTTTTTGCATACCTGATCATCTTTGATAAGAAGCCAAAAATTGTTAATTTTACATTGTGCGGTGCTAAAGAATTTTATATTTCTACAAATACTCTTGAGCTTTATTCTTAGACATAGTTACTTGGAAACAGATACTTTGGGCTTTGCTCTTAGATGTGTCAGGCAGGATCAATGTAGTGTTTACCTATGGCTAATTATTCCCCTTTCTGAGGCAAGCCCTTCCATGTACTTTAATGCTTTGTGAATCATGAGGTACTTCAGCTTGTTTAGTAGAGACAGACACTCTTCCTGGTCCTTTATGAGGACTAGTCATTGTTCCCTCTAATTATCTTCAGTGGTTTTTGTCACTGGCCTTCGGCAGTTTCTTCAAACACATGTGTCTATCAGTTCTTTGCTGAATACTTAAGAGAACCCCCTCACAGACTTCTGGAATTCTCTTTATTCAGCACTCTCCTCTCTGTTACTCAGTCCTGTGAACCCTGGCTGCCTTGATCTATCTGGGCTCCCAGCTCTGTGTTTTCAACTCAGGAGAACAATGGGCCCTGCCTGGGTTCTCCTTTCTACTCTGTGGACTGGGAACTCTCAAGGAAGTAAACTCAGGAAATTAGAGGGCTCACCATGATTGTTTCCCATTACTCAGAGCTCACTGTTCTTTGTTGCCTGATGGCCAATGTCCTGAAGACCACTTAATATAAAGATATTTTGTCTAGGTCTTTAATTGCTGTTCCAGGTGGAAAGAGAAATTTGGCCTCAATTACTCCTGTGTGGATGAAATCAAAAGTCCAGTCTGGCGGTTCCATCAAAATTTTAGAAGCCCTGCATGGTGCTAAAAGTTGGGGGGGGGGGGGTTCTGCCCTTAGGTGAAAAGCTGTAAAAACAGCAAATTCCCTCAGTGAGGTTCCCTTCTGCTAAGTGTAGATACCACTCTAGTTCTGTCTGATTTTGGCTATTCTCCAGACCTTTCAGGTAATTGTTTTAAATGTTTTTCTAGATTGTAGAGTATTATCTGTTGTTACCAAAAGCATAAGGTCACCATCTGAAACCGTCCCCCTGACCCCCCCCCCCCATTCTGCAGTACCACTGTTTCAGTTCCTTCCCTAATTTTTAGTTTGGTTTTATCTCCATGTATGCATTAGCATCTTGTTGTGTGGTCTATACCTGGGAGTACTGGTGGATGTCTTAATGTTACCCATAATTTTTGCTGGTTCTTATTCACGGGGTTTTGTTTCTTCATGTGCCTACTTGTTGTGTTTTTTTTTAGTGGAAATTACTTTTTTGAAAAATTATTTACAATTTTTTGAAAAATTATTTACAAAAACAATTTGAGGCCTAGGATAATGTTACTCCCTCTAGGGTAGATTTTTCTTTTTATATAAAAGGTTTTTTTTTTTTTTTTTTTTGCGATATAATTCACTTATTGTAGTACTGAATCATTAAAATTATATAATTCAATGAGTTTTGGTATATTTACAAAGTTGTGCAACCATTATCATTACCACAATTTTAGGACATTTCTCTAGAGTGAAGTTTTGTTTGCATCTGCCATTCCCTGAGATTAATAATCTAGGATTAACTATCTCCAATTTTGGGATTTAATGTTTTCTGGAACACATAAATGACTCACACCTGAGCTTCAGTCCATGTGAGTAATAGCTACTTCTGGTTCATCCTTTCTCCTGGGGTACAGGTTTTCACTACCCCTTTACAAAGACCACGGTCCCATCTTTTTCAGGCCCTAGAATCCATTTGATTTCCCTGCCTCATAAATGGGTCAAATTCTCGGCTTTTCAGCAGCCTTTCTTCCTCTTTTGAAGAGGACAATGTACCTTACACAAAAGCAACTCCACATTTTAATCATCTTCCCTGGATTTCTGTCTTCTTCTGGATGTTGATCTGATATCACACCTTAGCATATGGTTAGCTCTTTAATGCTTTTAGGAAGACAATTGTTAAATTTTGTCCTGCTTTTAAGTCTTCAGCAGGAAGGCTGTTCTGAATAATCTATCTGCCATTACCAGAAAAGAAACTCTCTTCATCAGTTTAAGAATGTCTCTGGAAGATAATATGTAGGTAAGTTTTGCTTTTTAAATCAATTTAACAGTTTCTATCTTTCAAAAGAGATTCAATCCCATAACATTTAATGTAATGATTGATTTGTTTTATTCCTCTCATCTTAATTTTATATGTTAGTTATTAAGTTACTTCTTTTCCTTTTATCTTTTTTAACTCCTGTCATATTTCTCTTATCAGACTGGAGATTTTAGTGGGACAACCCTATAATTACAGCTACTCTGGAGGCTAAAGCAGGAGGATCACAGGTTTGAGGCTAACCTGGACAACTTAGCAAGATCCTATCTCAAAATGCGGAGATGATGAATTTATTCTTATCTACCCCAGATAAAATAGAGCTAGCAGATCATGAAAAAGTGGGGGCCTCATTCATGCTGTGTGTGTCAGAGATAGAACTACCACAAGGACTTCCTTTTTAAGCCTATCAGAAATTCCTTTGCATCCTAGATGCAGCGCATACTCATATACTTTGCTCTCTGTGCACTTATTTTCTGTTATCAAGGTTTATTTCAAGAAATTATTCAAGACTGCTGAAATTCAGATAAGACAACCACCTAGCAACGGCTGTCTCCACCAATGGGCTAACACCAACTGCTATAATGACCAGATACCAAAGAACCTTATTTCAGGTAAACATCTCCTTTTGGCCTTTAAAAGCCTCCCCTTACCTCAACTGCTATGGATGCACTTATGGCTTTTCATAGACTCTGCATTCTAGACTGGCATTCCCCATTACTCTTTCCCAAATAAATCTGATTTTTCCAAAAGCCATCTGTCTGTATTTTAGGTTGACAACTGATTATTTTTTATTTTGCTTGATTAGATCCATGACTATCTTTATTTGAAAACAATATACCATCATTTCCATAACCAAAGGGGATATACAAAATTCTAAGATCCCCAAGATTACTGTCTCCTGATATATATCTCACATAATCCTCTCCCCTGTGGGGGGTTTAGGACCTGTGAATATGATGGGCAGTCATTCCCTGGATCAGGCTACATTAAAGATGGTTCACAGCACACTGGGAAGACATTTTCCTGCTGGCTTAAAAGCTGCCATGATGTGAAAAGGGACATATGGCTAATATCTGAGGGCAGTCTTAAGTTGTTTAGAGTGAACCCTGGCTGAAAGTCAGGAATAAAATAGGAACTTTAGTCCCACACTGCAAGAAACTAAAAGCAGTCAACCACAGTGAGCCTGGAAGAGGCCCCTGTGCCTCAGATGAGATCAGTCTCAGCCAACATCATTTCAGTTACTAGGGTTCCGCTTCAGATAGCTGCACTCTCTGCTTCGCCAGCTGTCAGCTCCTTAAGAGGACCCAGCTGACCTGCAGTTTTATTCTTGATTCACAGAAACTTCTAAAAAATAAATAAAACTGATGATAAATTTGTGGAGTATTAAGCTATTAGATTTGTGGTAATCTGTTACATAGGACTAGAAAACTGGCACACCAAGGCTGTTTTCACCAGCAATTTGTAGTACTTCTTTCCTAGAGTAAAATAAATCTTTCATTTGCTACCCACTCCCTTTTCTCTTAGTTATACACTATGAGGACCACTGAAATCACTGTTTTAATCTGACAGTTTGTGGTACTTTGTTACAACAGCCCTAAGTGGCTTAACAGAAATTTATGGTCTGAAATCAAAGTGTCCAAACAATGTTCCTCTGAGGGCTGTGGAGAAGAATCTGTTCCATCTCTCTCTCCTAGCCTTTGGTTGTTTACTGGAAAATTTTGGACTTCTTGGCATGCAGAAGAATTGCCCCTACCTCTGCCATCATCTCAAATGGCATCTATTCAATATGTGCCTGTGTCCAAATTTTCTTTTTATAAGGCTTGCACTATTCCAGTATGATCGCATCTTTTAATTAAGTCTGCAATTTGGAAATAAGGTCATATTCTGAAGTACTGAAAACTAGGACTTGAATATATCCTTTTTTGGGGTTGGAGGAAGGGGACAGAATACAATTTAACCTAGAATACTGTCCTCTCTAGCACTTTTTAGAATATTCTTTGCACTACGTTCAAGAGTTCTTATATAACACATTTTGAGATCTTATAACTTCCTTCTTATAACCTGAGATATATTTAGTCTGTGAATATAGGACTCCTGATTTTCACTCCTTTTTCTCTCAGTAACCTAGAAATGTTTTTTCACTATCTTCTAATTTCCACTGATATTTCCACTGATGTCTGATTATTACTCCTGCACAATTTATTCTTTTTTTTTAAAAGATTTTTTAAAAAGATAGACACAATATTTTATTTATTTTTCTGTGGTGCTGAGGATCAAACCAGTGCCTCATGTGTGTGAGGCAAGCCCTCTACTGCTGAGCTATAACCCCAGCCACAATTTATTCTTTTTGTCTAGAAGCTTGTCATTTTTTTCCTTATCAGGATATGCTTAGATGTTTGGTTTTTTAAATTGGTCTGATTTAGGTCTAGGTTGAGTCTTTCCAAATTGCAGAGAAATTTTCTTTTGTTAGTATTTATTTATTGCCTTTCCATCTCTTCTCTTTCTTCAGCACCTATAATTGCAATGGAAGGTGTCCTGGATCTATTTTCTACTTCTCATATTCTCCTATTTTTTTTCCTTATAATTCACTTCTCTAAAATTTACTTACCTGTGCTCTATGATATTCGTTGCACATAATTTTTCTGGCTAACTCAGGTGTCAATAATAGTTGTATTTTCTTCATTTCATTTAGTCAATTGTTTGAGAATCTTCATATTTTTTAATCTATAGGACATCTCATTTCAAGTGTTCCTGTGCTTATTTTTGTTTAGGTTTTCATATGTGTGCTCTAGCAGTTTTAGTTCTCTGGTTGTACATTCTGACATTTCTTCTGACTGTCCTCTGATTGCTGAGTACCCTGAGAAAAGTCAGTATTTTTCTACTTATATTTTAATGAGACTTAGATTTAGTTGTTGAACTGTTGTAGAAAGCATGAGCCTAGCAGGTGCCAGAAGGCCAAGTGGTCTTTATACCCATAAGTATGTAGGAACAATATGGTCCCTACCCCTGACTCAGTACTTTCACTGAGGACCCTCTACAGAGTTACTTCTTTTCTTCCAGACTCACGGGCAGGAAAGACCTAACTGCCTGTGTAACTACTTCTTTGCCATTTAGAGAAACCATGTCACACACTTATTAAGCCAATGTGAATTTTTCCCACTGCTGGTGATTCCATAGCTGTGAATGATAGGCTTTTTTCCAGGACTCATCACTTTCCACTTTCTCCTCTGGTACTATTCTCCAGTTGTCTGACCAGTGGAGGGAGAAAGCCTTACATCAGTTCCCTCTGCCAGAGCTTAAATAAACCCCCAAGACCTAGACTCTAGCTGTTTACTCACTATTCATTCTTCTTTTCTTTCTTAAACCCCAATTCTGCTTGAGGAGGTAATACTGCACAAATAAAAATATCTCCTGAGACTCCTTTAGGTCTAGTTGTCAGACTATTGGGTGGCTTTTTGACTCTGTTCTGGCCAATGGCTATTGAGAGAGGCTTCTGAGAAAATAATTATTTTCCAGATAAAACGGGGAGAGATTTTGCCTAGGACTTTTTTTGCCATTATTCTTTGTCTTTTACCCTTCATCTTCCTGCTGGAAACACAGACTGAACTGGGAGGTAGAGCCCACAATCCTCAACCATGAGGATGAAAACCATACCAAAGGCTGCTGCTGCAGGAAGTGAGTGGGAGACTTTCATGTTCTCAAGCAACGACTTCAACCTGGTTCCAGATTTCATGTTATGAGAGAAATTAACTACTATTTAGTTTAGATATTGTAATTGGGTCTCTGTTATAAGCCCTCACCTGAGGCTTTAGCAGCTACTTACCCTATTTGTGAGACATTTCTCTTAGAAGTGAAAAGAGCTTAGAGGTAGGAATGAAGAGGAAAGGGGCTGTATTAAGACTGTCATATTCCCTGAACCCCAACACTGAAGTACTGGGTGAAGCTTAATTTATAACATTCATTCACTCAGCATGTACTCATTAAGTGCCTACTGTGTACTTGGTACTGAACCATGAAAATTTCCTTTGTTGGTACAGGCTGTTGCTGCTGCTGCTGTTGTTTTAACCTTACCCCCATGGTTCTAAGAAGGGTTTTGGTTTAGTGGAATATAATACAATGCCAAAACCTCTTCCCATAGTTCTCAATATTATAAAAGGGAAGCAAGCAGGTTCATTTTTAACCCAAAGGAGAAGTTCCTCCAGATACCTTCGTATGTATCATCTTCCAGGTCTGCCAGAGTTGGTGCATTAGGAAGTGAATACATGGAAGACTGGTAGAGCTGAGTCAGTTTTGAGATGCTGTTAATTGTCATGCTGCCCAATGGAATGATGTGCTCTATGGAGACATGAAAAAGGAGAATGACAAAAAGTTGACAGCCTAGTTACAATTGTCATCACAAGCCCAGTTATTGTTGGTCACATGGTTGAGGCACCTGATGGAAGGTAGGAAGAAGAGGATCACTCACTGCATGGCCCAAAGCACCAGCCTTTCATGCAAAAGAAAACAAAACAAAACAAAAAATGGAATCAGGGGCCACAGGCAATGAACAGTCCCTACTACATTAGGATATAGCTGAAGAAAAAGTTTAGAGAGAGATACTCAAGAAGAGCTAGAAAATCTGGACTTAGGAACCTCATTTGAAGAGTAAATGACTTAAAAATATTTCCACTCTCTCTTTCCCCTGTTTAACCAATATTCTGCATAAACAATTATACTTTCTAAAGGAGTAACAGCTTTGATTATATATTGGACTTTTCTCTTATTATAAGCTTTCATGATGGAAAATATCTCTCATTACTTTCCCTTACTCAATGGAGAGAACTTGGCAGCCCTTCTCACTTGGTTCTAGTCTTCTGTGATTAGGATATAAATAAGGAACAGAAAGAATGCATATTTTCCTTATCTATTATATAGAATCCTCGAAACAGGGTGGCACACAGACTTAGAAATCTGACTTCTGGAAAAACTGGAATGGTTGAAAGCAATAAAACAGCTGGTATAGACCATGGACAGTCTGAGGAGAAGAGACCACTAATCAAATGTTGGAAGCTGTCTCTACTGTCTTTTCTGTCAACAATGTAAGCTATTTAGTAAAGAATGGATATAGTAATCATGATAAAAAGACCAGGACTGGGAAGATCAAGTTATAGAAAATACTGCAATATGACCAGAGACTCATTTATAAAATATTCGTGTAATATCTCTTTTCTGAGGCAGGCTTGTGAGGGAGCTAACCTGTCCTCATGATGTGGGCAGGGAGAGTCTGTCAATCTAGTCTCCATCCCCGGTCTGTTGCTTGAGATTCCAAAGGCCATGGCCATGCTATAGGAAAGGTACTGCTGGTGACAAATGACTTCTAGGCCATTGGAAAAAACGATTCTAAGTTAAAACTAAAGTTAAATGTTCATTAGTAAGCTATTAAAAGTATCTCTGGTCAACTGTGGGGGACAGTCATAAAGGCTTCAGGAATCACCTCAGTAATTCAGATGTGTGGGCAGGAGGCAGAGGCAGGGAAGAAAAGTCAGTTCTGTGGATTTGCTGTGTAGCAGAAGTCACTCCTCCCTAGGTCCAGCAATGGGGAGGTTTAAGGTGCTTCCTAAGATCTAAGCAGATATAGGGATGGAGATGGAGATGTTGCTAGAGTGGGAGGCAATAAAGGCCAAAATGAGTGAGGACTGGCAAGTCTGTGTCAGGAATGGGCTGGACTCCAGCAGCTAGATCAGAATTTCCTACCTTATGAACTTTAAGTCCTCACCTAAATGTGCAGTGCGGCCTTTTATATCTATACAGTAGCTGCAAGCTCTGACATATACGAAGTTGAGAGTCCCCACACCCACTACGCAAAAGTGTTAGTCTAGACACATTTAAGGCAAGATGACAGCCTGCAAAATGAGGCAGTTGGTGACTGAGGCTGAGGTGGTACAGGAAGAGAAGGTAAGGTTCTGATTTGAGGGTTAGAGCCCTGAAATCTTCACAATGGTATGAATAAAGGAAGAGTTTGAAAGAGAGGGACAGCTGCTCCCAGGGACCAGGGGGCTTCACTGCAGGTTACTCTGAGAAGCCTGCTCTGAAGTGAAGGAATCAGAGGCTTTTGGTTCTAGTTCTTTGTGTAATAATTAACGTTTTCCTCCACTCTATCCCAATCTTATTTAGAGGAAGCCTCTAAATTAAGCTTGCGGGTCAGTACCAACTAGACACTGGAACAGGGTGGAAGCAGGTAAAGCAGCAGATATCTGTTAGCTTTGGGAGAAAAATCACAGCTTCTGAATGTGGTACTTAAACAACCATAAAAACTGTCTATATTCAAAGACTCAAAAGTTATGAGTACCCAGAGCTGTCCCACTGAATCTCTCCACCAGGGCAATGTTCCCCAATGTCAAGGAGGATGACTTACCATCCAGTTTCACATTCCATGTCATATGGAAGCCATTGGTCATTAGGTAAAAGTTCTTCAGATCCTCAGGCATCACACAGTTATTTTTCTAGAATCACAAAGCAACCGAGCATGAGGTAGGGCTAGGAAGGAGGGTGTAGGCCAATGACTTAAAGAACCGGGGGCATGATTCACCATATTCAGATATTTGAAACAGAAAGACTGATAATTATCTATAAAACTATTAGGTATTGGGGCCTGCAAATGGATTCATCACTACCCCACCTTTTTTTTTTTTTCAACTTCACTAGATGAAGTAGACTGGGTATCTGCTCTGCCACAATATGCCCTAATAGCCTGCTGGAAAAGGAGCTCAAAGGGAACAAGCTGGGGAGACAGGAGAATGTGATGATAGAGTAGGCCTTAGGTAGTCTGACAATGTTGGAGCAAAGCAATCATTATCAGGAATTTCAGATCCACACTCATACATTACCTTCTGAAACAAATTATTGGACAAATAAGAACATCTTAAAAATGAACTCCTTTTTAACTCTGTCCAAGTTTATCTCATTGGATCTTTCTAAGATGTGATACCAATATGTATGTCAAGTTCGTTTTAGGTCATACTATCAGTCAGTTCTAGGCATCCAATGGGTGGGGAAGTATTATGTAGCAGGAAAATCTGAGTTCACGCCCCAATTTGGCCATGTACTTGAGTGACCTTGAGCATGTCACTAACTTTGTGAACCTAGGTTCAAGAATTAAAGTCTAAGACTAAATCTACAAAACACTTGAGATGAGGGATATATGCTTATCAGGAAGAGAGAGGACTAAGAAATTATGATTTTAGCTATAGCATCTTCAAGAATGATAGGGGTGAGGACAGCTTTAAGTTTGATTTTAAGCAGTATTTTTAAAATTACTAAATAGACAACTGTCATTTTAATGAATCAAGTTTTAAATTTCCTTTAAGGATTAGAATAGGATTCTAACCAGTTTTTTTTTTTTTTTTTTAAGTTTTCTTCAGTTAACACTATTCTGAGATTTTTGCTCCTATGCCTCAGAAGATCAGCATCCACTTGAAGTTTTTGATCACCAGTACCATCTAGTGGTAGAGACAAGAAAATAGCTGTCTATCAGCCTTTTTTTTTTTTTTTTTTTTTTTTTTTTTGGTGGTACTAGGGATTGAAACCAGGGGTATTTTAAAACTGAGCTACATCTCTAGTCCTTTTTACTTTTTATTTCAAAATAGGGTCTCACTAAGTTTTCCAGGCTGGCCTCAAACTTATGAACCTTCTACTTGAGTTTCCTGAGTCACTGGGATTATGGCCCTGACTACCAGCTATTCTTAGTGGGGATTCCATGAGATTCCAGAAGAAAAAGACAGGTAGACTACTTGGCATTGTTCATCTTCAAGTTAGGCTGAAAAATTTCATTAGTAGTATTTATACATTTGTTACAGTATTTCTTTCACCCAAAAATGAAATTTTAGTATTTTATACCAGAATTTAAAAAATTCACAATTTTTAAAATAGGGAAAAAGTCAGTGAAATAAAATAATAGAATTTAAATGCTAGTGTAAACATAGAAATTGTCAAATGAATCAAATTCATGAAAAACATTAAATCTATACTGTCTGATATAATGGCTGGTGGGCCCTGGCCCTGCTATTTCCCTGCTGCATATTTTCCTGACCCACACACCTAAGGTCCTACAGTGCTTCTGTCCTTTCCTACCATGTTTAGCTTTTCTGAGTGGGATTTTCAGGGTACTGCTGCTTCTGGTGGCTCCTATGCCCTGGCTAGCAATTTGAATTACTGCCAACTAAGCAATTTGCCCACTTTGGAGGGTTTCTCTCCATGCAGGTTTATGCTCAGCCTTTCTTTTTTTGGGGGGTGGGGAAGATGTGAGAGGGGGAAGGAAGAAGATAGGCAGAAGGTGAATTGAAGAGGGACATCTCCAGATTGGAGGTAGGATCTGGAGTGAAAGTGAAAAGTGGAGAATAAGCCTGCTGACCAGAATTTGGAATGACAGCTAACTGCAACAACATGGTACTGCTCTCTCTAGTCCAATGATGATTCTGTCACATAGCTCCTAATTTCCAACATTTTTTCCCTCTTTCCAAGGAGGCTAACTGCAATAGTTTCTTAAGCTACTATAAAGAATAAATCATAAACTGTTATTATTTCATCAGTTTTGGGAGCTATCAACTAGAATCCCAGAAAACTCTGATGAAAGCTGCCTGAGCCTGAAGCAAAGTGCTGCCCACTGCCTCCTGCTCATCTTCTTTATTTCTGGACAATCCTGCACTCCACAGTGCCCTCCTCTTTTAGAGGCCACATCATCTGGGAAGGGAGCTGGGCAACAAATGCAGGATCACGTCAGCAAAGGGACCAGAGGATGGAAATTAGTATTCCTGAGGGCTTGTCCTTGCTGAATAGTCTGCAGGTACAGCCAGACAAAGGGCTGCCCATGAAACCCACCAAGGAGAAGCACTAAAATATTACTGGAAACATTAAATACTAAGCATAAGTACACCTAATGAAACTCTTCTTGGGGAGGACAGTCTACCATTTGGAAGGAAAACCTGGGCTGTGGAGGAATGGCATGACTCCAGAATTCTCAAATGTTCTCAAAGTCCTTCCTAAGGAAAGGTGGAGGGTTCACTAGAAACTATTATTTTGTTGAGTAGGGTGTAAGAGTCTGGGACCAGAACCGAACTGCTTAAGACCCAGGAGAGGTAGTATACTTTGCTGCAAATCCTTTCTCCACACAATCATTAGTTTCCCTGTAAAAACACATGATGCAGTATAGATTTTGCCATATCCATGACAGTCTTCAGAACAGTAATGCCTTCAGGATTAATTAATCATCAAGCACATAGTTTTATAAGTGGTGGGAATGGTGGAGTTGGGGGAGAAAGCTTCCTATCTGCAGCCTCCTTGCTTTAAAGCTCCTGGGTGTGGTAGTCTCAGGATTGAAATGAAGGACTATGGAAAAGCAGCCAGGTGGCCTAAGGGCAGTTCTACTCTTTCTGACTGTTGTGTTTTATCTAATTCATTCATTTATCCAATAACTTATTAAGTGTCTGTTATAGAGTAAATACTGTGCTGGGCATTAGAATCAGGGGAAAAAAACAATGTATAGAGAAGGTTGTATCAGATACATGGGTTGCTTATACAAATCCACCTTTCTCTTCCTTCTTGTCAAAACCCTCATTTTGCTTGAGATGGCATGTGTCTTGTTAAATATTTACTTTTAAGACCTCCTCTGCAGTTAGTGCTTGACATCAAGATGTAAACACAAGTCCAAAGAGGTTTTAAAGAAAAACTTTCACTCTCCTCTTAAAAGGTGATGGATGTGGCTAGAGACATCTCTTACCTCTTCTTCCTGCCTTGATAGGTGGGACTCTTGGCAGTCATCTGGCCACCATAAAGGAAAAGGACAGAAGAATTCCAGAGATAATGGCTTATCATTGTCAGGGCTGATGAACCAATTCCAACTGTCTAATCAGGACTTACTACCTGCAATTTTAATTCCTGTTACTACCTGCGATCTTAATTCCTATTTCTTTAAGCTAATGTTTATTTAATATCATATTTCCTGGAGCCAAACATGTTCCTAATATATACACAGACAAATGTACAACAGGTAAATGTTGTGCAGCTGTGAGGGGCAAAGAAAACTATGAAAGAAGAGAGAGGTAGGACAAAAACCAGAACAGGGCAGTGCTTTAGAATCCAAGCAAGAAGATTTATGGGTAATTAAGATGGCTCACTAGAGATGCCTGGCACGTTTCTCTCCACAATAAAGGAAGTATCTCAAACACTTCACTGGAGTGTTTGAGATCGAGCACTAGAATACAATGGGAATATGGCAGAGACCTTACAGAGCACAGTGATACACAATGGTCTTTAAGCACATGACATCTACCATTCCCTCTCTAGATCAACTCTAAATTAAGAGGGACTTTGTTTGACAGGGAAAGGGTAATAAGCAGGAGGTTCTAAGCAATCTTCACTCATGCCATGGTCATCATCTGAGGCATTTGCTCTTGGAGAAGCCTGTAGCCCTCAGAGGCCTGAAGCTGAGTTTGGGAAGCTGCCAGCTTACCACACGAGTGCACTACCTAGAGAAAGAGCCCAGCCCACATTGTGCCCTCACCCAGCGCCCACCTAGGCTCTTGCTGCACAGCAACATTTTGAGACCTTTCTACTCAGGGTCCTATGGAGCAGCCAGGCTGCTAGGGACAGCTGCCTGGCTGACCTTGCTCTTTGAACCAGCTAGGTGCCCCACCCACTCACCCTTAGTCCCAGAAAGTAGCTGGGGAGCCCACCTTGAGTGGCTCAGCCTAGAGGCCTTGGGAAGCAGATAGGTAGCCCTGCCTACCTAGAAGCTGAGGTGGGGCAAGGGGAAGCATCTGAGCAGTCTTCCCTGACTGTCTTGGCTCACTGAGGTACCCCAGGAAGGACTCCAGAGACTACTTGGCATTGTGTACCTCTACCCACACACAAAACCAAAATATGCTGAGTGGTGTGTCTAGGTGGTAAGATCCTAGAGGACTTTTCATTGTTTTAATCCTGTTTTTGTGTTTTCCTTTTTTTTTTTTTTTTTAAACCAATGTTTTGTTTATCATGACATAAAAACAGCATCTTAAAACCAAGGTACACACTCCAAATTCTATCTTCTACATTTGATTGTCAACTTTCAAGCAACCCCCAGGCCTTCAAAAGCCCAGACCCTCCCAGCACAAGTGAAAAAAATATTTTTACACTACTGACACTAATATTGTTTGTACTTCTTAATTAGCATATTTGTACTTTGATCTGAGGTATTTTAAGTAAAGGACTCAAAGGAAAATTGTAAATAATGTATTTTATGATTCGAGGTACTTTCACAGAAATCCTCCCACTGAGTATGTCTGAGGAGGTTGTGCCATTAACTATCTCAATTAGTTTAAAAATCTTTTTTCCTTTCTGACCTCTGATGGCTATTCATCCAGCTCTGTAATTGCATTCTCTAGGTGTAAGCCCAAGCTGAATAGGAACCCCAAAATGATGCACTGTCCAGGAGGCTGACCATATTCCAATGGGATCCACTGCAGACACTAGCACTGGGAATCAGTTTTGGAAGGTATGCTCCAAATGAATAAACTATATTATAACTGGTAAAGCCGGGACAAATGAGTCTTTTCCTTAAAGAGTTCTGGGGAATATATAGTACAAGAAACAAGAAAGAAAACAGGGCTGGGGTTGTGGCTCAGCGGTAGAGCGCTCGCCTAGCATGTGCGCAGCCCAGGTTCGATCCTCAGCACCACGTAAACATAAATGCGTTCCATTGTGTACAACTAAAGCAAATAAATAAATATTAAAAAAAAAAAGAAAGAAAACACCTTAGAAATTGCTTCATTAAGTAAGTGTCATAATATGTCATAGCCTTAATAGTGCTCCATTCTGTTCTCTCACCCTCCCACACAGGTCTGACAGGATCAGCTGGTTCAACATTTGCTCCTATGTCTGTCTGTATGCTAGTACCATGTTGTTTTGATTACTCTAGCTTTGTGACATATTTTGAAATCCCAGTGTGATACCTCCAGTTTTGTTCATTTTGGTCAAGAACCAAAATGGTTATCTCAGGTCTTTTGTGGTTCAATATGAGTTTTAGGATTGTTTTTCTATTTCTGTGAAGAATGACATGGGAATTTTGATAGAGATTACAATAATCTGTAAATTGCTTTGGATAGTTATGAACATTTTAGTAATAAAGTGAAATAAGCCAGCCACAGAGAAACAAATATGATATGATTTCACTTACAGCAGAATCTAGAAAAGGCAAACTTTTAGGAGTAGAATAAAATGGTGGTTCCCTGAGGTTGGGAATATGGAATGGAGGAAGAGGAAATATTGGTTAATGGTTAGAATGAACAAGTTCTAGTGTTCCACTGCACAGCACAGTGACTACAGTTAATAATGTATATTTCAAAATAGCTAAGAAAGGATTTTAAATATTCTTACCACACAAAAAATGCTAAAAATATCTGAGGTGAAGGATATTCTAATTAGCCCAATTGGATAATGCTGCAATATATACATACATTGAAATATCACATCAAACCCCATAAATACATAAAATTATTTGTCAATTAAAAAAAATTTTTTTTAAAAAGAGTTCAACAAATAGACACTATCTGAAATTCCCTTTTTCTACTATCAACTGTGAGTTGAAATGGAGGTGGGAGCTGAGAGAGCCCTGAGAAAAACTGAGGTGCCACTGAGCTGAATTCCTGGTGAAAAACCTCAACTACCAGTTACTGAACTTCCAGAAAAGCTGCTGCCGGCTTAACCCAGGGGGAGGATCATGCTGGCAGGACTAAACACATAGCCAGGGCTGCCTGGCTGCTGAGGGCAAGACACCCAGAGTTGTCTTCTACTAGAGAGGCAGCCATGCACAGGAGAGAGGGTATGTGTTCAGAGGAAGGCAATTCTGAGCTCAAATTCTGGCTCTGTCACTTGGTAACTGTGGGACCCAGAACAATTTCTTTAATCTCTTTAAACCTCAGTTTCTTCATCTATAAAATGAAGATATCATGCCCACTTTGTGGGGTTATAATTCATTTCATAGTGAATAACTTAGATATGTGTTAGCAGATACTTATTAAATGATAGGGTTATTTATTTCTTAGCCACCAGCCCAGCCCTAGTCAGATCTATTTGCCACTCTACAGCTACCCAAATCTTTCCAAAGCAGAAAACTGACCTTCTCAGTTTCTTAATTTAAACATTTCGTTGGCTACCCTTTGCTCTCAAGATAAAGAACAAAATCCTAATCCATGAAGCCCGACATGTCCTGGTCCTTATGACCAGCTCTCCTGTGTTCCATTTATTTGTTTCACATAATCCTTTCCATCTCAAAGCTCTGGAACATATCGAAAGCCCCTTCTTCCCAGATCCCATCTGCCTGCTTAACAACTTCTCATATCTTCTTTGGGAAAACCTTTTCTCAATCTCCAGACTAGGTCAGGGTCTGGACAATTCTCCCATCATTTGTATTTCACAGTACTCAGTCTAGTTTGTAATTATGTTTGTAAAAATTTATACTGTGTCTTAGATCAAGAGGAAGAACAATGCCTTTAAAAAAAAGTTACCACTGAATCCCCAGGACTCAATAGCAAGCACCACACTTGGACCATTTTTGGAGCTTTAAAGTTTTATTGAATAAATGAAAGACCAGAGGAAAATTGGAAAGCACTAGCTATGGTTCTGGTTAGTAGTTACTTACAACACTTAACTATGTTCTGCCTGGCGTGATACTTAGTAATATGTCTCTTTTCCTATCCTCACTGGATTTTTAGTTTAGTTGTACACAACTTCAAATATCCACTGCCTTCAAAGGTTTACCAGGGCTGGGGCAAGGTGGGAGGGGGAGGACACTTCATTTAGGGAAAGTGTCCATTCCATAATGAAAGGCAACTGTGGCTGACACGGGAATAGGTTTCCTGCCCTACTCTTTCCTTCTCAGGGGCATGTAAGTTGACTTCTCTTTGTTGGGAGATGAGGATTCCACATGACAACACTTACTTGTTCCCATGAAGAAATCATATGACGTTCAGCAGGTGCCTTTTCTAAGATGGTCACCTCTGTCACACCTGGGGAAGATTCTGGAGGAAGAAAAAGAACATCTGTAGAGTTGCAATTGGCCTATTCTCACATTTCTACACTATAGGTTGACTGTTGATGGCTGTCCTAGAACCATCTGGTCCCTCTAATGAACATTTATATCCCCTGTGACAAAAGCAAAGAAATGGCTGGTCCCTCAAAGGCACTCAGTCTTATAACCTAAGATGGTACAGTCTAGCTGGTAGAAAGAACACCAACAGAACATATTCCATATTCAATCACTACTTATCTTATTGAAAAGAGATCTTAAATTTCTAGTGATTTCACACCAAACTTCTCAGTGAGCTAAATCACACACACACACACACACACACACACACACACACACACACACACATATTTTATGAAATGGTGAAAAGAAATAAGGAATAGTAGAGTACCTCATTAACTTTTATAAGATGTAAAACTTGCTGTTTTCCTAAATAAAACTCATCCTGAACATAATATTCTACTCTATGAGTTTCAGGATTTAGAAGCTAGGCTAACATTATGAAAAATGAATTTTGTCTTGAAATATACTGGGAACAAAATAAATCATGTCTTTCCTCAATGCTGGAAAAATCTCCAAATAATCTGGTCTCCTCTCTGTGGAGCTGTGCTTTACTACTCTGACATAAGAGAAGTCACCTGGGAATAAAACAGATTTCAATATCTCCTGCTACATTCTCTACTTGTTCTATGGTCACCCAGTCTTAAGATTTTGAAATCCTCAGTCTAAGACATAAAAAGCTGTTATAAAATCTTTTATGGCTTATTCTGGGCATGGTGGTGCATGCCTGTAATTCCAGTGACTTGAGAGGCTGAAGCAGGAGTACTACAAGTTCAAGGTCAGTCTCAGCAACTTAGTGAGGCCCTAAGTAACTTAGTGAGACTCTGTCTCAAAATAAAAAGAGCTGAGGATGCAGCTCAGTGGTTAAATTGCCCTAGGTTTAATCCCCGGTACCAAAAAAAAAAAAAAAAAAAAAAAAAAGAAAAGATTTTATGGTTTAAATTCTCCACCAAAAGATACGTTGAAGTCCTGACCTCAGTACCTCAGAATATGACCTTTTTTGGAAATAGGCTTATTACAGATGTAATTAGTGTTGTTATGTTGGAGTAAGGAATAAAGAATAGTACCTCAGATCCCACACCAATATGATTGGTGTCCTTACAGAAAGAACACCATGTGAAGAGACTCGTGTAGATGAAATATGGCCATGTGAAGGTGGAAGATAGGACTGATGTATGTATAAGACAAAAACTGCCAAACTCTCATGAAGAGATAAAGGCAGGATCCATCCCCTACAGGTCTCAAAATGAGCATGGTCCCGGCTAACACCATAATTTAGACTCTAGGCCCCCAGAACTGTGGGAGAATGACTTTGTTGTTATATGACAGTGTGATAAATTTTTACAGCAGCCCTAGCAAATGATTCACCTTTTCTGTATGCTGCTGCATAGATTATTCCCACTGTCACCACTGTTTTATGTCATGGTCACCGTAAGCCTTGATGAAACCACAGCCACAAAATCTCTTCCTGCTCTGACCCATCCTCAGCATATCACCAGAAGACCTTGCCCATACCTAGGCTTGTTTCCTATTCAATTTTGTTCAGTTCTCCCTCTGGTTTGGAAGATAGGGGCCTTATTATGCCTGATTTTTATCTTCTTCCCAAGTCCAAATCCTCTGCTTTGACAGTGTCCAAGTAGAGTTAGTTCACTCATTGCTTTTATCCCTCCAACATCCCCACAATGAAACCTATACTCCTTTCTAAATATGCTATCCCCTTTTTCTGATGCATATACCCAAATGTGTTCGTGTTTCTCTTCATCTACCCAAATCCTACTCATATTTTAAAGCCACACTCAAGTTCTACCTCCTCCATAAAACCATTACTACAGATTACTACAGCTCACAGTGATCTCTTGATTTTCCTGGCACAGCTCTATAGAAATTATCCTATGCAACTTCAGAGTGTAGCTTTCATCAGTCTTAGTAACCTAACACTTCATGGGCAGTAGGACAGAACAACAACCTGGGTGTTTGCCAACAACTTGGGTGTTTGCATAGTGATGACCTCTGATTATGCCCTTAGGGCAGTCTGGTGTCCAAGGATGCAAGAAGATACATACAATTATTCACTTTTTAAACGTTGTGGTAGTTTATACCAAAATTGGGTACTATCAATTTCTTCTTTCCTTTCCCCATTGCGAGGTGCAGTCTGCTTCTCCACCTCCTTAAATTTGGAGTTGACATGGTATAACTGCTTTGAACAATAGCATATGGTAAATACATGCTGTGCCAGCTTTGGACTTAAACTTCAAGAGGACTGGCAGTTTCCCTTTTGCTTTGAGTCCTGAGCCATCATATTCAAATTCAATTTACTCTTCAGAGAGACAGGTCATATGCAGAACACTGAGGAGATCAGACATGTGAGTGCAAAAGCCATCAGATTAATTTCAATCCCAGTTGCTATAGAACTGCAAATACTTGAGAGACCCTAAATGAAGTATCCCCGCTAAACCCAGTCAATCCAAGAACTAGGAGAGTAATTTGTTTCAAGTCATTATGTTTTGGGGTGGTTTGTCACTCTGCAACACTACTTCACACTGTAACATACTTCCCAGTACAAAGCAATCCAAGTCAACAAACTCTGGAATAATTAACAAGGACTTGTTATATCCTCAACTTGGTGAAATTACTACCAGACATTAAGAATTTAAGTAGCAGACACCATCTCAAGAAACCTACTACGAGTTAAATAAAACATGCAGCAAAAGCAAAAATTTTAAGATGATATAATTATGTGTTAAAATGGGTGATAATGACCCTAAGGACCACAGGAGTTGAACGCAGAAGGGGGTTGATGAAGACTGAACAAGTGATAGAGATGTCAGAAATAACGCACAGCTCATGGCCCTTGAAGGATGATGTGGAAGTTACTGCTGACTGGTTCAATGAACACCTACATCTGCTTCCTCCTAGTGTGCATACCTGTATTTTAGAGATTGGACAGCTAAAAACTGCATTTCCCAGATTCTACTGCATTTAGGATCCTGCAGACAAACAAGATTCCTCTATAGAAAACTACTTCCATAAATTTGGAAAAGGCATAAGCAGTTGATGTAGAGGGAAAATGCAGAGAGGAGACCTTTTCACAAGCATAATTTCAGAGGTATTTGATCTCATGGAATTGGGCATTGCAATGATGGCATCAGCAGCAACATAACTTTCTAAGCACCCAGCTTCTTTATTACAATGGCTGCAGGTACTTCCTACTTAACACCTCTTTTTTTTTTTTTTAATATTTATTTACTTATTTTAGTTGTACACAATGCCTTTATTTATTTCTACGTGGTGCTGAGGATCGAACCGGGCCGCGCACGTGCCAGGCGAGTGCTCTACCGCTGAGCCACAATCCCAGCCCTAACACCTCTTTTTTGCAGTAAGGGTCTCATTGTAGAGTCTGCTTCAGCTCTCCCAATGATTTTTCTTTCTTTCTTTTTTTTTTTTTTTTGGTACTGGGGATTGAACTCAGGGGCACTTGACCACTGGGTCACATCCCCAGCCCTTTTTTTTTGTATTTTATTAGAGACAGGGTCTCACTGAGTTGCTAAGTGCCTCGCCATTGCTGAGGCTGGCTTTGAACTCTTGATCCTCCTGCCTCAGCCTCCCAAGTGCTGGGATTACAGGCGTGCGCCACCGCGCCCGGCTTCTCCCAATGATTTTTTAAGCTACTGCCCCTTAACTGATCCCTTTCTGCCTTAACTAGCTAAAGTGTATATTGTTTCTTAATCTAACCAGAGTGTATTTTATGGCCTGCAACTAAGAACCTTGACAGATACAAAGGGTTTGGGTTTGTGGGCTTGCCAAGACAGGTGAATATGCTCAGGACAGAGGAGGCTGTCACTTACATGATTTAAGAATTATGGCCACAAGGCCAGACAAAAATGAGAGGCTTTGTGAATAGTAATTTCATTCCCCAGCAAGGTTCAGGAGGGGCTTTTAAGCAATAACTGAATCATAAGGGCTATAATCTTATCAGTAGATTAATCCATTTGATGAATAATTTGAATGGACTACTGGGTGGTAACTGTAGGGGGGCAGTAGTCAAGGCCTGAAGATGCAGGTCACTGGGGGATGTGCCCTTGGGGATTATGAGAGTCTCTGGCCCCTTCCTGCACTTCTCTTTCCTGGCTGCCATGAGCTGAACAGCTTTGCTCTGCCACACCCTTCTACCATGATGTTCTGCTTCACCTCAGACCTACAGCAATGGAGTCAGCTGACCATGAACTGAACCTTAGAAACTGTGAGCCCCAAATAAACTTTTCCTCTTTTAAGTTGTTCTTATCAGGTATTTTGGTCACAGCAGCAAAAAGCTAACACAATAGGGTCTCCCCACTTTTGTGAATTCCTTAGTGTTTTCTATATACAAAAGTGCATCATCTGTAAGTGGAAAAATCTTTATTTCTGACTTTATTTCATTTTCTGCCTACTTACCCTACCGAGAACCTCTAATACAATGTGTACATAAGTGTTAAGAGCAGAATTCTTATTATGCAGAAAAGGCCAAACATAATAGGCCTAAGACTGAAATTCTTATAAAGTTGGCCCTTGGTTGGCTGGGAAAGTGGATCTCAGAGGGTTCTCATCATTTTCTATTAAGAATGACATGCCATATCTAAAGTATTATTGCAAACAATATGGTTTATGCCAAACACCTGCTTTTCCTTAGAGAGTCTGGAATTTTGGCGCTTGGTAGGCAAAGGGTACATAGATGACTGATTTTCAATAAAAGGTCTGGACTCCTAGGCTTAGGTAAGCATCCCTGATACATATTTCAGGTAGACTATAGCAACCTGTTGCTGGAAAAATTAAGTATATTCGATTTGGCTTCACTGAGAGGTCTCTTGACGGCTTACATCTGGTTTCCCCGACATCCCCACAAGTATCTTTCCTTCTGCTGATTTTGCTTTATATCCCTTTTCTGTAATAAATCATATCCCTGAGTATGACTATCTTCCATACTTTATAATACTCCCGGGGAATCATCAAACCTGGTGTGGACTTGGGGACCTCTGTCATTTTTATTGTTGTTCTTGATCTGAAGGGGGAAAGCTCTCAGGCTTTTACCACAATGTTAGCTGTGGACTTTCTATAGAAGCCCTTTATCAGCATGAGGAAGTTCCATCTCTATTCCATTCTATTTTTAGTTTAAGTTTTTTTTTTTTAAATCATGAAAGGGTGTTGGATTTTATCATGTGCTTTTTCTGCATCTATTGATCTATTGAGGTGACTGTGTTGGTTCTCTTTTATGCTATTAACAAATTATATTAATTGATTTTCATATCTTAACCACACATTCCTAAGATAAATCACACCTGCTCTTGTACTTCTATAAAAGAGAGACAAGTTTAAAAAATTATTACATTCATAATTTCAATTAGTGATAAGTGCTGCCATTTTTTTTGTTTGTTTTTTAAAGTAAGTTAAGGAAGAGCAGGAAGGATGGATGTTATTACAACTATATTAAGGGATGGCTTCTCTGGCATAATAATAATTTTACCAGAAATCTGAATGCTGTGAGGGAAACATTCAGAGGAAAATAATTCCAGGTGGAAGGCCAAACAAATTGCAAAGGGTTTAAAGCAGGAGCAAGTTCAGCCTTAATATGGCCACCCCGTGGCCAATGCAGTGAAAACCAACAGATGAGAGCAGATCATACTGGGACTTGTGGGACACAGTAGAGAAATTCCAAGAATATTATAATTGTGATGGGGAAGCACGCTTTCAGCCTGCCTAAGACAGCCTTTCTCCTCCTTGGTATTGTGGCTAACTCTCATTTATCTATGAAAATCTAGCATCATCTCTGGGACGTGTTTTTAACTTCCCCAAAAAGCTATTCACCTCCTCTCAGCTACTTCTGAGCAGTGATAGATTACTGACCTCGTTTCATACTACCGTTCAGTTTTTCATCTTTGTAACCCCAGCATCTAACAGCAGTGGTTCCTATTGTGTGTGTGTTACTGGTGATTGAACCCAGACTTTGCACTTGTTAGGCGCTACCACCGAGCTATATCCCTAGCCCATCAGTGGTGGTTACTAAATAAACGCTGAATTCAAAACAAAAAAAACAAAAAACAAAAAAACTGGAACCCATCCGGCGACACAAGCTTTCACTCCTTTCGACCACTTAAGGTGCTGCACACGGAGGCGCCTGGTGGTCGACGCTTTGGGAGGTTGGCTGCATCATTTCCCCAGCTCACTCTGGTACCACAGAAAGGCTTGGGCTTCACGGATACCGCGTTGGCTGAGAACGCCTCTTGGGAGACCCGGTCCCCCAAATGCCAGGGCTTGCTGTCTTCCCTTTGCACTTCTTGGCCGGTCTTCAGGCCCTGGAAGTGGGCGGGGGAAATTTCCGGCTTCCCAGCTCCGT
This sequence comes from Tamias sibiricus, assembly GCA_025594165.1. Taxonomy (NCBI): domain Eukaryota; kingdom Metazoa; phylum Chordata; class Mammalia; order Rodentia; family Sciuridae; genus Tamias; species Tamias sibiricus. Next base: position 46,401,853 of record CM046671.1, on the reverse strand, counting down.
CTGGGAACACTCCTGGCAAACCTTTACTGGGCTAGGTCACGCACCCGGATCCCCACCTTTCCCTCAACCACGGAAGTCACAGCAGCGATGCCTGCTCGCAGGCAGGTTCTAGCTTCGTGCCGTCCACCCCACACATCACCTCTCCATCCTCTTTTCTTCTCCATGCCCCCTAGTCCCAGTCTCGACTTCCCCCTGGCCCTCTGTCCCCTCACCTAGGATGCGGGTGATGCCCAGTGTCAACTTCTCCAGGTGCGGCTTGTTGCCGCTCAGCAGCGTGGGCGACGACTCCTCCATGGCTCGCGTCCCGGCTCCACGCGCAGCGGAGACAGCGCCTGGGGCCGGTGCGGAAAGCGGGGCGGGCCGGAGGAGGGCCGGACCCCGCCTCGGCGTCTCGGCCGTGCAGTTCACGGCATGCCGGGAGCTGTAGTTCTCGGCGCCTGAGAGCGCGGCGGAGGGGAGATGGGCGGCCCGGGCTGGTCTGGCTCCAGTAGTTCCTCCGGGCGCTCGTTCCCGCAGCCTGGAGCTGCGCTCCACTCCGTACCTCTCGGATCCCGCCTCCCCTCCGCCCTGACACTCTTGCCCCGCCACTGCTGGTCGCGCAAGCAGGGGCGGGCCTCTGCGCCGTGCGGCCAATGGGGACTGAGCCTGGGGGCCGGGGCGTGGCGGCCTGGGCGCCACGCCCCGAGTGGCGGTTGTTTCAAGATGGCGGACGTGGCGGGCCCCTCCCGCCCGGGCGCCGCGGCGTTCTGGAGCCGCGACTGTATCCTTTTGCCCGGCTGGCAGGGGGCGCCGGCGCCCCTCCCCGGCCGAGGGGCGAGCGGTCGCGTGGGACTCTGGGTGGCCAGGGAAAACGCGATCTAACCCTGAGGCGGGGACGTGCTGTCCGGCCTCAGTCTAGGTGCCAGGCTTTCCTCTCGCTTGGGTCTTAGGTGTCACCAGACTGGAATTCCAGGTGTGGGGGACACTGCACACTGCACTGCTGGTTCCCTGTCCTCCTTGGCGGTGAGCTCTGAAAGACGGCCTAGTCTTTGCCCAGCCTGGGACCGGGAGGCTCCGTCCACCGACCCTCCCTGTGTGACCCAGGCGGACAGAGTGTGCAGAGTAGGCTTGTGGTTGAGGAAGAGTGGTTGTGGGCCGGACAGGGACAGTTGCTGGCCGGGCGGGGAGCTTTTTGTCTTGATTTAGAATTGTCCATAGTCTATGCTGTTAGCCTCAAGTCAAGACTTTGTCGGACTTCAAAGGCCTTTCAGTGATGATACATTTTCGAATTGAGGCTTTAGAGAGGTGTAGGGGGCTTGGTTTCACAGAGATGTGTTCTGATGGTACTGGTTACAAAATAAGGTGCCTAGAAAGGTGATTTACAAGTAGATCGCGGGTCACCACGGGCAGGGATTGAAATTGTGGGATTGTGCGGGGGTGCAGAAGCTGTAGAGCCTTCTATCTCTGTGGTGGTAATCCCAGTTCAATATCTGAGATGTTTGCTTGACAGTGCTTTTTTCCCCCTGGGTTAGGTAGACTGTTGTAACCTGAGCTTTCCTCCTGGTAATTTACTTTTAGTTCTTTAGAGGCACATTACTAGGGAGAAGAAATGCAATCAGTGTTATTGGTTACCTGCAGAGGCAAGTCTTTTTGTCTGTTTTCTAGGATTGGGGTTGGCATTGAGATATTGCTGTTACCTTTGGCAGAATCACTCTTTAGACATTCTACTTAGCTCCCAGTGAAATTTACAAAATTGTATTACCACTTCTCCTTATTGAGTTACTAGGATTAGAGTTTCATATGTGGAGAGGGATATTTTTGCATTCTTTGCTGCTGGCTGTTTAGTGTTATGCACTTACTAAACAAAATTACCACTTGTCTCTGATAGGTTGGTGAGAATCAAATGAAATCATGTACAAACGCTGTGGATGAAAGCGCACTAGTGCACTGTGCAAATTAAATATTTTTTCCTTTAACTGTCAGTAGGGATGAGAAGAGAATATGTGCATGGGGGACAACTGGGCTGAATTAGGAAGTCCAGAAATTGGAATGAACCTTTCCTTATGAAACTCTGCTTCTGCATTGAAAGGATTTTGAGAGAGAGGAGATTCTTATCTCATTATAACAATCAGTGGTATTGTTCTAATATAGAATAAGTGGTTGGGGGTGGGATGACAATTGATTGCAGTGGGACTAAGTTCATAAGTGTGTGGAATGACATATGCTCTTGGATTTAGCAGCTCTGTTCTCATTCATATAGTCATATCACTCTATTTCATATAGAAGTCACAAATACTCCCTATGTCTTACATTCTCTGAAAATTTAATATAAAATACTCAGCTACTCAGTGATAGTGAGGAACTGAAATTGTATGGAAAAAATAGGGTGACATCCTGTAGAAATTCAGATGTTGGAAAGGAATTGCAAGATTACTGGTATCACCTGTTTCCCCAGCCTAATCCCTATGATGATCAGTTAACATCCATACTCAGATATTTTCATTTTAAATCATTATGGGGCATAAAAGCAGTGCCAGATATGATTTTGTTACTGAGAATTTGCTGAAAGCATAAGGATAGTTATGAATCATTTTGTTTATTCCTATTGGTTGCGTCTTGATTTCTTTTCAGTTACATTGTTGATTTCCCAGTCCAACCCAGAGCCTTTGTAGTAGAACTTTCAATAGAAAAGGGTCAAATAGTATGTACCTATGATCTCGAATTCTTTTAACACTATTGAAGAAAAATTTTTCAATGCTCCCTAATTATTTTGAAAAGCAATTAGAGAAATGTGACTGAAATATTTGTCAATTCTAGAAGTTTCCATCATGAGGACAGATCGCTACCACCTTTTAAAACTGCTGTTGTCAGTTATGCATCTCCTACACAGTGTGATTCAGCAGTGGTGTTTTGCACAAAGTATGTCATACAAAGGCCTCATGTCTAGTATGTGTAAGTGATGAGTATGCCATATTGACATTTTATGAGTTAAATCTTCCAGTAAAATGTTGGTTCAATTGTAAATTGCTTTCCTCCTTTGTAATAGTTTCTGGTAATGTTAGAAGCAGTTAGTGTTTTTGCAGTATCTAAATTTGATTACTTACATGCACTTAAGTGGATTATCATTAACTATATTAATGTCTTGCTATTAACAAATATGAACTGCAAGGGACCTTTTCAAAAACATTTCAGTAGCTATAATCTCTGCTATTGAGTTCTCAGATAAAAATAGGCAAAGACTTTATGTGAATGTAAAGATAATATACAAGCTCAGGTCTCTGTGGTCAATAATAATTACATATACATTTGTTGCTGTAAGTGATTAAAACTGAGAGAATTAGAGTGGGCAACACTAAACTTATTTCCTACACTGGAGATCTAGAATAGAGATGCTTCTTCCTTCCTTTCTTTTTTTTTTTTTTTTTTTTTTTTTAGTATTTATTTTTTAGTTGTAGTTATACATACCTTTATTTACTTTTATTTTTATGTGGTGCTTAGGATCAAACCTAGGGACTTAGGATCAAACCTAGGGACTCGCATGTGCTAGGCGAGCACTCTACAGCTGAGCCACAACCCCAGCCCAAGATGCTTCTTCCTTTCTAACCCTTCTGCCTTTGGATTCTAATTACTCTTTTAATTTTGGGGATTTAAATAGATTGGTACCAGCACTAGAAATGCTTTACAACTTGCTATTCTTGCCACATTGAGATGTATCTAAAGTCAAAGTAGAAATAAGGTGGCACGGAGAACCCAATAGCAGGTTCAATATGCATTTGGAGTATATTATGCTTCTTTGACTTCTCCTTAAAATACATATTTGTTGGGAAATTCTGTATAATAAAATAATGAGATGAAGATAAGATTACATATTACTAGAATAGTGTGGATGAAAGCATTTTCAAATATTTTATTTCAAAAAACTGTTGAAGTTAAGTTAACTTAGAATTTTTTGTATTTAAAAAAATTTGGTATGGATATAGTTAGAAGTAATAGGCTTTGTTTACGTATTTTGAATGAGATAGAGGAAGAACACTGAAAGTTGTTGTGTCTTATAAAATTAAATATCAGTTTCATTCTTTCACAAATGGCTTTCTGAGACCCAGAGGCATTCTTTTATGTTTGGGGATAAAAGATTGAACAAAAAAGAGTAAACTCTTAGCCGGGCGCGGTGGCGCACGCCTGTAATCCCAGCACTTTGGGAGGCTGAGGCAGGAGGATCGCGAGTTCAAAGCCAGCTTCAGCAATGGCGAGGCACTTAGCAACTCAGTGAGACCCTGTCTCTAAATAAAATACAAAAAAGGGCTGGGGATGTGGCCCAGTGGTCGAGTGCCCCTGAGTTCAATCCCTGGTACCAAAAAAAAAAAAAAAAAAAAAAAAAAAGAGTAAACTCTTCTTCTTGGTGCTTATAATAAAGTGAGATAAGGCCATGAAAAAATAAAATGTTTTATGTCTAATAATTATAAGTACTTTGGAGGCAAATAAAGCTGGAAGGGGGAGATAGAAGGGTTACAGGAAGAGAGAGTTTTGTAATTTTAAGTACCTACATGGTTTAGGAAGTAAAAGCCTCAGGCAGAAGATGACATATGACCAAAGTCCTAAAGATAATAAGGTAGGAAACCATGAAGATATTGGGAAGGTGCTATCTGGATAGAAGAAATCAATGCAAAAATTCTTGAGGTAGGAACTTGCAGAGCACATTGACAAATGTAAGGAAGCCAAGAATAAGTGAAGGGAAAACTGGTCCCAAATGAGGCCAGAGAGCTGATAGGGTGAGGGATAAGACCTTGAACATCACCCTTGTAAATACTTTGATGTTTTATCTGAATGATTTTAAAATGTTCTTTCCCAGTACTAAGTGAAACAATGACAGTTAAGGAGTTATGCATAGAAACAAGGGCGAGCAGTTAAGAAGGTAGCTAGGATCAAGGTGATATTATTGGCAAGAAGTGACAGGGACTAGAAGGGGCTAGAGTGTAGTTTGAAGCACCAACAGAATTTTCTAAATGTGAGGTATGAAAAGAGTCAAGAATAAGTCCTTGTTTTGTTGGGGGCAGCTGGAAGAATGGAATTGCCATTTACTGAGATGGGGAAGGCTTTGGGAATAGCAACTTTGAGATGAGGATTAGGACTTAAGTTTTGGACATTTGAATTTTAGATATCTTTTATAATCTAAGTAGCAATGTCAGCTTTAGGGGGTAGCCTCCTGATAAAAATTACTTTGGTAGAAGTCAACTTACTTATGGTATTTAAAGACCAGAGAACTGAATGAGGTCACCAAGAGAAAGAGAAGATGTACAAAAGGTCTGGGTCCTGGGTCACTCCAAGGTTTATAGATTAGTTTATAGATTAGGAGTCCAAGGAGACTGAGCAGGAATTGTTGGAAAAGTAGGAGAAAAATTATTAATATGTGGTGTCTGTGAAGCTAAACAAAAAGGTATTTTAAGGAGAGTGTTTTCTATGCCAGATAATATTAACAGAATTGATTAATGGATTTTTAACAATACAGAACATTATAACTGTCAAAAGTAGTTGTATTGGGATGATGGAGTCAAAAGCTGGATTGAAGTAGGTTCAAGACTGGGAAGAGAGGAATTGGAGACAGTGAATGTCTCTTGAGAAGTTTTGCTATGATGGGGAGCAAAGTTGGTGTCGTGGTTGGAGAAGGAATGTAAGTCAGAAGAGTTTTTTTTTTTTTTCTGGAAAAAGTTTTTACATGTTTGGATGCTAATGGAGAAAGTTTAATAGGAAAAATAATTGATTCAGGAGAAAGAAAGGGAGAATATCAGGAGCAATATCCTTTGGTTAAAAAAATTATTTTTTTGTGTGTAATGGGTATGTTGGTATTTGATAGGAGCACGAACAGTTCATCTGTAGCAAAAAGAGAAAGCAGAGTATGGGCATAGATACAGAAAAGGTCAGTAGACATGCTGATGGAAGCCTGGGGAAGTTGGTTCTGTTTTGTTTTTAAGAAATAGGAGGCAAAGTTATTAGCTGACACTAATGATGGGGAAAGTTGTCAAGTTTGAGGAGAGAAAACAAAGTAAAAAATACTTGAGTTTCCAAATCAAGGTGGAATTCAGTGGGGTCCAGGGGCTGATCTCTTCCGATAGTGAGCAGGCTCCTTTGTGAGTGATGTAGGGAAATGTTGTATGTTTTCTAGGACTCAGTTATGTTAGTCTTTCCATAGGTCATCTTTGGAGAAAACTGAAAATTCTTCATTACTGTACCTTCTAATTAAAAGTATAGCCATTTGGAGCAGGTCTAGCATCATTGTCTTGAATTTACCCCCCTGAGATCTCTTTTCCAAGTACAATTCAAATAGCAAATAAACATGTAGTGAGTGCCTACTGTGTTTCCAAGGTCCTGTGCTTGTCCTAAGGAATATATATATATAAATGAATTGGTGTTTGTTATTGAAAAGCCTGCACAATTTCGTTTTATAAGGTTATTTTTAGATTGGGTGTCAGTAAATTTAGAAATGTTCTTTCTTCTCTCATATTAGTTGCTGTCAGTTTCTTTGGAGTGGAGGTTCTAAATTTTTGGTTTACTTGTCTTACATGTCTCCTAAAATCTAAGCTCCATCCCTGATGTTTGAGGAAATTGCAAATTTAGGGGCTCTCATTATCAGTCCAAATCTGAAACCTGTGATAGTACATGTGCTGCTACAGAGAGCTATGAGAATCCAGCTGGCAAACAGTAAACACCATCTGAGTATTCTTAGTATTTTTATAGGCATTTCCAATTAGTATTCCCTGGAAAGATTCCATTACTAGGGTTGATAACTGAGCTGAAAAATATTGACTTTTCGAATATATTCTATCCACTCTAGCCTTTTCCAGAACCTATAGTTAATAATTGTTTTTGTCCAGAAAGCTTTGAAAACATTTTACAAAAGAACAGAAAACTTTGAAATTTTCTAGATTGTTTGAAAATTGTTTATAGGCTTCTTTTGTGGAAGTGTAAGAGAAGATTACCAAAGTGTGGGCCTTTCTGGATAGGGTTCTGAATATGACTTCGTTTCTAGGAAAAAAGCTTATGTTGGTTCTCTTTCTATAGCAACATTATGATTTTAGCCTTCTTAAATTTCTTTTGAAATTCAAAATAATTGTTTTATTTATTTTTTATTTTTGGTCTTAAATTTCTTGCAGTTTCAATAGCAGGGCTTCATGGGACATTTCATGAATGTACTGCAGAAAAATAAATGTTGCCTTTTTGTTTGCACAGTTGACTTGCCGGACAGTATTTGTTCTTCAAAGCTAGAGGCTGTCTTGAAATTATTTATATTCTTTATTCTAAAATAACTTGTCAGTTTCTCAATAATGGGCAAACTGGAGCACAAAAGGAAAGGAACCTAATAGCAGAACATATATTATAAGATATCCTATTTGGAAATAAGATTAGGTAAAAGTTTCATTGAATGAAGCCTTCAGAATTTGTATGAAACACTTTGTATGTGACCATATAAAGATGAATTTTTAAAGAATATTATTTTGCTACATTTAATTCAATTGCTTGAATTAAAGTAATTTAATTTTGTTTTGTTTTTAAAAGTTAGTTATAAATTCCCCAGTCAAAAGAGATGAAGAATTATAACAGATATGTATGGTGAAACATTTGAATATTAATATAATCTTACCTTTTTTTTTTTTTTTTTTTGTGGTGCTGGGGATTGAATCCAGGGCCTTGTATATGTAAGGCAAGCATTCTGCCAACAGAGCTATATCCCAGCTCCTGATATAATCTCTTATAGTATTTTCCTTTATGTCTTCCTTCATAGTTTCTGATGAAGAACAATCAGTAGTATACGTTCCAGGTATGACTTTCTATGTTCAAGTTTGGGAAGTCTCCTTTGCTTCTTAAGTGTTAGGAGAATATAAAACATCAAGAAAACTGTGCAGGTATAAATGGATGCGGGACAGTCCCTCAAAATCTAAAAGTGTTACTTCAAAACAAATTTAAAAATTCACGTATTTTTGCATATTCGACCAGACTCTATTGAAGATTAAAATATTGATTCATCTTGGGCAGTGGTTGGGCAAATTAACTTTTAATGAACTTGTACACTATTTCACATATTAAAAGTAAGAGATTCTTTGAAAAATTTTTAAATGAAAAATAACCTACATTTAATATTTTGAAGAAAAGTGTGGGAACTTCTTGATATAGGGATATTAAGAGACTTTCTAAAGTTTATTGGTGGCTAATAGACAAGTAGTAAAATGGAATCATCGAAGGCATCCTAATTTGGTGAAAAATATCTTTGATTTCTCATAAGTTATTTATGGCATGTTGTAATTTATTGGTTTTAAGGTTTATGACTGTTCACAGCACCTTGTGAAAATGTTTCCATGGCTTTTTAAAGTATTTCTCTAAAATATCACCTTTTCATGATTTGTTGAATATTGTGAGAGCTTTAAAGAAAGTTTATGTAAGTTTTTCCCATTAGCTCCCATAAAGCAGAGGATACTAAGGGAGAGGTTTATGAAGGGAGGGTTTAAGAGAATGAGAAAATATAATTTCAAAATCTCATTTAATGAAAATCCTTAGGAATTTCCACAGAAGGAAATACCAGATCAAGACACAAGTTGATAAGTCCAAAAGCTGATGTTAAAGGTAATAAGACTTCCAGAGTGGCTAATGCTTCAGTCTCTATGAAGTCTTTACAAGGTGCAGGAGATTCAGTAAACGAACAGGTGAGTAGTTTTTATTTTTTCTTATTTGTCATTTTTTTTAAGTACTTGCCAATAAGGGTAGAAGAGCCTTTAAAAGAACTTTAGGTGATCTGCAAACATTCTTAAAAGATACAGAACTTCTAGGACCTTTGATATTGTTGACTATGAATATGAAATATCTATATAATTCAAAGGTTTGTTCCAAAATATCTAGACAAACTTTAAGGCTTAGCTAGGAAAATATAGTATCTCAAAAAATCTACATTCTGATCTGTATGGCATTAATGAATCAGATTAACAAGATTTTTTTTTTTAATTGGGTATCCTTTATGAGTTTTGTTCTTGTGAATCTGTTGATGGATGAGCCCTGTTATATAATAATGACACTTTATTAAAGAAATTTCACCTGCATTATTATCATTACCTTTTCTTAGAAAATAATATCATAAAGATTCTCACCTTTTATCGCCCTGTCATCAATTTCTTCTCATCTTTGTCTCTATGGGTGCACTTTCTTTTGGTGCATGTCCTCTATGTTTTCTTTATTTTACTTTAGTTTTTGTTATATTTTCTCTCAAGCAGAGTTCAAGTCAGGGTTTGGAATCTATGACCTACTGTCTGTTGTGTATAAGGTTTTTTTTTTTTTTTTTTTTTGAGATTACCCGTGACTTTTCTTTTTCACATTATCTATAGCTGGAGACTGCATGACAACAAGCCAAAAACATTTATCAGACTATAGAGAAAGTTTTGCAATCTTTAACTTATATTATTAAAGGCATTTTTTAATATCTAGTTTATTACTGATGATTATGTTTAGTACTCTATAGGATTTAACTGTGATTGTGATTTCAGAGTTCATCTATATTTATCACTTACCATTATTTAATTTCTTTTTATGGCTGAAAACATTTTGCTTATTCATCAGTTAAGGGACTTGTGATATTTTCACTCTTTGGCTGTTGTGAATAATTATGTCATGAACATTCATATACAAATTTTTATGTGGAAATATGTTTTCAGCTTTCTTGGGAATATAATTAGAATTTCTAGGCCTTGTGGTAATTATATGTTTAACCTTTTGACAAAATACCAAACTATTTTCCAAAGTGGCTACATCATTTTACAGTTACTGCCAGCAATGTGTGTGGCCTCCAACTCTCCACATTCTCACCATTTATGTCCATCTTTTTGATTATAGCAATCCTAGTGCATGTGAAGTGATAGTACATTGTGGTTTTAATTTAATTTCCCTAGTGACTAATGATGATGAGTATCTTTTTTTTTTAATTTTTTTATTTTTATAATTTTTAATATGTACAATTCATAGTGCATATATTTAGTATCTTTTTACATACAACTGTTTGTATACAAAGTATATTCGTACAATTCAGTTCTTTAATCATGCATTAAGGAAAATGATATCCGTCTCATTCAACCACCTTTTTTTTTTTTCCCCCTCCCTCCCCGCTTGCTCCCTCCCTTACCCTCCCTTCCCTTGACCATTCTAGTGTTCCTCTAATCCTCCTATGTACCCCCATCCAACAATATTTTGAAAAAGCCTCCTTATATAAGAGAGAACATTTGGTACTTGGATTTTTGAGACTGACTAACTTCACTTAGCATTATGTCTTCCAACTTCATCCATTTACCTGCAAATGCCATTAATTTGTTTTCTTTTATTGCTGAGTAAAATTCCATTGTGCGTATATACCACATTTTCTTAATCCACTCATTTACTGAGGGACATCTAGGTTGGTTCCACAACCTAGCTATTGTGAATTGTGCAGCTACAAACATTGAGATAGCTGTGTCACTGTAATATGCTGTTTTTAAGTCCTTTGGGAATAGACCCAAGAGTGGGATGGCTGGGTCATAGGATGGTTCCATTCCCAGTTTTCCAAGAAATCTCCATACTGCTTTCCATAACGGTTGCACCATTTTGCAGTCCCACCAGCAATGTATGAGTGTGCCGTTTTCTCCACATCCTCTCCAACATTTATTGTTGCTTGTGTTCTTGATGGCTGCCATTCTGACTGGAGTGAAGTGAAATCTTAGAGTAGTTTTGATTTGCATTTCTCTAATTGCCAGCGATGTTGAACATTTTTTCATGTATTTGTTGATTAATCGTGTATCTTCTTCTAAGAGGTGTCTTCTCAATTCCTTAGCCCATTTATTGATTGGGTTATTTGTTTTTTTAGTGTAAATTTTTTTAGTTCTTTATATATTCTAGAGATTAGTGCTCTATCTGATGTGCATGTATTAAATATTTGTTCCCAATTAGTTGGCTCTCTATTCACCTCACTGATTGTTTCTTTTGCTGAAAAGAAGCTTTTTAGTTTAAATCTATCCCATTCATTAATTCTTGGTAGTAATTCTTGCGCTACAGGATTCTTATTAAGGAACTTGGGGCCTAATCTGACATGTTGGAAATTGGAGCTTACTTTTTCTTCTATTAGGTGTATTGTCTCTGGTCTAATTCCTAGGTCTTTGATCCACTTTGAATTGAGTTTTGTGCATGGTGAGAGATATAGGTTTAATTTCATTTTGTTGCATATGGATTTCCAGTTTTCCCAGCACCATTTGTTGAAGAGGCTATCCTTTCTCCACTGTACATTTTTGGCTCCTTTGTCTAATATAAGATAGCTGTAATTAAATGTATTAGTCTCTGTATCCTCAATTCTGTACCATTGGTCCACCAGTCTGTTTTGGTGCCAATACCATGCTGTTTTTGTTACTATTGCTCTATAGTATAATTTAAAGTCTGGTATGGTGATGCCCCCTGCTTCACTTTTCTTGCTCAGGATTGCTTTGGCTATTCTGGGTCTCTTATTTTTCCAGATGAATTTCATGACTGCTATTTCTATTTCTTTGAAGAATGACATTGGGATTTTGATTGGAATTGCATTAAATCTGTATAATGCTTTTGGTAGTATGGACATTTTGACAATATTAATTCTACCTATCCAAGAGCAAGGTAGGTCTTTCCATCTTCTGAGTTCATCTATAATTTCTTTCTTTAGTGTTCTATAATTTTCGTTATAGAGCTCTTTCACCTCTTTTGTTAGGTTGATTCCCAGGTATTTTATTTTTTTTGATGCTATTGCAAATGGGGTATTTTTCATGATTTCCCTTTCAGAGTCTTTGTCGCTGATGTACACAAATGCCTTTGACTTATGTGTATTGATTTTGTATCCTGCAACTTTGCCAAATTCGTTTACTAGTTGTAAAAGTTTTCTGGTAGAGTTTTTTGGGTCTTCTAGGTAGATTATCATGTCATCAGCAAATAGTGCTAATTTGAGCTCTTCTTTTCCTATCTTGATCCCTTTAATTTCTTTTGTCTGTCTAATTGCTCTGGCCAGAGTTTCCAGTACTATGTTAAATAGCAGTGGTGAAAGGGGACATCCCTGTCTTGTTCCAGTTTTTAGAGGGAATGCTTTCAATTTTTCTCCATTTAAGATAATGTTAGCTCGGGGCCTTGCATAAATAGCTTTTATTATGTTAAGATATGTTCCTGATATTCCTAGTTTTTCTAGTGTTTTGAACATAAAGGGGTGTTGTATTTTGTCAAATGCTTTTTCTGCGTCAATTGAGATGATCATATGATTTTTGTCTTTAAGTCTATTGATGTGATGTATTATGTTTATTGATTTCCGAATATTGAACCAGCCTTGCATCCCTGGGATAAACCCCACTTGATCATGGTGCACTATCTTTTTGATATGTTTTTGTATCCGATTTGCCAGGATTTTGTTGAGGATTTTTGCATCTATGTTCATTAAAGATATGGGCCTGAAGTTTTCTTTTTTGGATGTGTCTTTGCCTGGCTTTGGAATTAATGTAATATTGGCCTCATAGAAAGAGTCTGGAAGAGCTCCCTCTTTTTCTATTTTTTGAAATAGTTTGAAGAGCATTGGTATTAGTTCTTCTTTGAAAGTCTTATAGAACTCGGCTGTAAACCCATCAGGTCCTGGACTTTTCCTTGTTGGTAGCTTTTTGATGACATCTTCTATTTCTTCGCTTGAAATTGATCTATTTAAATTATGTATAGCCTCAACATCCAGTTTAGGCAAATCATATGACTCTAGAAATCTGTCAATGCATTCAGTATTTTCTATTTTATTAGAGTACAAGTTTTCAAAGTAATTTCTAATTATATTCTGTATATCTGAGGTGTTTGTTGTGATATTCCCTTTTTCATCACGAATGTTAGTAATTTGAGTTTTTTCTCTTCTTCTTTTCGTTAGCATCGCTAAGGGTCTGTCAATTTTGTTTATTTTTTCAAAGAACCAACTTTTAGTTTTGTCAATTCTTTGAATGGTTTCCTTAGTCTCAATTTCATTAATTTCTGCTCTGATTTTAATTATTTCCTGTCTTCTACTGCTCTTGGTGTTTGTCTGTTCTTCTTTTTCTAATGCTTTGAGGTGTGATGTTAAGTCATTTATTTGTTGGGTTTTTTTCCTCTTAAGGAATGAACTCAGTGCAATGAATTTTCCTCTTACTACTGCCTTCATAGTGTCCCAGAGATTTCTATATGATGTATCTGTGTTCTCATTTACCTCTAGGAATTTTTTGATCTCCTCTTTGATGTCTTCTTCAACCCCTTGTTCATTCAGTAGCATGTTGTTTAGCTTCCAGTTGATGGAGTAGTTTTTCTTATTCCTTGTTTTGTCGTTGATTTCCAATTTCATCCCTTTATGGTCCGATAGCATGCAGGGTAGTATCTCTATTTTTTTATATTTGCTGAGAGTTGCCTTGTGACATAATATATGGTCTATTTTGGAGAAGGAGCCATGTGCTGCTGAGAAAAATGTGTATTCGTTTATTGAGGGATGAAATATTCTATATATGTCCGTTAGGTCTAAATTGTTAATTGTTTTGAGGAGGCTTAAAGTTTCTTTGTTTAGCTTTTGTTTGGATGATCTATCCATTGGTGAGAGAGGTGTGTTGAAGTCCCCTAGAATAACTGTGTTGTGGTCTATTTTACTCTTGAACTTAAGAAGCGTTTGTTTGATGAATGTAGGTGCTCCATTATTTGGGGCATACAGATTTATGATTGTTATATCCTGTTGATGGATGGTTCCCTTAAGTAATAAGAAATATCCATCTTTGTCCCTCTTGATTAATTTTGGTTTGAAGTCTACCTTATTTGATATGAGAATGGAAACCCCTGCTTGCTTCCGCTGGCCATGTGAGTGATAAGACTTTTCCCAGCCTTTCACTTTCAGTCTGTTGATGTCTTTTTCTATGAGGTGTGTTTCTTGGAGACAGCAAATTGTTGGGTCATTTCTTTTAATCCATTCTGATAATCTGTGTCTTTTGATTGGCGAGTTTAGGCCATTAACATTCAGGGTTATTATTGAGATGTGATTTTTATTCCCATCCATTTTTATTTGAATTATGGTCTTTAGCTTGATTTGGTTTCTCTTCTGGTTGGTATTTCCTTTAGTTTAATATCTCCCTTTGTTGATTTTCGTTATCATCTTTCTCTTCTTCTTCATGAAAAATGTTGCCCAGGATGCTCAGAAGTGCTGGCTTTCGAGTTGTGAAATCTTTCAACTTTTGCTTGTCGTGGAAGGTTTTTATTTCATCTTCGAATCTAAAGCTTAATTTTGCTGGATATAAGATTCTTGGTTGACATCCCTTTTCTTTCAGAGCTTGAAATATGCTATTCCAGGATCTTCTTGCTTTTAAGGTCTGGGTTGAAAAATCTGAACATAGTCTGATTGGTTTCCCCCTATATGTAATTTGCTTCATTTCTCTTGTGGCTTTTAGTATTCTCTCCTTGCTCAGTGTATTAGGCATTTTCATTATAATGTGTCTAGGTTTGGATCTGTTGAGATTTTGTTTGTTTGGTGTTCGGTATGCCTCTTGAACTTGGTTTTCCATTTCATTCCTCAAGCTTGGAAAATTTTCTGTAATTATTTCATTAAATAGATTACTCATTCCTTTGGCTTGAAACTCTGCCCCTTCCTCTACGCCGATCACTCTTAAGTTTGGTCTTTTTATGCTGTCCCATAATTCTTGGATGTTATGTTCATGATTACTAACAAGTTTTGCTGTATGGTTTAAATTCTTCTCTAGGACATATATTTTGTCTTCATTGTCTGAGGTTCTATCTTCCAGGTGGTCTATTCTGTTGGAGATGTTTTCAATTGAGCTTTTATTTTGGTTTATTGCTTCTTTCATTTCTGGAATTTCTGTTTGGATTCTCTTTAGAGCCTCTATTTCCCTATTGAAGTAATCTTTTACTTCCTGTATTTGTTTTTGGAATTCCTTGTCAAAATGATCTTTTGCCTCCTGTACCTGCTCCCTCATCTCATTTTTGAGTTCATTCTTAAGTTCCATAAACATTTGGCATATGTAATTTCTAAATTCCATCTCTGGCATTTGACCAACTGTGCTTGCCATGACATCTACCGATGAGGTATCTTGATTTGTTTGTGTCATTTTCTTTCCTTGTTTTTTCATGTTGCTTGTGTGTCTATTCTTCCTGCACTGTGGGACCTTGACTGTTTCGATTTTACCTTAAAGCCTTATGTTGTTCCTGTAGTACAATGCTATCAGATCACCTTATAATTCCTTTATACTTTTAAAACCTAACACTTTCTATTCAGAAAATCCAAGTTTGGTCACAATGTACAGATTTTGTTAACCCAGATATTATTTCCAATTTACTCTGTACGTTTCTGATAGGGTTTTATAGCTTCAAGTATTGGATACAGAGGTGTTATGTTTAGGAAAAAGGAAGTGTCTTGAATTGTTCTTTCTTGGAAAGTATGAAAAGAGATATCTATTGAAATGGTTTAGTGGAAGTGGTTTAGTATCAGTAGATGATGGAAGAAAGAGAATGGGGTTGACAATTAGGTAAAAAGATCAATTTATATATATAGTAAGTTGGAAAAGAAAAAAAAAAAATGATAAAAGAGTAGGAATTGGTGTAAGAGAGAGGAGAGAGAGAATCAAGGAAATAGAGAGTAAACTATATATAACACCACTTTGCTACCCAGTTCAATTGCGCCGGTTCTAGAAATCCCAAGTTTTGCGTATAACTTGTTTTTGCCTCTGTTTAGTATGCACTGGCAGGATGTAAACATGAAAGATGAAGGAGGAAGAAAAGATACAAGAGTGAGAAGGAGGGAAAGAATGAAAGAAAAAAGGAGCGGATGCAAATAAACACACTAACAATCAATGCGGAAGGAAAAAAAAAAAAAAAAAGCAGAACAAAACAAAGCCAAAAAAAGAAAAAGAAAAATAAACATACAAACAATCATACAAACAAACAAAAAAACCCCCTCCCTGCAATCCAAAAAATCAAGCAGACCAATAAAAAGAAAAGGAAAAAAAAAAAAAAAAAAAAAGTTAAACCCCAAGTCTCAGACAAAACGGGCCCTGGGAAGCCCCCCTCTTTTTTTCCTTTCCAGTTCAAACCAATTGCTATTGGATCACAGTCTGTGATCCTGTCAGTGAAATCAAGGCTGCATCCTAGGCCAGCGGCTGCAGGGTTCAGTGAAGGAGTGGCCCAGGGGGACCGTGTGTGTCAGCAGATGAATGGCGCTGGGAAGGGGACCTTACAGAAGGCACCCCCTCCCCAAGCCCACCCACAGTTGCAGCCCCCTGTGGCCGCTGCGCCAGCCTCAGAAACGCCTTCCCCTGCTAACCACCCAAGTCTCACCCAATTGTGCGTTGTCTTCAGCGAGCTGGAGAGTCCCTGGATGGATGCAGCAGTCGCTCTCCGTCTCCTTCCCTTTGTCAGGACCAGCCCCTGAAGCTTTCAAAGATGGCGGTGCTCTCCTTCCAGTCAACAGCAGCTCCGCAGACTCCGGTATGCTTACCGATCGCACCGGGAAGCCACACCTGTGACTGTAGTGCAGACAGCGCTGCTTCAGACTGGCCCGCTCCACTCTGCCCCTGTTTGCTAATCGCAGATCTCTGCGCCGCTCTGTCCGGGGCCCCACTACTGAGGGTCGCGTCTGGCGGAGTGTGGCTCCGAACTGGTGTGTGGCCCCGCGGTCTCCCGTGGTTCCCCAGCACCAATCCCGCCGGCTGTTATCACTGGTCTTTATCGCCGGTTTCACGCTGGTGTGCCGTGAGTTTGGCTGGGGTTGCAGTAGTAGCGCGGTCTCCCCACACTGACTTTGTTTCGCACGGCCTGTGCACCACCCAGGCGGTTTTGCAGGAGCCTTGGGGCTCCAGCCGCTGCAGACAGCTTGTCTCTTTCTCTCTCTGGTAGTGGTAATCAAACCATCCAGGAGATCGGTATTTTCAGTCCATATATATATGATGAAAGGCAATTTATCTGCTTTGTTGGATTCTTTCCATGGAGCTGTCCTGAAGTGCGGCTTCCTCTAATCCGCCATCTTGGATCCGCCCCGATGAGTATCTTTTTATGTGCTTCTTGGCCATGTGTATATCTTTTTCAGGCAAATAGCTGGTCAGATGTGTTTTAATCGAATTGTCTTTTTATTGTAGAGTTATGAAAGTTCTTTTTAGATTCCATTTCTAAGTCCCTTATTAGATATACAATTTGCTATTATTATCTCCCATTCTGTGCAGTCCTTTTTATTTATTTATTTTTTTGTGTGTGTGTTTAATTGTGATGAAGTTCAATTTTCTAGTGCTTTCTTTTGTTTCCCTTGCTTTAGTGTCAGATCCAAGAAATTACTGTCCAATCTGAGGTCACAAATATTTATGGTTGCATTTTCTTTTAAGTGTTTTATAGCATTAGCTCTTACTCTTATTAATCTTTGTTCCATTTGAGTTAAATTTTATGTATGGTGTGAGGTAGCAACCAAGCTTAATTTTTTTTGGCATGTGGACATCCAGTTGTTCCAGACCATTTGTGAAAAAGATTGTCGTTTCCTTTTAATTGTCTTGGTACCCTGTCAAAAAACTGTTGACCATAAATGTAAGAGTTTATTTCTAGACTCCCTTTTTCGTTCCATTGATTTATATTTATATTTACATTTACATTTGTATTTATGCCAGTACTGTCTTCATTAGTCTAGCCTTGCAGGAAGTTTTGCTATTGGGAAGTCCTCTAAATTTGTTGTTCTTGAAAGATTGTTTCAGCTATTTTGTGTCCCATGTATTTCCATACAAATTACAAAATCGTCAAGTATTTCATACTTTTTGATGCTATTGTGTGTGGAACTGTTTTCTTAATTTCTTTTTAAGTCCACTGTTAGTGTATAGAAATAGTTTATTTTTGTAAATTGATCTGGTATTCTATAGCCTTGCTAACTCATTTCTTTTGGTAAATTCCTTATAATTTTCCTACATAAAAGATCATGCCATCTGTGAATAGAGAGATCATTACATATTCCTTTTCAATTTGGATTCCTTTTCAGTTGTCTTTTAAAGAGATCTAAAAAATCAGACCAAAGTTTTTAAATTTACCCATGTTGTTATTAGTTTTGGTGTTTTCATCCTTTTGTATATATCTTAAGTTTCCATTTGATATTTTCCTTCTGCCTAAAGGACTTCTTTAACATTATAGTGAGGACACACTGGGAATGAATTTTTTTCAGCTTTTGTACTCCTAAAAAATATTTTGCTTTTATTTTTGAAAGATATTTTTTACAGATTATAAAATGCTCAGTTGACAGTTTTTTGTGTGTGTTTAAATGATATTGCATTGTTGCCTGTCTTGCACTGTTTTTTTAAGATATATTTATTTATTTGCTTTAGTTGTACGCAATGCATTAATTTTTACGTGGTGCTGAGTATCAAACCTGGGCCATGCTTGTGCTAGGCAAGCGCTCTACCACTGAGCCACAATCCCAGCCCTCTTGCACTGTTTTTGAGAAATCCACTGTCATCCCTATTTTATTCCTCGTGTGTGTGTGTGTGTGTGTGTGTGTGTGTGTGTATGCTTGTGTAAATGTGTAAGTTCTGGCTGCTTTGAAGATTTTCTCTTTGTCACTAATTTTGAACAATTTAGTTTTAGTATGCCTTGGAATAATTTTCTACATACCACTTTTGGATGGGTTTTATTAAGATTTTTGGGTCTGTAGTTTTATAGTTTTTATCAAGTCAGGAACTTTTCAGCTATTATTTCTTCAGATATTTTCATATCTCCTCCTTTTCTCTTTTGATGACCTCACTTAAGCTTGAGACACTCCACAACTCTGAGGTCCTCTGTTTTTGGTCTTTTTTGGTTGTTGTTGTTATGTTTATCTTAGGATGGTTTGTATTCCTATTTCTTTGTCTTCAAGTTCATCAACTACTGATTTCATTCAGTGTATGTGTCATGAAACAATTTAATTTTTATCTCTGGAAGTTCAGATTTCATCTTTTATTTTTATTTCTAACTCTTACATCTTTACTTAACATGTTTAGTCATTCTTCTGGCTTCTTGAACATACAGAATATCGTTAAACTAATTTTTACTGTTTTTGTCTACCAATTTTATCACCCATGTTATTTTATAGGTAGATTTTAATTGAGTAATTTTTCTCTTAATTATGGCTCATATTTTCCCACCTCTTTGCCTGCCTGATTTTTTTTATTGAATGTCATCAGATAGTATGAATTTTACCTTGTTGGGTATTTTTGTATTTCTAGAAATTGTTAGCTTTATTTTGGAATAGTTATTTTATTTGGAACAATTATTTGGAATTAATTTGATTCTTTTCAAGCTTGGTTTTAAACTTTTAAAGGTGATCATGGGATTATTATTTTTATGTTGTATGTAGTTATGTTTTATTTTCTTTCAATAATAGGGCTTATTCAGTTATTTTAAGTGAGTATATTTAATATAAAGAGTTGTTAAGTATGTGCTAGAAAACCGAAAATCCAAAAGGGAATATTAAGGCATCATGAAAGTATAGCTACAAGAAATAACCACCAATCTCTAAGGCTGGGTGAACAGGCAGAACAAGTTGGAATTATTAAGACTTAGAAACTTGGAGGAAGGGCCCCTTATGCTGGAACTTGGACTTCTGATGATGGAGCACCAGCCTGACTGCTTCTGCTATCCCTCAGAATATCTGATAAAGGCCAGTTCTGCAGGGTCTGGGAAAAATTACAAACTGAAATCAGCTGTTCTGTTAGTAACTCATGGCTGATGCTGACAGTAATAGGAAACAAATAGAAAGGGAAATGTCTTTTTCTTCCTCTAACAACATCTGGTCTCCATTTAGTTCTAGCAGCAGAATTTATCAAGTGACAAAGGAGAAAAGAGGTTTCTAAAGTCTCAACTTCACAATTACAAAGCAGGACATGTGTTTAAAGACCTGTGTTTAAAGACCAGAGTCAGTAGCATCACAACCACTACCTAAAGAATTCCATTGTATAGATGTGTCACTGTTTGGTTGTTCTCTAGATGGTAAAACATTTGTGTTTTCAGGTTTTTGCTGTAAAACACAGTGGCTAAAGTTTTCACTTATGTGCAGGAGTTTCTCTTGTTTGATCTTTCACTCACTGTACCATTGGTTAAATATCTTGTCATAGGTTATCAGCAATTTCTCTATTGCCACATCCAGTACCTCTTTTTCCCAATCTGTTCGACTTTTTTGATCATTAGCATTATTGATTGACCCCATACTCTCTTCAAACTTTTTTTCTCTATAATGTTATGTTTTTGATTCTTCTCCTATACTTTTAAATGCCAATCTAAATTTAAATCAAACACAAATTTTTAAAAAATTCTAGCTGGGGCGGCTGGAGTTGTGGCTCAGCAGTAGAGCGCTCGCCTAGCACATGAGTGGCTTGGGTTCGATTCTCAGCACCACATAATAATAAAGGCCTTGTGGAGTCCCGCAGACCTCCACCTGAGCATAGGAGATGCAAAGACAGTCCCACTGAACTCCACTCTGAGTGCAGGCAGGCCAAGGACAGCCCCGATGACCTCCAATTGAGTGCGGCCAGGCCCAGGTCAGTCACGCTGACCTCTGCCCTAGTGTGGCCAGGCTCAGGTCAGTCCCGCCAACCTCCACCTGAGCACAGCAGGGCCCAGGTCAGCCCAGCTGATACCCATGGAGCTCAGGCAGGCCTAGGACGGCTTCACTGACCTCTGCTCAGAGGACCACCTCTTCCAATGAGCCCAGGAGCCCAGATTCAACCAGTTCAGCCCACACCAACCTGTGTGGGACCCAGCCCCAGAGTAGGTCCAGAGTCCACTACCCAACCCCCACCTAACAAACCTAACCCACTTCCATCTTGAGACACCACAGACATAGCCATAGCCTTCCCCATGCAGTAGCCCCTACCTTTTGACAACAGACAGGGCCTAAAAGCAGCTGCATCTCAGAGCAGGCATCCCAAAGACATTATAAGGCCCATCCTTTCAGCCCCATCTCTGGAAGACATTGCATTTATCGTGGGGCACATTTACTGTTATCTTGAGTTACCTCTACTACTGCCTGAGTTACCTCCACTACTGCTACTGCCAACACCACCTTTAGTTGCAGTAGCATACATCAAGGGACACCTGCAGGTTCTGAAAGCCCAACATTAAGGTGAGGTACAGACAACCTGCACAGATATGACAAGAATATAGAGTAGAAACTGTAATATCTCAGATCTACCCTGCAAGAAAGGAAGGCAAATAGACAACATGAAAAAACAAGGGAGGAAAGTACCCCAAACAAACCAGGATACTACAATAACAGAATCCATGCTCAGTGAAGTTGATGAAATGTCAGAGAAGGAGTTCAGAAGGTTCATAATTAAAATGATCTGTGAATTAAAGAATGATCTAAATGAGCAAATACAGGCAAAAATTGATCACTATAACAAAGCTATAAGAGCAAATACAGGTAGCAGAAGATTACTTCAAAAAAGAGATAGAAACTCTGGGGGAAAAAAAAGATCAGAAATCCTTGAAATGAAGGAAACAATTAACTAAATAAAAAAACACAATAGAAAGAGTCACCAACAGACTAGATTAACTGGAAGAAAGAACTTCAGATATTGAAGACAAAGTATATAACCTTGAAAATAAGGTTGACCACACAGTGAAGATAGTAAGAAACCATGAACAGAGCATCCAAGAATTATGGGACAGCAGCAAAAGACCAAATCTAAGAGTAATTGGGATAGAGGAAGGTACAGAGTTTCAAACCAAAGCAATGCACAATCTCTTCAATGAGATAATATCAGAAAATTTCCCAAGCATGAAGAAGGAATTGGAAAACCAAATACAAGAGGCTTATAGGACACCAAATGTACAAAATTACAACAGATCTACCCAAGACACGTTATAATGAAAATACCTGGCATATAGAATAAGGATAGAATCTTAAAGGCTGCAAGAGAGAGGAATCAGATCACATATAGGGGGAGACCAATTCATATCACAGCAGATTTTTCAACTCAGACACTCAAAGCCAGCAGATCATGGAACAACATATACCAAGCTCTGAAAGAAAAGGGATGCCAACCCAAAACCTTATATCCCGGAAAATTAAGCTTTAGATTTGAGGATGAAATAAAAACCTTCCATGATAAACAAAAGTTAAAAGAATTTACAACGAGAAGACCAGCACTACACAACATCCTCAGCAAAATATTCCATGAAGAAAAATGAAAAACAATGATGAAAATACCCAGAGGGAGGCAACACACTAAAGGAAAAACCAATCAGAGGAGAAACCATGTCAAGTTAAATACCAAAAATAAACAAAAATGGCTATGAATACAAATCATGTCTCAATAATAACTCTGAACATTAATGGCCTAAACTCACCAATCAAAAGATATAGATTAGCAGATTGGATCAAAAAACAGACCCAGGGCTGGGGTTGTGGCTCAGCGGAAGAGCGCTCGCCTAGCACGTGCATGGCACGGGTTCGATCCTCAGCACCACGTAAAAATAAAGGCTTGTGTACAACTAAAACAAATAAATAAATATTAAAAAAAAAAAAAAAAGACCCAACAATATGCTGCCTCCAAGAGTCTCATCTCATAGGAAAAGACATCCACAGACTGAAGGTGAAAGGTTGGGAGAAATCCTACCACTCTTATGGACTGAGGAAACAAGCAGGGGTTTCCATCCTCATATCAAATAAAGTAGACTTCAAGCTAAAGTCAATCAAAAGGGATAAAGAAGAACACTACATACTGCTCAAGGGAACTATACACCAATAAGACTTAATAATTATAAATATATATGCCCCAAACAACGAAGCATCCATGTTCATCAAACAAACTTCTCAAGTTCAAGAGTCAAATTGACCACAACACAATAATTCTTGGAGACTTTTAACACACCTCTTTCATCACTGGATAGATCTTCCAAACAAAAGCTGAACAAAGAAACTATAGAACTAAAAAATACAATAAACAACTTAGACTTAACTGACTTATATAGAATATTTCATCCTTCAACGAGTGAATACACTTTC
Organism: Tamias sibiricus; assembly: GCA_025594165.1. NCBI lineage: Eukaryota > Metazoa > Chordata > Mammalia > Rodentia > Sciuridae > Tamias > Tamias sibiricus. Next base: position 46,378,857 of record CM046671.1, on the reverse strand, counting down.
TTCTCAGCAGCACATGGAACCTTCTCTAAAATAGACCATATATTATGCCACAAAACAACTCTTCACAAATATTAAAAAATAGAGATACTACCGTGCATTCTATCAGACTATAACGGAATGAAATTAGAAATCAATGATAAAATAAGAAATAAAAGTTACTCCAACACCTGGAGACTAAATAATATGCTACTGAATGAACAATGGGTTGCAGATGACATTAAACAGGAGATTAATTCTTACAGGTGAATGAGAACACAGACACAACATACTGAAATCTCTGGGACACTATGAAGGCAGTTCTAAGAGGAAAGTTCATTGCATTGAGTTCATTCCTCAAAAGAAGAAAAAGTCAACAAATAAATGACTTAACATTACATTTCAAAGCTCTAGAAAAAGAACAGTCCAACACCAAAAATGGTAGAAGATGGGAAATAATTAAAAGCAGAGCTGAAATCAATGAAATTGAAACAAAAGAAACAATTGAAAAAATTGGCAAAACAAAAAGTTGGTTCTTTGAAAAAATAAATAAAATCGACTGATCCTTAACCATGTTAATGAAAAGAAGGAGAGAAAAAACTCAAATTACTAACATACGCGATAAAAAAGGAAATATCACAACAGACACTACGGAAATACAGGAGATAAACTCAATGTGGATCAAGGATCTAGGAATTAGACCAGAGACACTATGCTAATAGAAGAAAAAGTAAACTCTAATCTCCCACATATCAGATTAGGCCCCAATTTCCTTAATAAGACTCCTGTAGGGCAGGAATTAATATCAAGAATCAATAAATGGGATAGATTCAAACTAAAAAGCTTTTTCTCAGGAAAAGAAACAATCAGTGAGGTGGACAGAGAGCCTACTAATTGGAACAAATTTTTACCACATGTACATCAGATAGAACTCTAATCTCTAGAATATATAAAGAACTCAAAAATCGTAACACCAAAACAAACAAATAACCCAATCAATAAATGGGCCAAGGAACTGAACAGACACTCCTCAGAAGAAGATATACAATTAATCAATAAGTACATGAAAAAATGTTCAACATCTCTGGCTATTAAAGAAATGCAAATCAAAACCACTCTAAGATTTCATCTCACACCAGTCAGAATGACAACTATTAAGAATAAAAACAACAATAAATGTTGGCGAGGATGTGGGGAAAAAGGCATACTCATATATTGCTGGTGGGACTGCAAAATGGTGTAGCCAATATGGAAAGTGGTATGGAGATTCCTTGGAAAACTGGGAATGGAACCACCTTATGACCCAGCCATCCCACTCTTTGGTATATACCCAAAGGACTTAAAAACAGCATACTACAGGGACACAGCCACATCAATGTTTATAGTAGCACAATTCACAATAGCTAAATTGTGGAACCAACCTAGATGCCCTTCAGTAGATAAATGGATAAAGAAAATGTGGTATATATACATAATGGAGTATTACTTAGCAAAAAAAGAGAATAAAATCATGGCATTTGCAGATAAATGGATGAAGTTGGAGAATATTATGCTAAGCGAAGTTAGCCAGTCCCAAAAAGCCAAATGCCAAATGTTTCCTCTGATATAAGGAGGTCCATTCACAGTGGGGTTGAGACGGGGAGCATAGTAGGATTAGAGGAACATTAGAATGGCCATGGAGAGGGAGGGAGGATGGGAGGGGGCAAAAGGGTGAAGGAAAAAAAAGAGATGGTAGAATGAGATGGATATCATTACCCTAAGTGCATATATGAAGACACGAATGGTGTGCATATGCTTTGTATACAACCAGAGATATGTAAATATGTGCTCTATAAGCATAATATGAAATGTAATGCATTCTGCTGTCATTTATAACAACTTAGAATAAAAAAACAAATAAATAAAGGCATTATGTACAACTAAAACAAATATATATTAAAAAAATTCTAGCTGGGTGCTGAGGATGTAGCTCAGTGGTAAACTACTTGCCTGTCATTCCTGAGGCCTTGGGTTCAATTCCCAGCACCGTACAAATAAATAAAAAGTTCTCTCCCCGACATAATGGGGAAAATGGTATTTAAAAAAAAAAAAAAAATTTCTAGCTGATTTTTTAAAAATGACGTTTTTTAAAAAAATTTCACTATAATCCATAGTTATTAAAGAAAAATATTTAAACACAGAAAAGTGTAAAGGAAATAAAAATTTAAACATCATCCATAATACCACACATTGTCTTTTAAAACCATACTGATTTGAAAGACAGACCCCCCCCACCCCCTTCCAATTTCCTGCTTGGACATTTATTTCTACATGAATGTCTTGCTGGCATCTAAAATTGAACACAGCTAAAAGCAAACTAATTTTATTTTCACATCCTATTTTCTTTTCCTTTCCCACCTTCCCCACCTTTGTCTCTTACTATTTCCAGAATTAATTTTAGGGATCTTTTGGTTAGTCTTGGCTACCTGAAGTAATTGTAGTAACTTACTTAGGTAGTTTCACAAATGCCAAGAATCATTTCTTTCTTTTTTTTTTTTTTTTTTTTTTTTACATGTTACCTGTGGTTCCCTGTGAATGCCTAAGTTGTATGACTTTAAAGACCCCTTTTAATGTTGCTAAAGTACTGCAGAGAATTTTTTTGTAGCATAAAAGACAGGATAGTATAATGTTTAAGAGCACAGACTATGGAACCTGTATTTGGTCTTGATTCTGCTGTTTAACTGCTGTAACCCTGTGAAAGCTATTTACCGTCAATATAAAACAGGAATAATACCTTAATCGCATTGTTGTGAAAGTGAAATGTAACTGTAAGTACTAAGTACTTAGAATATTCCTGTCATATGATAAGCACTAGATATACATTTAGCTGTTACAATTACTATTCTTTGATCTATTACCTATTACAATGGACCTTAGGGTATTTTGAATGCTTAATAACTGATACCTCATCTGTCAATCTTAGTGTATCCTTAAACAGCCTTGAGACTATGGTGTATTAAAGGTTCTCAGTATCTTTTTTGGTTGGGGGAGTACTGGGGTTTGAAGTCAGGGGCACTTGACCACTGAGCCACATCCCAGATATATTTTGTATTTTATTTAGTGACAGGGTCTTACTGAGTTGCTTAGCACCTTGCTGTTGCTGAGGCTGGCTTTGAACTCTTGATCTTCCTGTCTCAGCCTCCTGAGCTGTGGGATTACAGGTGAGCACCACCATGCCTGGCCTTGGTATCTTCTATTAGGCACTTGTTCTTGTGACATTCACCAAGGGAAAGTTGTTTTCCTAATAATCTCTAGTATTTTAGTAGGAACAATTTTTTAAAGTTCTTTTGGTGTCACTTTCTGTGTAAATTCCATGGTATTCTCTTGTTCATAGTCAGTTCCTTAGCCCATTTTGAGTTCACAGTAGGTGTAAATAAAGCAGGTAGAAAGTGTTCTACCAGCTAAAAGATATGTGAGAAATTTTACTTTCCATGCTTATTTTAATAGGTTTTTCAAAAAGATTTAAAAATTATTTTTAGAAAAAGTTAACCTGAAGATTTTTTTGTTTTGTTTTAGAATTTCTGCAAGCGAGGAATGAAGAGTGTATCATTGAAGGATTTATGTCTGGAAGACAAAAGACGCATTGCAAACTTAATTAAAGAATTGGCCAGGTGAGGTGGGGGGGCCTTCTATGAAATGCATTATTATATGAGAGACAGCTCTTTTTGAAAACAAAAAAATGCCAATATGTTTTGATGTCATCGTGTCATTGATCTTTTTTTTTTTTTTTTTTGGTACCAGGGATTGAACTCAGGGGCACTCGACCACTGGGCCACATCCCCAGCCTTTTTTTGTATTTTATTTAGAGACAGGGTCTCACTGAGTTGCTAAGTGCCTCGCCATTGCTGAGGCTGGCTTTGAACTCATGATCCTCCTGCCTCAGCCTCCCAAAGTGCTGAGATTACAGGCGTGCGCCACCGCGCCCTGCTGTGTCATTGATCTTATAGGAGCAAAGACTTTTAATAAATCAACTATTACCCAGAATATCACCTCCTTTCAAGGACCTACCCCCAATGACCTAACTTCCTTCCCTTAGGCCCTACCTCTTACTGGTTCCACCACCTTCCAGTAGCACTGTGAGCTGGTACCAAACCTTTAGCACATGGGACTTTAAAAGATGCTTAGCCAAACCAAAGCACGTATTTTGGGGAGATCTACTGGAACTATTCCAATATATTGTTTGCTCTGAAACTGACTTTCATTAACATCTATCTGTAGAACTATTGCCTGTTATAGCTGTTACAGTGATCTTCTAATGCTTACTCTATTTCCCGTATTTGTTTCACATAAACTGAAATTCTTGCTTAAGGATAAACTACCCTTTCTGCCCTATTTATTTATTTAGTTTAGTGTTTATTTCATTTTTTAATTTTTATCAATATCGATGCATGAACATTTATTTTATTCTTATCCAAGATTCAGAAATAAAATAAAGTAGCAAGATGATTCTTTTTCATTTCACACCAAAAAAACAAAACAAAAAAGACTTTGTTTTGAGATCATTATAGATTCACTTGGCGGTTGTTAAAATAATACAGACAGAACCCATCCCTTTACTCTGTTATCTGCAGTGATATTTTGCTTAACTATCGTACAAATCCTACAAATTTACTTAGATTTCGCTAGTGATAATATTTTGATTGACTATAGTATAGTATCAACAATTGACATTGACAGATTTCATTAGTGTTTTACATATTTCACCAATTTTAAGTACTCATTGAATATGTGTTTGTTTCTATGAAATTTCATCACATGTGGGTTTTTGTGTATAGTCACTATACAAAACAGTCCTGCTATAAGGATTACTCGTATTATCTTTTTTGGTACCAGGGATTGAACTCAGGGACACTTGACCACTGGGCCACATCTCTAGCCCTTTTTTGTATTTGATTAGAGACAGGGTCTCACTGAGTTGCTAAGTGCTTCACCATTGCTGAGGCTAGCTTTGAATTCTCGATCCTCCTGCCTCAGCCTCCCAAGTGCTGGGATTACAGGTGTGTGCCACCGCACCCAGCTTGTGTTATCTTTTTAAGGAATATACTTAAAAGGCCTTTTTATATGCTATTTTCCTTTTTAGCCCTTTACCTAATTCCAGGCTACCACCAATATTCTTTCCATCTATGCTAATTGTTACTTCAAAAAAGCTGGATAAATCATATAGTATGTAACTTTTAAAGATGGGCTTTTTTCAATCAGCATCATTCTCTTTACATCCATCCAAGTTGTTACATTTTCTAATTTTTTTTTTTTATTGCTCTGTTGTATACCATAGTGTAGAGGTAGTACAGTTTTTTTATTCACTTTTTGAAGACTATTTGGGTTGTTTCTAGTTTTTGACAGTTACAAATGAAGCTGCTCTGAACATTCACGTGTAGGTTTTTTTGTAAACATAAAATTGTACTTTTTTGGGGATATTGTATCCTAAGTGCATGTTTGTAAGAAACTGCTGAACTACTTTCCATAATGTTTGTACCATTTTATATTCTCAGTAAAGCAAGAGAGGTTTAGGTCCTCTGAATTTGCAAACAAATTTGTTGTGGGTAATTTTTATTTTAGCAGCTCTCATAGGTGATTATTGGTAATATCTCATCTTGGTTTTAATTTGCATTTATCTAATGGCCAGTGATGTTGGACATTATTTCATATGCTTATTTATATCTGTACTTCCTTCAGTGAAATGTCATTCATTCATTTTCTTGTTTCTTACTGGATGTTTGGACTTTTTTATTGTTGGGTTTTGAGATTCTTTATATGTTTTTTATCTTTTGTAGGCTATGTAGTTTCCAGTTATTTATTAAATTATTTTTCTGGTCTGTAGATTGCCTCTTCATCCTTTCCCAGGATATTTTATAAAACAAAAGTTTTTCATTTCAACTAGATCATTCTAACATTTTTTCCCTTTTAATGATCCATTTTGATCATTTAAATGACCCATCCCTCAAAATGATCCATTTTGAATTAATTTTGCATACTCTGTGATGTCTAAATTGAGGGATTTACTTTTTGTTTGTTTTTGTTTTAATACTGGGGATTGAACCCAGGGCCTTGCACATGATAGATCAGCATCCTATTACTGACTGAGCACATCCCCAGTCCTATTGAAATTTTTTGTGAACTTTTGCCAGAAATCAGCATGGGGCATGTTTGTATGCTTCTCTTTCTGGGTTCCTTGGTTTTCATTGATCTAGGTATCTATCCCTTTACCAATGATATAATTACCGTACAGGTGCAGAATAATAAGCTTTAATACTGAGTAGAATGATGCCTTCTACTTTATGTTCTCTTTCAAAATTGTTTTAGCTTTTTTAGTGCTAGTCTTTCTTATAATATTTTTGGCATAACTTTGTCGAACTCCTTCATAACTCTGCTGATTTTTTAATGAAGTCTTTCCTGTCTTGAGTCTTCTAATACATGAATATGCTATGTCTCTCCAATTATTTAAGTCTTACATATCTTTTAATAGCTATTTGTGATTTTCAGGATACAGATCCTATACATGTTTTTTTCACATTTACATATAAATATTTAATTTTCTTTGGAGCAATTATAAATGGTATTATGGTTTTAATTTTGGTTTTCATATATTTGTTGATAGTATATAGAAATGTGATTGAATTTTATGTTAATCTTGATTTTTGAAACCCTGATGAATTCACTTATATTAATTCTAGTTTTGCTGTTGATTTCTTGAGATTCTTTTATGTCATAATTATTATTGTCATAAATTATGATGTAATTATTATTTGTCACAATTATAATTAATGCCAATGGATACTTTTATTACTTTTTCTCCAAAGTGTATGTCTGTAATTTCCTTTTCTTGCATTATGCTGCTGGCTAAGATTTTCAGTACTATGTAAATAGAAATTATGAATAGGAATTATGAATTATCTAATATTTCTAATTTTAGGTGGAAAGCATTCAATCTAACATCAAGTCTTAACTACTATAGTTTTATAATTTGACACTATATCAGATTGAAGAAGTTCCTCATCTATTTCTTGTTTTTTGTTTTTATTTTCTATTTTTAAGAGTGTGGGGGGTATCCAAGATGGCAGGTAGAGGGAGGCTACATTCTGTGTTTCTCTGTGACCTGGGATTCTAGTAGTGGGAATACTGTTTCTCTGCGAGTTATTAGAGGACCCCCAACAGCTGCTCCCATGTAGGTCTCCAGACCTCAGCATCAGTGCAGGACCATGCCTGAATAGGACCACTGGTATCAGGACCCATGAGGTACCCCTGGCCGCCCACCCGTAAAGGAATCCTGGCTGCCTCTCCCTTGTGGACCCCCATCTACCAATGTGGGACTCCACTGGTAGCCTCCATCTTGGCACACTGCAACCACTGCCATAGTCCCCTACATGCTATAGCCTGTATCTAGGGACACAGGACAGTGTCTGGAGACAGCCACCAGCCACAACACTGCATGCCCTTGATCTGCATCTCTGAACATTCCGCCTAATGCTTCTAGCCGGCCCAACCCCACCCGACCCGACACCCCATCTGTGAAAGCAGTTGCCTCCATCTTGGGACACCTTTGTCACCATCTTTAGTTGGGGCAAGTCTCAGCTTGGGACACTTGCTGGGGCCTACAAGTAATATCAAGGTACCTATAGTCCCCAGCTCCCCACTCTGCTGCAACCACTAACCTAGCATAGTGCTTGTAGGTACGTGGCCAGTCCATAGATTGAAAAGCCTGGCCCTGAACTCCCCATTACTAAAGAGCTCTCTGCAACAGGTGTATAGTGCCCAGAGCACAGCCTACAGGACCTCTGGAGAGAGAGGTTCCTGATTAGGAAATAGAAAGGGAGAGGGTGAGTGAGATACAGTTTATAAACTAAATTAGAGACCAGGAATTGTGAGGTCTACAGGTGATATAAGGAGATAAGACCAGGTCCCACATCAAAATAGTGAGCCCCAAAGGATATCGTTGGGGTGCAGTCTCCCATCAGGGACTGGCAAGTGCTATACCCCACGTCCAGGAGCTCTGTCCCCAAGACCAACCAACCCTCTCACCCTAATAACATTCACCATCCTGAGAGTAGAAATACCAGCAAACAACAGACAACCTCACCTATTGGGTAAGAAGGGAAGCAGGAAAGAAACTGAACTCCAACAAAAACAATCCTTGTATTTTCCTTTGAGATAGTTTTTTTTTTTCTTCTCTCTCTCTCTCTCTCTCCTTTTTTCTCCCTCTCTTCTCCTGCCTTCACATCCACAACATTTGTGAAACCAAGTACTTTTAATGAATTAGGCTATTGAGGACTGGGATGTCTGAATAACATATTACAGTTGTGTTGTATATTCTTTTATCTCCTAATTTTACATTTTTAATTTTTCTTAATTTTTATGTTTGCTTTTTATACTCTATTGTCTTCCCACTTACTTGTCTCCCCAAAATCACTTTCTCTCTTTTCTCCTGCTATTAGCTAACTTTGTGAGGTTCCTCTTTTAAGCTTCCTAAGATCTAATAACTCTATATCCTCATCTCATACGTCCTTAACCCCTCATTCTACACCCCATTCCAGGTTCTCTATTTGTTCACCATCAGAAATTATAGACCCTTTTGCAAACCTACTGTTTATATTGTAGATAATAATTGAACTCAACGTCTCTGTATATGGTGACAAAAACATAAATGTCTTAATAGCAGCTATTTGGTTTAAGGCTGTATATTGTTTGTATTGGGATCTGTTAATATTGTTCTCCCCCTTAAAAGAGAGGTATTGGAACTCTGCAGGGACACAATAAGCTTATAGGGTAAAAATAAAACCTCGGATCCGCAGTGCTAGAAGGGAAGACACATGAACAACATGAAAAAAAAAAAAAAAAAAAAACAACAAGGGAAGAAAATGCCCCAAACAAACCAGGATATTACATTATTAGAATCCATGGCCAGCACAGCAGAAGAAATGACAGAGAAGGAGTTGAGGATGTATATAATTAAAATGGTCTGTGAATTAAAGGATGATATAAGAGAGCAAATACAGGCAGCAAAAGGTTATTTCGATAAAGAGCTACATAAGCAAACACAGGAAAGAAAAGATTACTTCAATAAGGACATAGAGGTTCTGAAGAAAAAAAATCCTTGAAATGAAGGAAACAGTAAACCAAATTAAAACTCAATAGAAGGCATCACCAATTGATTAGATCACTTGGAAGACAGAACCTCAGATAATGAAGACAAAATATGTAATCTTGAAAATAAAGTTGACCACACAGTGAAGATGGTAAAAAACCATGAGCAGAATATCCAAGTATTATGGGATAAAATAAAAAGACCAAATTTAAGAATTATTGGGATACAAGAAGACATAGTTATAAACCAAAGGAATGAACAATCTAGTCAATGAAATAATATCAGAAAATTTCCAAACATAAAGAATGAATTGGAAAATAAAATACAAGAAGCTTACAGGACACCAAAAGTACAAAATCACAACAGATCTACACCAAGGCACAATATAATGAAAATGCCTAGCATACAAAATAAAGAGAGAACTTTAAAATCTACAAGAGAAAGCAATCAGATTACATGTAGGGGGAAACCAATTAGGATATCTGCAGATTTTTCAACCCAGACCCTGAAAGCCAGAAGATCCGGGAACAACATATACCAAGCCCTGAAAGAATATGGATGCCAACCAAGAATCTTATATCCAGCTAAATTAAGCTTTAGATTTGAAATAAAAACCTTCCATGATAAACAAAATTTAAAAGAATTTATAGTGAGAAAGCCTGCACTATAGAGCATCCTCTGCAATATATTCCATGAAGAGGGAATAAAAAACAACAGTGAAAATCAGCAAAGGGAGGTATAACACTAAAGGAAAAACCAATCAGAGGAGAAACCTAGTCAAGTTAAATTATCAAAAATAAAAAAAATATTACCGGGAATACAAATCATGTCTCAATAATCACCCTGAATTTTAATGGCCTAAACTCACCAATCAAAAGACATAGACTGGCAGATTGGATTTTAAAAAGACCCATCAATATGTTACCTTCAAGAGACTCGGGATGGGGTTGTGGCTCAGCAGTAGAGCGCTCGTCTAGCACGTGCGCGGCCCGGGTTTGGTTCCCAGCACCACGTAAAAATAAAAAAATGCATTGTGTACAACTAAAGCAAATAAATAAAATATATATATATAAAAGAGACTCATCTTAGGAAAAGACATCCACAGATTGAAGGTGAAAAGTTGGGAAAAATCATACCACTCACATGGACTGTGGAAACAAGCAGGGGTTTCCATCCTCATGTCAAATAAAGTAGACTTCAAGCCAAAGTTAATCAAAAGGGATAAAGAAGGACATTTCATACTGCTTAAGGGAACCATACATCAACAAGACATAACAATTGTAAATATATATGCCATAAATAATGTAGCATGTACATTCATCAAACAAACTCTTCTCAAGTTCAAGAGTCAAATAGACCACAACATGATAATTCTGGGTGACTTTAACACACCTCTTTCACCACTGGATAGGTCTTCCAAACAAAGGCTAAATAAAGAAACTATAGAACTCAATAATACAATCAATAACTTAGACTTAACAGACATATATAGAATATTTTATTCATCAATGAGTGAATACACTTTCTTCTCAGTAGCACATGGACCTTCCGTAAAATAGACCATATATTATGCCACAAAGCAATTCTTAGCAAATACAAAATAGTAGAGCTACTACCCTGCATTCTACCAGATCATTATGGAATGAAATTATAAATCAATGATAAAATAAGAAATAGAAGCTACTCCAACACTTGGAAACTAAATAATATGATATTGAATGAACAAAGGATTACAGAAGACATTAAAGAAGAGAATAAAAAATTTTTAGAGGTAAATGAGAACACTGATACAACATATCAAAATCTCTGAGACACTATGAAGGCAATACTAAGAGGAGAATTCATTTCATGTAGTTAAAGAAGGAAAAGTCAACAAATAAATGACCTAACATTACATCTCAAAGCCCTAGAAAAAGAAAAAATCAACACCAAAAGTAGTAGAAGACAGGAAATAATTAAAATCAGAGCTGAAATCAAAGAAACAATAAAAAATGTTGACAAAACAAAAAGTTGATTCTTTGAAAAGAATAAATAAAATTGATAAACCCTTAGCCATGCTAACGAAGAGAAAGAGAAAAAAACTCAAAATTACTAATATCTGTGATGAAAAAGGAAATATCACCACCGACATTACAGAAATCAGAAGATAAATAGAAATTATTTTGAAAATTTGTACTCCAATAAAATAGAAAATATCAAAGGCATTAACAAATTTCTAGAGTCATATGATTTGCCTAAATTGAATCAGGATGATATACACAAGTTAAACAGATCAATTTCAAGCAATGAAATAAAAGATGGCATCAGAAGTCTACAAACCAAGAAAAGCCCAGGACCAGATGGATATACAGCTGAGTTTTATAAGAACTTCAAAAAGAACTAATACCAATACTCCTTAAATTATTCCATGAAATAGAAAAAGAGGGAACACTTCCAAACTCATTTTATGAGGCCAATATCACCCTGACCCCCAAATCAGACAAGGACACATCAAAGAAAGAAAACTTCAGCCCAATATCTCTAATGAACATAGATGCAAAAATTCTCAATAAAATTCTGTCAAATTGCTTACAAAATCATATTAAAAAGGTAGTGTACCACAATCAAGTGGGGTTCATCCCAGGGATGCAAGATTGGTTCAACATATAGAAATCAATAAATGTAATTCATCACATCAGTAGACTTAAAAGATAAATTCATATGACCATCTCAATAGATGCTAAAAAGCATTTGACAAAATACAGCACCCCTTCATGTTCAAAACACTAGAAAAACTTGGGATAACAGGAACATATCTCAATATTGTGAAAGCTATCTATGCTAAGCTCCAGGCCACTGTCATTCTAAATGGAGAAAAACTGAAAGCATTCCCTCTAAAAATTGGAACAAGACAGGGATGCCCTCTTTCACCACTTCTATTTAACATAGTTCTTGAAACTGTGGCCAGAGCAATAAGACAGACAAAAGAAATTAAAGGGATAGGATAGGAAACGAAGAACTCTAAACTATCACTCTTTGCTGATGACATGATTCTATCCCTAGAGGATCCAAAAAATTCCACCAAAAAACTTCTAGGACTAACAAATGAATTCAAAGTACCAGGATATAAAATCAACACTCATAAATCAAGGGCATTTCTGTACATTAGTGACAAATCCTCTGAAAGAGAAACTAGGAAAACTACCCCATTTATAATAGCCTCAAAAAAAAAAAACAACAAAAAAAAAAAAAACTTGGGAATCAACTTAACAAAAGAGGTGAAAGAACTCTATGATGAAAACTACAGAACGCTAAAGAAAGAAATTGAAGAAGACCTTAGAAGATGGAAAGGTCTGCCTTGTTCTTGGATAGGCAGAATTAATATTGTCAAAATGACCATACTACTAAAAGCACTATACAGATTTAATGCAATTTCAATCAAAATTGTGTCTTCCTCCTTATCTTCCTTAGAGTCTAATACCTTGCTTCAGATTAACCCTTTTTATGGATACTCTCTTCATTCCTTATTGGCTATGCTTCACTAGCACCCACTACCAACTGCAGCATAGATCCCCTCCCACCATACTTCAGCTCTAAATCTTCATGCTAGGTCACCACTGTTCCCCTGTTCTGATACCATTCGTGGCTATTTTTCCACATGGATTAGCTTCAGGTACTTCTTACTAAACTACTCCATGTGTGGATGTACTTTTCAACCTGCTTGGGCTCAGACATTCCTCTGGGCAGATGCCAGTTTTAATCCCACTCATTTCTGACTCTGACCCACATTATGGTTTTAGATCTTAGTTGTCATGAAGAAAAGGCAAAGTGAAAAATGAAGAGGAGAAAGGAAATGAAAATTCAACTTCTCATTTTGAAGAGAAAAGAAGTGTTCTCTTTAACGTGCATGTAATACAAGCTAATAAGGAGGTTTAAGTGGGAGGACCACAAGTTTGAGGATAACCTGATTAACTTAACAAGAACCTATCTCAAAACTGTAAAAACATTAAATAACAAGGGCTGTGCATATAGCTCAGTGGTAGAGTACTTGCCTAGCATGTGTTGGCCCATAGGTTCAGTCCCCATTACTGGATGGAAAAATAAATATTCTCTTTGAGTAAAAGATATTTAGATGTATTTCCTTGTTCACGACTAAACATGTAGCTTCATAGTTAAGTATGACATGTTATATAAAATATGACAAAAAATGTTTGCTTTTGTGTTCTACCTGCCTTGCCTGGTATATTATATTTTAAGTCAATAGACTTTTGAGTAAATAGAAAATAATTATGAAGTGTTAGTAGAAAATGATTATAAGGCTGTAGTTTTTTTTTTTGTTGTTGTTGTTGTTTTTTTTGTTGTTGTTGTTGTTTTGTGGTACTGGGGATTGAACTCAGGGGCACTCGACCACTGGGCCACATCCCCAGCCCTTTTTTGTATTTTATTTAGAGACAGGGTCTCACTGAGTTGCTAAGTGCCTCGCCATTGCTGATGGCTGGCTTTGAACTCGCGATCCTCCTGTCTCAGCCTCCCTAAGTGCTGGGATTACAGGCGTGCGCCACCGCGCCCGGCTATAAGGCTGTAGTTTTAAATGTTCTTTTAGTTTATCATTTCAGAAAAAAAGTTAGCTATGAAGAATGATGTTTTAGTTATGTTAAAGTTCCAACTAAATGGCGAAAAGTGTCAGAAGGTTTAGAAAACTTCCATATTTCTGTGACAAATTCAAGTATAGCATACTTAAAATACTGTCAACTCTTATGCAAATTCACTGGCATTATTTCAGGGAAGGAGTCACTGACATGAACTTGTTTGGCACCCCCTACTCACCATTGACAAGTATATTTTCAAAAGGATATAATATTAGTTCCCAGCACAACATACAAAACAAATAGCATGTTGTTCAACTACAATGTGACATGCATATAAAGGCAAACTGCTAACTGTAGCTTCTTTTTAATGGTGCCATTGAAGTTTAAAGCATCTAATAAGAGCAAAACCTGTATTAAAAACATAAACAAAACAAACTACAAAAAAAGAACAAGGGTCTTTTTAGTAGTGTTAAATGAGAAAATCCCATATGTCCCAATTCTGAGTGGCTTATCTATATTGTGGAGGGATTTATTGAGGCCCTATCTGTCAGACCCTCTTAGTATATTTGTTGATGTTATGTATGAGAATCAAAAAGATGCCTAAAAGATTTATTGATGGTTCTAAATGAAAATAAATGTGAATAAAAGATATAAACAAAATCTAGAGTTGACATAATAGGTAAGAACAGGGTAAAAGATAATAGTGATAAGAACAGGATATTATATACCTATAATATTACATACCTATGATGTGTGTGTGTATATATATATATATATATGTATATATGTGTGTGTACATATATATGTATGTATATACATATATATATTAAAGAGTTTCAGCTCTTATGCAAGTCTACTGGCATTATTTCAGGGAAAATTGGAAATTTATATTAGAGAAAGACCTACTGGTTATACTGATAGATTAAAAAAAATAATAAAAGATCCCTGGTTCTCTCTCTTTTCTCTCTCTCTCTCTCTCTCTCTCTCTCTCTCTCTCGTATCAGGGGTAGAACCCAGGAGTGCTTAACAACTGAGCCACATCCTCAGCCCTTTTTAGTTTTTATTTAGAGACAGGGTCTCCCTACGTTTCTTAGGGCCTCACTAAGTTACTGAGGCTGGCCTCGAACTCATGATCCTCCTGCCTCAGCCTCCCGAGCTGCTGGGATTATAGTCATGTGGACCATGGTGCCCGGATAATCCCTGGTTCTTTAGTTATATCTTGTAGCTAAATTACCTTAATGTGAGCCAGCAAAAAAATTGAGAAAATAGATTTTAAAAGTCTGATATGAGTTAATAATCTACAAATGCCTTCTTAATGATCTGTTTATACTCAAGGAACATTTTCACTGGGTTATAGTAATAAAAGAATAGACTACAAATGTGAATAAAAATGTACAGGCTAATGAAGAATAGATACCACAAAGATAAATTAGGGGTAATGTGAATTATTTAGCTTGTGGAAGAGAGTGCTAAGGGATTGGTTGATATATGGCTTTCAAGTAAATTAAGGGGTTTCACTGAGGTGTCTAGCATTGATTTACACTTGAAGAAGGATAACTGGGATATTGATTGATCTTTCTGGGAGGTATTAAGATAGAATTCTTTTTGTTGAAGTTGCTGAATTAAGTGACCTCAGAAAATCTTTTACAGTAAAATTAATGAATTGTTTGCATAGATGAGAAAAACAATGCTTTTTATGGGGACTTGAAAAATTAATGGCTTTGCAAAAATATTGTAGTTTGTGCTGAAAGATGGTGACAGTTTTCTATATATGCATTTTTTTTTACTGAAATTTTTTAAGCTGGAGAAGGGTGCCAAGGACTAATATAGAAACTGTACTATAGACTTTTTAAAAAATATTTATTTATTTGTTTTAGTTGTACACAATGCCTTTACTCTTTACATGGTGCTGAGGATCGAACCTGGGCTGCACCCATGCTAGGCGAGTGCTCTTCCGCTGAGCCACAACATTTTAAACAATCTTGGTCACAATTATAATTTTTGATGTATACAAACTATATTCAAAGAAGCTTGAAAACACATCCCGCCCCACTATTTCATGTCCTGTGCCCCAGTGCCAAATAATGTGTTGTTCCCCAGTAAATATTTTTGTACTACTTCATTTGAGGACATACTCTGATTTCACAGAGGGCAGTTGGCTATTTCTACTTGACATTTCTCAGAAGAAGAATAGAAAATGTAGTACCATTAGATTCCATTGTAAAATGAGTAGATCACTATTTTGTACTTTTCTGTTCTTTTTAAAATTTTAACTTTTTGGTTATAGTTAAATATACATTGCAATACCATAGGGAAATTAGACTTTCATTTTTCAGTGACTTGTTTTTTTTTTTTTTTTTTTTTTTTTGTCTTCCCATTAAAAGCCTTTATGGATTTTGGGGGCAGGAGGCTGGTATACAATAGTCTTTATGATGGATTACATAGAAACTCTTAAGATAAGGAATCTTTAACTTGCGTTAAGTAGAAAGGCATTCTCTGAGCTTCACTGGAGTTTTAACATGTAGTTAGTGTGCCAAATTTTATTTTCAGATGGTCTATTCTGAACTCTATAATTAAAAGAACCTTTTTTTTTTCAGTAACTATTGTGCACTCAGCTGTCTTTATCATGGTTCTAACCAGATTAAAAAGGAGTTAGTTTTTCTCTACTAAATTATTCTTCCCTTTTGCATGGCATCTGGAAATGTACAGTGGCATATAAGTATATAGAATTAGATTCTGCATTTATGGCAAGAAAACCAAAGCCTTTTCAGATTAGTATGAATAAATATGGATGAGTATGCATACGTATGGATAATCTCTGACCCTGAAGGATTTACCCAGAATTATGCTTGGACCATGTTTTGGTTATGAAAAGTTGAAATGTCATCACTGTAGGTACATGTATGAGATATGTGCTATAGCATTTCAGTCTTGTCTTAGGCAGTTTTCATTGTAATGTGCTTTTAATCCTTGTGCTTATATATGCTGATTAATTTCTTTCGTAGTTCATTTTTATATGCCTGTTGTAGTGAATTCAGATTTCTTAGACCTGAAATAAACAGGAAAAAGGAAAAATCATTGAGAAAAATAAGAGAATGGTAAAAGGCACAGGTTATCAGAAATCATTATAAGAGTACTAATTTAGGTTGCAGCCTCAAAACTGGAACTATGAGGTGATTATGGCATTTGAGAATTGAGTATTCTCAGGTTAGTACTTTGAAACTAAAAGTGTTTATTCTTACCATATTAATTTTCAGGTTTTGACTGAAAAACAATCATAGATCACTTTCAATGTGATGATCTTTCTCAAAGCATTTGTGGAAAAGATAATCAATTTTATCATGTTATACTGACATTTTTATTCTGATGGTTTTTAAAGTAAAACAAAGGTAACTGGATACACTTCGGAGCTATTTTATGTTAGCTCTTTCAGAGGCCAAAAAGTTGTATTCTTATTCACTTTAGTGTCTCTTTCCTTCCAATTTTAATTTACTTGAAATTATATAAATATAAAACTGTGCAATTTAAAAAATAAAACTGCAGATAAAATAAAATCCTTCATGGAAACTCCATTCCTTCATCTTCACCCCTCGCCCATACATTCACTATTTATGTTTAGGTGGGGTTTCCTTTTAAATTTACAGAAAAGTTTACTAAGATTGAATTTCCATATATCCTTCACCCAGCTTTCAGTGCATTTTAAATGAAAGTAGCACAGTTATAAAAACTAAGAAGTTAACATTGATGTAACAATATTAACTAAACTGCAGAATTTATTCATATTTCACCAATGTCATTTTATTAATATCATTTTTCTGATTTAATATTCAGTTCAGGATCATACATTGCATTTGATTGTCAAATCTCCTTACTCTTCTCTAACCTGTGATAGATCTTGAGTTTTTCATAATCTTGATACTTAACTTTTTTAAAGAGTATTAGTTACATGTTTTATAGAATGTTCTTTAATATGGATTTGTCTGTTTTCTCATCTATCTATCCCCTTACAAAAGGAAAGCTCTGATGCAGGTCTGTTGGAGCAGAACAGCAGGTGCTGTGGAAAGGACATGAAATATTTCCTGGATCCTCCTTTATCTCCCTTCTGTACCCCCCCCCCAAAAAAAAAAAAAGTTCAGGAGGAGGAGCAACATAAACTATTGTCCTTAGGGTATTCATAAAAACTACCTGTGGCAGGGTTTTGTTTTTGTTTTTGTTTTTGTTTTTGTTTTTGTGTGTGTGTGTGTCTTGGGGTGGGGGGGACGAAGAGGGAGGGCAGAGTTACTTATAGGTCCCAGAACCGTAGAAGGACAGGAGTACTTTGGAAAGACTCAAGACATACAGAGACTAATTATCACAGGTGTAATTAGAAAAACAACAAAAGAAACTACCCCATGGGTTGGGGTTGTGGCTCAGCAGTAGAGTGCTCGCCTAGCACGTGCAAGGCCCTGGGTTCGATCCTCAACACCACATAAAAAAATAAATAAATAAAGGTATTATGTCCAACTACAACTAAAAAATAAATATTAAGAAATTACCCCAACCCAGATCCCTACCAACCTACTAACAAGTGTCTGTTAAGAGCAGAAACTCATTAAACAGACCCTTTTGGTGGGAAGACAAAGCTGAGAGTGGAGCTGACCTTAAAGAAGATCATCTGACCATTTCAGGGAAAGTTATGCCTGGAGGAATTTGAAGCCTGAGTTTATCATAGTAACTGTAAACCACAAACCCACCCTATTCCTGATTAGACTAACGAAATCCCTACACTGAAAACCTAGTCAAATGAAAGCTCTGCCCCTTATTAGTAATTGGAATTATATACCTGAGTCCCTACTGTCTTACCCCAAATGTACAGATATCAGTAAAATATGAAGCATAGGAAAAGGTAGAGGTAAAAGAAGCCAGTATAGAAGAGACAGAGCAACTGAAGATGCAGTTAGGTATAGAAATTCAACAATCTGATGAAGAATTTAAAATAACTGATTAATACTTGAAAATCTGTATTAGTAGCCAGGCACAGTGGTCCATACCTGTAATACTAGTGACTTGGGAGGCTAATGCAGGAGGATCATTACAAGTTCCAGACCAGCCCAAGCAACTTAGTGATACCCTGTCTCAAAAAAAAAAAGAAGAAGAGAAAAGAAAAGAAAAAGAAAAAAAAAAAGAATCTGTATTAGTTATCTGTGGCTTCCCATTGTCACAAACCTTAGCTTAAAACACAGTTGAGACTCTTATTTGATTTAAAGCAATTGTGAGGCCCAACCTTAAACTCTTGAATACATCTTTTGATGTTTGTATTGAGACATCAACTTTAGTCTTTCTGAAGTCTTAACAAAAATTTTATCCTTGACTTTATCTTTAGAGCATGTTTCTTCTGGTGGTATCCTGGATTTGAAGTTTGCTCATATGACATTTCTTAATTTTAATGTGTTTTGCTATGTGGAGAGCCTGGGAATTTCTGAAATCATGAATCCTTTTTCCCTTTAGTTTAATATTTTTTTTTCCTACCGTTTATCTTTCTCTTCTCCCAATTTACTATAAGCACCAAGAAGAAAGCAGGTAGCATCTTTAGTACTTACTTGGTAACTAGCTTCCATCAGAATGCAAGAATAAGCAAGACAGAAGACACTATTTTCTTTCCAGTCTGTATACATTTTCACTGCCATGACCTCCAGTTAGTTTCAAATAGAGATAATGTCACCTAAGAAGAGGTGTCTCAGGTGTCTCAGAAGAAGAGTCCCTGAGTGGTTTCTGGAGGGAAGGGGGTACTTGACTCAACACCATCAGGGTTCTTGGCATACTTGATGGAAAAGAATTTCAGCATGTGCCAGTCAAAAGCTTAGGCAGTTTATTTAGGAAGGTAGATATGCATTCAAGTGAGAATGTGTGCAGTCTTAAGAGAGAGACATCTTTTGTGTTAAAGCAAGGAATATGTATTCTGCCGGGGTCAAGCCCCAGCAGCGTCGGGGGTCTTCCTGGTCAAGGGGTTGTGACGGGGTAGACAAGCGTCGGCGATGGGATGGACAGCAACCACACAGACTCAAAGGCCAGTGTAGAATGCTGACAGGTTTATTGAGTTCACACACAGTTTTTATACATTTTTTAAAGTATAACATGCCAAGAATGTAGTTAACATAAAACCCATAGAATTCCTGGTACAGAACAGGCTTACTGGAAAAAGTGATTGTATGAGACAATAACATCCCCATCACATCCGCTACTATTGTTCTGATTTAATATCTAAGCTATGAACGTAATAAGCAAAGTTGATCTTAAGTTTCTATTTCATCATAAATGCTCTTGACATAGTGCTTAGCTGTGGTAAACAAGCTAGACTCTTGACTCTATTGGCCTAAGTTAATCTTTAAGTTCAGGCTTGCACAAGAAGGCAGTGATTTCAGCGGTTTCCATGGCAAATTTCTTTGTAGGTAATTGTTCTATTGTTTAGCAAAGCTAATCTTACTAAAGCAGGATCACAAGCACTAGAATTTAACATTTAGCTTATGCCTATGAATACTTTTACCCCTCCACCATATAACATTTCCTGATTCTGGATCTAACTAACCCATGGGACATAAGAGAGGGTCTCTGTAGCAGGAAGCACTATAATTTTATTCTGTTTCTGATTACTAACAGTGAGACTATGTGCTTTTTGCAAACTCATGACTGGAGAAACAGGTGGCTCTGTGACTGTTCTCACATATAACAATAGATGTTTATAACAATCACCCCAGGAAAAAAACACATCACACAGTGGCAGAAAATTACTTACTGTTTGTGGTAGGGAAGGGGTTATGGTTTCTAATATTTTATTAATATTCTCAGAAAATGCTGTAGTATTCCCCTCACCCCCAGCAATCACCACTAGAAAACTTATTGAGTATTATATTATTAAGAAGATATTAGCCGGGCGCGGTGGCGCACGCCTGTAATCCCAGTACTTGGGAGGCTAAGGCAGGAGGATCGCGAGTTCAAAGCCAGCCTCAGCCATGGCGAGGCACTTAGCAACTCAGTGAGACCCTGTCTCTAATAAAATACAAAAATGGGCTGGGGATGTGGCCCAGTGGTCGAGTGCCCCTGAGTTCAATCCCCGGTACCAAAAAAAAAAAAAAAAAAAGAAGATATTGCAGAAAAGGCACCAGAGCTTAGAGGCATACATCTGGCATATTCCCGAGATGATGAGGCCTTGCAAACATCATTCTCCCAGTGGATCCTTGTCAAACACTGGTTGGGTTGCCAGGTGCCCCCCGCAGTATTCAAAGGAGAATGTAAGCCATCTTGAAAGTGAAAGATGTGGTTTGGGAGTACAAGTCTCTTCTTTAAAAACTTGGTGTGGGATGGCTACGGGAATGTATGTAAGAATGATATCAGTCTGATGGTATCTTTCTGGTGATATCTCAAGACAGTTTCTGGTGATCTGGTCAAATCTCAGGATTCTTAGACTAATGTGGTCTTTATTATCTGATCAACAGATAGTTCTGGAAAGTCCCCTAATTTATAGACTCCTCAAGGTATAGTATCTGTCCTTGCTTAATCTGTTTATTGGGCAGTTAATTAACACACAAGTAGATTTACAGATTTTCCAGAAATTTGGGAGTAACAGGCCTGGAAGGGAGAGATAGGCTTAGGGAATGACAGACCTAGAAAAGTATGTGGAACTTTTAAATTAAAATTCTGTTTTCTTAGCCTTACTTTATGTCTCCTTTTTATTTCTTATTTCTTCTATCTCAATAGTGGTAGCTGATGTTCTTTTTTAAGGATTTTAAAGCTACATTTATTAGATAGATTGGACTATAATGTTTTCCTCCCATAATATTCTTATTAAATTTTGGTATTAAGATAATGGCTACTTCATAAAATTAATATTACCTGAACTGAAAGAGAAACAGAAAATATTAACTTTAATCAGTGAAGTTAATTTTTTTGGTGGCAATTTAAACCTGTGTTTAAATGATCAGATATTTAATTGACTTTTAGTATTGTATATCATACTAGTACCTCCTATGCTTTGTTTCTTAAAATTGTGACCTATTCTTAAGATTTTAAAAATTGTTTGTATCTTGCTCAGTTTCGTCTGTATCTATTTCTCTATATTTAAATTTATTTTTGTCATTTCCATTTTTAATATCTTAACCTATCATATTAGTTGTACAGGAAATTTATGCAGTCTACTTTTTATCTTAAAATTCTTAGATTTTTTTAGCCTCTTATACTTGAAGGGAAACAAAATCATTCCTTAGTAGGAATATAGTATGTAGTTCAATGTTCAGAACATTTTCATCACACCAAAATGAAACCCTATGCACATTAGCAGTGACTCCCCACTTTCTGCCAACCTTTTATACCCATAGGTAAGCATTACTTTGCCTGTTCTGGAAATTGCCTATAAATGGAATAAATATAATATATGATCTTTTTAAACTTAATTCAATTTTTTTAAACATAGCATAGTGATTTCAAGGTTTATCCTTGTGGTATGTAGCATGTATCAGTACCTTATTTCAGTTTATTGCTAAATAATATTCCATTATGTGGACAATGCTACATTTTTAAAATCCATTCATCTATAGTAGACATTTGCGCTATTTTACTTTCTGTTTATTACAAGAAGTGCTACTGTGAACATACATGTATGCATTCCTGTTGGATGTATACCTAGGAACTGGTCATATGATAACCCTTACCTTTTTGAGGAATTGCCAGAATGTTTTCTAAAAGGGCTATACCAAGTTACATTCTTACCAGCTGTGTATTAGGTTCTACATTTTCCACAGCTTCAAGTAACATCTGTTTTTTTTTGTTTTTGTTTTGTTTTGTTTTTTTAGCCATCCTAATAGATATGAAGTCATATCTAATTGTGGGTTTAATTTTCATTTTCATTTACCTAATGATGTTGAACATCATTTTATGTGCTTGTTTGCCATTTGGGAATCTACACTGGAGAAATATCTATTCATATCGTTTTAAATGGAGTTATCTTTTAATTATTGAGTTCCTAGAGTTTTTTTTTTTTAATATATTCATATACAATTAGATCTCTTAATTACAAATATTTTATCTCATTTTGTGCCTGGCTTTTTCCTTTCTCTTTTGATTGTCATCATTTAGAGTATAAGTTTTTAGTTATGATAAAGTTTAATTTATCTATTTTTCTCTTATTATTTGTGTTATTAGTGTATCTTAAGAAACCATTGTCTAATCCAGGGTTTTAAAGGTTTGTGCCTGTATTTTCTTCTAGGAGTTATTATTTTAGCTCTTATATTTTGGTTTTTATCCCATTTATAACCAATTTTTGTATATATCATAAAATAAATACCCAACTTTATTCTTTTACATGTGGATATTATTTGTAGAAAAGACTACTGTTTTTCCTTTCATCCTTCCATTTTCTGGGTACCCTGATTGAAAATCAATTTATTGTAAATGTGAGGGATTTTTTTTTTGATGCATTCTATTGGCCTATATATTTTATGTTCATACTAATACCTCAGTGTTTTGATTAATGTAATTATCTAGTAAGTTTCAAAATTGGGAATTGTTAGTATTCCATCTTTGTTCTACTTTGTTTTCAAAAATATTGTAGGTATTCCCTTTCATTTTCTATATGAAGTTTAGGACAAATTTCTGCAGGGAAGGCCTTTGAAATTGTTTGCATTAAATCTGTACATCAGTTCAGGCACTTCCGTCTTAATATTAAGTCATGCAACAATAAACATGGTTTTCACTAATTTAGGTCTCAATTTCTTTCAACAATGATTTGTAGTTTTCTGATGTAAGTCTTGAACTTCTACTGAATTTATCCCTTTATGTCTTACTCTTCTTGAAATTACAAATAGAAATTATTTTCTTGATTTCTTTTTAGTTCTAAGGTTTTTTTTCTATGTAGAATCATATTGTGGGAAATAGAGATGATTTTATTTCTTCCTTTAGATTCTTTCTTTCTTTTTATTTATTTCCTATTGCCTTGATCATTATTTGGCACTATGTTGAATTGAAGTGGTAAAAGCAGCCATACTTTTCTTTTCTTGAACATAGTGGGAAAACATTCAATTTTTCACTGTTGAGTATGATGTTAGGGATGGATTTTTTATAGACGGCCTTTCTCAGGTTGAGGAAGTATTCCTTCTTTCTATTACTGAATTTTGTTTTTTAAAAAATCTTGAATTGCTATTAGATTTTTTTAAATGCTTTTGTATATTTATTTAGATGATCAATTTTAAAATTCTGTTGATAGGTTATATTACGTTAATTAATTTTTAGATGTTGAACCAGCTTTGTATTCCTGGGATAAATCCCAATTGGTCATGATGTACAATCTTTTTTTTTTTTAATTTTTTAAAAAATGTTCATTTATTTGCTTTTAGTTGTACACAATGTATTTATTTGTACGTGGTGATGCGGATAGAACCTGGGCCGTGCGCATGCTAGGCAAGCGCTCTACCGCTGAGCCAGAACCCCAGCCCCATGATGTACAAACTTTAAGAGATAGTGGTTTGTAGTTCTTAAAACCCTTTTGAACATGGATCACTGGGTCTTTGATTTCTGAAATTGCCTGATACATTTAGGGCAGTACACTTTAAATAGCAGCCAAATGTTGAAATTTGTCAAAACATAGTTAAGATGATTCCATTGAAATATTTTTTTAAATAATTTTCTTTTTTTTTAAAATATTTTATTTATTTGCTTTTAGTTGTCACAATGCGTTTATTTTTATGTGGTGCTGAGGATTGAACCTGGGTCGTGCACGTATGTGCTAGATGAGTGCTCTACCACTGAGCCACAACCCCAGCCCCAAAATATATTTTTTAAAATATTTATTTATTTGCTTTAGTTGTACACAATGCATTTATTTTTACGTGGTGCTGAGGATCGAACCCGGGCCGCGCACGTGCCAAGCGAGCACTCTACCACTGAGCCACAACTCCAGCCCCCCAAAATATTTTTTAATGATGAAATAGCTTCGTTTTTTCACGAATGGTGTGAATATACTTTGTATGCAACCAGAGATATGTATAATATGAATTGTAATTCATTCTGCTGTCATATATTACAACTTAGAATAAAAGAAAAAAAAAAAAAGAAATGTCTTCATTTTTTTTTCTCCCACCATGCAGTTACCTTTGTTTGAAAGGAATATGTTCCTTTCTGCTTTCTAGGAATACTTGTGAAATCTGTTTCTTCCTTCTCCAAATCTTATTACTACATTGATATTCATAATTTCCAAAATGCAACAACCAACATGCCTAAGTAGGAGATATTAAATGGGGGAAGACACTTAATCTCATTGATCCCTTGGTGAGCTGCAGCTGCAATTCTCTCTGGAATAGAAGCTTTGTTGACTTGGCCTTGTCTTTCGTATTAGTGTAAAACTATTTGTTCCTGGAGTACCTGGGAGGATATTGGAGATAGTAAGGTCATTAAAAAGACCTTTCTTTTAAACATTAGTTTTACTAAAAATTTTAGAATAGGTGAATAAGGGGCCATATGAGGTTGCACATACATGCCTGTTATCCCAGGTTCCTCAGGAGGCTGAAGTGCAGATATGCCACTGGATTCAATCCCCAGTAACACACGTGTGCACCACACACACACACAAAAAAAATAGGTGAGTGTGTGAAAACTTTTTATATTAAAATAGATGAGACTGTTTCATGGACAGAAATATAAAATGTACAGGAATTTTTAAGGTAAAACATAGGACTTCAAAAGAAATTAAGTACTTTTGGCACAATTTTTAGGTCCACTATTCGATTCTACGGGTATGAGTTCTCTTGTTATATAAGAGTAGATTTTGTGGAATTCTTTGAGAAATAGTCTGAGGTATTAAATAAGTGATGGTGATTTTTGTTTTATGGACAGGCTGTTGTCTGTCCTCCTTATAAATAATTGAAAAACCAATACTGTACATATCCTCCTGTCTAGAATTTTAACCTTTTAATCCTATTAGACAAATAATTCCCTTTATTGCATTTAGATTCTCATTTTGCTAACTAACATTGCTATACTCTTAAGTGAGGTGGAGGATAAGGTCCTTTTTATGTTACTTTATGTTCTCCATATAGTTAGATGAAAATTGTAGATCATTTTTTTGTATATGTACCGTATTTCAAATATTATTGAACATAAATGAAACAAGAAGACAGATTTCAGAGTGGATAATCAAATCTTGAGTTTGCTTTACTGGCAGATACTTTACCTTTAAAGACTATATTAATATACTTGCTCTTATTAACTGTGCTAATGAGCTGTAAAGAAGCCATGCATATCTTTAGATAGACCTAGAAAAAGTGTTACCCTTTGTTCCTAACACAGCTTGTTAGTTTTATAGCCTTTCAGAGCATAATAGTTACTAAAGGATAGTCTAATCACAGCAGTGTAAAAGATTTTTTTAAAGCCCTGTTTAATAGAATAGTAGCAAATATTTCAAACATACTTCAGAAACTAAATTAAGAAAAGAGTGCTTTTATCTAGACAGAGCACTTTAAACTTTAGGAAAAGCTCATCATAGACTCTGACATTATGGAATATACAAGTATAAGCATTTTTGCCATAGAGCATTGATCCTTAGAGATTTTCATGGATCTTCTTCAGGTCCACAAATATGAGTGAGAAAATTTTGGGGTATACCTATATGTTTTGAGCTGGGGAATGCTGGATATCTCTGATTGGATTAATATCTTCATTTAGGTTAATGTTAAGGTAAATTTAGTAGTCTAACTTTTTTTTTTTTTAAATGGCCCTGTAGCATCATTTGATGAAGAAACAAATCTTTGGGTACCCTTCATATTTATATGACTTTTAATGAATGATATTGAAATTACTGAGAGCCCTTGTTTAGTTCCCTTTCAGATACCCTATATTGAGTAGTTATTGTGATTAAATTTTCCTATAGTACATATTCAGTGAGTATTTTTAAATAAATAAATGAAAATGAAATGTTTGCTTGTCTGCTTATTTTCCTTTTTCAGTTATGTGTTCAAGATTTTACCAATCCAAGCAGAGAGATTTTTCCATGTATTTCCTCATCTTGACAGTAGTTATTCTTTCCTTATGTAGCATTTATTTCATCTTTGTTTCATGTAGAATCCTACAGATTTCTCACTTCCTTTGTTTCATATTTATCTGCATGCCACATTTCACATCTTTATGCTTTTTAATAATTTAATATCTACTTCTCTCATCCTATGGAATATAGCTTTTGCATAAATTATAGTATTGTATGCTTTATACTTTGACCAAGTATTTGATAAGTTCTTTCTTAACTTTTTTTTTTTTTTTTTTACAAATACTCTTCATATTTATAAAGAGTATGTATGCAGTACAGGGTAATTTAAAATATAATGAAAGAAATTGTAGAACTACAGATGGAAAGGATTTTTAGAATTTTCTTTTTTTTTTTTTTTTTTTTTTTGGTACCGGGGATTGAACTCAGGGGCACTCAACCACTGGGCCACATCCCCAGCCCTTTTTTTTGTATTTTATTTAGAGACAGGGTCTCACTGAGTTGCTAAGTGCCTCGCCATTGCTGAGGCTGGCTTTGAACTCGCGATCCTCCTGCCTCAGCCTCCCAAAGTGCTGGGATTACAGGCGTGCGCCACCGTGCCCGGCGATTTTTAGAATTTTCTAGTCTAACCTTTTTCCTTTATGAACTTCAATAAAGATGCTCAGAGAGATAAGCAGACTTTGTCAACGTTGCTGTGAAAGATTTTAGTGCACATGTACTTGAGAGCAATGACAAGAAAAGGGAAGGCATTGTGAAGAGATTTGAACAAAGAAGTCAGGATAACTTGAAAACAGAGATTACTCTGCTAGAAAAAAGAGCCTGGATTCCGTTCGTGGGCCCAGTAGTATGTTAACCATAAATAACATAGCTTAGGCAAATGAATGTCATGATGAGCCAGGAGAAATTAATCTATTTATGGAGCACTAGTGTGTGTTATCATTTCAAAGATGAGATGCAATAAACTGTAGAACATCCAAAATTCTAATTTTCATTCATTTATCTGAATGTCTTTGTCAGAGGGCAAGTAAACGAGAAAAGCTACTGGAGTCATGTTATTCAGAAGTTGTTCTGTAGACTTGAGTCTGGAAGAATTATGTTTAGTAACTTAAAGAAAAATTTTTAGATTCCCCATGGATTTGACTTCCACCTATCCCTGTGTGATCATGTAGAATAATTGTGTTATATCCTCATCTGTTGAAATAAGCACCAGTAACAGAGGAATTCAGGGTTAATATCTCTGTAGACAACATAGCATGAAAATTAGGGTTGGTCCCACATACACTTTGGTGAATTGTAAGTCTTATTGTTTAGGTGTTTTTTTTTTTTTTGTACGGGGATTGAACTCAGTGGCACTCGACCACTGACTGGGCCACACTCCCAGCCCTTTTTTGTATTTTATTAGAGACAGGGTCTCACTTAGTTGCTAAGTGCCTCACCATTGCTGAGGCTGGCTTTGAACTTGTGATCCTCCTGCCTCAGGCTCCCAAGTGCCACCTCGCCCGGCTTCCTTTTTTTTTTTTTTAAGATTTTTTTTTTCCCCTCTATGGTATCTCATCAGAAGCCATCCTTTTTTGGTATGATTAAGTTCAAATATTTTTTGAAGTGAAACATTAATGACAGATTTCTTTGATCACCTCTCTGGACTAAGAATAAGACTATTGCAAACCTATGCTAATGCCATCTTTTTATTTCAATCCAATTATTCATATGCTGGCAAGGAATGCAGGGTATTAGTGCCAGGAAAAAGTAAAATAAAATTGCCTATATATATTTAGTAAAATATTTAAGATATATGTTTCCTATTTCATTGACAGGAGTTAAATAAAAGTATGAAAACTATCTAAATCAAAATAAATTGGTGATTTTGGCAATGAAAAAAAAAACGAAACCTTTGTTTTAAAAATTGGAGCATTTTTCTGCCCTTGATTATAATTCAGCACCTGTGTCCTTTGTAGAACTTTACATTTCTAAGATATTTCTTATGATTAGAAACATTCTTTTTTCTTTACCTTTTTTTTTTTTGTACTTATTTGTGGTACTAGGGATTGAAGCCAGGAACACTCTATCACTGAGCTACATCTTTATCTCTTTTTATTATTATTTTGAGATAGGATCTGGCTAAATTGTTAAGGCTAACCTTGAACTTGAGATTTTCCTGCCTCAGTATTCTGAATACATATGATTATAGGCATGTGCCATGATGTATACCTGGAAACATTCTTGAAATAAAAATAACAAACATGTTTTGTAACAAAGGTGAAGAAGATTGCTTTATGAGAGATTAATTTAAAAGCCAAAACACAAAGAGTAACCCTGCAGAATGCAGCACACCTTTGGAAGAAATTAAGTTTTGGTAAACTGCTTCTGTAGGCACATATATTTTATTCTGATATGTTTTTCTTTTTCTTTCTTTTTTTTTTTCCCCTTATTTCTTTCAAGAGTAAGTGAAGAAAAGGAAGTGACAGAAGAACGACTGAAAGCTGAACAAGAATCATTTGAGAAGAAGATTAGGCAATTGGAAGAACAGAATGAACTGATCATCAAAGAAAGGGAAGATATCCTTTTTGAAAGTACTCTTTTTTAGCATGCAGAAAGTTTGACTCTTTGATGAAGAAAATGTAAACTCCAGAGAAATAATTGCTCTAATTTATAACAGGGGATAAATCTGCATGTGCTGCCATTTCCAGGCAATCATAACGACACTTAACAGCATGTGCTGTTGCTGCCTTTGTGCTTGATAAGGCCACCCAGCTGTTCGGCTGCTGCTATTATGCTGCAAAGCACATATTTGTCAACTAAAAAAGACAATAAGAAATTTGGGCATTAAAATGTAGTGTTGGAACTTTATTAAATTCCATTCCACTACTGTAATTGAGCCTGAACCTCCTTGTATTTGGTATTCTTTCTTGCTAAAGCTTTGATAGTTCTAAGGAATTCTACCCTGAAATCATTAAAAAAAAAAAAAAAAGTCTGTTGTAATGTATAGATAATTGATAAATATTCACACTGTAGCATATAATCACCAAACAATTCTCCTGGAGGAGAAAACTTTTGGATTTAGAGTTAGAGATAGGTGTGTGTGTGTTTATACATATTACATTGTTTGTAAGAGAGTAAAATCATATTTTAAGTTAAAAGTTGTACTTAAAGGGATATGTGAGTTAAAATAAGAATATTTCTGAAGTGTATTTTGAATGTACTGAGGTAGTATGGAGGTAGAATTACTTATGTTTTGGGTGTTTTATGTCGTGGCATTTATGTAGAAGAGAACTGACTATTCCTGAAGTTAAGGTTATGGATCTGCTAGCTAAACTGGTGTGTGAATGCTTGAAAGAACCATTGTCCCCATTGACAGTATCATCATTTACTTGATTGTTGGTAATTTTTCAAAGATTCTGCAAATGTCCAAAATGGTCATATATTGACACTAAGTATGCCTTTGTGAATACCAGAGAAATGGATGAATAAAGATAAAATAATTAGTTTGAAAAACACAAGACCGTAAGCATTAAAAATGAAATTTGACCCTCTATTTTTCAAATAGTGGGTGTGCATGATAGGAAATTCATGTAATTCAAATTCTCAGACTTGATTTGCTGAGTAGAACATTAATAAGGCTTATTGACCCCACAATTCTAAAGGAGTAGTTTTTTAAAGGTCCCCTCCACCCCCCATATTTCTAGCATTTTGATAATCATCTTGGGCCTTGTCTTTAGTTTTCTTGCTTTGATTGTATTTCCCTAGGCAACCCTCAGGCCAGACCTTGTTCTTCTTCCTCCTACTTTTCTCTCCAGGTTAAAGAAATGCTGTTTAGTCAGAATTCACAGCACACATTGCCTATCACTTTCAAGAAATGGTACATTAAGAATGCCCTTTTTGCAACGAAATTCAATTTATATAAGGCCTTTTTTTTTCTCTCATATAATAACAACTCTGGAGATAGAAGGCCTCTAGCATTGATTTGGCAGCTTAAAGATTTCAGTGCTGGCATCTATAATTCTAGCTTTTTCTAACACTTGCTCCAATTCTAGGAATCACATTTGCATTAAAGCAAGAAAAGAAATTAGAGGAGAGGTCCTTGCAATTGTGTCTCTGCTCCTTTTTTAAAACTTATAAACTTTCTCAGCACATTCTTCAGCCTACCTGGTATCCTTTCACATGACATTTATTTGTTATGAAATTTATTATGTGGCTATGCTAAGCTGCAACGACAACTGAAAAAGTGAATATTTAGCTTCTCTGACTCTGAGTGAGAAGCAGCAAGAGAGAAGTGGATTGGAAGTGAAATTAGCCTCTTGCTCTGGTAGCAGAATAGGGAAAATAAGAATTCACTTTTTATATGGAGAGGAGGTAGTGATGCTTTGATCTTCTTTGGAAAAAATATATATATAGGACCCAGTAGAATTGGGGTATAAGTTGGGGAAAGGTGAGAAAGATTGGTACTAGATAATTTAGAAAGCGTGGTCACAGTTAAGAGTGGGTCCTTGTTTGCCTTATAGTTAAGAAAACTCTGTCCTACTTTTCTGTCTGGAAAAGTAGAATCTAATTTCAGTGGACTATTATCTTTAACACTCTCTGGGTCAAGATAAGTGCTTTTCAGTGCTGAGGCAGTCTAAACTCAGCATGGGTATGAATGGTTTATTTTGGAAGGCTAAATGTTAAGATACCTCGGGTGATTTTTCATATTTTCCCATGTTTTAGCTCAGGGGTCAGCACACTACTGTTGGGGGGCCAAATCTTGTAGGGTCCTAACTAAATCTGTCCACACCCCTTCTCTTATATATGATCTATGACTGCCTTTGTGCTTTAGTTGCAATAGGTAGTTGCAATAAATACCCTGTGACTCTCCTACTTAAAATATTTACTATCTGACCCTCTACAGGAAAAGCTTGCTGACTCCTGATCTCTCTTCTAAGCTAGAAAAGGAGAGAAAAGGCACATAAATAAAAGTCAGAGAGATATTTGGCATTAATTAGACCTATTTTACATATAAAAAGATAGTTAGTTTAAGTAGTCTTTATTGTGAATGAAAACTGAAATAAATGTTATACTGGCTTAGTTGGTATGATTGCTCTAAGATTGATTTTTATTTGTTTATTTATTTATTTATTTATTTATGATACCAGGGATTGAACCCAAGACCTTGCACATGCTAGGCAGGCAGTTTACCATTAAACTACATCCCCTACCCTGCTTTAAGATATTTTTAATCATCAAAAGTAGATGGTATGGTTGAATGAGATGGATATCATTATCCTAAATGCATGATTGAAGATCTGAATGGTACTTATATACTTTGTATACAAGCAGTTGTATGTAAAAAGATACTATACTTGTGCATGATGAATAAGTAAATAAATAATAAAAAAAAAAGTAGATGGTATTTACAGAATTTTGTTGTTAAAAACAAAAGGGAGAAAGAAAGAATGATTAAAAACAATGACATTCATGGTTTTTATTCCAAGTAGGTTGCTCAGGTACAAATCTTTTACCAGAATAAACCTGTCAAAGGTTAATATAGATGATTTTACAGTACATAAAACTCTATAAAACTTAGAAACATAAAACGAGGTTGTAATTTAAAACAATATAATTTTAACTACAGATACATTTACCTATCATACATGAATGATTCAAACTCTTTCATATACATGAAATCAGATAATTTCAGCTCATTTTAAAGTCTATTTCAGTATGAGGAACTATATCCATGAATTGTAATTTTTGGCATTTTAAAGATGTGTTTCACCAAATTTATGTTTTTTTTAAGTTCTTATAACTTGATTTATTGATCAACTGTACAAACATAGACCAGTCCTTAGTGACAAAAGCAAAGATGTTTTACATGTTTGCATTAGAATCTGGCTTTTGAAGGATTTGTTCCTACAGAAAATTGGGAGTTTATTAAAACATTAAAATTCTTGATAATTTTCACTCTTTGAATAAAGAAACCTTATTTTTAAGACAGAATCATATAACTGAATATCATTTACAAAGCCAAGCAGTTTGATGAACCTAGTAGATTTTTGCCTGACTGAATGATCCTATAAGGAGAGATAAATCTGACACTCAAAGAGAAATATGGTCAATAATGTTAATTCTGAAACATGTTAGTGTGTAATAATATAAGACACAGAGGATGTAGCTATTAGAAAAATTGATTAATATTTGAACTTGTAGTTCTGGAACATCTAACTCAGATCAATGGTGGTATCAAAAACTTGCAGAAGGAAAGTAAAATCTAATGTTTGATGACTTCACTGTTTTAACTGGCATAACAAGGAAAATGCAGTGAAGAAAGCTCTGTGTACATTAGAATTAAAATCTGTTTTTTGCTTTGACTAGCTGTCTGTCCCCTTGGAAAAGTTACTGAATTTCCCTGAGTCTGGTTTTGCTTCTATAACATGTAGATAACTAATAATGTCTTATTTGCAGGCTTGTTGAACTTTGAAAAATTCTTTACATTGTATGTATAAAGAATCTAGCAGTGTCTTCTACTCAGTAGGTACTGAATAAAAGATAGAATTTTAAATTTTGAGTACTGTTAATATGGATGAGGGATGAGATAACTGGCCCCTCTGTCATTTCTGTGCCTTTTGTCACCAGGGTTTTAATTATGTTATGCAAGCACTTGGGCTGCTTAGAGGCTTAGTAGGAAAGTGAAACCAATACCGTTCTCTGCTTTATCTTCTAAGCTGTATGGAAGAGAAAACCTCCCAGTACTACTCTCACCTGTTGGTCCTTCATTAAGAAAAAAAAAAAAAAAAAAAAGATTTAATTTCCTCTCCCAGAAACCAAACTGATGGAGATGTTTGTGTTTTTATTTCCCTTCTGGTTTGTTTCCATTTTTCTTTCTGATTGGGACTTGATAGACTAAAGAAGTTTAAAGATATTTGAAGCTCGTATCTTTGGGCCCATTGCATGATCATTTTTAAAAATCTTCCTGTAGGAAGAAGGAATTTTATAGGAACTAACAATTTTTTAAGCAATGTTTTAGACTAACCCAAAGGTTTTATTACGTCTGTGGTGAAAGTAGGAAATGCACAAGAAGTTCATCTAATTATATAAAAGTGATCACTGGTCCTGAAGTATTCAAAGCTTTCTATATAACTAATCATCTCATTTCTTCTAGAAGCCAAACTATTATGATCTGCCACTACCATGGGTAGATGTTTAACCAGGCTAAGCACTATACTGTAGGATGGGTAGAGTAATGTAAGAGAGAAGGGAAACG
The DNA here is from genome assembly GCA_025594165.1 of Tamias sibiricus. NCBI lineage: Eukaryota > Metazoa > Chordata > Mammalia > Rodentia > Sciuridae > Tamias > Tamias sibiricus. The sequence continues at coordinate 46,344,955 of CM046671.1, read as the reverse complement.
TAGTAGTAATTAGTTTCATAGAACCCAAGCTTCAAGAGAAAGGATAAGTCCTTTTCCATAAATCTTACTAGCCATCCATAAGAGAAGGCAGAACAATTTTAGTCTTTGAAATGGTTTGGGGACAATTAAAAATCTACACTTAAAATGGAGAACACCAGAGGTAAAAGAAAAAGGATATAGAAGAAGAAAGAGTATATTGATGTCTGACAGTGTGATTTACTAATATGTTAATTAGCAAAGTATGTTGCCAAACACTGTATCAGCTTTGATGGATTTTGGACTTTTTGTTTTGAGTAAATGCTATTTTTTTAAATATTTACAAATTGAATTATTGAGTGATAGAATATTTTCTGTGTACTTGGATAAAGCTGTTTTATTCCATTTAATAAGCCCTAGAATATATTGTTTATTAGTCTAGTAATAGTCTTTAATGCTGTAGGAGTTGTATTGTTCTATAGTGCTATATAAATGTAGCAGGTTTTGGACCATTGCTATTTATATTTATATTAATGATATTGTTAAAATATCATTTTAACTCAGAATAACATTAAATAACTCTTTCCATTTATAATACAGGGAAATAAGCATACTTAAGGAAAGAACCAATTGTTTCTTTTGTTGTTATCTTTAAATAATTAAAGATTATTTTTGTTCTTTTAAACATATTATGGTATGATTGTTACCTACAAGGAGGAATTGATGCCAAATATTTCTAAAAATAAAATAACTATATACTTAAATACTTATTTTTTGATACATAATTATTTCAATGAGAACCTTTAGGGGTTAAGTTACTCTTTGAATGAGTTATATTTACATTTTTCTGGAACTCATCCAGGAAATAAGAATAAAAAGAAGTATTCCTCATTTGCTCTGGTCCCCCTTATATGCACTTTCCTTACACAAGAGTTCCTGGAGCTGTCATATGGTTAATAAATTCATTATCTGGCATCTAGTTTTTGAGCCCATTGCAGCTAAAAAGCAGAAAATTAGAAGTAGGGAATGGAGCTTTAGTGAGAATATTGAAACTAACAGAAGAGTTGACAGAAAGACACATAAGAACACATAAGACACATAAGAACTGAAAATGTACAGAAGTCTAGAACTCTACCCACCTAAATATACCTTAGGGACTTCAGTATTACAGTATAGTATGTAATAGTCTCATACTGGTGATTTGAGGCATCAAGAGAACAAATTATTTTTATCCCTTGTTCCCTTTGAATTCCACTAGTACTTTTATTAGTAAGGCATCTGACATTTATAAATTGCTTTTCTCTTTATAGAGCATGTTCACATATCCTTTGTTAATCTTTATAATAAGCTGATTAAATTAGGTAAGGCAGATACCCTTACCCTCATTTAACAGATGAGGATACAGGTCAGGAGAGGTAGCTGAAACAGACCAATTGCAGAGCTAAAAGTGTCTCTCTTGACACCAAATGTGTTCTGTTCTTTCCATACTACTCAGTTGTTTCTGCACTGATGAATCATACAAATATCAATAAGCCTGTCTCTTCTAGACTGCGTTGTAGTTAAAGCACAAATTTATAAAAATTGTTAATGTATTCTCTGGTGCATTTTACTCAAAATTGGTTCAAAGATATTTTTGGTACTCAAAAGATAAAGTAACTTTTGCAAGTCTTAATTTCATTGTACATAGCATGTTAATAACTATTAACCAAACAAGATGATCAGATGAGGTAACATATGTAACATTTTTACAAAAAATATAAAGTTTCAATTGAGGTTCTACAAAGTATTCACTTACCTTAAAAAAGTTTACAACATACAAAAATATATTTGAAATATCTTGCACATTCTTTCAGACAGTGTGTTCTATGTGAAGTTTTTTTTTCTTTTTCTTTATTCCTTCTTTTTGCCTTTAGGCCCTCAGATTTTTATTGCCCAAAGAGTGGCTAGCGTCCTAATTTTTTGAAAAGGCAGTCTAACTTCTGAGGCAAAATGTTTTTTAATAAGATAAGAAAGCATCCTTTAAAATTTTGAAGCAGTTATAAAGAAGTTCTTGTAGGTTGACTAAGAATTGCATCATATGCTGCTCTGAGAGAGCATAGAGGAGATATCAAGGAAAAATAATGGAGAAATAAAACTGATAAAAGCTATTATTAGATTGAATCAACATTAGAATGTTTGTCAGGATTAGGTTTCCCTGAATGTAACAAGAATGCAAAAGTAATGGTGATCAAAACAAGATGTATGTTTATTTATTTATTTATTTTCACGTAAAAGATATCCTCGTACCAACTTTAAGCATGTATGGTGACTCCATAAATTTTAGAGAGCCACATTTTTTCTATCGTGGCATTCCAAGCTTTAGCCATCATGTATGTGTACCTTCTAGGCAGCGGGACCTTCTGGACAGTCTGTTAATTTTGTAGAGGTTGCTGTAAATTTGTTTTTAATTTCATCTTTCCATTGTTGAATTTAGAAATACAATTGATTTTTATATATTGATTTTGTGTCTTTTGACCTTATTCAATTCTTATTATTTTAGAAGTTGCTTGAAAAATTCCTTAGGATTTCATATGGAATCATGTCAATCTGCAAATGAAGTTTTAGTTGTTTCTATTCTTTACATCCTTTATTTCTTTTTCTTGCCTTATTGCAGTACCTTCAGTTAGGTATTAAGTAGAAGTGATGAAAGAGAATATCCTGTCATGTTCCATATCTTAAGAGGTAATATGCATTTCATCCTAATTTGATATTAGAGATACATTTTTGGTTTGGTAAATGCCTTTCTTCAATATTGAAGAATTATTACCCCCACCCTTTTGTTGTTTGAAGAATGTGTCTTATTCCTAGTTTGCTAAAAGTTTTTGTTGTTGTTTTCTTTCTCCTATTTTTTTAAAATCATGAATGGACATTGATTATATGTAGCACTTGACATTATATTATATATTTATATCTATTTCTCTCATAAGTCATCACTTCTGTCTTGTGCGCTATTGTATACTGAGTCTAGTACAATACTTTGCACTCAGTAACTGAATAGATGAATTGTTAAACCAGAGTTGCTTGATCAGAGAACATTTGACCCTTTAGAGAAAACTTACACTTTACTACTGAAGGTGCATAATCTGGCACTGTGCTACCACCTGCTGATAGTGTATCTGAATTGCAATAAAAGTATCTTGGGAGATGAATAAAACTACGCATGATTGAATTGATATAATAGTTATAATTTTCAAATAAATATATTCATTATATATATAATAAGAATATGTCTGAGATTTCACAAATATATTTTATATCTAGGTGCTAAAGTGTTTTCTGTTTTCCTGAATCTCAGGGAAAGGATGAAGGATTAGTTAAATTGTATATATTAAAGAAATGGAATAAATTGTAAAAGTTAACAGAAGTAGATTGAGAACAAAGACATTTTTATATTTGAATTCTTACTCTGTCATCATTTCCTTACTGTTAGGTGCCAGCTAAACTGGAATTTTAAAGAACAAGAATTTCCTAGTTCTTAATATATTATACTAAATACTTAATATATTTTAAGAAAGTATGGCTGTGTCCAAGAATGAAATTTAAGGCTTATTTTTAAGAATCCAGTCTGTTGGTTACACAGAATTCACTGAGACATAGTGTAGAACTGAGTAGGATTTATCTATTATATCAGCAGCATCTTAAAATGAAGCCATCTATCCTCTACACTGTGGTGATTACCACTATGTATTTTTGTCTCTTAGCCTTCCTTTAAAAAAATGGACCGTGTGCTAAATATATGTAAGTAAAATTTTTTAAAAATGCCATTCAAATATTAAAATTTTTCTGATTGATGTTAAAATGGTTAATCATGTTGTAAAATATTAATAATTTTCCAGAAAGGTTATTCTTTCTTCTCATCAGAATACCCTAGGGTGATAGTTTGGGGAGTACTGTTTTAGTAATAAAGATTATCATGTGGATGAGTTCCCTAGAAGGCCCCATGATGGTAATACCCCTAGATTTTGTCTTTAAAGAAAACTGCTGAGAGGCAATAATTTTTTTTGTATGTGTCCCATTTTCATTAATGCATGGTAATTGATGGAGTTGCAGTGACTTGTAGCAGTAATGAGTTCTAAACATAATAATGCACTCTTTTCTAATAAGTGAGCACTGCTGGGGTTTAAAAGCATACTAAATCAGTTGCTTTAGTATGAATTTATTAGTTTTTTTCAGCATTAGCTTTAATAGTAGTTATTTACATAAGCGTACATCCCATTAACCGCCATCAGGGCTGGAAAACATGCTGAACTGTTCATATTTTCATATAATTATTGAACATAATGGTTTCATTTGCATTTCTAAACAGTGATGTTTCTGTCAGCCTTGGAAATAGTGTCTTTACGCAGTCCCTATTTCACATCCACTTATTTGACATCGTTAAATTTTATGCTAATGTGCTTCCCTAGAATATCATCAGTAGGACAGATGCTTGTGCTTTAATATACAAATCAGGGATGCTTTTCTATCCCCCAAATGGCAAAGAAGTTTTGAAAAAAATTCTGCACTTTTAGATATAGAGTCCGTCTCCATAAAAATAGGTTTATGAAATAAAACTTTCAGGGTTAAATGTTATAATCTGGTTGTCTCTTCCAAATGCTTTAATATGAAATCTATCTATTTACCTGACTAGGGTTAGTTTTCTTGTCTTGGATAAGGAGAGAAGTCTTAGTGAAGATCCTGTTGCTTATGAATATTTAGAGTTCTGATTCTGAGATGTTGATCTTGAGATGCAAGTTTTTCAGTACTTTTGAATACATCAGTCCACAATGTTAGTTTTTAAAGTATTCTCTGTATTTTTCTGAATTTTTGTTCCTTTAGTCTCTTAATCTGTATTGTAAAGCCTGTGGTGTAAGCTGTTATGTTAATGCTCTTGGACATCTTAGCTTTTTGTATGCATTTAGAAAATGTTCAGTGTGAAAGTATGAGTCACTTGGTGGGACAGGCATGTCAAGTGAAGCAGCAGAACTAATACAGAAGGACAGCTTTATGGATAAACTTCTTGCCTTTTGGATATATATGTGTACTCTCAGCTTCTGTTTCTCCAACATGTGAATGCTTTTTTGAGTGCTATCACTGAGATGCTTGGAAATTTTAAAACAAGAGCAATCAATTAAAGAATGTTTTGGGAGTTGACTTAGGTGTTTTTGGTGGTGGGTAGGTAAGCATGAAGCCACTAGACTTTTTTTTTTTTTTTTTTTTTTTTTTGTCTTTGTGGGTCTTTTCTTTCTGGCTTAGGGAAGCATTTTGCTATTGACTGTTAGTGGACCTGCAGTGCTAGAGCTGACTCTGCACAGTTCAAAACGCAAGGTTGGCACTCTAGCAAGATAGAGTAAGAAGCAGCTTTGAGAGGAGTTCTTGCCCCAAATTGCTTGCTAAAAATATATTAGAACTGATATAGCATAAAACTGATGCAGCATAAAAGGATTATTTGGATAGAAATATTATTTAGCTTAACAGGTCAGGAGACAACTAAAATTTTTGCAAGGAATTCTGTTCTTTGGGGAATTGCCAAGAAAGAAATACGATAAGAGTTGTGAAGAAACTACTATAGAGAGGGAGTTTATAGCTACTCATTTTTACTCAGCTTTTTCTTGAATTTTCTATATGCTCTCTTAAAATTGTGTGAGGTTATTACTTCTCACAGTCATGGGATCATCTGAACTAGCATGTTGAAAACTTTGGTCAGGCCCTTCTGTCTAGGGAAAATGTCTTCATTGTTGCCAGATCTGTTGGCACATCAGACATCATATATGGAAGTCAAAAAAATTCGAACAATTCAGCTACACTTAATTGTAAGTGAGGCAATATTTTTGTCTCTTTGTTTTTTTCTTTTTTGGTGTTGGGAATTGAACCCAGGGCCTCACTAATGCTAGGCAAATCCTCTGCCGCTAAGCTATATCCTCAGCTCCAATGTTTTCAGCTCTTTTTTTTTTTTTTTTTTTGTGGTACCGGGGATTGAACTCAGGGGCACTCGACCACTGGCTCACATCCTCAGCCCTTTTTTGTATTTTATTTAGAGACAGGGTCTCACTGAGTTGCCAAGTGCCTCGCCATTGCTGAGGCTGGCTTTGAACTCGCGATCCTCCTGCCTCAGCCTCCCAAAGTGCTGGGATTACAGGCGTGTGCCACCGCGCCCGGCGTTTTCAGCTCTTTATAAAACTATTTGTGATTGCATCTTTTAGCATTTAGTTTTGTTTTGGGTAATGGTGGATTGTCCATAAAGGGAGAAAAAAATAGCATTTATCTTTTTCCTCCCTGTATGTTCTTCTTTCTTTTCTGGACAGAGGTTAGCATTGACATGAAAAATTCATCTGCTATTCAGTATTTAAGTGCCATGATATTTAATCTGACAATTTGCTCCTTAACATTTCTGTTGCTGTAGAACTTAATACCTTCAAGGCAGCAATGGAGGCATGTTTTTAAGGGTTTGTCACTGGATTCTAATCTCTGACTTTAGAGAATAAAAGAAATTTAAATTATGATTTAGGACAACTTCCTTGTATACTTTTTGTACGTAAAAATTCCAGCTGGTCTCAGTGGTGATCTATAATCCCAGCGACTAGAGAGGCTAAGGCACAAGGATTGTGAGTTTAAAGCCAGCCTCAGCAAAATCAAGGTGCTAAGCAACTCAGTGAGACCCTTTATCTAAATAAAAAATACAAAATAGGGCTGGGGATGTGACTCAGTGGTCGAGTCACCCTGAATTCAATCCCCAGTATCCCTCCCCCCAAAAAAATTCCAAACAGGAGTCAGGTTGTCCATAACGTAATAGCCAATTGGGAGGATTTTACATGTTAAGTTATACTTATTTTCTTTTTCTGTGGCTTGGAGAACACAATTACCACTTCCTTTTTTAAATGATAAAAGTACTTAGAAATAAAGCTTCAGCACCATGAGAATCCTGAGTTCCACCTATTCTGGAAGGCTGCAGGAACCCTTTGGCAGCCATTTGTCTTTCATCTTTTCAAGGAAACTTTAATTCAGGATATTTGACTTTTCCCCCCTGTATATATTTTCTTTATTTTTCCATTGTTAGCTAGGACAGAACTTACACTTAGAATTCTCTAGCTTCTAGAGATATTTGTAAATTTGAATCATCAAATGGATGCTAGAAGGTCTAATTTGACATCACAGTTAAAGAATTTTTCAGATCTCTCACATTTAATTTCATTTCATTTATATTTTATGTAAGATAAACTATTAAACCTCTCTTTTAAACACAATGGAAAAGTCAGCTAAATGATGTTTAATGGCATGTATTTACAGCAATTCCAGTTCAATCTTATAATCATATTTGTGCAAGTGTTTCTGCTCAGTTCTGTGGTGAAATGCTTAGGTATTAACAATGGGGAAGGGGAGGGAGAACTCCAAAGAAAAAGGAACCTGAAATTAATGTGATAGTGGGGAAAATGTCGAAAAAGAAAATTTCATGGAGCTCATTTAGTGATCAAAACACCTGAGCTCTATACTAAGCCAAGTAGGTTGAAAACTCTGAGAGGAGCACAAACATTGACCTTATTGTTCTCACAAATTTGTCACTTTAGATAATGATAAGACGTGGAGTATATTCTATTGTTGTTAGATAGATTATTCTTAAGATGTCACATATGTGGTTCAAAGCTTCTATATGCATATTGATTTTTAATCTACTTGTTCTGCCAGTTGCTAGGAAAGGGGTAATAACATCTCTTGTGGATTTATCTATTTATCCTTGCTTATTCTATCTAGTTTTACTTCATATTTTGAAGATCCATTTTTAGATGTACAAAGGTTTGAGATTATCTCCTCCTAATGAATTGACCCCTTTGCCATTATGAAATGACCTAATTTATTCCTGATAATATTCTTTGTGATGAACCTACTCTAACATCTATTGACAAGTGTTAGCATGGCATCTTTTTTGTATGCTATAACTTGGGTCTCTATATTCAACGTACATTTATCACAGCTAGCAGCACATAAGTGGGTCTTACCTTTTGATTTAGCCTGCCCTCCATGGCTTTTAATTGAGATATTTATAATCATTTTATATGATTTTTGATATAGATAGGTTTGAGGTTTTCATTTTGCAATATGCCCCTTTTGACCTTTGTCCCTCTTTTCCTTTTTTCTGTCCTCTTTTGGATTAACTGAATATTTAAACAGATTTTTCTCCTGTTGGCTTATTAAAACTATAACTGTTTAGTTTGGTATTTATTGGTTGCTGTAAGATATGTCTATACACCTTTAACAACAGTCAATCTTCTAGTGATGGTTTATACTATTTTAGCTATATTGTGATAATATGGTACATTTTTTCCCTTCCTAATCATTATACATTGTCAAGATACATTTTAATTTTATACCCATACCTTACATTGTTGTTAATCAATATCTTTCAAGGAGATTTAAAAAGAAAAAAAATCTTATATATTTATTCATGGAGTTACCATTCTAGTGTGCTATATAGCTAGAGTCCACATTTCTGTTCATTACTGTTCATTTACATTTCCTTAAAGATGTGATTTTAATCATTTTTTCACATGCTAATTTTCTATCTGTATATCCTTGGTGAAGTGTCTGCTTATATCTTTTGCCTATTTTTAAGTTGAGTTACTGTTGAGTTTAAAAAAAAAATTGTATATGTTCAGGATATAAGGCCTTTACCAGATATGTGATTTGTTTTTTCTTAGAATAAGGATTTTTAAATTCCTCTTTTCATTTTCTTTCTCTCTCTCTCTCTCTTTTAAGTTATACATGACAGTAGAATCCATTTTGACATAATTATAAAATCATGGAATATATCTTGTTCTAATTTAGATCCTATTACCTCTCCTTTCCCTTCTTCTCCCTACTGCCTGTTCCCATCCTTCTATTGATCTTTCTGCCATTTACCCATAGTTTATTATTTTTTCAAATTAATTTCTTGTTGATATACACAATGGTGAGATTCACTGTGGTATATTCATATATGTTATGAAGGTTATGTCAGATTCATTCTATTGTCTTTCCTTTTCCCATCCCCCCTCCCTTGCCTTCATTCTCCTTTATCTAATCCACTGAACTTCTATTTCACACACACACACACACACACCCCTGCATTGTGGGTTAGCTTCCATATATCAAAGAAAACATTTGACCTTTGGTTTTGGGGGATTGACTTTATTTCCCTTAGCATAATAGTCTCCGGGTCCATCTGTTTATGGGCAAATGTCATAAAGTCATTTTTCTTTATTGCTAATATTTTATTGTGTATGTATACCACATTTTCTTTATCCAGTCTCCTGTTGAAGGGCACCTAGGTTGGCTCCATAGCTTAGCTATTAAGAATTGTGCTGGGGCTGAGGCTGTGGCTCAGCAGCAGAGCGCTCGCCTCGCAACTAAAGTAAATAAATAAATATTTAAAAAAAAAGAATTATGCTGCTATAAACATTGATGTGGCTGTAGCATGCTGATTTTAAATCCTTTGGATATATACCAAGAGTGGGATAACTGGGTCAAATGGTGATTCCATTCCTAGTTTTTTGAGGTATCTTTGAGGTATACTGCTTTTCAAAGTGGTTGCACCAATTTGAAGTCCCACCAACAATGTACAAGTACCCTCTTCCCCCACATCCTCATCAACATATATTGTTGCTTGTATTCTTGATACTTGTAGTTCTGGTTGGAGTGAAATGAAATCCTGGCATAGTTTTAATTTGCATTTTTCTAATTGCTAGAGATGTTGAACATTTTTATATACTTGTTGACTGTATTTCTTCTTTTGAGGTCTCTAGACATTAGTAACTCCATTTGGTTCTGGGACTCCATCTTGACCTGAAAATGAAACTTATAAACTGCCAAGAAAAAGAAACTTAAGATACCCTATTCCTTTAAACTGCCCAGCCCCAAGGTCCTTAAACACACAAAAAATCATTGTTACCCAACACCTGTACCCAAGGTCAATTCTAGCTTGCTCTTGTTCCTTGTCCAACAGATATAAGCTTCCATTCAAGTGACATTGGCTGTTGCACCTTGTACTAGGGCAACCTGACAGATATTCTGGTGATATACCTTTGCTTGAACACAAAGCTGTGTCTCATGGATATTTGTGCCAGCTACCCTAACAGTTCCTTTGCCCATTTATTGATTGCGTTATTTGTTGTTTTTGGTATTAAGTTTTTTGAGTTCTTTGTACATCATGGAAATTAATGCCCTTTCTGAGGTGTGGGTGGCACAGATATTTTTCCTTTTCTGTTGGCCCTCTCATTATGCTCTTGAGTGATTTGCAAATACTTTCTCCCAGTTGTGGCCTTCCCTTCCCTTTTCTCTTTATTTTCCTGTTACTGGGGATCAAATCCAGGGGTACTTTACCACTAAGCTATATCCCCCATCCTTTATATTTTTTATTTTTAGCAGAATTTCATTATGTTGTTGAGGGTCTTACTAAATTGCCCAGGCTAGCCTCAAATTTGTGTTCTTCTTGCCTCAGCCTCCCAAGTTGCTGTGATTACAGGTATGTGTCACTGCACCTGGCTGTTTTTATTTTTTGTTCTTTTACAGAGCATAAGTTTCACGTTTTGATAAAATTAAGCTTTATCAATATTTTTCTTTCATGGTTCATGCTCTTGATATTATCTAAATTGTCACCAAACATAAATTTATATGGATTTTCTCCTATGCTTTCTTTAAAAAGTATTATCACTTCGTTTTACAGTTACATTAGTAGTCTATTTTGAGTTAATTTTTACAAGGTGTAAACTTTGTGTCTAGGTTCATTTTTTGGCACAAGGGCATTCATTTGTTTCAGTACTATTTGTTAAAAAGTCTTTTTTTGTGTGTGTGTGTGTGTGTGTGTGTGTTTTTTTAACCATCTGAGTCTAGAGAATTTTTCCCCTTTCAGATGGGAACATTTTAAAGTACAAATTCAAATTAATTGCCATTTGGGTTATCTATTTCTTCCTGAGAAAACTTTGGTAGTTTATGTCTTTCAAGGAATTTTTCCATTTCATCATTGTCTTCAAATTCACATATATAAAGTTGGAGTAACATAGGACTTTGGAGATTAACTCAATTGGTTTCTTAACCTATATTAATATTTACCAACTTGTAATAAAAGCAGCAAATTTCTTTCTTCCTGTTTGGAATATGCTTTAAAAAGGAATGTATAAAACATGGCCATTTCCTCCTTCTGGAAGAATTGCTCATTTTATCATTTCTCCATCTTTGAGAGCCCCATTATGTAAAACCCAGAATGATTTTTTATAGGTAATTCTGACCATGTTTTTGCAAACTAACTTGGGAGCCTGTGTGTCAGGTGTGAATATATTTGCAGGACAGAATTTGCAGCTGTATGAATCCAGAATGTATATTAATTATTACTTGTCTACAAACATAAACATTGCTAATTACTCATAATGAAATATGCAAATTGAGCTCTTTCCTCTTTTTATAATATATAACATTGTGAAATGAATGAACCTCATTGATAGTTCACAGAAGAATCCATATTTCCAAAGCCAAATTTGGCAGGCTTTATTATCTGTCTACCTTGGCTTACTGAATAGTGTCAGAATTGAACTAGAATTTATGTGTGGGGTAGATTTGGTCCCAGTTCTTTATTCCCTTCCTGTATCTATTTTTCCATATGACTTTGCAGATACACACATGAGTGCATTGCATGTTTCTGCTTGCCCTTTTGCTTTTCTGTCATTTTCTTGAGAAATGTGCCCAAGAGAAGAATCAAATATTTTTAGAAATGATCAGCCCCTAGCTTCCCAGTGGAAACATGCCATACATTATCAATACCTCAAAAGCTCCTCCTGTAGCTCCTTCCAATTGCTATCCCCTACCTTTTTAAGGCTGAAAACATTCCATGAGAGATATATGCCACATTTTCTTCATCTATTCATTTGTCTGGACATGCGGGTTGTTTCTATATCTTGGCTATTGTGAATAGACTCATTTTAATACCTTCTGTGTTACCTATTTATCTAATTTCATCTGATGTTATTTTTCAAAAATTTATAATACAAAAATATTCTAAAATAATGCCAAATATTTTAAAGTGTCCCATTGGCCTTTTCAAATCAGTCTTATTTTGTAAACGTCTTGCAGGTTTATTACTTTTGTTCTTTTGTATTTTTATTATTAGCACTGGTCATCATTCTAGGGAATTTGTAAATTTTTTTCCTTATGATGATTTTTTGCTGACATACCACAAAACACATTTTAGTATTTAATACTTTTTTGAGCACCCAGTGCACTTTTAGCCTTTAATCTTATTTTGAAGTGATAAGTTATTTAGTGATAGATACTCCCTGCAATGATTTTTGTAAACTTGTCTTGACAGTTTAATGAGGATAATAAAGTTACAGTTTGTCAATTATTTTCTTTTGGGAAATACTTAGTACTATGAACTTCAGAACCACGTTCTTAGTTTTGAGTATGCTCAGTTGGGAAAAATTTCTTTATAATTTTTTTCTTGTGTGTGTGCATTTGCATGTGCTGTAGATAGAACCCAGGGTCTTGAGAGCATCCACTACTGAACTATATATACCTCAAGCCTTGTCATTTTTTATGATTGAAAACACTGTGTAAGTCATCTTAGTCTTTGTCCCCCCAAATCGATAATGCCTAATTTAATTATTTTTATGATATAGATTTAAGAGATAGGAGTAAATATAGAAGGTTGTTTCCATAGTCACTTATCAAGATTACCTGTAGTGATAAGAGTAAACTGACTAGATGAGAAGGGATAATGACTATTGTATTCATGTTTACAGCTCAGAATACAAGCTTACTACTTGCCCAGGATTAATCAATTAGTAAATAGTACAACTAGGCTATGTTTTGTGATTTCATTGTGGACTCTAGGTATAAATTCCCTCACTTAATCTGCTTATAATTCATTTTCCATCTTGAATCTGCAGATTTTTAATTGCTAGTGAATTTTTTTATTATTTCTTCATGTATTGCTGTTGCTCCATTCATTCTTTGTCTTCTAGAAACTCTAGAGTAGGAATATTTTAGATCACTTTATTCTATTTTTCATATTATTTCATTTCATATTTTCTGTTTCTCTGTGCTTCATTCTCACTATCTCAGATCTCCTATAAAATCTATGATTTTTCCGTTTTTTCTTTCATGAAGCATATTAAATGTATTTTGTGACACATAATTCCAAAATATGAAACCTTTGCAATTCTGTTTATGCTACATATTGTTTTGCTTATTTTCACTTATGATGCTTTCTTTCCCTGTGTATTTACTGAATTATTGATTCAGTTGCTTATTTGCTTTATAGATGTGTCTTTGTGAATTCTTTGGGTTATGACAAAGATAAGTTTTTCCAAAGGAGGTCTGAATTTTTTTTTTTTTAAAGTTCCTTTGGATGCTGTCATATGGTGATCTCTGTAATCAAAATGATCATCTTGTACCACCTAGGAAGTGTAAACTTCACCTGAAAATGTATAAGAAGACAGTTTCATACTTACAAATTCTTAGAATAAATTTGTGTACCACTTCAGTTTTCTCATTTTTTACCATAATATCTTTAAAACATAGTAAAAATACAAGAAACATAGACTGTTCAGCTATTCATACATTTGTGTGTGTGCGCGTGCGCGTGCGCACGCTAAAGCATATGAACATGGGTTCCAAAAGGGAAGGCCTTCTGATGAGATAATGGAAAACCTTAGGCCATGCTGCTGGAAGAGGATTAGTTATAGTAGCTTTAAGCTTTGATTATTATTATAAAACTCCCAAAGAATCTTAAAACAAGTTTTAAAACCCTCTTTGAACTAAGTGAGCTTAGTAATATTACAGGATAAGAGCAACATATGAAAACTTGCAGTCCCACCTTTCCAAATGAAGCAAGTAGGTGGTTTTTTTTTTTTTTTTTTTTTTTTTTTTGGTACTAGGGATTGAACCCAGGGGCACTTAACCACTAAGCCACATCCCCACCCTATTTTTTACTTTTTGTTTTGTTTTGTTTTGTTTTAAATTTTGAGACAAGGTCTCACATTAAGTTGCTTAGGCTGGGTTTGAATTTGTAATCCTCCTGCCTCAGCCTCCTGAGTTGCTGGGATTAGAGGTGTGCACCATCATTCTCAACTAGGTGTTAAATTTGATGATGCTTATTGATCTCTCTTTTGAAGCTCACTGACTTATTATAATATTACCAGTTTGCTTTTTAAAGCTCATTTCATGGAAATATTATTTTAAGTACATATTGAAATTTTCAATTCTAAAGTGTTCATTTTATTTTGTAGTTTTTCTTCTGTGCCAATTTACTTATTTGTTCATTCATTATGAGCTTAGTTATAATAGCTATTTTAAATTCCTCTTGGATAACTCCAACATCTGTGTTATTTTAGGGTTGATCTTCATTCACTGCCTTTGTGGGTCACATTTTATTTTATTTATTTTGGTACTGGAGATTGAATCTGGGGCACTGAGATACATCATCAGCCCTACTTATTTCTTTTCTTTCTTTCTTTCTTTCTTTTTTTTTTTTTTTTTTTGAGATGGATTTTGCTTAATTATATAGGCTGGCCTTGAACTTGCAATCCTCTGGCTTCAGCTTCTTGAGTAGCAGGGATTATAGGCGTGCATCATAATGCCCTGTTTACATATTCTTATCATTTTGTATTATTCCTTACATATTGTGATTGATACCAAATGGTTGGCATTCTGTTAAATTTCTCTGAAGAGTTTTACATTTTGTTTTGTTTCACCTGAATTCAGACACCAAACTCTGTGTTTTGAAATTGCGCAATACCTGAAATCTATAATCAGTTCATTTAGTCCTAGCTGGGCTGCTTGAAGACTTCACTGATGCATGTATAATCTCGGTATCAGCCAGAGATTTAGACAGTTTAAAACAGGATTTGTGTACTTCCTTTCTTTCTCCTTCCTACAATACTCCTCCTCAATTTCTGTTTTCCATTTCTATCCTTAACTCTATTCTCTGATTTAACAGGTGAGACTATTTCTGAGATTTATCCGTTTTGTTCAGCATTGACTAGGGCTAGGGCCTGCACTCAGGTAAAAATCTGTGAGAACAGGGAAAACCCAATGTTTTTCCTTTCTTTTAGTTCGCAACTCCCCTCCCAGTTTTTTTTTTTTTTTTTTTTATGCTTCTTATTCTTCTCTAGTGCCTTTAGATAGTTGTTTTCCATGACTAGAGTTTTTATGTCTAGAGCTTTAAGTTGTCTGTGGGAGGGTTGATTCAAAACAAACTATATCACCATTACAGGAAGGTGAACTCCCCTTATTTTTCTTTTGTCACATTTATAACAGTATCTTTTCTTTTATGCCCTGTATTCCAAGAGTCTTGCAGGGTTCTGCCAATTTTATTTATATTTTAAAAGCCAACTTTTAAAATTTTTCCTTCTTTAAAATTTTTATTCCTTGATTTCTGTTCTTAGTATTTCTTTACTTCCTTCTATTTGATTTGGACTTAATCTGCTCATCTTGTTCTACAATCTTAAGTGGAAACTGAGATCATTGCTTTTAAGGCTTTCTTCATTTTAAATAAACATTTAAAAGTATAAATATCTATCTAAGCTCTGCTTTAACTGCATCCTACACATTGTGTAATGTTCTATTTGCAATATCTTTCATTCTGAATTTTTTTTAAATTTTTTTTATTCGAAGTTGTTGTATATGACAGAATGCATTACACTTCATAATACACATGTAGAGCACATTTTTACATCTCTTTGGTTGTATACAAAGTATATTCATACCATTCGTGTCTTCATTCATGCACTTAGGGTAATGATATCCATCTTTTTCTACCATCTTTTGTTTTCTTTTCCTTTAAATGTTTTTATTTCATTGACACATGAGTTATTGATTTCTGTTGACTTCTAAGCTATTTGTGCTTAAAGAACATAATCTATAATTTTGTCCTTTTGAAATTTAATGAGATTTGTACTAGACCCATATGTGGTACATCTTGATGAACATTTTATGTGCATTTGAAAAGAATGTATATTTTACAGTCAGTGGAATATTGTTTCTAAGTTTGTCATTTGGATTAAGGTACTAATGTTATCATTTGAAGCAATGTTACTAAATATATATGCCTTTATTATTGTTATGTGTGCATGGTTTATCTACTCCTTTATTATTGTGAAAATTTCCCCTATATCTGGTAAAACTTCCTAAAGTCTATTTTGTTTAATAATATGATTGCAACTCTCTTATCCTTACAATTTGTATGGTATAACTTGTTCTGTTCTTTGTGCTTTTAACCCATCATTTTTATTTCCAGTGTATCTCTTATAGGTAGGTCGTGCTTGACAATCTCTTTTAATCATGAGTTCTTAACTCTATTAAATTTATTTAATTATTGACATGGTCTTTTGTTGTGATATTAGTTTGCTATTCCTTTTATTGATGTGTGCTTCTAAGACTCCTTTCCTGCCATACTTTGTATTAATTGAATATTTGGTATACTCTTCTGACACATCTATTAGAATTTTAGCTGTACTACTTTATTTTGGTCATTGGTTGTTCAAGGGATTATAATACACACTTTATCAAAATCTGCTTTGAGTCGATATTGTACTACTTCTTGTTAAAGGAATCTTTCAAAAGTCAAATAAAATTTACCCTATACCCTGTGAACCCTAATTGGTTTTACTTTTTGTAAATGCCCTGTGTGTGTATTAACTAATTTCCCTACTCTGGCTAGTGGGAGTCCTACTTATTTTTCACCCTGTGTTAACTCTGGCAGTTATTCAGCCTTCTCCTTTCCAGTAGTTTTTTCATGGGCCAAAGGTATTTTACTCCATGAATTTGCAGAGTAGTATTCAACCAAAGTCAGCACATCTCTGGAGATCTCCAAAGCTCTCTATATCACTGTCTTTTCTCTAATATTCTGCCCTGTAAAATCTAGCATCCTCAGCTTCCTTGTGTGCTAGTTTGTCTCTGCATACTTCAGCCAGATCACCTGGGTCTGTTTGGTGTGGCATGGCAATTGCCTTTAGGGAGTAGGCTGGACTAATTGTAGACTTACCTTATTTTTTTTTTCTTTTTCACCTTTTCTTTAGCAGCATAATCCTCCACTGTCCCTTCTCCAACATCTTAAAACAGTTATTTAATATATTTTGTTCATTTTTGTAGTAGCTTATGACAGGAGGTCTGTTCTTGTCCCAATTCATTCTTCCTTGGTACAAGTAGAAGCTCCTAAAAAGACAGTGTTAGTGGTTGTAATTACAACAAGATTTTTTGTTTTTTGTTTTTGTTTTGTTTTGTTTTGTTTTCTCTAGTTTAGGTTCAGTATAATTCTAGATATACTTTGACTTTAGGCCATTTCTGATCTTAAATTTCATAAATTAAAAAAAAAATCAAATTAGGAGTTGTATTTCCACTAAATTTTTAGCAGATATTCAGCTTATAAGTTTACTATAACTTATTTGGTCCAGATTGTTAGAATCTTCCAAGATTCATATAAATTACTGAATTTGGGCAAACTTCCTATGATTGTTTGTATTCTAAAGACCTACTGCTAATACTTACATTTTTCTTATTCACATAGTTTTAATAAAAGTACTTAGCTTATTTTAGAAGTGCTTTGGAAACTTTTAAAATATATATATTTATATTTATTTGTTCCTTTTAGTTATACATGACAGCAGAGTATATTTTGACATATTTATACAAACATGGAATACATCTTATTCTAATTATGATCCCAGTCTTGTGGTTGTACATGGTATGGAGATTCATTGTGGTATAGTCATATATGTACATAGGAAAGGTATGTCATATTCCCCTCTCCTTTTCCTTCATTCCCCCATTCCCCTTTGGAAAATTCATGTGTGTGTGTGTGTGTGTGTGTGTGTGTGTGTGTAGTTAGTTAGTTAGTTAGTTTCTTAAATTATAGTACTTCCCTTTTAATTTTTTTAAGCCTATATAGATTTCAGTAGGATGCGATAGGATTTAACCCTACTCTGGGCTTTTCCAAATATTAATGCCATTATCTTTGTAGTGTCTAGAATGTATCATACAGTTCTTAAGGATGTAGGGTCTGCCTTCTCTTCCTTTTATTTTCTGTATGATGCCATACTTTACTTTGATTCAAACACGTCTACCCACCTCCTCGAGTCCTATCTCTCACTTGGCAACTTTGTTGGTCTTTTTAAGTGAAGCATGGATTTGATATATCTATTTTTATTAGTAATAGAAGATGTTATATTTGAGATCAGCATCATCATGAAAAATCATTCATGTAGAATCCATCATATCATAGATTCTTCTTGCTTCAGCTATCTATTGATAAATTAGTTTGTATTTGGCCACAGAGATTATGTTTGGTTCCATGTGGTGCTTTTTTTTTTTTTTTTTTTTTTTTTTTTTTTTTTAATTGATTCAGATTCACTAGGCTGGCCTGTGGATGCTGATCTGAATTGATTACTTCTAAAATGTTTACATTTGACTTGTAGAGGTAATTGTTCTTTCCTTTGGTGAGAACTTTTTTTTTTTTTAAAGACTTTAACTGAGCAATTGAGTTGTCTAAAGCTGGTTGACTATTCCATATTTAATGGGGAACACATTGAGTTTGTGTACACGTAAAAATATTCAGGTTTCAACCTTCAAGTTATTTAGGTTGCATATTTTTCTCATAATGGAGATTACCTGGGAGGCACTTAACATGTTACTCTAAGAGGAACTTGGTGTATGTGGATTATTAACAATGTTTAATGTTTACAGAGTGTTACAATATATTGATATATCTTAACATGTATATATTGCTACATGTACAGAAGTATTAAAGATGTTTATAACTGAGGTTTTTTAAAAATTTGTTCTGTTTATGCATGACAGTAGAATGCATTTTGACACATTGTACACAAATGGAGCACAACTTCTCATTCCTCTGGCTGTACATGGTGCAATATCACACCAGCTGTGTAATCATACATGTATATAGGGAATAATGTCTATCTCATTCCATCCTTCCCATCCCAACATCCCCATCCCTTGCCTCACTCCCCTTTGACAATCCAAAGTTCTTTCTTTTTTCCATACCCCACCCAACTATGGATCAGCATCATCTTATCAGAGAAAACATTCAGCCTTTGGTTTTTTGGGATTGGCTTATTTCAATTAGCATGACATTCTCTAATTCCATCCATTTATCTGCAAATGTCATATAATTTCATTCTTCTTTAAGGCTGAGTAATATTCTATTGTATATACATACCACAGTTTCTTTATCCATTCATCTGTTGAAGGGCCTCTAGGTTGGTTCTGTAGTTTAGCTGTTGTGAATTGAACTGCCATGAACATTGATATGACTGTGTCACTGTACTATGCTGATTTTAAATCCTTTGAGTACAAACCAAGGAGTGGGATAGTTGGGTCAAATGGTGGTTCCATTCCAAGTTTTCTAAGGAATCTCCATACTGCTTTCTAGATCGGTTGCCCCAATTTGCAGTCCCACTAGCAATGTAGGGAGTGTACCCTTTTCCCCACATTTTTGCCAACACTTATTATTGCTTGTATTCTTGATAATTGCCATTCTGACTGGAGTGAGATAAAATCTTAGACTAGTTTTGATTTGCATTTCTCTTAATTGCTAGAGATGATGAACATTTTTTTCATGTGTTTTTTGATCAATTGTATTTCTTCTGTGAAATGTCTGTTCAGTTCCTTAGCCCATGTATTGCTTAGGTTATTATTATTATTATTATTTTGGTATAACTGAGGGGTTTTATTTTATTTTTTTCCTACTTTCTCCTTCTAAATATTCATGAGTCAAAGGAAGAATCCAAAGTGAAAGTGGAAAATATTTTGATTTATGAAAATGAATTAAAGCATAATGCAACATATTAAAATTACTTGGATACAACTAAAGTAGTAGTTAAAGGGAAATTTTAGCCCTGAAAACTTACATTAAAAAAAAGAAATTTCTCCAATCATTAACCTCAGCTTTTACCTTCAGAAACTAGAAAAACAAATAACCAGAAGTTTATGGAAGGAATATAATAAAGGTCAGGTAGGAAATTATGAAACAGAAAAACAGTAGAGAAATAAATAAAACCAACCTGATTCTTTGAGAATATAATAAAATTGTCAAAACGTTAGAAATACTGATGAGGCAAAAAAAAGAGAAAGGACAAAATTAACAAATCAGGAATGACAGAGGTCTCATTTCTGCAGATTCTACAGCCATTAAAAGAATACTTAAGTGATTATTAGGAACAAATTTATATGCATATAAATTTTATGTTGTACACAGAAAGGATAAATTTCTTGAAAGGTAAACTACTAAAGCTCATTTTTTTTCTTTTGGTCATTGCTATGTGTTTTTTTTTTAATTCAACATTGTATATGTAACAATAACATTCATTACATTTCATATTACATATATAGAGCACCCTTAACATTACACTATTTGAATACAAAGAATATTCATACTATTCAAGTCTTCATGAACTTGTCACCACCACACCTTCTTTTTTTTTTTTTTTTTTTTTTTTTTTTTGTGGTACCGGGGATTGAACTCAGGGGCACTCAACCACTGGGTCACATCTTCAGACCTTTTTTGTATTTTATTTAGAGACAGGGTCTCACTGAGTTGCTAAGTGCCTCGCCATTGCTGAGGCTGGCTTTGAACTCGCGATCCTCCTGCCTCAGCCTCCCAAGTGCTGGGATTACAGGCGTGTGCCACCGCGCCCGGCTACACCTTCTTTTTTAAAAAAAAAATAATTTATTTTAATTAGGTATATATGACAGCAGAATGCACTTTGATTCATTGTACACAATTGTAGCACAACTTTTCATTTCTCTGGTTTTACACAATGCAGTCATACATTTACCTAGGGTAATGATGTCCATCTCATCTGACATTGTTCCTGCCCATATCCTGTTCCCACCCCTTCCTCCCCTTTGCCCCATCAAAGTTTTTCCATTTTTCCTGTGCCCTCCCCCCATTATGGATCAGCATCCACTTATCAGAGAGAACATTTGGCCTTTGGTTTTGGGGGATTGGCTTACTTCAGTTAGCATGACATTCTCCAACTCCAAACATTTACTGGCAAATGCCATAATTTCATTCTCTTTTAATGCTGAGTAATAGTCCATTGTGTATACATACCACAGTTTCTTTATCTATTCATCTGTTGAAGGGCATCTAGGTTGGTATCATCATTTAGTGGTTGTGAATTGAACTGCTATGAACATTGATGTGACTGTGTCACTGTGCTATGCTGATTTTAAATCCTTTGGGTACCAACCAAGGAGTGGGATAGCTGGGTCAAATGGTGGTTCCATTCCAAGTTTTCTAAGGAATCTCCATACTGCTTTCTAGATTGGTTGCTCCAGTTTGCAGTCCCACCAGCAATATATGAGTGTGCCTTTCCCCCCATATCCTTGCCAACATTTATTGTTGTCTGTATTCTTGATAACTGCCATTCTGACTAGCATGAGATGAAATCTTACAGTAGTTGTGATTTGCACTTCTCTAATTGCTAGAGATGTTGAACACTTTTTCATATATTTGTTGATAGAATGTATATCTGCTTTCTGAGAAGTGTCTTTTCAGCTCCTTAGCCTATTTATGGATTGGGTTTTTTTTTTTTTTTTTTTTTTTTTGTGTGTGTTAAGTGTTGTAGGACAGACTCCAACACAGGATCAGCATGCAGTGTTTTTTTTATTATATTTCTCTCAGCCTTTTTATACATCTTCCAGACAAAGAGGGCAATTAGCCATCAGCAAACATTAATAGACAATGAAGGCAAATAGCCAGTAGCAATGACGAGCATAAATTTGCGAATCAGCAATCAGCCAGATAAACTTTCCCTAAAGAATATCTTAAACTAGTTAGGGCTAGAACACTTTGAGCTCCTCTTCTTTTCAATATAGAAGAAACAAGAAAGAAACACCCTCGTTTGCAAGCAATGTTTCTTTACTATCTATTCTATATCTCTTGGCAAGACGTTCCGTTTGCAGACACGCCCACCAAGGGCAACAAAGCCTCGTTTGCAAGAACTGTTGTTGCCAAACTTTCTGATTAGCCTCTTGGCATAACATACCGTTTGCAGTATGTTCACCAAGGGGGTGATAAGTGCCTCGTTTGCGAGAACACCTTCACCCATTACTTTTGATAAACTACTTGTTTCTTCTCTATCTGTTCTACACCTCTCAGCAGAATGTTCCGTTTGCAGACACGCCCACCGAGGACAACAAGGCCTCGTTTGCAAGGAATCTTGTTGTTCTTCTGATTCTCTACAGTTAAGTATTTTGAGTTTTTTTGTGTATCCATGGCGATTAGTGCTCTATCTGATGTGTGTGTGGCAAAAATTTGCTCTCAAAATGTAGGCTCTCTCTTCACGTCATTGATTGTTTCTTTTGTTTAGAAGAAGCTGTTTAGTTTGATTCCATCCAATTTATTAATTCTTGATTTTTTTCCCTGCACTTTAGGTGTCTTATTAAGGAAGTTAGGGCCTAATCCAACATGATGAAGATTTGGGCCTCCATTTTCTTCTATTAGGCACAGGGTCTCTGGTCTAATTCCTAGATCTTCAATCCACTTTGAGTTTTGTGCATGGTGAGAGATAGAGGTTTATTTTCATTTTGTTACACGTGGATTTCCAGTTCTTTCAGCACCATTTGTTGAAGAGGCTATCTTTTCTCTAATGTATGTTTTTGGCATCTTCGTCTAGTATGTGATAACTGTATTTATGTGGTTTTGTCTCTGTGTCTTCTATTCTGTACCATTGCTGTGCATGTTTATTTTGATGCCAATACCATGCCATTTTTGTTACTATAGTTTGTAGTATAGTTTAAGGTCTGGTGTTGTGATGCCTCCTGCTTCATTCTTCTTGCTGAGGATGGCTTTCGCTATTCTGGGTCTCTATGTTTCCAAATGAATTTCATGATTTCTTTTTCTATTTCTACAAGGAATGATGATGGGATTTTAATTGGAATCGCATTGAATGTGTATAGTACTTTGGGTAATATGGTCATTTTGACAATATTAATTTTGCCTATCCAAGAGCATGGGAGATCTTTCCAACTTCTAAGGTCTTCTTCAATTTCTTTTTTTAGTGTTCTGTAGTTTCCATTGTAGAGCTCTTTCACCTCTTTTGTTGATTCCCAAGTATTTTAATTTTTTTGAGGCTGTTGTGAATGGGGTAGTTTGTATAGAAATGCATTTGATTTATGGGTATTGATTTTATATTCTGCTATTTTGCTGAATTCAGTAACTAATTCTAGAAGGTTTCTGGTGGAGTTTTTTGGATCTTTAAATACAGAATAATGTCATCAGCAAACAATGATAGTTTGAGTTTTTCTTTTTCTATTTGTATTCCTTTAATTTCTTTCATCTGTCTAATTGCTCTGGCTAGGGTTTCATGGACTATGTTGAATAGAAGTAGTGAAAGAGGGCATCCCTATCTTGTTCCAGTTTTTAGAGGAAAGGCTTTCAATTTTTTGCCATTTAGAATTATGTTGGCCTTGGCTTTAGCATAGATAGCTTTTACAATGTTGAGGTATGTTCTTACTATCCCTTGTTTTTCTAGTGTTTTGAATATGAAAGGGTGTTGTATTTTGTCAGATGCTTTCTCTGCATCAATTTATACAATCATATGATTCTTATCTTTAAGTCTATTGATGTGATGAGTTATATTTATTGATTTCCATATGTTGAACCAATTTTGTATACCTGGAATGAACCCCATTTGATCATGGTGCACTATTTTTTTAATATGTTTTTGTATGTGATTAGCCAGAATTTTATTGAGAAATTTTGCATTAATGTTCATCAGGGATATTGGTCTGAAATTTTCTTTCCTTGATGTGTCTCTGCCTGGTTTTGGTATCAGGATGATACTAGCTTTGTAGAATGAGTTTGGAAGGGTTGTTTTCTATTTCATGGAATAATTTGAGGAGTATTGGTATTAATTCTTCTTTGTAGGTCTTGTAGAACTCAGCTGTGAATCAGTCTATTCCTGGGCTTTTCTTGTTTGGTAGGCTTTTGATGGCATCTTCTATTACCTTGCTTTAAATTGATCTGTTTAAATTGTGTATGTCCCCTTGGCCCGGTTTGGGTTGATCATATGCCTCTAGAAAATTGTCAGTGTCCTCAAGGTTTTCTTATTTAGTGGAGTATAAATTTTCAAAATAGTTTCTAATTGTCTTCTGTATTTCAGTAGTGTCTGTTGTGATATTTTCTTTTTCATCCCAAATTTTAGTACTTTTTCTCCCTCCTTTTTTTCGTTAGGGTGGCTAGGGGTTTGTCAATTTTATTTATTTTTTTCAAAGAACCAGCTTTTTGTTTTGTCAATTTTTTGAATTGTTTCTCTTGTTTCAATTTCATTGATTTCTGCCCTGATTTTAATTATTTCCTATCTTCTACTACTTTTGGTGTTGGTTTGTTCTTCTCTTTCTAGGGCTTTGAGATATAATGTTAGGTTGTTTAGTTTTTTCTTCTTACTTTTACTTTTTCTTCTTTGAATAAATGAGCTTAGTGCAATGAACTTTCCTCTTAGCACTGCCTTCATAGTGTCCCAGAGATTTTGATAAATTGTATCAGAGTTCTCATTTACCTCTAAGAATTTTTTTTTTATCTCCTTCCTGATGTCTTTTTTATCCATGCGTCATTTAATAGCATATTGTTTAGTTTCCAGGTGTTGGAGTAGTAGTTCTATTTTTTATTTTATCATTGATTTTTAATTTCATTCCATTATGGTCTGATAGATTGCAGGGTAGTATCTCTTATTTTTTTGTTTTTGCTAAGACTTGCTTTGTGGCATAACACATGGTCTATTTTGGCGAAGGATCCATGTGCTACTGAGAAGAAAGTATATTTGCTCACTGATGGATGGAATATTATATATATATCTCTGTTAAGTCCAAATTATTGATTGTATTATTGAGTACTATAGTTTCTTTGTTTAGTTTTTGTTTGGAAGATCTATCCAGTGGTGAGAGAGGTATATTAAAGTCCCCAGTATTACTGTGTTGTGGTCTGTTTGGTTCTTTGGAAGGCAACATATTGTTAGGTCTTTTTTTTTTTTTTTTTTTTTTTTTTTTTTAAGATCCAATCTGTCAGTCTGTGTCTTTTAATTGATGAGTTTAGGTCATTCACATTCAGGGTTATTATTGAAATATGATTTGTATTCACTGACATTTTGGATTATTTTTGTTTTTTTTTTTGGTACTGGGGATTGAACTCATTAGGGGCACTCGACCACTGGGTCACATCCCCAGCCCCTTTTTTGTATTTTATTTAGAGACAGGGTCTCACTGAGTTACTAAGTGCCTCGCCATTGCTGAGGCTAGCTTTGAACTCGCGATCCTCCTGCCTCAGCCTCCCAAAGTGCTGGGATTACAGGCGTGCGCCACCGCGCCCGGCTATTTTTGGTTTTTAACTTGACTTGGTTTCTCCTTTGATTGGCCTTTCCTTTACCAAAATTCCTTCCTTTGCTGATTTTCATTGTTGTTTTTCATTTCATCTTCTTAGAACATTTTGCTGTGAATGCTCTATATATAGTGCAGGCTTTCTCGCTGTAAATTCTTTTAACTTCTGTTTATCATGAAGGTTTTTATTTCCGTCATCAAATCTCAAGCTTAATTTTGCTGGATATCCATTTTCTTTCAGAGCTTGGTATATGTTGTGCCAGGATCACCTGGCTTTGAAGGTCTGAGTTCAAAAATCTGCTGAGATATGAATTGGTCTCCCCCATATGTGATCTGATTCCTTTCTTTTGAAGACTTTAAGATTCTATCCTTATTCTGTATGCTTGGCATTTTCATTATAATGTGTTTTGGTGTAGATCTGTTGTAATTTTGCACACTTGGTGTCCTGCAAGCCTCTTGTATTTGATTTTCCAATTCACTCTTTATGTTTGGGATATTTTCTGATATTATTTCATTGAAGAGATTGTGCATTCCTTTGGTTTGGATCTCTGTGTGTTCCTCTATTCCAGAAGTGCTTACATGGTCTTTTGATGGTATCTCATAATTCTTGGATATTCTACTCATGGTTTCTTACCATCTTCACTGTGTGGTCAGCTTTATTTTTAAGATTGTATACTTTGTTTTCATTATCTGACATTCTATCTTCCAAGTGATATAGTCTATTGGTGATGTTTTCTGTTGATTTTTTTTACTTTGTTTCTTGTTTCCTTTATTTCAAGGGTTTCTGTTTGTATTTTTGTTTTTCAAAACCTCTATCTCTTCCTTGAAGTAATCTTTTGCTACCTGTATTTTTGCCCTTATCTCTTTGTTGGTGTGATCAATGGTTGCCTGTATTTGCTCTCTGATTTCTTTGTTGGAGTGATCAGTTTTTACATGCATTTGCTCATTTAGGTCTTTGTTTAATTCATAGATCATTTTAATTATGTATATTCTTAACTCCTTCTCTGACATATGATCAAATGCACCATCCATGTATTCTATTATTGTAATTGGTTTGTTGGGGGCACTTTCTCCCCGTGTTTTTTCATGTTGTCTATGTGTCTTCCTTTCTTGCAGTGCTAGATTTGAGGTACTACAGTTTCTACCATATAATCTTATAATGTCCATGCAGATTATCTGTACCTCCCCTTGGTGTTTGGCTTCCAGACTCTACTGGTATCTCAAGGTGGATGCTACTGCAATTAAGGTGGTGGTGGCAATAGTGGACGTAACTTAAGATAGCAATGGGGGTGTCCCAGTGATAACGCTGATTATCGGTGAGGAGGTCAGCTCCCTCACATGTTGAAGTTTGAATTAAAGAAGCACGCCAAGGCAAGCATATAAAAAGTAGGGGTTACTTAAAAAGGGGTAACATAGACTTCTCCCAGGAAGGAGAAGGGGGCCATAGCTGGTATCCTGGTATTCTGAGAGCATGGTGTTCTGCCCTTTTTATAGGTCTTAGGCTTCCTTTGTTCTCCTGTTCTCTTCCCCTTATCTCTCTACTTCCTGCATAGGTGACTTAGGTCCAGGAATTCTTGGTGGGATTGCCAAAAGGTGGGAAACAGGTGGGCTCAAGGGGGAAGGGCAGGATGGAGCAGCCCAGGACACATTAAATAACAACCTTATAGCTCCCTGTAGGGACAGGCAATTCCTGGGACAGGTTACCTTAGCAACTGGTTAGAGCAGGGGCAGGTTCTTGATAAAGATGAAGGAAGGGGTGTGAAGGAATTAACATTTCAGTCCCTCGGGACAGTCTCCAACTGTCTCTAGTCTTCCTGGATTCATTCAAAATTGGTCTCCTTGGTCCCACCTGACTCTATTTACCTATCTATATTGACTACCTTTCTAATTCTGGCTTCACCAAGATAGATACAATCACTTTCGGAGATGGAACTGAAAGGTGGGCCTTACAATGGCTTTGGGATGCTTCTAGACCCTATCTCTTATCACAAGGTGGAGGCTACTGCATGGGGGAGGGCTGTGGTGATGGCTGCAGTGTCCCAAGATGGAGGTGGACTAGGGCCGGGCTCCCAGGTGGGCCCAGGGAGTGGTGCTGGGCCTGACCTGAGTCAGAGCTCCAGCATGGGTGATGTGGGTCTGCTGGTAGATGGGGCAGACCTGAGCCTAATCTGGGTCTGGACTCCCGCACAGGGCAGCGGGTGCAGTCCTGAGCTGGGGCTTGGATCCAGCATAGGTCGGCAGGTCAGGGGTGGTCCTGGGCCAGGGCTGGGGTGGTCCTGGGCCAGGGCCTGGGCTCTGGCAGCGTGGGTCTGCTGGTCGGCCAGGCTAAAGCTCATTTTAGAAGAAATAGATAACTTGAATGTCTCTATTAGAAAAATTGAATTTGTAGTTAAAAATAAGCAATTGAGAGGTAAGATTTTCTTCAGGACAGAGGGACATAACCCAAGATACAGAAAATAGAATGCATATTGATCTTCTTTGTGCTATTTAATATGGTAGCCATTACCACATATGATAAGTTAAATTAATTAGAATCCAATAAAATAAAAAATTAAGTACCTTATACTTGCAGTATTTTACATTACCAATTACTCACAGGTGACTGGTACTTTATAGAAAATATATAGAACATTTACATCATCACAGAATGTTCTATTGAACAGAGCTGTCACAATGTGTTAAAGAACCTTTAGAAGCTTGATTTTATTAGAGTGTAACCAACAGTGATGAGATGGAAACACAGAGACAAGTTCAAAGGCAGTAATACTAGAAGGGTAAGCCAAAATCCAAATTCATTGGCAAAGGTGTTTGCTGGGATGGTGGGAGGATATGTAGTTTTTATTATTAAAGGTTGGTGCTGGTGAGTTGATCTGATTTGTTTTTAAAGAATCTTTCTGACGTAAAGATAAAAGGGTAAAATTAGTGTTCAAGAGTTCTCTGTCTAGTATATCAGTAGTCCAGATGAGAGAGAGGCTAAGGACTAAGCTAAATCAGAAGCAATGAAGATACAAAGGAATAGACAGATTAGACTGCCAGTTAGAGGCAGAATAGGTAGGAGAATTTGTTGTGGTAGGTAACAGAGTCCAAATGACTGATTTCTGAATCAGGCATATGGTGATGGGATAGTACAAATATGGGGAAGCAAGTTTTCAAACCAGAATAAGATTATAATTTTAATTTTGGCCATATTAACTTTGAGGATAGATTCAATTTACAATTTAGTCACCAGATTAGATGGCTTTTGAAACTTTGAGTTTAGGTGAGATTTCCCAGAGAGGGCATAAAAACAGATACATACCAAGGACAGACTGCAACATTTATTAGGTGTAAAATGATTGGTCTTTATAATAAAATGAGATGCTGTAACCACAGAATAAGGAAGAGTATTAACAAAGAGTGGTTCCAAAAAAGAGACCAAGGAATGTAACATTTCTAGGAGGGTTACTGGACCAGAGGATCCATGTAAGAGAACTATGAGTATATGTTAGATTTGAGATATTTAGGAACTTCAGTTTGTTCAGTCATCAACTGAATCCACACCTTTGGAGTGGCTAGTTTTGCAGGTTGTATTCATTTCATCTAGTTTTCTCCCTGCATCATTTTTTCACCCCTTTGATTTCTTCTAGAAGATCTTGCAGCTTTTTTCCTTATAGTTTTTGATGATGTTGATGTTCTCTTGACACTTTCAGCTTTTGTAGCTTCAGAGTCAGGTCTTCAGAATGTGAGGTTTCTTAGGCATTCTTTTTTTTTTTTTTTTTTTAACATTTATTTATTTACTTTAGTTGTACACAATGCAATGCATTTATGTTTACGTGGTGCTGAGGATCGAACCCAGGCCGCGCACGTGCGAGGCGAGCGCTCTGCCGCTGAGCCACAACCCCAGCCCCATCTTAGGCATTCTTATGTTCATTCTACAGTGAAGTAAGCTCCTGTTCAAAGGGTTCAGTTTCGTGTGTACTAAAATGAGGGACAGATTATCTGGAAAATGGAAAATATTTATGTTGATCCAAGAATAATTTGTAGTTCTTATTTCAACTTACCTGGATATCCTGCCTTGGCCTCCATAAATATTTGTGTTATTAGGAGGAAAGAATAACAACAATTTCACTCATTTTCTTCCTTTCCCTGCTTTTCTCCTAGTCACCCTTTACCCTAACAGGAGAGTGTGTGGCTGTAGTTGCATAGTATTATGAAGACCAAGTCCTGTTCCATAATCCTCCATTCATATTAACATTGAATCTTCCTTCTTTCCTATGCTTAATTTTATTCAGATCTCCTGGACAAAATTATCTTCTTAAATGTGACACTTTTTTATGGAAAAATTTCAAGTAGTTTATGTATATTCTTCCCTTTCAGGAGATAGAGCTTACTTCCCATCCTGTATTCCTGAGAGGAGGCTAGACTGAATTACTTCATCCAAAGACTAGCACATGAAAAGGGAAAAATGATACAGTGAAGAAGCTTGGTGAAAACTCCTTAAACCAAGTGACCACCGTTAATATTACCACTGTCTTTTGGATATCTTATACCCCCAATAAGATATGTTGAGAATGTCCCTTCACCTCTATTTCTTTCCATAGCCCTATCCTAACCATGAAAATAAAAAAAATCAACAAGCTCAAATTGAGGGACATATTAAAAAAATACCTGGCCAGTGCTCCTAAAAACTCTTTATAAAGCATGAGAAACAAGAAAACTGGAAATCTGTCAAAGACCAGAGAATAAGAAGACATTCTAACTACAACCAGATGCAATGTGCTATCTCCTGTGTTAGCTTCTAGAATAGAAAAAGAGCATTAGTAGTGAAATCAATTATTTGATAAAATAAAGTATGGAGTTTAATTAGTATAATGTAATAATGTTGGTTTCTTGATATGACAGATATACCATGATAATATAAGATGATATTGATAGGGAAATCGGAATAAAGGAATTATGCAATCTCTTTGTAGTATCTTTGCAACTTTTCTGTAGACAAATTTTTTTCTAAAGTAAAAAGCTTATTAAAAATAAATTTATTAATCATAGCACTATGGCAGAATGTGTCTTCTGTGAACAGAGACAATTGGTATTAGTAAGTTTTTTTTCTTTTTTCTTTTTGATACTGGGGATTGAACTTGGGGGCACTGGGCCATATCCTCAGCCCTTTTTTGTATTTTATTAGAGACAGGGTCTCACTGAGTTCCTAAGTGCCTCGCCCTTGCTGAGGCTGGCTTTGAACTCGCAATCCTCCTGCCTCAGCCTCCCAAGTGCTGGGATTACAGGCGTGCTGCCTGTCTATAATTTTTTCTTGATGTGATTATTTTCACTGTGCTTCAAGGGAGGGAAAAGAGGGAAGTGATTCTGAACAGGAGTGCTCTTATAAGAACAAGTAGGAGCAGTTCTATACAAAAGTAATGAACATGGTATAGTTAAAGGCCAGGTATTTTGTTTCCTGTTCATCTGATTTAGAAGAGATTCTGTAAACCATGCCAACTCTAGTATTGAAATAGGAAGTTTCTGTCTGTTATATCAATATTGCTTCCTATTTTTGGAGCACAGACAGAGCAGGATGAGTATGTGATGTGGTAGTGGTGGTGGTAGGTGGTGGTATACTAATTATTACAGTTTATGGTACTGTTAAGGGAAGGAGATAAAAGTCTTGACCTGTTAAGGAAAACAATGACAACAACAACAGAATAGTATTGTGATTAAGAGTATGGAACTCAGTGTCACACCTAATTCCATAGCTTCAAGCTGTGATACTGAGCAATTTACTCCACTTCATTGTATCTGTTTTTTTCATCTTCATCTGTAAAAATGAGATATTAATTAACCTCTTGGGGTTCTTGTGACACTTAGAACAGTGTCTGATATGGAATATGTGATCAGTAAGTGTAATACTTTTTGTTCTTTTGCTGTATGTAATTATCAAGAGTCTCATAAGGACTAGGGAAATAGCTCAGTGGTAGAGTGCTTGCCTAATATGTGCAAGACCCTGCATACATCCACACTGACAGAAAAAGAGAGGAGGGTGACTCACAAATGTGGAATATTGTTGCTGTTGTGATATGCACATGTTTAAATAATTTAAAACCTTTTTTTAATGTGTTGAAGATTTTCTCCTTTGACTTTGGTTTGCAGCAATTTGACTATGATTGTGTGTGTGTGTGTGTGTGTGTGTGTGTGTGTGTGTGTATTCATCTTAGAGTTCTTTGAGTTTCTTTGGACTGTGATTTGTTCTGTTTTATTAGTTAATTTTGCAAACTTCTTGACCATTATCTTTTCCATTCTACCCCTTTCTCTCTTGTTTCCTTCTGAAATTCAAATTATATGTTTGATGTGGTCCCACAAATCTGGAATACCCTATTATTTTTATTTTCTTTATGTTTCATTTTGAATAATTCCTGTTGACTTATTTTGAGTTCTTTGATTCTTTTCTGTACTTAAAAGTTATCAAAGGAATTATTTATTTCTTATATTGTGTTTTTCATTTCAGGCATTTCCATTTGATTGTTCTTAATACAGTGCTGAAATTCCCCATCTGTTCATGCATATGCCTATCTTTTTACACAAAATCTTTTAAAAAAATATTTTAAAGTTCCTGTTTAATTCCAATATCTCAGTCATCTCTGAATCTAGTTTTGTTTATTACTTTATCTCTCCAATATTGGTGGGATGCTGCCCCACACATAGTACCTTTTGTTCCCTCCTTCCCTCCTGTGTGAGAAGGGTGTATGTAGGGGTTGGAGTTATATACATATGTGCCACTGAAGAGGACTCTCTCAGGTCTGTTACTCTACTCCCATTGTTTCTTACAAGCTTCTGGTTAAGATCTATGGAAAAGATCTAGTCAGTGAACACATACTTCCATGTGTCTGTTGCTCCCAGGAATATCTAAACTGTCACACTAGCTCCCAGTCAGCTTTTAAGAATTTGTTAAAAATTGCAGCTGTGTTTTGTTTTGTTTCTTAAAGATCCTTTATGTCACCTTTTCCCTTAGTTCTATGCCTTGTTTCTCCTTAGAGTGGCTTGTTCCCCTTTGGAATTTAGTTCACTTAGTTGCCTTGCTATTTCAAATTTCTGTGAATCACAAAAGTTGTAATTTGCAATTTACCTGCATCTTTCTTATTTTTAGTGTGAAAGCAACATTCTCTTGAGACTTTCTGTATTCTAAACAGGGTGGCCCTCCCTTATAATCATCATGTATTTTTTGTAGATGAGCCAAATAGTTCTAAGAAGAAATACTTCACATTTCCAGAACTGCCTTTTCTAATTTTGAATCTTGTAATAATAGTTTTTAAGGTAATTTAAAAAATAATAGTAGCAAAGCATGAATGGATAGGAGCATATTCTTTAATAGGCATTTTTAAAATTTCTTTTCTTTATT
This sequence comes from Tamias sibiricus, assembly GCA_025594165.1. NCBI lineage: Eukaryota > Metazoa > Chordata > Mammalia > Rodentia > Sciuridae > Tamias > Tamias sibiricus. The sequence continues at coordinate 46,312,233 of CM046671.1, read as the reverse complement.
ATTCTAATTTGTTATACATGTTTACAGAGTATATTTCATTTCATAATACATATAAATAGCACAATTTTTCAAGTTGCTGGTTTAATATAAAGTATTTTTACAACAATTGTGTATTTATACATGTATTTAGGGTAAACATGGATAACTCAGTCTGCCATTATTCCTATCCTCTTGTCCCCTCTTCTTCCTCCCCACTCTTTATTCTATTTAAAGCTCTTTCATTCCTCTCATTACTTCTCTCTTGACTTAATAAGTTAGTATCTTCATATCAAAGAGATCATTCGACCTTTGGTTTTTTGGGATTGGCTAACTTCACTTAGCATTATTTTCTCCAACTCCATCCATTTACCGGCAAATTCCACGATTTTATTCTCTTTTAGTGCTGAGTAGTGTTCCATTGTGTATATATACCAAAGTTTCCCTATCCATTCATCTGCTGATGGGCATCTGGTTGGTTCCACAATCTAGCTATTGTGAATTGTGCTGCTATCAACATTGATGTGGCTGTGTCCCTGTAGTAAGTTGTTTTTAAGCCCTTTGGGAATAGGCCAGGGAGTGGGATAGCTGGGTCAAATGGTGGTTCCATTCCCAGTTTTCCTAGGAATCTCCATACTACTTTCCAGATTGGCTTCATGAATTTGCATTTCCACCAGCAATGTAAGTGTGTGCCTTTTCCCCCACATCCTCGCCAGCATTTACTGTTGTTTGTTTTTTTGATAGCTGCCATTCTGACTGGAGTAAGATGAAATCTTAGAGTAGTTTTGATTTGCATTTCTCTAATTGCTAGAGACGTTGAACATTTTTTCATATATTTGTTGATTGTTTGTATATCATCTTCTGAGAAGTGTCTGTTTAGTTCCTTGGCCCATTTATTGATTGGGGTATTTGTTTTTTTTGGTGTTAAGGCTTTTAAGAGCTTTATAAATCCTTGAGGTTAGTGTTCTATCTGATGTGCTTGTGGTAAAGATTTGCTCCCATTCTGTAGGTCCTTTATTCACCTCACTGATTGTTTCCTTTGCTGAGAAGAAGCTTTTTAGTTTGAATCCATCCCATTTATTGATTCTTGTTTTTAGTTATTGCACTATAAGTGTCTTATTGAGGAAGTTGGAGCCTAAACCAACATGATGGAGATTTGGGCCTACTTTTTCTTCTATTAGGTGTAAGGTCTCTGGTTTAATTCCTAGGTCCTTGATCCACTCTGAGTTAAGTTTTGTGCATGGTGAGAGAAGGAGATTTAATTTCATTTTATTACATGAGGATTTCCAGTTTTCCCAGCACCATTTGTTGAAGAGGCTGTCTTTTCTCCAGTGAACATTTTTGGTATCTTTGTCTAATATAAGATAACTGTAGGTATGTGGGTTTGTCTCTGAGTCTTCTATTCTGTACCATTGGTCAACTGGTCTATTTTGATGCCAATACCATGCTGTTTTTGTTACTGTTGCTTTGTAGTACAATTAAAGGTCTGGAATAGAAATGCCACCCACTTCATTCTTCTTGTTAAGAATGGCTTTGGCTATTCTGGGTCTCTTATTTTTCCAGATGAATTTCATGATTGTTTTTTCTATTTCTATGAGGAATGATATTTGGATTTTGATTGATATGGCATTGAATCTGTATAGTGCTTTTGGGAGAATGGTCATTTTGACAATATTAGTTCTACCTATCCATGAACAAGGTAGATCTTTTCATCTTCTAAGATCTTCATTAATTTCTTTCTTTAGCGTGCTGTAGTTTTCATTGTAGAGGACTGTCACTTCTTTTGTTAAGTTGATTCCCAAATTTTTTTTGTTTTTGAGGCTATAGTAAATGGGGTGGATTTCTAGTTTCTCTTTTTGAGGATTTGTTGCTGATGTACAGAAATGCCTTTGATTTATGGGTATTGATTTTATATCCAGCTACTTTGCCGAATTCATTTATTACATCTAGAAAATTTCTGGTGGAATTTTTTTGGATCTTCTGTGTATAGAATCATATCGTCTGCAAATAGTGATAATTTGAGTTCTTTTTTTCCCCATCTGTATCCATTTAATTTCTTTCATCTGTCTAATTGCTCTGGCTAGGGCTTCAAGAACTATGTTAAATAGGAGTAGTGAAAGAGGGCATCCCTGTCTTGTTGCAGTTTTTAGAGGGAATGCTTTCAATTTTTCTCCATTTAGGATGATGTTGGCCTGGAGCCTAGCATAGATGGCCTTTACGATGTTGAGGTATGTTCCTGTTATCACTATTTTTTCTAGCATTTTGAACATGAAAGGATGTTGTATTTTGTCAAATGCTTTCTCTGCGTCTATTGAGATGATTATATGATTTTTATCTTTGAGCCTGTTGATGTGATGAATTACATTTATTGATTTCCTTACATTGAACCAAACTTGCATCCCTGGAATGAAGCCCACTTGATCATGGTGCACTATCTTTTTGATGTGTTTTTGTATTCTATTTGCCAGAATTTTATTGAGAATTTTTGCATGTATATTCATTAGAGATATTGGTCTGAAATTTTCTTTCTTTGATTTGTCTCTGTCTGGTTTTGGGATCAGGGTGATATTGGCCATGAATCATAGAATGAGTCTGGGAATGTTCCCTCTTTTTCTATTTCATGAAGTAGTTTGAGAAGTATTGGTGTTAGTTCTTCTTTAAAGGTCTTGTAGAACTCAACTGTGTATCAATCTGGTCCTGGGCTTTTCTTGGTTGTTAAGTTTTTTTATGGCATCCTCTATTTCTTTGCTTGAAATTGACCTATTTAAATTGTGTATATCATCTTGATTTAAGTTGGGCATATCATAGATCTCTAGAAATTTTTTGATGCCTTCATTATTTTCTATTTTATTGGAGTATAAATTTTCAAAATAATTTCTAATTCTCCTCTGTATTTCTGTAGAGTCCGTCGTGCTATTTCCTTTTTCATCATAGATATTGGTAATTTATGTTTTCTCTCTTCTATGTTAGCATAGCTAAAAGTTTATTAATTCTATTTATTTTTTCAAAGAACCAACTTTTTCTTCTGTCAATTTTTTCAATTTTTTTTTTTTTTTTTTTAGTTTCAATTTCATTAATTTCAGCTCTGATTTTCATTATTTCTTGTCTTCTACTTCTTTTGGGGTTGATTTGTTCTTCTTTTTCTAGGGCTTTGAGATGTAATGTTAGTTCATTTATTTGTTGACTTTTTCTTTTTTGAAGGAATGAGTACCATGCAATGAACTTTCCTCTTAGTACTGCCTTCAGAGTGTCCCAGAGATTTCGGTATGTTGTATTGTCGTTCTCATTTACCTCTAAGAATTTCTTAATCTCCTTCTTGATGTCTTCTGCAACCCATTGATCATTCAATCGCATATTATTTAGTCTCCAGGTGTTAGAGTAGCTTTTCTTTCTTTTTTTTTTTTATCATTGATTTCTAATTTCATTCCATTATGATCTGATAGAATGCAGGGTAGTATCCCTACTTTTTTATATTTGCTTAAAGTTGCTTCATGACATATTATATGGCCTATTTTTGAGAAGGATCCATGTGCTGCTGAGAAGAAAGTGTATTGGATGATATACTTTATATATGTCAGTTAAGTCTTAAGTTATTAATTGTATTATTGAGTTCTATATTTTCTTTGTTTAATTTTTGTTTGGAAGATCTATCCAGTGGTGAAAGAGGTGTGTTAAAATCACCTAGAATTATTGTGTTGTGGTCTATTTGATTCTTGAACTTGAGAAGAGTTTGATTGATGAATGTAGATGCTCCATTATTTGGGGCATATATATTTATAATAGTTATATCTTGTTGATCTATGATTCCCGGAAGCAATATGAAATGTCCATCTTTATCTTTTTTGACTAATTTTGGCTTGAAGTCTACTTTATTTGCTATGAGGATGGAGACCCCTTGCTTGCTTACACAGACCATGTAAGTGATTTATTTTATCCCATCCTTTCACCTTCAGTCTATGGGCGTCTTTTCCTATGAGATGTGTCTCTTGAAGGCAACAAAGTGTTGGGCTGTTTTTTTAATCCAATCTATTAGCCTATGTCTTTTGATTGGTGAGTTTAGGCCATTAACATTCAGGGTTATTATTGAGACATAATTTGTATTACCAGTCATTTTTATTTTATTTATTATTTTTGGTATTTAGTTTGACTTGGTTTTTCCTTTGGTTGGTTTTTCCCTTTATTGTAGTTCTTCCCTTTGCAGATTTTCATTATTATTTTTCATTTCCTCCTTGTGGAATATTTTACCAAGAATGTTCTGTAGAGCAGGCTTTCTTGTTGTAAATTCTCTTAGCTTTTGTTTATCATGGAAGGTTTTTATTTCATCCTCAAATCTAAATCTTAATTTTGCTGGATATAAAATTCTTGGTTGGCATCCCTTATCCTTTAGAGCCTGGTATATGTTGTTCTAGGCTCTCCTGGCTTTGAGGGTCTGGATTGAAAAATTTGCTGAGATGCAAATTGGTTTTCCCTTATGGGTAATCTAATTCTATCTTTATTTTATATCCTAGGCATTTTCATTATAATGTGCCTTGGTGTGGACCTGTTGTAATTTTGTATATTTGGTGTCCTATAGGCCTCTTGTATTTGATTTTCAAATTCATTCTTCCTGCTTGGGAAATTTTCTGATATTATTTTATTGAAGAGATTATGCATTCCTTTGGTTTGAATCTCTGCACCTTCTTCTATTCCGATAAATCTTATATTTGGTCTTTTGATGGCACCCCATAGTTCTTGGATATTCTGTTCATAGTTTCTTAATATTTTCACTGTGAGGTCAACTTGATTTTCAAGATTATATATTTTGTCCTTATTGTCTGAGGTCCTATCTTCCAAGTTGTCCAATCTGTTGGTGGTGCTTTCTATTGAATTTTTTAAGTGGCTTACTGTTTCTTTCATTTCAAGGATTTCTATTTGGTTTTTCCTCAAACTCTCTATCTCTTTTTTGAAGTAATCTTTTGCTACCTGGATTTGTTCTCTTATCTCTTTGTTGGTGTGATTGATGGTTACCTGTATTTGAACTCTTATCTCTTTGTTGGAGAGATCAATTTTTGCCTGTATCTGTTCACTTAGGTCGTTTTTTAAAATCCCTTATTATTTTAATTATGTATATCTGGAACTCCTTCTCTGACATTTCACCTACTTTGCTTTCTATGGTTTCTATTGTTGTAGTATCTTGGTTTGTTTGGGGCATTTTTCTCCCTTGTTTTCTCATGATGTCTATGTATTTTCCTCTCTTGCAAGGTTAGCCTGAGGTATTACAGCTTCTGCCCTTTTGTTTTATTAGGTCCTTCCAGGTTACCCAGAACCTCACTTTTTACGGAAATATCAATATTAGAGCTTTCAATGTACCTAATGAGTGTCCATATATCAGTTAGTTTATATTTTTATATTTACAGTTTTGTCGCTATAAACAGAAATGATGAAATGAGTTATCTTATACTGTATAGTCTGTATGTTTGCGTGGTGGTTTACAGTATCTAATGATAGAAGGGGGGACTTAGAGGTTGGCTTAAACGTTTATGAAGTAAGATGTGAGAAAATAGAGGCATTAGTTTATTTGACTAGTGAGAGTATAATCATTAGAATTTGGCTGTTAGTAGAAGAAGCCAGAGGTAGACAACCCCGTGTAAGATTCCCTGTTAGTTCACAACATCATAACTGGTTGTACCTTCTGGTGCATCCTGGTCTCTAGGGACCTTAGTGATGTCTTACCTGGACCTTTTTGTTGTTCTTTGGTAGTAGCATAACTAACTCAGTTTTGTGGCAGTGGTAGCTTCAGGCCTATAATTATATTGGTGTTGGGTTGAATAGCTACAGGATCTCAGTTCATTGTGTCTCTCTGGGCAGATGCGGGTTGCCTCTCCAATCTGCGGTCGTGGAGCAGGCCTCTCTCTCTGGATCTCCTCCTGGCCGCAGTGTGGTGGAGCAGGCAGTCTGGCTTTCTTCTCCCCACTCTCTCCCTCCTGGGTCTCCTCCCAGTCTAAGTCTAGTTGCTATGGTGGGGGTTGGTCAGGTGGGCAGCAGGGCCCTTCCACAGGGTGGAGCCTGCAGTTCCTGGTCCTGGTGATGGGGAAGGCCGGTGGTCAGGTGGGCTGGTGGCTGGGCCGCTCTTTCTGGTGGGTGTCTGCTGCTTGTTCTGGTCGCAGCTGGGCAGGTCGCAGTTCCATCTGGAATGGACAGGGCCTTTCCTCTGTTGGACTGTGTCTGCAGCGGGGAGCTGCTATTCCCAGTCCTGGAGGCAATGGCTCCGTGAGCCAGCAGCTTGCATTTTTGAGTACTGCAAAGAGATGTTGTAAGTTGTTGGATTGAGTCTAGCCGTGCTTCATAATATTTTGATTCTGCGATGTTTAGAAGAATGGCCTCCTACCACACTCTGCATCTAGTTACAGGATCCACTTTATAATTATTGTTCTACTCTATGATTAAATCAGATACAAGCAATGGCCACTCATTTTTGTCTTAATTACTCTTCTGTTTAAAATAAAAAGTATACAGCATTCAAAATGAATCTTAATATTATGGCATAGTATAAATGCTATGAGGATTCCACAGGAATTGTCAATAATCATATTAAGGGTGGGGGCGTAGCTCAGTGGGACTTGCCTAGTGTGCAGGAAACCCTGGGCTCTATCCTTACCATCACTACACATACACACACACACACAAAGAAAAAAAAAAGTCAAAATTTTTCTTTAAGTTTAAGGACCTACATTTTGCTGTAGTTACCAGCATTTGCTGCCTATTTCTTTGTTTTTGTCATTTATTATATTCCTCTGTTGGTTATGCATATTCCAAAATTAGTCACTAGAACTGCCGGCATAGATGTTTCTTGTTTAAACCTGATACCAGTCCATTGAAAAACAAATAAATAGGAAAAGCCCCAAAATAATCAAGAAGTGTTTTTACTAGGATTTAGATTTATTGTATTTTATTTATCTGGATTTGTATTTTTTGTGGTGTTGAGGATTTAAGTCAACATAGTAGGCAAGTGCTATTACTGAGCTACAGCCTTCACATTTTTCTTTGTAAGTAGTGAGAAGACTTCTGGTTCTCATTGGCCTCTTATAGTAACTTAGCACCAACACATATTTGAAGACTTTTTTCTCTGACTTTAGAAATGTGAAATATTAATTTACTCTGCAGCTTCAGTTTTAAACCAGAGATAAAGTGGTCAGTAATATAATATTTTCCAAAGTTTTTGCTGTTTTTCGCTCTAGGAAATATATGTTGGGATGTAGATTTTTGAAAATTACCAATTTTACCTATTTTATGTTTTTAAATTTTGAGTTTCATTTAATAGTTTACTCATGCTCTTTCATATTCTTTATAAGAATGTTTTTATTCATAGAATTCTACCTTGCATATTTTATCTCACAGAAAGTGTGATGTATAATTTAGTAAAATCAGTTATAAAAGATGTAAGCCATATGCACTTAAATGTAATGGCCTTTTTTCTACTTTCTATTGGCTTATTTTACATCTTCAAGGGAGCACAGAGGGGAAAAAAATGAACAAAGAAGTGAGTTTTTATTCAAAGTAAGCTTATGATGCTCTTATTGTTTTTATGATACAGACTATATTAGATACTTCAATGACCATAAACATTTCCAATAATCAGTCCTTCAGTTTGCATTAGGAAAAGTTTGAGATCCTATTTAAGTATTTCTGTAACTGACATTTGTTATAATTACCCTGAAAGAAAAATTAAATTTAGCAGTAAATGTGGGAAAGTAGCTCCATAGTATATTCTGAAGGATTTGCTCTGAGGTAAAAAGCAACAAAACTGCCGGGCGCGGTGGCGCACACCTCTAATCCCAGCACTTTGGGAGGCTGAGGCAAGAGGATCATGAGTTCAAAGCCAGCCTCAGCAATGGCAAGGCACTTAGCAACTAAGTGAGACCCTGTCTCCAAATAAAATACAAAAAAGGGCTGGGGATATGGCCCAGTGGTCAAGTGCCCCTGAGTTCAATCCCTGGTACCACACACACACACAAAAAAAAAAGCAACAAAACTAAGGTTTTGTTTTGTTTTTTAATTGTGTACTATTATTATGCCTACAGAATTATCAGAGCAAGAAAAATTAAGATATTGGTACTAATTTCAAATACTGGTTTTTAATTAGTGTAGAAAAATAATGAAAACATAATCATCCTTGGATTTTTCAGTGCTCTACTGTATGTATTTTATGTCTGTCCCAGGTGTCTTTCATGATGTCTTTATATGTCTTTTTACCTTCAGAAGGACAGACTTCTACTTCCAATAGTGGAGTGGCAAGAACATGGTCACAAATTGGGGGTATAAGAATAAATAAGAAAAATAAGCATGATTTTTTTAGTTTGGCCAGTTTTGTTTATTTTCTAGAGTGGGGATGAAGGAAAGGATAAATTGGATCTGTTTCTTATATTTCAGCCTTTGCATGATTTTTCTAATATCTTTGTTTTAATCATTTGGGTTTGATGTGGCTTACACCATGATCCTTCTTTGTTACTGATAGTCATATTTTTGCCTATAAATAAGGGATCATTCTTCCTTGATAGAAACATACTAATAAAGCCAAAAAGTCTCCATTGTTTGTTTATATGGGAGGTCTCCAAAGCTCTCAAATATTCAAGATCTATTTTCCTGCACATTTCTTATTATTTTCTAGATATATTCCTTACTGCTTTGTTTAAGTCTGAGTAAAATGACTCAGAACAATGGGTTTTCTACCAATATCTCTTCATTCCCTAATCTACCCAGCTGTTTACATATTAGGAAACAGTGTTGTCTTCCTGGGTAGTTGGTAAAAATAATCATTAATACATAGACTACAAGACAGTTTACAGTCAGGGGACACAAACACAAGGGTTAGCAAGAACTAGTAGGGAAAATACTTAAGGCAAGGTTTTAAAATGGTTTTTGAAAGTTGCTGGATTAATTCATGATGCATTTCATAGCCTTCATCCTTTCTCTGTTTTTCTTTTACTATACCTTCTGTTTGAGTGTTGTAATTATAAATTTTCTTAAACTCTGTTTTTAGGTTACCATTTTTTTGAGAATAATTTTTGCATTGGTTGTACCTGTCCAGATTACCTGTGAGAGTAATTTCTGCTTTTTGAAGGATAATGATCTCTTAATTTAATAAGTCAATAGAAGTTTAAAGGTAATAATGATGAAACTTGGGGAAAGGAAAGGCATATGTTGTGGCAATATGATAAAAGAGGTGTGTAATAAATGTGTACTTTTGTTTAAATATTTGACCAAGTTATCAAAGGGCTTATTTATCACTCTTAAAACCTTGTCACAATGATCTCGGAGACCATTTTCTTTTGGAGACTAAGTAATTCTCACTCATCATTTCTCAAGTCTATTTCCCTTGGAAACCATGGGAAAGTTACAGCCATATTCTTTTCAATTCTCAGTTAGACTTGAGCAGGGCTTTGACAAATTACCACTCAGAGACTAAATCCAGTCTACTTCCTGTTTTTGTAAATTAATTTTTATTAGAACACAGCCACACTGTTATATATTATCTGTGGCTTCTTTTATGCTATAATGACAGAGTGGAGTAGATAAGGAAAAACCAAACTTGAAATACTTATTATTTGACTCTTAACAGAAGTTTACCAAAATTTTTTAGTGAGTAGAAGTCATCCTCCCAAAATGAGATCCCTTAAGATTCTTTTTTCTTTTTCCTCTTACCCATGCCTAAAGTCACTTAATAAAAGAGTTAAATTTAGATCTCTTTTGGCATAAACCTGTCAGCTTTTATCTTAAATAACAAGGGCATTTCCCTCGCTCTTGTTAGAAGCTGCCCAAATTACCTGTCTTTCCTTTCATGTAGCATGTGGCCATTAATACACTATGCTATCTGGAAACCATGTAGTTGTTTAGTGGGGATTTGATTTTTGTTTGATTTGGTTTGATCTTTGTTTTCTTGTTTTTGTTATTATATGTGTTTATGAGAAGGCGTGTCTTTCCTTAGGATTCTTCTCCATGCACATAGCAGATGGGTAAAGAACAGATCAGGGAGGAGAAGGAAGGGTGAATCTCACAGCACTTTGCAGCTTCTTAATGAGGCGGTCAGGTTAGTCTGTGTCAGATATATACTGTGTGTCTATTAGGAGGAGCAAGAGAGAGTTTTAGAAAAGAGGGATCATTTTATCAAGGAATTCCTGGGTTCTTGGCATTTTAAATTATGTACAAGTACATGTATTAATGAGCATTATAATGGTTTCCAACAAAACTGTGATAAATATTTCTATCATAATGAGCCTTATAAAGATGACATTTTCTTCTGTGACTTTTAGTACATTATAACCAGGACACTCAGTTTGGTGCATTTATGTATAATTGGGGAAGAAAATGTTAACTCTAGTTTTAAAAACATATTTACATAATCAATGAAATATGTCCTAGGCATGCAACTAAAATGTGAGTTGCTAGGGTTTTTTGTTTTGCTTTGTTTAAATTTTAATTGACAAATAATAGTTGTATACATTATATATTTGGGGGGTACAGTGTGATGTTTTGATAGGCTTACATTGTGGAATGATTAAATCAAACTAATGAATCCATTATCTCATATGCTTACCTTTTCTGTGGTGAAAACATTTGAAATCTACTCTCAAATTTTTTGAAACAAACAATGCATTGTTATTTAGTATAGTCATCATTCTGTACAATAGATCTCTATGGGTTATTCCTCCTTGAAACTGAATTTTGTGCCTTTGATCAACATTGCACCTTTCTCCATTCATTCCCCAAGCCCTCTGGTAACCAACAGTTTGCTCTCTACATCTATGAGTTTTGCTTTTTCAGAATCCAAATATAAGTGAGACCATGCAGTATTGTCTGTGTCTGGTTTATTTCATGTAATTTAATATTCTGTAGGCCTATCTGTGTTATCTCAGATGAAGAAATTTTCTTCTTTTTAAAGTTAAACAGATAAAGAAAATGTGGCATATATACACAAATACTATTGATACTGATGATGGACATTCAGGTTGCTTCCATTACTTAGCTATTGTACAATGGAGCTGCAGTGAACAGGAGAGTGTAGATATCTCTTCAGCATACTGATTTTAGTTTGGCTTTATATCCAGGAATGGGGTTGCTGGATCATATGGCAATTCTACTTTTAGTTTGGTCAATAATTTACATTCCCACCAATAGTACACAAGGGTTCCCTTTCTCCACATCCTCATCAGTATTCATTTTTCATCTTTTTCATAGCTACCACTTTAATAAGTGTGATTGATGTCTCATTATGGTTTTAATCAGATTTTTCTGATAATAGTGAAGTGAGCATTTTCTTTTTTATATCTGTTGGCCATTTGTGTCGTCGTCTTCTTCTTCTTTTTTTTTTTAGATGGTGCTGGGCATTGAACCCAGGGCCTTGTGTGTGCGAGGCAGACACTCTACTGACTGAGCTGTATCCCCAGCTCCTGTGTCTTCTTTTGAAAAATCTTTATTTAGGTCCTTTGCCCACATTTTTACAATTAGGCACTCTTTTTTTTCTTCCTTTTGAGTTGTTTGAGTTTCTTATATATTTTGGTTTTAGCTCTTTATCAGACATATGGTTTATAAATATTTTTTCCAATTTGTTGATTGGCTCTTTATTGTTTCCTTTACTGTCCAGTAGGCTTTCAGTTTGATATATTTCATTTGTTTATTTTTGCTTTTGCTTCCTGTGTTTTAGAAAAATAGTGTCCAAGAGATCTTTGCTCAGATTGGGGTAGTAGGACATTTCTCCAATTTTTCTTCTAGTAGTTTTATAGTTTTAGGTCTTACCTTTGTCTTTTAATCACTTTTGGGTTGATTTTTCTATATGATGTTAGTTAAGGGTTTAATTTGATTCTTATGCATGTGAATATCCAATTTTCCCAACACCATTTATTGAAGAGACTATCCTTTCTTCTTTGTATTCTTGGTAGATTGTTTTGGATAGTATGGACATTTTGACAATATTAATTCTTATTTCCATTTAGTTGTATTGTCAACTATTTCTTTCAATTAATGTTTTATTGTTTTCATCTCCGGTTAAATTTTCTTCTAAGTATTTTACTTTTTGATGCTACTGGAAATGGAATTGGTTTCTTAATTTCTTTTTCAGATAGTTCATAGTTAGTGTAAAGAGTTGCTACTCATTTGTATGTGTTGATTTTGTATCCTGCAACCTTACTGAATTTTTTTCCCCAGTTCTGACAGTTTTCCAGTGGAGTCTTTAGAGGTTTCTACATATAATTCTATCAGCAGAGACATTGTCACTTCTTTCCTGTTTGTATGCCCTTTTTTCCTGGTCTAATTGATTTTGCTAGAATGTCCAGTACTATGTTGAATAGAAGTGGGTAGAGTGAGCATCCTTTTCTTGTTCTTCATCTTAGGGGAAAGGTTTTAATTTTTCACTGTTGAGTTTTGTTACTGTTTGGATCTTAAACATCCCTCAAAAGCTTATGTGTTGATGTCTTGGTTCCCCAATGCAACAGTGTTGATAGGTGGGCCCTTTGGATCATCAGGGCTTAGACCTCATGAATAGATTCATTTATGGATTGCTAGTTCAGTGAGTTTCAGGGAGGGGCTTTGAGCTGAGCAGCTTTCCTCTACCACATGCGTCTGCCGTGATGTACTGCCTTACCACAGGCCTAAAAGCAACTGGACAAATCAACCATGGCTTTGAAACTGTGAGCCAAAAGAAATATTTCCTCCCTTAAGTTGATTTTTCTCAGGTATTTTGTCATATGACACAAAGCTGACTAATACAGGTACAGTGTTAGCCATGGGCTTTTCACATATGACTTCTATTGTGTGGAGGTATATATTTCTTCTATGCCTAATTTGTTGAGAGTTTGTAAGGATGTTGAATTTTGTCAAATGCCTTTTGCATTTACTGGGGTGATTGCTAGAGTTTTTATTGAACAAATGTCTGCTGTTTTGCATATGTATATATGAAAAAAATACCAATTTTATACATACTGATATAATAAACTCACGTTCAGGAATTAATACTTCGACATTTTATTAATTTTATTTCAGTTATCTTTTGAAATAAATATTTGAGTATTTTTAATTCATCGTGATCCATATAGTTTGTGCTTCGATAAAATTAGACCAACAGAGTAACAGCAAATTTTTAAAAATAAGCTTTCCAGTTAATTTCCTATTAAAAAAAACACTATGACTTTGGCACAAGAAAAACTGCTTTTCTTAATGCTACAGAAGTACAAGATGGGCAGAAATTGAACCTGGAACTTTTGTTATAGTAGATTAGTCTAAGGCTTCTCACCAATCCTTCTGAAGCCCAAATATTTTCTACAGTCACTTATCAAGACTTGTTAAATGCAAACTGTTAACCCCCATGGAGCAAGGCCTAGAATTTGATACTTCTTAGGTGCTCCCTGGGTAATACCTATGCTAATGTTCATTGAACATACTCTTAGACTTCTCACAGGACAGTACGCATTTTTTTTTTAATGGCCTGTTGACAATGTGGAAAGGTTAAATCCAGTGTAGACAAACTTCTTATGTTGAAGTTGATAAGCAACATATGCAGTTGAAAAAGATGGATATAATTATGAAGCATTATAAACAAGAGTATTAACTAAGTTAAAGACTGTGGATTCTTAAAGGTTTTATCTTGACTTCCCTTTTGTCTGAATGAAATGCTGGCATTTTTCAGAAAATGAAAGCCTATGAGAAACTTCTTCATTTGCAAAAACAGCTTTTTTGTACTGTTTGTATTTTTTCTCCATTCTCACTTTCTAATGGAGAGATTGTTTTTCTTATGCAACTTTTGGCTTAAGTTTTTGAATGACATATGAACACAAAGAATCATCCTGGTTTTTTTTGTTTTGTTTTGTTTTGTTTTCAGTTGAACCTTTACTCACCTCAGACTTTTGGAAAAATCTTGGTTGTCAAAGGAGTGACACAAACTATATGGTATGATTAACAACTTGGATGGGAAAAGTGAAAGTTTTTAAATTTATGTATTTTAATATATGTTAAAATCTATTTTACATACACAGACACATAAATCAATATTTTTCTCCTGAATACTTCTAGAGGTCTGAGAAGATAGCCTTTCTAAAGTGAGATAGGAAAGGTCAGTAATACTCTTATAGAACATAAAACACATTTTTTAAAATCACAAAATTTGGATATTATTCATAATTATGTTGGTCTTATATACCAATGTAGTAGAGACACTTAAATCTTATTATTTATTATGCAGTCAGTTTGACTATAAGGATATATATATATATATATATATATATATATATATATATTCCTAAAAAATCACTATACTCTGCAAAATCATGCCAAAAATGGGTCTGGCACTCAAAACTTTGTCAGACCTTTTTTTTTTTTTTTTTAAAGAGGAAACCTAATAAAAATGATAGCATAATTTTATACATATTAAATGAATAATAAATAAATTTACTTAGAAAAGTGAATATTTAACTCAGCTAAAGTTATTGTTAAGTGGTAGTGGGAAGATTACTGAAATTGGATGGAAAGTTGTAACATCATATGTCAGTGGGTGTGGCTCATTGCATGAAGCAGACCAAGATAGCTGGCAGACATTTGAAGTATGAGTCCTGTGGGTACATATTTTGTGTATTCTTACTAGACTTGGGTCAGCTGGGTGTAGTTTTCCACCTGTGTCTAGTATTTCTCATAGTGATACATTGTGCTCACATTGTTTCCACATAAATACAAGGCACTGAAACAAATGTGAATTTTCATAACAAGCTTTCCTAACAAGGGTTATAGCAGAATTGACTGCATATGAAATTTCACAATTTACTGGAGAAATGGAACTTTTAATTTTATTGCAATTCAGTTCCATGAGCACCAGGGGGGGTAGTAGGTTCACAGTTTGCAGCAGCACTGACCAGTGCTTTTCTTAGTTTTGCAGCTGCACATATGGTAAATTATTATCATTTTATGGTTACAGTTATAAGCAATTTGGTAGAAAACGACAGCTAAATTATGCAGTATTACTTTTATTTGTTTTAATTTTGCAATCTAAATATATTTTTAAATGAGAAAACAAAACCCAGAACAATTTTTAGTAGGAGGAGTAACCATTCCTGTCACTTTAGTATTGGGCTACCCAGTAGACCTTGTATTTCACTTTTAATTGATCTCTTATGAATTATGAAAATTGGAGCACATAGCTGTGAGGTTATATGTATTCTGGGGAATGAGTGTGTCTAACTACATTATCTTGACTTCTACTTAATAAAAAGGACACATAATAGGCAATTAAAGTGACAGTCATAAATTTTAAAATTCTCTACAAATACCCAAATTTTGCTCACTGAAGAATCCCTACAAATGATGCTGAAACAAATTAACTTCCCTGAACCCCCTATCAGGATTTGTTGCAGTGCTACATAGACTGCTTCCTGGGTCCAGTTATCAGGGCCCCTCAACATCTTTACATAAACTCTTGGTCAAAATTGAAGGAGCTAACAATATTAACCAAGATGCACAAAGTATCTGCTTTGTTTTGGATTGTATATTCAGATTGAGTGGCAGATAATTAGTACTAGCTCTTATTATGAAGGTCACTGTAAACTAAATTATGATTTGCCTTGTGTCAAGGAACTAAAATTTTGTTTGTGGTTTGTATTCAAGTGTACAGCTGCTTTCATTATCAAAAAATAAACTGATTATGAAAAACATTGCCAATAAAGTAATGTAGTGTTTATATTCTTTATTCTATTAGTAAATAGGCTGTATCAGTGATTTTGATCAATGTAGGGAATTATTTAACATTTTTCATTGGTTTTTAGTCATTTAAAAACAATTAGTGCATGAGTAATATAGATGGCACTTGAAAACAAGTCATTTGGGTGTAGAGAGCCAAATATTACTAAAGTCTTATTGATGTCAGAGAAAAAGAAGAAATTTTATTTTGATGGATAACATAGTCCTTAATTTTATTTGGTATGATTTCTTCTTTATTGTCTATAGGTTATTCTAAATTAATTGATTTGTGTTATACTGATGCCATTTTTGGATTCACTTCAAAGGATAATCAAATCAGGAACTAATCATGAGACATTATTCTCTAGTAAAGTGTAAATTTCATCTTTTCTTCAAATGAAATGAGTAGGTATTAGCATTTTCTTTATAAAAAGTGACATCATTCAACAATATTTATGATGCTCTGAAAATAAGATGTTAAAACTTTTTTGAGCATTAATTTTTGTTATTTAAATATAAAAACCCAACATTTTGATTTGAAAATATTGAAAATGATTAGAGAGATTAAAGGTTTATCAATTTTCCTAACTCCATTATATAAACTCACTGTTGCTAAATATGTGTGCATACTTTATTAGATAATAATCATGTTTGCAACATGGGACTACTATAGAACCATATGTCACACTGCTTTTCTTGAATACCTAAGAAGCTGAAATTTGGGGATCACCAGCATATATATTGAATTTTAAGCTATGGTAGAATATAAGGTTATGGAGGAGGTAATAAAAGCCAAGGGTTCTAGGACATTGTAAGAAGGAATGTCTACATTTCCTGGGAAGTAAATTAAAGGAAGTCAGTGATGTTTTAAAAGGAACACTCAGTAAGGAAGAAGCAGAATGGACCTGTAACTTTGGAACTGGGGGAAGACATCCTTTGAAGGAGAAAAAAGTGGAGGAGGATAAAACCTGAAATCAGATTGGTACATTTAAAAATTTGTTAGAGAATACTTGTCAGGAATACAATGTAAATAAAGTGAGGGATAGAAAAACAAATTGTATTGAGCAAAAAGTAAATTGGAAATGAGAAAATAGAGGCCATGAATATATATTAATCTTTTCAGAGTTTTAATAATAATGGGTGGAGAAAGAAATGTTGTTAACTTGAGAAGAAAGCCCAGAGGAAGACTTTTCTAGGGATACGCTTAGTTGAAGGTGATAGATAGTAGCCAAGAGTTAATGAAATCATAACAAAGAGTAATATATGGGCAGTGTCCTGAATAGATATAGAAGATGATAAAATCAGGAACACAAGTGGAGAAGTTTGTCTTAGAAAACATCCATTCATTTACTCATTCGTTCATCATTTATTGAGGGCCAAGACCTGAGGTAACAATGTATTGAGAATGGTAATTGTGAGAGTTGAGGATATTTTAAACTATCATTGTGGCAATATACCTTTTCAGGGAAATAAGATGTACTGAAATATGAGTAAATTTGCAGCTGCTTATTGCTCTGTACTTAATAAGTTTTTTTCCTTACCTACATTGGATAGTAGGTAAATATA
Source organism: Tamias sibiricus (assembly GCA_025594165.1). Classification (NCBI taxonomy): domain Eukaryota; kingdom Metazoa; phylum Chordata; class Mammalia; order Rodentia; family Sciuridae; genus Tamias; species Tamias sibiricus. The sequence goes on along the minus strand of CM046671.1, from coordinate 46,294,998 downwards.
ATTTTATTTATTTAACCTGTCAAACATAATTTAGGAAATTCAAGAGAAGAAGGAAAATACTTATCCATATTTATGCTCTTTCTATTCTTTCTTCCTTCCTGATATTCCAAAATTCCTTTCTTCTTCAGTTCCTTCCTATTTAGAGAGTTTTCTTTAGCCATTGTTTTAAACTACACATATAGTGGCAATAAATTCATTGTTGTCATTAACCAGAGAATTTCTTAATTTCTCTGTTTCTGAAGGATATTTTTGCTGGATATAAAATTCTGCATTGACAGTTCTTTTCACACTTGAAAAATGTTTTGCTGCTTCCTTTTGACCACCTTGTTTTGTGATGAGAAATCCATGTTGTTTTACATTCATTTTTTTCCCTTTTAATAGTGCTGCTTTTCTTGCTTTTGACTTTTTTTTTTTCTTTAGTGTTCAGAAGTTTGATTATGATGTTTCTTGACATGGATTTCCATGTAATAATCCTTTTGGAGATTTATTTAGCTTTTCTTGCCAAATTTTTGGTGAAATTTTTAGCTGTTAGTTCTTTCAAGTACTTTTCCAGTTCTACCCTCTTTTTCCTTTTTCCCTGGTACTCCAATGACATAGACATTGAAACTTTAGTTATAGCCTAAGAGGTCCTTTGGGCTCTGTTTTTCTTGTTGTTTTGTTTGTTTCTTTTTTAGTCTACTTTGTCTTTTGTTCATACTGGGTAATGTCTATCATTGTATTTTCAACTTCATTGTTTCCCATGTTCTCCCCATTCTGTTGTTGAGCCCTCCAATAAGCTTTTTAATTTGGTTATTGTAATTTTCAGTTCTAAAGTTTCCATTTGTTCTTTATATCTCCTTTTTCTTTGCTGAGACATTCTATTTTTTCATTTGTTTCAGGCATGCCTATAATTACTCATTGAAATATTCTGTGATGACTGCTTTAAAATCCTTTTCAGATAATTCCAACATCTGTGTTATTTCAGTATTGGCGCCTGTTGATTATCTTTTCTCATTCAAATTGATACTATCTTTTTTTTTTTTTTGTACTTGGGATTGAACTCAGGGGCACTTGACCACTGGGCCACATCCCCAGCCCTTTTTTGTATTTTTATTAGAGACAGGGTCTCACTGAGTTGCTAAGGGCCTCGCCATTACTGAGGCTGACGTTGAACTCGCGATCCTCCTGCCTCAGCCTCCCAAGTGCTGGGATTCTATCTTGGTTCTTGGTATAGCATATGGCTTTTAATTGTGCTCTGGACACTTGGGGTACTATGTTATAGTCTCATTTACATCATCTCTTTTAGCAGAACCTTTCTAACAACACACCAATGGATGTGGAAAAGGGCTCTTCTTTATTACTTCCAGATTGTGGGGTAAAAGTTCAGGGTCCCTATTTGTCCTTCTTTGACACTTGGGATTGGGCACCTTGTTGCTATTGGGGGCAGGGAGTGGGCAGGAGTGGAAGTTCAGCTATCTACTAGGTCTTTGCAGGTAGTACTCTGACCAAAAAGGGCAGGTCCTTCCCAGATGTCTTTGCTGTTCATTAGCAATGAAATTCTTGCCTTCCCATATACTTTCCTCTCATACTATCCTTGCAAAGAGGGACACTTATTAAAGCTAGATTAGATGGGAGTAGAACTCCAGGCTCCCCATGAAGCCTCCACTGACAATCATGAGGGGAGAGGCAGAAGTCAGGATTAAAGTTCTTTGCTCGAATTCAGTCTTCTTTGATATCACCCTGGAGAGAGAAAAAATGGGCACAGTGAAGGGATTCCTGAAAGTCTAGGGGTAGGGGTTGCAGTTTTTTCTGTGGTGTCTGGCTGAAGTAAGGCATTTCTTGTCTAAAAGTTTTCTGACTAGGTTTCTTTTCTTTCTTTCCTTCCTTCCTTCCTTCCTTCCTTCCTTCCTTCCTTCCTCTCTTCCTCCCTTCCTCCCTCCCTCCCTCCCTCCCTTCCTTCCTTCCTTCCTTCCTTCCTTCCTTCCTTCCTTCCTTCCTTCCTTCCTTTCTTTTCCTGTCTTTGCCAGTTGGCATTTCTGGGTTGTTTACTGACTTCTTTTCCAGCTCCTACTACAGGAATGAAGCAAAAACAAACAAACAAAAAAGAAGCCACTCACTGCTGTCTTGTCCCTGGCTAAGTTTCATCTGATTCCCCTGGCCAGTTTTACCTTCTTCTTTCTGTTTTTCAGAATCATCTTATGTTTGTTTTGTATGTGATGTCCAGGAGTTTTAGCTGTACTTAATAAGAGGAACAGGGAGAATTGTATTACTCCATCTTGTCTAGAATCAAAAATCCACTACATTTATTTTATTTTTTCTTTAAATTTTCTTTTCTGTCTGCTGACATGAACTTCACTTTCTGAATACATCCTGTTGTATTTACATGCCTTGCCTTAGTCCACAATAAAATGTTTTTCTACCTTACCGTATAAATGGGTAGGCTGATTTAGCTCAGACTTACTTTTCAAGAAAAATCACCACTAGAGAGTGACTAAATGTGCAAAAGTTCTGCCTCCTAGCAGATTTGCTTAAGCAGTCATACACCCACATATTTTAAAAATGGAATAGAAATCATTGACTTTAACTTTTCTGTTCACTACTTTGAATTTTTTAGTAGGTCTAAATCTCTGTTGTTGATCTAATGTAATAAAATCCTAGGCCTTGGGGCTTGTTCTTTTGAATGTTGCTTCTTGGATTAATTTAGTTTGTAGTCAATAGTGGTAAAATAGTAAATCAAAACCTAAGTTCTTGATCTTAGTAATACTGGAAAACTTTTCTCTGTGAGTGTTTTGGGATCTTTCTCTATAACATTTCCTGAGTGCAGGGTCAGGCAAATAATCTGGTGTTTTGCCAGTTTTTTTAATATCATTCTGCTAAATAGTCCATACAAGCTCAATTATATTAGGAACTAGTGAAATAAAGTTGTTCATAAAATGCTTTATTACCTTCAGCTTTTATAGCATTTGCTGAGTTTAGATAATAAACCTCTACACTGAAGTTACTCTGAGCAGTAATTTATATTTGTGTTCAGTAGTCTCAGTCATTTTCAAAGAGGAAAATAATGAGATATTCTTACTACTTTTTCCAATTTGACCTTAATATTTTAGATTTGATTCCATTGTATAAAAATTCTTTTCCATTTCCCTCTAGTTATGAATACTATTTTAAGGAATTTGATTTTTTTACTTAGAATTATTAATATTGGGTGATATTTTCAATGCTGCATTAAAAAAATTCATGCAGCTCTAGCATGAGACTGTTGTTCCCAAAGGCCATAGCTAATGGTCTGGCAGCATTGAGCTGAATTCATGAATCATGCTGTAAACTTAGACTTAAAGTATGCCCAGGAAAGCTAAAAGGTAGATACCTACTTGAAAGTGAAGCACAAAAAATATGATTGTTTATTTTTTCCCATAGACTGTTTCTTCAGTATAAATTATTAAGCCCTACTGGTGATATTTGCTAATTATTATTACTTCTGTATTCAACACACTAGAAATATTATACCACTTTTAAAGTTCAGAATATACCCTCCTTTTAAGGAAGAAAATGGATTATTTTGCATTTTCTTTTATTTATTTATTTTTAAATTTTAATTTGATATATATGAAAACAGAAATGTATTACAATTCATATTATACATATAGAGCACAATTTTTCATATCTCTGGTTGTACACAAAGTAGAGTCATATCATTCGTGTCTTCACACATGTACTTAGGGTAATGATGACCATCGCATTCAATCATCTTTCCTACTCATGTTTTATTTTCTATGTGCTTCATTCTCAAACAAAAAGAGTTGACAAAACAGATAAAACAAACCCACAGGCATTCTAAGGATGGATTAAAGGAAAAGAGGCAAAAGAATCTGATAAAGCATTATACTTTAATATGAAGGAAAGGGGGACCTCCTCCCATTGATATGAAGTAGGGTTCTCAGAGATGATCTGTATACTCAATGTGTGCTGCCTAGAGCAATAGCATCAGCATCACTTGGTAGCTTGGTAGAAACATAGAGTCTTGGGGCCCCTCTGAGATCTACTGGATCAATATCTGCTAAGAAGATCCATAGACATTTTAAGAAACACTGGTGTAGTGGTTTTAGGAGTTTTCCTCCACATCCCAGCTTATTGGCAGAATATCCTTGCATCAGTTGTTAACTATTCTGTGTTGCAGATTTATTTGTAAAATGAGACTAATAACAGTACCTCATGAGGGTTTTTTTCTTTTGATGAGAATTGAAACCAATATCTTTAAAGCACTTAGAAGCACCATACCCACAGATAGTTTATACTAAGTCATCTACAGATATTCTAGTACCTGTTCCTTGTGCTAAGCATTTAATTGTGAGAAAGTTGATGGTAGTAGCATCTATCTCTTAGAAGAGAAGGCTGATAAGGAATCTGAAGAAGAGGGAGATGACAAACACAAAAATGATATAGCTGGAAGATGAAATATTTGAGGAACACACAATGCCCCTGGGTTACTTTGTTTGGAAAAGGAAAGATTAAGGGACCTTTTAAATTCAGTTTACTTTTCTGCTCAGAAATGAATGATTCCCACACAACAGCATAAATAGTTAAAATAGAAAATATAGAATATGAAGAGAGACAAGTATCACATGCATTAAAACTGAAAGGTCTTGGGTTGGGGATATAGCTCAGTAAGTAAAGTGCTTGCCTCACATGTACAATACCCTCGGTTCATTCCCCAGCACCACAAAAACAAAACAATAACTGAAAGGTCTTGAAGAGTTTTAATTTAATACAAGAACAAATCTCTTCTTGAAGATGGGGAACAAAATGAGATGATGCTTCTCCAAGGAGCTCTGCAGGGCCAGGGCTTGTAAGCCTCACAAAGCAGTATTAATGCTGCTTTCACTGAGCACCTTTCAGGATCTAGAGAGCTTAGCATATAGACAAGTTTTATTGGTTTGTACTGTTGGGAGTTCCTTTTTGAAATCGGAAATTTTAAAGTGTTGATCATTGTTATGAAGTTTACCTTACAAATAAATTTCATGAGCAAAGGGTTGTTATAACTTTTTCTTCTATAATTCTAGGCTAGTTCCTATAGCTCATAAAAGGCTGACTTGATTTAAAGTAGCCTTTCCAAATGGAGAAATAGTTCTACTTTGGTTCTTGTTGAAATATTGTACCTTTAAATAAAAGAGAAATGTTTAAGCAGGCTGGAAGCAAGGAAAAATGCATGGCTTTCAGTAGAAATGTTTTTGCAAACTCTTCTTTAATGTTCACATTGAATACTTGAAAACTTGTATTCTTTTATAATATTATGTGACAAGTATTTTAAAAAGAAATCAAAGTTCTGATCAATCTGACACTTTGATAGCCTGCTTTTTAGGATATCTGCATATAAACTTTTAAATATGTGTCCTTTTCTTTAGGGTTAAAGAAATAACTATTGGGTCTCCATTGTGTAGGTAGTTCCCTGAAGACTCACAGTCCCTATACACCCAGAGCAAAACAGAATTGAATGCCTTCGCATCTCAGTTCCAAGTCAGTTTTTGACCTATCTGGCTTTGCAACTCTATAAGAAACAAGATAGAGACTTAGCTCAAAAGGAGCTGGTTAAATATGCTAACTAGATATTGGACTTTTATCAGTGGATTATACTCTCCTGTACAGATTTAATAAAAGAATATGAATATTTGTGTGAAATTCTTGTTCAGCTCTGCTAACCACATCATCTAAAGTATTTAGAGTTAATATGACACCTGTCATTTTCAAGTGGTTTCTAAAAAAAAGCAAATAATATTTATGTGTAAACTTATAAGCAAAAACATATTTCTATCTACATAAACTTATATATTATAGTTATATTTACATAAATTATTTATAAACAATTATAAATATATATGTGAAAGAGAACAAAGTATATAGTTAAACATCAATAATTGTGGAATCTAGGTATATGGTAGCTTTTCTTTTATCAAGAACTCATTTTCTGTTATATAGTTAACTTTCCCAAAATTGAAAGTGTTACCAAGTACCAGAATTAATATTTGAATCAGGACACCTCAGTCTGTCCTTTCCATATGCTATACTAGTGCCTTGTACTACTTAGGCCTGTTACACAGTATTCATAAAGCATTTGTTAAATGACTAGGAGAAAACTTGTTAAGCCCTTTTTGCGTGACCTTTTTTTGTTGTTGTTCTTGCCTTGCATGTGCTTCTTTCTGGCTTAAAGCTGTTTTAAGTCTCTATCTTGTTTCTTACAGAGTTGCAAAGCCAGATGGAGCAAAAACTGACTTGGAACTGAGATGCGAAGGCATTCAATTCTGTTTTGCTCTGGGTGTATAGGGACTGTGAGTCTTCAGGGAAATACCTACACAATGGAGACCCAATAGTTATTTCTTTAACCCTAAAGAAAAGGACACATATTTAAAAGTTTATATGCAGATATCCTAAAAAGCAGACTATCAAAGTGTCAGATTGATCAGAACTTTGATTTCTTTTTAAAATACTTGTCACATAATATTATAAAAGAATACAAGTTTTCAAGTATTCACTGTGAACATTAAAGAAAAGATATATTTCTATCGAATATATCTTCAGATCATGTGATGAGCAGACAGTAACATGTTGTCAACTGACTTAATGGCCAAGAAGGAAAGAATTGGAGAGAGTTCTTAGGAGTTAACCTGATACTTGGATTTCTGCTTCTCCCATATTAACTTATGGTAGAAGTAGGAAGACCAAAAAAGACTGAGTAATAGTAGGAAAACAAAAACCAAACAACTACAACAAAAGCTTTCTAGCAACCTTTTATATTTTAGTAATTTTCAAATATGTAGAAAAATTGACAGAATATTGCAATGAGCTACCATATAACTAGATTCCACAATTATTGATGTTTAACTATATACTTTGTTCTCTTTCACATATATATTTATATTTGTTTATAAATAATTTATGTAAACATAACTGTAATATATAAGTTTATGTAGATATATATTTTTACTTATAAATTTACACATGAAATTTTATTTGCTTTTTTTTAGAATCACTTAAAAATGACAGGTGTCATGTTAACCCTAAATACTTTAGACTTGTCACCTAAAGTAAAAACATTCCATTTTATATACTACATTATGATACTTAAGAAATGTACCAATAATTCCATAGTATCAACTGTGCTTGAGTTCATATTCCAGTTTTCCTAATTAGCCCAAGAATCTTTTATAGCTGTTTTTCTCATGAGCCAGGATTCAGTCATGATTCATGGGTTGCATTTGGTTGTATCTTTGGTCTTTTCATCAAGAATGGGCCTCCCATCACAAACCTTTTCCCATGTGACATTGACCTGTTGAAAAATTCAGGCCAATTGCTTTGGAAATTTTACCACATTCTGGATGTGTGTGTGTGTGTGTGTGTGTGTGTGTGTGTGTGTGTGTGTGTGTGTGTTTGTGTTTGTGTGTGTGTGTGTGTGAGAGAGAGAGAGAGAGAATTTGTTCTTTTATTCTGATTTCTGTGAAGTAAGGCTTAGGTTTACAGATTTTATTAGATTCCAATTAAACATATTTACTAAGATTGTTTCTTAGATGAAGGCCTACTTCATACATTAGAAGGCATATGATTTCCATTTTCCACTGTTAGTGATTCTAAATTAATATAGTTTGTTTAGGCATAACCACCAGATTTCACCATTTTAAAGGTACATTTTCTTCCTTGCTGCAAGTAAATAATTTTGATACCTTTTGTATATCTTACTTATTAACCTTTCACCTAATGCTTTGGTGTCCATTAATGATCCTTGCCTGAATTCATTATTGTATTGGGTGATTTTTTAAAAATTGGTATTTCTTTTAAGTAAATCTCTAGTATTCTTCTATAAAGATCTTTGCTTTTTTTTTTTCCTCCAGATTAAACATTTGCAAAATTTCCCATATTCTGGATTTGTCTGTTTCTTTCTGGTAAAATATAATTTTCAATAATTCTTCAGTAAAGAAGGACTTCCTTTTTTTATTTCCATCCTTCTCCCCTTTTGAAATATTTCTATGAGCTGGGGTGTTATTTATTCAGTTTAGTATTAATTAGCATGATTATTATTTTAATGTATAAATTGTCTCATATTTGGTTAATGAGAATGCCCTTTAGGCTAGCTGCTATTCCTTTAATAAGCCTCCATCTATTTGTCTTTGGACATTTTCTTGCATTAGCATTATAAGATATTTGAAGCTCATTTTGTACTTTCCCAGTCCCATAATAGGATTCAACCATTTTATAAGTAAACTTTGTTCCAGAAAGAGGAGACTTTTTTTTCTTTTAATGATTTACTTTTCTCCTCTCACAAATGCCTGTCTTTACTTGGTTCTGTATTAAGTCAGCATTACTAAATACCAAACCCAAGTATCCCAAGCATGGGAAACAAGGGTGAAGTGGGGCAGCACATGGGGGTGGCTTCTGCTGGGCCAGAGGAATTTTTCCAGTTTAGGACAATTTACTTCCACCTTGACAGATGACTGGTAGTATATCCTGGCTCTAGTCCTTCCTCCTCCCTCTACCTCTGATTTTTCTCTTACACAGTTTTTATTATTTCTCTCATCTCCCCATTTATTCTGTGCCAATATTATTTTTCTATATAATGTATTTTAGAGTTAATCCTTTAAACATTACAAAATGATTATTTCCTACAGCCATTTCAGGTAACTAATTGGATGGTTAGGTCTTCATGTGATCTTGCTTAACATTAATTTTTCTTTCTTTCTTTCTTTATTTATTCATTCATTCATTCATTTATTTATTTCATGCTCTGAGGCCTTATTCAAAGAGATTGTGATGACTGCTTATTCAGTTCTTTTTTTTCTTTTTATTCAAAGTTGTATTTATAATAGTAGTATGCATTATAATTCATAATAAACATATAGAGCATCTTTTTATAAAACACTGTTTGTATACAATGTATATTCATACCATTCAAATCTTCAATCATGCATTTAGGGTAATGACATCCATCTTATTCAACCACCTTTTCTTTTTTCCCCCTCCATCCTCCCTTGCTCCCTTCCTTCCCCTCCCTCCCCTTTGACCTTTCTAGCATTCCTCTAATCCTCCTATGTACCCCAACCCAACACTACTGTGAATCAGCCTCCTTATATCAGAGAAACATTCGGTATTTGGATTTTTGAGATTGACTAACTTCACTTAGCATTATATTCTCCAACTTCATCCATTTACCTGTGAATGCCATTATTTTATTTTCTTTTATTGCTGAGTAAAATTCCATTGTGTATATGTACCACATTTTCTTTATCCATTCATCAACTGAGGGACATCTAGGTTGGTTCCACAATCTAGCTATTGTGAATTGTGCTGCTATAAACATTGAAGTGGCTGTGTCACTGTAATATGCTGTTTTTAAGTCCTTTGGGAATAGACCCAGGAGTGGGATGGCTGGGTCATAGGGTGGTTCCATTCCCAGTTTTCCAAGAAATCTCCATACTGCCTTCCATAACGGTTGCACCATTTTGCAGTCCCACCAGCAATGTATGAGTGTGCCTTTTTCCCCACATCCTCTCCAACATTTATTGTTGTTTGTGTTCTTAATAGCTACCATTCTAACTGGAGTAAAATGAAATCTTAGTTTTGATTTGCATTTCTCTAATTGCCAGTGTGTTGAGCATTTTTTCATGTATTTGTTGATTAATTGTGTATCTTCTTCTGAGAAGTGTCTTTTCAATTCCTTAGCCCATTTGTTGATTGGGTTATTTGGTTTTTTTTGGAGTTAAGTTTTTGAGTTCTTTAAATTAGTGCTCTATCTGATGTGCATGTATTAAATATTTGTTCCCAAATAGTTGGCTCTCTATTCAACTCACTAATTGTTTCTTTTGCTGAGAAGAAGCTTTTTAGTTTGAATCTATCCCATTCATTGATTCTTGATATTAATTCTTGCGCTACAGGATTCTTATTAAGGAACTTGGGGCCTAATCCGACGTGATGGAAATTGGAGCTTACTTTTTCTTCTATTAGGTGTATTGCCTCTGGTCTAATTCCTAGGTCCTTGATCCACTTTGAATTGAATTTTGTGCATGGTGAGAGATAAAGGTTTAATTTCATTTTGTTGCATATGGATTTCCAGTTTTCCCAGCACCATTTGTTGAAGAGGCTATCCTTTCTCCACTGTACATTTTTGGCTCCTTTGTCTAATATAAGATAGCTGAATATAAGTATTAGTAGTCTCTGTGTCCTCAATTCTGTACCATTGGTCTACCAGTCTGTTTTGGTGCCAATACCATACTGTTTTTGTTACTATTGCTCTATAGGATAATTTAAAGTCTGGTATGGTTATGCCACCTGCTTCACTTAATTGCTAAGGATTGCTTTGGCTATTCTGGGTCTCTTATTTTTCCCGATGAATTTCATGACTGCTTTTTCTATATTTCTTTGAAGAATGTCATTGGGATTTTGATTGGAATTGCATTAAATCTGTATAATGCTTTTGGTAGTATGGACATTTTGACAATATTGTTCTACCTACCCAAGAACAAGGTAGGTCTTTCCATCTTCTGAGGTCTTCTATAATTTCTTTTTTTAGTGTTCTATAGTTTTTCGTTATAGAGATCCTTCACATCTTTCGTTAAGTTGATTCCCAGATATTTTATTTTTTTTGATGCTATTGTTAATGGGGTTGTTTTCATCATTTCCCTTTCAGAGGATTTGTCACTGATGTACAAAAATGCCTTTGACTTATGGATATTGATTTTGCATCCTGCTACTTTGCCAAATCCATTTACTACTTGTAAAAGTTTTCTGGTAGAGTTTTTTGGGTCTTGTAGGTATATTATCATGTCATCAGCAAATAGTGTTAATTTGAGCTCTTCTTTTCCTATCTGGATCCCTTTAATTTCTTTCATCTGTCGAATTGCTCTAGCCAGAGTTTCAAGTACTATGTTAAATAGCAGTGGTGAAAGGGGGCGTCTCTGTCTTGTTCCAGTTTGTAGAGGAAATGCTTTCAATTTTTCTCCATTTAAGATAATGTTACCTTGGGGCTTTGCATAAATAGCTTTTATGATGTTGAGATATGTTCCTGTTATTCCTAGTTTTTCTAGTGTTTTGAACATAAAGGGATGTTGTATTTTGTAGAATGCTTTTTTTTTTGCGTCTATTGAGATGATCATATGATTCTTATCTTTAAGTCTATTGATGTGATGTATTATGTTTATTGATTTCCAAACGTTGAACCAATCTTGCATCCCTGGGATAAACCCCACTTGATCGTGGTGCACTATCTTTTTGATATGTTTTTGTATTTGATTTGCCAGAATTTTGTTGAGGATATTTGCATCTATGTTCATTAAAGATATTGGCCTGAAGTTTTCTTTTTTGGCTGTGTGTTTGCCTGGCTTTGGAATTAATGTAATATTGGCCTCATAGAAAGAGTCTGGGAGAGCTCCCTCTTTTTCTATTTCTTTAAATAAGTTGAAGAGCATTGGTATTAGTTCTTCTTTGAAGGTCTTGTAGAACTTGGCTTTGAACCCATCAGGACCTGGACTTTTTCTTGATGGTAGCTTTTTGATGGTGTCTTCTATTTCCTCGACTGAAATTGATCTGTTTAAATTGTGTATAGCCTCCCGTTCTAGTTTGGGCAATTCGTACGACTCTAGAAATCTGTCAATGCATTCAGTATTTTCTATTTTATTAGAGTACAAGTTTTCAAAGTGACTTCTAATTATCTTCTGTATATCTGAAGCATTTGTTGTGTTATTTCCTTTTTCATCATGGATGTTAGTAATTTGAGTTTTTTCTCTTCTTGTTTTTGTTAGCATCGCTAAGGGTCTGTCAATTTTATTTATTTTTTCAAAGAACCAACTTTTAGTTTTGTCAATTCTTTGAATTGTTTCTTTAGTCTCAATTTCATTAATTTCAGCTCTGATTTTAATTATTTCCTGTCTTCTACTACTCTTAGTGTTGATTTGTTCCTCTTTATCTAGTGCTTTGAGGTATGACATTAAGTCATTTATTTTTCTTTTAAGGAATGAACTCAGTGCAATGAAATTTCCTCTTAGTACTGCCTTTGTAGTGTTCCTGAGATTTCTATACGATGTATCTGCATTTTCATTTACCTCTAGGAATTTTTTAATCTCCTCCTTGATGTCTTCTTCAACCCCTTGTTCATTCAGTAGCATGTTGTTTAGCTTCCAGTTGTTAGAATAGTTTTTTGTTTCTTGTTTTGTCATTGATTTCCAATTTAATTCCATTATGGTCTGTTAGAATGCAGGGTAGTATCTCTACTTTTTATATTTGCTGAGATTTGCCTTGTGGCATAATATATGGTCTATTTTGGAGAAAGAGCCATGTGCTGCTGAGAAGAAAATGTATTCACTCACTGCGGGATGAAATATTCTGTATATGTCCATTAGGTCTAAGTTATTGTTTTAATGAGACCTACAGTTTCTTTATTTAGCTTTTGTTTGGATAATCTATCCATTGGTGAGAGAGGTGTGTTGAAGTCCCCTAGAATAATTGTGTTGTGGTCTATTTTACTCTTGAACTTGAGAAGAGTATGTTTGATGAATGTAGGTGCCTTATTATTCGGGGCATATTGATTTATAATTGTCATATCTTATTGAAGACTGGTTCCCTTAAGTAGTAAGAAATATCTATCTTTCTCCCTTTTGATTAGCTTTGGCTTGAAGTCTACCTTATTTGATATGAGAATGGAAACCCCTGCTTGCTTCCGCAGCCCATGTGAGTGATAAGACTTTTCCCAGCCTTTCACCTTCAGTCTATTGATGTCTTTTTCTATGAGGTGGGTTTTTTGGAGACAGCAAATTGTCGGGTCTTTTTTTTAATCCAGTCTGACAATCTGTGTCTTTTGAATAGTGAGTTTAGGCCGTTAACATTCAGGGTTATTACTGAGATGTGATTCTTATTCCCATTCATTTTTATTTGTTTATGGTATTTAACTCGATTTGTTTTCTCCTCTAGTTGGTATTTCCTTTCATTTAATATCTCCCTTTGTTGATTTTCATTATTATTATTGTTTTCTTCTTCGTGAAATATTTTGCCCAGGATGTTCATAAGTGCTGGCTTTCGAGTAGTGAAATCTTTTAACTTTTGTTTGTCGTGGAAGGTTTTTATTTCATCTTCAAATCTAAAGCTCAGTTTTGCTGGGTATGAGATTCTTGGTTGACATCCCTTTTCTTTCAGAGCTTGAAATATGCTATTCCAGGATCTTCTAGCTTTTAAAGTCTGGGTTGAAAAATCTGAACATAGTCTGATTGGTTTCCTCCTGTATGTAATCTGCTTCCTTTCTCTTGCGGCTTTTAATATTCTCTTCTTGGTCAGTATATTAGGCATTCTCATTATAATGTACCTTGGTGTGGATCTGTTGTGATTTTGTACGTTTGGTGTTCGGTAAGCCTCTTGCACTTGGTTTTTCCATTCATCCCTCACGTTTGGAAAATTTTCTGCTATTATTTTATTGAATACATTACTCATTCCTTTGGCTTGGAACTCTGCTTCTTCCTCCACCCCAATCACTTTTAAATTTGGTCTTTTTTATGTTGTCCCATATTTCTTGAATGTTCTGTTCTTGATTTCTTACAGTTTTTGCTGTGTAATCTACATTTTTCTCCATGGTATATATTTTTGTCTTCGTTATCTGAGGTCCTTTCTTCCAAGTGGTCTAATCTGTTATTGATGCTTTCAATTGAACATTTAGTTTGGTTTACTGCTTCTTTCATTTCCAGAATTTCTGTTTGGTTTCTCTTTAGAACCTATATCTCCCTATTGAAGTAATCTTTTGCTTTTTGTATTTGTTTTTGGAGTTCTTTGTCAAAATGATCTTTTACCACTTGTATTTGCTCCCTTATATCATTTTTGAGTTCATTCTTAAGTTCCATAAACATTTGGAATATGTAATTTCTGAATTCCATCTCTGGCATTTGACCAACTGTGCTTGCTATGGAATCTTCTGAGGAGATATGTTGATTTGTTTGAGTCACTTTCTTCCCTTGTTTCTTCATATTGCTTGTGTGCTTTTTCTTCTAGCACTGTGGAACTTCGACTATTTCGTTTTTACCTTAAATCCTTATGATGCTCCTGTGGTACAATGCTATCAGATCCCCTTATAAATACTTTACACTTTAAAACCAAACATTTACTATTCAGATAATCTCAGTTTGATTACAATATACAGATTTAGTTAACTCAGATATTGTCTCCAATTTACTCTGTATGTTTGTGATGGGTTTTATGTTTTCAAGTGTTGGACACAGAGGTGATAAGTTTAGGAAGAAGGAAGTGAGGGCATTGGGTTGAACTTTCTTAGGAAGTGTGAAAAGAGAATTCTATGAAAGTGGTTTAATATCATCAGACAAGAGAGGAAAGAGAGTGAACAATTTAGTGGAATGACCGATTTATATATACGTCAAACTTATGCAACCGTTGAGAGAAGAAAAAAAGAAAGATGGATAAGCAAAAAAGAAAAGAAGAAGAAGAAAAAGGAAAAGAGAGAGAGAGAGAGATGACAAAGAAGTAGGGATTAGTGTAAAAGAGAGGAAAGAGAAAGTGAGAAAAAAAGAGAGAGAGAGAATAAATTATATATAACACCGCTTTGCTGTATAATATAGTTGCCCCAGTTCTCAAAATCCCAATTTCTGTGTATAACTTGATTTCGCCTCTGTTTAGAATGCAATGGCAGGGTGTAAATAGGAAAGATGAGAGAAGAAGAAAGGAGACAAAAGTGAGAAGGAAGAAAAGAAAGAAAGAAAAGAGGAATAAAAGCAAGTAAACAAACAAACACACAATCAAACAACAACAACAAAAAAGAAAACCAAAGTTGAACCCAGGAACAAATCTCAGGAATAGATTTCAGTCAAACAACGCCCTGTGAAGTCCTTCTTTTTTTCCCTTCCAGTTCAAGCCAGTTATCCCAGGTCACGTCCAGGGAGTTACCTAGAACCTGGGAAGCTTGCTTGTTCTCCTGCTGTCCTGCGCTGGGATCGCCTTTCTGCAGTTGGCAGTCTGGGAAAGTCTGCCGGTGGGGGCCTACGTGGGAAGCTTGCAGGCCGGGGCTTTTTCCGCTGGGGTCCCCCTTATCTCCGTTCTTAAATGGTGGTTGGACAGATTCCAGTGTTAATTTTAGTGTACACCTTTTGTTAGGGTTGATCTTCCTTATCTATTGCATTTTTTCCTGTCACTTGGCCAGGATTGAGTCAAATATGTCTTCTCTTCATTAACCACCCTGCCCCTCCCCAAATCAGTGAAGAGGGCATTTTACCCACATCTTCCTAGCATTTATAAATAAATCTCTCTCAAGATGGAGAACTGTAGTCCGATTATGTTAAGGAGGAAGGAAAAGCAGGTCATTTTGAAATTGGTACAATCAGGAAAGATATAAAAAAACTGATGAAGACAGGACTACTTGTTTTATATTCTGCCACATGGCATGTATTTAAATGAATTTGCCTATAATTTGTCTCAAAGGCTGACATTTAACTCCTAGGCTATATAATTGTGCTTGATTTTTCTAGAGTAAAATTCATATTCTGTGACCAGGCTAATATGTTCACCTACTATAAACATTACTGCCTATGTAACAGCTAGAATAAAAAATTGTTTTTATATACATAATAGCTGGTAGAGACCCCTGGGACCACCACAAATCATTTCTTTCTTTGAAAGCTTGCTGACAAAAAGCATGGAAATGTAAAGCCAGACTGGTCTAACATATTAGATTATTTAGACCACCATTCATGCTATTGTTGTTACTGTTGTTAAGATACCAGGTATTCAACAGGCTCTTCTAATTAATGTATTCTCTAAGCATAGTAACCTATCCTTTCACTGTGAATCAGTTCCTCTTTTATAAGCCATCTTGGCTCCTTTTCTGTTAAAGGTTAATAATGAGAATAATGAAGCAATTGGTTATTTATGCAGTCATGATTGGGAAAAGTTATTAGAATAGAAATTTGCCCAGAAGCAATGAATAGGTTATGAAAATGTTAAGGACTCCTGACACCAGTCACCATTTTTGACATTTAAGAAATATTATTCCCACCCTTAATCATGATGACCTGTTGTAAAATTATTTATATAGAATAATCCCACTGAACAGTAATTCTTATACCAACAGCATACATAAGTAAGTGTTAAGAGGGAGACTCAGAAATGATCTGAACAAAAAAGGAGCCTCTGGAGAAAATTACCACAATGAGAAGGAACAGTACTCCCTCTTGGCTAGAAACATCTGTCTTCCAGACACTTGGTCATGAAATTAGGTGACCTTTTTGATTATTTTCATGTTTGGCATTTTTCAAGTTTTAGGGACTGTGAGAGAGGGTAGGTTGCTATGTTCTTTATACCAGACTATAAAGAAAATTCCCAGGTGATGCTTTGATTAATGACACATTGATTTATCTGATGTTAAACAAAATAAATGACAAAAATCAAATTATAATCCCTTTATGTTTAATATATTAGGAACTTTCTGTGTAAATTAGGTAATAATTATTTTTACCAGTGTCATCATTTCTACTTTATTTTTTATAACAAATTGATTGAGATATAATTTATAGAAAATAAATTCACCCTTTTCAAGTGTATAGTTAAAAGTTGTTGAATATATTCCCAAAGATGTGAAAACATGACCATAGAGTCATTCCAGAACATATTTATTACATTTTCCCCCAACCCCATATCTAGCAGTTATTCCCCATTCCTCTCTCTCCCAAACCCTAGCAACCCCAGTCTACTTTCTACTTGTATGGACTTGCCAATTTTGGATATTTCACATATGTGAAATCATAAAATATGCACCCTTTCCTTGTATACCCCATTGATTGAACACAGTGTTTTCAAGATATCCAGCATATAGCAGTATTTCTGTCTTTTTTATGGCTAAATAATATTCCACTATATAGTTCACACCTTGCTTATCTATTTATTAGCTAGTGGACATCAAGGTTGTTTTTGTTTTTCATTCTTATCAATAAAGCTGCTCTGAATATGCACGTACAAAATTTTTTGTGGACATACATTTTCATTCTCTTGGGTATATTCCTAAGAGTATAATTATGGGGTTATACAGAAACTCTGTGTGTAATTTTTTGAAACACTACCAAATTGTCTTCCAAACTGGCAACACAATTTTATATTCCCATTTGCTATGTTGAAGGGTTTCACTTTTTCTACATCCTAGTTAGCCACTTGCTTAACCACTCACTTTTGTTAGTTTTTTTTTATTATGGCTAGCTTAGTGCCTGTAATTTTGCTTTTGAGTCACATTTCTATAATAATAGCTAATTATGTTTAGTGTTTTCTCTGTGCTTCTTGACCATTTATATATTTTCTTTTGGGAACTGTATGCAGAGCCTTTGCCCATTTTTTAATTGGGTTAATAATTTATTGCTGAGTCATATGAGGTCTTCTATGAGGTCTTTATATATTCTAGATATCAGTCTTTTATCATATATATGATTTCCAAGTATTTTCTCTCATCACGAGGGTTATATTTTCCATGTTTTTACCCTTTGAAGCACAAGGTTTTTAATATTGAAGTCCAGTTTTAATCTATTTGGGGGGCGGGGGTTGCTCGCGATTTGAAATGATCATTACCTAATCTAATGTCAAAAGTCGTACTTTTAAGTTCTTCTAAGAGTTTTAATTTTGTACATAGCATAAGGTAGGAGTTTCTTTACATTTATCTGCATTTGTTTTTATCTATTCAAATCTAAAGACGTGAGAAATAATTTTCTTTTTCGTGGGATGACCATTGCTACCCTCTTTGTGAATTGTTGGTTTATGATTTGGAGGGAAATGTGTGAATTGTTTTCATCTTTTGACTATATATTTACCTTTTTGATACTAAATATTGTTGCATTTCTATCTCTGTTTATTGAAAATTGAAAAGCAACACTGATATATGCAGTTTGAATCAATATTTTAGATGTTTTTCCCTTAATTTGAAATCTTACCTCTTCAGCTACAGTACAGAGAATGCCAAGAACTTCTAAGTCTCTATCAGAAATACCTATCAGAACAGCAGGAGAAGCTCACTATGTCTCTTTCAGAACTTAATGCTGCTAGAATGCAGGAAAAACAGGTGAGTGTAATTTTACCCTTTCTTCTTTTTAATGGACTAGCAAGATGTCAAAAGTCATTTGCTTTTATGTTAATTGTTACACCGTATGTAATATTGTTTTAAAATAAATATGCAGATACTGCATGTGATTGAGTTGTTGTCTTTTGCCTTCCTCTCTCCTTTTCCTGGATCTCAAGTCAGGAATTACCTGAAATATGCTAAGGGTCAGTGGGAAATCTCTTGGTTATATGAAAAAGCACAAGAGGAATGGTAAATAAAATCCACTGCTTTGTTACTCAATAAAAATCAAATGGGCTGTTTGTTACTCATTTTTCTTGAAAAGCACTTAATAAGCCTTTCCTAATTCATTTATAATTCTTAGAATAAAAGTGACTTGATGACCCATAAAAACTTTAAATTGATAAAATTGGAATATTTTGCACATTTTCATATATGTGTTAATTACACAAATATATGAGTATTTATGTATATGTATATCACCAAGTAATATTATATGATTAAGTGAATGTTCAGAGTCTTGCTAGTTTTGATGTAAAATGAGCTCTAAAGACACACTCCTTGCCCACTAGCAACTGATATTTGTCTTTTTTATGTCCATATGGGCTTCAATATTCAGGTGAATGCAAAATAAACTTTGTATATATTAAGACATTGTAGAAATGATCAAAGTATTCATATTAAGTATCAAAATATAGATAATATACTAGAGCATTATCTTTCCTCTTAAACAGTACAAGTCCTAAAGATCCTAAAGATTTTTGCAAACATTCCAAAGAACATCATTACTGTTCAACCTATAAACAACTATTTCAGATGAGTTAAGAGTTCTGACTGAGGTAACTTCAGTTTTGAGCTTAAAGTTTGCACATGAGGAAAAGTCAAAATAGATAAATGATAATAATAATAATTTTCCTGGAATATGGTATTACTAATGAGACTTTTTGTTTAATTATAAAATTAAATAGTCATGTAGTGATATAGCGCCTTGACATCTTAATTCTAATTTTATTTTAATGTGTATGTAATGTGTAATATGTATCTTAATTCCAACTATTTTAATACTGAACTACCTTCAAGTCATAGTACCACTTTGAAAAAGCCCAGATTGTACTGTCAGTTCAGGAAGCCACTCCATACTTCTAATTGACAAAAACCCAAAATGTAAGATGATGTCATGCTCTTTATACTATTAAGCTCCTCACAGCATGAAAATTTTGTAGATAAAAAGAATAAGATTAACAGCTGACTTCTCCTCAGAAACCATGGATAATACAACAGTGGGATGCCATATTCAAAGAACTGAAAAAAAAAAAAAAAAAGTTCCTTGGCAATACAGCAAAGCTATTATTCAAAAGTGAACATGACATAAAAAACCTTACCAAATAAATAAATATTGAGAGAATTAGTTGCTAGTGTGCCTGCTTTACATTACATATCCATAGAAGTCTGTTCACATTAAAGGAAATGACATAAAGTAATAACTTAAATCTATGCAATGAACTAAAGAGTACCAATAAAGGCATTTCTCTTTGCTTAAATTATTTTTAAAGATACTTGAATAGAATAATAATTATAAAAGTATATTGGTGAGTTTATAAGACAGATGCTGTGTGTGTGTGTGTGTGTGTGTGTGTGTGTGTACAGTTGCACAAAGGAAAGGGTGGGAGAGAAACTATATTTGAACAAATTTTCTATAAATTCTTGGAATTAAGTTAGTGGAAAGGAATTCAAACTGTGGTTGTTCACAAATAATGAGATCCTTGTATGTGAAAATCCTAAGGAATTTACAAAAAAACCTGATAGAAATAACAAATTCATAAGGTTACAATTCACAAGATCTAAATGTCAAAATCGATTTTAGTTTTGTTCACTCTTAATTAAAAATTAAAAATGAATATATTTAGTAAAGGAAATACAAGATTTGTACAGTGAGCACTACAAAACATTGCTAAGGGAAATCTAAGAAAATCTAAATTAATGAAAACAGGTTCCACATTCATGAACTACTCAAATGCTCTTAACATGGTCATTCTTCCCAAATTGATCTGTAGATTGTTGTGATCCCTATCAGAATTCTAACAGAATTTGATAATTTATTTTGATGGAAACTGATAAAAGAATTCTGAAATTTATATGGAAATGCAAAGAAATCATAATGACCAAAACAATTTTGAGAAACACGAGTGAAGTGGAAAATTGCTTTTTATAATTTCAAATTTTATTTTAAAACTATAGTACAGTAGGTAGAATTTTAAGATGGCAAACATAACCTTTGTCCCCTCCTCTCTTTGCTCTCATGATTGTGTTATGGTATATAATCAAAAGATTATCTGGATAGGTTCAATCTAAGGACATGAGATAAATAGAATTTTTTTCTGGCTGGGAACAAAAGATGAAGTTAAGAGACATTTGAAGCATGGAAACGATTAAACACACCATTTGTGACTTGGAAGATGGAGGGAACTTGAAGCTAAGAATAGACTGTGGCCAACAGCATAAAAATTAAGATTTAAGTCCTACATCCCAAGGAACTCTGTTTCTGTCAAGGGTCTGCATGAGCATGATCAGATTCTTTCTTAGAAATTTTAAATTAGAGCCCAGCTGAATTCAGTCTTATGAGAAACCAAACAGAGAACCTCACCAAACCTGCTTGTACTCCTGACCTATAGAACTGTGGACTACTGATTTTATAATATTTTAAGGTTCTCCATTTGTGGGAACTTGTTATACAGAAATAGGCAACAAAGGCACCCAGTATTCAAGACAGTACAGTATCACACTAATGGCAGACATACAGACCCGAGGAACAAAATTTTGAGTTCAAAAACAAACCTTAACAAATATGGTTAGTTGGCTTTGTAGATGCTAATTTAATTAGATGAGGGAAGAACAATCTTTTCAACAATGATGATGAAATAAATAGACACTTAAAAACAAGATTTAGATCCTTATGTAGTTAGACCCTTACTTTGCACCATGAACAAAAATTAACTTCAACATTATTCTGATATTCAAGAAACTTGTATTGAAAAATTGGAATTTTTTTTCATCACATCATTTTCACTGGCTTGTTAAATATTTTGCTTGTCAATATGTTTTACCATTATTATATTTGTCATAGCCATTTGTTTTCTCAGATAACTATAATTACTATAGACCAGTTTGGTACCAATATATGAAAGAAGGGATCAGACTCTATACACTTCTTTGACAGTCCTGGATACTTACTTATTCCAGATTTTCAAATCAAGCTTAACTAATAGTTATAATTACTTGTGAAATTCTTCTGATTCTTACCTGTATATTTGAAAAATAAAATTCTTAAAGTTGTATAGTTACAGTTTTGGATTCTGTTTGTCCCTTAACATATTTTGGTATTTTCTATTTTGGCACTTAACTATTGGCTACAGTAGTGTTCTGTTAGATAAATATGTTTTAATCATTTCAGTATAGCTGGCAATGAAGATTTAAACTCTGGTTTTAATAGTTGAATCTTGGAAATTGTAATTCCTCTTTGTGCCAAAAAACTTCTAATACATATCATAAAATTTAGTTAACTCACCACAAATGGCTGGTAGGCATATGCTCTTTAAAAAAACGGAAAAAAAAATCTTAAGACTGGATTTTTACCCCCTTAGGATTTTGGGCAGTTTTTTTCACCTTTGGGTTTTTGGAAGATGAAAACATAAAGTAACTAATTTTTATTTTCCGTTATCTACTGCTATTTAACAAACTATACTCCACAACTAGGTTGTAAATGGCATTGAGAAAAGCTGAGTGGCTTTTCTGCTGACCTTGCCTGTGGTCACTCATGAAGCTGCATGGAACTGGCATTATAGCTATGACCCTGGCATGGCTGGGCCTTTTTCTGTCTCTTCATGTTTACTCATGGCCTGCCTGTGGCTCCATGTAGCCCTTGTATGTGACTCATCAAGAAGGAGGTGAACTTCTTACCAAAAGGCTCATGACTCTCAGAGCACAAAAATGGAAGCTACTAGGTCTTTTTACAGATAAGACTCAGAACTTGCCACGTATTAGTTAGAATGAACAACTTGGCCAGATTAGATTTAAGGTGTAGTCTTTGGAGGCTGCCAGTGTAACAGACTATCACACATGCTGTCTCAGTCATTTTAATTTGCATTCCTCAGATTACTAGTGGAGTTGAACATCTTTTCATATGTATCTCCTCAAATTCTTTTCCAAGTTTTGTCCACTTTTGTTTTTTAAGTAGTTGATCTTTTCATATTGATTTATAGACATTCTTTATATAATCTGGATGTTAAACATTTGTTGGTTGTATGTGTTACAAACATCTTTGACCGATTTATGGCTGATTCACTGTTATGGTGTTTTTGATGAATGGAGGTTCTTAATTTAATGGTAGTTTAATTTATCAATCTTTTGTAGTTTGTTTTTTGAGTCCTTCCCTTTTCCAAGGCATAAAATATTGTACATTGTCTTCTAAATGTTTTATAGCTCTGTCTTGTATATGCAGGTTTCTAATTCACTTAAAATTGATTTTGGGGATTAGTGTGAAGCAAAGCTCTCTCTATATATAGATAGGTAGGTAGACACACACACACACACACACACACACACACATTTGGTCATATGTAGCCCTTCTTTACACCATTTTTGTCATTATTGTTTAATTCCAATGTTATTTGTCCCTCTTTCCAGGATCTCTTTTACTTTGCTAAAGCAGTAATGGAGCAGTGCTGAGGGGAAATGCTCCTAACAGGAAACTAATTTGTAATTGAACATTTCTAAAAAAATGTGATTGAATAGTTGTAGTTCTGCTGTGAGGGGATAACACTTGAGTTGTGACCTCAGATATTATAATCTAACCATGTAAGGGGCCAGGGAATGAATGTTCCTGGCAGCAGCAACAAGAAATATCCCATCAATGGGAAGAAAGAGGCACTTAGAAAGGTAGTTAAAATGAAAAGCTGAATGAGAAAGTCATTATTCAAAATGAAGTAAACTAAAAACAAGGTATGCTTCTGAGAGGATGAAATATTAGAAAGGCGATTCCTTTGGCGTCTACATTTAAAACACTTTATTTCAAGTATCTGGTTTTGTGACCATAGACTAGCATCTTTCTTTGTATGAATCTAGTCACATATCCTGTGTCTTCAGTGACAAGTATTTACATATTTTGTTTGTAGACTTGCAATTTTTAGCATATATCTGTAAACAAAACTTGAATGATCCAATCTCTGCAAAGAATACAAATGCTAAAACCTTGATGATATGAAAGAAAAAGCACTGTTAATATTTGAATACTGAAGAGGAGAAGAGGTGAAAGGAGTGTCTGATACTGATTTTCTCATTTTAAAGAATGGAGGTTGAGAATGGCGCACGCCTGTAATCCCAGCAGGAGGCTGAGACAGGAGGATCCCGAGTTCAAAGCCAGCCTCAGCAATGGCGAGGCACTTAGCAACTCAGTGAGACCCTGTCTCTAAATAAAATACAAAAAAGGGCTGGGGATGTGGCCCAGTGGTCGAGTGCCCCTTTCAATCCCCGGTACCACAAAAAAAAAAAAAAAAAAAAAAGAATGGAGGTTGAAGAAACATGTTCTAAAATGACAAATCAAGTAGATATTATAATTATTCAGACTTTTTTTTTTTTTTTTTTTTGTACCGGGCATTGAACTCAGGGGCACTTGAGCACTGAGCCACATCCCCAGCCCTATTTTGTATTTTATTTAGAGACAGGGTCTCACTGAGTTGCCTAATGCCTCACTTTTGCTGAGGCTAGCTTTATACATCAGTATTAAAGACCTACCAAAGAGCAACTTTAAAGAAGGTAGTAAAAGTGAGGTAAATTCTGTCCGAGTGAGGAAAACCCTGGGTTTTGCCTAATAAATATGTAGGTGTAATTGAAGAAGCAGAGGTCTAAATGTAAACATACTAGAGTTGTAGCAGTTACACTAAAACTCAAAACTGGAGAAGAGGGTGTAATTACCTCTGGGGAGTGAAGGTAGGAGTAAGGGACACAGACTTTTTTTTTTTTTCCTTTTATTTCTTTCTGTAACTATCTCTAATCTGTGTTCATTTATTACTTGGCAAATTATGCAAACATAAGCTAAAGCTTTGGCTCTGTGGTGGAAGAACTAAAACAATTATGGAACACTGAGGAATATCAAAGCCAGCTAGACATTTAAGATAGACTTACATATACTATCTAGTTTATTAAACCAATTATGAACTTTTTATATCAAGAAAAATGATCAGAACATTCAAGAAATATGGGATAGAATAAAAAGACAAAATTTAAGAGTTATTGGGATAGAGGAAGGCGAGAGTTGAATGACTAATTTATTCAATGAAATAGAAGCAGAAAATTTTCCACACATGAAGAATGAATGGGAAAACCAAATTCAAGAGGCTTACTAGACAACAAATGTACAAAATCATGACAGATCCACACCAAGGCACATTATAATGAAAATGCCTAACATACAGAATAAGGAGAGAATATTAAAAGCCACAAGAGAAAGGAATCAGATTGTATTTAGGGGGAAACCAATTAGATTATGTGCAGATTTTTCAACCCAGACCTTAAAAGCTAGAAGATAGTGGAACAATATATGTCAAGCTCTGATAGAAAATGGATGCCAACCAAGAATCTTATATCCAGCAAAATTAAGCTTTAGATTTGAGGATGAAATAAAAACCTTCCATGATAAGCAAAAGCTAAAAGAATTTACAACTCGAAAGCCTGCACTACAGAACATCCTTGGTAAAATATTCCATGAAGAAGAAATGAAAAACAACAATGAAAATCAGCAAAGGGAGAGATTAAACTAGAGGAAACACTAATCAAAGGAGAAACTAAATCAAGTTAAATACCAAAACAAAAAAAAAAAAATCTAAATGTAAACATACTAGAGTTGTAGCAGTTACACTAAAACTCAAAACTGGAGAAGAGGGTGTAATTACCTCTGGGGAGTGAAGGTAGGAGTAAGGGACACAGACTTTTTTTTTTTTTCCTTTTATTTCTTTCTGTAACTATCTCTAATCTGTGTTCATTTATTACTTGGCAAATTATGCAAACATAAGCTAAAGCTTTGGCTCTGTGGTGGAAGAACTAAAACAATTATGGAACACTGAAGAATATCAAAGCCAGCTAGACATTTAAGATAGACTTACATATACTATCTAGTTTATTAAACCAATTATGAACTTTTTATATCAAGAAAAATGATCAGAACATTCAAGAAATATGGGATAGAATAAAAAGACAAAATTTAAGAGTTATTGGGATAGAGGAAGGCGTAGAGCAAAGGAATGACTAATTTATTCAATGAAATAGAAGCAGAAAATTTTCCACACATGAAGAATGAATGGGAAAACCAAATTCAAGAGGCTTACTAGACAACAAATGTACAAAATCATGACAGATCCACACCAAGGCACATTATAATGAAAATGCCTAACATACAGAATAAGGAGAGAATATTAAAAGCCACAAGAGAAAGGAATCAGATTGTATTTAGGGGGAAACCAATTAGATTATGTGCAGATTTTTCAACCCAGACCTTAAAAGCTAGAAGATAGTGGAACAATATATGTCAAGCTCTGATAGAAAATGGATGCCAACCAAGAATCTTATATCCAGCAAAATTAAGCTTTAGATTTGAGGATGAAATAAAAACCTTCCATGATAAGCAAAAGCTAAAAGAATTTACAACTCGAAAGCCTGCACTACAGAACATCCTTGGTAAAATATTCCATGAAGAAGAAATGAAAAACAACAATGAAAATCAGCAAAGGGAGAGATTAAACTAGAGGAAACACTAATCAAAGGAGAAACTAAATCAAGTTAAATACCAAAACAAAAAAAAAAAAAAATGGCTGGGAATATAAATCATGTCTCAATAATAACCCTGAATGTTAATGGCCTAAACTCACCAATCAAAAGACACAGACTTTCTGATTGGACTAAAAGAAAAGACCCAACAATATGCTGTCTCCAAGAGACTCTTCTTTCTTTTTAAAAGCCTTTAAAAGTCCTCTCTTTCCAGATGACTGTCTTCTCAAAGAGGCCTTCGATTCACACCCCCTGTTTCAGCCTCATTTTAAGTAATATTCATTGTTTTCAGTTCTGAGCTAACACCTTATCAGCCTCCTTCTAAATTAGGATTCTGCTTTGTTCTATAGTAAATTGGTTACCAGTTGTTCACCTACTTCCCAGAACAAAGCTTGATTTGTACATTTTCCTTTCCTTTATGAATGTATTGTGCACACGCACATACACAGAGACCTGTTGTGTATACCCATACACAACACCTGTATGTATCTACTTTTTTATATTCCTTTTCTGTTACTTCTTTCCCCCAATCATCTCACCCCTAGCACTAGGGATTGAAACTAGGGGGCTCTCTCACTGAGCTATACCCCCAGCCTACACCCAACCTAGTTTTTGTTGTTGTTACATTTAGAAATAGGATTTTGCTAAGTTGCCCAGGTTGACCTCCAATTTATGAACCTCCTGAATCAGCCTCCTGAGTAGCTGGGATTATAGGTGGCCACCACTGCATCCAGCCTTGCCACTCCTATACTATAAAATTTTTATAAGTATCACAAAAAGCAATTTTAATAGCAAAGAATTGCTGCTAAATTAGTAAAGCAATCAAATGAGGTGATTACTCTTAAAATTGTGTACACGATGAAACTGTTTTGTTGTATTCTTACTCATTCTTAACTATGCCTTGTGGTATGTCAAATTATTCAATTAGGAAAAAACCCGAGGTAAATGTATCTGTGTTCCATCTCTCCTTTCCTTTGGGGTATAGGAAAGTTCTCCTTTCACTAATGGTTTTCAGTGAGATTAAATTAGCATTTTTCTTTTTTTTGTTTTTTGTTTTTTGTGAAACGTAACTGTGCATCATCTACTGGAGCAGAAGAGCCTATTGTTTAGGGAGAAGTTGGTTATAATGACAATAATAATTACTGTTTTTTATTGCTCATTTTCCTATGCCATTTGCTTTACAAACATTTTGATTTATTCTCAAAATACCATAAATGATTAAATAGCTATTATAAATAAAGTTCAGTAACTTGTCCAATATTACATTTGGTTTTTGGCACACTATCCAAAACTTTGTCTACTCAAAAATCCAGTTTTTACCTTGTTAGGCTTATACTTATTTTAATAGCAACAGCAATAAGAATGATAGCCTGCAGTTAAATAGCACTTACTCTGTTCTAGATACTATATTACACTCTATATGTATGTTGACATATTTCTCACCTTACCTTTATGAGTTAAACACCATTATTATCCTCTATTATGAGGTTAGAAATATTAAATAACTTACTCAAACTCAATCACTTAAAGTTATAATGCGCGGAGCCAGGATTCTAACAGAGTTCTTTAGTTGTTATTGTAGTAGATGAGAATTTTATATTTGTTTTAATTGATTACTGAGTCTGTTAAAAGGACTCTAAACTTTAAAAACAGTAAATAAATAGTTATTTTTTTTCCAAGCTCAGAGAAGGTAATGTGAAAATAAACATCTTATTATAGCTTAAGATTTCTGCTTAGTCTACCAGCCCTTGCCAAGAAAAAGTGAACAAATGCTGGTGGAGGAAGAAGGAGGAAAGGGGTATGTTCTGTATTTCTACATTAGAGTTCTGGCATTAACACCTGCAGATTGAGAAAGAGCTAAAGAATTTTCTTTGAAGTATTTTCTTTATCTTGCTGTACACTTTAAAGTTGTTTCTAATTCCAAGATAGAATAATGTGTACTTCATGCAGTCTTTACTATATCAGGAGGCAAGGTCATGTCTGAGCTGAAAGGTGGAAGGAACCTTCCTAACAACATTGTAAAGGTGCCAAAAGAGCCCCAGATTGTGGACTTTCAGATACCTCATTATGAGAAAAAGAAAACATAAGCTATTTAAGCCAATGGATTTCTCTTTCCTTATAGTGTTTCTAATTATCTAAGACGATTCATTTAGAAAATGGTAGTCATAAAGATTAAAATAGTTAAAATGTAAATTGTCACAAAGCCATAGGCCCTAAAACGAATAAGGAAAAACTTACCATAATATATTTGGGCCAAGAGACATTTTGTGGAATGTCTACCTGGTGAAGTGGAAGAATATAAAACCTGGCAAAATATCAAAATTGCTGACTACAGACATCAATTTGCCTATTATTGAGAAACTGAAAGTATCTTAAGAGACGTTCATATCATTTTGTGAATCTCATTTTGTTGAGGCACTTTTCTGTCAGTGTTATGATGTGTATATTCTGGTGCCAGAATTTGTTCACTTAAACATCACTACGTCTATGGTTATCTTGGATCCCATAGGGACTTAACAAATTGCTTTTGCCTCCATTGCCTGTGGTTGCAGATCTACTAACAGGAAGGTGATTGAGGTAAGCTACATTTACTTGTGGAAGAGTACCAGGTAATGTTGATTTGTCTCTTTGAGATCCTTCTCTAATTGTGCGGGTGATATCAAAGCTAAAATATTATATCTAGCCTTGGAATCTGATTAAAACAATGTTGTCATTTGAGATACCACACTGAGATTTAAGGGACTAGAATATGGTAATAATTGACAGACACAAAAAATGAAAAAATTCAACATAATATGAAATTGCCTCATGCCCTCAAGAAAGCGGAATTTATTATGTTCATGCTAGTTTTAGTTGTCACAGAGCAATGGCATATTCAATTAAATTATAGGTAATCTATAAGTAGTTATTTGTGGAATATGGGAAGTTTAGTGCACCTGTAAATTTACACCTGTGATAAGCTGGTTCTCACTCAGAATTTAAGAGGTAAAAAACACCCCCTAATCTTCTAACATATGTCTTCTAATCCATTCCATTGCAATGTTAGGAAATTGTATATTAGTAAAATATATGGACTCTACCTGAAAGGACTTCAGTCTTAAAAAGGAAACAGTAAATATATACCTGATCTGTCCACTAATACCTAGCATAACCAAAATAGAACTCTTGATTTCATTCCCAAACCTACAACTTTCTCATCTACCCAGCTCATTAATTGGTACTCTCATCTTCCCATTGCTCATAAGTGATTCTTTTTTCTGCTATCTCAGATCCAGTCCATCAACACATCTAGTCCATTCTTTCTTCTAAATATATTCCAATTCCTACTATTATCACCGTTATTGTTCTCACCCTAATCCAGGTGCATTTTTCACCTGGAATAACTGGAGTGAAATAAAAATCTGTATTCATAAAAAATTGTGTGTGTTTATAGTAGTTTTATTAATAATCACAAAAAAATCCAAATGGCTATTCTCAGCAAAAGAAAATATAAGTAAAAAGGAACAAACTTTGATACACAACTACATTCATGAATCTCAAATGTATTGTGCTAAGTGAATGAAGCCAGACTCAAAAGGTTATATGCTATGTAAGTCCATTTATGTGACATTCCAGAAAAAGAAAATGCAGAACCAGAAATAAGTCAAGGGCTGAGGTTGCAGTAGAGGTTAATTCCAAAGGAGCATGAGGCTATTTTTAGTAGGACGGAATTATTTTTGTGTGTTTCTGGGTGTTGCTTGGAACTGAACCCAGGGCCTTGCATATACTAAGCATTCACTCTTCATTTAAGCTACATCCCCAACCAGTTACCTTAATTTTTATTATGATTACCCAACTGTGTTAGTTTTTCAAAACTTGAAAAACCATATCCTAAGAAGGATGAATCTTACATGTAAATTGTACCTTAGTTTGGAAAATAATGAATGAGTTATTAGTAATAGCAAAAGATTGTGTCAGTCAGGTTTCATGTGAGAAACAAACCATTTTTAGGTATTTTGATCATGAAACAATTTAACTCTATAAAATAAGTGTATATAAAAGCTTTGATACTATGGCTTCATAATATAGTTTAAGGTGTGGTATTGTGATGCCTCCTGCTTCACTCTTCTTGCTAAGGATTGCTTTGGCTATTTGGGTCTTTTTGGTTTTCCAAACGAATTTCAAGATTGCTTTTTCTAGTTCTATGAAGAATGTCATTGGGATTTTAATAGGAATTGCATTAAGTCTATATAACACTTTTGATAGTATGGCCATTTTGACAATAATAATTCTGCCTATCCAGAAGCATGGGAGGTCTTTCCATCTTCTAAGGATTTCTTCAGTTTTTTTTTTCCCCAGTGTTCTGTAGGTTTCATTGTAGAGCTCTTTCACCTCTCACCTCTTTTGTTAGATTGATTCCCAAGTATTTTAATTTTTTTGAGGTTATTATGAATGGGGAAGTTTTCCTAACTTCTCTTTCAGTAGATTCATCACTGATGTATAGGAACTCAATTGATTTATGTGGATAGATTTTATGGAATTTTGTAGATCTTCTAAATATGTAATCATGTCATTGGCAAATAGTGGTGGATTGAGTTCTTTTTTTCCTATTTGTATCCCTTTAATTTCTTTCTCCTGTCTAATTGCTCTGGCTAGAGTTTCAGTGACATTGTTGAATAGAAGTGGTAAAAGAGGGCATCCTTGTCTTGTTCCAGTTTTTAGAGGGAATGTTTTCAATTTTTCTCCACTTCGAATGATCTTGGCCTTAGGTTTAAAATATAGATAGACATTAAATTATACTACAGAGCCATAGTAAGAAAAAAGGCATGGTATTGGCACCAAACAGACACATAGATCAATGGTACAGAATAGAAGACACAGAGAGAAACCCACATAAATGCAGTTATCTTATAAAACACAAAGGCACCAAAAACATTCACTGTAGAAAAGATAGTCCACTCAACAAATGTTGCTGGGAAAATTGGAAACCCATATATAATAAAATGAAATTAAACCCCTATATCTGACTATGCACAAAACTCAATTCAAAGTAGATCAAAGAATTAGGCACTAGAACACAGAACCTGCACCTAATAGAAGAAAAAGTAGGCCCAAATCTTCACCATGTCAGCTTAGAATTTCCTTAACAAGACTCCTAAGCACAAGAAGTAAAGTAAAAAATTAATAAATAGGATTGTATCAAACTAAAAAGCTGCTTCTCACCAAAGGAAACAATAACATTAACAGAGCCTACAGAATGGGAGATAATCTTTACCACCTCCACCTCAGAGCATTAATCTCTAGTATAGAAAAGAACTCAAAAAAACTAATAACCCAATCAATAAATGGGCTAAGGAACTGAGTAGACATTTCACAGAAGAAGAAATACAATCGATCAACAAATATATGAAAAAATGTTCAACATCTCTAGTAATTAGCGAAATGCAAACCAAAACTACTCTAAGATTTCATCTCATTCCAGTCAGAATGGCAATTATCAAGAATACAGACAACAATAAATGTTGGCGAGGATGTGGGAGGAAAAGTACATTCATACATTGCTGGTGAGACTGCAAATTGGTGAAACCACTATGGAAAGCAGTATAGAGATTCCTCAGAAAACTTGGAATGGAACCACCATTTGACCCGCTACCCCACTCCTCCTCGCTATATACTCAAAGGACTTAAAATCAGCATACTACAGTGACACAGCCACATCAATGTTGATAACAGCTCTGCTCACAGTAGCTAAACTATGGAACCAACCTAAGTGCCCTTCAGCAGATGAATAGATAAAGAAACTGTGGTATATATACACAATGGAATATTATTCAGCCTTAAAGAAGAATGAAATGATGGCATTTGCAAGTAAATGGATAGAGCTGGAGAATATCATGCTAAATGAAATAAGTCAATCTCAAAATACCAAAGGCTGATTGTTTCCTGTGCTATGAGAATACTATTTCACAATAATGTGGAGGTGGAGCTAAGAAAGAATAGAGTTACTTTGGATTAGGCTGAAGGGAGGGGAGGCATGGGGGTAACAATAGTAGCATTATTACCCTATGTGCATATATGACTACATGACCCATGCGATTCTATATCATGTACAACCAGAAGAATGAGATGTTATATTCCATTTATGTAAGATGTATCAAAGTACATTCTACTATGATGTATAACTAATTAGAATAAATAGAAATTTGAAAATAAAAAAAGTTTTGAAAGGGCTGAAGAAGCAGGTTCTAGGTTAGACATCCAGTAATTACCTCAGAACAACAGAATTAATACGCTGAGATAACACTGGAGCTCTGCTGAAATTAGGAGCAATCCAATTCCTGCTGCCATAACTTTCTGAAAACCCAGGAAACTAATAATAGACTCCAATCTATGAGATGTAGGGGTTAGGAAGCCAGATCTTCAAATCCCTGGTGATCTGCTACAACTGCTGTTACTTAGAAAACTGCTACTCTCAGAAAACTGAGAGGTATTCCCTGGGATGTCACAGCAGGAGAAAATTCTCATGTTTTAACCTTTGCCTTGCCAGAAGAAACACGAAAAAGACATCTCGAAAATTATGTGAGATAGGCAAAACCCAGGGGCCATGGCTGCAAAGGAGTCCACAGTATGTGATTTGTAGCTTTCCAAATTTTACACTTAAATGGAGGGTGAGATGAGGGTGGAGTGAGTTAAGCCTCAATAGTCAGCATGGAAGCTGAATTTCCATTAATAAGAGACTGTTTAAATAGATCATGGTGTGTTATACAGTAGATGAAGATTTACCCAGGTGGTGTGTGTTCCATAAGCCAGAATGTAATTGCAGTCTTGCATGTAGGTTAATAAATACAAGACATTTAAATGTTGAACTCTTAAATCTAGCCTACCAAAGCCAATATCTATATTGCATTTTCGGTAATATTGCTTTTAAATTTGTGTTGCAAACATTGCTATTTCTTTAAAAATAGTTAAATAGCTTTTCTTTTGCAAAATTAATTTGAAATATCACAGAACAAGTTATAGTTCTTAATATCCAAAACACTGTGCATAAAGTTAGAAAACCTAGACTTTTTCAAAATGATAAATAATATAAAATACCTCTGAGAGTTTTTTAATGTGCAGAAAATTAGCTACAGATAAACGACCAAGTTTATATGAAATCAGTGGCAAGTATATATAGTAGAACACAATCTTATCACTTGACTGTGAATTACAAAAATTGCCTTCCAAATGGTGTATGGATCATCTTCCACAAAGGAATGGCCTGATGACATCCTTTCGGTTTCGCCTGCTAGAACTAGTTTGCATGTTTATGGTCTGTATTCCGGTGTGTACATACACATACAGGAATGGGTTCTGGTAGACTCATTGGAAATTAGAGCTCCAGAGAAAAGTATTTTCATCTATGTACAAATTTTTTTTTTTTTTTTTCCCAGTGCTGGGATCTAACCCAGGGCTTTGTGCATGCTAAGCAAGCACTCTACCACTGAGCTATACTCTCAACCCACGTGTCTTGTGTTAAGTTCTGTATTCTCTCACCCTCACAAAATAAAGTTCAACTTGCAAGTATTTTTAAATAAAAAAATAAGCAATTTATTTTATAAGTGTATAAGCAATGAGATTACTGTGAATTGCTTCAGAAGCTAAATGACCAGACTTCCTCTAACAGATTTTAATTATTTTTATAGTTTTTCTCCAATTAAGACTCAAAGTAGCCATTTAAAGTAAACTAAAACAGCTTTTTCATCTTCATTGCAAACTTCAGACCCTAAACAAAGCATGAAGCTGGGCAGTGCACTGTTTAATTTTCAAATTGGATTTTTCATTATGTTTTATGATAACTTTTTATTTGTATCAAGTTGCATCTCAACCTTCTGTTTAGACTCAAGAAGATTTATGGCAAATGATCTGGGTGCTTATTTGGACAAACAAATGCAATAAATCAGCTTACTCTTTCAATAAAATGTTATTAATAGAACACATTATTCTGTTCAATATTATGTTATCTTTAAAATTAAGCAGAACATTAGTGGCGATGAAAATAGTTTCAATCAATACACTCCTGTAATGAAACCTATTGTTTGAGAAACTTTTCTTTTCAAGAAGGAAAAATGCCTTTAGCACAACTACCAAATTCTCTAGAAATGCCTTTCATAGCTTCTTAAAAAACGAAACGAAACAAAAAAAAAACCACTGGTAGGATTTCTTTGCATTTGTTTTGATGTTAAGAAGGTAGTTTCTTGAAAACTTAAGCAGATAGAGCATGAATGTTCCTTACATGCTTTTTGTTTAATTGAGGAATTTAGTTGACACTTGACCTAGCAGGAAGCCAAGTATATGCCTCATTGAAATTGTCAGAGAGGATTTTAAGAAAGGCAGAACTTCTGGAAAGACTAAGAAGTATAACTGCCGATTTCTCTTCTGATCTGATAGGATTCCTGCTTAATCTTAATGAATGAAAA
The DNA here is from genome assembly GCA_025594165.1 of Tamias sibiricus. NCBI lineage: Eukaryota > Metazoa > Chordata > Mammalia > Rodentia > Sciuridae > Tamias > Tamias sibiricus. The sequence continues at coordinate 46,260,702 of CM046671.1, read as the reverse complement.
TGAGTAATTTCAGATACAGAGGATAGATTTTAATGTTTCAAAACTCATATACCATGAATGAAAATTTACTGAGATCAGAGCCCTGGTTTAGATTGTCAATGACCCTCTATTTTTCCAGTTGAAATTTTAGAATTATGGCTTTAAAATTAAAGGTGGCTGAAGTATCAGGATAGTATTGCATTCTATATGACCTACATGATCACTTTGGAAAACTGAAGCTTGGCAGGTGCTTCTGTTGCCCTTAAGATAACAAAATACCTTTGAAGAAGGCTGCTGTTTAATAATACAACCTGAAAATTCAAGACCCTTGGATGTTAAATTGCACATATCTTCCAGGGAAAAACTCTAAAATAGTTTATTAGAGATACTTTTGCTTGACACATTGTATTGTCACATGGAAGTTTAAAGAATGTGGAGACTTGTCAGAGTTCCAAATTTACTTCCTTACCTTCTGCTATTTTCTATTTTTTAATCTAAATTTAAGAAATAGAGATGTTATCTTACTGTGGTTTTGTTCCCATTGAGTTATAAATAAATTGTTGTTTGGGGAGATGAGGATTATGTTAAGGTGAAAAATATTTATGAAAATACAAGCCATCATTGTACATTCTCTTGGCTTAAGATAGAGTTTCCATAGCCCATCAGGCTAATAATTTGAGCATATTGCTGTACAACTCTAATAGCAAACAAATGAGCTCTACACTCACTGAATACTACTACTGATGTTTTATACACAGCCACACTCTCTTTTTTCTGTACTTTAAATGCAGATAATTGTCATTTTATTTCATACCAGAGGGAGACTGCTTTAGAATTCGCATTGCAATTTTACTACACTAGAAAGTAGTAAACTTTATGCTAGCTTTTACCTTTCTTAGTTCCTCTTCAAAGCTTTTAAATATTACATTTATGAAGGACAATTCATTTTTTATGTTATTCATATGTATGGAGCCTGTGAATCATTTTGTTTATTTTCTGTATAGCTAACCATGATTATATGTGGACACTTTGGCAGAGAAGGACAAGGAACAACTAATTAATTGGTTATCTCTGCTAAGTCTTTTTTTTTCCCCACTTTTTCCAACATTTTAATATCATCTAGGTTTATAAGGGATATTGATCTGTAGTTTTCTTGGGATGATTTTATCTGATTTTGATATTAGAGTGACTCTGGCTTCACTAAATGAATTGGAAATTGTTTTCTCATTTTATTTTTGTCTCCAAAGTCAATTTCTTTTTGTCTTTTTTTTTTTTTTAATGGTTGGTAAAATTCATCACTGAAGCCATCAGGAATGAAGTTTTCTTTTGAGAACATTTTTAATTACTACTTCAGTTTCTTTTATTTACATTGGAGTATTTACATTTTCTGTTTTGTCTTTTCTCAGTTTGATAGTTACTGCCCTTCATAGAACTGGTCTATTTCATTTAAGGTGTTGCATATAAAACATTTGTAGTATTCCTTTATTATCTTAATGTGTATGGCCTCTGTGTCTGTGGCACATTTTCATTTTTGATTTTGATCATTTACATAATTTTTCTTGATTAAACTTAATTGATTTTTTTTAACAAAGCAGTTTGTATCATTTTTTGTTGTTGTTGTTGTTGCTTATTTTCTGTTTATTTCTGCCCAGGTTTATTTTTTCTTCCTTCATCCTATTTTATTTTAACTTGTTATTTCTTTTTCTAACTTGCTAAAATGGACATTTAATAGTTGCTTTGCAACTTAACTTATTTTCTAATAAGTCATGTGCCAAATAATGATGTTGCAAAATGACAGGCCACATATGCAACAACACTAGACATGTAAGATTATATCACCCAGGCATGTCATGGCCAACTTAGTGTAAGTACATTCTGATTTTCACACAAGGAAATTGCCTAGCAATGCATTTCTGTCATTAAGCAAAGGATGACTACTAGCATTTAAAGCTACAGATTTCCCTCTAAGGATTCTTTAGCTGTATCCCACATATTTTGCTTGTTTTTTTTTTTTTTTTGGGGGGGGGTATTTCAAAATATCCATTATTTTAATATATTCATTATTTATTTTCTGAACAGTTTATAATCATTTACAAGATTCTTAAGTTATCAAATCTTTTCAGGTTTCTCAGATGAATTTGTCACTTATTTTTAAGTTAATTCCCTCGTCAGAAAACATACTTCCAAGTTCTTAAAATTATTAGTGTGCCTTTTTTAGACCCAACAATATGGTTATCTTGGTAACTATTTCATGTGCATGTAAAAATAATCTGTAATTACTGGACATAATATTTTCTCTCTCTTCATATATATAAATATTTGTATTATTTATAAGTTTATCAATATTTATGTGTATTTGTGTGTGATATGAATCACATGCAAATATCTACCAAATATGTGTAATATGTATCATTGTAATATGTATTACATATAACATTACATGTAATATATAATTCATTTACATAAACATATACTCATACATTTATATATTATAACAACATATTACATATAATATATTGTATGTAGTATAAAGATATGTAATATATCAACATTATGTATTATATTTAATATTATATATTGTATTAGCATATTACATGTAATGTATTACATGTAAATATTCATATACATATTTTATTTTCTAGGTGCTGTAAGTTCTTTCATAAAACTATTCATATTTGGTCTACTTTTTCCATCAGTAAATAAAAGAGAACTTAAAATTTTCAACTATGATTATGGGGTTATTTTTCCTTTTATTTCTGTCCATCTTTTCACTGCACATCTTGAGTTTCTGTTGTTAGATACATTTACGTTTAGGATTGTTGGGACTTTGGGTGAATTAATTTTTTTATCATATTTAAACATTGCATCTTTATTTCTGATATTATTATTGCTTCTTCAGAAGTATACCTTATATGACATGAATATGGCACTCCAGCTTTCTTATCATTAGTATTTACAAAATACTTTTTTTTTTATCCTACTATTACCCTATAATTTCTTTATAAAGGGTTCACATAGTACATAATCAGGCTTTAGTTTGTAATCCAGTGAGACAAATCTCTGGCTTCTTACTGGAGTACTTAGATTCTTTGTATTTGACGTACATATCAACTTGATGGTTTTAAATTTACCATCTTATAATTTATTTTCTAGCTTTCATTCATTTTTTCATTGTTTTTCTTTAGTTCTTCCCACCTTCCTTTCACTTACAATTTTAGTGTTCAATAACTAAAGATTGTTATCTTTGTTTTAGTTTTGGTAGTTTCTCTAGGGTATGCAATAAGCATTTAAAAAAAATATTTGTTTTTTAGTTTTAGGTGGACACAATATCTTTATTTTATTTTTATGTGATGCTGAGGATAGAACCCAGTGCTTCATGCATGCTAGGCAAGCACTCTATCACTGAGCCACAACCCTAGCCCGCAATTTGCACTTTTAAAAGTCTATCTTAGGGCTGGGGTTGTGGCTCAACGGCAGAGCGCTCGCCTCGCACGTATGCGGCCCGGGTTCGATCCTCAGCACCATGTAAACATAAAATGCATTGCATTGTGTACAACTAAAGTAAATAAATAAATATTTTGTTAAAAAAAAGTCTATTTTAAAATAACATTTTACCATAATCTTAGTGTATAATGTATAATCCTACAACAGAATACTTTTCCTTCCCCATATGTTCTATTTTACGTTACGAATTCCTTAGTTTCTCATTATTATTGTATTAGACAATTTTCTTTTAAATAGGCTTTAAATATAAAAATATTGCTTATATTTTTCATTTCTAATGATTCATATTCATTTTTTGATCCATATTTCCATCCATTATTATTTATTTTTTAAATTTATTTAATTAGGTATATATGTCAGCAGAATGCATTTTGATTCATTGTATACAATTGCAGCACAACTTTTCATTTTTTTGGTTGTACATGATGTAGCATCACACCATATGTGCAGTCATATGTGTACCTAGGGTAATGATGTCCATGTCATTTGATTTCATCTCATGCCAGTCAGAATGGCAATTATCAAGAATACAGACAACAATACATGTTGGTGAGGATATGAAGGGAAAAGTAGATTCATACATTGCTGGTAAGACTGCAAATTGGTACAATCACTATGGAAAGCAGTGTGGAGATTCCTCAGAAACCTTTAAATGAATAACAAAATAACCATTTGACCCAGCTATCCCACTCCTTGGTCTATACCCAAAGGACTTAAAATCAGCATACTATAGTAACGCAGCCACATTAATGTTTATAGCAGCTCAATTCACAATAGTCAAACTGTGGAAGCAACTTATTGCCCTTCAATAGATAAATGGATAAAGAAACTGAGAATATTACTCAGCATTAAAAAAGAATAAAACTATGGCATTTGCATGTAAATGGATGGAATTGGAGAATATCATGCTAGCAAAGTAAGCCAATCCCAAAAAACCAAAGGCAGAATATTCTGTCTGATAAGTGGATGCTGATCCATAATGGGGGTGGGATGTGGCGCAGGAAAGATGGTGGAATGAGATGGATATCATTACCCTAGGTACATGTATGTATTTATTTTTTAAATTGTTTTTAGTTGTAGATGGACATAATGCCTTTATTTTATTTATTTATTTTTATGTGGTGTGGAGGGTCAAACCCAGTGCCTCACATGTGCCAGGCAGGTGCCCTTTCACTGAGCCACAACCCAGCCCCTATTTTATTTATATATGAAGATGTTTGTTTATGGTCACACAGATCTTCTGGCAATAAATTCAATTATTTTTGATTTTCTGAAAATGTTTATTTCACTCTCTCTCTTTCTTACTTTTTCTTTTTTTCTTTTGCAGTACTGGGTATTGAACTTAGGGCCTCATGTATGGTAGGCAAGTACTCTGCCACAGAACTATGTCCCTAGCCCTTACTTTAAATTTTTATAGGAAGTTTTGCTAGTTATACAGTCCTGGCTTATCAGGTGCTTTTTTCCCTTCCTTCACCACTTTTAAAAAAAATAATTTTACTTAATTTATTTATTTTTATGTGGTGCTGAGGATCGAACCCAGTGTCTCACACGTATTAGGCAAGCTTTCTATCAATGAGCCACAACCCCAACCCCTTCCTTTACCACTTTTTAAATATTGTATTATTTCTTCTCTTTTTTCTTATTTTTTTTTTAATTTTTTATTATTTATTTAATTCATCATGCACAAGTATAGTTCTTTTTACATACAACTGCTTGTATACAAAGTATATAAGTACCATTCAGATCTTCAATCATGCATTTAGGATAATGATATCCATCTCATTCAATCACCAATTTTTTTCCACCCCCCCCTTACTCCCTCCCTCCCCTCCCTTTCCGTTGACCATTCTAGTGTTCCTCTGATCCTATGTACCCCCTTCCAACAACTCTGTGAACCAGCCTCCTTATATCAGAGAAAACATTCGGTACTTGGATTTTTGAGATTGACTAATTTCACTTAGCATTATATTCTCCAACTTCATCCATTTACCTAGATGAGTGGATAAAGAAAATATGGTATATATACAAAATGGAATTTTACTCAGCAATAAGAGAGAATAAAATAATGGTTTTCTTATTTTTTAAATGAGATTCTGCTCCCTTTTATTTTTTGTTCATCTGTGGGTAATATCTTTCTTAATCTGCTCTCAAGATCTTTCTTGTAACTAGTTCTGAGCAACGTGACCATGATGTCCATTGGTGGTATTTTCTTTGTTGTTTTTCTGCTTGGGTTTCACTGAACTTCTTGGGTTTATGCCTTCATAGCTCTTTTGTTCCACAATGTTAATTAAATGTTCTACTTCCTAGTTCATCTAAACATTTTGACATTTCTATTATTCTGGTTCAGAGATACTCAAACTTTAGTGTTCCTTTCTAGCTTTTATTTCCAGACCAAATGTATTTATGACAAGAATACACCATTAGGGTACAGGAGATTATTAACCCATTAGTAACTAGGTTTCATTTATCATCCTTTAAGCATATTAGTAGATTTTCACAAAGTACTGTATCATAAAGTTGGTCCAGGAGAAATATGTGATGAACATACCTTTCCTTGGGTGGACTCAAGGTTATTTTTATTAGGGGTTAAATTAATTCTTTTAAGGAAATGCTAATGAAGCTAAAAGTTCTGCCCCAAATAACTGAACCTAGAATCAAGATCATGAACTTTGATTCCCAGCCCCACAGCCAAGACTTCAGGCAATACATCTATCTCTATGGTTCTTATTTAAATATTTACTTCACTTTTATTATTTTGGCCCCTCAAAATAAGTATTCCTTATAAAATTCCTATTATATAATAATTCAGGATTTCTTTAATTACAATCATAATAAACCTGACAAACATAACTTTCTAAATTTTCACATTTATTTTTTGTCCAATGAGATCAGGTACACTTTTTTTCCATATTATACCCAACTTCTTTGTTTTCCTAAGAATACCACTAAATTTGTATTGTAAAATATTACCATAGCATTTAAAAGATAGTTGCAGTGAGAAATTCCATTTTGAAATAGCAGGGGACATTTTCACAGCTAGAAAATTGGACAAAATATTAAGACAATTGGTTTCAAACATTGGAGAACAGGTGGTACAAGTCTGTGATTCTTGGAAGAAGGCAAACAAATACAAGGGCCCTGATTTCTGTTTAGATAAACTTTCAGGTGTGGCATATAGAGGGATATCCTAGCAGAACATGAGTCTCACTGAGTTTAATATAGAGACCAGAGTTCAGAAAGGTTGAAGTGGCCTGAAGTTGTAGGATAGAGTCCCAGAGAAGAGAACTCTGTAGAAAAAAACAATTGGTTAATCTGCACAGAGGACTGCTATGATCCTTTGTGTAGAAAATCTTAAGGACTACAAATAGCATAACTATAACTTTTGCAAGATCACAGGATAAAAAGTGTAATACTCTTTTGTTGTTGTTGTTGTTGTTGCTGTTCTTTTTAGATACACATGACGGTAAAGTGTATTCAGACATATTATACATACATGGAACATAACTTCCCATTCTTGTGGTTGTACATGATGTGGACTTACACTGGTCATTTATTCATATATGAGCATAGGAAAGTTATATGCAATGCATTTTATTCTTTTCTATTCCCATCCTTTTTCCCTTCCCTCCATTCTCCTTTGTCTAATCCAATGAACTTTTATTCTTCCCTCCCTCCATCTTATTGTGTGTTAGTATCCACATATCAGAGACAACATTTGGCCTTTGGTTATTTGGGATTGGTTTATTTCACTTAGCATGATAGTCTCTAATTCTATCTATTTACTGACAAATGCTATAATTTCATTCTTTATGGCTGAGTAATATTCAATTATGTATATGTACCTCATTTTTTTTTATCCATTCATTATTTAAAGGGCACTTAGGTTGGTTCTGTAGCTTAGCTATTGTGAATTGAGCTGCTATAAACATTGATGTGGCTGTGTTGCAATAGTAGGCTGATTTTAAGTCTTTTGGGTATAGATCGAGGAGTGGGATAGCTGGGTCAAATGGTAGTTCCATTCCAAGTTTTCTGAGGAATCTCCATACTGCTTTCCATAGTGATTACACCAATTTGTAGTCCCACCAACAACGTATGAGTGTACTTTTCCCCCTCATCCTCACCAATATTTATTGTTGCTTGTATTTTTGACAATTGCAATTCTGACTAGAGTGAGATGAAATCTCAGTGTAGTTTTAATTTGCATTTCTGTAATCACTACAGATGTTGAACATTTGTATAAGATTCTTAGAAGTACTCTTGAGAACAGGTATGGTGGCACATGCCTGTAATCCCAGCAACTTGGGAGGCTGAGGCAGGATGATCTCAAGTTTGAGGCCAGCCTCAGCAATTTAGCAACACCCTTAACAACTTAGCAAGACTCTGTCTCAAAAGAAAGTATAAAAAAGGGCTTGGAGCTAGTGGTGGCACACACCTGTAATCCCAGTGGCTCAGGAGGCTGAGGCAGAAGGATCACAAGTTCAAAGTCAGCCTCAGCAACTTAGTGAGGCCCTAAGCAGCTCAACAAGACCCTGTCTCTAAATAAAATATAAAAAAGGGTTGGGGATGTGGCTCAGTGATTAAGCACCTCTAAGTTCAGTTCCCAGTACAAAAAAAAAAAAAGTAATGGATATAAAATGTGAAAAAAGGAGGAATGGAAAAGACATGAAAAGAACTCCAAATATACTTTCCTCAGTTACATATAAACCACTAAGTCAAGACCTTTAATGAAAAAGTAATTTATATATGAAAGATATTTAATGGGAAAGAATTAGTTCTAGTATTCATTAAAGAAGGATGAATAATTGATGTTTAGGTGTCTGCCAGTCATAGCTGAGGCCAGAGGTGGGAATGAAATTATGTGCACCCCATTGTATGAAGTGAGGAAGCCAAAACATCCTAATTGATACTTCCCGGAGTCAGAATTTGTTCATGATGTCAGAAGTCATTTACTAATATGTGGTTCTCAAAAGTATGAACATCACCTGGGCACCTTTTAAAAAATGTAAATTCTCAAGTCCCACCCCATACTTACTGAAATAGAAACTCTGGAGTTGGGGCCCAGATATCTTTGCTTTAGCAAGTCCACTAGTTGAATCTCATGCAAACTAACATTTGAGAACCTCTGTGCCAATGTAATGGAAATGTCATTTATTAAACTGCTTGTGAGCCCTTTCACATGCAGAGTTTTATGAATGTTTCCCAAAATTATCTCATTGATACAGACAGAAGTATTTTCTATCAGAAGATAATCAGTGTACTTAATCACACAAATGATGGAAAACAAGAAGATTCTCTAAGATAGAAAATAAGCAAAATTTACCTTCAGGTCTTCAAGTCCCTTCTTCTTTCCTGTTTTTATCCATTCTTATATGATGTGTTTTTTTCTGTGATTGATATGTGTTGATAAGGGGATTTAAACTAATTTGGGTTTAGAGTGAGATAATGGAATATGTTGTTTTCTGTACAAATTGGTCCTTTAAGCTTAAAAGGGTTTTCAAAAAATCAGTTTGAAATGTACGAAAGTGATGCATTTTTTTTTTTTTTTTAGTGTAGCTTTTCCCTGGTTTAAGTTGCTGCTTTTTTTTTTTATTATTTTTCTTAATCCTTATGTTTTCTTTTCTCTGCTCCTCTCAGTTCTACCCTGTTACTATTTCTCCATGCCATCTCAGCTTTCTCACTTGATCTTTCCCTCAAAGCTTGTCTTCAGAGAAGAAAAATTTTGTTTACAGTCAAATTTGGGATTAAAAATATTAGGGAGGTCTTATCTTAATGGGAGCATCTTGTTTTCCCAGTAATGCCAAGAAAAAATAGTCACCCCGTTACTGAAACATTTGATTACTGATGTGCTTCGTTGCTGCTACCTTGCACCTTTGCTCAGAAAGCTGCACTGTTAAAAGAAACACAGCTGATCTGGGTGGTTTCTGGAGAGCATTGACAGATAGCACATTTGTGACATCCATGTTTAAATAGTACTAGAGAAGAAGCATATTCTTCTATCCTTATCTCTGTAAGAGAATGTTTTATTGAAGTAATAAAAGTAGGCTGACTATGGTAGATGATTAGGACTTAGCTAATAAGTCTGATAGACTCTGGGTATCTGTCCCTATTGAAGTTGTGTCAGTCTCTGTAGGTGAGATTGATTGGTGGAAATCCTTTACATACAACTTATTGGGACAGATGGTCTGTGTTGAACAGATGATGACATTTTGGCATGTATAGATATTCCATACAATTTGAGTTGATTAGTTCTTATTGACACATGGAGAAACATGAATACTGTTGCCAATATGCCTTGTCCACGCTCACAGCCACCTGCTCTTTTTATTTAAAATCATTGCCTGGGCTACCTTCCTAGTTTAAATGTCCAAGTTTGCTCTCCCTTTCCACATGAAAAGTTTCATAAGAGTCCAGGTTTATGTTGTTGTTCACACATACATGTGCACATACACATACTCTTGCAAAGGTGTTTAAGAGTGCACACACACCCCTGCAGTAAGTGTTTCAGGACAGTGCTCAATCACCAGGGTGTCTACCTTTTACAGTTTATATTTAGTCTAGATTAAGGAACTAATTTATTATTTGTACTCTTTAACCTATTGCAAATAATACAACAGCTTAAATAGTCACCCCAATCAGCCAAAATGCATCCAAAATTTATATAGTATATGATGTCACGATGATTTCAGACCCTAAATATATAATATATATATATATATATATATATATATATTATAAATATTCTTGCAGTAACTTTTTCATTTGAATTTTCATCATCACTCACTCTTAGCTGTAAAGAAAACAACATCTGGCCCACTATTTAAAGTGCTTATATTTTCTATTGTCCTTACAGTTAACTTCTTTCCAACCTGTTTTCTATAAACAATATTGTTCACTATTTACATATATAGCCAAGAGCGTATAAGGCTTTGTGTGATAAATCTCTTCCAGAATCAAATGACTTTTCAGCTAACAGACTCTAAAGGCCCATCTGAAATGAGATAAAATTGAAGTATGGCTCTTCCACATTAATGACACAGGTTGCCTATCATAGCAGATGAGATCTTGCAAAGATGGCAGAAATCCTAAGGCAAGTAGCAGACGATGTAAGGTTTTATTAGGCTCTGTCATTCACTTCACTCTTAGCCAAATGTCCCTGTTTTTATTATCTTTATGCCACTTACCAGTGACCTCCTAATTTTGTTGTTCATGTCTTTACAATAGAATATTTTGTTAGAGCAGGTGCTTTGCATTCACTGATGGTTCCACATTACTCAGAATGGTATTTTTATGTGGATTTATGCAGTCAATAAATATTAGTAAATAAATGAATAAATGTCTTTTTAAACAGATTTATTTTAAAATTTAACCATTTTAAGTGTATAATTCAGTGATTTTGGTAAATTTATAGAGTTGTATAACACACAATCCAGTTTCCTAATATTTTGATCACCTCAGAAGGATTTTTCATGCCCATTGCAATCATCCTAGTTCTGCTATTGGACTCAGGCAACCACTTACGTGCTTTCTGTATTTATGAATTTACCTTTTCTGGATGTTTCTTATTGATGGAATAATATAATGTATAACCATTTGCAATTGGTTTGTTTCTGTCGCCATCACCTTTTTTAGGTTTATTCTCATCATAGAATTTATCAGTGGTCTGTGACTTTTTATTTGTAAATGGTGTTCAATTTTGTAGATATACTACATTTTGTTTGTCCATTCACCAGTTAATAGACATTTGTGTTGTTTCCAGTCTTTTAACTACTATGAGTAATAATGCAGCGACCATTTGCAAATTGTGTTTGTAGACATGTATTCATTTCTCTTGCATACAGAGCAAGAAGCAATGTATATAGAAATACAATTGTTAGTACATAGAAATATAGTTGATGTTTATGTATTTATATTGTATCCTAGAACCTTGATGAACTTAAAGCTCTAGAAGTTTTTTTTTGTTTCGTTTGTAGATTCCTTAGGATTTTCTATATAAAGGATCATGACATCTGTGAATAAAAACAGATTTATTTTCTTTCATGATGTATGTCTTTTTTTTTCTTTGTCTAATTGCACTGAATAGAACTTTTAATGTAGTGTTAAGAGGTAAGAGTGAGCTTGCTTGTCTTCTGATATTAGTCTTTCATCATTAAGGACATTAAGTAGAACCTAGGTTATAGACACTATTGAGTTGAGAAAGTTCCCTTTCTTCCTTGTTTGTTGAGTCTTTATTGTGAATAGGTTCTGTACTTAATTTGTCAAATGCTTCTTCTCTTCCTGTTAAGATGATCATGTGTTTTATTTATTTATTTATTTTTGTTCTTCTTCTACTAACATGCCTTACAGTAGTTTCCTATGGCTTCACTTCCCAAGGTTTCTGTTGCCCACAGTCAACTGTGGTCTGAAAATATTTAATGGGAAATTCTAGAAGTAAGTAGTTCATAAATTTTAAGTTGCATGTCAACTGAGTATCATGGTGAAATCTTACACTGTCTCCTCTATCCCGCCTGTGTCATGAATCATACCCATCCATTAGTAATTTAGTAGCCATCTAGGTTATCAGATCAGTTGTTGTAGTATCATAGTATTCAAGTAACCCTTATTTTAACTTGATAAGGGCCGTGAAGCACAAGGCTAGTCATACTGGTCATTCATACATGTTAAAGAGAAGCTGAAGGTGTGTCCTTCAAATGAGAAGGTGAAGGTTTTTTATTTAATAAGGAAAAAAAATTTACACTGAGGTTGCTAAGATCTATGGTAGGAATGAATTCTCTATCCATGAAATTGTGATGTTTTGGCTTATTTTTCAAATATTTTTCTGCTCCTTCATCTCTTTACTCTTCTCTGGGACTCCCATTTCTATAAGTCATGCATCACTTAATGATGGAAATATATTCTGGGAAATGCATCATTAGGTGATTTTGTTGTTGCACAAACATTTAAGAATGCATGTATATAGACCTAAATGGTATGTAGGTCAGTTATTCAACATGACCCTTTATTCAATCAGGAGATGTAGCTGGCATCCTAATTGACATTGTGTTTTACGGTAAACATTTTTAAAAATAGGATTATACTCTAAAATAATGATAAAAAATATAGTATAGTAAATAATATAAATCAATTCATTTGTTATCAAGTATTATATATAGTACATAATTTATCTACTATGCTTTTATGACTGGCAGTGTAGTATGTTTGTTTACACCAGCTTCATCACAAACACGTGAGTATTGCATTTCACTGTGATACTATATGGTTACAACACCAGTAGGTGGTGGGGATTTTTCAACTTAATTATGATCTTATGGGATCAATGTCATATATATTTCTGTCATTGAACAAAACATAATTGTTTTAGTCAGTTTTTTCACTACTATAACTAAAAGACCTGACAAGAACAATTAGAAGAGGAAAAGTTTATTTGGGGCTGATAATTTTAGAAGTTTCAGTTTATTCAGCTCCATTCCTCAGGGCGTGAGGTATGGCTAAACATCATGGCTGAAGAGTATGGTGGAGGGAGGTGGCTCAAGACATCACACCAGGAAGTAGAAAGACTCTACTAATCAGATACAAAATATATACCTTAAAGTCATGCCCCAGTGATTTGTCTCCTCCTGGCACACCCTACCTGCCTTTAGTTACCAGTTAATCCGTATCAGGGAATTAATTCACTGATTGGACTAAGGCTGTTGTAACCGTCATTTTACCTCTGAGCCTTCTTGCATTGTCTCACACCTGAGGTTTTGGGGGCACCACATATCTAAACCATAACATGTGGTATAAATCTGTATATGAGTATGTTTGGTGTCTCATGGGTCTCTGAGACTCTTAATTTTTCATCATTCTTTTTTTTCCTGCCCTTTATGTTGCAAAATAATCTATATTGGTCTATATTGGTCTTTTTTTTTTTTTTAAATTCAAATGATTCTGACTTCTGCTATTTCACATCTACTAAATTTTTCATTTCATTTGTTGTACTTTTCAACTCCATTATTTCCGTGTACTATTTGTTTTGTTTTTCTGATCTTGTCTCTTTCTTGAGATTCTCTATTTGTTGTCATTGCCATTATCATACTTTCCTTTAATTCTTAAACATGTCAAGTGCTCTTTTGTTGTTAGGTCTTTCAACACATTTATAGTAACTGCTTTGAAGTCTTTGTAAATCTAATATTTGAACACCCCCCCCCTCTTAGTTTATAGTTTTTTTTTTTTCTTAATATGGATCTCTCTTTCCTATTTTTGTAGTTCTTGTAATTTTTTATTGAAAATTGAACATTTCATTTAATATATTATGGCAACTCAGGCTTTCAATCCCTTCTTTTTAAAAAATATTTTTAGATGTTGATGGACCTTTATTTTATTTATTTAATTATATGTGGTGCTGAGAATCAAACCCAGGACCTCATGCATGCTAGGCAAGTGGTCTTACCACTGAGCCAAACTCCAGCCCCACAATCCCTTCTTTTGAAAGTTGTTGACACTGATTTTTTGTTTGCTTGGTGACTTGCCTGGATTCATTTTGTACGTTATGCTTATACACTGGCTTCCACCCTGTGCCAATGACTGTGAGTCGGGGAATGGCTTTTCTTTCTACCATGCCTTCTCATGTCTGCTCTGTATGCAAGCAAGATATTACATTCCAATATGTAGATAGTTATGGACCCTTTTTAGTCTCTATTGAATGTGCTCCCAAACTTGAGCATGGATATTTCCTTCTGGACCATTGGGTATGTGAGGAGTTAACTCCCAGTTAACTATCTCCTTTCCCAGTATCCTTGTTAAGTTTCTGATTGTCAGTCAGTTCTGCTATAAGGTAATATGTTTCTAAAACTAACCATGCTATGCAAAATCACACAGTAAAACCTTATGGCTTATGGGAAAGTACATATTTAAAGACATCTCAGATTTCCAACATCAAGGACAGTAGTGTTGATATATAATATTATAAATCATGAACGAACACTTCAAGCATTTTAGTTTCTAACTTTATTTAAAGCTCTGTTTAACATTCTTTTTTTTTTCTTTTTGAGGACTGAGTAGGAGGAGTTCTTAGATATATTATTACAAAGTATCCCTTTTTACCTTTAAAATGTATAGCAATAGATCTTGTAATTAAAGACAATGTAGATACTTTTTCAAGTACACTGTTGATGTTATTCATTGTCTCTATTCCTTTACTGGGACTTGGAGGTGGTAGGGAAATAAGGAAGGGGGAAGTAATACATTCAGTTCTATCAAGTGACATATATTTCTCAATATAAACATGCTATGCAAAATGACACAATAGAAAATGGCTTGTGAGGAAAATGGATTAGGGGCACAACATCGAAAAACTTAAAGCCACACTTAAAAAAATAATAAGGATCTGGGCTGCAGTTATGGCTCAATGGCAGAGCACTTGCCTAACAACTGTGAGGTACTGGATTCAATCTTCAGCACCACATTAAAAAATAAATAAATAAAATAAAGATATTGTGTTTATCTATAACTAAAAATATTTTTAAAAATAAGAATCTAATAAAAATAGTAACCAAGTTTCATGCATGTTAAATGTTAAAAATACAATAAACTTGGCAGCTTGCCTTGAAATAGACCTGAGGTTGGTTTGTTGAAGTGGATGCTGTGAGAGTTGCAACTTGTGACATACCATGAAATGGTAAAAGCAGGGTTTTCAGAAAAAATAAGTAAAGTTGTAATAGCAGCTGTAGAATGTTATTAGCACTTTGAAGTAGGAGTTGGAATCAAAATTCTAAGTAATATTTTGTCCTTAAATTCTGAGACATGTTGTTATATAGGTCTTTTGAGGTTTGCCTTTTTAATATCTATCTTTTATCAAAACTGAAAATTTAATTTAATGTGTAGCCTCCTCCAATTGACTGCTAGAAATTCTTTTGCAACTTTATATCTACACTCTTAGCTTTGCTAGGCAGCTGAAGTGCTGTTTGAAACCACTAACCCAACCATTACTAGCATGAAAAGGAGCCACTTTTACAGGATATGGTGATTTACATTTAAGGTCTTTATAAATAGAGCACTTCCTCTTTATGAAATCAATTATTTTGCTCTTTGGTCTTCATTCCAAAGGCTCACCACTCTCCATTTTTTTTATTTCCTTAGGACTTGTTCTTACTGACTTCATAGTCCTTGAAATTTATATCAGCCAGAGGCTTTGTGGGTTTGTGGGGGTTTTGTTTTTTACAGAGTTGTCTCTTATAGTCCTCAATGGGGATTGATTCATGCTTGGTGCTCACCCTTCTCCTCAGAGCTTGAAGCTTCTCTTTTATATATACTTCTTGGTGTTTTGTAACCAAGATGTTCAGACATTTGGAGGATGTTGATTGACTTTTCTTATATTGAAAAGTTCACAAATGGGAAAGAATAGCACAGCACAAAGCTTAACTAAGTATAAGCTTAAGTATAACTGAGATGATTGGTAGTTTTGTGCATTTTGTAAATGCCTACATGGTTCCATTTTCAGTGTTCACCTAGTGTTTTCCACAAAAAGAATTGTGCATAAGCAGACGTGAAATTTTATTATGTTCAGTTTGTTCCCTAATATATAAATCATGTTGGAACGAATCCACTTTTTCAGAGCAGTGTTACATAAAACTGACTGGATTCTGGATGATTTAGGTCAGTACTTCTCAAACTAACCTGTTTGTGGTGAAGGGCCAGGCTTGACATTTTTTGTTTTTAACCTCCAGGGATTAGTAAAATTCCTTACAAATGAACTACTAGAAAAATGAAATAAATGGCAAGTTCTTATTGATAGTTTTAACAATCATAAGTTTTATTTCAATAAACAAACTAAACAAATGCAACAGGACTAAAGAAATTATAAAACCTTGAATTGAAAACATATATACAGTTGATTAACATGGAGAATGACTTACTCATCACTTTTTATTTGCAAAAGAAAATGTATGTGTGAAGTCATAATTACCCCATAACAAATGCCTGTACACACTTTGAATGAGCACCATATATATTAGTTGCACTATGTATGCCAATATTTAGAGTTTTAAATATGATAAACAAGCTTGCTCCTAGATTGGTACTCTATGCAGTCATGTTTGGGGTGATCATAACAGTAGAATGTTTGATAGCATATATTCAAACTCTTTCTGTTTTGTTTTATTAATACTTACATTAGATAAAACTCACAGTGGTATATTTCTAGGAATGAAAGAAGAGATTTTAAAGCTCAGAATATTCAGTCATAGCTTTTAACTTTTGTTCAAAGTGAAGGAAGTGTTAGTGTCTTTTCAAAATTTGTCTCCAGTCCTTTACCATTTACCAGTTTCAACAATTCATCTTAAAAAACTGTGGTTAAATTTAAATTCTTCCCGTAAAGGAAACGGAATTTCTGTGCATGGATCTTTCTTTGATGGAAAATAAAATTCAAAACATCAAATTTGAAGGGAGTTCAGTGATAATTTTTCACAAATGCACAGTATCTGTATCATCATTTACTTCATGGAAATGATGGAATAGGACATAACAATCTCTAGTGATTTTTCCACACTACTACTATTCATTTTTGTTCTTCAATCTTTTCTGCCATTGAAGACCATGTTAAATTTTCACTATGCATGGAATAATTAAAAATCAGTAAAAAAAATACCAAAGATATCAGATAAATAAATTAATTAGCTGAATAGCTCTGTTTTTTAAAAGTTGACACCAAACTACTTCCTCATGATGAAAAACACTTAAGTTGTTTCAAATTCTCAGTAGAACTTTCCCACTCAATATAACCTTCATACCTTAGCATATAGTAAAATTTGTTAGTATCTGTTGTTGACTAAATAAAATAATCTCAAATTTTATGCATTTACCTTTGTGAAATTCACTTTCTTTTTTACCAGATTACCAAGAATGCTATTTCATTTATTGATTTTTAAATAATAAAACTTTGTAAATGAAGGAACCAGTATGTTTTTTTAATATTCTGATGTATGCTCTAAAATGTTTCCTATTGCTGCTGTGCTGTTAGAACACACAAAAAGTCCATATCACATTTATGCACATTATAAACTGTCACAGTTTTATGCATGGAGTTCACCATACATACTCATTTTCAGAACCCCTGTTCTTATGCTTATATTTTCCACTTTGTCTGAAATGGCTTATTCTATACGTTTACACATACCTTTAACATTAATTAACTCCAGTCTTTCTTCCAAAATGTAGTTTAAATGTCAACTGTATTACAAAACCTTCCCCTATTCTCCTGCCTCAATTGAAGACTATTCTCCCTACTCCTGCTCTTTGCATATAACACTCTTGATAAACCTTGTCTCATAAAACCTTCCCTCCTTAGCCAAAATTTCAGGGTCTTGAAGGTTGGGGCTCTGTCTTATCAAGCTTTGCATTCCTGACACCTAGCATAGTACCTGGCAGATACTTCCAGATCTCAGTCCTGTCTTCCCATCCCAATGTATGAAATTTTATAGAGAGTGAGGATAAGAATTCTGAAAGTGTTTATTCATAATACTGTTTATATAAATGATTCCCTTCTGTTGTTAGACAAATGTGCAATATTTGGCTTTTGGCTCTAGAACTTTGGTCCTTTTCTCTTTATCTCTCATTTAATTGTAAAAATCATTCCCCCCCAAATGTCCACATCCTAACTCCCATATTTAGTACTGGAGTAGCACCCAAAGCAAGGAACAGAAGGGAAATATTTGTGTTTTTAAAAAGTAGTTACAAGATGGGGCTGGGGCCATGGCTCAGTGGCAGAGTGCTCACCTAGTGTGTGGAGAGGCACTGGGTTCAATCCTCAGTGCCACATATAAATAAATTAATTAAACAAAGGTCCATTGACAACTAAAAAAATATTTAAAAAATAGTTACAGGACAATATTTGTTTGGTATTATCTTTTTCTTTTAAAATTCAAAGTTGTATTTATAACAGTAGCATGTATTACAATTCATAATACACATATAGAGCATCTTTTTTACATAACACTGTTTGTATACAAAGTATATTCGTACTATTCAAGTCTTCAATCATGCATTTAGGATAATGATATCCATCTAATTCTACCACCTTGGTTTTTTTTTTCCCCTCCATACCCCCTTTCTACCTTCCTTCCTCTCCCTCAAAATGTGGCATATATACACAACGGAATTTTACTCAGCAATAAAAGAGAATAAAATAATGGCATTCACAGGTAAATGGATGAAGTTGGAGAATATAATGCTAAGTGAAGTTAGTCAATCTCAAAAATCCAAATGCTGAATGTTTTCTCTGATATAAGGAGGATAGTATTATATTTTCATATTTCAGATGACACCATTAACTGAAAAAGGATTTGGGGGCAAAATGCAATTAACTTATGTTTTTAAAGCCCTGCTTGTTTCAAAGTTTCATAAATCTTTCTTTGAACATAATACTGTATGTCTCAAGATGTACGCTCCTTGTTTATGAAATGAGTCACCTGTAGTAAGCCTGGTTTTTTTGAACATAACTCAAAAGTAGAAATCCTGAGGCAGTTGCCTTTTGTTCAGGACTTATATCTTACAACCTGTTTAATTATCCTAAGTTTTGGTTGATTAGCACATATTTTATAGTCTTTAAATGAAGTTTTGGTTTTAAACACTTAAAAGGAATATTTTAGAAAACAAGATCTGTGCTTAAGTTGAAACTCTTATCCCCAAAACCCTTTGGATTTACTATTTCACAGATTTAAACTAAATAGGCATCTAGATTCCTTTTTTTTTAATTTCCTCTGAGCAGTACAAGACATAGTTGGAATTTTTATTACATTT
Organism: Tamias sibiricus; assembly: GCA_025594165.1. NCBI lineage: Eukaryota > Metazoa > Chordata > Mammalia > Rodentia > Sciuridae > Tamias > Tamias sibiricus. The sequence goes on along the minus strand of CM046671.1, from coordinate 46,241,445 downwards.
ATAGAACTTTTTATTCACTCTTAAATACTCTTAAGAAAATATGCAGAGTAAATGACTCCTGGAATACATTAAATTTTAAGAAAGAAAACCATCAAGCCCTTTAGGGTACAAGCTAGGCCATTTAGCTGCTGTTTCTCCTTCAGCCTGCTTAATAGTTCTTCAACAAATATTCATTAAGTGTCTTATTTGTAAAGGAAGGTATCATCGAAATAGGAGATGAAAAAGAAAATTGTCCCAGTCTTCAAGTTCCATATAACATATTGGAAAGGAACCAAGCTCTATGAAAAAACATATAAATAAATAAATTAATTAAAAACTATTATTTATTGAGCATCTGTTGTATCTAGTTGAGGAGGTAGCAGTAAATAGCATATATGGTGTCTACACTCAAAATTGAGTTCACAGTTTCCATTTAGAGATAAGGAAACTTAGAGATGTGAAAACAGCTAACATTTAACTACAGTGGAGCTGAATGAAATAAGTTCAACAGTAAATGAATGAATAAAGTGCTCTTGGGGTACCTAGGAAGGCATTAATAATTTGAGCTGGGAGAATAGGGAAACCACAAAGAAGGAACTGGTGCCAATACAATTTTGAAGAATAGAAAAAGGAGTCAGGACATTTGAACAGTAAGCAATTAAGTCACTGGTTTTTGTTTTTTGTTTTTTGTTTTTTGGGGGTTTTTTGTTGTTATTCAATATGAAATATCTTTTTTTAACAAATTAAACCAGCTAATAAACAATGGCCTAATTTTTAAAGAATCAAGATTCAGTACTGTATAACTAAATTCTAAACAATTGAGTCTCCAAGGAAGGGCTGACCCTGTAAATACAGCCACCTTCAATCTTCTGTGCTTCCACAGATGCTTCTCACTAGGTCTCTTCAGCATCCCTGGTCTACAGCTACTTATACAGGGGAAACATGAGTAAGAAGCTTCAGAAAGATTCTGGTCTTTAATAACAGAACTTTGAAAAATCTACCTAACAAACAGCAACCTGGTTTTCCATCCCTCTTGTTTGGTAATACTTCTTGGCATTTCTTAAGCACTGCTTTTCCAGGAGAGTTCCTTTTTACCATCTTTTCTCAGATATACAGTGCAAATACTTTTCCCTCTCAGCCAGTAGCATAACTGCAGTGTAAACTTTGATCTTCATTTCAAGGACAGTTGGTCACACTCATAGTGTTAACTATATTTGCTAGAAAATTTCTGAAGAATTTTGTGTTAAAACTTTTCTTCTTTTGATACAAACTCTTCTTGTTTGCTCCTTCTTAAAAATAAGACTGCATTGAAACATCTGTCTGCATACAATTCTTGTTTCCATTCTGGAGCCTGATTGTTATTGGAGGGACATGAGAGAAGTCATTGAACAGCCACAGGAGTGCCCTTTGCAAGCTCAAGGATTCACTCCATGAACACCAAGAGGATGATGGCAAAAGAAAACTGATGTATGACCTCTAATGGATCATTGTCTAGTACTGCATTTTTAACTGAAATAAGTAGTTGGCTTTATTCTTGAAATATGCTTTGTTTTCATTGTGTACCTCTGAAGGTTGTCCTCACCACATCTACTTAGGGTGTTACTTTGTCTTTGCCTTTATCTGATTTTCTATATAAAATTATTTTGCCATTTTATGAACTTCATTAAATAATTAAAACTAGCTGTAGGCTTCTGTTTCCTCATGTAGATTTAGAAAACCATATTTAAACCTCTTTTTTTGTGATTACAATCATATGTGAATGCATTTTGAATCAGTAACATTGCTGTGGTGAATGGTTGTCCCATTTTAATCCAATAAAAATGTTTAGTACCATCACCACAACTATGCATTTGTCTTATTCATTCTTCAGTTGTGTATTTCAAATCTAGAAGCCAAACACATAAGTTAAGGTGATGATTTAAATTCTTTAGAATATAAGTCATAAGACAGTAACAGTTAAATCCAGAATTTGCTAGAGGAAATAGAACCAAGGAACATTGGGTAATATTGCTATAGGTCTGTCAGTTGATAGCTGAGTACTTACTGATTGATATGATTTCTTATCCAGTCCTTTTTATCTCATTTCCTTGGAGTATAACAACCTAATCCCTATTTTTTAAGCTCTTAAAAATAATATGAACCATAGAGATCATCAAACCCAACTCCTTCTTTTCAAATGAGTAAACTGCTTGAGAGAGGTGAAGTAACTTGCCTAAAATAACAACTTCTAAATAACAGTACTAGAATTCCAATCACAGTCTTTTGACCTCAACTGGATTATACTGTCAATTATTCCATGCTGTCTGTTCATTTGTATAGCAATTCAACAAATTCCAAGTTTTGAGAAATGCAGTAATGATTAAAGAATATGAAGATTAACCTTTTCTAAGTCTGGTAGTTACTATTTAAAAAAATGTTTGCAGACATCTGGAATGTATATCCTAGGACTTAGTATGGCATTTGGTACTTGTTGCTAGTGTTCTGTCATTTACGTATTATCTGTGCCTTCTGTGTGCCTGTATTCTTTTAAATCTCATAAGTATTGGCTTTAATGTCTTTTACATTCAATATTCCTAAGTTGTACCACAGTCCCTATGAGAACTAGAATAAGTTACTAGAGCTTTGCAAATGTGTTCGACTGAAGCATTCTGTTATTTTCTCTTCCACTGATGGCCTACCGCTTTAGCTGCTGTGCTGGGGAGGAGCTTAAAGCTCTAGGGCCCATTAGATTTAACTTGTTTACTGCATTGATATCTATATGTTAAATGACAAGAGAGTTCAGGTTATTGAATAATTTAAAATTCAGCTCTAATTGGTGTCATATGACCTGGAAAAGGCCATGGATGACGCCAGGAGCATGCTGTGAATTTCTTATAAATAATTCATAAATTAGATGATTCATTTGCCTGGATGTCTTACTAAATGCAAAAGTTTATAAGTTATAACTGATGATATAACACCTGTAAGTATTTAATTCATAATGTTGGAAGGCAATCTACCTTGATGATCTTCTAGCAAAATCTGCCAGTATAGGAGAGTTAATTGCACTAGGGAGAATGAACATTTATTAGGGACGAGATTTTGGCAAACCATACAGTGCAGCTGTTGCATTACAGATTTTCTGTCAGTTTGACAACTAGTCCATGTATACGCAATGTTAAAAATGCAGCATGTCATTCTGTGCCTTAATCCCCGTTAACTCCAAATGATCTAGGAAATACAGTGACTTGACCCACACACAGTAGTTTGGTATTTATTTAGTTCTTTGAACTGCTGAATTTTCAATAAAACAAAGAGAGGAAATTTTTTAAAGTTACAAAAATCGTATAAGTCTGTCAGTGGGAAAACGAAAATCATTAATAGGGTACCTGCCAGAATAGGAAAAGTATTATTTACCATCAAAGAAATGAATACCAATAAGACCCATTGGTACGATTGACTAATCCTGTGGATAGCAACTCAGGAATGCATTGGCAGTAATCATTTCCTAAAAATCCAAAATTAATGACAGCCTGTTGCAAAAAATATTGCTACAGATTAGTTTACCTTCTTACGGTTCTATAGCAGAGGTTGGCCAGTCCTATAAAGAAACTTACAAAACATCACTACTTGTTGATGGTGTTTCACAAAGTAACACTGTAATTATTGATTTTTAGCATGTGAGCATATGGGAAAACCCTGGATTACCTTAAGAACAGTATGTGATTTTTCATATGTTCATGTATGTACTTACATGTGTATGTATATATATATATGTACATATGCATATATGATCATATCACACATGATTATATTATAGGGAACATATATAATGCATCATATAAAAAAGCATCTTAAGATTTCAGAAAATCCTCCAACTCAAATTTATTTATTTATTTTATTTTATTCAATGTTGTATATATAACAGTAGCATGTTTTACAATTCATAATACACATAATGAGCACCATTTTACATATCACTGTTAGCATATGAAGTATAGTCATATCATTCATGTCTTCAAACATGCATTTAGGGTAATGATATCCATCTCATTCTACCATCTTTTTTTTTTCTTTTTCTCCCTTTATATACTCCCTTTCTCTCTCCCTTGCCCTCCCTCCCCATTGACCTTTCTAGTGTTCCTCTAATCTTCCTATGCTCCCCAACCCAAGTCAAATTTATTAATCTTCAGTATTATAAAATTCTTCATGTGTCTAAGCCAAATCCCTCACACTCGTTTTTTGTTTTTGATTTTGGTACTGGGGATTAAACCCGGGGTGCATAACCACAGACCCACATAACCAGCCTTTTTTAATATTTTATTTAGAGACAGTGTCTCACTGAGTTGCTGAGGGCCTCGCTAAGTTGCTGAGACTGGCTTTGAACTCATGATCCTCCTGCCTTAGCCTCCTGAGCCACTGGGATTATAGGTGTGCACCACCACACACTGCAACTCACACTTGTTTTTAAACCTTGTTCTTTTGTCAGTGGTGTTTTCCTTCTAGTCATTAGCCTGTGTCTACCCAAGTTAAGAGCTTATTCTCCAATTCTGTCATAAGTTTAAAATGCCTGCATGTTCTTCTCATCTTTCTTTTGTGACATGACATAGAATGCCATGTCCAAGATTTCAAGACAGATCCCAACATGCTACTTCTGTAAATGCAACTATTTTATTTATCATGATTCCAACCAAATATTTTATATGTTGGGATCTGTAGATCATCTTCCTGCCTAAACTTTTTTTTTAATGTAGTTTTTTTCTCTTTATGTGTTTCTTTGCATGCTTTTCTGCTAAATATCATTCTTATTTCTGATTAAGCACTCAATTCAGCTTATTTTCATTACATAGTAGACATGTAAATGATGTATGTCAAGTCATACTGCTTAGTTTTCTTATTGGGTTTTGAGTGTATCATAGTATATAACTATGTAATTGAGAGAACATTCATTCACTTGACAAACAACAGCTGGCCAAATCTAGCCCACTGTATGTTTTTGTATAACTCATGAGCTTTACATTAGGTTATAGGTAGAGAGAATAATATTTCATAGAATGGGAAAATCACATGAAACTTAAATTTCATTGTTCATAAAAAAGATTTTACTAGAATACATTTAGACACATTCATTCATGTATTATCTTGTGCTTTTGCATCACAAAAGCAGAGCCAGGTAGCAGTGACAAGAACTGTATGTATGGCCTGCAAGGCTTAAAATGTTTATTGTTTGTCCCTTTCTGGAAAAAGTTTTCTGTCTTCTGCTGTATAGTCTTTAAAAAATAAAAATTAAAAATAAAAAAAAAAAACAGCTACATGCAGCAGCATAGATTAACTTTAAAAATGTAATGTTGGGTTAAAGATGCCAGATAATATGTGCTCTTTATATGTAATATGAAATGAAATGTACTCTGCAAACGTGTATAACAAATTAGAATAATAAAAATAAATAAACACACCATTGAGACATTAAAAAAAGAATATATATCATGTGATTTCATTTATACTTAAAAAATAAACAGATAAAACTAAACTCTGGTGTGGATATCTAAGCAGTGAAGAATTAAAGCAAGGAAATTAATTCTGTGAAACTCAGAATACTCATTCCCTTTGGCAGGAGGGGTAGAACAGCCATGAAAGGTCTATCTGCAAGCAGTGTTTAAGTTCTTGGATAATGATTATGTGGGCATCACCTTGTGATCATTCACTGAAGTGGACATTAAAGAAGAGAGTGTGTGTATTTGTGTGTTGTGTGTATTTGTGTGTGTGTGTGTGTGTGTGTGTGTGTGTGTGTTTTAAGTGATAATATGGAGTAGTGGAAGAGCAGCGTTTGGAGTGAGACATTCCTATTTCTCACATGAGTGTTGATGTGGCTTTAGGGAAGTTGTGTTGCTCCACAGAGTTAAGAATTACAGGTTGAATATGCAAAACATTTAGTGCAGGATATAGTAAACCCTGAGTTACTAGCCTAAGTGACAAGTTGATCTGGAAGCATGTTGAGCATTCAATGGCCAGTGAAGGTGACCATTTAGAGCCAAGTTCTCCCATCGGAAATAATTTGCAGTTATGCCTTTACCTCTATTTTTCATTTCTCATCTTTAGTCCTTCAAAATTATTTTGAATTAAAAGTCTTGATTTCACTAATTAATTCACAACAGAAGATAATCCAAATGTCCAAAAAGCTTAAGAAAAATTATTCATTGCCACAATGTATAAGGAAATACAAAATAAAAGTACAGTATTTCACTACACAACGAAATGGCTACAAATAAAAACATACTACCAAGTGTTAGTGAGAAGGTGGAGCCTGGGACTCCTATACATTCCTGATGGGATATAAAACAAGATGACCACTTTGGATCACTTATTGTCTGTTTCCATTAAAATAAACATATGTCTGTCCTGTTGCAAAGAGAAGTAAACACATTAAAAAAAAGACTTGTGTGAGATATGTAACAACTTTGTTCTTAATAGCCCTACAGTAGAAACACTATAATATCCATCAATAAGAGAATGAATAAACAAATTGTGATAGTCATATAATGAAATATAATACAGAGTTTTTAAAAAAATAATGAATATCAGTTTCACGCATAGAAGTGAAATAGGGAGTTAGAGAGGTAGCCTTTGCTGAAAGCAGTGACTCTCTTCTTAGGCCTGCATATGCCTCTTCTAAAATCTAGTAATACAAGGTTTATTAGCCCTAAATTTACCTAACCTATCTCATCTTGCTTCAAGACTGAGATAAAATTTGTGTGGTGGACATTTGACTATCAGCTTTTATAGCATTAGAACCCTGGAGTGATGCCTAAAAGTCTTCACTCATTGCCCTACACCTTCCAGGAACAGGTGGAGTCAGGCACATCACCCCATGATGAGACTGTCCCTGAGTAGAAACAATAGTAGAAACAGTCATCTCTTGGGAACTGAATTGCCCGCTTCTGGGATCACTGGTCTGATAGATAAATCCTGTACAAGTAGAAATTGACCCCTCAAGTGGTAAAGATTCTCCAGAATTACTTCACAGAACCAGAACTGAAATAATCATCAACCAGAGCATAATTTGACCAAGCCTGCTTAATTATGCAGACCTCTCACCCCTGCCCCAATTTTTCCTCCATTTAAGCCTAATGATCCTGCTGAAATGCTAGATCTCATTTTACCTTCCCATTGTGGCCATATTGGTGAAGGTTTTCTTTCCTGCTTTTCACTGAAAACTTTTCTGTTTAGTTTTTGGAGCAAATGGGTAGACCTGGTTTTTGGAACCACTGGAGTCAGGATTCTGGTAACAGAAGCAGCTCAAAAATTATGCTGAATTGAAGAAACCATGTATAAAAGAGTGCATATTTTATTGGAAATTGTGCCTCAATTTTTAAAAATTCATTTACAATTTTTCTAAATTAGAAACTTGGTTTCTAGCCAGGCGCGGTGGCGCACGCATGTAATCCCAGCACTTTGGGAGGCTGAGGCAGGAGGATCGTGAGTTCAAAGCCAGCCTCAGCAATGGCGAGGCACTTAGCAACTCAGTGAGACCCTGTCTCTAAATAAAATACAAAAAAGGGCTGGGGATGTGGCCCAGTGGTCGAGTGCCCCTGAGTTCAATCCCTGGTACCAAAAAAAAAAAAAAAAAGAAAGAAACTTGGTTTCTAAGTTAATATTCTGTATCTCAGGGCTGGAGTTTTGGCTCAGTGGTAGAGCACGTGCCTAGCACAGGTGAGGCACTGGGTTCGATCCTCAGCACCACATAAAGATAAATAAGTATTGTGTCCATCTATAACTAAAAATATTTTTTAAAAATATTATTTATCTCAAATGTTTCATATTAAATCTGTATGTTAGAAGAAGCAGTTTGGGACTTTTCATTAGTTTAAACCTTAAATAAGAAAAATTGTATTTGTAAATATCCCAAAGAAGTCATGGATCAGTTCTAGAAAGAAAACTGAACCTGGCTCATTCAAGCCTATTGTTACTTTCATGTGTCTCAGAGGCAATGTCTATCTTCGACTCCACTAATAAGATAGATTAATTTCTTAAATTTAAACTTTATCAGAGGGTTTTCTATGTCTTCTCTCTTTCTCCTGCTTACTAACTCATGATTCAGCCTAATCATGGAGTCTAAATTTTCTTCAGTTACTGTGAACCATAACCCAATTTGAATTTTTTCCTAAGCTTACATAAACAGCCCATGCTTACTGAGCATGAACTATATGCAAGCCCCAATACTGTGTATACAGAGAGATAAATATAGCTCCTGCCTTCAAAAGTTATTGAGACAGAGAAGTAAGCGACACTGTAACATGCTAAAGTTTGAGAATCATTTACCCTCAGGCTGAGTTTTGCTCTCCCTGATAGAACAAGCCTAAGGCTAAAATATAGGAAAAGCTCACTCTCTTGACCTGTCAGCAGTAATTTGCAACTACTTCTTTTCTATCCTACTCTACACCTTCTTGAACAGCTTAATTGAAAGATCACTTATGTTTGTAACTGAAATTAAATGTTTTACATTTAAATAACAACTTTTGTTTAGAATTATCTATTGTTGAAAGTGGTTGGTTTTATCTGTGTTCCATAAAGGTATCTATAAAAACTCGTCAAATTTCTAGCAGTAACATCCTATTCAGTATAAGGCAAATGTTTTCCATCAAATCTCATTCTGTATAATGGCCAATCAAAGGGTATTTAAGGTGGCTGAATGAATTTCAAAAGTAAACATTCTTGACATTAAACTTAATGTTTTTCCCTTTTCTCAAAGTTGAGTTTATATAACCTTCATTATTTGCAACTCTTTTAAAATCATCAAAGTTCTTACTTAAGCAGCATGTAGCAACACTACCTTATTTTCATCCTTATATGGATTTTCTGATATGTAGTAGATTGGTTGAAAATGGAAGTAGTTTTCTGGCACATATCTATTTAGCTATAAGAAATGCTATCATTTAATTGTTTTAAATATTTTTTAAGTTGTAGATGCACACAATACCTTTATTTTATTTTTTAATGTGGTACTGAGGATCAAACCCAGTGCCAAACACGAGAGGCAAGCACTCTACTGCTGAGCCACAGCCCCAACTCCAAGAAATGCTATCATTTAATTTTTAAGGTGACAAAACAAAGAGCTTTGTTTTCATAAACTTTGTCATTGATTTTTGAAAAGCCAAAAGAAAGAACTTGTTTTATTATGCTTTTATTTGACAAGAGACATTGTGTTTCTTTTCAGGTAACCAATGGGAAAAGTACTCCCCGGTCTTCATCTATAGAACTGGATGGTTCCTACTTGAGTGTAGCCAAACCACAAACTTTCAGTCAAACCAAGCGAAGGCCTAAGTCTGCAAACCAAGACTCAGCTTCAGAATCTCATATGGAATATAGGAACAATTCTTTGAAACCAATAATCTTTCATCATCCCAAAGGGAATCCAGACAGGGTGTCATCAGAGACCAGAACGTGTAATTATGAATCTGCAGGGAGAAAACCTGTGGATAGAGCACCAACAGAGAAATCTCCACCAGAAGAACAGAAGATGAAGGAATGTCCACATCTTAAACCTACTCCGTCTAGTCAGTGTTGTGGTCATAGACCTTCTGAAAATGAAGATCATGTGCATGAGAGCCATCCTACAAACATAGTATCTCAATATTCCAAGACAGATCCAGAATCATGCAGTTATTGTGGGCTTTCTTGGGCATCTCTCATGCATAGTGGAAGGGCACTGCAACCCAGTGAAACTGATGTCAAAAAGCAACTCTCAGAAGATAGAAGGCAACAACTGATGCTTCAGAAAATGGAGCTGGAAATTGAAAAGGAGCGTCTTCAGCATCTGCTGGCTCAGCAGGAGACAAAACTTCTCCTAAAACAGCAGCAGCTTCACCAGTCTCGGCTAGATTACAATTGGTGAGTCCTGCCTATTCTTTCTAACAATGTGTGTAGTTTGGAAAACACATATAAAATGACTGGTGTATTACTTCAGCAGATGTGTAGGAACAGAGAGTCTTCTAGCTCTTGGCTTGGTCAAAATGCAAATGACTATGCCTACAAAGTAAATTCCTGTCTACTATGAGAGGTGAAAAAGATTACCTTATCTTCCAACTGTTAGAGTAAAGAACTACCTCTGAGCAGTCCAGTGTAACTTGGTGGATTTCAAAGATTTTTTTTTTTTTTTTGTACCAGGGATTGAACTCAGGAACACTTGACCACCGGGCCACATTCCCACAGCCCACATTCCCCCCCCCCCCACCTTTTTTTGTATTTTATTAGAGATAGGGTCTCACTGAGTTGCTAAATTCCTCACCATTGCTGAGGCTGGCTTTGAACTCAGGATCCTCCTGTCTCAGCCTCCTAAAGTGCTGGAATTACAGGTGTGTGCCACGGTGCCTGGCTTCAAAGATAATATATTTAAATGATGCTACCATTTTACAAAATTGATGTTAACTCTTAGGTATTAAGTAAAAACTTGAGATTTTAAGATATGGAATCAGATTGTGAAGAAGTGTGATTAGCTGTCATCATTCCACATTTATGTCTATCTACCATTATATAAATATATATAACAAATGATGGGAACCTTCTAAATTTAACCCTTTCTGGTCATGAAGCAAAACCTGTTTAATAACTGATTCTTATAAACCTATCCACATTTAAAATGTTCTTTTAACAGTTCTTCCCTAAGAACAGTGTCAAAGCTGAATTCTATTCTGATACTATAAAGTGTTCAAAATAGTTTTGTAGCATAAAATTAAAATTTGCTCTTAATTTATTCAAGAAAAATAGAAATAAATCAGATACAATTTTATTAAAACAATAGGATGTGGTATTCATAGCTTTTAAAAGTAATAAATTGCAAGTTTTCATAGGAAAGTGTTTTTTTTTATCTCTGCCATTTCCTTCTTGGTCAAACTGCCCATTTCCCCTTGTTCACATTCTTACTAGACACATGCATCACAGACACAATCAGTGTTATTTTCTGTTACTTCTTAGGGTTGATTTTCTTTCACTTACAGATTATGCCTAATATTTGTAAAATTCTTATTGCTTTGAGAGTCCTGACATTTTCCCCTCGATGTAATACCTACTTTTCTGAGACATACAAGTTATCCTCCTCTTTCTTTTCCTTCTTTATTCAAGAGACCTGTTTTTCATTATTGAAACCTGGAGACTTTCAAAATACATGAAAATGAAAGCTCTTATAGGATTGTCACCAAAGACTATGCAGTTGATCCTGCACTTGTGTAGGCTGTCCTGGAAACTTCACTTAAGAAGTATTCATTGAATGTCTGGGATATGTGAAGTATTGTTGTAGGTGGATAGGATAAGAAATGATTCAAATGTGATCTTTATTTTGAAGAGAGTGCAGTCTAGCAGGGGAAAATGGATAATATTAGAATAGGCATCCTGTCATTTATATAGCATTGTATATTCAGGTAATACTGCATAAGGATAATACAGTTTATATTGTTCTCTACTGTCCTAGCTTATACAAGATATCTAGAAAGCATTGCTTTTCATCAAGTTTTATATATGTATAACTTGTAAAATATATGCATATTCATAGATATTTTTAAACTTTATTTCATAATAATAAGTATTGAGTCACAGGAAGTTGCACAAAACAGCACAGAAAGTTCCCATGTATCTTTCACCCAGATTTCCCCATTGGCTACGTCTAGCATAAGTATAATACAATACCAAAACTGCTAAATTAACATTGATACAATTCGTGTGTGTACTTTTATGTAAGCCCATTTTATCACATATGTAGATATGTGAAGCCATCACTACAGTTAAAGAGCAGAAGTATTTTGTCACCACAAAGATTTCCTTTCTTACCACCCTATTATAGTCCCACCCACTCACTTCTACTCTCATCATCCCTAACCCATGGAGACTACTAATCTTTTAGCCATTTCTCTAATTCTGTCATTTTGAGAATATTGTACCAATGAAATTATACTTTTTGGGAAAAGATTGTATAGAATTAGTGTAATTCTTTAAATGTTTTGTAGAACTCGCCTGAGAAACCATTTTGGGCCTGGAGATTTCCTTTTGAGGAGATCTGAAATTACAAGTTCAATTTCCTTAACATGTATAGGGCTATTCAAATTATCTGATGTTGAATGAGCTGTAGTTTGTGCTTTTTGAGAGACTGGTCCATTTCCTCTGTCATCAAATTCAAGTGTGTGATCTTGATCTTACCTCATTACCTTTTTGATGTCTGAAGGTTTATAGTTGTATCCCTCATATAGAACGATATTGATAATTTGTGTCTTCTTTCTATTTTTCTGTATTTATTTTGCTGAAGGTTAAATTTTAATTATCTTTTCAAAGAACCAGATTTTTAGTTTCACTATTTTATTTATTTTCTTTTTTTACATTTTTTATTTGTTCTTTTTAGTTATACATGACAGTAGAATGTATTTTGACATATCATACATACGTGAAGTATAACTTCTCATTCTTGTGGTTGTACATGATGTGGAGTAACACTGGTTATTTATCCACATATGAACACAGGAAAGTTATGTCTAATTCACTCTACTGCCTTTCTCATTCCCATTCCCTCTCCCTCCCCCCAGCTCCTCCCTGTCAAATCTGGTGAACCTCCCCTCCTCCCTCCCCACTGCCTATTGTGAGTCAGCATCCGGAATATCATAGAGAACATTCAGCCTTTGTTTTCTGGGGATTGGCTTATTTCACTTAGCATGATTGCCTCCAGTTCCATCCATTTACCAGCAAATGCCATAATTTCATTCTTATTTATGGCTAAGTAATATTCCATTATGTATATGTACCACATTTTCTTTATCCATTTATCTGTTGAAAGGCACCTATGTTAGTTTGGCTTAACTATTGTGAATTAAGCTGCTATAAACATTGATGTGGCTATATCCTTATAGCATACTGATTTTATATCCTTTGGATATATACCAAGGAGAGTGAGATAGCTAAATCAGATGGTAGTTCCAATCTTAGTTTTTTGAGAAATATCCAAAGTGCTTTCCAGAGTGGTTGTACCAATTTGCAGTCCCACCAACAACATACGAGTGTACCTTTTCCCCCACATCCTCATCAACATTTATTGTTACTTATATTTTAGATACTTGCCATTCTGACTTGAGTGAGATGAAATCTCAGTGTAGTTGTTTGTTTTTGTTGTTGTTATAGATGGACACAATAATTTTTGTTTATTATTTATTTTTATGTGGTGCTGAGGATCGAACCCAGTGCCTCACTTATGCTAAGTAAGCACTCTGCTCTCTAGCCATAACCTCAGCCCTGGAGTGTAGTTTTAATTTGCATTTCTCTAATTACTAGAGGTGTTGAACATTTTTTAATATTTCTTTTCCTTTTTATTTCAGCATAGGTAGTTTTATTCTGTGGAGTTTTTTTTTTTTTTTTTAATTTTCTTTATTTGTTCTATTTAGTTGTACATGACAGCCGAATGCATTTCAGTTCATCGTACACAAATGGAGTGCAACATTTCAATTCTCTGGTTGTACATGATGTAGAGACGTACAATTCGTAGAGACATACATCTACCTAGGGTAATGATGTCCATCTCATTCCACCATCTTTCCTACCCTCATAAACCCTCCCCACCCTCCCTTTGCCCAATCCAAAGTCCCTCCATTCTTCCTATTCCCCCCCCCCCGCCTCCCCCACCTTCATCATAGATCAGCATCCACTAATCAGAGAAAACATTTGGCCTTTTGGTTTTGGGGATTGGCTTACTTCGTTTAGTATAATATTCTCCAACTCCATTCATTTACCTGCAAATGCCATAATTTTATTCTCTTTTAATGCTGAGTAATACTCCATTGTGAATATATACCACAGTTTCTTTATCCATTCATCTATTGATGGGCATCTAGGTTGGTTTCACAGTTTAGCTATTGTGAATTCAGCTACTATAAAAGCTGGTATGGCTGTGTCACTATAGTATGCTGATTTTAATTCCTTTGGGTATAGATCGAGGAGTGGGATAGCTGGGTCAATGGTGATTCCATTCCAAGTTTTCTGAGGAATCGCCACTCTTACTTTCCAAAGTGGTTGCACCAATTTGCAGCCCCACCAGCAGTGTATGAGTGTACCTTTTCCCCCACATCCTGTCCAACACTTATTATTGCTTGCATCCTTGATAACTGCCATTCTGACTGGGGTAAGATGAAATCTTTGAGTAGTTTTGTTTTGCATTTCTCTAATTACTAAAATGTTGAACACTTTCCGTATATTTTTTATCACCTGTTTATCTTCTTCTGAGAAGTGTCTGTTCAACAGTTCTTTAGCCCATTTATTGATTCATATATTTTTTGACCATTTGTATTTCTTCTTCTAAGAAATGTCTGTTTAGTTCCTTTATACATTTATTGATTGGGTTGTTTGGGGTTTTTATTTCTGTTTTTTATGTTTTTATTTTTAGTTTTTTATATATCATAGAAATTAACACTCTACCTGAGGTGCAGGTGACAAAGATTTTTTCCCATTCTATAGGCTTTCTTTTCACATTCTTGATAGTTTTCTTTGCTGTGAAAAACCATCTTAGTTTGATGCCATGCCATTTATTAATTATTGATTTTACTTCTTGCACTTTAGGAGTCTTGTTGAGGAAGTTAGTTCCTGACCCGATATGTCAGAGTATCAGACCTACATTTTCTTCTAGTATGTTCAGGGTTTCTGGTCTAATTTCTAGGTCTTTGATCCACTTTTAGTTTTGTGCAGGGCAAGATACAGGGGTTCAATTTCATTCTACTATATAAGGATTTCCAGTTTTCCCAGCATCATTTGGTGAACAGCCCATCTTTTCTCCAATGTATGTTTATGGCACCTTTGTCTAGTATAAGATAATTGTATTTATGTGGGTATGTCTCTGTGTCTTCTGTTCTGTTCCATTAGTCTTCAATTCTATGTTTGTGCGAATACCGTGCTGTTTTTGTTACTGCAGCTCTGTAGTATAATTTAAGGTCTGGTATTGTGATGCCTCCTGCTTCTCTTTTTTTGCTGAGGATTGCTTTGGCTATTCTGAGCCACTTAATTTTCCAGATGAAAATTAAGTCCAGATTTTGTGACTTTTTTTTTCTACCTTTATGAAGAATATCATTGGAATTTTGGTGGGAATTGCATTAAATCTGTATAGCATTTTTGGTAATATGGTCAAGGGAGATCTTTCCATTTTCTAAGATCTTCTTCAATTTCTTTCTTTAGTGTTCTGTAGTGTTTCTTTCTTTAGAGGTCCTTTATCTCTTTTGTTAGATTGATTCCAAAGTATATTATTTTCTTTCAGGCTATTGTGAATGGGATAGTTTTCCTAATTTTTCTTTCAGCTGCTTTGTCATTGGAATATAGGAACACAGTTGATTCCTGGGTGTTAATTTTGTATCCTGCTACTTTGCTGAATTCATTTTTGAGTTCTAGAAGTTTTCTGGTGGAGTTTTTTGGGTCTTCTAAACATAGAATCATGTCATGGGCAAACAGAGATAGTTTGAGCTCTTCTTTCCCTATACCTTTAAATTTCTTTCTTTTGTCTAATTGCTCTGACTAGAGTTTCCAGGACTATGTTGAATAGAAGTGGTAAAAGAGGGCATTCCTGTTTTGTTTCTATTTTTAGAGGCAATGCTTTCAGTTTTTCTCCATTTAGAATGATGTTGGCCTTGGGTATATTTAGTTATATTCCTACTCTCCCTAGTTTTTTCAGTGTTTTGAACATGAATGTGTGCTGTATTTTGTCAATTGCTTTTTCTACATCTATTGAGATAATCATGTGATTCTTTTCTTTAAGTCTGTGTATGTGATGAATTACATTTATTGATTTCCATAGGTTGAATCAAACTTGGATTCCTGGGATGAAACCTCCTTGATCATGGTGCATTATCTTTTTAATGTGTTTTTGTATGTGATTTGCCAATATTTTGTTAAGAATTTTTGCATCTGTGTTCATCAAGGACATTGTCTGAAGTTTTATTTCCTTGATATGTCTGTCTGGTTTTGGTATAAGGGTGACATTAGCTTCATAGAATGTGTTTGGAAAATTTCCCTCCTTTTCTATTTTTCTGCAATAATTTGAGGAGGATTGATATTCTTCTTTAAAAGTCTGGTAGAACTCTGCTGAGAATCTTTCTGGTCCTGGGCTTGTGTTTGTTGGTAAGTTTTTGATGGCTGCTTCAATTTCCTTATGTGAAATTGGTCTGTTTAAATTTCCTATATCATCTTGGTTCAATTTGGGTAGGTCATATGTCTTTAGGAATATGTCCATGTCTTCAAGATTTTCTACCTTATTGGAGTATAAATTTTCAAAATAATTTCTTGCTATCCTTTGTATTTCAGTAGTGTCTGTGGTGATATTTCTTTTTTCATCACAGATTTTAGCAATTTAAGTTTTTCTCTCTTTTGATTAGCTTAGCTAAGGGTTTACCAATTTTGTTAATTCTTTCAAAGAACCAAATTTTTGTTTCATTGATTTTTTAAAAAATTTTTAAATCTCAATTTCATTGATTTCATCTGATTTTGGTGCTGGTTTATTGTTCTTTTTCTAGAGCCTTAAGTTATAATGTTATATTATTTATTTGCTATCTTTTTATTCTTTTAATGTATGACCTCAATGCTATGAATTTTCCTGTTAGAACTGCCTTCATGGTATACCAGATATTTTGATATATCTATGTTCTCATTTACTCCTATTTTTTAAAATTTCACTCCTGATTTCTTCTACTATCCATTCATCATTCAATAGTGAATTACTTAGTTTCCAGGTGTTAGTTAGCTTCATTCCAGTATGGTCTAATAGAGTGTAGGGTAGTATCTCTGTTTTTTTGTATTTACAAATAGTTGCTTTGTGGCCCAAGATATAGTCTATTTTAGAAAATGTTACAAGTTCTACCGAGAAGAATGTGTATTCGGTCATTGATGAATGAAATACTCCATATATGTCTGTTAAGTTTAAATTATTAATTGTATATTTTAGTTCTGTAGCTTCTTTATTAAGGTTTCTTTGGCGGGGGGGGGGGGGGGGGGGGGGAGTACTGGGGATTGAACCCAGAGCCTTTGTATGTGAGGCAAGCACTCTACCAACTGAGCTATATCCCCAGCCCTTTGTTAAGTTTTTGTTTAGGAGATCTATCTAGTAATATGTGAAGCATGTTAAAGTCACCCAGTATTATTGTGTTATGGTCTATTTGATTCTTGATATAGAGAAGGGTTTGTTTGAAGTAGGGAGATGCTCCATTGTTTGGGGTATAACTATTTACAAAATTGTTATTTCCTGTTAAGTGTTGTATCACTTAAGCACTATGAAGTCACCTTCTTTGTCTTTTCTGATTAACTTTTGCTTGAAGTCAACTTTATCTTATGAGAATAGAAACCTCTGCTTGTTTACGAGATCATCTGAGTTGATATGTTTTTTTTTCCCATTGTGTCTTCTATTTCTTTTCAGAGATTTTTCTGGGTGTTTTGTTTTGTGTTGTTGTTTTAAGTATGTTCAGAAGTGTTTTTTTGGAAACATTTTTATTATGTATATTTTAATATTAGATAATTCCAACATTTATCTCATCTTGGTGCTGGCTTCTGTTAAATTGTTTTTTCTTAGGTTGAGATTTTCTTCATTCTTGATATGCTGAGTGATTTTCAATTGCTTATGATATGAGAGTCTGGATTTTACTCAGATCTTCCATTTTAGCAGGAAGATCTCTAACACTACTACAGCAGAGGGGTTAGATGCCTTGTTAGAGCCAGTGAAAAATGGAAAATTAGCCTCTCACTTGGTCTTTGTTGGTGGAATAAGGGAAGTGAGGCTTCGGTTTTTCCCATGATGTTTGGGCTGGAGTAGGGTACTTAAGTGTTCTGAAGGGTTTTTTTTTGCCTTGTAGACTACCCCTTTCCTGATTCTCTGATGACAGAGGGCAGGCTTCCCCCTACCCCCTTTCCCCTAGGCCTTTGGAGTTCTCTGGAGAGAGAGGGCAGGCTTGTGTGTGCTCGCTCGCGTTCTCTTTCTCTCTCTCTCTCTTCTCTTTTTCTTCTTCTTCTTCTTCTTCTTCTTCTTCTTCTTCTTTTCTCTTCTTCTCCTTCTCTCTCTCTCTCTCTCTCTCTCTCTCTGTCTCTGTCTCTTTCTACTTCTCTCTTCCTCCAGACCTTTGGAGTTTCTGGGTTGCCACTTTTCTAATATGCAAGGTGTATGAGGTAAAAAGAAAGCCCTTAGAAACTTACCTTGTTCCTCTAGATCTGATCTACTTTTTATGCCTACCCTTTAAAGTCTTCTTAGGTTTATTTCAATATAACATCTAGGAGTTTTAGTTATAGAAGTAGGGAGAAGTACATTTACTTCATCTGTTCCAGACCTGGAATTCCCTAGAGATTTTAGTAAATAAAACAGCAATAAATATTTAAACATTCAGTGCATTCTATGGATCAAATGATTTCTAATTTTCTTCCAATTTCATTCATCTAATAATTCATATGACTCAGATTTCATCAACTATATTTCATTTTCTATTCAAAAATTAGACTTTTTTCAAGTGAGCAAAATACTTTGCAAAGCAAAATTATCAGGAAGGTCTACAATATAACTCTCCTAATAAGAGAAGAATGTCTATTTTCTGTCATTAACCTTGAATTTTGTTACTTTTTAAAAAACTCTTTAAAGTTTATACTGTCTGAAAAACAATTCAACTGAGCTGGTTCATGTTCCTTCTTGGGTTCAAATCTCTTTATGCTAATTTCCTTTTAAGCTATGTTTGTGTCTTATGTGCTGCCCAGTTCCCCTCGTGGAAATGGTTGTTATTTGACTTTAGTGCATTCTCCTGGATAGATAATGAATCATTTGAGCTTTAGGAAACCCCTGGGTTTTTCTTTGGGGCATTTTAAATCTTCTTGGGTAGCTCTTGTGATCTAAGTGTTTATAAATCAACAAACAGTGTCCATTTGTAATACCGGTCATCAATAGAACTGGTCAGGCTGGTTTCTTGTTAAAAGTCATCTTTTAACAAGTTTTTGTGACTTTTTGTGAGTCTCTGCCATTTCATTTGTCCTTTAAAGCTCTAGTCCTAAAACAAAATTCTCCTCCATCAAGAAGTTAAAAAAAAACTAAGTGAGATGCCCAGATAAGCAGAAGCTCAGAGCATTTTTAATTCCATGGCTTTCATCTCTCATCCCTCTACTTAACTTTTGCCCTGAAAGTAAGCTGGTCTTCCATAGTGAGCTGGTACAATGCAGAACTAGGAGCCTAAATTTATCCATTTAACTAATCAGTTTCACAATTCATATTTCTAGGCTGAGAGTTGCCCTACTCTCTGGCCTACTTTTTAGATTTATGTAATTTTATCACTTATGATTTTTCTGAAATTCAACTTTCTGCACATTTAGTATCCAATACCAAGAATGTCTATCTCAAATGAATCCTCCTAAAACATTGCCTTTATTGTGCCACTTCTGAATTTTAAAAACCCATAATAATTTTCTACTGGATTATATCTATTCAACCTCGTGTGCAAAGCATTTTATAATCCATAATCACCTCTCTATCCATTTGCCTGACTTGTCCTGAGACATAATTTTTTCCAAAGGTAAGTTTTGTCTCCTGAACTGTTCTCAACATACCGTTCATATTTCTTCCTCAAACCATTTCTTTTCTTCTGATTTAAATATCTTTGCTCTTTTCCATTTATCTACTCCTTGTCTATTCATTACAGCACAGTTAAAACCCCTCTACTTAAAATTTTTAGGTCTAGTTTCTTTCTTACCTAACTCTAAATTATTTCACTTATACAAAATTGGCCCATTATTGTTTGATGTGAAATGTAGTTCTATAATTCATTTTAATTCCCCTTCTTTAAGCAAACATTTACTAAGCCCCTTAATCAATACAGAACTATTTGAAAGGAGTATCAAATCAGCAAGACTTCCTCTTGACTCTCAGCATACATAACATAATCTTACTAATTTATACATAATTTGAAATTTTTACATTAATAAAACTCACTTCAATTAAATTACTAAATAATACTTACTATGCACAGCATTGTTTATGGTGCTCAGGATGCTTGGGAGTAATATTGGGAAAGAATCTATAATTACTATCAAGTGAGTAGCATAGAGTTCTTAAAGTAGTTCAGAATTTGGGGATGAGCCTGTCATATTGGAATAGTACTTAAGCATGGCGTTAACGTTTATTTAAACTCTACTTAACAATTCATTCTGCCATCTTGATATTATACAATGGTCAATAAGAGATTTCAAAATCTTTATGAGCCCTTTCTAGATTCATCTGAGCAGATTTATCCAGAATAGTATTTATCACATGCCAAGAACTGCCTTAAATCCTTTTTGGAGCAAAGTTGTATATATATGATGAATAAAAATGAAGGCTAATTATAGATATTTAGTCTGACACCGTAGTGCACATTTTATAATCTCAGCTTTTCAGGAGGCTGAGGCAGAAGGATCACAAGTTCAAGGCCAGCCAGGGCAATTTAGCAATACCCTGTTTTTTTATTAAAAAAAAAAAAAAAAAGTGCTGGGAATATAGCAATATAGCTCGGTGGTAGAGTGCTTGCCTAGGTTGTGTGGGCTCAATTCCCAATATCACAAAAAATTAGTATTTATCATTGTTTCCCACTCTTACAATATTCTTTAGTATATGTACTCTATACCTAATTATGATAAAAATACTGCCTTTAATATTTAAAAATGTGTTACCTTGGATGAGTTATGTGTCTGTGCCTTATTTTAGCAACCTGTAAATACATAGAGTAATAAATAACTACTTCATAGAGTAGTTGTAAGGATCAGTGAAATAGTATATGTAAAGTGCATTCCTTCAGTGGTATCTTATATCAACATCATCATTTCTACTGCTGCCGCCAATACTACTCTGACTGCTACTATTGCTATTCTTTTTTCATTCTGTTCTCATAGTTGCCTGATTTTTAACATTTTACATTTGCATTTAACCTACCTACCTGTGTGTCACTACCAAATATTAGTCTCAAGTAAACAATAAGTTCCTAAGGGTAATTAATATCTATAATCTCTGTATATCCTTGTGTATAGATAGCTACAATTACAAGAATTATAAGAAAATGATACCATATGAATGATGTTTTTACCTCTGCATGGTTTGATTTTATAAATAATATACAAAGAACCAGAAAACATTTCTACAAAACAGAGAATGGGTAGTAAGTGTCACGTATTTGGTACTAGTAATTGACATCCAAACACCTGGTAGAAGATTTTTGTGCTGATTTCAACAGCTTTGCCTTCTCAGTACATGTCAGTAAGGGATTTTGGTGCCTTCCAATTCTTATTTGTCTGTGGCCCAGAGAAAATATTAGGTGGGTGAGCTGTAGCCATAGCTCTTTGACACGTGACTATTAGAAGTGGGCACCTCCCATATAATATTGGACAGGATCAATAACATGTAACAGTTACTAGAATTCCTGTTTAGACTTTAGTGACCAAAATACACTAAGCAATGAACAGAGAAAAATCTTTAAATTTCTAGAGAATAGATTCAGAGTACTCAAAAAGCATCTATAATTTTGAGTTTTTAAATTATATTGTAAATAACTCTCTTATAAATAAAGAAAACTCTAAAGTCCTATAAGTCAATTTGTGCTTATTTATGTATGTTTAGTAACTATCCATTTGTTTGTTTGTTTGGTTTTGGTGTGCAGGAATTGAGCCCAGGGCCTTGCACGTGCTATGCACATGCTTGAGGTATACATCCAGCCTACCCATTTATTTTTGACAAAGGTTTAATTTGAAAATAATTGCTGGGAAGCTGTGGATCAAGCTGAAAGAGCATAGTTTTCCAGGGATTATCAGTCAGCCTCAGGATTAGAAATTCTCTAACTTTATTTTTACAGGTTAAGAACGCAAGCTGTATTTAAGTCTACAAAAATGGTTGCTGACAAAGAGTTTACTAAACCCCAAGAGCTCAATCTGGATATGAATGGGAGTGATCCTGGACCAAGGTAAAAAGAGCCGGGTGAAGGCAAGAAAACTAAGGATGCAGATATTTAGAATATGTTTGGTATCAAATTGTAGCTCTATATTCATTTTTATTATTTTCTGACCATGTTAGTAATTGTCATAAAAATTTTTGAAAAATACAGAAAAGTGTGAAGAAAATAAAAATTCATTCATAATACTTTCAGCCCTTTCTCCTATTTTTCTTTATATGGTTTATATTCCATATTAAATAATAAGGATTATGCCTATATAGAATTTTATTTACCTTTTTCATATATTTGGATCTCATAAAATATTTTGTGAAAATATATTCATGCATAGCCAGGTGCGGTGGCACCCGCCTATAATCCCAGCAGCCTGAGAGGCTGAGGCAGGAGGCTCATGAGTTCAAAGCCAGCCCCAGCAATGGAGAGACCCTCAGCAACTCAGTGAGACCGTATCTCTAAATTAAAGTGGATATATATATATATTTTTTTTTCCATTCATTCATTTAAAAAATATTTAACATGTGGCAGTTATGCCCCAATTAGCCTGATATTCAATAATACAGAATTTTTCTGTTATAAATAATTCCTTGAAGAGCATTTCTCTAAATGAGTTTTTTACTTTATCTGTACCTATTTCCTTGGCATAGATATCTGTAAGTGGAATTACTAGTTAAAACATACATGAATATATGTAAGATTGTAGATTCATATTGCCAAATTGTTTTCTATAAAAGTTAATTTCTTTTATACCCTCAAGGCTATGTTTAAGAATTCTCACTTTATGAAATTTTAGGTATTTTGGGTCATTGTTTTTTTTTTCTCTCTCTCTATTCTCTTTCTTCTCTCCTTTTAGTATTCCAATTATGTATACAATAGACCTGTAGATATTATTTCATAGGTGCCTGATAACTCTGTTAATTTTTCAAAATCTTTTTTCTTGCTGTTGTTATTCTTCATATTGAAAAATTACTATCAATTTATCCTCAAATTTTATCTGTCTTTCTGTTACTTTCAATCTGTTATTAAACCCTAATGGGATTTTTTTTTTTTTTTTTTAAGTTTTGGTTGTGTATTTCACTTCTGAAATTTTCATTTGGATTTTTGTTATAATTTTATTTCTCTGATGAGATTTCCTAATTTATTCATCACAAGCATATTTTTTCTTATTTTCTTGAGTATGGTTATAACTCCTTTCAAGTGCTTGTCTTCTGTTTTTAACACTCGAGTCATCTTGGGGTTTGTGTTATCTAACTCTTCCCTGAGTATTGATCATGTTTTCCTAATTTTTTATATGTCTAGTAATTTTGAATTTATTATAGTCATTGTGAATGGCTCCGAAAGTTATATTTCCCTGAACAGTGTTGACTTCTTTGTGACAACAGGCAGTTAACTTGCTTGAACTCAAACTCCAAGCCACAGAGGCCAGCTTAGAGTGTAGGGCCATTGGACTAGCCTGGCACTGGGCTGGGCTAAATCCAGGGACTATGGGAGCTGTCTATGAGAGGCAGCCCTGGAGACTACAGCTGCTGGGGCCAGTCTAGTGGCTGGATCCACAGATTAGCCTGATGACTTGGGCTGCAGGGGCTGACCAGGTTCTGCTGCAGGCCTAAAACCTGAAGACATTTGGTCTAACATAGTGCTACCTGCGTGAGCCTGAGTCTGTAGTGGCTGACCTGGCACTGGTGGAGCCCCTAGATCAGAGTTGCAAGGGAACAGCCTGGCACTGGGACTCACCCAGAACTTGGGGCCATTGAGGTGAGCTGGTGGTAAAGAGAGCCTAGGGAAGAAAATCAAATTTGCCAAGCAGGCCTGGAGTCTGAGGCAGAAAGATCCTACCTGGTGCCAAAGAGGGCCTTGCTGCCTGGTGTCTGAGGCCATGAGCATCTATCTGCCTAACAATGGGATTTATATGGGCAGGCTTGGTTTTGGGATCTGGGACAAGGTCTGATGCTTACTTCTCTCTTCTTCTTCCTTATGGAAGGTCTCTCCCCACTGTGCTGCCTGGAGTTAGAGGAGGACTGATATCACTAATATAAAACTATCCTTCCAGCACTCTTCAGTACATTTATTTATGTGGTACAAATGGGTACTATACTCTCTTACCTCCTTTCCTTAGCTCTTGTGAACATATCATGTTGGAGAGTTATTCACATTGATTATTTACAGTGAGAAGCAAGCACTTGAAAGTTCTATTTTGGCATGTTGCTGATATCCTCCTTCAACAAACAATTTTGACTATTTTAGATGTTACCTATTTTACTTGTTACTTCTAGTATTTATATTCATATTTCTGAATAACAAACTTACATGGTCATTAAATGTTGAATTTTTGCTGTGTAAGATGATTTGGCTCTCACCAATAACCATTTAATTTCTCCTTTTCTTCCTTCCCTCTGGGACGTCCCTCCCTGTGTTTTTCCATCTCTCCTTTCTCCCTCTCTCTCTCTCTTTAATAACACATCCAAACACACTATTTCCTTCCATCTATCCTCTCAATATGTCTATATCAAAATAGTTTTAAGACTATAAATATTGAATGCACAGCTAAACCTTGTACTTTATAATTATTAAATTTAATTTCTGTATAATAAATTATTTTCTCTAGAATTTAAAAATGTCTTATTTAGCACAGAAAAACAAACATTGCATGATCTCATTTACATGGGGAATCCAAAGAAATCAAATTCAGCCAGGCATGGTGGCACATGCCTGTAATCCCAGCAGCTCTGGGAAGTCGAGGCGGGAGGAGGATCACAAGTTCAAAGCCAGCTTCAGCAACTTAGTGAGGTTCCTAAGCATCTTAGTGAGAGCTGTCTCAAAATAAAAAATTTTAAAAGGGCTGGGGATGTGGCTTAGAGGTTAAGCACCCCTGGGTTAAATTTCTGGTACCAAAAAATAAAGAAGCCGGGCGCGGTGGCGCACGCCTGTAATCCCAGCACTTTGGGAGGCTGAGGCAGGAGGATCGCAAGTTCAAAGCCAGCCTCAGCAATGGAGAGGCACTTAGCAACTCAGTGAGACCCTGTCTCTAAATAAAATACAAAAAAGGGCTGGGGATGTGGCCCAGTGGTCGAGTGCCCCTGAGTTCAATCCCCAGTACCAAAAAAATAAATAAATAAATAAAATAAAGAAGTCAAATTCATTGAAGCAAATAGTAGAGTGATGATTGCCAAAAGGGCCAGGAGGGTTGGGGGAATGGAGAGATGTTGATCAGTTAGCCAGGGTGAATAAGTTCTGGAGGTCTATACAGCATGATGATTATAGCAAACAATGTATTATATTGTTGAAAATTGCTGAGAGTAGATCTTAAGTGTTCTCACCTTAAATAAGTATATGAGGTGATGGATACATTAAATAGCTTGATTTAATAATTTTACAATGTGTACATATATCAAAACATCACATATTGTATGTATATTGTGAACATATATAATGCCAATTTTTAAAAAATTTAATACACTAAAAATGTCTTATTTAATTTTCTATGAATTCATTCATATATTTCTTCACTCAAATATTTATAAAGTATCCCACCATGTTCTAGACTTGGGGAAAATAGCAGTGTATAAAACAAACAAAAATTTCTGGCTTTTTAAAACAGACATTCTCATGTCTAGTCATTCTCATCCAAAAAGTATGAATCCCTTAATATATTCAATATTCAATCACATCAATTATTCTAACGTATCTCTTCATTTCTTTCATATGTTGCTTTTCCCCCTTTCTTTTTTTTTTTTAGATATAGGTTTTTTTTTTTTTTTTAGATATCCTTCCTTAAGCCAAATAAGACAAACTCAGGAAGTCAAGGGTAGTACATTTTTTCTCATATGTGGAAGATAGTTAGTAAAAAAAAAAAAAAAAGGTGGGGCAGATCTCATGATAATATAAGGGAGACCTGTAGAATAGAGAGAGGAAGGGGGTGGGGAGTGTGAGGTACTAGGGAACCAAATTGACCAAATTGTATTTTATTATATTATATGCATGTATAGATGTATAACAGTGAATTCCATTATTATGTATAATTATAATGCACTAATAAAAAATAGACTTGTATATTTTTTAGGCTTGCTGTCTAGTGATTTCATTCTGATATTTCCTTATCCATCATCCTGGATATTTTCTTTACTTTTCCATATTATGTTTTCTTTTTTCTAGATTACACATTATCCTCTTTTTTGTTAGTACTCCTTCATCTTACTGAAACATGTCCTTTAATAGCTTACTGAAAAGGAGTACAGAGGCAATAATTTTTTGAGATATTACATCTCTAAAAAAAATATCATGTTTAATTTTAAAGCCATTAAAATTCTATTTTTTTGATAAAGGGTGTCTTCCATTATCTTGTGTGGTGTTGTGTGTGTGTGTGTGTGTGAGAGAGAGAGAGAGAGAGAGAGAGAGAGAGAGAGAGAGAGAGAGAGGTGGGGAAGTATACTGCACAATCAATGGACTCTTTCAATTAGGAGAGTTCCATCAGTTTAGGGAAGTTTTCTTTGTTACTTTCTCCAATCTCACTTTTTGTAATGCTTCTTCCCAGAACTCACCACATTCAGATGTTGCATCTCTCTGAATCATTTCATTTTCTTATTTTTTTCTCCTTTCATATTTGTCTTTTTTCCTAGTTTCTAAGATTTCCTGAACTTTATCTTTCAGTGCTTCTGTTGAATTTTATTACTGCTTTAATGATTAACTTCCAAGGACAACTTACTCTATGAATGTTCCATTCTTGTTCTGTATGTATGATATTTTTTTCTTACCTCTGAGGATATTTATAATAATTTTTGAAGTTTCTTCTGTTTTTAGTGCTTCCTATTTTCACCAAGTTCAATTTTCTTTTTCCCACAAATGTCTGATGATTCATTTATATTTATGAACAAAACAGTAAAGAGCTATTGAAAGCTCTGAATATATATAAGCAGGCTTTCTCAACTAATGGACTTCATTATGATAAGGTAGGAATCCTGGAGACTCCTTACTGTTACTGCCCATAGGTCTCTTGGGTAGGCTGTTCTCCTACAGATAAATCTTATGCCTGGGTTGGAAGAAGAAATTAAAGCATTATATAAATTTGGCTTCCATTTTAGTCATATTTTCATTGCTGAAAATACCTGAGAAAATTACACTTAAAAGGAGGAAAGGTTTATTTTAAGAAACAGAGAGAGAGAGGAGAGGGCACAGGAGAGGAGGGGAAAGGAGCTGAGGTCCCAACATTCTCTCCAAGTGCATAACCCCAGTGATCTAACTTCCCCCACTAGGTCCCACTGCCTAAAAGTTCTACTACCTCCAAGTAGCTCCCAGATTGGCATCCAAGCCTTTAGTATATGGGCCTTTGGGGGACATTTAATATTCAAACCACAATAGCTACCAATGAGGGATCCCAGTGGAAGAAGAAAGAGACCCATCTCTTATTATTATATAGGCTTTCACCTAGTCCCCTTTTTAACTGTATGGGATTTCTGCCCTCAACTCTATTTTCGACCTTTTCCTGGAGGCAAACCTCCAGGCTTTACCACCAGATGGGGACAGATAGAGGAGGGCATCTTGGCTTTTTACTTCTGTGAGAGATTTTTCAAATAGATGTGCTTTCACTTCCTCCTATTAGGCCTGAGCCTTCATTGGTGTGTTTCAGTTTACCTGTTCCTATACCACAATGAGCAGATTCTTCTGTTTTAATTTTTCTAGTTGGCTAATTGAGTTTCAAATCATCCATCTGCCTTCCAGGCTTGTGAAATTTTTTGCAGCCACATAGATTTTATGTTGTTTCTATTCTTTTACTGGTATTTTTAAGCAGTTTCAGAAGGGAACAGAGATAAATTGGCTAGCCAAGGGTGATTTGAATAATTAAACAACATTTGGCAATTTATAAGTGGAAAGATATAATTCTGTTTTCATTTTCAGTTTCCCAGTATTCGATTAGGATGAAGATTTTTCTGTATGTCTTTTTTAACCCTTTCTGCTGCTGCTTTGTAGAATTTTCATGTCCTGGCTATGTCCACAGTTTTTATGTAACATTTCTTTAGTTGAAATGTTAAAACTTTTTATTGTATTTGTTTTTAATTTAAAATATTTTCTTATTAGTGCTATTCATATTTTTAAGTTTACTTATTTGCATTCTTATTTGCCTACCATATAAAAAAACTGCTGAAAAGCCAAAAAAAAAAAAAAAGAAAATATATTCATAATATCATCTAGAGTTATTTTAGTATATAATTTGTAGGTCTTCCTTATTTATAAGTATGTGTTGTGTGTTTATATTATACATTTTGTTTTATAATACATCTTAAAATATTTTACCTAAATTTTGTAAAATTTAAAAGTAAACATTTCTCATATAAAAAGTAAAACATTCAAAGGCATATCAAGAAAATATCATTTATTTTTCATTACATCTTCCATTCCCTATGCTGACTGTCTTGGTTAAATTAGTATTGGATCCCTTATGTGTATCTTTCTAAACCTTTCTGTATGTGCACAAATAAAGACATCTGTGTACACTGGACATTAGACAACACATATTTTTTTCCCTGAATGCTACTTAAGGATTATTGTCAGGTCTTTAGATACAGATCTTTAGAAAGCAGAATAATTGTCCCTCAAATGTGTTCATGCTCTAATCCCTGGAATTCTTGAATATGTCACCTTATATGGCAAAGGGACTTTATTTCTTTATTTTTTATTTTATTTCTTTATAATTTTGGTATGAGGGATTGAACCCAGGGGTGTTTAACCACAGAGGGACATACCCAATCCTTTTTATCTTTTTTTTTTTTTTTTAATTTATTTAAATAGGATCTCACTAAGTTGCTTAGGCCCTCGCTGTGTTGCTGAGGCTGGCTTTGAACTTGAGATCATTCTGCCTCAGCCTCCTAAGCTACTGGGATTACAGGCATGTGCCACTGTGCCTGGCTGAAAACAGACTTTAAAGGCAGATGTGATAGAAGGAATGGACCTTGACTAGGAGAGATAATCCTGGATTTTCTGAGTGGGCCCAATCAAATCATACAAGTGCTTAAAAATAGGGAAACTTTTAGCCAGCACCAAAAGAGGAAAAGAAAAAAGTGTTGACACTCCCCTGCTGGATCAGAGACATGGGAGGAGGAAGAGAAATTAGAAGCACGAAAGTGACCCAGTCTGCTGTTGCTGGCTTTTGAAGATGGAGGAATGAGGTCACAGGCCAAGGAATGCAAGGAGAGGACTGATAGTCTTCAGCAGCCACTTGCAGGGGATCTGCAGCTGCAAGGAACTGAAATCTGCTAACAACCCAATGAGCAAGGAAAGGGTTTGTCTTCTATGGCTCCAGAAAGGAACATGGCCCTTCCAACGCCTGAATGTTAGCCCAGTCCATTCAGTGAGACCTCTGTCAGAGTTACAAAACTGTGGAATAATACATTCATGTTGCTTAATCCAATCAAATTGAGGTAATTTGTTGTAGCAGCAATTGAAAACTAATAGAAATGCTAATTCATTATTTATTATAAATGTATAACAGTTCATGGTTTATATATGCACCATAACTTTTCCAGCCATGTTTTGTATTGCTGAACATTTAAATTTTTTGGTGTTCTTTAATACTACACACAATATTATAAAAGTACGATTATATATATATTCTTGTGTTCTGGTACTTTTGTTTCTTTTTTAGGGGAAATTCTCAAAATAATATTGCTAGGTCAGAGGTTATTTTTTACAAAGGCTATTTTGATATAATTTATAAATTATAATTATAACCATAATTATAATTTATAAATTATAATAGACTATGTTAATTTTCTTTTCCAAAAGATCATAGCAATTCATACTCCCACTTGCCATTTATAAAAGTTTTCATCAATGCTAGTCAGCTAAGGATGGTGAATGCTTTGAAAATTTGTGCTCTAGTTGAAGGATTGAACATGCTTCAAGGTTTCCAGGCATCTGGCATGCATACTCTAAATTTAAAAACTTATACATTGCTTCAAAAATATATTTCTTAATATGCCTCCAATAGAACTGTAGGCCTTTCAAAATGTTAGTATACATTATAAGAATTTGAAGAAAAACTCTTGCAACTTCTTCTAATGTCTGGCTGTCATTGGAAAGCCAAGGATTCTCTGTCTCATAAATTATTTAATCTAATATGAGATTAAAAGAGGTAAAGACAATAAATTCAGCATTTTCTTGATTCAGTTGATTATGGCAATGATGTTGTCTCCACCTACCCCAGGGAAAGGTCGGGAGAGTTCAGGGGAGAATACTGTACTGCCTCCAGCAGCCTTCGTAGAATATTCAAGCTAGAATGCCTGCTGATTGTAGAACATATAATCAAGAATTGTTATGAGAATGACCTTCTCTCTACCTTGCAAGCTCTTTGACTTTAATAGAACTCCCTAGATAAAATTTAATTTTAAACTAGATTTTGTTTATTTGGAAATTTAAATTATGCTAGTATTAAAAATACTCTGTATATTTAAAATATTAAACTTACTCAAGTGAAGCATTAAGAATTTGGAACTAAAATAAATGAGATAATGAGAAAGTGAAAAACATATTTTTTTATAATTAACAGCTCATTTTGAGTTAATTATATACAATTACCAAAATCTAATTGCAATTTATTTTCTATTATCTGTGGGAAGAATCACAGGCAAGGGAGCTTACATCGCTGCCTTCCTGCATAAAAGCTATAGCATGAAAATAAATAACATGTGAGGCTTTA
The DNA here is from genome assembly GCA_025594165.1 of Tamias sibiricus. Taxonomy (NCBI): domain Eukaryota; kingdom Metazoa; phylum Chordata; class Mammalia; order Rodentia; family Sciuridae; genus Tamias; species Tamias sibiricus. Next base: position 46,210,860 of record CM046671.1, on the reverse strand, counting down.
ATGACAAATAAGAGCAAATAGTAGGGCACAGCTGAGCCAAACCATTGGAAGGTAATTATCGCGTGAAAGATGGTAATGACTTACAAACTCACAACAACTCTGACTGTTTATAGATCCTTTGGTTTGTTTTTAGTGAGTTTGTTTGATGTTTGTTTATTGACTATGCAAAGATGACCCTTATGAATTAACAGTTTTGTAATTCTGCAGACTCCTAAAAATCAGACCATTTTTGTACTTTCATATTATATTCAGCAAAAGAAGATCTTATTAAACCTCTACCATTTTTTAAATAAGTAAACCTTGCTAAGTCCTTCCTAAGATAGGAAGCCATTAGCTTCAAGTACTCTAGTTGTAGAGTTAGGCACATATACAATATTTGTCATTTATTCAGAATGTAAGGGCTAGGAAAGAAACAAAGAAAAGATTTCTATAAGAGTTGTAATTTGAGATAACTTGTAGAAGACAAGATAGGATTTTGATAGGCCAGGGATAGGGACATAACCTTCTTATCTGAAACACAGAGTTGTGTGTGTGTGTGTGTGTGTGTGTGTGTGTGTCTCCAATGGAAGGAGAGGGGAAAGAGTCTGAGTAGGGAAAATGAAACCAAAGATTACATTAGTAAATTAGGTTGGTTATGAAAGGGTTTAAACATCAGGACTCAAGTTTTAGATCTCAGTGATGAGAAGGAAAAAGAGTTAGAAAAAAACTGATTTCATGATGAAGATGATTAATTTGATTTTGAAGACCACTGGAATAAGGGTCAAAATGTAAAGTCTTACTCTTTTCAGTAGTTATGGATCTTTAAGGATAGTACTGTGCACCTCAATCTCCTTGCCTGTAAATGCAAATTAAACTGGATTTTCACTGAGTTTCTTCCATTTCTAATAGTTTGTGATTATTAAACAGGTAGGATTTTTAGGCAAAGCTGTCTAGTAGCTAAGTAGAAATTTTGGTTTAAATCACCTGAGAGAAATTAAAATTAGAGATTTAGATTTGAAAGTCATCTGCATTGAAGTTTTACCTTTGAGAATACATGTTAATTTCTGAGAAAAATTTACAGAAAAAAAGAAATGTAAAAAGAACTTTAGGAAATGCCTACATGTGAGAATCTTAAACAGTAAAGAAGTGACAGTATGAAAAAGTTTACAAAGAAAGAGGCTGTTGAAGTGTTTTGCTGTTTTCATATGTCTTTTGGCTGCTTGTAAGTCTTCTTTTGAGATATGTCTGATTAGATCTATTATACATTTTTAAAGTTTATTTATTTGCTGTTGAGTTTTTAAAGTTCCTTATATATTCTGTATATTACTCCTGGTCATATGTGTAGTTTGTAGATATTTTCTCCATTTTCTGTGTTGTCTCTTCACTCTAATGAGTATTCCCTTTTCTGTGCAGAAGATTTTTTAGTTTGATATAATCCCATTTGTCTATTTTTGGTTTAATTGCCTATGCTTTTGGAGTCTTACCTAAAATACCTTGCCCTTTACAATATCCTAAAATGTTTTCTTCTAATAGTTTCTTTGTTTCAGATCTTATATAAGTCTTTAATTCATTTTCAGTTGGGTTCTTTTTGCTTGTTATCTTTCTTTCTTTCTTCTTCTTCTTCTTCTTTTTTTTTTTTTTTTTTTTTTAATTTGGGACTGATCCCAGGGTGCATAACAACTGAGCAACATTCCCATTTCTTTATTTGTTTTTATTTTATTTTATTTTATTGAGACAGGGTCTTGTTAAGTTGCTTGGAATCTTGCTAAGTTTCTGAGGTGGGCCTCAAACTTACAATATTCCTACATCAGACTCCCGAGTCACTGGGATTATAGAGGTGTGCCACCATACCTGGCTTTGAGTTGATTTTTGTAACTGGTGAGAGGTAGGGGTTCTCATTTCACTTTTCTCTATAAAGATACCCAATTTTGGTAGCACTTTTTATTGAAAATACTATGATTTCTCCAATGTGTGTTCTTAGCATTTTTGTTAAAAATCAGTTGACTTTGCCCACGACATGATTCTATATATAGAAGACCCAAAAAATTCCACCAAAAAGCTTCTTGAACTCATAAACTAATTCAGCAAAGTAGCACGATATAAAATTAACACACATAAATTAATTGTTTTCCTATACACCAATTACAAATAAGCTGAAAGAGTGATCAGGAAAACTATTCCATTCACAATAGCCTCAAAAAAATTAAAATTAAATACTTGGAAATCAATGTAACAAAAGAGGTGAAGGACCTCTACAATGAAACCTACAGAACTCTAAAGAAAGAAATTGAAGAAGACCTTAGAAAATGGAAAGACCTCCCATGTTCTTGGATAGGCCAAATTAATATTGTCAAAATGCCCATACTACCAAAAGCACTATACAGATTTAACTCAATTCCCACCAAAATTCCAATGATGTTATAGAAATAAAAAAAGCAGTCGTAGAAAAAGAAGAACAATCCAATACCAAAAGCAGTAAAAGACAGGAAATAATTAAAATCACAGCTGAAATCAGTGAAATTGAAACAAAAGAAACCATTGAAAAAATTGACTAAACAAAAAGTTTGTTCTTTGAAAAAATAAATAAAATTGACAGACCCTTAGCCAGGCTAACAAAAAGAAGGAGAGAGAAAACTCAAATTATTAACATATGCGATGAAAAAGGAAATATCACAACAAACACTACGGAAATACAGGAAATAATTTGAAATTGTTTTGAAAACTTGTACTGCAACAAAACACAAAACACTGACGGCATTTACAAATTTCTAGAGTCGTATGATCTGCCCAAATTAAAGCAGGATGATATACACAATTTGAACAGACCAATTTCAAGTGACGAAATAGAAGATGCCATCAGAAGCCTACCAACCAAGAAAAGCCCAGGACCAGATGGATACACAGCCAAGTTCTACAAGACCTTTAAAGAAGAACTGATACCAATACTCTTCAATCTATTTCAGGAAATTGAAAAAAGAGGGAGCACTTCCAACCTCATTCTATGAGGCCAATATAACCCTGATCCCCAAACCAGGCAAAGACACATCCAAAAAAGAAAACTTCAGACCCATATCTTTAATGAACATAGATGCAAAAATTATCAATAAAATTCTGACAAAACGGATACAAAAACATATCAAAAATGTAATATACCATGATCAAATGGGGTTCATTCCAGGGATGCAAGGATGGCTCAACATACGGAAATCAATAAATGTAATTCATCACATCAATAGACTTAAAGATAAGAACCATATGACTATCTCAATAGATGCAGAAAAAGCCCTTGACAAAATATAGCACCCCTTCGTGTTCAAAACACTAGAAAAACTAGGAATAACAGGAACATATCTCAACAGTGTAAAAGCTATATATGCTAATCCCTGGGCCAACATTATTCTAAATGGAGAAAAATTGAAATCATTCCCTCTAAAAAGCTGGAACAAGACAGGGATGCCCTCTTTCACCAATTCTATTTAACATAGTAATTGAAACGCTGGCCAGAGCAATAAGACAGATGAAAGAAATTAAATGGATACAGACAGGTAAAGTAGAACTGAAATTATCATTATTTGCTGATGATATGATTTTATACCTAGAAGATCCAAAAAATTCCACCAGAAAACTTCTAGAACTCATAAATGAATTCAGCAAAGTAGCAGGATACAAAATCAACACCCATAAATCTAAGGCATTTCTATATATCAGTGACAAATCCTCTGAAGGGGAAATGAAGAAAACTATCCCGTTTACAATAGCATCAAAAAAAATAATAATAATAAAGTACTTGGGAATCAACTTAACCAAAGACGTGAAAGACCTCTATAATGAAAACTACATCTATCCCATTCGTTAATTCTTGGTAATAATTCTTGCGCTACAGGATTCTTATTAAGGAACTTGGGGCCTAATCCGACATGTTGGAAATTGGAGCTTACTTTTTCTTCTATTAGGTGTATTGTCTCTGGTCTAATTCCTAGGTCCTTGATCCACTTTGAATTGAGTTTTGTGCATGGTGAGAGATAAGGGCTTAATTTCATTTTGTTGCATATGGATTTCCAGTTTTCCCAGCACCATTTGTTGAAGAGTTCACAGTGTTGTTGGATGGGGGTACATAGGAGGATTAGAGGAACACTAGAATGGTCAAAGGAATGGGAGGGGAAGGGAGGGAGCAAGGGGTGGGGAGGGAAAAAAATTGGTGGTTGAATGAGATGGATATCATTATCCTAAATGCATGATTGAAGATCTGAATGGTACTTATATACTTTGTATACAAACAGTTGTATGTAAAAAGATGCTATATATGTGCATTATGAATTGTAATACACACTACTATTATAAATAAAAAAGAAAGAAAAAAAAGAAAACTATAGAACACTAAAGAAAGAAATTATAGAAGACCTTAGAAGATGGAAAGATCTACCCTGTTCTTGGATAGGCAAAGCTAATATTATCAAAATGACCATACTACCAAAAGCACTATACAGATTTAATGCAATGCCAATAAAAATCCCAATGACATTCCTCATAGAAATAGAAAAAGCAGTCATGAAATTCATCTGGAAAAATAAGAGACCCAGAATAGTTAAAGCAATTCTTAGCAAGAGGAGTGAAGCGGGTGGCATCACTATACCAGACCTTAAATTATACTACAGAGCAATAGTAACAAAAACAGCATGGTATTAGCACCAAAATAGGCTGGTAGACAAATGGTACAGAATAGCGGACACAGAGAGTAACGCATATAATTTCAATTATTTTATATTAGACAAAGGCACCAAAAATGTACATTGGAGAAAAGATAGCCTCTTCAACAAATGGTGCTGGGAAAACTGGAAATCCATATGCAACAAAATGAAATTAAACCTCTATCTCTCACTGTGCATAAAATTCAACTCAAAGTGGATCAAGGATCTAGGAATTAGACCAGAGACACTACACCTAATAGAAGAAAAAGTAAGCTCTAATCTCCAACATGTTGGATTAGGCCCCAAGTTCCTTAATAAGACTCCTATAGCACAAGAATTAATAACAAGAATCAATAAATGGGATAGATTCAAATTACAAAGCTTCTTCTCAGCAAAATAAACAATCAGTAAGATGAATAGAGAGCCTACTAATTGGGAACAAATTTTTACTACACGCATCAGATAGAGCACTAATCTCTAAAAATATATAAAGAACTCGAAAATCTTAACACCAAAAAAACAAGTAGCCCAATCAATAAATGGGCCAAGGAACTGAACAGACACTTCTCAGAAGAAGATATATAATCAATCAACAAATACTTGAAAAAATGTTCAACATCTCTGGCAATTAGAGAAATGCAAATCAAAACCACTCTAAGATTTCATCTCACACACGTCAGAATGGAAGCTATTAAGAACACAAACAACAAAATGTTGGCAAGGATGTGGAGAAAAAGGCACACTTATACATTGTTGGTGGGACTGCAAAATGGTTCAGCCAATAAGGAAAGCAGTATGGAGATTCCTTGGAAAACTTGAAATGGAACCACCTTATGACCTAGCCATCCCACTCCTCAGTTGATACCCAAAGGACTTAAAAACAGCATACTACAGGGACACAACCACATCAATGTTTATAGCAGCACAATTCACAATAGCTAAACTGTGGAACCAACCTATATGCCCTTCAATAAATGAATGGATAAAGAAAATGTGGTATAGATACAGAATGGAGTATTACTCAGCAATAAGAGAGAATAAAATCATGGCGTTCGCTGGTAAATGGATGAAGTTAGAGAATATAATGCTAAGTGAAGTTAGCCAATCCCAAAAAGCCAAATGCCGAATGTTTTCTCTGATATAAGGAGGCAGATTCACAGTGGGGTTGGGAGGGAGCATATGAGGATTAGAGGAACACTAGAATGGCCAATGGGGAAGGGAGGGTAAGGGAGGGGGGGAAAGGGTGAAGGCAAAAAAAAAAAAAGATGGTAGAATGAGATGGATATCATTACTCTAAGTGCATGTATGAAGTCACAAATGGTGTGAATATACTTTGTATACAACCAGAGATATATAAAAATGTGCTCTATAAGTATAATATGAAATGTAATACATTCTGCTGTCATTTCTAACAACTTAGAAAAATAAATAAATTTGATAAAAAAGAAATCAAGAAACCTAAAGATTAAAGGAAAAAGAAAAGACAAGAAGCAAAATCAATAATCAATAAATGGGATGGCATTAAACTAAATAGGTTCTTCACAGCAAGGAAAACAAACGAGAACATGAAGAGAGAGCCTACAGAATGGAAGAAAATCTTTACCACTTACACCTCAGATAGAGCATTAATCTCCAGGATTCAAAAGTACTCAAAAAACTTAACACCAAAAAAACAAGTAGCCCAAACAATAAATGGGCAAATGAACTGAACAGGCACTTCACAGAAGCAGAAATACAAATCGTCAAAAAGTGTATGAAAAAATGTTCAATATTTCTAGCAATTAGAGAAATGAAAACTAAAACTACACTGAGATTTCATCTCACACCAGTCAGAATGGAAGCTATTACCAAGAATACAAATAACAACAAAATGTTGGCAAGGATGTGGGGAAAAAGGTTTACTCATACATTGCTGGTGGGGATGCAAATTGGTACAGCCAACTGTGGAAAGCAGTATGGAAATTCTTCAGAAAACTTGGAATGGAATCCCCATTTGACCCAGTTATCCCACTCCTTAGTATATACCCAAAGGGCTTAAAATCAGCATACTACAGTGACACAGCCACATCAATGTTTATAGCAACTCAATTCACAATAGCCAAGCTATGGAACCAACCTAGGTGCCCTTCAACAAATGAATGGATAGGAAATTGTGATATATATACACAATGGAATATTACTCAGCTAGAAAGAGAATAAAATTATGGCATTTTCCAGTAAATGGATGAACTTAGAGTATATAATGCTAAATGAAGTTAGTCAGTCCCAACAAGCCAAAGGAATGAATGTTCTCTCTGATATGGAGGCAGATTCACAGTGGGGTTGGGATGGGGAGCATATGAGGATTAGAGGAACACTAGAATGGCCAATGGGGAAGGGAGGGTAAGGGAGGGGGGAAAGGGTGAAGGCAAAAAAAAAAAAGATGGTAGAATGAGATGGATATCATTACTCTAAGTGCATGTATGAAGTCACAAATGGTGTGAATATACTTTGTATACAACCAGAGATATATAAAAATGTGCTCTATAAGTATAATATGAAATGTAATACATTCTGCTGTCATTTCTAACAACTTAGAAAAATAAATAAATTTGATAAAAAAGAAATCAAGAAACCTAAAGATTAAAGGAAAAAGAAAAGACAAGAAGCAAAATCAATAATCAATAAATGGGATGGCATTAAACTAAATAGGTTCTTCACAGCAAGGAAAACAAACGAGAACATGAAGAGAGAGTCTACAGAATGGAAGAAAATCTTTACCACTTACACCTCAGATAGAGCATTAATCTCCAGGATTCAAAAGTACTCAAAAAACTTAACACCAAAAAACACCCCCAAACAATAAATGGGCAAATGAACTGAACAGGCACTTCACAGAAGCAGAAATACAAATCGTCAAAAAGTGTATGAAAAAATGTTCAATATTTCTAGCAATTAGAGAAATGAAAACTAAAACTACACTGAGATTTCATCTCACTCCAGTCAGAATGGCAATTACCAAGAATACAAATAACAATAAATGTTGGCAAGGATGTGGGGAAAAGGTTTACTCATACATTGCTGGTGGGGATGTGAATTGGTACAACAACTGTGGAAAGCAGTATGGAAATTCTTCAGAAAACTTGGAATGGAATCCCCATTTGACCCAGTTATCCCACTCCTTAGTATATACCCAAAGGGCTTAAAATCAGCATACTACAGTGACACAGCCACATCAATGTTTATAGCAACTCAATTCACAATAGCCAAGCTATGGAACCAACCTAGGTGCCCTTCAACAGATGAAGGGATTAGGAAATTGTGATATATATACACAATGGAATATTACTCAGCTAGAAAGAAGAATGAAATTATGGCATTTTCCAGTAAATGGATGGAACTTGAGTATATTAAAATAAATGAAATAAGTCAGTCCCAACAAACAAAAGGTTGAATGTTCTCTCTGATATGTGGATGCTAGCCCATAACAAGGGAGGGTGGGGAGGGGAAGTAGAGAAGTTCATTGGATTAGACAAAGGGGAATGAAGGGAAAGGCAAGGGATGGGAACTGGAAAAACAGTAGAATGAATTGGATATAACCTTCCTATGCTCATATATGAATACACAACCAGTGTAACTCCACATCATGTTCAACCACAAGAAGGGAATCAAAATTGTAATGGCTTGCACTCATATATGTATATGTCAAAATATACCCTACCATCATATATATCTAAGAATAACAAATAAAAAAATCAATTGACTGTGAATGTGTGGGGTTATATCTGGGCACTCAATTTTTTTCCATTAGTCTGTGTGTCTGTTTTTATACATGACTATATCAAATTCATATGTGGAATATAGATAAGTTGACTCAGAAGTTGAGAGTAGAATGATGTCATTAGATGCGGGGGAGAGTAGGTTTAAGACTTTTCTATTATCTCTCAAATTCTTTTGAGTTGTAATGTAAAAGCTGTTTCTTATTCAGTACTTTTGTCTAGAGCATATTTCAGTTTTTAAATTCTTTATTCTATGTTTATCAACAGCATTTCCACTCCTGAATAATATATATATACACACAAAGACTATGTGAATGTTCATATCAGCATTATAATAGCTAAAAGTGGAAATACCCCAATTAATAATAGCTAAAAGGTGGAAACACCCCAATATCAAACAATTGATGAATAAACAAAATTCATACATTCTTATAATGGAATAGTTAGCAATAAAATAAACACTATGTTCTACAACATGAATGAATTTTGAAAACATGGTAATTCTGATTCCATTTATATAAATTGTCCAAAAAATATATAGGTAAAGGAAGTAAGTTATTGATTGTCTTAGTATTGGGAGTTGAAATGGAAAGTAAACTACATGTGGGAATGAGGTTTCTTCTAGGGTATAAGAAATAATACAAAATTAGATTATGGTGATGTTTGTACAACTCAACTTACTAATGATCACTCTAACTGGGTGAATTTTATGATATATAAATTGTCTCACTAAAACCTAAAAATTCTTCTATTTATAGTATTGTTTAAAATTAAAAATAAATATTACTAAAAACAAACAAACGAAAATGATACAAAGCTTTGCTGGCTTTCATCCTATATCAGCCTTTCCCCTTTTTTCTCAGGATTGTCCTACCCACTGCCCTCTTACAGTATTTGGGAATTGCTTTTTTTAAACTGAATTCTCCAACACGACTGGTTACAAACCCTTTCTGTATTTGTAACAGGTAACAAAGATAAAACAAGTAGGAGCAAGTACTATTCAAATCCTATTTGTGAGACCTATATCTTGGTGCATAATAATGTAACTTTTTTTTTAATATTTATTTATTTGCTTTAGTTGTACACAATGCGTTTTATTTTTACGTGGTGCTTTAGGATCGAACCCGGGCAGCACACGTGCTAGGCGAGCGCTCTACCTCTGAGCCACAACCCCAGCCCATAATGTAACTTTTAAAAATTGTTATGTAACCAACAATGTAAACAAGATAAATTGGTGATAAATATACAATTTATTAAACCAACTTTTGCACTTCTCATTGTAAGTAGTAAGGGAGATAGATGGTCTTCATATTACCACTCTGGGGCCTTCCATGCCTTAGGCTGGGTTTGAATAGCCTTTAGGAGCAAGATTTCATTCTTATACTCTATTCCAGAGCCCCTCGCTTCTTGACCTTATCACAAACACTGCCTTTAAAAGTATAGCCAACAAACTGAAATGTAGGCTACTTAGGGCTCCACCACGCTGTTATCTATACATAATTTGTTAATTTGCAAATTGATGCACTCAAACGGGAAAAGAAAACCCACCGTCCTCTCATATTTGGCACAGCATATCTTTAGAATTGACTTTCTTCAAGTACATTATCCACATGTTCTTAGATATAGGTAATTTTAATCAGTTTGCCAACTTAATGCATTATTAATTTGTGGGATAAGTATTTTCTAAAATAATAATTCATATATTTTTTCAGAATGTTAGATTATCTTACTGAAGAGGCTTTTCCCAAGGTTCAATTCGTATGTGTATGAGAATAGCATGTAGAGAGCATCAATAGAAATTAGAGATATTTCCTGAAAAAATATTGTTAGTACTACTAGTTAAATACAAGGAGTTAGATAATAAATTGTGTAAATATTTACACTTTATCTGATGCCCACAAATAGATGGAATAGTGGTGGTTCTCAGCCTGTACTCTAACCTACTTACACAAATCTTTTTGAAAGTAGTTTTCTTCCTAACCAACAATATTAGTATGATTGGGGAATTGAAAGTTTCATTGCTACTTGAGTCTGTTTGCTTTGATAACCTCATTCCCAGATTTATTTGGAATAAGAACAATTTGATTTCTTTTTAGACAATAACTTCCTATCCTATTCCTATCTGAAACTTACAGATTTTTGTCACAATATGGAGCAGAGGTTACATCTTGAATAGTGAACATTATTTCCCAGGAGATTTAGAAAAACAGGAGGTTTGAAGGTGTCAGCTGTGTAAAAATAATCACTTATTTCTTAGCTTTCTTTTTTCAGATCCCAATAAGTAGAGATTAGTCTGAAGCCTGCAATTTTTGGTCAATAGTCCTTTAGTAAAACCCAAAGGACTATTTGTGCATATTATTATCTAATTATAAAATATTTCCAGATGAAGATTTTTCTATAAAATAAGGAATCTGTATACATACTGTGTTTTATTTATACAACTGACATATTTGCACATTACTTATTCTGCAGTAGGAGGAGGGAGTAAGGACTGAGGCAAAATGGAATGAAGCCTGAAGCACTGGCACCTAAGACTAGGTATTGAACCTAGGGGCACTTTACCACTGATCTACATCTCCACTCCTTTTTATTTTTGTTTTGAGGCAAGGTCTCCCTAAGTTACCCAGCCTGTCCTCGGATTTGCAATCCTCCTGCCTCAGCCTCCCAAATTGCTGGGATTACAGGCATGTAAGACACATTCCAATAAATAGAGAAAACGAGGTCAAGAATAATGATTATTAAGTCAGTTTATTCTTGTTTTTAGAAGTCCTAAGAGTTCACTCTGAAGGGATATAAACTTTTTAGATGTCATAAAATATTTTTATTTTAATTAGCAATATCTCCAGTTTGCTTTTCTCATTGCTTGGACATAGTTAAAATTTTCATTTTTTGATTCTAGACAACTGAAAACAGAATAAACATACAAACACAAAACAATAAGGAAGCACGTTATTTTATTTGTGCAAATATTAGCATGTAGGAACTTCCTGGATTCATATGATAGCTGAAGGTTTGTTTGAAGAAAAGATGAGGAAGAAAATAATGACCTTGTTTCTAAGCATACATTTTGGTCATAAGGTATCTGAAAATATAATGTTCTTGATTGGCCTGTGGTGGTTTGTTGCATGTGGATTCTAATCTCAGAAGAATCCACTGTTACATATGAAGCAGTGCTAATTTTTGGTAATCCTACAGAAAGAATTCCATATTGAACTCAACTCATTTTTTTCCCATTGCTCCTATGGTGAAGAGGATTTCTGCATTGTTGGTGCTGTTTGGCATTTCTACTTTGATATTTTAATTTGAATGTGAGCTCTGGGATATTTGATGGGAAGAGAATCTTTGCTATGTCACAAGGAATGGTAGTATATAGTCAGAGTTGGCCAGAGAAGCCACCAGTAAGGGATATCTGAGATTAATGCAAGGAATTGGCTTATGTGGTTGTTGGTGCTGGTTAGAAAACTCTGAAATTCACAAAACAGGCTATCAGGAAGGACACTCAAACTCAGGAACAATCTGAGGCTGGACTCCATAGAAGACATTTCAGGAAAGCCACATCTCATCCAGACTGCCTAGGATTTTATGTACTTTAATTACATCTACAATATACCTTCACAGTAACACCTAGTTCAGTGTTTGACTTGGTTAACTGGGAATTTTAGCCTGACCAAAATGACATAAAAAAGACCATCACAGTCCATGCCTTGTCACCTTGGCACCCATACCCATCTCCTTAAACCATATTTATCCTCTAAATAAAGATTTTAAATTCCATACCCAACAACCATCCTGCATATAACTGAAAACATGCTAGAGAGTCCCTGGTTATGTTCATTCTTCTCCTTGATACTGTTTTAACTAAATGCTGAGATGTAAACTTAACTTTTAATACATCTTATATTGAATCATAAAGTGATAATAAAGGAAATTAAACAAATTGATTAATATACATATATTAACATATTCAGAACAAAACAAGAAGGTAATATTCAAAGGTATTACAGTCGTCTCTGCAACTGGTCACATGGGCATAGCTGGTATTTATAACTACTCTATTTCATATGTATCAGCAGCAACAACCTCGGTGGTACTTTGTTTGGTGGGGTCACCTAACCTTTATTATTAAAGGGACTGGGCCATTATAGTCCTGCCAAAAATGGATTATTGTAGCTTCCCATTGATGACAGGATACAGTACTAAGAGATATGCCCTAAGGGATCCTTCTATAGTCTAGAGAACTCCTTTTCCATTGTGTATTAACAACCCATTTACCCCTTGACAATCATGGTAAATCACCCCAGCTAGTAGTGTAATCATCCTTTTTTGCCTGTTAATTCAGAAGCATGAAATTCCTAAAATGTCCAAGAAGTATTGTCAGTGTCTACTTCAGTAGAATTGTTGTTTCCTAGTGAAGCATTCTTCTGTTAAGAACTAGGATCAATGACCCTAAAGTAATTGGGAAGAGAAGCATATATTTTGCTAGTAAGTCACCAGAGGCAGTAGTGAGTGGGGCCATTCCCATTTCCACCTTTTTTTTCCTTGTGTCATTGAATCCTGGTTATAGAAGAAAGAGCACCATTTATTGGACAACAATTTAGATCATCCTGGAAGAACTTTCCCCATTGCCATGTAGGTAAAGGGTTTTTTATTGCTCTCTTAAGACAGCTAGCTATTTCATGATGATGGGTGATAATACCAAGTGCCAGTGAATTCCATAAGTATAGGTCAGTTGCTCATGTTTAGAGTTTATTACCCAAAAGCAGTGATGTGTGCAATACTGTGATAGTGGACACAGCATCTTGTAGGTCCATGGATGGTAGTTTGGGTAGAAACATCACATTCATGAAAGAAAAAATTCATATCCAATGTAAATGCTTGTTCTGGTGAGATATATCTACAACCTTATAATAGCTACTGATAACTACTGATACCTACAATAGTTTTAAAAGGACGTAGAGGAAAGTTACAGATAAGCAAGGGGGGAAAATAGCTAGAATGAATGGTATTGTAATCAGAGTTATAAATATTTACTCATATACTCATGTTTATGTATTGTCTTAGTGTGCTTGGGCTTCCATAACAAAAAAAATGTAGATTGGGTGCTAAACCAAAATTTGTTTTCTCACAGTTTTGAAGGCTAGAAGTCCTAGATCAAAGTGCCAGCTTGATTTGGTTCCTGTTAGGGCTCCCTTTCTGGCTTGAAGATGTCCACCTTCTTGCTGTGTTCTTTAGGTAGGAAAAAAGAGAACTGCATGCACAGGAGAGAGAGCAAGAGCACTCGCTGGTGTCTCTTCCTAGAAGGCACTAATCCCATCACAACCTCCAGCCCCAGGAGCTCATCTAAACAAAACTGCCTTCCAAGGGCCCTTTTTTCAGATACCATCACATTAAGGGTTAGGGCTTCAATATATGAACTTAAGGGAGACACAATTCAGTCCATATTGTATATGTATAAAATAATGTTGGCTATGTACAGAAATATAGATGTGGGTTAGTATGAGAACAGTAATGTCATTGGGGTTTTGTTATTATTGTTTCTTTGTTTATTCTTTTCCTTGTAAAATGATGCAAATTACATTAGCTGAGATGGAATTAGGAAAATAGCACATTGACCTTATGACAACAAAAATGAGTAATTATTTTTGATTCCTGGTGATTTGGGAAAGGGATAATTTAGTCTTTGTTGCTTTCTTAGTAAAGAGAAATGTAGAAGAGCCAGATAGTAAAAGGAATAGTTTTACTCAAGAAAGAAAAGTTCTGTTAATTAATTCAGAGAGCAATCCCCAGAGCTCTCAAGGAGACTGGAAAAGCTCCTGTTCTGCTTGAGAGTGACATTCCTGAGGAACTTTACTATGATGAACTACAGAGGTTGCGCTCTGTGTGTTTGAATCATATAACTGCTTTACATGTAAGCAGTTGTCTTTGAGGGAAAAAGGAAGAAAAAAAAAGGATGCCTTTTTAAGTGTCACCTTATTAGAAAGTTTGAAGAGTTTCTGGAAATAGTAAAGAAACTTAATATAAAAGGAAATTTTAAGTCCAAGATTCTGAGCAAGTGTGTAGATTTTAGAAATTGCTAGCTCTCAAGTGGGGAAAAGCACTGTCCAGAAAGTGACAAGTGGAAAAGATGACAGCTTAAAGCGAGGAAAAGCAAACTCTGTTCTATCATGTTTATAAGATAGAAATTGTGCTTTCTAAAAGGTTATGATGGCCAAAATAAAAGCCAAAAGTGCAAAGATGAATTTTGAAGTTTTAGAGTTTAAAGGGTCTTTAGAGGCATAGTCCAGCCCTGTCATTTTATCATTGTATAAACTAAATAAAGAGTTTTAAAATAGGAGGAATAGAAAGAAACTGTTACACATCCAACCACATGAAAAAACAAAAACATTAAAACTTTTTTTTCCTAAGTTTTAGTAGAATTAAGGAAATCTATCATCTTTTATAAGAAGAGACTTCATCAGGTTAGTTAATAATTATTTTATATCCATTTGGAAGTAGCCTTGTGTAGAGCTGCCATAATTTATAAGAAAGGGTACCATCATGTTAGGGCCTCTGTCTATATAAAATATTAAGAATCTGTTGAGACTTTTAAAATCTTATTATCCACGTATCAAGATAATGACCATTGTTTACAAACACAGATTTATGAAGTAGAATCACATACTGACACACTAGAAAAATGGTTCTTAGCTATAGATAGATGAGTTTATATGGTGATCAAGAACTGGCTGTCCTACTCAAGAGAATTTTAAATGAATACAGAGGAGCTAATGGAATAAAACTATAGACTTTTTGCTTAGTATAATAGACATAATGTAACAAACTAGAAGAAAATGTTCTGTTTGACATGAGAAATATATGGGAATTGTGTTTCAAAGCAATATGAACAGACTTACATGTTCAGCCTGTCAAACTTAAAATGAAGTACTTTTACTGGACTAAGTTTCTTGAAGGGAAATGCACCTCATATTTGTTATTTGGATGAATAAGTGAATGTGAGATGTTTCCAGAGAGAGAGAGAGAGAGAGAGAGAGTGTGTGTGTGTGTGTGTGTGTGTGTGTGTGTGTGTGTCTTGTGTAAAATGTTTGACTGGTCATTGAAACCAAGGAACTTCGAATTATCTCCAAGGGAGATTATTGCTGAAGGGTGAAACTGAGGCCTCTGGCCAAATCCAGGCAACAGATACAGCATTTGGTTAGCTTAATATTTTTGAACATTTAAATGATATAATATGCAGCTAAAAAAGAACCCCAGATAAAATCAGTATTTTTAGAATAGGCAGAGAAGGAGGAGACTGCTGTGGAGACTGAGACAAGCAGTGAAAGAAACTAGACAACCAAGAGAAAGTGATGTCATAAAAGTCAAGAGGGAGAAAGTATTTTAGGAAGGGAATGATATCATCATATCACATGAAAGAACAAATGTGATAAGGAGGAAAATGTGCCTGTTGGACTTAGTAACACAGATAGTAGGAATGGAAGATGAGAGATTTGGGATTGAATGGAAGGTGAGGAAATGGTAATGATAAAAGGGCCTAGACAGAAAAGGAGAAGAGGCCAGGAGTCATAGCTGCTAGCAGATATGGAGTCAAAGGAGGGTTTTGTTAAGCCAAAAACAAATTCAAAAATATTTAAACATACATAGGAAAGAGGTAATAGAAGCAAAGAGTTTGAAAATACAGGAGAGAAGGGCTATTAATGTAATGAGATCCCAGCAATATAAGAACTGCTAGAGTCTATCACAGGTGGCAGAACTATCTTTAATCATGAGAAGGAAGACTTTGCCCAGTGTAGCAGGGAGGACTGTGGAAAGGACAAGTATTTTTTAAATTTGTTCTAGTTATATGACAGTAGAATGCACTTAGACACATCATACAAAAATGAAATATAGCTTTTCATTCTTCTGGTTGTACGTGATGTAGAATCACACCTATTGTGTAGTCATATATGTACATAGGGTAATAATGTCTGATTCATTCTATTATTCTTCCACATAACTCCTTCCCTCCCTTCACCTACCTTCTGCCTAATGCAAAGTAACTCTATTCTTAAGTCTATAGATTTATTAGCATGAGGTGGTAGGTGTTCCCCTGTGGTGGTCTCAATTTTCCCTGCAAATCAGGAGGTGAGGTGGTGTGCTTGAGTATGTAGCTGTGTCAAGGAAGGTGGAGGGCTGATGAGAGGGTGAGATCAAAGGTCTAAAGAGTGGAGAAGACTTGAAGTAACTTCTGTGAAGAGCATAAGAAGAGAAGGAGAGAAAGATGACCAGGAAAACACATAAAACATGGCATTTCAAGACAGCTGATTTTAGAAATGGTGAATTTGTATAGCCTTTTTATGAAGCAGATCTGCTAGAGCATTGAAGTAGTAATATGTGTTGGGAAAATACACACAGTTATGGAATTCCATTATACTGGAAATGGATCATTACAATACAATGATTTAATATCTCTGGAATGAAACCAGGGGATCAAACCTTGGCTGCACCTATTACTAGTTGTATGAACCTGGGCAAATTATTCAACCTTGCTAACCCTTTGTTTAACCAGCCTCTCCAAAGAAACTTCATAGAGTGGTTGTAAGCCTTAAAAGAGAGAACTTTCTCACTTGTTTTACTGGAAAGCATTTGAGTAAAAGCAGAGAGATAAACTAGATGTTTTATTCCATGCTTAAGAATTCTTTTGATTGGCTGTTTTCAGTACTTCATATCCTAAAAGGAGATGAGGGCCACCAGTACAGTTATCATGTTCTGCCCAGCTCTGACAGATGAAAAACTGGTCATAATTAGATGTGTAACTAAAACTTAAGGAAGGAAGAGAAGAGAGAAGCAGAATTTCCTGGTTTCAGACTCAAAAGAAGAAGAGTAAAGAGAGCTGGGAAGCTATCAAAAGTATAATGCTAGCCGGGCGCGGTGGCGCACGCCTGTAATCCCAGCACTTTGGGAGGCTGAGGCAGGAGGATCGCGAGTTCAAAGCCAGCCTCAGCAATGGTGAGGCACTTAGCAACTCAGTGAGACCCTGTCTCTAAATAAAACACAAAAAAGGGCTGGGGATGTGACCCAGTGGTCGAGTGGCCCTGAGTTCAATCCCCGGTACCACAAAAAAAAAAAAAAAGAAAAGAAAAGAAAAGTATAATGCTAACCCTGAAAATATAAACTTATTGAGGGATTAAGAGAAAATTCTTTAGATCATAGCTACAAAAAAAAGAAGATATAACCTATGGTAGGTATAAGAGGATTTCAAAAAGCAGTAAGAAATCTATCAAATTGACTATATCCCACAATACGTTTAGGGTTTTAAAATGTGCCATGGATGACAAAAATAGATTATTTGAATTGTCTAAAGGATTAAGAACAAACTAAGAATAAGCTTTTTGTTTAAGACCTATAATGTATAAACTTGTCAAAGAGAATGAATACTTACAATTTGTATTTTTTTTTTCTTCTGGTAATTGGAATTGAACCCAGGAATGCTTTACCATTGAGGAGCTATATCCCTAGTCCTTTTTATTTTTTTTTTATTTTGAAACAGGGTCTCACTAAGTTGCTGAAACTGGCCTTGAACTTGTGATCCTCCTGCTCAGACTCCCAAGTTGCAGGGATTACAGGCATGTGCCACCTTACCCAGCTCAATTCATATTTTCCCCCTAAGGTAAATGACCTTTGGAGAAGGATGAGTATAACCATCATTGGTACAAGAAAACTAAATTTGAAAATAGGTGAGTTTATTTAAAATTCAATTCTTCCTGCTTAGTTTACATATATCTTAGAATAGTAAAAGTATTTGTGATTAAGGTTGCCCATCCCATATTGGTCACCTTGAGAATTTATGGAAAACTGTGGAAGTGCCAGTAAAAGGGGGAGGGAGGATTGAGAGGGAGAGAGAGGCAGAGAGAAGAGAGAGAAAGAGATTCTGTTTATTATATACCAATGAACTAGATGTTAATTCTGGACATGATTCATAATTATAAAATGATTTCTGATCTAAGAATGCATACTAAACACATACAGTTACCACTTTCCTCTAAAATATACCACTATGTTAACAAAAAAATATATTAGGAAAATCTAAACTTGAACATTTTTCTCAACCATTTCAAAGACATTTGTACCTAGTTGCTCAAATCAAAAACAATATTAAACCACCTTAGCTTATTTCTCTCCTTCCTTCTCCCTTCATATCTAGTTCATTAATAAGTTCTTTCCAATATTGAATAAATTTATGTACTGATAATATGCCAAACTATTTATTTCAGAATCAATTTATAAACAAATGCAGAAAATAATTCTGATTGCATAGTGGAGAATAAACATGGTAAATACCATTAACATGCAGAGAGGTGGAGGCTACCAAGAGAGGTTGGGAAGAAGTGCAGAGGCTCTAACTGCTTTGTCTTACCTATTGCAGAAGTAAGAAATTGTTTTTAAAGTTGGTGAAACATGAAACAAAAGGGTGAATATGTTATACAAATATATCCAGATAACTAATAGACTTTCAATGATCTAATTAGTAAAACAAGATAGGAGGAGAGGAAGGAGAAGTCTGAGCTATAGATTTTCCTATACAGAAATGAAAAGACTCTAAAACTAATTAAGAAATTGAGTTTTATATGTAACATATAGCATTATGGTTTATATATAATACATGACATAACCCTCAGAAGAACTCACAACAGAAATAAATGGGAATAAAAATTAAGTACAGGGCAGGAAAGTTTTAATTTTCATTAACACCATGTTGTTATATTAAAAATTTTAATTGCTTGCATACACTACTTACTTTAAAAATGATTTACCACCAAGATTATTAGCCTAATCTCGGTTCATTTTTACAAGGTTTCTGAACATAGAAGATCAGAGTAATATGTTAGAAATATATTGATTTCATAAAGGCATTTGAACAACAACAAAAAAAAGACTTAGATGTGACTGATATTCAGTAAGCATTTCACTGTTATGTTACTGTCAGTATTTTTAGCCAATAGTGTTTTCGTATCTTTTGGGCCAGTGGTAGGCTAGGGATTTTATTCAATGATACAGAGCTTGCCTAGCATGCCTGAGGCCCTGGGTTCAATCCCCAGCACCACAAAAATAAAATCAAGCCTCTTTTGGGCCATTGGTGATTCAAAAAAGTATCAAAATTGCTCTTGCTCCTGTAATCCCAGCAGCTTGGAAGGCTGAGGCAGGAGGATTGCAGGTTCAAGACCAGCCTTAGCAACTTAGACCATGTTTCAAAAAAATAAAAAGGGCTGGGGGCCTAACTCTGGCTCAGTGGTTAAGCACTCACCCCTTCAAAAAGAAATGCCTTTGCTCCTAGAGCAAGCATGTGCCAGTGATGGAAGATCAGAGTAATATGTTAATTATAAAATGATTTCTGATCTAAGAATGCATACTAAACATACAGTTACCACTTGGTTATGTGAAGTCAGTATTATGAACCCTAGTTTATTATCTTTTGATTCTGTGTTTGCAGTGCTTTTGAGCAATGTGAGAGGAGTTTGCATCTCTAAATGAATGAACTAGTAGACATAGTACATTTGTCAGAGTTTATTTTTCATGACTCAGTAGTTACTATATATTCATACTAAGCAACCCCCTACTCCAGCTCCTTACTTTTCTTCAATAAGCAATCCAGTGTCACATCTAAAAGTAAGAGACCAATTTCGAATTGCAGAATTTTAAAATGATGGTTCATTTGGTGACTCTACAGTAAAGCCAGTAGCAACAAACATTCTATGAAAAAGACATACAAAGGACTGTCTTTTTGCAGATTATATATTATAACTATTAGCATTAAGGTAGCATGATTGATTTCCTTTAAACTGGTCACACTGGGGTAATTAAAGGCTTTCATTTTATCCTTATCATATTCCAGAGCTTTTCATCCTATTGGAAGGTTCTAAGTCAAATGAGTGCCAGGGAGTGCCCCATAAAAATGACAAGAAATTCACGATTTTAAATCTCAAAGCTAGCTTCTCCAATTTATGGGTCTTTTTAAGTGTTTTCTTTGAATCCCTTTAAAATGCTCATTTTAAAGTGCCTATCAGCATTGCTGTTTCGAGGTCCCATAGAGATCTCAAATACTAGGCTATTTTTTCTCCCCAGCCTGCCTCCAGTTTTCTGTTATATTCTCATTTACCTTCAGTAGATGAAGATTCCATGAATAGGACTCACTAGCAAAGAAATAAAAAATTAAAAAAAATCAAAATAGCTATTCATTTACACAAAGGTGGCTGCTATCAACAACTGAGCCAGTTGTAAGGTCCCCATGATAGAGAATGGTATATGTGTACTTATGGTCATCTTAGCCATATGAAAATAATAAAAGGTCCTGTGGCATGTTTTTTTAAGATTCTTATAAAAGTTTAATTGGTTATAAATGTCACTTTACCAGCTTGCTTGTAATAATAATAGTCATGGGAGAGATTTTTGACTGTTTGATTCAAGGAGACAGTGAAGCCTCTTGACATCTAAGTAGTTGTTTTATTCAGTAGTCAGACCCCCAAACACTTGATTCTGTAGATGCCAAAGAATGGCCTTACTTTTGTGTGGTACATTTTGATTAGGTGAGGTTAACATGAAACTCTTGCTTATTTAACAGAGAATATATTTTCCTTGAATGTAAACATCATAGCCTGATTTAGGAGATTGTTTGTTTGTTTGAGATAGGATCTTGATATGTTGCCCAGGCTGGTTCAGCTCCGGGGCTCAAATGATCCTCCTGCCTCAGCCTCCCTTGGATGGTATTTTAAAACTTTGTCACAAAATTTTTGTTGAGAATGCAGGAATAAGGCTTATTTTAAACATGTTGTTATCAATGCATAACAGCTGGGAGGCTTCCTACTTTACCCTCTGACTAAAATTTTAAGGTTTCCTTTAATTCATAGCAACTTTATTTGCAATAGCCAAACCCTGAAATCCACACAGATGTCCTTCAGTGGATAAAGGAACCATGGTAAATATCTACAAAAGAATGCTACTAAGCAATACAAAGGAAGGAACTATTGATACGTGCAACAACTTAAACGAATTTCAGAGACTTTGTGCTGAGAGAAATAATCTAGTTTCAAAAACTTGCATCCTGTTTGATTCCATTTACATGACATTTTGTAAAAGACAAAACCGTGATGGCAGAGAACATAGTGGTCGTAGGTGCTAGGGGATGGTGGAGGGTGTGACTACATAGGAATAGCAATGGAGTCTTTTAGGGTTATCTTACTACTTTGTGTCTGGATTGTAGTGATATCTTTAAAAAAATCTTTAAAAATGTATTAAATTCATAAAACTTTATACCCTAAAACAGTCGATTTTACTATATATGTATTTTAAAAATTAAAAATGTTGGCATGAAAAATTTTTCCTGCCTTTGATCTCTGGAGTCTTCCACATTGATGCCACATTCACTTTTTCAAAAAGGACATATTGATAAGTTTTTCTATGGGCTCTTCATTCATCATGCTGTGTGAAGTAGCAGTACTCGTGCATTCTATTCGTAGGATCTCTTTATACTCTTAAATAATATTGAGGACCCCAAAGAGCTTTTATATAGACTGTATCTATTTAATGTAATATCTTTTAATATTTACTAGAAGAGAAATTTTTAAAAAATTAAATATTCATTCAAATGTAATAAAAAAAACATGCTAGATGTTAGCATAAATAATTTATTTTTGTGGGAACTATATTTTCCAGCCAAATTCCTTTACATTTTTGCAAATCTTCTCTTTAATGTCTCTCTTAATAGACAACATCTTATATGTGCTTCTACTTTCATGCTGTTGTGATGTCTTATATCATATACGCCTGGAGAATTTCACTCTCCGCTCATAAGAGGATGAAAGTGAAGAAGACAAATAGCACCTTAGTATTATTATAAAAAATATTTTACATCTTTTTACCATACTTTAGAACCACTCACTGCTTCCTAGATAGGAGAAACATTGGCTGGTCCTCATTGACACCTTCGATAACACTCTAGTTATGTGTTGATTCACCACTGGGCCCGGTTTTCTTAGGGAAATTTCATCCACAGCCTTTAACTGACCTCCATGAAGTTTTTGACATTTTCTTTTAATTTCTGGTAATAATTTTAATTATTATGTAATTAATTATAGTCATACAATAAAAATAGCAATTTGCATTTAACAATTATCAGTCAAACATATATGGATAGTAACAATACTAACTTTTCTCAAAAAGCATGTTTATTAAACATCATTTTTGAAGTGCCTGTAATTCTAAATACAAATACAAATTCATTTTTGATTATTTACTGAGACTCTTTTCTCTGTACAACTTAAAAAGAGAAAACATACTTTTTTTCAATAAATGTATAGACATCTGGTATTATAAATTGGATTTGCATTCATTCCAAAATTTTGTATTTTACTCATGGTTTATTTGCAAGATTTTTTGGCATAGTATAAACATACCCTTATAGTGTTTCTCTCATCTTATGCCAGATATTTGAGGCTGCATGAATGCATGCTTTGACAAAATTAAAATATGAGTTATAAACCTAAGAATGACTATAAATGGTCCGTGAAACAGGAAGGGATGACAACTGACTCTGAGTTCTGTTATCCTGATGCCACAAATGCTTTGTGGATTGTAATTGTTTCCTCAGCAGATATATGTTGAGGAAACATATATATCTGTGTGCCACCTCATGGAAGGCTTTGCTGGTGATTCAGAGTAGAGTAGGGCATGGTTTCTGCCCTTAGGAAATGAGTGGCTTAGCAGACAATCTTTGGTACTTTTGTTTGTACCTATCTTTCTTAGTTTGCATTGAAACTGACATTTTCATCTTTCCATCTGTTAACTTCTCTTAATACTTTTCAGAGTTAAAAAGTACTTATTCTACATTGAAATATGCATTAGTTGACTTAAAGAGCCATTTTGCTTGTTGAAGACCAAACAAAATTCTGAACAGCATTTCCGGAATTAAAACAACAGGAAAAAATTAGCTGCTTGGTGATCAATACAGCAGTGTGTTTTATTTAGCACAGATTCGTTGTCAGCATATTTCTCTCTCTCTCTCTCTCTCTCTCTCTCTCTCTCTCTCTCTCTCTCTCTCTCAGTTTCTACTACTTCAGGACAGAATTAAAACATTTTAACTCATTTATGAAATTCCAGCTACATTCCCTTTAATGAGGAGCAAATTAAAATCTAAAGACACCAAGTATGAAGTGTACCTTCACTAAAAATGAGACTTAATTTAATTATATGATGAGGGTCACATCTTTGTGTGAAGTGCTGGCCTGTCTCTTGAGTGCTCATTTTAAAGTGCCTATCAGCATTGCAGCTTGGAGGTCCCACAGAGACCTCAAATCCAAATGTCCCTGCATCAGTGCCTCATTCATATTCCTTCCTGTTTTCCCAGCACTCTCACTGCATCAGTGCCTCCTACATCTTCAGGCTTCTGCTCAACTCTCATCCTTCTCCTCTGCCTACAAACATGTTCAAGGACCTTTCTTAAAAAAAAAAAAAAAAAAAAAAAAAAAAAAACACATCATTTTGCCTTGCATTTGACCTATTATACCATCTTTCTTTTCTTTGGTCCAAACTTCTTGAGAGCATAAATCTACATTTTCTACTTCTACTTTCTCACCTTTAATTTATTCTTTGTCTGCTCTGTCACTCAACCAAAACAAGGCTCCCCATGGTCAGCATTTTCCTCCTAATTCCTAAATCATTTACTGCTTTTAAGTTCTTGTGTTACATGACTTCTCAATGGTGACATAGCTCACCTTTCTAGAATCTCTTATATTCCCATGTCTTCTTGACATGGTCTTTCTTTCTCTGCTTATCTCCCAGTTAGAGATTATTTCCCTGTTGACTTTTGCTTCCTTTGTCTCTTCTTACTCCTTTTTCCTCCTCTCAGTAGACCTTTTTCTCTGTGGGAAACTTAATTCATTCCCAACCTCAGGCCATATTTCTATGCCAGTAACTCTAAAATATTTATCTCAGTTATCATTTTTTTTCCTTCTTGGTTCAAACTGTCCTTATAACTTCATGATAATATTATCTAGCCCAAATTATTTATCAAACTCTCAAATTAAATATCTCCAGTTCATGCCAGGTGTGATGGCACATGCCTGTAATCCAAGCAGCTTGGGAGGCTGAGGCAAGAAGATTGCTAGTTCAAAGCCAGCCTTGGCAATGGTGAGATGCTAAGCAACTCAATGAGACCCTGTCTCTAAATAAAATACAAAATAGGGCTGGGGATGTGGCTCAATGGTTGAGTGTCCCTGAGTTCAATCCCTGGTACCTGCCCCCCCCACAAAAAAAAGGTATCTCCAGTTCCCATCCGGTTATCTCTGCCTCCCCTGAAAAAATGACTTACTCTTTCTCTATAATTCTGAGCAATTATAGCATCCATCTATTCAGCCAGTCTGTAATAACTTGTTGAGTACATACTATGTACCAGATATTACTCTAAACCTTATTAATGTCATTTAATAGTAATATAAATAATAAAAGGAGATGATAATGGAAGCCAACTTTTAAGTAGTGTGTATGTGCTAGAACTCTTCTTTGCATCTTACATGTTAATTCATTTAATCTTCACAATAACCCTCTGAATTAAATACTATTATTAACCTGGTTTTATAGATGAGGAAGTAAGACCCAGAGAAGTTGGTGGATTAAGAAATCACATGTCTCTGAACATATAAATAGCAATAGAGTATCCAGTTCTGTCTGATACAAAAGCAAATATTCTCAACCACTAGGCTGCCCTAATTATCCCTCAGGGTCAGACTTCTCTCTTTCCTACACCAGACATATCTAAGTTCCTGCTTCTAAAGTCACTACTGTTGTCCAAAGAACATTATTCTACCCAGGGTATCCAAGAGATTTAGCATAAATTCTCCAGTGAGAAAACCACATATTTTGAAACCAAGTATCATGCCAGTGCCTTTTGCATAATAAATAGTAGTAAATTATCATTCCTTCTTACTTTTCATTACCACAATGTCTTCATCATTCCCCTTCCACCCTTCCTCTAAAGCTTCCTGCTTGTGCTGCCTGTTTCCTATAGCATTTTGTATACACTGTCTTAATAACACCTGCTACATTGTGTATTAATTGTTTAGCTGCCTATTTCTTCTTATTTACCCACAACTGTTCAAAGGTTGTTATTTATTTCTTTATGTACTCGCATGCCTGAATACAGAACCAAAACATAGTAGGCTCTCAGAGAATATGTAGTAGATATATATGGAAATTAAATTTTTGTTGATAATTCTGGTGTGGGAAGACAAAGATCTGATAGTACATGAAGTATTTCATTTATGAGATTTTATTCTTTAAACTCCTTAAACTCAAAATATTTTGTCCATTTACAGGACCATCTCTGAGGGAATGAAGATTTAGTTGGGACATTTAGGACAGTTATTTTTAAGATGAGTTCTAAGTGGTCTTGTTATGTGACATCTGGCTTCATATCCATTGGTTGCCAAGGATGCATGGAAATGGTAACTAGAAACTGGTACAACACAAAAAAACCTTGAATTCTTTCTTTGGTAGGTGGAATTTAAATGCTTGCTTATTGTTACCATTGAAACTCCCTCTGCTATTTGAGTAACTTAGCATATCAGTGGATCCATAATATTCCATTTATAGGACAAGCAGACCACTTTTGCTGGATTGACTTATTGAGTTGAACAGCTAACACAAGTTAAATCCCATCATCACATCCCTGCATTAATTTTAACATGAATTTAGTTGGTGTTAAATGGACATTTGTTTTTATTGTCTCAAAGATTGGACTTTTCCTCCAGTAAAGCTGAATAATGTATCTATATGGTATTCTAGCTTGAGCAGTACATAAAGATTAGTAAATAAGGCCCCATTAAAAATACTTAAAATGTAAGTAACATGAGTCCCTGTAGCATTTCTAATGTCCATTAATGCTTATTCTGAGGATCAGAGCTCATTTTACTGAGCCATTTAGTCAAACCGTGTGATTATTTAGAAAGTTAATTCATGCATACTAAAATCTAGCTTAAGTAATGCAGAGGGTAGGAGGTAAAACTCTATGGAGACGATAGTCCTTTTTGTTATTTAATGATCAGCCATAATTAACTTGCAAATTTGAAATAATTAGAACAAATTAAAGGTATTTAACTTTGCCTCCCTAAAGAAAAATTCAAATTGCACCAAATGCAGCTTTAAATTATTCAAGTCTCAGAGGTCTAGGCTAGATTTTTTTTTTTTTTATAATGCCTTTTCTATGATGAGAATACCAATTTGCTTTTTGTCAGAAGGCATCCTATCAAGTAATTGTTCTTTGTGTTAATAAATGACAGCTATTCTTCTTTGTAAAAGTATTTCAGTCTCCCAAGACTACATCAGCATTTCCATGGCATTTTAATTCAATAAAACAAAAGGTTAATGTTTTTCTGCTTTTTAAAGAATGCAAATACAAGTGGTTTTCAATTGGTCCTGAATGACATTTAAATTTTGCCATTCAAACTCCAGACTATCGCGATATAAGATTTGGGCAAAACAGGAAAAAAAAAGTTCAAGATGCTTTGGATTATTACAGTTTCATTGAATTTAAGGAACTGAAGATGTTTTCCTTTCCCCACCCAAAATCAGGACTACTCAAAGTTTCCCATTTAGTTAGTATTTTTATAATATTAAAATATGGAGGTATAATTCAGCAAAATCATAGTAATTTAAGAGTGATTTATATGGTAGCAGTCCAACATATTATGGCTTTAATCCTTTCTACTATCTTGATTTTGATCATTTTACTATCACTTTTAATATCTCCAACAGATACTAAGTAAGACTAATGGAAAGCTATTCCTACTAATTCCGCATATATCAGTGAATGAACCTATTAAGCCATAACTCCCCATTGCATTTTGCACACATTTTATCTGGGCTATGTAAAATGATAAGAAAACACTATTCAATTTAACAACTAGAAGTTATGGCACATGGTATGAAAGTATGTATTCAGCACATGTTTCTTCAGTCAAGCATCTGGGTCTATGTAATTGGGTAAATAATGTAATGATTCATTTGGAGATATCTCAGTATATGTAAAAGTCTGTTAGTAAAATTTTTCACTTTTTCTAAATTTTTATCAACTTTGTTGAAATAATTTATGCTCAATAGAATGCACATACCAAGTTTGATGTCACAAAAAATGAATGTAACACTGTAACTAATACCCTGATTAATATTGAAAGTGTTCATTACCCTAGAATGTACTTTGTACCATGTTTCAGTAAGTTCTCCCACAAGTCCCTGCCTTCAGCAAACAACAATCTGATGTCTATCACTTCAAATCATTTTGCGTGTCCTAAATCCTCATATAAATGAATGCATACATTATGAATGTGTCTGGCATCTTTGATTCACCATGATGTTTTGGAGATATAGTTATATTGCATATTTCAGTAGTGGTTGCTTTTTTTTCCCCATAATAGTAACTCATTGTAAAAGTATACCACAACTTGTTAATCAGTTAATTTGGACCCTTTCCAGATTGGAGGAGGGGAAGGGAGCTGCTGTAAACATTTTTAAGCAAGTCTTTAGTAGACATATTTGAGGTTTTTTTCTCTTAAGCAAATATCTAGGGGTAGAATCATGCTTAACATATTACAGTTTTCTTTTTAACCATATGTGAAACAGCCAAATTGTTTACCAAAGCTATATGGGTGCTTCTTGATTTACAATGGGCTGCATCCCAATAAACCCTTCATAAATTAAAAATATGGTGAGTCAAAAATGTATTTAATACACCTACACTCCTGAATATTGTCACTTAGCAACATAACACGTTGTAGAAAATCAGTTATTTCCTTAGTGACCATATGACTGACTGGCAGCTTCTTTTTTTTTTTTTTTTTTTTTTTGGTACCAGAGATTGAACTCAGAGGCACTTGACCACTGGGCCACATCCCCAGCCCTTTTTTGTATTTTATTAGAGACAGGGTCTCGCTGAGTTGCTAAGTGCCTTGCCATTGCTGAGGCTGGCTTTGAACTCGCAATCCTCCTGCCTCAGCCTCCCAAGTGCTGGGATTACAGGCGTGCGCCACCACACCCGGCTGACTGGCAGCTTCTTGAAAGAATATTGTACCACATGTGGCTAAACTGAGAAAAATCAAAATTTTAAATTTTAAGTAGGTTTCTACTGAATGTGTATTGCTTTCTCACCATTGTAAAAGTGAAAAATCATAAGTCAAATGATTGTAATGGAATGATCTATTTAATAGTTCCACCAGCAAAGGATCAGAGTTCTAGTTACTCCATGTCATTGCCAAGGCTTGGTATTATCACTTTCATTTTAACCATTTAGTGGATATGTTTTAGTCAGCTTTTTCATCACTGTGACCAAAAGTCCTCACATGAACAATATACAAGAGGAAGAGTTTATGTGGAGTTTTGGAAGTCTCCGTTCATAGACTGCCTACTCCACAGCTCTGGCCTCAAGATAAGGCAGAACATCGTGGCTAAAGAGCATGACAGGAAAAAAACATTTCAGGACATAGCAACAGGAAGGAGAGACAGACACAGAGAGGGGGGAGGGCCACTCTGCTCACCAGGTGTAAAATATAAACCCCCAGTGACTTACTTTTTTCCAGCCATGCCCTACCTACCTACAATTACCATCCAGCTAATCCATATCTGTGGATTAATGCACTGATTTGGTTAAGGCTCTCATAACCTAATCATTTCATCTCTCAACTTTCTTATATTGTCTCACACATGAGCTTTTGGACACCTCATGGCTAAATCATACCAATGTGGAATGGCTTCTTACTGTGGATTTAATATATAGTTCTCCAATAACTAGCAATGGTGAACATCTTTTTTTTTTTTTTTTAGTTATAGGTTAATACAATACCTTCATTTTATTTATTAATTTTTCACCTTTTAAAAATTTATTTTAATTAGGTATATATGACAGCAAAATGCATTTGATTCATTGTATACAATTGCAGCACAACTTTTCATTTCTTGGGCTGTACATGATGTAATATCATACTATATGTGCAGTTATACATTTACCTAGGGTAATCATGTCCATCTCATTCCACCATCTTTCCTGCAACATCTTTCCATGCACCCTCTTATTTATTTTTTTTATGTGGTGCTGAGGTTCGAACCCAGTGCCTCACACATGTGTGCTAGGCAGATATTCTACCACTGAGCTACAACTCCGGCCCTGGTGAGCATCTTTTAATTTATGAGTCATTCATACATCTTCTTTCACAAAATATCTGTTCCGAATCTTTTAACCACTTTTAATTTTGTAAACCAATTATTGAAGGCAGACTGCTTTATGAATTTTGGATACAAAATATTTAACAGATACATATACTATGAACATTTTCTCTCAATGTATGACCTTAATGGTATTTTTGAAGGGCAAAGTTTTTAATATTGATGAATTAGGAAGATATTCTTCTGTGTTTTTCTACAGATTCTGTATAGTTTTACCTTTTGCATTTAAGTCTGTTATCCATTTTTAATACATTTTTTGAGTGGTATAGGTGGGGCTCAAGAATCATTCTTTTTTCATATCTCTCTCTCTCTCTCTCTCTCTCTCTCTCTATATATATATATATATATATATCTTGTTATTTCATCATCATGTATTGAAAAAATGTTTTCTCGTTGAGTTGTCTGATGCATTTTCAAAAGTCCTTTGAATATGCATTCATACATATATTTTCACATTCACAGATGTAAGTTCCATGGATCTATAGGTCCATGCTTATGTCAATACCACACAGTATGGATTACTTGAGTAAATCTTGAAACCAGGTAGAATAAGTCCAATCTTGCTTTTTACATTAATAATTCTTTTGGCTATTTTAGGTTCTTTACATTTTAGATTCAATTTACCAGTTTATGTTAAATATATTATAATATGATTAATTTGGTGAGAATTGACATTCTAAAAAATATGGACTTTTCTGTTTTTGCAGAGGGTGGGTACTGAGGATTAAACTCAGGGGCACTTGACCACTGAGCCACATCCCCAGCCCTATTTTGTATTTTATTTAAAGACAGGGTCTCACTGGGTTGCTTAGTGCCTCGCTTTTGCTGAGGATGGCTTTTAAACGCGCTATCCACCTATCTCAGCCTCCCAAGCCTCTGGGATTACAGGCATGCACCACCATGCCCAGCTGGACTTTTCTAACACATGAAAATGGTGTATCTCTGTAGCTGCCTGCTGCTGCCGCTTGCAGCTACGATGCCGCGGGAGAAAATTCGGAGGCAGGATGGAAATGAAAAAGTTCTTTTATTCTTCTCTCTTCTAACTTCTCTCTACGGCTCCAACAACCTCTCAAACTCCAACTGCAACTCCAACTCTCCTCTAACTCCAACCACAACTACAAACTCCAACCACAACTACAAACTCCAACCAACTACAAACTCCAACCACTCTGCAAACTCCAACCACACGCCACTAATCCTCACCCGGTTAAATACATTTTGCTTTAACAAGGACAAGTGCTTCCAGCTCAAGCTTACAGATGCATCACACAGTGTTCATGGGCATAAAAAGATTCTTAGATGAATGTATGAATATCAGGTGAAACTTAAACATCTTTTATGGCTCTCAGCTAACCGCAATCTTAGCTATCTCCTTAATTAGGGCTCTTACATATCTCTATATTTATTTAGATCTTTTAAAATTAACTCAGTAATGTCATGTAGTTTTTAGTAAAACTGTCTTGCACATTTTTTAAATTTAAAGGTAGTATATTGACAAAGTTTTGTTGTTTGAAGTACCTACTTGTATATAACAAATGTATGTTTTCTACCAATTTGGGCTTTTTGTTTTGTTTTGTAGATTTCTTAAGATATTCAAGTTCACAATCAAACTGAATAATAGCAGCTTTACTTATACCCTTCCAAGCTTTATGCCTATTATTCCCTTTTCATACCTTATTATATTACCTAGGACTTCCAGTATAATATAGAATAAAAATGGTTAAAGAAAAAGTCTTAATTTGGATATCAATTTTAAGGAAAAGTCATTTAATATTTTACCAAAAATTATGTTGAATGTGGATTTTTGGCAGGTACCCTTTATTAGTCTCTTTTTTCATTGCTATAACAAAATACCTGAGTTGGGCTGATTTTACAAAGAAAATATAATTTAGTTCACAGTTTTGGAAGCTGAAAGCCCAAATAATGTAGTGTTGGCTCTGGCAAAGGCCCCATAGCACAAAGGAGTACATGTAGGAGGAGGAAGAAATCACATTGCAAAACAGGAAGCCAAAGAGGCTAGGGTCCTATAATCCTTTCTAAGAGCACACTTCAAATTGATAAGAGGGCCTCCCTCTAGATCGCACCTCTTGAAGGTTCCATACCACCTTCTGATACCAATACCAAGAAGACCAACCTCCTAACACATGAACCTTTGAGGACAAACCACATTCAAACCATAGCAAGCTTTTTACCAGGTTGAAATAAATTACCTTATATTCCTAATATGCTGAGAGTTCTTATCAAAATTTTGCCAAATGCTTTTTCTGCATGTATAGATACAATCATATGTTTTTCCTTTATTCTTTTAATGTGATCATTTACCTGAATTTATTTTTGGATATTAACCCGACCCTGCATTTTGGAAAAATACTAACTTTGCCAGGATGTAGTACCATTTTATATATGGCTGAATTTGGCTTTGTTGAGGATTCTTGTGTCATAAGTTCATGAAAGATACTACTTTTTGATGTTCTTATAATAACTTAATCAAATTTTTGTATCATATAGCAACATAAAATTTGATAAGAATGTTCTCTTCTATTTCTGAAAGAATTTGTGTAAGAATTGTTGTTAGATAAAATCATGCTGACAGGCCATACTCCCAGGTGCATTAGGATTATCCAGTGAGCCTGAGCTTTAACTTCCCGGAAGTGCCCATCTCTCATGAGAAGGCACCTTTGGTGGGCTCAGAGTCCCTGCCCTTTCTAATCCCGGGAATACTCGCTTCTTGCGAGAATTCACCCCGGGGCTGGCTCTCCCTTTCTGAGCCAATCTGGACCATACAAGTCACACTTCCGCCCCTCTGTACTTATGCCCCTGCCAGTCCAGAACTCTTCCCCCTTTTTTGCCGCCATCCTCTCACCAGCTCTTCCCTTCTCCCCTTTTCCGTTTCTCTCTCCCTTCTCCCCTTTCCTGTTCCCCTCTTCCTTCTTCCCTTTCCCCCTTCTCCCTTTCTTCCCTTCTCCCCTTCCCTTAATAAACCCTTTTACAACACAGTGGTCTCCGGCGTGGGTTTTTGCCCTTCAATTGCAATATTTCTTTCTTTTGTGTGATAGAATTTAACAATGAGGCTATCTAGGCCTTTTTCTTTGTGGGAATATTTTTTATTTTGAATTCAATTTCTCTAGTAGGTAAAAGATTAGTCATATTTTCAGTTTCTTCCTCAGACAGTTTTGACAAATTGCATTTTTAAGAAATGTGTGTATTTTGTTGTATTAATAAAATGAACATAGTGGCATCAAGTTATTCATGATATATTCTTAATAGTCTTTTATATCATCTCTGATTCCTAGTATTTATAACTGGAATTTTTTCTTTTTCTTAATTTGTCTTAGTATGGATGTTAATGAATTTATCTTTTTAAATGGCCAACTTTTGTGTTTCTTTTGTATTTTTATTATTTATCTATTTGGATTTCTACATTACTATTTTCTTTCTCCCTCTTACTTTATATCTAGTATGCTCTTCATTTTCTAGCTTCATAAGATAAAATATTAAATCAATGATTTAAACCCTTTCTTCTTTTCAAAGCCTAATATAGGCTTTGAAGTTATATTCCTTCAAATCACTGCTCCTTCATACCTTAAATTCTGGTAGGTGGCATTTTATTGATTTAAAAATATTTACTGATTTCTGTGTATTTTTTCAATCTATGTGTTATTTACAAGGATGTTAAATAATTTACAAATATTTGACAATTTTTTTAGATATCTTTTTAATTTTTAGTTTAACTCTATTGTGGTCAGACTATATATTCTGTTAACTTTCATTATTTTGAAATATATTGAAATTTATTTTATAACACAACGTATGATCCATCTTGGTCAATTTCCATGTGTACTTTTTAAAAAATGTATATTCTGTTGAATGTAGAGTTCTGTAAATGTTAATTAGGTCAAATCAGTGATTAGTGTTGTTGTGTTATTCTGTAGCATGTTAAATATTTGTCCCTCTTTTTCTATCAACTGTTAACAAAAGAGTGTTAAACTCTCTAGATATTATATTAATTTTTCTACATTTTCCTTTAGTCTTATCAGTTTGTGCTACATATATTTTGAAGCTCTATTTTAGATGCATGAGTATTTATGACTTTTATGTTTTTCTGATAATGTATCTCATCATGATGAAATATTTTTCTTTATCTCTGATAATAGTCATTTTATAAATGTAAATTTATTTGATAGTATATAGCAAGACAGTCTTTCACATGTATTGTTTACATGGCATATTTCTTTCCATCCTTTTATGTCAACCTGTTTATTATTTTATTTTAAAAATATGACTCTTGTGAGCAGTATATGGTTGGATTCTTTTTCCTAGTCTAAAGATCTAAATTTAATATAATTATTATTACTGTTAGATTTAGATCTAGTATTTTGCTTTTTGATAACCCTTCCTATTAATATACTTTTTTTTCTTTTTCTTGTTTGGTTTGCCATTTCTTTTTTTCTGTTTCTTTTTGAAAGGAAAGATGAAGATAATGTTTTTCTCAGTTTTCTATTATATTTAATTAGGTATTAAACAATTTGTTTTAGCTTTTTCATTGCTGTGACCAAAATACCTGACAAGAACAATTTTAGAGGAGGAAAAGTTTTGTGAGCGGCTCAAGTTTATTTCAGAGGTCTCAGATCTTAGATGGCTAACTCAATTGCTTTGGGCCTGAGATTAGGTAGAAATCATGATGAAAACACGTGGAGGGGAAAGCAGCACAAGACATGGAACAGGAAGTAGAGAGAGAGACTTCCTCTGTCACCAAAGTCAAAATATATATCTCAAAGACACATCCCCAACCACCCAACTCCTCTAGCCACACTTTACCTGTTTACAGTTACCAACCAGTTAATCCCTATCAGGGGATTAATGAACTGATTAGATTAAGGCTCTCATAATTCAGTCATTTTACCACTAAACTTTCTTGTTTTGTCTCATACATGAGCTTTTGGGGAATACCACATATCTAGACCATAACCAAATTTCTATTATAATCTGTTAGCTCTTTATACCTCTTTGCATTTTTGAAATAATTTCTGTGGAGATTACAAAATGCTTCCCTAGCTTTAAAGTCCATATCATAGTAATATTGTGCCATTTTATGCAGAATGCAAGGTATTTTCTATAAGTACATTTACCTTCCTATTCTTTGTGATACTATTGTCGTATGTATCTTATCATAACACAGTATATTATAAAACCCATAATACAGTGTTATCATTTTTGTTTTTAACACTCATATGATTTTTAAAGAAATTAAAAGAAGACTAAAAACACAGTCTTTTATGTTTATCCACACATGTACTATTTCTGATGCTCTTCCATCTGGTGTCATTTTCCTCTACTTAAAAAACATCCTGTTGTTTCTTGTAGCACAGGTGTGCTGGCAACAAATCTTTCCTGTTTTTATCTGAAAATATTTCTCCTTCCCTTTAGGGGGACTTTTGCATAAGATGTAGAATTCTGAGATGACAAGTGTTTGTTTCCTTCCAGCATTCTAAAGATATTGCACCGTCTTCTAGCCATTGTCATTCTGATGCTAACTATTCTTACTATTATCATTCTTCTGTATAATTAACACTTTTTTCATTCTTTTCAGTATTCTTTTATCTTTGGTTTTAGATCACTTGATTGTTAGATCAATGTTTTTCATCAAAATTGGAAACTATTCTGCATTATTAATTAGATACATTTTTTGTATTATTTTTTTTCTACCCAATTCTCAGTGTCTTCTCCTTTGAATAAGTTATGCATGCTTGTTAGACAGTTTAACATTGTCTCTAAGATCTCTGAGATTTTGGCAATTTTTCTTCAAAATTTTTTCCTATATGTGGTTCAAATTAGATAATTCCTATTGTCTATCATAAAATTCATTGAATGTTTCCATTTTCCAGTTTTTATATCACTCACTGTAATTTTCAGATCTTGAATTAATTTCCATCTGGTTCAAATTAGAGTTTCAACATCTCTGCTGAAACTGCCTGTATGTTCATTCATTAAGAGCATGTTTTCTTGTTCTAATGTCCATCAATGTATGCATGATCCTTGACTTATGATGGGGCTGCATCCTATTAAACCCATTATAAATTGAAAATACCTTAAATCAAAAATATATTTAATACACCTAACCTACCAAACATTGTAACTTAGTTTACCTTCAGTAGGTTCAGAACACTTAGATTAGCTTACAGTTGAGTAAAATCTAACACCAAGCTTGTTTTATAATGTGTTGATTATCTCACATAATTTAATGAGTACTGTACTGAAAGCAAGAAACAGAATAAGTTGCATGTGTATAGTTTCACACCATTGAAAGTTGAAAAGTCCTAATTGGATTATCATAAGTTAGGAACCATCTTAATTTATAATAGCTAATTTAAAAAATTTTTTTAGTATTTTTTTTAGTTGTAGATGGACAAATACCTTTGTTTTGTTTATTTATTTTTATGTGGTGCTGAGGATTGAACCCAGTGCCTCACAGGTGCAAGGCAAGCACTCCACCACTGAGCCACAACCACAGCCCTATAACAGCTAATCTAAATAAAGTCCTTGGCTCTAAATTCAATAGCTAGACCATCTTTTGGTTGATTTTAATTGACTGATTATATTCCTTGACTGTAGGTCACATTATCTTTCTTTTCGTGTCTGGTAATTTGTATTATATGCTGGATTTTATGGATGATAAGTTTGGAGATGTAAATTTTATTATGATTTTCTGTGTGACAGAGCAAAGGGCTTGCCATGAAGCCACAGTAGCCACAGGGGTCCTTAGTTAATATTTCTTGTGATTACACCAGAAGGATTTCAGATAGACCACACATAGTAACAGGCATGAGTTTATTCAAAGAGATAAGAAAAGGGAGAGGTTGACACTCTTAAGGGAGAAATGCAGAAAGTGGACAATGTGCCCCTCCTGTCCTCCAGTTTTTTTGGAGGTCCCTGGGAAGTTTCCAGGGAGTCCCACCCAGGTCCAATCTTGACTTTTGATGGACAGCAGGATTGCATCAGACTTCCAAGGCCCCACTGCATATGGTCTTGCCTAATGGGGGATGGGGAAAATTTTACTATTATAATGATATGCTAAAGATCCAAGACAACTCTGGGTCACTTAACTTGTTCTTACAAATTTTGTGATTGGGGGGCTTTACTTTTAATTATCCTGTCTCCCCAGGTTCTGTAATCTGATCTGTGTAAAGTTCATAAAAGTACCCCTCTTCAGGGTAACTTGTATTGTTCTTACTGGAAAGGAAGAGTGTGTTATGGCCTGCATTTCTCCTGCAGATAACAGGTTATTTGCTGAGAAATATAGCATATCCTCTTGATTTAATCCAGTCAGGGATGCTTGTAAATTTCTTTTTAAAAGAAAACATGTGGGAGTCAGCATGGCCGGTCCAGTTTATAGAATTATCTCCTTAATGTCACCTACCAGTGAGACAGTGGGCAGGAAAGTTACATTCCAGACAGGATCTTCATCATCTAGGGCATAAGGGCAGGTATCTCCTTTTTTTTCCTCTCCAGAACATGGCAACAGACTTTGACCTTCTGGGGCTAGTTCCTATAATCTTTTAAACATATTACTTTCCTACATGTTAAACCTCACATCAATTTTACACTTTTTTGTTGTTGTAGTTGTTAGTTGATGCACAGGAATAAAAACTTAAGGAGAGGTGCTACACAGTCTGATGTTATCTGAAGATCACTGGTTTTCTGGGTTCTGCAAATCTGGAGAAAGATTATTTAATAGTTAACATCTTACTCACTTAGGTGTAGCTTTTCTTTAGAATTTAGAATGCTAGGTAAATGGATGAAAGCAAAAGTAACTGTCAGGTTGTCGTCACTGTAATAGGACCTTCCCATAAGTAAAACTATAGACCCATGGAGTCTTCACTTGAGAATCCTCCTTAACATCTAAAGAAGAAATAATGACACAAGCTCACTCAAAGACTGGAGCAGGATTTATTAACCTTGGTACTCTTGACTTTTGATCAGATAATTCTTTGTTGGTGGTGGAGAAGAGGGTTGACCTGTTCAGCAAAATCCTTGACCTCTATTCATTAGATACTGGTAGCAACCTCAATTATAACAAAAGCATCATCTCCAGAAGTTGCCAAATTCCCCCTGTGTGGAAAAAGTCTGTCCTACAGAATTTGAGAACCACTTGAACTGGAGGAAGAAGAAACTTTTTTCAACTCTTTTTGCAAAACCTAAACCAGATAAATGCAAAAGAAGAAAAGTAGATGATGGGCCAATCTTCCTCATGAACATAAAGAAATAGAAGGCCTACAATTACACTGACAATCTTACTACTCTAGAAGAATAGATTGAAGAGTTTAGGCTAACTAGTTTCAGGCATGTAAATTAAAATTATAGAGTCAATAGGGTTAGTACTTACATTAATTAACATAGATGAATAGATAAATGAAAAAGCATAGAGTCCAGAAACAGACACACACACTCATATGCTCAACTGTTTTTATGTTTGTTTTTTGACTCCAAGCAATTCAGTACAAAAAAAGAAAACCTTTTAAGCAAATAATGCTGGATATAGATGGGGGTGGCAGAGTTTGATCCCTACCTCACATCATAGCCAAAAATTAATTTGATCTTGGAAGTGTTGGGACTTGAGCAGTGTAAGGAGGGCATCTGCCAAATAGGTCAACTTGGCATAGAATATCAGAGCATTTGCAGGGTGGAGGGGGCTTCCCTCCTTGGGGCTATACAGGTGTTAGATATTGGTGCTTAAGTGGAATGAGGAGGAGTGGAATGTGGAGGTTGGCCCTGCATGAGGTCCTATAAGGAGGGCTTTTTCACAACAGGGTTAGCCTAATCCAGCATGGGTGAGGGTAGTTTTGTAGGGTAAGAATAATTTTTTCTTCAAGTGCCATAGGTTCTCAGTTGAAACTTGTAACAGACTGACAAGAGAAAAAAAAAACATAAATTAATATATTGGCATGTATATTTCCTATATGCAAGGGATACACTCAGAGAATCAGTTGTTTTCAGAGGTGGTTTAAAATTCAAAACAAAAATCAGTAATTAGAGAAATGACAAGACAAGGGAAAATGACTTTCAGTCTCTTAAGGTTCATAAATTGGCAGAAGGTAAATAAAGATTAGTTATTAAAGCTTGTTAATATAGATTCTTGGTGTGTCACCTTTAAGTGATAATGGCTAAAGTTGTCTTTGGTGGTCAACCTTTATCCTCCCTTGGGTAGAGAACTAGGATATCTTTTGTCTTTACCAATCTATGCCCTGCTTTGGGTAAATGGAGGGTAGAGAGCTTTACTGTATTTTTTTCTTTTAATTATCCTCAATAATTGTTCATATTTTTGGGTGGCATTTTTATACAGAGGTGCATTGGACTTCTGCTGACTGTCCTCCCAGTACTTATTCTTGTCTAGAGATTACCTCTGTTTCTAGGGAGTTTCAGCATCTTTCTTAGACTCTTACTTTTTGAGTAGCTGCCTCTCTATGTGTTTCTCAGTCTTCTTTTTCTTAACTTTAATTTTTGGATTGTTATGGGCATGAGGAAGATAAATTCAAAATGTCATGAATCTGTGGTGAACTTCAATTAGAACGAACAGGCTAGTGGAATAGTGAGGGCTAACACTTCAGAATATTTCTCCCTAAAAAATAAAATGCTTTAAGAAGAAATGTATTAATGTTGGGAACACAGTTTATTAGAGAAAAAAACCTAAGTGCATATGTCGTGCTTACTAAAATACCTTTTACTCTATATTCAACCTGTTAACTTTATAATGAAATTATGGAAGTGTTATGGAGCTAGGGCCTTCTGAGAAACTGAGATTCCCCCTTTAACTCCCAGTTCTTGTGACCAAGTCAGAAATATTTCAGACATGTCACTCAGAGTAACAGGAATGAGTTTATTAAAGGAATAGCAAAAGGGAAAGAAAACACTCTCAAGGGAGAAAATGGGCCCTCTCAAGAGAGAAGAGGGACAATGTGCCTCTCCTGCACTCCAGTCTTACTGGGGATCCCAGAGAAGTTTCCGGAGAGTCCTCCCAAGTCCACCTCTTGACTTGACAGCAGGCTGACATAAGACTTTCAAGTCCCCACTGTCATGGCAATTCTAGGTCACCTTGGCCCATGCTGACTGGTTCTAATTGGATTCTTAACCAAACATTATAGAGTCTATGATTAGGAGGAACTATCCTTATCTCCCAGAGTTTTAGGAGCTTGTCACAAAAATCTCCTGGGTTCCTCCCATGAACATTGTCTTGGGGCCTGTATTTCTCCTGCAGTTAATAGGTAGTTTGCTGAGGAATGTGAAATATCCTGTCCACTGAGGCCAGCTAGGGCTGCTTCTTGGCAAAGAAAGCATGTCGGGGTCAGCACAATGGGCCCATTTTATAGAATTATTCTCTTAACCTTGTGTTCCCACCATCCTCCTGTGTCTATCCCCTAACAATTAGACCCAATTGTTCTGCCAGTGCCGTTGCATTACTCCTTACATACCCTGGGTCTGAAATAAATATCATAACAATTGAAAATGAGAAATACAAACGTATCTTGAGGCACATTGGTGATATTTTAATCCTTAATGATCATATTTTTAGTACTTAGGAAGCATTTTAGATATGCAGGTACTAGGAAGCATTTTAGATATGCAGGTCTTGTTTTAGCATACTTTTTTATCCTATAAATATTCCAGTTCTTAGTCATACTCTTTATTAGCAACTTCATGGGGCTGAGTCTCATTTCTCCAACTTCATATGTAAGCATTTTGTGGATAAAGACCATTTCTCTATAAAATTATTATGGCAGAACACAAAATAGGCCTTTAGTAAATTTATTCAAATTAAAGGTCAATAAAAATAATAATAAAAAGCAAATTCTTACTTCCATGAATTGCATTTCAACTCATGCTGGATTTAAATATCCTTGTGTGTTTGCTCTTTCAGTTTGTTAAAGTCAAAATGTGATGGATGGCGGCTGCCTGGGACCTCATTGTCCTTTAAAAAGTGCCATGATTCCCCAAACAGTGGAGAGAATAGGAGGGAGAAGAAGACAGTTGGGTTTCAGTCGCATGTAGAAGATGATGCCGAGTGGACATGTCCCAAAAAAGATACATGTAGACCCCAAAGAGGTAAGTTTAGCATCTGTAGTAGCAAAATGAGAAGCTGCTGGGGCAAGGTGGTTGCTGGTGGCTGCTAACCAGTGAACACCAGATGATTTCCTAAAATGCTAATCAGGAGTTACATATTGACATGTGTCTATGGGGCCACAGTGGTACAGCTGCTAGATTAGTGAATTTCATTTGTATTTCTTTCTTTTTTTTTAATTCGAAGTTGTTGTATATATAACAATAGCATGCATTACAATTCATATTACACATATAGAGCACCTTTTTACATAACACTGTTTGAATACAAAGTATATTCATACTATTCATGTCTTCAATCATGCATTTAGGATAACTGATATCCATCTCATTTGTATGAGAAACAATGTCTAGTTTTTCATACTTTCAGTTTGTAAGCATAAACTGTAAGAATTAAGCATCAAGTATGGTCACAAATACAAAATAATGTTCAAAATTAGTAAAGAGGACAAGTTGTACATAAATCTCTTCTGGCATAAAAAACCCTAATCCTCAATTTTCTGGGAACAAAGAAAGTAGAGAAGTCATTAGCAGCTCCACATTGTGGCTAAAACAGAGCCTCACAAGTCTAAATTCAGATACTGCCTAGCAGTCTTTCAAGTGCTAGTAATGCTTCCTATTTTATATGTGGTAGATTTTGTTGTGGTTATTGTTGTTGTTTTGTTTGTTTTTGGTTTTGGGGTTTTGATACTGATGATTAAACCCAGGGGCACTTTACCACAGAACTACATCCCCAGTTCTTTTGATTTTTCATCTTGAGACAAGGTCTCACTAAGTTGCTTCAGGCCTCCCTGAGGCTGGCCTCCAACTTACGATTCTCCTGTTTGGCCTCCCAAGTTGCTGGGGTTACAGACATGCGCTGCCA
Source organism: Tamias sibiricus (assembly GCA_025594165.1). Taxonomy (NCBI): domain Eukaryota; kingdom Metazoa; phylum Chordata; class Mammalia; order Rodentia; family Sciuridae; genus Tamias; species Tamias sibiricus. The sequence continues at coordinate 46,169,218 of CM046671.1, read as the reverse complement.
CACCTAGCTTTATGTGTAGATTTTGAAAAGAAATCAATTATAAATAAATGTGAGATGTTAAGTGAAGGGATTTTAATTGTGTTTCCAGTTTTTCCTAGAGTGGCTCTTGGCTTAATCTATCCTGACATCCTTAAAAAAAGGACTTTGAAAGTGAATGAACCTCACTGTACAGAAAAGTGTACAGGAAACAAAGGGCCAAAGTGGTCTCCGAACCCTTTTCTGTTCAAACCTTTTTAATACATCTCTTTTTCTGCTCACAACTATTAACCCTGATTTCCTTCTTATATACTCCCTTTTCTCACCAGGCAACACTTTTCCACCTCTAGTGTTAAGCAATCAGTTTTTCATAATGTCTCTAGCCACTCTCATATTTATTTATTTTTGAGAACCATGGTGCTTCATGAGAAGATGAAGGAGCCCCAATTAGGGAGATGGCTATTGCGGTCAGCTGGAAGCCATAAGTTCCACCTGATAATAAGTATGTATGTGACGCACCTGTAAATGCACGTGAGGCACCCGCAAAGCTAAAGGAATATAACGGGTGAAAGTGGTCGGAATCAGGAGAAGAATGAATTCATTCAGTCAGTCATGCAGTCGCTCGGTCGGAAGAAGAGTTCGGGTCGGAGAAGAAGAAAAGAATCAGAGCGGCCAGAACGTAGGCAGAGCGGTTACAGAAGAGAAACCAGATAGAAGAAGTAATTCCTGCTCAGAGTCAGGCCGAGGCTCCTGAGGAAGAAAGAAGAAAGAACAAAGAAGAAAGAAGCTCTAAAAGCTAAGCTCTCTCTCTCTCTAAAGAAGAAATCTCTCTCTTTCAAGCTCTCTCTCTTTCTCTCTAAGCTCTAAGAAGATGAAGAAGAAAAAGCTCTTTCTCTCTAAGCTTAAGAAGAAGAAGAAAAAGCTATCTCTAATCTTTCTCTCTAAGCTCTTTCTATCTCTAATCTTTCTCTCAAAGCTCTTTCTAAGAAGAAGAAAAATCTTTCTTTCTCTCTCTAAGCTCTCTAAGAAAGTAGAAGTCTCTAATCTTTCTCTCAAAGCTCTTTCTAAGAAGAAGAAGAAAAATCTTTCTTTCTCTCTCTAAGCTCAGAAGAAAAAGCTATCTCTAATCTTTCTCTCTAAGCTCTAAGAAGATGAAGAAGAAAAAGCTATCTCTAATCTTTCTCTCAAAGCTCTTTCTAAGAAGAAGAAGAAAAAGCTCTTTCTCTCTAAGCTCTAAGAAGATGAAGAAGAAAAAGCTATCTCTAATCTTTCTCTCTAAGCTCTTTCTATCTCTAATCTTTCTCTCTAAGCTCTAAGAAGATGAAGAAGAAAAAGCTATCTCTAATCTTTCTCTCTAAGCTCTAAGAAGATGAAGAAGAAAAAGCTCTTTCTCTCTAAGCTCTAAGAAGATGAAGAAGAAAAAGCTCTTTCTCTCTAAGCTCTTTCTATCTCTAATCTTTCTCTCTAAGCTCTTTCTATCTCTAATCTTTCTCTCTAAGCTCTTTCTATCTCTAATCTTTCTCTCTAAGCTCTTTCTATCTCTAATCTTTCTCTCTAAGCTCTTTCTATCACTAATCTTTCTCTCTAAGCTCTTTCTATCTCTAATCTTTCTCTCAAAGCTCTTTCTAAGAAGAAGAAGAAAAAGCTATCTCTAATCTTTCTCTCTAAGCTCTTTCTATCTCTAATCTTTCTCTCAAAGCTCTTTCTATCTCTAATCTTTCTCTCAAAGCTCTTTCTAAGAGAAAGAAGAAAAATCTGTCTTTTCTCTCTCTAAGGTTCTCTAAGAAGATGAAGAAGAAAAAGCTATCTCTAATCTTTCTCTCAAAGCTCTTTCTAAGAAGAAGAAGAAAAAGCTATCTCTAATCTTTCTCTCTAAGCTCTTTCTATCTCTAATCTTTCTCTCAAAGCTCTTTCTAAGAAGAAGAAGAAAAAGCTATCTCTAATCTTTCTCTCAAAGCTCTTTCTAAGAAGAAGAAGAAAAAGCTATCTCTAATCTTTCTCTCTAAGCTCTTTCTATCTCTAATCTTTCTCTCAAAGCTCTTTCTAAGAAGAAGAAGAAAAAGCTATCTCTAATCTTTCTCTCTAAGCTCTTTCTATCTCTAATCTTTCTCTCTAAGCTCTAAGAAGATGAAGAAGAAAAAGCTATCTCTAATCTTTCTCTCTAAGCTCTTTCTATCTCTAATCTTTCTCTCTAAGCTCTTTCTATCTCTAATCTTTCTCTCTAAGCTCTAAGAAGAAGAAGAAAAAGCTCTTTCTCTCTAAGCTCTAAGAAGATGAAGAAGAAAAAGCTATCTCTAATCTTTCTCTCTAAGCTCTTTCTATCTCTAATCTTTCTCTCTAAGCTCTAAGAAGATGAAGAAGAAAAAGCTATCTCTAATCTTTCTCTCTAAGCTCTAAGAAGATGAAGAAGAAAAAGCTATCTCTAATCTTTCTCTCTAAGCTCTTTCTATCTCTAATCTTTCTCTCTAAGCTCTTTCTATCTCTAATCTTTCTCTCTAAGCTCTTTCTATCTCTAATCTTTCTCTCTAAGCTCTAAGAAGAAGAAGAAAAAGCTATCTCTAATCTTTCTCTCTAAGCTCTAAGAAGATGAAGAAGAAAAAGCTATCTCTAATCTTTCTCTCTAAGCTCTAAGAAGAAGAAGAAAAAGCTCTTTCTCTCTAAGCTCTAAGAAGAAGAAGAAAAAGCTATCTCTAATCTTTCTCTCTAAGCTCTAAGAAGATGAAGAAGAAAAAGCTCTTTCTCTCTAAGCTCTAAGAAGATGAAGAAGAAAAAGCTCTTTCTCTCTAAGCTCTAAGAAGAAGAAGAAAAAGCTATCTCTAATCTTTCTCTCTAAGCTCTAAGAAGATGAAGAAGAAAAAGCTATCTCTAATCTTTCTCTCTAAGCTCTTTCTATCTCTAATCTTTCTCTCTAAGCTCTTTCTATCTCTAATCTTTCTCTCTAAGCTCTAAGAAGAAGAAGAAAAAGCTATCTCTAATCTTTCTCTCTAAGCTCTTTCTATCTCTAATCTTTCTCTCTAAGCTCTTTCTATCTCTAATCTTTCTCTCTAAGCTCTTTCTATCTCTAATCTTTCTCTCTAAGCTCTTTCTATCTCTAATCTTTCTCTCTAAGCTCTAAGAAGAAGAAGAAAAAGCTATCTCTAATCTTTCTCTCTAAGCTCTAAGAAGATGAAGAAGAAAAAGCTATCTCTAATCTTTCTCTCTAAGCTCTTTCTATCTCTAATCTTTCTCTCTAAGCTCTAAGAAGAAGAAGAAAAAGCTCTTTCTCTCTAAGCTCTAAGAAGATGAAGAAGAAAAAGCTCTTTCTCTCTAAGCTCTAAGAAGATGAAGAAGAAAAAGCTATCTCTAATCTTTCTCTCTAAGCTCTTTCTATCTCTAATCTTTCTCTCTAAGCTCTAAGAAGAAGAAGAAAAAGCTATCTCTAATCTTTCTCTCTAAGCTCTTTCTATCTCTAATCTTTCTCTCTAAGCTCTAAGAAGATGAAGAAGAAAAAGCTCTTTCTCTCTAAGCTCTTTCTATCTCTAATCTTTCTCTCTAAGCTCTTTCTATCTCTAATCTTTCTCTCTAAGCTCTTTCTATCTCTAATCTTTCTCTCTAAGCTCTTTCTATCTCTAATCTTTCTCTCTAAGCTCTTTCTATCTCTAATCTTTCTCTCTAAGCTCTAAGAAGATGAAGAAGAAAAAGCTCTTTCTCTCTAAGCTCTAAGAAGAAGAAGAAAAAGCTCTTTCTCTCTAAGCTCTTTCTATCTCTAATCTTTCTCTCTAAGCTCTTTCTATCTCTAATCTTTCTCTCAAAGCTCTTTCTAAGAAGAAGAAGAAAAAGCTCTTTCTCTCTAAGCTCTTTCTATCTCTAATCTTTCTCTCTAAGCTCTTTCTATCTCTAATCTTTCTCTCAAAGCTCTTTCTAAGAAGAAGAAGAAAAAGCTATCTCTAATCTTTCTCTCTAAGCTCTAAGAAGAAGAAGAAAAAGCTATCTCTAATCTTTCTCTCTAAGCTCTTTCTATCTCTAATCTTTCTCTCTAAGCTCTTTCTATCTCTAATCTTTCTCTCTAAGCTCTAAGAAGATGAAGAAGAAAAAGCTCTTTCTCTCTAAGCTCTAAGAAGATGAAGGAAAAAGTAGACTTCTGTGCCTTGCTCTTGATCTCATAGGGAGGGCAATCTTTCACCAATTAAGTATGATTTTAGCTATAGGTTTTTCATAAATGCCTTTTATCAGGTTGAGAAACTTCCCCTCCTAGTTTGCTGAATCTGTCATAAATGGGTGTTGAACTTCATCAAATCTTTTTTCTGTACTATTCGAGATGATCTTTTTTTTTCTTTTCTTTTTCCTAATTTGATGATTTAACTTACTGGGAGCCACTAAGCTGCTAGGGTGTAATGTCTTTTTTTAAATTTTAATTTGTTATATATGACAACAGAACGTATTACAATTCATATTACACATATAGAGCACAATTTTTCATATCTCTGGTTTTACACAAAGTAGAGTCACATCATTCGTGTCTTCATACATATATTTAGGGTAATGATGACCATTGCCTTTTTTTTTTTTTTTTGTAATGACTTTGTCAGTGTTTTCATATCAGAGTTATGCTAGTGTCATAAATGAGTGAGGAGCACGTCAGTGAAAATAGTGGAGTAGTAACTCCAGTTGCTCATTCCTCCCCAGAAACAATGAAAAACTTGCCAGAACCTCTAAGAATCAGTTTATCAGAAGATAGTAAAAGTTTTATAGAAACCAAACATACGCTAAACTAGGAGAAAGGCCACTGAAAGATGATGGTAGAACTTTGTGGAGTTTTAACTTAGCTTTGCCCTGGCCTCTGCCCCAGCTTGGCAGAAGTCTTGAAGATGGTGGCCAGAGGTCCAGGTAAGAGTACCTAGTCTCAGAGTAAGCAGAGTTAACCCTGTTCTCAAGGAATTTGGGGTCTGTTTGACTATCTGTGGGTTGCCCACAGGGCCTGCTTTTGTTTTGCCTAACTCAGCCTTTCTCAGGGTAGAGAACCATCCACATGTAGAGTATTCCTTGTATAGAAACAAATGATGTGACTATACTTGTGTACAACCAGAGATATGAAAAATTGTGTTCTATATGTGTAATATGATTGTAATGCATTCTGCTGTCATATATAACAAATTAGAATAAAAAGATAATTAATTAATTAATTAAAGAAAACATGGAAAGCCAAATGAGTACACTGCTGTTACCTGGAGTAATATAACAACAATGAGGCAAACAGTAAATGCACCAAAACCCCAAAAGCTAGATAGCTTCAATGAAATACATAAAATACGAAAACTGACTCCACAATAAATATAAAATCTGAATAGGCCTATAACAAAAGAGAAGAATTAATCAGTAATCAGAAACCCTTCAATAAAAGACAAGCCCAGAACCAGATAGATTAACTAGTGAATTCTGTAAAACCTGTAAAAGAGAATTAATGCAAGAATTTTTCAGACTCTTGCATAGAACAGAAGAAAGAATAAACCTTAATTCATTTAAGAGACACTAATACCAAGGCCAAGCAAAAATTAAACAAGGAAACTATAGACCAGTATTCCTTATAAATATGGGTGAAAATGTCCTCAAGAAAATAGTAGCAAGCTTATGCAGCAGCATGTTAAAAAGATTATTCATCACAACCACATGGGATTTAGCTAAGGAATTTAAAGGTGATTCAACATTCAAAAACAGTGTAATTCATTACAAAAGAAAAGGGAAAACCATGCAATTATCTCAATTGACAAAGAAAAAGCATTTAACAAAATATAATATTCTTTTGTGAAAAAAAAAAAACAATGAGTAAAGCAAGAATAGAAGGGACTTACCTCAACATAACAAGGAACCTATATATAAAACCTATAGCTATATCGTACTCAACTGGGGAAGACTGAAATTCCCTCATGAATAGGAATAAGACAAGTGTTCTCACTTTTGCCACTTCTATTCAATATTGTACTAGCAGTTCTAGCCAAAGCAACAGACAAGAAAATGAAGGAAAGCACATCCAAACTGAAAGGAAAGAAGTTAAACTATCTTAGTAGTTTGCATGATTATATATAAGAATATAGAAAATCCTAGCAAATGTACAAAAAAAAAAAAAAAAACTGTTGGAACTAATAAATGAATTCATCAAGTTTTCAGGATAGAATTCAACACACATGCACACACAAACACATACAACACACACACACAAAAAAAAAAAACATTGTATTTCCATACATTAATAACAAACAATCTGAAAATAAACTGAAGGAGACAATTCTGTTTATAATAGCATCATAACAGTAAAATACCTAGGAAATAAATTTAAACAAGGATGCAAGACTTACACACTGAAAAGTACAGACATTGCTGAAAGAAATTAAAGACCTCGTTAGATGGAAAGAAATTCTGTATTCTTGGGACTGGGGTTGTGGTAGAATGCTCACCTAGCACGCGTGAGGCACTGGGTTTGATCCTCAGCACCACATAAAAAAAAAAAAGTGAAATAAAAATAAATTCTGTATTCTTTTAATTTGAAGGCTCTCTGTTGTTAAGATGGCAGTACTCCAAAACGCAATCTACGGATTCAATTCCTATCAAATTATTATCAATATTTTTGTAGAAATGGGGAAGCTGATCGTAAAATCCATGCAAACTTGCAAGGGTCTCTGAATAACCAACACAATCTTGAAAAAGAGAAAGTTACAGGACTTACACTATCTGACTTCAAGACTTATTATAAAGTTCCTAAAATCAAAATAATATGGTACTAGCATAAAGATAGATATGTAGATCAATGGAATAGAATTGAACAGAACACCAGCAATGGCTGGCTGCTAGTCAGTGTATAAATTCATATAACTGGTTTGGAAAACAATTTGGTACTGTTTGTTAAAGACAAAGAATAAATATCTTACATCCAGTAATTTCACTCCCAGGATTATATAATAGAATCTTATATACAAAAATGATTCACTTACAGATATGTTCATAGCAGCTATATTCACTTAGGGCAGTTTAAGCTATGGTAACAAGTAGACAGGAAAAAAATCAGTGCTTAAAGAACAAAAGTTTCTTTCTCTTCTAACAGTTCCAGCTTGGGGGTTCAGATTGATAGCACCTCTGCCTCAAAGAATGATGGCTCAGCCACTTCATGTGCCTTCCAAGATCACCTTGGGCATTGCTGTAACACAGGGTTAACAAACTGGACCGTGAGCCAAATCTGGCCTACTACCTATTGTTGTAAGTTTTATTGGAACACATTTGTAGCAACTTCTGTGCTACAATATCAGTGTTCAATAGTTGTGACAATGGCCATATGGCCCACAAATCCTAATGTATTTACTATCTGACCCTTTATGGGGAAAATATTTGTTGACCCTGCTGCATCGTAGATGAGCAAGGAGGGAGAACAGTGTGAAAGTGTACACATGGAAGGATTTTATAGGACAGTCCCAAAGTGGCATATACAACATCCACTGGTTTTCTACCTGACCACACACAATGACAGAAGACTGGGAAATATAATCCAGCTGTGTACCCAGGATGAAGGCAAAAGTGCATATTGGTGGATAACTGGTAGCTTCTGTCACAGCAACATTCTTCATAATAGTCTCAAACCAGAATTACTGAAAAACATCCATCAATAGCAGCATAGATTTTTTAAAAGTTAGCAGTGCATACAATGGAGTAGTATATAGCAAAGAAAAAAGCTGCCGCTACATAAACCATCAACAGAGGAAAAGATTTCAGACAATATTAAGCAAAAGAACTCTCAAAATAATGTTTAATATATTTCTATTTTTATAAAGTCCAAAAGTAGAAAAACTAATCCATGGTTTTTGCCAAATTAATAGTTAAAACTATGAAAGAATGAAAAGGAATAATTATGAGAACAGTGGCTAACTCCTGGAGACAAGAGGAGGTGTGACTGGGGATAGAGTATATACTGGTGATACATTGGAAAGCAGTGCTGCCAGCGTTTCCTGATCTGGGGAGGGTTTACACGGCGTTTTCTCTATAATGCTTTAAAATAAACTGAATATGTAATATGGCTCAGCTGTTTTTAGAATGCAGAATAAAACAAGTCAGAAACAGAGGTTTCTAATCATTGAGCCTCAAAAAAATTTTGTCTTATCATGAGATGTTGATTGATGGATGAGCAAATAGTCTTAGGTATGTACAAATAGGACATGAACCATTGTGTCCAAGTGCATCTGTGTATGCAAAAAAAAAAAAAAAAAAAAAAAAAAACTTGTGCATGTTTATTTACATAAATACAAATGTATTCCCATATATGTATTTGTACATGAAATTGATCAGCCTAATGAATAATATTCTTCCAACACTTTTATGTTTTAAAAGTTTATATTGTCCTTGTATGTATGCACATGTGCAAATATGTAGTTCCATGAATATGCACACACCATATAATTTGTGATATGCTTATTTAAAAAAAAGAGCTAAGAAAATTAAGAACAAGAAATAGTTAAACTTGACCTATAGCAGTAAACATCCTTAACCTTTTTGGAGTCCCATATGCTTTCACAATTTGATGAAAGCTATGGTCCCTTTCCACAGAAAAAAAATGAATGAACACATATATAGTTATGAGATATTCACACATTCCTGAAATATATCCATGGATTGTAAAAAGTCCCTAGCCCCTCATTCAAATGCTCTCCTTAGATTGTCCCCATCAAATGTTAGTTGTCTCAACCAATTTTTTTGATTCAATCAAATCTATTTTTTTTCATTTTTTTATTCAAAGTTGTTGTATATATAACAGTAGTATGCATTACAATTCATAATACAGATATAGAGCAACTTTTTACATAACACTGTTTGTATACAAAGTATATTCGTACTAGTCATGTCTTCAATCATGCATTTAGGATAATGATATCCATCTTATTCTACCACCTTCTTTATTTTCCCCCTCCATACCCCCTTGCACCCTTCCTTCCCCTCTCTCCCCTTTGACCTTTCTAGTGTTCCTCTAATCCTCCTATGTTCCCCGACCCAACCCCACTGTGAATCAGCCTCCTTATATCAGAGAAAACATTCAGCATTTATATTTTTGAGATTGACTAACTTCACTTAGCATTATATTCTCCAACTTCATCCATTTACCTGTGAATGCCATGATTTTATTCTCTTTTATTGCTGAGTAATATTCCATTGTGTATATATACCACATTTTCTTTATCCATTCATCTACTGAGAACCAACTAATTGGGAACAAATTTTTACCACATGCACATCAGATGGAGCACTAATCTCTAGAATATATAAAGAACTCAAAAATCTTAACACCAAAAAAAAAAAAAAAAAAACAAATAACCCAATCAATAAATGGGTCAAGGAATTGAAAAGACACTTCTCAGAAGATACACAATCAATCAACAAATACATGAAAAAATGTTCAACCTCTCTGGCAATTAGAGAAATGCAAATCAAAACTACTCTGAGATTTCATTTCACTCCAATCACAATGGCAGCTATTAAGGACACAAACAACAATAAATGTTGGAGAGGATTTGGGAAAAAGGCACACTCTTACATAGCTGGTGGGACTGCAAAATGGTGCAGCCATTATAGAAAGCAGTGTGGAGATTCCTTGGAAAACTGGGAATGGAACCAGCTTATGACCCAGCCATCCCACTCCTGGGTCTATTCCCAAAGGACTTAAAAGCAGCATATTACAGCAGCACAGCCACAGCAATGTTTATAGCAGCACAATTCAACCAATTTTTGACACAAGTATCAGAACAGAAAAAGACTAATGTTCTCATCTTCTGTGGTAGTGACTGGAAGATATTTAGATACTATCACTAACAGGCATTTCTTCTTTCCTCTTACCACAAATCCTTCAGTTGTTTCCACTGTTATTTGCCTGTCTTCATTTCTCCTATATCACCCAGGATTCTGTCCAGATGGTGGGAGTTGTGAACTTCTTTATCTGCCTCTGTTTTGTCTGTTGCACTCTGTTCGAAAATCTTCTGCAAGACTAATCTATCCAGAGACCAGTTTGGATGTTTTCCTTGTTGTTAATGTTTTGTTTTATTTTTGAGGCCATCTAACCTAATAATTAAAAGTCTGTGATAGATTCAAACAGACCTGATTGTATTTAAAACTCAGCTTTATCTTTACTAGCTGTGTGTTTTGGACATGCTGTTTGACTTTTTCAGTTCTACTTTCTTATCTGTAAGATGAGGACAATAATATAATTTAAAGACTGTTACAAGGATTAATGAGATAATACATTAAAAATCATTATCAAGATATAAGGACATAATGATGCTTAATAAATACTTCCTGAATTGATTAAATATTTAGCTTTGAGGTTTTTAATTTATTACTTTTGCTAATGTAAGTCTTTCTGCTTCAAATTCCATGCTCCGTATTCCTTCCTATCAAGATTCTACCTTCTGCATCAAAACTTCCCTAATCCTATAGATTTGATCTCATCCACTTCTTAATTCCTGAAACTTTTCATATTATTTTTTATAGCAGCATAGTGTAATAGTGAGAACTCTCCAGTCAGATTGCCTGGTTGTGGATTCTGACTCCATCACTTTGTGACCTTGAGCAGGTCATGTAAATCCTCTTTTATTTTCATTTTCTATAAGTTCAATGTGAAAATATTATCTGTAGCAGAGTTCTTAGGCAGCTGCAAATGATTTCTAGAAAATACAAAACTATAGATAGAGCTGGAGGAGGTAGGAACAGTTGCAGGCAGAGAGTAGGTATCAACATCAAATGGGTATAGGGAGCTTTTGGGAAGGAGAAAATATTCCAAAACTACTGTAAAATTAAGTATGTACCATGAAAAGAATTTTTGAAAACTGACTTATGGCTCTGATTTCACAAATATATAAATTTACTACTATTTATTAAACTATACAATTAAAATTGGTAAATTTTTTGATATTCAAATTACACCCCAATGAATCTGTTGAAAATATGAATGGACGGATGGATGGACAAATGGGAGGAAAGAGAGAGAGAGAGAGAGAGAGAGAGACAGAGAGGGAGAAGATTTAGACTAGTGTATGTGTGACTCATCCTCAGCATACCCTGTTTTAGCTGTTCTTACTACCCTATACTGCCTTTGGTTATCTATGTTTCTTTATAGAATTGTTAAGTGTCTCATTTCTCTCTCTCACCTTCTTTCCCCTCCACATAAACAAAGCCTGAGCTTAATTTTGGCACTGGTCCTTGCCTATCATAGGTACTCAGGAAATATTTACTGACTGAATACATGTATGGACCAGTGGACATTATGTCTAATATTAATAGGTGCTGGACTGGGTGAGGAATCCCAAAGTTTGTGTATTATACATTTAGACAGATGGTCTTTTACATTCCATAATAGAGAATATTTGGTTGTAAGTGTATGACTTTTGAATACCAAGGATAATAATCATCATTTTAATGCTAACCTCTACTAATGTAAGACTCAAGCCTGCTCCAGGCCTGATTTTCTTTGGTCACACCTAAAACTATTGCCATTCTTACAGTTAGCATACTTTGCTCTTGGTGTTTTAAGGTCTTGAATTCCAAACACTCCCAAACCATCTTCACGTTACGTGAATACTTGCTCGTTCCTCAAAGAAAGAGTGGATCTTCCCAAATAACTTTTTTTTAATTTGTTCTTTTACATGACAGTAGAGCATATTTTGACATACACGGAGTATAACTTATTCTAAATTAGAATCTTATTCTTGTGGTAGTACATGATGTAGAGTTAATCCTGGTCATGTATTCATATATAAGGATAGAAAAGTCTATGTCCAGTTAATTCTACTGTCCTTTCTATTTCCCTCCCCACTCCCTTCCCTTCATTCTCCTTTGTCTAACCCAATGAATTTCTAGTCTTCCCCTCCCCACCCTCCCTTATTGTGTGTTAGCATCCACGTATCAGAGAGAACATTCAGCCTTTGGATTTGGTAGACTGGCTTATTTTACTTAGTATTATATTCTCCAGTTCTATCCAAATAACTTCTTAATGCATTCTGGGCATGTTTCCCAGGAACCAGAAGAAAATTGTGAATGGGATTCTTGTAGTCTTCCAAGATAAAGACAGAGATATTTTGTGTTGTTTGGAAAATAATAAATAAAAAATAAAATGAAAACAAAAGAAAATCTTTCTGTTAATACCATTTTTTCATTTAGCACTCCAAAAGAGAAAAGTAACTATCAACTAAACATTCTTTGTTAGAAAGGAACAGGAGCCAAATAAGCCAGTATTTGGGAAAGGTAAACTGTTACTTAGGAATCTGCCTGAGGCCCAGAGTGAATAGTTAGTTGAGCATCTCTTTCATTTAAAACATGTTGTATTCCAATTTGGAGTTCTTTAAAAGAGACTGCTGAGCTTTATGTTTACCTTGAAAGCTTCTGAAGAGGATCATTGTAAGTTGGAGTGTTTAGAGGTACAGAGTGTTGGAACTTTCTGTTCTGGCAAAGAGAAGAAAGATTCTTTCTTATGATAGTCGAAGAGCACAAAATAAAATAACCTTCCTTCTTGGACATTCTCACAGTAAACCCAAATCAGCGGGAATATGATAGGCAATCAGGTGTGATAATAAAACTTCTAGTTATCTGTTATTATAAAAGTAGTATAGTTTTTAAAAATGCATCAATTTAAAAATGTGGAAATAATAAAGAATAACAAGCAAAAAATGGCAATGTGGATCTCTTATGTTTACAAAAACAAAATAACTGAGTTTTTTTTTATCTGCATTGTTCCATTTTGGGGATTAGGGATATATCCTGGTCTTTGAAGCTTGGAAATACCTATAATAGCCAATCTATTACTCAGAATGGTCTTTTTTCATTTATTTTTATTGAATGCTCAATTATTTCCTTTATTGTTCATACAGGGACAATTACAGGAATTAGAAAAGATGCTTCTACATCTCCTATACAAACAGGAAGTCAAAAGGAGCTTGTAACCACAGCCTCATCATCATACCAACACAACACCTCCCGGTAAGCTTAGGGATTCTTTGACTTAATATTCTCCATATGAGAGCATCTTCTTAGATTTTGTTTTAAATAGTAATTGGGAAAATCTTGAGAGTTCTTAATGGTTCTTACTCAATAGAGAGATACTTATGTTAAAGTATATGAATTTGACCACGTTAAGCCACATGGAGTTCTTTTGTCTATACATGCATTTTCTTAATTAATCATGGCTATTAGCAAGGATTTTCAAAGATACCCCAAAATTAATCCTATCCTTCATCAGAAAATCTTCTTAGTAGTAGATCCTTCCCAGTTTATCATGGGATAGTTATACATTGGAACTATAAGTTTAACTAACTGGATTAATTTTGAAAATTGTAGTGGCTTTTGTATTAATTAAAAATATATCATTGTTACTTGTACTATTAGGAGGGTTATCATTTGATCAGCCATTTTTAGGGTCAGGGAAAGAAATACATTATTTTAAATTTATCACATCTAATACGCCAACTCCCATATACATTGAAAGCTTGCTATATAAACATCAGTACCAGAAGGGTTTGGTTTATGTTTCTTTGGGGATCTGATTGGTTTTGAGTTCTTATGTTCTTAACATTTTATCAGATGAATATAAATTTTAAGACTTAATTTGTAGTTAATTCACAGTCCATTGGAATTTCAAAGTAAAAATGCTTAAATTATTGGTCTCAAGGCTGATGATTTCAAAAGTGTACTATAAAATTTATTATTTTGGTTTGTGGATATTTCTGAAGGGATAGAAGCATTAACTCTTCCTCCTCTAGAGAGTTGTATTCCAGCCACATTCTGTGGAAATACTGCTCCAGATACTGAACCAGAATGGCTCATATTTTTGTGCCTTTAATTCTGGGGCCAGAAGGGTAAGCATCATAAAGAATTATTGAGAAATGTCTCTAACACACAGGATAATTATAATAGCTGCTATGTTAATTGTGTGCCCAGCACTGTGCCAAAACCCTTAATGCATTATCTGATTGAAGCTTTATAACCTCCTGAGATGGTACTACTATCATCCCCATTTTAAGAATTAGAAAACTGAGCCCGGGCGCGGTGGCGCATGCCTGTAATCCCAGCACTTTGGGAGGCTGAGGCAGGAGGATTGTGAGTTCAAAGCCAGCCTCAGCAATGGTGAGGCACTAGCAACTCAGTGAGACCCTGTCTCTAAATAAAATACATAAAAGGTCTGGGGATGTTGTGACCTAGTGGTCGAATGCCCCTGAGTTCAATCCCTGGTACCACACACACAAAAAAAAAGAATAAGAAAACTGAAGATCACAGAGATTGAGTGACTTAGTCTAAGTTCACATGTCCAATAAGAGGCAGAGCCAGCATTTCAGACTCCAGATTCGTAATCTTAAATATTGTGACAGCTGGCAATGACAATCTCCCATTGTGGTGGCCACCCACAATCAAAAAAGAATGTATCCAGTTTGTCATATTCTTTATCTATTTCTTCTTTCTCTTGTTTTTAATGCTACCATTATTTGCATTTGCCAAAGATCCACAAGGAGTTGTGATTCTGGAATGTTGATGGGACTCCCTCTTTTGAGCACTTAAACACTGTGCTTGGAAGCTTGTGCTTGAAGAGTTTCCATCTTGCTCACCTTTTGAGGGGGTCTTTTGGAAGATTTAGAATTAAAGAAGGGTGATGATCTACATTTTGAGTCTTAGTTTTACTACCATTAGAGATTAAAATGAGATCTTTAACATCATTTTAATATATTTTTGGTGGTTGCATTTCAGTTTAGAGAGAAGCATGAAAAAGAAGAATAAAGTGTTTCACTGTAAGGGTTTTGTAAAACATTCTCAGCACATATTTTCTGAATGGACCATATTAACTTTATAGTGTTTTACAAACCCAGGTTAAAATTGCTGTGAAGACTCACATTTATAGACCTTTTAAAAAATGATTATTTATCTGTTAGTCCTTAGTGCTGCAGATCAGCTAAATATAGATTCTCAGAAGCTGTGTAAATAATGAGCATTTGGCTAAATAAAACAATGTGTAGCACACCAAATTTTATCCTTAGACATGCACAATGGCATATTATAGGTCTATTATACAAAGTGCAGAGTTGAAATAATGATTCAATAGTATGAAAATCAGTTAGCAGGAAGGCCCAGTGGGTGCTTTGCAGACTTTGGAATCAGGAGTATTTGAATCATTCTTATTCCAAAGTGTACAAAAGGCATTTTTTATAGACTGCTTTTCAGTTACATGCAAACGCTTAATGCAAGAGAAACGCCTGTGATTCTTCCTCCTAACAAACCTTTGAGGGAACTGAGGAGATCCTGAGGAAAAGCCTTCCATCCACCCTAAAATTCCAAGAATGTTTAAGATTTGCATAAGAGGATCCAGTAGTTCAGATGCTGGTGAGAAATAGGTTTTCCTTTGTTCTCTGAAAACATATAGAAATGTCCAATATTGTTCCTTGTATAGGTGAAAAAAACCAGACATGGCAGAGTCATCTTTCTCATTCATAGTGTAGGTTGTTAATTGTTCTCTCTGCTGGCTGTCAATATAATGTGAAATTTTCATTCCCCATTCATGATGGGAAAAGTTGTGGCTGAAAATGTTAACATTTGCATTTTTTTATTTGTTGATTTATTTAAAGGACAGCCTCTCCTACAGCAATCCATCACTTGGTGACACCCCAAATATGAATAATGTATTGTAGACTTGTGGTTACAATGTGTAATAAGTGCTAGAGACAGTAAAGGAATGTTAACTATGTTGCAAATGTAATATTTATCGACTCATAAAGTTTATTGCTTTTGAGGTTCAATAATACTGACCAAAGGACATTAATATCACTTATCCTGATTTTAGCTGGGCACCTCTGTATGTAGAAATATTCATCTATCTCATGCTAACAAAATAAATATGTAATTTACAGCACAAGCAAAGAGGGCATTACAGTCTTCCATGCTAAGAGCTGCAATGCTTCTTGCTCTCCATTTCACATCCGGCTTCGAGCACTAATCACACACTCCTGAGCTGTCGATGATAGTAAGGACCATGGTCATCCTGGCACAAGAGGGTGGTAGGACTGAACTAGATGGTGCCATTCACTTTCTGCTTGGTTAGGCAACACCACATAGATCACCACCTGGAGAGAGGTTGGGAATGGCTTTTCTCCAGACTGTCATTTTGAATACCTGGTGAGTAGGTGAGACTTAGCTCTGAAAGAAAATTGAATGAATATATACCTTTACTGCCCTGAGACTAAGTCAAAGTTTACCAATTCCACTAGTGAAATCAATTCCAGTGTGAAATCAAACCTGAGCAGGTTACCATTAGCTTCTCAAATGAACTTGTTATGAGCACAGATGTTACTGATAATTAACCCCCTTTGTGCCTTCCAGAATTAAGTATGTCCATTGCTAACAATAAAGAACAAAGGAAATATCGAACACCCAAAGCAAAAGAAGTAGTGTTAATTAGCAACCATCAGCTATAATTGTCATCCCCATTAAGATGCAGAGTTATGTATTTCTTTGATATAAATAACCTTTCTAATTGTACTTGATGTATGCCAATTTAATCAAAAAGTATACTTGCAACAGGCAGATATTTGCATTAATGTAGCTTTGGATCTTTAAGTCTTTTATTTCAAATTGGACTGGGAAATAAGTTCTATTAAAGCTGTATATCATTTTTCTGCTTCTTTCTTTCTCTATTCATATATGTAGATCTGATACATGTTATATTAAAATGTAGGTAGTATCTTCTGGGATTCTTCAATGCAAAAGAAACCTTGTCTCTTTTTAAAATACTGATCAAGTTTCTGGTCTTATGACAACATAATAATCATTGTTCCAAACTGATAAGCAGAAGTAAAAACCAGGCCTGTGGAATCAGGATTAAATTCTCAGTCTCTGAACCGGAAGATGACTAAGGCCTCTTCTCTCTGCTCTTCCATCACTCAAGGGTTACAGCTGGTACTCTCACACCTCCCTTTTTCTGTAAGATGTGAAGGAAGAAAGGCAAATCTCTCCAAATCATGCCCAACTGGTGAATTCTTGAAACTGAAAATTAATTTAGCCCATTACTTTCTTTTTTAAAATATTTATTTATTTATTTATTAGTTATAGATGGATACAGTACCTTTATTTTATTTTTTATGTGGTGCTGAAGATCCAACCCAGTGCCTCACACATGCTAGGCAAGCACTCTGCCATTGAGCTACAGTTGCAGCCCCATGAATTTAGCCTATTTCTAGGAATTACACTGCCTTTTCAGATTTTTTTTTTTTTTAAGAAAGATTAGGAGTTTTTTAACCCAACACAGAAGTACCAACAGTTTTTGTTTTGTTTATTTGTTTAGAAAATATTTGAGTATATACTTTAGAAGACTTGATAGTTTATTTGGAGGCTTTAAAAAAGTTTATCTTGTTCTTTTTTAAAGATCTTGTTCCTTTGTTGTCAACCATATGCTTAACATGTTCTGAAAATTTTTCTGTAAGGTTGCACCTTAATAAGTCTAATGGCCTGTGTGTGGCCATGCTTACAGGCAAATGTGCACATTCTGCCTCATGCTGCCTTGTGAGATCCTTTGTCCACTGAGGCTAATGTCCAAGCACCAGGCCCAGAAACCTGGTGCCATACTCGCCCAAGCCCAGGCTAGAAGAATTCTTCTCTGTCTTGAAGACAGTCATTACTAATTTTTACCTTAAGTAACTTGACATGAAAATCCAGTTGCTTCCACCTCAGTTATGATAGTACAGCCTTCAAAATACTAGAACAACAGGTGACATTTGGATCCTTGGCTGTGCTATGAAGAAAAACATTTTGCATGTCACTCTTTGTTCTTTCTGGGTGATACTCCAAGGTGAAAAACCATGGGCAGTTCAGGCACCATTTAGATTCCCACATCATATAGCCAGTGACCAGATTGAAGAGAAAGGAAAATCATATAAATATGCTCTTCTTGATTATAAGAGTGATCTTGTTTATCTCAGCAACAAAATTCTGGATTGGAAGCTCCTAGGAGATTCAAACCTACACAAGTGACATATTTTTATTATAATAATAAAATAGTATAAATTATAAAATAGAATAGAAATATAATACCAAAAATTATAATTACTATTCACAGTTCTTAGTGTAGCACTTCAGATTTGAAAAATGCTTTTATCATACATTATTTCATTTAATTTGTACCAAAACCCTGTGTGGTAAGTCGTAGTACTATCCCATTTAACAATGAGAGAATGAGCAATTGACAAAGGTCACATTATAAAAGAGCAGAAAAGACTTGAAACTGACTGCTTCTTTTTTTTCTTTTCTGCTCTTTTTTTCTTTGTGTGTGTATTTATGTGTGTCTGTGATATTGGATATTGAACTCAGGGGCACTTTTATCACTGAACTACACCACCAGCCCTTATTTTTATTTTGAGACAGGATCTCACTAAGTTGTCTTGAATTTGCAATCTTCCTGCCTCAGCATCCCCAGGTTCTGGGATTATAGGTTTGCACCACCACACCTGGCAAAAGTAGTTTTATAATCCCAAATTTTGGTATTTTTTCATTTTCCATTCTTCCTAAAATTGAGATTTGGTTCTGTGGTAGGAGCACTAAAATTATCATATTCTGGTAGGGTATGAATCACACAAACTTATTTTAAGCAGTGGAATTTGTTTCTGTGACTGCATAGGAAAAAAACTACAGGCAAGTGAAGCTTCTGTGGTTCAGTTATACACAACAGCCCAATTGCAACACTTGCAATTGTTCCCAGAATCCTAAGCATAACAAAACCTTTTTTAAAATCAAACTTACTTTTTACCTATAATGTACACAAATGGTGTTAAGTACTCAACCAGATTCTCTCACATATCTAGCAGAGAAAATAATCATGTGTAATTCTTTGAGCGGCAGAGAGAAATAAGCAAAATTAAAATCCCAAACCTCTGCCGGGGGTTTGTGGTAAGTTTGAATAATAGACCCCACTCTTTTGTGTAGTAAAGCTTATGAATGATGACCACATCTGATGATATTCAGCTATTACTCACTGAATGCCTACTGTATGCCAAGTATTGTGTTGGGCATGTGGAGATATATTCATTTATATGTTCATACAAATTAAATACTTTTATAAAGATTTTACAATGACTATTAAAACTTAGTTTCAAAATATTATATAGAATTTCTTCTCAAACTCTTCAAAATGACTTTCCTAAAATGTGAGCTACCAGGTCTTAAAACTATCGTTATAGCTTTTTCTGCTTTACACACTATACACAAAGTAGCATTAACTATAACTTTTCCATTTTTAATGTATTGTAAATAATAAAATAATACAAAACCTAATGACACAATGTCCATAAATTGATGACAATGAAAAGGACTAATTTATAAACTTCAGAAAAGAATGTGTTCAGTATGTAAAAGAAATTGCAGTTAAAAATATATCTGTCTTCCATTTTTAACCAGAAGAGTGAAAACCCAGCTATTCAAAAGGATTTTCATTTAGTAAAGCTGATAGCTTGGAATTCCTTGCCAGCAACTCCATTACCACCAAGAAAGTTGATTGCATGAATATTCTCATGTTTGATGAAAAGATATTGCTTTTAGTTCAGCCATGATGTGCTGATACTGTAATTCTTACTCTTAAAACCCATTAATACAATCATCCATACTTCTTGCACACCCTTGCTTTATAGAGTTAGGAAGTAGAAACAAATAGGCTAAGTAGCAATAATAAAGATGTAGCATAGTTCCAAGAAGGAATTCAGCTTGAGGAAGCTTGTCAAGGCATTCTTCTCATACGTAGTCACTTACATAGAATTCTAGTCCTTTGCTTCAGGAAATGTTTCTACAGGCCTGAGTGCCTGATGAAGAGATTTTCATAAAGAGAGATTTTATTCTTCATGCTTTTCTGTATTTCACAAATGTTTCACAACAATGGTATATTGATAACATAATTTTTTAAAAATATTTATTTTATTTACTTTAGTTGTACACAATGCAATGCATTTATGTTTACGTGGTGCTGAGGATCGAACCCGGGCCACGAGCGCTCTGCCACTGAGCCACAACCCCCGCCTGCTAACATAATTTTTAAAAATATATATATTTTAAATGAAAACAAAGGGAACACATTTGTAGTGTTTTTTCAAATTTTGGAAAAAAAATTTTCAAAATTTTAATATTTGTTCCAAGTAGTTGTAAAAGCCCTCAGGTTACCCCCATGTAGATAGTGCATTTCTTTGACTGTTCAGCAATAGGTGAAGATTATGGTTCCTTGGTGTGTCTACTTAACTCTGAAAACTCTTTGATTAGTGACACCTGTTCAGTATTGCCAGTCCCTGCTATCATTTCACAGTTTTTAGCCCCAGGAAATGCTATTTTAGAGTTGTTCATTTGCTCCAAGGTCATAAAATCCCCTTAACTTCAAGAAACTTTTGGTGGGTACTTCTTACTGTTCTTACTTGAATACATTTGTAAAGATTATTTTATATGTTATCTAATGTAATCATCACAATCATGAAAACATAAAGCTCTAAGAGGGAATTATAGAACAATTAAGAGCCCAGGTATAATTATAACACCTAGGTTTATAGGCCTGGATTTAAATGTTAGCTATGCGATTTGAGCAAATCTTTTATTTAATCTATAAAATGGGAATAATAACATTTTCCTCATAGGCATATCATAAGGATTAACTAAGATAGTGAATGTAAAGTACTCAGCACTATCCTGGTATTTGACTAAGTGCCTCATAAATAGTAACTATCATGCAACTTACCAAGATCACACAAGCAATGAGAAACAGATTTGGGATTTGCTCTTTTGATTCCAGACTCAAACCTAACAAAAGTTTAGGCATATGGTTAGGTTCAACGCTGAGATAGACAATTGGTTTGTATTTTTGTATTTATATTTGTATTACAAATATGCCTGTGACTGTATCATGCTAAGCCCAATCCCTTATGTGAAAATGAGAATATTAATAACTGCCATAAAAATTTGCTCAGAAAATTAAGTGCAACTAAATATGCAAAGCTTTTAACTCAATTATCCATATTGGGCATTTCAACATTAGCTTGCTTCTGTGCCCTAGGAAACAAAGACTTGTCTGAACACCTAGAACAGTGCTTCTAAATGATACTGACCTCTCTACCAAATGACTTGAGTAGCAGTTCCTCTGCAAAGATGTGGTTTAGAAGCAATCATAAATGACCCTGTATTCAAGGGATTTTCTTCATGGAATTTTAGCAAATTTTTTCAGTGTCTTAAGATGATCCCTTTATTTGTTTTTCTTCTGAATAGAAAAGGAGAGAGAGTAAAATCCTTGGCTAGATGATAGCTAAGATTTAATGTTGTATTCCTAGGACATATGTTTCTGGGTTGACTCAAGGCCTTCCTAAAGTTATTAATTTTGGATTTTGTTCTCAAAATTGGCCTTTTATAAAGATTTAAAGGGTTTAATTCCCTTTCCCTTGAAGTGTTGGTTATAAAACCTGTCTGCACATTGGGATTCCATAGGAATTCTTATAAAAAATATGTATTTGTAGGCTTCACCTTAGAATAATTGAATCAGGATTGCTAGGAATGGTCACCAGTGATGTGTATTTTTGCAAATTTTTATTTTGTAATTGTAGATGGACAGCATGCCTTACTCTTATTTATTTATTTTTATGTGGTGCTGAGGATCAAACCCAGTGCCTCACACATGCTAGGCAAGCGTCCTGCCACTAAGCTATAGCCCCAGCCCAGTGATGTGTATTTTTGATTTTCAAAATTGGCTGTGATACTCTTGGTCTTAAGACATATTTGGAAGTCCCTGCTTCAGAGCTGCCCATCTTCTCACTGCCTAACCCCAGCACACCAACATTCTACCTTTCTTCTTTCTGCCCTGTTCCTAATCCCAGGCCCACTCCTCTGCATTAGCAATTTTCTTTAACCACTGTCATCCTCTCTCTAAGGATTTATCAGGATACATTAATAAGCCTATAGTGAAAAAAAAAAACATTAAAAAGCCCTTGAAGAATCCCACCTATTAATCTAAATTATTGAAATTGGGGATTAATCACCAAGGCCTATTTTTTTAATCACTCCTTTCTATGGAAAGTTCATGTGGAAGTTGGATAAGTAGAGGTACTCTGTGCATGACTCAGCTGCAAAGAAGAATCAGGGCAACAAAGAAGAAACTATATTTTCAGAAGAATGACAGAGTAAGAACTCTGGAATTAGCAAACTGATGGAATCCTAAATAGCATGAAGAGTTGGAAAGGCAACATAGAGAAGAGAACAGAGCAATTCACAATTTCAACGCCAGCTCGCCAGTGATGTTGCTGGCAAAAGTAAGCAAGAAAGTGCCGGCAACCTCAGTCACACCAGCAGACCAACAGGCATAAATGCAGAATTCCACTGTGCTTAGAAGCTTTAAATCCAGTTCAGGGATCTGGCTGGTCTAAAAGTGACTCCTCTGCTCCAATGAAGTTACTTATTTTGGACCTCCCCCAACACCCAGAACTCAAACCACTGTAAACAGCCACAGCTAGACACCATCTTGGCCTAGGTACTGGCAGTCAAACCATGGGCCCTGACAGAATTCATACCTCACTGAGCAGAAGACAGAACTGTCATTATCCTGCAGCTTCAAGAACAGTGGCTGCCACAGCCACAAGCCTGAATACCACCCATGTTTGTCCCATGGAAGTTAGGAAAGATCTTTTCCCCACCCCAAAACCTTGGAACTGTAGCCACTGCTACAGAGTCCTGGCTTTAACCATACCTGTGCATCAAGAGCTTTGGATCCTGGCTTGTCCCTGAAACTTCAGGAAAGCACTTGCCAATGTCTCCATCCCCTGCCAGCACCTACATTTGACTGGCAGGACCTACAAAAGTTCTTCCCAACTCATGAACTTGGGACTACAGCTTCTGGTGCAAAAAGCCTCAGCATTGTTCAGCTTGTCCCTGGAGACCAGGGGATGGGCCCATGTGTGTTCTTCACCTCCAGGATTGTAACTACCAACACTGCAAGTCTTGTCCCCACTAGAGCTTTTTCAGTATGACCTAGGGCTTATTTCCACCCATACCCTACAAAACCAGAGCCACAGATACCAAGGCTACAAATCCCAACAGTACCTGTATTCAACCTGCAGGACCCTTTGAAGTTCTCCCCAACATCCTACATTTCAAGGGGCCTAGATACCAGTACCACAAGCCCAAATGTTACCTGCACATGCCCCATATGACCTAGGGAACATCTTCATAGCTTACAGACTTTAGAACAAAGCTACTGGTGACAAAAAGGTCATACACCATAATCAGATGGAATTCTTTCTGAGAATGTAAGTGTAAGCTGCCTGTCACGGCCAGCCACGGCGCCGCCACGGGAGGAAAATTCTCGGAGGCAGAGTTAAGCTTTTCTACTTTTACTTCTACTTTCTTAGAGCTTAGAGAGGGAAAGAAAGATTTTTAGAGAGAAAGATTAGAGCGAGCTTTTCTTCTTGTCTTCTTAGCTTAGAGTAGCTTAGAGAAAGACTAGAGCTTCTTTCTTCTCTCTTCTTTCTTCCTTCTTCTGTCTTCTGTCTTCTGTCTTCCTCAGGAGTCTCGGCCTAACTCTGACCAGTCATTACTTCTTCTATCTGGTTTCTCTTCTGTCTTCTATCTGGTTTCTCTTCTGTAACCGCTCTGCCTACGTTCTGGCCGCTCTGATTCTTCTGACCGACCGAGTGGCTGCCCGACTGACCGAATGAATTCGTTCTCCTAACTTGGACCGCTTTCACCCGGTTATATACCTTCAGGTTTGCGGGTGCCTACAGGTGCGTCACATACATATCAGGTGGAACCCATGGCTTCCAGCTAGCTACAACAGCCCTTCCTAATTAGGGCTCCTTCATGTAAGGACATATGTTTCTGGGTTGACTCAAGGCCTTCATAAAGTTATTAATTTTGGATTTTGTTCTCAAAATTAGCCTTTTATAAAGATTTAAAGGGTTTAATTCCCTTTCCCTTGAAGTGCAACATGTAATTCAATAAACCTAACATCAACAGAATGAAGGGCAAAAACCATATGATCATTTCAATAGATGCAGCAAAAGCATTTTATCAGATTTAGCATCCCTTTATGATAAAAATGCTCAATAAATTAGATGTAGAAGTAACATACCTCAAAATACTGAAGTCTATATATGAAAACAACCCATATCCAATATCATACTGAATGGGGGAATGCTGAAATTCTTCCACTTATTTCATATAGTATTAAATTAAATTCTTAATTAATATAGTACTGAAAGTCTTAGCAAGAGCAATTAGTAAAGAGGAAAAAAGGGCATCGAAATTGTGAAGAAATAAGATAAATTATCCATGTTTACAAATGCATAATTCTACACACACATAATTCTAAATACTCCATCAAAAAATTATTAGCACTTATAAATGAATTCAGTAACATTGCAGGATACAAAGTCAAAAAAAAACCAGCATTTTTATATACCAATAATGAACTTATTGAAAAAGTTATAAGAAAATTCTATTCACAAGAGCTACAAAAAAATCAAATATTTAGGAATAAACTTTACCAAGGAGGTGAAAACATCACTATAATGAAAAGTATAAAAAAACTGATGAAATTATAGAGGAACCAAGAAATAAAGAGAGATCATGGTTCAAAAGAATCAATATTAAAATGATCATACTACCAAAAGTGACCTACAGATTCAATGCATTTTCCATCAAAATACCAAAAACTTTCTTCACAGAAATATAAACAGTACTAGCCAGGCGTGGTGATGCACGCCTGTAATCCCAGCACTTTGGGAGGCTGAGGCAGGAGGATTGGATCGTGAGTTCAAAGCCAGCCTCAGCAATGGTGAGGCACTTAGCAACTCAGTGAGACCCTATCTCTAATAAAATACAAAAAAGGGGTGGGGATGTGACCCAGTGGTCGAGTGCCCCTGAGTTCAATCCCCGGTACCACAAAAAAAAAAAAAAGAAAAAGAAAAAGAAAAAAATATAAACAGTACTAAAATTCATATGAACAACAGAAGACCCAGAGTAGCCAACATGATCCTGAGAGGGAAAAACAAAAGTATAGGAAACATCACAATATCTGATTTCAAAACATGTTACAAAGCTATTGTAACTAAAAGTGTGGTGCTGGCACAGAGACAAATACATAAACCAATGGAACAAAACAGATAATCCCCCAAATTAATCCACATTCATGGATCAGCTGACTGATTTTTGACAAAGGCACCAAGAACATACAGTGAAAGAAAGAAAGACAGTCTCTTCAGTAAATAGTGCTGGCAAAAAAAAAAAAAAAAAAAAAAAAAATGGATATGCAAGTGCAAAAGAATGAAACTAGATCCCTTCCTCTCATCATAACATAATCAACTCAAAAAGGATCAAACATCTACAGGTTAAACCTGAAACTATGAAATTACTACCAGAAAACCTAGGGGAAATGCTTCTAGATATTGGTGTAGGTAATGATTTTCAAAATAGGACCCCAAAGGTACAGGCAACAAAAGTAAAAATAGACATGTGAGATTAAATCAAACTAAGAATCTTCTGCACAGCAAAGCAGCAAAGGAACAAATCAACAGAATTAAGAGACAATCTATACAATGGGAGTAAATATTTTCAAACTAGTCATCTATCAAGGGATTGATATCCAGAATATATAAGGAACTCAAAAGGCTGAACAATCCAATTTTTTAAAATGGAATAAAGAACTAAACAAAAGAAGACATCTCAAATGGTCGACATCTCAAACTAAAGAACTATCTCAAAAGAAGACATACATATGGTTGACATGTAAAAATGCTCAATTTCATGAATCATCAGAGAAATGTAAATCTCACTCCAGTTAGAATGGCTATCATAAAAAGACAAAAAAATATAACAAATGCTGACAAGGATGTAAAGAAAACTTTATATACTTTTGGTGGGAATGTAAATTAGCATAGCCATTATGAAAAAGTAAAAATAGAATTACCATATGATGCAGCAATTCCATTACTAGATATATATCCAAAGGAGATGAAATCATTACACCCAAAAAATACTTTCACTTCCATGTTTATTGCAGCACTTCACAAAAAATGGAATCAGCCCAGATGCCCTTCAGTGGATGAATGGATAAAGCAAATCTATGTATGGAACACTATTCAGCCATAAAAAAAGAATGAAATACCATCATTTTCAGCAATATGAATGGAACTGGAGTTCATTATGTTAAATGAAATGAGCCATACACATAAAGACAAATACCACGTTTTCACTCATTTGTTTGTTAATAAGTTTAGTCTTGTAGAAGAACAGAAAGGAATAGCGGTCAAGAGAGTCTAGAAGGAGCAGGAAGAAAAGGAAATGGAAACAAGTTCAATAAGGGTCACCAAAATAGAGTGCAGGAATTACTTCCAGTTCTTTATTAGCACTATAGGGTAACTAGTGGTTAAAACAATCTATGAAATATTTCAAAATGACTAAAAAAATATGAAATTCCCAGTACCTAAAAATTACTAATGATTAAAGAGATGGAAATGCTAATTACCCTGTTTTGATTACTGTACATTGTATATGTGTATTGAATTACCATAAGGTACCCCATAAAGATGTAGAAATATTATGTCTCAGTTTTTTAGAAAAGCTTATGTGAACTTATCATGTACAAGAAAACTCTCACCAAGCAACAAGAGAAAAACTCTTAAGGAAATCATCCCTTGTGTTTTCTACATTTCTTTCTCTTCTCTGCTTTATCTTTCCTAATAGAATTTTGTCACCTTCTAATATATTATTAGCGTATTTTATTTGTTATCTGTCTCTCCCTGTCTCCTGCCTCACATAGAATATAAACTTTATAAGCCCCCCAATTTTTTTTGTTAAATCAATTGTTATATCTCCATGCTAAAGCAGAGTCTGACATTCAATAAATATTTGTTGGAATGGATAAACGAATGATCACAATTGAATGTTTTCCTTTTAAATTACCAGTTCTTATAGATAGGTATTTCCCTTTATGTCTTCCCCAGGTCTACAAAACATGTAGTTTCTACCAGTTTTTCTTCCCTTACTTCCTAAACTTCCTTGCATTTTTATCTAGCAGAAGGTTTTCCCAATTTGTAACTATTGGAAAACATTTTGCTTTCAGGGGATTTCCAGATGGCATGAGAGCAGATTGTCAATTGGGAGCATTGTCAATATGGTTTCTGCACTGGGATTTGATTGCTTAGACAGTGTCAGTATCACTGAGGATATCAGATATGCTTTGCTTAGCCATTCTATTATCTTTTGTCATAGAGCTTCTAAACCTCTGCTTTGGCCTGCAGCTTGTTTACTGCTTTGGTTTTCTCATTAATCCTCAAATGTAGACAAGCATGGCTTAGAGAAAAGGGTATTAGAATTAAAGTCCAAAGATATGGATTCATCTATTTGTCTACCACATACTAACAGCACAACCTTGAAAAAGTACCTTAACTACATTGAACCTAAGTTTTCCAAGCATCTGTTTGTCTGAATCTTATAAAATTTCTCTCCTGATTTCAGAGGAACTTGAACACTTGGGAAGTAAAACAATGAAGAAATCAATATTTCAAAAATTAATGCCATGATTTCATAATAACATGATTTAAAATTCTTATAAAAAATGTTTGGGTTCTATATTGGTCAGTAGTTTAAAATGTTAAGTATATAAGCAAACTTAGCACCATGTCATTCATAGTATTGCACAGAGTAGTTTGAGGAAAAGCACTGGCCTTCCCAGATGATAAGGGACCCTATTGGGTTTGTGAACATGTATTTATTGGAGGTTTACTTTTAAAATTTCTAAATGAAATCCTTTCTAGAAAACATAAGATCTAATTACAAGGAGGACTCAAAGAGAAAGACATAGGAAAGAAAGATAATACCTTGAAGTCCAAATCGAGGTCATCAGTCACATTAAAAAAAGGTGATCACATACAATGGCCCATGTATAACTGGGGATTCTGCATCCATGGAATAAACCAGCTATGCATCAAAATCATGAGAAAAATAAATTTGGGTCTGTACAGAACGTGCACAGACTTTTTCTCTTGTCATTTTCCCCTAAACAATACAGTAAAATAACTATTTATATAACATTTACGTTTTATTAAGTATTATAAATAATCTGGATAAGACTTAAAATATATGGGAGGATATACTAAAATTATATGAAAATACAATACCATTTTAAATATGGGACTTGTGCCTCAATGGATTTTGGTAACTAACCAGTGACCAAGAACCAATCTCCCACAGATACTAAGGGACAACTGTTTAGTCTGCATGCTTGCCCTCCAGAAAGAATGGTCAGAATTTTGTGTGATAGTATCAAGAATGCCAGTTAGCAGATCAAAAACTGTGTCAGCAAAGATATTTCTAATTGGAAAAGTAGAATAATGTGGATAGTAGAGATTGGTTAATGTATCTTCAGGTCAACTGGACATTTTTTTTATACATTGCTTATCTTATTTAAGTATACATACCATTTTAAAATAAATATTTAACATTTTTCATGTTAATGAGTTAAGCCACTTTTTGTTTAGCTTATTTTTATTTCTTGTGGATAAATTCATTTTAACACTTTTTGTTATCCATAAGTTTTTATAAACTTAAAAAAAGATACATGTGAAAGTTCTTCATATATACAACTAAGTGAAATGCATGAATATTGTTATTTTCTCTTTTTTTGTTCAAAGTTGTTGTATACATAACAGAAGAATGCATTACAATTCATAATACACATATAGAGTACATTTCTACATATCACTGTATACAAAGTATATCCATACTATTCATGTCTTCAAACATGCATTTAGGGTAATGATATCCATCTCATTCTACCATCTTTTTTACCCCTTTATACCCACTTGCCCCCTCTCTTTTTCTCCCTCCTCTTTGACCTTTCTAGTGTTCCTCTAATTCTCCTATGCTCCCCGTCCCAACCCCACTGTGAATCAGCCTCCTTATACCAGAGAAAACATTCGGCATTTGGAGTTTTGAGATTGGCTAACTTCACTTAGCATTATATTCTCCAACTTCATCCATTTACCTGCAAATGCCATGATTTTATTTTCTTTTATTGCTGAGTAATATTCCATTGTGTATATATATCACATTTTCTTTATCCACTCATCTACTGAGGGGCATCTAGGTTGGTTCCACAGCCTAGCTATTGTGAATTGTGCTGCTATACACATTGATGTGGCTGTGTCCCTGTAGTATGCTGTTTTTAAGTCCTTTGGGAATAGACCCAGTAGAGGGATGGCTGGATCATATGCTGGTTCCATTCCCAGTTTTCCAGGAAATCTCCATACTGCTTTCCATAATGGCTGCACCATTTTGCAGTCCCTCCAGCAATGTATGAGTGTGCCTTTTTCCCCACATCCTCTCCAACATTTATTGTTGCTTGTGTTCTTAATAGCTGCCATTCTGACTGGAGTGAAATGAAATCTTAGAGTAGTTTTGATTTGCATTTCTCTAATTGCTGAAGATATTGAACATTTTTTTCATGTATTTGTTGATTGGTTGTATATCTTCTTCAAGAGTTCTTATATATTCTAGAGATCAGTGCTCTATCTGATGTGCCTGTAGTAAAGATTAATTCTCAATTAGTAGGTTCTCTATTCACCTCACTGATTGTCTGTTTTGCTGAGAAGAAGCTTTTTAGTTTGAATTTATTCCATTCATTAATTCTAGATTTTAATTCTTGTGTAATAGGAGCCTTATTAGGGAAGTATGAGCCTAATCCAATATGATGGAGGTTTGGTCCTACTTTTTCTTCTAATAGACGCATGGTCTCTGGTTTAATTCCTAGGTCCTTGATCCACTTTGAGTTGAGTTTTGTGCATGGTGAGGGATAGAGGTTCAGTTTCATTCTGTTGCATACAGATTTCCAGTTATCCCAGCACCATTTGTTTAAGAGGCTATCTTTTCTCCAAGGTATGTTTTTGGCATCTTTTCACACTTTTATCTAATATAAGATAGCTGTAGTGTGGGTGTTAGTCTCTGTGTCCTCTCTTCTGTACCATTGGTCTACATGTCTATTTTGGTGCCAGTACCATGCTGTTTTTGTTACTATTGCTCTGTAGTATAGTTTAAGGTCTGGTATTGTGAATGCCCCCTGCTTCACTCTTCTTGCTAAGGATTGCTTTAGCTATTCTGGGTCTCTTACTATTTTTCCAGATGAATTTCATGACTGCTTTTTCTATAAGGAATGTCATTGGGATTTTGATTGGAATTGCATTGAAACTATATAATGCTTTTGGTAATATAGTCATTTTGACAATATTAATTCTGCCTATCCAAGAACAAGGAAGATCTTTCCATCTTCTAAGGTCTCCTTTGATTTCTTTCTTTAGTGTTCTGTAGTTTTTGTTATAGAGGTCTTCCATGTCTTTCATTAAGTTGATTCCCAAGTATTTTATTTTTCTTGATGCTATTGTAAATGGGGTAGTTTTCATCACTTCCCTTTCAGAGGATTTGTCACTGATATACATAAATGCCTCTGACTTATGGGTATTGATTTTGTATCCTGCTACTTTGCCGAATTCATTTACTAGTTCTAAAAGTTTTCTGGTGGAGTTTTTGGGTCTTCTAGGTGAAATCATACAATCAGCAAATAGTGCTAATTTGATTTCTTTTTTTCCTATCTGAATCCCTTTAATTTCTTTAGTCTGTCTAATTGCTCTGGCCAGAGTTTCAAGTACTAGGTTAAATAACAGTGGTGAAAGGGGGCATCCCTGTCTTGTTCTAGTTTTTAGAGGGAATGCTTTCAATTTTTCTCCATTTAAAATCATGCTAGCCTGGGGCTTCGCATAGATAGCTTGTATGATGTTGAGATACGTTCCTATTATCCCTAGTTTTTCTAGTGTTTTGAACATAAAGTGGTGCTGTATTTTGTTGAATGCTTTTTCTGCATCTATTGAGATGATCATATGGTTTTTATCTTTAAGTCTATTGATGTGTGATGTATTACGTTTATTGATTTCCATATGTTGAACCAATCTTGCATCCCTGGGATAAAACCCACTTATTGTGGTGCCCTATCTTTATGTTTTTTATTCTATTTGCCAGAATTTTGTTGAAAATTTTTGCATCTATGTTCATTAAAGATATTGGCCTGAAGTTTTCTTTTTTGGCTGTGTCTTTGCCTGGCTTTGGAATCAGTGTAATATTGGCCTCCTAGAATGAGTCTGGAAGAGCTCCCTCTTTTTCTATTTCCTGAAATAAATTGAAGAGTATTGGTATTAGTTCTTCTTTGAAGGTCTTGTAGAACTCAACCTTGTATCCATCCAGTCCTGGGCTTTTTTTTTTTTTTTTTTTTTTTTTTTTTTTGGTTGGTAGCTTTTTGATGGAGTCTTCTATTTCCTCAGTTGAAATTGATCTGTTTAAATTATGTATAACTTCCAGATCCAGTTTGAGCAATTCATATGACTCTAGAAATTTGTCAATGCCTTCGATATTTTTTATTTTATTAGAGTAAAAGTTTTCAAAATAATTTCTAATTATCTTATGTATTTCTGAGGTGTTTGTTGTGATATTTCCTTTTTCATCATGGATGTTAGTAATTTGAGTTTTTTCTCTTCTTCTTTTCATTAGCATGACTAAGGGTCTGTCAATTTTATTTATTTTTTCAAAGAACCAACTTTTAGTTTTGTCAATTCTTTAAATTGTTTCTTTAGTCTCAATTTCATTAATTTC
The DNA here is from genome assembly GCA_025594165.1 of Tamias sibiricus. NCBI lineage: Eukaryota > Metazoa > Chordata > Mammalia > Rodentia > Sciuridae > Tamias > Tamias sibiricus. The sequence goes on along the minus strand of CM046671.1, from coordinate 46,137,565 downwards.
AGCTCTGATTTTAATTATTTCCTGTCTTCTACTGTGTTTAGTGTTGATCTGTTCTTCTTTTTCTAGGGCTTTGGGTGTGATGTTAAGTCATTTATTTGTTGGTTTTTTCTTCTTTTAAGGAATGAACTCCATGTAGTGAATTTTCCTCTTACTTACTGCCTTCATAGTATCCCAGAGATTTCGATACAATTGCCTTCATAGTATCCCAGAGATTTCGATACGATGTATCTGTGTTCTCATTCACCTCTAGGAATTTTTTAATCTCCTCCTTCTGATGCCTTTTGCAAGCCCTTGTTCATTCAGTAGCATGTTGTGTAGTCTCCAGGTGTTGGAGTAACTTTTTTATTATTTATTTCTAATTTCTTTCCATTATGATCTGATAGAATGCAGGATAGTATCTCTATTTTTTTATATTTGCTAAGAGTTGCTTTGTGGCATAATATATGGTCTATTTTAGAGAAGGAGCCATGTGCTGCTGAGAAGAAAGTGTATTCACTCACTGAGAGATGAATATTCTACATATATCCATTAAGTCTAAGTTGTTAATTGTATTAATGAGGTCTAAAATTTCTTTATTTAGCTTTTGTTTGGACAATCTATCCAGTAGTGAAAGAGGTGTGTTGAAGTCCCCTAGAACAATTGTGTTGTGGTCTATTTGACTCTTGAACTTGAGAAGTGTTTGTTTGATTAATGTAGGTGCTCCATTATTTGGGGCATATAAATTTATAATTGTTATATCTTGTTGATGAATTGTTCCCTTAAGAAGTAATAAATATCCATCTTTGTCCCTTTTGATTAACTTTGGCTTGAAGTCTACCTTATTTGATATGAGAATGGAAACCTCCATTTGCTTCCGCAGCCCATGTGAGTGATAAGATTTTTCCCAGGCTTTCACCTTCAGTCTGTTGATGTCTTTGCCTATGAAGTGAGTTTCTTGGAGAGAGCATATTGTGTTGGATCTTTTATTTTGATCCAGTCTGACAGTCTGTGTCTTTTGAATGGTGAGGTTAGGCCATTAACGTTCAGGGTTATTATTGAGACATGATTCATATTCTCATCCATTTTTGTTTGTTTATGGTATTTAACTTGATTTGGTTTCTCCTCTGGTTGGTGTTTCCTTTAGTTTAATATTTCCCTTTGCTTATTTTCACTGTTATTTTTCATTTCTTCTTCATGGAATATTTTGCCCAGGATGTTCTGAAGTGTGCAGACTTTCAAGTTGTGAATTCTTTTAACTTTTGTTTATCATGGATAGTTTTTATTTCATCTTCAAATGTAAAGCTTAATTTTGCTGTATAAGATTCTTGGTTGACATCCATTTTCTTTCAGAGCTTGATATATGTTGTTTCACTATCTTCTAGCTTTTAAGGTCTGGGTTGAAAAATCTGCACATAATCTAATTGGTTTCCCCCTATATGTAATCTGATTCTTTTCTCTCATGGCTTTTAATGTCATCTCCTTATTCTATATGTTAGGCATTTTTATTATAATGTGCCTTGGTGTGGATCTGTTGTGATTTTGTACATTTGGTGTTCAGTAAGCCTCTTGAACTTGGTTTTCCCATTCATTCCTCATGTTTGGAAAATTTTCTGCTATTATTTCATTGAATAAATTAATCATTCCTTTGGTTTGGAACTCTACGCCTTCCTCTATCCCAATAACTCTTAAATTTGATCTTTTTAAGCTATCCCATATTTCTTGAATGTTTTGATCATGATTTCTTATCATTTTCACTGTGTGATCTACTTTTTTTTTTCAAGATTATATATTTTGTCTTCATTATCTGAGGTCCTGTCTTCCAACTGGTCTAATCTGTTGGTGATGCTTTCAACTGAACATTTAATTTGGTTTATTGCTTCTTTCATTTCCAGAGTTTCTGTTTGGTTTCTTTTTAGAACCTGTATCTCCCTATTAAAGTAATCTTTTACTTCTTCTATTTGTTTATGAAGTTCTTTGTCAAAATGATCTTTTACTACCTGTATTTGACCCCTCAAATCATTCTTGAGTTCATTGAACGTTTGGATTATGTACCTCCTGAACTCCTTCTCTGTCATTTCATCTGCTGTGCTTGCCATGGAATCTACTAAGGAGATATGTTGATTTGTTTGGGACACTGTCTTCCCTTGTTTTTTTCATATTGCTTGTGTGACTTCTTTTCTAGCTCTGTGGAACCTTGACTTTTTGTTTTTACCCTAAAGCCTTATGATGCCCCTGTAGTACAATGCTATTAGATCCCCACATAAACACTTTGCACACTAAATCCAGACATTTTCTATTCAGATATTCACAAGTTGGTCACAATGTACAGAATTAGTGAATTCAGATATTTTCTCCAATATACTCTGTAGGTTTGTAAGGGGGTTTATAATTTCCAATATTGGACACAGAGATGATATGCTTAAGAGGAAGGAGGTGAGGATATTGAGTAGTTATTAGGAAGTGTGAAGAGAAATCTATGGATGTAGTTTAATATCAGCAGAAGAGAGAGGAAATGAATTGGAGTGAACAAGTTAGTGGGAAGACTGATGTATATATAAACCAAACTTAGGTATATGTTAAGAGAAATAAAAAATGTCAAAGTAGTAGAAATAAGTAAAAAAGAGCAGAAAAAGAAAGTGACTCAAAAACAGAGAAGAAACTATATATAACACAGCTTTGATATATTATTCAGTTGCCTCAGTTCTCAAAATCCGAATTCATGTATAAAACTTGTTTTCACCTATGTTGAGAGTGTGAGGGCGGGGATAATAGGGAGAGGAAGGGTGAGGGAAGGAAAAAAAAAAAGAAAGAAAGAAAGAAAAATAATAATAATAATAAAGGGGCGGAATAAGACTAACCAAACAAAACAACAAAGAATAAATGAAAGAGAGAAGTGCTCACGCACGCACCCGCACACACACACACACACACACACACACACTCTCTGTTAAAAAAAAAAAAAACACACACACAAAGACAAACCCACAAATAAACCACAGCCAAGAAATCTTGAGGGAATATTTTCTGGTTCCCTTCACATCCAGTAGATGCGGATGTCTGATGTTGGTTTTTCCGTATTTTCTCACCACCCTCCAGATGTTGGAGTTAAACAAGTAGTCACAGAACCCGCCCCTCGCTGTTGCTGAGGAGTTGGGGGTGGAGTTACAGTCTGCATACCTGGTTAGCCCGGAGTTTGGTGCTGGAAGTTGGCCCATTTGTTGAATGGCACCGAAAGATGATCTAATAAGTAGGCGTCTACATTCCACCTCACTCTACAGTTGCAGAGTTATGGGGCCAGTATGCTGGATTCAAATATGAGTTACCCCGCTGTTTGTGGCTTATATAGATGTAGGTTGTCTTCAGAGCCTGCGTAAATTCTTCAGATGTATGCAGGGTTTCGAGAGCAGGTGATGCCCCCTTTTCTTTCTCCTTCTTCTGCAGCCACTTTCAACAATGGCGATGATCGATCCCCCTGGGTGTAATGGAACCACCCAGGACCTGACTGGTGTTCCTGTGCATGTGAACCTGCCAGGTGACTTGCGTGCAAGCAAGCTGGGCAGCCAGACTGTCATCATCTATCTTTGTGCGCTGTTCTGTACTGGTACTGCTGCCTGGGTCTTTGTTCTTCGGCGCCGTTCCCGCTGGCTCCACTGCCAATATCCCTGTGCCGCTGTTCTGTCTCCCATGTGGGGGTCCGTGTGAGTAAGCAATTTGGAGACTCACCCCCACTGTAATCTGCCATCTCAGTGCCCCAGAAAAGCACAATGGCCTTGGCTCCCCCATGGTTGCAGGAATATCGCTAGTCACTCAGCAGTATTCTCACTACTGTACCTCAGTTTTTTGACTGACAGTTAATGTCGCCTCTCTCCGGTCCACCATCTTAGTCCGCCACCTGTTATTTTCTTTTTTCTTTCTTCTTCTTTTTTTTTTTAATATTTATTTATTTGCTTTAGTTGTACACAATGGGTTTATTTGTACGTGGTGCTGAGGATCGAACCCAGGCCGCGCACGTGCTAGGCGAGCGCGCTCTACCGCTGAGCCACAATCCCAGCCCCCACCTGTTATTTTCATTAGCCTTAAGTCTCCCAAATCCATCTTCTCACCAAAATGTCTTCATTGTGTCTTTTTAGAGAATATGAATGTACTTCTCTGTGTACAAATTCTAATACTGGATGAGCATCCCCAATCCAGAAATCTGAAATAGAAAATGCTCTGAAATCTGAAACTTTTTGAGTGCTGACATGACATTCAAAAAACAAAAAAAGGTTCAGATTTTGGAGCTTTTTTATATTTTGTATTTTCAGGGTCAGGAAGTTCTATCGGTAACATCTATTCAAATATTCAAAAATTCAAAAATTCCAAAATCTTAAACACTTCTGGTTCCATGCATTTTAGTGAAGGGATACTCAATTTGTATTATCCATGAAAGAAAGATTGCAAGTTAGTATTGAAGCTCAAGGGCAGTTGGCCATTGCATTGATTGCCTGTTTACATAATAAGGCTTTCTTTGATTTGTTGTTATTGTTGTAGTGGGTATATACTGAAGTGTGAGAAGTATGACTGTTATCAAGCTTGAAAGCTCATAGTCATTTTGCTTGGGCCCCACCCCTAATAAAACAGTCAACTAGCATAAGCCTCTTGACAGACAAGGGAAGAAGGATTACTGTTATTGATAAGAGTCTATTTTTTTTCCTTTGGGAGAGTCGGGGAAATTCTGAGATGGGTTGGCATTTGTAGCATAGGGATCCTACTTCAAGTTCTACTTGAAAGCTACATCCATATCCAGGGCCAGGCATGGTAGCACATGCCTGTAATCTCAGCAACTCAGGAGACACGGGTTCAAAGCCAGCCTCAGCATCTTAACAAGACCCTGTCTCAAAAAATTAAAAGGCTGAGGACATAACTCAGTAGTAAAGCTCTCCTGGCTTCAATCCCCAGTACCGTAAGAGAAGGAAGAGGAGAAGATCACAGGCAGCAGTTAGACTGAAAAGAAAGTCTTACCTGCAATACCAGCACAGAAAAGTAGAAAGCAAACAAAGCTTGCATATGGAATCACATGTCTTACATGAGCCGTATATAATAAAGAACATAAAAGTCTTGCTTAGCTGAGAGTATTATAATTTAGATATTGTACAGTCAATAAATAAAAGGATGTTAGGAACTGTGCCCTGGGATTTTATTCTTTCTGGAGCTTTGAGCAACCCTGCCTACTGAGCCAAGATGGAAGACAAGTCCATGCTGAGGAAAGGAGTGTTCAGCTTATTACTTCTTGGGAGCTGTCTTTTTCCTACACCCTGGAAGAAATCTGCCCTATAGAAATCACCACAGTCATGTTCTTGGTACTTGTTCTAACCTGATGAAATCTGAAAGTATTTACCTTGGGATACATGCCATACTGGCTGTAGAATGGACTATTTACCACAAATGGCATTTGATACAGACTTTCATTTGGATGCTTTTTAGTGTTCTCCGTTAATGAAGTGGTACCATCATCCTGCCGTAGGTATAGAAAATGATATGCCAGCTATCTCAGGGGAGTCCTCAGTCAGGGTCCCTTCGTTCCACTGAGCCCATGTCTACTATCCTCTAAGTCTCAGCTCATGGCTGAGAGTGTACTGCTCCTAAAATAAAACTTCTCTAATGACCAGTTGACAATACCTCATGGTCAACTCCTGGCTTCTGTGCTTTGGAAGGAAATGAACTGGTAGTAGAAGAACTAGATTCTGGTAAAAACTGAGGTGATGCTTCTCCCCAGGAATGGATCATAACTGTAACCCTAACCACTGACATGGAAATGAACAAGCTAATTATAATTGTGGCAGAACCAAGAATGGCACTGGCACGGAAACCACTGGGAACCATGACCCCTCTGTGGATTTGGGAAGGTTGGGAGTCACTGGCATTGCAGTGATGCTCATGTAAGATCCACCTTCAGCCAGGTCCACAGTTCTCTTTGTTCTTGGTCTGGTGCTGCTAAGGCTACACAGCTTTTCCAGGACTTTCCCCTTCAGTAAGTTTATGCTTCACCACAGCTTACCTCAATTCTTTCATCTTCTCCCTTTGGATATAAATATTTTTTGAACAACAAAATGTTTCTTACCAATGTACAAACTATAGGTCACTTTTACTCAAACCAGATTTCATGGCAGGATTACAACACTGTATCATTACTTCAGTGGTATCATTTATATCTATGTGAACATTTTAATTTCATGCCCTGTAGATTTCACAGTCTTTTGTGTACTCTCTGCTCCTGTCATTGCATAAAAGGTAAATCTCTGTATCACACTCATTTTAGATTGAAAGAAAGTATAGTTGATCCATTTGAGATCTCCAAATAAAAATCTGTAAGCAGAAAGTCATTGACAAGAAAATTTTAAAATTTCCATATGGGTGAATAGGGTCCCATGGCTCAAAAAAGAAAGACACCTCTCTGCTAACATTCATTACTGACAGTGTTTCATTAGCACAAATTATCATTGATTTCTTTGTTGAAATACAAGATATCCTCAAGTGTTTTTGTATAAAAATCCATCTGAGGGAGCAAGACCTTTAACTAGCCAATTCTGGTAAAATAAATAAATAAATAAATAAATTCCCCTTTACACAACTGTTTAGAAAAGAAAAGGAAACACAGCAGAGAGAGCTGATAGTATAAGGAAAGTCTGAAATAGGTTAATAGCAAACATGATGGAAACAAATTAGACCTTTATATTTAAGTTGAATATTTGGTTAAAATAAATTATCTTAAAAATGAAATAAAAAGCCTTGTCACAGAAATTTTTTATCAGAGGCTTAAGATCAAAGATAACACAGTATTGTAACTTAATACTATAAAGTATTTAGCATTAACTTCTAAAAATACATTTATGTAGCCTTTAAAAATTATGAAATACTCTGTATCCTATAATTAACTATTGCTAATTTACTTTCTTGCTACCATCATCAACTCATAGTTCCAAAGTCAGATTTAAACCACTAGATAATAATTAGTAATGACATGGGCAACCAGTATTCACCTCCTCACAATACCAATCATAGTTCTTTATAGAGGACTGTGATAAGGGTGTTAGGGAAGATTTATTCAAATATGAAACCAATGATTTTTTAAAGAAACTTCTAACTAATTTGGCCCCAATCACTTAAGCACTTATGTTTATTTGGAACAATTGCAGTGATACTATAGAATTTTTTAAAGTAGCATTTAAACTATAATTAATAAATTTCCTTCCAGTCCTTGTTCTCTTTCACTATTCTGCACTTCAGTCTTTAGATAAAATTTGTGTGTGTGTGTGTGTGTGTGTGTGCTCACACACATGCTGGGTATTGAACTTAGAGCCTCAAATATGCTAAGCATGTACTCTACCACTGAGCTGTACCCCCAAACCTAGATGAAGTTTTCCTAAATTGTGAAATATCTCTGGAAGCTAAAAAAGTAAAAGTTTCTTTTTGGTGTTTGCCATTCCATGAATAAATAAGAAAGAGGCAGGTGGTAATTATGTATATTTAATAAAATTGCCTAGATTGGCCTTTCAGCAAGTTTGATTATTGACATAATAATGTGCCGCAAACTGCAGGACTATTAATTCAGAAACCAGTGAGGAGCAATGAAGGATTAAAAAAAAAAAAAAAAAAAAAGACAAACAGACACACAGAGAGAATAAAAGGTAGGGCCAGGTGAGTACTAGGATCAGTGACCCAGAGTTGCTTCACACATTTATTATATAGGTTTTATTATCAAAATGCTATTTGTGAGAAAGTTTCTGGAAAGCAGGCAGACTTGAAGGTCACAGCCCAGGAGACATTATGATTATCTTGCTATGTTCAGAATCTTCTACCCTTAGGAGTCAGTATCTGTGATTCAAGGTAGGTTAAAACTGAAATCTCTGGATATTTTCCCAGAAAGACCAAGGGCTGATGTCACCATCATAACAACTAGGAATGTTAACCCTGTACTTTTGCACAGGAAAATGTTAACCCTATACTTTCATACAGGGGAATCCCAGCACAAGTGCACCACAACCACAAGGTAATTAGACACCTTGATTCACATCACTGCTCCCTACAATAATGTACATGTTTCTCTCACACTATACCTTAGGAATGCTACAGTGTTAGTGTTTCCAATTGGTCAATACAGAAATTTAATCTGAAGTACAAATCACTGCTATAAAATTATAGTATGTTGTAAAAATGTTTCTACCTTTATTTGTGAGATGAGAAAAAAGTATGTATTAAACTTAATTGAAAAAATTAGAGGCTGGTGTTGTAGCTCTGTGGTAGAGCGCTTGCCTAGCATGTGTGAGGCACTGGGTTTAATTCTCAATACCACATATAAATAAATAAAATAAATGTCTATCAACAAGTAAAATACATATATATGTATATATATGTGTGTGTATATATATACATATATATGTTTTAATTAGAATAAAAACTTCTTTAATGAGGAAAAATGATTACATGGAGTATGTCACTGAAGATTGCTAGTTGCCATACCACTTTTTCAGTTTCCAGAAGCAGAGATGTCTTTGGAAAATCCTATATTTTCACTGGTGTAAGCATTGACTTTTGTTTTTGTGAAGAATCATATGCTAATTATTATTTTTTAATTAGAGCATTATAGTTATACACACTAGTTTGGTTCATTTTGACAAAATAATACATGCTTGGAATTTGATTTACTCCCTTTTGGGCTCTGGTGCCCCCCACTTTCTCTCCCCCTATTCTCCTCCCTCTACTGATCTTTCTTTCTCTCGTTTTATTTATTTTTGATTGGTGCTTTATACATATACATAGAGGTGGAATCATTCTGGTATATTTATATATGCACATAGAATGATTTTAAATTCATTCTACATTTCCTTCCCTTTCCCTTCCTTCCTCCTCTATATCCTTCTTCTACTCCACTTATCTTCTTTATATTTTTATGATATCCAATCTCCTCCCCTTTTATGCCTAAATTTACTCTAGCTTCCACATATGAGGAAAAGCATTTGACCCTTGATTTTTCTGAGTCTGGCTTATTTCTCTTAGCATGGTGTTCTCTGTTTCCATTTGTTTACCAGCAAATGCCATAATTTCATTCTTCTTTATGGCTGACTAAAACTCCATTGTGTATATATACCACATGTTCTTAATCCATTCATCTGTTGATGGGTACCTGGGCTGGTTCCATAATTTGGCTATTGTGAATTGTATACATTCACATTTGAACTAAAAAAGAATGTTATTTTCTTGCTGTGAGCCTCTCTTGAGACACCAAAATAATGTTGTATTTCACTTCAACATACCCTATTTATTCATTCTTCTTCCTCTTTATTTCCATTTATCATTGATTTTGACCCAAACAAGGGTTGTCAGTTTCAATTATTATGCTAGTCCAGTGTCAACTGTAATGAGCCAGGAGACCCTGGTCTTCCCCATCAATCTCCATTGTATTTAGTCTCTCTTATTTACACCTCTTGTATTTCAATAACAAATTCATTGGGCTTTTCCTTGTCATTCAGTTTTCTAAATCTTCCCAACTGGAAGTGGATTTTTCTAGGTTTTAGGGATTGTTTATTTACTGCCAGAGCACTGGGAATGCCTCAATTAGTCCTCCAGTCTTGGTAATACTCCTTTGAAACTATTTTCTTTCCCCATCAACATCTACTTCATCCTTCCCCTGTTTAACAGAAGTCAAAATAGTCGTATTTATTTGGCTATACTTGTTTTTCCTTTATTGACTCCCTTTCCTTATATTCCTCCCTCTCTACTGAATGGTCCTAATTTCCTTAGCATCAGTAAGCTTATTAAAGTAAGTAAATCAGATATGGTTTCCTGCACTGTTTTTTCTTTCTTTCTTTTTTACTTAAGAAACTTCCTTTCTTTGTGTGTGTTTAAGCACTTCATTACATTCATTACATTGTCAGCACCATGCATTCACTGAAATACTATGATTTACAAAGTGACAAGAAACTATTACTTTAGCATCTTCTTTTAGGTAGGCCTACTATTTCTTATTCTCTCCCAGTAACAAAGTAATGCAGGAATAACATTAAGCACACTCTAATCATATCTGTTAAGGTGGCCTTAGTCAGAGGTATATTTGTTGAGAGAGCCAACCAGCATGGCTTGAACTCACTTCACCTGTATCACCTTCTTTGTAACCTAAGAGCAGAGGGGTATAATATACTGTTAAATTGGAAGAATCTCAGGTCTCTTCCACAGAGTTACTATTTCAGCTCGTCTTACAACAATTCTTATCTCCCAGCTTTAGCTGTAGCCCTGAGAGCAAGCAAGAACACCTTACCTCCAGCCCAATCTGCCCCCACTAAAATATCCAAGAATACCTGATTTTACTTATAACTCACTCTGTGACACACACAAAAGATAAATTGTGTGTGTGTGGGGGGGGGGGGGGTCTTGTCAGCTAGGTTGTTCCCCTTAATAGGTTCAAATAAATGTTACAAAGTCCATCTATCTTTATTACCTTTCTCTTTGAAAAGTATAAATAGTCACAAAACATAACACTACCATTTGGTTTTGTAATTTAACATTTCAGACAAAACACTGACAAATTATGTTATAGAATTTATTTTCAATAATGTGTAGCATCAAACATAATGAATGCATATCCATATGTGCCCTAAACTTTCTAAAGTGCACATTAGTAAGCAGGATAACCTTCCATCATTTTGGCCTGGTAGAATTTACAAGGCAAGCACTTCCTCCTCTTAGTTTTGGTTTCTGCATTGTTCTCTAACAATCAGCTTACTGCTTTTCCTTCTGAATCTAGCAGGTAATACTCTTTGCCTCCAATCAGCCTAACAGTGCTTATCTCTCAAGACAATGAAAGTTAAGATCTATAAATTTCACTTGTCATTCTGCTTTCTGGCCACATTAAATTAGGCTTTAATTCATGATTAGTAGGAAGTTATAATTATATAGAAAAGTGGACATTTTATATTAAATGGCCATTATCTAACATTGTAATTTCACAAAATGATTGAGATGCTAGAAAATAAGATATCTTAAGTATTCCAGTACTTGAAAGTATAGCATGGGAAGCAGAGGTGGTGGTGTTTTGTTTTAATCTGTGTGTAGCTCCTGCTGTAATAACAGGAAGAAAAAAAAATTTTAATTCAATTTTTGTAGTTACACAAGGCATAATATTTGCCCAAATTTGCTTTCAGTATCAAAATATCTGAGATCAAGTATTTTGTTTTCATAGTGATAGTCTTACCAAAACTCCCAATGAACAACAAAAAACCAAGAGTAGGCATCTTATGAACTATGACTGGTAGGAATTATTGAAGAGAATAGGGTAACTTTCAGGAGGTTCTTTCTGCGAAGACTTAACTCAGGTCTATTAGCCAAAAGAGAAAATAATACAGGTCTACATTTCCTCATCCAGAACCCTTGGATATATTTTGAATTTCACTTTAAAAAAAACAAAAACTGAATATGTCAAAATACATTCTACTGTCATGTATATCTAAAAAGAAGAAATGAAAAATTGTAAAAAAAAAAATAGCATGTTGTATATGACATATGTGAAATCTGCATAATGTATGATTATTCACATTAAATGGAATAAACTAAGTATATAATCCCATATCAGTTCAGGTCATATTTTATGACTATAAAAGTTGGGGTTTGGTCTGATATTGCTATCAAAAAGATTATTTAAAAAACCTGAGTTTTCAGTACTATCAAGATTTCATAATTGCAGATAAAGATTAAGGACCAGTTTAATCCTTGGATCATTCTTAGGCATTTTATTCTATTCATTTCTAGCCCAAGAATTTTTGTAAAAGGCAATGTCTCTGCTTTCTTCCACATCATTTATTGGTGCTGTTCACCTAGGCAAAATGCTCTAGGGTACACAGACTACAGAAGGAACCCATTAAAGTATTTTACACCCAGTTGCATTAAATATTCACTTGTCAGAGACATAAAACCAAACTGTTTGTATAATTATAGTCTTAATGTGAACAAATTCATAAGGATATTAAGCAAAAAATAAGACTTCTCACATCAATCTCCCAGCCAACTGTGCCCATCTTGGATTTAAGTACAGTTGCTTCTGTGTCCTTTCAGGGATAATTATGCATATGTGATTTAGGCTGTTTATATGGATGCATGTATTATAGAACTGTTTGATGATAGGAACAGTCTTAATGCAGTAAACCAGTCCACTAGTGAACAGGCATTTAGCCTACTTCCACTGTTTTCTTATTACAAACAATGCTGGGATGAATATTCCTATATGTGTCATTTATACATGTAAAAAGATAACTTTAGGATAAATTCCCACAAGTGGAATTGTGAGTCACAGATAAGTACATTTTATATGCTCACAGATATTGCCAAATTGTATCAGTAGAAGTGTACAATTTATTTCCCACCAGCAATATTGGAAAGTACCTGTTTTTTTTTATCTTTTATAAATCTTTTTTTTAACTTTTTAATCTATGTTGTTATAAATGACAGCATTATGCATTACACTTCATATTACACATATAGAACACATTTTTACATATCTCTGGTTGTATGCAAAGTATATTCACACCATTCGTGACTTCATACATGCACTTAGGGCAATGATATCTATCTCATTCTACCGTCTTTTTTTTTTTTTTTTTCTTCACCCTTTTGTGCCCTCCCCTCCACTCCCTCCCCATTGGCCATTCTAGTGTTCCTCTAATCCCCATCCCAACCCGACTGTGAATTGGCCTCCTTATATCAGAGAAAACATTTGGCATTTGACTTTTGGGATTGACTAACTTAACTTAGCATTATATTCTCTAACTCCATCCGTTTACCTGCAAATGCCATGATTTTATTCTCTCTTATTGCTGAGTAATACTCCATTGTGTGTATATTTTCTTTATCCATTCATCTACTAAAAGGCATCTAGGTTGGTTCCACAGTTGAGCTATTGTGAATTGTGCTGCTATAAACATTGATGTGGCTGTGTCCCTGTAGTATGCTGTTTTTAAGTCCTTTGGGTAAAGACCAAGGAGTGAGATAGCTGGGTCATAAGGTGGTTCCATTCCATGTTTTCCAAGGTATCTCCATACTGCTTTCCATATTGGCTGCACCATTTTGCAGTCCCACCAACAATGTATGAGTGTGCCTTTTTCTCCACATCCTCGCCAACATTTATTGTTTGTATTCTTAATAGCTGTCATTCTGACGAGTGTGAGATGAAATCTTAGAGTGGTTTTGATTTGCATTTCTCTAATTGCCAGAGATGTTGAACATTTTTTCATGTATTTGTTGATTGATTATATATCTTCTTCTAAGAAGTGTCTGTTCAGTTCCTTGGCCCATTTATTGATTGGGTTATTTGTTTTTTTGGTGTTAAGATTTTTGAGTTCTTTATATATTCTAGAGATTAGTCCTCTATCTGACGTGCATGCGGTAAAAATTTGTTCCCAATTAGTAGGCTCTCTGTTCACCTACTAATTGTTTCTTTTGCTGAGAAGAAGTTTTGTAATTTGATTCTATCCCATTTATTGATTCTTGGTATTAATTCTTGTGCTACAGGATTCTTATTAAGGAACTTGGGGCCTAATCCAACATGTTGGAGATTAGAGCTTACTTTTATTACTCTTTCAAAATTATAATCCAAAATTTAGTACTTTTCCAGTCTGATCTGTAAGGATGGTATCTTGTAGTTACAATTAACATTTCTCTTATAATAAATAACATTTTCTAAAAAAGATTGTTTTTTTGCTTTTGTCTATATTTCTACTAAGTTGTTAGGATTTTTCTTTTTGACTTACAGGTCCTATTTTCCTATGAAGAATAGCCCTTATTATAGAATGTCATGTATGTTTTTGCCAGCTTATTTTTTTTATCACTGAACTTAAGTTGTATGTGTGTTTTTCCCCTGCAGAAAGTTCTCCCATACAAATGATTTTTCAGGTCCTTTGATTGGCTATACATTTGATTTATCTCTATATACATTTCATGTCTGTACATACCTTTCATTTTACTCTACATTCATTACTGTAATCATTTGTTATGACAGCTATAATGGGACATTTATCTGGAGTTTTTTCTGATTCTTCTATCTACTCTCCCTTTCTCTTGACTATATCCTGCTTCCTAATAGTAACTTTAAAATAATAATAGCAATTGCATTCATTTATTTTTTAAATTTTTATTCTAATTTCTTATACATGATTGCAGAGTACATTTCATATTACATATAAAGAGCACAATTTTTCAAGTTGCTGGTTTTATATAAAGTATTTTTACAACAATTGTTTCTTCATACATGTATTTAGGGTAATCATGGGTAACTCAGTCTGCCATTATTTCTATCCCCTTGCCCCCTACCTTCCTTCCCCCCTCTTTGTTCTATTTAAAGCTCTTTCATTCCTCTCATCCCTTCTCTCTTGCCTGTATAAGTTAGTATCTTCATATCAAAGAGATCATTCGACCTTTGGTTTTTTGGGATTGGCTAACTTCACCTAGCATTATTTTCTCCAACTCTATCGATTTACCTGCAAATTCCACGATTTTATTCTCTTTTAGTGCTGAGTAGTGTTCCATTGTGTATATATTCCAAAGTTTCCCTATACATTCATCTCCTGATGGGCATCGGGGTTGGTTCCACAATCTAGCTATTGTGAATTGTGCTGCTATCAACATTGATGTGGCTGTGTCCCTGTAGTAAGCTGTATTTAAGTAATTTGGGAATAGGCCAAGGAATGGGATAGCTGGGTCAAATGGTGGTTCCATTCCCAGTTTTCCTAGGAATCTTCATACTACTTTCCAGATTGGCTTCATGAATTTGCATTTCCACCAGCAATGTAAGTGTATGCCTTTTTCCCCACATCCTCACCAGCATTTATTGTTGTTTGTTTTTTTGATAGCTGCCATTCTGACTGGAGTAAGATGAAATCTTAGAGTAGTTTTGATTTGCATTTCTCTAATCGCTAGAGATGTTGAACATTTTTTCATATATTTGTTGATTGTTTGTATATCATCTTCTGAGAAGTGTCTGTTTAGTTCCTTGGCCCATTTATTGATTGGGGTTTTTTTTTTTTTTTTTTTTTTTTTTTTTTGGTGTTAAGGCTTTTAAGAGCTTTATAAATGCTTGAGGTTAGTGTTCTATCTGATGTGCTTGTGGTAAAGATTTGCTCCCATTCTGTAGGTCCATTATTCACCTCACTGATTGTTTCTTTTGCTGAGAAGAAGCTTTTTAGTTTGAATCCATCCCATTTGTTGATTCTTGGTTTTAGTTCTTGCGCTATAGGGGTCTTATTGAGGAAGTTGGAGCCTAAACCAACATGATGGAGATTTGGGCCTACTTTTTCTTCTATTAGGTATAAGGTCTCCGGTTTAATTCCTAGGTCCTTGATCCACTTTGAGTTAAGTTTTGTGCATGGTGAGAGAAGGAGATTTAATTTCATTTTATATATGAAGATTTCCGGTTTTCCCAACACCATTTGTTGAAGAAGCTGTCTTTTCTCCAGTGAACATTTTTGTCTAATATAAGATAACTGTAGGTATGTGGGTTCGACTCTGAGTCTTCTATTCTGTACCATTGGTCAACTGGTCTATTTTGATGCCAATACCATGCTGTTTTTGTTACTGTTGCTTTGTAGTACAATTTAAGGTCTGGAATAGTAATGCCACCCACTTCATTCTTCTTGCTAAGAATGGCTTTGGCTATTCTGGGTCTCTTATTTTTCCAGATGAATTTCATGATTGCTTTTTCTATTTCTATGAGGAATGATATTTGGATTTTGATTGATATGGCATTGAATCTGTATAGTGCTTTTGGGAGAATGGTCATTTTGACAATATTAGTTCTACCTATCCATGAACAAGGTAGATCTTTTCATCTTCTAAGATCTTCATTAATTTCTTTCTTTAGCGTGCTATAGTTTTCATTGTAGAGGTCTTTCACTTCTTTTGTTAATTCCCAATTTTTTTTTTTGAGGCTATAGTAAATGGGGTGGATTTCTAGTTTCTCTTTCTGAGGATTTGTTGCTGATGTACAGAAATGCCATTGATTTATGGGTATTGATTTTATATCCAGCTACTTTGCTGAATTCATTTATTACATCTAGAAGATTTCTGGTGGAATTTTTTTGGATCTTCTGTGTATAGAATCATATCGTCTGCAAATAGTGATGATTTGAGTTCTTTTTTCATATCCGTATCCCTTTAATTTCTTTCATCTGTCTAATTGCTTGGCGAGGGCTTCAAGAACTATATTAAATAGAGTGGTGAAAGAGGGCATCCCTGTCTTGTTGCAGTTTTTAGAGGGAATGCTTTCAATTTTTCTCCATTTAGGATGATGTTGGCCTGGAGCCTAGCTCTAGATGGCCTTTACGATGTTGAGGTATGTTCCTGTTATCACTATTTTTTCTAGCATTTTTTAACATGAAAGGATTTGTATTTTGTCAAATGCTTTCTCTGTGTCTATTGAGATGTTGAGCCTGTTGATGTGATGAATTACATTTATTGATTTCCTTATATTGAACCAAACTTGCATCCCTGGAATGAAGCCCACTTGATCATGGTGCCCTATCTTTTTGATATGTTTATGTATTCTATTTGCCAGAATTTTATTGAGAATTTTTGCATCTATATTCATTAGAGATACTGGCTTGAAGTTTACTTTCTTTGATTTGTCTCTGTCTGGTTTTGGGATCAGGGTGATATTGGCCATGAATCATAGAATGAGTCTGGGAGTATTCCCTCTTTTTCTATTTCATGAAGTAGTTTGAGAAGTTGGTGTTAGTTAGTTAGTAGTTTGAGAAGTTGATGTTAGTTAGAAATTGGTGTTAGTTCTTCTTTAAAGGTCTTGTAGAACTCAGCTGTGTATCCATCTGCTCCTGGGATTTTCTTGGTTGGTAAGTTTTTTATGGCATCCTCTATTTCTTTGCTTGAAATTGACCTATTTAAATTGTGTATATCATCTTGATTTAGGTTGGGCATATCATAGATCTCTAGAAATTTGTTGATGCCTTTGTTATTTTCTATTTTATTGGAGTATAAATTTTCAAAATAATTTCTAATTCTCTGCTGTATTTCTGTAGAGTCCGTCATGATATTTCCTTTTTCATCGTAGATATTGGTAATTTGTGTTTTCTCTCTTCTTTGTTAGCATAGCTAAAAGTTTATCAATTCTATTTATTTTTTCAAAGAACCAACTTTTTCTTCTGTCAATTTTTTCAATTTTTTTTTTTAGTTTCAATTTCATTAATTTCTGATTTTAATTATTTCCTGTCTTCTACTTCTTTTGGGGTTGATTTGTTCTTCTTTTTCTAGGGCTTTGAGTTGTAATGTTAGTTCATTTATTTGTTGACTTTTTCTTTTTTGAAGGAATGAGTACCATGCAATGAACTTTCCTCTTAGTACTGCCTTCAGAGTGTCCCAGAGATTTCAGTATGTTGTATTGTTGTTCTCATTTACCTCTAAGAATTTCTTAATCTCCTTCTTGATGTCTTCTGCAACCCATTGATCATTCAATCACATATTATTTAGTCTCCAGGTGTTAGAGTAGCTTTTCTTTTGTTTTTTATCATTGATTTCTAATTTCATACCATTATGACCTGATAGAATGCAGGGTAGTATCTCTACAGTTTTATATTTGTTTAGAGTTGTTTTATGGCATATTATATGGCCTATTTTTGAGAAGGATCCATGTGCTGCTGAGAAGAAAGTGTATTGGCTCATTGATGGATGATATACTTTATATATGTCAGTTAAGTCTAAGTTGTTAATTGTATTATTGAGTTCTATAGTTTCTTTGTTTAATTTTTGTTTGGAAGATCTATTCAGTGGTGAAAGAGGTGTGTTAAAATCACCTAGAATTATTGTGTTGTGGTTTATTTGATTCTTGAACTTGAGAAGAGTTTGATTAATGAATGTAGATGCTCCATTATTTGGGGCATACATATTTATAACAGTTATATCTTGTTGATCTATGATTCCCTTAAGCAGTATGAAATGTCTATATTTATCTCTTTTGATTAACTTTGGCTTGAAGTCTACTTTATTTGATATGAGGATGGAGACCCCTGCTTGCTTACGTAGACCATGTGAGTGATATATTTTATCCCCATCCTTTCACCTTCAGTCTATGGGCATCTTTTCCTATGAGATGTGTCTCTTGAAGCAACAAATTGTTGAGTCTGTTTTTTTAATCCAATCTATTAGCCTATGTCTTTTGATTGGTGAGTTTAGGCCATTAACATTCAGGGTTATTATTGAGACATAATTTGTATTACCAGTAATTTTTATTTTTTCTTATTTTTGGTGTTTAGTTTGACTTGGTTTTTCCTTTTGTTGGTTTTTCCCTTTATTATAGTTCTTCCCTTTGCAGATTTTCATTATTATTTTTCATTTCCTCCTTGTGGAATATTTTACCAAGAATGTTCTATATAGCATGCTTTCTTGTTGTAAATTCTCTTAGCTTTTGTTTATCATGGAAGGTTTTTATTTCATCCTCAAATCTAAATCTTAATTTTGCTGGATATAAAATTCTTGGTTGGCATCCCTTATCCTTTAGAGCCTGGTATATGTTGTTTCAGGCTCTCCTGGCTTTGAGGATCTGGATTGAAAAATCTGCTGAGATGCGAATTGGTTTTCCCTTATAGGTATCTGACTTTTCTCTCTTGCAGCCTTTAAAATTCTATCTTTATTTTATATGCTAGGCATTTTCATTACAATGTGCCTTGGTGTGGACCTGTTGTATTTTGTACATTTGGCATCCTATAGGCCTCTTGTATTTGATTCTCAAATTCATTCTTCCTGCTTGGGAAATTTTCTGATATTATTTAATTGAAGAGATTGTACATTCCTTTGGTTTGAATCTCTGCACCTTCCTCTATTCCAATAAATCTTATATTTGGTCTTTTGATGGTATCCCATAGTTCTTGGATATTCTGTTCATGGTTTCTTACCATCTTCACTGTGAGGTCAACTTGATTTTCAAGATTATATATTTTGTCCTCATTGTCTGAGGTCCTATCTTCCAAGTGGTCCAATCTGTTGGTGATGGTTTCTATTGAATTTTTTAAGTGGCTTACTGTTTCTTTCATTTCAAGGATTTCTGTTTGTTTTTTTCTCAAACTCTCTCTTTCTTGAAGTAATCTTTTGCTACCTGGATTTGTTCTCTTATCTCTTTGTTGGTGTGATCAATGGTTGCCTGTATTTGATCTCTTATCTCTTTGTTGGAGAGATCAATTTTTGCCTGGATCCATTCACTTAGGTCATTTTTTAAATCCCTTATCATTTTAATTATGTATATCCGGAACTCTTTCTCTGACATTTTACCTACTGTGCTTTCTATGGTTTCTATTGTTGTAGTATCTTGGTTTGTTTGGGGCATTTTTCTCCCTTGTTTTCTCATGATGTCTATGTATTTTCCTCTCTTGCAAGGTTAGCCTGAGGTATTACAGCTTCTGCCCTTTTGTCTTACAAGGTCCCTCCAGGTTACCCAGAACCTCACTTTTTAGGGAAATATCTATATTAGAGCTTTCAATGTACCCAATGTGTGTCCATATATCAGTTAGTTTCTATTTTTATATTTACAGTTTTGTTGCTGTAAACAGAAATGATGAAATGAGTTATCTTATACTGTATAGTCTCTATGTTTGTGTGGTGATTTACAGTATCTAATGATAGAAGGGGGACTAAGAGGTTGGCTTAAACGTTTATGAAGTAAGATGTGAGAAAATAGATGTATTAGATTATTTGACTATTGAGAGTATAATCATTAGAATTTGGCTGTTAGTAGAAGAAGCCAGAGATAGACAACCCCGTGTAAGATTCCCTGTTAGTACACAACAGCATAACTGGTTGCACCTTTTGATGTATCCTGGTCCCCAGGGACCTTAGTGATGTCTTACCCGGACCTTTTTATTGTTCCTTGGTAGTAGTGTAGCTAACTCAGTTTTGTGGCAGTGGCAGACTCGGGCCTATAATTATATTTGTGTTGGGTTGAGTAGCTACAGAATCCCAGTGCTGTATGTCTCTGGACAGACGCGGGTTGTCTCTCCGATCTGCAGGCATGGAGCTGGCCTCTCTCTCCAGATCTCCTCCGGGCCGCAGTGGAGCAGGCAATCTGGCTTTCTTCTCCCCACTCTCCTCCTCCTGGGTCTCCTCCCAGTCTAGTTGTTATGGTGGGGGTTGGTCAGGTGGGCAGCAGGGCCCTTGCACATGGTGGAGCCTGCAGTTCCTGGTCCTTGTGATGGTGTGGGCCAGTGGTGGGAAGGGCTGGTGGCTGGGCCACTCCTTCTACCTGGTATCTACCGCTTGTTCCAGTCACAGCTGGGCAGGTCGCAGGGAATGGACAGGGCCCTTCCTCTGGTTGGGCCCTTTCTGCAGCAGGGACCTGCTATTCCCAGCCCCAGAGGAGGTGGCGGCGTGAGCCGGCGGCTGGGCTGGTGGCTAGGCCGCTCCTTCTGGCTGGTCTGCATTCATTTATTAATCACTTATTCTATGCCAGGCAAAGCACTGAAATCAAGAATCCTCGGAAAGGGAGGAATTGGTTTTATCCCCATTTTATAGATGAAGAAACTGAAGCTTAGAAAACTTAATTGCCCAAGATCACATAGTTAGAAACTAATAGAACAAGCCTGGCATAATGGCACACTCCTGTAATCCAAATACTCAGGAAGCTGAGGCAAGAAGATCACAAGTTTGAGGCCAGTCTGGGCAACTTAGCAAGACTCTGTCTCAAACTGAAATTTTTTTAAAAAGGGGGTGAGGGCTGGAGTTGTAGGTTAATAGTAGTATACTTGCTTAGAACTTGTGAGGACTTGGGTTCAATCCCTAGTACCAGGAAGAAAATAATTTGATAGAGCCAGGATTCAAATCCAGCATCTAACTTTAGAGGCTGGCCTATTATTATTACCTTGAGTACAGTATTTTTATGAATATTATTAATTTGGACCTCAGATATTACATAGTCAGGTTATAATCAGCCTACTGGGATGACTGATATTACTATCCTTAAATAACAAAGTTTCAGGCATGAAGATTTCCGAATTCTTCCATAGTCATTCCATTACTACCTGTGTCTCACTGATGTCAGAAAAACCATTCCATTTGCATTAGTCTGTCTCACATTACTATAATGAAATACCTAAGAGAGGCTAACTTTATAAAGAAAAAAGGTTTATTTAATTCCATTTTACATGCTGAACCACCAAACATAGGTTTGAGTTTGGGTGTTGAGGCTCTTCCTCCTTTTGCTGCGTCATCTCATGGCAGATCTCAGTGGTAGGAATGCATATGAAAGGAAGATTGCCCAACAGGAAGCCAGAGAGATACAGGGTAGGACTAGACTCAGACTTTTATAACAACCTTCTCATAAGAACTAACCAGGATCCCATGAGAAATATCTCTATCTCTTCTGAGGACATAGCCCCACTGACCCAAGGATTCCCAGTATCTTCACTTCTTCAAGGTCTACAACCTCCCACTACAATACTAAGGACCAACCATTCACATATGAACTTTTGGAGACACAGACAACATCTACATGATAGCATCATTTTAAATTGTTTAAAAAGAACAGACATCTATTAGAAGTATGTTTAATATCATTTAGCATGGCAATGGCAAATTGCCATAGAAATAGGAATTAAGCTTTCCAGCCAAAAGGATTTCAGTTTACCTTGAGCTATGGTACTAAATAACTAAGAGCTGGGTGCAGTGGCTCAGGAAGCGGAGGCAGGAGGATCATGAGTTCAAAGCCAGCCTCATTGACTTAGCAACTCAGCAACACCCTGTCTCTAAATAAAAACAAAAAAGGCCTGGGGATGTGGCTCAGTGGTTAAGCACCTCTGACTTCAATCCCCAGTACTGGAAAAAAACAAGAAGAAGAAGAAGAAGAAAGAAGTAGTCAGAAGAGAACCTGTAGGGACTCTAGCCTCTCTAAGACACACTATGCTAGATGATGCCTTTCTCATAGGCTGTGAGGACTGGTTGGCATGAATGTAAGAAAACATTGCCTATCACATATGAATCTCTGATACCTACAGAATTCAGTACCTCAGACAGGAAGAGAAACTAGATCTTTATGAACCTTAGCTGAGAATTCCTGAACCCATTACTGGGTCTTGCCATTTTATTTCTTCTCATTAAAGCAAGTCATATTGACATATCTTACATCAATATAAGAGAAAAGAAGTTCAAGAATGGCATACTTTAAAGGAAATGTTTTCAAACAGGTTGCCCTTAAATTAACGCTAATGACCAAATACTGATTTTTTTTCTCTTAAGATAACCAGACCAGGAATACTAATACTAGATAAATTAAGATAGTAGAAGCTATGGGAAATCCTTAAAATTAGGGCAATGGCATATCTATAAAATAAAAACACTCTGCCCAGAATTAGGTAGATCTATATGCACTGTTGTGGAATGATCCCGAAAACATGCTGATAAGTGAAAAAGGCAGATCACAAATCAGTACATAAACATGGCCCAATTTAAGTTTGTAAATGCCTGTGTGTCCATGTCTGTGCATTTGAATATGCACATGTATGCATGTAATTGTACTAAAAAAGATTTGGAAGCATATATATACTAAACTTACCAGTGATTTGGGGGACGCTGCATCGTATTGGCATTTGGATATTAAAGGGACTTTCTGTCTTATTTAATTTTGTGTATATGAATTTTATAATGTAAGCACATTTTCATATTTGAACAATTAAAAGGGTTTTTTTTTTAGAAAATAACTAGTTTCATTCACTATTTATTGAGTACTTGAAATTAAAGATATAATGATAAGCCAAATAAATGTGATTCTTGTTCTCAAATTGTTTCCAGTTTAATGAGAGACACAGAGAGTAAATAAATAAACTATAATTAATGACAAATTATGATACGTGTTATGAAGAAAAATAGAGTATGATGAGAAAAAATAACTGGAGTAATCTAATTTTAGATAGTTGGGGTTAAGGAAGGCTTTTCTGAAGAAGTGGTATTTCAATTGATTTCTGGTAGGATGAGTAATAGTCATTCAAAAGAAGAATTAGATGATTGGTATTCAAGTTTTCATTTTCTTTTTTGCTTTTGTGCGTGTGTGTGTGTGTGTGTGTGTGTGTGTGTGTGTGTGTGTTTTGCAGGGGATCTAACCTACAGCTTTGCACATACTAAGCAAACACTCTGACACTGAGCTTTTTTTTTTTTTTCTTTTTCACTACTAGGCATTGAACCCAAGGTCACTCTACCACTGAACCACATCCCCAGCTTTTTCTATTCTTTATTTTGACATAGGTTCTTCAGAGAAACAGAATAGGAGAGGTTTATCTTTAAGTAATTGGCTCATGCAATTTGTGGGGGTGAGAAAGCCTGAAATCCACAGGGCAGGCTAGCAGGCTGGAAACTTAGGTGGGGAGGCAGAGTTCCTTCTCCTTTAAAACTTCAATCTTGTTAAGGAAGACAGGACCTAATACAACATGATGAAGATTTGGTCCTAAGTTTTCTTCTATTAGGTGCAGGGTGTCTGGTCTAATTCCTAAGTCCTTGATCCACTTTGAGTTGAGTTTTGTACAAGGTGAGAGATAGTGGTTTAATTTCAGTTTGTTGCATATGGATTTCCAGTTTTCCCAGCACCATTTGTTGAAGAGGCTATCATTTTACTAATGTATGTTTTTGGTACCTTTGTCAGATTAGGTCCTGACTTCCTTAACAAGACTCCTAAAGTGCAATAAATAAAATCAAGAAATTAATAAATGGGTGGATTCAAACTAAAAAGCTTCTTCTCAGAAAAGAAAACAATCAACAGTGTGGAGAGCCCACAGAGTGGGAGAACATCTTTATTACACACACATCAGATAAAGCACTAATTTCCAGGATATATAAAGAACTCAAAAAACTCAACACCAAAAGAATAAATAATCCAGTCAATAAATGGGCTAAGAAAATGAACAGACACTTCACAGAAAATATACAGTTGATCAACAAATATGTGAAAAAATGTTCAACTTCACTAGTAATTAGAGAAATGCAAATCAAAACTACTCTAAGATTCCATCTCACTCCAGTCAGAATGGCAATTATCAAGAATAAAAGCAGGGCTGGGATTGTGGCTCAGCGGGTAGAGTGCTCGCCTAGCACCTGCTGACCCAGGTTCAATCCTCAGCACCATGTACAAATAAACGCATTGTGTACAACTAAAGCAAATAAATATTTTTTAAAAATAATAAAAGCAACAATAAGTGCTGATGAGGATGTGGGGGAAAAGGTACACTCATACATTGCTGGTAGCACTACAAACTGGTGCAACCACTCTGGAAAGCAGTATGGAAATTCCTTTAAAAAGTTGGAATGGAACCATCATTTGATCCAGCTATCCCACTCCTTGGTTTGTACCCAAAGGGCTTAAAATCAGCATACTACTGTGACAGCCACATCAATATTGACAGCAGCTCAATTCACAATAGCTAAACTGTGGAACCAACCTAGATGCCCTTCAACAGATGAATAGATAAAGAAACTGTGGTATATATACACAATGGAATATTAGTCAGCTTTAAAAGAGAATGAAATTATGGCATTTCCAGGTATATGGATGGAGTTGGGAGAATATCATGCCAAAGGCCAAATGTTCTCCCTGCTAAGTGGATACTGATCCATAATGGGGTAGGGGGGACATGGGAAGAATGGAGGAACTTTGGGCAAAGGAGAGGGAGAGAAGGGGACATGGGGGTAGGAAAGATGATGGAATGAGACAGACATCATTACCCTAGGTACATGTATGACTGCATATATGGTGCAACTCTGCATCGTATACTACCAGAGAAATGAAAAGCTGTGCTCCATTTGTGTACAATGAACCAAAATGCATTCAATTAAAATAAATTTTTTTAAAAAATTCAATCTTAACTCTTAAGACCTTCAACTAATTGTATAAGACCTATCTATATTATGAAGGATAATCTGCTTTTTGCTTAAGTGAATTGATTATAACTACATCATTAAAGTACTCTCACAGCAACATCTAGACTAGCATTTGACCAAATAACTGGGCATCATATCCACCAAGTTGACACCTAATATTAGCAACCACACTGCCCTTGTTAACTGAATGTCTCTAGAGGGGATTGACAGGATCCATTTTGTATTTATTAAAGTTCACTCTGGCTGCTATGTGGAGGGGAACAGGAGTAAAACTTAGAAACTCTTGAGTCTATTGTGGTAGTGTATATGAGAGAAGATAATGACTGGAACTCAAGGGTTTAAATGGGATAGAAACAATCAATACTATAAATGTATTTAGGATGTAGAACCAACAAGACCTTATAAGGAAGAGGGCAGCACTGAGGGAGGTGTCAAGGATGACTCTAAGGATTTTGGTTTCAGTAGTAGAGTGGATGAAAGAGTTTTCTTTTTAATTTATTTTTTATTCTAAGTTGTTAGAAATGACAGCAGAATGTATTACATTTCATATTATACTTATAGAGCACATTTTTACATATCTCTGGTTGTATATGAAGTATATTCACACCATTCGTGACTTCATACATGCACTTAGGGTAATGATATCCATCTTATTCTACCATCTTTTTTTTTTTCTTCACCCTTTTGCCCCGTCCCTTCCACTCCCTCCCCATTGGCCATTCTAGTGTTCCTCTAATCCTCCTATGCTCCCCATCCCAACCCGACTGTGAATCGGCTTCCTTATATCAGAGAAAACATTTGGCATTTGGCTTTTTGGGATTGGCTAACTTCACTTAGCATTATATTCTCTAACTCCATCCATTTACCTGCAAATGCCATGATTTTATTCTCTCTTATTGCTGAGTAATACTCCATTGTGTGTATATTTTCTTTATCCATTCATCTACTAAAAGGCATCTAGGTTGGTTCCACAGTTGAGCTATTGTGAATTGTGCTGCTATAAACATTGATGTGGCTGTGTCCCTGTAGTATGCTGTTTTTAAGTCCTTTGGGTAAAGACCAAGGAGTGAGATAGCTGGGTCATAAGGTGGTTCCATTCCATGTTTTCCAAGGTATCTCCATACTGCTTTCCATATTGGCTGCACCATTTTGCAGTCCCACCAACAATGTATGAGTGTGCCTTTTTCTCCACATCCTCGCCAACATTTATTGTTTGTATTCTTAATAGCTGTCATTCTGACGAGTGTGAGATGAAATCTTAGAGTGGTTTTGATTTGCATTTCTCTAATTGCCAGAGATGTTGAACATTTTTTCATGTATTTGTTGATTGATTATATATCTTCTTCTAAGAATTGTCTGTTCAGTTCCTTGGCCCATTTATTGATTGGGCTATTTGTTTTTTTTTTTGGTGTTAAGATTTTTGAGTTCTTTATATATTCTAGAGATTAGTGTTCCATCTGATATGCATGTGGTAAAAATTTGTTCCCAATTAGTAGGCTCTCTATTCACCTCACCGATTGTTTCTTTTGCTGAGAAGAAGCTTTGTAATTTAAATCTATCTCATTTACTGATTCTTGATATTAATTCTTGGCTACAGGATTCTTATTAAGGAACTTGGGGCCTAATCCAACATGTTGGAGATTAGAGCTTACTTTTTCTTATGTTAGGTGTAGTGTCTCTGGTCTAATTCCTAGATCCTTTGTTTTGATTTTAATGAAAAAGAAAACTAGAAGAGGGAGAAAATGCAGCTATGAGAAAAG
Source organism: Tamias sibiricus (assembly GCA_025594165.1). NCBI lineage: Eukaryota > Metazoa > Chordata > Mammalia > Rodentia > Sciuridae > Tamias > Tamias sibiricus. Next base: position 46,110,950 of record CM046671.1, on the reverse strand, counting down.
GGGTAAATGTGGAAAGGTAAAGACTTAGACTTAGGGAAAGTTATTTTGAGATGCTTTGAGATACCCAAGTGAAGAAATCAAGTAAATGCTTAGATTTTGAAGCTTGGGCTAAAGATAGAAATTTGAGAACTGGCAGAGAGATGCTATGTAATACTGAGATCTCAAAGAGAAAAGACCTCTGAGCTAAGTACACAGGAATGCCAGTATATTTAAGTTAGATAGAAGAACAGCGAGCAAAGGCAGTATCATTGAGGGATGGCCCAAGGCAAGAAGAAACTGAGGAGGTTGTAATATCATGGAAACCATGAGCAGAGAGAAAAGTGTTTGAGCAGAGAGAAAAGTGTTTCTAGGAGGCAGACAGGGTCACTTCTATAGAATATATGTGAGAGGTCAAAACAATTCAACTGTCCATTGAATTTACCCAAAGAGGTTATTTTGTGACCCTAAGAAGAACAGGTTCAGGAAAATGATCCAGGGAAAGTCAAGCAGTTGCAGACTGAATAAGGGGTAAAAAGCAGAGATAATGCATGCTACTGCTTCAGAAAGCTTACTCTAAAGAGAAACAAGTTAGGGTGGAAGCTAACGGTGTTGTGGTTTAAGAGATTGCTTTTAAATTTAATACTCTCAAAGTTTTCAAACACATGCAAAAAGTGGAGAGGATTTAATGGATCCATAGGTTTTACAGAGTTTCAGCAATCTTTAGTGTTCTGCCCTTCATTTATCTGCTCAGTTTTCCTTGTTTGTTTCAAAAGTATATATTTGCCATTGCTTTTGTTTGCATCACTATGTACTTATTGCATTTGGTTCATAGATCCAAAAAAAATTCTTTTACTCTATTACCACTTTCTCTTCCTTTTTAATGCCATTTATTTGTTGAAATAACTAAATCATTTGTCATATAATTTCTGGTTCTTGGCTGATTGTATCCTTGAGATGTCATTTAGTCTATTCCTCTGTACTTTGAATTTCATGTAAATTGGCAATTAGAGCTAGAGGTTTGATTAGGTTAAAGTTTAGTTGTTTTAAGGCAAGAATCCTTCATAGGTGATGCTGTGTACTTTCTGTTGTAACATATCAGGAAGAAGATAATTATTAGTTGTCCTACTTTCAGTGGTTTTAAGATAAATCAGTGGACTTAGATGATGTCATCCTGATCCATCTATTATAAAGGTCCCCATCAACCTTTCACTTAATGGTTTTGGCAGCCATTGATGATTGTTGACTAGATCAGGGGTTGCAAAATGATGTTTTTTTTTTTTTCTATTGTTGTTCCCCCTAAATTTATTAGCTGTAATTTCTTTCTAAGGAAGACCTTTAAGGACAGATATTTTTATTACTGAAATATACTAAAGCATGTTTGAATGCTGATGGTAATGATTCAGTTAAGAAAGAAAATGTGATTTTGAAAAGGGTATAATCAAATGATGAAGATCCTAAAGAAGGTGTCAGGGGGTAGGACTCAGCAGATAAAAAAAAAAAAGGTCAGCTTTTGTTAGGAAATTGCTCAATCTTCTATTGTAATAGAGGGGAAGAAAGAAGTTAGGTACAGATGCAATGAAGTGGTAGATTTGGTGGTAGGAAGAATACTATAATTCCCTGTAGTTGATATTTTTTCAATGAAATGCAGCAAAAAGTGGGGAAATTAGAGAGTATAAGTTGTAATTCTGCCTTTATATTGAATGAAAACATTTTTGAAAAACATGAGAATTCCTGTAATCCCAATGTCTTTGATGGCACCTCCAAAACTAAAATAATATTTTCATATAAATCTCATCTACCAATAGAATTTCTGAAAGCTATCTAATCTTTTTTTTTTTTTAATGTTCACTGGATAAGAATATGGTCTCTGAGCTTGTGTTAGGTATCATTATTCCAGTGGCACTTTTTTTTTTATATTTATTTATTTGTTTTAGTTGTACACAATGCCTTTATCTTTACATGGTGCTGAGGATCAAACCTGGGCCACGCACATGCTAAGCGAGTGCTCTACTGCTGAGCCATAACCCCAGCCCTATCTAATCTCTTTGATGGAAGGAAATATCAAGAATTTTTTCAGCTTGGTCTTTCTATCCATGTTTTCTCTATCCATTCCTGGGATCTAAACTTGATTCCTAACAAAAAGCATTGTCTTCCCTCTTTAGTATGTTGGGTGGCATGCCCTTTTTACTCTTTATACCTTTGATGTTCACATCTGTTATGGAGATCTCTCTTAAGTAGTCAGCTTGGTTTAATATCTATGTATATTTATCTAACAACTAAAGATGATATAGGATTACTGGCATTTCAGATCTGGCTAATATGTATTGTACAATTGATGCATCTGTTATCCTTCTTGTTAGTTAATACTTGATGTTGATTTGGATTGCATTCACACACATTTTTTTAAACTTAATTATTTGCCTCTGCGATATTTTTCATTTCATAAATGCCTTACTTGTCTTTTTTCTCCCTGAGTAGCTAGAAGTATGTATTGTCATTACATTTGTAGCCAGCATCTTTCTTCCTATAACTTTAGTTTGGATATTCTGGGAAATGTGTTAGGTTCTGGCACCACCAGAATGCAAATCCTACATCTGTTTCCACAACTTTCCCTAACCTTAAAGCAAAACAATTAACATTTGCAGGCAAGGTTAAATTCCTTAGTGGCAAAACTTGAATGCCATAAGAAAGCAAGATACCTTCTCAAAGCATGTTCTCTTTTTTTTGTATTAAATGTTTTTATTAGTGCATTTTAGTTATACATAACAGTGGGGTTCATTTTGACATAATCATACATGCATGGAATATAATTTGCTTCATTTCAGTCTCCAGTACTTCCTCATTCCCTCCCCCATTTTCCTTCCTCTACTTTACTGGTCTTCTTTCTATTTTTTTTTAATTGGTGCCTTATAGGTATGCATAAAGGTGAAATTCACTGTATATGTATATAGCATAATTTGGTCAATTTCATTCTGCAGTTCCTCCCTTTTCTGATATCTCCGCCCTCCTCCTCTGTTCCTCTACTCCACTGATCTCCCTTCTATTTTCAAGGGATTACCCCCTTTTTTTCTTCTTTTGTTCTAGTTTCCAAATAGGAAAAAAAAAATTGGCCCTTGACTTTCTAGGTCTGGCTTATTTCATTTAGCATGATGTTCTCCAGTTATGTTATGGTTTGGATGTGAGTTATCCCCCAAAAGCTCCTGTGTAAGACAGTGCAAGAGGGTTTAGAGAAGAAATGATTGGGTTATGAGAACCTTAACCTAATCATTTCATTAATCTGCTGATAGGGATTAACTGGGTGGTGACTGTAGGCAGGTGGGGTATGACTGGATGAAGTGGGTCATTGGGGGCATGCCTTTGGGTTTCATATTTGTCATGGTGAGGATATCTCTCTCTCTGCTTCCTGGTGTGATTTTCCCAACTGCTTTCCTCTGCCACACACTTCTGCCCTGATGTCCTGCCTCACTTCAGGTCCCAAAGAATGGAGCCAGCCATCTGTGGACTCAGACCTCTGAAACCTTGAGCCCCCAAAGTAACTTTTTCTCCTCTAAAATTGTTCTTGTCAGGTCTTTTGGTCACAGCAGAAAAAAAAAAAAAAACTGTCTAAAACAAGTTCCATTCATTTACCAGTAAATGCCATAATTTCATTCTTATTTATGGCCAAGTAAAACTCCACTGTATACACATTCCACATTTTCTTTATCCATTCATCTGTTGATGGGTATCTGGGCTGATTCCAAAACTTAACAATTATGGATTGCTCTGCAATAAACAATTGATTTTTCATTATAGTATGCTAATTTTTAGATAAATATCAAGGAGTAAAATAGCTGGGTCATGTGGTGGTTCTCCTAATCTTTTGAGGAATCTCCATACTGCTTCCCAAAGTGGTTGTACTAATTTGAAGTCCCACCAACAATGTATGAATTTACCCTTTTCCCCACATATTGTCAACACTTATCATTTGTATTCTTGATGATTGCCATTCTAACTAGAGTGAAATAAAAGGTCAATCAATGTAGTTTTTGATTTACATTTCCCTGGTTGCTAGGTATGTTGAACATTTTTTCATATATTTGTTTGCCATTTGTGTTTCTTCTTTTGAGAAATGTCTGTTTAGTTCTTTTGTCCATTTATCAATTGCTTTTTTTTTCAGTTCTTTTTTTAATATTCTGCATATGAATCTCCTGTCAGAGGAGTAGCTGGCAAAGATTTTCTACCATTATGTAGGCTGTTTCTTTTTTTTGTGTGTGTGGTACTGGGGATTGAACTCAGGGGCACTCGACCACTGGTCACATCCCCAGCCCTTTTTTGTATTTTATTTAGAGACAGGGTCTCACTGAGTTGCTAAGTACCTCGCCATTGCTGAGGCTGGCTTTGAACTCGCGATCCTCCTGCCTCAGCCTCCCAAAGTGCTGGAATTACAGGTGTGCGCCACCGCGCCCGGCTGCAGCCTGTTTCTTTAAGCTTTTATTTTCTTTGCTGTCCAGAAACTTTGTAATATGATGTCATCCTACTTATTGTTTCTTGGTTTTATTTCTTGAGCTTTAGGAAGTGTCTGTGTCAGTATGCTGTTGTACCAGTGTTTTCTTCCAGCAGTTGCAAAGTTTCTGGTCTAATTTCTAGGTTTTTGGTCCACTTGGAGTTGACTTTTGTGCAGGGTGAAAAATGGGACCTTGTTTTATTCTTCTACATAGAGGTATCCAGTTTTCCCAGCACCATTTGTTAAAAATTTCTCCAACATGTTTTTGGCATTTTTCTCAAGTATCAGGTGACTATCAAAGCATGTTCTTAAAGCATGTTTTTGAAATTCAAATTAAGATCTTTATCAGAGTACTTCCTCTTTTTGAGAAAATGAAATCACAGGGATTCTATTTATCCTCCCACCTGAAATGACTAAAAACAAAATATATGAAACTGTTTTCACACATTGTACATTAAATGCACATGTCCATGAGAGAGGAGAAACAAAATAAATTAGCTGTACAGTGACACTCTTGGATAGCCGCTCAGGAACCTCTGTGGAGCTAACAGTTTGTTGACTTAAGGAGGCAGAAGTGGCTAGTGTTTACAGGGCGGAGTACTAAATAGGAGAGAACTACAAAAAGAGAGTACTCTTGATGTCTGTACGTAAAGTTGTTCAAAGAGCTAAAATTGGGAGGAGCATAGATAGTCAATTTAAAATAAGACAAATTATTAAAATGCTTCTCCTTCACTCTTGATGAGTTGACCATTGTTAGAGATACTGTTCAGTGGTACTGAGTCAGTACCAAGTCACTGACCATGACTGGAGATTTCTCCTCTAGGAATAGTTTATGTGGAACAACTACAGGCAAGAATATTTTCAAAGAAGTTGACAGCACACTAATTCAGTACAATGTGAAGTGGAATCTGCTGAAATGAATTACAATTGGTAACAGAAAAAATATGGATAGAAAAGAAAAAGGTTTAGCTAGACAAATTTACAAAACTTGTGGAAATGTAAGGTATTTAAAGTTCATGGTTATGCATTATGTTATTCATCAGCTTCTTTGAGGAAAAAATTTTAATTTACATTTGTTATTCAATCAGTAGTATCAATGGTGAAATTCATTTGTTTTCGTGGAATTAACCATCATTGGTTCCTTGAATTTTTGTGAGAAATAAAGGGTAAATGTCATGACTTGTGACAGTCACAAGTGACATAGCAGTGGTAAAGTTCTTAAGTTCAGAATTAAGAATGACATTTTTCTGAGAAAAAAAAAATTCCCTTTCAACTACTGTTAGTGGACATTGAATAGTCTTGAAAATTAGCTTTTGATTTAGACTTGATCATGGTTCTTAATGAATTCTACCTAAAATTGCAAGGCATATCAAAACTTATACTGTGATAGTCATTTTCAATGATAGCTAACCTTATTTGAATCATAAGTAGTTTCAGACTGTTTTATGTACTTTTCCTGTTGTCAGAAGTTTAAATAAGAAGTGAGACCCCCATTCTACACAAACTGGCAGCAGATATATTTTTTGAGCTCAAACTACAGAGTTGGGGCCTGAATATAAGTACAAAGGAAATTTCTCAATTGCAAATTCTATTTCACTGTGCAGTTAAGACTTCTACCTATCAATTGAAGGTGATTAAGTTGCAATGTAATGACAAACTAAAAGGAATGTCAATAGAAAAATCCAGTAGAATTCTATAAATGCTCACCTAAAATCCTATGCTTATGGACTGATAACTATATTTGACATTAGCTATTTTTGTGAAAAGATATTTTTCACAGATAAAATATATATAAACCTCTTATTATAGTTCATAATTAACAGGTGAACATTTTCAATTAGGATGACAGTGATCATTAACTTTGAACCCCAGGTAAGGGAAATGTTCTCCCTACTCTCCCCAAAATTTCCACTTTTCTCAGACCTGAATTTTTTAACTATGTATTCAATTGTTATTCTTTTTAACATTATTTCAACAAAAATGTTGTGGAATATATTCTTTCCTTTACTAATTAAGCATATTTGGTTCTGGGACTATAGCTCAGTAGTAGAGCTCTTGCCTAGTGTATGTGAGGCACTGGGTTCAATCCTTAGCACCACATAAAAATAAAGGCTGTCCATCTACAACTACAGAAAAACATTCTTAAAGTATATCCTTTCATGAATTTTGCCTCTTGTCCAGAAAAGCCTAAAATATCTACTATTAGGTCTTTTATAAATTTTTTGTTTTAAATTTTGATTCCCATTCTTAATTCTCACAGACTTTGAGAACTGAGATATAGGATTTATCACTACCCAGGGTCTGTACTATCTACTGGGTGGGACACATGCAGGACTGATCCAAATAGCCTGCAAATGCTTTTAAAATTTAACTGTTGGGATAATAATGCCTCAAAGAAGACAGGTTGAAGTTGACCAATTCTGATTGAATTTCATCTATAATAATAAACACAACAAAATCAACATTCTTCTTAGAATTTAAATAAAACCCAGAGTCTCATAAGATAGCATTAAAAATGTCCAAGATACAGTCCAGAGTTACTCAGCATTTGTAGAATACTGAATATCTCAACTTACAAGGAAAAAGATAATCTATAGATGACAAACCAAAGAAGCCAGAAATACTGAAATTATCAGACAACTTTAAAGCAACTATTACAACTATGCTTCATGAAGTAAGGGCAAACACTCGTTAGATTGTATCAAAAGATACAAAATCTCAGCATAGTAATAGAAGATTTAAAGAATCAAGTGCTTATTTTAGAACTTAAAACATAAAATAACTGAAATAAAAATTCACTGGATGGCTCAATAGCAAAATAAGAATGACAGAGAAAAAAGTCAGTGAATATGTGGATAAATCAGTAGAGACTATCCACTCTGAATAACAAAAAGAGAAATTAGAAAAAAAAAGAAAAAAGAAACAGAGCCCCAGGGACCTGTGGAAGAATATCAGAAAGAAAAGAAAGAGTATTAAGTAGGAAAAAAAAAAAAAAAAAACACTAGAAGAAAATTTCTTACATCTGGTGAAAGAAAATTCAAGAAGCTCAGCAAGCTCAAACAAGATAAACTCAAAGAAATCCTCTCCAAACATCATAATTAAATGTCTGAAAATTAGAAAATAGAAAAAATACTGGAAGTTGCCAGAGAAATTTGATAGCACATAGAATAACAATGATTTGAATGACTATGTATTTCTCATCAGAAACCTGGGGGAATAGAATGATGTACAACACTTTATAGAGGTGAAAGAAACATCAAGCCAGTGAAAATATCTTTGAGGAATAAAAGTGAATTAACTACATTCTCAGATGAAAATAGCTAAGAGAATCCATCATCCAGCAGACTTGCTGTAAAGAAATGCTGAACTGTCCCTGTTCACAGATGAAATGATTGTCTGTTTAGAAAGTCCATGGACTCTACACAATCCTCTTAAAACTAAGCAAATGTACAAGGGTTGCAGGATAAAAGGGCAGCATACAAAATGTGATCATGTTCCTGTATACCAACAGTGAATAACTGGGAAGTGAAATACCAACAGTAACATTTACAGTATTTCCAAATAAGTGAAACAGTCCTCCTGTAGGTAGTTTCATTTATAATAGCAATGAAAAGATTTAGAAAATTCCTAAAAATAAACCTAAGAGAAATTCTAGAACCTCACTGAAAGTATATTTCCTAGATAAAATCATTAAAAGAACACATATTTATTTCTTTTCTAAGATACCAGCAAAATGAGAGTAAATTGATATTTTAAAAGGTAAAAATCCACAAGAATAAAGAGAACAGAAGTCATCAATAGCCAGAAAAATAAATGGAAAGGGAAAATAAATGCAGTATTAGTAACCTATCAAACAGGACATAGGAAGCTACCATGTGGAGCTAAGAGAGAAATTCAAACAAAAAGAGATTGATTTCATAGAACTTTAGCAAGCCTTGGGAATGGGGGAGCAACATAGACACTAGAAAGTAAGAATAAAACTAAAAATGGCACAAGGTGGACATTTGAAGCAATCATGGTTCCATATATGATATATTAGTCCCAGAATGAAGATTAATTCTCTGTAAAAATTCAACAGAGAATGGAGGACTCAGGAATGTCATATATTTAAAAGGTGAGGTGAGACTGATAAGGCTGAAAATGTTATTAACTCAGAGTCTACAAATGGAAAGCATCTTTTCCTGTTCCAGAAGTAGGTCACATCTCTTTCCCATGTAGAAGACTGAAGGATTCTTCTCTGAAAAAGCTTAATGGTCCCAGAAGAAGACCTCCACATATAATGGTTATAGGCCCTTCATACACTGCTGGTGGGACTATAAGGTGGTGTTATTTTAAAAGTATTCTAGCAAGTAGTTCCTTAAAAAGATTAAATATAGCCAGGCTTTGTGGCTCACACCTGTAATCCCAGCAGCTCAGGAGGCTGAGGCAGGAAGATCACAAGTTCAAAGACAACCTCAGCAACTTAGAAAGGCCCTAAGCAACTTAGAAAGACCCTGTCTCAAAATAAAAAAAATAAAAAGGGCTAGGATGTAGCTCAGTGGTTAAGTTCCCCTGGGCTTAATCCCTAGTACCAAAAAAAAAAAGATTAAATATAGAGTTACCAGCTGAAGTTTTGGCTCAGTGGTAGAGCACTTGCCTCATGTGTGAGGCAGTGGGTTCAATTCAGCACCACATATAAATAAATGAATAAAATAAAAAGGTCCATCAACAAGGGGTGTGTGTATGTGTGTGTGTGTGTGTGTGTGTGTATATATATATATATATATATATATATATATATATATATATATATTTACTATGTGGCTCAGAATCCCACCCTATCTGCTCAATAGAAATGAAAACCTAAGTCCCTGCTAAACCTTGCATATGAATGTCCATAAAAACCCTATGCATAGTAACCAAAAGGTGGAATCATGTGATGAATAGATTTTTAAAATCCATATTGTGGAATATTATTTGGCAACAAAAAGGAATGAAGTACTGATACATTCTATAACGTTGTGAACCAATAAAACATGCTGATTGGAAAAAATCAGATATAAAAGATTGTATATTATATGGTTTCCTTTATATGAAATGTCCAGGCAAATCTTTGGAGAGAGTATGTTAGTGATTGTCTAGGTCTGGGAATAGGAGTAAACAGTTAATAGGTACAGGGTTTCTTTGAGGGGAGCAGTATAACCTTCTAAACTTTGATTATGGTGAAGGGTGCACCACTCTGGATAAATTAAACACACGTGAGCTGCATATTTTAAATAGGTGTACTTTGCAGGAGCCCTGTTTGGGGAGATGGCTAAGATTGCGGTTGACTTCAGGCCATGGAGATGTTTGGGCATTGCCGCCTTCCATAGTCTCACGAGACTTAGCCTGGGATCTCGCGGGACTTGGCCCGGGATCTTGAGAGACTTGGGCCGAGCGCGGAGCAGGTTGGGGCCATTTTGGTTGTTGGTTTTTTGGTGGTGTGTGGTACGTGTTAGAGTTGTTAGAACCAGAGAGAGAAGCTGACAGAATAAAGATCCTGTTTGTTTCCAGTCTGCCTTTAAACTTATTCCCGCGGCTTTGCTGCTCCAAGCGGCCATCGCTTCAGGCGACAACAGTACTTTTCTGTATATATGTTTTACTTCAGTAAAACACTTTAAAGCTTATAAAGTAAGCTTTACATAATATATAGACATTATGCAAAATAAGGACTACAAAAAGTCTATTGGATTTAGAAATATAGAGGTCATTGGTGAATTTGGCAATTTCAATCTTACTGGAGTGGTAGAAGGTGGAGGCCAGATGGGAATAAATTGAGAAATGGTTTGGTCATGGAAAGAAGAGAACTTCTTAAGTGTTCTTGGTTTTACAGTAAGCAGGAGAAGAGTAAAGTTTCTTGAGTAGCTAATCAAAACTAAAATATTCCTAAGAAGTGCAAATGGATTAAGTTCTTTTAAAAATTTTGTTGTTGTTGTTGTAGATGGACAGCATGCCTTTATTTTATTTATTTTTGTATGTGGTGCTAAGGATCAAACCCAGTGCATCACACATGCTAGGCAAGTACTCTGCCACTGAGCCCCAGCTCCAGCCCTGGATTAAGTTCTTCACTGTAAAAGGAGAAAAGCATGAGTGTTGAAAGACTTGCAAATTTGATAGTGTCAAAACAGTTTCTCTTTGATGGCCTCTACTTTCTCTGAAGGGGGAAGCCAGGCCATCTGTTTAGGATAAATCGTGAAAAGTGGAAATGAAGAAAGCAAACAGCAGATTAAAGACATAGATTGGTCAAAACAAAAATGTTTAACACTCACTTTATTAAAGTTAGTATGGAGTACCTTTTGAGCATTGGCTGAAGGAATAAGAGATAGTCTTTATTACATTTCAAAAGACTTTTGGGCTTACCTAAGTACTCTTTAATAGGGGATTAAATAGAGTAAAGTGTATCCAGAAAATGAAATAATCTGAAATCATTAAAAATAATGTAAAATATTGATATGGAAAAATGGTTCCCAACATACTAAATGGAAAAGTAGCTTATAGAAACTGTATAGAAGAAGAAATCATGGATGGAAAATACTTTTCAAAATGTTAGAAATGCATTATGAATTTCTCAAAGACTACTAGTCCAAAGATTTTAAAAGTTGCCTAGGGAAAAAAGTAGTGAAACTTAAGCCAGGAGACTGATCATTTCTTCAACAAATATGTAGCACCTGCCTTGCAACACATACCTTTCCTTCTCACTAGAGATAGCAACAATAAACAAAATAATTACCCTACCCTTATGAAGCCCACCATACTAGTGAGGGAGATAAGCAATTAAAATTAAATAAACATTTGTATAAAGATATATACACATAATATTCTAAATAATATTGAGTGATATAAAGAAAGTAAAATACCATAAATCAGTCAAGTGAGTATGAAGTGATAGTTATTTTGGATAAAGTGGCCAAGACAGGCCTTCTTTGAGAAGGTGACATTTAAATAAAAGCATTAATGGACAGACAGAACAATCACAATTCAAAAGAACAGCCTAAGCAGAAGGTCCAACACATGCCAAGGCTCAGAGAGATGAATCAATGGTAAAAGCAGGTTTTTAACCTGAGTATAAGTAGATTGGTGGAGAGTGGAATTTGCCGAAAAAAATAAAGGGTTCTGTTTTGGGTAGCTTGCGATGCCTATTATACATCCAAGTAGAGATATCAGTAGCAGTTGAATATGTGTCTGGAACTCAGGGGCAAGGTTGATGTTGTACTTAAACATTTGGAGGTTATTGACCTATAGATGTTAACAAAGGCCACAAGAGTAGACAGGATCACTAAGATATGAGAGCTAAGGATTGAGTCCTGGAACATTCCATCAGTTAAAAGGCAAGAGAAGAGGAAGGTGTTTGATCTGGAATAGCAGTCAGAGAAGATCTACTGAAATCACAAAAGATCAAAAAGGGAGTTGGGGAGGGGAACTCTAGAATCATGGTTAGCTTCCCATGGAGTGCAGGCTATGGAATAGACCATGAAATCAGTTACTTATGTCCAGGCTATTCTTGTATATCATCTCAGACTAGCCCTTTCTTAAGTTTGGGAGCATGGAGCCAAGTCAAATCAGCAAAGGCTACATCCTTTCTTGGGTTTTGTCACATGTATCTTCCTAGCTCAGAGGCAAAGAAAACTAGAAAGAGCTCTAGGATAATAGAATTAATACCACCACAGCCTGGTCAGAATAGGACTGGTAGAGGAGAAGAGATAAGCCTTTTGCTTATCACTGTCCATAATGAAGCTGTTGAAGTCAGCCTATGTGCCCAGGAAACTTCAAGAGGCTGGCTCTGTGAGGTACAGAGACAGCATAGTTAATGCCCATGGCTGAAATAGGCTGGGTTTTTCAAAGAGTGTTATTTTATGGATCTGGATAAGTGATATATCCCTTTAAAATTATTCAAACAGTGCCGGGCGCAGTGGCACACGCCTGTAATCCCAGCACTTTGGGAGGCTGAGGCAGGAGGATCGCGAGTTCAAAGCCAGCCTCAGCAATGGTGAGGCACTTAGCAACTCAGTGAGACCCTGTCTCTAAATAAAATACAAAAAAAGGTCTGGGGATGTGACCCAGTGGTCGAGTGCCCCTGAGTTCAATCCCCGGTACCACAAAAAATAAATAAATAAATAAATAAATAATAAATAAATAAATAAATAAATAAAATTATTCAAACATCAAACACTTTCATCAGGGTAAGTCCAAACTGATCAACATTATAGCCTCCTTTCACATGTTGCCTCAATAAACTAAAGCACACTGCTCCCAGAACACAATCTGATAAAGACACTGTTCTTTTCTGTAATTTAGTGAAAAATTCCATAGGAATTCATTTTTATTTTCCTTTATGGCATATATAATTCTTGTGTTAAATTGGGTGATTTTCAAGCTTTGCCTTTTAAAATAAGGTTTGTTGCTTTTTAATCTTCCAAATTATTTGGTCTCTTCTGATAGTAAAAGTATGGTCAATACACTTATTAAATGAAATTAACTAAAAGTAGAACTGAAATCTAAGCCCTGCCTACCACAGACTTTCTGATTCTTCTCCCACAGTGTAATTCATGGTTGAATGTTGCTTCTAGCGAAATGGAATTTTTATGATAATGGCAGGACCATACAGATAAGCATTTGTACTGTAGGGTAGATGAATTTTGCAGAAAATATAGCCTGATTACAACTAATTATACTATACTTTTTTAACTAGAATATAGTTTGAAACAAACATTTCCTTCTTTTACTTTTGCTTTGGTTATATTTTTATTTTTCATGGTGAAAAGATTGCAGACACACTAGTCTGGGAAGTCAAGAGGCCTTGTGTTAAACACCACATGGCTCTGCCAATGACTTGCACTGTGACTCCATTTCATGTCTATCTCTCTGGACCTTAGTTTTTTCATCTGTAAAATAAGAAAATTATTACAAATTATGTGGAAGACCCATTTCTCATGGGGTAGGCATTGCTAGTGTTTGCCATTATGCATTTCCCTTCCCCTTTTTGTAGAGACATGACTGGTTCTGACCAATCAGATATGACAAAAAGCATTACATCACCTCCAGGTGATGGAAGACCCACATATAGTTCCTCAGTCTCTCTGCCCTGCCAAAACAGTAGAGAAGCCCACATGTTCCAGGGGATAGAGCCACTGTTTGCCTGAACTTTCTTTGCAATAAGTGGTATCATTACTGTTATTGTAATTATTTTCCCACTCTACAGTCTGTCCTCATAAGTTAGAAAGGAATGTTAGGGGTCAGCAGAAGAGCTTACAGGCAGCAGGGGCCTTGTTCTTGAAGTCTTTCTGGTGTTTTCCTTTCCTGAATTTCCCCCCAAGGAAGCAAGCCTCATGCATATGATATGACCTGTGTAAGATGGGCTTGCCCTGGATAGTCCACCTCTGCTAGGCTTCTTGTATTGTAATATTCTAATAATCTGATCCTTTGCTGACTGAGTTCTGTGTCTTACAGGTATGAGACATCTCTGTTGGATTTGGTTCAGTCTCTGAGCCCAAATTCTGCTCCCAAACCTCAGCCTCATACCTCCAGAGAAGCTGGGGCCTGGAATCACAGTACTTTTCGACTCAGTCCTCAAAAATCAACCTGGAAGAAGATGGGGGCACGCAGGACCCCTGAAGACCTGGAGGAGAATCAAATTCTGGAAGACATATTTTTCATTTGACTCCAAAGCACATGCTACAAAATTTGTGGTTTTCTTCACCTGCTGATCTAGGATGTTAAATTATTTTATTGCAAAGTGTTGTATCTCTCCTTTTACAGGGACCTGTCTCACTGGCATCTTGTTATATATTGAATATAGAAATCTTTCTAACAACCCAGGGTGTTTTGGATCAGACCAATCAGTAGAAACACACTAAAGGGAGGTAGGCCAGGGGACAGTATCTTTTCTAAGCCAATAGAGATTAGAAATTTAGGATACTTTCTACATGAGAAGACACCATTGCATAGTCACCATTATTTCAAACTTCTTCTAGAAAAGTCGGTTCTCTTTTGTACGTGAGGAAAATCTTTCCACTATAAGGTCCCTCAAATATAAAAAGTAACATAAGAAATTTTGTAACATAAGAAATTGCAGAAAGAATTTTTTACCTTCTTCATGCTTTTATCTCACCAGTACCTCTATCTGAGTATGGTCATTGAATTCTGAAGTTTGAGCTGATGCCCCTAACATCACAAGCAACAATGGGAACAAGGGTCAGTCAGTCTTAGTCATCAGCCTGGTGGCTGCCAGTCCCATTGCCAAAAGGCTCAATGGGCTAGAACTTGTATTAAACCACCCAGCCAATCCTTGGAAACAAGCAGCATTAAATCATATATTTACCTGGAGAAATCGAGTGGACAGATAAGTCTTGAAACACTTTTCCTACTAATGTTCAGGTACCCCTCCAGTTTCTCAGGATAAATATAAGCAAGCTCTAGGAATTTCCTATTGACCTAAGTGTGAAGTTTGTTCATCCATCACTTGTGCTCTTGTGAACTTGCCATGGTTATATCCGAGGAGGATGGCACTAAAGGAAGAATGGCATCCAGCTGCTGCAGGCTGATTAGCTTCCTCTGGCCCTCTCTTGCCCTCCAAGAAGATAAAAGGCCCCCGGTTGGACCAGGCCCTGCATGTGCTCAGTCTACGAAATCCATGCCGAGCAGCCTCCTTGTCTAATTATAGCTACTCCCTTGAAAAGTTGAAAATCATTGCAGATTCCAGTTTCCTTTTAAAGTTCACCCCTATAAAAGTAACCAAATCAGTCTTGTCCCATTTCAAAAAGCCTTTGGAATATTGAGCTTTCTTTGGTGTGACAGAAATGGGTAGATGGCAAACTGAGAAGCCCTCAGGCATTTTCTCAAAGTTAAGTTTCCAGAACTATCATTTCTCTGCCCCATGTGTCACGACCAGCTCAAGTGTACCTTTCTCCATTAGATCAGCCATAAACACAGTCACCTGGTTTGGACCCTTGTGTCCTTACTGTTCTCTGCAGTAAGAGAATCCAGAAGGATCAAGGAAAGAATAATGATTTCTGTAAGAAACTTGCTTACCTTTAGAAGAATCATAAACACAAAAGGCTTTTTTAAGTCACATGCCAGTGAATGGAGTTTAATTGCTTCTTTACCTCCCCTAAATGGGAAACTTGAAGAGAAAAAAATGGATTTTCAGCAGAGGATCAATCAACACAGTTGTCTTATGCCACAGTCCCCCACCAGTTGCTTTTCTTTATCCTGTGAACATTTTGTTGGTGTTGGTGTACAGACTATAGGATGTGGATTTGTATAGAATCTAATATTTTCATGACTAATTCAATAATATATGTTAACATTTTAATCTGATGTAAATCTACCTAGAAATATATGTGCAGAAACTCAAGGCTTAATCTAATTGCAGACTGTCCTACTGAGAGTGGGTCTACCGAACAAAAGAACCTTCCCTCCTCCAGTTTGTCTCCCAATAGTGGCTGGTTGGAATTTGCTTTCTCAGCCTCTCACTGTTTCCCCAAAGCAAGACTGATATTTATTGAGGGTTCTACACGTAGTGCTTCAACATTGTCCACCCTGCTACCCACCACCCCGTGAGAGAAAAACCAATCAATCAGTGTCTATAAAATAGAAAAGGACAGTGTATGTCCATTGAAACTCCCTAAGGCCCAGAGTGCTTGAGTTATGAAGTCAAAATTAATCAAGGAAAAGCTTTTGCTGACGTCAGCCTTCCAGGAGGCACATTTGTGTTGATCCAAACCTGATCCCCATAGTGGAACTTATCCAGAGCACCCCGAATGTCATGAGGAGGGAGGAACCCTTTTCCCCTGTGGAGCCAGTCTCTTTACTGGGCC
Source organism: Tamias sibiricus (assembly GCA_025594165.1). Classification (NCBI taxonomy): domain Eukaryota; kingdom Metazoa; phylum Chordata; class Mammalia; order Rodentia; family Sciuridae; genus Tamias; species Tamias sibiricus. Next base: position 46,094,654 of record CM046671.1, on the reverse strand, counting down.
CTCTTCTTCCAGCACCAGGTTCATCCTGGAGATTTGCTAGCCAGAGACTGTGGAAGGGGAGGGAGCCCAAAGGAGCAGAGCTGGGTGCAGTCTGCTAAGGGAGGTAGAGGCTCTGTCAGACTCCTCTCAGCTCACACTTTATCCTCAACTCAATATGTGTTATTTTAATGTGGGCAAACTTTTATAGATATATGGAATTATAAACTAATAAATTATCTCTATGGCTGTTTCCCCATGTGGTTTTGATACTCAATTGTCCACTTGAACATCCCTCATCAGATCAGTAGTCTGTAGCTTGAAAGCAAGATCTGAGCCCCAGGATAACAAAATAGTTTCCTCAGTACTTGTTAAAGCAACAGGAGCTTGTGGTCAAGCAGAAGAAAGGAAATCGTGTGCGCAGACACCAAGTCTCCTATGGGCTCTATGGTTGCTGGGATGGAAGATTCAATCTAAATACATCTTCGAGTCTCTTCTATGTGCCTATACCCATAGCTGCTCAGCAAGGAAGAAGTGTCACAGCATTTGGAGACAGGAGACATAGTCCTGCCTAAGTTGGCTTTAGGTGCTGGAAGAATGTGTGTGAGGGTTTGTGTATCCAGAATGTCTGGTTCTGAGTTCAGACTCATGGATGCAGCTGGACATCCAAAGACCCTGTCGTGCCTCCTTCCCTCAGAGGCAGAGGTGGCAAGAGCAGAATAATCACTCAGCCAGCTCTCAAGCTGAAAATGAAATAAATGACATTTTCCCCTGTTCTTATAAGGTTACCCTTGAGTCTAGTGACAAAACTGGAGATGAGTGATCTTAATCCTCAGATGAATGACCTGGCAGCCATAGGACCAACTTCATAGATGACAGACCAGTTACATGCTTTCTTGGAGTGGATATTCAAACAACAGTTCCTCAGTCCCTAGGGTTCCACTGCCCCATTTGGAAGTGCAACCTTTTAACCTCTCGGGCTTCACCTTATAGCTCTTTTTCCTTCCCTGTAACCTCTCACCACACACATACCCATACGCAGAAGTGGGTAGCACCTTGCCTTAATCCATTTGTGCTGAAGCTGGGTAATTTGTAGAGAGCATACATTAATTTCTCACAGTTCTAGAGGCTGGGAAGTCTAGGATCAAAGCACTGACCAGTTCCCTTGTCTGGTGAAATTGCACCCTGCAGAAGGACAGAAGGCTGTGTCTTCGTGTGATTGAAGAGCAAGATAGTGAACTGATTGATGCCACATGAAGGCTATTTTTTTTAAGGACCTTAATCCCACTGAGGATTGCCTAATCACCTCTCAAAGCCCCCACCTCTCAATAATATCACTTTAGCAACTCCTAAACTTTGGAGAGGATAAAAACTAGGTAAAAAATGCTGTTAGCCTTTTCTGCCTGTCCCCACCATCAATCTATCACATTCCATTCACAGAATTCTATGGCTGGATTGGACGTTAGAGCCCATGTAATCCATTGCTTCCATTTTACAGATGAAGATATTTCAGAAACAAAGTGATCTGTCTGAGGTCCCACATCCTCCTGTCAGTGTCAGGTCTGGCTGCCAGGCTAGTGTCCTCACTGCAGCATATCACCTACCTGATCTGGTATTCCAAGATAAGCATTTTTAGTGCATTCCACCACCATCTCTCAGGAGGGAGCCCTCACAGACCACTTGAGCCATGGTGAACAAAAAAGCAACATATTTGCTGCTCAGGGGCTTTGAAGGTTGGTGACCCTCAAGGATTGTATGCCACTTCCTGTACCTTCTTTCTGTCTGCAGAAGTGGAGGCCATGGGAAGCCTGTCTAAAGTATATTCCCAGGGAAAATAGATGCATCTCCAGATGTGATTGTCTTCTCTAAACAATAAGGCTGTTATAGTCCTAGTAAAAACCTCTTCAGAAAAAACTAAGACCAAAATGAGGGTGAGGCCCCACTTCACATGGGTAGAGGAAGTGGTAGCTATTTTTTAGAAGTAAACCAGTAGTTGGGTACTTGAGTCCAGTAGGAACAATCACTAGCATACATTGCCAGTGTGGCAACCAACCACACTCTCTGTCACCTGCCAGATATCAAGGCTGGTTCTCAGGACTTCATCAGTGCTGTGGTCAGTTGAATGCCCCTTTCCCTGGGCCCAGCATTGTGTTGGATGCTGTTAACACCACTGGGGAAGTGGTTAACAGCATGAGCTATGAAACCAAGTGGTACAAATCTCACTAGCACTATTTAATAACTGAATGATCTTAGGCAAAATATTAGCCACCTTGAATGTAAGTTTCTATATCTGTAAAATGGGGATGATGGTGCATACCTCTCATAGTTTGGCTGAGGCAAAACTCCAACCTCTCCAAGCTGTGTCCTCATCTATGACACAAGGATAATGCCACCCACTTCTTAGGGTTGCTAGGTGAATTAAATGAAATAAAGCATCTACAGAGTTTGCCTCGCACTTGGTAGGCACTCATAGACAAAATATAGTGAGGAAATGTTATGTGAAGGGCCTACAGATGCTGGATAGAAGACAGCTTCAAACTTGGGAATTTTTTTGATTTGTTGTTCTTAGTCATACATGATAGTAGAATCCATTTTGATAAAATTATACAAGATAGGTAATATCTTATTAGGACACCATTAGATTTTTAATAACAATAAAATAAGAGCCATCAGTGAATTTTCCAGTGGCTGGTAGGAGGCTGTAAATGGTACTATGATTTCAGGATAGCAGATTTCTGGGCTGCATTTACTTAGGCTTTATGGGAAGAGAAAGAAAGAGGGGTTTGACATAGACTTTGGAAGAGTGTCTCTGAGACAGAGTGGAAGGGGACTTTATATGGGAAAGTGCAGAAGTTGGCAGACAAGATGCATTTTGAACGAATGGTGAGGAGGTCATGGCTAATAGGTTAGATACTAGAAGAGAAGGTATGGAAGTAAGCTGAGAGGTTAGGCCCAAATTGTGCAGAATTCTAAGTATCAGGCAATGAAGTATTTTGTCCTTTAAGCAATGAAAAGCCATAAAATATTTTGGAATTATTTGTTAAGGAATATCTATTTAGGGGACTGAAGATATCACACAGTGGTAGAGCACATGCTTAGCATGTATGAGGCTCTAGTTTCAATCACTAGTAATACAAACAACAACAAAAATCTAGTTAGCTGTAGTGGAAATCTCAATTAGGATGAAATAAGGAAAATAACACCTACGGAGTGCCTACCAAGTACAAAGTATTCTTTAGATAACTTTATTTTATTTACTTCATCCAGCAACCCTAAGAATGAGTGGCATTATCCCCGTGTCATAGATGAGGAGACGACTTGGAGATACTTGGTGTCATGCCTCAGCCAGAAACTCACAGAGCTGTGAGTGCACAGGAGGACTGCAACTGTTTCTTTTGCACTCATGCATCTTCTAACACGCAAGTCTCTTCATGCTGGCCTAAGCAGGTGAAACTTAAAGCAGAGACCCCAACTATGAGCTATTGCCACAAGCCAAGTTGCAAGTTTGTCACTCCCACTTTACTCCATCAGTCACCTCTTAGTTTTGTGCTGATTGCCCTAGATAGAAGGGTATGTATTTGATATAGTACCACCATCAAACTTTCCTTTTTTAAAATTGTTTTAGTTGTTTATAGACACAATATCTATTTTTTATGTGGTACTGAGGATCAAACCCAGTGCCTCACACATGCTAGACAAGTGCTCAACCACTGAGCTACAACTCCAGCCCCCCCTATCAAACTTTCTAATATGTCCTGCCAAATCTAGATCTTGTATTAACCCACCCAAAGGAGAGTTAGGGGCTATAGACCAAGTACACCTAGAATCTGACACACATTCTGGGGACTCAGTCGGAGAGAAAGACCTCAACTGTAGCATTGTCATCAACTTGGCCAGATTGAGATTGTATACCAAAGGAAGTCAGGATTGCCACTGACTGATGAGATAAATAACAGGGCCTGGAGTGGGGGTCTTGGGGGATAAGCAAGTGATGGGAAAATAGGTCAGAAATTGCTCCAGTGGAGTTGATAAGCATGTTTAGCCCCAATAATGGCAATGATAATGGTAAAGGGAAGGATTTTAGAGGCGGGAAGTATTTAGTAGCCCTCTTACACTGCCAATGGGAATGTAAAATGTGAATCTGCTTTGGAAAATAGTCTGGCAGTTCCTTAAAATGTTAAACAGTTAAATTATGACCCAGCAACTCCATACCTAAATATATATCTAAGAGAAATGAAAATAAAGGGAAACTACTCAAATGTCCATCACCAATGAATGGATAAACAAAAATGTGTTTCAGCCATATGCTAAAGGAATGGTGTACACACAACATGAACGAACCTTAAAAATATTAAGCTAAGTGAAAGAAGCCAGTAGAAGACCACATATTGTCAGATGCCATTCATATGACATGTCCATATAGAAAGTCAATTAATGGTCAACTAGGGCTAGAGGAATGGAGGGGATAGAGAGTGATGGCTAAAGCTTACAGGGTTTCTCTTTGGGATGATGAAAAATGTCCTAACCTTGTGATGATGGGGTGGCACAACTTAATGCTCTAAAGATGGCTAAAGTGTATATTTTAAATCAGTATATTATATAATATGTATTATGTCTCATGAAACTGTTACCAAAAGAAGAAAGGAAAAGGAGGGAAGAAGAAAAGTAAAAATGAAAAAAGTATTCATGTCCTTGATGGTTGGCTAGGGGTGCTGGAAAGTCAGGTCAGAGAGGTTGTCTCTGATTGGTTGGTATGCCTGTACATACAACATTCATGAATCTGTGCTCAGTAAGAACTGGCACATAAACCTACATGTGCACTCTGATAATTTGTTTCCCAAAATGGAGTGCATGGAGGTGTGAACAAAGGAGCTCCTAGGATGTGCAAAAAATTGGGAACTACTGTTAAAGAACAAAGGAAAGAGAAAAGGCATGGACAAGAAGAATTTGTGGGGAGGGAGAAATTCTGTGGGGCGGTGACTAAGAGTGATAGAGTTAGCCAGGATAAGATCAAAAACCTAGACCCCACATGAGGAAGGAAAGAATACAAACATCAGGCATGTGGCATGGAAGCCAGCAGGTTTCAGGAAAAAATCAGGAGCTCAGGAGCTCTTACCATGCACCATAGCCCTGTGTGCCATCTTCCTCAATCCTTACGAGATGGCCTCCTTTCCGTTTTTTAAAATTATTTAAATATATGGGGTTTTCTTATAAGCCTCCTCAAACCCCTCATAGACAGCACACTTAAAACATGAAGGTGATTTATTTTATACCCAATAAAGAAAATAAGACTTAGCAAGATTTACCAAGTTTGTCAGCTAATAAGAAATAAAATTTAAACTCATAAATTGGTGGTAGGATCATTATTCCCTTCTTCCCCTCTCTTCCCTATTTTCAGACAATCTCTACAAGCATCAAGACACTTTCTATTTTTTATACTATGGTTAAAGGGGTTGAACCTAAGGGCACTCTAGCAATGAGCCACATCCTCAGTCATTTTTATTTTTTACTTTGAGATGGTCTCACTAATTTATTGAGGCTGGGCTTGTATTTGCCATCTTCCTGCCTCAGCCTCCTGAGTCTGGGATTATAGGCAAGTACCATGGCACCCAGCTCACTTTCTATTTTTCAAACCTACCCACTTCTCTGTGTCACTGCAGACACTTCTTTGGTACATCATTAGTCTTTCTTGCCAAAGGACCTGGATTCATCCTAGAGCATGTGCTCATCTCTGCCTTAATCTTAATTTTTTATATTTATTTTTTAGTTGTAGGTGGACACAATACCTTTATTTTATTTTTATGTGGTGCTAAGGCTTGAACCCAGTGCCTCATGCATGCTAGGTGAGCTCTCTACTTTTGAGCCACAACCCCAACCCCTTTTTTTTTTTTTTTTTTTTTTTTTTTTTTTTTAATGGTGCTGGAGATTGAACCCAGGGCCTTGTGCATGTGAGGCAAGCACTCTACCAACTAAGCTATATTCCCAACCCCCTTACTCTTATTTTTAAGTAGAGATCCTAACTTACTTCTTCAGGGCTATTGTGAAGAGTAAGTAAATTAATGTATGGAGAGTGCTCAGTACAGAATATTAATAAGCATTTGATGAAGGCCCTATTCCAGTTTTATTCTCAAAGAAGCTACCAGGGTCATCATATCATGTCACACCTGGAAGAACATGTGCTTCCCTTTGCCCTTGAGAGTCTGGCCTTCTGAGCATGGTGCTCATGATTCTTTGTGACTTGATCAACTGCAGTCTTCAGACCTCCAGCCGCTTCTTTTCCCACACTCTTTCTCTGCAGGGTGTGCTCCAGCCACCCTGAACTTACATTGTTATTTCCTAAAAGCACTGTTCTTCAACTGATCTCCTTATGAGCATCCTCAGCCCTCTGTATATCCTTTATCACAGCATTTACTGTGCTAGAATTTACTGATGTGACTCCTCTTTAGACAGGAAGCCCCAAGGTGGCCAGAATGTAATAGAAGTCTTAATTATCAATAATTCCTCAGGACTCAGCATGGTTCCTGGCACCTTGTAAGCCCTTAATCATCATTTTTCAGACAGATAGGCAGGTAGGTGGGTGCATGGAAGGGAAGAAATGAAACATCTTTGGCTCCCAAATCCAGTGCTTTTTGTACCATCCCAGACTGCTCACAGCTCTCAACAGCGGAGACAATGAGGACCATACTGAGACAACTGGGGGGAGAGGGGCTTGGGGACACCTCTTTTGCTCCCTCTCCAGTTTCATCTCCACAGTGACTTGTATTTTCTTTTTCCAATTTAAGTTTTGTAACTTCCCTGCATAAAAGTCCAAAGGACTTCCCAGTGTCCACAGAGCACAGAGCATATCCCTTAGAGAAGTGCATGGGACTCTCGGGCTCTGGCTCCCATGTCCCTCTTCGGTCATCTCCCTCTCTTCTCCTCACTTCCATATGCTGCCCCCAACCCAAAGACACACTGCTCTTTCCCACCTGTGTGATTTTTTCCAGGTTTCTCTCTCCCGTGTGAATTTTTCCAAACTTAATTGTCACCACCTGCATGATGTTTTTCTAACCTCTCAGGCTTTGTATGCTCCTGGCTCCAATAATACCATGTAGAGCCTTTGCTATGGCCTACTTCACTTGGTACCATATTGTTTTATGCATGGTTTGTTTTTCCTACTAGGATGCTTAGTGTCCAAACCAACATATAATCTCCTTGGAGAACCCAGCCTTACCACTTGTGAGTTGTAGGAATTTAGGCAAAGATACTTAGACCTTCTGAACCTCAGATATAATAATTTATAAAATCACTTGTAAAAGTAAAGGTGACAATTCTACCTTATGGGGTTGGTGTCTGGACTCCTGATAGCCCTAGAAACTAGACCAGAAAAAAATCAGAATGATGATGTCAAAGTGCCCACGAAAGTGGGGCTGGCAGGGTGTCCAGGGAAGCCAGAGGGGCTGCCAAGAGGGGACTCCTTGGAACACAGAAAAACGAAAAGGCCCAGGAGCAAGAAGCAGTGTTGGTGTGTGGGAGAAAGTAGAAACAGCAGTTGCCAGAAGACCAGGCCCTGTGTGAGAGGCAGACAGGGCATCAGAGCTGTCCTCTCCCTCCCCTGATTCCCCAGCTAGACAGCTTGGCTGACACCTCTGTGGCACCACCACACAGCCCATGGCCTGACCTCTGCCAGGATGCCCTGTTGCCCTTCACCTGTTCTGTAGTTAGGAAACTGTGGTGCCCCTCCTTCATTATTCCAGGTGCGCCCCACCTTGTCCTTCTCCCGCTATTCTCCATCCACTTTTAAATCCCCCGCAGTCCAGTGCTGAGATGGGGGAGCCAGAGGAAGGGAAGACAGGCCGCCTTGCTTCTGCCAGGTAAGATGGGATGAACTTTACAACCCCTGTTTTCCACATTCTCCTCCAAGCTGCAAGTGATTTAAACTTGTTGGATTTATATAACATTGGGAAATAGTAAACTCTGTAAATTTGCTATGTTTTCCAAGGACAGTTATTTATGGAGGGGCATTTTTAACTCAAGTACTAGAGTGTTAAATCATTATAATAAATTCATGCTATTCAGACTTTCTTACATTGTAATAAATTTTTTTCTAAGCATGAATGAGGAGATCCATGATTCCTCTAATATACCATTATGTATTTCTTCTCAAAATGACACAGCTTACTACATCAAGTTGGAGAATAATAGAAGGAGATTTACTGTGTTGGAGGAAAAAGTTGAGCAGTGCTGAGTGTGAGAAGGTTCTTGGGAGCCACAGTGTCAAGCAGAACTCCCACCCCTCTGTGGGCTTGTGCTCCAGATGGGCGGAGAAGCCACACCAGGGGCACACCTGGCTGACATAGCAGTCCCTCAGCCTCCCACCCATGCTTTAAGCAAATAAATGGAGCCAGGGACCCCAGTGGCCTTCAGTCATAACATATCCAGGGACAGGTGTCAAAGTTGGGCTCTGGAAGTAAAGAAAACTGTCTCTGTCTCTCCATGATAACAAAATCTGTGCCTAAAGCATCACTCTGGGTGAACTGCTCTTTTCATAGAGCTCTCTCACCTCCTTTACTGCTCACCTGGGAAATGGCCTGGACCATAAGATTCACAGTTTTCATGAGATTCTCAAGGGATCTTTGATCCAAAAAATTAAAAAATCACTGGACTTGGGTGAGCAATGAAGAATTTTCTCATTGTCTACAATGTGCTAGGTCAAGTGAAAGGACACAGTTCCTAACTTCCAGCAGCATATGTTACAGCAAGGCAGAAAATCAAGATGAACTGCAATTAGAATTTCCTGGAATAAATACAATGAGAATTCTGAATAGCAACCCTTTCCCATGCAGAGGAGCAGTAGTTCAAAGGCATAGAGACAAGGACCCCCAAGGTGAATGAGCTCATGGACAGCCTTGAATGGTAACCTTGGTGTTTAATCCTTGAAGAGCAATGGGTCCCAGTGGGAAGAAACCTACATAAAATGCATAGCTTCCTTGGTGCTCCATTAGAGGCCTAGGTTCAATCCCTTGCTCTGCCAGTATAGCGGTGTGTCACTGTCCAGTTCCCTTCCCCAGTCCAAACTCAGTGTCTCTAATCTGCGCAATATACATAGCATGCATAACCCACCTGCCTTTGCCCTGCCTGGCTCACAGTCTGCATGGGGGTCTGATGAAAGGTGTCATGTACCTGCTGGGTAGACAACTGCTCAGGACTTTATACACATCCTATGCTCTCATGGTGTATCTGAAGGCTGGCAAGGGGCAACAAGCCCTTCTGAAGCATGGAAAAAGCAGGGGATCCCATGACAGCCAAGAAGAACCAGGCCTGCCCACTCCCAACCATTGCTGCTTCCCTACTGACTGCCACCACCTTAGGCAGTGCTTCTAATAGGACAGCCCACCACTGCCACATCCCAATTTCAGAGTGCCATCTACCTCTGTTTCTCCCACCAGATGGAACTTCATTGTTCCATGCAATGTCTTGGCTTCTGGGGACCCCTGTGATTCTCCAGACCCCAGCTTGCAGAACCAAGAGCTTGGGCCTCTGAGCTGTGGTCCACATGGTCTTATTCCTTCATTGGGGTGCCTGTGGGTGGCTCACCACCCTTTCTTCTCTCCTCTGCACCCCAGACTCCACTCCCCACTGTAACCTCTGTGCCTTCTCTCTTCTGAACAGAAAAGCTGCTGAAATTGTTTTCTTTGGCTAGTCAGACTGCTCCTTGGAAGAGGGGTGGAAAGGACATCCTCATCTCTTTCTGAGCCAGAACTAGTTAATGTTTCCTGAATGAGTTGGACACAGAAAAAAAAAAAAAAAGTGTCCTCATCACACTGTCTAGGACGCAAGCTCCTTATGTCTGAGTTTGGGGTTTCTCTTTTTTGGGTCACTCAGCATGTGACCTGGAGGTTATCCCTAAAAATTCCTGATCCAGATGACTCCTAGCTCTTCCCAGGCTGTCCCAGCTAATATTCAGAGAAAAGTTTTAGGAATGTACAAAGAAATCCCTGTACCTTGCACCCATATCCCCTGAGGTGAACATTTTAATTCACTTGCTCTGTCACTCACTGTTTCTCAAACACCCAATTACTTTTTTTCCTCAAAATATTTGAGAGTAATAATTCTCTTTCAGCATGTATTTCCTAAAAATAAGGATAGACTCTTACATAAACAAAGTACAATGATCAAAATCAATACTAAGACAGCACTATTAGCTAATCTAACCTATTGATCTTATTTACATTTTGCCAAAGATTGTACTAATTAATATCCCTGACAGGCAACAAACCAACAAAAAAATTGTAGCCAAGGATCCAATCCAGGATCACAAGTTGCAGATGGTTGTCGTATCTCTTTAGATGAGTACAAGTCATTTATTTTATAGTCTGTTATCCAGTTTGGGTTTGTCTGATGTTCCCTGATGATTAGAGTCAGGTTATGCATTTCCAATAAGTGGTGCAGTGTCCTCAGTGCATCAGAACAGGGGTCCTCGGTAGCTTTGTTAGATTCTTTTTTTTTTTTTTAATATTTATTTATTTACTTTAGTTGTACACAATGCAATGCATTTTTATGTTTACATGGTGCTTAGGATCAAACCTGGGCCGCGTACGTGCGAGGCGAGCGCTCTGCCGCTGAGCCACAACCCCAGTCCCCTTTGTTAGATTCTTAAGTGATCATTTTGATCACCTGGGTAGGGTGGTGGTGGTCAGTTTTCTCCACTAAAATAACTAGCTTTCCCTTGATCTCTTGTAACTATCTTGTGAGAGATACTTGAAAAACTATGTAAATGCTGTTTCTCACCTGCCTTTACCCACTATTTTCACTCACCCCCCAAGGTGAGTGAGCTCATGGACAACCTTGAATGGTAATCTTTTTTTTTTTTTTTTTTGGTATCGGGGATTGAACTCAGGGGCACTCGACCACTGGGCCACATCCCCAGCCCCTTTTTTGTATTTTATTAGAGACAGGGTCTCACAGAGTTGCTAAGTGCCTCGCCATTGCTGAGGCTGGCTTTGAACTCGTGATCCTTTGTGCCTCAGCCTCCCAAGTGCTGGGATTACAGGCATGCGCCACCGTGCCCAGCTTGAATGGTAATCTTGGTGTTTAAACCTTGAAGAGCAGTGGGTCCCAGTGGGAAGAATCCTGTATAGAATGCATAGCTTCCTCGGTGCTCCATCAGAGGCCTAGGTTCACAGCCTTGCCCTGCAGATAAGAGTCACTTCAGAATGAGAGGACTAATCACAGTGTGTCACCCATCATTATATTCTTCCCTTGACTCTTGGTAGAAGACACTTGCTGCCTTGCCCTGTGTGATGATTGGGCACATTCCATTTAAATCCTTAGTCTTCTCCTGGGCCCCTCCCTATTATCTTCCACTAGCCTAGCACTAGGAGGGAGGCTGGGAAAGGAGATAGTTCACTTTTGTGTCTCCAGGGTCTTCAGCTGAGGCTGAAACTACAAACACTGACCAACATAGAACAGCATGTGAACCAGGGCCCATTGAAGGGGTCTCCACTTTGGGGACAATAGGAGAACAGAAAATAGGTGCTCAGTTTGAGGTACAGTCCTCTGGAGTAGATGGACCTTGGACTCTGGCTTAAGACTTTGAATGGTTAGCAATCTGGAGTAGCATGAGGATCTGTGCCCATAAGCCAAATCTCAGGGCCCCAACAGGCCCTGCCTCCAATGCCCATCTTCCAGGAGCTCCCAGAGTAGCAGAAGACCAGAACCACCCAAGTTTCTTTTGATTCCTATTCTGAATTGGGGCAAAGGTGGGACAGAAGGACCTTGCCAAGGATATGCCAGGCATGGGTACTTCAGAAGGGGCTCATGAACAGCATCCCCGCAACCTTAATTCTTCTCGTGCAGTCAGCTAACATTGTCGAGCAGCTATTCTGTGCCAGGCAGTGACATTAATGCTCAAGCAGTTCTTGATTAAAGGGATGGGTGCCTTGAGCTCAGAGTGCTAACACAAGTTTCTCCACTATGGTCACAGCACACAGGGCAAGGCAGCAAGTGTCTTCTACCCAGAGTCAAGGGCAGAATAAAATGGTGGGTGAAGCACTGTGCTTACTCCTTTCATTATAGAGCAACTCTCATCTACAGCATGAGGCTGTGAGCACCCACATGGTATCCCTCCTCTGCCCTCTCTCTTCACTGCCCCCTTCCAGCATTTGGCAGAGAGCTCTAGGTGCACTGGAGTTGGGCCAAGTCCTTCAGAGTCAAGACAGCTGCTCACTTTGCAGAGGAGGAAACCAAGTTTCCAGGACAGGCTTGACCCTGATCTCTGTCCTGCACTTAGGCTGTGTGCTTTTGTTTGGGGCTTGAAAATGCAACAGGGGCTTCTGAGACACAAGTCATGCACGTGCCCTCAATAGGGAGCCTCTTCCAAGGTAATATAGTGATTCTGAACTCAGGATCTGCCATCAGGAAGACCTGGGCTCAACTCCCAGCTCTGCTGCTCACCATGGGACTTCTGCACTCCATTTCAGTTCATCTGCACCACGGGGCCCCAGGGTGTCAGGAAGAAAACTGGGACGGTTGGTGATGATTGATCAGTTAGTGGACTGGTTTTAAACAAGCCCTGTACTTTCCCCAACAAAGTCCCTGCCCAGCTTTGACATCCTGCATTTCTGCAGACAGTCTAGGATCCTTTGTTCCTCCACATCCTCCACCTTGAGGTCCACTTACCACCTGCCTGCTCACCCTCCAACACTTGGCCCAGGTGTCTTGTCTTCCCCAGTTGCTTACCCTCCTTTGGGCTGCCTGGGCTCCCGCACATTCTGCCATTCCACCCTGCAATGAATTGTCTTTTGTTTTGTCAAGAATCTCATATGGGACAATGGGTACAGCTGATTTTTTTCCCCCTAGCTCCATTACTTTCTTGCAGTGTGATTTGGGGCAAGTTACCTACCTTGTCCAACCTGATTTTTCATTGGCAAAAGGAAGTTGACGGCAGAACCTTGTGATTACTTCCAGTATTAGGGATGACACCATAACATACTTTGTACTGTGCTCAGAAGGTGACTATTTGTGTGCTGTCTTCATCTCTTCACGTCTAATCCTTAGCACAGTGCTGGCATTTGGTACATACACCATAAATATTGGTTGAGCAAGTTAGGGAACAAATGCACTCCCCCATCCCAAGGCAATTTTCATTTTAAAATAAAAAACTAAAATAAAACAAAACCCAAATGATGGGATCCAAGGTTCTGAGCAGGACTAGCGTAAAGGGAGAAGTTGGGCAGGTATATTGGGTCTGCCCAGTGGTCCTTATGTCCATTACATGGGCTGCCAGGAGCCCACATCTTGCCTGTCCAGAGTGAAAATGACTCAGAATGGCCTTGCTTGTGAGGCCCCTCTCTAGTCTCCAAGAAGAAAGCAGGGAATTGAAGGGAGACCCGATTCGCAGCTCTGGTCCCCTGATTTCCTGCCACCCTGATGACCATGGCCCCCAGAGTTTGGCCCCAGGAAGAGGGAAGGCAGAGAGGCGATGACAAAGGTGAGTCACTTTGGAGACCCTGAAGATAAGAAGCATGTTCACATCTCAATCAGAGATGGTTAACATGACCTTTTTATCCTAAGTTATGGAGAACCAGTCTGCCTTGATTTTAATAATTTGCTCAGGCTTTTCTCCAGATTTCAATATCCTGGAAAATAAAGCTGTCATAGCCCAAAAGGCTTTCAGATTTCAGGCAGCTGAGAAAATGTTAGGAAATATTACATTTGTTTCAATTTAATTTCCTTTCCTTGTTAATAAGAAAAACTAATTGGGTATTTGGGATTTTTTTCTCACCCTAAACAAACACTGGCCCTTTTGTCCCTTCCACCAGCAGGTACAATCAGGGAAGAGAAATTGTGCACCTACTAACAACTTGTTTAGTAACTTTTGGCTCAGATAATCAGAGAAGGGAAATAGGTTGGCATCCCAGGCAACACGATACTGCCATTTCTTAAGAGAAAAATGGGGGAATGTTAAGGAAAAAAGGTAGTGAGAAGAGGAGAGATGGGAGACACGAAATAAGGGTTGGAGGGGTGCAATTGTGCACAGCATGTATAACCAAGGGGGAATTTACAGCCCAAAGTGAAACATGAGGTAGAGACCAGCAGCACAGTCACATAGACAGACCTGGGTTTCAACTCTGAGCAATCTTATCAAGGGACCTAACCTCGCTGAGCCATCATTTTCTCAGGGATGTAATAAGTCTACATCATAGACTTATTGTGAGAATTAGATGAGATTCTAACTAGTGTCTCTTTTTTAACATTTACTTTTTAGTTTTAGGTGGACACATATCTTTATTTTTATGTGATGCTAAGGATCGAACCCAGTGCCTCATGCATGCTAGGCAAGCACTCCTAATTAGTGACTCTTAACACTGTCTAGCTCAGAGAAAACACCAGCAAGCAACAGCTATGCCCATGCCTCCGAGTAGAGCCACAATGGTGTGACAGAGAGCCCCCAAGCCTCTCTGTTAGGTGTCCATGCTTAACTGCTGCGTAACTCTGCATTTTTGCACTTTAATGAGGATGGAACTGAATTCCTGCCACCAACACACCCCACATCCCTACATTTAAAGACCAGGAAAACTGGGAATGTTGGTTGCCTGTAGGGACAGGAATGGGTGACTGGATTCAGGTATGGGAATACTTCATTGTATCCTTTTTCTTACTTTTTAAATATGCGAATACATTGCCTATTCAAAAAGTTAGGTAAAAATTTTAAGTGCAAGGACCAAATTAGTAGGAAGCCTGAGGCCATGTGAATCAGAAGGAAGATGCTAAAGACAGCAGCAGCCACAGCAACATTGGGAATTCGCTTGGGAAAAAGAAAGGGCAAAGAGGGCAGAAGTGGCATGGGATCATCAGCTAATTGGGGTCCATGGAAAAGAGCAGGGAGATTCAGAGGCATGCATACCTCAACATGACAGGAATCCTCCAGGAGTGGCATGGGATGACTGGACTTCACAGAAAAATGAGCTAAGTGTCCTGGTGTCAAGTTCAAGCTGCTTCAGTTAGGATTTGCATTGTCATTGGAGTGTAGGGAAAGGGAAGAGGAGAGGCTCACAGCCTGAACCATCCATTTTGAGTACCTGTGCTATAAAAAGAAATTCCCACAGAGTCCTTGTGGGTGGGGTGGAGCTGGTTGTGGCTGTGTCTCATTTACTTCTCAGCACTTTGGGGATGGCATTATCCCTTTTGAGATATAAGGAAATTGAGGTTTAGAGAAGTTAAACAACTTGTCCAGAATGATGCAGAAGGTATTGGAAAGAACAATGGTTTGAGTCTTGGTCTAGAGTCAAAGCCCATGCCTTTTTAGTCTGAGACACTAGCCTCCCCACAGCCTCTCCTAATCTAGACCTCTTAAAGGTAGAAGCAGTGGTGCAGATGTTCATAGTTCCCTGAGGAGGTGAACAGTTAGACTGGCAGGAGGAAGAAGCTGGGGTGAAAAGGAGGGGCCTGGGAGCTGGTGTTGGCTCTAGCACTAGGCTGGCCTCAAGGCAGCCAAAGTATTGAGGACCTGAGACTGGGGTAATGGGGGGACAGGTAGCCAAAGGGAGGGTTTGAAGTGAGGATGGCTTAGGGAAACAAGCAAGGTCAGTAGAGAGAGGAGGTTAGCAAGGCGATTATACTTGTATACTCTCATGGGGAGGGGGTGTTGATTACACACTTATTCCAAATGTAACATTAGTACCACTAAAAAGTCATTTTTGGAACATGCCTTCAGTCATCTGTAATTTGTCCATACAGGCAGTGAATCACCATTGATCCAGATGTGACTGAGGAAAGTTAATTGTCTATTAAAGGCAATACATCAATAGCAGCTAATAATTTTTGCTGGAGGATAGACTCCATTTTGGAAAATAGCCAAGTGACATTCACAGCCAAGTCTGAGGCTCTTGTCCCTGAGCTCACTGCACACATGTCCCTTCATCTACCTTACAGGTAGACGGGATGGTCTCAGCCTGGTGTAATTTGAACATGGTCCCTGAAGTCCTTGTGCCCTGAAAATCTGCAGATTTGCCCATACTAGCAACAGCAGCTCTGGAAGATAGAGGCTGGGGAAGTTTGGGCCAATGGGGAAGCAATGGCATGTCCATGTCCCATGCTATTTGGTGCTATGTATGAGGGGCAGGGTCCTGTGCAGAATGAGACAGAAGTCAGATCTCAAGAGTACCCCAGAAGGGTATTTCAGCCTTTAAATGAAAGGTCTCAACAAACATATTCAAGTTAACATCAAAAAGAGAAGGGAGGGGAGAGGGGGGAGAGAAGAAAATAGTGGGGGATAAATTATGACACAAGGGATAGAGGCAGCACTACAAGGACTTTGGAAGTGCTGCTGGAATAGGTCCAGTCACCCTGAGTCACCAGGAGGCAGGCCCAACCCAGAAAAAGGCTGTGGAGAGGCCACATTGGCTAGACTCCCCCAGCCATTAGATCTCAATACAAGAATCACTGAAGGGAAACTGAGGCACCTACCAATGAAACAACTATTATCTGGCATATGCGTCAAACTAATTTATGAGCTGAAGGGTGCTAAAGCTAAGGGGTGGGCAGGGCACATGAGAGTTCATTATGCAGGTATTTTTACTATGGACTATTATGCTTAAAATAACAAATTTGTAATTTTAAGTAAAAGGTCTCTTACAAATGGGAGAGCTATGAAGGAGCCACATGCCCAGTAGAGGAACGTAAACCCAAGAATTTGGAATCAGTGAGAATTTGCCTTAGGTTTTCTTGACACTGCAGGCCAGGAGCTCCTAACCTGGGAATGATGGAGGAACATCCAGGATCCTCACTTCCTATAATCGTGTGCCAACTGACCAGAGAGTTTTCATGGAATTGGTGACATCCTACACCCCTGACCTCTGACCAAGAAGTTAATAGAGTGCATTCTTTTAACTTGTTGAGAATTGTTGAGGTTATCATCATCTGGCAGATTCAGTGACTTTCAGCTATAAATATCCAACAGAAACCATGGTTTGGGATAGGTTGAGGCTCAAAACCTATAGACACCCCCTGCCCCTTGTTCCCCAGAGAATTCCTTAGGAAACACCTTTCTGTTCCTTGCTAGTGTAACAGCCAGTCTGACATCCAGCCCCTGCCAGCTGGTTCTTCCAAGAAGTCCAGCTTTCCAGAAAGGGCAGAGCAGGCTGACACCTGTGCTCACAGCCTGGTGGGCACAGAAGGGGGATCAATTTGGGGGACAGTGCCTGTGTCTCGAAACCATCTCCATATAGAAGACAAGGCTTTGGCTGATACATGAAGGTCTCTTCTCTACAAGCTGACCCTCGCAAGTCAGAAACGTGGAACTGGTCTCCTGGCACTGGGAGGAGAGATGGGAGGTGGGGGAACATAGGGTCCAGGTATTGTTCTGCAGGCGGGGCTCTGAGGTCTGCCCACCACCACCCCAGTTCAGAGGAGACAGGTGAGGGGGCCTGAGTCCATGCCTGCACTCTCCAAGGAGGAGGACCCAGATAGACAAAGACCCTGGTCTCCCAGGGCTGTCTTCCCTCCCCTAAGCATCCAAAGCCACACAGCTCCCTACCCCTCATCCTGGAAAGTGGTGGAGACCCTTGAAAGAAATCTTCTCATTCCTCTACCAGCCTGCAGGGCAGAGGGGTGGAGTGCCAGGGACAGGGAAAGAAAAAGGTCTGTCCCAGGAATGGCCCTGGTAAAGGCATGTGGCTGGTGTACCTCTGTCCAGGCTCTCCTCAGGAGACCTGCCCCTCCTCTTCACTAAGCCCTGTTTCATGTCTTTCTTCCTTTAAAACACCCTTTTCCCCACCCCTGGGTGTTTTGGGTTTAAACATCTCTATGTCTATGTGTGGGGTGGGCAGCACTCCAGGAAGCTCCCCAAGGCAGAGCCCCAGCCTCTCCTTCTACAACCCCCTCCCCAGGACGCTGACCCTGTGGGCATCATGCAGAATCCTCACTTTTCTCCATCCACACAAAGCTTCCATGCAGTGGAAGGTGAAGGACCAAGGGCCAAAAGCTCAGTGGCATCTTTGGGGTTGCACCCTTATCCTCCTTTTATCATTGTCCCTTCTTCCCTCTACCTTCTCTTCCAAGGTGTCATACCACCCTGCCCCCCCACCAAAAAAAAAAAAAAAAAAAAAAAAACTTGGTTTACTGTCAGGTCAGGTGGCCTTGCTTTGCTCCTATCAGCCAGAAAGTTTTATATCTGGGCACTGCAGTCATTTATGCCCAGAGACCCAAAAGAATGGGTTTGTAATGGGGACTTGCAGAAACACATGCCAGTCAAGAGAGACTTTTCTTCAAGTGGAACAGGACCTCCTTTTATTGTACGCATCACCTTGGAGAAGGAGCCCCAAGCTGCTGAGGCTCACAACCAGGGCATGTGTGGCACACAGATTTCAGGAAGAGAAAGTTACTTCCCATGGACAAGTCTGGGGACAGAGAGACATAGCTGGCCAAAATGAGAGGGGCACAGACCAATGAAAAAGAGTCTTTTTTTTTTTTTTTAAACTGTGCTTTATTTAGGGCTAAGCTGGAGAAAGCGTCATCCAATAGTTACAGAAGGTTACAAGGAGTTTTAGGGAGTTGAGTGTGAAAAGAGCAGTTGTACCGAACTGCAGCTGATTTGTTTAGTTTTGTTTTGTTTTTTACAACATCTGGACATCCTAAAAGGAGGAGTCAAGAGAAAGAAAAAGAAAATTAAAAGCATGAAAAATACAACAAACAAAATAGAAAGGAAAGGAAAGGCAGGAGGCCTGAGAGGAACCAGAAATTTGTTCTTCTAAAGGAAAAAAAAAAAGTGGTAGGTCCCAGAGTCCCCTGGTCTCTGGATGAACTGGCCATCAGAGAGGAGTTATGGAGGCAGAATGCCAACGCAAGTCTTCCCAAAGGTGCAAATAAATTATAATAAATATGATATACTTTAAAATATATGTGTTCTTAAATAATTCAGTGTATTTTCTGATTCTGAGTTTTTAAGCAATGTCTTTAACTGCTCTAAAGTCATTTACCAAAGATAAATATCGTGCTTTCATTAAATAGTTTTCCTTGTTTTTTCTCTATCATTACAATTAAAAGTCCTACAAAATATGCAAATTTATTTACAGAAAAACAGAGCCGGCATCATTTAAACATCCCTGTTTTTCAAAATTCCTTGTAAACAGTTTCAGAAATTCTTCAAAGATTGTTTATTTTTCTCTCTCTTTTTTAAGGTTTTTGTGTGTGTGTGTATGTTGCCTAGTTGTTTAAAGATGAAAGTTCCCAGTTCTCCCTTGCCCGGAAAGTCTCTGGAACAAGCAGGGAAGGCGAGTGAAGCGGGAGGTGTCCAGGGCTTGCGGAGAGCGAGCGCGCAGCTCCCGGAGCGAAGCGAGAGGCGCGGGCGGCGGCGGCGGCGGCGGCGGCGGGCGAGGGGCCCTTCCTGGCCGGGTGCGCGGCCTCCACCGCGACGGGCGGGCGGCCGGAGCCCGCAGGTCTGGGAGAGTCCGGCCTGGCCCTCGGGGACAACGGCGTCCGACAGCACTCGCGGGGAGAAGGGATTGATGCTCAGTCTAAACTCTACAAAAAGTACAGTCCTACAACATCTGGGATTTTAGCAGTAACGCTAACTTCTATAGGTTTTTTTTTTTTTCCTTTTTTATTTTTTTTTTATTTTTTGCTTTCCTCTAATTTTTTTCTTCTATTATATAGGTATTTTAAACTTTTCCTTTTTAAAATTCTGTACAACTATTATGATTTTTAAGAGGGGGAAGAGTTAGAAGCATTTACAGACTTTTCACAACAATTACCTTGCCTTGGAAGATCCTTTGTTCCCCTCCTTGTTTCCTCACACTTCACGGTTAATAAGTTTTCATATTTTTGTTGCTTTCCCCAAATATCCACCAATCTGTGCATCTTAACAGCTCCATCCAGACATATAATACAGAAAACCATAGGAAAGTTTCATAGACTTCAATGAGGGTAATCAAAGCGCCTCTCAAAGTATCAAAGAACTATATCTTGCTGTTTTAAAAGCATTGAAGCATTATTTTTTCTTTTTTTTTTTCTTTTTTTTTTTTTTTTTTTTTTTTTTTTTATTTTTTATTACATTTTTCATAGAATCGCTCTAAGCTGTTTCAAGAACAGCCGGGAGGGCAGGAAGGAGGTAGTCCTCCATTCCTCCTCTATTTGACAGAGCTACACATCTGCAATAAAAAGTTTGGTCCTTTGGTCCCTAAATAGCTAAAGGAATGACAGATAGAGATGCTCAGTGGCGGCCTCCCAGCCGCCCCCTGGGGACCAGGCCCCACCGCCACACACTTGCCCCTGCCTGCCTCAGGCGCCCATGGGCTGGAAAAGCCCCAGGATCGGTAAGCAGCAGCATCTTCTCCCAGTGCCCAGCCCTTCAGCCTCCCAGTCTGGTCTCATGTTATTTTGTTTTAAAGTTGCCTTTTTAATGTGTGTGTATGTTTTTCCTCATTTTTCTTCATTGTCGTCTTCTTTATGTCATGTATATTTTTCCCCCAAACACGTTCCCTCTGAACTCCATAGACGTTATACTTTCCTTGAAGAAATGTTACAGTCACAGAGTGTCTGGAGTCTTCAGCTTGATTGATATTGGCTGATATGTCAAAGGTGTCATCCAACAGTTCTCATTTATAAATAGAGAGAGAGAGAGGTTTGTTTTTTAATGTAGCCCGTTCAGCATCCTGCCCTAAAATGAAGAAAATCGGGGCTGATTAAGCCAAGAGGGAAAACACAAAATGCATCCAAACACCAATAGGAACCTGCCTTGGGGTAGGATGGGAGCTCTGGGGGATGGCAGGAGGGAAGGAAGAGAGACCAGTATGAGAATTAGTCATGATCATGATACAGTCAAAAGAAATTTGCTCTTCTATTCAGAGTAAGAAACCACTGGGCGGTCTAGTGGCGATGGTAGTAGCTGAGGTTTAGTTGTGGGGAGAGAGTTCTGGATTTGGGTTCCTTTAGAGTTCTGGATTGAGGGATGGCTATATCTAAGGGAAGAATTTGGGACGGTGGGATGTGAATTCATAATTAAACTTGTCCCTGAGGGATCCAGCCCAGATACAATATGTATACAGAAGCCTAGCAAACCAGAAAACAAGAATCAAACAACCTAGCCCACTCCTCCCCAGCTTGAGGAAAAGAAGGAAGACAGAGCCAAGACTCAAATTTTGCAAAATCCTTGCCCAGTTTCCAGCCAACCACTTCTTTCCCCAGATCAGTAACTATTTGCGAGGCTGCGTATATATATATGTATATCTGGATATATGTGTAGAATATATTCACCTGCACATATGTGGACATACATGGGTATGTGTGTATGTATATGCATATATACACACATACATAATACTTTTCTCATACATGCCAGGGAATTTAGAGGAAATTCAGAACTTCCAGGGAATGGATGGGAGAACCTAAAAAAAGGTCAGAACAGATTTAATTATAAAACTTAAGTAAATTAACTTAGACAGTTCTTGATTTTGTTTCAAATGGTGGCTTTTTGGTGTTTTTCTTTTAGGAAAAAAAATCATGATCTGACTAGAATCAGAAGGCGAATGCTTAATTGTTGTGAATTAACAAATGAGACTCATCTCCATTCTAGCAAGCAGCTTCCACTTATACATGGGGGTGACTGGTTACATCAAGAAAGTTAGAACTGCAAAGCCCCCAGTCCAGGGGACAACGTCATGCGTATATCAATCCATGCTGGCAGGTTTTTCACACTGTTGATTCAACAAACAGCAAACCGTACACAGCAGTCTAAACAATTACAACACCAAATAAAATAATAATAAAATTAAAAAACACTTGTCAAGGACCCTTTTTCAGTTGTAAACAAAAAGGTGCATTTTGCTTTTGTCAGTACTGTTTCTTCCAAACCAACCAAAAAAGCCCTCCCAAGCCCCCAGTCCCCCCCTCCCCTCCCCACGTTGAATTTAGCAGAAGTAGCTACAATACAAACCTTATAATCGTTACTGGGCTCTCTCTCAGAGGCCTCTGGCTTTGTACTCTAGTTTTTTTTGTTTTGTTTTGTTTTGTTTTAATAATTTTTAAAAATCATTTTGTTACTATAGATATTAAATATTTTGGTTTGGGTTTTGGTTTTTCCTTTTGAGGTGAGATTTAAAATAGCCTAACTGGAAAAAGACCAGACCTAGGAAAGTGTCAATTGAAAAAGGCCCCCAAATTTCTAGAAAAAAATAAAATCACAATATTTTCAAGTGCAAGTAAATCAACCACGCATAGATATTTTTAAGATGTTTTCCTTATTTTTAAGAAAAAAAAATAATGATTTGCATAGTTAAATGATCCCATCTTTGATAATTCAGGAATTCATCTTTATTTTTACTAAATTTTTTCTTTAGTTTTTTTTTTTTTCTCTATGTGACATCTAGAGAAGCATAAAAAAAAACGCTGAACAAGAAAAACCAAACAACAGAAAGTAAAACCACTGCAAGCACCAAGAACGAAACAAAAATGAGCACAGCAAAAAAGATCGTGGCAGCACAAAAGTCAAGAAAATGCACGTGTGATCATGACTGGCCAATCATCCACGGATACGACATCCAAGAAAAACGCTCCAATCACAGCACCTCCACGAAACTTGACGGCAATTGTCATGCAACCGATTCTTAGCCTTGTTACATGACGCCATCATGTCACACTGTGAACTTTGAGTTGATTTGAACTTACGGATGGGGGACTTTTCTCCACTCTCATGTGATTACGTGAACTTTATTCCTAGCTCAGCGCGAGACTGTGGTGGATTTGACTGGCCCTGGTTGGGTTGTTGGAATTTGATTGAATGACAAAAGAAGAAAAGATTTATATATATATATTTATATATGGAGAGAGAGAGAGAAAGAGAGAGAGGGGGGAGAGAGAGAGGACGGAGAGTGTGGGCAGGGAGGGAAGAGGAGGGGCAGGTGGGGTAGGGTCGGGAGTGTGGGGGGTCGGGAAAGTTGGGTTGAGGGTGAAGAAGGACAAGGAAGAAGTTAAAACAAAATCAAAAGGAAAAATATTTATACAGCACCAGACCACAGCATCAATCTAAAAGCTCTGATGGGAGAACAGCAATCAAATCATAAGGGAACTGAAAAGAACTCAAAGGATGGAGGAAGCCCGCAGACGGACAACATGGGCACAGCAACGCACACATACATACACGCACACAGCTGTTTATGCAGACACATGATACACTGTGAACAGCAGCAGAACCTCACACAGGGCCACTAAGGGCATCCATCATGCGTTGGGAAGAGGAAGAGGCACGGGCAGTTCGGCAAGAGGGCCAGGAAAAAATAAAACAGCCCCTCAAACCACCGTGGCCAGCAAGCAGATCTCAGGGAGCAAGTTCTCTGCTTTTAACACCCTTGATTTTTCTCCCCCAGATGCTAAGCTCTCCTTGCCTCCCCGGCTTTCTGTGGCTCCAGCCTGAGGACCAGCAGTGGGAGCCAGTCGGGTTGGCCCTGATTGGCAGGGCAGGGCAGAGCTGGTTAAGGCAAGTGCCACCAGGAGACATTTGGCCACCATAGTATGGTATACACCGTATTATGAGCAGCAGCTCAGCCCTCCAGCCTGTGGATCCCACCTTGGCCTCCATCCTAAGAAAGGGGTCTCTAGGTGGCATAAGCACCCAAAAGAGAGTTTTGATCCCCTCCCCTCCACTTTGCTCACACCTTTTTTCCTCAGAACTTTTGGGAAATTACTTCATTCTGAGATTTAGAGTAAATTACACTCATGTTCTTGGAATTCTATAAACAGGCCTTGGGGGGGGGGGGCTACAATTTCATGTTATGGTTACCTCACACCCTTTGATTTGTTCCCAAGGTGGCCTAACTGAGGCTGCTTCAGGGTGTGTGAAGCCCTTCGAAGGTTCTGTAGCTTTGACCCATAAAAGAGTCACATAGAAGGCTGCAGGTACACTGTACAGTGGCCCATCAGAGAGGGCAGCACAGTGACCCTGCATCACCAGCCCTTGCTGCTCTCACTTTGGCTCTGTTGAGCCCCATCCACCCCACTCCTCTTCCCCTTTGCTCCTCCACCCACCACCAGTGGCTTTCTAGCCCACCTCCTCTCTCTAGCTGGCCAGGTCTGACCTATTTTCTCTCCTGGTGGAGCCCTAATGGTTGAGAAATGAGCTCCCCTCTATCAGACAAATAAGATTACTCTGATAGAGGGCTCTTATTTGTCTGATGGCTTTGAGTTGCCATCTCCCTCATTCACCAATTCATGAGCCTTTGCCCCCCACTCTAGGATTTGGGGTCCCCAATTCCAACCTCATGGTTACTCATGAACTTTTTTCCTCATTCTCTGCTCTCCTGTGTACTCAGGCCTGTGCCAAAGCCTATGTGCCTTGAATTTATTAGCAGGGTTCCCAATCTACCAGGCCTCTACATGCAGCAGACTTCCACTTTCAGTTTTTTGTTCCATTAGGGAGAGTGGGAAGAGACCCTGGGATCTTACAATGTCACAGTAGATAAGCTGTGCAGTAGCTAAGCAGTGATTCTACTTTGAGCCCAAGCCCAGCCTCCAGCTCAGCCATCACAGAATCACTCCCCAGTCTCCCTCCACAGACCCCTGACCTGTCTGCCCACCCAAGCTGAGCTCTGTTCTTCCAATATCAAAGACAAAGGCCTATCACATACCCATCAAGTCCTGAAATGCCACTCTCCTCTGCACCTCCACCCCCTCCCAAAAGCTCTTAGATCCACCCAGTATGCCCAGTTGGCAGGTTCCTTCGGTATGAGAGAAGAGGCCTAATGAACTAAAAAATGTATTGCCATCAGGTGTCAGCTACAGCAACTGCACCTAAGGGACACTCTGGGGACTCTCCTCCTTGCCCTCCATACCAGTCCTGGGTGCCTCACAGGTATTCACGCCTTCCCTGTGCTTGCTCCTTTTCCCTCTCCCAGTTACCTCTCAGTGCCAGGCACCATCCTGAGCACTGGAACTGAAGTCTCAGAGCCCAGTGTAGGGAACTTTCTTAAACACATCCTCATCTCTCATACACACTCATCCCCAGACTCCGTGCAGCATTCAGCCTCCGATGGGCTTCCCCAGCATGTGTACAGCAAGCTACTCACTTCCTCTGCCTGGAGGGGCAACCCTTCCCAGCCACTCTCTGGGGTGCCCCATAGAGCACAGCTCTGGAGGTGGCAGCAGGATCGCTGACCAGCATGGGGAAGCTTATATCAGGTCTAGGAAGTTCCAATTAATTAACCTGGCTGAGGAAATGATGGCCTGGCCCAATTCAGATGTCAGGTCTTAAAACAGCTGGGTTCTAGCCAGAGAGGGCCCAGGCCCAAAGCTACAGCTTTGCCCTGCACAGGTCAGAGAGGGGCACCTGCACCAGCACCTGCAAAGCTCATTCCAGACACTGTGCAAAAGCACCCTCTCGGTCAAAGCCCAGGACCCCCATGGAGTCAGACACACGGCTTGATGCCTTCTCCAACCCACAAAACCTCAGTACTAAGAGTCTGAGAACAGTCCTGCTGTTAAGGCTCAGTGTGTACTAGCTAACTTGGTGGCAGGAAGGGATTCAGGGGACAATCTTTGAGCTGGGCAGAGCCTTGGTGGGAGTGTTCCACCTGCTGGCTGTGAACCTGCCACACTGACATTATTACCTACTCTTCTTGCCTTTGTTTCCTTCCTTAGTTTCCTAGTAAGATTTCCAGAGGAACTCCCATCTTAACACAAGACAATGCTTCAGCCCCTATAACCTAATATCAACAGCAGCTGAAGTGATCCTGCCAAAATGCAAGTTAACCACCTCACTCTTCTACCAGAACTCTCCAATGCTCCCTCCCATCTCAGAGAATACCAAAGTTCATATAATGGTCTGCAGGCCCCAAGTGGGCAGTCTTTCTTACCCATGACTCTCTCGCCATTTTCTTGGCCCAAGCTCCTAAGCTCCCCTCTGCCTACCTCAGTCCCCTGCTGCTCCTTGGCCACACTGCCCCGGCCTCACCTTGGGACTTACATACTGGATGTTCTCAGAGAATGCCTGCACCCAAAGTCTACACCTTTGCCCTAATGTTACCCTTGCAATGAAGCTGGCCCTGGGTACCTTGACTACATGATTTAACTGTAGTTAACAATTCTGTCATACTAGATAATATATTGTGGGTGCTCTCCTTCTCAATCTTGGTCACCACTGCATCCCAAGAACCTAACAGTTCCTGAAGCACCATACTGCTGAATAGATGGGAGAACAGGATGTGGGAAGTATCCAAAATCAGTAGAACCCAAAGGTGACCTCCATTTCTGGTCTGTGAATAAGCTGAGGACTGCAGTAGCAAACAGCACTGAGGAAACTGGCTGAGTTGACTTTTGATGGCCTGGGACATCTCCCCTCATGCCCTTCTCAGGAAGGTGCTTTTCCCAGAACATTTGGCCTGAAAAGGGAGTGGCTGACTGCCCCCAGATGCTAAGCAGGGCCCAGCCTGAGCAGAGGAGGTGACAACTCATGACCCCAAGTAACAGGGTAAGGGACCTCAGTGCTGTGCTATCAACCCCAGATTTTGGTCCATTCTGTTTTGTTTCCTGGTAAAGTTCCCTTTAAAAAATCCTGCCCCTTCTCTCCTAACTGAGCTATGGGCAACTGGAGAGATGAGGGGTCAAGTGTCTAAAGGCTGCTGGGGAGAGGAGAGCCAGGAAGTCTGGGAGAAGGCCTCAACCTGTGGCTGCAGCTCTTTGCAAGACCCGTGTCTGCCATCTGCCCACCCCAGGGTCTCTGGCAAAAAGAGCTGCCAGTGTAGACCTTGTATACCTTCCCAGATGACTCTTTCGCTCCTGCCCCTCTTGGCCCCACAGCAGGGAACGACCTTGCCCATTTCTGCCAGGATGATCATAGCTCTGCTCCTGTCCTGTGGGCCCTGGGCAAGGAGCAAGTTGAGCCAGGCGCATCGGGTCCAAGGCACAAATGAGGGTCAGGCCCACAGAGGCCCAAGAAGACGGCGGGTCCGTCTGATACCCCTTCCCAAACCTCCCGTTCCCACACCCCGGCCGAGCCCGGTTACCTGTGCGAGTCCTGGTCTCCCCCGGGGGACGCTCCCGCCGGCGCTCAGTACGGGCGATTGGCGTCTTTGGGCCGCTTCAGCTGCACCTTGAGCCTCTTCATGCCGATCTGGAAGCCGTTCATGGCCTGAATGGCGGTCTGCGCGCTGGCCGGGTTGTCGAAGCTCACGAAGCCTGGCGAGACACGAGGGACGAGGGCCTGGGTTTCCACGGGGCCGCCGGGGGCCGCTCCCGGCGGGGAGGGGCGGGGGGGAGAGGGAAGAAGGTCGGGCAGGGGCGGGGCGGGGCGGGCGGGGCGGAGCTCGAGGCTCCTCCCCTGGGCCCCGAGGCTCCTCCCCCAGGCCCGCCCCGGCCCCGGCCCCGGCCTGGCCTCAAACCCAGCGGGGCCAAGTGCCCGCGCCCCGCGCCCCCCTCCGCCCGCGTGTGAGGGCCCCTCCCGCGCGGGGCGTTCCAGAGCCCCCGGCTTCGCCCATCTGCGCGGCCCAGCTGGCGCGCCACACTTCGGCTCTGGGCGGCGCCACTCTTGGGGGCGCCCGCTCTCCCACAGGGGCGCCCGCGGCCTAGCGGGGCTCAAGAGGCGCCCGCCCCCCACCCCGGCCGGCCCCGCCACCTCGGCCCTCTCCTTTGGTAAGAGAGGGCGGACACACCTGCGGGTGGAGGAGTTTATTGGACACTGTCCTCCCTGACAGGAGGGGGCCTGGCAGCGGGAGGGCACGGGGTGCCGGCCTGGGGAGAGAGAGGAGTGCGAGGGGGCGGGAGGGGAGGCACCTCGGAGAAAGCTTCTCCGCCGCCGTTGCCGGCCGCCCCCCGCGCGAGTACGACCCAGCCGTGGGCCGGGGGCCAGAGGCTAGGTCCTCACAGCCCCTCCGTCCCCACTCCCAGCCCTGCCCCTGCTCGAGGCTGTTTGGCCGGCCGACGCGTTTTAATCCAGAACTACTCTCATTAACCCACCACCACCGGCCCCCAGGGGCTGTCAGCAGCCCCGTCCACGTGTGTAAAATTCCAAGGCCTGGGAGCAGGTGCTCTTTCTCTGACCAAGCATGCGCCAACTGATATGCACCCCACGAACCCGTCATGAGAACTCTAACAACTATAGTAGTAGACATTAATATGATTAGTAAAACAGCATGAGTGAAAGAGTCTTCTTTGTATGGGGACTGCAGAAGTGCATACTACAACCTCACCCCGATGGATGTTCCCAGACACATCAGATTCTGCTGGCTCCCAGTCCTAAACAAGCAGTTCCCAGACCCGGATGGGTGGTGTTCCCAATTCAAAAGTCACTTTCAGGAACTTAGAACGTATCTCCTCATGGAGATAGACTTCCCATCAGCATTTCCCAAACTGAGCCTTGAGAAAGGGCTCCTGTGGTCAGTAGGTTTATAGCCAGGACCCTCCGGGCCAGTTCAAGGAATATTAAATAAAAACATCCCCTCTCACCCCAAGTTCTCCATTAAATAAACCTCTATAGCTTTGTTTCATCTAGTATTTCCTTAAATTCATTCCACTTCAGATGACTTTCTCCTATAAAATGTGCTTAGATCCTGCAAAATATGTGAAAACCAGCTTGGTGAGATATATACTGAGGATGTGCCTCAGTTGGGGTGCTCGTCCCCAAATGGCCATTAGATAGGTAAGAGACAGATGCACCACTAGACCCTATGTGAAACAGAAGCTATCTTCTTGGTTAACTGTGGCATCGTAGGTGTGCTTGCACCTTTACTCCAAGAAAGTGACTCCCACCCCACTCCTCCCACATGGTGGCTCTTTTTACCCCAACCCCAGACATTGCCTACATCTGTCTCTTTTCTTTCTCTCATCTCCTTCCTGCTTTGATCAATTTGCTCATTCAGCCACATACTATCAAAGATGGGGTAAGAAGGCCTGTGTGTGCATGTGTCTCACTTGCACACGTGTGGACACATGAGTGCACACACGTGAATGCTGCTATAACTGGTGAGAGCTAGGAACAGAGCAGCAACATCAACATCCATACAAATCTATATACCAAAGTAAATAGGAAAGATTGAAGATTATCCACAGTTGGCAATGAACTTCTACTTCCTGTCATCCTTTCTCCCACTCCTCTCATCCCCTCCTGGCCCATCCCCTGATGACTATAGTCAAGTGCCTAGCAGACCAGAGCAATATTCGGATTTATACTGCTCTCCTTCTGACTAAGGAGAATGGTTACAATTAAAATTTCTGTCCCTGCTAAGACAAAGTAGCTTGACTGTGGGTGACATGCTCTACCCCTTACTCCTCTGCTTGTACACCACTGGCACCAGCTCTACCTTGACACCTAGAATTTGTGGATCTTTTTGAGGGAAAGAAAATGATCAAAGCAGAGAGAAGGGAGAAATATAAAAGGGAATGTGGTGAGGTGTAAAAGAAGAGCTTGCCACCAGGAAGGAAGAGCACAGAAAAAATTCTGGAGGAAGGAAGAAACATAGTTTCCTGAAGAGTTTAGAGGTCTCTGGAATCATTGGAGCTAGGAAAGATTCTGGGTTGAAGGGAACTTTTCTCCCTCACCTAGTTTTGTTAACTGGCTAGTAGTCAGGGTAGGGAGAACCTGCTCATAAACTGGAGACCCCTGTGGACAGAGCTCAGTGCACTCTTCATTCACTTCACAGTCTCCTTTCCCGTAGAGTCCCCTGCCCCATTATCAGCCCACCCACCTCCCAGACACTGTGGAAAGCCTCGCAGGTGGGACACCCTCCTAGCATCTCCCCAGCCCTCCCTCCAACATAGGGACCATTTGTGCAGCACATATCTTCATGAGAGACTCAGGAAGGTTCTGCTTATAAATTCATGCTGATGCTTAGGTAGAATGAGTACAACCTTCAACTTCATTTCAACACAGGACCACATTTGTGGCAAAAATAGCAGAAGAAAAGGGACAGTGACATTTCTGAAGGATCTTTTCTCTGGCCAAGCCCCTGCTATAGACCATCTCATGGAACCCTCTCAGCATCCCTGAGGGTGACTGCAAACATGCCCATTTCATAAATGAGGACACTGCAGTTCAGAGTGTTTGGTGACTTGCCCATGAGTGAGTGCTGGAGTGAGGTCTCACAGGCTGTGTCTTGGGAGAGTGGCAGAAGCCTATGCTGTCGCTGCCACTGCTAGAGTAAGAGAGCCCAAGTGACTTAAGGAAGAGCAGCTGGCTGGGCCAGTGTGGTGGGAGCCTGTCCTTTCTCAAGGCCAGAAGATATTTAGCATGAGAGTTTGAGAAGAAAAGAAAGAGGCAGAATGGAAGCATTCAGAGGATTATTTCTGTGAAAAGCAGAAACAAGTCCTGGTCCTGGAGAGCTTAAGTGAACTACTGGCTTTAGTGGGTACTGCTTGGGGAAGATTCTGAGGAACTGCCTTTGAAAACTCAGGCTATGCCACAGGAACAGTACACATATGCCCAGATGGGATGTGACAGGAGAAAAAGCCTGAATGAACTTACTGATTCCCAGGCTCCTGGCTGTTTTGTTCTCATTTACATAACATTTGGATCCTATTTTGAGAGCAAATATAAATGATTTGCATTTGGTAGTTTTTACATATATCACTATAATTCGTAAGGAGAAATATCTCAGACAACAAGTGGTACACACTGTCTTTCTTTAGCTTTTCATACCCAAAAAGAAATGAGCTACTGGGGCAACTCTATGCCATCAAAGGACCACAGGTTTTCTGTGGCATCTGCCAGAGAGGAGCGGACAGTGGTACAAAGATTTTGGGAAATATGCCCTGAATTCTCAAGTCCTTCCTGGTTCAGGAAAGCCAGTCTCCAGGCTTCAGGATGTTTTTCCACTGTGTATCTCTCCCCTCCACTACCCCCATGCTGTGACCAGGGTTCCCTGGCCAACACAGGCTCCCACTCTCCTTACAGCTCCTGAACCTGGGGGTCTATCTGGAAATTCTGGTAGACTCAGTTCTGGTCCCATGTATGGCTTCCTGGGGACTGTACTACTTAGTCCTCAAGGGCTCATGAATGGATCTGGCCCTGAAAGGATGGGCTGATGAAGGTGGAAGAGGAGGAGGGAGAAGGACCAAAAAGGAGCAGAAGGGAGAGGTGTGGGGACAATGGGGGGATTCCATGAGGAGGTCTGGAGTTTCCTGGTTAGGGCTGTCAGCTTTAGCAGATAAAAACAGGATGCCCAGCTGAGTGGATTTCAGACCAGTGATGAGTACTTTTTTAGTGTGTTATCCCCAATATTACATGGGACCTATCACATGCAATATTTAGGACATATACTAAAAAAGTATTGTCTATGTGAAATTCAGATCTAACAGAGTATCCTGCATTTTATCTATCAGACTCCTGGATCCTTCCAGGTCTTACACCTCCCATCTAACACCCTGCCACCAAGTGAGTTTCATGAAAGCTATAGTTCCATTCTCACACCATCTCCCACGACCTACCACACCAATTGAAGCCTCCTCATCAGAATGGCCAGAGACCTCCCCAGCACAGACTCTCACTCACTGATCTCCCAGAAACCTCTGTGCCTCTTCCTGCCATTCACCCCTTCCCTCCCAACCCCACATCTCTGCCCAGTCTCTCCTTCCTCTGCCTTCCTGATCATTCCCTTGTGTGGTGCCTCGCAGAGCTCACTGTAGCTGAGTGGCTGTGATTTCCATCTGGGCTCAGAGCTTAGGCTTCCTGAGGAAGTGACCAGTCTCCTCTTGGCTCCTCAACAGTTCTCAGCTCTGTTGGCCTTGGGTGGGGTGGGGGGCTCACGGCATGGCAGGTGGGGAGCAAGGAACAGGTAGACAGAGAGGGGGCGGCAGGACGGAGAGGCAGAGAGAGCAGCTAAGGGGCAGGCAGGGTAGGGCCTCATGGGCTGAGTGCCCCAGGGATCACAGGGCTTTGATCCCAGGGCTCAGGATGGCCACTCAGACCATGAGAGGAGAGGAGGGGCCACTGGGAGAATGGATGTCCTGGGCAGGCTCTGCTCACTGCCTCTCCCAGCCCTTCCCAAAGTGGCCCCTCCCTGTTCTCAGGGGATGGCCTTAGGCCTTTTGGCTGGAAGAGGAAACCCATTTCTTGGGCTTAGATGTGGGAGGTGGGAGGCAGGTATAGGTGGGTGGGAAAGCCGAGAAGCAGAAAGAACAGGAGAAGACAGAAAAGGGCTGAGAGATGGAGGCTGGGCCTAGGAGCACCTGGGGGCGATGCGAAGGAGCAGGTGAGGAGCAGTTGGACACCTGTAATTGGTGTGAGCAGCCCTGTCCTAGTGAAGCTAATTGGTTTGTTATCTTTACCCACCAAAGCATTTACTTTGGTTAGTCGCCCGATCCACAAACACTTTCGAGGAGATGACATTACCGAAAGGGAGGAACATCTGCATCAGCTCAGCGTCCCCAAACTCCTGGGGCAGATGGTAGATGAACAGGTTACAGCCCTCGGGCCCTGCGGTGAGGGGAGGGGGTGGGCAGGGAGGAGGGATGGCAGGGTAGGGGAAGAGAAAGACAGAGGAGAGGTGAGCGAGTTAGGCAGCGCAGCAGGGAGGGGTGGGGCAAGGTTAGGAGGGGGGGTTTCATTCAAGATCCAACGGGTCCCCAAAGAATGGGGGTTGCTGAGCCCCAAGTCTGAGCTCTGGTCTCCACTCTGCCCTTGGGCAAGTCTCTGAACCTCTCTGTGCCTCAGTTGCCTTTTCTGCAAAATGGATCAGTGAAGAGGGGTCTGGCAACTCTGGGGCTGGGGTGGGTGGAGTCAATGAGAGAATGGGATGAACATGCCAAAGCCTGGTCAGCTGTGGAGAGAGAGGGCAGGGAGGTTTGGGGACTCCCTCCTGCTCAGCCCCTGCTCTGGTGAGGGTGGAAGGAATGGCCTGGGCAGCGACATTCTGTGCTGGTGAGACATTTTCCCTTCACAGGCCTAGCACAGACTGGCCTGGAAAGCCCATGGGTGGTGGCTAGGTCCAGTCACCTCCCTGACCTGTAGCCACTCCTTCCCATCTGGCCATGGAGGCACAATTGCACTATGCCACACCTCACACTGTCTCCTAGTCTTGAAGGCAGAAAGCAAGGCTTCCCCTGCCTCTTCCAGTGGGTGACACAGGAAAAGCTGCATACCAAAGTGCCATAATTAGCTAGGGCACCCTTGAGCCTCATTCCATGAAAGTTTCTTAATCTCCTCATAGTATTAACAGTCCTGCCAACTTGTGCAGCATGAACATGTGCCAGGCTGTTCTAAGCACTTTCTATATATGTTAATTCACTTCATCCTTAGAGCAACCTTGTGACTTAACTACAATGTCATTACCACTTCACAGATGAGGACACTGAGGCCCAGAGAGGCTAAGTCGCCTGCCAAAGGACAAACAGCTAGTGTGGGAAGTGGAGGCAGGATATGAACCTAGGCCGTGGCCTCCACAATGTGTGTTCTTCTCTCTCTACTTGTCATACAATCTTAACTTCCCAGATTCCCTGAACATTTGGAGGTCTTTGGATTTCTGAAATTTCCAGATAATTGAAGATTTACATAGTTCTTTTTAAATCGTCAAAATGCTTGATTTTAACTCTCTGAAATAGAAATCTTTTCAAGAGTCATGGTCTGTTTCCTGCCATCTTAAATACCATGTGTCACATATCATTTAACCCTTTGAAGTGACTTGTGGTCACATATCATTTAACCCTTTGAAGTGACTTGTGATCATTGCAGTGATGATGTCCAACCTTTGGCTGGTGGAAAGGAGATAGCTGCACTAAGAGCTGTGTAAGAACTGGGGTTCTGATCCGAGCCTGGTGGAAACCTAAGCATGAGCTTAAAAGTGAGGGCTGTAAGGCACCAATGTGGCTGCTACACAGCTTTTACGGACAGAACCAACTGTCCTGGTTCTCTGGGACCAGCAAGGCTGCCAGATAACCAAGTTTTGGGGCAAAGAGCTCACTCTGGATTCTCTCTGTTCCTTCTTTCTCTCCTATCCCCTCCCACTCCCCTCCTTCCTCCTCCATCTACCTCCACCCCGTGGAGGCCCACAGCCTATAGAGAGGACTACCCTGCCCACTGAAGCCACCCAGCTGAGCCACTGACCTCTTTGGTCCCTGGTCCCCACATTCTACCCACCCACCCAGGCACTCTGCCAGAGAACGGCGCATTCAGAACCAGGCGCAGATGTGTTTCCTTGTCTCCCCAAGCTCTGCTGGCCCTCCTCTCCCTGTCCCCTCCCTGTCACCTCCCACCATGCTGTGTTCTCACTGGTGCATGCCATGTGAATGTACCCCATGATGGTGCCCAGGTAGATGGATGCTCCCTTAGGGAAGGAACCATTCTTGGGGCCCAATCTAAGTAACACCTCCTCCAGCACCCATAACTTCTCTTCTCAAGAGCATCTCTGGCCTCTCCCTTTGGGTGTCCCCTGAGTCCATCCTCCATGCTCTAAGGGTTGGGGCTCTTTCTGAGAGGTATTTTCTCCTACCAGGCTGTTCACTCTCTGGAGGTAGGGGCATGTGTCTTCCCCTGTCCGCCTGCCAATGTCCCCTCTGTCCTCCCCTCCTATTCTCATTCTCACTCTCTTAGGCTTCCCTGATGGCTCCACCCCATGCGGACACCCTCCTCAGACTTAGAGCCCTCACTCCAACTTTAAGTTCTGCAAGCTGTTTCTTGAGGAGGTTACATCTGTTCTTCTTAAAGAGAAAAGGAGCTTTCAGAGACAGGGCCACAGGTTCAGTCCCATCTGCATGGTGTGTAGCTGAGTACCCAGGGATGGCTCTCTAGGCCTGGCCTGACTAGGATGACAGGCAGCAGCTTCAGAGCCCCCAGCAGTGAACCTATACCCTCATAGGTCCTTCTGCTTCTTTCATTCAGATTAGAGAGCATCTAGAGGGCAGGACTACTAGGACCTTATAGATCAATCTGGTCTAACCCAGAGAAATGGTGACATGGAGCCTCAGAGACAGAAAGAGACTACTCCTAACTACATTGCAACTCCTGGCAGAACTGCACCTGCAGCCACCACTGAGTGTAGCCTTGCCCCATCTGTGGAGCAGGTGGCCTTGGGGGATTCAGGCATCTGTAGGAGGGCCCTCCCCAACAACCAGTGTATTCTGATATTAAGTGGTGTTCCACAGGGGATGGTGGCCATCCATTGGTGAAGCAGGAGGAATATGCCTTCTTTCTTGTCCAGGCCTCATACAACACCATGGGACCTGGCTTTGGTCTGGCTGCAGCCCACCTTTCTGCCTATCTTCTGGTCCCAGGCTCACCTCATGTTTGGCAGCATCCTTTGCTCCTGTTGACCCTGACTGGAATACCTGCCTCCCTACCTGTATGGACTGAAAACCTCTTCTTCCTTCCAGCCTGCCCCAGAAACCCACACCCAGTGTCACCATCTCACCTGTGTATAAGTGAGGCTCTGTTGGTATCTGGTTTATGTCCTGCCCCACCTCAGCCCCACCCGCCTGGGGGTAGCTTGGCCTGTGCACCATGACCAGGGAGAAAGGGGGACAGCCATGAGAGGGGCTGAAGTGAGGAGCAGCCCACAGGGATCAGGGGGCATGTGTTTCTGAAGCTGCTTAGAGATGGAGAAGGTATGAATTCAAAGATAGATGCACAAGGTGGTACAGAGGGGGATGTTGGGAGAAGGGCAGGATGTGAATGTGGGACCTGAGTTTAAAGCCAGCAGTAGAAGCTTCATGTGTGTTGGGTGAGGGTGGCACTGACCTGCAGTTGCATGTATGTGTGTGTGTGTGTGTGTGTGTGTGTGTGTGTGTGTGTGTAAGACAGGATTCAGAGATTCATGAGCCCACAGGAGAGAGTGACACAGGGAGCTGCCAACAGCCAGAAGCCAGCACAATGACAAAGTGTCAGGGCCTGTGGACATACTTCTCTGCTCTAGGCCTGGGCCAGCCCCTATGGCTCTGACCTTCTTGGTGAAGGCCAAGGGGATGGCAGAGACAAAGCAGGCCCAGGGCCATCGCAGGAAGGCAAGGCTGATGGACCACTCCCACTCCACTTCAGTGATGGGGGCTCTAGGTGTCACTCAGCTGCAGCAGGGCATGACTACTGAGTCTGTACCTCCAGGCATCTGTATCTCAGCTCTCCTAGGACAGAGAGGTCTGATGATGCAGATCTCAGGAGCTGCCAGCCCGTGATCTGGGGTGGCACTCCTCTTGTACAATTTTCGGGTGGTGGGGGTGACAACTTGGTGTAGGAAGGGCTGTGTGCAGATAATTGCTGCACAAAGTTCAGAGGGCAGATTTGAGCAAGTTTGACCTTCGCATCCTTCTAAGAAATGGTCCTTACTGACTTCATTTCTGGTGAAGACACTAAGGGTGTGAGAAGGTTTGTCTGAGGTCTTATGAGGGAAAGGTGGCAGAGCTGGGAATCAAGGGTTTGCTTCAAAGCCCAGGCTCTCAACTATTCAAGCTCTAGGGCCTTCAGGTGGCCTGTCTCACCAAAGGGATTTGGACCAGCAGATGCCCCAGATCCTTCTGTGTAAGCTCTATCCCATGGCTCCAAGATAGTTTGCTGTAGGGGCTATGAGGTGGGCATTGGGAAATCTCTGCCATGTGGGCTGCTGGGACAAACTCAGTGACCTTGCTGCCAGGTGAACCTTCTCATGGGGGAAGAGAAGACAGGACCTTATTAGTGTTCCTGTACCTCAAGTTCATCTATCTGTGGGCAGGCACCCCAGGAAAGGGCTTGTTAACCTACTTTCCTATCTTTCTGCTTACAGAGATCACTAGGCACTGGGATAGGAACACACTAAGTGTCATTATTCAGTCCCTGACACCCAAGCCAGTGGACCTTATAAACCTTGATCTGTTTGCATCAGGGCCTCTGGGTGTGGCTTTCAAGGACCCCCTTCCTCACTGGGCCTGTTAGTAAGGCCTTTGCCTCATCCTGCCTCATCCTGCCTATGAAGTCCTACCTGGGAGCCATACCTTCCTCTCCTGGTCACCCAGGGCACAGGGTCTCCTTTCCAGGATGAACAAGAATGTGAAAAGCATGCACTTCCCTGTCCTTCCCACTGGCCAAATCCTGCATATCAGGGAAGGAGATTCTTGGACTCCACTTCCTGCAGAGCATCACTTTCCTCACTTTCCTGACCACCCTGGTTCCTTCTCAACACCCATAGCTCTCAGGGTTGGTGCTGCCAAAGCTGCCACATAGCCTGAATCTCAGCTCCCAGCTCTGCTGTCAGCTCCCTGGGAATACAGCATTGGGACCTCAGATGAAGATCCCAAGGACAGGTCACTATGTCCTCAGTAAAGCTGGGTGCTTCCTGGGGCAGGGGCAAGGCCACCGCTGAAAAACACATGCCTGATCTCTGCTAGGTTGTTCGCGGGCTGGTTCAGGGCTTGCTAGAGAAGGAGCAACAATTCTCAGGAATTTTTTTTCTTTAAAAACCAAGATGTCAATATGTGAGTTGTGTCATCCCAGTGGCAAATGATAGAGGGGAATGGGAAAGGTGTCGCGTGCATGACCCATCAGCCCTTGGTGCATTCTGTCCAGTCCCCTGCACTGGGCCTGGCCGCCACTCTGGTTTGCAGAGCTGACCACAAGACGTGCGCCTCCATGCCCGGAAAGGAGAGTGCCACATCCCATAGCCCTGCTGCCTTCCCCCCACACACAGACCAGATTGCCTTTCCAACCAAGGCCATAGCCAGAGGCCCAGGTGAGGCCAGAGACACAGGTGAACAATCTCTTTGGGGAGAGGGGCAGGAGGGGATAAGACTCACCTTCTCTCTGTTGCTGGGGAATCATCGGCGGTGGCTGAGGAAAAGCCTGGCTTATCTGACCATAGGCAGCAGGGTAGGCGGCTGCTGGAGGGCCAAAGAGAAGAGGCGAGAGACGACGACAACAGGAGGCAAAGAGACAGACAGGGTGAGAGGCAGGAAAGAGAGAGATTTCAGTGTCAGACAGTAAAGACCAGCCAGCCACCGGGTATGTGTCAGCTCAGTTGCTTCAGAGGAAGCAGCTTTCAGTCTTTGGTACCAGCAAAGAAGCACAGGATGAGGACTAGAGAAGTGTGTGTGTATGGGGGTGTGTACTTGGGGGAATCAGGCAAGTCTATTCTGGATAATGGATAGCCATGGCTGATCTGCCCTCACTCCCTCTCAGAGGGTACTTGTGTAGGAGTTGGGGAGCTGCCAGATGTGTGGACCTCGCCACTAGGGAGCCTACCACAGGGGTAGGCCCCAGGGGCAGAGGGCTGAGTTGGACAAGCCTGCTGTTTTCTATATTCTGTTCAAAAGAATCAGAGGTAGGACAGAAAAGACCAAAATACCCCTCAGCTTGGCCTGGCTCCCTCAGGGACAAGGTCTGACATAGGAGCTAGGAAGGGCTCCAGGGGCAGTAAGAGAGCTTTCTTTCTCTGGACTCCAGAGGAGCAAGACCAGCTTTCCTTAAGTTCTCATCTCATCAGGGAGCCCACTCACCCTCAAGGGAGACAGCACTGGCTCTCCAAAGCCAGCAAACAGGTAACCTGACCAGGTCAGACAACAGGGCACAGGCTGAGTACAGATGACTATGGTGTGTGGCCCTGCCCAGTGTGGGAGAAAGGGAGAAGCTTGGCTGACAGCTGGGTTTGGCTCATTGACCCCAGGCCATCTGCTGGCCTCAGGCTATCTCTTCTCACCAAACACACACTATCTCAGGCTCCATCTCCTCCCAGCAAACTGTCCTGCCTGCTTGGCTGGGAGGAAGCTGGTGGAAGCTGCTTCCTTTCCAGAGTCCCTCCTTCTCTCCAACCCAGGCATCTCTGCTTCCTGGGCCAGTGATTGTGGACTATGCTAGGCAGCACCCCAAGTCTGGCCTGGCCCCCACTGCTGCTGTGCAGTTTGGTGCTCCTGGGCAAAGGTGAGGCCAGAGGCCCAGGGGATCAATCTCTCTGGGGAGAGGGTGTGGGAGGGGCTCTGCAGTACCCTGGCAGTACCACAGGGAAGGGAAATTGGACCCCAAAGACAAGTAAATAACTTCATCTCATCTGGGGTTCTGCCCAACCCACCACTACCAGTGCACCCTGCCATGCCAGGAAAACTGCACTGAATGCTAAGAGGCCTGAGAGAGGGAGGCAGCCCAGATAGGGTGGGGGTGTGGAGTTGGGGGATGGGGGCATCTCTACCAGCACAGCCCTCCCTCCTTCCCCGGAGGATCCTGCCACCCAATCTCCCCACCCCATGCAGGGCCCAGGTCTGGGTTTGGAATAGGGCATTTGTGCCACAGGCGTGGGAAGATGAATGCAGCCAGGGAAAGAGCCGAGGGGACGCGTGGATACTAACGACCTGCATACTGCTGCACTCCCGCGTAGGCCTGCTGCAGGGGGTCCGCGGCGGTGGGGCTCTGTGCTGCTGGGGAGCCAAGGGGCAGAAGTCAGTGGTGCCCACCCAAACTGGCCCCTGCCCCACCATTTCCAGGGACAACATAATGGCTGCATGCTTACTATGGCAGGGCATCTGCGACAGGGGCCCTGAGTGCTGGGCCCTGTTGGAGGTCTCCCTTCCAAGCCCAGAGCCCTTCCTACATTGCCCTCCATGGTTGGGAGAGGCATGATACAGCTGGATTAGGTGTGGCTGAGATAGGGGCTCATGCAGAGGAATGTGAGGATTGGGGAAGAGAGGCCAGAGGAGGGCTTGATCACCAGGGTCGTGGTGGGGATACACATGAGGACCCCACCAGGGCTGTAGGGCTGGAGGCTGTCAGAGGGGTTCATCCTGATTCTCAGCAGAGGTCAGGGGTAGCAAATGAAGAAAAGCCTGGGAGATGTCATCTGGGTGAAAGAAAGGCCACTGGGGGCCTCACCCTGCCACTCTGTCCTCCTGGGCCACCCACTCCAGCTTAGAGGGACCCCTCCCTCATTCTTTTTTTTTTAATCAGTTTATTACATATGCCTCAAATATTTTTATGTTTACAAATTGCATTGGGTTGCATGAAAATTCCTCTCAGCTTCACTAAACTTGTGACAGGCTTCTTCCTGACTGAACACCAGGGTCATGGTGGGGATACACATGAGGACCCCTCCAGGGCTGTAGGGCTGGAGGCTGTCAGAAGGGGTTCATCCTTACTGATTCTCAGCAGAGGTCAGACCTATTTAATCACACTATTCTCTTCAGAAAACATGCATTTCCAATTCACATTTTCCGGGGTTTTTAAAATATTTATATTTTAGTTGTAGTTGGACACAATACCTTTATTTTATTTATTTATTTTTATGTGGTTCTGAGGATTGAACCCAGGGCCACACAGTGCTAGGTGAGCGCTCTACCACTGAGCCACAACCCCAGTGCCCCCTCCCTCATTCTTAAGGAATTTGCACTAGGCATGGAGGTCTCCCACTCTTGGCTTTGGTGGAGACTCTTGCAGCAGGCACTGGCCACACAGGTAAGTTCTGTTCTATGGGCTGGGAGTAGGGTGCTGCCCACAGACACCAAGAAGCCAGAAGGCCAAAGATCTTCCCTAATCTTCTGCCCTGTAACTCTTGTATCCTTGAACTGGAACTTTGGCAATAAATTCGGAGAAGCTGGAATAGGAAAGGCTTGGTTCACCTTGTGGCCTTTGCTGTCTCTTGAGGAGCTGTGTGCAGAAGCTTGAAGCATGGATTGGCAGTGGGCACAACCTTTAGTGACCAAGGCTGGTGATGTCTGACATGAGACTGGGCTGGCATTGGAGGTAGATGGAACAGATGCTCACTTACATGGAGGACCCAGCCCCAGTAGGTTTGGGCAAACAGGGTAACACAGGATGGCATGAAGAGAACCATCTGGGCACATCTGCCTGTCTACTCTGGCCAGCCAAGCTAACTGGCTATGCCAGGTTTTGAAGCCGGTAGACTTGACAGAATTCCCAACTCCCTTTTTGAGCTCTTTTCCTGAGTCTTTCAGTTCAGTGCTATTAGGAAATAGCATTTAGACCTCAGGGGAGCCCAGGCTGGGGCAGAGGCCCCTAGAGACAGTTGGATGGTAGGCTCAATACCCCCTAGGAGTAGCAGAGGAGCTGGCCCACTGGGGCTCTGGTCAGTACTGAAGAACTAAAGAAAGACCATGATACAGGCTTTTTCCTGCCTGGGGCTGTCCCTGACCGAAGCCCTATTCCTACATTTCCTCCATAGAGGAGACTAGAGCAAGAGCTCCCAGCTGCAATGTGCATGGCAGAGTGATCCCATTCTGCCTCCTTCTCCCTCCACCTGTCTCCTCTGCCAGATTCTGAGCTCTCTGGAGGGACAACCACATCTTGCTTGTCCTCTTGGTCTTCTCAGCTTCTCACCCATGTAGTGCCTTGATGCAGATTAGAAAAGCTGCCCCTACCTCAGGGAACATAGTTTGTTGCCCTCATGCAAAATATAACCTGCACAACTTCATGGCAGCCCCTGTCAGAGTGCCAGGAACACAATGAGTGCCCAGCAAATAGAACCATTGGAGAATGAACAGTCTTTAGCATTTATGAGAGTCACCCTTTCATTAAAGGCCACACTGTGTGCTTCTAACAACCTCTCTATGAAGAAGAGGGGAGGATAGAGAAGCTACCTGGGGCTAGGAAGCGAAGAAAACATTCATGAAACCCGTTTCTACTTCTCTGCCTAATGACCCCATTAGTAACTGCCAAAGAGTGAACATTTTGAAGGATCTCGTTCATTACAGTGGCTCCAAACTCCGCATTTAAAGATGGTAAATTAATTTTTTAATGTGCTACTTTTCTCCTTTCCTTTCTTCCATCCCTCCCTCTTGCTCTGTCAGGGAATTGTTTATGGGAGGTGCCAGATTGTTACAAATGGGGGAAAGAAACATTTCCAAGTTCCATGAGGGAAATGGCTCACAGATGCTGGTGGGGGTGGGGAAGGAAATGGCTTCTCTGAATCCAGAGATCCAGATGGGCTTGGAGGGAAGGAGGAATGGAGAATTAAGCCATCCAGATGTGCTGGGGGTGGCATCTCCCAGCCCATGAGCCTCCAGCTTGCCAAGTCCCTCCTTGCCTCCCCTATCAGTCTGGAGCCTTCATCTTCAAACACCACTCCAATATTCTGGGCCCTACCACATCACTTTCTAGATTCCTCTGGCCATTTTTCTGTGGAATGGGAGGTGCATGCACAGCAAGCACTTGAAGGACAACTTAAGGACAACTCCAAGTTCAGAGACACAAAATATCCTCCTTTATGTCCCTATAGCACAGTGGCTTTGCACTCTGCTGCTTGTGGAACTTATTTGCACTATAAATGTTTGAGCCCCACTTCAGACAGTGAAATCAGAATCTCTGAGCTTCTGTAATTCTATCAAACCCCACAGTGGATTCTGATGGGCACTCAGATTGGGGAGCAAGACCCAGTGGTGGGAGGGGGCCTGCCTGGTAGGGGCACTCTGACAGGGGCTGCCATGAAGTTATGCAGTTTATATTTTGCATGAGGGCAACAAACTATGTTCCCTGAGATAGGGGCAGCTTTTCTAATCTGCATCAAAGCACTACATGGGTGAGAAGCTGAGAAGACCAAGAGGACAAGCAAGATGTGGTTGTCCCTCCAGAGAGCTCAGACCCCTCAGTCCTATTCGGTCAATCTCCTCACAATCCTGCCCCTACCAGGCAGGCCCCCTCCTGCCTCTGGGTCTCCAGGAAAGCCCCCACAAGAGTGCTCCTGATCATCCTCACCTTTCCAATGCCTGCCCACCTGTTAAAGTCTGCCCTGAGCCTCCTCTTCAAGGAGGTCCCTGGGGCTTCTTCAGCCTACAGGATTCTCCCATCATTTGAATCCTTCAGTGTTTTCAGCCTGAGAATATTCACTCTTGATTCAACTTCCTTCTGCCTTACAGTCTCTTGGTTTTGTAGATGGATTTTATGTTCTCAACTGGACCTCAACCTCCAAGGGGATAGACCATATCCTGCCCTCCCTCTGGGGCCCTCCTTTCTCCCAGCACAGACCAGACACTTTCTAATACGCATGTGCACTCTGAAACCTCTCCCTCTGCCCTCCAGGAAAGGGGGACAGCAGTCTTCATATCTTATTACATTGTCCTCGGCTGGTCTGGGATCAGGGCTCAGCTTCCCCACCTTGATTTTAATCCACCCTCCAGACAAGAGAGGGAAGCATCTCCAGGTCAACTGCACACTCTCACCGCATGACAACAGCTGAGTTTGAGAGGAGCAAAAGTAATCAGGAGCAGGCCTCTGGGACTTTCTTGTGTGCCACACTCTGAATTGCAGGTCTGGGAACTGTCCAAAGTTCTAAGTCGCTGTCTGAGGTGCTGCCCAGGGTTTTCTGTGCCTCAAGAGACCTGACTGGTGAGTACTAGCTAGACTGCCAACTAGTATGTCTCCACTTCCTTCCCCAATGAGTTTTTCCTACTAAACATTAAATCTGATTATTCTTTTAGCTTATATTCCCTTAATTGTTTTACCATGAATTCACATTAAATTAATTTGCAGTTACTCTCCACCTGGCTGTACAATTATATCCAGTGTCTTTTCTTCCCTAAGGGAGTCACTGGAATGGGACTGTAGTGATCAGATAGACACCTCCCCAAGGGTGGGATTTTAGTCTCTTCTCTCCATCTGCAGGTTTTCAGAAGCAGACCAGGAGGCTGGATCTCCTTGATTACATTTAGGGATCCAACAAGGAATGGACAGAGAGCAGGAGCCACAAGCTTCTTGCTGTAACAGCAAGGACAGAATGGTGAGTATGCTTCCTGAGGAAGGGAGACTGCCAGATGTGCTCACCTGGGTAGGGGTGGATGCCATTGGCAAACACAGCTTCCGCAGCAGGTTGCCCATTGGCCTGTGGGGGGAGGCCGGTGAAACCGTTCACCCCGATGGGGGGACGGGATGCTAGGCACGGCTGGTGCAGTGATGCCTGGAGGGGTGCTGCCACC
The DNA here is from genome assembly GCA_025594165.1 of Tamias sibiricus. NCBI lineage: Eukaryota > Metazoa > Chordata > Mammalia > Rodentia > Sciuridae > Tamias > Tamias sibiricus. The sequence continues at coordinate 46,050,914 of CM046671.1, read as the reverse complement.
TGGTTCCAGGGGTGCAGAGGGGTTGGGGAAGAGAGAGGGCAAACAGAAAAATGGTGAGGAAGGCCAACCCATGAGCCCCACCTTGCTGGCTCCCCGGGCCTGGGGATAGACTTGGACCTCTTACACCAGCTCAGTCTTAACTGTGAACCATGCTTTGGCTTATCTTTCTGCGTGGAATGACATCACACATCCCAATTTTATCCATCCTTCAATGCAGAGTCCAAGTCCCATCTACCCCATGTAGGCTTCTCTTACCACTGGTAGTTTATCCTTGAACCTACAGCACACAGGCTATTCTCAATGCCCTTGACTTTAACCATACTTGGTCCTCCTTCATTCTTTTTCAGAGGCTCTTGCTAACTCTAGCTAAGTCAGGATTGGCTGGTCCTTGTTTGTCCCATGAGGGGCTGATCTGTCTCCCCAAGAAGTTTTGCTGCTCAGATGAAGGTCTTAATTCTGGTTCCTTGCACTGAGGGAAAGAGGTCACTGCAGAGTCCAGCCTCAGCCCTATCTCATACAGAGTAGACACAAACGCTCCTGCAGTTGAAGCAACTGTGGTAGTGATGGTAAGGAGAAGAAAGTCAGGACCAGGTAGCAATACCAGGTGTCCTCCCTATTCCAGGTGATATGAATGGTATGGTGATTGCACAGAGGCCCGGAAGGTTGGAAAGATCCTTTCTCTTCATGTAAAAACAGGGATTTTTTTTCCCCTTGGATGAGGACATGAGGATGGCTTACTGCCTAAGCTCATGAGTGTCCCTCAGGTTGAGGATCAAAGCTAAGGGGGCAGTGTCCAAGTTCAGCCCAGAGATAGCACAGTCTTTCCTTGTTTTCAGCTGAGAAAGGAACAGTTCCTGGATGTCAGAGAGGTCAGTACTATTATCTGAACATGGAGAGTCAAGGAAGCTCAGTAAATGAGAGCCTGTGGTATTGGGCTAGTTATTGGACTAGACTAGGCTTCTCAACTTTCACACTACAGTCATTTGGCCTGGAATTTCCTTGTTGTGGGGGAGTTGACCTGTGCATTGTAGAATGTGTAGCAACATCTCCAGTATCTACCTGCCAGATTATGGTAGTATTCCCTTCCCTCAGCTATGAAAAACAAAAATGTCTCTGGATATTGCCAAGATGTCCTGGGAGTGGGGGCAAAACGGCACTGTTGAGAATCACTGAACTGGATGACAGCCAAGTGCCAATCAAAAACACGCTTTGTGAGTTGTGTTTTTTCCAACCACCATGATCCTTTGATAAATCATATGGTTCTTTCTAGCTAGTTATGTAGTTGTTTTGGAAAAGACCAGTGACTCTAGGTTGGCTTAAAGTAAAATGAAAAAAGGGCTCTTCCTGTGCCTGGAATAGGGACTGAATAAGGCCACAAAACAGACAGGGCTCTTCTCCTTCAGACTTCGAAGGGCATGTCAATTTCTGTCCAGATATTGATTGTTAGCAGAGATCAAGATGAATTCATTCCTATCAATTCATGGATAAACAAGATCAGAGATATTCTCACCCTGAAATTCCTGTCTTGGACTGAATGGGCCCACATCCCATCTTCCCTTGCATACTCACTGATCAGAATATTGTTGAGAAAAACTGCCAGGGAACAAGGCCCGCTTGGGCCCAGGCACCATGTGCTCTTGTCCCAGGATCATCCACTAGTAGCTGAAATTAGGCCCCGACCTGGGCCCAGGTGCTTTCTCATTGGGCCAGGTCCTGTGTTGGTACCTGTGGGCTCACCTGAGGTTGGGGTCATAGGTGCGGCCGCCAGGCCATTCATGTTGAGGGCCGCCATCTGCTGCATCTGGGCGGCAGCGAAGGCAGCCATGGGATTCAGGTAGCCACCCTGTGCGACTGAAGCCATGAGGGCCGCTTGCTGCTGCATCAGCTGGGGCAGAAGGAGTGGAAAAAATATCATACGCTTCCAGAGGGGCATCCCTCCCCACCAGAGGGCTCAGCTCCTGGAGACCAACTTCCAGGCCCTGAGTCCCAGGGAGCTATCTCCTGGCCACCACGCCCAGAGAGCCCTAATGCCTCCCCCATTCCTGCCCTAGTCCTCATTGGCTATTACAGGCCACCTCTGTGGGAGACTGACTGCACTGCATTCAAAAAGTAATAGTAGGAGCCGGGCGCGGTGGCGCACGCCTGTAATCCCAGCACTTTGGGAGGCTGAGGCAGGAGGATCGCGAGTTCAAAGCCAGCCTCAGCAATGGCGAGGCACTTAGCAACTCAGTGAGACCCTGTCTCTAAATAAAATACAAAAAAGGGCTGGGGATGTGACCCAGTGGTCAAGTGCCCTGAGTTCAATCCCCGGTACCACAAAAAAAAAAAAAAAAAAAAAAAAAAAGTAATAGTAGGGTCTTGAGGGTCTTGAGATTCTGAAGTTGTTGTGGAGGGTGAGGGATGAGGACTGGCTTCATGGGTAAGGCCTCTCATTCATGTGTATATGACATCCGATATGCTAGAGAGTTGGATAAGCCTCCATAGAATTAATAATGGCATAGATTTCTGCCCCAAATGGTCTTAACCTGGAGTCTATTGGGTAGAAAAGACAGGAGAATCATGAATAGACCTCAGGTACCCTCAATGTTGTCAAAAGGTAAGTGGGGAGCAGGAGAGGCTACTGGAAGTGGCCACAGCTGGACACTCCTGAGGAAATGAGGTGAGCTTGCATGTTTAGAACCAGAACACTAGCAGACCTCAATGCCATCATGTAGGGACTATGGTTACAAGTCTGGAGGCAGCTGGGGAGATCTTGTTAGAGAAGGCTCTACTGTGGAAGAAAGAAATTGGTGGCCAGAGGCCTGGGAGAAGGGGGCCTGAGGTGTCACAGGGGAAGTGCAGGTGTGGTGTGCTTAGAGTCACTTCACAGGACCCTTGCCAGGAATGACCAGAAGACCTAATAATATCCTTCCATGAATGGGGGCAGGTCAGGGATGAGGAACAAACACTGAAATCTTCCCTCCTCCCCATCAGTGCTTCCTAGGATTCAGCATTGCTTTGGCTAAGGGGAGAGGTGTTGGGGTATTCCACCTTGCTGCCCAGCTGAAAGCCTTCTCTCTAGCTCCTCCCCTAAACACAAAGACAACAACCCACCTCCTCCTGGCAACCACTCTCAACTGGACCAGCCTTCTCTTAACCCCTTGTGAGGTTATCCTCCCTGGGTTTATGCCTGGCCCCGCTCACTCCCCAGGGAAGCTCATATTTCTGGTTAGGTGTCCCTCCTCTCTGGAGCTCTGGGAGGGAGCTCCAGAACCGCCGCCCATCTGTGCCCCTACTTACTGCCTGAGCGTAGGCGCCGTAGGCCCCGAAGGGGATGGCCATGGGGTTGAACATGCCCATCTGGCCAGCCATCTGCTGCATCCGCCGCATCGTGCGCTCCTTGTCAGTGTCTGCGAACTTGACCACCAGACTGGACGAGGCTCCCTGCAGCCAGGACTGGATGTGAGACCCACTAGCCCAAGCGCTGGTCCCCAGCTGTCAGCGCCCCTGGCCTTCTCTGTCAGGCGCTTTAGGGAGTGGGGGCATCAGCGTTGCCCAGGAGTATGAGGTCTCAGCTGTCAACCCGACCATGGCATTTTCTATCTGGGTCACCATAGGACTATTTCTTAACACATCTCTTGGGCCTCAGTGTCCTTGTCTGAGAAACAGTGTAAGGGAAATGCTTTCCTATCTCATATGGAGACTGTGTGCACCGGCCCTCTGGCAGGGTCCTGCGGGGCAAGGTCTAGGTTTCCTGCTGCCCAGCTCCCGCCCCAAGGGCCACACTCACTGGCATGGTCTGGCTGCCATGCAGAGCGTTGATGGCGGCTTGTGCCTCGGCGTGGGAGGAGTACTTCACAAAGGCGCACCCTGCGGGGACAGAAGAGAGGTTGAACCTCGCCAAAGGCCAAAGAAAACTGGAACCCTGAAGCAGGGCAAAGGAGGGGCCCAAGGGAGAGGGTGGGACCTAACTGAAAGCAGAATGGGGTAGGGAGAGAGAGACCAACAGACAAAGCACACAGGACAGAAAGACCAAACTGGGCCCGAAGACTTGAAAGCACTCCAAACCCTGCCTCCTCCCCCACCCCCCCACCCCCTGTCCAGACTTGGACATCTTGGGGTCTTGCAAGCCTCGATTCCAGACTCCCTCCCCACGTGGGCTGCACGCCCCGCCCACGCACCCTTGCTGTTGCCGTCTGGCCCGCGCAGGATGGTGCATTCCTCAATGTTCCCGAAGGCCTCAAAGAGGCGGCGTACATCGTCCTCTGACTGCTGCTTATTGAGCATGCCCACGAAGAGTTTTCTATCTTCTAGAACAAAATTAGGAGATGCTTACCGGGGCGGGTGGCGCAGGACGGTCCCGGGGGTGGGAGGGAGGAGGGCACAGCCGGAGGTTGAGGACAACGGGCAGGGGTGGGAGGATTGCTCGGAAGGGGCCTGGGGGTTCACAGCCGGAAAGGAAGAGATAGCAGGGAGAGCCCCCCCCCCCCCCTGGGTTGCCAGAGGGAGGGGCTGAGCAGCCAGAATGCAGCGGCAGAGGGGAGCAGGATGGGAGAGTAGGGTGTTAGCGAGGGGAGCAGGAGAGAAAGGAGGACAGCGGAAGGAGGGATCTGGGTGGCAGCAACTCGGCCTCCTCCTGCCTAGAAGGCAGGCTGCACACTTGAGGAGCAAAGCCACTGGTCTGGCCCTCGCTTAGGGCAAAAGCATAGTCTGTCTTCCTTTCCTCCCTCCTTTTAAGACACATTGTCTTCCTCAGGTGCCAGAATTATTTGCAGTGGCCAAGTCTGCTGTGGAACTTTGCTTATGCTGTTCCCTCTGCCTGGTGAGGAGTCTTCATAAGGCTGTATTTTCCTCTTCTAGGTCTCAGTTTAAAATATCACCTGCTCACCATGCCCCTGGTGCCTCCTCTCTCTTATTTTCAGTTCCCCATCCCAATTAGCCCGAATTTCAAAGGAAAATTATCTACTGCTTTGCCTGTGTAGATTTTGTGGGGCTTCGCCTGCCCCATCCCAGGTATGCTCCAGAGGGAAGAAGGTCTGGCCTTTCTGCTGCAGCTGTAGTGTCTGGGGCAGAGCAGGCACTCAATACAATCATGAAACAAACAGAGACTGGATGAAGCATGCCCTATGCCCTTCCTAGGTGTGCGCCTCTTTTCTGTCTCACTTGCTTTTACCTCCATCTTGATGCCCTGTGCTTGGTCTGGACCTTCCTAAATGTCCTTCCTGTACAATTCAACCTGAAGCACTTATGGGGAACCTGTTCCTGTAGGTGCTTCAGCAGTGCCCGTGCTGTGATGAGTGTTTGTGGACCCCAATTTGTTTGTGGACCCCACTCAGTTATGTGCTCAAGGTGATAGGGAGTCCCACTGGGCTGCATGGGTCTGCAGCAGCTTGTAAATGAATGCGAAAAGATTCCACCACCCAACATATCCTTCCTTCTTTCCACTCCTCTTAGGACTGCTGTAACAGAAGAAGAGTGAGAAGTGGTGTCCCTGACTTGTAACTTCCTAGACTATATTATAAGAGGGAGCAGCTCTTAGTTGGCATTCTCTTTGGGGGATATTTGCTCTGTGGAGACCAACCACCATGCTGTGAAGCCCCCCAGTGAGCCCACACGGATTCCACTGATGCACCCAGTACACCCAGCTGAAAGCCAACGTCAGCCACCAGACCTGTGAGTGAATGAGTCCTTAGATAATTCCAGCTCCTGGCCTGTGAGTCTTCCACCTGAGGCTCAGAAATTCTGGAGTAGAGACAAGACTTCTGAGCCCTGTGGATTCCTGACCCTCAGAATCTGTGAGCATAATGAACAGTTGGTTTACACCACTTGGTTTTGGGCTACATTGGTATGCAGCCATAGTGACTGGAACGATGTCCCAGTGGTGGCAGCTCTCAGCAGGCACTCACTAGATGTTTGTGGCCTCGTAAATGACTGACACAGCCAAGGCTGCAGAAATGCTGACCCCCCCCAAAAAAAACTGCAAATAGTAATGTGTTTGTGATTTCCTCTGAACACAAGGGCACTCACCCCTGATGTCCCTCTGTTCTCAAGGTGGTTGTTCTGTCCTCCCCACCCCACCCCATTCCACAGAGTCCTCACTGCCCAGAGAGTTCAGATAGAACTAAGGAACTGTTCCCTGGTCTAGAGCAAAGCCAAGCAAGCAACCCCAAGTCCTCCTCTGCAGATAGCCCTGACCCTGTGGGTACCCCTTAGCCCAGATGTACTAGCACTGACTGTGTTCTCAGTGATGAGGTGGTGCTGGATCCTTGCTTCTCCCTTAATCTGCAGGATGCATTGGCACTTTCTGTTACCAGCTCTGGGACTGGGAACAACATCAGCCTGGCCCTTCACATAGTTGGACTTGGGCAGAAATTCTGGTGCCAGAGCCCCAGCCCTACACCTGCCTCAGCCTAGGCTGCTCTATCTGAATCTGGCTCATGGCAGGACTTTGGGACACATCCCACCTCATCTCCAGGCCTGTGGGCTTCCCAGCTCACCAATTCCAAACCAAGGGGAAAGAACAGAGGGAGAAAGTGGAAGGGGTAAAGTGAAGAGGAATGGAGAGAGATGAAGTTAGGAGTGGAAGGGAGAGCTAAGATGGCAGGAGACAGAGGAAAAGGAATTTGAAACAAAAAGCAGAGGGAAGAGAGGTGGGCAGAAAAACGAGAAAGAAACAGAGACCAAGGTGGGGCCCTGAAGTTAGGTTCCAGGCAGCACACAGCAGTAGCAATATTTCACTTGAAGTGAAAGGGCAGCTTTTACTCCTCTTATAGAGCAACTGAAACTTCTCTGAGGCAAAGCCCAGTCTCCTCCTTCCCCCAGCCCTTGGCTCCTATTAAGTGGCATTTCCAGAGAAACTATGAAGTGAAACCCCGCCCCTTGCTAATCCCTGGCCCTCCAGTTTAGAAATTCTATTTCCTCTATTGGAAAGAAAAGGGAAGAGAAGCACCTCCTCCCCCAGCCTGATTTAAATGCTAGGACACAGCTCCTTGCCTTCCCTCTCCTGACGTCTGAATGTATTCCTTTATTATCATTATGACAGCTTTCTGATTGCATTAAAATTCATCCACACGTGTTTTTCTATCCAGCCTCTTTCCTTTTGCCAGTGGGTTGTTTTTTTTTTTTTTTTTTTTTTTCTAATTTCTCTTCCCCTCTCCTGAAGTCCCTTGCCTGCACAGTTCTTCATTGCAGGCCCATGTCCCTCTGGAGACCTTTCTAAATGTGTAGGAGGCCAGGCTCCCCCTCTCCTGCCCATCCCAATTTCCCTAGGGAAAGTACAGCTAGTCTGCCTTTCTGAAAGATTGCAAGAAGACACTTCAGATCCACTTCTTCCAGGTATTCTGGAATTAACCCCACCTCACTCAAATGTTTGTGTTAGGATCCTTGAATGTGATCAGTTTGCACACTCTGTTTCCACTTGGGTTTGTGTTACTGCAGTCCTAAGGCTTGTCTCTGGCTGGAAGGATTCTGAGTTCCCAGACGACCTCCTTCTGGGCAGGCTCATGGGTTCACACCCAGATATGTAACTAATTGCTCCATGCCTCAGTTTTCTAGGTCTGTGAAATGGGGACAAATAGATTCTTGTCATGCAGCATTGCCAGGATTTTGGGAGATGCTGCAGGGGTAATGGCCTGGAAAGCAGTAATAGTGGGGACTACTTGGGTTTCTCTAGACATGAGGAAAAGGAGATGGGATGCTGTCCCCCCTTGTTTTTTTCTGCCCTAATTTGGCTAGGAAGACCACCCTTGCTGTGAGTTGACAGAGGCCACAGAGTGGGACAGGTCCTCCTCTGTAGAAAGGATCCACATCTTAGGGTGGAGAGGGCACCTGAGATAACAGGATGGACCAGACTTGGGCTGTGGGTGACCTGTAATCTACTCTCCCTGCCCACCTCCTTTCTGGTTGCTTTCCCTAGGCAATGTCCCAAGCTCTGTTAGATGACCAGTGGTACCATTTAGCTGGTGTTTTGGATCTGATACCAACTTAGCAAGAGTCTCAGAGACTGCCTTAGCTTCCTGGTGAGTGTCCACCTTCCTCCAATGTGGACACAGACCCCAACTCCCAACATAGGCTGAGCAGACAGCTCTCTAAGCTGGGGACCTGGGGTGATGGGAAGGCTCTGGTGGGCTCCCTCTCCTGGGTGCCCTCAGTCACTGCCTCCCATGATCAGGGTATAAGGGGGCTGCTGCTCCTCTGAAGAGTTATTCAGGTAGGCATTGCTGGGACTGGCCAAGGGAGATATGGTGAGGAAAGTCCTCAAAGCCAGTGTGCAGGTGGGCTGAAGATGCCTCTGACTGAGAGATCACTGAGACCCCTGGGGGCCAGGATGTGGTGAGCAACCAGAGACCAACATTGGGAGTCCATCATCCTCCACTCAACACAGGCCAGCTCAGGTCAGGACACCATGTTGTGCCACCTTCCAACTTCCAGGGCCAAGGCCAGTACCCGGCACAGGCAAAACATTGATTTTCAGGCTTCACAGGACATGCCAGAGGCCTGGAGGAGGTGCAGACATCTCTGTACCTCCCACCCTGGGGTCTTTATATGGATTCCTCCTGGGCATAAGGTAGAGCAAGGGAGCATGTTCCTGTAGTCATTCAGCAACTGCCTGACAAACACTGTCTCTGTGCTAGAAGCTTCTCTAAGCACTGCTTCTGTAGCATTGAACAAGAGGCAGAGATGCTCACTGGAGCTGACATCTGGATGGGGAGACAGGCCCTCCATAATCATCAAGTCCGCTAACAAGACAATGGCTAGCGGGGCTGCCACACTGCGACCCCCAGAACCAGTGTGCCTATCTCAGGAGGAATGAGGCCACAAAGTGGCAGAGCTGGCAGGACCCTGGATAACACCAAGGTCCTGTGCTTTTCCAGAGAGGGAGCACCTGGGTACACAGGAGGGCCCTCAGCTGGGCCTCAACCAATCCTAGCCTCTTGGTCTTCAGTGGCATGGCCCTTGCTGCTGACTCCTGCTCTTTTAAAATAGGAGTACCTGTGTCCACAGGTGTGTGGGAGCACCTGGGGCCCTGGGGACAGGAGTGTGGCTCCCTAGAAGGACTGGAAAACAGAAAATGGGAGCCAGTCCCAACCCTGCCTGCACCCAGGGGGAGGACAGCTGGGCTCTGTGCCCCATATCCTACCCCCACAAAGTGGACTGAAGTATCTGATGGAGGTCTTTCCAGTCTCTGCAGGAGAGGCTGGGCCAGAGCCCATAACATCCACTGGATCTCTCCTCTGGGCACTCCTTCAGCAAACATTTATTGAGTACTTACTATGTGCCTGGGAATTGACTGAACAGAGGATCTGAGATGAGTCTTGGGGGCCCTTCTGGATTTTCTCTTTCAACAGGTTGGGAGGTTATGCATGGTCCTGAGATTCCTGGAGAATCTAAAGTCTTTGGACCATGGCCCCTAGAGTCTCTGCCATAGCTCTAGGTGAGAGAGAACAGACAGGCCTGGTGATCTGTCTTAAATCCAGTAGCTCAGGCTGTGCTGCAGGCTGAGGGGCTGGTTAGGGAAGGGGAATGTGGCCATACCCTAAAGGGTCCCCAGGAGGAGGTCATATGCAGACTGCAGATGCTAGGGCTCCCGGCACACAGCAGAATTTGAGCCAAGGCTGGGAGGTGAGGGACCTTTGGCTGCCCTTCTCACCTGCTTCCAACCAGTTCCTTCCTGTGGCAAGACTTGCAACTCAAACCCTGGGGATGTTTGAGTGCTGTTCCAACAGCCTCCTTCCTGCTCTCCTTCCCACCAACACAGATGTCTTCCATTTCTCTGGCCTCCAGAGTGTTTTTTATTCTTCCAGAACACCAGTCTAAACCTGAGCTTTGATTTCCTGACCTATAAAGTGCACTGGGCAACACCTCTTGGGAAGCCATTGCACATATGAAGAGCCCATGAGTCTGGTTGCCAGAATCTCTGTCCTCCACTAAGGAGACAAAAACTCTTGTGCTCATTCATCTAGGGGTGTCAGGGCAGAACAGGGGACTCAGGCAGGAAGAATTTGCATTTTTAAAGGAGAGTTCATAAAACAGAGAAGCATGGTGTGTCTGTGGTGGAACCTCAGGATTAGAACAGGCCTCACTCACAGGGAGATATTTCAGGGCTCTGTGTTACCCAGTGCCCCCGCTCCCCACACACCCCAGAAGTGTGGGGAGCAGCATGCTGGCCCTGAAGGGTGAGTGGCTCCTGAGCAGGGAGGAGGCGGGTGACAGCAGCACCACTCGACTTGCCAAATGCCAGCATCCTGGTGCTAATGCTCAAATTCCGGTTTAATTTTCAAAATTTGATTCGCTCATTACCATCGGCACTAAACAATATTTCCTGCTTAAGGATAGACGGCTGCTGGGGCACTGTGGACGAGTGTTCAGATGGTTAATGCCTTTTATTACTGCAATAGACTTCTACTCTCCTCTTTCCTCCAGCTGCTGAGGGAGGGCTTGCGGGGAGGGGACTGAGCTGGGGAGAACCCTGGGGCCAGGGGCCAGCACAGGAATAAATGGCTTTGAGGTCTGCACATGGTGGGTGGATAGAGGGGCAGCTAGGAGACGTGGAGACTCAAAGGCAGTAGCTTGGGAGTGGGAGGAAACTGCCAGACACTCCTGGTGACAGAGCTGGAGGCTTTTGTCCTGTCCTGGAGGCTTTGGTCCTGAGTGTAGTCAGGACCAGGCAAGAGCCCAGAGACTTGAGTACCCCACAGAACTGCCCTTCAGCTGCTGGGCAGAGCCTGAAACCCTGGACTATCCCATGCAGGGCCCTCAGGGGTCTCTTAGACTGTTTGTTTCCCATGGGGTCTTCCCTGACTCAAGGTGTATCCTAGGTCTCAGGCCCACCTGCTTGGTGCCTAAGGGCCTCGAGGCACATTCCTCCTCTCTCACTTCACCTGTGGGTCAGGGGGTGTTTTTTCCTAGGAGGGGGCTGCGAGCTACACCATTTTTCAGTCAAATCTTTGTTCTACCATGTTTTGGTTGTGCAAACTTAGACAAGGCGTGTATACTTCCTGGGCAGAGCCACATGAGAAATAAATGAGTTAAGATATGCGAGGCTTTTAGCACAGTGCCTGGCACAGCACATGCTCAATAAATGCAACTATTATTACTGTTACAGCCATTGTAACTCTTCATCCACTGGGCTTGTGGGACAGCGATGCCCCTCCCCACAGAGGTGTAGAGAGGACACTTGGGGACACTGAACTGAACAAAGTCATGCCAGCCCAGGCCAGCCTGAGGAAACAGGCTTCCCTTTGCACCACCCTGACCATTGATCAGGCAGTGTTTTGGAGACCACTGAGATGGTCCTTGGCCTACCTGGATTGAGCCAAAACAAGCGACACATTCCCCAAAGCTATACCTATGAGCCATTTCTATGAATTTTCCCAGTCTAGATCAGCGAGCACCTATGGCTCTGAACATACAATAAGAATCAAGCCAATTTATCCAAATCTACATACATCTGTGCAATTTTTAAGGTTGCCTGACTACCCTTCACAAATCCAGGGGCTTCCTTGGCCTTCCCCTTGCCAACCCTGATAGAGTCACTTCACAGCCTTTGCTTTGACCTGCCATCCAAGCAGGAAGGTGCTGCCAAGGCTGAGGGTCTGCACCTCCTTCTCCAGAGCCTGAGACCCCAACAGTTGCCTACTGTCAGGTTCGTGAAGCCAGTTTCCAGCTCACTGTCCACACCAGGATGATGGGCTCGGGTTTTGGATCCTTCTGCAGCCATGCAACCAGGATGACTGCCCTCCCTGAGAACCAGCCCCTTCACCTGGAACAGGGGGTCACTGGCCAGGCCTCGGGGAAGGGGGCTCTCAGCATGAAGTAGACCAGTTCAGAGGACAACCATGCCCTCCCTCCTCCCCCCACCACACTGTGCCAGAGCTGAGCCAGCAACGCAGCTGGGCTGGGAGCTGCCTCCTGAGGATGAAAGCCTTCCTGCCTGGGAAGAGGCTGAAGGAGACATCAAACCAGATCAAAGGCTGCTGGGATGGGGACAGAGGAGGGGGCCGCAATGGAATGCAAATGAAGACCCTCACCCAGCTCTGCCCCCCCCCCAGGGCTGAGGCAGTGCCAGGCCTTGATCTGCTCAGTTCCCTCTGGGACTGGCGCTGTTTGATGTCAGGGGTGGGAGGAGGCAGGAGCTAGAGAATAGCAGCCAATCCTCCCTCCCATGCATTCCTTTAGTCGGCTCTACCTTCTAAATACTTCAGGATCAGCATCCCACACAGGCATGGTAGTTGTTGCCTCTGATACAGACACCCACCCAAGACCCTGCTTTCCACACAGCAGCCAGAGGTTCAGTTAAAATCCAAGGCAGAACCTGTCTCTCCCCATTGAAATCCTGCAGTGGCTCCCATCTCACTCTGAGAATGAGCTCAAGTTTTTACATGACCTGAAAGGGGCTCCATTGCTTCCCCTGCTCCATGAATGCAATGCCCATGTCCATTCTATTCAATGCTGAATGTCCAGTGCTTAAAGGGATTGACATGATATCAATAAACATTTGTTGACACAAATAAATGGATCCACTTGCTCCATGAGTATTGGGGGGTGGAACTACTACGGGTCTGGCATGGTAATGGGTGCTTCCTGCACTAACCTCCAGGAACCCTCAGAAAGTAACAAATGAGTGTCCTCTGGGCATCAGTCTGGAGTGATGAGCACTGCAGGCCCAGGGGCAGGGTTCTAAGAGGCTTGAGCTGGGCTCTGAAGGACTCATAGGTGGGTTTTGCGAAGTGTGAGAGGAAAGGGACAGGTGTCCTAGGTCAGGGAACAGCAAGGTACAAAGGCAGGAGATATGAAATAATATGGAGAGTGAAGGAGAAATGTCATATAAAAGTGTTCAAACACACACACACACACACACACACACACACACACCCACACACACCCTTCCCTCCTTTTTCCACTACCGGGATCCAAACACTTCCCCCAAGGACCTAGACCTAGACCCTCACCTCTGACCACTAGAAATTTGGCCTGGGCCTCAGACCTGGGGTCCATTCTCCTCACTGTGCCCACCCTCACTGCCCACCATTCTACCTTGGACTCAGTCTAGCTCCATCATTCACAATACCCACGGATCTTCTGTGACTTACTGCACTCCCTGGCCCACCCAGTTTCAATGTCACCCAGTCCCAATGTGACAATATCCTGCAAGACCTACCTCCAATGTCACAGAACCTCACTGCCTTCAGTCTGCCTTCCTCAGACCCTCAGAAGCCAGCAAGCAGTACTGGGGCCCTGCAGTGCCCTGTCCAGGACTGCTTCTCTGACTGGCTCACTTCCAGAGACGCATGTAACAGCAGCAATGATAAGAATCTGAATGGTTCTTATTTATCCACAGTTACTAGGATCCAGACACTGAGGTGTTATACCTGTACAGTGTTCCACTGTACAGATGAAGAAACTGAGGCACAGGGAAGTTCAGAATCTTTCCCACGTATTCACACCCTGTCTTTAACAAAGCCAGGCCTCACACCCAGATAGTCTGAACAGAGCTAGGCTCACAGGGTCCCCTTCCTGGTGAAAGATGGCACAGTCTGCAGCTCCCACTCTGCCCTCTTCACCCTTCCTGTTCTATACAGGAAAATAGAAAAAAGCCCCCAAACTACATTGTTTTGTGAGGGTCAGGGCTTTGACTCAGAAAGTGGATGGGTAGGGTGTCCATAGCTTACTGCTCATGTCTATCCCTGATTGTCCAGAGATCCCCAGTTAGCCTCACAATCCCTCCACAATCTCTCCCATCCCTCTGTCCAGAGTCTGGTGTCTTAAAGTTCCCTAGATGCCTAAGAAGCAATTCTCTTTCCTTTGGAGTCTGCAAGCCTTCCCCACCCTCTGCTCTGGGCTGAAAGGGGTCTCTCTTTTTCTAACCTGCTGGTACAATGACCCCTACTTGTGGTTTCCCAGCTCTAGCTTCTAAAGCCCCTTCCTTGTCCCTGCTTAGGGCAGAGGTATGGTAAAGGGGGATTGCAGGGGTGGTTCTGTGCCTTCAGGGGGCTTGCAGCATGTTTGTGGAGACAGAACTAGAACCTGATATCTGTCACCACCCTCTGGGAGGGGGCTCCAAAAAGTTCCTTCACACTTGTCTCTTTTGGTCTGAGAGATGATTCCTTGGCATGTGGGTCCTGAGTTGGGCAGGAGCTGAGCGCTGCAGGGTCTGGAGGCATACCCACTCCTTCACTGCCCCTTTTAAGCCCTCACCCCTCCACCTGTGAGTCTGCATCAGGCCTTCCAGCAGGAGCCCGAGACTGAGACTGCGGAGCCTCTATGTAGAAGTCACCTTTTGCTGGGGCGCTGGTGCGCAGCCGTCTCTCCAGGTAACTGATTATACATTTGATCTGCTACATTATCCTTACCAGGCACACGGCGCACGACAGACGGCCTGGAGCTCTGTGGGGACTTCTCAGCAGCAGAACCCTGTTGTCTAATGGGGTTTCCGCTGGCGTCTGGTACACTCACGGCATTTCACCCATCACAGGATAATTTATAGCATAATGGGGCCTTTTTTTCCTTTATATCATGCGGGAGCATAAATTATGGCCAGTTTGTCCTCGGCTCTCAAGGAGACAGACAAAGCAGGGCTTCATCCCAGCTGGGGGAAGAGGTGGCTACAGGGGCTGGGTAGGGCCAGGGTGGTCCACGGGGGAGGAAGAGACAGGAGGAGAGACCAAGGGCTAGTGTCAAAAGCATCTCAATGACAGGCCAAAAATCAATTCCTGGTGGCCACAATGCTGGGGAAGAAATAGAAGACCCCCTTGGAGCTGTTTGTCTCTATTGTAAACTGCGGAGCAGGGGATGGCGAGCTGAGTGGGGCAGCTGCTCAGTCTCAAAGCCACAGGGTGGTTATTGATGCCTACAGGTGACCCTCTGTGCCTGATCACAGGCTGATGCTCATGTGGACTGTGGCCCAGTTTCCCAGAGCTGCATTGAGAGGGTGGGTAGTCATGGGCTCCCTTGAGTCCCCTGTCACCGCTAGAGACAAAATACAGCATACAGGGCAAACCACCTGTCTCTCTGACCCACTGGCCATTCCTAATATTGAGGGCGGTGCCTTGCTTCCTGTGGATGATGGAGGAGCTAAAGACCTGCTGCTCAGCTTCCTAAGGAGACACAAGCCCCTCAGGGTGTAGGGCACCTTTCTAACTAAGCCAGGAGTCCCACAGATCAAGAGACTGGCCTGAAGGCCACTGATCCCAGCCCCTGTCTACCACTGGACCCTGTGCCAACAACCTCTGGGGATCCTGAGTGGGCATGCATCTTCAGAGGCTGCTTGGCTTTGCCTCCTCCATCATGATCTGGTGTGAGGGGAAATGAACACCTTGAACACCCTGGCAGAAGCCCCACTGGCCTATGCAAGATCTAGGACACAGTCCTGAAGAAGGCTATCTTAGGTGCCTCCCTGGATCTGCTCAGAGCTCAACGCCTGCTCCTCTTTCTCAGGGCAACCCTTTGGAGATTAGCACCAGCTGCCTTGGATCTTGTAAGATGGTGGTGCTCAGTCCTGGATGTGTTGAAGGTCACCTGGAGGATTTTGAAAATACAGAGGCCTAGGGCTGACCCCTGAGATCTGAATTTGATTGATTGGTGTGGAGTCCAGGCATCAGTATTTTTGGTTTTGGTTTTTGAAAGCCATTCAGGTGATACCAATATGTAGCCAGGGCTGGAAATGACTGCAATGGGTGTTTTCCAAGCTGTCACCTCTTGTTGGGCCTCCACCTGCCTGCAGGAGTGCATTCCTCCAGGCTGTAGGATTCTGGGCCCTGTTTGTGCTGGGGGTGATGGCAGCACTCACCTTCTATGCCTGGTGCCTGAGCCTGGGCATGCCTCCTGTCCACTCACAGGACTCATCCTGAAAGAATGCTTTGATTTAGGGAGGTGGCATGAGAGGGAGTTCTCTAGGTCAGCAAGCCTCAGACATGACTTTGCAAGTCCCCTCCTCTTCCTCTTGTGCTCCTTCCTGCTTCCTCCATCAGGCCAGCCCTACTCTGAGAGGGAAGTCTGGGACTCCTCTTTCATAAATCCTCTGGTTTTCTTCCTCTCTCACTTTGATCCAGTCACCTCAACCCTCCTGGAGTCACCACCACACACCCTGTGGAAACTGGAGACCCATGCTTAAGTACACACTGTGTTAACTCATGACTGATAATGGACTCCTGATAGACAGAGAGATGGATGGATGGTAGACATGATTAATAAAGGCTAGATATCCAGATTAAATGTTAGATGATAGATAGATACACAGATGAGAGAAAAATGATTGCAGAAAGCAGATAGATTTATGATGGATGGCACATAAATGGCGACAGGTAAATGTGAATGGATGGATGGCCAAGATGTTTCTGAGGACTCCAGATGATGGGGTCTAAATGCAAATGGCCATAAAATTAGATGTGGACACCCACACCTGTTTGAGTCCTGACTCTAAGAGGAAGGAACTCTCCTCAGATTCAGACCTATTTTGAACTAACTTCTCTTTCAACTTCAGGCCCTGAACCTCCACATTTTCTAATGGTTTTGTGGTTACTATTGGTTGCATTCAGGTTGGTGTGTTCTGGACATATGAAGATTCTCTTGGTTTCTCTGAGTCTACAGTCAGGCCACGCCCACCTCCTGAGCCCCCACTGTACTTGATGAGGACCTCTTTCCTGTGGGGAGGGATGGATCCAGTATAGGTGCTTGCTCCTCAAAGACCAAACCATGGCTTCCAGCCTCACAGAGAGGGTTGGCTTCTGGAGTGTGGCAGGCCTGACTTGGCCCCTGCAGTTAGATGGCAGGTGTCAGCCCATATGGTGTGCACAGAGATTCTTTCAGCCATTGGTTCTTTCGGCCGAGGGTCATGCCTTCAAAGAAGACAGGATAGCAAATTCTTCCTAAGCACTCACTACAGACCAAGCAACATTCGGAGCACTTACATTTTATGAGGTAGTTACCACTATTTTATAAATGAGGAAACTGAGGCTTGAGAAATTTGACAACTTTCTGGAGGTTCCAGAGCTAATAAATAGCAAAGCCAGGATTTGAACCCATGTGGTCTGGCTCCCGAGCTCTCCTCTACCATGCAGAAGGTAGTCCCTTGCCCTGCTCACCAGGCCAGATGGCCACGAGGCTCCAGTGAGCTCAGGGAAGCACATGGCTCTGCAGACTGCATGACTTGCATTATGTCTAATGACTAGTGAGATTGAGGGAGGAGTGTCAGCTTCCTCAAGGGAACAAACTCTTTTGAAGGGTGGCAGCACGTTAACTGTTGGTGTGTGGCTGGCCTTGCTAACAACGGAGGAATCTACTGTTTTCATTAAAGGGGTTCCCCTGAGGCCTTCTGGTTGGCAATATTTGGTTACCAGGAAGTTCAGTTTACAGAGTGAAAGAAAGGGGGTCTTTTGTGTTTTAGACACCTGCTCTGGGCTGCCCTGGATCCCTCCAGTTACTCACCAATCAGTCATGCCGTCTGTTAACAAACTATGCATTAGGTACTTTGTTAGGACAGATCAGAAGTAGACCCTTGGGTAAAAGTGCTTCCAAATTAGGGTCTGAGTGACCCAGCTGTGGAAGGGTGGGGCCCGATGCAGATAATGGTGTAAGAAAGAATGGGGACAATACATGAAGAGTTTGCTCTTCCTGGCTAAGGCCATGGCCCCCGAGGACAGGCCACCTTGCCTCCCATCTCTGGGGAGGGGTAGGGAGAAGGAAGGGAACCCGGTAGCAGGAGAAAATGCAAAAAGCTTTACTCAGCTCAAGGGCCTGTTTACAAGGAGCTGAAGAATAAGGTTTTGAAAAGCAATACACGACACTACCATTGACAGGTCTCGAGGGAGGTGACTCTGAGTGACAAACACTGTGGAGGCCACTATGCATGAAGCAGTGACCTGGGAGTGAAGGAAGTGGGTGAGGATGCTGGCTTACTGTCTGGTACCTCCTGTCCACCCTTCCATTCTGCTGCAGCCAGACTCTGATGGGGAAACTTGTGGTTGACCTTTAGCATGTCCTGATGGTCAGCTCTAGGCCAGCTGGGCGTTTCCACACATTCCATTCACTTCTCACTACCATGCTGCCTCCACTGTGACAGGATCACAACCCCATTTGACAGATCAGTTAACAGAGGCTCAGTAATAGGTTGAAGCCCACAGCCATGGGCAGTAAGTGGTGTGGGTGGAGTTGCAGCCCAGCCTCTCTGACAGCTGCACCAGGCCTTCTCTGTCCTGTGCAATAAAGCATCACACATGCCTGGAATTCCATTTTGGGGGTTCCACACCTTTGGATTCAGCACTGCCCTCTCCAGGGATGCCTTTGAAATGTGGTGGCTCTTGTCACCTCAACATGACAGATTTTACCAGAAAATGTCTTTTATGATCAAAAGGACTAGCTAAGCTTTCAGACCTGTAGTGTCTGCATGGAAAAGGAGAAGTGGAGGAGGCATCCTGAAAGGAAAGGGCTGGGATTAGGGCCAAAGGAGGCCAGGGGTGGGGAGGAGGAACCTGGCGACTGGGAGAAGGACTTTGCTGGGGAGGCCAAAGGTAGGGCAGGCTGGGCTGGAAGGGAGGGCCTGTAATAATAACAGGATGCATGGTGGAGTTGGGGGTGTACAGAGAGTAGGCGAGGAGCTCCCAACCCCAGCAGGGGCTTAGGGTGAGAAAGAGGGGGTTGAAAAGGCTGATGGAGGAAGAACTGGAGGAGGAGAAGGAACGACAATGGCTCTCAGTCTGGGTCCGCCCTTTGTGGCGAGAGCGAGTGCCCCTGCCTGTTCCCACCCTCCTCTCCCCCCATGGCACAGCAGCTGGACCACTCAGAACAGCAGTACCGTGCTTGAGGTCTCAGGCACCTCAAATTTGTCTGCCTACTGTATCGGAAATGGCTTCGTTTATAGGTATGTGTGACTATTTTTCAAATGCACACAGATGCTGTTGCGACTGAAAAAATACAAATCCATTTGAAAGCACTGCCCAATTCAAGGTAACTTTTCTTCATTTTGCATTCTTTCAAACAATGGATACTGAGAGTATAACATCTGTCAAGAGGGGTGCTGATGCATTTTTTATGTTAAAAATGGCTCCTTAACCTTGAGAATCCTGGGAATGTTGATCCGAGGAGGGCAGAGGGAGTTCTGGGGAGGAGGAGCAAGTGCTGCAGCGTGAATCCCGGGCTGGTTCAAGCTCACCCACCAGAGCACAGCAGGACAGTGGAGGGCAGGGACCACCCCAGATATGCAGGTAAAGTGCCCTCTAGCCCCGGGCTCCAGAAACTGAGATCTGGGTCCAGTTTCTGTCCTACTCGGAGCCTGAACCTCAAGCTCATCCTTCCATGGGGCCAAAATGATAATAACCAGGAGAGCAAGAGTGACTGTGTCCCAAAACAATTTCCCGTTAACACCCATGAGTCAGCATCTCCTCTGATGTGGAGGTGGGAGCTTTGTGTCTTTCCACTACTGGGCCTGGCTCTGTGCCTGCCTCATAGCGCAAGCTCCACAAGCGCTACTGGAATGAAGAGTGACAGTAACGCATGGACTGATGTGCAGTGTAGTCTGAACAAGCTCCAGGTTGGGAAAGGAGCCAGGACTCACACACGCAGTGCTCTGCACCCCATGCCCTGGTGTGATCAGGGTCCGTCTCCAGCAAAATAAACTGGGAAACTGCCTTGGATTTAGGGGCTAGAGGCTTGGATTTGGTTTCTCAATGGTTGTGACCAGTTTGGGGATTGGAAAAAGGAACTCAAACTGGTCTCATTGCCTACCTTGGTTGAAAAATGGGGAGTCTGCAGCCATGGGCTGGCCTTATGACCTGGCTGATGAGGCCATGGGTATTGAGTGTCCCTTTGACTTGGTGGCTGCTTATTGGGTGATTACCTCTACTTAAAGGCTCCTCTGTTCTACCACACTGGGGATATCTCTCCTAGTCACTAGGGTCCACAGGTGATCTCTAGTACATCCGATTCTCGCCAACTCTACTCAGACACCACCCACAATCAGATCCAGTGCTCTTCCTAGCCTTTGTAAAACTGACCAGTCCCTTGTCCCATCACAGCAAAGCCTTATGCTTCGTGCAGCAGTCTGAATGTTGTGTGTCCTTCTAAAATTCATGCACTGAAGTCTGAACTCCCAGGGTGATGGTATTAGGGACCTTTGGCTTTAGGTAATGGCATAGCCCATGTGAATGGGATTAGTGCCCTTACAAAAGAGGCCTGAAGGAGCTTGTTTTTGTACCTTTTCCATTAAGTGAGGTTGTCAGACACCCCGATCTTGCGCTTCCTAGTCTCCAGAATATGAGAGATAAATTTCTGTTGTTTATAAACTATTCAGTATCTGGCACTTTTGTTACAGCAGCTGGAACAGATTAAGACACTCATTGAACATGGTGTCAGTTCCACAGTAGATACCAGGTCAATGAGTATTTCTTTCTAGAACAGGTACATCTAAAGGAGACCCTCTGAAGCCTTAATTCAATAAGATGGAGGTTTATGGTGACATATCCAACCCTCTGGTGGGAGAAAGATGTAAGATAGTTGGAGCAAAAGGGCCATCTTGAGAGCCTCAAAACCAAAAGAAGGTGCCCATTCATTCTGCCTCTAACTAGACTGAGTGGAGAGGGCTTCCCAATAGAATGTCCTCCTATCTGGCCTTCCTCCCTGCTTCCGGAAGTGACCTGTGCAGGCCAAGTACTTAGCACATTCCCTGGAATGGAGAAAAGTTGCTGAGGTTATTAGTGGTGCCTAATGATATTTGCATAGATTAAGAGACTTTAATGCAATCACGAATGCCACAATCCCAAGAAAATAATGAAGAAATCCATTACAAAGTCATAAAGTAACAAAGTCAATATAGTAATAACTTGATCCTGCTTAGGAATAATTGCATTTCCTGCTGCAAGGCGATTTTACAATGTGCACCATTTCTGGACACTTTTATAAATTTCACCTTTGTTTGAGATAATTAATTAACAAAATAAAAAAATGCTGCTGGTATTTTATATAGTAAATTAGTCATTAGTCTAAACTGGCAGGCTGTAATAAAACTTATTAAGATGGATGTGCTGGGATTTCTAACTTCTTTTCAAGTGGCCTGTAACCTTCTCGCTGGCAAACCTCGGGGGCTGCCTGGTGGCAGTGGCTCAGGTGGAGTCAGAACCATCAGGACCCCATGAAGTGTGGTTGGGTGAAGAACAGGGTGGAAACCCAGTCACAGGTTTGCTGGGCTCATGGGAACCCCTGGGGGACCTACACCCGCTGCCCCAGGTTCCTTCGGGCACTGTGTTTGTTTCGTAGTGCTGCTATAAGAAACTACCACAATTGGGTGGCTTAAAGCAACAGAAATCTATTCTTTCGTGGTTCCAGAGGCTGGAGGACAGAAATCAAGGTGGCAACAGGGCTGAGTTCTCTCTGAGACTCGAGGGGAGGGTCTTTTCCTGCTTCTTCCTCCCCTCTGGTGTTTGCCAGAAATTCTTGGCTTTATTGTGTAGCTGTATCATGCCAATCTATGCTTCCATTGTCATGTAGTGATTTCCCTCCATGTTCTGTGTTTGTATCCAAATTTTCTCCTTTTCTAAGGACACCAATCACATAGATTTAGGGCCCACAATAATCCTATATGACTTCATCTTAATTTGGTTACAACTGCCAAGACCCTGTTTTCACATAAGCTCACTTTCACAGGTTGTGGGTAGACATACATTTGGGGGACCCTGTTCAACCCAGTATAGGCACTAAGGGTTACATGAACTTTGCCCTTATTCCCCCATGAAGAAAGGAATAGACTGAGTGACACTGAGGTACTAATGGACCACCGGACAGGCTGCAGGCAGGGGCTGGCTATTGGAAACACCTGGTTTCCCGAGAAGTTATTTGATGGGCTTCAGGGGGCCTGTGGACCTGTGCAATGGTGAGTACCACTTCATACCTCTGGGTATTTCTCCTGAAGAAAGAGTTCATAGCATCCATCAGATTTTCAAAGGAGCCTGGGAGGCTAAAATGTGCCTATCTGATTATCACGTGAAACATGTGGCAGTCAGGGAGGAGGGAGGGAAGTTTCCAGAAAACTTTTGATACCCTTCATCCCAATGGGGTAGGGGATCAGGATATGGGGTGCTAGAAGGGAAGCTGTTGAATTTGTACTTCTGCTATGCAGGGACGGGTGGGACAGGACAGGCACTCCCATGCTTTTGCAACTGGAATGAGAATTTCACTGGGGAGATGTCTTTGGATTTTGAATCTATTATCCAGCACCTCATCCCCCAGACCAGCTGTGGGTCCTCAGCATTTATAATCAGCTTCTGTATTCCCCCATTCCATGAAATCCTTGATAAGAATGTGCAAAGAGGGTGACAACGACAAAGGCCATGGCCATGGATGTCACCAAGAACCTCCCTCCCTGCCCACCCAGCCCTAAGTTGCCTGGGTAACTTTGTAATGCACCCTTACTAAGTGACAGTGTCAGGTGAGACCCTGCCCCTCTGTGTATACATGAGGCATCCCTTATCAAAACAGATGCCCAGTTCCCCTGCTTCAGCTTACTCTTAAGTAGAACCTGGTAGCTCCTAAGTTACCTTCATGTCTCCTGAAGCGCTCTCAAGCCACCAGTTTGAAAAATTTCTTCTAGAACTTTGCCAAAGATTGTATTCAACATTGCCAGAGTGCTGGTTGTTTTTGTTTTTGTTGCAATTCGGCCTCTTCACTTTTTAAAACTTGGGCCTTTGTCCCTTTCTGGACTCCAGGGAGTCTCCAAGATGACCCCCAGCAGCTCTGAGAGCCCTCAGACCCATTTGATTTGTGCTCAGCGTTTGCTCTGGCCTGGAGAGACAAGCTCATTTACAGGGTTAGATCTGATCTCCTTGCCTTATTTAGATGCTAACTTTCTTTTTTGCAATGTTTATCTACATTTCTCATCCTGAAGACCAGTCTCTGTGCTGGTAAGGACTGAAGAAATACATAAGTGAAACTCCTCTGATTTTGCTTAGACATAGTTTAGAGTTTGCTTCCCCAGAAGATAAAATTAGTGGATCTCAGCAGGAAGACCCCAATACACACCACACCCCAAGGGCACCGCCTCTGTCTTGTGGGTGTCCATCTTTTGGAGCCATGGCAGTGAAGAGCAGCCCTCCTTCTGTCCCTGGGGCTCTGATTTGAAAGCAGGGTGGAAGCATTTCTTCAAGCTGTGCCTCACCTTCTTCTAGGAGGTGCCATCCTGAAAGCCCGTGGTGTCAGGGCTTTCCTGGATGCTGGCTCAGCCCATCTCAGATCCCTGCTTCAGGGGCACTGGGCTCGGGGGAGGGGGCTCTGTCTATTTTAGAATTCCTGCACTGAGCCAGTCTTCAGAGATGACACTATTGTTATTGTTATTTTACACTGAAGGAAACTGAGACCCAAGAGAAGCTCACCCAAGGTTGCAGTGGGGCTGGAATGTGATCCCACTCACATCCCCATTGGAAATCTAGGGTGGGCCAGAGGAGTCCTACAGAAATGGGATACCCAGTTGTCACCCTTTGCCCAGGGTTATGTCCTACTGGCATTGGACAATACCTCTGAAAACCTTTGGCAGAAATGCCAGTAAACTGGTAATTTTAATTAACTGGTGATCACTAAACAAGCTATGCAGCTTGTGCCCAGTTATGTCACTTTTCTGGGTCTTTGACTTCTTTTGCAGATGCAAGCCTATGAGATTGCTGTGTCCAGCTTGCTTGGGGAGGGGTCCCCGCAGGGAGCCGCTGAAGCCCTCGGCATGCAAAGGCACACTATTCCTGGTCCCCTTGCTCCCAGCCACTCCCTGCTATCTCCTTCCTCTCTCCCTGTCCTCTATAAGAGCCCTCATGCCAGCCTTTTGGCACACTTATGGGCACACCTGCCTCTTGGCTTTGCCATTCAGCTATCTTTTTTTGTTTTTAATGAGCTGAGTGACCATATCATTGATTGTCCAGACTGGGACTCCTTTAGGTTGAAGGAAAACACTATTAATAGTTTAGGACAATGGGTGATGGCGGACCTGCTGTGGCATATTGGGACTTTCAGGCGTTCTACTTTTGTACTCTCAACCTCCCTTTGCTGATGGTGGTGTGCCTCCATCTTGAAAGCCTACTGGCTTCCCTGCTGCTCCTCCATCAGCCTACACTGATGCCCCGCCCACGAGACAGCATCATCCTGTCTCTTCCTGTTTACTAATGGAGGCTGTCAGACTGTCCAGATGGGCATGTAAGTGTTCTGGGGCTGGTTAAGTCAGCAGTAAACAGGAGAGGAGCCCCCGACCCCTAAGTACCAAATCAGGGAGCAGAACGACCCCTTTAGCTTTTTCCCACCCACAGGCACCTGGTCTGGGCCAGGTGAGGAACACACCCGACTGAGATCAGACTCTCTAGACAGCTCATCTACAACCACCAATGGAGGTATGGATAGCAAGGAGGATAAGAGGGGAACAGGGGGAGGCAAAGGCCAGGCAGCCATGTGGGGCTGGGAGGCTAGCAGAGAGACAGCTGAACGGTGTCTTCTGTCCATCATGGCCCCTACCTGCTGGCTGCCAGGGGTCTTCATCCTACCATCAGTGTGTCATCTCTTAGTGGGTAAGCATTGCTTTCTTCAGAATTCTCTTTTAAAATGCAAAATCACTTTTTTCCAACATCAGTCTCTGATCTTTCAACCAGCATTCCTTTATCAGATCAGCACCCTCTCCCTGCAGCTGCATCAGAGCACCCCATAAGGGTAAAGGACCATTTCTTCTATGGCAGGGGAGTCTTCTTAGGCAGTTGGCTCCAACTTGTGTCTGGGATAGGCCACATTTCTAAAGTTTATTTTTTAAGATAAAATTTGTAAACAGTGAAATATGCAAATTGTACATGTGTAATTTAAAAAGTTTTGAAAATGTGGATACACCCCCTCCTGCTCCATGAAGACAGAGAGCAGAAAGTTCCTCCTAGAAAATTCCTTGGTGACCCTATCCAGGCAGCATCCCAGCCTTCTCCAAGGCACCGTCTCTGTGCTTTTTCACCAGTGTTTCATTTTGCCTATATTGAAACTCCATTAGTTAATATATCTGTTTGGCCTGGCTTCTTTCACTCAGCGTGACATCTGTGAGATTCCTCCATGTTGTTGAGGTCATCCAAAGGACCAGAGGCCAGGCCAGGCGAGCAGCAGCCTGCCTTGTCTAGGTATTGAGTGGAGCCTGCTGGGTGTTTTGGAGACAGGAGTCCCTTTGGTCAGAGGTACTGCCACTGATGGCTTTACTGTCAACTGTCCCCACTTGTGGCCTGTGCTGGGCCTCAACTCCACAAATAGGCTAAGGGTTAACAGTGTCAGCTAGAGCTAGGGTGGGGGGGCCTGTGAGGCTGGGGTCTAAATCTAGGGTTATGGGACCTAGGGTGGCTACAGTTGAACCCTGGGGTCCAGGAGCATCTGGAGAATTGAAAAAAAATGTCCAAGGATCTGTAAATGCTTCCTCCTGCAGGGAGGAGTGTGGCTTTTCTTCCCATGCCAGGATCATGCCATTAGCCATGTCCATCCCTCCTGCATCACTACAGTGACCCTGCATCTCCTATTTCTACCTGGCCACTATATTCTGTCTCCACACAGCTTCCAGAGCTAGACAGTGCATGCTGCTGCTCTGTTCAAGCCCCCTGGTGGCTCCTTGCTTCACTCTGAATAAGATGGAGTCTTTAAAATGGTCTACAAAATTATACAGGATCTGCCCCATCCCCTGCATACACCCCTGATGTTCTACCATAAGCTGAGCCTCTTCCCGACCTTGAGCATTGACTGACAAGCTGTCATCATCTCTTCCTATTGGGTTCCTTGCACAGTGCCTGCCCCCTTCCCTAACTCATGTGTCCCAGGAGGTCAGGGGTTACTCTACACTTTGCACAGGGCCTGACAGACAGCTGTGCTCCCTAACCTTTTTGGAACACTTGAACGGATGGATGCAAACCCATTCTTGGTTTCCCAAAGGGGTCTGTGACCCAGAAAGGTTAAGAACCCATAAGCAGGACCAGAGCAGGAAGGCCAGTGTCCAGCCAGGAGAGAGAACTCTGTGGGGAGCTCCCTTCCAGGCCTCCTGCCACCACCATGGGAGAGGTGGGACTGGCTAGGCGCCCTGGGCAAAGAAGCTGTGAGAGATCCGAGCACAGCAGACAAGAGGTGGGGGCCTGAATCACCAAGCTGGGCCAGGTGCTCCTAAAGGCAAAATATGTGGGTCTTCCAAACTCACTTGTTGCAAAGATTTTCTTGATTTCTGTTGTTTTACTGTGTCCATGCCTTAGAAGTAAGGGGGTGATAAATGGTGTGGCCAGGAGCGTAGTCACTGGGGCCTGAGATACACTGGCAGAGAACTGGAATCCTGCCATCCTGGAAAGAGGGTGTGAAGAAGGGGAGGGACTCCAAGGTTGAGAAACCTGGGCTGCAATGGAAGGCGGGCACTGGTGGACTGGGCTGTCTCACACGGTGCCAGCCGCGCTCTGCCTCACTCCTCCCTGTGTGTCACTTAATGTTTGCAGTTAAGTATTTACAGATATGTTCCCATAGCAACGGAGACCTCAAAGTTACTCTCACAATTCTGTGTTCTCAAATGTGTTTCTCTGCTTGATTGCACAGAATTTTCTGGAAGCTGGCCAGGCTGAGTGAGTCACATTCCCAGCCCTGTGATCCAGGGCCTCCTCCTGCTTCGCCACCCCCCTCTGGAGTCCAGTGGCATGACGCACGCTCTCCTGCAGCCTGTACTCTCAGACCCAGAGCTTGGATCTTGGAGCCCATAACCCTTCATCACCCGGATCCTCTGCTTCCTGGGTCCACTGTGATCTCCCCCATCACTAGGAAGTCTCCTCAGCTTCTCAGGCCCACAAAGCCCACAAAGCCTGGAGCTCCCCCATGCTTCTTGAGGTTCCTGGAAGGTGGGACCTTCCCTTCACCTCTGACCCTGGTACACATAACCCCTGTTGTTATGGACGTTGCTGATGGCATCGCATTGGATTGTGTGCCCCAGAACTGCCCACATGGTCCCTATCTGTGCATTCACCATTAATTTCCCAAGTACCTGCTCTGAGAGAGCCACTGTGAAAGGAGCCAAGTTACAGAGGGAAACAAAGAAAATCCCCATGTGCATGGACTTTGATTTAAACTGGGAGAGGGGAACGACGATTAGCCAAGATCAGGGTAGAGGTATGTGCCATGGACAAGATAAAAACAAGGTGGCGGATGGAACCCCTGCAGGGGCTACATTAAATTGGAAGTCAGGACACGCCTTGGTGAGAGAGACATAGCATCTAAGAGTAGAAGTGGCATCTGGGGGAGAGAAGGCTGGCAGAGGGAATAGCTAGTGCAAGGGTGGGACAAGGGAACAGCCACAAGGCCAGGGGACAGGAACAAGTGCTCAAGGGCTTCCTGAGGCAGCAGGACTGAGGTAAGGGCCTGGGCTTCCCTCTCAGGGGGGATGATCAGAGCCTGTGATGGGGCCACTGTGTGCAAGTGGAGCGGGGACACAGGTGGAGGAAGGCAGTCATCCTAGAGACAGAGGAGGCTCAGAGAGGTGGGGGATGGAGGAGAGGAGCAGATGAGCAAGGCTGTGGGAAGTGAGGACTCCAGTGTGACCTTCTGTGATTTCAGTGAGTCCCATTGCCTCAGTTAGAGGGAGGGGCCACTGCAGGCATCTCCCTCAGTCCCTGATAGCCACATATGCTCTTATACCTGCCTGATCCTTGTTTATATTCTTTAGCAGACTCAATGACACCACAAGAAGGCAGAGACGTGTGTGCATGAGCACGGCTCCCTGTGGGGACCCAGTGTCCCCTGCAGCATTCCCTGGCAAAGACCACTGCCTCCCTCTGTCCCAGAACTAGCACCTCCACCCCTGCAGGAAAGCTCCTGGGGTCAACGATGCTCCTGGAGGTGGCTGTCCCGGGGGCTGCTTGTGCAGGGCAGGGTGTTGGGCCAGATGGCTTCTCCAGCTCATCTCCACCCTGTGGTGGGGCTCTCCTGCTCTGTGCTGCCCCCTCCTCCCATTGCTTAAGCCCTAGGAGCCACCTTCTGGGAGGTGCTTGAAGCCACCACTCTGTTGGCCCCTGCTAAGAGCAAGAGGTACTGGCTTTGCTAATGGCTCCTTGAGTGGCTGTATCACCATTACAAATTATTTAAGTCACCGACATTTAAGTGATGTTATAAACACAATATTTATGACACAGTTCGGGAAAAGATGCGTTCTCTTGTTCCTATACATCATGGAACACGCAGAGCTCTCTTCAGACCTCTACCTTCTCCCTGCTCTGCTGTCCTGGCCACCTTGGTCAAGTCCACCTGCCTGCTGTGGACCTGGGCAGGCAGAGGGGAGGTGGGCAATCTGAAGACTCAGGTGATCCAAAGAGTTGGACAGAGCTCGCATAATTTTGGTTTGGTTTTGTAATATGTGCTGACTTTCACAGAGAGAACAAGTTGGATACGTATGGGAATTGGGGCCATTTAGGGAAAGTTCCAAGAATAAATACACTGAAAGAACTGTCTGAGTCCACTGGCCACCCCTTCCTGGTAGGGATGGGTGGAGTTTAGGGGCTAATGCCCCTACCTACTGCTATATCACCTCCTTCTTCTCTCCTCTCCTGTGGCTCAAATTGGCTTCATCCCAGTAGAAGGAGAGAGTAGACATCCTGTTGCTGCCAGCATGACTTGAGCCCCCTACTTTAAGGGGCCAGGAGGCCTCACACGTCTCTGTCCCTTTATCACTAGCAGGCACTGCCTCGGTTATCCATCACATAACCCAACAGTGACACGTCCCCGGGAGCTCCCTTCCGAGGAGGGCACCTGCTGTACATAGGGAAGGCTGGCATGAAAAGCCCTAGGAAGGAGGGGACAAACTAGAGACCACATCTGAAGACAAAGGAGTGACAGACAGTAGGTAGCAGGTTTCCTGAGGTGGAGAAGAGGAGTGGGGGTAGGGCATGCATTAGTGAAGATAGCAGCTTGGGGATGCTTCCAGGAGGGAGGCAGAGCAGTTCCCCAGGGAATGTGGGGACAGAGAATGAGGCCCTAAAGCACTGTGGGTGGTGGTGGTAGTACATCTGCAAGTCACCCCCTCCTCCCAGACCAGCTGGTGTGAGCCACCAGGAGAGCAGGGGTCAGGGCAGCTGCCGCTATTGTACCTGACTTCCTCTACCACCTGTGCCCCTGGTCCGTTATCCATCAGAATGGGCAGAAGTGGCAAGGAGCACAAGCTGTCAGAGGGCCCTGGTGCCCCAGCCAGGCCAGGGCAAAGATGGAGGCAAGGGAGTAGGGAGTGGAGGGGGGCCCCAGTCTGCAGTAATGGGGAAGGTTGCTGAGCATGTGGCAAACTGAACACTGCATGAAGAAGGGAAAATGAGAAAGCAAAACTGGAGGAGCACGGGAAAGAACTACCCCCAAGCTCTATTGTTTGTAGCCCTTCCTTTGGTGGTGTTTCCAAAGAATAAGTTCAGGCTGGAGGTGGGGGACAGAGGCACAGGTGGGTGGAGCTGTGGGCAGAGCCTACAGCCTCTGGAGACTCAGGCCCCTAACATTAAGGCTGTGAGCGAGGGCGGGCTGAGTTCCCTCCTCCCCCTCCTTGGGCACCTCCTAGGCCCCCTGCAAAGCTTCCTCTGCAATGGGGAGAGATTAACATTTGAAATCCACGCCAAGGGCTCCTTCCTTCACTCCCCACTCCTCACTTCCCCCAAAAAGGAAAACAGTCGTTGAAATTGAAAAATGGTGCTCAGTGAAGGGTTTAAAGACATTTTGAATTTAAAACATATTTTAAAGGTCATTTTCAGCAGTAATTATGTTATAATGGTGGGGCTCTTAGCAAAAGACAGAGTCCCGCAGTAACACTAGAGCGAATGGGAAGCAGCCAGAGCCTGAGTTTCCTGCAGCCCTTGGACAGGGCAGGGTGGGGGGGTGGGGAGGAAAGGGGGCACAGCACATCCTTCCAGAGCCAGTGAATGGCTCACCCTTGGGTCCCCAGGAACAGGGAGCTACACAGTTAAATTTGGCCCTGGCATGGAAGGGTCCTCCAAGTCCTCTCTGGGGCTTGCCACATCTGGGCTCTTGGGACTCAACAGGACCCTCTGGGAGACAGTCTGCGAGTCTGGCCTCCTGTCTGAGGGGACATACCAGCCCCCATGCCATGTCCTTTCCTTCTGTTTTCAGACATGGTCACTCTAGGGAGTTCCTGGAAGCAGGCTCCCCAGTCTAACCTGGGGCCATCTCCCCTGGGGTGCCAGCCACCTGCCAGCAAGGAGCTTGCGAGGAGCTTGTGTCCTGTCTCTGTGCTTCCTACTGGGTGATTGTGGATTACATTTTTGGAACCCATTGAGGACATGAATCCACTGGCTATTTATTTGAACTGCAACCTTTTCTATCCTATATCCCCAACTAACCCACCTCCTACCCCACCCCTTGGCCTCTTCTGAGAGTACATCCATCTTTGCAGAAAGCCGGACCCTCATGAACACTGCACACAGACTTGTTGAAGATGCCACACTGAAAACAGGTGTGAGCACCTAAGGTTAATTAGAGATTCTAGAAGAGATGGCTAAGGGTTAGGGGCTGGTCAGGCCCCAGAGCGGTCCATGAGAAGGCAGGCGGAAGAAAAGACTGGGCAGAGGGCGGTGCCACTATAGGAAGAGCCCAGAGGCCACTGTATTCTGGGAGGGCTTCCTGCAGAAGGGGCCAGGAGCACAGACGGGCAAGGACAAACCAACAAAAGGATGAAGAACCGTGAGCGTGAGCGGCAGCTGGGGTCTCAAGCTGTGGCGCTGCCAGACCAACTGGGGAGCGGGTGTCTCTCCCCAGCTCCTGCCAGGTCCACACAGCCCGCTGGCTGTGGAGTGAGGAGCTCAGAATCAAAGGGCCTGGGGACTGTGTTCTCCATGCATCGCCCCGCCCTCAGCCACGCGGTCATGGTGGGCTTCTTTGGGGGGAGGGGCACCCAATTTGGCGTCCCCCACCTGTCTCCCTGAAGGTGACAGTTGGGGCAGCTTGGTGGGGGAGTGCGAGCATCACGTGGAAGGGAGGACTCACGCAGTTGGGGGCTGGGAGTCGGAGACCGAGCGCTGGGGTGGGGCGATGGAAGGGGTGTATGTGGCTGGGACCGAGCCCTGGAGGCAGCCGCGGGGTGCAAGGGGGCAGGGGGAGGCGAAGGGGCGAAATATAAAAATATCCGGGAGAGGCGCAGCAGCGGGCTACAGTGTTATTAAACTAAAGCATCTTATAAAACTCGAGCCATTAATAACAGGCTGCTGCCACGTCGGGGTAATTTATTCAAATTGCGGGTCCGGGATGGAGGAGCAGATGTTTCAGAGCTGCTGGTGTCACTGAATGAGTTCCAGGGGAGGAGGCACAGGCAGTGTTCTGGTGGGGGCCCAGCCCCACCCCCGTACACCTTCAGGAATGTCTCGGCATTCCACCAGGGAGGAGACCTCACCCTAGGCTGCTGCTGGGAGGGAGGAGGAGAGGTCTGGCAGACACTGCTAATTTAGTTTAGCAACTGCCAGGGTAGAAAGCTAGGGCTAGGGACAGACGCACAGGTCCCCCATGCCGAATGTTGCTGCCCCCCTCCTGGCCTCCTGGCAGGTTCTGGCCAGGCCGCTGTCTGTTCCTACCAGTTGAAATGCTATCTCCTACACAAAGTCATTCATGCTTTTCCAGATCCCCAGTGGGGAGGTGGTAGAAGCCAGGCAGCCTGGGAATCAGAGGCCTACCTTCTTTCTAGCTGATCTACCAGCTGATGACCCCCAGCACATGAACCCTTGAGCCTCGTTTGCTTCATGTGTACAATGGAGCAATAATACCTAAGTCATGGAGTGGGGGCAAAGAAACACAGACTCATAGGAAGGCCCTGGCTCCTGGGGTGGGGTGGGAGGCTGTGAAAGTCAGCTGGTTTCCTGTTAGCACCTGGTGACACTTATTATGGTCTACTTAGTGGATTGATTGTCTTTTCTTCTGGTTGTTTCATTGATTTTTACCCCAGTCCCTAGCCAGACTGTGAACTCCTCATAGCCAAGAGTCTCATTGGCATCTGTCTCTGTAAGGATGTGGAGTGCCAGAAATGGACCCTCACTCGGTGCTTTCAGAACAGTCAGTGTGTTGGGACTGGATGGGTAGTGGCCTGTGGCTTTCTGCCCTAATAGGGAAGAGGCACCAAAGCTCACACAGGCCTGCCCTTGGACTCAGCTTGGTCCCTTCGGTCTTGGTTAATCCTGGGTCCTATTGGGGGGTTGGGGCCTTAGACTTAGGGTCTGATTCCAGGACCCTAAGAAAGGGAAAGTCAGTCAGCCCCTGGGTACCTGCCAAGACGTGGAGGAAAGGAACTCTGTAGTTGAAAACTCTTCTGTATGCTTCATCTTTCTGGAAAAGCAAATATCATTCTGTGGCACCATCCCTAATTCATTCCTCCCCTTGGAGTATCTAATGCTGGCAGAGGTGGGGGGACAATGCTCTGCTAGAGTCTTCATTCCTACGAATCTGAATCTCCATCAGGTGGGCCTGTGACTTCATGGTGATTGTGTCAAATCATACTTCTTAATCCTTCAACCCACTAGGGCATTCCACCAATCCTCAGCCCTGCCTCCCAATGACAATGAAGAGTTTTCTCCTCCTGTCTCTGTTGTGCAGACCTGGACGACTGTTTACTGAGTGGGTCTGAAGCAGGGCCCAGCCTAATTAAGTGGTCCTAGCCTTATGTTTGGGCCCATGCCCAAGTGACAAGAGACCTTAAGTAGACCCTGATATCATGCAATGGTGAGTGACAGGTCAATAAAAGGAAAAGTCCCAGTTGGAGGCAGATTCACCTCTTCCGGTGGATCCAGCCTTGATGGTGTCATCAGAGGAGAGATCAAGGAGGCCCTACATATAGTCCCCCACATGGCCCTGACCTCAAATGACACCAGTAGAGTGATGATCTGGTGGAGATAGATGGCTCAAGCCAAGCACACGCTTGATGGGATAGCACCAGTGACTCTGTGGGGGGGGGGGGGCAGGGAGAGGGCAGAGGGCCCCCTTTGCCACTTCTCTGGTCTGACCACCCTGGACATGGGGACTGGTAGGGACACTGTTTGTCAGGAGCCTGGGGTGAGACTGAGGGAGACTGCAAGACCTCCCTGGGGAGTGGTTGGGGAAGCAGGAGAGTGTGATGACTGTCCTCTGAAGTGCCTCCTGTCTGCCTGACTGGGAGGGTCAGTAGCGGCTGCTCACCCTGTGGCTCTGCTCCTGGCAAATTGGACCTGCTCACAGCTCAAGGTTCATTTCCAATGAAGGAGAAAGTGCAGCCCCACACTCACAGGGCAATCAGCACACTCCGTGATGAATGGAGCCCGTGTCACTCAGCGAAAATGAATATTTCTTTGCGATAATGGCCAGATGGTAGCAACTCTCCGATCCAAATTAAAACATGCATGATAAATGCCAGGAAAACAGAGGAAGACAAAACCCCAACCTGGAGTGAATTCTCTCTATAAATCTTCCCCCCCCGCGGCCCCCTCCCCCCCACCACAGCGGCCCTGCTAATAGCCATTAAATTATTAAGATGTGCTGCAAGGAGAATGCCAA
This sequence comes from Tamias sibiricus, assembly GCA_025594165.1. Classification (NCBI taxonomy): domain Eukaryota; kingdom Metazoa; phylum Chordata; class Mammalia; order Rodentia; family Sciuridae; genus Tamias; species Tamias sibiricus. Next base: position 46,017,437 of record CM046671.1, on the reverse strand, counting down.
TGTCAGTGGCACCGGCCCCACTGCCCACCCCCACCCCTGCCTGTGGGGCTGGGGGTTGGGGAGAAGAAAGCAAGGGCTGCTTCTAGACCCACAGAGAGCCTACAGGGCGGAGCAGATTCCTGTCTAGAGACACAGGCAGGAGACTGACACTGTGCAAGGCCTGGTGTCCAGTGGGCCTCTGGGGACGACAGACACACCTTCCTTCAAGAAGAGCACAGTCTCCACAGTTGAGAAACTAACACCCACTCTTGACTTTACGGTGCACACAGAGGGCAGGAAAAAAGCTCTGAGTTGGGAAGCCAGTGGGGAAGAGCTAATCAGACAGTCTAGCCTGCTGGACCGACCAGGGTTTGGATGATGAAGTGTAGTCAGGCATCTGGGGAGGGTCAGAGAGAACTGTCTGAGGGGAGTATGGGCGTGGTGTTCTGAAGGCAGCAGGTATTAGGCAGGGCAAGGGTGGCTTTGAGGTATGTATTTCATGGTGACAGAGGGGCTCTTGAACCTATGGCTTAATTCCTATGCTCTCTGCCCACCCCCTTGTGGCAGAGGTCACTACTCATCACATCATGGTGGAGGTCTTTCATTGGTACCCTGACACCCTGTCCAGGGCCTGCATCTGCACAGGTCTCTTAGACCCCACTCCCAAAAGGCATGGGCGAGGAGTGGGAGTAGTGGGAGCCCATCCTGCAGGTGGTGGTCCAGCCTCATCCTCTGTGGACCTGATGGTCAGCACAGATGCTGGGAGAACTCTCTGTGGGGTCAGTGGCCCAGCCCAGCCCGGTCTTGTGGGGAGCCAGCAAGGCTTGGAGGCCTGCCCAGGACTGAAGCATGAAAACTGATTACTGGCTGTGTGGTCTTGGGGAAGTCACCTTTCCTCTGTCAGCTGTTGCTGCCCAGCCACCTGTGCAGGGCCTGGATGACTAAATGACAGGACTGAGGACTTTTTGTCTCTAACCACCTACTTCCAGAGCTCTGGAAGTACTCACTGGTCCTCTGTACTCCATCTGCCCTGGGCAGGCTGGGGCAGGAGCAGGTCCCACAGGGACTATTTGATCTAGAGGAAGCACAAATAGAGAAACAAGACCTTAAGATGGGTCTGTATGCTTGGGCCAAAGGATTAGGAGAGACAGCATCCCCAGACTCAGATCTGCATGTGTGTGAGCATAGTTGTGCATGCCCTGGAATGCAGGAGCCATCAGACCACAGTGCACCAAATCTGGGTCTTCCTATCCCAGAAAGTGGGCCCTTCTCTCCAGCCAAGCCAGTTCTTTTGTGATATTTAAAAATGTCGGATACCATGTATTTGCCTTGCTTGTGTCTATTTTCATGTCTTTGCCCATGACACTGAATCCAAAGGCTTCCTATCATCCCCATTATCACCACCTCCAGGAAGGCACAAAGCTTCCTTGTCCTGTCCCATTCTGGAAATTCATGTGATCAGTTCAGCTCCAACCCTGAGCCTATACTTTCTATTAGCACCTGGTTCATCTAACCTCATCAGAGTTCCCCACCCTACCACCTCCCCTGTTCTCCCATGAACTGGACTCTAAAAATAAAATGATAGCTGCAACAGCTGCCATCAGGGGAGATGCCACAGTTCTCAGGCTGTCCCACCTAAAGTGGCTCAGGGGAGGGATGACATCGCTTTATAACAGGAAGATGCTGCTCTCTGGGTTGGGTAGCCTGACAGGGAATTGGAATCAAGGAACCTGGCTCTGAAGCCCAGCCCTGTGCCTGTCCACCTGCCTACTCTGGCTCTCCTACTATGTAGCCGAGAATCCCCAGACTTCTGTTTCTACAGCATCACTTCTATCATGACACTTGCTCGCCCAAAGGCCTCAGATGACCTCCCCTGCCTAAATGCCTCCATGTAAAATAGCTTCTGGGACTCAGGGTTCTCATATCTTGTCTTTTCTCAAATTAGATCCCCTTTGTGGCTCTGGAGGTGTCCTGCACCTGCCCTGGGTCAGGTCATTCTCCTACTTTGGAAGCTCTGCTCTTGGGCAGGCAGGTGCTGCTTCCTCTCAACTCTGGCACTCACTGTCTCTTCCCACTCTCCCCTCCCCCATGCTCTTGCCATGCCCATGCTGTTATCAGGCTATACCCAGTAGGGTGTGCCGGGGGCCCAGGAGGACATGGGACACATGACACCCATGCTAGGGTTCACTCAATAAGCACTGAGGACAGCTCAGCCCAGGAAGTTCTAGCTGTGAACTTTCTCATCTAACCCATCTTTCAAGAAGTGGGATCACCCTCCTCCTTGCTGACATAGCGCTGGGGACCGGACGCCACAGGATTGGTGATGGGCTGGGACACCAGAGGGGGCCTGGTTCTCTTTCTCTGTCATTCCTATTCCTGGGCACACAGGCAGGAGGCAGCTTTTAAATATCATCCAGAAGGCCATTTGCTATGATTAATATCCCATTTCCCCCGAAACAGTCCTTTGCTAAATTAGCCAGGGCCAGAGGGAATTTGTGGAGGAGCTGCGAGTCTCAACTCAACTTTCCCAACGCATTAAAGAAACTTCAACAACAAAATGCAGATCAATCAACACCCCCTCCCCCAGCTGAAAACCCAAAGTCCATTTAAATTCAGCAGGTTTGCAGTTAATTATATTTTCGCACCTATGGCGGGAATTACAGATGTATTTATAATGTGTTGCCTGCCCCTCTGGAGCCTCCTTGGCCCTCCCTAGGGACCCTTCCCCACCAGCCACTTCCCTCCCCAGACACAAAGACCTAGCTTCACGCAGCAGCTATTTGGGTCCAGTGTGTAAACCGCAGAGGGCTTCCTGGATTTTTAAAAATTATTTTTAAAAGGGACTGGAACAATAAGCCAAAGATTCCTTTAAGTTTTAAGTTAAGGGGCTGGGATTGTGGCTCAGTGGTAGAGCACTCGCCTAGCACGAGTGCGGGCCCGGGTTTGATCCTCAGCATCACGTAAAAATGCATTGTGTACAACTAAAACAAACAAAAAAAAAAGTTTTAAGTTAAAAAGAACAGAGATTATTGAGAACAAAACACCAGGGCAGGGGGATGCTATCCCAGGATGTAGAGACCTTAACAGTTGGAAATGCTTTTAAAAATGGGAGGAATGGTTGTCAGATATGTGATAGAACTTCCTGGCCATCAGGGAAGCCATGCTCTGGGTGGGCAACCTGGACAGGTTGTGAGGTGTCTAATCTTCAGCCCTTCCAAATCTTTCAGACCTGGCTGGCCTGCAGTGGCTTCTTTCCCAGGCTGCTCCCGGAGTACCCCAGACTATTTGGGCTATGCTGTCTCAAGCCTCACCTGAACTTCTCAAGTTGAATACTGTATTAAGGTCTTTCCTTAAATATCAGTCCAAATAAATCTAGGAATTAAGTATGCAAAAGATCTGCTGGGACATGGGCTTGGGACTGGTTCAAGGGACCATGGGGCTCATTCATGACCTATGGTACAACTTGAGAAATCTCAGTGAGGACAGGACAGGACAGGCAGGGAAAACAAGAGTTCTAATTCCTGGAAAAGAAGACTGAGAAAGACTGTGGTGGCTTTGCTACTTGATAAAAAAGGGGAGGGGCTGGGTGAGAGGCAAACTCATGGGTGGGGTGAGGGTGGCTCCCAAATTCCTGGTCCTGGCCAATAGAACAGTTAGCTCTCCCCAGCCAAGGTCCCCCTGGTTTGCCATGATGCCTTCTCACCCAAGGTCCCAGGGCAAAGACACAGCCCTGGAGAAGGAGGGTGGTGCTGTCCCATGAGCTGGGGAGGCCCTGGTCTGGTGGGGAAATGAAGAACTCCATTCCCCAGCACACCCATATTTGTGAGGGTGGGGTGTTTGCTACTCTAAAGTCCCTTCTTTTTCAGTGGCCTCTTTGGGACTTTGGTCATCAGACTCCTTCTCATCCCTCTGGGCTGGGCTGGGCTGGGCTGGGTCAGCTCTGCTTTGCTCACCTGATCTCCCTAGCAGGAGGATGCGCTGGGCCAGGATAGGGCCCTTGTTCCTTACTGATTCAGGATAATTTCAGATTAGTCTTCACCTGGCCTTCTGCTTTCCAAAGCTCCAAAGCCCCTCCTGCCTGGCCTGAGGGCTTCCTCAGCAGAACCCTGAGGGGTTTCAGCTCCCCCAGGGACTCCTGTCTAGACAGTCATTCATTGCCTCCGTAGATTGGAAAATAGACACTTTTGTATATTGCGTTTTCATAAAACGGGACCAGCCTGCACGTCTATTTCATCTGAACGCTTGCTAAATTGCCTTTCCAGTGTACAGAATTGAATAGCCAAAAGAGTCTGGAAGTGAGAAATGCGGCATTGGGAGGTCAACAATTGCAGCCACGGGTCTCCCAGGCCATGTCCCCGGGCCAGGACCATTGCAGGAGCATGCAGCTGCCCCACCTGGGCCCAACACCCCTCAGCTAGTCCCCAACAGCCCCTCAGAGCCCGCATGGACAGCACGTGGTCTGTCTGTTTAGAAATAAAATAATGCTCGGAGGAGAGATGAGGAACTTAATAGGATTTAAAAAGCCACAGGACCCGATGGGGCTACAGATGGTGGAGGGGCTGGGAGGAGGGAGTCGGCCTGGGTTTATGGTGGGGAACGTGGCCTCCAGGAGGGCCTGAGAGCGGCATCACAAGCATTGTGTCCAACCTCATTAGCTGGCCCAGCGGGACTCTGCCACCACACCAGTGCCATGCAGTGAGGGAAGGACACCCTGAAGATGCCGTTAAATGTACCCAGGGCAGCAAAAGGCCGCGAGACCGTGGTTAAATGACTCGGCCAGCACCTGCCTCGGGGCTCCAAGTGGAAATGGAGTAAATCATGGCTGTTGCATCTGCCCTAACCCTCTGATGCCTTCCTTGCCCTGCCCAGGTCCCACCAGAGACAAATTGAGAGACAGGTACACAGAAATCAGAGGAAGAGACAGGCATGGGCAGGCAGAGAGAGGAAAACGTGCCAACTCTGGAAACGGAGGCCCACTGAGCTAATGGAAACTACAATGGGGTAGTTCAGCCCCAGGCAACTCTGCAGGACTTGGGGAGGGTTGATGGGGCATAAAAGAGGTTTCTTCACCTTCTAGAAGTTTCCCTGGGGTGTCTGCCAATAGTAGTTTACTACAAATACCTCTAGGAGCTCCCTTCATGGCTGAAGCTCAGGGCTGTTCCCCACTGGTCCTTCTCCAGTCTACCCCCAGTCCTGTAGTCAGTGGGGGAAAAAAATAGGACCTCATTATGGCAGGCACAGCCCCTGCCTGCATTCACCTGACCCCCACCCCTGGCTTATGGGGCCTCCATCCAGATTCTTAGCCTCCCTTTCCTGAGCCTGACAAAGGCCTCCCAAGAACTCACCCCACTGGCCAGGGAGGGACTTGGGAGCCCCTCAGTTGCTTGTCCTTCCCGCTACCTTGGGCCTTACCTGACACAGTCAAAGGTCCGTGTGGGCTGGTGACTGCTTTTGGCAGCATCTCTAAGCAATTGGGCCTGATTCTGCCACAGAGATGACCAGCAGCTGTGTGTGTATTGTGCATGTGAGTGTTCCAGTTCCCAGACCTGGGGGTGGGGATGGCACACCCTGGAAGGCTGTGTTCCCCTCAGAGAGGCTCCCTAATGCATCAGGCCTGGATGTTTGGAGATCATTAACTACCGAGAGTTGGTCTGGTTACTCTGAGACCCTGTTGGGCCCGGCCTCCACTTTGCCTCTCATGTGGTAGGAGCTAACCTCACACTGGAGAAGAAGAACTGAGCTCCCAATCATTCCTGCCAGGACAGTGGCCTGCCAGCCTTGGTCATTTAGGGGGTGAAGAGGTGGCCCTGCACTCACAGACCTCTTGCCCAGATTCCATCCATGCCCATTCCCAGATGCCCTGTTCTCATGCATGTGGGCTGATGTGACTTCTAGAAGAATAAGAAAGGGCAGAGAAGCCAGGCCCTGGATGTGCTGCAGCCTCCTGTGTGGTGAGGCAGGGGACGCTTCCTCCTGACCTGGCCAGGACTCCAACATGTTTCCTGAGCAGAAGATGCTGCTTACCGGCATCAAGTGCTACTAGAAGAAGGAGCTGGGTGGAGGTCACAGGGGCACACGTATCCTATATCAAGTCTTTGGGACACCATGTGTTTTGGAAGGAAAGTTCCCAGAGCTGGGGTGAGGACAGGACTCACCACTGAGCAGGGCTGGGGCCCACTTCCTATGGGGTCATGTCCTTTCTTGCCCCTGCATTCTCCTCCCCCAGCCCATTTTCTTCAGGTCTCACTCTCTTCCTTCTGCTTCCTCCCCTCACCTCTCTACTACTCTCACTTCCTTCTTTCTTCTCTTCTCTTCTCCTTCCTGTTTCCCCTCACATCCTCCTTGCTGACCCTACTCTCCTCAATCCCTCCACATCCTTCTTTCCCCTGCTTCTTCAATCTGTTTTAATCAGTTTCATGTTTTCCTCCCTACTCCCCTCCCAAGAAGTATTTAATGGATATTAAATTATTTTAAACCAACTTTCCTTAAAAAAAAAAAAAATAGCTTGGTGATAATGCTGACTCAGGACCATCTCACTGTTTAATATTGAATATGCAATTAATAGATAGATGTTTAGGTTTGGCTCTCTTTCTCCCCTTTCTACTGCAGGAAGAATAAAAGAGCTGATTAATCTGGCTTGGGGCAAGTGTCAGTGGCAGGAGATATATGGGAGAAAGGAGATGAGGTTAGCAACTCCGAGTCAGAGAGCGATTGCCTCCCAGGCAAGTGAGGGACAACAGGGCTGGAGGTAGTACTCAGCTGGGCTGCTGGGCAGAGGGCACTGTCCACCCCCTTCAGCTGCAGGCCTGACTCCCCACCCAGGCCTCTCTGGATGGGGCCTTGTTCATGGCATCCTTGCTCTGTTCCAGGTGTGGAATCTCCCCTCCGTCAAGGCCAGAAGTGACCCTCTTCAAGTGCCACCTCCTCCAAAGCTTTTCGCTGTCCCTTCCTCGGGGCACCCATCTAGAACTATTGGTGGCACCTACTATTCAAGCTACCTGCCTACTCTTGAGATTTCCCTCTGACGCTGCATTCTGGTCCAGCTATCTGAACAGTATGCTGCAGGTGAGTCCCTGCGTGCCCGTGTGACCATTGGCCCTGGCTCCGCTGTGCCTGTCTACTGGAGATGGTTTCCAGGAGAGGCCCCTTGCTCTGCCATCGGTCTCGTGAGCCCTGGGTGAGGCAGAGTGAGGATGGTACTCTTGTTACCCAGGGAAAGAGCAGAAGCAGGCATCCAGGCGGACTTTGCTTACTCAGGCCCTTTATACTTGAGCTGTCTTTACCCCTCAACTAACTGGACCTGGAGTATCAGCATCCTCGGGACAGGACGGACTCAGTGGGCCTAGGGTGGTGTGTCTGTGTCTCAGGGCATGGCTCCTTCAGGGAGCACAAAGATGCTAGCCAAGCCCTGGTGTGTGAACTCCAGGCCCAGGCAAGCAGGGAAACTCAGCCACAGAGGCCTTGTGCCTAGTTGAACAGCCTGAGCTGGAGGGGATGAGGGAGTGTTCTGGGAGGGGCAAGCAGGCCACCCGTGGTCAGTCACACTACGGTTCCCTCCAGCACAATTAACTCTCCAAATTTGTAAGTTGCTTTAGCCCATTTCATCTTTTGCCTTTAATTTAAACCTGGTAAATTTTTGTAGGGGCGAAAGGTGAGGGAGAGAGAAAATTCCTTAGTACTCTGCTGAGCTAATGAGCAGAAAGACTCAAAGAGTAGAAGGTTCTAGGCCCAGAGAGGGTGGTAAACATGGGCACTTGGATGAGAGCCTAGGGTAGTGGGGCTTGCAGAAGAAGCCAGGAGCTCCTGGCCAAGAGGCAGCAGATGGTTGTGACTGATTTCCTTGTCCTATCACCTGGGCCCTCATGCTGGACCCACTAGGCCTGCCTGGGGGGAGGGTAGCTGGGAGACCTTGGGGGGCTATACCAATGTCACTTTTTCAGGGCAGGAAAGGCCCCAACTCCTTACATTTCTCTGAGTGTGATGGAGTGTTCTGGATTTTCTAGACCCTTTCTAGGCAGTTCCTATTCTGTGGGAGGTTCCTCTGTGGTAGAAGGGTGGCCAAGGCCTCTCCCATTGCTGGAAAAGGCTGGAGCAGATGGCTCCTCCCTCTCTGTCCTGGTCCTTCCCTGTGTGGCTGCTCAGCTTACAATCTAGTAGGGCCTTTGTGTGTCCTTGAGGTGGGGCTCCTCACCAGTGGGCAGGAGAGAGTGCCCCTGGGGGTCTTTGGACTGGGTTTCCTGCTCTGGGAAGGGACTGAGAGCACAATTTTGGGCTGAGGCTGGGCAGGGCATGAGGCCCAGTAAGGCATGAAGCCCAGTAAGAGGTGGCAAGGGGCTGGCAGTCAGCAGGAGCATCAGGAAGAGTGATGCCTGTCTCCCCCAGGAGGCAGGCCAGGAAGGGCAGACCTAGCAGGGGTCTGCAAATGGTTTCCTCAGTTTGGGCTGGTAAGCTCTTTCTCTCTATCGGATGATGTGAGACAGGCTCTGCTCCATGGAGTAGTTTGTTGCAGGAGGAGCCAGCACTTGGGTGGTGGAGGCTTGACATTTGGTGCTGGAGGTACCTCTTCTGGTACTTTCTTTGTCCTCTTCTCTCTTTTCATAGTCTTTTAAAATTGCAGTGTGTTTGGACCCTATGGGGTGTGGTGGTGGTGCTGGGGACAGTTCTGTGCCCAGAGTGGACCCAGGTTACTCCTGGAAGTGAGGCAACGGTGAGTAGTACAGCCACAAAGGCACTGTGACTCCAGAGAGGCTGTCACCTGGGGACAGAGTTGCCCCTGGCTGGCCAGGGCTTTAGGGAGAGGCAGTTCCTTAGCCCCGGTCTCTGCAGTGGGGATTGGCCACCTCATGCCAAGCTCTGGCGGGGCTCTGCAGTCTGGGGCAAGCATTTATGGGTGAGACCATGTACTTCTCCTCTGTCCACTGCTTTGTATCACCCTCTCTGATTTTTACACCCATGTCAGCCTTGTTGTCCACCAACCCCACCATAGCTAGACCCCCTCCAGCCTGCATACCCTTAGGGTACAGCTACATCCACTGCCGACCTCCTGGCCAGGCATCTATTGGAATATTCAGCAGGGCTTTTTTTGACAACATGGAAGTGGACACGCCCTTTTGGGTATCCAGGAGGGGGCAGAAAAATGCCTAAGACAAGTGACTTGTTTTCTTAGAGGCACAGACCAGCAGCCAGATGACTCCAATTTCCCCTTCCTCCGCTGCCTGTCCACACCAGTCACCCAGAACTCCAAAGCCCTGTCCCCAACCCCAACCATGAGGTCCCCAGAGGGACAGGAGGAGGCAGCAAGGAGTCACTGCACCCGGACAAGGAGGGAAGGGAAGAGGGGAGGTGAGGGGCAGAGACAAGTGGGCCCTCACGTGAAGGGGGCTGGCGCAGGCAGCTACTACCTCCTCGGCTCTCGCTGTCCGCGGGCTTCACCTGGATCGGCCGGTTCATCTGCAATAGAACACAGGGGACAGCGTTAGAGTGGGCCCGGGGACGAGGGGACAGCACCCCACACTCACAGGTGCACAGGTGCAAGTGCACAGACCACAGCCACCCACACACTGACCAAACGCTGAGGCTAACAGGCACAGCCTTCCAAAGCTCCGCCCATCTCCCTTCATAGCACCGTTCCCCGCGGGCCCCTTATTTCAGGGGGTTTCTCTGGATTGAAGAACCCAATCCAGTGGGGGCTCCTCCTCCACTTTGAGCAGCTCTTGTTAGCCTGTTATGCCAGAATCCGAGGCTGATGGAATGCCTGCCCCATCTCCTACACCCACGAGGCTCTCATGTACCCAAAGCACATCTGTGGCCCAGCCCTGAGTCACTCGAGACAGCAGGTTTTGCTGAAACAAGCTGGTCTCTGGCTGCAGCCAGAGCCCTGCTTAGGCCAGGGCATGGCATTGAGCTTCACTTCACCCTGGAAGACTTAACCTGGGGGACAGGGGTGACTGAGGCCGAATTCAGGGCTAGGGCTCCTGATTGCAGCCAGGGTAGCCCCCTCATGGTATGTGTGGAGTGGGCACAGCCACTTGTCTCTCGCGCTGTTCAGGTGAGGGCAGGACACTAGGGAACAGACTGACTCCCTAGGCTAGCTGGCTGTGGACCTCTCTCTGGGATTTGTGTCAATGCCCCATTTGGGCCACTAGGGGTCTCTGAACTCCAAGCATCCTGGCTCTGCAGCCCATCTTCAGCCCTTGCCTGTTGTATCAGGGTGGGTTTGCCAGCCCTGAGTTCTCATCATATATCAGACAATAAAAAATAATAGAAATCATGCCAGAGCATGTATTTTATGTCTTTGCCAGTGTTCCTGCCTGTCATATCCCTCTGGATTCCTTGTTGCATTTGCATTTCTCACACCTGCACAGACCCTAACAGGCAGACTGGGCAGCATGGCACCCCCATTTTAGAGATGGAGAAGCCAAGGCAGAAAGAAGGTCATGTGCTTCCCCCACTGCCTGTGGTAGGAGGAGGCTGGGAACCAGGTCTGCCAAGGCTGTTTCTGTGCTTCCTAATGCACCTTAAGACTGGGCTGCCAATTCCCCTCCGGAACAGAAGTCGGGCCAGCCAGTCACAAGCTGCCGCCTGCCTTCCCGTCTAGGATTCAAAGTGAGTTTTGGCTGTGTCGAGACAACGGTGGTGGCGGGGGCCGGGGAGTGAGGAGGATGCCTGTGACTCAGCAAGGTGAAGCCGAGGCCAGGGGAAGGGCAGAGCCATGGCAAGGAAGGACAGAGGCAGGAGACAGGACATAGAGCAGACAGGGAAGGGGCACAGGGGGCCAGTCCACTGAGAGGGGCTAGGCTGTCATTATTTGCCACCAGGTCTCCACTTGACATTCCTGATGGAGTTGAGGGAAAGAAAGGTGCTTTGTATATAAGCTCTGGCAGCAGAGGAAATTGTCATGTTAAAGCAAACCCCAATCCCTGGGAAGGAAGAGGGACGTGAAGATGCTTCTGGTTTTCCCCTAAACCACCTCCTTTCCAGGTCTTGAGGAAAGAGTTTAGAAGGTCCGCCAGGTGTCTGGCTAGGGAGAGAGGCTCCAGGGGACAGCCAGGTCACTTCTGGTTTGCTTTGTGGAATGCAGCATCCCATCCTTTTCTAGGTTCATCCTTTCTTCCAAGGCTCTCCCTTCCTCCTCGTCTTCCCCCAAGCCTCCTCCACTCCAGGAGGGTCCCATGGTCTGGCCTGAATGCCTGGACACTGTTTGGGTCATTATATTCTCCCACAGATAATTCTACAGCCTTCTTGCTTACGTAAGTTTACAGTTCTCTGAGGAAGGGATTGTTATCTCCATCTTGCCAATGAGGAGACCTAACTGGGATTCAGCCAGGAGGGGCAGGTGCAGTGCTAATGATGTCATGTGATTGGCTGTCCTGTATTTTCCATTAGGAACCCCAGCTGCTCTGGAGGAGGGGCCCAAGGAGGAAGTCAGTGGGGAAAATATCCACGTGGAAAGGACAGTTTGGTGCCGGGTTCTTTCTCTCTTCTCTCTCTCTCTCTCTCTCTCTGTAGAACTGAGGATCAAACCCTGCACATGCTAGGAAAGCACTCACCACTGAGCTACATCCCAGCCCTAGGGTCCTGTTTTTTGTGCCATCGAACTTAATACAAACCCTTCAGCCTGATATCTGGTCCTCTTCTACCACTCCTACCTACACCTACACCTCTTGCTCCTGCAAGTCCATTCTCTGGGCCTGCAAGTTTTCCCCAGTGCTCAGCCTCCTCCTCTTGACAGCCTATTCATTCTTCAGAGCTAGTCTGTAGGGTTCCTGTTGTGGGCTGAATCATATCTCTGCAGATTCACATGGCAAAGCTATAACCCCCAATGTGACTATATTTGGAAAAAGAACCTTTTAGGAAGTAACTAAGGATAAATGGCATTATAAGGGTGGAGTCCTAATCCCACATGACTGATGTCCTTATAAGAAAAAGAAGAGACACTAGGGGCACATGCACACAGAAAAGGCCGTGTGAGAACCCAGCAAGAAGGGGATCCATCCCCTTCAAGCCAAGAAGAAAACCCTCACCAGAAACCAACCCTGCCCAAACTTTGATCTCACAGTTCCAGCCTCCAGAATGGAGAAATACATTTTGGTTCTTGAGCTACCCAGTCATCTTGCTATGGCAGCCCCAGCACATGAATGAATCCCCTAGTCTGAGAAGCCTGGAGATACCTACCCCAAGGGGGAAAGGATACTACAGGGAATCCTGCCCTCTTTTCCCTATAGTAGTCACACCCAAGGCTGGGGATTGACCTTCATGGGGTGAGGGATTGAGGCTCACTTTTGAGACTGAATCACTTCTGAGACATGGACAGGTAGAATTATGCAAATAGATTCTTTAACCTCACTCAAGAAAATGGAGTTTTGGAGAGGTCAAGAAATCAACCCTGTCATTTAGGCACTAAGTGGTGATATAATGATGAGTCCAGGATTCCCGACACCTACCTGTGTGCTCAGAAGACCCTGAAAGCCAGGCACAGCGGGCCTGGGGATGGTCCAGCAGTGTTCACTGTGGAAGGCAGGGAGTGGGGAGCAGGGTCCTCATGGGGTATTCACTTCCCCAGCGAGCATGAGGAGGAGTGTCTGGATGAAAGGGGGCAGGCAGGGGTTGTGAACCAGGCCCAGCTGGGCTCTGGGGCTCCGTCCCAACTGCAATAAAGGGGGTGGAGCTGAGAAAGGGAGTGAGGCTGTGCCGTAGGCTTCATTATGGGTCAGAGTGTGTTTACCTAAGACGATCCCTCATCCTTAGGGGCGACATAGGGAAGAGGCTGGGCTGCTGGGAGGTGACTCCTTCCCTGTTTCTGAGTTCTACACCAGTCTTCTCTGTGTGGGCCTGAGAGCAATTGGGGTGAGTTCTGCTGCTTGGCAGGGGCTTGGGTAGAGCTATTTCTGATATGATTGGTCCCATTTTCCATGGTAAATTGAAACGAGGCAATGAAGGTTCCATGTGCAGGGTACCTGAGTGCTTGTGATGCCCAGCTCCATGATCCTGTCTTAGGCTTGCCATGGGCCCTTTGGGAACCCTCCTGCCAGCTCTGGACAGCATGCCAGAGCTCCTCCATGCTAGGTGCGGGGCTCGCCCCCTCACACACAGGTCCCTCAGCTTTTTCCAGGTTCCTTATGAGCTTTCAGACAGTGGGGATCTGGGGTCTTTTTCAGCTTCCAACATGCCCTCAGTCAGGGGCTGGGCACCCACAGGAACTCCAAGCAGATCTGTGGAGCAGAATGGATTTGGTTTTCATGGTGCTGGGCCTCCTGGGGAGATTTTTCACGTTCCATTCTGAGCTGTGGGTGATCAGTGTCCAGATAGCCTTTGCAGGGCTATCAGTGTCCGGATAGCCTTTGCTGGGCTAGATGGTGAGAAAAAATACAACCCTGTGCTTTCTCAACTCTCAGCAGAAATGACTTGTTAGACTGGGGTGGGAGGGTTTTTCAGTTATACAGGAGGCTTGAGCCAGAAGGGGACCTCTTTCCCTTGCTCCTGACCTTGCCCTGGTCCAGCCTTGCTAAGCCCTGACTCTGCTTTGGGGAGGGAGGTTGGATGGATCAAATAGGCCTGGGGAGAAGAGGCTGGGTGAGGCCTCAGAGATGGGAAGAGAGGACAAAGCAGAGCATGGCCAAGGAAGGGGAGAGGCCAGGAGGATGCCCAAGAGGCAGAGGGAGAATGAAGAGGCCTGGGGAGGGTCGAAGAGTGAGGGAAGGGCCAGAATCACCATCTCCTTACCCTACTCTTGTAACTTTGCTTCTCAGGCCCTGGCCATGGCCTCCAGACTCCTTTGGTGCCTGTCTTCCCCTGTCTCATGTTCCTGTCCAGCCATTCCTCCCTGCAGTACAGTGTGCCCCTAAGAGGACCCTGGGGCTGTGCTGGCAGGATCCTGGTCAGGTACAGGGGTTTCTTACTGACTCTCTTTCTGAGATGTCACCGGCATTCTCACAGAGGCCCTGTGGTCTTCAGTCTACTTCCTGCCTCCAGGTGTCCGAGAGGGGTTTGCCCAGCTAGGGCTGCCTTCCCTGAGTCAGAAACAGCCCCCTGAGGCCTCCTAGGTAACTGTGTGTCCCTCCCAGCCAGCACTCCTGTCCCTCAGGAGGAGTGAGAGGTCCTGGCCCACGAGGGGCCATTTCTGCTTCCTGCTGTAGAAGAGGGTGCACGGGCAGGTGGCTCCTTCCCCAGCCCTTTCCACTCTGGCTCTGCCGCCCTTCCCCCTCCCAGGCCCTCTGCCACTTTTTGCATCAACACATATCCATGCATTAAACAAGACATTCCATTAATTTCTTCATCATCATAACTTAAGCTGGGACATACCCTTTAAATATTCATTCAGCTATGAAAACTGGGCATTAAAATTTTAATAATGTCAAGCTCATTTGAACCAGGCTCCTTGGGGACGATTACGATACAATTAGAATAAATACGATGATTGAGCTGGTCGAAAGGCTTCACCTGTCCAGTCGCGGCTCCCTGTGTAAGAAGAGGCCTGTGCCGGTGGAAAGACAGACTGACAAGCCAGCTTCTTTCCTGACTCCTTCTCCCCTTCCCCCACCCCCTCCTTGCCTCCTCTCTCTGCCAGACCTCACCTCTTGCTATGAGGACCCTCTCCATGCCTGCTCCCCCTGGGTCTCTGCAGGTCTCTGCCTTCCAAGCCCTGAGAACCAGGGTGCTGCCTCTCATCCCCACCTGGGAAGGTGGCTGTGATGAACAGCGCAGCTTCCAGTTACTTCTTTCCTGGTCCTCCTGGTAAAACCTGGGCTCTGCTCACTGGGCTTGTGTGAGTCATTTCACCCCACCAGAGCAGACCCAGCCTGCAGAGGGGTGCCCCAGTGGTTTCTGGGTGCCCACCTGTGCTCTGCCACCAAAGAAAGGGATAGCACCTTTCTGCTGCAACCTTCTTCTGAGGCCTGTGTGGAGATTTGGGTCTGAGCCTCTCTCCCTCCCTCACTGCCTGAATTCGGAGCTGGAGAGGGCCCCAGGGCATCCACTCGTGAACTCACTCTGCTCCCCTCTCTCTTGGGACAGCCCTCGCTGCCCACAGGATCACGAGGCCCATCCTAGGAGCTCATCCCTCCAGACCCAACCTCACGACTGAGCTTCCCTGGATCACGTGTGCATGTGCATATAAGCACACACGCAGGCCTGATTAGTGCTGTGTGACATCAGACATTCTAAAAGAATCCCCTTTGGCTGAGGGGAATTAAGATAAAAAGAGATGGTGGAGGAAATACTCTAGGGCAGTGCCCACTGCAGAGCAGGTTCTCAACAGGATCAGCCTCTCGGATTTCCCGATCTGTGACCAGAAATGCCTCAGGAAGTGGACCAGCGGAGCTAGAGAGGCTGGGATAGATGAGATTTATGCTGAGGTTATTGTGGTGGCTCAGAGGGTAGGAGGAATGACCAGACTACTCTCTGGTCAGATGCTAAGCCCTCGGGTATACTTCTAGAGTGTGCAAACCTTAAAGCAGAGGTTTCTGCTTTCTGTCTCCTTTTGGGATGTGTGAGTACTAGTGATACTTGCTCTGGGTTCAACAGAAGGGCTCATCTTCCCCTGAGCCATGAAATCCAGAGACCTGGATTCTCATCTTGCCCGGGCCTGTAGCCTTCATTGCAAGCACAGCAATGAAGGTCCTCTCAATTCCTGAGTGGTTCCGAGGAGGGTCAGCCCTGCCTGCTCACTCGTGGATGTGCCTGTGTGGACCTGGATCCTGCTCCTCACCCTCCTCTGTTGTTTTGGGCATTTCCAGTTCTTATTCTCTCTGAGGACTCAGGCTTTTTGCTCTCCACCCCCTTCCCCAGCACACAGGACAACAATGGACACTAGGAAACAGCAGACAGGACATGTTGGGGCTCACTAGGGTGTCTGTGTCCAGACTCAAGCAGCATCACTGTTCTGGCAAGAGAGACATAATTGGCAAGGTCCCTTATTCTGAGAGCAAGAAAATAGTGTCATTAAAATTATTGAAATATAATGCTCTTCCTTTCTTCTATGATCTCTCTATTAGTCTTTTTTTAAAATTTGCTATTTAATGTTGTTTTAAGTAAAGAAAAATATAAATTATAAATTTTTAGTATGAATTTTACCATTTCTCTTTATTTTATGCAATGCCAGTTTTAAATACAAATACCAGAGCATGTACCTCCTATGGAGAATCACTGAAATTATACAAGTCATATTTTGTGGCCGGATTCTAGAGGGTGCCTTGAGCTGGTCCAAAGACACAAACACAAGGCAGGCTCAGGAAGGTTGAAAGAAAGGGTCTCCAGGCAGGGGCAGGTCCCAAGAGATGTCTTCCTTAGGCGTTGAGACCCTCAAAGGCCCCTAGAGCCACAGTGGACAGGCAATTCTTAATGGCATTATAAACTGCTCCAGGGACAAGATAGGTATCTGGGTGGCAGGCATGGCCTGCTGTGACCTGATCCCAGTTTACTGGCCAGACATGCCACCACTCTACAGCTTGGTTTATTATAGGGTGACTATGCCAGACCCTGACACCTCTACCCTGTGCCCAGGGCACTGTTTGTTGGCATAGAAGATATCATGATTGCAGGAGAGGCCCAGGAGTGGGGGATTGACAGGTGGAAGGAGGTAGGTCTTGCATTAGCAAAGACTTTAAGCCTCTGTCCCATGCTCCTTCATCCCAAAACTTCACTTATAAAATACAAGTTCAAAGATAAAATTTTAAGAATTTTAAGATGGTGATGACCAAGCACTAAACCCCAAACATGGGGCTTTTCTGAGTGTGGGACTACTTAAAGATGTGCCTTTTAAAGATGAACTTGGGGTGATTTTGAAAGAATCGGCTGAGAATTTTCAGCCATTAGCATCAAAGGCTGGTGATGTGGACACAACCTGCCACTATGGTCAGAGAAGTGAACTCACACATGTGCTCTGAGGGATCTAGTGGGTGTTGCTCCAGACTGTCCACCAGAACTTTGCCTTCATGGCACTTAAGAAGTTACAAGTGACAAATTCATTAATGACAAAATTATTTGTTTAAAGCCCCAGGAGAGCAGGGTCTGCTTCATGTGGTCCTTGGATTCCCTGGGCTGCGCTTAGTAGGCTCTCAGCATGCTGACGAAAAGAATGAGCCCCTGCCTGAGGGCTGTGTCTGTCCCCTAGCGAGCTGGGACCACGGGGGAATGGCAGAAGCTGTACACATTATTTGCAGCTTGTTGTAAATATATTAGTGCTTTAATTACCTCCTTAATAAATCGCATATGGTTCTCTCCATAGAGAGGGGCTAGAGACGCAAGGAATCCTGTCTGTTGTCTTCGTAAAGTTCTGACTCATGAACTCCCCCAGAGGTTATTGCAGAGTGGCACCTGGATGGTTCCCCCCTGCAAAGTCCAGACACTGAGGCCCACATGACCAGGCCAGTTGGCAACAGCCCTCCTAGGGTGCAAGAGGGCAGTCCCCCAAAGGCAGGCGGAGCAGCTGCTCTAGCCCCCCCTGCTGCCAGTCACCTCCGAGCCTCCCACAAGTCTCTTTTCTCCTCTTAGCCTTGCAATCTGAATTAGGTGTCCTTGCAAGCACCCCAATCTTTCTTTCATTGCCTTGTTACGGTTTATGAACCATTGCAGTCCCAGATTTGTGGGTTTATTTGTTTAATGTCTGTCTCCACCCTGTGAGGGAAGGCCAGTGACTATTTTGTCCCTGATACTCACACAGAAGCCACCCAGCATGGCACCTGGCACACAACGAGTGTGGAAGAAATACTGACCAATGCACAATCAAGTCCTCCACCGGGCCCCACCACTGTCCTTATTTCTTCCTCCCTCTGCTGCGCCGTTGGGGCAGGAGTGCCCAAAGGCCAGAAGCAGGTCACCAGCCGGACAGTCTTATTTCTAGCCCAAAGGGAAAGGCCTTTAATCCTCCCTCCTCCAGCAAAGTGGTGTTGTTGTACCTTCGGATTAGGAAGGGTTTATTGAAGCAGCGATCATCGTTTAGAGAGACAGCCAGTGAGTACCGACCAGACAGAAGAACGGGGTTATTGTTAAAATATGCAAATCCAGAGCCCATTGAAATGCAAACCCTCCAGATAAGATTTTTTAATAAATCTGGCTTCTGCTCCCACTCCCCGCTCTGAGGAGGCCATCTGATGCTTGTCGGGTCAGGACACATCCGGCATGTAGGCCCTGTCTGCTCTTCACCCCTCTCCTCATTTGAGCTGTCCAGGGTGAGGCTGGCTGGTCACCCAAGGCCTCCAGCCCATCCCTTGGGCAAAGCATGTGAGGTAGCCTCTGGGTCACACCCAGAGATGTCTCACCCCTTTCCATGCTGGCGGCAAGGCCCCTGACTCCCATTCTTCACCTTTATCCCTCATCTCCTTTCATATTTGCCTATAGAGTAAGGTCCCAAGGCTTCACCTCCTCCAGCAAGCCTTTTGTGATCGGGTCCACCCAATTACCCCTGTCACTTCTTGAGTCATTGCCTCTGGACTCACTTTGGTCTGCTGCTGTCAAAAGTGGCTCTCAAGAGGATGAGGGAAGACCACCACGAGGCAGCTCAGGCTCCTGACTGTCTCTATAACAGTCTGTGGTCCAGCCCAGGGGTGGGTGTGCTGGCTTTGGGTCAGGACATGAGAAGTCAGGCCTGTGGTCACCTGGACAAGTGAGGTTATCAAGTCCTTCCCCCACTCCAGATTAGCAATGACCACATGACAGGGCTTATGTCTGTCAGTCCTTCCTGAGCCCTAAACTCATGGGATGGGTAGGATATGGATGGGGATGGGCACCCAGGGATAGGAACAATAGTACTAACCTAGAGGTGGATGAGAGTTGAGGGAAGTTGCCCCAGGGTCAGTGATCTGATCGGATGGAGGCAGGGGTGACCTGGTGTGGTAGTGCAGGGCCAGAGTTCTGCGGTGGGCAGCACAGTCCCTGTTAGTTTGAGGCAGGGACAATGGCCTACCACCTTTAGAAAGAGGGAGGAGGCACGCGAAGGTGGAGCCAGGTCAAGCGGGCCTAAGAAATGCCGGGCAAATGCTAGACTAACAATAGCAGTGATATTTTGGCACTTGGCGCAAGGTACCCCACCTATGGGAAGACAAGTCCACGGCCTGTGCATGGAGGTACTCCACGAATTGACTAAATGTTCCCCAGTTTGACTTTAATTTTTGATTCCAAAGTGATTCATCTCCCCAGCCGGAGCCTGGCCAAGAGATATGGGGTGGGATGCAGCGTCCTCAGTCCAGGCAGCCCCCTCTACAGCACACACATCCTTATTGGTCCCAGCCCCCACCAACAGGCCCAGGCAGTTGCTATGCAACAGGCTGCCCTGCTCTGCAACATCTAGGGGGCTGCAGCGGGCAGCCCTGGGGAGACTATCTGTGGGCGGCCCAGGCTGCCCACGCTCCTTCCTCTGTTCTCCTTCCTCTCTCTCCTCCTTCTCCAAGACTCCCCCTCCCCCTTGCTTTCTGAAACCTATGTTCGCAGATCACTTTCCCCTCACCCAAAGGGCTCAAGTGAAGAGGGTGCCCCTTGGACTGGTCACAGGTCCCCTGAGGGTTCCAGCCCCAAGCCCACTGATGCTTCCAGGAGAGAGGGACTCCCAGCTGGCTCTCAGTGTCCCTTGCCCTCTCCTTCCCTGCTGCAGTGGCAGGTATCTTTGTGGGTCAGTGCTTCTCTGAGCCGTGGCAGGTAAGGTGGAAGGTCACACACAGTGAGACATGGCCAAAACAGACCTGATGGATCTGCACCCGATGCAGCTGGGCTTACGTGCCCCTGTTTCCCAGTCAGGGCTCCGAGGCCCACACGGCCAATGGCAGCGGCTCTGTCTCCAAGTCCACGTCCATCTTACCTCTCCCACCAACACGACAGGGCTGCGCTGGTGAGGGTGGGAGGATCCTTGTGGTCTTAATTAAGACCTGCTGCCGTGGAAACCAAGCTAATTAGCCTGCACGGCTGGGCTGGGTCACTAACCCTCTTCAGGGTTGGGGTGTGTGATATTTGAAAAAAGCAGCAGCGGCTAGATGATTCTGGGTGAAACAAGTCCTGATTTAGTTGGGAGAGAGTGGGGAGTGGGGCAGTTCCTTAGCCCCTTAGAGGCATGCACTCCTGGGGCTGGGGGATTAAATGGGATAACTCAGGGAAAGCTCTTAGTGCCCAGTGAGTGACAGCTATTCTCCCCCTCCTCCGGCACCTTCTGCTACCCCTGTCTCTGCCTCTCCTCCTTTCCCTCTTCCTATTTCTCCCCTTCCTCTCTCTTAGTGAGTATTTCCATTATATTGGCGGGAATGCTCGGCATCTGGGACCTGATTCTTTTTCCTCTCCATTCTTGAATCCCCTGGCTCCACTGAAGGAAAAATACTGGACAGCCTCTGGGGGCGAGCTGAGATTGGAGTGGGGAGACCAGGAGTGACAGAGAGACAGGGCTCACTCTGAAACGGGGACTTGTGCCCCCATCGTCCTCTCAAACCTCTCCTCCACCCCTGCCCCAGCTCTGCCCTCTCCACCTGGGCGACCAGCACTGCATCCTGCTGTTCCAACCGGCCCAAGTTCATGTCTTCACCCATCCACCTACCCAGTGCTTGTGGAGGGTCTCTGCCACGTGGCCCTGCACTGCTAGGGACCAGCCACCTGGAAGTCCCTTCCTTACTCTGACCTAGGCTCTTTGATATTTGCTCACACCCCTATAGTGGAGGGGTTGGTCGCCCCACTGTGTGCGTGTCCTGCATCCATATGGTCAGCTCTGGTGATTAGGAAGGAGTGTTGCCAGCCAGGACCCACCTCCCTCTCAATTCATCTCATCTGCCCCATTCCAGAGCCCCACAGGGCAAGTTGAACCAGTTGAGGCCATCCACAGTTTTCTCAGTGGCTTTGCAGGCCCAAGGCTGTGCGTCTTTGTCTACACCTGCTCACAGTCCTCCCTTAGTGAGTACATGCTCTCCAATGTAATGTTCCTGGGTCCCGCAAGCCTGTCCCTGAGGCTGTGCCCTGCTGCCAGGCTGAGCCCCCTCCACAGCCAGGAAAGGGGTCCTGAGCTCCCTGCTCCCAACCCAGACCCTCCTCCCTCACATGAGGCTGGGAGAGAGAGTCCCCAGGCATGTTAAAAGAAAAAACAAAGCCCACACCGAGTAAATGACAGATCTAGAGGAAATTGCTCTTAATCCCCATGCCACAGCCTGATGATGCCGGCCAAGCGCAAGCCTGAGTCATTCTAGAAATGGCACCGACATTTGCTTTTTGGAATTTGTTTTGTCTCTGGGCTTTAGATTTAATCATTCTCTCTCTCTCTCTCTCTCTCTCTCTCTCTCTCTCTCTCTCGTCCCCTCTCTCTCTCTCTCTCCTCCACCTCCCTCCCTCTGCTCCCTTGCTCTCCTTTTTCTAATATGAGCCTGCACCGCCAGCCCGTCCAAGTCTGTTTTCCTGGCATTAATTAACACAGCTCTCCAGCCTGCAACAGGCTAAATGATGAATCAGGTTAAATTCCAGACAACAGCCGCACACCGCCATCAATTAGCCATCTCCGGGGCAGCTTCATTAATAAGCATCGATCACAGCCCTCCTCCTGGAACATGCCAGGGTCTCCGGGTCACGGGCACTGCCTTCGAGTGTGTCAGGCGTAGATGCAAGTGTGAGCTCCTGTGCCTGAGGGGTGTGTGGCAAGGGGTCTATGGGTGAGGGTGTGTGCAAGAATGTGGATGGTTGAGTGGGTGACTATGGGGGTGTTGTATGTGTGAGTGGGTGTGTCTATGTGTTTGTGAGCAGTATGTACGTGTGCAGTGTGTGGCTAGGTGGGGGGTGTCTTGCACATGTATATCATGGATGTGCGTGTTGGATGCATGGGCTCGGGATGTGCATTCAGGTGTAGGGTGCTAGTACCCCCTCCTTGTCTCCACCGTGTCCTCTTCCAGTTCCCTTCCAAATTCCCTCTTCTCCCCTGTTGTGCATCTGGCCAGGTGTGCTCAGGTCCTCCTGGTCCCCTGAACACAGGGATTCCGGCAGGTACCACTGGCCCCCTTGCCACGCCCCCTTCCTCTCCCTCCTCAAAGATTCTGCCCAACTTGCACTCCTAAGGAGATAATTGCAAAATCACACTGCCATCCCTACCAGCTCTCCCTGGTGCATTCACAGTGCCTCTTGGTCATTCTCCCTCACATGACCTCCAGCCCAAAGTCTCTCCTGTGTCCCTGTTGGTTCCCTGGCTTTAGGGCCATCACTGTTACTGCCCAGGGCTCAACTCACACTCTCCAATATCTCCTGCCTTTTTGGGCTAGAACCAGCCTTCTTCCAGGAATTGCTACCCTCTGCCTGGATTGTCCCAGATCTTGCTCTGTCCTACATGTTTGCAGGATGCTTCTGAGCTTTGAGCAGCCCTGAGGCCTCAGCGACTCTCCCTGCCCACAGGCTGAGACCCTTCTCTTGGGATTGGTGGCCACCCACTCCCTGGCTGTACTCACTGTCTCTCCCCTCTGCCCCTTGAGGCCTTGCTGGGGAAGGGCTCCCAGTTAGACGCACTTCCTCACCACGTGGCAGGTGCCTGCATCTCCCTCTTCCCTTCCCTTTTCACGTAGCTCCTAACACTGGCTCCCCTCAACATGCACTGGTCTTGGGCCAGTAGCCACCAGCACGCCAGTGAATATTCACCTGCGCATTTCCAAAAGGCAGTGTTAGGGCAGTTGGGGTCACCCTCAGACTTGCATGTGGGACAGTGCATCCCCAGATCACTCAGGCCTATGCACATGTTCATGCAAGTGGGAACGGATGTGGCCTCCCTAGGCGGCCACTAGCAGATCATCTCCTTAAAGGTTAATTAAGAACCTGAAGCTGGACGGCATTGCGCGGCGGTGACGGCGGATGCGGCGTCTCTCCAGGCCATTAAACACTAATTAGGTTTGGAAAGTCTATCGAGCTCCTGAGGTCTCGTCAAGGCAGGTGCTGGCCCTGGGGTGCCCTTTGAAATGCCAGCGCAGTCACCCCAACCCCCAGCCAAGCCTCTGGGTGGCCCCGTGACCCCAGGCTTGGGGCCACATCTTGCTTCATTTCTCTCCATCTTATGTGTCTGCTGTGCCCTGGCTGTGTTCCTCCCTCCTCCGCCTGCTCCCTGCTCTTGGCGCTTTGCCCCCAGGCTGGTGGTCTGTCTGTGGTCCGCCCCATGCTGCTTCTTCCTGTGGCCTGTCCTGCTTGGGTGCACAAGGCCTCAGTCTGTGTCCTCGGTGGCTCAGAGGTGCTATTGGAAGTGGGCATGCAGTGGCCTTGGGGTCTGGGGTTTGGGACAGGAGGCTAAGAGTAGATGCAGAGCTGGTCTGAGCCTGTGTGGCCTCAACCAAGGAAGGGAGAAGAGGATGTGCTGGAGCGACTGGAAGACCCCCACTCCACATTCTGAGCTCACACCCTCCCCTTGGATTTCCTCCATCTTCAGCCCAGCCAAGGACCTGCCCTGAGGTGTCTGGCCTCAAGTTCCCCTGGGTGGAGCTCTGCCTCCCTGTCAGCTGTCAGCCTCTATTTCCTCTCCCGCCAGGCCTCTGTTTCCCAGGGCCTCATTTCAATGGCTGCCACTGAATTTAGCAAGTCCATCAGGAGGAAGCCGTTCCCGATGGCATTCATTCATCCAGCAGTCCACTGGGTTGAACCCCACCTTGTTCTAAGAAGACTTCAGAGAAGGGGATGCCTCCACAAGTGGCTCCTTAGTTCCTGCCCCCCCCCAGGGTGGGCAGTGTCCTCAGCTGGAGGACATCTTCAGAAATCACCTCTCCATCACCCACTCTCCCTTAATTCTAGCATGAATGACTTGTCACAGAGTGGAAGGGTCTGCAATCAGTGATGAAGAAAGTTGATGTCCAAATATCCCAGGGAGAAAGACCCCCAGGGTCTCCCATGCCATAATGCAGGGTAAAGAATTCTTGGCTCAGTTCTAGAAAAGCTGTGATACAGAAATAATTTTAGTTCCAGGACTCTTCACGATGCCTGTCTGTGCTGTACTCTGACTCTGCCCTATGTTAGCCACCCACATTATCTGAAAAACCACCACTGTCACCATTGCTATTGTCACCACCTATCATCACCACTATGATCATCACCACCATTGTCACCTCCATCACTACAATCACTATCACCATCACCACTGTTACCATGATCACCATCACTGTCACCACTAACACCTTTTATAATCTACAGGAGATATGGCTTGACTCAAAGGGGCATCACTATTGGCAGAATTGTGGATGCTGGTGTGGGTAGGGGGCTGTTCTGGGTAGGGTGGAGCCTTCCCAGGGACCCTCACACCCTGTGGCAGGACAGCCACCTGTGAACTTTGTGTTAGGCTGGACCCCAGACCATGTGATGAGGTTGGAACATTATGACTAGTTTGGCCATGACTAGTTTTGACCTTAACTTAGTCACCGAGGCTCTCTGTGCTCCTGCTTCATACAGGATAGATATTAAGTATCATCTGACTTCATGGGGTAGTTTTGAGAGTAGAACAAGCCACCAGGGCCAAGACAGGAAGCAGTGCCTGAGCCTGGTACAGTGTTTGCCTTTCTCATTGGACAGTGCCTGCATCCCACTGTCCCTGAAAAAGGTTGGGAAGGAAATGGGCAATGTCCATCATTTGGGACTTTCCATTACCCTAGTCCCAGCGCCCAGGGTCCCCAACCTCCTGTTACAGGCAGGGCTGAAGTGGGCCTGTGTGGGCCACAGGAGGCACAGCCCAATTTTATAAGCACAAAGTATTATGATTGCATTGATTTCCATCATAAATCACATTTCCTATCTCCTGCCTCTCTCTCCCGCGCCCCAAGTTAAGCCTTGGTATTTTCTTTAGCTGCTGCCACTGCTGAGCCTGGAGATGATATTAGGATAATGATGATAAATTTTACCCTGATGCCAAGCCTCTCTCTGTGTGGGGAGGGGGAGTGTTTGTCCCCCAAATGGATCTTTTGGCTGGAAGACGGGAACTTCCTGGGGACCAGGGGGAAGGAGAGTGCTCACCTGAGTTCCGTGTGTGAATCCACACGTGGGGAAATGAGGGCGTGTTTGTGCGAGCACGCACGTGTGCCCATGCACAGTGTCATGTGTGTGAAAAGGCTTGGACAGCTTCTTGCTAGGACACCTTGTATGTGGACATGTGGTCATGGCCTTGCCAGTGGGAGCAGGGGCAAGGGCAAGGGGTCAAGGGAGCAAGGGCAAGGGCAAAGGTAGCTGTCCAAAGCCTCAGAATTCCAGTGACTTGGGATCTGTGAGTCCCGTCTCCCCATGCAGTGCATCCCACCTGCTGTCACGTGTTGACCTGTTTAGCCCTGCTGTGTCAGCCCTTTCCTCCTCAAGAACCTTCAATGACTCCCTTCCATGGAGTTGAGGTGGGGTCTCCCCATCTTCCTGACTCCCACCGTGATGCCCAGGCTAGGGCTGCAAGCTGAGTGTTGGCACAATTTCCCTACTCCCAGCCAAGCCACTGGGTGGCCCCGTGACCCCAGGCTTGGGGCCACATCTTGCTTCATTTCTCTCCATCTTATGTGTCTGCTGTGCCCTGGCTGTGTTCCTCCCTCCTCCGCCTGCTCCCTGCTCTTGGCGCTTTGCCCCCAGGCTGGTGGTCTGTCTGTGGTCCACCCCATGCTGCTTCTTCCTATGGCCCGTCCTGTTGGGGGTGCACAAGGCCTCAGTCTGTGTCCTCGGTGGCTCAGAGGTGCTATTGGAAGTGGGCAGTCATCACCCAGGCTGGGCACCCATCCTGACCTCAGAAACACATCTGCAGGAGGGTGGGGCCAGTTTATGGTGCTCTGAGCTCTTGGCTTATACCTCTGCGGGCTGGGCTGGGTTCTTCACCCACTGAGCTGGAGTGCCTCAAGTTGGTGACAAAGACATCAGGGTCCCAGGTGCAGCATAGAGTATCTCTCACAGGGATCTGGGCTGGGACCCTAGAGGCTGGAGAGCTCACAGGTTCTGTGAATTGGGGCCAACGTCAGGCCAGAAAGAGCACTCAGTGGGGACATGGTCTTGTGGGTGACTCTTTATTCCTTTACTAACTCATTCATTCATTTATCCTCTCAACTAGTATTCCTGAGCGGAGCGTCCTCTCTTGTCTCCCAGCACCCAGGCCTGAGGGCAGACCCCTGTGGTCAGTGCCTTGTCTGCTTCTATGCCAGGCTCTGCTGGATGGAGACCTTTGGGGTGTGCTGGATTTTTTTCAAACAGCCAAACTAAACAAGTCTTGTTCTTGAACAGGATATTCATGCTGATGGAGATGATAGTGACCGTGAGTCACAGACTCAGAGAAAATGAAAGGGTTCTACTCCCATGACTTTTAAGACACTGGCAACAACCTTACAGTACCCTCCAGGGCTCCCACAGCCCCTGCTTGAATGCCTTTGGTGCTGGGAAGCTCACTGCCCCTGTGAGTCACCTGTCTCTATTAGAAGCGCTTCCACTGATACCAAGCTAAAGTCTGAGTCGATAGGAAATGTCCAACTTCTCCTCCTCAGGACAACTGGTGGTGAGGACCACTGGTGGGCAGGCAAAAGCTCCATCATTGACACCCCCTCAGGGGCTTTATGGGGCACAGAGAAGAGAAGCTAAGCTTTGGCAGGGATTTGGCTGTAACCTGCAGGCGATGGATCCGTCAGGGTTTGGATCACTGGAGTCTGTGGATGTGCCTGGGTGTTTCCAGAAGGATTTGCAGGGGAGCAGGCTGGGTTCTGGTCTGAGAAGTCAGTAGCCATCCTGTAGCATGCTCACACAGAAGTATGTCCATTTGGACAGAAGTCTGTTCTTTTGAAGGGAGGAAGCCACCTTACATGAGGAGATGGAGTCACTCCACCAAGCAGGGCTGGGGCATAGCACTGTCTCCAAAGGGCTGGGAGGTAGAAAGTGGGAGGTGTTAGGGTTTGCACCTGGTTCTGTGGGGCAGGACTGATTCAAGGCTCCAACAGGCCACCTTGAAGCTTGGGGAGTGTCCTCTCTCCTGTGGCCAGGCTCCATCCAGCAGAGCCTGCAGGCTACCTTATGGCACGCTCCAGAGGGGATGCTACCTGGTGTGAAGTTGGGACCAACGACCACTTAGGTTCTTTCTAATTCTGTGATTGCATGATGATAAAAAAAAAAAAAATAGTGCCTCTAGGAGCAGAGAAGGTGAAGGTCTCAGTTGCTACCCTGTCACTTACTGGCTGTGTGGACTTAAACTGGTGATTTGACTTTGCTGAGCCTCAGCTTCTTTATACATAAAAAAGGAAACTGTAAATCCTACAACTAATGGTTGCTGAGAGTACTAAATGAGACATTCACATGAAGCTGCTCATAGCAGGCATTTATCTCTCTAAGGCTCTCTGATGCCACTGGGCTCAAGATTCAATTCCTCCAGGAAGTCTGCCATGATTAGTCAATCTGCGTCTCTGCTAGGACTTGCACACCCTCCTTGTCTGTGGTCTATACATATATGGGTGGCTGCAGGCTTCATTGTCTGTGGGACTCAGCGCGGTGTGGTGTGCTTGTGTTTAAGTCCCAGTTTCCTCTTAGCAGGAAGAAGGAGATGGGGCCCCCTCAGCTGAACAGAGGTAGATAGATCATCACACTGTCTCCAAGGTGTTGGAAAGCAGAAGGTTGAAGGCAGAGGAAGTTCATCCTAGATACCACGCCCAGCCACTTTCCTCCTCCAGGACCCCTCTATCTGGCCTGAGCCATCCCCAGGAATTCTGTCCTGGGAGAGCTGTAGCCATTTTGCCTCCATAGAAGAATTTAGACCAAAGAAAAGTAACAGCAAGTGCACACGTGTGTGCAAGTGAAAACACACACACACACACACACACACACACACACACACAGACGGAGTAGCCTCTCCACCGCCTCTGGAGGTTTCCTGCTCCCTGCCAGCAGTCCTGAGGGTGAACAGTAGTAAGCAACCTTCTCTGAGCAGAATCAGCCTGGAGAACCCAGGGGTCAGAAAGCCTGGGAGCACGGGGTCGAGCGAGTGACCATGTTGCGTTTTCTGTTGTTGCAGGCCTGGTGGGGAAGGGTCCCCGACTCAGAGGGCAGGGCAGCTCTCTGGGAAACAGGGATAAAAGGAGTGGGAAGTGGGCATCGGCCCCGCCACAGTCTCTGCAACTACATCCACCCCCGACTGGAGTCGGGGTTTCAGTTCTGCTCAGGGAGCACAGGCCCGAGTCCAGCCGGAGTGGGAGAGTGCCTGGGGTCCCTGCAACCAGTCCTGGTATGTGACCTTGAACCTCAGTGCCTTCCTCTGGGAAATAATGGCGGGGAGGTGGAAATAACAATTAATGTTGAGCTAATGTATACAAAGATGTGTTGTGAACCCCATGGGACAAAACCAAAAGTGTGAGAATGTTGAATTTTACCAGTTCTAGGAGTGCAAGGAAGCCCTTGGGTTCTGATGTGGGAGAGCACGCTAGGTGAGTAGCCCCGAGGTGGTCTCCACGGACGTGGTGTCACTGGGAGGATGCACGCGGGTGGGGATTGCCTGCTGAACACCCCAGTTCTTACACTGAAGAGGAGGACCTGAAACAGGGGCACACGGGAGCCTGAAACCAGGTGTACATTGTGACCTCAGGAGGAAACAGACCCAGGCTGAAAATAGGCCCATCGATAGGGATATACAGAAGATGCTGGCTGTGGTTACACTCATGCTATACTAAAAACAGTGTTTTTAATCCTTATGTCCTACATTTTATTTGGTGAGAAGGAGAAAAGGAATGTGTAAGGAGAAAAGTGAATGTGTAAGACTGAATCTGTGTCCATGTGTACCTGCTGGAGTACAGTTCTGTTATGAGGCCCTTTGTGTGGGCCCTTTGTGTGTCATGGCTGGGTATTGGTGATTTTGTGTGTGCGTGTGCGTGTGTGTGTGTGTGTGTGTGTGTGTAGACGGGGAGCAGTGAGAAGGAGGATGCCACTTCTGTGCCAAGAAGGCACCAAGAAGCTGGAAAATATAGGGAGCGCAGTATTCCAAATGACCACCAGGTGGCGCCCAGGTGCAGTCTAAGGGCTGAGAACCGCTCCTTGGTTGGGCTGGGCTGGGCTTTGTTTCACCTCTCCAGCCTTCCGTGGCTGGGTGTGGGAGCTTGTGTATGTCTTCTGCAGGAAGGAACTACCTGACTGAGGGCTGGGCACCTGTGCATATATTTGAGATGACCAGTCTGTGCTGTTGCCTTCTCCTTGGGGTGACCACCTGGTCGCCTGGATGCTACTCATGCCCCATGCCCTGTCAAGTCTGGTTCTTCAGGAACACCCACAGCGTGGATGAGATGGAACTCATCCCACCCCTCCACTTCCAAACCTTCACCTTTCACTCCTGCCTGTCTGCCTGCCCACCACTGTTCCCCCTCCCCCGGCTCACTTCCTCCTCGATGCCCACACTTCCCCTGGCCCAGAGTGATCTCTTTTTGAACAACTTCTGACCCATTCTTCAGAGACTTCTATCAAAGAGCCTCCTGATCCAGGAAGCCCACTGGTTCTGCCTGGATCAGTCCTTGTCCCTCATTTTACTCCTTCTCTGACCACATCTTCCCTGGATTGTTGGATCCTCACTCTAGCAACTGTCTGTTCAGTTGATTCATTCATGAATCTTCCTAGAGAGTTTGAGTCCTGCAGGGCAGGATGGAGCCCGGCATGGGACTGGGTACCTAGAGAAAGTGCCAGGTAAAAGCCTGGCCACTGAAGAGCCCATTTCCAACTTGTCTGCCCTTCCGGGTCCCAGGGGGCCAGTGCCAGAGGACAAGTGACTTCCTGAAGAATCAGCAGGCTATGGCAGAGCACTGGGATGCTGTGGGGCAGAGGAAGGGGACCAGGGAGAAAGAGGCAATGCAGAGCACAGTGGCTCCCTAGGGCGATTTTAAAGAACCACCTGCTTTTGAGGCAAGTATAGAAAAGTGTCACTATACCTTGGATATAGCAGGAGGAACTCCAGGTAGACTCTGGAAGAACTGGTTCTTGCTAATGCCAGGAAAGGTCCCAGTGTGAGCCATGAAAGTTTGTTCCCTTAGAGTTAAAAGGAGCCACCATCACTGTGCACACGTGCACAGCTTTCTGCACTTTTCATTGTACCTTGCTATCTGTGGACTAACCCTACCTTACACATTGGCAAAGGGCTTTCAGAGGCACACAGATGTTTGTGAACCTGAGGACAGGCTGTCACCATGCCTGTTTGACAGATGAGGGAAATGTGGTTCCAGAGGCAGGGGATGCGCCCTTGCGGCAGTCCTGCTAGTAGCCTCAGAGCCTTCAGGGTTTGTTCCCCTAGGTATGGATGCAGAAACCCTTCCCCATTTTTTGGAGACTGTCAGTGGAGAGTGTGCCATCCCGGACCCCATTGAAACCCTAGCCCCAAATTCCACTCCATCTGCTGGAACCTTCTTCCCGACTTAAAAAAATTAAGTTATTTATTTATTTGTGTGTGTGTGTGTGTGTGGTGCTGGGGCCTCACACATACCAGGCATATACTCTACTACCAAGCCATATCTCCGCCCCCTTCCCCCCCATTCTATTTGTTCAGAGCCTACACAAACCAGTTTGCAGGATGTAGGAGGGATTGAGGAGAGCAGAACTGGAGAGAGTGCAGTTTGATTAAAGCACCACTAGGCTAAGCTAGGCTTCGCCCAGGCAGGGGCGGGGCCCCACCACCTCATTCACCAGATGCAAACTGCAAAACAGCCAGGTTGCCTCTGTCTTGACTTAATTGTTCTGCAAAAGACCCTAAATGGGAGAGAGCTGAGAAGACGGAATGGAGGCATAAGAGTGAGATGAAGTGGAGAGGGGACAGGAAGGGACAGGGACAGAATGAGAAGGCAGGCATGGCAGAGAGGCCAGGGAGCCCAAGGGCAGAACAAAGGGAGGAACCAGAAGCATTTGGAGGGCAAGACAAGGCGGCCTGGAGCCCCCTGCCAGGCTGCAGCTCACTGCATGGATGGGGCCAGCGGATGAAGCTCCTTTGGGAAGAGCTGCGCAGCTTGGAGAGCCCCACGCAGCAACCACACAACGCTCAACTATTTAGACTTAGGATTGGGTGGGGCAGGCTTTCTTGCACTGTGGGCTCTGGTGGGGGGAATCCAGGGAGAGCTCCCTTGGGAGTGGCTGAAACTAGGAAAAAACCGCAGGGTGGGACTCCTGCAAGCAAGACCCAGGCAGGCGTCCTGCCGCTCCCAGCTGCAGAGAGAATTGAAACAGGCCCCAGGAAAGATGGGGACCCCTGAGATGCAAATGCAGGTAGTCCGCTATGAGGCTGAGGTCTCTCCAGCTGCCCAGCCTGCCCTCCATCCTCCAGGGCTCACTTGCGTGTCCCCTGGTTGCCCAGCCACTTGTCTTTGCAGCGCAGAGGTGGCTAAAGGGGGCTCTGCCGCTCCCAGTGTGCACCTGGCCCAGGGCGCCCCTGGAGTTCTGTCCCAGTTCTTAGAATGGCAGCTGGGCAGGTTACACACGTTTAATTACTAGTAATTAAAAAACGAATTGCTCCAAATGGCGCCTTCCTAGGGAGAGCTGTGCTGTGCCTGTCCCCCTGGTCTGCCATGGATGCCATCTCTGGGGCATGGAACAGGGGCCATCCCATAGTCCTGGGGTGGTAAGGATGAAGGGTTCCCCTCCACTCAGGAACTGTGCCTACCCCGCCTCGTCCAACCCGCCACCCCTGCAGCCACTGTCACAGCATCAGAGCATCACCCATTGAAGGAGGCTCAAATCCCCTTTTCCAGGTCCCCTGGGAGGCGATATACTCAGAACAAGGTAGGCCAGAAGCAGGAATTTCCATGGGGGAATCCAGGGAAAATAGGGCTCTAGACCCCTAGGGAAGAAGCAGGGAACGAACCTAAAGTAGAAATAAGCTATGACGGATTCGCCAATTTCAGAGCTGGCACTCTGGAATTAACTTGTTTTAGTCATCGTGTGACTGAGGTTTGGTGCGTACCTATTATGTGCCGGGTCTGAATGGCCCTTTCCTGATGGACCATCCAGTCCAGGCAGGAGGCAACCACCGCTGTGCGGACCATGACCAGTCCGGGAGGGCTGCAGGATGGCTATTTGGAAACAGCGTCTCTGGGGAGGTGACATTGAAGATGAGGACAAGGAGCCGGTGGTGGGTAGTTTTGGACAATGGGAGACGCTACTGTGAATGTGGGGAGGGGAAGCGGGCAGAGCCAGGCAGGGGTGAGGAAGCTGGGGCAGCTGTGGGGGCAGAGGTGGCCACTGCTACTCCCCGGCTAGGGAAATTCCAGTTCCCACAGCACTGTGGAAGGAGAGGGTGCTTCACCTGGGCCATGGAGAACAGAGTGATGGAGATGGAGGACAGACAGAAGGACACTCATGCTAAGGCTGTGGAGACCACTAGGACAGGGGGTGGTCTGGGGTGAAGGTGGAGATGGAGGCTCCAGGAACTGCTCATGGCGGTGAAGAAGGGTCCCAGGCTTATAAAGGTGAAGCCAGAGGAAGCAGTGCTGACCCCCGTGAGACTTCAGGGGGTGCTGGGGGCAGGGCAGGTGGAGTCTAGTGTAGGATTGCTGGGAAGATAAGTAGGAGCCCAGAGTGGGAGGGAGAGCACCAGTCTCCAAGGCCTCCCTGTCACCCTCCTGCCCTGGCCAGGTGGTTCATGACAGTGGCCACACAGGAGAGATTTATCTGTGGCCCTCTGTGGAAGATGCTGCTGTGCTTATCAATCAGGGGAAACCCTAGGTCAATTATTTACTGATTAATAAGGAGGTCGCCAGCCCCCCCCCCCCCACTGTGTTTGACTGAGTGTCTGCTTCTATCCTGGAAAGGCTCCCAGAGAGGACCCTGCTTCTTGGCCCCTGAGGCCCCTTGCTTGGCCCTCACCTGCATGGTGGTCTGCAGGCAAGCTGCACACCCTCTGCCCGCCCCAAACCTTTGCTTTAGTCCCTCCTGAGCACCAATCTGAGGGGAGTCCAGCCAGTCCTGCACCTGCCCAGGGCACCCTGGCAGGAGGAACCCAGAGCTGCTGAGGACTTGGTTCATCTGTGCATGCGTGCCCGAGCTGGAACCGGTGGGAAGCCCAGTGGAGGGAGGGGAAGGGCAGGAAGCAGATGACTACTGTGGCCTGGCCTGCAGGGACAGGGGTCACCTGGGTGTTCTTGGACTGAGGCTCAATCAGAGATGAGGGCCTCCCCCAGGGCTCCCTTTGTTCCTTCAAGCTGATTTCAAAATGTTTCTGGCTCTGAAGGGGCCAATGAGATGGCACAGCCCCATCCTTCAGAGAGACTGGGAGAGCAGGGGTGGATGGGGCCAGCACCCGAGGCCAGTCTGGCTCTTCCAGGGGTTCCGTCTGGCCCTCCTGCCTATGTCCTGGATGCTATCTCCCTGTCCCTGCGTCTGCCCTTTTCTCATCTCTCCTGCTTCCCTTCCTCTGTCCTTCTCTGAACAGTCCTTTGGAAGGAGCTCAGAAATCAGCTACATTTGACCCCTTGAAGGCTCAGATTGCTCAGCTGCTAAGTGGGTACAGCACCTTTCACCCATGCAGTGAGGCTCAAGAGATAGGTACCCCACGCCAGCTGGACACCATCCTGGGCTGTCAATCCCAGATCACTCGGCCTGGCTTCATTGTTTCTTTCCTCTTCCCCACCCTAGAGCCATGCCCCATGCTGAGTCCGGTCCTGCCCACATCACTGCAGAGGCTCCAAACCTCTTGCTCCGCAATCCCCTGGTGCCCCATTACACAGGCCTCTGGGTGCAGAGGGCCCAGATTGTGTCCCCCTTTTCCATCTCCTTGGATTTGCAGCTCAAGGGATAGGATTATGGTCTTCAAAAGTCTCCTTGGCAAAATTCCTTTCTTTGTGGTCTTTGTGGGATCTCTCAGCCCACGAAACCATCGAGGTTCAGCCTGGGGGCCCTCCCTCCTGATTTCTTTCCCAGCCTTCTTTTCCTTTGGGATCACATACCCTCTAAGGTGAGGTGGAGCCCTCCCCACTGCCTCTGAAGGTGAGGAGAGCAGTCCATGAAGGCTACCCTGGGGGAAAGCTCGGTGAGACACTGTCCCAGAGGCAAGTGGGAAACCGGAGGCACATGGTCTGGGGTTTGTGAGAGGCTACCAGCTGATGGAAATGGCCCCTGACAGCACCTGCCTTGCTGGCCAATGTCCCTCTCTCAAGGTGGAACGAGCCAGGCAGGAATGAAGGGGGAAGTGTGACCAAGAGATGTGAAAAGAGCCCTGGGAGAAGTCCCCACGCCACTGCCAGGCCACCAGAAGCAGGAAATGCTGGACACAATGTAACTCACACTTCGGGGAAACAAAGTCAGAAATCTCTGAGATGAGGGGGCACTTTCTGCACCACTCCCAGTTTCCTAAGGTAGGTCCTGTCCTCTGAACCTGAGCTTGAATCAAGCAGAGGGGCCATCACATCCTTCCTCCTCTGGGGCTGCCCATATGGGATCTGAAAGAAGTGGTTGGAGGTGGCTGGAGAAACCTGAAGCTTCCTTGTCTATTTCAGAAGGCCTGGAGGGGCCTGTCATGGCCGGGTCCTTGGTGGGTTTATGGAAGGATGGAGGGAACAAGGAGATGGTTTTGAGAGGACCAGGAGGTGGGCTTAAAGTAAAGCCGGAGGGACTGCAGTTGGTCTAAGGAAGGACTTTTTTGTTGTTTTAATTTGGAAGGTGGTGGAAAGATGTCCTCGTCACTCCACAAGTGCTAACTGAGCATGCGTGAGAGACCCGCCGCTGTGCTAAAGCTGCATCTGGCACAGGACCCAGGGCCCAACTATGAACCAACAACGCAAGCAGGTGAACTGGGACCCAGACAGCTGCTCGGGCCAGACCCCTGAGAAGCACAAAGCAGCGAGTGACCTAGGATTTTCTTCAGGGCCCCTGGTGCAGTTGATTCCTGAAGGCTTCCTGAAGCACAGGCTGAGAGGGGCTTTGGGCAGTGGGACAGCAGGTGCAGAGGCTCAGAGGCAGAGAACCCTGTGGTGAGAGGAGTGGAGTCTTGAGGTGCTGCACAGAGGGAGGGGTGCTGGGCAGCTCTCAGGGACAGAGACGGGGTGGGGGAAGCAAGCAGGGACCAGGCCTGAGGTGGCTGGTTGTGAAGCCCAGGGTGTGAGCATGGCTGTTTAGTGTGGTCACTGGCACATATGTGACATCGCTGCATCCTGGATTTGCTCTTTGGCAGGACCACTCTGGCAGCCACCACCAGGAGGGGGAGTGCCACAGGAGGTCCTGAAGTCAGGAAATGACAGTGGAATTTAGGAGAGGGACATGGGACAGAACCAGGAGAACTTAGTGCCTTGTTAGGTGGATGAGGGACCCTTTGCAATGAGGGACAGGCATTTGAAGGGGACAGAAACCCTGTCCCCACCCTGACAAATGCGGACACTGAGAACAGCCAGCCTGCAGCCACACAGCTCATGAGGCAAAGACCAAGAGCATCCACACGAATATGGCTGGGCTGTTCCTGGGAACTCTCCTCCAGGAAAAGAAAGAGGCAAATAATTTTGTTCAGGAACTTTCTGAAACCCATGTTTGTTTCAGAACAATCAACTGCTCAAGCTCCCCTTCTCAGGACAGTAGGTCACTCACCTGGGCGCACCTGCTGGCCTGTGTGGTTGTCTGCTATCCTCACCTGCTCAAATCCCCCTCCCTGCTGTGTCCACCAGTCCTAAACCAGCACATCACGGACCCTGTTCGATCCAAATCAGGATCCACCTTTCATCAGACCCCTAACCCTATAGACACCTCGCCATCTTGAGACTTCATGAAGACCACCAAGGTGGTGGATTCATTCTTCTACTAAGGCAGACAATAAACTTGACTTTGCTTGATCAAGCTGAAATCAGTTGGTCTTTTAAGGATTCCTTTATCTCGCAGAATCTAGAAGCCTTGAAATATCTGATTCTGGGACTATAGGTTTCTTTTACCCACATCCCTGGGTTTCTGGAATCCCTAGTGCCAGGTTTCATGGTGCGTCTGAGCTAAAGCCCTGAGTGTCACCAAGGGGAAGGGGCACAAGTCAGTACCCCACAGAAGCAGCAGCAGCAGGTCCAGATCTGACCTGGCCCCATCTTTGATCTCTGGGGAGCCCCCACCCAGAGAGCTTTTCCATTCACCTTCAAGGTGACCCAAGTCTCCCTGTCGGTCACACTCTTACCCACTACCCCCCTTCTTCTTTCTGGGTTTTATTTTTGGCCAGGTAATTAGCATAGCTCTTCTCATTAATATTATATTTAAAAAAGAAAAGGTGCTGGTGGGGGAGAGGGGGCTGGGAGGGAGGGGCTTGCACATGCCAGTAATTGTCTTGACAGCCGGAGATCCTGGTGCAATGACAGTCTACTTTAAGTGGCCCAATTAGCATAAGAAACGGCTCACCAAAAGTTCTGAAGGCATCGTGTTGATTAATGCAATTTATCTTGCAAACCAGCGGCAGACAGCTGAATCGCTGCTAATGATTATTATATACATTTATACACATTATGTACATGCGGCCTCCTCTCCAAGAAAGGATGCCTCTCCCCTCTCCTTTTGCTTGTGCCCTCAGGCCCACTGGCCCAAAATATCCTGGGATGACTCCAGCAGCCCTGAACCTCCAGCCAGGTTTCCAATTGGTTGCATGTGTCCTCAGTTCTAGTTTCCTGGTTGCCCACAATGGGTTGTCTTTGATACAAAGGGGCTGGTTTTACCCTGATATTGAGCCAGCATCTAGAGACAAAGCTTTCAGAAATAATTTCCACTACTCAGGGGAAGCAGCTCTGGACAACCACGGGAATGGCCAGCAGAGGAAGTTCAGATGGCAAAGACTGGATATGCAAGGAAATTCTACATGCTCCGTCCACAGCATCGTTTGAGTAGGTGGTGTGCAGTGTGGGGCCGGCAGCCTCCTCCTTGCTGTTCTGGAACTTGTGAACTGTTATCCTGAGTGCTGCAAAAGCAGGAGCCCAGCCTATGGCTCTGTAGGTGTCTCTTCTGGGTAGAGCCAGGATGAGGACATTAAAGCAAGCCACCAAGCAAGGTGACCATGAAGGATGCCATTTCTGAGCATTTGCTTCATGCTGTGACTATCCTAAGAATTTACATACGCCTTCCCATCAATTCTCATGGTCACCTCCACCCCATTCTGCAGACAAGAAGTACGCTGGTCAGGAGCTCAGGCAGCCTGACCCTGAGCCGGCGCTGCCTTAATCCACATCTCAGTAGCCAAGCGCAAGTCAGAGTCGGGAAGTTAGCATCAGAGGCAGGAATAGCAGGGCACCAACAGGCCAAGAAGCTGCCTCTTGAGGTGGGTCAGGAGGCTCAGGTAGGAAAGGCGCCAGGGAGGAGGCACCTGGGAATCCTAGGAAACACAGGGCCAAGGCACAGAAGTGGGACTGGGCAGAAGGATGCCTGGCCATTGCCCTGGTGCAGAATGATGCCTAACCATCAGGGAACCTCGCTATTGTCGCAGAGGCTGGGGTTACAAGAAGGAGTGAGGTAGGATCTATTTTGAGGGGTTGAGGGATGAGCGGTAAGCTTGATTGACACAAGACTTCACAGAGTGAAGCCAGATTGAGCAATCCCTGGGGATGGCAGTGGAGCGATCGGGGTGGCCCCTGAAGAAGGATCTGAGGTAACAGGATGGCCTGAGGAGCAGGCTGGAGCATGGGGGAGGGCGGGTGCCGGGTGTGGAGCTGGCAGGGCCAGTTGAGGCTTGGGGGAAGCTGGCAGTTATGGCGCAGGAGGGACTGGGAGCCATCCAAGTAGACACGAAGGTCGATGGCTGTGGTGCTGTTGCCAGTGATAAGGACTTCCACAGCAGGGAGAAGGTGAACAAATGAGGAGGAGAAGGAGATGAAGAGTTCGCTCTTGACTGCCCAGACTTCAGATAGAAATGGCACATGGTGCAGTGGGGTGGTGGGGACTGGCTCTCAGCAGGGAGGTCAGAGACACAGGTGAGAGTTTGTAGTTTCTTTCCTCAGGACTTAGATGCTAGGGGAGAAGCTGAGCCATGGTGAGCATTGCCACCTGCTAGGTGGTGTGCAGGAGCTGCTTTCCCCTTCCCAACAGTCAGGACAGGAAGTACTGTTATCCCCATCTCACAGAAGGACAAACAGTCTTGATGAATGACCTACCAAGGTCACACAGAGTGAGAGCAAGCTTAGCCTTGCCGAAGCTGCCGGACCTCCACGCTCGCCCTGGAGACTGAGGCACTACGAATGAATATGCACACATCAGACCATGGGTCCCGCTGAGGGGACAGAGGGCCTGGGCATGCACCCCAACCGGGGCACCTGAGAGACTAGACAGACATCTGTGAGTATGCATCTGGGATGGTTCTCCCCGTGGGCCCAAGCTCAGCTACATGTGGATGTAAACTGGAAAACATTTTTGTCCCCATGGGTAGGGAACACATATATTCTCTCAGCAAACCCCTGTTCATTTTGGGCCAGGGTCTAAAATTAGAGTCCTCAGTAGAGACCTTCAGGGACAGGATGGTCCCATTCTGGCTCCTGCTCCCTTGACTCCTCACCCTGAGGCCCTGTGAAGTTCACCAGAGGCCCAGGATAGAGCCCAGGAAGGAAAGGGCCCCCAGGCCTGCCACCAGACCAGCCTCATCAGGGGCCCTAAAGAATATCTGTGCTTCTTCCCATAACACCCTACCTGAATTGGAATATACTTTGTATACAAACTAAAAAGATATATGCACTATGAGTTGTACTAAAAAATTGAATAAGGTGTTAGTGCCTGCCCTGTGGCTCAGAGCATTTTGGTAATTCTGGTTTTGGTAAGAACCAGGAAAATAGCATTCAGGCCCAGTGAGGCCTCAATCTGTGAAGATAAGGAGGAAGTCTTTGTTTCTCAGCAGAGTCCCTTAGGGTTAAAAGTGGGTCACATGTGTGCTCCTGTACTTGTGTGTGTGTGTGTGTGTGTGTGTGTGTGTGTACGTGGAAAATTTTTTTGTTGTTACCAGGGATTGAACTCAAGGGCACTTGACTACTGAGCCATATTCCAGCCCTTTTTTTTTTTGTATTTTATTTAAAGACTAGGTCTCACTGAGTTGCTTAGCACCTCACTGTTGCTGAGGTTGGCTTCAAACTCATGATCCTCCTGCCTCAGCCTCCTGAGCCGCTGGGATTACAGGCATGCGCCCAGCTTGCGTGGAAATTGTTTGTGTCTAAGCAGGATGGAAAATCGGAAGAAAGACATATGTGTGTACAAGAGTGAAGAGTTGCCGGGCGCGGTCTGGCACTTTGGGAGAAAGATCGCAGTGCCTCAGCAATGGTGTGCAACTCAGTGAGACCCTGTCTCCCAAATAAAATACAAAAAATGTGTGTGTGAGTGCCCCTGAGTTCAATCCCTGGTGAAGAGTTGTATCTGTGAGTGTGTATCTTGTATAAGTATCTATAGGTCTGGCAGTACACACAGGTGAATGTGCTCAGGAAGATGAATTGTGTCCAGGAGTGCATGCAATGCTTTTGAGGGTGTACTGATGTGTATGTGTGCATACACACATGTGTGCATGCTATAACTTGATCAGCTATAAACTTTAAGCTGAAAATACAGGCCTGAAAGGACAGTGTGCCATGCATAGAGTAGGTGGCATCAGTCCAGGCAGGCTCCCTGGTGGAGGTGGTTTCTGAGCCTCATATATCCTTTCTCCTCCCCCAGATAGGACCAAGGGGAGCCCAAAGCTGGCCTCTGGACTCTGGCTAACACAATCCCCAGTAGCTAACCCAGCCAGCACCGAGCAGAGCAGCCTAGGAAGGGTATGCAATGGGAGCTTGCCTGGGTGGGGCCTCTGTGCCTTGCAGGCCTCATTTCTGAGCCTGGGCTGACTCTGTCTCCCCAGCCACAGGCACCCAGTCCTGCCCAGGGCCTGGCCTCCAGGGTCTCTCTAGAAATGGTTCTCTGAGTGGGCTGAGACCCCTTGTGTTTAATTCAGGTGGCAGTTCCATGGCCAAGGACAAACCCCCACCTTCTCTTTCTATCAAGAATCACTGACCAACGGACAAAACCACCAT
The DNA here is from genome assembly GCA_025594165.1 of Tamias sibiricus. Classification (NCBI taxonomy): domain Eukaryota; kingdom Metazoa; phylum Chordata; class Mammalia; order Rodentia; family Sciuridae; genus Tamias; species Tamias sibiricus. The sequence goes on along the minus strand of CM046671.1, from coordinate 45,977,604 downwards.
GGGGCGATCAAAGCTACTCTGTCGCGTTTTTGCTTTTTAATAGGAAAATATAGTGTGGCACTCATCTACTTTACAAATGAAAATCAGAGAACATAAAGCTTGATTTAATAAAGACACAAAATAATAAAATATTCTGTTCTGTGTTGTGGTAATAGAAGGGAGAGTGACACAAGGATCAGGGGATAGCAGAGAGAGATGGGATGGGGAGGCGTAGAGCAGGGGTGGGGACAGAGAGGAGGACGCGGAAGGAGGTATCCTGTAGGATGGGGTGCAGAAGGAGAAGAAGGGGGTGGAGACACATCCTGGACCCCAAGACACACAGTGGGCCCCAGAGAGTTAAGGGAGCAGCATAGGGGGGTGTCCACCATAGGCAGTGGCAGGCCAGGCACTTTACAGTGTCCTCACCCTGTCCTCTCAATATTCCTGAAAGGTATTACAGGAAACACCTGGGGCAGTGAGCTGCGGTAACTTGCCTGAGTCCCCAGCTGAGCCATGTTCTGACCTTGATTTCTCTGATGCAGACCCAGATCTTTCCACCATGGCCCAGGTTTATGCCAGGAAATGGGGTGTCTTGCTCAGGCTCAGGCATCCAAACCCCTGACATTTCTCTGCACCCCCACAGCCAGCCACCAGGACACCCTCCCAGGCCTTCCTGCCCTACCTTTCCTAACCTACTGCTGGCCGCTTCTGCTCCTGCAGGACTCCAAGTCCCCAGCCCTCCCACTCACTCTTCCACCTGCCTCCATTGCACATTATCCCTCTGTGCATATCTGGGATCTGATGGCATTTTAGCCTGAAATGCCATGGGGACCATAGAGGTTTGTGCAAGAGCTGGTGGGAGCCTTAGAAGAGAGTCTGGGGTGTGCGCAGAGGATACCAGAGGAGCTGAGGTTTGGGCCCGGAGACCGCAGGCCCATGAAGTCTAAGCACATTGCAGGAGAGGGAACAGTGAGGGCAGAGGCGGGGAAGGCAGAGCTGCATGCAGTGTGGCAGCAGCAGGGTGGGGAGGGCAGAGGGCTAGGGTGAGGCTGCAAGGGAGGCAGGGCCCCCAAAGCTGTCCTATCTTGCATTCTCCTCAGTGAGCCCAGGTGCACTTGACACCTGGCTGGAAATCTTCACTGAATGTGGGCACGGGGCATGATGCAGGTATGGGCATGAAGACGCGAGACTGCAGGCCCTCCCTAAGTTCCAGCTGGTGTTGACCCAGTTGCTTTGGGACCACAGGCTTCTGGGGTGTGTGTGGTGTGCCTGCCTTGTTCCCCGTTGCCTGATACAAAGCACAGTGCAGTAAAGTCCTGTCCAGCAAATGAAAGGATGACAACCCTCAAGGAACGAGCAAAAGGCAGATCAGGCCAGGCAACCTGAAGCCCCATCCCTGAGGAGGACTCAGGTGTGCCTGGGAAGGGCTGGTCAGTGGCTATCTTTGGGCATGACCCGAGCAGCTGAGGACCATCTGAACCTCAGTGAAGTCATTCCTTTTGCTCTGGAGCTGTCTGTTCCACTTGCTCAGCTCCGCCTGCCCAGTGCCCTTTCTTAATTTCTAGCCACCACCCTCATGGAACCTCAGGTGACTCCAGAGACCAAGGACTCCAGGTTAGCACTATTTCATTACTGCTGGCCCAGGGACCTCACTCGACATTGGCACCCCTCACTGCACAGAACCCAGCCTGCCAAGCCCCACCCAAGTCCTTCACAGAGCCCTTCACGTGGAGAAGCAGTGGGGTCTCAGGTTAATAAGAGCAGGAGTGGGTGCTCAGCCCTTCACTTAACCAGCAGGTTGTATTCCTAACATCATCCTCATGATGAAGACAGATGAGGAAACTGAAGCCCAGTCATGCAAAGTCACTTGCCCAAAGATGCTCAGCTGGGCAGCTCGGGCCTGTTTGGAGGCAGGCAGTCCTGTTCCAGGACCAGGCTCCTAATGGCCACGGTGTCCTCTCTGGGGAGGGATGGCTTCCCTGCTGGCTTGGTATTGGTATTCTGGACAGGCATCTGCAGATCTATGATGCTGGAACTCAGAAAATGATACCCAAACCATGGCGCTCCAGCACTCTGAGTACTTTGAACTGAAGGACATTGGAAGGGCTCAAAAGCAAAGTCACTCTGGCCTTTTCCTGTCCTTCTGTCTATCACTCTCCTTCTCACCCAAAGTGAGTCATAGAAACCAGAATTCCTCTTCCTCAAGGTGGGTCATAGACACCAGAATCCCTCTCCCCCAAAGCCAGCCATAAAACCTAGAGGGGCATTCTCTTCTCCCTTGAAGACCCTCATTCCAGAGGTTTCCTGTCCCATTTCTGGGGTGGTGGGGAGGTGAGATGGGGCAAAGAACAGGTAGCTGATTATCAAAGAAAAGAAAATGGGTAGATAGCACTTCCCTGTCAATGGTTGCTAACAGGGGAGGGGGAGGATCGCACTTTTCAACACAAGCAATCTCTTCCTGCCTTTTGGTCACTTTTGGTGACCAAGGCATGAGAAGAAAGGAAACCTAAAATCTATGAAAGGGCAAGACACCCCCCTCGGGGGCACCAGCTCTGGACCCCCTCCTCTCTGGAGGAAATAAAATTTACTTTTTGCTCTTGTCTCAGCATTTCTCTGGTGTTTAATCTTCCACACCAGGGATTAAAGATCCTGATGTTCAAGACCAGTATCAGAGGGATGTGCACAGAGAGACCAAGAAAAATCTCAACAGACAGCTTTGCGGGGCCTCCCCTCAGTCCGTGTCCATTAATCAGACCTTTTTGTCCAATCACATTTCTACACGACTGTCCATTCTTCATGGAACCTAACATAAAAGTAGTTGTCACGCATCTGTGTCCTCATTTCTGGAGGCTCCCGCGTCACAGGAAACTTGGATCAAATACATTTGCTGTGTTTTTCTCTTGTTAACCTGCCTTTCGTTATAAGAGTTGTCTCTTACCCTTATGAGGGGAGGAAAGGTAGCACACCTTCCTGCTCCTGTGGTGGGTGGGAAAGTTTAGGGGTACACAGGGGGAGCTACCAGGTCTAGAATCGAATGGCAACTCCAATACTGTGAAAAATTACCTGGATTTGCTCAGTCTCCATGGGGTCACGTTATCAATGTTGTCACTGGCCTTGCAGTGCTGTGAGGATCAGTGAGGGTACATGTTCTATACTAGGGCCTAGTGCAGGCATGACCCATAGTCATGGGTAACTCTAATGAGCAGCCCTCCCCTACAGGGCCCCCAGCAATGGCTGGACACACAAGAAGCCTTGAAAAATTCCACTTGGGAAGAAGGCAGCATGCATGGGAAAGCCAGTAGTCCTTAGTACAGCTACCTTAGCGTTTCCACAGGGATGCTAATCTTTGGAAGTGTTGTGATTCCTGCCCTGGATCAGGCCCAGCAAATTTATCCTTCCAAAGGGCGGAGTTAAGCCAAGAACCTGGGATATCGAGGGAGCGTTAAAGCATGTTCCAGAATTAAAATTTCTAGATGGGTTTCTAGTTGGGGTTGTGGCTCCCCAGCTGCTCTGCCCTGGGCATCCATTCACCCTCCTGGTTCTGCTCCTCCCAGAAAGCTGGGGGAGGGCGGGGAGCTTGGCTGCCTGGGCAGGCGTGGGTAAATGCTGCAGCCTCCCCATTAGTGAAGTTATTTGGACTTCTGTGTTAATGACTTCCGAGGACAACACTCCTGCATATGCAAATCAAGCCAAGGCTGTTAACAAAATTAGCCTGCTTAGCTTAAGACAGCTCCCCTACTTGGCTTGGGGAGGGACCTGGGCCCCACCTAAGTGCAGTGGGGGACAGGGGGCGGAAGTACCCTGTAGTTCCTCTCAGCTCCCTGGTCTATTCTGGCCTTTTTTTTTCCCTCCTAAGGGGTCACTGCTGCTCATCAAGGAAACTTTAAGTGGCTTTTAAAGCCTTTGCTCACATCTCGTGGAAAGACTCCCCTCAGAGATGCCCAGCCAGGGGAGCAACCTGGCCCATTAGAGCAGCTGTGCAGCAGTGCCTGCTGGGAAGGGCGGGGATTTCTTCCCAGCTCCCCAAGGAGGGAGAGGCGGGAGGGGGCCACGGGGAGCTTCAGAGGGTGCTTTGGGGGCTCTGAGTCCAGGTTAGGCCAAGATGCTGCAGAAGCAGGAAGTGACAGAGTCAGAGGAACCCTGGGTTCCTGAGGGGGACTGTCTCTCAGTCTTGGTGAAACAACCAACAGCTCAGGGCAGAGCTGGACAGGAGGCCCACGAGGAGGGACAGAGGCCTGGCCACACCCCAGCCTTGTCAAGGCCCAGACCCACAGGGACTAGAACAGATCTACCATTGGCATCAGATGAGCAGGCCTCCTGGGCCAGATGCTGGCTCCAGCTCCGGCTCCAGCTCCGAGGTTTGTTTGCTCCAGCCCTGTTCCTCCTCCACCTCACACCAAATGGCATTTAAATGTTAATCAAGTCAGGGCTGCAGTCGGGAACCCCTCCCCAGCGGCAGCGAAGGTCAAGGCCAAGCCTGAGAAGCAGCCCCATCTCATCTGGGACTGTCGATTCTGCAGGTCCTGTGTGCACAGGGCCCAGGGCCAGCCCATAGGTCGCAGGGCTCCTAGGAAAGGACATGGCCCGCCGATGGGGTTGGGGTCAGGGAGAGCAATGGGACTCGACTGAACACCCTTCAGCTAGGGCGCAGGGAGGGCCATGGGTTGCCACAGCCGAGGGATTAAACTGACCCTGGGCTTCTCAGCAGGTCAGAATAGGCCCCGGGCTCCTGCTCTCCTTGACTGCCCCTCTGAGCACTCGGAGCCCTGCTTGTCCTGTGCCTCTCCTGTGCACTCCCTCTGGATTTGCCTCCAGGACCCTCCCTCTTCCTGCCAAATCTTGTTTCACATTCGCACACTTTGTAGGTGTCTTGGGGCAGTTTGGACAGCTTTCCTGTCTGGACCATAGAACTGGTATTCACTCAAGAGCCTCTCAGGAGAGGTTAGGAGTCCTGCACACAGTAGGCTGTCTCTGGCTTCTTCTGGTTTCTACCTTGGTTTTTCTCCTCCAGTTCTTCCAGAAGCTCTTAACTTCTTCCCTTCTTCGGCATTCCCCTGCGCAGGGTGGAATCCACCTCTCAGGCAGTTGCCTGCGCGGGTGGGGATGGGAACAGGAGCCTAGAGGCTCACCTTGCACTTTGGGGCCTTCACAAAGGGTTCTGGGGAGTGTGGGGAGGGGCTGGGTGAGCTTAGGTGGTGCTGAGTGTGCTTTTGTGCCTTGAAAAACCCATTAGTAGCTTCCTGACCTAAAAAAAAAAAAAAAAAAAAAAAAAAAAAAGAAACTTCCCACGCAGGCATTATTTTCATGTACAGAAATTTATTACCTACCAGGTCATGGACACGAAATAGGAAGGAGGGAACACTTTCCTGGGTATCCAAAATCAACATAATGAAAATAAGTACAGACATTTTTCACATGAGACATCTTTGCAGGTCTTCTTTGAGCACCTGGTAACTCTTACTTTGGGCAGAATCTTAACAGGATTGGTAATTCGGGCTCCCTAGCAAGAGTTTGCAGGTAGGATATTGTGAGGGGCGTCAGGTGGCAAATGTCACTAGAGAGTTACATTAATAGGAGGAGAAGCCATCAGTCTGTCTCCTGGTAGGAAGGATAATGGGAAGGACAGTAAGGCTTTGGAATTTACAAAGGTGTGGGTTATCAGAGACCTGTATTACCTTTGGAAATTCGGATAAGTTATTTACTCCAGCTTCCTTGTAGCCAAGCAGCAGTGCCTGGACCTGGAAGTCCTTCCCGTCCCCCCCGCCCCCCCCAGCTGCCATAGAGCACCAGCAGGCTCCTTCCCATTAGTGTGCCCTCCTCTGCTCCGCTTCCAGCCCCTGCCTCACGCTCAGGACCCCACCACTCTCTGGCCTTTTCTGCTCTGCCCAGGGTGTCCACTTGTGTATGGTAGCATGGACTGCTGGTTGGGGAACCACCTGTCTCCAGATACACCTTCCTTCTGAAACCCAGGGTCTCTGGGAGAAGACTGAAAAGGGGATAAGGGAGTAGCCCCTTGGCTGGGAGGAAGTTTCTTTGCCCTGTGAAATTCTTCATCCTTGGATTCTTTCCCAGAGGAAAGTTTTTAGTGACTTCTCATGAGTTTCAGGCACCCAGTCATTAGGAGCACCTGCCCCATCCCTAGCCGGCCCCTCTCTCTTTCCTGTGTCCTTGTCTTCCTCTCTTTGATCCTTCCCTTACAGCCAGAGTCTCCACAAACATGTTGTTCTTGGTTTTTACTCTGTTTGCCAACCTGGTGTCCTGTCCCTGGGGCAGGAGAAATGGCAAGTCCCCTCAGTTCCCCTTAGCTACCTGGGAATTGGCCCATCTGTGTCCTGGGCTCCAGGACAGAACCTGGAATACCAGACACTCAGGCTGCAGCTGGGGAAGAGAACAAGGGACCCAAGAATCCTAAGTAAGTGATCAGAAGGTCCAGCACTGGCACTCCAGGCTTGGTCCAGGGCCGTGGATTAGGTGAGAGTGTGGCAGTGACACTGAGGACAGTCAGACAATGGGCGCTGGGGGAGGTAAGAGGAGGGAGGTCAGTGGGAACCCTGTGCAATTAGCTGCGAAGTCTCCCAGGGTGGTGGGAATCCTGCTGGGTCTGTGAGGAGGAGAGTTTTGGGTGATGGAAGTGATGAGCTGGTTCCCAGGGAGAACAACTCATGGGAAGGTGGCGACAGCAGAGAATGATCTTACTAAAGTAGGAGGTAGGTGCTGGCAAAAGGGACCTTTTCTGACAAGAGTGAGGCTGGTATACAAAAGCCCTTGAAGGCTCATCACTGAGGCAATAAGCAGTTACTGCAGGTTCTTGAGCGGGGGTGTAGCCTTAGGAAGGGAGGAGGGTAGGCCTCAAGCACCCCAACACTGGGAAATGGAGAGTGGGTTGAGTCCTTCCTGACCGCCCCTCCAGTAACCCTTCTGGTTGGGGGCCAAGGGTTGGGAAGGGGTCTGGATGAGGCAAAGAAGAAAGAATATTCACTTCCTGGTCCCTGAAGGAAGATGGGGCAAATTTAAAACTAAGTCAATAGCTGGACACTGGATCAGCTCTTGAAAATGATACTTCACATGGACAATTGTAAAATCCCACCTCTAGGCCCAGATAATCAATTGGGAAATCAGGAGCAAAGGACCCCTATTGAGAACGATTTGAATGGACATAATCTGGGAGTTTCAGTAGGAATTTAGTGGGTAAAGTTTTAGTATAGCTTCAGGAAGAACTTTGGCTGGGCGCGGCAGCACACACCTGTCATCCCAATGACGACTCAGGAGGATGAAGCAAGAGGATCCTAAGTTTGAGACCAGCCTCAGCAACTTAGTGAGACCCTGTCTCAAAATTAAAAAATGAAAAGGGGCTGGGGATGTAGCCTAGTGGTTAAGTACCCCTGGGTTCAATCCCTTGTCTCAAAAAAAGAAAAAAACAGCAGGGCGCAGTGGCGCACGCCTATAATCCCAGCACTTTGGGAGGCTGAGGCAGGAGGATTGCGAGTTCAAAGCCAGCCTCAGCAATGGCGAGGCACTTAGCAACTCAGTGAGACCCTGTCTCTAAATAAAATACAAAAAAGGGCTGGGGATGTGGCCCAGTGGTCGAGTGCCCCTGAGTTCAATCCCTGGTACCACAAAAACAAAAACAAAACAAAACAAACAAAAAAAAAGAAAAGAAAAAAACAAGAAAGGAAAAAATTTCTAACCTTATAACCACAGGACTAACCTTATAACCACCCCACTTGCTGTGTATGTGTGTTGTTTGGATTTGAACTCAGGGCTTTGTACATGCTAGGCAAGTGCTCTGCTACTTAGCTACATCTCCAGCCTGAAACAGAACTTTTTGAAGAGGCCATGAGCTCCTTTCACTGGGATGCTCACATAGGAGAGGTCTTGGTGAGGAAATCTCTCTCGTTCTTGTGACCCAGGTAGGCCATGCTGAAGGGCATGGTCTCTGTTTTCAGATCTTGAGGTACACAGTGGGGTCTGGCTTGGGCTGGAAAAGCCACAGGGTAGACCCACAAGTCTGCTTATAGTACAAAGCGGCCCTAGGCCAGGTCTTCATTATCATCACAGTTATTCATAACATCCATGACCGTGCCCAAGTCACATCTGGGCTGTTTTTGTGCCAGGCCCTCTGCTCCTGACTCCTACCTGCTGGCTGAAAACCTCACACAAGATTTATAGATTAGTTTCCTCTCTCGTTTCAGCTTGCAAAAAAACTGGGTGGGTCATGGCGCCAGTAGAAGGGGCAGGGCCCAACTTGGACCCTGTTTTCCCCCACACTCCTATTCAGGACGCTTGCCTGGTCCTCTCCTGGCTCAGTGGGACCTGAGGCTCAGTTCCTATGGAGATAGAGCCAGCAGATGACAGGGGTGGGGGCACTCAGCAATACCGAGTTCCTGATCTCCATTAGGAATGAAGGGAGAAAGGGTCAAGTATGGAGACATCATTATCATTGGAGCCACAAGGAAACTGGCTGGAGACAGTGAACAGCACCCTTAGGGTCACAGAGATTCTGGGTTCAAATCTCAGATCTGCCCAGTTCTATTCTTCCCACTACACTCCAAACTTCCTTGCTGGACAAATCTGTCTCATCTGTACCCTGCTCTCATCCTACCCTCCTCTCTGTGCCCCAAGACATCTCCCTGTGCCCCATGGAACTCCTCTGGGTAGCCCCTTCCTGTTTTTTCATCTAAGAGGTGCTTACTAAGTTCTGCAGGATCCAGGGGTGGGGAGCAGGGATCCTGGCCTCTCAGAAGCCTCCACCTAGCAGATCTAGGAGAGGAAACCTGGGAGGCTGTGGGCCCAGCCCCCTCCCAGGAGGGGACATGGGAGAGTCTTGTGCTGGGGTGTTTGTAGCCGGAAGAGGGAGATTGGGGTTCAGGCAGTAGTGGGGCTTCCTGGAGGAGATGTGACCAAGAGATGGAGGGGGCACAGGTAAACAGGAAGGAGCAGCATGAGTTAAAGGGTGGGTGGGAGTGGTGGGGGAGTAGAGCCGGCAGGAGGCAGACACAGGGAAGGAGGGAGATGGAGCTGGCAGAGAAGGGACAGGACCTGTGGCTCCTAACTTTCCCCTCCTCGGGGCTGCATGTGTTCCACTGAAGGGTGGAGGAAGTAGGGAGGGAGGGAAGGGATGTCTCCTGCATGAGACACTTAGGACAAAAGGGACAAGGGAGCCGCAGATGGCTTTCGTAGGAGCTGTGGTGTTGGGGCTTAGCAGGAGCAAGGTGCAGGGCTGTCTCCACCTTTCCTGCTCTAGAAACATGGAAGCAGGGGAAGGAAAAATGTAAATCAAATCAGAGAGACTGTTTTTTTTTTTTTTTCCTTAAGAGAGAGAAAGAGAATGAGAGCACAAGTGACATTTGGAGCCATAATACCTTAAAGTCAATATCATTACCTCTGATATTTACTGTCAGCTCGTGGCGCCGGAGAAGTGGGAAAGTTCACTCATCTCTCCTTACGCCAACCGACCACGTTGCCAGGAGTGGCCTCCTCCCCTCCCCCTTTGTGCAACTCCAGTTAATTGTTTGCCCGTGTGGACGCCCCACACCCTGCCAGTCTTCCACCAGGACCAGGGGAGGGTGGGCTTGGTGCCCAGGCAGGGCTGTGGGGTGGCTGCCAGCCCTGGTGTCACGGAGTCAAGTTCCCGTCATAGCCAGAACCCAGCCTGTGGGTCATTTGGGTCTCAGTGACTCCATCTGTAGCCTGGGTATGATGACTCTAATATCTGTCCCAGGACATAGGCGTTTATTCATTTGCTCATCATCTTTCAGTTGAGAACTCATCCTTTCCTCACCTCCAACCCAGCTCTGTGAGTTTTGGGTTCCATCCTGTACCCTCTAATCCCACCTCCCTCTTCAGCTTTAGCTTCCGCTATTCCCTGCCAACTCCCTGCTCTTGACCAGAGAGCCCAGGTGCCATTCTCCCCCACGCTCTCCAAGTTGTGTTACAGAATCTTTCCTCCAGCCTTTGCTGCCTGCTGGGCCCCTGGCCTTCATCTTCCCCTGCAATGGTGAGACAGCATGCAGCAGGGCCTGCTGGCTCCCCCGGGAGGGCAGAGGAGGGCGCTGTCTCCCTCCCCTCGGCTCCTGGCTGGCCTCCCCTCCCACTGCCCATGCCAAGCTCCCATCCCATCCTGGCTGCTGCAGTCTCTGACCATCCCTGTGCCCAGGGGCCTGGTTTGATTTCAAATCCAATTTTCTGCTATAAACTTCCTCCTTCTGTTTTGGCACCTTGCCTCCATCACTTTCAGCCAGCAAAGTCATTTTTCCAGCCTGACCCCAGGGTTTGGGGCCACATTGGCATGGAGGGAGCAGGCAACTGTGGTACTGCCCCCATACACCAGTGTGTGGGAGCCTGGCCTGGCGCCTGGTGGAGCAGTCACATGCACACACAGATGAGCTGCCCAGGTACACCTGTGTGCTCTGGGCCTTATGGCTGTGCAGGTGGGCATGCACCATCTGTGTGTGAGCAGGAGTGTGTGCCTGTGAGGAACTGGACGAACACCTGGGCATCCCTGTTGGGGTGGGAGTGTGTGTTTCTGGTGCACACAGGCCTGCACACGTCAGCCCGTGGGCCCTGCAAACCTCAGGGGCATCTGCCTCGGAGGATGAGTATTTGCTTGGGCAACTCTGGGATGGATTCCAGAAGACGGAGGGGAGGAAGAGGCAGGCTGGGATGATTGGCATCACCTTAGGAAGAGGCAAACATCTACTCCCCAGGACCTCCCAGTGGCCCCAACTTTTCCCCTTTTTCTTGTATGCAGTCCCAACATGTGACAGGTGGATGTAGAACTTTCCCTCCCAGAATACTGCAGTGTTTGGGGAGCAGTGGGAGGCAGGGCCCTGTCTCAGGCTCTGGAAGGACCCATACCTTTCCCACCTAATTGCCTGAAGCCCTTTCTGACCCCAGATGCCTCCTTGCCCCCAGCTCACTGTAGCTACAATGTCTTCTAGACCATTGGCTCTCTGGTCCTTCTGGGAAACCTATGAATACCACCAAGCAGATTGGGAACAACACCTCTTCCTTCCAGACATCACACTTATCTTAAAACAGTCTAAGGAGCAATTAGGTTCCAGGGCAGCCAAACGATGTAAGAGGTTCCTAGTGAGCTGTCAGCAGCAGCACAGGCCCTTGGTGACAGCAGCTGCTTTTAAGCTATGCTTTCTCCTGTCTATGCATCTGCACTCAGATTCTCAGCCCCAAGTGAAAGGCCCAACATTTCTCCCTTTTGAACATCATCTTGTTGGATTCTATCCATCACTTCCATCTCTCAGCTTTAAATCATCTGAAAATGTGGTCATTCTGACTGACATATCTTTAGCCAAGTCATAGTCATTGATAACAACGTGGATTACGGTAGAACAAAGGACAGAGGCGGCTTCTTGATTCTGGAAATATCTCCCTGGGTTGATGCTGTGTAATTGCTACTATACCCTGGGAACAGGTCTTCAACCAATTACTGTCCAATCTGATTATTCTGTCGTTCTAGACCATTCTTTCTTAGTTATCCATAAAGATAACTAAGTAAACTTGCCAAGGATCTCAGAACTCAAATTGACCTGTCTGTGAAGGAAACCAGCCACTGGCCGGTCTTCTTGGGGAGGCCCTGGTAGACCCCAGGACTGGGCACTCACACACTCTGTTCTAGAGTCTTGCTGAGGGATGACATGTACTCACTTGTCTGTTTTTTGGGAAGACACCTTCCTCTCTCTGGTGGAAATCAGATTTACATTTGCCTCTCTGGGGCCTCACCACACCATTCCCATTTGCCAGAATTCCTCAAAAGTCATTAACCAAGAATTCAGCCAGTAACCATCTACCAATCATGCTAGCAGCAGGTATAAATTTTATATTGAACCTTTCAGCTTCAGGGAGCAAGCCCTCCAGCAGTTTCCAGGATGCTGAGGTCCCCGGTGCTCTGTGGGTCCTCGGCGCCTGATTACCTGCCAGAGGCCAGGGATTCTAGCCTCTGAGGATGCACGTGAATCCTTGGGGTTGGGGGTGAGCTCTTTGTGGCTTCCTTGTCCAGCACTTGCCTCCTTCAGCACTGTGGCCACGCCTATCTTGGTAGGAAGATCCTTCCTTTCCACAGAGGCCTTGGACTGAAAAGATCCAGGTGTCTCCTAACCTGCTTATAGACAAGCTCCCTGTGCAACAGACTCCAAGTGTGGGTGTTCTTGGCTCGTGGTTTGGTGGAGAGGAAGGGAGAGAAGAGGCCCAGTCTAGCTACAGGGAACTGAGCTCTTGGAAGCTGGGTAGGGGCAGCCACACCTATGAGCATGACCAAAGAACTAGTCCAGGATAGGATAAACGCAGAGTCAGAGAGGGTTGGGGGCAGTACCCAGGCCCTGGAGTAGCCACAGGGTTGACTGAGGCATATGCCTGACTTGGGGTCCACAATAGGTCACGTGACTATCACGTGGGGATGGCCTTGGTTCAGAAGTTCCTAGGCACATCTTTCTCTATGTGTGTGTGTCTTCTTTCCACTGTGCAGTTGGAGCTTGGTACAGACAGTAACGTAGACAATAGAGCCTTAGAAAAAGGAGCATCTTCTATGTGGTAGGACCCTGAGCAAGTGTGCCGTGAGACCTGTTGAGGGCTGGGGTAGGAGATGTGATCGGGGACAAACGAGAGTCATAGTTACCAGGAGAGGGTTTCAGCTGAGAGGTCTCGATTCAACCCTCATTTTACAGGTGAGATGCCAAGGCAACTCAGAGAGACTATGGTCAGAGTGGACCTCACCCAGTGAGTGGTGACAGAGTCACAAGGCCTTCCCTGCTTCTCTCCCTGCCCTTTGCTCCTGCTGACCCTAAAGTGTGAGACAGGAGGAGACTGGCCCCTTCTCACTGCTGGATGTTGGGGGCTCTGGTGGCCTGTCAGCAGCAGTCAGCAAGCTGTTCCCGAGGGAGGGCTTTTTCTATACCCCCCTGTGCCCTGAGATTCACCCTTAGAGGCCTTAGACATGGAAGGGATGGCTGGGCTCTTGTACACCCTAACTACCCTGACCACAGACAGCAGTATCCCAGACCCCGCCTGTCCCCAAACACTGAAGTGCAGGAAAAATAAAAACCCACACGAGACAGCTCCTGCTCCTTGGGAGACTTGGAACAAAGAACGTGAGAACAGTCAAGGTGCTGAGTTGCGTTACCTGGGATCAGACAGGTGCGTCTACTCACTTCCTCCTCACCACAACCCCGTGCGAACCCACATTTTACAGATGAGGAAACAAAAGCACAGGGTCAATAGTGTGCCCAGGGCCACCCAGCTCCAGAGCCACCTCCCTGAAATAGACATTCAGACTGGGAAGAGGCTGAAATGTCAGGAGGAGCTGGGGAGGCTGGCCAGGCAGGGCAGGGAGCTGGCCAGACAGGGCGTGGGCTGGCCCAGGCCTATGTGCTCTGGCCAGGGTCAGGAGAAGCCCAAGAGTGTGTGTTGGGGCGGGTAGGGGCAACCCCCATCCCCATAGCTGAGGGTAAGCTACCCACTGTCTCCCAGATGCCAATGATTTATAGCTGCTTGCTTAACAGCTGACTTAATTGACCAATAATATTGGGAAGTGATGAGCCACCAAACCTCAGCTCCAAAGGGGGATGTGGGAGGCGGGCGGTGGCCTGGGAGTATGGATTTTACTCAAGTCCATGGCAATTCCCAGGCTAGAAAGAGGGCCGTTCCCAGCTCGCAGCTGTCCAGTTCATTGGCCAAACTCACCAAGCCACACTTGGGGGAGAACTCCCACCTCATACCCCCAAACCTGCCCTTAAAACCTCAACAAGGCGAGTTTTTTAAAGGCAGGTGGTCAGACTGTGAGCCTCAGCCCAGCAGTCTGGGGTCTGTGTGGCCCTGCTCCAGTGCTGGGACAGCTCATTGTCCTGGTGCAGCTGTGACTCTTGGGCTCATCCTGTGACCCCCGGCTCCTACCATCTGGGCCTTGTCCCCCCCCCCCCTTAAGGAGGCATTCCTCTCTGAGCTCCAGCTTCTCAGGCAACTGTGGGGCTCACTGCCTGTCCAGGGAGCTGGTAAGGTCTGTGTAAGGTCAACGTCATGCCAGAGCTCCTGGTCTGGCCCCGAGTGTATTCAGGGTGTGACACTTACCAGGTGCTTCGGCAACCCCGGGAAGATGGTCTGAATCAGTCTTGATGGAAAAGCCTCAGGAGGGTCATTGTGTCCCTTCTTGCCCGATTTCTTTCCCTGTGGGTGGTGACCCCTCTTGGGAAGAAGGCACAGGGTAGAGAAGTGTTGTTCTCACCCAGCGCTGAGTTCAAATCTGCCCTCTGCCTCTTACCAGTTCCCAGCTGTGGGCTGGTGGCCCTGGCTGGGCTGTGGCCCCTCCTTCATGCACAGGGGAGGCAGTGAGCTGTCAGGTGGTTGTGAGATGCCACAGGAAATCATGTCGTGTTGTTCGGGGCCACTGATGGGACAGGGCACTCCTGCAGTTGGAGGATGGTGTGCATGTGGGTCTGTTTTGGTTTGTGTGAGGGGCGTGTCTGTGGCGTGGGGGCCTCTCTAGCCTTTGACTTGTGTCTTCAGGTTGGGCATGTTGTGAGGTGACCATCACTCACCTTTGGCTGCAGCTGGCCTATGCAAGGGGCGCTGTGTGCTGGGTGGAGTGAGGCACAAAGTCTGTGTGTGCATGTGCATGCATGCGTGTGTGTGTGTGTGTGTGTGTGTGTGTACTCACGCATCCTCCAAAACCTCCTTGCCGCAGAGTATAAATATTTATACAGATACCTGCCATAAATCTCCCCTCCTGGCAAACAAATGAATTGCAAGGTAACTTTGGGGGGTTTTAGGAAAGTGATGGGTTTGAAGGGCTCCAAAAGAAACAAGCATGCACGTGATGAATCAGGACAGTTCTCAGGGTCCAGGACAAGTGCTAGCAGCTGGGTCACCTCTAGCCTTCAGGGCTGGTCCCATCAGTGATGGGAGGGACATACCTGGTAGAGACCTTCATAGGGACTCTGGCAGCAGAAGAGGATGAATGCATGAATTATCCAACAGAGCTGGCATCTGCTGACCACTGACCCTTACAAATAGCTGGGCCCCTGTGGCTTATTTAACCCTCTGCACCCCTGTGACTTGGAGAATTTATTTCCATTTTGCAGATAAGGAAACTTGAGGCACAGAGAGGCAAGTGGCTTCCTTGAAGTGGTGAAACCAGGATGGAAACCTGAGTCTTTGTGAGGTAGAGCCCTGGCCCCTACCAGGATACCATGTTGCACCCACTCAGCTCTCAGGGATACAGGCGCAAGCATGTGGGATGCGCTGGTGCCACTGTGACGCTTCCAGACTCTTTTACTCACCCCCAAACATCTGTCTCTGATGATTCTCCCTCTGTGCTCCCAGGTCCCAGCCTTGAGCCTAAGGGAAGCATGCCTACTTCAGCCCCTCCCCACGTGCCGGAGGAGACCTCTTTAATTGGGTCCACAAGAACTTTATTACTGGGTAGCTAGTTCCTTTGCTTTTCCTGTAACAAATTATCCTAACGATGTGACCCGGGACCAGATGTTAATTGCAATGGAAAGTAATCAATTTCCTTTACTGAGCACAGACTTGTGGGCAGGTTCGTCAGGAGCAGACAGGCTTCTTAATGAGGAGGGCACCTGAAGCATCCGTCCCAGGCTGCCTCTGCCTCTTCCTCTGCACCACCCCTCAGCCTTCCCTCTAAGGACAATGCCCGGTCCAATCCTTTCCCAATTGGCCTTCTCCTACTTCTGCAGGCCGTGTCCCTCTCAGGGTCCCATACCAGCTCCTATGGCTCCCCAACCCCCATGGAATCAAAATCAAGCTTAGCCTCTCTTCCTTCCTGGCCCTTGAGGCCACTATAATCTGCCCAAACCCTGCTCTGGCCTGGTTATTCTTCTCTCCCTAGCTGGGACACCTTTGCAGCCCAACCTGGCCACTGTGCTGTCCCTGCAAACACTAGTTCCATTCCCACCCCTTGCTTTCTCCTTCCACTCGGCCACTCCATAGGAGCATGCCCCACTTCTTCCATGGCTTAGTCTTCCTCTGGCCTTCAAGTCTTCCTGACCACAGTGTTGGGGACTGGAGAATCCAGGGAAGGCTGTGAAGACACTTTGCTGTGTAGTTAACTCCCTCCACTTCTATTCTGCAATGGTATGGTCCCCAGGAAGCCTGGGGCTCTGGGTAGAGAACTGGAGTCTTGGGGTCTGGGCTCGCCTGGGTTGCAAGGCCCTGGGGTCTCTGCAAAGCATTTGCAGGGCCTGCTGACTCACTCCCAGGGAGCGGGGGAGGGCAGCTCCATTTTCCTCTGGGGAGCAAGAGTTGGGGTCCAGCTGATGCTGGTGGACATATTCTGGTGTGGGCTCTGTTATGGAAGCTCTGCTCAGTTTGAAAGCTGAGCAGAGTCCCTCCCTACCTCTTGGGTGCACTTGGTGGCTTTTAATACTGAGTATTTACCTTCAGGTGGGTGCACATCAGGGAGCATCCTGGGGAGAGGGTGAGAGGGGAAGGGGAGGAGGTCCGAGGAGAGAGGTAGGTAAGGAAAGCAAGGAGGAAGAGGTCAGAGAGTTGCTGGGTCTGGGAGTGGGGCTGGGAGGAGCGGGGCACAGGACCTGTGTGCTGGCCGCTGCTTGGCTTCTGGTCCCCTGGACTGAGCAAGAACAGTCCCCCAGCTTCTCCAAGGCTGTCCACCCCAGCTTAAGGCCCTGTGCCTATGCAGCACAAAGGCACCTCTGTGAGCTCCAGCTCAGGCTGCACTTCAGAACCATCTGGGGAGTTAAGAAAAAGGAAAAAGAAAGAAACAGCCCCCACTCCTGACTAATTCAACCAAAATTTGCACGTGGGACCGTGGCATGGGAATTGTTTTTAAGCTCCTTGGGTGATTTTAAAGCTCGGGCGCGCTGGATGCTGAATGGGGTTGGGTGGGTGCCAGCTGAGGGCTGTTTCTGAAGGCATCAGAAAGGAGAGGGAGGTGCAGCACTCCACGGAGGAAAGAGGAGGAAAGAGCGACAGGAGAAAGCAGGGAAAATAGAATGAATGTGCGCAAATCCGGCTTAGGATCTGATTCTTAGGGCTGGACTCAGAGAAAAAGGTACGTTCCTGACAAAGTGCTGGCACTCGGCCTATGGGGCTGGGTTGGAGGCCAGAGCCAACTTCCAGCTTCTGAACTGGCTGATTCCTCTTGGATGGGAACTCAGAACTCAGGGCACAGATGGGACTGGACTCATTCAGCTTGGGGTGGGGCTGGCAGCTGTATGGAGGGGGGCGGTCAGAGTCTAGGAAGAGCAGAGACGTGCAGTGTGTGCAGGAGGGGAAGGGGCACGGGGTGACTGGAGAGCCACAGACAGAAAAGGTGAAGAAGGGGGAGGAATCCTAGGGCAGTAGAAAGCAGAAGCCCTGAGAGCAGGGAACTTCTCAAGCACCCTCAAATCTGGACCAGCTGGACTTTAGGAGCCTTCTGCTGGGTAGAAGGTAGCTACAGCCGGTTCCCCTCTATAAGCTAGATGTCAGCTCCATTCACCCAAGCTCTTCGCCCATGGGTGAGTCTCTTCCAGAGGCTAGTGGAGAACAATGATCCCTCCCCTCCCTGGCCACCCCCTGCTTGTTGCTAGGGCCACAGGAAGTGGGGATGGACCCTGGCTTTGCAGGGCTGGGGCACCTGGACAGAAGGAGTGGGGAGGAGGCAGTCACTGAGAGGCTGCAGGGGTGGCCAAGGACAAATTCCCCCGACTTTACAATTTCCCTGTGAGTCTACAATTCTATTAAATAGGATAATGGATTTTAAAATGCCCCGAAAAGCAGAGAGCGCTGTAAGATGGGCGGCATTATTGTTATTAACAACTGCATTCTTCTAGAGCTTAGAGAGGAAATAAATCAGACGATGCTCACAACAAGCACGTCCCTTGGAAGCATTCCTTGCTGTGGAGTAAACACAGATAGATTAAAACCCCAGATTAAAGGAAAATGGCACTTGGGGTGAGTGTGCTTTTATTTTTTAGGGTTTTATTGAAGCACATAAATGCTGGGAAAGAAGGTCTAAGAGGAGCACCTGATGTCAGCCATGACTGAACCATTCAGGCAGGGGAAGAGCAGCTGTGGGGTGCACTGCCCCTAATGCTGGCCTAAGAGCATCATGGAAGGGACTAGAAAAGGCCAGGATGGCCCCCCACAGCCAACACCTGCAGCTCCTATTTCTGAGCATCAATGCACCCTTCGCACTCTGCAAGGTTGATAGGTTCCCTCCTCCGCACAGAGGGGAGTAGTAGGAGAGAGACAGACAGAGCAGCCCCACCCTTACTAACCTGCTCCCTCTTCCCTGTTCTCCGGGGTCTTCTTGCCTTGATGATGAATCTGCCACCTGCTCCACTTGCTTGATATCACCTGGGGTCCTGGGGTCCTTTGTCCCATCCTGGCTGAGACTTGCTG
Organism: Tamias sibiricus; assembly: GCA_025594165.1. Lineage (NCBI taxonomy): Eukaryota > Metazoa > Chordata > Mammalia > Rodentia > Sciuridae > Tamias > Tamias sibiricus. Next base: position 45,959,253 of record CM046671.1, on the reverse strand, counting down.
CCCTGCAGATTTGAGCTAGATGTCTGCCCAGGGAGGGCAGGGCCTTGTCCAGGTGGTCACCTCTATCTGCCCAGGGCCTGATCTAGAGCAGGCACCTGGTGGGGATCTGAGGATTAGAGGAAAGGATGGATGGATGGGTGTAGGCTCCCTGGGGCAGGGGCTGTCTTTGCCCTGTGTTCCCCTCTGGAGTGGCTTTCTGTGACCACTTCCCATCCCTAGCCAATGGCTGGTGTTACTGAGGAAGTGTATGGAGGCCAAGGTGGGTCTGCACCCTAGAAGGGACTGTCAGTCTTATTCTTTTCTCTCTTACCTCATTAAGCTTAGCTTCCAATTATGTGTTAATGATGCTGGCTGCCTTTCGAAGGCTGGAGTTTACTGCAGTGTCTTTAAATTTAATCACGTCCATAATGGCCAGCTCTGGCATCGCAAATAAGAGGCCATGAGAAAAAAAAAAAAAAAAATTATACAGTTCTTTGCTCCCTAATGAACTAGCAAGATCTAGGGTCCCACTAAAGCCAGAAAAGTCCTTCAATGTCTCCTCACCTGAGAAAACTTCTAAGAAATTCTAAGAACTGTCCTCAATGACCTCGAACTGGACTCTTTCTCTGCTTCTCCACTCACAAATGCACTGAGGGATGAAGGATGGACTCAGAGAAGGACTTCCTGCATGCACTGGGGCATGAGCAGGGTTGGAAAGGGTTCTCCTGAGAGAGTGGTTGAATGCCTGAGAGATCTGTGGCTGGCTCCTGGCTGTCCCCTCCACCTCTCTTGTTGTGGGCATAGCACATGGATTGATTGGAGAGAGGCAGAAGGTGGATTAATGTACGGCTCTCAGGGAGTCTCTGTGAGGGAGACCAAGTTGCTGTCCTGCTCTGGGGCCTTCACCCCCTGGGACTCACCCTCCCACTCTAAGCATTGATGCTTTAGGAAACTGTGGTTTCAAGGCCAGGCCTGGTGCCCATATTTCCCACTGAGCCATAGCCAAAATTTCAGATGCCCTTTATCTTGTTGCCTCCACTCCTCCCCAGTCCGTATTTGGGTCAAATCCAAGGGCGAGTTGCTGGTGACAGGCTGAGAACCACTGTGATTTTAGAGATGCAGAAAGAATCTCCCCTGTTTTCCCCCCTCTTAGACCAGCTGTCATCCCTCCCACGCCTGCCAAACACCACACCCTCAACTTCCCACTTTATCTGCTGCTGTCCCTTTGGGGAAACTTCTTTCTTCCCAGAGCCTATGCAGGCCTCTCCCAGGCTTTGGACTGAAGGTTTGTGTGCAAGCTCTCACTCTCCATGACCATAGAGCCCATCCCACAATGTCCTTGCCCAATTCCATATGCAAGTCCTCCTCTGTAACCTGGCCTCTACTACTCCTGCCACTCCTTTACAAATTATTCACCCATCATCCATCCATTCACCCCTCCATCCACCACCTATTATCCATCCACCATCCTTCTACCTATTCATCCATCCATCTGTCCATCCATCCAACAACCAGTGTTGAGGGCCTACATGATGCCAGGCCCTGTGGTAGTGCTGGAATAAGTTGTTCCTAGCCTCCCAGGAGCCATATTAGAGCAAAGAATGTAGAGAATCTGTTAGCAGTTATGTCACATGATGGGGACAGGATTCCTGGAGGAGGTATTCTTTAAGGTGAGTTCTATAGGGTAACTGGATGAGGCGCTCACCCTCCATATGGCTTGGCAACTGGATGAGGCCCTCACCCTCCATATGGCTTGGCTCAAGGCTCCTGGCTCTGGGCTCAGAACTCTGGAATGATAAGGCTGTATCACACAACATGGAAGCTCTGGAGGGCCGGCAGGCTGCCTTAGGTGGGAGTCTTGCAGGTGCCTTAGGGTAGGACTGAATACTCTACCATACAAGAATTGCTTTGAAACAGGAAGTTGAGGAAGGCCTCACCTTGTGTTGGAGTGGGTCTCTGATGGCAGGGTGGTGACATCTATTCCTCCTCATCTCTGCCCACTGCCCAGAACAAGACTTGGATGCTGAGGGTTTTGGCTAAGCTGAGAGATGTCTTGTGACTGGTTTGCTGATTGGGGAGACACTTGTGGACCCCCTGCTGCCATCTGGGTTAAGGCTCAGATTCCTATTGGCCCCCGGCACCCTCTCTTCCTTGGCTTGCTTTCTGCATCCCCAGAGAATTCACAGCAGACCCTGTCTTGTCCTGTGTGCAGCGTGCTCGCTCTTCATCACTGGCAGACTGACCCACTATTCACTGATGGGCCCAGTCGGGGTGAGGAGGATGGGGAGTGGCAACCCAGGGGGCCTCCACGGCTCCATGCCTGGGAGAAGGAACCTCCGACCTGTAGCCCACTCTCCACACTACATCTTTTGGCCCTTCAATCAACCTGGCAAGAAAGTTAAAGTAAAAAGAAAAGTGCCAAATATTAACAAGTCTAGAGCTCTCATGTACAACATTATAGTTAATAATAGCTGTATGCAGGTGTTTTTGCTAAATGAGTAGATTATAACTGTTCTTGCCGCAGGGGAAAAAGGGTAACCATGTGAGAACATGGATATATTCATTTGTTCAAATATAGTAACCATTTTACTATATATGATTCTTATGACATCATGTTTTATATTTTAAATATACACAATATCATTCATTTTTGAAATGGTACAGAGGGGTTGGGGATGTGGCTCAGGGGTAGAGCATATGGTTAGCATGCATGAAACACTGGGTCCAAATAAAAAATTTTTAATTTTAATAAAAAGTCAGCAAATATTTACTTAGAACTTATGTGCTGGCACTGATTGTCCTAAGTGTTGGGCATCTATCAACAAAGGTCATTTTCATAGAGATGAGACGGGGAATATTCTCCTTCCTATTTTATAGATGGGAAAGTTGAGGCACAGAAAGAAGCTTATCCAGGCCTCAGAGCTGGTGTCAACAGTCGAGCCCACCTGGCTGTTTCCTCTCTCCAGCCATCTCCTGGCTCTGCTTCTCTTGGCAAGAGCCCTTTGTAGGGACTGGGACATGCAGACCCAGGGAGGTGCAGACTTGCTCTGTCCCTGGCCCCACAGCTGGTCCATAACCAAAGCAGCCTCCATCTCATGCGTGGCAACCACAGACCTGGGGCTCCTGCTCCTACACCTTGTACCCTAGATGTGCAAGGAGACGGCAGCACGTACTGGCCGACAGTTTCCAGAGGTTCTGTTTGTCCCCTCCAAGTGGGAAAAGCTGGGTGAATTCACATGTGTGCACATGCACACGCGCATGCAGGAGTAATGCCTCTTCCATCTATAATGGAACTAGCAAGCAAGCCGCCTCTCTCCAGAACACAACTGAATGCAGAAGCAGGAAGTAGGTCATAAAGGCCCCTAAGGCTTATTAATCCCTTCATTGATTCAACAAATGTAAAATGTTTACGGTCCATGTATTAAAACTCTTGTGTACTTTGCTCATAGAAAACCCACTCTAGGGCTATTAACTGCTGGTTTACCAACAGTGTTGGCATCCCACTCCCCTCTGCAGAAAGGTGAGCGCCATGATCCCGGGCCAGATGGAGCATGGCGCATACCCGCTCCTGGGTGACCTGGTGAAGTTTAGTGATTCCGCTTTCCATCTTCAGAGCTGACTGGCCACTGATTTAATCAGAAGGACCCAGAGGCACTGAGAGAGGTCCAGGCCTGACAGGCAAGTTGAGCAACTGTTATTGGGGGAAAGCAAGAAGCTTAAGAAGGCAGTGGGAGAAAATGGCCCTTCCTTCTCTGGGTGTTCTTGACAGCATGACCCTGTATGAGGACAAACTGGGGGTAGGGGCACTGGTTTTCATGCTGAGTAAGAACCCAGAGCACTCAGTGCATTTTGGGAAGATGTTCCCTCCTAAATGTTAAAATGAAAGTTGAAAAGTTTTGACGTTTGAAGAAGGCAACTCTCAGCCAGCTGAAGACTCCATCACACATAATACTTAGTTTCCAGATGGTTCATGTTTAATATAGGAGTCTGTAATATACAGCCCCAGGACTTTTTTCTCCCATGCCAAATGCCATGTAGCATCCATAAGCCACTCCTTGTTTTGCAAAGTACATTCATATCTGTTCTCTTGTTTGCTTCCCATGATAGTCCTGAGAAGCCTGGAGTTAGGTGTTGACCCTAATTTACAGAAGAGGAAATAGAGGCCCTAAGTGTTGGGATGCTTAAACAAGTTATGTCTGAGACCCATGACAGGATGAGGCCTCCTGATGTCTTGTCCAGGGCACTTGCAATTTCCTGAGCCCTCTCCTTGCTGGCTAGGAAGGTGCCAGACCCTCAGAAACATGGGAAAGCATGAATTCTTTCTAAACCCACCACTTCTTCCTGTTCATGGAATTCAGCTATTCCTCAGCCTCCCTCCAGACACACTCTGCTCTTCTGGGCATGGTGCTGAGCTTGTTCTGCCTACTCCATGGCTAACTGTGAGACTAGGCAGAGATGCTCAATGCTGGGGTAGGGGTCTGGGGGTGGCGGGTCGGAGGAGAAGAGAGATTGATGGGAGAAAGTGTTCGGGTTGGCTGGTGGGAGGGGGACAAGTTTGGCTTCCCCAGTCTTGTTAGCTGGCTTATAGGGGTGGGGGAGGGGACACTCTCTGTCCTTCCTGAGCTGCTAAATGCTGTCACAAAAACATTTATTAATATGCAAATTCTAAGTGGCAATCTGGACCCAGTCGGGTTGTGCTAATTTGCACATTAATATCTGTCTTCAGGCTGGCCTCAGCTCTGGAGAGGGAGGTGGTGAGGCTGGGAATAGGGGCTATGGAGGGAAGATGCAGGTGGGGCAGGGTGAGGAGGGGTACCCTGTCAAGGGGGGCAGGGACCCAAGCCAGCCTTCAGTGGAGGAACTGGGAGGCGTCTTGCTCAGCAGGTTTAGTCTGTGGTAAGACAGACCCCGGTGCTGGCCTATGGCCCCCAATGGCATCTGGAAGTCCCATAGGCCACATAGAGATTCTCATAAGGAAAGGAATGATGTAGAAGCCTGAGCCCACAGAGGATGGTGGTGCCAGGAAGCAGAGAAAACAAAGATGCAAGGAGAAATAAATGAGGAATGTCATGGTCACTTTGGCTGGACACAGTGGCCACTTGCATTCCACTCACAGTAATGGACACCTTTTGGGCTGAGGAACACCTCCCAATTCACTCATTCCTTCCTGGACAAGGGCCTGTCCTCCACATAGCCTACCCTGAGAGGTGACCCCATCTCTCTCTTTGTCTCAGAGCCACTAGCCCTCCTCCATGAGTTCACTCACCCCCATTAAATTCACTAATGGGTACCGAACCATGCATCTCAGAGTTGTTAGGTCATTCTCCATTCTAAAACTTCTCTCCCTTGGTTCACGTACTTACAATTTTTGATTGGGTGTCTTTTTTTCTTTTTCTTTTTTCCTTTAATTAAGAAAACATGATCACCTCCAAGGAGTTTTGCAGCAGCAATGGGGACATCAGGAGAATTGGGGCTAGAGTTGTAATTTAGTGGTGGAGCATGTGTTTAGCAGTATGTGGTGGAGTATGTGGGCACCTTTTGTGTTAGCAGGTGCAAGGACCTGGGTTTGATCTTTAACATCAAATTAAAAAAGAGAAAGGGAGAGAGAGAAGGACAACTGCTGCATTCAAGAGCTTCCCCAACTTAACTTGTCCACACCTTCCAGTTAATCTGTTAATTAGTAGTTAGTCAGGCCCCTTTCTCCCCTCCAACTCCCCCAACCTCTTGCTCATTGGCTTCATTCTAATTCCATGCATTCTTCAAACCTTATCCTGTTCATGAAGCCTTCCCTGACATCCAGTTCAGAATGTTCCTCTATGACATTGTGCCACACACCTACAATTTTGTTTCTCTAATTGTTTCATGTGTGAATCTTGTTTTTCCCACTGTAGGGAGCTTTCTCCACAGTACATGGCAGGGACCAGACCTGTGGTCTGTTTTCAAGATACTTATTCAACTTTCCAAATATTTTCATCACTTGATATATTTAACCTTTATAAAAGCCTATGAAGTGAGCAGTATGTGATTTCTAGACACTACACCCATAGAGTTCAGGTGTAACATTACTACTTCAAAAGTTTATATTTAGGGATTCCTTCTATCAAAATAAACTAAACTTGCAATTCTGAATGTGACCACTAGGTGGTGATATGTGCCTTGGTGTACGTCTCTACTATGGTTGTATTACATATACCTTTAGGTGTATTAGCTATACTTTTACTGTAGACATATTATCTCCAGGCCATGAATTAATTTTTATCTTTATTATTATCTTTTCTATTTTAATTTACCTGCTATTAGGTTCGAATACATTCTCCTTACTCCTTTGACCCCTGGCAAAGAGCATTTGCTCTGATGGGACCTACAGATATACAAAGAAGATGGCAATATCATGTAATGTGTATTGAACTCAAGTGTTGTGGAAGCTAAGTAAAAAGTAATTAACTCAAAGAAGGGGAAGACTTCATTGAAGAGGTGATATCAGAATGAAGTAAGTAGGAGAAAAAGAGAGTTTGTTGAAGGTGTGTAGGAAGGGAGGGACCCTCAGCAGACTGAGAAAAGAAGACAAAACATGTACACACAAAAAAATAAAAAAAAACAGAAGTGGTGACAAGGGAGGGATAAGAAGCCATGTGGCTGAGGGGAGAGTTCTTGAAAGAAGAGCAAGCTTGGGGGCTGTTTGGTAGCACCAGGGCCAGGACATGATGGGCCTCCAACTCCTGGCCCTCACTTGCATCAGGCTTGGAGAGGCTGAGGGGTGGTACCTAGGAAAAAGGCACTTCACGTTTAGAGAGGCTGTTTTGAGGCAGAGCAAGTGAAGGCAGCGTTGGCTTTGGTGGGGGGTCCTGAGATAGGGCCCTGCAGGGTTGGGGGGAGGCATGGAGGAAGGCCAAGCTGGAGGAGAGGCAGGCTTGAGGAAGGGGAAGGATCCCAGGGTTAGAGGAGAGACAGTGAGGGGCATGGGGCGCTGATGACGCTGAGCTGTCCTGATTTAGAGACAGTGTCGATGATGACACCATTAACGAAGAGAGGGAACACACGCTTCCCCGCTAATTATCCTTAGAAAAAGTCAAAATAGAACTTTTGATTGAATTAAATTAACTTGAACATGGTGCCATTAAACAAGAGATTGGAAAGTCTGATAAAACAAGCCCATAAAGAAAAAAAACACCTAGGTACAATTCAGTCCCATTCTCAATAATCTTTAACTGTTATGGTCCTAAATAGTTTCTCTTTTCCTAAATAGTTTCCCCTCTAGGGTTTCAAAGAAAAAGCCCTTGACTACACGCTCACCTCTTCACTTTGTTCTCACACCGCAGGGTGTGTACAGAGTGGGGTTCTGTGAATTCTCTTCGCATTAAAAAGCTTTTATTACCTTCTATAGGATAAGTTTGTACTCTCAGTGACCTGAAGAAGAAACCACCAACAGAAAAAAATTCGTAGACTATGCCTCTCATCTGGTCCTGACTTTCTCAGTTCTCAGTGGAAAGAGCGCATTAGGAAGGGTGTATTCCCAGGTCTGAGCCTGCTGCATCAGGCTCCCCAACCTGGCAGGTGCCCGTTGGGGATGTATATGTATTATTTTGATCCTTGTCCAAGGTATAGATTCTAGCAGCCAAAGGAGGGAGACGAGCCTGTGATCCTCTCATTCCTTGTGCTGGGCATTACTTTGTTTCTAAGGCTTCTCACAGAAACCTGGGGGCTGCCCCTCCTTCCCTGCATCCAACTACCTTCTATTTGCTGACAGCCAGGGGTGTCCTAGAGGGTGAGTCTGGGCCAACTGAGACCCACAGTGAAGCTAAGCCCAGGCCTCTGGGCCAGTTCTTGCTGCCCTCACCACAGGGTAGCAGGGGGCCCTCAGATTCCTGCCCCTGGGCCCTGGCTGGCCCTCCATGGATGAGGCCTGGGTGCCTGAAACCACAACCAGCCAACTGCTGCCTTCACCTCTTAGTCCCCTCAGGGAGTCCATCAGGAACCAGGAGCCCCTGCTGCTGAACCCAAGACTAAGCCAGGTCCCAGCTTGCCATTCTCTACCTGCCAGAGATCTGGATGCAGTAATTCCTTCTAATCTTTGTGAGCCAGCCCAGAGACACTGGGAACTCCAGGAGACTAGTCTGGGCCTTTATTAGATGAATGATCAAATGTCAACTTCAGCACATTTGTGAGACTTGATCCTAAGGGTGGCGATGCTAGGGTGGGGAGACTCTCCAGTTTCCCCAGACAGGCCACCAGCTGACCTCTAGCCTTCAACTGCCACTCGAGTCTTCCTTCCCTTTTCTCCTCATTCTCATCTCCTTTTTCCCTGCTCCTCTTTCTTATCCTTTTCACCCCCACTTCTCCTCTGTTTTTTTGTTCCTCCTTCCTCCTTCCCACTATTCCCTTCTTTCCATTTTTTCCTAGAACCAGCAGTGGCCAGCACCATTCCCTCTCCTACTTTCCTGATGCTTGAGGCCCCTCTCTGTTACTAATGAAGTCAAGACAGCAACGAAACCCTTTTAGGTCTGTTGCTGTAATTCATTAGCATAATGGGCCACACGATGAACAGTTATTGCAATAAGTGCCACTGGGAGGGAGACGCAGTGAGTCTCCCTCATACAGGAGTGGGGGACCTTCCCAGGGCCTCCACAGAACACATCTTGGGTGCCGCCCTAGTAGGGTCTTCCTACCCTCTGCCTCATCACCCCCCTTGTCTAGTGGTCCCTACTCCACCCTCTGCTTCTGTTTGGAGCATTTTTCACCTGAAGGCACTCATCTGTGCAGGAGACCATCCCAATCACCCTGGAGTGTGACTTTGGTCCATTCCATCAGTGGGTCAGTCACCAGGTACTTCCTGGGTGCTCCTGTGACCCAGGCACTGTGGCTTCCTTCTGATAAGCATCCCAAGGATGACCTGAAGCTCCCAGAAGCCCCCACCTAGCACCTCCAGAACAGGCTAGGAGATGCTGGCTAGGAGGCCTCCCCCTGTGCCAGCAGAACAGGGCAGGAGTTCCTGATGGTCAGTGTTAACTGAGACGAGAGATCAACAAAGCTGAGAGCTGAGGACACACTTGAAATGTCAGGTTGGTGCCAGATGAAGCTTTGACACCATTTGGCTTAGATATGACAAAATAGAAAACTGGGCGTGGTACAGAGGGACCTTCAAATTGTCATCTCTGTCAAGCACCCCAGGCTGCTCTAGGCCTCCCCAGATCTGGTTGGAACCCATATCCATGTGGCAGCCAGTCCAGCTAGGGAGCACTACAGGACACTGTAATATAGGGCTCCTAAAATTTATGGCTAGACTTTATGACAATGGAAATATTTTTTTAATTGAGGCTTGCACCACCATTACACTGCTAATTTAATTATTCCCTATATTTCATCCATCACCATCTGATCCTCAGGAAGCAAATAGCTTGTGTTCTTGACAAGAAAGTGCCAAATTGATTAAAAGTGTGTGTGTGAGAGGGGGTTGGGCTGTGACTCCTGCCCGCAGCTGGACCTCAAGTGTGCCCAGGGGAGGTGGGAAGCATGGGAACGCAGAGCTCACCCCCATGCACTCACCAGAGTGTCACCTTGCACCCTGCTCTGCCCTACAGCCACAGAGTCACAGTGCAATGCTGTGTACTGCAGGTGTGCACGTGTGCATACACACACCCATGGCCAGACACATTCACAGGGCTAGGCTCCATGACACCATTACGATGCTCCCCCCTCCCCCACACACCTCACCTGTCACACCTGGCCATGCACAGCGAATTCACCCTGCTCACAGACACATAGGCACAGAACCACGGCTGGCTACCTCACACCAAGAGGCTGTCAGGAGACTGCCGGGGCCTCACATTTGCTCATGCACCACGGATCCTTCAGAAATGGGCCCAGGGAGCGTGACGAGACCCAGGATCCCTTCTGTGTAGGACTCAAGGCCTTGGCCTGCCCTGTCCACCCAGGAGGAAGGAAATAGTAGCATTCTGTCAGCCAGTCACAATGGGTTTGTCCCTTTGTGTCCCGCTGATCTGAACTTAAGTCCCTACTTCCTCCATGCAAGTAGTGGCATATGTCTCCTGTGTGCTTCATGGGGGTGCCTGGCGTTAGTGTGTGGAGGTGCCCAAAGGAAGTGCCTATGTGTCAGCTTCTCTACCTGATTCTTCCTCTTTTTCATTCCACCACATCCTTGATAGCTCCTAGAGCCTCAGGGGATGAGAAGACTGGCAACCTAAGTCTCCCAGATTCTTGGCATGTGGAACCCTGTCACTCGGGCCGTCTCTTGTCCATACCCAGACTGGGCTGTTTCTCCGAGAGGCTTCATGCATGTGGGTCTTCTCAACTTAGTTACAGGGCACGTTCTATAGGAAGTTGCTGAGTTTTCTTCTCTTTTTCTGTCTGCTGGGCATGTGAGGGGCTGGCTAAGGCCAGGTTTTTGTGACAGGGGCCATCCCCACTCAGGTGAGTAGGAGAGCATGCGTTGTATGCTGGGGTGGAGGAGCCCGGATAAAAATGAGCAGGATCCAGCAGGGGGCAGAGAGTACAGCAATTTGGGACTCAGTAAATACACAATGAATGCATAAGTGAATGCATGAGCAAAAAAAAAAGAGAAAAAGCAGCATGAGAGGGAGGGGGCTGGGAGGAAGTGAGGGCTGGTGGGGTGCCACTGGCCAGGGCAATGCTGCCATTAGTCATTGTGAAAGCTCCAGGTGCCCAGGGAGGGCCTGGGCGATCCCTGACCCAGCCTGATCAATCCTAATGGAATGGAGCAGAGGGATGGCTGCCACAGGGAGCGGCCCACCGTCCTCCCTGATGTCCCTGTCCTTGTAACTTCATCAGCTCATACAATAGCCTGAATGCAGAAGCCTGCCTCCCTCAGTCATGTCTGGGCTGGGCTGGCTAACTTTGGGTGCCAACAGAGAGGGGACAAAGTGGGAGAGAAGAAAGGGGGCAGGCCACCTAGGGAGGGGACGGTAGATCATAGCCTAGAGGTGGCCAGAGACTGAGCATGAGCAGCAGGCAAAAGGCCCCTTACACTTGAATTCATATTTGTTTCTTGAGAGGGTCTGGGGGCCTCAAACCTTTCCTTAACCATCTAGGACACATAGACGCATCATCAGGCAATTCTGCTCCTCTTCAAGGATCTGCACTCATGCCCATGCCTACAGGAATTCTCCCTGGCATCTTTCCACCAAGCAACCCTTTTACTCCAAGGTCTTGTAGCATCAGCGGCCTGTGTTGTGGGCTCTGATCCCAGAGTGGGCCCTCGGCTGCAGGTAATGCTCAACAAGGTCTCATGTGCTAGAACAATTTTTGTGTTCAAGTGGTCCTGTCTTCTAGGCTGGGTCCTTGGCCCTCCTCCCCCATGTCTTTGCTGTGAGCTGTTTATCTGTCTGTCTCCCTGCACCCCCCCATACACCATGACCTCCCTTACTTGTCTCAGTGCGCTGAGTCCAAGTGCAGTAAGCAGAGCACAGTCAATGCTCACTACATGTGCTCTTCCTCAGCAGGATTCTATGATGATGATTCAGCTTCCCATGCCTATATCTGTACATCACTGTGATGACAGAAGTGGGAGAAAGAAAGGCTCCCCCAGACAAACTGGATCTAGGGAAGCCCTCTGAGCTGGTTACCTGAGTCCCGCAGCAGCTCTAGCACTATGCCAGCCTCTGACCCATGCTGTCGCTCAGCCAGGTGCCAGGATACCCACACTACAGTGCCACCCACAGCCATCCCTGCTCTGGCTTCCGCTGCTGAATTCATACTTGGCTCCCTGTTTTGCATAAGGGAAACCCCTGAAAACATTGTTGAGCCATTCATATTTGTGTGCACAACCTGTGAAAGTTGATATAGAGAACTGACCTTCACTCTGGGCAAGTCATGGCAAATCTGAACCCAGAGCTAAGAGGAGGGAGGAAGGAGGAAAGAGCACCATCACAAAGCCAGTCAGCATTTCGTAAAATGACAGGCTGTTCCCTGCACTTCAGAAATCTCTGTGGCCTGGGCAAAGGGAAGGATGTTACCCAGTGTGGGATGGCAGCACTCCCTAGTGGGCCATTTAATTCTCAGTCCCCAAAATACTGACTTGAATGCTTAAAAATGCATTGGGTATTTTCATAGTGTACAGGCCAATTGTGTTTGTTACAGTGATGTGTGTGTGCGGGCACGCACGCGCCCCCCCCCCCCCCATGCATTGCATTGTCTGCTACCTGAGAGAGTGAGGTCCATTTTCATACAACTGAGAAAGCTTCCTGAAGAAGGTAAACTTTAAGAAAGGGGAGGGAGAACCAGCTTGTTGTATTCCTGAGCACATTTAAGGGGTCCTGCAGATCCCATGTGGAAGTCACCTCAGAAGAGTCTTTCCTGGCACTTCATCTCAAAAGCCTCCTTCTTCTCTATCTGGTTGCTTGCTTCATTCTTTCAAGGCACTTATGGCACTTGACCTTGATAACATTTGCTTATTCGTGGATTATTCCCACCCACCATGTTTCTTCACAAGAACAGATATTTTGTGTGTCCTCTGTGGTTCCCCTGTGCTAACATGGTCCTGGCACAAAGCAGCCACTCAGGCACTGTGCTTTCAACAACACCTGGCCTGGGAACACAGGGCGGGGCTTGGGAATGTGGCTCTGTTTTTCTCCAGATGACCCTGCAGTCCTGCTACCCCACCCCCCCCCCCCCCATGAAGGGCTGCTCAGCTTGGTCCTGCACCCAGTGGAGAAGACCTAACCCCAAACAAACCTGGGCCTGGGACATGCTGGAAGTCACTCAGAACCATGCAAATATGAGACTGGGTAAAGGTTACACAGAGGGACAGTCTTTGCTTTCTAGGGATTATTAGGTTTTGCCAAGAATTCACTAAAATTACATTTGGAGAATGAGCTGTGTTTCTGCCTCTCATAAAATGGCACAAAATGACCAGTTAGGAATCATCTTTCATCATCAGAGGTATTGTACAGGGATTTGTGGAGGAGGTGGCTCTGATCTCCAGGAACCAGCTTTCTGGACACTACAGCCCAGGTCAGTATGGGCCAGGCCACTCTGGGGTGCCCAGAGTCCTGAGGGGAACACGGTGCCCATGAAGGAGAACTTCTGCCAGTAGCTGGAGGCCCTACACCCCCTGCGGGGTGACAACAGAACAGAGTGGTGGCGGTGGTGTGTGGCATAAGCCTGCCCATCCACCCAGGCAGATTCCTTCACCTCCTAACCAGACCCCTGCCCCAACTTCCACACCCTCTGAAGGTGCAGTGGGGGTGGCGCACTGGAAAGCCACAAATCCTAAAACCAAATGGAATTAAAGAAGAAATATTCCTTTGTGTGTTTTCTTCTTTTTAAACAGCAACACCAACGACTGCAGCTACAAAGGCCAAGGGGGAAAAAAAAGGTAAAAAACACCCCACCTCCTCGCAACCGAGCAGAGCGCCAGCGGCCGGCTCTGGGATTTGCATGACAAAAGCACTCGACAAACAACAACAAATTGCCAGCTTGTCGGGGGCCGCAGGGCGCGCGCGACAACTGGCGCGTTCCTCCGGGCGGCGCTCGGCTCCCGGCCCGCGGGAGGGGCCAGCGGCAGATGCTCGGGGACCGCCCGGCGGGGGCGGGGGACGGGCCGGTTTCCATAGCAACGGAGCCGCGACCGCTGCTCGAGCAGAGGCTCCGCTACCGCTGCTACCAGCTCGGGTCAGCGCGCGGGGCCTGGCGGAGAGCAGAGAAGGCAAAGGGATGCGGGCGGGGCGCGGAATTGTGTCGCCCTTCCGCTAGACCTGGCCAGCGTCTTCGGGCACACGACGCGAGACCATGGATTGCCCTGGGCCCGGCGTCCCACCGGGTGGGCAGCCGGGTGCCCTCCGGGCCGCCAATCCAGGCGGTGCTGGGAGCGGAGAGCGCTCGGCCCCTCCCTGTGGCGGTGCGGCGGCTACCCCCACGTGAGGCCCGGGCAGATGGCTGGCCAGAGCTAAATTGATTCATAATGATTTGTGTCTCTCCCCTGCCCGGCAACGGGTAACTTTTCATTAGAGACACAGATGTCTTAATAACGCCATGCCAGGCCCTCCCATGGCAGCCCCAGCATCCCCTTCACTCCACTGCGGACAGATGTGAAGAGGGGGCAAAGGGGTGAGGGGATGAAAGGCTGCCACGCCCAGCAGGGTTTCCATCTCCAGGCCCCAGATATCTGCTGTCAGCTTCGCCGGGGCTCTGGCGGCTGCCGCCACCTCCTGGGCTCAGGGCAGCCTCCCAGCACAGTTCCCATTCTGGCAGGGCTGACTAGTGGCCCTCACTCCAGCAGCAACCCGGCTATGCCCTTACTTCCCCGAGCCTCCAATTCCTTCCCCCAGAGCAAGTCTGCCACCCAAGTTCACCTGCCCATTGCCAGTCCTCATCGTGGAAAATGGTCCTCCAGCTCCATGGCTATAGAGTTTCCATATATTCTGTGGGCCTGGGCCACTATTTCTTGGTTTAAATATGTCCTTGCTGTACCACTTCCCCCATGGACAGTCCACTGAGGCAGAGGATCAGTTCCTCCTGCAGTCCCGTTGGCACCTCACTTCAGGCACTTAGAACCCTTGGTCCTGGGAAGAGTTGTTTTCTTGAGTGCTTCTCCCACCACTCCTCCCCATGCACCATCAGTCAGGGTATGAGCTGGGTCCCCTCCACTCCCTCCAGACTCTTGCAGGCTGAAGCCTGAGGGACTGCTCTGCACCCTTTTAATTGCGCCCACACTTTGTGTGTGGCAGGTGTTCATTGGAGAGGTGTGGACTATGAGTGACAGTGTCCTGGTGTCCTCCATTAGTTGTCTGTCATTTTTAGATTAGCAGCTCTTTCTCTGGGCTCCTCTTGTAAAACACAAAGCCCCCTGAGGGTTTGGGTCAGTGAGGGGTCCTTATCTCACAGTGTGAATCTGTCACCTGGTGGTTCCCTGCCCGGGTTGAGGGAGGCAACTCAACTAGTAGGGGTGCTAAAGGCCAATTCAGCTGACCTCTTGATTGACTGGGGCCAGACCTGCTCATCAGGGTGTGAGGACTCCAAATAGCACACAGCAGGGCCAAACCCAGTTCTGATGCCTCTCCTCAACAGCAGCACAAGGAGAAAGAGGCTTACATGGATCATTCTGCCTTTGAAACTCTCCATGGTTTGTGGTGCCAAGTGGGAATCCCCCAGCCTGGAGTCCAAGGCCCTCCTGGCCTCCTCCAGTCTCTTACCCATCTAACTCTACTTGCTCCAACCACATCCTGCTCTCATGTTGACCTGTTCCCTTCATGGACACCAGCAATTTTGTCTTGTACTACCTGGGAATCTTTCTAAGTACATCTTTGGATACATCTCCCTGTTCTTGTCTGTCTAGGTAAATCCATCTCATGGCTGTGTCCTGTCTTGTCTGTGTGGGTGAGTTTTTTCTCTCCATTCACAAGTACGAGATGATAATGCCTCCAACTTCTTACACTGACCCAGCAGAGATACATTTGGATGGCCTTGTGGGACATGAGGTTAGAAGTTCCTCTGCTTCCCCTCTGCTTCCCTCTTCCAGCTCCCCGTAACAGCTGAACACCACCTCAATGCCTGGCCTCAGATCCCTTGTGCAGCCCCAAGGGGGCAACCTGCCAGCCCAAGTTAGTACGGCATGTGCCACAAGGCTTAAGAATGTGTTGTTCGAGAATCGAAGATCCAAATTCTTGTCCTAGCTCTGCTGCCCTTTCTCCATCTGTAAATTTTTGGCTATTGGGAACATGCCTCAAGATGGTGGTTATCAATAGGCTTTTGAAAGAATAAAAAACAGGCAAACAAACAACTAAAGGAGCAGGGTGCATCATGGGTAAAGGCTGGTGGAGTGAATGTAGCTGCCCTGCTTTGCCAGTGCCCCTTGTAATAGAGAGTATGGGTAAGGCAGATGACTGGACAGAACTAAGGTCACTGAGTCAGTAGTTGGGGTCAGTCTGGGATGAGGGATTTGGGTTTTCCCCCCATTCCTGTGGGGTCTTGCTGACAGCATCGCCAAATCACCAGATGTGTTCCTTGCAGACAGCTTCCTAGAGGAAGCCAAGAACCCATCTACTCCACCTCCGGAGCATGGCACAGGCAAACGTGCCCTGCTCATGTCTTTTGTTTTTCTTAATTAAAGTAGCAAGAGCCAGGATTCCGTCTCTGAAGGTGCAGCCTCAGAGTCTGGATGTCTTCATTCTGGCTGTGCCATTGGTGTGCCTGCCTGTGCTGGCAGCTGGACACATGGCCTCACGGGGCCTCGCGGGGAGGTGAGTGTGGGAGCCCTGATGGACTGCGGCTCAGCCCACCTGTCTTCCCACTGCCCCACTACCCCCAGCTTCCCACAAACCTCACCCCTCCCAGGCCTTGTAAGGCCTGACACCCTCTTCTCTGCGGACACACAGCAGCTGTTCCATGCTCCTTGCTTGGCTCTGCTTGTGACTCTCTGAACTCCCTGCAGTGCTGGCACACCCAGTCCCCCTCACCTCTCCATTTAAAGAGCCCAGGTGCATTCCTGCACAGAGAGCTTGGAGACCTCTCATTAGTAGAAGAAGATTTGCAGGGCCCTGTCCAGTTCTTAGTGCTAGGATGGACAGCACCGTGGACCCTGCTGAAGTTTCTACTCTAAACTGCAGCTGGCCAGGGCAGGACCATCTAGGTAGTCCTCGGATGGCCAGGGCTCTCTAGGGTTTGATTTTTCTCACCTGCAGATTGAAGGGATTGATTGGAATCTGCAAACTGTGAACTGGGAACACTGGGGAGTCATGGGTGGTGAGAGTTTGGGCAGGCTGGGCTTTAAGCCCCTATAGGCACTTTCTTTACAGCTACACAAGCATGCAGCCCCAGATCAGGCCAAGGGTAGGCCAATGATCTATGACTGTCTCCTGATGTATGGTATACTATTTGCTAATATCGACTGCAAAAGGATCCTATGAGGCAGGGTCATTGGCTTTGGCATTATTATTATTATTTTTTTTTTAAATCATAGAAGCCCAGCTTTAGCTGGGGTACAGCTGAGTCAAGGCTTGAACCCTGGTCTCTCTCTCTGAGCCCTGCACCTGCCAGGAATCCTGGGTCAAGACCTCTGGAGGCCCCTTGGATGTACTTTGTTCTGACAAAAGGTTGGTTCTGCTCTTTCAATCAGGGCCTCCTCCCTGCTCTCTTCTGCTGATTGTGCTTTCTCCTCCCTCCTGGCCCACCTGCCCAGCCTGGGCCAGGCTGGCAACAGCAGCAGTGGCAGCCGTGGCAGCAGGAGCTGTAAAGGGGCCCTGGGCCCATCTAGAGTGTGAAGGGCAGGTGCTTCAGGGAGGACAGGTGTGCAGAATAAGGGACGGAGCTGCTAGACCCACTGCTGGGAAGAGGGGCCCAGGAGGGCTTTTATAGCCTGCGAGGTCTGTCTCTCCTTCCCTTTTAATAATAGTCCAGGCCAAATTACTTCCTCCTCTAAAGTTCTGAGTTTAGAGGTCGGAAGCAAGAGGGGGCTGGAAACGTGGGCAAAAGAAAGCCAGAATGACAGTAAAAATCCTGTCCTGGGACAATGGCTTGGTGCCTTATGAAGGAGGAGCCTGTTCTATTTCAGACAATGACCTTTGGAGAAAAGAAGTCACCCTGTATGGCCTGTGGCACATGCTTTTTTGTGGCTTGGCCCTGGAATGAAAGGAGCCTGAGTAAGAACCAAGCTCCAGGCTAGTGGAGGAAGCCTCCTGCTGTGGTCCAGGAGTGAGACCCTCACTCCCCAAGAGGGTTTTCTGCTGGTGCACAAGGCCATGCTAACTCTCCATCTCAACCTCCTCCCAGACCCTCTGGTTCCTCCCAAGGAGACCCACAAGGGAGAAGTCCAGGAACATGCACCGGCCACTAACTTGCATGAAGTTTCTGGCCTCTGTCCACTAGGTGTGGGGACTCACTGGAGGGGTGGAGCTTGGCAGGTGGGACATTATGCTTGCTGTCATAGAAGAACCCACCATGAGCCCAGCCACCTTGGAACAAGTTCCTTCTGCTAAGGCATGCTCTTCAGTTGTAAAATGGGGGTGGGCACAGCCCTCATGTGGCAGAGAGGATTTACAGAGACCTGAGTGTACATGTAGATTTCAAACTGCTCATACTGCACTACTTTGTCACGGTTATTATATTCTCACCTATAGGTAATACCTGCCCACTTCTTCCCTTTCGAGGAAACCCCCTTTCATGTCCACATTTCCAGAGCTTCTGTTACATCAGGAATTGTCCTGGAGGATGCCTTCCCCAAGCTCCAAAACTCTCAGCAGATGTTCACAGTTTTTTGTTTATTTATTTATTTATTTTTTTATTCAGGAATACTTGATCACCAGCATGATACCAGGTATTCTGTGGGGGCTTTTACTAACAGGCTGGACAACAGTTGATCTAGAAGATTCCCCCAAAAAAACAGAAGCACCAAACATCCAAGACAAACCCACCAGTCATCGTCCACTAACCCAGAGCTGGTTTGCAACAGAGCTGCATGCAGTCCTGCTCAGGACCTGGGAGCAGGACAAGGGTTAGTTCCACAGGGGATAACACCGAGGTCCTGACTCACCAAGACACTTGCCCACCAATTGGCAATGTGCTCTTGGGCAGACCAGCTCAGCTCTTACGGCTTCACTGTCCCCAAGCACATCCTCTCCCAGCTCTGCTCTGGCTCTGATGTTCCCTGAGGCTCTGCCTCTCCCCCATGCGGATGACTATCACCGGCGTGGGCCATCTGGGAGATGAGACACTAGGGGAAAGCAAACTGGTGAGATGTTTTATGCGTTCGCTGCATTAGCTCTGGACAACCAAATTACTCATTCAAACACTGACCCAGGTGTTGCTGCAATGGAATTTGGTAGATGCAGTTAACACCCACAATCCACATCGACAATTAATTGACTCTAAGCAAAGGAGATCATTTTTAATTATGTGGGTGGGCCTTATCCAATCAGTTGAAAGGTCTGCAAAGCAAAACCGAGTTTTCCATGAAGAAGAAGAAATTCTGCCTCAAGACTTCAGCATCATCCTGGGCCTGAGAATGTGTCTTGCTGACCTACCCTACAGGTTCTGGACAGGCTGGTTACCCACAATCATGTGAACTGATTCCTTGAAATCTATCAACTATCTGTCTGTCTGTTTACCTATCAGTCTTCTACCTATCAATCTAAATATTTCTTCTCTGAGAATCCTGACTGATATACCTGGGCTCTGGGACATTTCTAAATAAATGTATTTGTAGCCTTCATGTTTTTTCCAGGAAATGTGACTGGTTGATTGGCTGATTTCTCTAAGTGGAGAAGAATCACTTGCAGTTAGGTGCATTCCTCGGTCTCCAAACCATTGACTGAAGCCCTCGAAACACAGCCTCTTCTTCAATCAAGTGACTGCCCAACCCCAGTTTTTCAAACCAGGTGTCATGTTCTCAACCCAGCATGTCTGCTGGATTCCTGGATTGGGTGAGTTCACTGGAATCTATATTTTCTGAAAAACTAGACTGGTGTCTACTTTACTGTTCTGAGCAGATGATGTTCTTTGTTTATGAGAGAAATTAGGCCAAATCCAACTTTTCCACAGATGGAGAAGCCTGAATTATTTATCAGAGGCTCATGAATTTGGTTCTGGCAAATGGCAGGGCTGAGGGTGGCTGATTTGTGTTCCACTGTTGGAACAGCTTGATCCCAGCAGGTCCTGGGCTGTTCTGACACAGGGCTGGGCCTGGCAGGGGCCCCAAGGGCTGGCTCTGGGCACAGGGTAGATGGTGGGGACCCTTCGTTGGCTGCCTCTGCTGGACTCCACTGGTTCCCAGAGTGCTGTGCAGCCAGGACTTGGCCAGGGCTATGACTGGCCAGTGGCACACCTGGGCTTTACTGAGCTCCTGTTGGAGCTCTGGGTGACTGCAGTGGGAGAAGGGAAGTGTGCTGGAGAGGGCAGTGTTCATCACACTTCCCTTCCCCCATAGATAATCCTTTCTTTTCTAATGGAACCACAAGGCCAGTTAGTGAAAATTTGGGGTGGTTGGCTGTGTCTGGCATTCAGCAAATGCCTACTGTGTAAAGGCCTGTTTCTAGGCTTCTGATGAGCACAGCATCATCAGAAGAGAGAGTGAGCTCTGCATTTATGGGGGAAGGTCTCAAGAAAGTGCCTTTCACAGTGAGTTGTGTGTACTAACTCTCTCTCTCTCTCTCTCTTTTATTTTATTTATTTATTTATTTTTGTGGTGCTGGGGATTGAACCAAGGCCTTGTGCATGTGAGGCAAGCACTGTACAAACTGAACTATATCCCCAGCCCCTAATACTAACTCTTACAGACTGAGCAGGGGTCAAGAGTTGTCCATGCATTAGCTCATTTGATTTTCAGAATAGCCCTATAAAAGTCCTACGGATAATGCAACCAAGGGACAGGAGCATTCAGGAGCTGGTCCAAGATTTCCTAGCCAGCGAGCCACAGAGCTCAGCTCAGGCGGCGCACCTCCTCTGATGGGACACGGATGCGTGAGTTCCCAGGCATCTGCAACGGGCCAGAAAGCCTTCTGCCTTTAAGATGCTTTTATTTGAATGGAGAGAAAGAAAAGGAAGCAATCTGATGTCCTTTCTACCTAATCACACTCACACAGACCCAGGCTCTCACCTCCCAGGGGGCTACAGGGATTTACTCAACCCTATAAGGATCTGGGGACATTGCATGTCAAGTCCTGAGCTGGCTTGATCTGGGGCATGGAGTGATCTTTAAGGTGGTCTGGGCTGGAGTCTAGGTCTTCCTGCCTGTTAGGTGTATCTTTCTCTGGCCACAGCCTTGGGGCTGCTGGCCTGAAAATCTAGCTCCAAATATGCCAGCAGTTTGCTGGTGGCCTGGAACAAATCTGTGCACTTCTCTGGGTCTCCAACTCTCCCACCAGATCCCCAGGCATAAGCACTTCTTGTCTGGGCTTCTTTTTGGTTTTTGTTTTGTTTTGTTTTGTTTTGCTGGGGCCACCTGGAGGAGACCTGCCCCTTCTGGTGTTGAAGCTGTGGAACAAATGATCATGTGGGAATGAGCCAGGAGGCTGCTGAGGTGAGTCTTTAAGTGTTTGGTTTGAACCATTTTAATTTGCATTCAAGTTTAATTACCATCCATCTCTAAGGTTGCCCACATGGGAGAAGAAGCATTTGGGCCCCAAAGATTCTTGTTCCTGCTTCTAAATGCTCCTTCTACTATATATGCCTAGAATGTATGCCAGCTCCCCACCTCCATGGGCTCATTTCCTTCTAGGGTTTCGGGATCAGAGGGCCCCCAAACAGCTGCTCCTTCTCTGACCTGTTCTATCTGGGTTCCACAGGACCCCACCTCCTCTCCTATGTTCTCCTTCCTAATCCTTCCATCTCAGAGGAGGCAGATGGGGAGTGGGTGTGGGGGACAGTTGGGGTAGAAGCTTTTTTGTCATTCTTTATTTAGGCAAAGAGCCAGGGTCTGGATGTGGAAGAGAGACAATAAATAAAAGAATAAATAAAAGTTCAAGCCAAAGGAAACTTCTACAATGCAAGATGTTTTTCCTGCCTCCTGAACAGAACTCCCTGCTCACCCCCACTCTTGGCTTATATTGCCCTTAGGACTGGCCAGAGCTGCTCCATCTCTTCTGGGCAGCCCCCGTACTCTCCTACCTCCCACCAAGTTCAAGTTCAAGGCCCTGCCTGGGTGGTATGTGCACGGCCTGGTCCTGCAGCAGGTGCCTTTCAGGTCTGGGTGGGCTGTCTTTTTCCTTGTGGAGCAGGCTGGCCAGCTCCAGGGGAGGAGGGCTGGAGGAGTGAGGGATACTCAGGAGGGGAGGGAAGAGGGTAAAGATGCTATGGCAGAGGCAGCCAGAGGGAGGGGAGAGAGGCCAGGAGAAAAGAAAGAGGAGGGGAGGGGAAGCGGAGGCGAGCCACAGCAGCACTTATTGGACTAAATACAGTCCCGGGACAGCAAATAATTGGGGCCTGAGTCAGCAAGTTTCACCCATAATTTCTTAAGCATCTGTCAGGGCACTGCCTCCCCGCCCCCCGCTGTGAGAGGAGCAGCCGCTTCAAAGGGAGCCAGAGCGAAAGCCTCATTTAGCAAATGAGGGGAATGTTTAAAAATAACGCCAGGAGTCACCCTCCATGAAGGCGAGGCCACCCCCTCTCCTGCTGCTCTGCACACCCCTCCCCCGTTCAGCAAGGCCCATAGGAAGGACTGGGGGCCAGCAGCTGGGGGCGGGGTGGGGGGAGGACAGGGCAGCAGTGTTTGCATGTGATAAGGGAGAGAGGCGCTATGATCAGGTGTGTGATAGTGGCACAGACCTGGATCACCTGCCCCTGACTTTGTGTAGGCCTCCAACTGTGTGGCCAGGGGTGGGGCTTATGACCAGGTGTGACGGTGCAGGGGTGTGTTATGTTGTGTGAGTTCTCACCTTACAGAAGGCTGGCCCTGGCCAGAGGGATGAGTGACACATGCCAGCATTTCCATAAACACATATGAAATGATGTGTGATGGGTCATGTGTGTGAGACAGATGGACAGACAGACACTGAGGCAGAGAAAGAAGCACAGAGACCTACTGGGCCAGGGCTGCATTCAAGAAATAATTGTTGGGGCCCCGGCGTGGTGGTGCACACCTGTAATCCCAGTGGCTCTGGAGACTGAGGCAGGAGGATAGAGAATTCAAAGCCAGCCTCAGCAACTACAAGGTGCTGAGCAACTCACTGAGACCCTGTCTCTAAATAAATACTAAACAGGGCTGGGGATGTGGCTCAGTGGTCTAGTGCCTCTGAGTTCAATCAAAAAAGAAAAAGAAAAAAAGAAATAAGTGTCTGGCTACACAGACGCTCCCAGTTCAGCCCCAATTCCCATTTCCTATGCATTGAGGCCCACTTGTCCACCTTGGCTCCAGGTGCCAGCAGCTGGCCTTGCCCCTTGCCATGAGGTCATCTGTCCAGGAGGCAGAGTCCTTACCAGGCAGTGGGGTGGCTGAAAGCCAATGTCTTCCACCTCAAGTGGAATCTTTGACCTCTATTCATGGATCCCCACCCAGGGCCTGGCCAGGCCTTTGTAAGACTTCCCACTCCTCATTTTGGTGACTCTCACGACAGCCCCATCAGCAGGTGCTCTCAACTATTTCACAGATAAGACAACCACAACTTGGAGGGGTCACACTCCATAGGCATACCCATACTACACAAACCTTCCCAGCTCCAGCCTGGCCCAGTAGGTAGTCCAGGGGAAGCATAGAGTCTCAGTCATGTAGTGGAAGTCTCCTTTTCCCTCCAGATCACACCCCATAAAAAAGGAGACACCTTCACCCCCACCTGTCCTGGTTTCCAATTCCTAGGGTTGCTTTGAGCAGGGAACCTCTGGAGTTCCCCCCCCCCCCCCGCCCCAGATTATTAACTTGCTGACAAAAAGATGAAATGAGACCTGGGGAGGGGGGATGGAGAAGGAAACTTGGAAAGCAGGTGTCCAGGCCCTGCCTGATGGGTGCACCTGGGTGTCCAGAGCCCTTTTAAAGCCACATGACCTCTCACACCTGGGCTGTGCCTATGCCTGGACATGGCCTTAGCCCTCTCCCCCCAGTGCAGTCTGGTTCTGGGTGAGTTAGCCGACAGAGGGCTCAGGTGTCCAGACAGGGTCTGGAGAGTTAGGGTGGAGGCCATGTACTTTATGGTCAAAGCCAGGGAAGAGGTCTGATTATCTTAGCGCCACCAAGCACCTGGAAAGCCGCTGCACTTCTAATACCTTCCTTGTCTTCACCACTGGCAGACTTACCACCTTGTGCCTTAATTTTGGGCTTCGGCATTGCCCACACCTTGCTTCTTCCTGCACTGGCATTGTCACTCATTCTGCAGAACCCTCCAGACTGCCTTTGCCATTTGTCCCACAGAACAGACCCTTGTTGTAAGACCTCTCTTGGTGCCAGCCTCTTAGCCCTGGCCAGTTCAGATCTCAGCACCCAAGATGTGCCCCGTCTCAGGGTTAGGTAAGCACCCCACTGACTCTGCCGTTCTGGGTCAGGCCCAACTTCTTTCTCTGAGGGCGACAAGCCAGTTTCTGCCTTTGCCTTTCCTGTGAAGGGGGCTCTGCTTTGGGACTCAGGAGACAGAGAAGGCCCTGAGAACCATGGGTGTGTACACCTTGCTGCAGAGGGAGGCCCATCTCTGTCCCAAAATGCAGGGGAGCTTTCCTCATTTGCATCATTTATAAACCAAGGCAGAGAGACTAACTGGGGGCGGGGATCCTAAGCTCACATCTGTTAAAAGCCTGTACCTGGTCCTTTTCTCTAACAGGCAGCAGGAGTCCCTTCTCTACCTGTTGAGGGAAGAGGGCTGTGGCTGGGAAGGAAGTTGGAGAGAGTGTCTGGAAAATTCCAGAATAGGGGTCTTTGTCTGTTCCTGCCACACATCAGTTCCACCACTTTAGGCCAGGCATGGGGGTGGTCTGGGGCTGGGCTGGCCCCCTCCCACAGTTATTGGAAAAATCCATCCATATTTTAAAATAACATACATGTGCAACACCCCACACACCCATTTCTCCATCTCAGATCTGATTATCCACAGCTTGCGCGCTCTCTCTTTTTTAATAAAAAATTGCTATAAATCTTTTTGTCACAGAAGATGTAAGACATGGGTTTGCTGAAGAAACTGTCTGACTGAATTGTTTTCTAGGCTGTTTGGTAGCCTCCTCTGATTTTTTTTTTTTTTTTTAACTTCCTTACAGCTCAAACTGAATTACAAAGATGAGGGCTGAAGGAAATCTGTCCCTCGTTGTCATTAAAAGAGGGAAGGAAGTGAATAGGTTTGATAATGCGGATCCCATCTATACCCCAGGAGCCCTACACATGCCTTCACCATGATCTAGTCCAGGTTTGGCAGGTGGGACCATGGGGAAGAAGGGGAGATGCCCCAAGGAAAGCCCACAGGGTACATACCTCCCCTTGGAGAGAATCCTTTGCCTCCCACATATGTCCCTATTGCTCTGGTGGAGGCTGACCATCATGCACCTTGTAGGGTTGGGGGGGAATGGGCTCTTGAACATTGGGAGCCTGGGCGGTGGGGCCACCAAGGATCTATATGATACATAATTCATAGACAACTCCAAAGGTGTTCATTTGCTGGGAAATATCTCAACATACCTGACCTATTGGTCACCAAGACCATGAAGTAGGCTGAAAGAAAAAAAAATATCATCCACTGTGGGGCAGGGTCAAAGAAAAAGGAAACCTGCTGATGTTGCACATGGAATTGGCCCTTGTCAGTCTGGTATTCAGCAGGCGCTCAGCAAGTGGACCTCTGGGAATGCAGGCTAGGTAAGGAATGTGAAAAAGGCTTCAGAGGAAAGGCAGAGAGATGTATTATGGGGGATGGGAAGGTGTGGGAATGGGGGGCACCTGGGAGTCAAGATGGACATAGCTGGGGGTGCTGGAGGAGATTAGTGTGAACGAAACGAAAGCTTGGGAGAGCTGGGAAATGTCTATCAGCATCCATGCAGAGGTGGAATGGTAGATCTCAGGGAAGGCAGCATGGTTTAGTGAGAGAACAACACATATCATAGGGTCCAGTAGACCTGCTGTTTGCTATTTGTTGGGCGTGGACCAGTTTTCCTACACCTTTGTGTCTCAATCTCCTTAAATGCAAGACTGGGATGAGGATACTACCTTCAGAGCTGCTATGGGGATTAAAGGAATAGGTATACAGAAAGGTGGGGACATGGGGAACTCTCCAAAGATCACTCCAGGGAAGGGCTACTGGGTGTTTTCTCTTGTTCTTGGCAGCCCCTTTTCAGAACAAAGCAGATCTTGCCAGCACAGCATAAGTGAGCAAGACATA
Organism: Tamias sibiricus; assembly: GCA_025594165.1. NCBI lineage: Eukaryota > Metazoa > Chordata > Mammalia > Rodentia > Sciuridae > Tamias > Tamias sibiricus. Next base: position 45,933,526 of record CM046671.1, on the reverse strand, counting down.
GAGCCTGCCTGGCCATTCCTTGGTCTCACCACCTCATGGGCTGCTGCCAAAGGAGGCACATTTTATTTGTGTTTAATAAAGTCCAGTCGTGCGGCAGCTTATGAATCACAGTGTAACATATGAGAGTGGATACTAGATAAATATATATAATGTGCATGCGTGTGTGTGTGTATGTGTGTGTGTGTAAAAGATGCACGCGCACGTTTATTGGGATTTTCAGGTCCACTGCTGTTATTAATCGGGTTCAAAGCCTGCAGCCTGGTTTAATCTATGAAGTGAAATGGCAAATCTTGATCCGTCCTTCCCTGCTTCTGCTCCTTGCCTTCTGTCTGCTCTCCAGGACAACACCACACACATGCCATATTAGATTCCATTTTGGTCCTGTTCTGATAAGCAGGAGATTAAATAATGAATGAGATTCCCATTAGCTCAATTTTTTGGGGGCATATTTCAGGCAACCTTTTCCCTTTTTAATCAAATCTGCTCTGTACCACAGAATATTTTTACATTGATTTGAAAGTAAAGGAATTTTTAAAGGCCCGGTTAGGCTGGCATCCCTGCATATACTAAAAATGGGCCTGCGGAGTATCAGTGAGGTGAAATGGCTGGGATGTAGCTGGAGGGCAGAAACTGGAATGTGGATAAGATACCCATTTCTGGAACATTAACTCCACCAACCTCCCCTCTTCCCCCCGCCCCCCTCCTCTCTCCCATCCGGGGTCTGCTGCTCTTACACCAGTGTGCTCAGAGACCGTGACTATTATTTGAAAGCAGGACTGTTTATGGAAACTATTTCCAATGGCATGATAAGTGTGAGCAAAGTGTCACCCTTCAGGAAGCTTCCTCTGTGGGTTGAAGCCACTGCCTTTAGACTCTGAGCCACATCTTTCAAAGGACTGTGCTAAGGGCCAAGCACCCAACTTTCCAGGCACCCAAGCGTCTCACTCCTCAACGTTCCTCTCACACGGCTGCTTCTCAGCCACTCTGACTAAACACACGTTTTTCATGAAAAAGTCAAGAAAGCTTTTGTGGGGGATGGGGTGGGGATGGTGTGAGGGGAGGAAGCATGGAGATTTCACATAGGCTTGGCAGACCCAAAGGCCTCCCCACACTCTGTTTAAGGCTCTTCCCACTTCCTAGATGTGGAGGCAGAGTTTTCCCACCCTAGGTTTCAGGCGCCTTTCCACTCAGCTCTTCTCAAAATTTCCAGGGCTACCCTTTGTTGAGTCCCAGCTGTGCACCAGGTTCTGTGTTAGGGGTGTGTCACTAACCCTCCTACAGACACTGCCAGCATGCATCATCCTTATTCCTGTGGAAGACCTGAGGAGGCTGAGGCTGGGCACCCCTAAGTCACTGTCCATAGCCACAGCATGTAAGTGGAGAGCCTGGACTCAGGCCCCAGCCACGCTCTGTGGGCACCCCCACCCCCAGCTTCTTTTGCTGGCCAGATCCCATATCTCGCCCCTCCTGGTGCGAGGTTCTCACTGTGTCCTGCTCTGTCGCACACACGTGTGTGGGTCTTTGTCTCCTCTCCCCTGTACCTGCTCCAGCAGTAGTCACACCCTGGTCCTGCATGGCCCCGCCTCTAGACTGCAGGCAGGAGAGGCCTGTCCTAATCTCTGTGGGATCCCCTGCACCCAGGATCAGGGCCTGCGGGCTCAGTGACTATGAGTGAAGGCAAGGGGGCTGGGGAGGGGACCCAGCCCGCCCACTCTCCTCAGATGTCCAAAGGGCGGTCATGTGGAAGAAACCCGAGCCTGACCTACATAACTCCTATGCTGGGAAATGTGGTTTTCCCCAGCGATTTGATTTCCCACATGAATAAACACTTCCCGTGGCTCTCAGAGAGGACCGGATTAAAATCCAGAGTGGGGCTGCTTCTTCTGGCCCCTACTGTCTTGAGCACTGGGAGCCGGGTGCAGGTTCTGGGGAAGGGCCCCTTCCCGGAGGGAAACACTGATTTCCATTTAGGGGCCAACTGGGGCGTGGAGGTGACTAACTGTGTTAGAATTGGAGGAACCCCAGGGATGCTTGGTGGAGGCACAAGAACTGCCACACTGCGGGACACTCCTTGTTCCAGGCAAGCACTTCAGGCCCTTCACACTGAGATGAAACCTGCTCCGCATCCCTCTCATACCTGGCCCACTCTAGGATGCCCTGGAAAGAGGGCCAGGCAGACTCCACGCAGACGCTGCTGGGGTGGTTCTGAAAGCCTGGAGTTGGGGGTCACATCAGGGACAGGCCAGGTGGGCAAGTCGGGGAGGCCCAGAGCACATGGGTGAATGGGTCGATGGAGCCTGGGCAGCGCTGCCCTTCAGGCCTCCCTATTCCCACCCTGGGGCAGTTCCAAGAGGAGCGAGTGGGTAGTTGGTGGGAGGAGTGGGCTAAGGTGATGGGGAGAGGGCAGAAAGAGCAGGAACCTGAGGTGTCTACCTGGAACCTTCTGCAGGAATTACAGATCCGTTTCCTGCTCTACCCCGCCCAGGCCTTGCCTTCCATCTGGGTTCCCTCTGGGCACCACAGACAGAATTGGCTTTACAAAGTGACCCCTCACATGCAGTGCCTCGGGGCCACGCACGCCCACTGGGCCCAGTCTGAAAGCCATTCTGTCTCTAAGATTTTGGTTGGTTGTTAACACTGAGGTGAGAAAGGCCAGCAAGAATGATTAAGGCAGAGGTGGCCCCAGGCCACTTTCAGATGTTGACTGGACAGCGTGGTTGTCCCTCCCCATTCAGATGTGAGTGAAGTCCTCAGGAGAGAGTGACACATAAAGGACAGAAACAGGAGATGATGAGAGAATCTAGCGTAGACCCCCACCCTCCCACCGCCCCCCACCTCCCTGGCAGCTCAGGCTTACACAATTCCTGGCTCGTGTTCCAGCTCCAATTAATCTACTCTCTCCCCTGTCTCCTTCCTTCTCCTGCTCCTGAAGACAAGGAAAGGAGAGTGTGCCCTTTTGGCTGATGCCTCTGCTGAATTATTTGAGAGGCGAGACTTTAAATGGATGTTTAAAGGGCCAGAGGCACAGGCCTCTGTTCCTGGGCCCATGAAGGTTTGGGCTGTAGGCAGGTGGGCAGCCCCTGCCCTCTCTCCCACCCCATGCCTGTGCTGTGAAGACTTCAGGCTGGCAAACTGGATGATGGGGCCTGACATCACACCTCAGTGCTCCTGGATACGTGTGGGCATCCCTGCATACGCTGTGCCAGCTTGTCTCCGTGTGTATGCATGCTCACGGACGTACAGTCATGCCCACGTGCTCTGGTGGGAACTGTCTCTGCACACAGGCTGTATACAATTTTGGCATGCGTATACTTGCTGGGGGAGACAGATATGGTGTGGGCAGGCTCAGTGTACCCAGCGGTTGCACTGTGCGCATGTGTGGATATGCATGGCTGAGTGAGCGAGGCATGCACACCCTCTTCATGTGCAGATACAAGAAGAGCACGTAAGCCACCAAGGTGGGCACGGCCTGTGGAATCCTCAGCTGGGGTCTGAGCAAAGTATGGTCTTGTGTCCTGATGGGGAGCTGGAAGGTCCAGTTGAGCTGTAGGGGCACTGCTCTTTCTTCCTGGAGTTTTGCTTCCATGAGGTTCAGAGACAGGGAGCGGGGCTGCTTCCCAGAGACAGAAACCGAGTGATTCAATTATTATGAAAAGAAACTTGAGATTTGTTCTGAATTCAGAAATCTAGAAGTGAGGGAAAGACTATCTTGTATGTGTGTGTGTGTGTGTGCGCGCGCACACACGTGTGCGTGCATGCACATTTGAATGCACTGGTGAGAGTTTGTGAGTTTGACAGAATCTGATACCATATTAGCCAGTGGCTTTTGGTCTGGTGTGCATCTCTCTGTGTGTGCCCACACGTGTATGCATGAGTGTGTGCATGGCATGAGTGTGTGCATGAGCGACAATGGTGGCCCAGCTTTGGGCAGACCATCTCCAGGAGATGAGGCTGTGGGGCCACTTGTCCATGATGAGCATTGCTGTTCTTTCCTTCTCCCCCTAACACTTCTGGTGGGTGAAGAACTTTAGGAATCCATTGGCATTTAGGACATGTAAGTTGCTTAAAATCCTACCAAGCCCACCAAGTCCTGTCCAATCGGGGGACTTGGAGAATAGCCAACAACAGGCAGAACTGCCCCGAGGCATCTGAGATGAGCAGTAGCCCAGAGCTTATTGAGGGGAGGCAGCCTTTGGGAGGAGAGAGGGTGGAGTTGGGTGGCAAGTGGCACAGCTTCCCACTCACCTCGGCCAGCCCCACTAAGACCTAGTTCAAGGTGGTGACTCTGCCTTCCTTCTACCCAGGAGCCCTGACCAAGGGTTCCTCTCTTAGCCATTGTTTCTGCCATCTGGCATGCAAGAGAGCAGCCTCCTCCTTGTCTACCTCCTGGCCACCGAGCACCCCTTTCTTGCTGTGCATCAGTCTTTCATTCACCCACTCACTCACTCACTCACTTCCAAGCTACTGATGCGACACTCACACTGCTGCCAGCCAGGCGCTGGGGGGCGAGAAAGGCTATAAGGGCACAAAACCTCTGGGTCTGCCTTCTGGGTTCCAACCCACTCCCATTCAAGTTCACCACATGTTCCTTGGTCATCTACAAGGTTAGGCTTTCAGAGTTCATGGCTGGGCAAAGCAGATACAATACTTTCTGCCACAGAGCTTAAAGCCCCGGGACAGGGAGATTGTTTATGGCATGGTTATAAACCAGAGCTTGTGCCACTGTCTGAGGACACAGAGGGTCCCCCAGCTGGAATTCACAAAGACCCATATCTTATTCCAATCAGTGGAACCTTCCAGGGAGCAGGGACAGCACTTTCTTCTTGCCATCACCTCCATAGTCCTTAGCCCATGTCTGGGGTTTCAGAGGCTATAGATGGGTGTAGGGATGGGTAGATGGATGGATGGGTGGATGTCACTTCTACTGTCACACTCTGTTCTTTTATCTCAGGAAACATGGTTAGGTCAACTGGGACAGAACTCAGTGCTGAGTGGTGGTAGTGACCCTCACTGCCTGGCCATGGCTCATACCAGGCTGTGGGGGCTGGGCAAAGGGGCTCTGCTCCCCACCCAGGCTGTGCACACACATTATTGGCTCGCTCTTCAATCATGCCTTTTCCAGCTAGCTGCTCCTGTCACAGCACATCTTGTTAGCCCTGGAGGCTCAATGAAATGGAAATTCATGTTTAAATTTAAAAACAACATATTGACCCTGGGAGCCAGCGATGTCTACATTTTTAATAACTTACTCAGAGTGAAGGCTTGGATGAGCACGTGTGTTTCTTCATGATTGTGCCTGCATGTGTTCGTGTGCATGTAGACATGTGTGTTTTATGGGGTGCATTTCTGCATTTGTGTGGGTGTCTGTGGGTGTGTTCACCTATGTCAGGAGCATCTGTGAATGTATGGGGACGGGGGTGTCAGCATTTGCTTGGAGCTCTGTGGTTGAAGCTGTATGAGGGTATTTGTGGGCTGTATGGGAAAGGTTTGATTTGATTGGGATGTGTATGTATGGAGATACTGAAGACATGTGGGTACAACAGGGAAATAAGACAATTCCTGTTGCCACTCCTTCATGGCCCTCCCCTCCTGTGACATCTGCTCTGAGGAATCCCTTTTTAGTCTGGGACTCCATGATCCATGGAGTCATATGGATCATCCGTGGGGAAACATCCCAGTTGATTGAAGCCACCTGGGTCCTCAGAGAGCACTTCACCCACTTTTAGCCCTTGGCAGAACCAGTATCAACCCCTGCGGACAGTGCTTTCTTCCAAGTTTCACAGCCTTCCAGAGCCCCAGTCCTCCTCTCTGAGCCCCCTCACCCTCTTCACGTGTGGTGCCCTCTAGTGTTCAGGAAAACAACTATCTGGAAATCCAGAGACCCTGGATCTGGTCCTGCCTCCAACCAGCTATGTTGTCGAGCTGTGTCTTTACCCTTGGTACTCCAGGTCTTATTCATAAGAAGGGCTACACTAAGGCTTCCAGAAGGCCTATCTTAAGGCCCCACATCTTTCAGCCATGATATCATGATCTCTACTCTCCAACACAGTCTTATCACTGTCCTCCCGTTCCAAGCACACTCAGTGCGAAGACATTGACACTTCTGTTTTGCAACTTGGTACAGCAAAGGTGAACACCGAAGTATGGAGGAGAGTCAGAAAAAAAACTTGTGAATTGTCTGAAAACAGGATGATCACAGTTTTAAATTTCCTATTCTGCTACAAACCCATCCATTTACCTATCCATCTAGTCATCCATCTACCCACCCATCCATGCATCGACTCGTTCATTCACCTACCCATCCATCCACAAAAAATTCATTCTACAAATATTTCTTTCTTTCTTACTGTACTCAAATATGTAGAAGACAGCTTCTATCTGTGTGTGTGTGTGTGTGTGTGTGTGTGTGTGTGTGTGTGTTACTAGGCATTGAATCCAGGGCCTCATCCGTGCTGAGCTACATCACCAGTCCTCTTTTTAATTTATTTTTGAGACTGGGTCTCCCTAAGTTGCCAAGGCTAACCTTGAACTTGGGATCCTCCTGTCCTAGGATCCCAAGTAGCTGAGATGACATGTGTGTGCCACCACACTTGGCAGCTTCCTTCCATTCTTGAAATGCCTACACCCTTCTAGAGAAGATGGTATGTAGTGAAGAAAGGGGCCAGAGAGGAAGAGAGAAGGCACCCACAGGTGGGATCAAGGACCATGTCATGAGTAGGGAGGCGCCTGACTGAGCCCAGTGAGGAGGTGGGTCAGAAGGAGAAAGAAGTAGAGGACGGTGAGGGGAGGGGGCAGGGGCTTCCCAGGGGAGGGCCCATGGGAGGCATGTTTAAAGAACGGGAACCCCTGGCTTTACTGAAATCCCATGAACACACAGGGCATGGCGCTGGGAAAACACCAGCCTTTTAATGGCCCACACGCTTCCCTTCCTGTCACCTCTCAATTCTCTCATTACCCCTAGCAGAAAACCAGGGAGGCACTATCGCCTCTCTTTTAGAGATGGGAAACTGTCCGGGCTGGTTGAGCACCCAGACCAAAGTCACACAGCAAGTTTGTGGCAGAGTAGTGGCCATGGGTCAAACGCCTGGACTCCTTGACCTGGGGTTTTCTTTCCAATGATGGGACAGAGAGTTCCTTTAGAAAGTTTTTGGGGAAATCCTGTTTTTAAACTTCATGAGAAAAGGGGAAAGGGTCTTGAAGCACTTTGTTTCTATTACCTATTGAAATTTGACATAATGCTTCAGCAGCTCCCCTTTAATATCCTCCATATACATGGAGCCTGACGATTCCCACCATCGAATGTGACAGGCTGGGAAGATTAAAAAGAGGAGCTAAACTAGCAGCAGTTGGAGATGAGGAAAAGTAGCACATTTATGAATAATTTCAGCCGAATCCTCACAACACGACACTCCCTGGACAGAACACATTCATTATCTTATTCACCACGACTACTGCAATATTAGTGATTTGTTACCGAATCAATTATTAATTCATACAGGAGAACGAGGCTCTGTCACTTAACTCTTCTCTGAACGTTGGGCCCAGGGTGGGGCAGGGAAGGGGGAGCTGACAGATTTAACCTTCATCCGCTTGTTTGGTCACTTCCAGAATGTGTGAGGACAGCCCTTTTGGTGTCAAGAGGGTAAGAGGTTGGGTTAGAGGTGTGTCTCATACCCCTAAGATCCCTGCAAATGCCATATACCAGAGCAATGCAGAGCCCATCAGTCTGTTGGGGCCATTTGAGACCCATCCATCCATCCAACCATCATCCATCCATCCATCCATCCATCTCATCCATCCATCCATCTATTTGTCCATCTACTTTATTGCCTGCCACTCAAAGTATCCGACTCAGTTAAGTTTCTCTTGCCTGTAACCCTCCCTTCTCCCACAATCCCTGCAGATCCTTCCCCTGTCAAAGCCAGCTCTAGAGTTTTACCTCCAGGAACCACCCCCTGCCCCTGCTTCTCCAGCCCTGGAATTCCACAATCTTTGGTTAAACTGCACACAGTTTTCATGTGAGTATCTATCTTTTTAGCCCAAGATGCCCTAGAAAATTTTGGTACCTGCTTTAATATCACCTGGTCTGCTCTTTACAAAGGGAGATTCCAGAGCCCTGCCCCAGGCATCCTCAATTAGAACTCTGGGGTTGGGGTCTTGAAATCATCATTTTACAAAAGGATTCAGGGAATCCTTGGGCACGTTGCTTGGCCAGCCTGCCAGGCCCTTCTGTCTTCTCACGCATCATCAAACTCAGATCTAGGCCTTTAGGAAATCGGGGGTAGGGAGTTTGGAACTCCAGTTTGTCCAGGGCCTGCTAAGGGCTCTGGCTTCCTCCTTTCTCCTCACTTTCGCTGCTCTGTTGCACCTGCTCTGTACTGAGAATTCAGGAATGCAGCTCTGCAACCAGGTAGGCTCAGAGCAAGGCAGGTGGAAATGCTAAGGGTGGTAGCATCTCCCTGTGGAACAGAGAGGGGAGGAGGAAGGGAGGGAAGACAAAGGAGATGGGGAGGGAAAGAAGAAGGAGGAGAATGGGAGAGAGAGTAGGGAGAAAGAAAGTGAAAGAAAAATACTGAGAAGCAAGGAAGGGAAGGAAGGAAGGAGGAAGGAAGAAAGGGAGAGAAAAATGGGGGGGGGGGACAAAAAGGAAGCTGCTGGTTGGGAGCTAGGTTTGGGACAAACATGCTCACCTACCACAGGGCTGGCCAGCAAGGTGTGGGGAGGGCCAGACAGCTGCTACCTGGACCACACCTACCTACAGCACACCTCCCCTCCAGCTGCCAGAGCCCTGGATTCCTCCATTCTCCTCTTCCTACCTATTTCTTTGGCTTGACCTGTGGGCAAGTCTTCTTTTCCCCAGGATTGGAGTCTCTCCCCACATCTTCCCAGCATCTGCCCAGCAATATACAGCAAGCCCAGGGGAATGCCTTGTTGGCCAAGTGGCACCAGGACTACCTTCGGCAGCTATAGGAGTCCTGTGGTGATTCAGAGGGGTGCTTCTAGCAGTAGCTTCTAGCAGCACCTGTCTAGTAAGCCTCCAAATGCCACCTTCACTGGGACCACAGAGCCGAGTGTGATCCTAACCATGGCCACCCTCTTAACTCCACTGTCCTGAAGCTGCTGTGGATCCTCTGGGCATCTCTGTTTCCCTGCAATGACAGTATGAGCCATGACCCACAGAGGGGTAGGGTAAGAAATGTCACCTGCTCATAATGAGTCATATGGTTGATAGCTTATGGATCTGGAGGATGTCTGGGGGCCAATTGAGCCCCAAGCCCCCTAAACCCTTGTTCCTTTTTTTTGAACCCAGGGGCACTTAACCACTGGGGCTCTCAATTCCAAGGTTAACACTTGCCCACTTCCTCAATGTGCCTGCTGTCCTGGAAATGCCATTTATTCGGGGCATCACAGAAATTTTGCCTCTCTTTTGTGGCAAAAGCGGTCCGATCAAATACCCCAACTGTGTTCCTTCCCCACCAAGCTTGAAACCCAAGTGGTTGGGAAGCAGAGCGGTCCTACTACTGAGCTCTGTTGGCAGTAATTACTGCTGGATAAATAAACCAGAGGGGGAATGTTGTCAAAAAATCTAATTATTATGCAGCACAGAGTTTTCAACCTTGGTCAAGTACGGGCAGGTCTGCTCTACGCTCGGTCATAAAGCAGCAGAATTGAGCATGTCCTTGCCACTCGTTCTTGGTGCTTGCCTCCCCAGTGGCCCTGACCTTTCTTACTCAGGATGACCCTGGCCCCTCTGAACCTCCCACTGTAGTCTCACGGTCTTGTTGGACTTAAGCTAGGTCTGCAGCCCCCCCACCTCAATTCTGCGAATTCATAGCATTTTCAAAGTGAAAGGGACTTTGTAGATCATTGACCCCAACGCTGGAGAAAGCAGTGAAGAAGGACCTAGTAAATGTGGGTTCTGGCTCTTATTCCTTCCACTGTGTGATTCCGGTCAAGTTACTTGGCCTCTCTTACATTTTCTTCATTTCCAAAATAACACACCCTGCCTGTCTCATAGAATTTCTGAGGATAAAAAACAAAACAAAACAAAACAAAAACACATAGATTTTAAAGCACTGCTTGAACAAGAAGAAGATTGTTGATCAGTTTTTTTAAAAGAAGAAACTAATGCCCCAAGAAATTCAGGAACTGGCCAGAGGTCCACAGCTTCTTAAATTATGGGGGTGGGGGTTGAGCCCATGCATTCCTGGAGCACCAGGCTTTCTGAGCAAAGATTAGGTACACTGACAATTCCTTCTAGAATACTCAGATGACACTTCAGCTGTCCTTATGTCAGCATAGGGCTGGTGTACATGGTAGTTGTACTTTGGGAGAACAAAAGGGAGGGACTGCTGGCTTCCTTTGACATGGCTGTAGCTCCAGGGCCCAGCAGTGAGCTCATAAGGTGTAGGGTTCTGCCTTCCTCAAGAGTGGGATGATGCCCTCTTCCTTTTTTATTTCCTCAGTGCCCAGTGCAGAGCCTAGCACCCAGGAAGGGCTCAATTAATGCTGTAGGATGTATGAGCCAACTGATAGACACTATTTGCTTTATTTTTCTGTGCTTGTTCACATGGGTTGATAAATGAATCGTACTTTTAACTGATAAAACTACATTAAAAAAAAAATGGTTCCAGACGTATCTTTGCGGTTACAACTTGAGAGAGAGACGTACTGGGGAGGGGGTTTAGTCCTTATGGATGATCCTTCTCAGGGAGCCACTGGCACTCTGTGAGGTAGGAAAGAGGCAGGGGAGATGGGACCAGAGCTGAGGCCTGTGACCCCACAGAGACCTTTCAGCTGGCACCTGCTTCAGAATGCGAGGAGTTGGAATGGGGCCAAGTCTGAGCACGGCTACAAGGTGAGAAAGGACCCACGGTGTTCCTGAAGATGGCTGGAGCCCCCACCCCACTCTTCCCGAGGGAAGGAGCCAGGGAGTCCTTACTGGTGAGACCAGCATGCTGCCTCCAGGGGTGGTCAGGGTGGAGAGTGAGAGGGAGGCAGGCTGATGTGCTTGTGCTCCGCCATGCTGCTCAGCTGGAGGGTTGGGTGAAGACCACAGAACCTCAGGAACACCCTCTGGTGCCCAAAGAACCTCCCCAGCAGAAAGTAGGCTCCACTCCACACTTGGAGGGTTCCTGCAGGACTGTCTTAAGAGCCAAGAGGTAGTAGTCCTGCCTGGGTTTAGGAGCCATCTGCTCCTCCTCCTGAGCCTGTCATCAGCTGGGCCACCTCAAAGTGAGTACCTTGGTGGGGAACCAAGGCCTGTGGTGGTACAGGGTTGGCGGGTGGGTTGTCCTCTGCGAAGGACTCACAAAATGGCCACTCCGGGGTTCTGGCAGCTGCATGCAGTCGTCATGTGAACCATCTGCTCTTGTATCCAGCAACATATTGAGCCATAAGCCTTTGACACCCTGCTGGGAGGCTTAGGGATGGGGAGGGTGGACCAAAGCCATCCAAGCCCTGCCCTACCCTGAACGTGGCTTGCCAGACCTCGAAATAGAAGGAGCTGCAGGGCTTACTCACGTCCAGGGCTGGAGAAGAGGCAGTCACACTAAGGCAGAGGGGCCTCACGTTAGGGTGCAGACCCTGCGGCCAGACCCCTGGGGGGTGCACACCCCAGCCTCAGCCCTCACTCACCAAGTTTCTCAGAGCAGCTTCTTCAGTCTGGTGGCTCAGTTTCCTTATCTGGTAAAAGGGATGCCAGCTCTCACCTCAAGGGAGTGAATGAAATAGTGAACACAGCGTGAGAGAAAGGCTGTGAACGGGATCCTCAGGAAAGGCTTTGTGTAGGAGGTGGGGACTTGAACTGGGTGGTGAGAAAGGCATGCGCATGGCACTGTGTGAGCAAAAGTGTGGGGGTGGGACCGTGCTGGGAACACTTGGGGAGGGGGTGGGGGCACCACGTGTCGGCCTCCTGGCTGTAAGAATGCTCTATCTGGAAGCCCACCGTGGGAAGGGGATGTAGGTGTCCACGGGACAGCCCAGACTCTTGTGGAGAGCTAGGGACAAGTGCTTGTTCCCTGAACGTGGGGGCTGGGCCTGGCCAGTGACTTGATCGCTCCTCTAAATGGGAGGAGCAGACGCTTCATGAATCCCATGAGGAGAAACTTCTGAGCATAAGCCTCAATCCAGGCACACCCACCAACCAGGGAGAGTGCCTCTCCAGGGACCCCCTCCTGGAGGATCGGACCCCACAGCTCCCTGGGGGCCTGTCTTCTGGTCAACCTGGGAGCCTACAGGGAACAAATGATCTTGTCTTTCCCCAATAAGAGCTGATGCTGTATCTTACTGTTCTGTTTCAACTCAAGCAAGACCTGCACTTGACCTGAGATGTCCAAGTCTCCTTAGCCAAGCTTCTTCCCTTCCTTTCCCTTTCCCAGACACATGACCTGAGTGTAGGATCTGCTGGATCTGGGGACCTGACCCTTCCGCCTCCCTCCCAGCTCTCTCTGGGCACAGTCCCACCTACATTCTGCCAAAAATCTCAGAGCTTACTGCTCAGGGAGTCTGGGGAGGGATTACCCTGCATCCCCAGTTGGCAGAGGTGGAAACTCTGGCTCGGAGGTGTTGAACGTGAAGCGTGTTACAGGCGGGGTTGAAACCGGAACTCAGGTCTCCCAGCTCCAAGGCCAAAGCTTTCCCTGCTCAGTTGCCTTCTCTTCCTCCCTGGGTACTGGCTGGCTGGGCTGTTGGGGGCTGGGGGGCTCTTCAGTCTTCTTAAAGGCAGGATGGCCTTATTGCCACCACCTAGGGCCCCCACAAAGTTTTCTTCTTTCCTTCCGTCAGATCACATGCATCTCTGCCTGTGATGGGGGAGGCACTTGGAGTCCAACCCCAGCCTCCTGCTCTGATTAACGGCCACCCCTGCTCTCGATTGTGTCATACGTGAGTCATGTCTCCCAGGCAGACGGTGACCTGCAGCCTGCTGCTGTGGCTGCATGCCCAATTTTTTTTTGGAGTCCCCATGGCCTGTGCACACAGTGGGACTCAGCAGAGCCACCAAGTAATAAATGGATAGGAGACTCAAGCATGAGAGAGACTGAGCCCGACCTTTGCTCTCGAGAGAGATTGGGCTAATGGAACAAACAGGAGTGTCCAACAGCCCCAGGACGGTCACGTGCAACCTGTGAAGTGCGAGCCGCGAAACATCTGACAGGAACTCAAGCCTTCCGCAGCCGCGGATTAGCATGGCCTGATTCTCTTCTGGGAAGGCAATCCTCATACCTCCCTCTGGTCACCCACGCAGTGGCTTTTTAGAAAGCTGCAGAATGTGAGCAAACAGAGAAAAGATATTCCTGGAGCCTTGTTCTTAAGAACTCTCCCTTTCAAAAACCAGTCTTCCGCGTCTAACTGAAATCCCTTGTGCTGTAAGACACACTGCTCAGTTGCCATGATGTGGGCAACAAATTTTGATCCCTGTTAGACAGGAGAGGAAACTGAGTCTAGGGATAGGCAATTCCCCCGAGATCATGGTCAGGGTCAGGGCCTGAGCGGGTCCAGACGCCAGGCCCCTTGCTGCACTTTTAGCCTCTCCTCTTCCATCAGTCAGTGGAGCAGGGCAAGGAAGGGTAGCAGCCTGCCTTGTCACTGGGATGGCCAGCCAGTGGCCACCCTTGTGCTCAGTTAAGCAAAACAGTTGCCTAACCCTGCTAGTCCAGGGCACTGGTCAGCGAAACAAACAAGATATTTATGCAAGAGGGAGGAGGAGGCCTCCCAGTGGGCTCCAAGTTTCCCCTTTGCCCCATACTCCTAGTAGCTTTGACTCCAAGCCCCTGCCCTTGTTTATTAATGCAGCACTCAGGAGACACAACAGCCCAGCAGGTGTCAGAAATAAGTGGGGAGCCAGGAGAGGAGGAGGGAGCTGCTGTACCTGAAGAAGAATGCGAGAGAGTGAATGTGTGTGCTATGTGGGGGGGGGAGTGAGTGTGTGAAAGATCAGGCAAGCGTGTGTCTACACGTGCATGTGCCGCACATGAGTGACAGTGAGGGAGCCTTGGGTCTCAGGGATGCTGCCTCTGTCCACTTGCCCTGGGCACACTCACAGCATAGGACAGCCATACCTTGGTGTGTTCTGCCAAAGAAACAGGCTGGAGACCACCCCCTCCTGATATTCTCAATGGAAAAGTCTCCAGAGTCACCCCTTTCCTTATTTCCTGAGTAGAAATGACCCACAGTGCTCTGTCCACCAATTTCTGCATGGGCCCTGCCTGCCCCCCAACCTCGTGCTCTTTTGAGGCCCGGCCTGGTACCTGCCTCTCCACCTCATTTCCAAAGCCACTGTTACTGCTGCTGGATTGAGCTGGGCAGGGGATGAGGCCATCAGTGCTCCCTAATAACTCTGCAGGTCCTGCAGTTAGAATGGACCCTGCTGCACCCACCACGGGCTGGTTCATCAAGGAACTACCTGGATGCCACGCTAAGTTTCAAGGAGGTAGGCTGGGGACAAAAGATGTCACTCGGGGTATGCTCCACCACAGAATGCTGTGGTGCGCCCTGAGTGGGCTGCCTGGAGGAGGTGGGCAGGAGACTGGCTTACAGTGGAACTCAGAGGCATTGTTGGCAGAAGGAGGAGCCTAAGTGCATCGCCTTGAATTCCTCCCTGACAGAGAGCCTCGGTCACTCTCTATTTCCCCAGGCCCATTGTCCTTGTTCTCCTCCCCAAGCCCCAGGACAAAACCTGGCAAGTATGAGAACCCAGATAGTGGAGGTGCCAAAGTCCTGGCACAGCCTTGGCCTTGTCTCCTGAGGCCACCTTCCCAGTTATCTCCAACTCCCCTGGGAAAGGAGAGGAAGGCTGCCTGTCCCCTTCCTCTTTGTTTCCACTAAAATCTTCCAGAGAATGGCTTTGAGAGGCACCAGGTAGACTGGCCCTGTCTGGGAGGCTCACAGATCCTTCACGGGAGTCCATCAAGCTCCCCTCCCCCAAGGAGCAGATGCCCAGCCATAGGCCATGTCACCTCCTCTGGATTTCTGAAACCCTCCCTCCTCCACCCTAGGTCTCCTCCCTGGAGAAGCTCTCCAGGACTCAAGCTGCCTCTACTGGTAAGACAACTTCCTGATCCACGAACCTGCAGTGAGGTCCTTCTCTAAAACGTGCTTCCTGCAAGGCTCTCATTTGCTGGTAGCTCCCTGAGCCCAGGAGTGAGCTGCTCTTAGCTTTGCCCCTAGTGGGTCTATATAACAGTTGGTGGTGGCATATACCCTGAGTAACAAGACCTAAGACCAAATGCCAAGGTGGACATCGGGTGCAGAGCAAAGGGAAAGCTACCATTATGGAGGCTTTGGGGTAGGAGGGTAACCTAGAGGGGATGGAGGAAGAGTGGTTTGCCATGGAGGAAGGGGCGTTAAAGAGTCTCAGGTTGTCAGGTACTAGGATTATCAGTTGCTCCCAGGGAGCTGAAAGAGAGAGAGAGCTCAGTTCTTCCACCCAGTGGCCTTACAGACCCTGTCTAGCCTACCCTGGAGGATCTTGGGCTGGCTCTAGACCCAAGCACCTCTTGCCACAGGCACTTGGAGCATCTGCCAGCAGCTGTGCTGTGGCTGGGGCTAGGTTTCCCACCTGCTTTTGTAGCAATGCCCAGGGCCACCCTGGGAGTCATTTTCTCCTGGGACTATGGATATGGGGACTGGAAGCAGAGGGACTACAAGTGCCCTTCCCAGCAAGGTTCTGCCCAGCTGGACCAGCCTTAGATTCAGTCTAACCCTTTCTCATGCCTCCTGCTCTTTTTCTGGCTAGAAGAGGCCCTACCTACTCTCCAAGTCCAGGGGCTAGGGCTATGGATGTTCCTGACCCTGCTATGCTCTTGCCGCCACATTGCTGTCCCCTGCTCTGCTCTTTCCAGTCCTAGCCATCCTCACCCCTACCAGGGTGTTCTCTCACCACTAGTCTCAGGGAAGACTCTTGCTCCTGACACTCCTTGTCTCTCAAAGCCTCTGCCCCTCTCTGGGCATTTGACCACATTTTATCTTGCCATGGGACCCCATTTGTCATGTGTGAATGTGTGGCTCCTGGAGGACTCTGGGACTCTGGAGGAGAGAAATAAGTTATTCTAACTCTCTGGGTTTCCTGTCCTGCCAAACACAGGGCTGGGTAACCTGAAGATGCTTGGCCATGATGGATCATCTGAAATGATGCCACCTGCCCCATTTGGCATGCTGATGACAGGCTCACAAGCCTGCAGGTTAAACTGAGGATGCTGTGTGCATGTCCTTTAACATCACTGCTCAGGAACAAGAAGGACGAGGCCCTTCCAGCATCCTCACCTAGAACAGTGGGCTAGGTCTGGGAGCCAGTCCCAGTGAGAATGACTCAGGGGGTCTCTGAGACATTTCTGCAAGAAGTCCTCCTGTCTTCCAGATTGCAACCAACTGTGGGTGTGTGAATACATCCAAGATGAGAATAATGAGAGCTGGAAACTCACAATCAAATGATTTCTTAAAAAATAAATAAATAAAAGGAGGAAGAAAAAAAAAGACAATGTATCATCTTTTCACTGAGTTGCTCTAATCATCTACTTAACGACATAGAGAAGCCTGGGGAGAGTCAAGAGATAAGCTTGAGGACCAGGAATCTGCTCCCCACACAGGCCTGATGACCTGCCTCTGCAGAAGTTAAACCTACTTGGCAAAAGGCCTGGGCCACCGTCCTCACCATCTTGGAGGCACTGTGGAAGGTAGCATGTCACTTCCAGGAAGGGGATTTTTGGGCCCCTGTTGTTCTCTGCTAGGTGTGGGAGGCATGGATTTCATTCCCTAGAGAGGACACCATGAAGACAGGACAGGCTCCTCTGCCACTGAAAGACAGAAACCACCATACGGCTCTGCCACAGCCTTGCCCTTGGGTCAGTGTGTTCTCAAATCTGGCTTTGTGCCTCTAGAGAGAGGATGGGCTTCCCAGTTCCTATCAGGACCTGCCTGCAAGCTCAGGTCCTGGCTGTGAGCAGGGGGAGACACCTCTATTTCCTGGATTTGACTCTGTGATTTTTCCAAGAGAGCCTTGATTCCTGCTGTCACATGGCAGCCCAGGCTGTCATTTTCAATGTCCGCAGAAGCAGGCAGTGAACACAGAACTGTGCAGGGGGCAGAGGATCAGGAGGCTGGTCCTCTGTCTGCCATGCATACTCTAGGTTGACTGAGGCTCCTGTGACAGAGCCTTACAAAAGGCCCAGGGCCATACTGGGCCTTACTGATGACCACCCAGGGGCTGAGCTGATGGACAGCCACTGGAGGAAGCCAAAGCCAGTGATGAACCTGCAGAGAATCAAGTGGGACTATGGCCTTTCCTGGGTGGCGTGGGCAAGGACAGGGTGGGACATTTCTACAGCACTAGCATCCTTTCTCCATCTGGGGAGGGGTTGGGGGGAGATGTGCAGGACAGGGGGCGGGGCAACCTGCCCAGGGGGGCCCTGTTCCCTTAAAAGTCTCATTAGAACACATGGAAAACAATTTGCCAGGCCGTGTTGCGTCGCCGCTGCCATGTGCGGTTTGCTGCACATTAAATTCATTATTTTAACAGGTCAATGCCTCTGACAGATATTCATTTGTGGGAGATGAGCACGGCTGCTTCTTTAATCCCTGTGGATTACTCGGCTCTCCCGAAAAGCGATACCAGTGACTCGCAGAGACTTTAATCCCAATCACTCCAGACTGTTTACAAGGAGTGAAAAAAAGGCGTTGAGTGCCAGGCAGGGGCATGCGGTTCTCCCAGCCCCGCCAGCCCAAGAGACTGTGCCTGTGCCTTGGCTCTGTGGGGCAGAGGCTCGGTGTCACCAGTGCTTGGCAGAGGCAGGACATGGTGGGGAAGTTGGGCACCTCTGGCTGAAGTTCACAGTCCCAGAAGCCTGGCAGTCTGGCAGGGGCCTGGGGGCGAGGGGAGGTCCTTTCTCAGGTGGGGCCCCCTCCCTTAGCTGGAGCTGGTCTCCCCTCTGCCAATTCAAAGCAGTCCAGCAGGATCTCAGGACTGGGTGAAGGTGCAGGGGTCCTTGGGTGGCGTTCTGGACACATTTTTGTTCTTTAAAGATCTTAATGGCCCACGCAGACAACAGCACAGAGGCCTATATTTGTGAACCACAGGGGACCCTATCCTGGTCCTACCCAGCTCTTCCCATGGCTGCGTAGGAGGTTTGCTTCAGCCCCTTTCTGGATCTGCTGACGTCCCAGCTATGTCCCTCTGGGAAATGGTGGAAGGAAGCCAACCTGAGCAGGATCCCTGTGGCCTATGGGGACCTTTTCAGTCCCAATTTGTCCCTCTCTGCAGCCTTTCCTCTGATCCTCATCTTCTTTTGTCTGTGGCTAGTTCCCCACCCCCCTCATTGGGCCTGCAAGGACCTCCCTCCCTCCTCAAGGTCCTGAGTCACTAGGGTAGCAGCCACCCATGGGACCCTCTTTAGCCTTGGGCATCTCCTCTCAGAGTTACAGCTTCCTGCACTTGAGGGAAAGCAAGGAGAAGTCGACCTGGAGGAGCCCAGGCCTGCAGACTTCTCACCAGCGAGGCCTGGTGCAGTGTCGAAGACCTGCAATTTCATGCTTTGCTTTGTTTTCCTCCTGGTCCCCCAGCATATGCACAACCAGACTCTAGAAGGTCTGATTTGTTGGGATAAGTGCCTAGAGTGTATGTGTGTGTGTATGTGTGTGTGTGTGTGTGTGTGTGTGTGTGTGCAAGCACATGTTTGTGCGCCTCTGTCCTATGTGCAGCTTTGCCTACCTGGTAGTATGTCCATCTGTGTTCTGGGGGCAGTGGCTACCTGTCCAGTGAATGAGTAATTAATTGGTGGGTGATAAAGCAATTAGCCCTAGAGCTTTCGAAAATAATGAATGAGGGTCCTGTAGATGTCAATATTTGAAAATACTAATTTAAGGCCTATTAGCTGAAACAAATTTTAATTAAACAGGGAATAATCAGGGTGATGAGAAGAAAATAAAAGATTTGGCCAGTGACTGAGTCCTCAGGAATGCACGGAGAGGGGAAGGAGGGAGCCACGTGGATCTGGAGTTTGAACCTGGTCAGTGGTCATTTGGGCCATGAGCCAAAGGGGGACAGAGGATGAGTGAAGAAGGCCAAGTCACATTCCTGCTCTGGGTCTCAGTCCCTCCCCTGTAACCTATGTAAAATGAGAGGGCGGGCCTCCAGGGATGCTCTCAAGTGGATTTCCTCTGACTGTAAGGAAGGAGGTGCTGAGCAGAGGGGTTTCCTCTGTGAGCATATCCTTGGGGGCATGGCCATGTTTCCAAAGTGCCACATGTTCAGAGCAGCTTCACCATCTCCAGGACAGTTATGGGACTCGTAAACCTCTGTAAGGACTCATTATTTCCATTCTCCCCATCAGGATCTTCTAGTTTCCCAAATTTTCAGTTATGTAGGTCCCAACTTTAAATCTGCACTCAAAGGAAGGTCTACCGTCACTAGGACTTTGTGGATCAGAGGATCTGAAGGTGATGCCTCAAGCAGGTTCTGCCTGTGCTCTGGGCAGCAGCAGCATCGTGGGGGCAGTGGACCAGATGCCTCCCACCAAGCTCATAGCCTGGGGCTTCAGGATAGCCGAGGCCACGCCTTGCATTTTCTGCATCCTCTCAACAACATTTTGATACCCAGAGGGCACACAGCGAATACTTGCTGAACTCGAGAGGGCCCGCTGAGGTTAAGGACATGTCTTATTCACCTGGGTCCCCAGGACCTGGAGTAAAGGTGTTCTTCAGGAGGCTTGGGTGCCCGAGTCTCTCTCATTGCCATCATGGTGGGAGCCCCTCCCTCTGTGCCCCTCCCTGCCACCCCGCCACCCCGTGTTGTAAGGGATGTTGTACCACGTGGTTGCTGCTTCTTTCACAACTGGGGCTGGGTTGTCACTAGCTACTTGGGCATATTCCTCTGGGGACTTGCTCTGTCCTTCCACAGGACACCTACGTTTCCTGACAAGGTGCTTCCTCACCCTTCCCACTCCCTCATCTCCAACACAACTTCTCCTCTAACAGGGACCCCTCCCTCCATGAGTTTGGCCACCAAAGAGGGAAGCAGGAAGGCTGAGAGGATCCATGTGTCCATGAGAGTCTGTGTGTGTGTGCCTCTGTGTGCATTTGTGTCTATGTCTTTGTGTTTGCCAGTGTGTCTGTGGGTGTATACACGTGTGTTTGCGTGTGCATGTCTGTGAGGTCATATACATGTCTGTTAATGTGTACACGTCTATGTGATATGAATTTTTGCACTTCTTCATGTGTCTGCATGGATTGTGTGTGTGTGTGTGTGTGTGTGTGTACCTGCTGTGTGCATGTGCTAAGGTCCTGAGCTTTCCAGGGGGCAGTGCACATGATGCAGGGTCTGCTGTCCTCCTAAGGTCTCAGCTTTAGCAGATAAAGGTAAGAACTACAGCTCATACCACTACCTCCTTGTTTGGTTATTTATTTATAATTCACCTTATTCCAAAAATGATTTGAAGTGGAGATCTTAGGGACCCTGGGGCTTGCCTTTGGCCATGGGCAAGGGCTCTCCTCTGAGGCTTACCTTGGGAACGCAGCATACCCTCATTTTTATCTATGGACTGACTTCTACTGAGGACCCCATATTTGGGCCTCCTCCCTCCCTGACTCCTGAGTCAGGCCCCGCATGCAGTTCTTGCCTCCCATAATCTTCTGGAATTCCTGCCAAGCCCCTGTCTGTCTCCTGACTCTGAAATTCCAGGTACAGGCTGGTGGTTCCTCTCCCTGATCATGCCCCTTTTCTCGGGTACCTCCTCCTCTGACCTTTCTCCTCAGGATCAGGGTGGACCTCATTGTCCATTCCTCTCCTGGCCACCCCCTCAGGAAATGGAACTTGGCTGAGTACCCTGCCCTCAACCACAGGCCTCAGCTTGAGCTGGCCCCTGCCCACTCCTGGCCCCCCACCCTTGCAGCTGAGCAGGGTCTGGGGACCCCATCCGCTCAGTGGAAGCTGGTAGAATTGGAAGTTGCATAATAACCTGAGGCCCCCTAGAAACTTTTCATCTCAATGCGGAGACTGATTAAATAGTAACAAAAATAAATTATGTATATACAGGGCTGTAAAAGCACCCAGAGACCTAGTCTTGGGGTCTGTGCCTCATATAAATGCAAATACTGTAATAGCATTGCAGTGGGTCCCTGCCCCCACTCCCCACACACCTTGGGGCAGGGGAGGTTGGAGCCAGCAAAGATGGTGAAGCAGGACAAGTTCCAGCCTGCTGGGCCTTTAGACAAAACCTGAAGCCACACACAACCAGCCTCTCAAAAACTGACCCAGATAGCCAGGGTCTGGGCCAGTTTGCAGACAAAAGGCTGCAGAAGTGGTCAGTGCAAGGAGAGTCAGCCAGCAGGCAGGGAGGAGTAATGAGCAGGGGATCAGGGGCCTGGTGCCCCATCTCACAGCACCTTGTGGCCTCTCATCAAGGGGGTGGCCTGTCAGGCCCCCTCTGGTTACCACTTCCCAGTCTGGGCAACAGTACACGTCCAGGGCACCCTGCCCCAAGGGAGGTGTCTGCTGCTTCTCCTAACCCCATAGGGATCTTGGCACTCACATTAGCAGCTCTCACTTGGACTAAAGGTGGGGCCAGAGCTTTTTATAGCTGCAGGTGTCTCTGGGTGAGGCATCTCCTGCTCTCTCTGTTGCCAGCTGCCTCCTCCCTCGACACTGGCTCTAGAGAGCTTCCCTAAGTTTGGAGCTGAAGGCCATGCTGCTGGGTCGGACATGGTCCTGGGTTGGTCATGGTCCTGGGTCACTGCCTTATTAGTCACTTGCACACCATCTAGTTCACTCCCTGGCATACAGTAGGTGCCCAATTAAAATGGCTGATTGGGGATGGGGGTGTAGCTCAGTGGTAGCCCTAGCATGTTAGCATGTGCAAGGCCCTGGGTCAGATTCCCAGCACTGCAAAAAACAATAGAACTGTCAGGGGCAAAAAAAAAAAAAAAAAAAAAAAAAAAAAAGAAGGTTGATTGACTGATAAAAGTCATTATGCTAATTTTCTTTTCCTGGTGAACTTATCGACTCCTTATTTTTGTGGTCTTTTCTATGAGGCAGTTCCTTTCTCTCTTTTAAATTAGGTGAAACCTCAGTAAACTACAGTCACCAGAATAAGACTAAATTGGTAAATTTTCCCGGCAATTGAGCACAGCATTTTATACTTTTCAAAGTGCCATCTTATTAAACCTCTCACCTCATCCTGCTAACACATCTGCAAAGACGTTGGGCAGGTACCATCATGCCCAGTCTACAGATGAGGAAACCAAGGTCCCAGGAGGCAGCTAGTCCATGCCCACATAATTAGGCCTCCTGAGTCCTAGGCCTCGGTTGTATGGAAAAACTGTAAAAGCATGAAATAGGCCTCTCACCTTGAACATTTAATTTTCCACTGATTGCAAGGAATTAGGGGCATAAAGGAGGCCTATCTACTGTCATCTCTGGATCTGGGCCAGAGGCTTTAGGCTTGGATGTCATCTGGTGCTGTCTTTGAGTTCACTTGTATTGGGTCCCCAATCTCCTGGTCACACACAGTGGCTGAGAAGCAGCCAGCACTGAAGGCCTTTGCCCTGAAGGTGGACTCTACCTTCTCATCTCAGATGGGGTGCTGTTGTGAGGGTCACCTGACAATGTAAGGGGCACGAGTTCTAGATCCTACCCTGCTGGTCCCCATCTGAGGAACCCCATCTACCCCACCAGCACATCCTATCTGGGCCCAGATCAAAGAGCTGGAAGTGGGGTGAACTTAAAGGGGACAATTATTCTTCTTCTGACTTATTTGAAAAGACCAAAATAAAGAAATAACTGAACAACAAATAAGAGAAACCACAGAAGGCTACACTGTCCTTCAGCTTTATAAACAACACACAAAGGGCAGGGAAGGCCACCTGGGGTAGCCGCGGGGGGGGCCTAAAAAGGGCTATAAGATGCAGAGCAAGCATATCTTAAAATACAAACTATCTAGATGAACGCAACATACTCTCACTCACTTGGCAAAAATGTTCCTACCAAGATCCCCAACATGTATCCATCTTGTACCTAGAACCAGAGGAGCCACTTACTGTTTCAGGGTCTGTGGCATTCTTAAAGGCAGGGACTTAGATGTCTCCTAGATGCCCTCCTGAGGAGGCTGTGTTCAGGGAAATCCCCATGGAGAGAATGGCTCTGCTTCCAGGAGACACCGCGTCTCCCGCTCACTGTTTTATACCCTCCTCAACATGCTCCTGGTGTAGAAGCCTTCTCTCAGCATCTCCCTACCAGAAATTTTTGCACTCTTTTGATTTGCTCCTGGTGAAAGGAGAGACTGCCAGTACTTCCAGGTTTCTTTCTTATGGCCCTTTCCTTTCCCAGCCTGAAGTATGCACAATACAGGAATCCTACTGCCAAGCATATTTCCAACATGGCACTAACCCAATGAAGGCACCTAATGAACTAGATGAGCTGCCTGTTGGAGGTAAGGGGTGATGGAAACTGTGTTGGGCTGTGTCCTTGAGTGGGCTGACACCCCTATGCTTTTCTATGACCATAAAGTATCAGTTAATGTCTTCTCTTCTGTGGGATCCATCATTCTTCTATGGGACATTTTTCTGTCTCCAACTAGACCAAGTGCTGCTTGAGGGCAAGGGTCACATCTTCAGTGTCTCTGCCTCTCTAATGTCCAGCACAGAATACACAATAGGCAAATAATGATGCTATTAACATAAGAACCATCTTTGTTTGGACATTTGTTTTTTTGAAATTATCTCAAGATGTCCTGTCATGGCCATGGCTACCTTTGTCTTGGAGCATCTTGTGAGCACTAGCCAACAGCAGAATGGATCATGGAGCAAAATGGGAACTCCATGGTGGCAGGTGTGTGCAAGCAAAGATGGGTGACCATTTGTGAGACGCAGGGGATGATTCCTAGAGCCCTTATGGGAATGGACCTCATGATGTCTTAGTTTCATCCTCTGTAAGATTTTATAATTCTGTGGCTTCAGAATGAAAGGAGAGGTGGAGGAGCAGATTGGGGGACAATGTCTGGAGCCCTGGAAGATGGATTGTTTGTGGAAACAAGTCTTTGAGATTGCTAGCTCCTCAGGACTTGCAATCCCTGCCAGAGGCAGAGTTTGGAAGCTTTAAAATAGAGACCTTAGTTGGGTGTTCATGACAAGGAGGTGTGTACAGGTGCCAAAGGTAAGACCAAGGACAGCAAGGCTTCATCGAGTTTATTGTTTTCTGGGGGAGAAGGGAAGCTGCACATAAACTCTGAAACATAAACCATAAAAAGTAAATTAATAATGCAAGAGTTAACTAATAGTTCAGAGTAAAAAGAGAAGCGACGTTTCAAGGCCATACACGATTAGCTGCCCAATGAGGAGTACAGACAACAAGGCCTTGGGTTACTCTAAGGAGGAGGAACCCACTTCAGGCTGTGGGGCTCATAGAAAGCCCCAGAGGCTGGTTTCTGGCATTTTCAATCTATTAACTGCAGTTGTGACCACTGGGACTTAACTGGAAGGTCCATCCGACAGAACCCACTAAGCATCCAGAAACCTGGAGTTAATTCTGCCACTCCTGGGGGTGGGTGCTATTACCAATCACCTCCATGGAGGACCCTCTGTGCATCTGACTCCAAGGGCAGAAGCTGACCAAAAGGGGCTCTGCCATGGTTCTCCTTGCTCTACCCTCCTCTGGGGGTGAGGACCCGTGCCCTATGACACCAATAAGGTGTGACAGGGAAACAGAATTCTCCTCTCCCAGTGCATTGAATGAGCAGCAGAACTAAGCCAGGGTATATTGGATGACTTGGGAAACTGTCCCCATAAGTGGTGGCCTCATAGAAGATGGTCTGTTGATGCCAGGAGACCACATATTCCATGAACATCTATGGCCTCCACTGCAGGGACCAAGAGATGCTGCCCCTCACCAATTCCCCAAGTTGCTCCAATGCTTGGTTTGGGGTGCAACCCTAAGTGACCCTCAAACACCACCCCACCTGGGTTTTCTTCCCCATGAAGCCCTGAGCAGGGAAGATGGGCACTTCTATCCCTGTGGTGGGGGTAACTTGAGGTCCTTTGACCACGCCCTTCACAACCCTGAGGCCACAGGAAGGAGCACGGCAGAGGATGGCCTGCCGGTTGCCCCCTTCTTCTCTCCCAGCCTCGGTCTGGACTTCCCTAGGCTCCCTCTGGGGCTGGGGGAGCCCAGCATTAGGATCCATCACACTGGCTTGACGGAACAAGACCCCTTTTAAGAGGCAGTGGAATTTCCCACCTGAACTTTTCCTCCAAGAGAAAAACATGTGCACCCAGAAGCCCAGGGGTTGTGCCTCTCACGGAAGCCCAGAGCTTGTGTGGCTGACCGGTGACCAGCCCATCGCCCCATCCCCAGCCTGGCTGGTATGTGTGTGTCATGTGTGTTTGTGTGCATGTGTGTGGTATGCTGGGGAGTGCTTCTGGCTTGGTGTATGTGTGTGTGTGTGTGTGTGTGTGTGTGTGTGTGTGTGTGTGCGCCATGCCACTGTCCTGCTGTCTGTGGCTCTAGTGGGTCTGGAAGAGGTGGTCCTTTCTGGTTCCCACCTCCTCTCTTCTGATTTGTCTTTTCTTCTGGCTGCCGAGTTTCTCCCTCTGGCTTAGAAAGGTCTCTGATCCCCAGTTTCTTTACAGAGCTGACAAAAAAGACAACTGATGGGTTGAACTTAACAAATGACCAAGTTGTCAGCTCAGCATCTCGGCAACACCCACTTTCCTGGGTTTTCTGCGATGATTCATCACTCAGGTGCCTGCCCCACCTCATCACATCCCAGCACAGCAGGGCTCCCAGGGGCTCCCAGCAGAGGCTGCACCCTGCTAGTTCAGCCTCACTAGACTCCTGAGGCTAGCCTGCTCTAGAGGGGCAGAGACAGAGGAACCCCTTCCCCTAGAGCCCCACCCACTCCAAATCAGAGCCTTGAAGGGGGGAGGAGGAAAACCAGTGGAGAGGAGGAAAAGGGGTGCTCCCAAGTGGCTGCAGGCCCCGCCTCTCTGCTCACCTCCCTCTGGGGATGAGCAGAGGCTCACTCCTCTGGGGTGGGCGGGGCACACGGGAGGCAGTGAGAGTGACTTCACATCTTTGTTGCTGTAGCTGCTGGGCTGAAAATAGTCCTCTCTCTGGCAGGCTGGCTCAGGGTGTGAAAAGCTCTGCTCCCAGGGAGCGACAGGAACCAGGCAGGGGGAAAAAAAATTAACCACGGGCCTGGCACTGGCTGGCTTAACTCAAGAACACCAGTGTCAAATCTCCAGCGCTGCTTGCCACTAAGTTCACAGAGCCCTCCACGTCTCCAACATTCAGACCCCCATCTGCGCTGCCACTGACAAGCTGTTCCCATTCTCTGATGGCTGCCTGCTCAGCTCTCTGTGTTAAAAGCTCCATACCTGGCAGCATCTAATCCTCCAGGGACCCTAGACACAGCTGGAATCACCCACATTTCACAGATTTGGAAACTAAGGCTCAGATAAGCCAGCTAGGCTGCCAAGGGTCAAACAGCTAGGGAGCCGCAGTAGTGGGGTCAGGTGTGGGCTGTCTGCCCTCAAACAGACCTTCCGTTTGCTTGGTAGAGACTCAGAGCCCCCCACACTTTCCCAGCAAACAGTTCAGGTATAAAGGGGCTCCAGTTTCTCACTCCTCCCCCACCCTCAAGGCTGCTGCCTGCTCTTGGGCTCAGGAGGACAGGCCACGTGAGACACTGTGTTCCTGGCACTTCATGGAGGGATGGTCAAAAAGGAAGGCATCCAGCCAGAGAGGTGGCTCATATATAATAACAGCAACTCGGGAGGCTGAGGCAGGAAGATGGCAAGTTTGAGGCCAGCCTCAGCAACTTAGTGAGACCCTGTCTCAAAATTTAAAAATGAAAAGGGCCGGGCGCGGTGGCGCATGCCTGTAATCCCAGCACTTGGGAGGCTGAGGCAGGAGGATCGCAAGTTCAAAGCCAGCCTCAGCAATGGCGAGGCACTTAGCAACTCAGTGAGACCCTGTCTCTACTAAAATACAAAAATGGGCTGGGGATGTGGCCCAGTGGTCTAGTGCCACTGAGTTAAATTCCCGGTACCAAAAAAAAAAAAAAAAAAAAAAAAAAAAAAAAGAAAAGAAAAGGATTGGGGATGTAGCTCAGTGGTAAAGTGCCCCTGGGTTCAATCCCCAGCAATCAAAAGCAAAAACGACAGCAATAACAACCAAAAAAAAAAAAAAAAAAAAAAAAAAAAAAAAGAGGGAGGAGGTGGCTTCCTCTTCTGCAGAAATTTCTGGGGCTAGAGGGCAGTGGGGCCACTTCCCCACCTCTACCCAGGGGCCTGGCCACTTAGCTCCTGCATCAGTGTGCTCATGCGGGTAACTGCCTATTCCCAGCACGATCCCAGCCTTCATTTCCACCCTAAGGTACACCAGATAATTAAGTCTCTCTCAAACCTCCTCAGTATAATGCAGATTAATTTATTATTTAAATCTGAATAGAATATTAGCTCATTGTCTTAATAGTTCTGATAAATGCTGGGGGTGGGGGTAGGTACATGATGGAAATCCTCTCACTTTCCCCTCCCAAGACAGAATGGAAAGATTCTACCCACAGGCCTGGGAGGCCTGGTCAGCAGCTGGCAGGGTGGGCGCAGGTAATGGGGCCAGTGACCCTCACTCCAGGCCTCAAGGGGGTGCACAGGAAGCTACAAGCATGTACTCCCCAACTGCTCTCTGAAGCAGGCCCCACACCTTGTCCCACCTTCTGCCCAAGAAAGAAAGAAAAAAGAAGGCAAGGAAAGCAGGAAGCAGAGGCAATTTCCCAGCTAAAGACTAGGTGACCCCTCCTGCCTGCTGCCAGGTGACCAGTGAGAGGGCTGGGCAAGAGCAGAGGTGTCCAGCTTCTGACTGTTCAGGGATGGATGGATTCGAGAGCTGGGAAGGCTCTTAGCATATCAGTCTGCACTTCTCAGAAAGGGTTCTGGGAATAAAATCTTCACCCAAGGATCTGGAGAATACTTTTGGTGGTGTTAGTTGTTGGGGAGGATCCATGGAAACCAGGTTGCAAATTGTCTGGGCTTTGTCTACACTCTGTTTCCCCATCCTCGTTCACCTGACCCTGAGCACCAACGTAAGACTACCTCTGCCTGTGATGCATACTTCTTCCTTTGAAAAGGGTCTCTGGAGAGGATGCATTCAGGCAGGCTGGAGGGCTTGCTCTTGCTGCCTTGTTTCCCTGCAGAGTTATGCTCTCAGCCTCCTGATCCCCACAGCCAGTGACCGAGACACTGGGAACGTGACTATTAGCTAGAAAACACTCCTAGTACAGGAAGTGAGTTGTGGACCTCCAATGAAGCACCTCTGCCATGGACTGCATGTTTGCATCCCCCCAAATTCACACGTTGAAACTCTAACCCCAATGTGATGGCATTTGGAGGAGGCCTCTGGGAGGTAATTAGGGGTAAATGAGCTCATAGGGTGGGGCCCTCATGATGGGATTCGTGTCCTTTTAAAAAGAGGAAGGGCTGGGGTTGTGGCCGGGTTCGATCCTCAGCACCACGTAAACATAAATGCATTGTATTGTGTACAACTAAAGTAAATAAATAAATATTAAAAAAAAAGAGGAAGAGATAAGAGCTTGCTATCTCCCTACTATGTGAGAATATAGCAAGGAAGCAGCTATTTATTGGCCAGGAAATAAGCCCTCACCAGACAGAATCTGCCAGCACCTTGATCTTGAACTTCCAGCCCCAGAACTGTGAGAAGTAAATGTCTGTTGCTAAAGCCATCGAGTCTATGGAATGTTGCTATGGAAGCCCCAGTTGAGATAACCATGCTTTGCAGATGTGAAGACAGGCCTGGGAGGGCAAGTGATTGATCCTGGGTGCAGAGTGGGTTGGTGCCACTGACATGGACTGAGTGCTCATGGTGGGGGTGCTTAGCAGGAAAGGGTGAAGGTACAGAGGAAGCTGTGCCCAGGGCATGCACAGGGCAGAAGGCATCTCCCCATAGATATAGTAGACACATTGCAAGCAGCTGCCCTGACAGATGAGGAAACTGAGGCTGGTGGTGGTAAGGGGCTGGCACGCTATCTCCCAATGCCATGCACTCAACCTTGTTCAAAGCTCCCCTGGCTGCATTCTAACTTGGGCACAGTTGGTTCGGGGTCATGTTTATCCTGGTGCCTCCCAGGTCGGGAGTTGAACAGGAGCCGTTGGCACAGAAGGTGCTGAATCCAGCCAGGAAAAATATATGGGACACATCGTGTGGCTGTGGTTTCTTCACACCATCCAGTCATACAGCTGGCAATTAATTTCCCCTATAAATGAAACACCTTTCATATCACTTTATCTGGAGAGCTTGAATTGACAGCAGCGGGTGTAATTTATACATACTTTTTACCCATCTGTTAGCATTCAGGCTTCAGGCTGCTTGCTTTTTTTTTTTTTTTTTTCTTCAATTCTCTCCCCAAATTGAAAGGATTAGGTTAGGATTAGGTGAGTGTTTTAACCAGATATTCAGAAAGATGGATGGCGGTGTTTCCAGACGGCTAATGCCCATGGGAGGCCCTCACACAATGGTGGCCAGGTGGGGCTCAGTGATCTGGGAAATTGCTCCACCTGAGAGCCCAGCAGCCCGCGCAGCCCGGATGCTAGAGAGCTGCAGAGAGCCTCGGGGACTCCCTTGGCCCGCCTATTCATTTTACAGATGAGGAAACTGAGGCTTGGAGAAGCAAAGGACACTGGTGAAAGGCTGCACACCTGGCCAGAGGTAGAGCAGAGCTGGGCCCCAGGTCTGGCGGCAGTGAGTACTGGAGTGAGGGTAGCTCCATTTTACCTTGAGAGGGGCAGAGGAGATGTGGATGGGACCTGGAAGTGCTGGCTGACTGGGGGACAGTATGCTCTGTGGTGTCTAGAGAAATTGGGTTTCCATAAATGGAAAGCAGGATCACACCATGGCAATTTTGGGAAAACTTTCTGACTGTGTGCATGCATGTGTTTGTGGATATACGTGGTCTGGTGGTAATAACTGGGAGACTGCGAGGGCTGTGCCACCACCCCGGACATCCATAGCCTTCTTATCAGCATCCAGTTGACATTGTTTTCTTTGGCATGGTGTGCTGTTTTCTCTTCAGGAGTCTTGTCTTCACAACTATTCTAAGGGGCCTTGGGGACCAGTGGCCCATATTGGACTAAGGGGCCTTGGGGACCAGGGCCCCATATTGGACTTCTTGGGGATCTCCATATCTGCCCAGCTACTCTAGGAAGGCTCTCTTCAATAAACTTTCCTGTTCTCCAAATCCCTGGTGCTCCCGAGTACAGTCGAAAGGAGACCCCTCCCCCACATCCCTATCCCCAGGTTGAACAGCATCACATCATCTCTGGCTCATGCTGAAGGAAGGGCATATGTCTGTTTTTGCATGTCTCTGGAGAAGTCCCCAGGGTTCCTGAACCTCAAGCCGATAGTAGCAAATTCATTCACAGGTTCATTCAGTCACCATGCACTGACTGCCTATGGGTACACACCCCTGCCACGGGCACTCAGGATGTAGAGATGACATTGCAGGGTCCTGCCCTCAGAAGTTGCATTTAGACCTCTGGCTCTGCCACTCAAGGCCACAGCAAGGTGCTCCTGGCCGCTGCCTCCTTCATCACCTTCTTCTTGCCTAGATTCAGCCCTGGAGCCATTAGCAGTGTGACTCTGTCTAGTTAGAACCAGTAAAATAGTTTTGTATTAATGCAGGGACCTGGGGAGATTTGGCCATTAAATGTGACATCAGACCCAAGGTGTCCTGTACACGCTCCCGGTAGAGTTTTCCAGGCAGCCTTGGCTGGGGGGCCCTGGTGAGGGGGGACGTGCTGGAACTAACAACCAGGTGGGGAGGAGGGGGTGCTGGGCTATGCTCTCCCCCTGGAGCTCTGAGGACATCCTAGAGAACTCAGGAGGAAGGGCAGGCTTGTCCTTGCCTCCCGCTCAGCCCACCAGGCCTTGCTGGCTATGGCTGGGTGCCCAGTTCGTCCTGGGCCCTGCAGGGCGGCATTCATTCTCACCTTACTGTCCCAGGGCAGCCTTGATTTCACTTCTCCTACTGTCTGAGGAGCATTTCCTCCTTGTCAGACCAGATGTCCTTAGTTTTAGCTCCAAAAATACCATCACAGAATAATGGGAGGCACAGAGGAAAAGCTGTTTCCCCTTCCACGGAGGAGGTGAGACCCGCAGGGAATAATTAGTGAATGTCACTGGCTCAATCTAAAATACAACTAACTGCATCCTACGGGCTGGCGATTACTGGGACGAGTGGCCTGGAGGGGAGACATGGAATATTGGCTGAAGTCATCTAGTCTTTCTGTCAACCTAACTAACTACCCACCCACCTAAGTACACCATCACCTACTGGCCTGCCAAACTACCCACCTGCCTGACTAGCCATTCACCTGCTTATCTTCCAAGGTCCTCAGACAAACCCTGCAGACTCTCTGGGCCTTGGTTCCCTGTTGCACATGGAGATAAGAATTCTCCCCCGATCTCCTGAACTTGTTCAAAGGATCGGATGAGCTTGAGGATGATTGGTAAAGTAGTGCAAGGAATACAAATCCTAGTGGTGTGTTGTATTCTTGACGACGTTACTACCACCACGCCCGTGTCTGCAGCTGCTGAGTCCTAGCCTATCCTTTCCTGAGGTTATTTTCAGACTCTCTTCCCCCTTGGACCAGTGACTCTGCACATTCACCAAAGGAAGGCTTGGGATTTTGTTGTTGTCGTTGGGGGTTGATAGGGATTTGTTTTTACAGATCTCCTCCCAGCAGCTGAAGAGGGTGGGGTGGATGCTGGAAGAAGCTGCATCTAGCCAGCCCCCTCCTGGTTTTCCTGATACTGAGAGCAGCTCCTCCCAGCCTCCCAGAACTCAGCACGGAGGAAAAACAAACAAACCAGGGGAGGAGGGCTGGGGAGTAGGCCTGTGGGGGCTGCTAGTGCATTAATGGCCCGGCTGGTTGCAAGGGAGACCACAGACAGATGCCGGATGTGTTTGTGTTTTTTTCAGTGTTAAGGTCTCAGAACCAGAAAGAACAAACTGGGAGCTTCAAAATTAGGAGGCTAATTGTTTGGATGGGAAGATATTATTTACAGTAATGGGGCAATTAGGAAGGAGGGAGTAGAAGTCAGGGTGGTTTGGCTGGGGCAGCTAGTCCAGCCCCCATAGGGATGATGTGGCAGCTAGGGGCCATTATCCTGAACCTGGCCATTTCGCAAGGTCACTTTTTTTTTTTTTCTGGGGAAGGTGCACATGAAACAGCAGGTGACATCTATTCACTCATGGTTTCTGGAGTGGCATCAGATTGCTTCCCAGCCCACGGCTAGACTAGAAGTGGGCTGTCTGGAAGACCTGTTCAGCTCCCGCCCTCAGGAAGCCCTCCTCATGATTGGCAGAAATTCACACCCATCGCTCCCTCTTCCGAACACCTCTGCATCTCCACGTCTGAACTGCAAAGACCCCAACTCACTGTGTCGCCCTCCATCTGGAGCTTCTCCTTTGGCTCCCCACTGGTGACTGGCACAGGGTTGGACATGCTGCTGGGCCCGGCCAGACTTGTGAAGAGAGAATGAATTACACAGGGGTTTCAGGAGAGCGCACAGAGGGAAGATAGGATAAAAATCAGCTGCAGCCACTCAGCGGAAGGAACAAATAAAAAAAATGACTAACATGGCCTCTGTGGGGACCCCTGCCTCGGTCTGCATTCATCTGTCTGCTGGCTGGATCTTGCCATAAAGAAATAAAGATGGAAGTTGAGAATGTACATTCAACATGCACTGAGCTCTTAGATCTCAGATTGATTCTGGCTAGTCATTTGAGAATACTTAAAAACTGTAGATCTTAGAAAAGTAAAATCTGCCCTTTGAAGCAGAAAATGGTCCATTTGCAAATTAATGGCTGGGTGGGCCAAGAGACCCTCTAGGAAGGGAGAAGGGATAGCTGGTGTCAATACCCTAGGAAGGGAGGGAGGACGCTGCTGGGTGATTGTCATCAGAATGTCTGTTGCTGCTCAAAGGGGTCCCACCCCAGGAGCACAACATGGTGTGGAAAGCTGCTTTCAGTCGACAGGGGCATTTCCAAATAGGAGGAAATGGAGCTAGCTGTGCCTCTCCTCCCAACATTTGTTTATAACCTGGCTGAGCTGCCAGTGGCACAGACTGTGGAAGGGCTGTGAAGCCTCCCAGCCACCTGCATGGGAAGGATCAGGGCACCTTAGAATGGATGAATTCTAAGCCCGAGCCCAGTCATCTCCCTTGGGCCCACCTATTTTACAAGGTCATTCTCTTTTGGGGAAGGGGCAGATGAAACAGAGTTCATCTACTCACCCAAGGTTTCAGGAAGGGCAACCAGATGGCCTCCCACCCGCCACTAGGCTTGGGGCCCTGGAAGTCTGTTGGACCACTGGTGCAGGGCAGGGCAGGGCCCCCTAACGTCTCCCTCTCTTCTTGCTTTTCCTACACAGTGCCAACTAGTAAACACCCGGCCCCTGGGTGGGTCAGTTCACAACTAGTTTTCCTAGTCCCTTTCTTCCCACTCCCCTCTGCTCTCAGCTCTCTACCTCATCCTCGGGCCTTCACTAACTTCTGCTTTTGTGGCTAAACATGAAAAGCTACACTTCTGTTGCAGTATGTAGTTCCTGTCTTCCCAAATGAGAGTTCCAGGAGGGTGAGCACCTGCTTTGCTTCTCAGTGGCAGGGTGACACCCATGCTGCAGTGTGGCCTGCTGGAGGAGCCATGGGGTGAGTCCCCAGTGGATTAGACCTAGATTGCAGGGCCTCCCAGGGGCAAAGCCCAGCCTGTCTCTGCCTCTTGCCTCCCAGATTTCTTTCTTCTACTTCTTTTGCTTATGAGAGTGGAGGAAGAAAAGACCTGAACCATTATTCTGCTTATTTAAAAGTAAAGGCAAGAGGTGGGCTCTGGGTAGCCAAAGAGACAAGGGAGTGTCTCCCAATTCCACCCTCAGCTCTGCCCCACCCCATGCCAATTCCAGCACATGCCCTCTGCACAGAGGTTCTGAGCTGTCAGGAAAGGGACTCCTGTCACCTTCTGCAAAATTTGAGGAAGCCCCCTAAATTGTGTGCCTGTGCCAAGCTATGTCATCCAAGAGGCTGCAGCTGTAATGTCTCAAAGTAGGACTGTGACATCATTAGTGTGAGTGATGGTGAGGCTTCAGCTCTAGTTCCTGAAGGGCTGGACAGTGGCCGTAAGGTTCTGTCCCCAGAGGCCTTTAGGAAAGGGGTCCAGGATCCCCTGCCCATAGGGAGTGGGCCCCAACTCCTTAGCTCCTTCTCCCTCAACCTGTGTCATGGGGCATCACCAGCATGATCTCTTGACTCTCTTACTTTGCTCACAAACTCAATTCCTTTTGGACCCAATTCATCTAACCACCATTCACCAAATATTTACTCCTACCACAAGCAAGTGAGTGACATCCAACAAATATTCAGTGTGCATATTTTAAGTGTAGAGCCCTAAAATAGATGCTAAAAATGTAGAGGTTACTGAATATAGACCCAATAATACACACTTGTGTGTATCCATGAGCTTTCCCATGCTCTAGAATTTCTGGTCCTAAATCTCGGCATTGCCACTTACTGGCCGTGGGCCCTTGGCACCAGCTAATCACTTTTCCCTGCCTCAATGGTGTCATCTGTAAAATGGGTTGCTGTGCCAATTAAATGAGTCAATATATATAAAATAGTAGGCCAGAATCTACTATAAAGTGATTTTTCAAGTTCTTTCTTTTTATTTTATTTATTTATTTTTGGTACCGGGAATTGAACCTAAGGACACTTAAACACTGAGCCACATCCCCAGGCCTTTTATGTTTTATTTAGAGACAGGGTATTGCTAAGTTGCTTAGGGTCTGGCTAAATTGCTGAGGCTGGCTTTGAACTCTCAATCCTACTGCCTCAGCCTCCCAAGCTGCTGGGATTACAGGTGTGCACCACCCACCCTGCTCACGTTTCTACTGTGTGTGGAGGCCTGGGTAAGGTGTTGGGCCCATCCCCTTACTCCCAGGGTGTTTAGTTGCATACCTGTATAGATCCCTGGGCCGGCCCTGTCTGGACCACAGCTTAGGGGACAACAGTCCAGGGCAGGTCTGGGGATACTGCGATAGTCAGTCAGAGCAATGTGGGAGGTTTTATAGACTCTCCTAGAGAGGCAACTGAGGGAAGAGGCAGAGGGCATCGTCTGAGAATCCTTTAGGGGTGCTGGACTCCATTTATGGTGAGGTCACTTATGAATATTAACTTCTTTGCTCCAGGCACCAAAGATTCCCACCGCCTTGCTCTACCCAAAAGCCAAGGTTACAGGCATAATAAACAAAGCTGCCCTTCTCCAGGAGAAAACTCTCTCTCCCTCCCTCCCTCTCCTCTCTCTCTCTCTCTCTCTCTCTCTCTCACACACACACACACACACACACACACACACACACACACACACACACCTGTCCAGTATCAGAAAGGAAGGAAGGAGAGGGAGGGCGTGAAGTTCAGGGTGGTCTGACAGTAGCAGTCCTGCTGGCCCCTTTTTGGCACTGTCTGCAGCCACACGGGGTCAGGATAGGGCCCTTCTGATGAAGTTGCCCATTCTCTTTTCCCTCCTTTCTTCCTTCCTTGAGTAAGGTTCCGAGACACTAGGTAGGATTACCAAGAGCAGCCTGAGCTGCACTCTCCGGGAAATAAAGGCAGTTTCCAGGAGAGGGTGCTGTTGGAGCATCCAGCGTGTGTCACGGGCTCCTGGGTTTGGGCCTGTGGTGGGGTGCAGCTTGCTGGGCTTCAGGGACAGGCAGAGAGGCCTGTGCTGGTCGGGAGGCAGAGGGGCAGCATGATTGTAACTTTGGTGCCCTTGTTAAAAATGCAGTAAGCCTGGAGGGCCCTCCAGCGCAGGCTGACTTTGGTAGTCTGATGCCTAAGACAGGCTGGGAAAGGCCGGGTGAGAGAGAACGAGGTGTCTTTTCCTCCCTGTTGCTCCCACTGAGACAGAGGCCTGGAGGAGCCAGGAGCCCCGAGGGGCCCATCTGACTGTGGAGCTAGGCATCCTGCCCCGGTGAGCATGATGGAGACAGAAAGGGCTTGTTTTCTCCATTCTCCCTCAGGGGAACAGAAATGGAGCCTGGAAGGTTTATCAGTGTTTTGGGAGGCTGAGTCTCACAGGGAAGTTTGGGGCCTTTTGAGAAGGGGACTGGGACCTGGAAGTCACAGTGCTGGCATCCAAATATGCTTGTAACTCAGGGTTGTCACCTCTCTGGGCGGTGCTGCTGCCAGACAGCCCAGGGCTGAGTTACAAGGACAGACTGATTAAGATGATTAAGCAAAGGAGAGAGTGGGGAGGGAGGGCGGAGACAGGCACACAGACAATGCCTCCCGCCAGGGTGACAGACACAGGGAGACAGAGGCAGAGGGACCAGAAGGGGGACAGGCACACGGACCAGAACTTGGAGAGAAGGCAAGTCTTTCCAAGAGAGAAAAGGGAGGGAGGAGTCGGATTCATTTTGTGTTTCCCACAGAGCTTCCCCCAGAAGCTGAAAGAGGAGAAAAGAGCCCAGAGGAAGCAGCGAGGGACGAGGGACGGTGGCCAAGGGACGCCGGTTCCCCGCAGGTCTCTCGGTCCTTCTATCACCACACCACCATCAGCCGCCTCCTCCTCCTCCTCATTATTCTCCACCCTTTGAGTGTCTGTTCTAGGCAGGCACCACATGGACACGTGGCTTTCATCCTGGCGCTACAGAAAGGGAAAGGGAGGCTGGGAGCTGTGTGAACCACGGGTGTGACCCCTCCCCTTGCCCGCGGCTGCTGCTCCAGAGAAGCTTCCACACATGGAGGTTTGCTGCAGCAGAAGGCCAATGGGATGTTGGGGGGTGGTAAGGCTCTGTCCAGTGGGCTGGGAATGTGTGTGTGTGTGTGTGTGTGTGTGTGTGTTGCAAGGGGTGCTTGGAACTGTGCAAATACTGTAGCCGTGCCTCACTTTTGACACTCACTGTTCATATTCAAGAAACATCTGGAGAACAAGGACCTTGTGTGGCAGGACAGGGGCTCCCAGGCAAGCCAGCGGGGCCATGGCCAGGCAGCTCCTATTCAGCCCTCTTCTGCACAGCTCCACCCTTCCAGGGTGCCCACCTGGGGGTGCTCCTCTGGGAGACAGACAAGGAGTCAGTTGCAACTGAGAACAGAGAACCTCTTGTTGCTCCCAGATGCAGGTCGAGTACCTGCTGCCAGGGCCCCTGCGTGAGGGAGCGGAGGAAAGGCTGGGGCGGCTGACTGCACAGGTGCATGTCAGAGTCCTGCTCTGCTGCCCAGAAGCTATGTTCCCTTGGCCAGCACTGCTGCCCTCTTTGTGACAGCTTCACCACCAGTGAAGTGGTCCCAGGCTCCAAGGGGTGTGGTTCCATGACAATCCAGGTATTGCACCCAGCACAGCTGCTGGCACAAGCACTACCTACTAGTTATTAGGTCTTTAATCATCCAAATGGTCATTAGCTCCTTTTCTCCCTACCTCTCCCTGCTCCTCAGCTCCTTCCCCTCTTCCCACAATAAGTCTGCCGAAGGTCCACTAGGTGTCAGCCCTCCCGGGATGGCTAGGTGGCACTCAGCACTACACGGCATTTTCCATGCTCAAAACCCCATGGTTGATGTGATACACATGGCTTACGATCTTTCTTTTTCCCTCAAGAAGCTTCCATCAGGAAGGAGAGCCATGGCTGGTGCACACGCACTTGCTCACTCACCATTAAAAATCACCCTACATGGTGCTAGGGCTGTAGCTCAGTGGCAGAGTGCTCACCTAGCACATGTGAGGCAATGGGTTCGATCCTCAGCACCACATACAAATAAATAAATAAAATAAGATGTATTCTGTAGATCTACAACAACAACAACAACAACAACAACAACAACAAAATCGCCCGGCAACCTGTGGTCAGTTGCAGAAGCAAGGAAATATAGGACAGTCCTACCATAGCGTCAGAGGTGGAATGAAAAAAGAATCCAGTCTCATAAAAGGCAGGGTCCTGTTATAGTTAGGCCAATGCAGTGGCAGGGGGACCTGCCTTTGTGGCCAGTCCAGGGGCTCTGGTGCTCAGGTGCTCAGGAGCCAGTCACCAGAGCCACAGAATCTGCACTCCTGAGACCCAGAGTGCATCAAGCAGAGGTTCGTCCTGCTTATCAGCCTCGCCCTCCCGTGCCAGCTTATGAAGGGGCCTGTGTGCATTATCTATTGCATCCCATCCACAGCTACAGACATTGCACAGAGAGGGAAAAGGACTTGCTCATGTCCCCCAGCACTGGTCATCAGAGCTGGGACCAGAACTCCAGGCCTCCAGTGCACACGACTCCTTTCAGGCTCAAGTCCCCACCCAGGGCTTCCCCTCCAGCCATGGGACTGGGGCCACTGGTTGCTCCCACTCTGTTCAGGCTTACTGCCCAGCAATCTAGGAGCTCTGGAGCTGCCCTGGCTGTCAGAAGGCTCAGTGTCCCCTTCACAGCTCAGCTATGCATTCCTACAACCCTGGGGGAGGTCACCATCTGCACCTTCTGCCACTCTGGGGTGCGACCTTCCCTTTGGATCTGTACCTGGCCTGGTGTTCAGGCTTGGACCAGTGCTCAGGAGTTTTTATTGACACTGTCTTTCTGTGGTACACTCATCCGCTCTCTGTCCCTCTTCCCACCACCGTCTATTCGTGCTACACCTGCTGACTGAGACCTGGTGGCCTGGGCGCTGGGACCATACCCCTTGCCTCTGGGCACAGGCACCTCGGCCTTTTCTCTGCTGCTGTCTGGGGACTCTGGAGCCTGCCTGACCTCCATTCTGCTGACAGAAACATGCTCCCGAGAGTCACACTGGTGTAAGCCTTAGGACGTGGTGGCTTTCAGTGGCTCCTATGTCCAAATCACCCGGCAACACGAGGCAGTCGAATGACATCCTGCAGAACCACATGTGGTTAGTACAGGTAGCTTTTGGATTCATCTGCTTCCACCTTGAACCTGAGCAAGTGAGTCGCCTGTCACCAGAGGACTTGAGGTCCATGGGCCATGACTGAAGGCTGAAGGGTGGGTAGGAGGTCACTGGACTGTTTACTTGATCCTTCTGAGCTGGGGTCCAGGGCATTGGCAGAGGCCAGAGCAAGTCTCCCCCCCACCACTTCCCGCCCTTTGCCTACCAGTAACCAGTCCCGGGGCCTGGCTCCAACCACCTCCTCTCTGAGGCTTCCACAAGAGCCGCCCCTTCCAATGGCTGAGCCCCCTGCTGGGTCACCCCCTCCCATGGTACAGCCCCATTTCACCACCTCCCAACTGTGCCCGCAGTGCCCTTGGCAGGGGGCTGTCCAGCTGCGAGGCATTTGTTGCCTGGCTGGAGACAGGGGGTGGCAGCCCTCCGCACCCTTTCTCTCCTGCCCAAGTGCTAGGCTCCAACAGGGCTCCAGCATCTGGGAGGCTGGCGGGAAACTCACAAGCTGCCCTGACCGCCTTCAAGGGCACTGCCAGGAATAGACGCGGCCACCCCGCTGCCTGCGCAGGTCTGGCAGCCTGAGTGCCCTGTTTCCAGGCTCTGTGAACTTCCCAAGGAGTGCTCAGCCTGCTCCCTAGGTCCTTAGGGATGAAAACTCAGATTGGCCCTCGGACCTGGTTTTTCAGAATGCATCAGGTCACATTCCTGTGACATGGCCTGACAGACGCTACCCTGCCCACCTCTTGGGCCAGCGAACTATGGACACTGGCCAGTCACCCAGAGGCAGAGCCAGCTGACGGCACGAGGCCTGCACAGCGCAGACCTCCCAAGCCCTGCAATTGGGTCTGTCTGAACAGGAAGCCCTGAGTGAGAGCTGGACCTTCTTGCTTTGTGGTCGAGAAACAACGCCAGAGAGAAGAGGTGACTTGCCCGGTCACAGCCAGCCAGGAATGGAGTCAGACCACCAGCCCGCAGTTCCTTGCCCCTGCTCGTAGACCACTGGAAAGAGATGGCTTCCAGAGTGCAAGCCAGGGAGGGCTTCAGGGAGGAGGAGGCATTGGAACCATTTGAGCAGGTGAAACTTAGGTTTTGCAAAAAGAGGGGACATTGTCCCAAGTCGTGGGGATGCAGAAGTGGCCTTTGAGTGAGCGAGTGGAAAGATATTAGCAGCACAGCAGAGCTGGAGGACGGGAAGGGGAAGGGTGGGCTGTCACAGTGGTGCCAGGGAAAGGCACATGAAGGCACTGGTGTCGCAACTCTGCCAGGAGGCAGGCTACGCAACTCCAGGCAGGTGGGGGAAATTCTGCCACCCACTCACTCCGTCCTACAGGGTTCAGTAAGGAGTCCCATACCACTATGTGAAGGTCCTCTTCCAGGATCCAGGGATACACCAGCAAAGAAAATCCCTGTCCTCATGGCCCACACGGTCTAGTGGGGGTGGGGGGACTAACAACCAATCAACATGCAAATCAGGGTATAAGTGGTTGGAAAGAGTGAGGCAGAACAAGGGGAGAGATGCTGGCTCCAGGACCTGGGAGAGCTATTAGAATGGCTAGGGAAAGACTCTCTTAGAAAAGAAAGAAACTGGAAGGAAATGAGCAATCAGAAGAACCTTCCAGGCAAAGGTAACAGTAAGTGCAAAGGCCCTGAGACATGAAGGACTGAGTGGGTGGGGTGTACAATGACGGTTAGAATGAAGTGAACCACAAGGGTTTCTCAGCTCATTTCTAGAACTGAGCCTGCTGAGTCCATTCTATCTGGTTTCACTGCTGTGACTTTGGGGGCAGAGTAAGTGGGCTTCCTTCCCTTAGCCAGGCTGGACAGCTGAGATGCCTGCCTGTGCTAAAATGTCATACAGCAGGGGAGTTTTTTGTCCAGCCAGGAAGGGGATGGATGAGGCCTTGGATTTGCAACCTCAGGGTGTGTCTTTAGTTCAAGGGCCTTTACTCTGCCTACACTCCCTTCCCCACTGGGCAGTCTGCCAGGATTCCATGCTTTTACCATGGCCAGGCCAAGGGCAGCCTGTGAGAGCAGGGGCACCCAAGTTCCTGCCCCGAGGAGGAGGAGAAAACCCAACTCATGCACAGCCGTGGGGATGGTGTCCTGGGGCAGAGTTGGGGGACACAGAGCTTCCTGGAAGAGCCCAAAGAGTGTAGGCCTTTGGAGAGACGGTGGGGGCTTGGAGTGTGCAGCTAGGGGAGGGGGGGAAAGCCACAGAGTCTAGAGGGGGTTTGTGAGTGCAAACATGTGTGGATGTGTGAGTGCAAGGGTGAGTGTGTATTGGCAGGAAGGAGGACGTAAGGGCTCTGATACAGCTGGAAAAATCCATGCACGGGGAAGGGAAGAGGGCTGGTGAGGTTCAGGCCACGTGTCTTGAGTTTGTTCTTTTCCTCTCTTTGTGCTCTATCTGTCTGTGGGAATCTCTCTCTGTGGATTCCTCCCGTGCCCAGGTTTCTGTCTCTCTGGCCTCCCTCTCCCCTCCCCCTCCTGCCTCTCAGCACAGGAAGGGGCCTGGGAAGGACTGCGGACTCCCTGCCTCGCCTCCCCACCCCCTTCCCTCCCCAGGTTTTTTCTCCCAGCTCCTTATTCAAGGCAGATAAAGTGCACACAGCTGCTCCCAGCTGAAACGGGCCTTAATTGCACCCCCGTTGCCATGGCGATCCCTGATGATCTCCGTGGCTGGAATGTTGCCCTCCCAATCTCCCCTGCTGGGGCCTCCAGGCAGCACAGCCTCGCTGGCCTGGGAGCTGACCCCACGGGGCACCCGCTGCACCTTCCCACCCCTGCTCCACGAGGGCTCCAGGGGTGCCTTCTCCTCCTGACCTGCGCGCCCATTGCTGGCCTGCAGGGTCTCCTTCACAGAGTCTCCTTGGGACCTTCCTGGGTCCAGTATTACACATACTCCTAGCAAGGGACAAGGCATTCCCCTGTCCTAGCCCTGGCCCAGGTTTGGGGGAGTGGAAGGAGGGGATGGGGGTCAGAGAGCTGTGCTCTGGTCCCATCCCCTCACCTGTGGCTCTGCCACAGCCACATCCACTGCAGGGCTGTGAGGATGACACCCTGGCCACGGGAGCCTTTTGTCCCCACAGAGCAGCCCACGGCTGCAGTTTGTCTCTGAAGAAGCACCAGGCACGGGAGGGGGTGGGCCTTGGTAGAGGGAATGCTCCAGAGAACTCCAAGGTTCTTGCAAAGGGGCAAGAAGGATCAAGTGGTCCCCGCTTCATTGCAAAAACCATGG
Organism: Tamias sibiricus; assembly: GCA_025594165.1. Taxonomy (NCBI): domain Eukaryota; kingdom Metazoa; phylum Chordata; class Mammalia; order Rodentia; family Sciuridae; genus Tamias; species Tamias sibiricus. The sequence goes on along the minus strand of CM046671.1, from coordinate 45,891,370 downwards.
GAATGGCATGTGGCAGCCACTGGCTATCCTGGGAGGAAGGGGACTCTGAGGGAAAATCCCACTGGGGATGAAAATACCTTCTGGTGCCTCGAGGACCCAGGCAGGCCCAACGTGGTCCAGGAATGTCAGCCGGATAGGGGCTGCTGAGAGTGTGGTGAGGGCTGCGCGTGCGTCTCTCTAGATGCACGCGTGTACCTGTGTTCATGTGTGCAGAGAGCACGTGTGCATGTATGTGCTTGTGTGGGCACATTTGCATTTCTGTGTGCATGTGTATGGTGTGTGCTTGTGAGTCTTTGTGCGCATGTGTATGTGTAGCATATATTATGCGTGTACAGGTGCACACACATAGGTACCTATGTGCAGGCACATGTTTTTATGTGTGTGTGTGTCTATGTCTGTGTGCATGTGTGTGCGTGTGCATGTGGTCTGGCCCACATCCCTGCTTTGCACTTCCACCCACAGGACCCTCCCTGGTGTCTGAGCTAGGCCTGCTGGAGTGTGTTTACAGCTCAGTGGTTCCTGACAGGGGTCTCGGGGAGGGCAGCTGTACTTAGCGCCCAGTCAGCGTACCCTGAGGAGCCCTCAGACATGACGTGGGATAGCTCAGAGTAGCCCAAGAAGCCTTGCTGCAGGTTCTGTCCCTCGTGTCACCCTCTGGGTGGCCCAACTCCAAGCCCTCCACACGTGGAGCCTGGGATAGAGTGGGCTTTTTATATCCTGAATCGGTTGGGCCCTCAAAGGCCCTTTCCCCACCAAGCAAACCCAGGGATGGGCTGGGGTGGGCCCCCCAGAGCTTGCTTCCTGCCTTCCTTGCCCAGTGCCCCGGTGTGCTCTGCCTGCCTCTGTGGGCCCTTCTCTGGGCTGCCATATGCTGCCTGCCTACCAGCCAGGAGGCAGGGACTGTGCGGTGGGGGCCAAGACCTCCAGAATGAAGCAGCTCTGACCCCCCTGCTCCGGGGCAGCGACGGTAGCAGTTGAACCCGTACACCTTGAGTCATGCGTGGTAATATAATAACAGTAATAACAGCAGCAGGAGTAATGGCAGCCACTGCTTATTAAGAGACCAGCGTGTGCTGGGTGCTGTGGGCAGAACTCTAACACACCATGCCATCGTTCTTTCACAGCCCACGAGGCCACGACTGTCATCTCTACACAGATGGCCTGCACCTGCCCAACCCCTGCTGCTTGGCTCTTGGTGACCACACTCTGGGACCCTGAGGGTGACCAGAGGCCCATGTCTGTATGCCTAGGCCCTGTCGACCTGTTTCCCTTCTCCTGAACTATCAGACTCAGCACCTCCTGCCTAGGAGGGCCCTAGGTCTGAGGGGCCGCACATCGCCTCATCCTCTCTGTTGGAAGCAGAGCAGCTGTTTCTGGGGGGGAATCTGCAGTGCATGTCAGTGGTGCCCTGCTATGGAAGCTCCTACTCACTGTGGACACCCAGTCTGCTGGACATTGCCCAATGAGTCATCCTTTCTCCCACAGACCTCACGGAAGGCTTTCATAGTGTTTGCTAAATCGGTTTCTTATATCTTATTTTCTCAATAGGCTTCTCATCCTGACTTCCCCTTTCCTCAACCTCAAAATGGTTCCAGGATTCAGCTTCTCGCCTCTGCAAAATCTGAGACCCCAACATAGACTTGAGTCCGGTCCTTGCCACCTCCCACCCCTTCCTTGTTCTTGCAGCTTGAGGGAGTGTGACACAGAGTGGGTATGTCTGTGCTGGGTGCAGACATCCTCCAGTCATCAGAGCAATGCTTCCTGGCCTTTCAGCCCACTCCCAGCCCTCCTGAGGAGGTTCGAACCCAGTGTCCCCTCAAACCTCTCTCCAGCATCCTGAACACACTTTAATACCTGACCTTTGCCCCTGCTGTTTCCTCCCCCAGGAACTCTCTCTTTCCTTTTCTCTGCCTGTAGAAATAATATTGTTTTATGGTCCAATGTATTTGCCATTCCCCCTGGAAAGCTCCTCCGTGGCTCACGATGGTGCTGCCCTGTTTTTATAGAATCGACTGCGCAGAACTTGAGCTCTGGCCATTGCCGGATGGATGGGTGATACCACATGGCAGTTCTGGGAACACAAGGCTACGTGTCTGGGGCCTTCCCGACCTTCAGCCCCATGCTAATTCTCACAAACATTTCTGAAGCAACCCAGGTTAGACCTCAGGACCCAGTTCCTGTAACTCCCCAAGAGGGGATTTCTGGTTGGAGAGAGCAACTGCGCTGAGAAGGGAATGAATGCCACCCTGGAGAACTGGTCCCTGCCATGAATCTTCCCTGGGGCTGGAGAGTACCATCCAGACTCTAGGAGCTGTGGAATTCCAGAGGATGGGTGAGCAGAGGGTCTGACCGTAGAAGTGGGAGAGGTTTGGATGGAGAGAGGGCAACAGCATGGAGCAGAGGTATCAGGGCTGATAGCAAGGGGGCTGGGCTGTGTGGGGTGAAGTCAGCTGAGGGAAGCATGCAGTGGCTGTGGAGGGCCTCAGATGAAGCCTGCAACCAGGGATGTACGAGGCCCCAGAATAGGGCTAGTTATGAATCCTTCATAGGGATTCTACTCCATCGCTTCTGCTAGTAATAGAGAACCAAAGCAGCTTATTTCCACAGCAGAAATCATAACTCCCCCAAGTCAGGGGCCGGTTCCCTCCCCTTTACTCCTTCCACTCCATCTGATCTAACCCAGGCTGTCACTCAGGCTGCCCTTGGGCCTTGCCTGGACTTGGTTGGGTTGCCCTTGACAGGCAGCTCTCTGATGAGCCAGCCTGGCCCCCTCTCACCTTCTCCTGCCAGGCATTCCTTCCATGCATCTGTCTTTCCAACCCAAAGCCCTGCCTTCAGACAAAACCATCACATTTGGAAAGGGGAAACTGCAATTCAGAAGAAAAAAAAAAAAAAAAAAAAAAAAAAGAAAGAAAAAAGAAAAAAAAACCCTGGAAACTCCTTTGCAAAGATCTGTCCCCTGGGACACAGAAAAGCAAAGCACACTCCCTTGCATTTCAACAAGTGGGATGTAGCTTCTAATTGCCCTGAAAGGTCCTGGGAGGTACCAGAGGATGCATTTCGATTTTGAACATCTCCTAGGTTCCATGCCAGGTGGCAGATGGGATCTGTTCCACGGTGAAGACCCAGGAGCCCAGTGAAACTCACTCCATTCAAGTGATCCGAGTTAATACAGCCGGGCTCCTCTGGGGACCCATCTTGGTTGGATGAGCACCTGCCACCCTGCTAAATTCTGTCCTGACCCTGTAGCACCTACCTTAGAACAGTTAACCCTATGCATAGTGTCCCTTGGTCTTGCTCTCTGACCTTATCACTGCCAGCTCCTCGGAGGCAGTAATGTGCCTTAATCTTCCCATATTTACCCACAGCCTGGTTCGTACCTCAGCAATAAGCAAGGCATTCAGCAACAACGCATTGATATAAGTGATGGCTGGATTGTGGACTTCCATCAATATGGAAAGGTCTGTCAGGCATCAGGAAAAAGAAATAGAGTAGGCCTGCGAAGGATCCTTTACTCTCAGCATCATGCTTTGTTTAATTAACTATCTCCATTGGGGGCTGTTAACACACTAAAAGATATTTTTTAAAATCACATGATTAACCTAGGGAATTAACAAGTCAACTAAACACATTGTTTCCACTTTACCAGGCTCAGGAAAGTGCTTCCGGATGTGCCAAGGCCCCTAACGAGGAGAGTGGCCAACAGTTAACTAACGGCCCCTTCCTCGATGTGCCCAGTGATTGCATTGCCAGGACACAGGCCCCATCCCTGAAGTTGACTCCAGCATGGCCACCATCCTGTTCAGTCTCCTGGTGACAGCATTTTCCCACAGAGCTGCCCAGTGTTTGCATTACTAAGTGGCACTTTGGGGGAAAAAAAATCCACATTCATATACATTCTTCTCCTTCTCCACTCAAAATCTCTGGGCTTTTGAATATGAGAGCCTTTTATTTCCTTAAAACAGCAGCTGCTTTCATTTAGTTTTATGGATTTAACACATTGAGAGGTGGGAGGAGGGGATAGGAGGTGGAGAATTTCTCAGGCTTACCTGCTCACACCTTCCTAAGAATGAACCATGCCTGGTATGGAGTATTCTGTATCTGGGCAAAAATAAATTATTCCTTCCTTTGTCTTAGGCTTAGGATTGAATTTGCTCAGAGCGTGTTGGTGAGATTTCCCATTTTCTTTATTTTTCTGTTTCTGCCCCCTTCCTCCTCAGTTTCCACAGGTATCCACTTGACCTGCATTTTCAGAACTGAAAGGCTCTCAGCCCTTTGAGAAAGCACAGCTAAGAGCAGAGGGGAGGTGGCCCCAAGGCTTGGGCTGTTGGGGGCGGGGCAGGAAGGAATGTGCCTGGGGGCTCCCCAAAGCCTGAAGCCCCCCCCCCCCCCCCCCGTATCTAGGCCCACAGTTGAGGGACCAGGGCTGACTGGTCTGAGTCCAGAGCTCTGCCCCAGTCCTGTGGCATCAAGGCTGTGGACACAGCATCTGAGCATCCAGGGAATGGCAGCGGTGGGGAGATACCAGTTTCCTGCAATAGAAACAGATTCCTGGGTTGCAGGATTTCAGAGCACAGACAGGGTGCTGCTGGGTCACCACGGTGATTCTGCCTCAGAGAATAACTGATCATAAAAACCCAGAGGTGGGACAGGCTGAAGTTAGGATTCCAGAAGCCACCCCACACCCCCAGTGCTCTGAAGAGAGGCCCCTTATGCCACTGAGGGTCTGAGCATTCTCCGCCCTACACCCTGTGGCCTTCTTCTTTTAGGGAAACTGCCTGGGCTTGCTCTTCTCCTTCTCTCTGTGCCACCAGCACTATAAAAGAATGAATGAGTTGTCATTGCTGGGTCTGGGCCCCCTAGCTTCTGCTCTTTTCTGGGGATATCTGGAGGGCCAAAACCACAGTCCTGCTTCTATACTTCCTCTTTGGCTGCCCAGATGCCCCTGACCTCTCCCCTGTGGAGTTGTGCTTTGCACCACTGACATCACATGGTCCCTAAATTGAAGGGATCAGGGCCACCCAGCTCCATGTTGAAAATGATTCCCTTATCCACAGGGCCACATCTTGGCCAAAGGGCTTCTGCTCCCATCTTCTGATTGGATTCTTCTGGGTCAAGGCAGGGTGGGTCTTCTTAGTCCTCATTAACAGCTGGGGAAGCTGAGTAATCAGGTGACAGTAGTCATGGAGAGCAGAGCCAGGACTGTGCCCTCCTGTGGACACTCATTCTGAGATTGTCCCCAATGACCCATATACCATTGTCTGTGCTGCCAGTCTAGCAATCATCTTCTCCAGGCAGGGGGCATGGCCTGAGACCATACCTCAGAGAACTCCTCCAGCCCCAAGGCTGCAGGTTTGGGGGTCCAGGCTTCAAAACACCTGTCTGTTCCTTTTCGCATACTTGGATGTAACAATATGCTGTCCTCAGAGACTGCAGTGCGAGCCTGGTCCACAGCACTCTCTCCCAGACCTTCTCCACTGGCCTTCTGGAAGCATCCCTTCTGGGTGGTGTCTCTCCTAAGGGAGCTTCTAAAACCTGTCCCCATCCCAAAGGTGAAGTGTGAGTGGGAGGAAGCTGGGTGCTTGAGAAGCTATGCTTAGAGAAGAGGCAGCAGCCTTCTCGGAGTCTTGGATTCTTCTTTTGAGGTGAGGAGCTTCATGTGACCTTTGTCATCTCCAGAGCCTGCCAAGTGCTGCCTCCAGCAAAGAGCCTATGGTGGCCCCTTGCTGTATCCTGGGCCACTATGGAATGTTCCAGGTCTCCCTTCTCCTCTGAGTGCTCTCCTGAAGACACACCTCCTCCTTCTGAAAGCCCTCTTTGGACATTCTCTGGGAACCTCATGCACAGGGCTGAAAGTCTCTGTGGGCCTCTGGGGTTATGTGAAGCTTGGAGTAGAAAGTAGGGAAGGGTCTTCTTATCAACTCCTTCCCGGGGAACTGCTGAAAAAATCCAAGGAGTTAATAGGAGCCATACAAAGCTTTTGATTTGCTTCAGAGATCAAGGGTCAGCCTGAATAACTCATTAATTAACCGAGCAAGGCTTCCTGCTATTGACAAGGTCTGGGAGCTCGGCCTGGGAGCAGACCTCACATCCTGCAGCAGAAGACCAGCACCCTCCCTCCTCCCCTCGCATTCTCCCGCTAGGCGCAGATGCCCCACTCCATCCTCTGATCCCAACTTTCCCAGGAGGCTATGACCTGGCAGGATTGTGAACCATGACCCCTCTGCTTTGAAGCCCAATCCACAAGTTGTCTTCTTGTCTCCCACTGCTGCCCACTCCTCCTCCAGCCCTCATTGGCTTATGATCTGATGCTACAAGGATTCAGGCGTAATCTGGCTCCCACACACCTTCAAACGCTGCTCTTCGATGTCTATCACCAAGGAGAGGATATGATGAGCTGATTCACATCGAGGTGTCAGGCAGAGGGTGTGGGGAGAGTGGGCGGTGGGTGATGATTTCATTTTCATGAGGGTCACGCTTGAATTCCAACCTTGTAATCTCTGATGGTGGGACCAGGCACCAAAGAAAGGCTAGACTGCAGGATAGTTTTGGCAAGGAGCCCTCCCAGTGACCACTGGCATCATGGAGCAGAGTGGCTGCTTTCCGTGCAGGTGGGCAGGCTGTCCCATTGCTAGGCAGCACTTCCTCCCATTAGGGACCAATGGCTTCCCTGAAGCAGGTTTCTGAGCATCTGCTTTGGCCACCACCACACCTATGCCTGGCACCACCTCTGTGTTCTAAGCACACACAGGAACCCCCGGCACTGGGATGTCTTCTTTGACCTAACCAGGATGTACCATTAGTGGAGACTTCTCCATCGAGGAGACAGACCATCTCATTCAAATATTGCTGAAGGAAGCACTTTATTATCACCGAAAAGCCTACATGGAAGGAATGCTGCATGACTATGTATTCCATCTCTTGTTGTGGACAGGAGTTTTTCTGTCTGCTATTTTTGGGGACCAAGACATAGGAGACTTGGTTACTGTTTCTGTGATTACGTGCAGAGCTCATCCCTGCTGGCTGACATTTGTAGAGACTATTGCTGTTTGCACAGCCAGCTGTTTCTTGAAGGGCTTGTCCATGATTTTAGAAGCTGTACTGTTTGTAGAGTGTGTTGCTCACAGAACTGGGTATCCCATGCAGAGCTCATCACTATCTGCAAAGTTTGCTGCCACTTGGAAAGTTTCTTGGGGTTTGCAGAGCCATTGCTTACAAAGCTCATTAAGGTTTGCAGAACCCATTGCAGCTCTCAGAGCCTGTTGTTTGCTGTGTCACTTTGCTTGCACAGTTAGTTCTTCACTGGTTTTAGAACCAGTTACTGTTTGTAGAATCCATTGTCTTTTGCAGATGCTGGCTTTGTAGGCTGAGCTCATCAGTATCCACAAAGCTTGTTGCTATCTGCAGAGCTTGGATGGTTCTGCTCGCGGAGAACCTTCATTTCTTGCTCAGCTCCTCTTGGTTGGAGCAGTTGCCGCCATTCATGAGTCTGACATTGCTTGCAGGGTTCATCACTGATGATGGAGCCCTGGGACACTTTCTGATTCTACTTCCTTTGCCTGTACTTTTTGCCTTGTGATGAATTTTCAAGGACGTGTGACCATACCATCGGGATTTGAAGTGTTTTCTTGCACATGGGTTTTGGATTCTCTCCAAGGTAGCTGCTGAGTTCAGAATGCACATCTTTCTTTCTGGTCCTAGTGGTTCCTCATGATGGTGTCTTCATATTTTAGATTCAGTTTCTTCTCTAAAGCCAAGATGCTCTGAGTTTTCTTCCTCCCTGTCAGTTACCTAGATTCTCTTCAGTTTTGTCAATAAGATGCTATGTCCTTCTGTCCACCTGCTCTTCTCAGCGTGGAGACCTAGTGTTTCCACGTTCATAGTCACCTAGAGAGTTCATGGACACAATGTCTTGGCAGTGGGAGAATGAAGACAGGACAGGACAGGAATGTATGCTACATGTGAGCTCTACTCTGTGGCTTGGGCCATGTGAACTTGGCCTCGGAACTCAGGAGTTCATACAGCTATCTTCAGCTGCTCTGCCTTGTTGGCCTTTGCCTTGGGTGGGCTGTGCTCAGCCCTATGAGAAGGTGATGGTGGGTCTTAGCATTTGTGTAAGGCAGTTTTTGGCCATAGCTGGTGCACGCCAATCAATCCTGCTCATGTTTGGATACATTCAGTCCTTCATCCCACATCAACTTAGGAACACTTGCTGGGTTGAGTGTTATTTTGTAGAGACCCAATCTTCTAAATAAATGTCTCTAAAAGACAGGGTTGGAATGAAATGGTTTGTGGTTTGTCATATTGAAAGACTTCAGAAAACTACAAGGAAGATTGACTAGCAATTTCCATGTAGTTCTTATGAAAACCTAGTAGTTCATATTTAGAATGGTCTAGCAGTATTGGCTAAGAGGAATGGAGTAGAAGGGAAATTAACCTGATGTCCTGGTGCTTCTTCTGGAACTTTCCTAAGCATCACCACTGCCTAGGAATGGCCATGTTTGAACGTGAACAGGTCCATGTAGAGATCTTAATTCAAAAAGGCTTTCTCCTTTCAGGAAGTCTGATAGGAAAACTCAATCCAGGAGATGGTCTCTTACTTCATAACAGGAGTTCATTGGACACATTCAAAATGGAACATGCCCTTTCTGTAGCCCAGCTAGGAATGCAGCTCCTAAGCTGAGTGAGGGGCTCTGATTGCCCTCATTTCTTCCTCAGGAACCCCTTAGAGATCCCAGCTAAGGACCCTGTCTTGGCCAGCTCCCAGTAGTGAGGAGTCTAGATAAGTCCAGCTTTCCCTGCATTGGCATGACCAGAGGCTCAGTTTATGGAGCAAGTCCACAGGGTGAGCTGAAAGCAAATTCTTTCCCTTTCTAAAAAAAAAAAACAAACCATTTTTCTGTCCTTTGTTCTTAGAAGAAATCGTAGCTCCAGATAAGTCTCCTTGTTGGCTTTGTCCACAGGGCCTGAGGCGAGAACTGCTGCTCAGGAGATAATTCAGAGTGCTAATGGCATACAGATGCATGCTAATTCATGTGCACACACACAAATTAGGCTGCAATTATCACAGGAACTATTTGCTAATGCTGGTTACCATTTGAACCATTACTCAGCATTGGTTACCACAGCCGGCTGGTCAATATGGCTCAGCATGAGGCCTGCCTCTCAGCCAGCCTTGGAAACTGACAGAAACTTGCATCAACAACAAGTAATAGCAAGAAACAGCCGTGGGTTGATTCAAAGTGGGAGGTGGGTCTCCCAAGGTTTCCAATGGGAATGGAACAAGCCTGCAGGAAAAAGACACTTGGATCCTATGGGGTGGTGGGGAGGAAAAGCCAGGAACAAATGCCATATAATATGATGCATTCTTTGTGCGGAAGACTGAGATTATAATGCCTGCACTGTGTTCCTTCCATTCAACAGCTCGTCTCTGGCTGTCTACTGAGGGCCTGGAGAGCCAGGGGCTCAGGCTGAGAAAAGTGGCTTGTGAAAGAAGACCCAGTGTACCGAAGCAACTAGTTACCAATAGATATGGTGGCTGCTCCTGGAGAAGTTTATCCGGCTTCCCTGCAGGAGGCGGGGCTTTGAGTCTTGCTGTCATGGATTTTAGTGCAGGTGAGCAGAAGGCCAGCATCACAGCCAGAACTTCTCACAAGACTGCAGTTGTGCAGCAGAGTGATCAGTGTCACCAAGTCATAGCAGTAGCTTCTGCTCGCTCAGTGGCTGCCATTGCCTACTCGTCTGACAGCCCTGCAAAGGAGGGGACCATCACGTACTTTTGCAAGTAAGATGGAGGCCACCATGGTAAGAGATGAGCTCCAAGGCCCCAGGGTTGGTCTGCAATTAGAACCTGGTATGTCTGACTGTCTGTTGGTGAGGACACTCTGAAGGACAGGCATGACTGGGGGTTATCAAGAGGGGTGGTTATGATGGTACTGCTGACAGCACTGAGTTCATTCTACCTGCGAGGAAGTGTGCCCCAGAGACAGTGAGTAATGGATGCTTGGTCCTCAGCAAGTGGGAAGGGAGCTGGGAAGATGATGAGCTCTTCTCTTACCACAAGCACTGTTGGTTCCCTGGAGTACCCCCAAGAAGCCACAGAGATAGGAGGATAATCTAGGGGTACCCACTGTATCCATTTGGCTGTCTCTGTGCCACAAAGGCATCTCCATCACTGCCTAGAGGCCTCAGGCAAGAAAAAGGAGAAGACAGCTTGCTGATCTCCTGGGACTGTTCAGTGACCCCCAGAGAGCAGTCTGTCCAGCTTCCCTTCAGGCAACAAACTGGGGTTCCCACTGCTGGCTCTGGGTGCTTTGTCTCCTCTCCCCAACCACACCTCTGCTCCCCTGGTGGCCTTCCTGTCTGGCTGGCCTACAGGCATCACCCAATTTCTCTGCTAATTCCCCTCCTGTGGGTGTGCCTGAGATCTCTGAGTGGTCAGCTGGGCAGGCTGTTGGCCACTAGAGACTGGAGTCAGCAGTGAGCCTGACCTCATCTACTGACCAATGCTGCAGCTGGCACTGATGTCCACTCTTCTACATTGCAGGGGAGCTGGGGCCCCTGCATTTACTGAGGGGGATGTACTGGGAGATGTTCTTCAGGCCCCTTAAGGGGAAGAAAAGGGGCAGTGTGCAGAATAGATAGACCCTATTTAACTTATCTCCTACAGCGTGAGGTTCACAATGAATAAGACCCAGTTAAAATGCCCTAGTTTTCTGCTGAGTGCAAGGTGGAGCCCAGCCTGTGCCCAGGGGAAAACAGGAGGAGAGGACCAAGTCCATGTCCTCAGGGACAGCCTATGCAAGAGACGCGGGAATCTATAGACATCCCTAGAGAACTTTCTCCTTAGATGGGGTCCACGTGAGACTTGGTGTTTCTGACAGGATCAGCAGCATAGTTTGCAAGTGTGAATTGAAAATACAGAGCCTCTAGTTAAAAAATGATTAAGAATTTCAAGGGCTGGGGTTGTGGCTGAGTGGTAGAGCGCTAGCCTAGCAGGTGTGCGCGCGACCCGGGTTCGATCCTCAGCACCATTAAAAATAAATGCATTGTGTGCAACTAAAGCAAATAGATAAATATTTTTTAAAAAGAATTTCAAGATGGCGATGGCTGTGGAGCATTAATCCAAGTGGGATGTCTTCTGAGTGTGAGGACTTTATGGGAGTGAGCAGGTCACAAGCCCAGAAGGCTGGATCTGGCTACAGTGGTCAGGGAAGGCAGAGTCTGAGCATTGCTGGGCCCTCATGTGGTGGACCATGTCAGATAACTCACAAAGAAATTTTTTAAGCCTGTCCTTTCATAGGGCCTTTGCAAACCCCATGATTTTGGAAAAAAATATTATTCTTTCTGTTTTTCAGAAGAGGATCCTGAGAACAGGGGCAATTAAGCTGCCTTCCTAAGGTCACAAAAGGAGTCACAAATGGAAATGGCAAAGAAACAGTCTTCAGACTTGGGAGAATGGGTCCTTCCTGCTAGCCCTGTTTCTTCTTTTGACCCGGAACTCCAGCCCTCCAAGGGCCACATCACCACAGTCGGCTTGGGCCAGAGATCTTCCCTTGGAGACTGTTCCCCAATGCAAGGAACTCTTGCATTCCCAGTGCCCCTCCCCAGCTCCATCCTGCCTTGCAGAGGTCCCAGCTTCTGCCCTGCAATGCCCACACCCACAGAGTGCTCCTGCCAACCTGGTACTTTTTTACCTTTGAGGGTAGTTTTCCAATCTTCCCCCTCCCAACCAACCGAGTGTGACATTTTACTGTCAGATTCCTACCTCCCAGCAGGGTGATCCAGGGCTGCTAATGAGGCCTCCTCTGGATTATGGAAATGGCATCCTCCTGTCCCCTCCCCCACACAGAGCCAGTGCATCACAATGGTCACCCCCAGACCTCCAACCCCCTCCTCCTGACCCCGAACTTGGGTAACCCTTCCCGGCAGGCCCCCAGCCCCGTGGCATATTTACAGAAATGCCACTCAGCAGAACGACCCAAATCAAATGAACGTTAACAAATTAGCGGTGCATAATTAGTTTCATGCATAAACCTCTGGAAAGCACAGGGCGCAGGCTGGTGAGAGAGACAATTAGTTTTTGTGAGGATGAAGAGGAAGAGCAGAAAAGGAGTGGGAGAAGGTGGAGAGGAGCCCCGGCTGGGTGAGGCGCAGATGGCATTTGTGTACAGCGAAACTCCGCACGCTGCTTTCCGTGATGGGACTTTTCAGTGACTACAGTCCTCCAGCTTGAGCCCTTGCAGATGCCCCTCCAAGCCCAGCCCACTCCTCCCCATTCCCACTGTTGTGGCTGCAGGAAACTCAGATGAGCCTTTCCAGGCCTTTGACTGGGTCCATATAGAGGGGAACAGACGACACTTGGGCCCTCGGGGAGACACCTGAGCTTTGTCCCTGTCTATTCTATGACTCAGGATTCTGCCTGTGGGAGCCTGGGTGCTCTGCTCTGTCTGTCTCGCTGCTTGGGGAATGGAGGTGTGTTTTTCAGACAGGCTGGTTGAAAATCACAGCCCTTAGAGTTTCAGAGCTCCTGGGTCTCTGTGGGTCACAGAGCAGCCCTGCCACAGGAAGCACCTTGCCCATAAGGAGCCCCCTTTGCTGCTCGCCCTGGGGTGAACATGCGGCTGGGGCGAGTATGTCATCTCCAGACTTTGAAACTCAACTCACGGCCCTCACCCCCCCCACCAAAGACCCTGCACAGGAAGACAGTCAGGACTGCTTTCAGATAAGGTCCTGGGATGACTCCCTCCTTATATATGCATTCCCAGTGGGTGATGGACAGGTCTGCCAGGGCTCTCCTTGGGCCCTCACATGTCCTTTAGGACACCACCATGCTCAGGAATCCCTTTCACTGCTTCTGGGCAGGTCTCCCCACCTCCACAGGCCTTACCTAATTTCCTGCCCTCCCTTCCTCAGCTTTGTGAAGATCAGTGACATCAGAAAGTGAAAGGTTTTCTGTAGAGGCAGCAGGTGTTCTGACAGAGGCCCATGGAAGGAGGCTAAGGCTTACTGTGGGGGTGGAGCCCAGCCTCCAGTTTGGGATGGCTGGTGACTCCCAGGGCGGGGTTCTGCTTGTCTCCAGGCCTGGCCCTGGGAGATGCCATGGTCTGCCCAGAGAGAGCTCTCTACGTGGAGGCGTGCAGTCTTCATTGCTTATTGCATATTATTTATTTAATCTTAATTTATAATTGCTTGATTGCCAGAAGATCTTATTGCCATGGGGACAGAAATGTGCTGGCCAGTCCTCAGTAAAGAATGATTTTCCTGCCATAAATAAACAGAATAGCCAATCAACTACCCATCAAACTGCCTGGCCCTGGCACAAACAGAACAGCACTAATGAGACACAACACGCATTAGCATAATGCTCTACCAAGGGAAGCAAGCTGGCCTCTGAGAGCGCCTGGACCACGGTGGAGGACGGGAATGGGCGGCCCTTCATGTGGACACTCGGGTAGGGCTCTCCGAGAGCCCCTTAATGGCAACTGGGCACCCCAAGGAGCTGGGGCCTGTCTCATTGGGGTCATTGCTGCTGATGCACTTTGCTTCACGACAGAGGGTCTGGTCTGGCTGTGGACCCCACTGTACTCCTGGTGCTGGACTGGGTCTGTGGGTATCATCAGGGGACTCTCGTGTTTGTTCAGGGGAATAGAATTCACAATAGGAAACAGAATGTGTGTGAGAGCGCTGAGCAGAGAGGGTGGTTCGTGCAGCAAGTGCTGCAGAAGTTGGTGAGGGTGGGTGGGCAGGAAAGGCTGCGTGAAGGAGGAAGCCGTGTGCTCCCACCAGCAGAGTGGAGGAAAGGGACCAAGGGAGGGAAAGAGGAATGATATTGAACAAATACTATTGCTACATTGTGTGCATGTATGAATATGTAACAATGAATCCTACTGCTATGTATAATTACAATGTACCAATAAAAATATGGGGGGAAAAAAGAGGTGCACTCCTTCTTCCATGACAAGCAATAATTGGCATTGGGGCCTGTTCAGATGAGAGCCACAGCATGGGACAAGGCAGGGAGGGAAGGAGAGCACTGTGTGCTGGCAACAGAGATGGGAGTCCCTGGTGCTGGGGTTAGGGATCTGAGACGTGCTTAGTAGCACCAGGGAGTCATGGAGAGTTCTGAGTTCTGGAAAGATGCTCCTATCAGAGTTGAAAGTCACTGTGGACCAAGGTTAACCATGTTCCTTCCCCAGCTCACCTCTGTCATGCCCCTTCCCAGGCTGGTTGTGACTAGGCTTCAAGTAGGGCCATATAACTCATGTGAACTCTTTCTGCCTGCTCTTTGTCATGGTCAGCTGCTTAAAGCCAAGCCCAAGACAGGGGCCCACCACCGCAGAGCTGAGCTCCCCAAAGATGAGATGGATGTCTGCAGGCCATGTGGCTTAGATGCTCTGAGGAAGTGGAAGAGAAGAAGGAATAAACACCCATCACATTAATAAGGGTTTGGGAGAAGTGAGGGGCTGAAGCCAGGAGTCTCCAGATGGTGTTTAGTGAAATGACAGTTTGATGCTTAAGAGGAAAAATGGAGGCGTGGTATGCTGGGAGCTCCTATCTTATGGGGTGGGGGTGGGAGTGGTGGGCACAGGGAGCCTGGGGTAAGGCCTGCACTTCCACAAGCCTGCAGAGCCTGTTCCAGGTTCCAGCAGAGAGGGCACACTCTCCCCGGTGTGTCTGCAGAGGGCTCCACAAAACGAATCTGGTCCCAAAGGTTCAGGTTCTCACCTACATATTCCAATGGTCACAGCTACTAAGGACCTAACAGGCCAGTCTTGTGCCAACACTGGGTCCACCGGGGTGAGCAGGACCCAGCTCCAGCTCTCGAAGAGTGCACACTCGGTGGAAGAGACAGGCAGAGAAGTCACATTCAACTCTGGCGAACTTTGGTATGCTTAGGACACTCTGGTAACACGGGAGGGTGCATCTTATCAGGCCTCCCCAGATCGGAGGAGGGGGTGCAGAGCTGAGTTTGGAATGCTGACCAAGGCCTGGCCTGGCAAAAGGAGCTTGGACTCTAGGAGAATGGTGGGCAAGGAAACTGATGGGGCAATGTCCGAGTCTGGAGCCCCGGGCATATTGGTGGGGGGCATCAGAGCGCGTGCTGTCCTGGGTCCTGGTGCTATCAGGCAGTAGTGAAGAGAAGCTGGGCTAATGGTCACAGGATGGATGGATGAAGGCCTGACATAGGACTTGGATGTCACCTATGGCTGGTGGAGAATTAGGGAAGGGTGTTCAGCCAGAGTAAGGGGGCAGAGACTCCCATCTGATCCTACTTCCTTGCCCACATATGGTGTCATCAGGGGACATCAGAAATCTGCTCTGGAGAATATCTTCTCCCTGACCTGTCTCTATAGTGCCTGAAATCCTACCATCAGAATGCCCTCTTTTTGGGTTAAATTGAACAGTCCTAGCATCCTCTTGATACTGCAGGCTCTCTCTCTGCTCTCAGCTGGAAGGAGGGATCTGGAGTCTATAGGGCTGGAAGGCCTGAGAGCAAGGGTCCCAGAGTGTGGGAGGCTATTTCTGTGGTGCAGAGAATGCAGAGGAACTTGGCCCTGATCATCTTGGGCATGGTCTGGGGCACCTCCACCAGACAGAACTTTGGAAAGAGCTCTAAGAAGGGCAACAGCTTTGTTTGTGAGCACTGGAGAGCCATGTGCTTGAGATTAGCTGTCTAGCAGAGTTGAAGGCCACTGTGGACCAGATTGGAGACCGCAGAGGCTGTGTCAGTGGGATAGCAGAAGAGGGAGGAGTGTGGGGAGACAAAGGGGAGAGTGGGGAAGGAGAGTCAAGGAGGAGCTCTGGGCTTTGGAAGCCATTCTCTTTCCATTTCCCCCCAAGTCACACAGCTGCCAGGGTTCAGACAGACGCTGTGATTAGCATTTTAATGCATTTCAGAGGACCTTGTCCAAACTGCTCTGGAAATCAGAAATCAAGAGTTTATCTTCAGCTGTCCCTACAAAGCCACGTTCTCTTTCAATTCCAAAGGAACCTGGGGAAGGGAGTCCATGTGCACAGGTGTGTTTGTTTGCCCACTCGTGGGCGTGGTTAGGACATCTGTGTGTTTATATGTGCACATGCATCTGTGATGTGTACACACACCTTTGTGTATACGTATATGCCACGCACCTTGGTGTGTGTGTGTGTGTGTGTGTGCTTGCATGTGTGTTTGAATGATAAGAATGTACAAGGAGCTAGCTGTATCTGTGAGTGCATGTGTACACTTTGCATGTGTGTGCCTGCTCTACTTTGCGCCTTTGCACGTGCAATTTCATCCAGGATCACTCACATGGAAGAGGAGAGCTCCACGCTGGTTGAAAACAGGTCAGCGCTGAATGACTCGGGCTGTCAGGGCATCTGGGCTTCAGGTAATGGGAAGTGCATTTCAAATGCAGCTTCGGCTGCTTGGCCTGATCACGCTTCAAACAATCCAGCCTAACGGGTGGCATTTCTGAAGGCACACTGCCACTCTGGCCTGTCCTCACAAGCTTCACTAGAGCCCCAGGTGGGAGCTGGGCAGCTGTTAATGAGTCAGGGAAGGGGGTGCAGTTGGGAAGCCAGGAGCTCTCCCGACACCTGCGTGTGATGGGTGCGCCCAGGTTCTCTCTCTCCACCTTTCAAGGTTCTCCTCCTGCCACTCTGATCTGGCCACACATCATATCTGCCAAGCCTGTCCCCCTCCAAGCCATTCAACCAGCTTAAGATGGAAGGGTTATTTCTCCTGCCCTTGTCACTTTCCCTAGACATACTTCAGCTCCAAACAGGTACTAGGGACCATTTTTCCAGCCCAAGCACAATGGGACCCACCACCTTCCTCCCTTAGGGAAAAATTAACAAACTTTACAAGTCTGGGTCAGCTTTTAGGGAGCTGTGCAATCCCTCTGACTCCTTTGGGGTCTAGGGTCAACTAAAACTCCAGATTTTAACTGTCACCAGACCAACTCAGCCCTTGTGGCATTAGAGCAGGGATATCTGTATGTCTTCTCATGGGGCCCCGAAGGTGGCTCTCAGCTCAACCTGCACAGCGCAGGCAGTGGAGTTGGGGGATGCATCCCCTGGGGTGGGGTCCCAGGAAGCAGCAGACAGTTCCTTGTGAACTTGTTTAATGTAAATACATCCTCTATTTATCTTTGGCTGTTAATAAATTCATGCATTATTAGAAAATCCCTCATACCAGCAGACCCGCTGTGTTAGATCAGCTCGTTTTAAGAGATTTCCTGTTGGCAGGATTCAAAGCCCACACCTGCAGCCGGCCCAGGCACAAGGATTTAACGAAACGCCGCAGATAATTAGATCAGTTAACCTCGCAAATTAAAACAAGCACATCACATTAGCTGAGTTTATCCTAAAAGAAAATATTAAGTCCCCCCAAATAAATCGTTTAATAAGACTACAGGAAGATGTCATATCCAGTCTTCCCCAAACCTGGGGGTGGGAGCGAGGGAAGGCTCAAACAGTGGCTGGCTAGTAGGTTTGCCTTCATTGCCTGATTGACCGGGGCTGAATGGGGTTCTTGCTGGGTGACCTAATGGGAGTAGGAAGTGTCCAAGATACTGGGTGCAGGCTGAAGCACATGACCAACAGCAAAGCTCTACCGGGCCCGAGAGTATCAAGGGGTGGCAGTAGGATCTATCCCACCCTGCCATTTCGCAATTCAGGGCAGCCTCTGATGTTGGAGAATGGGGGCTCACACCCACAGGGAAGACTTTCTGGAGGGGTTGTGACTCCCTATGACTTTGCTACTGTTGTGACTCCCTATGACCTTGCATCTGTTAAATGCTGAATTCTTAAGGAGTTGGTTGAAGTCTGTTTAGTTCAAGCCAACTAAGTCAAAGCAGAGGGTAACTTGCTTTTTTTTTTTTGTACGTTGGGGGATGCTGGGGATTGAACCCAGGACACTCAACCACTAAGCCACATCTGCAGTGCTATTTTGTATTTTATTTAGAGACAGGGTCTCACTGAGTTGCTTAGTGCCTCTCCATTGCTGAGGCTGGCTTTGAACTCGCCATCCTCCTGCCTCAGCCTTCCGAGCTGCTGGAATTACAGGTGTGCATCACTGTGCCTGGCTCTGGTAATTTGTTCTTTAGGAAAAACTGGTCTTTGCTAAACCCAAGGTGCAAAAAATAACCTGGGTGTAGACACAACTACTGTCTGCAGGAGTATGCCATCTATCTAAGAGAAGAGTGCTTGCAAGCGGCTTACTAGTACTCAGTGTCACACCGTCACTGTGCTAATTACACATGCTTTGTATCTGTTCATTAAAGCAGGCGAGGCAGGACATTAACTTGAAAACAGTGTTGGATCGTCTACTCCAAAGTAATAAAACTGCACGGAGCACACCCCTTAATATGGATGCTAATGGAAATGGGTGTCCTCCCAAGCACTTCTGAATTATCAGCAGGTTTTCTCAATTTGTCAATCATGGAGCTGCTTGGAGATAAAGGCCACACAGCAAAAGACCAGGGACCCAAAGGTGGCATCTCAGCAGAGCTGTGTTCAATTGTCTCTGGACTGTCACAGGCATGTACAAAATGTGGTGGGGGGTGGGGGTGAGGGAGGGTGGTGGGTAATGCGAAGGACCCTTTTCATTCTACTGTTTTGAGGTGCCGTGGCTTTCAGGAGGGAAATAGTGGCAGAGAAGTGTCCTCCTTATGGATCAAGCTCTTCCAGCAAAAAAGGAGTAATTGGTGTTTTCTCTTTGTGACCCTGGGTATGTATGTGCAGTGGGGCGGGGAGTGAGCCTCTGTGTTGTCTTGCACATACCATAAATCTGAATGTCCAAGAAACTCTGATGTGCAGTAATGAGGTGGCTTAGGAACCTCTCTAGCACCGTGTGGCTTGCCCTGCCCCCTGTGTCCTGCCCTGCACAGAGACTTTCTTTGCCAGGTAGGAAAAGCCTTCCAAGTACTCAGGGGAATGCCAAGTTCCCTCATCAGCTTCAGGGACCCAGAGAAAGTCAAATTTCTCCTCAACCCCTGCCAGCAGGACTTGCCCAGGACCCCAGGGGGCACCTCTGCCAGGTACTCTTCCAACTTGGCCTCAGGTGTGCCATGTCTGCCAGCTGAGCCTGCTCTTGGGAAAGGAGACTGAGGAAGGCATCCCATGGTGCCCAGCACCTGGTCCGCTCAGCCCTCCCCACCCACACATGCTGTATGCTATGGTGACACAGTCACTCTCCCATTCAGGAAGTGGCCAAATTCCTCAGTGGAACGTTTCACGCCCACCTCAAATGGGCCCCAACCCACCCACGACCCCCAATCCCTGTCCTAGTGAACCCCAGTCAGTGCCGCGTCCTCACCATGCCTTCACCGCACCCTCTCCTCCCTCTTCCTTTTCTTTGCTCATGCTGTCACCTCCTTGGCATGCAAGTCTTAGCTCCTCTCATCCACCACATCCTGCCTATCTCTGGGGACATTGCCCCAATGCCCAGTACAATGTGGCTCATGGAGGGCATTCATAAACAGCCGCCACTTGTAGTGCTCCTGAGCTACGTGAGCTTGATTCCAGCCCAGAGTCTCAATCCACTGTCCTCTAATTGTTTGGCATGTACACCTTTTCTCCTCTTCAGAAGGGAAGCCCCAAGGGGCGGCAGGGTCCTTGACCTCTCCTCACTTCCACCTGCCAAGCAGCACCTAGTGCAGGGACACGCTCCTGGTGGGTGCTCAGGAAACACCGAATTGAATTAAAAACCTTCTCTCAGGCTCTGAGCGGTTACAGCTGTCGGATGCCAGCTGTCAGGGCGGCTGGGAGGGGCTGAATGCATATTCATTTCAGAGCCTCTGTCTCCCTGCCTTGAAGGGCCTCTGGACCGTTAAAAAAAAAAAAAATGGGTATCTGGGGTGAGATCTTATTCTTGCTCTCACTGGCTAGGGTTCTCAAGCTTTGGGGCTCCCCTCATGCAGCTTCCAGGGGTGCTACCCTTTATGAGGGTGAGAGATGGTGAATGAAGAGCATAGAGGGAGACTGTAGGTCCCCCGTGAGCCTCGTGCAAACCATTAGAATAGACGTAACTAACAGATTTCCTTGGGGCACAAAAGGAATGATCTTGAACCATCTTCAAACAGCTGGGTTCAGCAGGGATAGGTCCAGGGGTCTCTATGGATGCTCCTGTATCCCATAACTGGCTCCCATTCAGTGGCTGGGCGGCCCTGTGCTAGGTTATGCAGCTAGGAGGTGAGGTCAGCTGTCCTCCAGACCTAGGAAGTCAGGGGGCAGGCATGGCCAGAAAGGGCCAAGTGGGGAGACTTACACCTCTGTGGGGAGACATATTCACAGCATCAATAGTGGCATCAGTAGAGAGACCATTAGTGTATTTCCTACATGCAAGCAGGGTGCCTAGTGCTTTGCACACGTGACTGTGCGTGATCTATAAGCACCCCCTGCATGAAAGCACCACTGGCATCCCAGGGCTGAGATAAGGATACTGAAGCACAGAGACATGAAATGACCACCCCAATGTCACACAGCTCAGAGTGGCAGAGCTGGGATTGGAAGCAGGTTGGCTGAATCAGGGCCTGAGCCCAGCCAGCAGCATGGATGGAGTTGTGACCTCAGGGGCCTTAGTGTTCTGAGAAGGAAGACAGTGGAAAGGGTGGAGTGGTCATCACGCCTCTGGGAAGGAGGCTGGGGATGTGGGACCCCTGGCTTGGACTGGAGCTGAGAAGCGAGACCAGCACAGGGAGGGCTTTTATGATAGGAAAGCAAATCAAACTTGGGTGAAATAATGGGACCTTGGCTTATTCCCCAGGACGGGTCCAGTGTAATAATTGCCTGCATTGCTCTATCTGCACAGGTGACTGGGACTGTGCTTCAGCAAACCTGTGCCCAAAAGCTCACTGCTTCCTGGGACAGCACATGCCCCTTGAAGGTGGGGACAGCTGAGCGTGAGCAGGCCTTCCTCATGTGCAGGCAAAGGCCAAAGGAAGGGCCTCAGGGGCCAAGGGCAGCACAGGACAGCCCCATTCCTCTCTTCTCCTCCACCCCAGCTCCTGGGCCAGTTGGGTGAAGCTCACCAGGAGAGCTGAGGCTGGTTTCTTAGGCAGGGCTGGCACAGATGTGCTGAGTGCTTCACTCACATCCCTTACCATAGCCCAGAAGAGGCTGTTTCTATTTACAAAAAATAAGGTTGGCACCACTTCGGTCCTGGAAGGAGGACAGTCCACTTTTAGAGGGTGTGTGCCCACCAGCACAACCATCGGCCCAAAGGGTGGGAGTGGCAAAGTGCCTGTGGAATGCCTGCAATGTGGGGACAGTATCTGTTGGCTTGTTGGTCTTTGATGCTTTGATATTTAAGCCACACGCAGAGGTGCAGAAGAACACAGTTCAAGAAAGATATAGATAGGCCTGGAGTGGCGGTGCACGACTATAATTCCAGCAATAATTGGGGAAGCTGAGGCAGGAGGATGGCAAGTTTGATGCCAGCCTCAAAAATTTAGTGAGAACCTGTCTCAAAATAAAAAATAAAAAGGGCCGGTAGAGTGTGGTAGAGTGTCCCTGGGTTCAATCCCCCGTACTGCAAAAAAAAAAAAAAAAAAAAAAAAAAAAAAACGGAAAAGAAATAAAAGATACAGATGGCACAAATATGGTGCCTCAGGGGTTGACATGCTATTCCTTCCCTATTATGAGATCCATAGAATTAGAAACCATGTCAGTAGTTGGAATACGCGTGCTGAGCGAGCAGTGCTGTGTGGGAGAGGCACCTCTGGCACACATCTGAGACTACTCTCTCCAGCCTCAGCCTCCTCCCTCAAGCCTCTGCAGTGGTCTGAGTGCAGGCACACATGTCCTGGGTATGGGTGGGGCTGTTGTTCCGTCTACCTTGCTCTTCTGTAACCCTTGCCTGTCTCTACCAGGCTGGGGGCAGAGTCTGCTGGTTGCTACCTGTGGTACCCACCTCCTCTTCTCTTTCACCAACAGAAGCACAGTTTTGTTCATGGCAGATGCGTGCCTAGTCTTTGGGAATACATTCCCTTTACCAGTCTCTCTTACAGCTAGAATGGCCCTGTGACATAATTCTGGCCAATGAGACATATATAGATGTCTACTAGGGAGGGCAGGGGATCTCTGGGAAATTATTTACATTCTTGATAAAAGGGACAGAGGTTAGCTGGACCCACCCTGCTTGGCTGGAGATGTTATGCATGGGGCTGGGGAAATCACCTTCTAACCCTGAGGGAAAGACTCTGACCCTGACATTGTTATGCTGCTGAACCAACACCAGACCTCAGACTCTGTGCTGTGCAAAGAAAACCAAGCTCCATTTGTTGATGCTACTGCAGCTAAATGTATTTTTTGTGGAGGAAGGGGGCTACCGGGGAGTGAACTCAGGGGCAGTCGACTACTGAGCCACATCCCCAGCCCTATTTTGTATTTTATTTAGAGACAGCATCTCACTGAGTTGCTTAGCACCTTGTTTTTGCTGAGGCTGGCTTTGAACTCATGCTCCTCCCGCCTCAGCCTCCCGAGCCGCTGGGATTACAGGCGTGTGCCTCTGCACCTGGCTGCCAAATGTATTTTTAACCAACAGGGTAGTCACTGAAACTGAAGTTCAGAGAGGTTAAGTGGTCTTCCCAAGACACACAGTCAGTAAGGCTTCAGGTAGAATTGTGGCTGAAATCGGTTCAATTTCAACAATACTTCTGAAATCCAAGGACAGGTCAGGTGTGTGGATACCTGTGGAGCCATTACCTGCCACGATAACACTGTTTTTACCCTTCTGCAGCTATGGCTTCCTAGGGTTGCTCTCTAGGATGGTGGAAGGAGAGTGAGCTCTGCAGCCAGACTCTCTTGGACTTCATGGCCTTGGGTAAGGCCCTGTGCTTTAGATTCCTCTTCTGTATAACACAGATAATGCTTAGCTGAGAGCACCTGTGTGGCAGTGTATTAAGTGAGATAATACTTGTGCAGTGTCTGGCTCTTGGTGAATGGCAGCTGTCAGTGGTTAGAGAGGCAGGATTCCTTTATCTGTCCTCCCCTTGGGGAGTATGGTGCTAGACTTGATCACCAGCAGAGGCAGGCAGAGTCTTGCCCATGACCTCTCTTGCCCTCCCCACCTTGATGACAGCGGCCTGACTTCCAGCTGCCAGTACTCACACTTCTGGCTCCAGGACTTTCTATGAATGTGGAGCTAATTTTTCCCACCTGTTAAGCAAGCCAGAAGAGCTGGGGAATTAGTGATCTGTGGGTACATGCTATGCCAAAGCCTGGTGGGAATCGGTATATCAGTACCCCAGCTCCCCGGACCCTGAGTGGCATGACTCTGGGGAGTGTGCCTGACACTGGTTCTGGAGTCCCCAGTGGGGTTAAGCTCCTCTCACAGTGGAAGCTGCTCTGCCTGATAACATGCCCTATATTGATTTCTTCTCTTCCCTGTCGCACTTCTCACTATTGACTGTGTTTCCTGGGGCCACTGCCCAAAGCCCATTTGGGCTAGCACCACTTGCATTCAAATGCTTGCCTGGAGTCTGCTTCTGGGGCACTCAAACTAAGATGACATCCTCTAGTGCCTAATGTTAGGCTGGTGGCCGCCAGATCCCTTAGCAATCTCGTTCAAATGCAGTGGGTACAGTCTGGGTGACGTGACTCAGACCGTCTGGAGTGGCTCCTGAGACTCTGCATTTTGAACAGGGTCCTGATGAAGTGCATGTGCTGGCCCAAGGTCTACACTTTTGGCTTGGGTGCACTTGTCAAGGCTGAGACAAGAGGGAGATTGGTGTGACAGAGGATAGACTGGGAGAGCTTTGTGGAGGAAGGCAGGAGTGTGAGGCTGGGTCCCGAAGCCCTGGGAGGATTCTGATGGGTGGTCAGGAGAAGGCAGAGCCATTCTAGAGAGAAGGGAAGCTGGGGAGTTTCTGGGCAGAAGCCACAACTATTGTGTAAAGAATTTGGGGGGTGACTGGCCTGCTGGGAGTTGACTGGCACACATCAACTCTAAGGGGCTGGTGGTTCTGAAGCACAGTAGTGTAAGAAAGGTGTCCTCCTTCTCCAAGCGCATTCTCCTGATTTTCATCCCTGACTCCAGAAAAAACATTCAGGCTTTCTTGGCTCCCTACAGTCTTCTTCCTCTTACAGCCCACTTTAATTTAAATGTTGACTGTCCCCCAAAGGCCCATGTGTAAAGGCTTGGTCCTCAGGGTGGCTCTATGGAGAGGTGATGGAGCCTGTAGGAGATGGGCTTATGGGAGGATTTCAGGTCATTAGAGGCATGCCCTTAACTGGATTGTGAATCCCTTCTTCTATTTATTTTTGTTCCCTGGCTTATGATGTAAGCGGTTTTGCCCTGCCATGTCTTGCCATGATGTGCTGGCTTTACTACAGGCCCAAAAGCAGTGGGGCCAACTGATCATGTGCTGGAACCTTTAAAACTATGAGCTAAAATAACCATTTTTCTTTATAAGTTAATTATCTCAGAAATTTTATTATAGTGATGGAAAACTGACAAACATGCTACCTTTCCAACTCTTTGTCCCTCACACACACACAGCAGAATTCTACCCTCTCCTTCTGTGAAGTCCCTTCTGGTCATTACAATTCACAAGCATCTCCTGTCTCTGAATTGCAATGGGACATATAGTCCAAGATGCATATTTGAGCCATTTTATATCTTTATTGTTCTCTAATTATTTTGTTTATGAATTAACAGTCACAGGCTTTTATTGTGGTGAAGGACCCTGGAGGTCACTCACATCATTATTTTGTTATTAAAAATCACACTTGGCTTCTTTATAGCAATCCATAGCATCTGATTTCTACTAGAAATGAGAAAGCTCACACTCAAGTCATCCAGCAAGTTGGTGCCCTCTGTGCAGTCGGCCAGAGTTTGAAGGGTCAAATAGAAAGCTGGGTATTGCTTTGCTTTTTCTGTGCTGTGCTGGGCACAGAGTTGGATAAGAGGAACACCTTCAACACATCTGCCTGTGCCCATTCAGCTGCCAAGAGAAGACGCTACCTGCATGGCGCCCCCTGGTGGTCATATGAAGACATACCACAAGTGCCTTGGATGGCCACATGCACTTGAGGCACAATAAACTTGGGGCACCCTAGAGAGACCTCTTCCTTTTGAACTCTGGGACTTTTCTCTTTACAGCAACTCTTTTCATAAGAAATTGAAGAATAAAGAACAATGCTGTCTTTTGCCATCATCACCCAGGGTTCCTCATCTTTGATGGTAAATGACAACCTACAGTTCCAGAACCCCACTGGTCAACAACACAGACACCTGGCCCTGTGCCGGCCCACGCACATGCTCTCTAGAAGAAACCCCATCAATCCTAAAACACATCAGTCTGGGAGCCGCAACCCACACAGACATTCTGTTAGCCTTGCTTTCTTGCAAAAGGTCAAGAAGCCCTTTAATAGGCTTACATGGACTCATGCAGGCATGGCCTTTACTGTAACCTCAGGCTCCCTCTCCTGAGGATGCACATCTTCCATGCACGCCCACACTCACACCTGCACCAGCAGCAGCTTCCCAGACCAAAGCACCTCCACCCAGCATTTCCTTTACACATTCATGACCACTAAGTGAGCTCTTCTCCTCTTTGCAAATGTACCCCCAGTTGGTGAGTGAAGCTGGAAACTCTTCAGGGGTGTCTGGAGGTGATCTGGATGGAGGAGGAGCTGTGAGAATGAGACCTGCTGGGATGTCCCTGGGAGGTGCCAAGGGCAGCGATGTCACTCAGCAAAGAGAAGGCTGCCTGACACCTGTCCACCCATCTTGCTCTGAACCAGTTCCAGTCCCCAGAACAGGTACAGGTAAAGCATTGGGGTCTGGGACTCAAAGCAAAATCTACAGTTAGCAGAGCAGCTTGGGGAGCACAGGGTGGCCCAGAATGCCCCCTTGGGGACTGGAAAGCTCCTGGGGGTGGGGGGCAGAGTTCATCCAAAGGAAGTGACATTGGACGTGGTCCTCTGAGGATGAATGTAGACTCTCCAGGCAGAGGAAATGGCATGGGAAAGAGGAACTCGAAGGAAGGTAATATGCTTGGGCAAGAGCACCATGGGTCTGGAGAGTTGTGGTAGGAGAGGGTCTGCACTGGCTAAAGGGATTTCAGGTGGGAGCTTTATTTCACAAGGATCATCATGGTCATCCTATGTGGGATGCATCAACAGGGTGGCTGGGCAGCCCCAGGGCAGCCCCAGGGCACCCTGCTTTGTCTCATGAGAATCCTAGGCACTTCCCATCAAGGTTCTTATGTGTTGTGAGTTGCCTCCCAATCCAGACGACAAACTCCTTCCACAACTGGCTGTGTCTTATTCATTTATGTTCCATGCCCAACACTCTGCCTTGTAAACTGCAGGTTATCCGCACATGGTGCTGGGCTGATTCCCGTGGTGACTGGGATCCAACCCACGCTGCACAAAGAGGTGAGATGCCTGTCTGATGCCCTTAGGAAGAGACCTGAGCAGGGGGCAGGGGTGGGCTTGATGCCAGAAGTCTGGCCCCAGTCCTGAGGCAGGTGGTGTGGCTGGCATGCCTCAGGGAGGGACACATTTGACCCTCTTTATTACACTTGTCACCAATGGCGTCAGGCGGTGGAGAGCCAGACACACGATCAGGTTCATTCTCCCACTGTCCCTTATCTCCCTGTCATCTGAAGTAATGTGAGTGATGCCAACTCTATTATTCTTAGTGATATAAAGTATGTCAACGCTAGAAGGACTCCAGGGGGAATCGGGCCCACTGCCTCCTTCCTAGCCCAGAGGGTGGCTTCAGGGAGAGTCTGAGTTGAGCAATGAGTGGGGCCACACAGCCTGCTCTGGTAGGCTGGACCCTCACTCCCAGCCAGGCTGGGTCCACAAGCTCAGGTGCTCTCTTGCTATTTCTTTCTTTTAAGTACCTGACTGTGGACACAGGGGTTCTCTGATTCTTTCAGATAAATATGTTAGGGAGCCTTCCTGAGCACAGGCCATGGCCAGGCCTGGGCTGTACTGTGAGGATCACAGAGAAGACCGGGTCCCTATAGGAGTCAGGAGTCACCCATTTGACTAATGAGGCCACCTCCCCATCCAGTATGGACAAGGCCAAGAAGAAGAAAGTAGTTAGGGACAGTGTGGGCAAAGCCCAGGGGAGGAGGAAGACTTCAAGATGTCGCTGGGGGAGGGGAGCTAAGAGGCTTCAGTGGAAATAGCGGGCCCTGGGGCTAGGTGGCAAGCCTATGTGGAGAAGGAGAGGTAAGATCTGTGGGTGCCTGGAGAAGGAGAGGTAAGATCTCTGCAGCCGCAGCTGCAGCCCCTCTGTCCAGCTGGTCCTGCCTCTGGACCTAACACCCTTCTGCCCTCCCCCCAGGACCCCTGGTGCTCCCTTCAGGATAATGGGCCGAGGCCTGTGTCATATGGTGGAGAGCTGCTGGGCTGGGAAGCCTGGGCAGGACACAAGACCTGTGGGGGCCAGGCCTCTTCCAAAGGGAGGGGCTGGGCATCCCCCACCTGGCACTGGAGGAAGCAAATATTCTGGTCCCAGCTCTGTCATGAACAGATCCCCAACGCATGTCACTCAGATCACAGATTCCAGTGAGTCAGAGGAAAGAACTGAGCTGGAGTTGGTGCTGAAGCTGGTGGCCCTTGGGCCAGATCTGCCCTGCAGAGGGTGTGAGTGGCAGCCAGAAATGAGCCTTCTTGCCTGGAGGTGGCTTTGCCCTCTGCTGCTGCTCTCTACCACTTGCAACTCCCTCTGAGTATGTGCCCGCACCTCCTACCCCCCACGCTCTAGGGACCCTTGTGCTTGTCCCCCCAATGAATGAGAACTAGTGAGGAAGAGGGAATGTTCTGTTCTGGGGCCTCTCTGTTCTGCCTTCCACCCCATTCTTGGCCCTGAGTACAGGGTCCATATCTTAACACAATTGATGTTTGGGGTCAGATCATAGTGCACTGTTCTGTGCACTATAGTCAATTTAGTGGCATCCCTGGCCTGTCCTTACTAGGTACCAGTAGCATTTCCAGACAATGTCAAATATCCTCTAGGGTACAAATATCCCCTCCCCCTACAGGACAGGTGGATACTTCTTAGGGAATATGGGAAAGAAGACTTGTAAGTCACTTATTTTCTCAAGAGAGAATGTGAAAAGCATGAGGCCAGATGGGAGTCACAGAGAGAGGGCTGGTGGGAGCCCCCTAACCACCACCATGATTCAAAACACCCTTGAAGACCTTTTTTTCTCCTGTCATGGTAGAGTCACAGGGAAGGCCAGTTCTCAGTGTTATGGGTTGAATCACATTGAATTCTCAGCTTTATGGGTTTGTCCCCTGCAAGAGATGCTTGAAGTACTTGTGAATGAGACCTTATGGAAATAGGGTCTTTGCAAGTGATCAAGTTAAGATGAAGTCATTAGAGTGGGCTCTAATCCAATATGACTGGTGTCCTTAGAGAAGGGAAGTTTGGAACCAGGAATAGACAATGTACACAGGGAAGATAACGTGAGGAAACAGAGAAACACCATTTATAACCAGGGAATGCCCTAAGGCTTACAGAAGCCAGGAGAGGGGCATGGAACAGATTCTTTCTCACAACCTTCAGGAAAAAAAAAAAAAAAAAAAAAAAAAAAAAAAAAAAAAGACTTGCTGACATCTTGATTTGGGATTCTGAACTCCCAGAACTGTGAGACAATAAATTTCTGTGGTTTCAGCCACCTTGTTGGTGGTACTTTGTTGCAACATTCCCATAACTAATACTTGGCAAGGACAGCAGAACTGGGGAACCACAGGACTATGTGGAGCTAGCTGTGACCCCATGATCTCAAGCAGAAACACAGAGGGAGGCAGGAACAGGGAGACTCCATGCAGATGCTGACAAGACCCAGTCTTACTGTACAGAGACAAACCCGACAGGACAGACAAGTGGAAATATATCACATTTCTAAAATGAAACGCTTTGATTGAACCAATCACTAGAAGTTGTAAAACTACCCCGAAGAATTAACAGCCTCCGTACATGCTAACTACATCCATCATAAATTCGTCTTTAGTTTCTGTTATCATATCACTGTCTCTGGGGACCCCTGTCTTGTCATCATTTGCCCTTTATAATTTATTCATCTTGTTCTTGCCTGCATGCTTTCTACTTATCATTCATCTTTACAGTTGTACATAAAATTAGATGGATCCTTCAATGGGGAGGCTGTCAGGGAAGGAGATGGGCCCTGTCAGGGAAGCCCTGAAGGCTAGGCAAGGTCCCACTAGAGTCCGCCATGGGTGTCAAGGTAGAGGAGGGGTGGGCAAGAGAGAGGGGGAAGGAGGAGGAGGGGAGGAGATAGGAGAGACAGTGAGAAGGAGGAAAGAAAAAAAAAAATATTCGAAACAAGAGGGGAAATGAGGGGGAGAAAAACGTCCTATAGAGAGAAAGGAGAAGAGGAAACAGGCAGAAAAGGAAGAGAGAGAAAAAACAAGAAAGAGAAACACAACAGGATTAAGGCAAAGGAAAGTGAGAAGAAAGGAGAATAACAGAAGAGACACCCTGAGATGGGGGTGCTAGGAATTCAATTGAGTTTTCTTTTTTTTTTGTAATTTTGAATTTTAATATCTTTCCTGGTAAACGCAAAGAAGCGTGCACTGAATTTCCATGGAAATGACCCATCTTGAGTTGTGGTGACCTGAGTCAGTCGGGAATCGTGATGGCAGGGACACTGCATGTCTGCTGGGCTGATTCGAGGGCTGGGGGTGGGAGGCAGTGGGGAGGACCGTGTTAGTTTGCTTTGTATTCTAGGGTTGCCAGAGTGAGGACACGAAAGCCAATCTTTAACTACTGAATTGGAACTTTAATGTTTACCAAGCAGATACAGCTCCCCTCCCCAGCCAGCCCCGCCTCGCGCCATTTCCAGGACTCCTGCTGACTGGACCCAGTTCTCCCCTTGCCAGCCTTGGTGCGGAGACCTTTCTGCTGCCAAAGGAGCAAAGTGTTGCCACCATTTGTTATATCTTCTGATTTTCTCTAGTCAGAGCCTCCCCCCTTGAGGCCCTGTATTCCCAACTTTGGAAACAGATGGGCTTTTCCTGGAAGACAACTCCCTGATAAGTCCCAAAGGCTAGAGGAGCTGAACTAAGCATCAGGGCTGTATTTTTAAAGAGCACAGTTCTTCCACAAGGTCTCCTGTGCACACTGAGTCCCAGGTAGCTCTCAGAGCAAGCAAGCTTCTGCTGCCCAGCACATCTTTGGCTCACGTGGGCAGGCCAGTGCAGGGCTCCTTGCCTGCGTGAATGCCCATCCCTGAGTGGTTTCTCAGTTCTCTCATCTGACATACTCGTTTTACTCCCAGCTTTCTATTCCATCTGCCCATGTCCTGAGGGAAAACTCAGCAATTCCTGTACTCTGTAGTCATCTCAGTCCCTGCTAAACTCCTCAATGACTGGTGACGCTAACAGAGGTGGGTATCCTGGGTGATGCTAGCAGACCCAGTGCTATTTATCAATTGCGTAAATCTTGGGCAAACCTCGGTTTTCTCATCTGTGGGAAAGACTCATATCTTCCTCAAAGGTGACTGTGAAGATAAAATGTGGCAATGGAGGTAATGGCTCCATACCAGTCACCTAATAAGTGCTGAACAGTATTAATTGTGATGATTAAGCAATTGTCCACATTACCTACTTTTAAACATCCGCAGTCTTATATTGTTAGTTATATTTGTTTGTGTGTGGCTTCTGTCCCAGTCCTGATGTGTAGTAACTGCAAGAGGGAAGAGGGATGTGTTTTGATCTCTGCTTCCTATGGGACACAGCACAGTGCCTGATACACACTCAGGAAAGACTTGCTGATGGACTTAGCTCCTCAATTGCTCCATGTTGACCCTACCCCTTCAATAGTGGTACAAACACTGAAAACAGAAGGTAATGTGTTGCAGGGGGCAAAGAGACCAGGAGAGAGAGATTGAAAGTGTGTGTGTGTGGTGGGGGGGGGGGATTGGAAAAAGTAGAATCCACCTGCCTAGATTCTGGCAGAAGGCCATGCCCAAAAGGACCCTAATGAAGCTTCACGCTTTAGTAATCTCATGCTACTAAAATCAAGCAAAACTAAAAAATAATAATCCATTTGTGACGCTGGTCCAGGATGACTCCATCAGCCATTGAAACAGCTTTGATTAGGCTGATTCCCAAGGAAACTGACCTCTGATTTGTAAGAACAGCCACTGTGGTCTTGCTTCTGAGCTTCCACTATCCCAAGAGAAATCCATGTCATGCTCCTCTTCAGTCCCCGATGAGGGCCCATGTTAGGGACACCTTCAGGTCTGTGTCTATTGTTTCACAGTTGTTGTTGGTAGTGGTGGTGTGTGTACTTGTGTGCATGACAACAATGAGATTCTTTTTCTTG
This sequence comes from Tamias sibiricus, assembly GCA_025594165.1. NCBI lineage: Eukaryota > Metazoa > Chordata > Mammalia > Rodentia > Sciuridae > Tamias > Tamias sibiricus. The sequence goes on along the minus strand of CM046671.1, from coordinate 45,860,070 downwards.
CTGGAAACAGGATGCTAGCTCTATAACTTGCTAGGAAACAGAAAACGCTACCTGTACTATATTTCCCTGCTCTCTCTCTCTTCTGTGAGAAAGTGGAGGGCTGATTTTAATGGATTGATTTTAATGGATTTTGAAGTCTGGAAAAGTGCCTAAATTGCTGAGCTTACCAGTTTTCCAGGTTCTTTTTTTTTCAATTTCATTCTCCTTAGTCAGATGTGGAGTGTGCCCGCTGGGGCACCTAGTGTGGTCACCCCAGACAAGAAGAGGTCTTCCTCTTCCCCTTCAACCAAACAGGCAGCCCTGGGCACAGCCTCAGCAGGCAGGAACAGGTATTATTCAGTTGGGCAATAGCATTTTTCTTGGTCCTATCTCTGCATTTGCTAGTGCTACAATTTCTCTGATCTCCAAGGAGAGAACCAACTAACAATAATAATGCCAGTTGCGTTTTCTGGAATCAAAAATGACTCCACTTTAAAGCATAATTTTACTTGTTCATTTTTTCCCCCATTTCTCTGCATGTGAGTTTGTGAGGGGACAATGTGCCCTCAGAACTTGGAGCTGCAATTCTATCTTTTCTCCCAGTCCCTCCCCTCCATCCCCCCGCTGGCTGGTGCCTGCCCTGAGAATTGTGTGATGAGGCTTTTGAGGCCGTGAGTCTCCCCGAGAAGCCTTTGAAGAAAGGACGGTGTTCCAGGCAGCGGGTGGGGACTCTAGGCTATGCTTCAGCCCTGCCACTGGCTTCTATCTCCACCCCTCCCCTCTCACAACATACATTCATATTTCTTTTTGCCTTTCCTCTCAAACTTGCCCAACTTGTCTTTGTGATTTCAGAAAAAAAATGCCACTGGATCTCCCAGTATGAAGGATTAGTGCAGATTATGGGGAACAGTGTTAATTATTGGTGGAAGGGGGGCTGGCGCGTCGCTCCAATGTGCTCCTGATTTCCCCTGGGCCTTTCTGCCTGGTAATAAGCCTTCTTTAATCTGGCAGGCCCCTTGGTGAAATCAGCACCACGGACAGTGATATTGATTGCTTCTGAGAAACCATCACAGCTGCTCAACCAAATTACCTTTGATATGTGACCTTTAATGTAATTACTGCAACATCAAAGTATTTCTATAAATTATTAAAGAACTAATACACTCCATCATTTAGCTATTCTATTATATGTAAAATAAACAACCACAAGTTAATGTTAGATCTGGAACAATCCACACTCGGGGCTGAAATTCTACCAGTTCCTGGCTTCTCCCCTTTCAAAATCCTAATCCTCCCCCTCCCACCTTCTCTCTTTTCTGTTTCTTCATCTGATTCCGGCTTTTAGCCATCATGGAACTCCCCAGCAGTCTCCCTCAAGCTGATGAAGGGCCTCCTATAACAATGTGGTATTTTCTATTCCATTTGGGTGGCTTTAAAATATCTATCACAATCTCCCCCAAACAAAGTACCATAAACACTTTATTAATCAGCACAAACCTTTCTCAGAAGCCTTTGATTATCTTACAATATGGCTTTATGCTTCACACACAACGTGGGGCGATGTGGAGCATATTTCTGCCATCTTACAGAGGGCACCCAGAAAGTAATTACTATAATATATGTGCATGTAGCTGCGCCACTAAAAAACCAACTGGGAATGGCCACCCTGCCAGAGCTGGGCTCCACACAAAATCTGTGCAGCACTCCATTTCCATACATTTGCATCCGCGGGTATGTTATTAAGATGACTCAGCCCCGTGCTTTGCAATCACAAATACCAAAATACAATACAAAGGCTGTCTTAATGGAAGGAAGGGCCCATGTAATCCAGCACTCTCCTTCCTGAAAGGGTAAAGAAAGATCTTTGATGCAAAGGAAGGCTGTCTCCGCCCCGGGTTGTATTTTCTCTCGGTCTACCTGGTTAACCTTTCCCGCTGTGGGGCAGAAATGGAAACGTGTGTTTACATACGGGTTGCTTGGTAAGAATGTAAACATGCATGTGTAAGCATGGTAGTGCATACACAGAGAACACACGTGCTTCCCTGCAGCGTCCATTGTATAAGCCTAAACGTCGTATATTTATAAATTCTTTAAATTATACCCACAAACACACATCTTTCCATTTATCTTTAGATCCTCAGCAGCCGTATATCTCCCCCCGCCCCATCTCTCTGAGCCCACAGGAGAGACCGCGCAGACCCTTGACCCGAGGAACACTTCTTATTTTATGGTGATGAACTAGCCTCGATAATAGCCATGGCTGATATCACACCCAGTTAGGGGGGCCATAAATAATTCTCCTCTCCCCCGCACAGAAGCTATAAACCAGGGCCGAGGCGCGATAGTTTATCAAAGACGAGGGCTGGCTCCTTAAATAAACCGCGGTGATCTCACTCGCGGCGCCGAGCTTTGGCCGGGAGGCGACCCCTCCCATCGCGGCCCCCACCGCAGGAACAGCGGTGGCGGAGGACGCGCTTGGCCTGCCGGATCGCACCGCGGCCCCACCGGCCGGGTGCAGGCGGCTCGGGGCTCCGGGGTCCGGGACGCGCAGCTCCCGCGTCCCCAGCCGCCCGCGCGGGCAGCGAGAGCGGGAGCCGCTCCTGGGTTCCGAGGCCATTGCCAAGTGCACCCCCCTCCCAGTTTCCGTCGGGCCAGGAGAATCCAGAACCCCGGCGGCCGCGCGAGTCCGAGCTTGGCGTCCCCACGCCCTCGCACCCTCCCCGCGGCGCGGCGCGCGAGTTCCCGGGCGCAGCCAGGCGGCGGGCTCCGGGGCCCGCGGTCTCCCAGCCCGCCGCGTCGCAGCCCGGCCTCCCGAAGTCGCCCCCTGTCGGCGCGTCTGTCGCTCGCGCCGCGGCGGGCGCCACTTACCCCGGGCAGAGTCTTCTGCTCGTGCAGCGCGCTCTGGGCCTTCAGCGCTGACTCACGCTCGCAGTAGGTGAGGAAGGCGCAGCCTGGGGAGGGAAGCAAGCGCGCCGAGAAGGGTCAGTGGGGCGCCCCCGGCCCGCCGACGCGCCCCGCCGCCCGCCCCCAGTCTCCCGCCTCTCCCCGCTCCAGGTCGCTCTCCCCACCTCTTTCTCCCCAGTGTGCACCCTCTTCGGAGCTTCCCTGCCTCTCCGTGTGCCCGTCTGTCTGCCTCTTGTTCCTCCCGTTGCTTTTCTATTTTGTTCCCGCCGCGGAGTCTCCCCTCACCACACCCCCTCTCCCCACGGGTCTCTCTTCGTCCCTGTGCCCTGGTGCCTTAGGCGTCTCTGCCCTCTCCCTACTCCGTGCTGGGTGCTCTTTCTGTTTCAGCTCTAGCCCCTACCTCCCAAAAGGGACAGCTTTCACCCCCTGCGCCTCTAGCCACACTCGACCACAGACTCTTGCTCTGACCCCTCAGGAGTGCAGGTGACTGCTCCGTCAGAGATGATGAGGGACTCTCTAGGCCTTCCAAATAATCGCTCCCTTTGTAAGGAAGACCCTGGGCCAGGCTGTGCTAATAAAAAGAATGGGGCTGTCATGAATATCCTGTGTCTCTTGCCCCAATTCCTGCTGTCACATTGCAGTGAGGGTCTTCACATCCGTCCCCGGAAAGAGGGCCTCTTGCTACACAGCCCATTGAGTCACAGTGTCTACCTCTAATTTCCTGGTGACACTGGTGTTCTGACTCATGTGCCCACTCTGGCCTCAGTCTTCCCATTTGTGAACTGAGACGGTTGAGATGATTACCTCCAAAGTCCAGTCTAGTTCTCCCACTGAGTGATTCTAACAACGCCACACCATTTTTCCTTACCAGGGAATCTGGATGGGACAAAGCAATCTGCTAACTCTAGGTGTGATGTTTTAATGCTGGCCCTTCAGGCACCATGACAAGGCAAAGAGAATATTTGGTGATGGGACAGTCCTTCTGGGAGTTTCCTTCTGGGCCACCTCCAGTGCCAGGGGTCTCTTTCTCTGCCTGCAGTTGCGACTGGGTGTGACTTGGGAGGCCTGTAAGGCTGGAAGTCAAGGTGAAGATGGAAAAGCCCGCTTTGGTTCAAGCAGGCTTGAGACCTCTGGGTATCAGTCATTTCAGACTTTGCAGAGCCACACTTAGCCCCCAGAGAAGGCACCCTGCAAAATGGCCTCCCCACCCCCCCTTCCACCTCTTATTGTCTTTTCTAGCCTCCCTGCCTCCCATTCCTGAGCTCAAAGTCTGCTCACTCTGTATGCCTTCTCTTCCCATTTTCACTTCTCCCTTACATTTCAAGGATTTGGTCAAGTTCTGCCTACTCCAGGCAGCCCTCCTTGACTGCTGTAGTCCATTTGCAAGCAACCTCCTTTCCTCACCACCCACACTCAGCCATTTGGTTCTTCTCATGGCCATTTATTTCCCGAGTGTCCTCTCTGTGGCAGGCTCTGTGCCAGGCTCAGTGGCGCAGGTCCTTCTCTCCTGAGGCCTGCAGGCTGGTGGTGGCAGTCTGGTGCCTACACCAGTCCTGGTCACTGGGCTTGCTCTGGCCTCTTGGTGCCAGACTCCCAGTATCCTCTGCAGTACCTGACTCATCCACCATCCGACTGGCTCCCAACAGATCTCTCTTCTTCCTTTTCCAGTGTAGAAATTGGTCCTGCCTCCCTTCCCCTTCTAGCTTCAGAAGGGGCAGGAAGGGAATATATGTGAAAGGGACATAGTGACAGAAGAAAGAAACAGGGAGAGAAGCCAGGGAGACAGATTCAGTCACCAGTGCCTGCTGTACCTCCTGCCCTGGCTGGGAGGAAGAGCCAAGGAGCCTGTCTCCCCCACCCCTCCCCTCGTCCAGCCTCCACCTCACCCCCCTCCCTACTCCCCCCTGGTCACTGGCAGACGGTTATTGATGGAGACACGGGGACTGAAATGAATAGCGGTCAGAGGCCCCCGTGACGTAGTCCCTCGTGCTGCCGCCTGCCTCTCCCGGGGGCGTCTTTTCTCCTGTCCCCTCGTCCCCTTGTTGGCCTTGTCTTCTGTCTGCAACTGAGAGGCAGCCACTGCTTCAGCTGCACACAGGCAAGCCAGCTTGGGACAAGGTCAGGGGCAGGGTTGGAGAGGGAAGAGGAAGGAGGAGGAGGAGGAGGGGAGGGAGGAGGAGGAGGAGGAGGAGGACGAAAGGACCATATTGTTTCTATGGTTCACGATAGCAAGCAAAGGATCCCAGAGAAAAAGGAATCTGTTGCTTTTGTCCAGCTTCCAGGAATTTCTGCCATAGTTTTTGAGAGAGCTCGCAACTCCATTGTGTACTAGGATTTTTCAGGGAACCCCAAACTCTGTGTGACCCCTTCCTGCCATCTCCACCCCTGAATTTACATCTTCCAGATCTTCCTCTTGCTCACTGCCTGGCTTCATTCCTTTTTTTCAGCCCTGCCAGGCACACTCTACCTTAGGCTCTTTGTCCAGAATGACCCTCCAGCCCGTCCCTGCTACCTGCATACTTGCTCTTTAATTTCCCTCAGGTGACATCTTGAAGTCACTTCTCTTGACCTCATCATTTAACACAACCCCCCACACCCAGTACATACATACCCTATGACCCCTTGCCCTGTTTCCTTTTTTATTTGGCATCCACCACTCCCTGACATATTCATATATATTGGCTCATTGATTGGCAGTCTCCTCACGCTTGGATGAGGTGAGGAACTGGATTCCGTTCTGCTCCTGCTTGGTTCTCAGTGCTCAGAAGAGCAGCAGCGCTCCACACATATTGGATGAGAGCATTGAATGCCTGAAGACCTCAGCTGATTGGACAAAGGGCAGTAGGTGGGCTGGGGGATACGGATAGTGCCCAGGTCCTGTGGACACTGAGGCCTGCTGGACTTCCTTAGTGTTGGCAGGGCCTGAGGGGGCCTGTGATGTTAATAGGAGGATTGCTGCAGTGGCTCTTGTCCTGTGGACTTCCTTAGGCCCCTCCAGTCTTAGGGTGTATTCTTACCCTGCCTCCCTGAATCCTCAGTTGTCCTGTGAATAGGCTGATGCACGACCCTGTCCAGGGGAGCCCCGTACCAGCCATGGGCCACTTACTGATTTCTCTCTCTGAACCCCAAGTTCCTCATCTATAAAATGGGGGAGAACTACTAGCCAGTGAGTATTAACCACCTCTGTAGAACATGCTGTAAATCTCAGTTCCTGCTTGTGAAGCAGACTGACAGGTGCCAAGATCTTTTCTTTGTCCCTTCTATCCCTCTGTGAGGAGGGACCGGCCTTACACAGAGGCAGATTGGGCAAATCCCAGACCCCAGGTTTTTCTCCAGCCCTCTCTTCAGCAGTCAGATATGCCACTGACATTCCACCAGGAGAGATTAGTTGTCTCACTTAAGGCTCTTTTAGAAAGACAAATACGGATAAGCAGTTATTAATGCCAACTCCAGCGTGTGGAGGAAGAGGCCAGTCTGCTCCCTGGTTGAGAGCAGAGCCCTGGAGGGTTGGCAGCTTTGGTGGGGAGGGAGCTGTAGGAGGGCAGTATGACATCACAGGGTGCCCTAGATGATGGTGAGCCTGGGGCAGAGGCTGAGGTGGGGCTTAGTGTGGCCTCAACCACTGGATATCCCTGGCCTCTCAGGCATAGGGAATGGGTCAAGGCACCCAGAGCAACTAGATTTGGTCTCCTGTGGCTATCTGTTCTTCCTTAGGGTTGAGGAGGGGGCTCTGAGCTGTGGGGCTGGTGCAGCTGGAAGGTGTGAAGATGGGGAAAAGGTTCAGTGAGTCTCAGCCTGGAAGCCATGGAGTTCACCAAAGTTACTTTCCTAGGATGCACCGAGGTGTCCCCAGAGATAGCCTTGTGCAGCCCTTTCAGACCTCATAGTGGAGGTGAGAGACATTATAGAATGCTCTCAGGGAGTTTCTGGGCAGTGGCAAAGGACAGTGTGGGAGGGGGTTCCCACAGGGCTTGACCTTGGAGGCTGGAAAAGGGAGCCATCCTTCCTTAGAAGGGGCTCATGGCACAGAAGCATCTCCCTATCTTACAGCCCTGCCAGTCCCTCCCAAGCTTGATCGTAAAGTATGCAGACCTTGTCCTCACAAAGGAGAGAAAAAGGGTCCACTATGGCTGTTTGGGATGGCAAAAAAAAAAAAAAAAAAAAAAAAAAAAATGAAAACCACCTAAATGTCCCTCAGGGAAGGAATGTTTTATTTTAAAACTGTGAATACTCTACAGCAGTTAAAAAGATGAAATGATCCTGAGTGCACGAACATGAAAGCTATGCCGTCAGACAGGAAAAACGAGCTGCGAAATAATCCATGCCACACGTACACACGGAGGCATGCCGCGCTCCTTCCATATGTACTTGCGTCTGTATTTACACGCAAAGGATAAAGTGTGGAAGTCGCACAGAGTTGAAAGCAGGGAGCATGGGGTGGGGAAAGGGGACGTCTTCCATGACTTTCACTTTTCTTGTGTGGTTTGACACATTTAGACCCAGAATGTATTCACATATCACTTGCATAATTAACTTTGAAGAAAAAGAGAACTGTGCTAAAAGAGGAGAATGGAATAAAAAGAAGGTGGTATAAGTGGGTGAACCTGACAGAATGTGGGACCCGCAGCTGGTTTTGAGGAGAGAGACAAAGACTGGGCGTTGAGTGCCTGGGAAATACTTCCTGAGGGGAATAGCACTGTCCTTGGTGGGTCTGCTGTGCTCTACCTAGAAACTTCCTTTGAACTGAACTGGGTGAAGAGCTCTGGGATTCAATGAAGATTCTTTCCACCCAACAAGCTATAAATGTAAATTGTTTCAGGCCATGGCCTTGAGTTCCAGGAGTTGGTATTTGGGGATGGAATCCATGATGGAGCCGACACCCTTCCCAACACCATCCCCAAACTTGGGAGAATGGGCACTTCCAGCTGTGTGACACCGATGGCAGGACCCTGTGGTGAGACCCTGTAGCTACACAAGCGACCCGGGGAATCTCTGGGTGAATTTTGACTTTGCCCAGAGTCCCTGCTTCTCTGTGCCAGAGTCTCCAGTGGTTCTGCCCAGCACCATCCCATCACCTGGATGTCCCACCCTTCACAAGTGAGCACGCTGCATCTCAGCCTCTTCTAAATCATGGGGTGGAGCAGAAGAGAACTGCAGCCTGTCTGAGCAGAAGTGTACTTCCGCAATTACTTGGGGTCGGGGTGGGAGCAGAGATGACATAATTAGAGAAGTCACACCACAGGGCTGTCACCATCACTGATTGCCTAGGCTCCTCCTCTCTGTACGCCAGGTGGACCCCCAGGCCCCCCCAACCCCCATGGACCCGTCTCTCCCCTGACACAATTCTACTGTGTGTGCAGAACACAGGCCTGCACTCACGTTTCCTTATATAGCCACTTAACCTTTCCCTGCTTCCCATTCTTATTTACTTGTCCCTTCTGTTTACCAGCTGCATGGCTTGTGTCTCGGAATAGACTGTCAACTCTGTGAGGGTGGATTCAGCATCTTCCATCTCTCTAGGGCTAATTGCAGGGATAAGCTCCCAGCTCAGGCATCAAAGGTCTGGGATACCAAGAAGACCCATGAGGAGAGGGGAAGGAGACCCACCATTGGGGCACTGAGGGGAGATTGGGAACCATGGGACAGAGTAAGGAAGGAAGGGAAGAGGAGGTGGATATGGCCCCAGGCAGGTGACAACCCAGCCAGGGAGAGGCAGTTGGAGTGGGTGGCGGAGGGCATTGTCAGCTGGAGGAGTAGGCAGAGGTGGCAGACACTGCTCTAACAGCCGGTAGACTGTGGTGCAAGGGGCACTGTGGATGCCTGGGACAGTGGGCGGGGCCCTCTCCCACGTGGGGGAAAGCACAGCGCAGCAGAATTAATTGTATGGAGATGGCAGTAATTTACAAAGCCCCCGTGTGTGGGGATAAAAGGCCCTTGTCATTGTGAAGTGAAGGAAGTACAATTTCCTGCCCAACTCTGAACAGGGCTGAAGCCTGGGGTGTAATCATCCTGGAAGGGAAGGCTCCCGATGCGAAGCGCTCCCTCCTCCCACCCGAGCCTGGCCTTGACTTCCTACTAATTGAATTACAGAATTAGCCAGAGGAAGGTGGCCTTAGAATAGGAAGATCTGGACTTTAATAAAACATCAGATCCTTCAGGCCCTGGAATGGGCTGGCCTGGAGGAAGTAGGAGAAATCTGTGGGGTGGGAGGGGGTAGAAACAAGAGGTCACCAGCCAGACCTAGGGGTGCAGGAGGTGCGCTGGTTGCACATTAGTCACTTGGCCTTGCGAGCATGTTTACAAGGGTCTCCTTCAAAGCAGGATGTGTATTTTAAAGCAATCCTGATTGATGTGATCTTCTTAGGAGATCCAGGAAGCCAGGCCCCTCTGCCCCAAATCTCTACTCACTGACCTGCTGGTGGCATCTGAAATCCACCCCCAGAACATTATTCCTTAGTGTTTCCATCCCAGGCTGCATCTGCGAACCCCCTGCAGGATTTAACACAGAGATGCAATGCTTTGCAGAGAGGCAAAGGCAGCATCTGGGGTGGACAGAGAGAAGGGGGGCAGGTTGGCCCGCTCTCCTGGACAGAAGTCTCCTGGTGTTCTGAGGCCACACCCGTCCCCCATCCAGTCTCTGTCCCCCTTGGTCTGGGTATGCAAGGGCAGCTCCCTGATACCCTCTGTAGCAGATGGCTGCTCCCTGCCTCCAGGGGCAGAGACAGCCACAGGGCAGTTCTTCACTTACATGCTCTTCCTCTCCACTGGTGTCTGCTGCAAGCCTGCACTTCCTTCAGGAGCCACCTCTTGGATCTCACTGCCTTGGTCACTACGGACTCACTTTCCATGGATTCCTGTGGCTCACCCCAGACCACTGCCTAAGCCTTCCCCAAGGGTGAGCCTTGATCCCACCTCAACCATGAGCAAACAGAGGAGGGGCTGCTGGGCCCAGCAGGGCAGTGTAGTGCATGGCAGAAAGGGGCCACGAGCTGAGCCTCTGTTCTTCTTTCCTCTGCTATCCTGCTGTCTTCTCAGTACCTTCCCTGGCTGTCCCTGATGCCAGAGTCCTTTCCTCCTTCCCTGGTCTCCCTGCTGGTATTCTACCAATTCCTGCAACTCTTGCCTGTCCATAGGAGAGGGAGAGTGATTCCAATCCACAAAATATAACTCTTACTTCCTCTTGCTCTTTCATCTTCCCGCTGAACTAAGCACAGTGCCCTTCCCTCTGTGGCTTGACCCACGCCTCTGTGCTTTGGGTCCACCTGTCCTTCCATGGTTGGCTAAGCTCTCCAAGACTGCACCATCCCCACCATCTCTTATTTGGCAGTTGGAATACATGTCTTTGTCTATCCTGCATGCATGTGTTTGCCTACAGTGGACATAATCTAGTACAGGAGTTGCTATCTCTGGGGGTGCCCTTCTCTCCAGGGGTAGGCAGCCTGCAACAGAGATTATTAAACTCCACTCTGTTTTTGGCTCAGTGAGAGAAAGAGTGTCTGGCTGCAGGGGAGGTGAGGTGTGGCGGAGGTAGGGCAGGAGGTCTGGGGAATTCAGTACAGGGCTCTGGCCCCTAGTGGTGGGAGCTGTCCATCTTCCTCAGCAGAGGCAGCCTGGGGAGGGGGGTGACAGCTGAGAAGGTGGGGGAGGGGAAATGGATGGTTCCCTCAGTTTCTTCTTCAGGACCTCTCCTAGTGCTGAAATCTCACCCCCAGCTATACAGTTTAGGCTCAGCGCTGCCCTCCAGAGCCTGCTCTCTTTAAATCAGAGAGAACAAGGTCCCTGCAAGAGTGTGAATGAGTTTCGGCAGAGATAAATTCCATTGCATGCTGCAGGAAGGTGAACCGGCCTCACCAGGACTGTGAGTGTCTCATCCTTCACGCAGCCATCCTGCTCTCAGTGTCCACAAAACAGACCACTCAGAGCCAGGGTGATCCAGCTTCCTCTGACCTAGACCGGGAACTCCCAGGGAATAGGACCCGCTTCCTCTTTCTCTTCTTGCTGGGTACAGGGCAGCAAGTTCAGATCCAGGGACCTCATTGGCTCTGGACAAGGAGCTGAGGAACTTACAAGGTTAAAGGACCAGCCCGTGGGTCCTTTGCCAAGTATCTCTCCCTGCCAGTTGCCCTTGTTTACACCCTGAATGCTCGAGAATTACATGCCTGGTGTCAGCTGCCCCATCTTTACAGCACTGTGAAAAAGGACAAAAAGTGGACATGACATATCAGTGGCCTCTTAGCAAAGAGCTCCTCAGTCTCTGGCCAGGGCTGATGAGCCATGAGGATCAGAGAGGTGGGGGATGGACCCAGGGTAAGGGCCAGGCTTTCTCATGCCAGGCTCATGGGAGAAGCCAGATCTGCTCAGCTGAATGCATGTGCCTGGTTTTGTTCACAGTCACAAGCTGCTCTGCCTCTCTGGGCTGACAGCTTCCACAGGGCTCCAGGAGAGCAGGAGGGCGCTCCCTTCACGTGCTCCTTCTGCAGAGGACTGTCACATCCATGGCTCCATCATTCTTACATCTCAGAGAGCATGCATGAGAGCGCTATCAGCCTCTGACAGCCCAGCAGCGGAGTCTGGGAGGGGTTGTGCAACATGGCTGTGGTGGGGACAGAGACCTGATGCCTCCCGATGCTAATTTGGGTCTCAGTCCCTGTCACCCCCTCTAGGGGGCTGAGCAGTGTCTGAGAACAGTATGAGTAAAGGTGGTCCTCAGAGAGACACTGGCATCACTGGAGGAAATGTCCTCTCTTCCCACCCCCATCCCAGGCATTCACTTGTGGTGAGGGGCTAAGGGGTGGTCTCATCTTTTCCTGCTGGAACCAGTGGAATCAGCAGAGGTGGTGCCTGCTCTCCCTCCACCACAGTGGCTGGCACACCATGAACACCTCACACAGGGCACCAGCGGATCGTTAAGGTTGGATTTCAAATACATTTGGCACTCACACACCAGTGCCCCGATAAATTCTTCTCTAGGGCCTGGAAAATGAACTGTGTTCCCTTCTAATTAACCTGTCTGGGGATTTCAAATCTTCCCATTTTGAATTTTCTAAGAACAGGTTTGGCTCAGTGGGAACGGCCCACCAGCTCTTAGAGGCATCCTTGGTGTGTCCGAACCCATCACTAAACCTTGTGAGATGGACTATAAGCAGGGTCTCTGACAAAAGTGCTTTAACTGGGCTGGGCAGGGAAATCATCTCTCTCATCTCAGAGAGCTTCTAAGCTCCTGCCTTGACTTCCTAATCTGCCAGGGATTTCTTCTTCCTTTCACCTTCTGATCCGACCTTTAGAGTTCACTGGATGAACTTGGCACACAGTTTGGCCCTTTTCTGACACGCTGAAGTCCTCAGTGAATGGGAAATTCATGGTACCCCCTCTGAGACACCAGTGGCCTGCATCATTTGCTGGGCAGCATGTGGATCTTAGAACTGCAGACAGAACTCAGTAAATACTTCCTGATTCGTGTGGAATTCTCCTTGCTGGAGTGTTCCATGGTGGTTGGACTGATTAAATGGAGGTGGGGCTCATTTCCAAGGAGCAGCCCCTTCCCCAGGCAGAGGGAAGCTCAGGGAAATATATATGTTGGCTGCTCCTGAGGCTGGCACTCTTATCCACAAGCCTGAAACTCCTGGTCCTATCCATGTCCTTGTATGTGTGGGAGGGTTGTATATGTGGGTGTGTGTGTCTGTGGAGGGGACTGGCCTCTTTGATCCCTTTCTCCCATGTAAAGAGAATAAATTACACCAGCAAGACAGAGTCCCTTTGCGGGATGAACCCTTCCTCTCATTCACACTACTAACTACGGTCCTCCAAAAGTGTGTGTCAATGTCATTCCTGAGCCTTTGCTCTTAACCCTCCCTCCCCATGCTTTACCTGCTCCTGGGTCCTCTACCAGATCCTTCTACCCTGTGAGCTCAGAAGCATGTAGCTTCCGAATGTAACCCTCCCTAGCTTCCTAGCTTTTACCAGTTTTCCTTTGAATGAGCCCTTCCAGGTTCATGGCTGAAACACTCGAATCAGTGTGTGATTGAGTAGCTTTGCTGTTCTAATATGTGAGAATCATGTTTCCTCAACTAGACCACAACTCATGCTGCTGCACTTCTTCTCTCACATCTCCTACACCAGGATGGGGGGTTCATAAGGGCAGCAGGATTGAGCAGATCAGAATTAAGAGGGGGAGGGTGTGCCTACACCCCTTTGATTACAACAGGTCTGGGCACATGGAGCGCTCTGGAGCTGCCACATGAGGTGAATCAATCTTGCCTCTCTTCTTTGGCTTCCTCCTAACACACCCTAATTCACTGAAGGAACAAAACAAGACAAAACAAAAATTACACACACACACACACACACACACACACACACACCAACCAAGAAATTCCAACCTCAGCATTCAAGACAGGCTATTTTGAAAAGACCAATAGCCATGAGTCCTGTATTATAGGATCAATGTTTGGAAAATGTGATTTTCTTTTTAAAAGCAGAAAAACAATCTCACACAGTCCTGCCAGGCCATGGTCCAGCTCTTGGTGGAGGGGCATCTTTCTCTCATGGTCTTACCATTTAAGCCACTTTTCTGGCTGGACTTTGGGCTTCACCCAATGTTAATTTCTAGTTTGATCTCAGGCATTTGGTAATATGTGAACTAAGGCCTGTGGCACGGAAGTAGGCAGATGTGACCAGGGTGCCAGCCTCAGTGAATTACTCCCTCTAGCCCATGGAGTCCGAGTGGAGGAAACGTTCATTTTTGCAGAGGGGTAGGGACACTGGCGTTTGCTTTAGGGTCAGCTGGCCCAATTGTGAGAAGGGCTAGAGCTACCTCAAGTCATCCCTCACTCACTGCTGATTCACATGCCGTGCCCAGGAAGCAGGGGAGGGAGGGAATTGGCAAATGAAGAGGGTGTCCATAAGGGTGGGACAGAGACCAGTATTGAGCCCTATTTCTTCTCTTCTCAGAGGATGGGCCCCCCACATGCTCACAGAATCCACTGAGAAAGAAACTGAATGAACTTATCAGTTGGCATATACAAAAGACCCAACAAACCATGTGACTAGGATTGAAGGCATTGTGATTTGAGGATGGAGTAAATACATGTTTCATTCATTCATTCATTTCACAACCCTTTACTGATGGCCCACAATTTCCCAGATGATGAAAGACATATGCCGTACTTTAAAGGAGAAGACCCTAGGTAGATACTGGCAAGGCCAGCTCATAAGTGTGTGACAAACACACTTAATAAGCCAAGGTTTGTGCAGGGCCTGTTGGTAGCACAAATGACAACAGCAAACACAGATTTTGATTATATGTTTGACATTGTCCTAAGTGCTTTATGTGGATTGATTCGTTTAACATGACTCCTCTATAAAATAGTATGATTATCATCTCCAATTAACAGGTGAGGAAACTGAGGCATCAAAAGATAAAGATGTGCTGGGCGTAGCGGAGCATGCCTGTAATCCCAGCAGCTCAGGAGGCTGAGGCAAGAGGATCTCCAGTTCAAAGCCAGCCTCAGCAAAACGTGAGATGTTAAGCAACTCATTGAGACCCTGTCTCTAAATAAAATACAAAATGGGGCTGGGGATGTGACTCAGTGGTCAAGTGCCCAAGTTCAATCCCTGGTATTCCACGCCCCACCCTCCCTCCCCCCCAAAAAAAAAGATAAAAATGTGCTCAAGATCTTGTGGCCAGGTCCACGGGAGAGCCAGCATGGGAGCTGGGGCAGGCTACCCGCAGAATCCATGTCCTGAACACTGTGCCCTGAGACCGAACAGAGTTTTAGGAATGAATTCCCAACCCAGAGCAGCCCTGAGGGAAGGATGTGCTAGGAAAAGGATGTAAATACAAAGTAGGTGAGTTTGCGGCCCGTGGAGTGATTTGGAAGGGCTAGAGCCTGGAAGAACACCACCTGTCAAACCTCCTCCGATGCCTTCCTCAGCACCTTTCTTTAACTTTCTTGTTTTCTGTTCCTCCTCTCTCCCCTTTCCTCCTCTGTCTTTTGCATCCTTACTTTTTCCTGTTTGTTTCCTTTCCATTCTTTTCCGCCTTCCCTCTCCCCCTCCTTTCCTTTCATTTCTCCTTCTCTTCCCTGCCTTCCCTTCTCTCTCTCTTTCTTGTCTCATGACTAGAAAGAACCCCATGTTCTATCTTGTCCATCTATTTAATTTAATCCACCTCCTGACCTCTCCAGGTTACATCATTTTTCCTGTCCCTATACTTGCTACGGACTCTGAAAACCCATCCAAGCCTGTGGCCTGATTGTTACCATCCCCAGGATTCGGGATTGCAGGAAGGGCTGCCACGTTGGAGGGAGCTTCTGATAGTAGCTTCTGCCTTGTTCTAGAGGCCTCTGGGTAGTTTAGAAAGCCTCACCTGAACTTGGAATAGGGGGATAATGACGCCTGGTGGGGTGGTGGTTGTCTAGCAGAGCCAGTGGATGCAATTAATGGTCAGTAGTAATGGTCTTGATGTGATGCTTAAAATTTCTGACAATGGCCTTTATACTGTCTGGTGCCATCTGCTTCCCTTTGTAGGATTGGATGTTACTGGATAATAACCCACCCACATACACACTCACCCAGTACAGATACCCTCTTTGTATTTCCTGCCCAGTACAGGCTGGCATGTGTGTGGGGCTCAGAGTGATTGGTGGTTTGCATTCAGATTCTCAGATGCGAGTGTGTTTTGTTTACCTCATGTATCTAATATGCTAATGACTGGAGGCAGTAATGAGCTGGCAGGGACCTGAGTGACAAAGAGCTGGCTTCATGCTTCCCCAAAGAGGCACCACAGGGTCGATTGTTTCTTTTGTGAGAAGAATTGTCAGGACCTGGGAATGTGGGCTGGGAGGGAAGGAGAGATGGGAGTGGGGATCTCAGAGCAGATTAGAGGAGGCAGACCTCTACTTCAGGGCAGTGCAGGTTGCTGGCAGCCTCAGGAAGGGACACCTGGGCAGAGTGGGGAGCCCCAGAAGGTGGATGGTGTGGAGTAGGAGGACTAAGTGCCCTGTGGGAAGGAAATGGATGGGAACTGAACACCCTCATCCATGCTACCTGTGAGTGCTCAAGGGGACTCTGTGAATTCCATGACAGTCAGGAAATTCCCATTTGCTGTGGACCCTAGACTGTCCTGCTCTTGCCACAGAGCCTGGCATGCAGACAGAAGCATAGGGTGAGGAGTGGACAATGGTTTGTGTGAGATTGCTGACTGGAGGCCTCCATCAAGCTCTTGATGGGCAAACTGAGGCCTCCAGTATAAGCCGATAGATCTTTCTGGATCTCAGCTCCCTTTTCTGTGAAATGGACTTGATGTGATCTGACCCTGACTGTGAATCTGACTCCAATGTCCAGTAAAGTCCTGGCATAAGGTGGGTCTTCAATACATGTTTGTCAATGAATGAGTGAGACGGGACATTAGGAAGTATACATCTCTCTTTGACAGATCGGGGCAAAAATGTTTGTGTAGGCCAAAATTAAGCAATCAACCCAAGACCATGTGTCCAGTCATGAGAGAACTAGAGGTCAGGTCCATTGCTGATGTCCTGGGACGAGTGGGGAGAGCAAGTCTCTGAGAGGCTGGAGAGCCCAGTGCAGCCCTGAGGAGAGGGAGCAAGCCTCCTTAGTCATACGAGAGGCCCTACACTGTAGGCAGCAGACTGTAGGGCTGTCTCCACCATTTTATATCCAAAGGAAGGGGACAGGGGAACATATTCATGTGGGTGGTGTGGGCCAAGACCAGCCTGGGGCCCTCCCCTGCCTAGATGGATAATTTGCATCAGACTTGGGGGAGGCAAGCACAAGTTTGTGAGGTTCACATGTTTCTAGAGGCATGTAGGGCTATATCAGCTGTCCTCACTGACCTCAAGAAGCTCTGGGGGTAGGAATTAGTGGGTCTTGGAAGGGTTTTGTGAGAACACAAGACCAAGGCCTGACTGAATAGGCCTGACTCCTGTAGCTGATG
This sequence comes from Tamias sibiricus, assembly GCA_025594165.1. Taxonomy (NCBI): domain Eukaryota; kingdom Metazoa; phylum Chordata; class Mammalia; order Rodentia; family Sciuridae; genus Tamias; species Tamias sibiricus. The sequence continues at coordinate 45,843,233 of CM046671.1, read as the reverse complement.
GGGTCTCTGCTGCTGTGTATCCTTGGATTTATCCTTTCTCTTGGCCTCCTAGAAAACATTCTTTAGACTCTTTCTTTGTCTTGGCTAAGATGACTATACCCCATGGCCAGCAAAGCCAGCTGGGGAGGCTGAGGCCAAGAAGGGTTGGGTCTGGCCTCTCCTCCCTGGAATTTCTACTCCCAGGCAGCTGTGAGCCTCACCTGAGACTGGGCGCAGAGGCCCCCACCTCAGCATCATACACGCCTGGGGTGTGGGGCTGAAGTTAGAAGTCCCTGGTGGCACCAGGAATGTGGATTGGGCAGAGAGGCCAGGCCAGCCAAGAGCCCAGGGTCCAGGCTGCATGAAAGAAGGGGGAGTGGCGAGGATGGGCACACAGAGGCCCTGCAGCACTCAACTGTGAACAGACACCACACTGGAGGCAGTGGCTCTACCTCAGAGGCCAGAATAGGGTCCTTCTGTCAAGCCCCAGGATTTCTGGAGACACTGGCTTCCTTGTTTGTAAATCTCTACCTAAGCAGGAGGTCATCTGAAAAAATTCCAGCAACTGAAAATGGGAAGCAAGAATCAGAGTTCTGGATTTTAATCCTGCTTCCCCATGTTCCTCCTTTAGCCTGAGGCCAGGCGGGACCTTGTGGAGCCCCTGGCAGGCCCCTGAGGCCTGCTACCCTCATTTCCTTCAATTAGGGCCGAGGTGTATTTGCTCTTTGCCTAGCCCTGGCCTGGAGAGAGGGCAGGAGAGGAAGAAAGGCCCTTAAGCCTTGGCCGTACCCAGTCTGGGAGGAGGGAGTGGGCTGGGGACATTGGGATCCTTGTGGGTGGTGCTTGACCCAGTGACCAAGTCTGCTACTGCAGAGTCCTCAGAAAGCCAGAGACAGGAGGGGGGGATGGGGGACTCTTTCTGGAGGCTGGGAGTGCCACCTGAGGTCTTAAGGGGGAGAAGGAGGAGGGGAAGGGCCCTCCTAGTAGCTAGGGTGAACAGGTACCCCAAAACAGGACACTTGCAAGGGTAGGGTGTGCCTTTAGAAGTGCACCAGCACAGGGGCTAGCCCACCCTCCCTCTTTTTCCCTCTCTTTCCTCTTTTCCTTTCCTCCCTCACCAAGTTTCTGTTCCAGGGCAAGCCTCAGGAAGAAGGAGAGGACAAGCACAGAGCTAGCTGGGAAGCAGTGGCCCAGGCGGCATCAGGTTCTCTGCACACTGCACCATGGTCCTGTAGCCAGCGCAGGCTGCCTCTGCCTCCCACCACGGGTCCCCCCACGAACCTTCAGCCACCGAGCCACTGGTTTTTGTCTGCAGGTCTATATATAGCGATCGAGATGCACACTCTGGAATTGGATTTGATGTAGCCCTCTGGACTGAAGCTAACTTTTGGGGAGTAGTTTTCTTGGGAGCCTGCCAGTCCAATTCCTCCCTCATGAACACTAATTACCGTACAGACCTTCTCCATGAAATCCGTGCTGAAGCCATTTCCATCCAGGCGGCTCTCCAAGACGAAATTTTTCTACTGGGAACCGACAGCCGCAAATAAACCTACCATCTACTTAGCAACAGAGAGCAAGAGCAGGCAGGAGGCAGGGAGGGAAGGAGGGAGGGAGGGGGGTGTGGGAGAGTGGGAGGAGGGAGAGGTGGGGAGGGCTTCTCTTCTCCCTCCTGTTCTTTATTTTTCAGAAAGGATGTAATCATCTCTAGCAGGGAAGGTGGTGTGGGGCGGCTCATAAGAGCGCAGTAGCCCAGGCTGAGGGCCCAGGCCACCTGCAAGGCCAGTTCCTGCTCTTGGTTGCTTAATCAGGTCTCCTCTTGGGCTCTGTTGGACAGCAGAGGCAGCCTCCTGACCAATCTAGGTTTTCTTCCCTTCTTTCCCACCCTAGCCTGCCTCATGCCCCTGCAGGTCTGGCCCATGCCTGCGGGTGATCTCTATAACCCATGTCTGGTAAATTCACACCCATCAGTCAGGGTGTAATTTCTCACCTCTTCCAGGCAGCCCTCCCTGAGCCCTCTAGGTAGTGCAGATCCCCTCCTTTCTGAACGCTAGAGGGCTTAAGACAGGCCCCTAGCTGGAGACGGCTCTGCCTTCCTTGACCCCTAACTGAATCTGCATCAGCTGCCTCGGGCTTGGGGGTGGGGTGAGCACTAGAGGGAAGGATGGGGTTGAATAGCACCACACACCTATGCATATGTACCTTCATTTTGGAAAGTCTGAGCCTGAGATTCAGAGAGGTCACATGGAATGTTCGAGATCTCTTAGAACCTAGGAAGAACAGGGTTGGGGTTTGAAAGCCTGTGTCCATATCCAAAGGCCAGATGCTGTGCTTTTTCTCCCAGCCTCCCCTGGGATGGTTCTGGGGCAGTGCCTGCTTCTGCCACCACTGTCTGCCTCAAAGGTCAGCCCAGGGCTCTGCTCTCAGCCTCTGTGCCAGGAGTGCTTGTATCCAGAGAACAGGAGAATTTCATTTCCTCAGGAGGTTTGTCAAGGCCCAGGGCAGGCTCAGCAAGCTCTTATGACCACTGGCCATTTGCCAGGTTCTAGGTTTTCCAGCCAGCAAAGCCTGAGTGACCCTGGGAGACTGTGGGGTCAGGAACACCGTACCATCCCTCCCCTGGCAGAGCCCCCTCCACATCCTGTGCCTAGCTGTGTGCCCGGGGACTCCTCACCAGGCCCCAGCTCTCCACTTCCTCTCTTAGAACCCTTAGCATCCATTTTTTGAGACCCATGCCTCCAGGACACACCCAGCAAAGTCACTAAAATAGATCTAGTGCCACTTATGCCACTAAGGTTTGGTGAATCCCTTTACTCCTCTGGGACTCAGTTTCTCCATCTATAACATGGACATGATGATTCCTGCCCTACCTCTTACTGGGTGGGTGGTGTGGGTGGTAAGAAGCACTGAGAGCTACTTGAATGTCAGGTAGTGCTACTTGAATGTCAAGGACTCTGTTCCCTTCACCCTGCTTCATGCTCACCTGGGACTCTCCTGTCTCCACCCTGCCCCATCCAGGGTGGGTGAGAAAGGTAGAGCTCAGTTCTTTTCTCTAGCGAGAGTCAACCAGACTTAGAGAACTGCCAGCAAGGCTGAGAGAGCGGCTTCCAGGGTGCCTTTCCTGGGGCAGGGAGAGAACAGGAGTCCCAGTGAGAGTTTTCTCTTAGAAGAGACCTGCTGGAAATCATGAAAGTGGATAAGCCACCTTCCTCCTTTGGATGTCCGTGGCCTTATTTATAAGGTAGGGGTGGAGCTGGATGGGCTGATCTGTGTAGTGCCTTTCACAAGGACGGTGCGAAGTGTGGTTAAGAACAGAGCTTGCATATTGTGTGACACTACCACCTTTACATAACCATGTGATTTGGGGCAAGTTTTTTTTGCCATGTTTTCTCTGGTTTTCCTCATCTGTGAATGGGGATCTAAGCGGTTCCCTTCCTGGGGGAGCTGAGGGCTAAATGGAAGCATGCAAACCAGGTTCTAGAAAGTGCCTGCTTCAGATACGCACCTTTGGCCAGCATTAGCTCCTGGTGGTATGTGGATATCATAGTCACTGGCAGCGTGACAGAGTACTTGCCACGTGCCAGGGACATAGATGAGCACTGAGCACACATTTTCTCATTTAGTCCACCATTTCTATTTTCATGTCTCATGTGTCTGTGAAAAAGAGAGAGCACTCTGAAAGGCAAGGCCAGGGTGCTGCCCTGGGTTATGGACATCACCTGGTAACTGCAGATTTGCCAGGTGATGTCCATAAGTCCCAGGATCTGGCTGGAGTGAGAGGCTTCCTCACTAAGGAACTGGCCTGAGCTGCAGGCATGTTGAGGGTGGGTGAGGTTGGTGACCACCTGGCCTAGGTCAGAGGACAGAAAGCCCAAAAGAGGTAAGAGGGATGATCAGAGCTGTGTGTGACATCATTCTCTGTCATACCCTTTAGTCAAATCTCAGTGTTCAAGGGATCACTTCAGGCCAATGAGGGCTGAGCTTGGAGGAGGCAGAGAAAGTGCACAGGGGTCTCTTGTCAGAAGTAGAGGAGACGACTGTCTCCACAGTCACAGGGCTGGCCTCATCCAGCTGCTGCCAGATCAGTCACTAGCTAAAGTCTGTGGCTTCACCTCACTGAGACCTATGGGCTTAGTGGCCCAGGCCAGCCAGGCCAACCAAAATGCCTGGGAAGCAGCTCGGGCTCTGCACACCATTTCTTTTAGCAACTCTTCATTCTCTAGTTTTGCTTCTCCACTTAGATTCCTGGTCAGTTTTGTTTAGAAAATTCCAACCTCTCTTTAGCAAAGCTAAGCTAAAAAGGACAAACTCTCCATAGGTCTGCCTGGAAGGGAGTGTGGCTAGGGGCATGTCTATCCTGGCTGTACTTAAGGCATAGCAGGTTTTGGGGACCAATACCTCAATGGGCGCCCCAACCAGGTGGGGCTGACTATAGGGGCCAAGCCCTTCCTGCCTAAGGAAGTGCTCTCCTCCACGGGGAATCTTTTCTAAGAAACATTCTTGGGAATAAAGAAGACCCTAGTGGTTAGCAGGGGATCAGGGAAATTAGAGATACAGTCTTTGGTGTCAGTTGCCATGGGTTCCTGTCTGGGCATTAACTACTTCCTGGCTATGTGATATCAGGCAAGTTCCTTAATTTCTTTAAGCCTCACTTTCCAGATTGTTCACTGTGTCCCAGGCCTGTTGTGATGCATATAAAGCTCCCAGTGCAGTGTCAGGCTCCACATGTGTCCCTTTTATGATGCCATGGAGCAAAGGCATCCTCTGGATTGCCTAGCCCTTCCTGAGCTGCAGTGGGCCATGTCCTTTCTGTGGGGGAGGAGGGTGATGGCCATGGCCTCATGGGCATGTGCCTTTCCCAGGCCTAGGCAGAGAAGCGGGCAGGCTGCGCCATTCAGAGCCTCAACTCACGTTTGGCTCTTGCCCTCCCTTCCCACCCCTGGCGCCGCCCCCCTGTTCTCTGGGCATTCTTTCTTCCTTCTCTCAGGCAGGCGGCTGAGCAGAAAAAAAACAAATCAAAGTTGCCTTCATGTCTTTGAGCCCATGATGCTCCCGCGAAGCGATCCCTTGCTTCCCATTACCCACCCCAATAACTCTTGTATATGGAGTGTGAAATAATTAGCAGTGGCAAAAATAATTTAGGAAACAAGAAGAAACTAATTGTATAGGCTTGTTTGGGGAAAACACAGCCGACCAAAAAACCCACCATGTGGGGAGAGGTGAACAGACTGACCAGCTCCCTAGAGCACCAGCCCAGAGATGGGGGTACCTGGAAGGACCCCTTAGGTTGCCCCCTCAGGACCCACTCCCCCACCCCTGATCCTCCAAGATGGGCTGGCCCACGCTGTAGCCAAGACAGGAGCCCTCATGAGTGCAGAGTGATTTCCCAAGACAAACCCACGCCATCCCAGGAAGGAAGATGGGGAGGCAGGGTGGGTCACCTGGAGCAGCCTCCTGCATCGACCTGGGAATGGCATCCTTCCTGAGCTTGAGCTGGAGGCCGCCTGCAGGGCCCCGACACCCAGCAGGACTGGAAGCTTCCTTTTCCCTCGCCTGCCTGCCTTCGCCACTCAGACTTCCAGCCCCAACAGACGCCCACTGCACGTCAGCTCCGCGGCTTGGGCATCATTAAACACAATGTGGCTTCCCCGGAATGGGGGCAGGCATCCGCGCCTCGCGCTTTATGGCTCTTCTAACTTTGGAAAGTTCATTTCCTCCTTGGGCACTTTTCAACCTTCTAAGCGCCCTCTCATCCTCCACATCATTTGCTCCTCACTTTCTGGCAGGTGGGGGTCGAGTGACCTTGTTTTCATGTGACAGATGAAAAGAAGTGAAGGATCTACCACTTTCCTGTGTGGGGAGGGGAGGATGAGGGGCTGGGGAGAGGACATAATTGGACTAAGGTAACAGCAGGAGGGGTGGCTCGGGGGTGACCTAGGGTTGACTCCCTGTCCTCTGCTGCTTCTGGCCTTCCTTACCCTGATGGACAGTGGGCCTGACTTGACCAGGCATCTACCAGCGATCCACCACGTTGACCACCGTGGTCTCTGCTCCTCTCAGACACTGCCCAGTTCCCTCGAGACCCTAGCTCATCTAAGTGCCAAGTTCAGGGTTGGGAGGAGGTCTCTGTGGCCCTGCCTGGCCTGGTCTGGCCTGGCCTTGGCCACCCCTCACAGTTCCAGTGCCCTTCCCCGTAGATGTGGAGCATTTATATTTGTCTAGAACTGATGTACAAGGCTGTTTGTCAGGACAAAAATCCTCCTGGCTCTCTGTAAGTGCCTGTCTGCTATCTCCTCACTCATCTTCTCTTGTCTGGGTCATTACAATCACCTCCTGATTTGTCCCCTGGCCTCTAGCATCTCAGTCTCAGGCCAGCAGTGATTGTCCTAAGGCCAGGTTCTGAGCTGCCACTTCCTTGCTTTGAAACCTTATGTGATTTTCTGTTTCTTCTACAATCAGTACATGCTTCTTAGGCTTGTCTCTTGTGACATTGTTCTCTGTCATACCCCTTAGTCAAATCTCAGTGTTCAAGGGGTCACTTTAAATCTTGGCTCCTCAGCAAGAAGACTGGGAGAGCCTGCCTGGTTTGTACCCGGTTGTCTCTCCCTTGCTTGGCTGTTTTCACCAGGAAGCAGTGACCCCTATGGCTTTAAAGCCATCATGGCTTGGCCGGTGCTTATCTCAGACATACCACTGCCTGCTGAGCATTGTGCTGCAGGGCTCAGGGCCACCTGCATTCAACCTGTGCAAAGGTGTGCTTATTATTTTGTGCACACCTGCCCATCCTCCTGGGGTCCACCTCACTGGGTATTGGCATCCCCAAGCCAGATATCCAGGCAATCCACATCTCTCCTCCTTCTTCCTTACCTACTTTATAGCCATCTCCAAAGTGGATTCTTCCTCTCCACCCTGCCCTGTCCCTGACACGCCTGTGTCTTGCCATCACTCTCCAGGTTTGTCCCTCTGGCAGGTCTGGAGAGCTGCCACCTCCCCCTGCCCCCAGCATTCCCAGTCAGGCCCCAATCTGGGCCTCTCCTTCTTTTTCCTACTTCTTTCCCTTGATTCTGTTGAAATCTGGTGCTGAGTTGCCATGGCTGCCTCAAGGCCCCTTGCCGGTCAGCCTGACATGGGAACCAGTGAAGGGTCTGTCTGGTAAACACGAGGGCACGAATACATCTACACCATCAGCCTGGACTCAGCACACAGTATGAGCACGGGGAGAGCATCTGGAGACGGGAGTGAGTCTCCAAGGACAGGCCCCTCTGGGCCCATTTGCTGTGCTAATTGTCTTACAGACTTCCAGGGCAGGTGTCCAGGGCTCGAGCTATGGTCTCTTCACACCCTCAGCAGCTGAGGTCTTCTGCAGGGTGGGGGTCAGGTGGAGGGCTAGGGAGATGAGTGTGGAGCGGCACCCACTGCCTGCTGGGCTGATGCACGATAGGGGGGGCATGCCTGCTCTGCAGGCTGACTGATGCCACAGGTACAGCTGCAGTGGACAGGAGCCAGCTGCTCCCATCACATTTTTGTGTGTGCTGTTCAAGGTCGTGCTGTGAGCTCAAGTGGTCTGGTGGACTCGGGGTTGGGAGCACCCCCTCCCACTGCCATCAGTCGGTGCCCTTAGCTAACTATCTCTTCCTGGCTGGGGAAGTAGGAGTGGGAGCTAGAGAGGGTCTTTCCTTCTGAATCAAGGCAGCTTAACTGTGAACATGCCAACCCAACTCTGAGATATAGAGACTCTGCTTAGGGAGAGAAGGTGACCTCTGCCTTCTATTGCTCTCTTGTCCCAAGGGTCACCTCTGTTGGCTCTAACCTATTCTTCTGCCTCCTGGAACTTGTGCTTACACTGCTCTTGCCCTAATGAATCTCACCACCTTGGAGTCCTGTCTGGGCTGCTCTGAGGTTGCTGCAGTCTCTCACCAGTGAGATTCAGGGTTCTGGATCACAATGGACTTCAGTTTGTCTTTCCTCAACTTACATACACAAACTTAATTTGTTAGAAGAATGTTATCAACCTTATGTCACCCCTCCAATTAAATATTACCAAAACGCACAACCACGTGTTTATAGTAGAATCTAAAAGATAATGCTTTCATATGAAATGAATATTTAGAATATTTACATGTTTTGAAGTCTTCAAAAAGCACCATGGAGCTGGGACACCCAGGTACTGGGTGCTCTGGTCGCAAGGGAGAACCACGTGTAGTGTGGTAGAAAAATCCAGGAATTGGCACCTGAGTTCCTGACACCTCTCCGTTGGTATACCCAAGACCTGAACTGTCTAAACCTTGATTTTGTCAACTGTAGAAATGGAATAAAATGTATCAGATGAGGTAACTCCTAAGATTAGTGAGAGCACATGTAATACACAGCTGTCACTCAATAAGTGTTACCCAAATCAAGTTGGAGAGCTTGAGGAAGATCAGTTAGATCAGAAATTTATAAACAACAAAGGTATCCACCAGGTGACCCAGCAATTCCACTCCTAGATATATGTCCCAAAGAATTGAAGATGGATATTCAAATAGGTGTATATGCACATTCACAGCAACACCGTACACCATACACCACAGCCCCAAAGAGGAAAAAAAAAAAACATGTTTTCATTAGCTGATAACAGATAAACAAAATGTTGTATTTGTACAATAGGAATTTCCTTCCCTAAAAAGGAGTAGGTTATAACATGAATGGACCTTGACAACATTATATTCAGTGAAAGAAGCCAGACACCAAAGGTCACATACTATATGAGATATCCAGAATAGGTAACTCTATAGAGACAGGAAGAAGTTTAGTGGTTGCCAGTGATGTGAGGAGGAGGGGATGGGAGTAATGAACTGCTTAATGAATATTGGGGTTTCCTTTTGGGGTGATGGAAAAGTCTTGGAGCTTGAAGGAGATGACTGTTGCACAGCACTAAATGCCACTGTACACTTTAAAATTGTTAATGGTTAAAAAACAAAAGAGAGAGTAAAGAAAAGAAAGCATCAGGCGAAATGAACACACTAAAGAGCCAAAGCATTACTGCCCCCTCCCCACGTGAGCTGGAATATTCCATCCCAGGATTCTCAGTGCATAGTTCCTTAGGGTGTGGCGCTCATGTCCCAATAGACATTACTTGGGCCAGCTGGCCACATTGCCACAGAGACACCAACCTTCTTCTCCCGAAGCTGATACTGGCCCACTGTCCAGATTTGGTTTCTTGGCACTTAGGTGCCTCAGCTCTGGGCTCTCTTGTTCCTTAGGCTTCCTCAGTAACCTCAGAAGTCCTCCCTTGGCAGCAGAAGCATCCCTCACTCCCAGGATGGAGCCATCATGCCCAGCCATCATGCCCTCTACTCTGCCAGGACCTTCTGAAGCCCCATCATGAGCTGGTGCTGATGGCCAGCCCCATCCTTGCAGAATGATCTGACTTGCCCTTGGTTCTGGCCTTCCTACTTTCCCTGGCCTTCCCTAGAGCGGTGCTCTGTGGGGTAGACTTCACATCGCCAAAGGCCTTCCCTGTGCCTGGAACAACAGTATAGTCTTCTCCTAGGCATCTGTTTTCCCTTTGGGCTCTTAGGAAACATTGCACTCTCTCTCCAGGTGTCCTTACCTGGCCTGTACACGTGGGGTGCTCTTCACCACATACAGAGACATTGCGAAGACACCTCAACAGGCAGAGAAGACCCAGGCGCTGTGCCTGAGGAGACAGGGAGTGACCTGCTGGAATGGGCTTCACCTTGCCAGTCATTCTCAGCTTTCTAGCTCTTTCTGTCTCACCTGGAGATACCTGGGCAGCCTCTAGGCCTTTGCCCACTTGGAGGTGGGGGGCCTGGTCTGCTCTATAATTATGTGTTGAATGAATGAACAATGAATAGATAATGGCTTGGAGAGCCTCTATCAGAATGGTTCACCCACCTGAAATCCCTGTGCCTTTGAGGAGAAACTTGGTCACTTTCCAACAGGCCTGCATCAGTGGCATGCCGCAGACATGGTGCTAGGCTGGCCCCATTGTGCACTGCCTGGGAGAGTGTGTGAACCTCGACTCAACACTTGTTGGGCACAACAAGCTCCCAAGGGTGAGGCCTGGGTCTTCCCACCTCCTTGCACCCCATATCCCAGCACTGTCAACTCAAAGGCCTTTGTATGCCCCATACTCTCCTCCTCCTCACACATACCCACCCTTGCTTTTCCAAGCTCAGCCTGTGACCCCCTGTTGATCTAACACACCTTCTCACTGTTACTTGACTACACAGGTGTGCATCTCCTCTAGCTGTGAGCTCCAGAGGGCAGGAGCACAGGTTTACCTGCCTCTGCATGCATTGTAGCATTGGCACTCAATGAGCAGCTCAGGTGCTAAGAAAGGACACTGGCTTGTGAGATATGTTGCTAGGTTAGTCTTTCCTTCCTAGCTCTCTGCCCCATCCCCCTCCCTCATTTCTCCCTCCCTCCCCTCCTTCCTTCCTTTCCTTTCTTTTCCCCTTCCTTCCTTCCTTCCTCCCTCCCTCCCTCCCTCCCTTCCTTCCTTCCTTTTTAAACCTGGAGGGAATACTACTTCAGCATCTCCACCCACTTTATAAATACTTTGACAAATGGTTTCTCTCTTGCCATGCTTACCCTAAGCAGGAGCATCTGTCATGTGGGAAGGCGACTGTTTACAGCCCTCCTGACCTTTAATGCAGAGTCAGCGGCTGGGGGTTAGGGTGGAGGAGGGGGCAGCCAGGCTGACTGCAGTTCATCAGGTTCAGAATTAAAAAAAAAAGAAAAAGAAAGAAAGAAAGAAAAGAAAAAAGGCAGAAAAAAAATCCTACACAACTCACAGAGTAATTGCCATCTCCTTGGTAACAGAGCAGCAGTCTGGGCCCATGCTCCACCATCCTCCCTGGGCTGGAAAGGCCAGGAACAGGCAGGATGTGTATGTGTGTGTGTGTGTGTGTGTGTGTGTGTGTGTGTGTGTGTGTGTGTGTGTTCCTGTGGCATTTGGAAGAGGATCTGTTTTGGAGTCAGCCCTCAGCCACCTTTCTTACTTTCTATTGGTTTCAACATTGTAGTTTATAATGTCCCAACCAAAATCCTAGGCTGGGAGAGCCAGGCATCTATGTGGTAAGCATGGTAGAGTGCTGCCAGTGAGCTCCCTCCAAGATGATTTCCAAGCCAGATGCCCTCTCAAAGCTCCCTTCGTTAAGGCTACTAAACCATCAGGTGCTAATATGGTTTGCCCTCTCTTTCTTCCTCCTTTTCTCCTCTTCCTTTTCTTTCTGCTTCTCTTCCCTTTCTTCTATTTCTTTTCCTCCTCTTTCTCCTTTTGATTCTCTTCTTCCTCTTCCTCCTTCTCCTCTTTTTCCTGGTCCTCTTCTTCCTCTCCTCTACCTCCTCCTTCCTCTTCCTGCTCTTTTTTTTTTTTTTTTTTTCTTTTGACTTCTCTCCTCTTCCTCTCTGCCTTTGTCTCTTCATTGAGTGCCCTTCTCCCTGGTTGCTCGGCAGGAGCTGCAAGCCTCTGGTCCTTGGTGTGTACTTGTGGGAGTGGAGAACTGAGGGGAAGGGCAGTCCAAGGAGGAGGGGGACTCAGAGGCCAGGGAAGGGTGGTGGGATCTCACTGGTACAGGAAGACCAGGTGAAAATGGGAAAAGGGCCTTTCCCAGATGTCCAGGAGAAGGAAAGAAGCTACCACCTTCCCCTATGCCCACTAACAACCTGGATGGTTTGCATGTGGTCCAGCAGTGGAGGCTGGGAGTAGAGCAATGGCCCTTCCTTCCCCACCTTAAGATCTGTCCCTTCATTTTCCAAGGCCAACCTGCGGTCTCTCTTCTTCCTGGAAGCTTTTTCTAGCTGTGCCATCTAGAATGTCACCTGCCACCTGCCAGTCCCTCTTCTTCAGTATGCCTGTCATTTGGAGTTAGGATGGCCTATAGAGACCACTTAGGGTCACCCCCAAGTGACCTCAGAATAGGAGTGAACCTCGTTCTATGGGCTTCTCTGTGATCAGAAGGTGTTCAGCAAATGTGTGTCTATGGATAGTCAGCAACGTGGGTTTCTTTCAGCTTGAAATCTACTTCCCAAAGACAAAGGTTTTAGAGAACCACTGGGTAGGGCACAGACCATTCTTACTTGAAGGATTTTATAATTTCCATTCTTACACTCACTCCAGGCCCTCCTTTATTTGGACCAACCTTTTTTTTTTTCCAGTTTCATCTGCTAGGCTTCTGATAAACCCCTTTTCCTGGTGTTCCTGAAACATACTCTGCTCCTTCCCACAATAATGCCTGTGCTGACACTGATTCTAGTGAGTACCCAGCCTGTACTTTCAGGATAAGTTCAAATGCTTCCTCATAATTGAGCCTCCTTGAAGTGCTCATGAACCTTCCCATCCCTTGTCTTGCTATAGCATTTACAGTCTTAATTACCCCTCCTGCATTGTCCTTGGACTGGCTCACAAGTTTGTAAGTTTGTGCCTCGTTCTTCCATTTGGGCAATATGTGTGCATACCTCCCAAGGGATGTGGAAGGGACGCCCCCCACCAGGGTTATGGCTTTGCAAACGTAAGAGATGCTTGGGCAAGTCCCTAGAAAGGTGGTGACAGATGTCTCCAATCTGAAGCATCCTCTGGTAACTCTTTGTGCATTTTCTCCAATGAGAACTCTTATGCTATCTGCCCTGGTGTCCCAGGCAAGCATCTCCTTGCCTCCTTCATCCCCTCACCTGAGGAATCCTTGACTAATCTCTCTCTCCCCTCTGTCTCCTGGGATCTGGGTATTTTAAGACAAAGCGTTTTTGTGCAGGTAGCAATGTATCCTGGCCCAGGGCATCTGCTTGGTTGGTGGGTTAGGACTACTTCACAGTATGGCACATCACTGGCAAACATTTATTAAGCACTTACTGTATGCATAGCACCATGCTGAATGCTAATGAGATGGGAGAGGAAATTTCTTCCCTGACTTGGTATCTGACTTCAGGGAGCGCACAGTCCTCTGGGGAGCAGTGAAGCAGACTTACAAATAGACAGATCATACAAGGAATCAAAGGGAAGTGAAACCACCTTGGCGACTCATGATAAAACTGACCCATTGAACTCCTGGTCCCAACCCCAAGGAGCCCCCAGAGGTAAACAAACAGCTTAAGGAAAGCAAAGGGAATTAGAAATTTTAAAATGCTTATGGTAGTAATAAAATCTGGGGTATAAAATGGGTTAGGAAATTTATTTTTTCAATATATGGTCCCCCCCCCCCTCCCCGAAAATTCACATATCTATTCCATTTCAGGTCGGGGCTCTTTTAAACAGTTTTATTAAAAAAATCATTTACTGTGGGCTTCTCAGTTCAACTTTAACTGGACCGGGTGGAAATTAAAAAAGGATATTTTAAAAATAAATTATATAAATTACAGCCCTAATCATAAAGGAACTTTTAAAAATGTATCCAAGCATTAAAAGAAAATCCTTTCTTTGAAAAAATGCTCCATTTCCCTGTTCCATTGCAGGAGCGTAATTTAGATACTTTTAACAAATCCTCATCCTTTGGAAGACGTGGGCTCTCCAGGCCCATTTGCCTGTGTCTTTTTCTGCATGCTATTATTATTTGATAACTTTGGGCTTAAATCTGCATGAGAGCCAATTATCTCCCTTTGTCATCAGGCAGGCTTGCTGTTCGGCTGTGGTTTTTATAGTAGAGGGAAAGGCTTCCAGAACAGGGAGGAGGGGGATTTGCAGGTTTGGATCGTACTGCATCCTGCTCCTCCGCCCCCCCCCCCCATGGCTTTCCTTATTCCTTTTTTTTCTGTTGTTGTTTAGACCTTTTGCTTTTCATCATTCCTTCATGCAACAAGTTTTCCTTTCACATTTGCCCCTCATACTTCCCCAGGCCTTTCCTCACAGGGCCATCCTCTGGTAAAATCTTCCTGGGGGATCCCATCCCATCAAAGTCTTTCTCCCTTGTCCCGCTCTTTTGTAGACTTAGCTTCTTGAACATAAGCAGTAGGAATTGGGAGTTCTTGGTCCACCCTCTACTAGAAACTAGAGCCAGCACACATTCCATCATCTTCTATCTGGTGGAACTTCTCACTCCTAGCATTCACAGTCTTCTGGGGAGATGGAGAAAGATGGTGTGGATTTGGTGGCTTGGCAATAAGGCGAGGATGTTGAAAGGCCTGGTGCCACCCTTCAACTGGGTTGTGGGGGACACTGGGCTATGTATGGACCTGGGCTTCTGGTCCTTTGGTTTCTCCATCAAAAAAAGCAAAGTGCTGGGTGCGGTGGTGAAGGCCTGTACTTCCAGGGGCTGAGGCAAAAGGATCACGAGTTCAAAGCCAGCCTCAGAAACTTACCAAGGCCCTAAGCAACTTAGCAAGATCTTGTCTCTAAATAAAATATAAAAAAGGGCTGGGTTTGTGGCTCAGTGGTTAAGCACCCCTGGGTTCAATCCCTGGTATAAACAAACAAACAAACAAACAAACAAATAAATAAAAGAGGCAATAGATGAAAAGGCAAGATGGAGCTTGGCAGGAGGCTGGGAATGTCAGTCAGACCCTAAGAGACTGGACTGGGTAGAGAGCAAAGGCAGATGCCCAGGCAGGACATGAGAAAGCAGCGTCTTGGGCTGGGGACGTGGAGGCACCTGATGTGCTTTGGCTTTGGTGGAGTGAGTGAGTGAATGGATGAATGGTGAGGGGAGGAGGGAATTGAATGAAGTAGTTAGAGGTGGATTGGGAGGGATCAGGGTTTTAGACCTTTCCTCTTCCAGATTGCAAACTACCTTTTTTGGCAAAAATGCTTATTAACTATGCGTGGACCTCAACAACCCATCCCAGCCTTGTGGTAGGCCTGGCCTCCCTCTCAGGCTTCCTTCATGGCTCCAAGCAGGCTTGTGCACGTTTTTTCTTTTTTCCCCCCACCCACCAGGACCACCCTTCTCACTGCTTTTAGGAATGACTTCCTCTTGGAATTCCTTCCTGACCCCCAAGTCCAAGTGAGGTGTCCTGCTGGCTCCAATCTGTACCAATTTCTTTCCCTAAGCTTTTGCTAGCTGACCCCCAGCTGGGGAAGGGAGCTTGGGAAAGACAGACCCCTCCCCCCTGGCCACAGTCTGACCCTTTTCTCCATTTGGTTGTTTCACACAAAATATAAATGATGCTTAATAGTGGCTAGAATTAACTACCTGTGGCCCAGGCAGCGTGGTCAGCACTTTATACAAGTTACGGCATTATTCCTCAAGCGGGGACTTGGCTTGGATGGATGACTCACTCAAGGCTAAATGCCATGTGTGTGGCAGGAAGCCGATTTAGAATCCAGGCAGCTCTGGCTCCCCAGTCTTAACTTTTTTCCATGACATTGACTGGCCATGAGGCCCTGGGTTCAGAGAGGGTGGTTCACCCCACCACTGCTGTGAGGCAGCAGGGGTCAGTCCTCAGCTGTGAAGCTCTCACTGCTGGGGCCCGTCTCTGAAAGTAGTTTGCTCCCATTTCACCTCTTGACCAAACTCCCCTTCTCCAGAGGCTGCAGTAGACAGCATGGCCCATATTCTGTCTCTCTGCCAAACTGGGAAGTCCTAAGAGACTTCGGGGACTGTGCCTTCCACTCTTGGTATCACACATCGGTACACCACATGCCCACCCCCATCCAAACACAGGGGCTGATGAGGACAGCTGGCTCTGTAGGCCTCAGCTTCCTCTTAGCCCTGGTGAGCCAGGAATGCAGTGGGGTCCATCAGCCCCTCTCCTTGCCCTTATAGAAAGGCTGGTGCTGGGCTACCAGAGTGTCCAGCTCCCCTCCCCACTCAGAGAGTGCCCAGAGCCCTGGCAGCTCTGAGCAAAGGGCTAGCGGTTTGCATTCGGGACTGGGGTACCTTTCTGCTAGAGGGCATTTATGTTAGTTTTCAAGTGAGGGCTTCTTGAAGGTAATGGGAAATGACATGTGTTTTTGCAGGTAGGTATTTGGTATGAAGTGATGTTGTTCCCAGAGTGGCTGCCAGGCAGGGGCAGGGCAAAGACCAGGAGCAGCCTGGATGGATTGAATTCCAGCCACCTTTCCTATCACCAACCCATTGCACGGGTGGGTTCTTCCATGCTCATAGGTTTTAGTATCACAAGTCTGGGAACTACCTCAGTTCTGGGCAAAACAAGGCAGTTGGCACCCCCTTGTCTAACACAGTTCTGTAACTATCTCCAGTGCAGGGCCCTTCAGCATGGCTGTGGGCACCCCTATTTCCACCTTCTTGTCTCCCTCACTGTGGAGCCTAGGAAAGGGCTCATGGTGGGTATCAACCATCACCATGGGCAACTGAGACAGCTCTGGCCTGGGCTGAAGTGTATCCAGGTGACACCTTACTCTGTGGGACCTTCTGGGACTAAGCAAGGCACCTTTCTTCCTAGGAGTCCATCATGCTTACATTGAGTTTTGTGTGGCAGATCGCCTGAGTTCTCCTATAGGGTATGTGTGGATGGGTGTGTGTGAGGCCATTGCAGGAGCTGGGATAGGGGCTGTCACTGGTGGTGAGTCTGTCATGGTGCTAAAGATGACACTTGGTCTGGCCCCTACACACTTTCCCCAGGCCTCAAAGCACTGTCACCATTACTGGCTGCTGGGGAATGGGAGATCCTGCTGGCCAGCACCAGGCCCTTCTTGCCCCTCACCTGGCTGCCCAGCCCCTGATTCAGTGCTCGCTACTCTCAGGAACCCTGTGACTCCTAGGAAAGGCCCTGTGGGTGGCTGCTCCCTGGTTTCAGAGTGCTGGACAAAAGGCAAGAGGGTGGGCAGGCAGGCAGGCACAATATTACCCCTAAGATAAATGAAGACGAGCTCCAGCCCTTATTGGATTATAGTTTTTATTGAACTTTATAAATTCCAATTAGCAGACCCCTGGGCAATAAGCGACACTCAGCCCGTGGCGCACTTTATAGTGTGGTGATGACCCTGTTTATCCTCCCCTGAACAAGAAGCATTAATGGAGGAAATGAAGGAAAGGGGACTTGAGAATACATAACAACAGATATTAGTGAACTGGCGATAGACAGGGTCACGGGGAGGAAAGAATCTCTGGGTGGGCTCCAGAGAGTGAAGGATCAGAGATTCCAAGAACCCGCGAGACTCAGAACCACAGGGAGCTTGTGCACTCCTGGCTTCGCTCTCAGGGCATGAAGCAGGGGCCAGAAAGCACCCCACCTCCCGCCACTGCTCAGCCCTAGGCATTCTTGTTCCTGCAGGGTTTTGATTTCCCAAGTGAGAAGTCCTGTTTGTACACTTCCTCCACCTTGTAGCCCAGGCCTCTGGAGGCCCTGGACTCTACAGCTCAGCACTGCAGAGTAGCGCAGTGGTTCGTTAATGCTTTTGAGGGGTTCTTTGACCTTTGAAAAGTTGATGAACACTGGAAAAATGTACTCCCCAACGTAGATGCAAGCACATATGCAAACACAAGCAATTTTGCCTGAAGATTCAAGGGCCATTGGATCCTTGAAAAAGGGGCCTGGATCCCTCTTTCTCTAAGGCACCAAAAGCATCAGGTAAGAATCCTTATGTTTGGATTGAACCCAGGCCTGTCACTTCCACCTGAAGGTTCTGAAAGCTTGTAGATGAAGGGCAGTCCCCTGGGGCATGCCAACAGCTGGCAATGTCCCTTCAGCCCCACCTGCTTCTTTTACTCTTCTCCTGGACACAGTGTCTGTGTTACCAGCCTTAAACTTTTAAAGAGCTATGACCTAGGATGGTGACCTGGGATCAGCTGCCTCCCCAAGAGGTGTGGGGGTGGGCTGGGAGTTTTCTGGGCTCACAGGGTGGGTGATAGCCCTGCTCTCCTGCACTGAAACCCTCCTGGGAGAGAGAAGCATGCTCAAGGATGGTGTGCCCTCTTCATTTTGTCTGGCTTTGTTTGTACCCTCCTCCCTTTGCTGTGGGTCATCTTTCTTGGAGGCTTTGGTAGAAGATTAAAAAAGAAAAAAAAATTCCTCCTATCAGCATTTTGCCATTGTATGGAAGCAGTAACACAGAGGTACCCGAGAAGGCTTTTGTAGTTTGAACAGGATGAAAAATGCTTCAGGTGTTCCTCAGTCTGCAGCAGTATGTAAATAAGATGCTGAGATCTGTGGGCAGCTGAGGTCAAGTCTGCCTGGCTGGGCCAGTCAGGAGTCACTGAGGAGCCTCCAGTTAGCAGCACTGCCTCAGTGGCCCTGGCCTTGCTTTGCCTGTGACCTTAGTAGCTCGCCCAGCCTTGTCTTGCAGCAGATATGCAGTGTGGGTGTGTACAAACTCTCCGGGCTACAACTACCCACCCACAGCTTTCCTGACTCCTGTCCTCTAGAGGGAGAGTCAGCCTGGGGACCTGAGCAGGGAAAGGGGCCTGAGACAGGCAGGCAGTTCCCTGAGCTGGCAGACTGTTGGCAGATAAGGTGTTTCTTGTTAAGACCTAGGAGAAATGGAGGGAGAAGGTCTCTGTGGTCACTCAGGCAGCAGGACATCACTATTAGCCTTTGAAAAAGATTCCAGTTTTCTGCATACTTGAGGTCCCCAAGGAGGGAGTGAGGCTTGTACATTAGAGAGACCATTCCTCATATTGCCAGCCTCTATTCTCTCACACTAAGTTCTGGACACCTAAATTGGCTGAGCCAGACTCCAGAGGAATAGGCACCAGTTTACCCTGGCCCCAGCTCCCCTGTTCACATCCCAGGCCCTTGGGTATGGCCCAGAACTGCAGGGACCACACCAGAGTGCTATGCGCTTCCAACACTTCACAGAGCACATCCACAGTGAGCTGTGGGTTAAGCCGGGAGTGTCTTTTCATTCCCATTTTATGGGTGTAGCAAGGAAGGCCCAGAGAGGGGTTATCTTGGTCAGACTTTGTCATAGTTGAACCATTAAGAGCAGGTTTTGGAGCTGGGCTCTCTGGTCCAGGAGTCCCCTGGGTTATCTGTTGAACCGCTGGTAGAGGGTCACAGATTCTTAAGTGACTGGAAAAGAAAGTTGTCTTTTCCTTTCTGCATAATTGAAACAAGCTGGGTGTGGGCAGGTTGTTGGGTAGAGGGATAATAGGACCTTGAAACAAAGCTAGGAGCCTGCAATCCATCAGTGCCCTCTGTTCAGCTTTGTCCAGCCTGGATGGCTCCTTGCAACTAAAAAAACCCATTTCAAAAAACAACAACAACAAAAAACCCCCCAAAAACCTAGTCCTGAGTCTGGTCTGGCAGAGGCTTCAGCCCAGGTCCTAAGACTTTCTGGAGATAATCCCTTTCCACCCAGAGGGAATGGTCTTATGGTGTTGTGCATTCTTGTCGTCACTCTGTTGTCATAGTCCTGCCATGTCCATAAAGATGTTCAATGCACGATTTCAGTGAGTAGAGACTGAATGCCAGAGCCGCACACGGAGACCCTCTGCACTGCCAAAGTCCTCCGGTCCCCTCAGCAGGGGGAGGAGTCCCTGGGATCCTGTGAAACAGATGAACAGAAAGCCTCTGTGGGGAGAGAGGAGGAGTGTATCGGGGAGGCATGGAGCCCCCCCATTGCCACTAACCACTTGAATGACTGTGGCCCTGTCACTCCATTCTCTGGTCCCCCTTGCCTTCACAGCAAAGAGAAAGAGTTCGTGTGGCTGATCTCCAAGGTACATGCCAAGTCTAAAACGTACAGATTCCCTTCACTGGTGTTTCAGGCACGAACACAAATTAGCACGTATGGAGAGCTGTTGCAAGTCATAATGCACCCCCAACCCCCGCCCATGCACCCACACTCTTTTCTCTCCTCGTGCCCCCTGTAATAGATCATACAGGATAGATTACATTAATTTTCTATAAACTATATCAACTTGAGTGACATGTCCTTAAGGGTTGGCTGATTGATATCTACAATGCGGTCTTATAATCTAAAATCATATTAATATTAATATTAAAGATTTTCTGTCCTTTACGCGCACCATTAAATCTGGAGTATAAGGTGAAATTGACAACATACATTTTGACAGCTTATCTATAATAAATATGCAAATCTTGATGCCCACATGTCATCACAGATGCACTGCGGCTCTCTGAAGATCACAGCGTGCCTGTCTCCCGTGTGACATTTTCAGCGAAGGATCAGAGCAGCCGTCTGGGCGGTAGGAGCAGTGCTGGGTGAACCTTTGCCGGCGGTGACCCTGGCCTCTCCCGTCTGCCTGTGAAAGCCTGTCCTTCATCCTGCCAAGCAGGCAGGAGGGCTTGAGGAGTGACAGCAATAGAGAACAGGGGACAGCATTGCATGCACCCTCTGGGGTAGGGACAGGGAAATCCAGCTTCCCTCTTCATTTCTCTTAAGTCTCAAAGAAACTTTTGTTGTCTCCTCCATCCCTCCTGGTTACGGCACTACCATCACTCAGCACCCAGTGAGTTTAAGAGTTAGGAGCTCCTGCTCATAACCTCCAGTAGCCTGTTCTGCATCTGTAAGTAGAGAAGAGAAATGGTGCTTCCTTCCTGCTGGACAGTCCAGGACTGAGTGAGATAATGGGAACCAGGTGCCCAGGACACACAGTAATGCCTCAGGAAAGGGCAGCTCTTCAATTATTTTCTAAATGAGTCCCTCTGCCTCCTGACCCATGCAACATGCAATGCTTCTTCTTGTCCCTACATTCCCCACCCCCACCCCACCATCCAAAAAAATCTACAGCTGGCACAGTGACCACTGCAGAGTCTTCTCTCTTCTGACCTGTGAGCTACAGATGACAAGGACCATACATCTCCCTCTGGCCCCAGCCTCAACCTAGGACCCATTTGGAGTTCAGAGAGAAGATGAACTGAGATTGGGACTAGGAATTGAGCTTAAGGGGAACTTTTAGTCATCTCTCTGTGTGAGATCCTGCCAGGTCTGACTGATAAGGTGTGTGTGTGCATGCACATGCATGTGTGTGTGTGTGTGTGTGT
This sequence comes from Tamias sibiricus, assembly GCA_025594165.1. NCBI lineage: Eukaryota > Metazoa > Chordata > Mammalia > Rodentia > Sciuridae > Tamias > Tamias sibiricus. The sequence continues at coordinate 45,822,410 of CM046671.1, read as the reverse complement.
GTGTGTGTGTGTGTGTGTGTTGGGGCAAACTGAGTCTGTGAAATGTCTCTTTCATCTCACATTCACAGGGAGATAGAGAGAAGAGGTAAGGGAGGGTGTAGATAACTCATCTACAATAGGGTTGTTGGTCTGAGATGAGTTCCAGGCCATCTTGGTGGTACCCCCTCATAACTGCTAACAGGGCAGCAGGGCCACTAGAGGCCCTGGCTCTGCACCTCTGATTACTGGCTTTTTCCTGTCCACGTTGAGCTCATCCTGTGGGGCAACATCCAGTCTCCCAAGTGTCCCCATCACTTTGCTCTGGCTCAGGTTTCTGGCATCGTATTCTCCCCTCCCTGCCTACCTGCCTCCACAAAACCACCTTATATCCGTCCAGACACATGCGTGCTCCTGTCTCTGAATGCTTCAGAATTTCCAGAGTGCAGAACCACAGGAGGATGCCATCACACTTTCTCTCCTTATTCTGTAATTGTTTAGCAGAGGACAGGTTTGCTGTCCACAACTAGACTGAGAGGTTGGGAGTAAATACTGCCCCGCCTCCTCTTTCTGTTTCCCCAAGGACTCACCATGTGGCTGGGAAGTGTTCAGATGGACTTGGTTTGCAGTGTTCAGGAGTCTATATCCAACGAAGAAAAGATGGGGGACCACACATTTTGGAAGATGTCTTAAGAGGTTGTCACTGGGCATTTCTCTCAAGGTGAGAGTTGACATGAATCCAGTCTCGTGTTCCTCCAGGTCTTTTTTGGGACCAGGAACAGGGCTTAGAGTGATCCCAGATGTTCTTTTGGGACACCAGGAAATCTATTCACAATTCCCAATCTCCTCTACATGGGTGTCCAGGGTGCTACAGGAAGAAGCACCACTCCTTAAAATTGGATGATTGCCGTATGTTCCCAGTCCTGGGCTGTCCCCAGCTGTGGGATCCGAGTCTTACACTAGAAGTCCTGATCAATGGTAAGAAGTTCAGATACTCAGGCTTGCCAGTGGGGTACCAGTGCTGGGCAAGCAGGCCATAGGTGCCTGCCCACGCTTGGTGCTGGGAACTTCAGGCCCATCATAGGACTGCTCATCAATCATCTGAGCACTACAGCTCAGGCTGTGAGCAGAGTGCGTCCTGGGAGGGGTCCCGATCTGTGGACTACCAAAAGGAGCCCCACTGACAGAGCTTCATTGGCTTCTAAGTCCTTGGTCTCACACATTCTCAAGTTATCAGCCCAGTGTGAAACTTGAGTCTCTGCACTGTCTTTAAAAAATAACCACAGATTAATCCATCTATAATTAGTCAACAGAGCTGAAGACGGAAGGAGTGGTGGAGGGGAAAGGGCATGTGGCTTCTGACAATTTGTGCCAGCTTACTGAGCATTCCTGATATCTGCCCTAGGTATGTCAATGCCATTCGTTCGTTCAGCTTCTGTCTCTCAACAGATTGTTCCCCTGAGGAACAAGTTTCCCTGGCTGCCTGGGTGCTGTCAGACACAACCTGGGGAAAGACACCTTGCCCCGCTCCAGTGGGGTCTGTCTTCTGGGGCTCTTAGGAGGTTAAATGAGATAATGTTTGATTATCACCTGGCACAGTTCCCAGCACCAGGCCATACCTCCCTAAATGTTAGTTTCTTTCCCTGACTTGAATGAGTCACATCCTGTTGCAGGGAAAGACCGGTTAAAACTGGACCAGATAATAACTTGGGGGAGAGATGGTAAGGGTGCCCGAGGTAGTAGTGTTTGTGTGTGTGTGTGTGTGTGTGTGTGTGTGTGTGAGAGAGAGAGAGAGAGAGAGAGAGAGAGAGAGACAAGGTGGGTGAGAAGTAAAATGGCTGATTACAGAGAGCTTCAAATGCCAACCCCAGGAATAAGAATTCCAGGGTCTTTAAAAACCTCTTTCTCTTCCCCGCCCCCCATCATCTCTTCCTTCCCGCCCCTTTGCCTCCTCCTCATTTCCCCTGCTCTTTCCCACAATTAACCCCAGGCTGTCGCGATGCTCCCGCTCTGAATGTCTCTTGTCCCCCCTCCCCATCGCCCCTCCTTTATTTTATTTTTTTATTTGTGTTGACTTGACTTGACTTGACGCGCCCTGATCCCTGACTCAGCTCCCACTTCTTGTTAAACCAAAGGTAAATTCTGGGCCGGCGGGGCAGCCCCGAGCAGGAGGATCTACACCGCGGAGCAGCCGCGGGAAATATTGATATTAGCCGACCTCTGGCGCCGGCCGCCCGCGGTGAAAATAGGACGCGGGGCCAATCAATTACCGAGCCATTAAGGGCGGGGAGGCGGGGAGAGAATGGGAAAAAGACTGGGCTCCCCCGCTGGGCGTCACCCAGAGCCACCGCCGTCGCCAACCCGGGTGCCGCGCTAGGTCCCACGCTCGGCTCCCCGCGAGCTCGGGCCGTGACTCCCGGCGGCTGTGGCAGTGACCTGGCCGGCGTGCCAGGGAGACCCGGAGGCCGGGCGGGAGCCCTGAGCCGCGCTGCCCCGGGCGGGGCGGGGGCGCTGGGGCTCGGGGCGGCCGCGCATCCCGCGGCGGCTTCCCGCTCTGCTCTTTGTCTGCGCCCCCTTCCTCTCCCTGGAGCTTCTCGCCCTCCAGCCCTCCCTTTTCCCTCTCTCCTGCAGCCCTCCTCCTTTTTTCTCTTTGTTAACCACCTCTCCCTCTCCTAGGTGCCTCTGGCTCGTCTGGCCACTCTTCTGTTATCTGGTTCCTGCCTCTCCCTTCCTCCAGAACTGGCCACAGGGTGGCTCCTGATTCCCTTCCTGAGCGCTGAGGACCGATGGGACAGCGACTGGCCTGTGCGGACAGACGAGGGCGCGCCCCTCCCTTCACATGTGCAGCGCTTTATCGTCTGTCTCCACCAATAGGCCCCCATCACAGGCCCTTTACGTGGGGTTAATGACTTCTGGGTCTTTTCCATTTTTAAATCATTGTCTTCTAACTCCAGACACCAACCCTGGTAGAAGTGGGACCCCATGTCCAGATTGAGAACCAGCTATGCTCATGGCAAACAGAGCCCTGGTGGGTGGGTTTCTGGGGTGAACCAACGGGAGGGGGAGGACCCGCTTGATTGCATGGACATAGGTTCTGTGTCTGTGACTACCTTTGTGCAGAGGGGCAGAGGGGTGAGAATTTTAACGTTTCTCCTCTTCTTAGGGAGACCCTTCTGATTTCTTGTGCTGACCATTCTTGGGAAAATGAAGGGAAAATGAAGGAAGGATGATGATGTTAGGCTCGTTTGGTGACTGCCTGACATTTCCTAAAACTTCCATAGGTCCTTGGACAAGCAAATGGGATTTGTGGACATTCAAATTGATCAGACATGGAATTCAGGGAAGAAATGATACTCGTTCATTTTAAGTAGAGACCCTGCATTTTACAAAAATTAAAAAAAATAATAAAAATAGCATCTAAAAAAAATCCCTTGTTCACAGTCTCTTAAAGCATGGGTTCATGACGTGAACTTAGCCAGGATGGGCTGGCGGGCATCACTGGGAACCTATTAGAAATGCAAAGTCATGGGCCCTGCTTAGCTACTCAGAACTCTGGGGTGGGTCTCAGCCATCTGCATGTAACAAGAACTCCAGGGGATTTTGAGGCACACTGAAGTTTCAGCACCACTGACCTCAATTACCCCTGCAGCTCTGGGAGGTAGGTGGGGTGGAAATTATTGTATCTTCTTTTTACCTCTGGAGGAGCAAGCAGCAAAGACACATCACATGGCCAGATGGTAGCAGGGCCAAGGCTACCACTATTTCCTAAGTCTCAGAATACAGCAACCTTTAAGGGCCATAGAGGGTACATTTTGTTTCAACTCACAAGTAACCCTTAAACGAGAGCTAATTTGCATTAGCCTGGCTGTGAGGTTACCCATGATCTGCAGGGGCTGGAAATGTTCTGGGTTTTGAGTTTCCTCTAGCAGGTACTCAGGCCTTGGGAGGTGGCTGCCTGGTGTAGCCACCGGCATGAAAGTAGGACTATTGTCTAAGAATGGTATTTTTATGGAGTATAGAAGGCGACCTGTTTGCAGAGCAGCACCTTTCACACCAACAACCAGCTTCAGGCTGGCATCAGGTACTCTCAAGTGCAGACTCAGGGGGGCCCCTACCTGACAAAGAGATTCCAAAGCCCAAGGAGGAGGAGGTTCCAGGGCTTTGGGAACCTCTTTGCAGAAGCTCAGGTGTCCACTGGCCGTAGTTTGAACCCCAGCTTTGCTCCTCAGGGGCTGTGGGGTATGGACAAGTCACATAATCTAATATCAAAGAGCCTGGATTTGTAGGATGAGGTCACCACAGGGATTCTCTGGGAACACTGGGACAAACCTCTCCACGTATCTGGGACTCAGTATCCTTATTTGTAAAATGAGAGGTTAGGCCAGGACTCTCTCCAACAGCAACAAACTGGCTACTACTACTACTAATTTATATAAACGCTGAACAGTATAACATCAGTGCAGCAGAAAGCCCAACCCATTGCAGTGGTTTTCCTACTGCCTCACCCTTCTTGCAGGAAGATGGACCGAATCACTCACAGATGAACACAAATATTAAGAAGAAAATAGTGAGTCCCATGCTTTGACCCAATCTGACAAACAGCCAAAGATACCACTGTAGTCCTCTATGTTAGCTTGGCCACCATCAATCCCACCTGAGTTGCTCTGGTCTCTAGTTTGAATCCAACACTAAAGAAGGGTCACCAGCCCAGACTGACCCAAGTGTGTGGGGAGCCCAAGCCTTATAAAGTCATTCTCCAGATAAGCTGAACCTCCAAATCTCTTTTACCCTCCATTACCCAGAAAACGAAATTAATTAGAACCCACCATTTTCTGAGAAGTTGGGTTAATCAAGGTTTATGTGTTTTTCCCCCAGAACAGTAAACTGAAGTAATGTTTCCACAAAGAATGTGGTACTTAGGGAAGCTGCTGGAATGGGAACTGATCCTCACTGAACCGGAACATCAAACCATGCTCTGAGACAAACCTGATGTTTCACTTGGTTTCAGTCCGTGGTGAGAAACAAGCAGACTGTGGGGTGGTGGGGGAGACAGAATTTGGATTGGTTTTCCAGATTCTGGGCTGAGGGTGGGCAACACATTTCCTGTTGTCCTTTCCAACTAGCCACCTCTGTGAGTTTTCTTACTCCTTCCATGCAGGTACCTCCTTCAAGGTGGCCCCTGGCCCCTGGACCTTTGAGCACTCTTCTCTGACTTTCTATAAAGTCTAAACTGCACCATTTTGTATTTGATTCCAGACTGTCCCAAGCTGCTCCTTAAATCTCTGGTATGTCCTAGATTCCCAGCCAGACTTTTAGTTCCTTTAGGCTAGGAGAACTCAAGGGTCCCAGCAGACACTTAGTAGATACTCAAGTGACAGACAGGTGGAACTACAAAGGTTCTCAGAGATTAGTTAGTCTAAACCTCAGTTGGCAGGTGAGGAAATTGAGGCCAGGGAGCAAACTGGCTTTTTTGAGGCTGCATAGATAGCTAGTATCAGGAAGGATTGGAAACCTAAGTGTTGGCAAATAATATTTTCTGATAATATACAATGCTAGTAAGGAATTTGGGAAAATAGGAATTCCCTAAAGGAAATTTAATGGGAACTTAAATTGCTATAAACTCTATGGAGACAAATATCACTCAAAATGTAGAATGCTTAAATCTAGTAAAAGAAATTCTTCACTTATAAGAATTTATTCTGCAGGTGGAATTGGACATGTATGCAATGGATGTGCACAAGGATTTTTTTTTTTTTGTGTGTGTGTGTGGTTTGGAATAAAATAATGCACAAGACTAGGAATAACTAATATATCTATCAGTGGAGTGGGGACCCCGCTGCAAAAGTTGTGACAACCTGGACAGTGGAGTACTGTGCAGAACCAAGTGGGATGAAGTAGATTCATTTGTATGCTGACTTGGAAAGATCCGAGAGACATTGCAAAGCCGAAATCAAGGTGCACAGCAGCACAGAGAACATATTCCAATTTCCACAACAGAAAGTATATGTGGGTGTGTTTGCGTGTGCCTGTCTATACTTGACATATTTCTGGAAGAATGCACAGGAAGCCGCACCTTCTGGAGAGTGGGATGGGGGTCTCAAGTGGGAGTGAAAATCACACTTCATTGTGTACCCCTTTGCACTTTTTACAGTGTGCATGTGTTATTTTTATAATAATAATAATTTCAAAACCTCAACACTGCAGTCTCCTAGTTCAGCAGCATTTTTCTCCACTGTACCAGGCTGCCTCTTTTGCTGTTACTCCTCTGTAAACTGGTAACTTGGATTCTAATGGTCATAATTTCAGGCAGATAATAACAACCAAGCCATCTGCTCTTAGCTTATCCTTTTATTTTTTAACCTCCAAATTACTGCTTTCCTCAGGCACTGGGGCACTTGCGTGGGACAACCCAGATGGAGGTGGTATAGTTTAGGGTTCAGAATCAAGTTCTTGAGTTGGATATTTCCTGGGTGAGTCCCTCAAATGCTCTGTGACTTAGTGTCCTCTTCTGTAAAATGGGGATAGAGTAGTTCCAGCTTCCTTGCATTTAGTCCTAGGGATAATAGATGAGATAGTGCGTGTATTTGGTCCTCGGAAGTGCTTGGATGGGTGATCCTGATCTCTTTCTCTGATTTCTAGAGGCATGTCTGGTAAGAAGGACATAGGGGTGCCCTTTAGTCCAGTGCTCTGTCCCTGATGGCCCACGACCCTGAAGACATTATTTCTGACCCTAGGGAGCTCAGATTTGGCTGGATGCAGCACACCAAGCCCACTGCATGAGAACAGATAAATAAAGACACAACCAAACAAAGATTCTGATCTTGTCATTGCAGAGCGGGATCTGGAGGGGATGAGACACGAATCCTCAATCTCAAGAGGCTGCCATGGGTGGTCCTGAGTTTGTGCTGTGTCTACTCACAGCATGGAGAACACCCACCACACAGAGCCACATGCTTTGGTCTACATCAGCATTGACACACCGCTTAACTGTTGTATTGTCCCCAAAGACCTTACTCCCCAAGCCATCCTGAGAGGAGAGTTGGCTAGACCCTCTACCAGCCCCATCCAGACTCCCATACTTCCAGTGAAAGTATAATCCTAATTGTTTATTCACAATAAGACTAACACATTCTCAGGCATTTCCTACAGATGATCTCATATGGCTTTTACCACAACCCTCTAAGGGTCTTATCATGATCGTACCCATTTTATAGAGGGAGAAGACAGGCAGAGAGAGGTTATGGGCTCTGGTGGGTCATCTAGCTCCTCAGTCCCCTGCTGAGTGCCACACCAGCAGCCAGAAATATGCTTCCCATATTGTATAAAGTTGGTCATCAGCGGGTGCCCTCCTCGAATTGTGGGAGCTCCTAGACAAGAGCTGGCATCTCTGTGACCCAAGAGGAAATGAAAACGTACAAGTCCCTGCCGACTTTCAAAATGCCATAAGATGGGAGTGGGTTCAGAGCACCCTCACAGTTCCCCACCTGCCCAAGCCTGGCCTCCCACTCAGCCTCCATGTGCTGAGAAGCTGAGATTGGAGAGCTCCACCCAGCAGACACCAGGGATCCACTCCCTTCTCTGCTCCTTTCCTTTGCTCCCTTCTTCCTTCTGTTCCCGAAATGGTCACCTTCCCAGGAGATAATGCTCGTGGGGCTCTGTCCTGACAAGCCCTTTCTGCCCTATCTCTGATCTTCTCTGTGTTTAGGATTAATAGACTTTTTCTATGTTTGGGATCAATAAATACAGAGGGAAAAAGAAAAGGGAAGAAAAAAGAAGGAAAAAAATCAGCAGGATTAAAAAAAATGAAAAAAAAGGACTGAAAGAAGCTGGCCAAGGCATAGCACCCTGATGTCACCAGTGCCATCTTTAAGCTGGGGGTGTCATGGGTGAGGGCAGGTTTGGGGCTGAGACAGTGTCTCCTCTGCTGAGGCAGGACCTCAGCAGGGTGGAGTGAGGACACAGGCTTCTGAGAGGGCCCCAAGGACCCTCAGCCTGAGGCCAGATGCTAACCTGAATCTTTGCCCAGGATGGCTCTCTGAGTCCTGGGCTGCCTGACCTCATTTACCTGGAGTTTCTTGTGTCCCAGGTCCTCCAGGAGTCTGGCCATCAAACAACCTCCTTCCGGGGCCCAGGTGTCCGGAGAGTGTGGATTGTAGCTGATCTTGCCAACCTAGAGTCCCCAGTCCCCAGACATCTCTCAGTACGTCACAAAGCCTACTGAAATCGCACATGTCCCCTTGATGAGGCTGCACAGGGAAAACAAAAATAGCGCCTGGCTGCTTTTAGCAAGAATTATATCCACTCCGTGTGGCTGACACTGGTTGCCGCATGCCGATCTGCAGCTCTGATTAGCCTTTGATTAATAAAAAATGGGAAAGGGAATCAATTATTTATTTAATAAGAGCAGTTTGTTTTAAAGTGAAACCTTTAAAGCAGTGGAGGGCTTGGGGTGGGGTAGGAGAGGAGGGAAAGAACAGAGTGCCTAGGAGGTGAGAAGTTTGGGAGTGGAGGCTTCTGTTGTGGAACTGGTGTTCCCTGTGTCAAAGATAGAGTGACTGTTCCACTGTGGCTCTTAGGATGTAGGATGCGGCCACAAGTGGAAGAGGCTGGACCTGCATCCTGAGATCTGGACACAGATGAGGTCCTTAAGGGCAGGGCACTGGTCACGATGGAGTGGTGAGTGACTGAGGCTCTCCCCTAACTCTTTTACAGGTTAAGTCCACCCCAGGAAATTTCAAGCAAAAGTCTGAGCATGAGACCCCCGCCCATTGCCTATAGCCCACAATCCTTGACCTGCTGTCCAGGCCCTTGAAGCATGGGCTGGCTTGCTTTCTGCTGTGTGCACCGCGGGGACCACTGCTGTGGGCACCCTTCCCCAGCACCTCTCTACCATTACTCAAACTGCTTTCTCCTTCCAGAGGGCACTTCTGCTGATCTTTGCATTTCACAATCATATCCATTCATCAAGGCCGAGATCGAAGGACACCCCGGGCAGCGGCTCCCCAAGTCATCCCCTCAGGAGACAGCCTTTCTTCTTCTGAGCATCCCCAGCACTTTGAATGTGTGTTCCTGTGGCCGTGTGGGAAAATACGGCTTTGTACTTTATTTCTTTGTAGGTATTTTGAGGACAGGGACTGCCTCTCAGTCACCTCTGTAACCCCTGTTCAGGGTTTGTTAAATAATGCACTGAGGGATGCACGTTATCTTTTGGGGAGACTGTACCCATTTACATCTGAAACAGCTTTTGGATCGCAGAGCAGACTTTTAAGGGAAACGCTGATAGCCTCTTTGAGGGGAAAAGGGAATATATGCTCTTAGACGCCTGAGATAAATGGATTAGAGTACATGGGTCAGAATCTGCCTTTGTATTTTCTGGAAATAAAAAAAAAAAGTCAGGAAACAAGGTGTTAATTTTAAGACAAAAATGAACCTAGCTTTTTGCCTGTGGAATTAATGACCCCATATTCGTACATACTCAAACTCAGTTTTCTCATCTGTCAGTTGGGATAATAATTACCGCTCCATGACACGCATGCGGTAGTGAGACAAATGTCACATAAGAGAGAGAACCTTTCAAAGGAGAAAGTGAAAGTGCTCCATCCATGAGGTGTGTATTATCCATTTAGGTAATTGTCAATGACCTAAAGCATTATTGTCTTAGTGTCTGCTCTGGAAAGAGGGTGCTGCACTATTGTTCAGGCGCCAACATCTTTCTTCCCATTTCCATTATCTGGATTTCTCTCATGGAAGCTAAATTTTTCCAGAATTATCTGGGTTGTTGCCATTACTGTCTTCCAAGCTCACTGGTGTGGGTGGCCACTTCCAGATTGGAGCCTGCGGGCAGGCTGGCTCAGCTGGTCCATGCCCTTGCAGCCTGGCGTCAGGTATGGTACGTGCTACGGGTGCTGGCGGAACTGCACATTCCCTCCTGCACAAAGGTCTCTTTCCCACTGCTGGAGTGCTTTGACTTTTCCTAAACGTCTGCTTTCAAGAGTCATTTTATGAGTTTGTCCTCAATTCCCCGGATGTGAGTTGGGAACCCCATGCAGGGGACCAGATTTGCTGAGCCAGGAAGAGCCATTCTATGATATTCTGCATCCAACAAGGCAGGTGAGAAGTGTGGGAATCTAGGGTTTCTATCATGGAGTCAGTGTCCCTGCCCCCCTAGCCACCTAGACACTGGCCCATACAGTGGTATGTGGGCAGGTGCACCTGAGCAGGGGACTTTCTGAGTTAGAAAATAAATCACCAGCTAATGCAGGGACTGGCCTTAAGAAACATGGCCACGTGGGACCCCCAAGCTCATAAACCAGATGAATTAAAGGGCAACTATTCACAAGGCAGAAGGATTCTTTCAGTTCTAAAAAGATTCCTTATAAGGCTCTTCTGATGAGCAAACACAGCACATTTCAAATAGGATTCATTGTAAAAAAGAGAGAGAGAGAGAGATGACAAAAAAGAAGATAATAACAATTTGCATTCACTATTTCGGGAGCAGCTCCTGTGAGAAGCAAGGCCCACCTGTATCTCACAAAGCGCCTGCAAGTCCCTCTCCTGGAGAGAGAGGGGAGCTGCAGAGACAAGGAGGGACTTGGGGGATGGGGAAAAAGGCACGGCCATGATCAGATCTGTCCTTCCCTAACTTAGAGGGAAACCTTGTCATCTCCACCTCAAGGGCAAGGAGAAGGGGTGGTCCTGAAGTTGGAGGCTTGGCTTAACTGCTTGTTGGGTCCTGGCTCCTTGGGGTGTACGGTGGAGTTCTTCCAAAGCCTCACAGTCGGAACAGCATAAAGACAGATCTGCTGACCCTGACCGCTGGGCCCTGATGGATTCCCCACCTCTCATTAGTTACTGACGGGACCCCGGGTCTTGGCAATATTTGCCTTATGGCATCAGTGCAGCGTTTCCCGTATTCACATAGTTAAATTAGTTAGCTGGATAGAAACCTCAGAGATGATGTATCTAGTTGTCAGTCGTGACTTGGTGCTAATGGCACTACAATTTGGTTACAGTCCTGGCTGTCATTAATCATCGGCCCCCAGCCGGCTGCATACTGGGTGCTGGGGATGGGGGACGGTGGGGCTGACTTGGACAGAAGGTGCCCAGCACCCAGGCTGGGGCTCTCCCTCTTCCTCCGGGCAGGGTTGAGGCTCACTCTCCTGGCAGGTCGCTGTCCCTCAGTCCCCCACCGCCACAGCCACCAGCCCTGCGCACCTCTATTTATTAGCATCATGCTACTTATGCTAATAGCAGACCGTACACTATTTCTGAGCATTAACATCTGCTCCAAGCAGCCGACTTTCACTTACAGAAACTGATTTCAGCTCAGTCAAGCAGATAAACAGAGAAATCAAAGCAGGTGGCTGAAAGTGAAGGAGGAATTCTCAATTCCTGCATTCAACCGATGAACTTCACTCAAGCCATAATTAATATTCAGATAACTATATTCCGACACATAGAATAAACAAGATCATTTAAAGGATGCAAAATACATCCCAAGGGCCAGAGGGGAAGAGAGGGAGGGGGAGAGAGGGAAGAGAAGGCAGAAGACTAGATCTAAACACAGGCACTGCCCGTTCCGGCCTATTGTGTGCACGGCTTTAGCCTTGGAGAAGAGGTGACAGGCCTCACGGAGTCAAGAGCTGCTTGTTTACAGAGTCCCTTCCGCAGGCTGTGGGAATCTGAGGTGATGGGTCCTGGGGCTCAGATTGTCTACACCACTGGCTGGTGAAAGGTTGCTCTATGTATTTATTTCTTCATGCGTGGAGCTGCATGAAGGCTCAGCTAGCCCTGGGGACCCGGCTGCCATGTGGCCTCTGAGGGGTGGCCTGCTTCCCTTCTCCAAGTGTAGAACTTCATGCTGGAAAGCCTTCCTGCCTATGAAGGGTTATTCAACTGATGACTCTAGAATTGAAGTAACATCTCTTGTGATTTGGATGAGGCACAATCAGACACTATATTTGAAGACATGAGTGCATACATACCCTATTTGGTTTATAATTTTTTTTGTGTGTGTGTGTTTTCCCAAGTCAATCATCTCAGAATCTTAAAACAAGACTAATGCCACTATCTGGAAAAATTCTGAGGACGGTCATTATCCTATTCTGAAAGGCGGTGGTCCCTGACTCTAAAGATTGACTTTCTAACCAGCTCCCTTACAACTCAAAAATCCACATGATGAGACCGTAGATCCAACGTACTTTGTCATGCTAGCATACAGTGACAGCGAGGGACACAGGTGCAGTCAGTGTGCCCCCTTGCTCAGCATGGTGTGTGCTCCTACATGTGCAGATGAGGGTGATAGATAATTTATACAAGCGTATTATTGAAGAGAATACTTCTGTAGCATGAGCTGTGAGAAAACAGTCAGTGACCAGGTCCTGAGTGTGGAATCCAAACCAGCCCTGAGTGCTCCTGAGGGGGTGGGGCTGTAACCAGATGAGAGAGCTGCCCAGATGAGACCTGCTGTCACTCAGCTCAGGGCTGGCTGAGCCGGGCCCTATCCGAATCCAGACTGCCTCTGCAGAGAGAAGAGCAGGATCCGTTCCATGGGAAAAGGGCCCTTGCTACCTCCTTCTCTCCTTTCTGGTTCCTCTGGTGGCAAGGACCTTGTGGCCGAACAATAAATGCTAGAACTTTAATTTCCACTTGTGGGAAGCATCCATCTCCCTCTTCCCCTCCCCTGCACATATGTCCTGTTTACGTCTCTTCCTTCAGGATGGTGCTGACAATGCTGGGAGCCCAAAGCTGCGTCTTGGGTGCCGTAGATGCTCCTCTGGAACCACTTGCTTTGTGGTTGAAATTTCCCCTGACGTTGGTTTTTTTTTTTTTTTTTTTTGGTTTCCTTGGAAATGACTGAATCACAGCTGTTTGCAGCAATGGGGGGAGGTGGGAGGATATTCCCTGGAGAGGTGTTGGGAGGGGTGGGGTGGCAAGCAGGCTTTCCCAGGGAAAGCTGAGCACCCACAGGCCAACGTGGGGTGGGGTGAGGCTGGTGGTCTTCAGGAATTCCTAGGGACAGGCATCAGGGTGGGTTGGAACCAGGACAACTGGGACCTCACTCTTTCCCGGAGCTTGACTCTCTCTGTGCACTTTCTTGTCTACCCCGCCCCCTCCCCAAAGGGAACTGACTGTGCAGCAGCCATCTTCTCAGTCCCGGGTGAGGTGTCCGGAACCACAGGCCTGGGCAGGTCACCTAATGTGACCATCACAACACCTGTATGAGATAGGTAGTGGAAGCAGAGAGGAACCCTGGCACAGTGAGTGGCAGAGTTGGGAAGCAGCCCCTGGCCTTGATCTTCAGTGGGCCAGTCCCTGATATAGTATGCACTTGTTCCTCCTGACCCCTGGCCATCACCATCACCCCGACTCATAAAGTCACAGGTCCTGGGGGTGCTCAGATCCTGGCTCTCACGGAATTCCATTAGCCTGGAGAGAAAGGTGGATGACACATCCCTGTCATGAGCTGTGTGCCTTGAGGGGGAAGAGGTGGCACCCTTCCCAGCCAGGGTGAGCAGGTTGGCTGGCTTCACAAGATTCACACCCATGAAACTGAGCGCACCTAGGACCTGGCGGGGTCTGCCCCTGAGGTGCCCCTCAGCAGCAGCACTGTGATGCTGCCCGTCACCACCCTGAGCCCAGCTTTTCTGACATCCTCTGACCACTCAGCTCTAGCCTGTCTTTCCTTCCGCTTCCTCACCTCTTTGTTCCCTGCATGTCCTTTCCAGTTATCACCGTCTTGTTCATTACTGTCATCTGAGTCTCTAAACTGTCTTTATCCAAACCTGACAAATGCCGGTTCTCAGAGAAGGAAGAAGAAAAGCCAAATTCAGAACCAATCTTTTGGAATTTGGGGAATTTTGCCAAGGCTGGGTTGCAGTGGCCTTGAGCTGCAGAAGGCCTGGGCTCCTCAGATGAGAATGGTGCCCTTTGTTCAAGGGAAAGAGTCCTGAGATGTCCTTGGGGGTGTCTCTCTGTGAAAGGGCAAGCAAGGGCTAACCACAAATGGCCTTATCATTAAGGCAGGAGGCTAGTTCCTGGTCAGGTCTGTAGCAAAGGAGACGGTTCCTCTGTCATGCATCTGCAAAAGGACATGGAAATTGCGGGTCTTTGGGGACTGTTTCAGGCAGATGTCTCCACTGTGACTCCACACACAGAGCATGACAGGAGCGTTTTGTTATTCCATTGCTTGGGGATGAACCCCAGAGGTGGTGCCAGATGGAGCATCCCCTCCCTTTGCTTTCCCTGTGTGGAAACTGAAAACACACACACACACACACACACACACACACACACACACACACACACACACACACATTTTATGTTATGCCAGGTGCAAACTCCTCCTGGGGAACCCCTCTTTTATTCAACCTGATGGACGTGCCTGATTCTGGAAGAGCCATGAGATTTCTCCTGTTCAACCAAGCATTCCACAGTGGACCCTCTCCCTCCATTTGGAAACGGCCCGAGTAGCTCCCCCATCTGTGGTCTCATATGGGCTCACCCACACTGGTGTGTGAATGCTCTCTATTCCTCAGAGTCCAGGCTCTGAATGCAGAACTCTGCGACCAACTCTATGGTCTGGGTTGTTCAGTAGCCCTGGTGCCCTCTGCTGGCCACATCTGAAAACACAGGCAGTCTCTAGCCTGCACTTGGGTGGGACCTTCCTAGAGGTTAGACCTGGGAGCTGACAAGGGGATGGCGGCCTCTGATCCCCATGCGCACTTCTTAGGCTCTGCTCCGAGTTCTGTATGCACACGCATGCTTTCTTTTTCCTTATCTTTCCATGGTGGACGGACTTTACACCTGGCTCTTGTCTACTCACAGTGTGGCCCTGTGTGACAAGCTGCTCAACCTCGGTGGACCTTGTTTTGCTCTCTGTAAAGTCGCATTCATCCTTCAAGCACATTTCAGATACCAGTTTCTATTCACGATCTTCTCACCCAAGACCCCACGCCCCTTGGGATGCAGCTCACCTAGGCTGCAGAGGCCCTGGGGCTCTTCTCCTGGTCCTCAACTCCTGGAGGGCAGGGCTCTTGCTAATCTTTCCTCTTTTTTTGAGTCTCCCTGCAGCACCCACAATGCCGACTGCATGCAGCACAGGCGCTCCACAAATACCTGTTGAGCGGATTTGTGTTCTAAAGGCTGCCTTGGACTAGAGATTCCCTCAGGTGCTTCCCCTGCTCAGGTTCTTTTTCATTCCAGTTGTCGCTTGTGGGCTGGTCTCATCTCCCAGGTGAGACTTTAGATCCTAGAGGGCCAAGTGCGAGGGAATAACTGTCCTGGTGTTTTGCTGAATATAGAAAGCAATTTTGACATTGTGAAACAGTTAGGCACGTGGCTGTCTCACTGTTCCTCACCAAGCAGCACATTTCCGAGGGCACCGGCGGAAGATCTAGGCTGTAAACAACGCTCCACGGCCGAGCTCCTCCTCCGTTTCTACCCAGCCTCCTCCTGTGCTGGCACCTCATCCTGCCAGCACTGTCTCTGCCCCAGACTCTTTACCGGGGCCAGTGGCGTCCCTGCAGCACCTCACCAGCTCATCCCCAGCCCCGCCCGATGCCCTCACCAAACAGTGGTGAGTGGGCTCAAGACTGAAGCCACGGGTGCGTCTTATCAGTGTGTTCTCCATGCCCTCCCCTACATGCAGACTCTTCTCCAAGGCTGTCCCAGTGTAGCAAACACACTGCCTTCTGGAAACGACAGTAACAGCTAACGTTTATTAATAGCTCGCAGTGTGCTGGAGGCTCGCTGAGAGCTTTGCACGTATTATCTCATGTAATGTTCCTAATAACCCTTGATGGCTCCATTATCATCTTCATTTTATAAAGAGAAAGGTGAGACACAGAGAAGTTAAGCCACTTGCCTAAGGTCACACAGCTAGAAAGCGAGAGGGCCAGCATCTAAACCCAGATGGTTAGATTTTGGAGGTCATGTTCATATCATGCCTCAGACAGAAGGATGATTGGGGTGGAGAACGAGGGCACGGCACCTCTTAGGCACATGCATGGCAGCCTAAATACATGCACACAATGGCCCATATACTGTGCACATGTCAACATTCTAGTGATGCTCCTCAGGCCCACATGCGTGTTTCCATGTGTGTACTCGTGCTAGCATGTGCAGGCACAGTGTTTCCTGTGTCTTCCCCACTTGCAATATTTTAGAGCAGCACCGTCTGCCAGAACTTTCTGTGTGAAGAACACAGTCTATGTCAATCGTGCTGACTGCATGGTGGCCACTACAGATGCCCCCATAGTAGGATGTTTTGAATAAGGATTTTTTTTGACTTTATGATGGGGCAAAGGCCATGCACATTCACGAAAAATCAGACTTCAAAACTTGAATTTAGATATATTTTTCATGAAAGGAAGCCCCCGAAATGTCAGTGCACTGTGCACTACACCATGGTCATCTCCAGGTTTAAATGCATTTTCTCCTCATGATGTTTTCTACTCAGGATGGGCTTATGGGGGTGGAACCCCACTGAGGTTGGGGGGCATCTGTAGTTTCTTTCAACCATTGGACACTGGAAACATGGCCAGCGAGGTTGAGGGACCACATTTTAAATTACATTTAAATGAAATAAATCGTTAATGCAAATAACCACGTGTTGTGCTGGCTATTAATTAAACTGGCCATGTCATGGGTTTGTCACGAGGATGGACAGAGGTGATATTGTCACATGGACAGGCAGGCCTGGAGTGTCTAAGCGTTAAACACTAGATGTAGTTTTATTATTACCACCTGGTGTCCGTGGGCACGTGCGTGTTTAGGATCACGTAGCCAGCCACGTCTTCATCTGCCCTTCTATCCAGCTACTCATCATTACAGGGGCCATTTGGAGACCACTCTCCTGATACTGGAGCCTGATTTGTTTCTCTGATGGTGGTGAGGAAGGAGAAGAAGGAGGGGTGGCCCTGGGATGATGGTGGTGGGGAGTTCAGGGTGAGGCTCAAGTGGAGAGGCTCTCATTTGCCTGCAACCAGCGAGGGGCAGGGAAGAAGCTTGTGGCCTTGGGGGCCTTTGGCCCACAGGCTCCCTCCCTCAGACCTGAGCCTCCCAGAGCCCTGGTTGACTGAGTAGATTTCTAATGTGTAAGTAAAATATCACCTTTGCTCCTTGTATGTCGCTTTTATTAGTGTGTGAGTGTGAGTGTGTGTGTGTGTGTGTGTGTGTGTGTGTGTTTTGTGTGTGTTATTTTAAAAGAACAAAGGGCCAGCAGTTTGCCTTAGGCAATTTGATGGTGGTTCTAGGGGTCAACGAGAAATTCCCAAGGGAATGAAGCTGCTGAGGATAGGCTTGGGGGCCAGTGGGGCAGGGGCAGGAGTGTTCGGGCCACAAGGACAGGCGTGGCAGGGCAGGCAGGGTGGGAGGTCTGAGCTGCAGCAGCAGGCAGGGAGGAGGGATCTGGGCGACCTACATCTCCGCTGTGAATTGGCTGACTCACCCCTGGAGAACGGCTTCTGCCTTCCCGGCTGGGTGGGACACAACCTTGGCATCCTGGGAAAGGGGCGCTCCAAGACATGCAGTAGCAGTGGCCCTTGCAAAAGCTGGAGGGAATGAAGCTACAGCATGAGGGATTTAGGTGGGAGTATTGGAAGGACAGATGCAGGTTGAATTCTGTGAGACAGCGCAGCGGGGATTCATTCTTAAGTAACACTGTAGGGGTTAGAAGTGGGGCACACTGAGCCCCTGCCTGGAAGCGGGGTGAGGGGTGTGGGAGGAGAAGACTCCCAGGTTCCACATATGTGTGACCGCGTTGTGCACATTATATGGCCTGTGACCTAATTGGCGCTCCGTCCATACCAGGGAAGAACAAAATCACATCTCTTGTTATATTGTGTGCATGTACAAATACATAACAACAAATCCCATCAATATATAAAACTATAATGCACCAATTTTAAAATGTGGAGAAAAAAATCTACAGAGTCTTATTTAGCTTATTCTATTCTAAGTGGCTTTAAATATCATGACATGCTGATGGCTCGCAAATTTGTACCTCCCACCTGGATCCTCAGTCTGGACTCCAGGGTCGGTGTCTACCTGCCTTCTCAGTACCTCTACCTGGACATCTAACAGGTCTCATCATGGCTAAGGAAGAATTTTGATCATCTGCCCCTAAAGCACGTTCTTCCCAGTAAGTGCTACGTTACCACTGAGTGGCACAACTGTCCTGGTCCCCTCTTCTTTCCCTCACTCCACACTCAGGCTACCGACACGTCCTGACCTCTGTACTTCTTGACCGTCCACCGCGGACCCTGGTCCAAGTCCCACCCGTGGCTCTGGTGGCCCACCTCCGTGTCTGCTCTCCCGTAGCACTTGGCTCCACTCAGCAGCCAGGAAGAGCTTTGTGGAATGCACAGAACTTGCCTCTTCTGATGTTTCTCCCTGTCGACTACACACAGCTCATAGATCCCATTCTTTGGGCCTCCAGGCCTGACACAATCTGCCCACCCTCAGCCTCCTCCCACCCAGCTCTCCCGCCACCTCATGATGCTCCTGACATGAAAATCCTTCTTCTGTTCTTTGAACACATGAAGCTTATTACCACCTTGGGGCCTTTGCACCTGTGGTTCCTGCTGCCGGAAGTGCTTCTTCCACCGTGTGGGCTTGTTCGAACCTCAGGGTCTCAGGAGACCCCTTCCCACTGGCCCAGTACACTTCCTACCTCATTCGTACATTTGAATTCTCAGCCTAGCACTTATGGTCAGGTTTTTAATTTCTATTTTAAATTTATTATCTAACTTACCTCATGAAAATGTAAACAGCAGGAGAGCCAAGCCTTGATCTGCCTAGGTCACTGCTGTGTCTCCAGCAGCTAGACCCGTGCCTGGCACGGAGTGGGTGATCAATAAGTATTTATGAATGAATAAATTATTTGATCCTGATGGTGTTCTTCGGAGAAGGCTTTTTGCCTAGGGTAGAAGTGTGAGCTCATGAATGTGTTTCCTGGACTGGCTCTTGTGTACGAATTGCAAGACTAATTAAACTCATACATATTTGTGGAAATGCAAATATAATTTTATTTACCAATGACTGTAATAAAGGTAAATGCTCCTTACTTAAACAAACAATTCACTTTGGGAATAGAGCTGTAAACAGAAGCAATAAATAAACACTCATTATTGAGTGCTCACTGTGCACCCACTGAACTTCACGAGCTGGATGCTCTGATCTTCCATCCTGGTTTATGCGTGTGAGGACTGACACCCAGATAGGAAGCCTCTCTCAGCCCTGGGCAGAGGGACTTAACCACAACAGTTGCAAGCACTCCTAACCAAGCGCACAGCTCTCAGGAGCCCAGCGTGGCATCTCGGCTCTGCCGCTTACTTGCTCGGTGCCCTGGAAAGTTACTCAAGTTCTCTGTGCCTCTGTCTCCTTATCTGTAAAATAGGAATCCCAACTTCCTCCTAGGACAACTGGAAGGATTAAATGAGATAGCATATTTAGAGTGCTTGGCATCATGCCTGCACATGGTAAATGATAAATACGTGTTAACAATTCTTCTTCTATTATTATTATTATTATTATTATTACTAGTACAATGGTGGAAGATGGCTTGAGATATTTCTACATATTCTCATTTAATTGCCACGATAACTCACGGGGTCCGTGTTATTCCTGACTTCCAGGTTAGGAGGAGCTCAGAGCTCACGGAATAAAAACCGCTGTCCATGGTCCTACTGCAGTTCCTAAATACAAAACCCCGAGTGTTTGGACTCTGGGTCCAGCACTCTTTCCAATGCACCACAGCTGCCTCCCTGGGTTCATGGCTAAGGGCCGAGTGCTTGTGAGGACCACGCCTCACACCCATCTCCATTTTAAACCACCTGCAATCCCCAGCCACAAGCTCCCCCTTCTCTGTCTGCATGGACCTGGACTCTCCAGGGTGCCTCAACCTGGGACAGTAGTCTCAGAGCTGCCCCTCAGATCTACCCATACTTGTCCTGATCCCCACCCTCCCAGAGTCCCTAATGGTTGCACCATCCTGGCCTCTAATCCTTTATCTCATAGGGTTAGAGTGTTCCCTTAGGTGATTCATTTCATCACATTCCCAGGTGAAAAAGTGAGATCTGAAGAGACCCCCACGACCTGTCCAAAGGGCTCCACCCTCCTCCCAGCACAGGACACTCCTGACCTGCCTCCTCCAAGCCAGGCACCTCACTGGCCATCTGCCATTCACGAGGGGAACAGGTGAGGGGGTGGAAGAGCATCCCAAGCGGTGCTGCAGGGAGGGTAGGCTGTGTTTTGATGGTGCTTTGAGCTTTGCTTTTCTGAGTGTCCCCTTCCCAGGAGTCCACGAGCCTCCCTGGCAGGCAGGGGCTGTGACTCTTGTGTCTACCTCTCATGCAATGCATAGCCCAGCACTAGGAAGAATGCAGGAGAGCAAGAGCCCAATGGTGTGAGGCTTCCGACGGGAACAGACTGAGGACAACCCAAAACGCGCGCAGCAGCTGTCTTTAGGGAGGTGCGATCGTGGATGCTTTTCTCTTCTCCCAACCTTCCCCTCTTCTTTACATTCCCTGTAGCATGTACTATTCACAATGGAGAAAAACACTCATGACAAAAAACTTCATATTAAAAAGCAGCTGGAGTTTGCTAAGGGCCAGAGTGATGGTTCCTCTAGTCCCTCCTGGTGAGTGGAGGAGCCTCTGTAAGGTGTGTGCCCACTGCGACATGCCCAGCCAGAGCCTGCGGGAGGTCGGTTGGGTGTACAGTGACATGGTAGGGCCTTGGCTCTGAGAGCTCCCAGGGTAAAGAGAGGTGGCCTGACAGGCACATGCAGCTGGGCGGGGCAGTGTCTGAGGCCCCAGGCTGCGAGACTCAAGCTGCAGGGACTCTGAGCTATTTCCATGCTGCAGCAGTCTGAGGCTTCCTGGAGGAGGCTCGGTGCTCTGCAGAGGAGCCAGCTTTAGTTAGGGGAAGCAGAAGGGAAGAGGGTGCCCCAGGTGGGGGAGCAGCCAGAGCACAGAGCTGCAGAGATGGAACTAATCTCCTAGGAAGGGATAGGGGATGCCAGGCCAGGGGTGCCTGGGTCGTGAACTCTTTTGACTTCTTTTTCTTTTTCATTTGTTCTCTAGCTACAATTATTGCAGGCTCACCATGTTCCAGGAACTGTGCCAAACGCTCTACCTAGATTACTGCATTCCATACTCCCAATAAATTCCTTTAGGCAGTGTGTATGTTCCCATTGGCTAAACTGAAAAACTGAGGTTGGCAAAGTGACATGCCCAATGTCACACAGTATGTCAGTGGAGCAGCAAGGGTTGCCTGCACCACCCTGTGCAGCCTCTGAGCCCTCTGCATCCCACTTATGGGGGCCTGGGAAGCTGTGCTGCAGGGGAATGATCCCACAGAGCTGGGGCAGAAGAGCTTCACCTTGTAAACTTGAACAAAATGTATTATTAGAGATCTTGGGCATGTGGGGACATGTGTGTGTGTGTGGAGAGAGAGAGACAGAGAGAGAGACTGTGAGATCTGGAACCCACTTCCTGCAGGTGCGGAAGACACGTCCTAACAACAGTCAGCACGGCAGCAGCCTAAGGAATGAGTTTTATGGTGTAAGCAGACGGTCGTGAATATGTGGGAGTTTGTTCCACTGGGGAAGAAGGTAGCCAAGAGGGTAGCCAAAAAGCAGGGCACAGGAAGTTAGGGGACACCTAGAAGGTGTCCAGCTTTGAGGCAGGAGGGAGGCAGAGCATTCCAACAAGCTGGACGGGGAGCTGACTGGGGATACCAGGTGACTTGAGGTGCAGAGAGACTCCTGAGCTATTGGCCAGCTGCAGATTCCTGGGCCCATCCTCAGGGAATTCAAAGGTGTGGGGCTGAGGCCAGGAACTTCATTTCACCAGACTCCCAGGGAATTCTGATAGAGGGTGCTAGGGAGGGCTGGTCCACCTGAGTGTGCTGTGTGTCCCCGAGCAGTCTGCTGAAGAAATAGAAACAGAAACCCTGGGCATGAGGACGGGGTGGTGTTCTTAGGGATCAGAATGGTGGAGCCTTCAGATCAGTGGAGGAGGTGGCTGCTCAGTGTGTGCCTGAGATCCCAGGATGCCTGGCGGGTAAGACTGGCCCTCTTCCCACTGCCCAAGAACAGTGAATTTGAGCTGGTGCCAGGGGTGGGCTGGGGCTAGGCTCCGGAGGCCTTGCCTTGGTGTCAGTACCCCAGCAGCTGATTCAGCTTCCAAGGGCCCAGAGATGAGGCAAAGGAACAGGACACCTGTAGCTAGGTTCTGGGGCAGCGTGTCTGGACAGAAGGAGAGGCCCATGAGACATAGATGCTTTCAGCTTGAGGGTATTTCCTGGGCTCCCCCCTGGCCCTCTTGGGCAACGTCCTTCCCTTAGGACATGCAGCTTCCAGGCGCAGCCTCTGGCCTCACTGGTCTGGTCTGAGCAACCATCTGCTCCAGCCCAGATGGAGGTGGGGGTGGGGGCCTCTCTCTCCCCATACCTCCTGTTTCTCTTACACACACACACACACACACACACACACACATGGCCCTCCACTTGCAGTTGTCTCCAAAGGGAGCTAGTTTCAGGGCTACCTTTTGGGGAGTCGACCCCCTCTTCTTCCTTCCGGTCTCCCAGGGAATCTGTGGGCAGAGTGTGAGAAAATGCCACAGATGGCCCAGCCACACATCCAGGAAAGCAGCTAGGTCTCTAGAGGACACTGTCTGACTCCATGTCCCCCAATTAGGTTGCACACAACCACGTGTGCAGAACCCTTCTTCCCCACAACCCACCCCCATGCCCTGGCCAGAGGTCCCTAAAGACATCTACGCTCACACACATTTGCAGAGAACTGCAGGAGTGCCCACCCAGGGAGTTGGACTCATCTTTTCTGTTTTTTACATGCACTTGGTAGAAACTGTAGTCATAGACGTACACACAATCTGTCACTAAAAATTGGCCCAGCCGAGCCGTCCCAGCCCACACACGCCTGCATAAACTTAGCATGTATGAGCACACACGTCCACACATCCCCTTGCCCGGGTCTCACTGGCTGAGATTGGAGTGTACTCACATGGAGGTGGCGTGCATGCATGTGCACACACACCACACACCTACACGTGCACACGGACACACAAACATGCACACATGCATATAGTTCTCACTGCAGCCACAGCGAGGGGCTCCAGATCTTGCAGCTCTGCTCAGAGCCACAGGTTCAGGTTTGAGACAGAGGTGCTCTTAGCCCTAGAGCTGGAAGGGAAGGGATGGGGTGCTACCAGAGAGCCCCAGATGAGGGAGCCTTGCAGCCTTGGAGGAATGCATCTCCTCTTCTCTTTCCAGAACCAGGGCAGAAAACATAACCCTCTCACATCTGACGCACATGACACCAACACACACGTGTGTGCACACAAGACACAGGACACAAGATAAATGCAAAACCAAAGAATACACCCAGTGGTGCCCACCAAGCCTTGGCCCTTGCAGCCTGTCGGCACAGGGTGTCTGTGCAGAGCAGGGCAACTCATGCACCACCTCCAGCAGCAGTCAATCGCATCTCCCATTCAGCGTACAACAGAAGTTGATGTCGCTAAACCAGGCTGCCCCTTCACTCCTGGGAAGCCTCAACTTTCAAATGGTCTGCTTATCCATCAGGTGAAAAAACCATAGTGACCTCATCCCCAGATTGTCAGGAGTTTGTTTTAAAGAAAAGAAAACCAGTGGTTTCCTGTTACTTGACAAATTTCTTGCCATTGTCAAGCCTTTTGCTCAGTGCATCTGCATGTGTTTGAGTGTGTTCTTTTAGCTGAATAGGGCCACTTTCTCTGCCAAGCGTGCTCCCATGGACTGACAGGAGTCCAGAGGGCTGGGAGCAGACTTGGGTGGATGGCAGATGCCGGAGTGTGCACAGACTGTCTTTTGCTCTGGGCCACGGTAGAGGCAGCCTGAGCTGGCCTCCAGGAGAACCTCTGACTATAGACCTCCCCTCTCCTGCCTTCTCAGTTGCCACCTCCTGGAAGCCACCTTTTATGCTTGCAGGCCTCATCTTACTATCTGAGAGCTGCCCATGGCCAGTTTATGAGGCTGGGTGGCCCTGGGAAGGCCTGCCCAACATTTCTCCGGGACGTGTCTTTGGTCTTGGTCAGATGAACAGAAATTTGGCTGGGATCCTGTGGGTTGTCACAGTAGGGAGATTGTAGAGGGAGGGTCTCTTGGCACAGGCCTTCTGTGGATTTGTTGATTTCTAAGGAAGACTTGGCCTCAGGCTTGATGCACCCCTGGGCTGCATAGGGAGAGGACTTCTGACCTCTGGCCTCTGCTGAAAGTTTAGCTGGGGGGCCCTCTCTGCTCCTGTTCTCCATTTTGTTCTGGGCCCTTGTCACCCCTTTCCCCAAATAAGCTGACTGTACTTCTCCTGCAGAGTTGGATGGCTCAATTGTATCTATGGCCTTGTGGTTAATTAAGCCTTGTCATTAGTAGTGGTGTGTGAGAGAGTATGCAAGTGTGTCCATGAGTGTATCTCTATGTGTGCATCTTCATGTGTGTCTAAATGTACAACAGACATGTGTGTGTCTGTGAAGGTGTTTGTGAGTATAGCCATACTTTTGAGTATATGTGTGTGCTGGACTGCACGGGTGCCCATATCTGAGTGCATTTCTGTGTGTGTTTATATTTATTTGTGAGTTTCTATGTATGTGTGCGACTGTGTATATATGTGCGGGTGTATCTGTACGAGTTGTCTGTGTGTGCCCCTTCAAGTGTGCATGCCCCTATGTGTGTGTGGTCTGTGTTTTCAGATCCTCCATACAAGATGGTGTGCAATGATCTAAGAACACATTAACTGGTAACGTCTCAGGGCTTCACTTTCCCCAACTGTAAAATGAAGGGGAATGAAGAGATGACATTTTTACTTATTTCCACAAAGGAAGCGTGCAGTCATGGAAATGTGGTGGGCTTGAGAATACGACAGATTTGGGCGCTTGAAACTTGGTTAAATTATTGCTCTCAGAGCTTCCATTTCTTCGACATTCAAAGGGGCACAGTGACATCTCCGTGGAAGTTTTGTCAAAAGGATTTGATGAGATAAAATGGGTGAGAGGCTCCATGTGTCACCTAGTAGGTGCATCGTCAATCTTCCCTCCTGTCCACCCGGGAGCCTTCGTGTCATCCCAGTCCTTTGCATCCTGTTTTGAGAGTAGGCAGGACTGTCAGAGCCGATCAGTGGTCTGATAGGGGTGCCAGCCCTTAATCCATGGTGATGAGCCTGTATATTTAAGCATTTACGCTGCATTTTCCCTTCTCATTTGACTCTCACAATGACCCTGAGAGGTAGGTAGAGCAGGTTCTTTTGCAGTGATGTAGAAGAGAAGTGAGAAGGGGCTGGGTTCCCAGGAGAGCCCGGGGCAGGGTGAGGCAAGGACCTGGGTATCTGGCTCCTGGGTGCAGTGCATCCTTGGCGCACCAGCTGCCTTGCAGTAGGCTGTGCCCAGAGCCAAGCACTGCCTGACTGAGGGGAGCCTGTTCATGGACCCCAATACACACAGACCATCAGCAAAGGAGATGGTGGAACCAGCCATCTGCATAGGAGTCGGAAGAGTGACTCTTGTGAAGGGGGGTCGGTCACTCCCAAAGCTGACTCTGATTGCCTGCAAGAACCAGATTCCCTTCTCCCAAATAGTCAGTGGTGTTGTAGACAGCCCCCAATCCTATCTATTAGCTTCATTCCTCACCTTGTTTACAGGATTTAGCACTCAGTGATATTTGCTGATTTCCCCAAATCCAAGCTAGGGTCGAGCAGTGAGGCTTGGACTCCAGGCAGCAGGGGAGAAGGTGTTCTCCTGTTACTGAGCCTGGCCTCCCAATTTACTTTGGAAAGTGGTGCACTCGGTTGCACTTTTATCTTAGGGTGGTTTTGGTGGGGTGGTCTGTTCCTTAAATGATGGGGGCCTTTTGTTAGCAGGCCAGGCACCAGGAATCGGCCTGCCTGATCAACAGTCACGCCTCTGCGGCTTAATTCAGCCAGGCCACTTGTCTCACTAGCAACGGTCCCAAGCCTGAGTGGCTCTGTGTACCTTGGCAGGATTTGACCGGGTTGTAATTTCCTTCATTGTTCCTTTTCCATTTTTCCTTATATAAAAAAAAAAAAAAGGTCTCAACTACACCTGGTTATGACAGAGCTAAAAAGAAGGTACAAGAAAATGCTTTACAGATTAAAATGCTGTAGAAATGGGAGGGATGTGATAATATAAATAAAATGCAGAATTATCTGTGATACGGTATGTAAGATGCATGCTGTGACTTTGATGCAAACGACTTCGTACATAGGTTATAGATGTACAGTAGGACATGTGACTTATTCTGGCATATGATGTAGTTTATAGTATGTACTGCGATCGAGGGGATTATGTAATACCTTATGACATATCATATTCCCAATGTAGAGGAAAGTAGAATAAAAATCAGTCGACATTAGGCTATTTTGGCATTCGAAACACAAGCCCCAGATCTGTGATTTTAACAGCTGAAGCTGGAAGGAAGAAAACTAAAAATACTAATTGGGAAGATATCGCCACCACCGGCAATGTGGCCCACTGGGTGGGGGGATCTGTGGGAAGACAGAAACCCCCAGGCTAGCAGGGAGGGGGCCCTCTTGGAAGGCGGTGGAGGAGTTGGGCTCGTCAGTGATTGTTCCCACTATTTATGAAGCCAGATGAGGAGCTATAGGGCTTGTGGTGGCCCTGTGTCCGCTGATTAGCTGGCGATTATATTGATGATGTAATAAAAATTCACTTTGTCTATTAAGTTTCACCAGGACAATCAGGGAGAGATTAGATAAAAAATCAGAGGAAATGAATAATAGAATGGAGGAGGAATGTCACAAGTCTCACTTGCCAGGGTCCCTGGGTCTCTCCCCTTTGGCTGCCCCCAGAGGGGGCATGAATGAGGAACCCCCCTATCTCAGCACCCAGGCGAAGCTTCACTGGAATCTTCCCTAGCAGGGACAGCTGCTCCCTGGGAGGGACCTGGTGCTCCAGATATGACATTGGTTTAGGTTTACGGACCATGTTTAATACTTGATTAAACCTCCGGCATGACATCCTCTGTGGATCTGCTGGCCCTGCTGGGAGAATGGCTAAGTGACTGGCCCCTCCATGCTGGGGTTCCTCTGGTGACGCAGCATGGCAGGTGAAGTTCTAGGCCTGCAGGCCCGTGCTGCCCACAGGCCTCCCTACCTCTCAGCATCCCCCAGCCTAGCCTGTGCTGAAAAATCCTCCCTCCCCCAATTTTGGACATGTTCCTTTGGGTTAAGACTTGGGCTCTGAAAAGTCTGTTGAAAGGCACGTGCCACAGAGATGGTGACACATTAATGTCCACTAGCTGCCAGGGGCACATCTGCCCCGTGTGATCTGTCAGATCAGCAAGGGGCTGGATTTGAAAAGATAGGAGAAGGAGGTCAGTTTCAGTTGAGGCTCACTGCCTAAGAGCCAGGGGTCCTGGTTTGGTGGCTTGGGCTTTGGGCTTGGGGGTTGAGGTTGGGGGACCAGTGTAAAGGAAGATGGGTGCCTGGGGTTTTGGAGGGTGCTGGGAGACCACTATTAGTGACTTCCACCTCCCTGAAGGGAGCTGGGCCTTACAGTTACTCCAGATCTATGACTATCCCAGTTCTGGTCTCCCCTGAGACATCCCTGGGTTCAGAAATGCCAGGGTCAAGGTCCATGGGTGACCTATACGAGGGGAGTCCCCACTGACGAACTGGACCCAAAGGCCACCTCATCTATCGTCTCTCTCTTCCCAAATGGGAGAGGCACTGACTTCTCTCCTACAGTGCATGGCCTGCCTACGAGCTCTCTGCACCCTTGCCCACGTGTGCTGTCCACTCCGGGAGCAGTTCTTCCCAGGACTTGCCAAGATTCCTATAGCTGTAAGACCAGTGTCACCCCAGGAAACTCTGTCCCTAGCTTCATCCTCACTGCCTGGCTGCCATCCAGCCATTCCTGCACTGGGGTGGTGCAGAGGAAGGGCGTGGGGTGCAGGAAGATTCCAATTCCAGAACCCCTCGTGTATCTCTGGGGACCTTCGTCTGAGTGAGCCTGTGGGGGCAGTCTGGATGCCTGCCTCGGTGACAGGGAACATGGCCACGGTTTAAATATTCTATGAGTAATTTCTCAGCCCAAGTGGGCTGCAGTTGGGACAGCTGAAGGACACTGCAGCCCCAAAGCAGGTGAGGAGCAAGGACAGCCCTGGCAGGTCCTGCGTGTGTCACTGATTTCCTCGGAAGTAACTGCCTCCCTTCTCCCTCAGCCAGTCTGGCAGTGGGTCTGGATTTATTCAAAAGGAGAAAGTCCTTTGTCCACCAGCCTGAGAATGAGACTTCACTGCAGTGGGACAAAAACAGAACATAATGGAATGAAACAAAACACTCGGACCTGTCAGCTCTCCAGTCTCCTGTGCCGTCTTCTCGCCATCTGCCTGCCTCGGTTTTTGCTGTCCCTCTCTGCCTTGGGACCTGGCTCCAAGTCCCTAATTCCCCCTAACTGAGAACTTGACTTCTGGGGGTTCCCACAGTCCCCACACAGGACATTTGCAGTGGCAGTTTTGTGTCTGTGGGGTTGCCACCTCCTACTGCATCCAGTCGTCTTATAGTGGTGAGATTGGGTCCCTCACCTTCCGAGGTCAGGGCCTGACACTCACTCAGGGCTACTGAATTATTATGAATCTGTGCCTTTCTGAAAGAGGCCTATATCTCTGCCATCAGTCCTGGGGGCTTCTGGTGGCAGGGCATGACACACTTTCCCATTCTCTATCCCTGCTTGCAGGAAAGATTGCCCATGCACCATAGAAGAGAGTTGGGAGTGTCAGGGCATCCCAGAGGCCAAATGCAGTTAGATCAGTGATGCCCCTTTTGCCCAGCAGCCCCTCCTCCTGCTCTGCTGGTCTGTGGAACATTCTCTGGCCGCATGGCCTCTGCTATGACCAGCCCTCCTAATCACTAGCTCAGCTGAGATGAGGACAGAACACTCAGAGTTAATGTTTTGCAGAGAAACCCGAGAAACTAAGGGAAAAACAAACTAGGGCATTGGAGGTGGCACGGGGAGCAGACAAGGTATCACACCAGGAGGGAACAGAAGTCAGCCTCCTGCTGGCTCTAGCTGGATGGGGGTGGCCTGCATGTGTGGCCTTTCCTGTTCGCTCCCCACTTGTCTCAGCTGGGTCCCCCTGGACATGGAGGTCTCCCTTTCAGAAGCGCAGCCCCTTCTGAGCTGCCACTGTGACCTGGTCTGCCCAGGGGTGGCTCTCAGCAGCCCACCCACACACTTCCCCTCCATCCTTTCACTCTTCTCCATGGAGTCCCACCTTGGCTGCCTTAACCCAGGCCTCACCCCTTACTCCTCCTTCCAAGGGATTTCCAATTGCTCAACAGAATTCCAACAGTATTTACTGTAAAATAAGTCTAAACATTTCCTTATTGGAATAGTCAAGATGACGGTACAGAGGAAGATCTTATTTTTTCAGTAAAACCACTGGAAAAGAAAATAAAGCCTAAAAACAAACCATGACGACTTTCCTGTCCCGGGTCCCTCACTCCCGTGGTGAACAGGCAGGATGCAGTGGCTGTACTGGGTCCTCAGCAGGACCTGGGTGGCGGGTGTGCCAGCTAATCACACTACTCCATCAACCCTCCCTAAGGCCTACCCTTTTCTTCAGGCGCAGTGTTTGCTCCTGTGCCTCTTGTGGGAGCATTTGGAGACTTTTTTTTGGCAGAAGTTGAGGGAAGTAGCAATTTGGAGTTGGACCATGTCGGGCCCTAAGTATGGAAAAGATTCCGGTGGCTCCTCTGACATATGGTACCTCCCCACCATATGGAATTCAGAATAAAACTCGTACTAAACCATAGACTGCAATTATTAATATTATAAACGAAACCAAACTCGCACAGGTACAGAAACAACAACGCTTTCTGGATTTTCCGGTTCTCTTGCTTGTGACCGTTTTTGCTGGAGCCTTAGGCCCAGTCCTGACTTGGCAAGTGAGGGGACTGATGGGGTCCCACATCACCCACCCATGCAGGGACCTTCCCGCTTCTGGGGCAGCCAACCCTCACCTGAGGGAGCGGCGTGCGGGCGGGGATGGACCTACAGCTCCAGAGCTGGGGCGGAGCCTGGACTGCGGCAGGCGCAGGGCGTTTTGGTTTCAGGGGCCCGCGGCAGTGCGCAGAAAGTTCTTCCTCTCACCGTCAGAGGGCAGGCGACAGCCGGAGGAGAGAGGAGTCCTTCTCCCCACACAGTTTGGGGGCTCCTCCCCAATGTAAGGGAAGAGTCTAAAGGAGTGGCCGGGCTTCCACGCTCCGGTTTGTTCTTCCTGGAGCTATTTACACCCAAGCCTTGTGACTGGAGACGGGGCAGGACATTTCTGGAGGAGATCGGAGCTCTGGCACCAGGACCCGCCCTCCCCGTATACCCTGCCAGGAACCGGCTAGTCCCAAGCTCTGGGAACTGGCTGGGGCTCAGCAAGGGAGACTGGGTAGAGCGCCCTGGGGAAGGAATGGTCGTGACCCTCCAGGGCGCTTGATCCCTCCTGCTGGGTGCAAGAACCTGGAGGAAACTAAGTGTGCTTGCAGCCAGGAGACTTGCCCCTTGGTGGCCGGATTGGGTGGTTGGGAGCAAGTCAGGAGGAGGATCCGATGTAGCCTGTCTGTTGCGGCCAGAGCGCCATTCCTTATGGAAAAGGAAGCGCCCTTCCCCAACAGGTGTCCATCTCCAGCCCCAGTCACTGGCACGCGTTTCCTCGCCCTTCTTTCCAATCAAAGGCTTTTCCACTACCTCTTTGAAACCCGAGCCCCTCTCTCCCCAACTGTTTGAAGTCTTGGAGGGTGGAGCCCAGGACATACACTAGGCAAGTGCTACACCCCCAACCCTTTAAAAAGAAAATATATTTTTTGAGCCAGGGTCTTGCTAAGTTGCTGAGATTGGACTCGAACTTGTGATTCTCTTGCCTCAGCCTCCGGAGTGGCTGGGATTACAGGCAAGTGCCACTGCTCTGGGCTGGCAGCCCTTCTTATATTTATCATCATCCCACGATGGGCCTGACCTCTAAAGCAGGCGTCCCCTAAGCTGCCTTGGTGACTCTGAGAACCTAGAAAAAGAATTACCGAAAAGCCTATTGGGTATGTGGTTGTCCCTGGAGACACTCCCTGAGCTTGCTCTCTTCCATTTTGAGACACCTCCAGTTATTATACAGGGTCAAGGATATTCTGAGCTGAGGCTTTAGTGGCCAAGGGAATGAGGGATGGGGCATTCCCCAATGGATTTCCAAGGCAGAGGAAACATGGCCTTCCCTTCCCTTTCCTTATCACTCACTACCATGAGAGGTGAGCTTCAGGGAGAAGCAGGTCTCCAAAGTCCAGAACATTCCCAGCCCACCAACAATGCTGACTGAACTGCAGCCTGAGGCTGTGGTCCTAAGAACTCAATCATGGTGATTGATCTGATTGGGTGCATTTCTTTCTGGGACACCCAATCTGCAGAGTGCACAATGACATCTCCCAGGGCCAGTATCCTACCATGTAAACAGGGACACTGCTCTCACCACTCTCTTGGAGACAGACCTTTTTCCACAGCAGGGGCAAGGATGCTCTCTGTGTCTCATCCGGTGAGACCAAGCCAAGCCAGGTATTGATTGGACAGAAAGATATAGATATGTTGGATGGATAATGGTTAGGAGATCCTATTTCTTTCTTTTCCTGTTCAGAGAACACCTCTCCTCCACCTCACCCTGTTGAAAAGCAGAGGCCGGATGAGGGAGACTGTTCTCACTGGTCACATGGGGACACCTCCATACCTGCTGGTTTCCTCCTGGGAGTTCATGAAGCCTCTGGGAAGAAGGTCCC
The DNA here is from genome assembly GCA_025594165.1 of Tamias sibiricus. Classification (NCBI taxonomy): domain Eukaryota; kingdom Metazoa; phylum Chordata; class Mammalia; order Rodentia; family Sciuridae; genus Tamias; species Tamias sibiricus. Next base: position 45,790,591 of record CM046671.1, on the reverse strand, counting down.
CTCTTCTACCATGCAAGCACTCCCAACATTGTTGCTCCCCCATATATTCTTAGAACCAGTCAATATGATTAATTTTACATGGGCGTAATTTCCTGCTATTGCTGCGGAGTCCTCCCAGCCTCGCCCATCAGCAGCGACATGATACAGTTTCTGGTTATATTGGTCAACCAAGATATTGATATTATTAATAATGGATATCTATATGCTGACCTTTGTCCACACAACTGAATCACTCTGGGCTGGCTGTCACATTTCTTTAAAAGGTATTGATAAGCACATTACTGGAAGGATGTGTACAATCTTAGGTGTGTGCTTTTCACTCACCTTCAAGCATCTCCTGTGAAAATCTATCCATGTTGGATGAGCTGGTGTGAACATGATGGCATGTGGTGTGTAAGAGAATGCTTGTGTGCATATATTTTTGTGGTGAGTGTATGTGAGTGGGCATGTCAGTGTGTTCATATGTACCTGAGAGTGTGTGTGAATGTGTGTATGAGTGTATGTGAGTGAGTCTGTCTTGAACACCGGCCCTTTTAGAGCTGATCAAATAGTCAATTAGAGCATTATAGGGAGGTAGCAGAATCAGAGAATTCCTACAAATACACTGTGATGTAGTGTTTGATCTTTGGATGCCTCTTGTCTCCTAGGACTTGCGCGAGGAGGCTTGGCTTTATAAGGATATTATTAGGTTGATGCCTCGTTCTCTCAATTTACCTGCCAGGCAAGAGACAGCGTTCACTGGGAGATGTCTGGCCAGAACCAGCCACTGGAAGATTCACTGAAGGCCATGCTGCAGGCTGGACTTGGGAGGCAGGCTACTCCCAGCCTCAGTCTCTTTATCTGTGTGTGTATTGTCAGCAATTAATATGACTCCACTTTCTTAAGGCCAGAAGGAAGGAGGTTGGCTCAGCTCAACCTCTTGACTATCTGCACCAAAGTCCCTCCAAAATGATGCTTGATATGCCACCAGGCCTTGTTGATTGCACGGTGGGGTGTGGCCGGCTGCCTATGAGAAGGAAGTGTGTCTGTGGAATTCCATGGCAGAAGGCATGATTATTTTTGTGTGTGAACACAGGCATGCAGAGCTCATTGCTGTGTATCTCTATGGCTGTTGTCATGTCTACCTGTGGACAATGGCATCAGGGACCATGCCTCTATTGGCTCTTTCTATGGTGATCCCACCCTGTTTAAACCTAGACACGCTCACTTGTCAGGGGTGCCCCCTTGCTTGTCCCTGTGAAGGGAAGCTGGCTAGCTAGAGAGATCTTTTGGATCCTCAGACATAGTGTATGAATAAACCAGACATGGATTAATTAGGTGTGACTGCATCATTAAATTAGAATAATGAACAAACAGCCACGTATGGCATTCAAATATGCCTAGAACAACTCCATGGGTTGCTTTCAAGTAAGTCACCTGTCAGTTTGTAGGTTTGGGGGACTCCAAGGAGTGAAGTTCCCATCATATCTTGAGAAGTGGATTCTTTAGGTACCACCTAGCCCAGGCGAGCGGTCCTTCAGTGGGCAAGAAGACTTCACAACTGAATCCAAACAACAATTTGGTTCAATACAGCATCATCTATGCATGCTTCAGCTGCGTGCATTTCTCAGCATGAAATACGACAGTGGCACAGGTGCTCAAGAGACGGGAGGGAGAAGTTAAGAGGTGTGGGCAGTGGATGGGAAATGTATCGATCCCGTAATATTTATGTGGATGTGCACAAAGTCTCCAGTGCATGTACACACACACACACACACACACACACACACACACCTCTTCTATAAACCCCATTTCTAAACTCTTTTTTTTCCCCTTCTATTGACACAATCCCCATTTCCATCAGATAGATTCTGAGGTGGACTAGTCTTAATTTTGTTATTTTAGAAATAGCTGCTGAATGGTAGTCCCCTGCCCTCGACAGACTATACGGCTCATAATCCTGGTCCTAAGACAGAGCAGCTATGCCACAAGAACCCAAGAACCATCTGTCTTTAACAATGAGGAGGAAGTCAATAGCAAAGAGGAAAACAAACAAGAAACTTGCTGGTCTCACTGGCGGCTGTGGGGTAGCCTAAGGCATCAGGGGCTTTGTTAGTATTATCAAGTATCTAGAAACCCTTGATCTGTAGCCACTTTTAACAAAGGTGATAATTAATTAAAGCAGAGTGTATTGCAATAAAGTAACATCATGGTCAGTTTATGCACTGTCTAGCAAGCCGGCCTTGGAAGTCTCTGTCAATTAAACTCTTGTTGGAGGCCAGTTCATTATCAAATTTTTCCCCCTGAGTTTGATCAATATTTTTGGCCATTCTGTCCTCACAGAACCAGAATACATCTGTCTCTATGGAGGCACCCATTTATTTACATCTTGCAGATGGCCACATAGGTTTTGTTCCTGAGTTGGACTGCTGGGAATGCTCTGTTGGAGAGTCTCAGTCAGCTCATGCAGGAGGGGAGATACAAGGAAGGATAAGAGAAACCAAACGTGGAGCAAGTGGAAGGGGAGAAACTCTGAGTGTATACTCCCGAAAGTGTCCTCTTCTACTCTTGAGGGATTCAGAAATCAGGGCAATTACCCCTGGTCTTTCCTACCAGCAGCCTTGCTGGTTCCTGTGGGGAGGCCTGTGGCTCCGGTTTTATACCCACCCAAAAGCCACTGGGAACTTGATGGGTGGAAGTGGAGGAAGCTCTAAGGGCAAGTACATCAACTCAGGAAATCCCTCTGCTGCCTTTTCTATTCCTGTAATTGTCTTTCTGCCTCAGCACCTTTAACTGCACCCTATGTGGCCAACTAGAATGTTTCCCTCATTCATCAGGCCCTACTTTGGGGTTTGGGTGGGCATCTTCAGTGGCAAAGAGAAGAAGGAGAATTGATGATGAAAGGTGCTACAGCGAAGTTGGAAGGAGGGCTCTCGTCTAGTCCCTTAGGCATTTTGGGTGGCACAGGATGCTTTCTGTGATTCTTGGAGAGGCTGTGTATTTAAAGGGCTTAGAAAAGACAGAAATAAAGGGGGTGAATGTGCTTCTCTTATTACAGAGAGACCAAAAGGAGTGTGGCTGTGTGTCTGCCACACCCTGCTTGTGTTTAGGGAAAATGCAGCACTCTGTTTGAAACCTGTCTTGACTGAGCCTGTCAAGTCCTGTGTGTGTGTGTGTGTGTGTGTGTGTGTGTGTGTGTGAGAGAGAGAGAGAGAGAGAGAGAGAGAGAGAGAGAGAGAGAGAGAGAGAGAGAAGGGGGTGGGGGGTGGGGGGGCGGAGAAACACTGCAAGAGGAAAGTAGGCTGGGATGCCAGGGGCCAGTGAGTGTGGTAGGGAGGCAGTGGGTGGTGAAAATTAGCCCTGCAGAGAGCTGGGCTCTGTGGCTGGCCACTCAGATTCCAGATGGAAGGTCATTTCTAAAATGAGTCAATGGGTGAGAAAAAGCAGGCCAGACTTCAAAGGGTGATGGGTGGGGGATGAGGATGAGATTCTCTCCCAAACCTGAATGTCTGGGTAGGGAAATCAGGCAGATAAAAAAGAGCACACCTTCACGCTGGAACTTGGATCATTGACAAACCCCAGCCACGAGTTCCAAGTCAGAAGATGTATGTATAAAGGTGGACAGTGTCCTTCTCCCCAGATTCTCCCCTTTCCTCCTTCACACTTCTCCCTGATTCTGCATATCACCTTGCAACGTAAAACTGCCCTGGGTGTCATCTTCACACCACTTGCCTTCATCTCTTCTCTGTGCACATATAAGCACATGTATACATGCATGTGCACATATGCACACGCGCATACATGCACACTCACAAACACACACACACCACCGACACCCACACAGGCTGCAGCATCTTCTCTCCCTCCATCCTCTGGTACCCACAGACACTGGTTTTCACACTCTCTACCTCTTCTCTTTGCATATCACTTGGGATTCCCCTTCCAAGTTCAGGAGCTGCTGCAGTTTCAGCCACCATCAACCAGCATGCCCAACTTACTGCTGGCGTGTGGATCCTAGAACTTTCAGTTTTCCTGCCTGTGAGATTGGGCCTCATTCTCTTGTTACATCTCGCTCTCCTCCACAGGAAGTTCACCCTACATCCTCTTTAACAGAAATCCCTCCTCAGTCAACTTGGAAGCTGACCATATCTGATGATGTGGAAGATGTGAACTCCTCAGTTTTCCTCAAATCCCATCTCAGGCAAAGTTGGGACCATCTCTTTTCTCAACCAATGTGGTGGTGTCCTCAGTTATTCTCCTGGCCATCACTTGGCAGCCCCTCTTTCTCCTGGTGTATAAGCTACAATCATGAGGATGATGATGCTAATAGGAGTGATGAGGATGGCCACGAGCAAGTTGCTGGAGTGTTGAGGTCACTGGGCATTAGAAATGCCCCCAGAAAACAGCTCTTTGAAAGAACTCTGAGAAATTTTCAATATGACTCTATGTGGGGGCACATCTATGGCAAACAATTTTGTAACTGTTTTCCTTTGGGTTGTTTTCAAGCTATGAGTTCATTCAAGAAAGCTTTTGTTTTTGTTTTATTTTGCTTTGTGTCCCAGAAGCCACAAACATTCAGCCAACCGGAACTGGTGATGAAGGGAGTGACAGTATGCCAAGGGGCTTCTTTCAGCCCGATCTAGACTTCTGGTTAAAGCCTAGGAGTGGAGGTCGAAAGTGTTAATATTTCTCTGTTGAATTACAGTGAAATCTAGGCCAGCCCTGTTTTTCATATGTGTGGGATGCACTTAATCGTGTTTGTACATGAATACATATTAAGTACACAGGTGCCTGCTAATTTGTTTCGGTTGTGTTGATTCTGAGAAAGTCTGCTTTAAAGACAAATAAAATTATGCAAAAATAAAAATAATCATCAGTCTCCTAAATAAATCAATAATTTCCTAATAATTTTTAAATTTTCTTTTAAATAGAACACATCAACATCTGGAATTTGGAGTCTTCTTTTCTTTTTAAATGGTGGCTGTTGCTTTGAAACACTTTAGTCTTGTAATGATTGCTACTGATCATTTTATTTGGTAAAACTTATTTTTTGAAAGCGTTTTTCTTGTTTTCATATGCTGGCTATTCTATTTTCCCTATATCTGGCAATGCAAATCTATCTTTTAAAAACTATAGGTGTATAACCAGTCATTTGGTTAGTCTCTTTCCCTGTCCAAAAATGACTTTTTATTTTCCAAAGTAATTAAGAAAAAGTTCATCTTTTTGAGCTGATGCCCATGCTGATACTTCAGCTTCACTCTTAGACTCATTTGAAAACAGAAATCAGACACAGCCTCATGGTTTTGATTCACCTATGAGCTACCTCGGCTAAAGTTGAGAGGTGGAAATGCAATATTCTGAAAATTGTTGCATTTTAAATGCAAACAGAAAATGTAATTTTATGAAGATAGTCACAAATCACCAAAACATAATCACAGCCCTTGTCTTTCCCCTTTCTTCCAGTCACACCCCAAATCAAGGGGCTTCAGGCACTTCCTACTCAGGTACAGTTGAAATAGGAGCTTGTGCAGCTGATGGTGAGCATATCTGAAAATGATACACTTTCCGGAGCTAAATCCACAAAAGGTTCCTTTACTCTGTCTCCACCCTCCTTCTGGATATAGTGTAAAAGTCCGAGGGGCTGATGTCCCTGCAGCTGTGGCTCCTGGGTTGGGAACCCCGGCCCTGCCCAGACTGTTCGTAGAGTACATTTTCCTCCATGAAGTGGGGGAAATCTCAAAGCAGAGTAGTTACCCAGGCACAGACCTGCTCTGAACGAATAACAGGAGGTACTATGATAGGGACGTGGCTGTTTAGATTAAAATGCATCGCAGGCTCTGGGAACAAGCACACATCAGTAGTAAAGGCTGTTTAAACCTTTGGGGACAGCCCCATGTTTATATTACATTAATTCATAAATATTATACTAAATACCACTTAAATTGGACTTAAATGACTTCAAAGATAATGCATTATAATATGGCTATCCAGAGAGCACTAGTCTTTATGTCTCCCAGTAACTCAGTCTTTGCTGCCTCCTATCCTGCTAGACAGGACCAAAGTTATGAATGGATTGCCGGCTTATTCATGTGTGATCCAGTGTGTGTGTGTGTGTGTGTGTGTGTGTGTGTGTATGCATGGATATGTGTGTTTGTATATATGTACCTTTGGTCACTGCTTCTATTTGTTCTCCAGAAAATAAAAAGAACAGAGAAGTAAATTAAAAATGAGAGAAGAGTAGAAGTACACTAGTGGGTGATATGTTCCCTTCTCCAAGGAAGAAAAATTCTACAAAAAGGGGCAAAATTGGTCCTCAGCTCATTTCTGTAGCTACCCAGGGAATTTGCTTTGCTCTTCTTTAATCAATAGTAAAATGTCTATCTCTTTGCAGTCCATAAAAACAATCTTTTCAAAAGTGCATCCAATGGGGGAGAAAAGAAGACTGAGTTAACCGGAGAGTTTGCATTATAGTGGCTTTTCTTCCTTGGGTGTTGTTTATTTGAATTTTGATTTGTTTTTTTTTTTTTTTCTTCCCTTCTGTCTCTGCCTAGCACCCAGATCCCCCTCTCACCAATGCTTGCTGGTCTCCAGGGGGTACATATACCTTTACAGTAATTACCCTGGTCCACAGCTGCTATTTGCTACTTCCCAGCCCAACAGCCTTTCTCAGACATGGCTGGGTTTTCTCCACAACACCCACCCACTCCCTCCTCCACAGACTCCCAATTTGACTGGAGTAATTGCCTTTTAAGGTGCACTCTACGCATGGCAGGTATTCCATTAACCCTTAGAACTCCTTCCTTCTTTAGTTACCTGAAATGGCAGGTGCCCAACAAATGGATACCCACCTGAAATCTCATGCATTTCATTTAGTTTTTACTGCTTTTTATAAACCAATAACATACATATGCCATCCATGCTGGAGGCCAGTACCCTGTTAGGTCTCTCAATTTTAACCCAGTATGATTCATTAGAAGTTAGACATTCAAGAAGGGGAGAGTAAGAGTCACAAATATGCCCTGAAACCAGGCTTAACAAAGGCATGATTCTACCCTAGACTCACGTTGTCAATGTAAAAATGGGGGAAATCTAGAAGCCAAATGCAATCCTCATTCTTCAAACCTCATCATGCTTTTTGACTTAACAGTAATTAATCACCAATGGCAAGCATGTAATTTTTTAAGGTGGCCAGAGGCTTATTTTATAAGGATTAGCTAATAAATCAGGCTGCATCACTGAAGGAGGAGTTCAAACTCTACTAGGACTGAATAAACCAGCCTTTGGAAACGGTCTCATTTATTCAGCTCTCCTGGAGCTTCCAGACACTGCTAGGGACATTGTGCCCCAACCTCAACTCGAAAAATCAAAGGGATGGAGAGGCAGGAAGTTTCATAAGGAAAGATATATGCTCAGGCTCTGATGAGTGAACTGCGACAACGAAGCACCCAGTGTGCCGGAGCCAACGGGCCTGCCTGTCACTGACTGAGACAGTTTGGGAGAAGAATTATTTAGAAAATGAAGTTTTCCCTGTCCTAGGAATTCTGGTGAGTTATATATATGTATATGTGATATATGTATATACTTCATATACATATCTATATATAGATAGCTACATGTAGATATGTATATGATATATACACATAATAACCTTCTTTACTTCCCTGATACAAATGATAAAATTTCTACTTCTTTACTATAATACCAGAGAGTCCTCATTACATCAGAAACAAAGTGATATCAGCAAGTGATTGTTGAGAAGAGCCCAAGAAATATTGTTAAAGTTTATTTCATTTGAAATAAAGAAGCAAATGAAATGCTCCAATTCAGATCCCACAGGACACCCAGGTCCTCACAACTGTCTTTTGCCTATAGTGGGTTCTAAATTTTTTCAAGTTTGAAATCTTAAATTACCACAAGAACTGATCTTTAAGATGGGCAAGAGACTTCCCTACCTATGCTGTTAAAATTTTTATTATTACTATTTTTAAAACTGGGATATATCAGAATGACAAAGGTTCGATACAAACCTTGATTAGCTTCTAGGGAGCTTGATTAGAAAGGGAAAAACTACAAAGCTATGATTCACTTGAGAGGGAGGAGAAAGTGTTTTTTTTTTTTTCTTTCTTTGACTATTATTTTGAAGACTGCCTCCCCACTCCACCTTTTCAATCTGTCTTCTGAACAGACAGACATTTTCTCCATATTGGATAAAGGTTGGTTTCTCTTTCTATTACAGCCCCCACCATCACCCCACCCCAACAAACCCAGTATATTTCCATTCTGCTGTATTTTTGTGCTACTCAACATGCCATTAACTTTAAGATTTACTCCTCAGCAGGCAAGCTGGAAGATGCTAAAGCCAATAAAAACTGCTCTCTGGGACTCCAACTATGAAGAGTTTGGAGCTCTGTTTAGTATTCGGATGAAGGGAGGGCTGGAGAAGGAGGGTGGTTGTGGTAGTGAAAACCGCTGCTGCTTAGAGAGCCAGACAGCTTTGCGCCCTGCACCTAATGTGCTAGAGGATCAGCTCTGTTCAGAGCCCATTTGTGGCCAAGCATGAGGCTGCTCTCTATGTGGGGGTGGGTGTACGTGTGTGTTTTCATCTTTGAAACCACCAGCTCTAACACAGCATCTTCGGCGGTTCTCCACACTACTGTTTATTAAAAACGGAACGTCCATACACATCCCCTACAACTTCCTTAGCCCTGTGCTCCTTCCCTGCCTGGCGATCAATCTCTCTCAGAAAGCATTTAACTTGCCCACACAGCTCCAGCACCGATTAATCCCCGCTGCACATCCTATACATTACTGTTAGGGAGCGGAGCACTGGGCTAATTTCGTCACCCACAAGCCACCCACACACATTCTACAACTGAACACATTTGGGGCTCTGCCTTAAAGATAATAAAACAAGGAGAAAACAAGCAGACTGCAGACAATTCCCATGACCACTTTCCTAAAAAGTTGTTAGGTTTTAATTCTTTGATTATTTTGTCTCCCCCTCCCCCAAGCACTCACTAGCAATAATTGCTTCAAGGGAGCAATAATATACTATAAAGCTCTCTGCATGGTGAGTTTGGGATAAATTCGGGTGCACCCTTCAAAAAGCATATCTTGCACACACAGACAATTCCCCCCCTCCCCAAAGCCCAGCTTTCTCGGGAAAGAGACTATCCAGATTTCCCAGACCCCCACTCCACCCAGGGGATGACAGGGTCCCTGCTAATTCTTGCCTTGGGTTTTATTACTCCTTCCTTCAAACATTCAAGCTGCCCCCTTCCCCCCACTCTCCCACACCACCACTCACACAACAACCGGATTATTGAGGCACACAGCTCGATATGGAGAGTTTACTGTAAAATTGATGGCAAAATAAAAATATCTCTTTGAAATTGTCACCTCTCTCCCTTTTAGACGGTTGTGCTCCTGCTACTCTGGCCCGGAGCGGAGGACGAGGAGACCATCTCCTGTAGTATTTTCAGCACCACGGCGATGGACAGCACCCTAGGTCCCCGGCCCGCGAGCGCCTGCCAATCCGCTCAGCGTCCAGGTCTCGCCCGGTGCAGCAGTCCCTATCCCAATCTTTCAAGTCGCTTTACTCAAAAACCCATTTCCCCCTCCATCCTCTCTTTCTCTTCATCTTCTGTGCCCGCTGCTGCTTTCCCCATGGCACAGCTCCTATCAGCTTCTCGCCCAAAACCCAGCTTTGCCCCAGCGAGCAGCTCCCCACGCACCCCAGCTCAGGTCTCTGCTGCCCGAGCGCCTCCCTCCTCGGCGCCCGCCCGTGGCTCCCTCTCGCCCATCTCCCGCTCGTCAGTCGCCGGCCGATCGGCCGCCCGCCCGCTCCTTCTCCCTGGCAAAGTTGGGAGGGAAAGGTGCACTCACCTTTGTGCATGCCTGTGAACCTGTCCTTCAGAACCGTAAGCTCATAGATCTTGCCGAACTCCTCGAAGAGGGGCTTGAGGTCCTTTTCATCCAGGTTTCGGGGGATCTGCCCAATGAACAGCTTGATGGCATCGTGGTCCTTCATGGGAATGGTCGACGGGTTCCCCGGGCTGTGGCTTAATCCGTTCATGTGCCCGGCGCTGCCCGGGCTGCTGCCGAGCCCGTTGGTACTGAGGCTCGCGTTGTCAGCCTGTCCGTTTGCTAACGTGGCCATCTTTATATACATAGAGAAAATCTTCTTTCCTTTTATTCTTTCTCGCTCGCACTCTCTCGCTCCTCTCCCTCACTCGCTCGCTCGCGCTCACACACGCACACGCATACACACACTCGGGTTCTCTCCCCCTCGGTTTCTCTACACCTCGCTCTCCTCTCGTTCTCTCTCTCTCTCTCTCTCTCTCTCTCTCTCTCTTTCTCCTCTCTTCTCTCGCTCGCGCTCTCTCTCCTCTCCCCTCCCTCTCTCTCTCTCCCTCCCTGTCTCTTCTCGCTCTCTCTTTCTCGTTTTCTCGGTCTGATCTGATTCTTTTCTTTCTTCTTTTTCTTCTTCTGCTGCTTCTTCTTCTTCTTTTTTTTTTTCTTTTTTACATTGAACAGACAGGATCTCTGTCCTTTCCGTTTAAACAGGCTGGACCGGTTCAAGTTCCCAGCCAGACCAGGGGTGGGGGCGGCGGGTGTGCGCGCGCGGAGGAAGGGAGCGCGGGGGGCCGGGAGTGGGCGCGCTGGTGGGGGGGAGCCCGCACCGCGGCGGGCGGCGGCCGGGGGCAGGGCGGTGGGGCGGCGCCGGCCTTGCCGCGCCTCCCCTGTCGGCAGCCCCGCGGAGCGTCGGTGGTACAGTCCGAGACGGCCCCCGGCTATAAATAGCGCCAGGCGCATGGCTCTTCGGGAGGCGCAGAGATTCCGGGCCCGGCGGCCGCGGGCAGCGGGTGCCTGTTAGGAACCAGGCTGCCGGCCTCTTCTCTTTGCCTTTTGGGGCTTCTTTTTGTAATAGCAGCAGGTGCAACTTTTTCTATTTTAAAAACATTGATTTCCATTTTCGTGTGGGTATGTAGGGGGGAGTTATCCACCGAGCTGCGCTCTATTAGGGCGACAGGCGGGCGAAGCGAAGGCATGGATGGCGGGCGGGGCGGCGGCGAAGGCGGCGGCGGAGGTGGAATGGGCGCTTTTTTCTCCCATCTGGCTTCCTTTATTTATTTATTTAGACTAGAAAAAGCAAGCTGGCTTGGAGGGAGTCCGCCCAGCGATCCGAGTGCGCATTGATCAATGTCGAGAGAAAAAAAGCTACATAAATATATATTATGTGGATAAATCTGTAGACAAGAGCTCTCTCGCGCGCTCTCCCTGTTTCTCCCTGTCTGTGTCTATCTCCGCTTTATTCCTTCTCGCATCCCCAGCCTTCCAGATCAACCCCAAATCTTCTCCCTCTCACCTGGCATCTATCGCCACTCGAGCCACCTGGGAGGATGGGGCTGGGGAGCAGACGGGCTGTGCCAGGGGTTCGGGGAGTAGAGATTCCCGGTCCGTTCTCCGCCCCGGCCCGGCACCGAAGGCGGGAGGTGGGTGTTTCGGTCCTGGACGGCTTCCCCCGTCCCGGAGAGCAGCGGCCGGTTGGGCCAGCAGCTGGTGGGAGGAAGTAGGAGCGGAGCGCCCTGGCCCGCTCGCCTGCCAAGGAGCGAGGAAGGCGCTGGGCGCAGTGGCCGGTGAGCCAGCACGGGGGACCGACTTAATTTTTGCCCTCGTTTGCTTTACTGGCTCAAATTGGAAAAAACATTTTTTTTTCTTAACTCACCATCAAAGAAATAAAGCCGCTGAATGGCTAACCGGGCTACAGCCGGACCCTGACTCGCGCGGCGTGCGCTGCCCCTGCTGGTTTCGTTTGCAGCACCTCCGGCTGGCTCCAGAGGTGCGAGGCAGGGAGTCGCGTCTGTGGGATAAAGCCAAGAGTCCGGCTGCCCTGCCCGTGTCCCGCTGGACTCCCCACGAAGCCCACTGGGGCTGGAAACACCCGCTGCGCGAGAGAGGGAGTGGCAGGCGCTGAAGCCGGGCGGAGCAGCCCCGCCTCTGGGGGCGAAGACTGGTGAACTTGGCTGGGGCAGCAGGTTTTCATTTTAATGGTGTTTACCTGCAGCCTGTCTTCTACATTTCCTTTTCCAGGACAGTTTTTTTTTTTCCAGGCTTCAGAAGCGGGGGCCAATTAGAATAACGCTCCTGCTCCCCTGCGGGCTGCAGGACTGGGAGCTGGGACGGCTTGGCGGAGCTGCTGGCCTAACCCCAGCGAGTCCGGAGTCCCGGCTGGCCACTTTTGGGTATTTAGGGCTTTTCTATTCTTACCCACTATTACCTTACGTTACTAGTCGATATGTTTAAAATTTTATTTAAACAAATGAAACCCCAGCAGCTTGAAAACCCAGGCCAAGCCCGTTTGGTACAACCACAAATCTGTACTCTCCAGCGCTGGAGGAGGCCGAGGCCCGGAGGTTCCCATACCCCGAGGTTCGCAGCCCCAGGGCCCCAGTCCTCTCCGGAAACCTCTTCCTGATGATGGGGGCCCAAACCAAAGAGCAAGTACTATTCTGAGAACTGTGGAACTTCATCCTTTCATTTTAGATTCTCCTGCCTTTGCTTGATGGAGTCGTGTGTAAGTATAGTTGATTTTGTAACTCGCTTTCCACGGGCTCACATCTTCCAGTATTATATGTTGGTCCAAGAATCGCCTAAGTTGATAGAATGAAACAGGAACTTCATATAGAGTCTGCCTGGTATAGCTGCGTGCTTGGTGTACCTGTGATGTGCTATAGTTAGGTGGGCATGTCTCTGATGAGCACATGGAGGGTTTGTGTGTGTGGCAGGAGGTGTGTGCATATGTCTTGTTCCGACTGTGTGCTTGTGTGAATGCAGCCTGGTCATGTGCACAGATGCTGTTTGTATCCATACTCTGTGCTCATTCACGCATGCGTGTGTGTGTGTGTGTGTGTGTGTGTGTGTGTGCAGGCGCTTACCAGGTTGAGAACCCCCTTTCCCAGGACACATCAGCAGAGGCTAATAACTATCTAAAATATCTCTTGTAACATCATCTTGCAGTGCTGGTGCTTGCAAAGATCTCACAGCAGAGGGGAATATATTTTCTGCCATCACAGGGGAGTTAAGGAGAGTAATTCCTACTTGAGGTTTCTTTTTTCTCTCTGCCTCCCACCCCCTCAAAGCAAAGTCATGACAATGGGAAGTGAAAGCAGACAGCTGAAGGCAGCTGGAAAGGAGGGGCTGCACAGGAGAGGGTCAAGGCTTACCCTCTTCTTCTTGCCATCACCCCGGCCACCTCCAGGGCCAAGTAAATCATTCACAGGTGTTCAATTATTCACATTATTATTAATAATAATAGCCAATACATAAATAAAAGCAGTCCCTGAGCAGGCGTGAATGGGGGAGTAGGGCTGCTAATGAACGGGAGCACCTATTTCAGATGCCCATTCCAGCTCCCTCCAAGACTGTTCCTCTGTGTTGTGACTCTTCATATGAGGACCCAAGGCCAGGGAGAGCTTTTTCTTTCTTAGGCAAGTTTCCCACCCTCTTCTCTAGCCCACCTGATACTGGCTCATTTTGGATTTAGGCTATCTCCTTTTAGGGGGGGAGTACAACCCTCACCTTTCAGCTTTCTGGCAGGTATATGGTGAATTGTCCCATCTTCCCCCAGCTTGATAGGGGTGGAAACAGCAGGACACAGGTTCTGTTAGACTGAGTTACCTGTGTAAACAGCAGCAGAAGCAGCTTCTGCCAAGGCATTGATCTCTTAAAGGCACAGAGCTGGATCCCTTAGGCTCTTGCCTCTCCCTCTGCCACAGCAGAGCATTGGGCATAAAATAATATAGACAGGTATCTCAAATGAATGCAGTAAAGGAGCAGGACCCCTGAGAAAATAGTATGGAACATGGTTAGGTTGGTTCTTTGGCATCCTTGCCCTTGATATTCTAGGAAGACTTGAGTTAATTTTTCTTTCACCTTAGATCATCAAAGAGAAATGCAATTAGGTAAAGATAGGGGCAAAGTATTATTCACTGTGACATTTAAGCAGATTTAAAACTTTTTCTCCAAGTGCCACTTCATGGCCACAATTATTCCAACCACTGAGAGAGAGAGAGAGAAGGAGGGGAAGACTGGCAAATGGAAGTGGGAGCTGGGAACAAGTGCTTCTCATTTTTGGTATGGGTTTGTCAATTTTGTTTCTGATTCATCTCTGGGTGGGTGTCAGGATGCCCCAGGTGGGGCTGGGGTCTTGGCTTGGAGAGTTAGGCACTCAGGCTTTGTTGCTTCCTGCTCATCCTCCCCTCCTTCAAGGAGGGAGGGAGGCCCTTCGTGCATTATTTCCCTCTAGTTGAGCCCCCATCACTTTCTTCCTTCTGGTACCAACTGAACCACATTCTGCAGCCCTGGCTGTGGCCACATATCCTCAGATGTGCTCTGGCTCTCTTGCCTGTGAATTTCTCTCTCCATCTAGATGGTGAACTTGTGAACAGTAGGAATTCAGTTATCTGGTCTCTCCTCCTTCTCTGAAGCCCTTTTACAGTGATGGGTGCACAGTAGTTACTTGGGATGGAGTTTATAGATTCCAACAGCTAATCTGACTGGGGCAGGGGTCAACACTGTGTTAATTCATCTAGGCCCTAATGATGGAGAGCTGAAGGTCCAGGCTGACACTCTCTGGGAAGGAATTCAGGTTGCGGATGAAATCAGGCAGTTCAGCTGGGCACAGTGGTGCATGCCTGTGATCCCAGCAGCTTGGGAGGCTGAGGCAGGAGGATCTGAGTTCAAAGCGAGCCTCAGCAATGGCGAGGCACTAAAAAAACTCAGTGAGACCCTGTCTCTAAATAAAATACAAAAATAGGGCTGGGAATGTGGCACAGTAGCTGACTGCCCTTGGGTTCAATTCCTGGTACCCCCAAAGGTGGGGGGGAAGAGAACAGGCAGTTCAGAGGACACACAGCAACTTAGGCTGGTAAATCTTTGCTGCTTGGCTTGGAAGCATCACCACTCAGTCATTCTTGTGTTAACCCCGTCCTTCTGGTCTCCCACTGGAAGCATCAGAGAAAGGACAAAGAACTCACTGCCTAGTTACAAAGACCAAAGTCATATTTGGTGAAAAACCTCAGAACAGCAAATGGCAACAGATGGTTAAATGTCCTCCTGGCATGAGAAGTTCCACAGAGGAGAAAATAGAAAGAAAATAGAAAACAATTCAAGTTAGGTGTGGTGATCTGTGAGGTGGGTACTGGCCTTGAGGAAATAAGGGCACTTGTTAAAACAAATGCAGAGGGTACCAGGCTGCTGGAGAATTGGCTGATGGCCTGGACTTGGGCTAGGAAGTTCTCCAAGGTTACGATGTGACCAAGTTGAAAGTAGACCTGCCATCTAAACTGGGCTCCTCCTATCAAGAGCCCAGGTCTCCAGGTAAATGTTTCCATGGAGTGACTGCTCTCTCCAGACCTGCAGAGGACAGGGAGGCAGCCTGGAGATACGGGTCTCTCTACTCTCTGGAGTGAGCTCACATGTTTGGGCAAAGAGACTGGCTCAGAGAGCCCAGCGGCTACCCAAGGGCATGAGTGAAAGGAGCAGGCTCAGTGGACATGAGCCCCCAGGAAGGTGGAGCTCAAGTGGGCAGTGGTACCCACAGAAGGTTTTTTGGAGGAGAGAGCCCTGATCTGTCCCTATAGTTAGGGGCAGTTCAGCTTGGAAATACAGAAGGGAGGTGCCTTGCAGATTGAGACATATTGGAGGTGCCAGGCCTGGAGTGAGCAAAGGGCTGTGAGTTCTCCAGTGAAAATGAAGAGGGGCTTCCATGTGGAGACCAGTGGGATGGCAAGATGGGGCTCTGAGGCGGCCTCTGCTCTCTCTAGTCTTCTTAACAATCTCAGAGCTTATCTGTCCTTGAATAATCTGGGAAGACTTAATAGTATAAAGAACAACTGGAATGAGAAGGGAAGAGAAAAACAATTCCTACCACTTTACAGTTAATTGTAGAAGTGTCCTGCTACCCAGAGTAGACCATGGAAGGACCTCTTGGTCCTTTTCTGAGCCCACAGAGAGTCTGACCAAGGAAGCAAACCTTCTGAGGGGAGGAAGAGGATGAGAGAGAAGATGCTATGTATCTGCAAAATCTAGAGTCTCCCCCAGAAGGACAAGGCTGTCTCCAGGGGCTCTGACAGATGCTAAGGCTGGCAGAAGAGGGTCCTCTGAGCTGTTTACCGTGCTGGCTGGGCCCCAGGAACATGCTTCCCTGGTCTGGTCAGGGCTTTCCTGCCCCTGAGCTCTGGCTGGCAATGCTTTTGGGAGTCTCTGTGCCTTTGATCAGTTTCTATTCCAGGTTTCCATGCCAAACTAGAGCTTTGCCTCACTTGCTGAGGACATGCTGCAAATGGAAGGGCAGGGTGAGAAAAAAGGGACACAAAATCAGCCAGGGAGATTCTGTGTGGTGTGGTTGGGAGACCCAGAAGGCAGCAAGAGACCTGAGTCATTACTTTTCGGCTTCCCCCACGCCTGTAAAATGAAGACTGCACCCCTTCCTTCCACCCTCCTTTCCTTCCTCACATCATACTGAGAGGATGAGATAGTGGCACATCTATGTTGACCTGTGGTTTTCATGTAAAGAATTACTATAAGGTGAGTGAGTGGGGATTGAGGGTGTGAATGGGCTCTAGAAGGAGGTAGATAGAAGGAATGAGTTTGATTGTATTGAAGACTCCTCATCTTCCCCAGATAATTGACATTTTTTAAAAAGGACAGTGCCTGGTTCAACAGAAAAAAGTGGCTTTGGCTGTGTTCTGGCAAAGCTGGCAGAGCGTGTGCTCTGGATTTGTCTCCCTAGCTTCAAGTTCTCTCTCTTCCACTTATTAGTCGTGTGACTTCAGGCAAGTTATTTAATCTCTTTGTGGCTCAGTTTCCTCATTTGTAAAATAACAGAACCTAGCTCATAGAGTTGTTCTGAAGATTAAATGACTAAGTGCAGGTCGAGTGCTTAGATCAATTTATGGGCAGCCGATATTATCGGAGCATTGCTAACAGGCCACGGGGGGCTGAGGGTCTGGCTGACTCTCCTTCTGTAGAGGAGAAGGGAAGCCCTCTCAGCCTGTTGGGTCTGGTGCCCAGACCTGAGTAGGACATTTAGGCTGCTTATGGGTTTAGTGCTGCAGGATGGTTTCTCAAGGTGCTCCTGGGGATGGAGGCCTTGTGTGTGTGTGTGTGGGGGGGGCATAAGGTCTCATGGCCGCCTTCCTCTTCTTAGAGCCTTCCCTGTGTACTGGCTGCTGGCACTCTAGCCCCTTCTTCTTACCTGAGAGGTGTTGCCGCAACAAGTCCTTTTAATTGTGATGTTTTACTAATTAGTTTTTAATTATGTTAATTTATTGTACATGAGCCCTGAGGTTTTCAGACACTGGGCTCACTTTGGAAACTGGAATAGTAAGTTGTATTTATTACACACACAACACTGTGGATAAATGTCACTTCAGCATGGCCACGACTTCTCTGATAATGCCACTGGATCGACCACTTCTAACTAGGCTCTCTAATGCTTCCTTTCCCCATGGCCTCCAGGCTCTGCAGTCCAGCCTGCAACCCTTCACATAGTGCAGGGGTTAAGGGACTCAATGTCTGCAGGCTGTGCAGGTGACATGAAGGAGTGAGGTGGCTGGTTGGGACCAGGGGACCTTAACTGGATGGGATTGCAGGAAGAAGAGACTGCAGGGTGTTTCACCAGACCAGATCTTCAAAGGGGTGTTGTCTGGGGACCTCAGACTCACCCACCTGGGTGGAGCCCTCCTGCTCAAACATTCTGGAGCTGGGTGCTAATGACTGTTTGACAAGAAGGTTGTGGCTATGTAGTCTGAAGAGAGGAGACAGAGACTAAGGATGGAGGGGCTGCTTATGTAGTCAGCTTGGGCTGAAGGCCCTGGATGGAGGCAGGCTTATGTTCTAAGGGTGACAGGCAGCCACTGGTCAGGGTTTGCAGCTGGGCTGGCTCTTAGGAAGGATTAGGGTGGCATTCAATGAACACATGCTGACAGTTGACAACACAGAAGAGTGTAATTGGTGGTACAGGACCAGATAAGGAAGGTACCTGAGTGTTTAAGGATGGGTACAAAGTGAGAAATCACCCCTCCTCCCCAACACATGTGCTGGGAAGAGGGTCACCATATGGGGCCCAGTAGGCCATTTCTATTCTCAGAGGATGAGGATTTGATGCCATTTTTTCAAAGAAGATGCCACAGGAGTTCAAGAAAGTCACCCCCCAATACTTTCCAGATGGTAGCCTTCTTTTAGTAAGTTTAAAGTCTTCCAAAGTATACATGCAGAGTTGTACTTAAAAATTCTGGTCCCCTATTAAAAAGACACATTAAACATAAATTTAGCTTAAAGAGTACAATTTAAAGAAATATAGTCTATAAATACAACTGAACATTTATTGCTTAAAAAGAATACATAAGGCTCAAATTTCCCTCAGTATACATGTGTATGCATTGTGTTTAGAACAAGTATGGATTTTGAGAGCAGACAGTCATGCTCTCAGAGTCTCAGTTTCCTTATCTGAAACACAAGGATAATGATATTGCATATAATTGTCATGAACATTAAGAAAGGAAATAATTATGTAGTGCCTGCCACATAGCAGGTGCCCAACAAATGTTAGCTATGATTATTAAAGAGTGTATTCATTAAAAAGTAAATAAAATCTCTCCTTTCCAGGCATAAACTATTGCAGAAAATAACACTTAGAATCTCTTAAATGGTACATGGAAATTTGCAAAGAAAAGATACTCGGGGCTGCTTCTCAGTGGTCCTTCCAGCATTGTTGAGTAGGTGAGAGGGATCCGTAGTGGGAGTCCAGACTACCACCCTGTGATCTGGAACAAGAGGGTGAAGCCTCCAGGTAGGAGTGTGTATGTGTGTGTGTGGGGGGGAGCCCATGTCGGGACAGGACCCCCATGAGGTTTGCCTACACCTGTAGCTCAGTGATGCACACCAGCACCCAGGTTCAGAGAGGTGCTCACACCACAGCACACACCTACCTGGAGGGGAGCGTGCACACACACTCCTGCACACCCAGACCCAGGGAGGCTCCCACACAGACCTGCACTGCCCCCACTCTGGTGGGTGGGTGAGCTGCTGTGACTCATTCCCTGGCCCCGTGCCCTCTCCCTGAGTCACAGTGTAATTGATCCTTCCTTGAGCCAGGTTTCTGTTCTCATGTGATGCGAAGCAGACTCACTGGGCTAGGCTGAGTCCACACAGGTTGGGAAGGTCTGGCTGGAGAGAGTCCATCCCAGGAGGGAGTGGCAGGCTGGCAGAACCTGAAGGAGGCCCTGAGTCTTTTATAGGATACCCTGGAGGTCTGTGTTTGGCAGTGGTAGGGCCAGCCCACCACCCACCATCATGTATATTCCCTCATCGGCCTCCATCAAGGTTCCCATCAGGGTAGGGCTGACTCCTTAAACGTTGCTTCTCTTCAATAATGAAGGGCATGGTTTAGCCACTGAGAATCTCCTCTAAGAATCCCCTGGTCTGTGCTTTTGGGATGATGGTGCCTTGCCTTTACTTCCAAAATGAGTTGTGGGCTTAGAAGAACTAAGAATATGGGGGTAGGAGAATGTTCCATCCACACATTGCATATAAGCAGTGACACCCCTCAGGGTTCAACCCTACACCATCCGTATCCCAGGAAAAGAATCATCTTGTGTACTGATATGGGAAAGCCTGGTTAGCAGAGAAAAAAAGCCATAAATCCTCCTAGTCTGGTGGCAGAGTGGAGTAAGGGTCACCTCTGACAAGGTCTCTGTTGGGCAGATCTGGTGTGGGTTCTATAGGCTCCTAGGCCAGCACCGGTCACAGCATCACGGCCCTGCTGCCCTCAGTTCATGTAATTGTTCCTGGTTGGTGTATCTTCATCTATAAAATGGACATAAAATTCTCCCTTTCCAGAGTGTTATCTTATGAGGAGATAGAACTTGGAGAAATAACCAACCGCATTATTATGCTGATTGCCCCCCATTTTCAGTCCCTTGCCCTGGTGCTGTCTGCTGGCCTGGTGCCCATGTGGCCCCCTTTGGGGGCCTTGATCACTGCTCCCAGTTCTGAGGGCTCTGTGCTCAGTCTCACGTCCACTTACCAAGGCCAAAGCCAGAGCCAAGTGGGAAGGACTTTGTGCCCACAGCTGCTGCTGTGTCTAGCCATCCCCTAACAAAGGGGCTTCCTATGGGTCCTGAAGGGGTTCAGTGGAAATGTGCTGGGTGCTCTTGGGTCACTGCTTTCCCTCTCTGGACCTCAGTCCCTGAGTTGTGGAATGGGGACTTTAATCCTCACTCTGCACACCTGGCTGGAAGGGGAGAGGATGAGAGGTGAGGACGGAATCGCTTCCCTCGTAGAGGGTGTTGGGCTATCAAGAGAGGAGCCCCTCTCAGCACCCACCCTGTGCCTGTCTCTGCACAGTGCCCGGCCTCAGAGCAGCCCTCAGAACAGAGAGAGCAGCCCAGTCCTCACATCCATCCTCTTCCTCTGGATTATTTCTCCCAATCACACTTAATAGCCGCCTGGCTTTTGGCTGCAGCCCGGTATATAATAACCTGCAATTATTGTCCACTTAAGCTGTCCCCAGGGCCTTGTCTGTTGCGCTGCCCAGGCCTGCGCGGCTGGCCTGCTGATTTCCCTGTCAGAGTCACAGCCAATGGGAAGAGGCCCCTTGACAGGGCTGGACTGACAATGTGTTTGGCAGGGCCACCACCTTCACGGCTGTAGCTTCCTCAGAGATGGGGCCTCAGAGAAGGCCCCTTTAGCCATAGCCTCGTCCAGCCTGTGAGCCCTGCCTTTCTGGAGACTGGCCCTCTGGGCTCTTCACAGTCTTCCTTGTCCTCTGGCTCCTACCCCTGTGCACACAATACCCCCATTTGACATTTGTGCCTTTGTTTTCCTTACTAGAGGTCGACCTTTTTATAGGCTATGTTCTTCCCCTCTGGGACCTTTAAGGGAGGCACTGGCATTTTAAATACTAGGCTCCTTAAGATCAGAGAGGTTAGGTGTCTTTCTTAGGGTCACACAGCCAAGAATTGACAGTGAATATTCACAATTAGGTGGAATGATTCCATGGATTACTTTTTAAAATCCTATGCCATGTGATTTCTTCTCTTCACAACACACCCTACCCCATCTTGGCAGCTTGTTTGATGCCACCTCTCTTGTAAAGCTTTCCCCACCACTGTAGTGACACTGGCCTACTTTACTTTGAGCTCTGAGTTGGCACCAGGTATCCTTGGTCCTATGTGTACAGCATGAGTTCTGCTGCCATCTAATTGGGAAAGCATCTCTGTGTGCAAGTTGGATGCAGCTGAGCCTTTGCCGTTGCCTGTGCTCTCCCTTTTGGAACGTGGAGGCTGCCCTCAGGAGCGTCTCTCCTGCAGCCTGAGTCCTACTGCTCCTTACCAGGGTGTCACCAATCTCTGTGGTCCACACTGGGCTATCTCTACAGCATCACCTGGCTCTGCCTGTGGCAAGGGTGGTGATGATGGTGATGACAAAAGTAGATTTCTACATTGTGAAAAATATGCAGATCCTGTATCCCCAAGGGGGGTGGGGATAGCAGAATCTGAGAGTTTCAGCATTTTCACACCATCTGAATCTAATAATTAAATGACTAGGGACAAAAGACTATCCAAATTCTAATAGACCTTTGTCCCAGTGCTGAGTGTCTTGGTGTGTGTGTGTGTGTGTGTGTGTGTGTGTGTGTGTGTATGTGTTGTCACTGAGTGTCTTTGTGTGCGTGCACATGGTCCAGAGCACAGGACCTGGGGACCTTGGGGGCCTGTGACAAGTAGAGTCAGGTGTATCCCAGACTGTCATGCCAGGGAAAACCAGGGGCTGAGAGTAGAGTCAGGCTCTGAAGGGCACTGTGTCTGGAGGGTCCTCCTCGTGGCTGTCTTACTGGCAATGCTCCAGGGCTCTGGGCTGCCAACAGAGGAGGAGCAGAGCCCAAGGCCTAGTGTTTGGAGGGCCCACCCACTTGTCCGTCTCCAGACCAGTCTCCTCTCCAGCACAGCCCAGAGGATACTCCCTTTCCTCGCTCACTGTTCCTTTTGCACTCACTGTCTGCCTGGGAGCTGGTCAGGCACTGGAAGCCATCAGCCTTTCCTCTTGAAAACGATTCTCAGCAAGAAAGCTTTCTTGGGACACAGTTTTGGGGCATTCTGAGGCTTTCTCTGGCCTCTCAAATCTTACAGGTTAGGTCCAAGCCTGGCTCAAAGGTAATCCCCAAGGGGCTGTGAGGCCCCTAAAGAAGGCACCCAGATTCCATGTCCTGTGCCACCAGAGGAGGCCATGGGGCCCTTCCCTAAGCCCTGGTACTCAGGGAGGAAGAAGACCTGGTACCTTGGTGACCCTAGCCTCCCCCATGTCCCCATGACTGTGCGTGCCTTCTGCCCCTGTGCCTGCCCTGCTCTCTCAGACTAGCACTGCCCTGTTGGTTGGGCTCCTGGCCTTTAGTCCTGGGTGGGACTTCTCAGGAAGGGACCGGGAAATATCCCTCAGCAGGGGCCGTGAAGGTGAGGACAGACCGCCACCTGTAGCAGAGAGGTTTACGCGGAGGAGGAGTGGTCTTTATTTTCTCTAGCCGCCATTTTACTTTCCTGTCCCTTGTGCCCAGTCTCACCCATGCCAAGGTAGAAGAAGACTTCAAACCTACTGATTTAATGTCCCTAGCTCTCTTTTTGAGGTATTCCAGTCTGGTATGGGCAAATCATTTGTCATTGGAGGTGTTCCTGCTCCCCTTCCCTCTAGCCCAGGGGCATCAGAGATAGAGGAAGCTTCCACTGGGGCGGGGTCTTGGGTTGGCCTCGTGCTGTGTCCTCTGGGGCCCTGATGAGCTTTATGGAGTGCAGCAGCAGCTGTCTCCTTGATCTCTCTCTCTGGAGCCCAGCTGGCTGTCACCCTCACAGGTAGCCTCTGGTCCCAGTTCCTGCTCCACCCACCTGCAACCTCTGCAGCAACCTATGCAGGAGGCTTTCTCATCCTCATTCCAAGGCCTGGGGCAGACCCTGGCTCCAATTCTCCTCCTGTGTTTCCCACCCAAGAAGGCAAACAGATAGCTTCTGGAATTTTCTTGCATCTCAGACAGGTGGTAGGATGGACAGGGCTTTAGTCAGCTTTGTGTTGCTGTGACCAAAAGACTTGACAAGAACAACTTGGAGGAGTAAAAGTGTATTTTGGCTCACATATTGGTTTCAGAGGTTCAATCCATGGACAGCTGACACCATATCTCTGGGCCTAAGAGGTAAGGCAGAATACCATGGCAGAAGAGTGGGGTAGAGGAAAGCAGCTCAGGACGTGGCACCAGGAAGCCGAGAGAGATCTGCTCACCAGGGACAAAATATAACCCCCCAAAGCATGCCCCCAGTGCCGTTCTTCCTCCAGTCACACCCTGTCTGCTTATAGTGACCACATGATTAATCCACATGAGTGAATTGATCCCCTTGTTAGGTTACAACTCTCATACTCTCACCATTTTACATCAGCACTTTCTTGCACTGGCTCACACGTGAGATTTTGGTGATACCTCATGTCTGACCCTTAACAGTGATGAATCTGTTTAAACCCACCTTTCTGCCTAGACCCGCTCTCCTTTTACTACCCTTGATGGTTGACCCAGAGCCACCCAAACAGGAAAGTCAGCCCAGCCTCATGGCTTTGGGCTTTCTTTAAAAATTTGCCCTTTTCCTCTCCCCTTGGTCCCACACTTCCCCTTGAGGTGGCTGGTGTGCAGCAAGAAAGCCTACCCTTCCCAGTTTTCTCTCTCTGGATGGGAAGCTTCTGCAGGTCTGTGCCCCTCCCCCCATGCAAAGGACCCTGGAGGGTGGTCCTGCAGCTTATTTGCTCTGGTGTGGCCGGTGTCCCCATGTGCTGAAAGAACAGAAAACTAAGTACCATGGAGAGCTGGCAGTTGAGTCAGGTTTGGCAGTCTGCTTAAAATATTTATAATAATAATAAAAAATTTTCTCTCTGGGGTGGCTTTTAAAATTGGTTTTGATCATTTGAAGAGTAAATCCTTAGCTACCTAGAAAGCTCGACAATCTAAAATGATTCATTTGTTAAGTATTTAGTTTAGCTGAGTTTAGCACTTACCTGGAATAGATGTGCATAGGAACTGAGCAGGCAGGTTTAGGTGTGGGAGTTCCAACCACTTTCTCGATATAGACACCCCTTCCACACGGCACCCGCCCTCCTGTGCGTGCATAACCAGTGCACATGTGCGTGTTTGTGTGAGTACATTTTCTTCACTGGGGTTCATTCTGTTTTCTTTGTGCTGCTAATGCTTTTGGCCTCTGGGGGTGCTCTATATATACAGATACAGAATTTGAGAACAAGGATTTTTAAATGGAAAGAAACCTTAGATATATTCTAATCTACTTTTCTTATTTTATAGTTTTGGCAATTAAATGTCCAGAGAGGTGAAGTGATCAGGGTCAGATACAGACCCTGGATTTCTCTCTCTCTCTCTCTCTCTCTCTCTCTCTCTCTCTCTCTCTCCTCTCTCTCACATAACACAAACTTAACTCTATATCAACAGATGTTAGTTTCCTCACTGTTTGGCATTTCTGTCTCTCTGTCCTGGGTTTCTGTCCCCATCAGTCTTTCTGTTCCTCTTTCCTCCTCTCCTTTCTTCTCTGTGTTCCTGGGCCAGGGCTGACACAGGCAGTGGCAGTGCTGGTTCCCAGGAAGGTGGCTCCGTAGCTGTCCAGGCAAAACTCTCTGTGTGCTGGGGAGGTGGAGGCCCAGCAGGTGTCCTGGCTTTGCTACTTGTTCAGAGCCCGAGGGAGCAGTGTCTTAGTCCTTGGGGAAGCACGAGGAGAAGGAGGAAGGAAGGGTTGGCTCCACGGTTATGCAGTCTGCTTTCAGCCTGATCCCCTTCCCTGGCTCCTTCCTCCAGGGAGCTGATTTTCTCTTGGGGGCAACCTCCATGGCATTCCTCCTCCCTGAGTTCTTTTCTCTAGCCTCCAAGTAGCCTCCAGTTCAAATAATCCTTTAGGGAAAAGATACATGCTACTTGTTTCACATCCAAAAAGCACAAGAAAGTGCTCTTCCCTCCTCCAATCCTGGTGTCCTGATGCTGAAGTTTGGCATTCAATTCTAAACAGGCTGCGGAAACCACTGTTTGGACCAATCTTATTTTCCATGAAGGCATGGAATCTTGGGCTTGGGTTGGATGTTCAGTGTACCCTTTTTTATTCTCACACTCATTGGAGGAATCCATTCTCCAGTACCCCTAAAGCTTTTCCAGTCTGCCTAGCCACCTTTAGCAATGGGGAGCTCATTCCTTCACAAGGGAGCCAGTTTCTTGTTTTTTCCTATAATTTTTTTAAATTGGTGCATTCTAATTATACATAATAGTGGGACTCCATGTAGTATATTCATACATTCACAATGCAAAATTCATTATATTATATTCCCGCATGAGCCCTCTTTCCCTTTCCTCTTCCCTCCCCTCCTTCCTCCCATATTCCAGTCTACTGGTCTCTCTTTTATTTTCATGAGGTCCCGTTTCTTTCCTTTTTTCCTCTTTAGCGTCTACATATGAGAGAAAACATATGATCCTTGACTTTCTGAGTCTGGCTAATCCCACTTTGCATAATGTTCTCCACTTCCATTCATTTTTCCTGCAAATGACATAATTTTACTCTTCTTTATGGCTGAATAAAATTCTATTGTGTATGTACACCACACTTTGTTTATCTACTCATCTGTTGATGGACACCTCGGCTGTTTCTATAACTTGGCTATTGTGAATTGTTGCAGCCAGTTCCTTTAAGTGCTGTCATGCATTCATTCTGAGACACCGCTTGTTTCATTTCTTTCCCCTGCCGAAGGTTTTGAAATAGGCAACTACCCCATTTTGTGCACTCTACTTTTTTCTCTTTAATCTGCAATTCTCTTAGATCTGGTGTTGCCTCTCCCACTTCACCAAAGATGTTCTTACTAAAGTCAGCCATGGCTTCCTAGTTGCCAAATCCAATAGCTACTTTTTTTTTTATTTTATTTTTTGTCTTAATGCTGTTAACCACGTTCTCTTAGATGTCTTTTCCTTTTCTTCTGAGAGGTGATTATTCTCTTTGTCTGCCTCCCACATCCCACTAGTTTCCTCTCCTAAGTCCTCTTACCTTGTGTAGTTCTTAGACACTGGGATTACCCTGGTCCCACTCTTGAACTCTTTTTAGGTTTCATCACTTCCAGGGCCACCACCTGCATGTACCAACTAGCAGTTCTCCTCCACATCCTGATGGTCTGTACTGGTCACCACTTTCTTACTGAGCTAGCCCCTTCTTTACAATTTCTGGAACTCTCCATGGAGAAGAAGCTCAGACTCAGAGTTTCTCTCTTACCAAGAGAGAAAGCATCTCCTCCACTGAAGTCCCCATTTTGGCTGAAGGCTCCATTATCCATCTGGTCATCTCAGTCAGGACTGGGATATTCATGATGACATCCTCTCCCTTATCCAAGACAGGCTTCTATTCCCCAAGTCCTGTTAGTCCTCCATTGTCACCTCCTTCCTATGAGCCCTCATTCTTTCACTCACATTGTTGCCATGGTCTGCTTACTGGTCTCTGCTGTTTTCTCTGACCCACATGTACTTTGCTCTGGGCATGGAATGAACTTTCTAAAACATAGATTGACATTGTCGTTTTCTTCCTTAAAAGTCATCACTGGCTTCCATGACCTCCAGGATAGAGCCCATTCTTGTTGGTTTGGTATCCCAAGATCCTTGTAACCCATGCTGTCCCATCTGTCTTCCCTTCTAGATCCTTCCCCTGTCACCTCCTCCTTTTCCATGTCCTGGATGTGCAACTCTCATCCTCATCCTCTCTGCCCATGGTCTATCTCGTCCTGTGATCCTTCTGGAATCCTCTTCTCCTTTCTTGTGGTCTAAGTGCTGCTCAGTTTTCCCTTCTGCGTGTGAACATCACTGTTCATCTGACCGTACAGGTGGATGTGCTCTGCACCCACACCCATCGGCACAGTTCCAATCGTCTCATTAATTACTTGTTGATTCCTCCCCTTCCTCTGCCCCAGTAAACTGTAAGCTCCTGGAGGGTGGCACCCTACCTTTCTTACACAATTCTGTATCCTTAGGGCCTGAAACCTTCTACGCACAATGAAGGCACATTGCCTGAGTGGGTGTCGGGAGAGCTTTAAACCTTAGTCTGCATAGGATTTTGATCTGCAAGTGGATCAAGAATGTAGTTTGATTCTGGAATGTTCCCAAAGGCTTATGTGTTGATGGCTTGGTCCCTAGTGCTGCAGCATTCAGAGATAGGACCTTTGGAAAGGTTATTGGATCATGAGGGCCCCATGGATTCATAATTTGATAGATTATTGGGAGGTGGTGGAAACTATAGGAGGTAGAGCCTAGTTAAAGGAAATAGGTCACTAGGAGATCCTCTGGAAGGGTATATGTTGTCCCCAGACTACTCCTCCTCTCCTCCTCCTCCTCCTCCTCCTCCTCCTCCTCCTCCTCCTTCTTCTTCTTTTTGTGGTGCTGGGATTGAACCCATGGCCTTGTGCATGAAAGGCAAGCACTCTATCAACTGAGCTATAGCCCCAGCCCCTTCTTCTTTTCTTTCTCTCTGCTTCCCAACTTCCATGAGGTAAACTGCTCTCTCCTGCCATACTAGTCTTCCATGCTCTTCTGCCTCACCTTAGGCCTAAAGTAATGACACCATCTGATGATGTACTGAACCCTTTGAAAGAGTGAGCCCAAGTTAATTTTCCTTTTTTTAAGTTGTTTTTTTTCCCCCTCAGGTATTTTGTCACAGTGATGAAAAGGTGACTATTACAGTGTGGTAATAGGGTGTTGAAGATTGCCCTCACTATGATGGTGGCTGAATTACATTTTGGGAAGATCAGCTGGGGAGCTGATGCAGGACAGAGTGGAGGCAGGTGGTGCCAGGGACCAGGAGCCTGGCAGTGTACAGGGCTGAGGTGCGTTTCTCCATTCCCATCCCATATGTTTCCCATGGAGTCCAGGAGATGGAGGCAATTCAATTCATGCATAATTGAAAATGAACAGAATCCAAGAATGGGCTTATAATAAACTCATGCCACAACTGTGAAATGACCTTCCTTTATTGAGGGAGGTATTATTTTACTTTCTGTTCTTTCTAAATCTGTTCTTATTTCATCCCTTGGTCCCATTTCCTCCTCTTCCAAGGACTGAATTCAGAAGAGGATTCTTTCTGTTTAAAATAATGTTCCTATTAGATTGGCTGCTAACTTGTTAATATTATTATTGGTCTCTATAATACATATGAGTCTTTACAATACATGTGCAACTTACAGATGTCATGTCTGGAGGTTTCAACCCTGGGGAAGAATGAAATTATGGTTGGAAGAGCCTAAAAAGTGGCTGGAGTTCTGAGCTTCAGACTGGCTAAATTGGTAGCTTTGCCCTTCTCTCACTTCTGGGTTAGGCGTAAAGAGCACCCTCACATGGATCTGTGTCCCCTGACCCATGCTCTCTAGCACAGTGACAAGCAGAGGGCAGGACTTTTTTGCTCTTTGTTATACTGGGTTCTGCCCCATCTCTAAAGAAATCTTATAAATCATTGATGAGAATATTTCTATTTTTGTCTTAAATATCCTAGCCAAGAAAGCCTTATGAATACTTTCCAAATCAAGTGCTGGCATTGCACGATGCTTCCTCATTGATGGCAGGCCCATTTCATTGTTTTTTTCCCCCCCACTTCTTGGCTCTGCTGTTTAGGGCACCAATGCCAAGTCTCAGCTTGGGAGTGGTGGAGGCAGGGCTGACCCTTTTCTTGGGCAGAGGCTTCTTTCCTTCCTTTTTCCCCATGATGGTCCTATGACACCCCCCCACACACCATCCTAAGCTTTTAAAGTTTGACATGTTGTCAAAGATGACTGGTGTTTGGTTTTCTTCTGGGTAAGTCCTGCCATCTATCCTACTCCCCCTTTCCTTTGTCTACTCTGTACCTAGAAATTCAATTTACTTGAATAGCAGCCTCCATCTGTTTCTTTCTTTCTTTTTTTTTTTTTTTTTTTTTTTTTTTTGTGTGTGTGTGTGTGGTGCTGGGGATTGAACTCAGGGCCTTGTGCATGCGAGGCAAGCACTTTACCAACTGAGCTATATCCCCAGCCGCAGCCTTCATCAGAATGTATGAAATTCAACCATGAAATAGACTCTCTGGAGTGGTACATTCCAAATGCCACTAGTTCTTAAGGACTGTGTCCCTCTTCTTTCCCACTGTATTCTAGGCACCAACAAGAGGCCTGATACATAGTAAGCACTCAAAAACTGTCTATTTAGGAAGTGAATTGAGGAATAAATGATTAAATAAAAGGTCTAAAGGGCCAGATGCCCTACACACTGGATCTTCCTTATCTGTAAGAACTATGTGGACCGCAGCCCTGAAGATGGCTAATATAGAGCTTTCCTAAGGCTTGAAAATTATTGCCCCACTGAGAAGTAAGAAGGCTCGAATATATCTTTCCTGATGACTCCCAACTTCTTTGGTTTTTCCTCAGTATTCTTATTAACAATTTACATGACCTGTCTCTTACATAGGCATTGTTTAGTTTGGTTCTTTCATCTGAGTAGGTCTTGTGTTCTAGAGCAGAGTAGAAACACCTGGAGGAAGAAACTGTCTATTTACTTTGTAGCTAAACTGCAAGGTTCCACTCAGCAGGCATTTAACAAATGGTTTCCAACTGGCTGACTGAATGAATAGGTCTTGAGCCTGACACCTACTTTTATTTTTAACATTAGAGGTCAGAATCTAAGCCCAAGAATGAGCAGGGTATTTTCAATCCCCTTTATCATGACTTGCATGGTCCTTGTCTGACAGCACAAAGTGTTATGGATTTCCATAGTTTATTTAATTGTATAGGTATGCAGTAGGAAAATGTTAGATAAATCAAAATTATCCAGGAGACTGGGCAATTTTTATTATGTCTTTGTAACAATTAGATGCTTCAGAGAATTCATTCCTTGATATTTTGGTGATCATTTCGATGACATACTTTCTTTGTCGTGGTTTACATGACAATGGGAAGTGAGAATCCAGGAACTCTGAAGTCCATCAGTCCAGCACTGACTGGTTCAAAGCTCACCATCATTTATAAAGGACTAGCTGCCATTGATGTCACACTCCTGCCCGCCAGGAGCTTATAGAGCCAAGGGTGACAGATGTATATCTGTGGTTCAAGGCCAAGTTGTTGGTCACATTAGAGAAGGATAAAGTTACTTCTCTTTAGGAGGCTGAGAAACTCCTCAAACAGAAGGCAGCATTTGGACTCCGTGTTGGAGGAGGGGTCTGATCTTAAAAACCAGGGGCAGAATACCTAGGAGGTGCTCCACAAACATCAGCAACCTGAGAAAAGATGGTGGTGTACTAGTAGAGGGAAAGAGTGAAACCCCTGAGAGTGGGAGGGCAAGGCTCATTTGGGATGCAGTGACTCGTGCTCTGGGCCTGCAGTACAAGCCTGGGTGTCTGAGCCAGGAGCTGGAGACGAATTTGGTGGTTGGTTGGAGGCTGAGTGTGAAAGTCCTTGAATTGAGCTGAGGATTTTAGACTTCAATCGGAAGGCAGTGGGAGTCCCTGAATGCGTTGGAGCTGGGACAAGACACGACAGGATCTGAGCCGTGCTTCAGGAAGTTAGGCTGATGTTGGTGAGAGGGCTGTCAGGATGGAGGGGCTGGAAGCCAAGGGAATCCTTGTGAGTCAGTTGCACATGATTGGGTAGGGCTTAGCAGGGTCCTGAACCCCATGGTAGCTGTGGAGGACAGAGGGGCTTTGTGAAGTGAGTGTCTACAATTCTGCCCTGGGAGCCCCTGCTTCTCCTCTCCTTCTTCTGTTACCTTCTGTTCTGCGATGTCAGCCCCTTCTGAAATCTGGCACCTGCATCTCCCCTCAGGGGAGACTCTAGCTCAGAGGCAGGATTAACTTTAGGCAACACTTTGCAGATGAATTTATCAAGATCCTTATTTATTTATAAGTTGTTATTTAATGCGTTCCCATGGTCCAAAAGGATTTGAAGCACATACTGGTATGTAAGCCTGGTTTCCCACCAAGTGGACCTGCAGTTTCAGCCTAATTTCTTATCTCACAGCACAGGAATTGAGAGAACAGGCTTTGATGTAGGCAACCTGGATTTGAACTTGACGCTTCCACCTGCCAGCAGCATGACCATCAGCAAGTTGCTTGTCTGCTCTGCACCTCACAATCTATACCTGTGGAGCTAGGACAAACATGACCTATTTCTGTTTTATGATATGAATTAAATGAGATCATATTTGCCAAATGTTTAGTGTGGCACCTGGAACACAAGAAGTATTCAGATGAATGGTAAATAGCACAAAGTCTAACTTGCTGTCATCATTGCTCCTCAGGTACCAGTGGTCAGGTGGCAGGGTCTCTTCGTATAGGAATCCCACCTTTCCTTATCCCTGGCCAGTTTAGCTAGTATGTGGTCCCCTGCTTCACTGATAAAGTGATAAAGAAGGAAATATGTTCTCCTGAGGGTGCAATTTACTCTCTGGATCCTGATCACCCACAGCAAATCCTGCTCTTTTGCCAGTTGGCACAAAGGGAATAGCCATTGGTGATGAAGTTGCTCACGTTTTCATTTGGGACAAAGCAAAGTCCTTGATGATGAAATAAGACATGACTTCTGTCCTTGGAGAATTCCTTTTGGGGAGGGGTGGTACAGGCTCTACATAGATGGTCACAGAACAATGGGTGGTGATCAATAGGACTGGACAATCAACAGGACTATGGAGCAGCCTAGGCCAGGTTTGCACCCATCAGGAGCACTGGCCCCTCCAGAGCCTTGGGGAGGTGTCAGGCGTGGGAATGGACCACTTGGGTCCCCAGGGCAGGTGTTCAACAGCTGTCTGTCACCCTCTGCCAAGAGCAGGAAATGTGGTCAGAGTTGATGCCCTGAAGTGAGAAATACAGAATCTCTTTGACATTGAATAGCCCCTTCCAAAGTAAAAAAAAAAAAAAAAAAAGAAGAAGGTGGAAAATTAAGACGTTAAATACAAATATCTTAATATGTGATTTTGGAGGAGTCACACTAAGGGGGCTTCTCTCGGATGAAAAGGAAGCCAGAAATGACTGAGGCACTTTGGTCAGGAGGTTCCTGGTTCCCTGGCCCTTTACATTAAAAATCGGTTATGAGTGAAGCAGAACTTAGAGGGCAGGATGATGGAAGACTTAGAAGTTTAAACCAGGACAGGCTTTAATTTGGGCAGTAGGTGTGTGTGCTCAGACTGCATCATGTGTGGTTATAGCTGCTTTCTCGAGCTGTGAAATAAAAGTCCGTCTTCATGTCCCAGAGCTTAGGGCTAGTGGGGCAGAAGGGACCCTGCTCAAGGGCCTACATTAGGACATGAGTCCCTTTGGCATTAGTTCAAAGATATCTTAGGAACATGGAAGTTGAGGCTCAGTCCTATTCTTTCCTGTGTAACTGGGTTTCTTAAGATCATAGTGTGTGCCTTTTCTGGGTTGACTGATTTATTGAGTACTCTGGCTTGCAGATAGACATGACTTGAGTTAGTTGGCCACATTTAAGATGTGAGGGACTATAGAAGGTATGGATATGCTAGGCCCTGATTCCTGGCTGAGCAGAAGGCATCATGCACTCTCTGCTTGTATCCAGCTGCCTTCTCAATTTTGGTTTCCTGTCTGGGGCTCTGCACAATTAAGTTTGCAGCCTTGAAGTTTCTGCACCATAAGTCTCTGTATGTACTCTTACATTGACAAGCCATAGCTGTGATATGCACCTTAAACTACTGTCTTTGCCAATCACAACCTGTTTTCTGAAACCAAAGTGGTCACTTTCCACCTGTGTGAAGCTTTCACAATTTCTCCATTGTATGGGTCTGACCCAGCAGCCAATGGACTTGGGCAGGGGAGATGAGACTACACTTGGCTGGGATCTGGGGAAGCATTAAGGGATAGAGTGTCAGCTTTAAAAAGTGGTTCAGGTGGTAGTGTTGGTGGTAGTGTAGGTCATGTGGTCATGCAGTTCCGTCTTGGACTGTGAGATTACAGGAAGATATGGTGACCTTATAAGAATGATTCACATGTGAAATGCTGTTTGACTCCTTAGATCTAATTCTCCAGAAATTTTGCTCCTATAGGGGAAAAGTGCCTCCCCTCCCCACCCACCCCAAAGCCATCAGGAACCTGGAAGAAATGGAAATGTACATAATCTTATTTTAGCATATTTTCTAGTAATATTGTTACTTATAATATTATGTAATGTAAACACTTATTAATTATAAATTGTCAATAATACATGCATAGAGATGTGAAATCATAGAGCAAAATCATATGCTTTGAGTAGAAAATGAGGAGATCTTTATTTAAAAAGCCACTTGTTTTCTAGAGCATATATCTATTTCAGATATCCAGGGGATCATCAAAGGCCCTGAGCTCTGAAATTCTATGGAAATACATCCCCTTATTTTCCATCTAGTCAAATGGTTAAACAATTCTGCAAAATTCTGTTTGTTCATTGGTTATGCTGTCTCTAGCTGTGCTCTAACTAACATCGTACCAAGAATTGCATTTTTCTCTCTCCTGACTTAGATTTAAATCTTGCAATCACTGCTGGGAAGTGAGCTGTATCATCTTGAGAAATCAGACCACAGAGACAGGCCTGCAGCTGGCAGGCTGGGTCATCTTTAAACACTTAACCCTTCATATCAAAGGATGGCATGTAGTAGCAGATTCCTTCTCCAGAATTTGTTCTGCCAGATTTTCTCAAGGAAAAGCTGAGAGTTAAAGTGACGACAGTGTATACTACAAAAATCTTGCCTTGTTAATTGAATTGGTGCCTAAATATATGAATGATTTTGTGTATATCTTTCTCTTTGGGGGTGAGTCCATGTTTGGGTGTGTTCATGACTGTGAGGTATATGTACAAATGCTTTTGTGTGAGAAGTTGCAATTCACCTCTATGTATGTGTGTGTGGATGTGAGTGTCTGTACGTGGGTGGACATGTGTGCCTATGAAAAATTCTTCCCTGTGTTATAAAATAAGATCCAGATTATTAAAGTCTGGAGTAGTAGATTATTTGAATAAATGGCTGAAAAAATTCCTTTCTTCATATTTGTGCTGTGGTATAAATATCCTTCTATTCTAAGCTTGGCCATGTGCCTTTTCTAAGTCAAGAGTATATTACCAGATGAGGTTCCAACAGAGGCCTGATAAACAATTGTACTTTGTTGTTTGCTTTTGCTGTTTTTTCTTGGGAACCCTCACCACAATGTTGATGTACTGGGGTTAACCTGCTAGAAATGTATGGTCCAGTCACCCTGGTCACTCCAGCTTACAGTCATCCACTGCCAGCCAGAGGAATGAAGCCATCCTAGACCTCACAGCCTCCATCCTACCTATGACTTATGCAGTCATAGATGTAAGCCCTGAGGTTTCCAGTAGAAGAACTACCCTGCTGAGCTTAGCCCAGATTGCCAATCCACATAATAATGAGTTATAATAAATGATCATTATTTCAAATCACTAAATTATGGAGTGATTTGTGATATGGACAGAGTTGATCTAGTTGGTAATAGAAGAAAAAATATCTCTCTACTGGAAGAAGGGATGTTTGGTGAGAACTTGTGGGCATGAATTATAAAGACATGTAACTCCATATTTAAATATTCTTTATAATCCTGGTCTCACTTTATGAGTTAAAAACATAAAAATGAGCTTGTATTTGAGGACCTATCATTAATTACCACACAGAAATGCACATTAAGAAGACAAATATAGGCACAGGATGAGAGGGCTGATAATACTTTACTGAAGATTTGGGAAGAAAGCAGTTTTCTTTCATTTTCTGTTGCTAACAATACCACAGACTGGTAATTACAAAGAAAATAAGTTGGTTTTAGCTCCCAGTTCTGGCCCAAGGTTGAGGGGCAATATCTGGTGATGGTCTTCTTGTTGGCAGAGTCCCAAGGTGGCGGGACATCACATGGCAAGTGACAGGGAGCACGTGTGTGTGCCTCTGATCACTCTCTCCCTTCTTATCTAATCATGAAAATTCAATCATGGAGGCTTCACCTAGATGATCTTATTTAATCTTAATCATGTCCCAAAGGCTCCACTTTTAAACAGTAGTTGGAGTAAGTTTTCACCCTCTTAATATCTCATAATCGTCATTAAACTCCAATAAGAATTTCAGAGGAGAAAACCATATTCAAACCATAGCCAAAGCCAGAGAAGCAAACCCAGGGAGGAATTTGTGGTGTGGTCTCCGGAAGTGATGGGATTCAGCCTGTCCCAGCAGCCAGCCTGTCATAATAGGGTGGGCATCTCTTCAGCATCGATTACCCAGGAGCTCACCGCAGGCATCTTGACTCCTTGAAGAACAGTGCCTATAAAATGAGGCTCTGAGAGAAATAAGATTCTCTTCCCTGCCCGAGGCCTGCCTTTCGGGAACCTGCCACCTCTTTGGATAATTGACTCTAGGGATGATTGTCCCTCTCCAGGGAGACTGTGTGTACTTCCAGGGACAAGACCTTTATCTGGCAGACCACGACATGATATTAGTATAAAATTATCAGCCTATTCTAGATTGCTCTACTTATTATGAGAAGCAGAGGTGGGTGAGAAAATTGTGTGTGTGTGTGTGTGTGTGTGTGTGTGTGTTGTGTAAATGCAAAAATTGCTGGTTTAGAAGTGAGGGCACATGACTTTTGCAGTTCCAGCTCCCATCCTACTTTATAAGAAATTCCTACTTCGTGTGATTGAAGGGGTTTAGGGCAGAATTCATCTGCCATTAATATCAGTACTTTGAGTCAGAAAAATATTTTGTTTCTGAGTCCTCTATGCAAACACAAGAATGTTCATTTACACCTTTGTTATTGGTTAACACCACAGGAGGAAGTAGCAGAGTTGCCAAGGCAAAGAGTAGATGCTTTCCAGCTGTTAGGGGACTCTGATGGATGTGTGGACACCAAGTCATTATTAGTGCCATACTTTAGAGTTTTCCAGGCCTGTAGCTGCCCATCCTCCTTAGAAACAAACATCACACACACTGCTCAGAAGCATGTGTTGTGTCAGCTAGGTCAAAGACTCAACATGACTCTTGTTTGGGGTAGATTTAAGTATATTACCTGTGAGAAAGGAATAGGAGACAATGGAATTAATGATATTATTAACACAAACTAGCTTTTATTAGGTACCAGCGATTGCAAAATCCCGTATGAAGCCCCCACTCATAGGTGTGTATTATTATAACTTCTCAGTTTTCCAGATAAGGGAAGTGAGATCCAAAGCTGGAAGTTTAAGGGTCTCATTTATGGTTGCTGGTAAGTATTAGAACTAAAACTTGATACTGCAGGCCTGTCTGATGCTAAAACCCTGCTTTTATTTTTATTTTAATTTATTTTGAAACATTTCAACCACATGAAACTTCAGAGAATAACACACACCATGTACTTATCATCTAATTTTATTCAATTTTGATATTCTGTTACACTTGCATAATATTCCACTTTTAAAAAGTTGGGATATTTGTCTTTTTAAAATTGCTGGGTGCAGTAGCACACACCTGTAATCCCAGCAACTCCAGAGGCAGAGGAAGGAGGTTTGCACGTTTTTTTCGGGGTACTGGGGATTGAACCTAGGGGTGTTTTGCCACTGAGCCATATCCCCAGTCCTTTTTATTTTTTGAGACAGGTTCTTAGTAAGTTGCTTAGGGATTTGCTAAATTGAGGAGGCTGGCTGTGGCCTTGAACCTGCGATAATTCTGTTTTAGCCTCATGAGTTACAGGCATGTGCCACTGCACTCAGTTTATGATTTTTTTTTGTGCTATATGAAATGTCTTTTTCTAAACTCTGTGTTCTACTCCATTGTCCTGTTCTCTATTGCTGTGCTGGTACCACACTATTGCTTTATTATAAAACTGTGGGCAGGGCACATCTCTTCACATTATTCTTCAATTTTGTCTTTAGGTAATTTTGGCCTTTTATTCTCTCACATGCATTTTAGGATCATTGATGTAGTCCATGAAAAACCTTGTCAAAATTTGGATTGTATAATTACACTGAATTTCTGTATTAATTTGTAAGTCTTCCCAACCATGAAAATGGCATGTCTTTTCATTTATTTAGGTTTATTTTATGACTCTAGGTAATAATTAAAAATTTTCTCTATATAGTTTTTACCCAGATATTTTAGTTTTATTCAACTTTATGGTTTTTCCTGCTTTTACAAGTAGGATTCTTTTATTCATGCATTTTGATGCATAGAAACATTGTTAGTTTTTAAAGGTTATTTTTTGTTCATAAGACATGCTTAACTTTATTATTTGTTCTACTTCATAGCTTTATACACATAAAAATAAGCTTAGTTTTGAATCTTCCCTTCTAATTCTTGTCTTATTTTTTTAATCTTGATATTATTACTTGGCTTGGACATCAAATACAATGCTTTTTGTGTGCCTACAGAGAAAGTTGTATAATATTTATTTTTTATCTTATATTATAGCATCAATACATTCCTTTGATAAAAGCATTTGGTCATCCTTCAAATAATACTCTCCTGAAGTTGATTTCCTCATATTTTATTTAGGATTTTTTATCTGTAGTCATAATAATGTTTACAATTTTATTACTTGTACTATTCTTGTCATATTTTGATATCAATAAAGCTAGATAGGTTAACTTTCCTTGCTTTTGCTTTCTCCTGAATATTTTTAAAAAGATAGGAATTATCTATTCCTTATTTGCTAAGTTAGCTTTAAGACTGTATCTGACGATTTTTTGGGAAGGAGATTTTGATAACTGAAACAACTTTTTCAAAAGTTATTAGTTTAATCAGGCTTTCTATTTCTTCTTGGGTCAACTTTGCCAATTCATATTTTTCTAGGAAACTTTCCACTTCATGTACATTTTGTGCTGCTTCCAGCTAGATGCATATTTGGGGGCTCTTGTGTATC
The DNA here is from genome assembly GCA_025594165.1 of Tamias sibiricus. NCBI lineage: Eukaryota > Metazoa > Chordata > Mammalia > Rodentia > Sciuridae > Tamias > Tamias sibiricus. The sequence goes on along the minus strand of CM046671.1, from coordinate 45,752,672 downwards.
TCACAGTCACAGATTCTACAGCTGTCCTCATTTACTAGCCACCCTCTATGCCTTTTTTTTTTTTTTCTCTTTGTTCACTGTGCATCTCTTCCCAGGGCTGTTGCCTTGTCTGCGGGCTACTGCTTTCCTCTGGCCTCCTTCCACTCAGATGGAACTTCTGCCTCAGCCCTGGATTCATGCATGTCCTGTCTCATTTGGGACTCCTTGGATCTCTGTCAACCTGCAGAAGCTGAATTTCAGGATTACAACTCCTGCTTCCAGCTTTGGGGTCCAGAAGATCCACAGGTCTATTCAATCCCTTGATTTTCTATTCTTTTTCTGGCCCACAGTAATTGATACCTTGTTTTGGAGATTGGGTATATATATTTTTTTAATCTTTCAAAATTTTCAATGTTTATAGAAGAGAGGGTTTCTAAGAGTGAGAAGTCATGGAGCCATCTGGATTGGAAGTTCCCCAGCATCCTGCTTTTAACCACTAGACTGTACTGCCTCCAGGCCATAGCTAATCACCCAGCCATGAAACTGACAACTTGTTCAGTTTCCTGCTCCTGGATTGATGCCAGTGAAGTCCTTTTTGCTGAGATTACACTTTTTCCTGCCCAGAATATAAATAGGAGAGGAGATCAAGAAATTGGTCTATGGGGGTCTATTAGTCTATTAGTATTATTACCTGGGACACCATCTACTTTAGGAAAGGAAAGGTTAGGAAAGGGAGGTTTGAGGAGATAGATTTACTAGGCCAAAGTTTCTCTAGGTCATGAAAGAGATGAGACTAGAACATCCCAAAGTATTCTGACTTCCAACCTAATGCTTTTCCACAGGATCAGTGGTTCTGGGCCTTGGTGACACATTGGTAACACCAGGGGGTGTTTTAAACACACCAGGATGCCTTCTGCAGCAGGCACATTTGAGGGCCATCACACACCAGATGATGTCCTCTCTCCTTTAAGCCTTCACTGACCTTCTGTGTCTTTCTTTCCATGGGAACCTTATCCTCCAAATAAATTATGTGAGCTGGGTCATTATTCCTCTATGCCGCCATCCTATTCCACCACCCCCAGTCCTTTTATTGTAACATTTATTTTTTAGTTATAGGTGGACACAATATCTTTGTTTTATTTTTATGTGGTGCCAAGGATCGAACCCAGTGCCTCACGCATGCTAGGCGAGTGCTCTACCTCTGAACCACAACCCTAGCCTTCCCCAGTCCTTTAGATAACTAAAAATTTCAGCGCAGGATGTCTAATTTATTGCTTCTTATCATTTTACCAAGAATTAATTATTTTTATTTGCCCATTTAGAAACAACTCATTATTTTTCTGGTGGGTTTGGATGAAATATACATACATCAAAGGGACCTGGATGTTGAATAATTATGTAGTATTTTTAATGCTTAGAATTGGGTTAATCTTTGGTCCCTGGCATACCTCTGTCACAGTCTGTAAATGGTCCCTTTTGCCTTGTGTGTGGGTGCTTATGTCACAAAGGCACAGTCTGCCACAGGAACCAGGGACTGGCATAATTTGCTTACTCTTCTTTGCTGCTTCTCTAGCTCATCTCTTGGTACCCCCAAGGAGAGTGAGTCACTTTTCTGAATCTTGTGCTCATCATGTGCTTTAAGATATAGTTTTACTGTGTGTGTGCACTCCTGACACTATATTGCTTGGTTAGTTATTTTTAATATTTCAGAAAAGAAAAAAGCATGTTGCTTGTAGTGTCCTGGAACTGCCTTTTTTCAATAATATTGTATTGCCAGGAGTCAGTCACATTGTTGTGTGTAGCTGCACTTCATTAGTTTTGAGTGTCTCACAATATTTTATTGTGGAGCACACTAGAACTTACCCATTTGGAATATTTCCAGGTTTTTAATAATAGTACTGTTCTGAATACTTTTGGATTTCCTGGTGCATACATATAGGAGTTTTGGAATATGCAAGTTATAGGATATTTATCTCTTTATGAGATACTGTCAAGTTCTTTCTCAATGAAGTGTCACCAGTTTTCTTTCCTGCTGGCAGTTCTATGTATCTGTATTGTGTCTAACATTTCATGATATTATTTTTCTTAATTCTGGCAATTTAATAGACATCAAAAACATCTCGTTGTGCATTTCCCCAATATTTCCTCAAATGTTTATTGGCCATAGAAGTTTTCTGAGAAATGGTTACTCATGTTTTCTGTCCCTTTCTATCATTTTATTTGCTCCTTTCTTATGGACTTATGGTCATTCTTTGTTTTTTACACTGATCTCTCTCTTTTTTTTTTTTGGCGGGGGGGGGTGCGGTTGTTGTACAGATTGAGTATTCATTATCCAAAATGCTTGGAGTCAGAAGTATTTTGAATTTTGGATATTTTTTGATTTTGGAATATTTGCATATACATAGAGATATCTTGTGGGTGGGACCCAAGTCTAAACACAAATATTTTTGTATTTCATATACACTTTAAACACAGAATTTGAAGATAATTTTATACAATACTTTTAATAATTTTGTGCATGACACGAAGATTCATGGTATAGAATTTTCCACTTGGGGTATCAAGTTGGTGCTCAAAAGGTTCCCAGTTCTGTAGCATGTTGGATTTCAGATTTTTGGATTAGGGATGCTCAACCTGTATGTACTCCATATACATATTTTCCGATTTGCAATATATCTTTTCCCATATTTAGTGCATAAGATCAAATTTTGTACCTTCTTTTCCCCCTCTGATACCTTTTCCCCCTTAAAACCAGCAACCATCTCCAGAACAAAACTGTCTCTTTGTATGAAATCCCTTGATGTATCTGCAGGTTTTTTTCTATGAATGATCTTGAGTTATGTTAAACATATGCTAGGGTTCCAATGGTGAATGTATATTCCTAAGGTATATCTTTGCACTTTAACAGAGGGGTCCTTAGGCCTGTGATTCTGTGACTTGTCAGTGGAAGAATATTTTGGGGCAGAGGGGGCCACAGTCCCCTTACCACTGTGTACCCTTACCACTCCATGGGCAGCCCAAGTATGTTCAGGATTCTTACATCTTACAGAACTTGTCTGAGATACAAGTTTCCAGGAGGCTTTCATTTTTCTCCAAATAGTAAAACTCCCACTTCCCGAGAGCTACAAAGATAGGTTTTGTTGTCATAGTGCTTTCTCTGTGTGCTGCTTTGCAATCAGAGTTTTCGCCACTCAATGGATCCATCATTGAGCAGCACATTACAGCAAACGCGTATCCGTTTGCCTCTATTATTGTCATAATCAAAAGGCGGGGCTACAGTGAAATATTTGCTTCATGCATGCATATCTGTTATCTGAAGGGCCCTTTAACCTAAATGGTGTGCTTTCTGTAATGTCTTTGGTTAATGAATGGGTCTGTAAGGGCCTCAGAGCGGTGCAATGTGGGAAGAATGCTATAATTTCTTTTTAACATGCAGGAATTCTGAATACGAGAAAATGCATGCCAAATTTTATTGCTTCTAAATCTGAATAATTGTATTTCTGGGCTGTGCATCTGGGTAGATAATAAAGCCACAAAACAATTTAATGAAACATATAAAAAATAAAATGACATTACTAAATATTATAATATGAAGAAACTATTTTTTGCATATTGTCACCTAATCTTTCAACCATATAGCAACAAATAATGCAACCATAATTGAAAGTTTTATTATCCATCTGAGTAAATTGAGCTCAAATTTACCTTGTTCTCGTTAGTTGGTGGGCAAGCCTATTGGGGTTACTGACAGGATTTCATTTTCGTGGTGGATTATCTTTTTTTTTCTTTTTTTTTTCCTTTTCTACGGAATCTAAAGTGGTCAATAAATAGCCCTTCTGCTTAATCGATTCTGAACCCAATTCTTCAGAAAGTCATGCCTGGGCTCCCTGTGACCCTTGCTGGCATCCAGCCCTTATCTGCTGGGTTTCAGAATCTGGTGGCACACACCATTGGTCTTCCTGATGCTAGGGCCCAACAAATGCACTGAGAAGCCCCATATCTTTACTCTCTGTCATGTATCATGTTTCCTGATTCTACTCCAGGGGGGAATTCTCTATTTGCCACTAGAAGAATTTGACTGGATTTCTGCAGTGGCAGTGGGGCTATGTTTAGGAATCCTGGTCTGCTGAAAAGATCTCTCATTAGTTAAAGGTCCATACTGCCTGGGGTGAGGTGGAGGCTGCACCACAGGAAGAGACCACAGGCATTCTGATCTTCCCGCTGTTAGACCCTCACTTCTGGAACAGAGTCTGGTATGTTCTTAGGCTAGGCTAAAGGCCTCAGGCAAAGCCACGCTTTCTCCTTGGAAGAATATGGCATATCTTCCTGAAGCATCTAGAGGGTTTTAGGAAAAGCTCTGCTGCTTTCAATAGCAGTGTTAAATTATGCTTGTTATAAAAGGTTCAGCCTTTACCTGGAACTCTGGAGGGCAGGATCGGTCTACCTTGCTGTTTCCCTGATTCCAAGTACACATAGTGGGGTCTTAAGATTGCCCAGTGGTGGGCTTCCCAGATGTGTGAGTGAGAACACCTCTTCACCAGGCAGACTGGGGCAGCCCACAGCAAGGGAAGCCGGTCTCCAGCCATCACAACCCTTCTTTCCTCCCCTGTGTCTGCATCAGGGAGAATGAGTTGGCAGGAAGAGCTGCATCAGCAAGCTGCCCTTTCCCTTCCAAAGTACTCTTCCCTGAGCCAGTACAGCCCTAAAATAGAGTTCAGGCTCTCTCCCATAGAGTCTTTTGCTTTTTTCTAGGGGCCTTGCTCTTCTTTTATTCCATTTGGCCTCAGCCAGACCTACTCTAGTCCATGGGTGTGTTTCATTAACTCCATACTTCAACAAGTGGGGGTTGGAGATTTCCTTCTCTTTCCTCTCAAGTCCCTGATGTGCTTATGCAAATGGACCCAGGCACTTACCTTCAAACTCTGCCTCCAAAACAAAAGAGTAGGTTGGGGGAGGAGACTGAACCCCACCAGCCTCCTTGCTGATGAGGGCCACTGACTATCCCCAAACTTCCTTCGTATATTTCCCCTCTCACCTGGAGCAAATCTCCAAATGTCTCAGGAAGATGTGCTGTCTTCTTGTAGTTATGTAGTAAGTTTTGAAATCAGCAAGTATAAGACCTCCAATTTTGTTCCTTTTCAACAATGCTCTGGATATTTGGGATTCCTTGAAATTTTATATGAAATTTAAAATGGATTTTTTTTTTCTGCACAAAATTCTACTGAGGTATTAAGAGGGATCATATTAAATCTATAGACACTTGGGTAGTATTTCACATTTAAACAATATTAAGGCTTCTGATCTATGAATATGGGATGTCTTTCCATTTACCTCAGTCTTCCTTAATTTCTTTCAGCAATATTTTGTAGTTTCCAGTGTCCAAGTCTTTTGTCTTCTTGGTTCAGTTCATAACTAACTTTTAAAAAATTCTTTTTGGTGTTTTTGGAAATGGAATTGTTTTCTTCTTTGCTTTTTGGATTGTTCTTTTTAGTGTCTGGAAATGTAACTGATTGTTCATTGTTAGTGTATAGAAGTGTGTTGATTTTGTATTCCACAATTTTGCTGAATTCATATATCAGCTCTTAACAGTTGCTTTTGTGGCCTTGTATAGGGGTTTCTACATATAAGATAAGTTTAGAAACATTTTTAACAAATATTTCTTCAACAAATTCCCTCTCATTTGTTTCTGGGGTTTATTTCTCATTCCCTTGTCTTCTTTTCTAGCGTTCACTCTGCCCTCATTGAATCTTTCTTTGTGTTAAGTCAAACTCTGATTAATCAGTTGCAATGTTTCCAATGTTTTCCTGGTATCCTCACAGCAATGTCCCAATTCTTTAGTGGGACTTGAAAGATGCTTCAGGATCTGGCCCCTGGCTCTATGTAAGAGCCTTAATGAGGAGGTAGCTAAGATGGCGGCTGGCTGAGAGCCAAAGAGGAGGCGTTTAATTGTTTTCTCCTGACCTAATGTAATCAACTAAGAATTTTCTGTGCCCGTGAACACTGTGTGATGCACCTGTAAGTTGAGCTTGTAACACGTGTATCCTTGATGGATGTATAGTATTTAACCAGGCTGGGGGCGTCAGAGAGGGAGAGAAGACAGAGAGAGAGAGAGAGAGAAAAAGCAGAGAAGAAGAAGCAAGAATAAAGGAACCATTCATTCCCAGTCTGCCTCCAATTTCTTTCCCGTGGTATTGTTGCCTTAGGCGGCAACAGTTCTAGAAACTCTAGACTGTTTTAATCCTCTGAACATTCTCTGCTTACCTCAGGACCCTCTGCCTGAATGTACCGTGGTTTTTACACAGCTCTGTCAGGGTCATTGTGTAAGAAGGCATTTTTGCCCTGATATGATTGAGTTAGGTGACCTCTATGAGGCCCTGATGTTATCCTATGAAACTTCCATGCAGCATTTTTTGTTTGTTTGTTTGTTTGTTTCTTTTTGTCTCCCCAGCTAGACTGTGGTCCTTGTATCCAGGGAAATGTGACTTGTTTCCTAATGTGTCCTCAATGCCCATCATAATTATAGGCACAGAGAAGGTGCTCAGGAACCACACACAATATGTAGCTTCTCATAGAATGGGCTAGAAATTAGGGGAGCTTGGGAGTGGGCCAATTTCTCTGATCTGTTAAAATAAGGGTTAATTATAGCAGCTTCATCCAGCCTGCATGATCAAACCAAATGACATGAAAATAATATTTATTGAGGATCTACTACACATCTTCCTGTGGCTACTCCTTGATAAGGCAAGGAGCAACATTGTCCTGCAAATGGATTAAAGTGAAACAACCTGAGGAAGAATGCAAAGTACTGAATTGTGCTGTAGATAATATACAAATAATACATAGCATTCGGAGAACATAATAGATGGTGGGGGAAAGTGAGGGTTAAGAAAACAAATGAAGGTGGAACAGTTTATCCTACAAAGAAGGGTGCCAGGACTCAATGCCGTGGCATGTAGTGTGCCTCCAGCTAAGCTGCAAAGTACTTGGGGATAATACACCAATCTCAGAAAAGACAGGCTCTCTGCCCTGTGCTCCAGTGTCTTCTCAAGGAGGGAACTTTCTGGAGAGATCAGACAGCTCTTTTTCATTACCCCAAATATTTCAGCCTCTCAGATATCAAATGACATCAGGACTAGAGCCCCCGGAAATAAAAGCTGCAATGTGGTTTATTTAGCTGCCATTGCTGGCGAGGCACAGTGCTGGCCCTTTGAATGACTCTCATTGCTTCCCCCATAACACCAAAAGGTACCAGCCCATCTAATGGGGAATATCTGAAGACAACCCTATTCACAGGGATGTACTTTTGGAAAGAGTTACATTGATTGCATAAAACATCATAAGGACAGTTAGGGACTTAACCAGCTTAAAGCTAAAGCCAACTTTCTAAAAATGTTTTTTGAAACTAGAGAAAATTGTTAAAATTATTTTGAAGTTGTGTATCTCCTTATCATTAATATTTTAAAAATCAGGTAGAAAGTCTCTTCGGCTCCCCTGCTGTGTATGCCAAGCACTGTTCAGTGCTTTCAGAGGAAGAAAGTGTGAGTCATGCTATGGCTTAGTTTTACTGATCTAGTGGTGGTTATATTTTCCCACAAGATTTTAAGCTCTGAGATTGTTTTTGACGGTTTGGTGCATGGCTCTCTCCCTAGGGCCAAAAAGAGTGCTCCATACATAGTAGATATTCAATAAAGATTTGATGAATGAATCAAACAATAAATAAAGTTCCATTCACAAGAGGCAGTTAAAAATGGCAAAAATAACATGTGAGCCAGCTCCAGGATATGTGGCCTGGAACTTAAGATGCAAGGCTGTCCAGAAAAAAAAAAAAAAAGACAGATACTGGCTGCCATTATTGGAGAATGTAAGGAGCAATTATTTATTCGCTTTTTACTATCATTTGAGTGGCCTCAAAATTGACATGTGGAACTCCTATCACCAATGTGATGGAAAGTAGGACCTCTTGGGAGTTGAAGGGATTAATGTTCCTCCTGTCATATGAAGGCACAGTAAAAAGACACCCATTTATGATTCAGGAAATGAGCCCTTATCCGACACGGAATCTGCTGGTACCTTGATCTTGGACTTCTCAGCCTTCAGAACTGGGAGAAATAAATGTTTATTGTTTATATGACTCCAAGTCCATTAGCCTGAACCAACTAAGATGCTCTATCCAAAGATGGAGCTGGAGTCAGTGAAGGATGGATTAGTGGCTAGGAGTGGAAAGCACCAGCTCAATTTGGGAGAGGCCTGAACTTGCCAGTGTGCGGGAAGAAGCTGAGTACAGGTGAACAAATGGAGGCTTCAAGAAGGAAGGGATTTGTCCAAGGTGTATCACTCAGGAGTAGGAGGATTTAAACCAGTAGCTCCAGCTCCAGGGCTCAATCCATGTTTCCTTGTTATAAGCAGATGGACCGGAAGTGGGGGACTGAGGGAGCTGTTCCAGTGGTAGGTAGGGGTGGTGGAAATCTCTCCTCTGATACCCTCTCACTTACACATATTTCTTGCCTATGGGAATCGTCTTGCTGCTCCCTTTTCAACACTCAGAAAATGGGGGGGGTGATATTTACTTAGTCATTTCTAAGTAGATGAGCATCATTGAGAGAGCCACTTTGGAATTCCTAGGTAAGAGTTGTGCACAAAGAGAGAGCATTTTCATGACAGCAAGTGGTGAGAAATAAGGAGCATCTCAGAGAATATTATCATACAACTTGATTTTTGCATACAGAATTCAGACAAACTGCTTTTGCAGACTTAAATAATCCCAGGATGAAAGGTACTGTATAAATGCAAAGTATTATTATTATTATTATCCAGTGGTAGAAAAAGAAGGGCATTTCAAAGAATGTTTCAGTACAATACAATTTTATTTTGCACAGAGAGTTCAAGGGAGAAAGCTTTATTTTATAGACTTAAATAATATCGTTATGGAGCTACAGTAAAATAAATAATACAGATATGGTGTTAAAATAAATAATACAGTTAGGAGGCTTAAATAAATAATGCTGGAGAGAGAAGAGAAATTAAGAGTCCTGGGAGAAGGCAGGGGGAGATGCAATTTTGAATTATAAGTGGTGGAGAATTGAGGTCCAAAGAGTCCTAAAATATTCAAGATGCATGTACACTGACCAATAAAGAAAAAAAAAAAAAAAAAAAAAAGGCACAGGACAGTTCACAATTAGAGAGTTGATCGGATAATGTTTTTTAATTTTTAGTGGTACACTTTCTCCATGGTTTCAATGACTTCTACAACAGTGTCAAAACTTTTAGCTGAAAACTTAAAAATAATGGAATTCCCAATCTTATAATATTTGCACAAAACAACATCCCTTCCCTCCTGCACCCCTTATTCCTTAATCTGTCACTGTTTCTTTACCCAGTTATAGAACAAATGACCTCTTTGACTACACAGAGAAACCTCCTTCAAAGGTCTATCCCACTGTCCTCATCAGTAGACATGGACTTCATCTGAATTTTCTGGTTCTGATTCTCCCCCACCAGAATCTGGATTCTTATCTTATAGTAGAGGCAGGGCCAAAACACTCCAGGCAGAACAAACAAATCTTTCCTTCAGCCCTTAACTTGAGCAGGGTGCATGTTTAGATTTGAGAGAGTCTGAAGATGAAAATGAGCTGGGTGCTCCTAGAAGGGAGCAGGCAAAGGGGCTGCCATTTGCTCAACCACTGTAAGCTTGGATTGAGGACCAAAGGCATCAAACTCTTGTGGTTGGAAGAGAAAAGGGAAGAAGGGAGCCAGATGGGGCTTCATCCCCCCCACCCAAGGATAAGGTGGCATTCTGAATCCTCTAGGATGTGAGAGAAGTGAACAGGCTATGAGGTGAAAAGACAGGAAATGTTTGGCCCCTTGGTGGATGATAGAGAGATGCCTAAGGCCATCCTCTTGATGTTTGGGGCATCTCTGTCCTGGAGCATGGAGGGCATTCCTGATTTTCTTAAATGGAGTCTAGAGCTGGAATCGAGCAGCTAAGGTGCAATGTTCAGGATTTTAGCATAATTTAGAGGTCCTTGTATTTCCCCTTCAGGCCAAAGGCTGGAAAAATGGACACTCCTTGTGCTTGAGGGACTTTTTAAGGCCTCTGAACACCGGAGAGAAAAACTTTTGTATGGAAGTCTCAATTTCCTGCTAAAAAACTCTCCCCAGAGATTCCCTTCTTCGTTCAGATGAATTTGATAAATGCCAGGGTGCCACAGTGCTTGCAAGACACAGCATAAGGGAAACCTCATTTTTCTACAGATGAAATGGAGTCCCTTCCTAGTGTTGCAGATCAAGGTTATCTGCCGATTTCAAGCAACTGCAGTTGTCCTCACTCACTGGTTCTTGTGATCATGCCGGAAAGATTTCATGTGAGTAGCAGACATGAATTTATTTAGGAAAAGGGAAAAGGGGGACACTTTAAAGGGAGAGAGTAGGTTCTCTTAGAGAGTAGAAGGATGGCAGGCTCTTCTTATCTTCCAGTTTTATTAGGGGTTTCAGGGAAGTTTCCAGAGAGTTCTGAAGCTCCACAGCCACTTGACTTGACTGACAACAGGACCGCATCAACATTTCAAGTCCCCACTGTACACGGTCTTAACCTGTGGAAGGGAGATTTTACTATTATAAGACATGCTAAAGATCTAAGGCAACTCTGGGTCACTTTGACTTATGCTGACCGGATCTTATTGGAACTTGTTCTTACAGATTTTATGGTTGTGTGCGTGTGTGGGGTCTTTGTTTTAAATTATCCTGTCTCCTTGAATCCATAATCTCATATGTGTAAAGGTCACAAAAGTTACCCCCACTCACTTGAGAGTAATTTGTTTTCTTCTTATTGGCAGGGTAGAAGCTTTGGGGCCTGCATTTCTCCTGAAGTTAACAGGCTCTTTGATGAGGAATGTAGCATATCCTATTGGCTTAAGCCAGGCAGGGCCACAGGTAAATTGTTTTTTAAAAGAAAGCATGTAGGGGTCAACACAGAAGGCCCACTTTATAGAATTATCCTCTTAACCTCATGTCCCCACTGTTCATGTCTGTCGGTTACCTATTACTAGCAGAGGCACTGTTCTTTATCTGTCTGTGAATGCCTAACTTGAGGTCACAGAATCCTTGAGCGTGACCTTGGTCCCTCCAGTGCCTTCCTAGAGCATGCGTAGATTAACAAGCTCACTTTCTCACCTACCATGTACTCTCATCTTTTGAGGAGACTGTCTCACTGGATGGGACTTATTCAGGAACTAGACCATGAACCCCTTCCTTCACTCTCCTGTGGGCCATCCAGCTCTGATCTAGGCACATGACAGTTGTTGAGTGGAGAATTATGAATTTGAAGAGAGGCAGGAAGCTGTGGCTAGGCAGGGAATCCAAATGGGGATTACAGGAGCCCAACTCCAGGCCTCTTTATCTAACGGAAGCTGAGATACCCTCTGAAGCTCCACCATGGTACTTGAAGTTAGATGTCTTTTGGACAATCCCACAGAGAGGGGGTCCCGACAAACCCCAGGGGCATTGTTTCACCAGAGTCAGGGCATGGCAAGCTCAAGTTCAATGTGCTCTTATGTAACTTAGAGGGGAAAGAAAAAAAAAATACAACAAACAAAATAGAAAGGCAGGGAAAATATAAATAAAAAAGAGTGCAAAGTTTTATTGTCAACTGCTGCTGTCACCTCCTGGAACTACAGTCGTATCTAAGAAATATGTGACATACTAATAGGAAGTAATTTACCCAAGGATGTTTTTGTGCCTTGAATTGCCTTCCCTGCTTGGCGGTGGGAACTTCGTGAGTGTATATGCATGAGAGCTTGCGCGGTGCTTCAGAAACTTCCCAATTTGTGCACAATGTGACTTTTATAAGGCCATTAAACTCATCCCAGGAAAAGTGCTCTGGAAAACAATGATACATGGGACCTCAAGAAGCCCGTGAAGGCCGAAAGAAATGACAAAATGATGACCACACACTCTTGGCTAAAGTGACTTTGAGGGCCATGGCTCCTCTAGGCACCCACCTCTCTTCCTGTGATTTCTTCTTTTCCCTCTCCCCTTTGTGGTCCTGCAGGAGCTGCATGGGCCTTCATTTGTACCATCTTTGGTCCTGAAGGCACTGATGTTGTTTTAGCCTGTGGTTGGGTGGCACCTGGGAGCTGAATTTGGGACCCACACATGTGGGATGGCTCCAGGGCTTAGCTCAGCCTGGAAACAACTGCAGAGCCCAGTGTTCCCAGGACACTGGTAATGAAGCTCCATAACCGCTCCAATGTCAAGCCCACAGACAGGGGAATCCAGGTATTCAAGCAGCCTGTGGGCTGTAAGGCCTTGGGGGAAGAAGGGCCAGAGAGGCAAGAAAGCAAAGGGGAGAAAGACAAGGGGAAAGAGGATGCAGAGAGTATAAGGGATAAAGGAATGGAGAATGAGGAAGAAGGGCTGTGGATATGGGCAGAGAGTAGAGAGAGAGGGAGAGAGAGAGAGAGAGAGAGGATAATGGCAGGTGGGCTACAGTGGAGGCAGAGGAAGAAGGACAGGGAGAAGAGAGGAGAGGGGAAGGATAAGAAGAGCATCTTGATAATGCCTTTCCCCTCACCTGTCTCTATGTGCCTGTTCTGTAAATACAGGCAGGACCATGATTAGAATATAGAAGCCGTGAAATCATGAGTAGTAGAAAAGATGAAGAGAGCTGACTGCCAGAGTTGGTGTTGCCTACGGGGGAGGCGGGGGGGGGGGGGGGAAGCAGGCAGCATGTGGAGTGAGTTCTTTCACTGCTTTAATACCTCTGTCTTCCCCCATCCGTGTTTGGAGGCCCACCACACCCCAGCCTGATCCTTAACATGCAGCCCAACCTCAGGTTGGGGACTGTGCAGTCTGTAGCAGGCTGAGAGAACCGGTGAAACCTTCTCCTTGCTGAGCCAGGCAGCAGTAGGGCCTGAACTTGCCTCCTGCTTGGTTGGGGGATTAGCTGAACTAAGAAGCCACAGTTCAGAGATGGGTGGTGGCAGCACCTGGGCGTGGGCGGGGCATGTCTCTCCAGTCTCATCATGTGAGCTGGGTGTGGGGATGCCAGAGAGGGAATCTAAGGGTGTCCACAGGGCCATGACTGGGCAGGGACAGAAGAGAAGGAAGAGAAGGGAGCCTTTAATTTGTACTCTGGCCTGTATAGCTCTCCCTATGTCCTAGCTTGGGAAAAAAGAAATGAGCCCTTTATCAATTTTTAATAAATTGAAATGACAAATAATCCATTTAATAAATTATTAACTGAGAAAATTACTGAAAACTGAAATATCAAACAATCGTGAGCAAGTGCTCGAAGCAGCGTGTTTATTAATAACGCGTCCTGCTGCGGGAGAGTGCTGAGGTGGTGGATCTGGCTCAGCCTCTGGCCGACCCCGCCGAGGCCAAAGTGTCAGGGGACCTCAGACTGGGGCTCTGCAGGGTTGCATTTGGGTACAGATGTGGCATCCCAGGCAGTTGGAACCTGCGGCTGGACAGCTCACTGAGAGCTCTTGGGTAGGGGACTTAACTGGATGTGGCACTCTGACAGGCCCCAGAATGAAGTCTCCAGATTTCTCTCTCATTATATTGGAAATGGCCACAAATAATCCTGCCCCCTTGGGTTTAGTACTTTAAATTAAGATCTATGTGCCCCCAATAAGTTAATGAAATTTTGTGTGTACAGATGGTCCTTAACTTACCACGGAGCTCGTCCCAATAAACCATCATAAGTTGGAAATATTATAAGTAAAAAATACATTTGATATTCTAATACAAAAATGCATTTAATACTCAGCAATCTTTCTTAGCAACGCAGTGCACTGTAGACAGCCTAGATTGTCATCCCCAAAGGCTGGGTTGTATTTACGGAAGGGGACTGTTTCAATCCCAGTCATTGGATTATCCTGTTGATTATTACCCCCATTTTACAGATAAAAGAAGTAGGACATGCAAAATCCTGCTGTGTGGGCTGTCTTCCCTGGAGCTCCCATGGCTGTCTGTGAGCTGCGGATCACTGCCACCACCCAGCATTGCAAGACGATTGGACTCACAATCGCTAGCTAGGAAAAGATCAAAATTCCATATTTGAAATACAGTTTCTGCTCAGTGCATGCTGTTGTCCCATTTTCATGAAGTGGAAACGTGACAAGTTGAAACATTGTTAGTTGGAGAATATGTGGGTAGAGGGGTGATGCCCACATGGCCTGCTGTCCATAGCTGAACACACAGGCTACAGAGGGAGGCCTGGGATAGCTGGTGAGGGGAAAGGCCCACTGAAGGTGCTGGCTGTGGGTGGGCAAGCTCTGAATGGGGAGGGTTCAGACTTCTTTGACACTTCTTTGAGCCCAGTAGCTCCAGACCTTCAGCCAGTCCTGAGCGACTGCATCTCTGCAGAACTTCCCCTTTGCTTTGCATGTGGTTATACAAACCTGTCCAGCATGACTGAGGGGAGCAGGGAGTGGCTGAGGAGGCCCCTCATCATGTGTCCGGGCAGGGTTATCTCTGCATTGTCCCTCACCTGTGGGAAGAAACAACCTGCATGGTTACCCCTAAAGTGCTTGCTTTCTCAGATACATAACCCAGCTAGGATGCCTCTGCTCTTCCCTGGCTGTGGCAGCCTGGAAATGCATCTTTTCCACTCTAGCCCTGCTCTGGGGCTTGGTGCTGTCAGGTCAGCTGACCTCCTGCTGTCCTAGTTCTTTTATCTGTAAAATGGGGATAATAATAAACAGGGTAATTTGATGACTGGGATTGAAATGGTCCCATTATATAAATACAATACAGCAGTTTGGGATGACAGGCTGTAGGCTCGAAGTCAGTGCTGCAATGGGTATTTTTAGGAAGGAGGGAAAGGGGGAGGGATGGGTGGTTTATAAATGTTTGTTGCATTAAAAAATGTGCTAGTTCGAATTGTGTAGAACAGAGTATCATTTGTTTCTAGAAAAATTCACTGCTGTGGAAATGAATTAGTTTACATTGAATGTGTGATGGTTCAGAGAAAGGGATATTAACCCAATTTGCATTTCTTTGAACTGAAATAAATTATTGCCGTGTTTGCATTAGTTGGGTCAACTGGATGTGATTGGACAGACCCCCTGTGGGCAAGGCTGGCCTTGGACTGGGAAGTTTGCAATAGGGTCGATGTGTGCACATTAGCCATCACCTTCTAAACCAGGGCTTATTAACCTTTTGGGGGACTGTGGATCCCTTCTGGGATCTGATGAAAGCAGTGTGCCCACCACTCTGTACAATTGTACAGGGTTCTCAGCAGAATCTCTTTCAGCTCCTCTTGGACCAGGGGCAAAAGGTCCACCCCAAAGAAGGCATGTTCACTGTCTTGGTGTCTCATGGCCACATCATAGCAAAGACTGCTCAGAGCCCAATTTCAGAGGCCTCACCATCTTTGGAACCCAAGAAGCACTCTGGTTGTGAAGAGGAGGACGGCCAAAGACAAGTTTACATATGTGCCTCAAGCTGCGGGCTATGGAGAGTTTGAACCAATATAAGACAGATACAAGAAGGAACCAGCTATGCCACCTGCAGCCCTATCAATCCCCAGAATTGAACTGGTGGGCCTGGCTAACCTGCCAAGGCTCCTTCCTACCTCACTTCTTCATGCCTGTGCCTGCTGAAATCACATGCTAAGCTGAACAAATAGTTCTTCCTGAGGGCAAGAGGGTGCCAGTGTCTAGGTTGATGCAAGCCTGGCCCTGGCCCTGCCCCCAGGAATTTTCCACTGGTGTAGGGAAGAGCAGACACCATGTAGGCAGCAAGGCCAGTGGTGACACAAGCCATTTAGTGTCTGACAAGCAAGGTGTTGACAGTGGTGTGCAATTTGTGAACTCTGAAGCACTGTGGACAGCAGGTGACTATTGTATGTAGGCGACCAAAGTAAAGGTACACCCAGAAGAAATGAAGCTTTAAGCACTCAGAGACATGTGCCTGGACTTTGCTATCAGCATGTTGGACCCAAACAGTTTAAGTTCCCCAAGTCTTTAGTAGGGGGAAGAGAGCTAGCAAGCACAGGATGGGAAACATCATCTCCCCTCTTGCTCTATACAGCTAATTAGCAACCAGAGAGCCTTACTTAACAAGTTCTCCATTGGAACTCATTTTTATTGGAAGGAGTCAACCACAGAAAAACAAGATGTGAAGCAGGGACTTAATTTAAAAATTAACTTCAGGAAAAAGTCTCTTTTGTATAATTTCTCTGCTTAAAACCTATCAATAGTGCTTTAGAGATTTTAGGATTAATTCCAGTTCTCTGAAGCCAATATACAATTCACTGTGCTCTACCTGACCAGTGACATTGAGTATTTTGCATTTCTCAAATGTGTCTGGTCTCTAATTCCAAATCCTTGCTTTTGTTGCTCTGTCCACTGGGCATTTTCTCAGGCCCTCCACAGGGCTCTGGCCTTTGAGTTATCACTTATTACACTGTATTGTCAATAGCAGGCTGGTGGTGACCTGCCAGCCCATGTCAGAGCATATGTAGCCTGATTCACTCTTGCATCCTTTGGCTGTGTCTGGCCATATGGGAAGAGCTTGGGAAAGGCATCTCAAATGCATGTGTCCACAGAACAAAGACTCAGTGAAGGAAATGGGCTCAGTCTCATGTCTGCATCCCACCCAATCCATTCATTACCTCTATGAAGCCTCTGTCAGCTGTAAAGGGGAGATCGCACCATCCACCTGACGGTTTTCGGGAAGAGGAGGAAATGAGAAAATACATGTGAAATGTAGTGCCTGGCACCCAGAAAGTGCTCATGGATTGTTAGATATTGTTATTCTCCACAAAGGATTTGAGAGTGATGGAACCAAGCACTGTCCCAGAAATAAGAAATGACTTCCCTAGGTGCTTAGAATCACCATTAGCAGCTAGTTGGAATACTTCCAGAAGCAGCCTTCGGGAGAGAGGTAGGCCAGCTGGGGAAGGGGAAAATCAGAGCTGGGTCCAGGAATTGGATTTTTGGGGGGACTATTAGAATCCTACCCAGCCTGCCAGTGTTGTTAGATATCTAGATGGATTCAGAGAGTGGCAGAGATGGAGAAAACTCCTGGGGGAGCCCCTGCCAGTCTCTGGCTAGGCCTTACTTAAGTCAGGGGAAGGAATCCATGCTGGGTAAATGAGGTAATGAATGTGCAAGTGCTTTGTAAACTGCAAAGTGCTATACAAATGTGTAGCATTATTGCACTCATCTATTTCTCTTCTTTGTGCTCCCAGGGTTTTTTAAAAATAAGAGCTCCTTTGGAAACTTCTAGCCTGACTTTAAATTAACTAAAGTGAAGGGTGTGTGCAGTGTGGTAGGTTGGGAGTCCTCTGCATCTTGAGCAAAGCAGAGGTCCTGGCTAGGAGAGCAAGACTTGCTGGCAACAGGAATTGGGGGGAAAAAGCTGAATGCCACCAGTGATGAATTCCTTCTGATCTGGGGCATTTCCCAGCTCCAGGGGCCTTCCCGGCACTGTACAAATCAGTGTTGAGAGATAGGATGGCCCGTGCAGAGAAGGGTGAACAAACCTAAGGCCCACGTGCCTGGGAACAGGCGTGGAGTGCTGTGTGATATGGCCCTAATCCCTGAGTCTATACTTGCAACATAGTACCCAGGTTGGGTCAGGCCAATGCAAACCATTTTCAGCTGCTTTGTGCAAGGAACAAGAAGCCTGAGAAGAAGAGAAAGTTCCTGACCCCTAATATCTGTGATTATCTCAGCAGCACGGATTCACTAGGCTGATTTTCTTCTGCCTGTGCCCAGCATGCTCCTGGGCCTCCTTCCCCCCCTCACAGCCATGGTAACCAGTCCAACACGTGGGCTTGTGGGCATCTGCAGCCCAACTCCAGCAAGGTCCAGCCAGCCCAACAGAGGAGCCAAGGCACCAGATCCATTTCTTTAATTTACAGTTAAACTCACCTTGCTCAATCGTACATTTTGCTGGGGCAGAGTAGCCTCACCTAGAAATAGTCACATGAAATCTTAGCCTTTTACATCCCACTAGGGTATGAAAATGAAGCATTGGAAGATTGACTGGATTAATCATCAGGATAATGTCTATGATTTTTTTTGGTGACAGTTATGTCTTCTTAAACTCCTAGAAACCGTCCGTACTAACAGGCTTCCCAAATCACTCACCTACAAACTGCTGATTGCTCTTAAGCAATGAGGCTTAAGCATGAAGCAAGGACCATGTTGCTGTATTTGTTTGATACTTAGCACTTAGCTCAGTTTTCAATGCCTAGCACAGGGTTCAATACGTCTGATTGGTGAGTGAATAAGTGAGTGAATGAGTGGATCATCCCATGCAAAATTTCAAGCTCTTAGACAGGGCTGAGGCAGACTCATTGCCCTATTTTCAGCTGATTTTCACGTAATTGATCATATCTCATCATTTTCCCAAACAAATGGGTGTTACTTGGGAAGACTGTAGAGGAAACAACTACCACAATTATGGTGTTTGAAAAATTATGTAAACCAAAGATGGGTGGAGAATTAACACAACATCTTCAGTAGACAGTGAGCACTCTAGATTGATTTTATTTTCATTAAACTGGAAGGCCCAGATGTTCAGCTCTCCCTATTTGAGTGACTTGTTTTGTCCAAGACTTAATGAATTTTCAAAATGAAAAATTCATTTATTCATTTTTCCTCTTTCACCTCCCTCAAAGAACATTTACAAACTATAATTAGAATTGAAGTGGGAAGAGACCTCAGTCATTGTCTGGTTCTACTGACCTCAGACTTTAGAACATAAACGAATCATCTGAGAAACTTCAGGAACCATGCTTTCCACACTCCCACAGCAGAGCCCAGGATGGAGAGTTGACCAAGTTCCACGGGTGACACTGATGCTCCGAGAATGACTATCACAGTCCTGCATTCCACCCAACCCACTGAATACTTCAACAAGGAAAGGATTAGGTATTTATACAGCACTTCTTCGTTCCTGGGGTTTCACAAGGTGTGTACCCAAGATCAGCTTTTGCATCCCACCTCTCCTCTTTAGGATAGAGAGCAGAAGGACTCATACACCACCCACAAAGGGCAGCATGACTTTTTAGGTTGTTTATACTGCAGAGAGGATGGACATAGGCCAGGTGGGTTCAGATGGAGGTAGGAAGAGAGGTTGACCATAGGAACCTGGCCAGAGAGGCTGCCCAGAATAGAGATGTGCAAATTCCCTGAGAGTGTTGGAAAGGATGAATTCCTGGCCTAATTTGTTCATTTGCTCATTTACTTTTCAGTCACCTGTCCATCGTGTGGTGAGTGCCTCTACATGCAGGTACCACAGAGCTTAGGACAGCCACTCTTCACCTCATGGAACTGGGGTAGGGAGATGCAGATAATAAGCAAGTCAACAAGGAAGCAATATTTATACACATGGCAGGAAGTGTTGTGAGAGAAATGAACAGGTTATAGCTGCAACAGAGAGTAAACAGTCATGGGAGAAAACCTGAAGCTACTCTTCATATTCTTTTGCCAGCACCCACGCCCATATAGAATCAGTGGAAGGTGGCCTTGGGTGTTTTGTGACACACTGTCCAATTATGCCTAGTTTCCTCCCAGGAACTCCCTCCCACAATCTCTCTTTTTCTATCCTCCTCCATCTCTCTCACTATCTCTGTATAAATTACATTGTAGCCAAATATTTTATGAATGAGTCATCTGAGTTCTGTTCTAGAACATGTGGTCCACAAGTTGGGGGTTTCCAAATCCTGCCTTGTCCTTCTCTCCCAATGCTCCAGCCACTCTGGCCTCTTGACAGCCCCCAGTAGGTCACCTCAGTTCCTTCTCTTTCTTTTTAATTTTCCTTATTACAGTCAAGACTTCAATTAACTTTTCTCTGCAGAACGACTGTATTAGGCAAAAGTTTGTGTGGGATCCAATAAAACGTCAGATGATATTGAGCATACGTCAGGCAAAGCCTGCAGCCCAATAAGTTATTATGTGTAAATGTTACAACTTTATTTTGAGGAGAATACATGTGTACTATCAAGCTGTTTTATGGATACGCAGCGTGATTGATTACAGCATGCGGATCTGTCGCAACAAGATAAACTCAGATAGAATAATCTGTGGATATTTAGGCCTCAGCAATTTGTTATCCAAAGATGACTCCAGAAATGATAATTCCTCCCATTTCAGCGATTTCTCTCTTTCCCTTTCACAATAAAACCTGCTTCCCGGCGTGCCGACGTCTGATGCCAGGGGTCCTCTTCTCATTTGGGTCTTTTACCAGTAGCTCAACAGTCAGCAATGGAAGGTTGTGTTTGCCATTGAATCAGCACCAGCTGACAATTGGCCCATGGTGGGCAGGTATTTGGGGTTGAGGCCTGGGGTTGTTGCCTTAGAAAAGTCTCTGCTTTAACCTAGCGAACGAGCAAACATGAAAAAATCACCACAATTTGTTTAGCACATACAATGGTTTGGGTAAAAATGGATTACATCAAGTCGCAGACTATTTTGCAGATCAGCCTCAAGCAACTTGTTGCTAAAAAATGACTGGATAGAATTCATCAGCAACTTTTCAAAGAGCCATTTGTCTGTGAAACAAAGAGTTGCTAGAATGAATTAAATCAAGCTCAGGTCCCCTCCTTTTCCTTGAAGCCATGCTGATTACTTTGGGATACAGTGACTTTCTCTGGAATCCTCCAAGAGTCTGTTCTTTTGATGAGTCACCAAAAATCCTTGGATTTTTTTTTCTGAATTATGACTTCTCTTTGATTGTTAACATCACTTATCATGTGTATGGAGAGGTGCCATGGCCCAGAGCAAAGGAACGGGGATCTGGAGGGCAAGGCTCTGCATTAGCGTATTGGCTCTGCCTCCTATTGGTTCTGGGACTTGCTTTGAGCCACAGTTCCATCATCTGAAAAGCAGATACAATGGCGCCTGTTCTAGTCACCTTGTAGGGTTATTGTAAGATGCAAATAAAGTATGTGAAAGCACTTTATAAACCTTGTAGTCTTCTTTATGAAGCCACTAAGATCACTTCTCCTGCTTTGGGTGCATATATGGTCACCTCTGTTTTATTTTCCTGATCTATCACTGGAGACATCAACAGCTCTTATTATCAGAAAGTCTAGTTCTTAATTTTATTTCCCCCTTGCACATTCTCCTCAAAGCAGAGAGGAAACTGATAGCTCCATTAACCCTGGCACTGCTCCTTGGAGGGTAGTGTCTGCTGCATTCTGGTCTATAAGGCTTGTGTTGTCTCTGGGTCTCTGCCTGGATCCCTGATGAAGACCTTAAGGGTCCAGACACACATTACTGGGTTTTCTTAAGCTGCATCCACATTCCCACACTCTCATATGCTCCCCCAAAGCACTTCTCCAGAATGACTTGCTTCTTCCAGCTTCTACCGTGTTTTATGCCATAAACCTTCTTGGGCCCTAGGACTGATTCCAGGGCACCAGTTCACATTCCCTCTTTCTTCTTGGGAGATCATATATTTAAAAAAATAATTATTTATTTGCTTTAGTTGTACACAATGCAATGCATTTATGTTTATGTGGTGCTGAGGATCGAACCCAGGCCGCACACGTGCTAGGCGAGTGCTCTACTGCTGAGCCACAACCCCAGCCCCGGGAGATCATATTTTGGGGGTCTGACCCAAAGACAGTCATTATGTCTTGCCATGACTTGGCAGGTTTACCTCTTGAATAAGAGCAAGGACTCCAGGTGTTACTCTTCAGTTCATATTCTAGCTTCATCTCTTCCTCCTAGTGTGACCTCTGGAGAATGACTTATTATCTCTGTGACTCAGTTTGCTCATCTGGTAAATGGAAATTTAAGAATTTCTTATCTCACAGGGTTGTTGTGAAAATCAAATGAGATTCTAGATGTAAAGATTCTCTTAGAAGAGTATCTGGCACAGATTGAGCACTGTAGATGTTACTAGCTTTTATCTACTTTGATTGAATGACTGATCATGGTCACTTTAATGCACATGGGTGGGTTTCCTTATTCTGAGGCTTGTGCTGCAGAGATTCAAGTTGTGTCTTTCCCAAAGGGATCCCAGACTCCTAACATAACTAACAGATCTTAGATCTACCCTTTACCTTCAGAGCCTCTCATCAAGAGTTAGACCTGCTAAATTAAAAATAGTAAAGGGGGAAGTTGTATCAGTTAGCTTTTGCTGCATAACAAATTACTACATAATACTATGATTGACAACAGTTTATTTAGTTCATTTAAGAATGACAACTATATTTAGTTCATGATTATATGGTTATACTGAGCAGTTTGTTTCTTCTGGACTGCTTCAGCTGGTCACTGCTAGGTTTTCTCAGGTGTCTGGTTAGCTGTTGAGTTGGCTGGTGTCTTGAGGATATAGGATGGCTTCACTCACATGTGTGGAAGCTAGAAGGCTATTGGCCAGAAATTGGCTGACTGGGATGCCCGGGTCACTCTTAATTTCTAGTAAGGTAGCTTGTGTTTATTCACAGGGTTCTTGCAGTTTCAAAGGTGGCAAGAAACAATGGGAAAGATCTTCCTGAACAAGCAAAGTTAAGGCTGAATGTTGAAGGATGTGCAGGAGTTATCCCTACTTGGCAGTGGAAGGGAATTGAATACAAGCGTACAAATGGCAGTTAGAGAGAAAGATCTTCCTGTCCTGCTCATAAGGGAGGTCTGGAGAATCTCTAAGTTGTACCCACACTTAATGGAAGAATAGGAATCCAGTCCAGACTACCCTGTCTTGACTTCCACAGGAATGAAATCATCAAATAGTCACATCTCAGTTAAGGCCAAATTAGAATGTCTACAGATTATGCCATGTTTCTTCTTCATGTCTCTGATTCTACCTTCCATATGAGGAGCTCCACATTCTCCTTTACATATGGCTCCCATCTATCTATAAATGTAAAGGTCTGCTCTAGGATCAGATCTGGAAAATGGCCTACACCATTGTCCCTGCTTATGGTCCAATGTGTTTCCTATATACCTGTATGACCAATAAAATACCTTCATGAAACTGGCCATGCTGTGGGACCCACCTCAACATCCATATTTCATAATATATTGGAATATATGACCTGGAGGACACTATGCTGAGTGAAAAAAAAGACACAGAAAGACAGTACTTCATGATGTTATTTATAGGTAGAATCTAAAAGTTAAACCACAGAAGCAGAGAGTAAAAAGGCGTTTTCAGTGTCTGTGGTGAGGGAAATGGGGAGATGCTGATCAAAGGGTACAAATTTTCAGTTACAAGATGAATAAGTTCTGGGGATCTGAAGTATAGTATGGTGATTATAGTTTATAATACTGTATCGCATATTTGAAATATGTTAAGAGAACAGATCTTAAGTGTTCTACACACACACACACACACACACACACACACACAAAGTAAAATGAGAGATGATGGATATGTTAATCAAATTGATTGTGGTAATAATTTTACAAAGTACATGTGTATTAAATCATAATATTATACACCTTAAATATGTATAATTTTCATTCATAGACTATCCAAAAATAAATCTGGGAAAAAAGGTAAAACTATGCAGAAAGTTTCATTGGATATTGTTTTGTTGCCTCATCAGATATTGTTTTGTTATAAAAAGGCACAGGAGGCCATAAATTGATGATTATGCTTCTGGAATACTTGGCCCTTGGATTCTGCCTTAATTAGAAATGTGCTTCAATCAGCCTGCTGGTGCTCCTTCTGGCCATAATTCCCAGCTGGGGACCTGGGCCTTTCCCACAAACCCAAAGTCAACCCTGGTCTCCATCCCTGGCTGTACAGCCTTCAAAGTATTCTCAAGTTCATCATCTCAGGGAATTTTCACAGAACTATGAGGTAGCCAGACAGAAAAGTTCTCATTTAGTGAATGGAGAAACAGGCTCATGGGAGTTGATAAGCCTGCTCAAAGTCTCATTAGTGAGGGGTTGATGCAGGCCAAAGAGCTAGGTATTGAGCCTTCAAGAGCAGAATTAAGTACAAAGCAAAGAGTCCCTGGCTTGACCAAAGTATACTACCAAGGTCTCTTGCACCCTAGTACATGTCTTACCAAAACCAATAAGCCCAGGTGCAGTTAACCCCTCTTTTACTTGACTTCCCTGCCCATGACCATCTGCATGATGAATTCCACAACATCTATGTCATGGCTCCAGCTCCAAATGCCCTTGTATATGCCAGAATGCTTAGTCAGCATGAAGCAGAGACCATGAAGATATTGTTGCATGTTACAGATACCCTATGATTTTACCCAAATAATGTCCATTTTCCAGGGGGTAGGCAACAATTCCTAAAGCTCTGTCTTACTTAATTATATCATGCACACACATTGCCCAGTTGTTAGACCTGAGGAAGGGCTGCAGGAACTCCCAGGGAGAGGAAACCTGGCTTAGAATATTTGAATATTTGACGTGGGGCAAATGATTTGACTTTATGTTGCTGAGGGCAGGTTTAGGGCAAACCACTGAGAGTGTCAGGAAGCAAATTTTAATCCACTGAAATGAAGAACTTTCTACCCCTTGAGAGCTGTCCAAGAAGGAGAAGATTTTGCCTTACGTATCATCTATCTGTTATTCATTGGGAGTTGCCAGTCCCCTGATGAAGAGCAAGAACTGACAAGACGCTTTTCAGTCAAACGAAAGCCCATCAATTTTTCTTTATTAGGCCCAGGCTTTGATCCTAATTTTAGATTCTAGAGCAGCAGCAAATAAAGCTAATCACTCTTGCACATTTTACAAGAGGGGCTTGTAAATGAATTTCTAATTGGTGGAATTTTAGGCATGGTTTTGAAGTGGAATAAATTTCAGGCCAGTGTGGGGATATTTTGGGGCAGTGTGGTCTTTTTAGTCTACACTTAAACCATGCCACAAAGCTGACCAGCAACCATTCTGGGCTGGATGGATGTGTGAGAAATTCATTTTCACTTTCAATTGCTAAAGATCCTTTTGGTGGGGAGGAAGTGGCATCAGCAGGTCTTTCGAAGTGCCCTCTGAGTGTTTGGTAAGGACCCTTCCCCTTTAGACTCCACCTATGAAGTAGGAGCCCAGTCGAGATAATTGCTGTGTGGGATGGGTCAGAGGTGGGGTATCTCTTTTAGGGATCTCTGTGGAAAGAATGCAGAAGATTTGTGTAAAGAGTGTTGATGGCACCCACAGGCTTGTGCTCTAGCAGTCCATTTTTCCCTGTATTAGACATGGAAAGTCATTCTGGAAGATGCCCTGGCTTCTTCCTTCATGGACACTTATCTGAGAGAAACATTTGGCAAACCCAAGATCTGTTTGATCATCCTGCTGGAAGTCACAAGTAAAGACATATGCCACTGTCATCAATGTGTGTCTTTAGAGCCCTGGCCTTCTCTTTCCACACTACTGCCTTCCTTTCTTCTGGTGTCATGCACATTGTTTTGTATTACCTTAGGTCCCAAGCACTATGGAAGCAATAATGTAGTACTTTAGCTTCCAGTGAGGAGCTAGGGGCTCCTGCTGTGCAATCTATATGCTGGGCCAGGGAGGATGGTACAATCAATTCCCTAGATATTTGCTGCTCTCTCAGACTTCTTTGTTTATTTAACCAACCAGTATTAGTGTTTCTTTCAAGGGGTGACAAGGAAATACTGCCTGGCTCTGCATGCATCCATCCATACGTGCATCATTCCTGTATTTATTTGACAAGTACTTACTGGGCTTTGACATGGAGTTGGACACTGAACTAGGCCCTAAGGACATGCCAAGGGTAAAATGAAGCCCTTGTATTTCAGAAATGTATAGACTAATTAAGAGACAGTCCTGCAAATAAATGGACACAATATAATAAGAGGATTGCTGTACTGGAGATTTGCCCAAAGGGTAGTAGGCTCCAGAAGAAAGTTGGTTGCCTGGGGGTTTCAAGAAAGGTGTAAAAGATGCCTCAATAAATGAGTCAGCCTTTCCTAGACAGCCAAGCGGTCTGGGAAAACTATATAAAGGGTCCAGAGGTAAATACAGCATGCCATGTCTAGAGAGAGGTTCCAAGAAGACAGGGACCACGTCTTTTCTGCCTTCCCATTGTGTGTCTGCTCAGAGTGGACACTTGTCTAGGCTTCCATAACAGACAGCTATGCACAAACCTTTAAGATTATACATCTAAGTGTTCACTTCTTGCCAAATTTCTTCTAGTACATGTATACAAAATTCAAATTTCCTACAGACTTAGAAAAAAATCTAGCTCACAATTCCTCACCCCTGAAAGATCATTTTCAACTTCTTTGAGCTCTTCTTGCTGTCATTTGCTTTCATATTTTTTAAATCATATGATAATTTTGTTGTATCTTGAAGACATTATATTTTTAAACTTTTGCCCACAGCAGTTTAGTCTTTCTTTTAGCTAACACATCACCCCTTCTCTTCCTTCCTTGCACCTGACATGGATATATTGCATTTTTCTGTTAATTGAATTTTTAGGATTTCCACTTTTGTTTCTATGAAATTCTTCACAAAGGAATGCAAATATAATGATTTTATTTATTAAACTTTTTATTTTCCCAGGAGCCAATAATTGTCCAATTTGAAGTTTTGCCATTTTCCTATGTACCTAACACGGATTCTCTCACAAACTCTCCAGCAGAGCTACTAAGATAGACTAGATTTAGTTAAACCCGTTGCATGATGGAGCAGCATTGGTTTTCTTTGGAACTTTCCCTCCTGTGGCCTCACCTCCCTATTCCATTGGATATGAACTGGCTTTTGGGGAGTCTGCTGCACACCTCTGTCTTGGTCTCCTTTGAGCTGCTCTCCTTCCTGGCTCTCACCACCCCTCTGCTTTGCCCCCTTGCTTTGGTGAAGATCCTTATCCAGTATCTTCTCGTGAAAACATGCATGCGGGTGGAATTTAAGAACTCTTGCATATTTGAATATGTCTTGGTTCCTCCTTCACATTTGAGTTAGCATTTGGCTGGATGTAACACTCCAGGATGGAAATACTTTTTTCCACAGGCTTTTGAAGACTTGGCTCCACAGTGTTCCAGGTTTTGGTATAGCACCTGAGAAGCCTGAAAACTTCCTAATTTTCACTCGTGTGTATGAGAGCTCTTTTCCTCCTTTTTCATAGTGTTCAGCCCTATTCTTTTTTTTTTAATTTTTATTTTATTTATTCTAATTTGTTATATATGACAGCAGAATGAGATTCAATTCATATTACACAAATAGAGTACAATTTTTCATGTCTCTGGTTGTACACAAAGTAGAGTCACACCATTCCTGTTTTCATACATGTACTTAGGGTAATGATGCCATCTCATTCCACCATCTTTCCTATCCCCATACCCCCTTTCTTTCCCTCCCTCTCCTTTGCCCTATCTAAAGTTTGTCTATTCCTCTCATGCTCCCCCCCCCATCCCCATTATGTATCAGCATCCTTATATCAGAGAAGACATTTGGCATTTGGTTTTTGGGATTGGCTTACTTCACTTAGCATTATATTCTCCAACTCCATCCATTTACCTGCAAATGCCATGATTTTATTCTCCTTTAATTCAGCCCTAATTTTTTATCACTTGTGTTTTGAAATTTTGCAATGCCCATTTTTTTTTTTCATTAATTGCATATGACCTTTTGATGGACCCTTTAAATCTAGACTTTCAAACCATTCAGTTCTGGAAATCTTTTGGGGATTTTATCTTTGTAATTGCCTTCCTTATTTTCTCTGTCTCTCTTATTAAAATTTCTTATGAGAAACTATGGGATCTCCTTGATAGGTGGCTTAATTTTCCTATTATTTCTTTCACACATTACATTGTACTATCTTTTCTCTACTTCATAAGAAATTGTTTATATTTATCTTCTAGAAGTCTGTGATTTTTTAAATTATTGTTATCCTAAATTTAATAACCACACTCTTTTTAAACATTTCACATTGTCTGTTACCATATATTTCTGTTCTTTTTGCATGGATACCTATCTTAATTCTTTCTGAAGATTTTACCTGTCATTTTTTTTTCTTCAAGATTCTTTTACTTCCTGCTTTACCTTTGCTTATCTCTGAGTTTCTTATTTCCAATTTCTGTTTTATTTTGGTTAGAGTTCTTGAATGTCTGTTGATCTGTGGTTCTTTGTTTATATTTTAGAGTGAGGAATGTTGCTGATTGGGATTCTGTGGTCATTGTTGGGCTTTGTTACTTGATGGTCCTCGATGGTGTAACTGGGTACTTGTCATTTTGTTACTCAACTCACAACTCTAGTCACAAGTCTAAAGAATTTGACCCTCCAGCAACAAACCTTCCAAACTTTTGTCTTGCTGCCAGCCTTCTGGGAGCCCAGTAAGGGAGGGAAGTGGGGTGTCTTACCATTCAGAGGACTTTACTTTATATAGGTGCTAGTTTTAAAGGGGATAGCCAGAGTCCTGACCCTTAGATCACCTGCATTTATCAAAGATGAGGAAGGTGGAGTTAATCAAGGGGACGGAGGGGGTCAGAATGGCAGGAGGAGAACATGTAAGGGGGAGATAATCAACACCATTGATTACAGCCCAGATGTCAGATCAGGTGACTTTAGGCCACCACTGAAGATCTTCAAAATTTCAGTGGCAGTAGAATACAACTTACAAGATGAAGAAAGACACAGCAGAAGGAAAACTCAGTGGCTCTGCAGAGATAGTTCTACCCTGCCAGAAGCTTGTTCTTTCATGGGCATCACTGGCCCCAGTACCCCTGATTTCTAATAGTACTAAGTGTATTCTTGAGAAATAGGGAGTATGTGCATATCAGCCCTCAGAAAAGAAGGGCAAGAGACAAGAGGGATTCTTAAATATATGAATGTAAAACAAACACTTTATTTAAGGAAAAGGCAACTTGGAAAAAAGAAAGCCTAATAAATAACTCAGTACAGCTGGCTTAAGCACTTTAAAGCCAGTGTCTGTGATAAGCAATGAAAACATTAATATAAAATGCTTCACCATAAATGAGTACAATTCAGGCTGATGTATTGCAGCCGAGCCGGCTGTGGGATGGCATGCTTTTAAAGTGATGTTTACAATCAGTATTTTTTTTTTCCTTTGGGAACTGGAAGGAGGCAGAAATGGCTGAAAGCCTTGCCAGGGTGTGGCTCGGAGCCTTGGTGGGTGAGATTCTGCCACGTGGCTGGCCCCTCAACTGCCCTGTTCCCATATAGCTGGATACAGGCAGTTAGGTGAACTCAGAGCAGGGTTGTGGTGGGGTCTAAACAAAGACCTTGGAGTGGGGTGTAGGTCAATGGCCATCCATAAGGTCTAAAGATCAGTCTTTCTGCACTCAGCTGAAGTCATGGAGGGTGTCTCAGAGCACCTACCCCTTTTGCTCTCATTGTCCATCTTCTCTGACCTGGAGTCTCTTGTGGCCCATTGGGTTCCTCTCCTCCCCCAAATCCATTCAAGGATGGATTTCAAGTTGACATTTAAAAATTTGTGAAATGGTGGGGAAATATGCCTTCTGTCCTATTATGTCAACACAGCTATGGAAAAATCAGATAAAATAATTGGCACAAAAGAATGCGATGTAGAGCCATATTTTTAATGGAAAGGCAATTTGATAATCTGCTCAAAAAGACTCCTTCTTATTATGCAGGAATAATAAGAAAAATATTCTTTGTTTGCTGAGTGCCAACTCCATGCCAAGCCCAGCTCCACCCTAAGCAGAGTGGCCTCCCTCGGGACATATCCACCTGCTTCCTCTTATTGATCCTGGCTCTGTGCCTATGTGGATGACCTTCTCATGGTCTTTCCAAGCTTCTTCTCTCTTGTTGTCTGCCTCAGGGCTGCATCAGGGCACTCTTCTTCCCTAGTGGCAACACCTATTTCTCTAGCATAAGTTTGTGGCAGCCCTAGCTGACTGCAAAATGGAAAATGGGAAACGTTCTCCCCCACCTTTCTTTCTTTCCTTTCTCCCTCTTCTTTCTCCTTCTCCTCCTCCTACTCCTCCTTTTTTCTTCTTTTGGTTATCATTGTTGTTCATGAAACAAACCACAAGGCCCTTTCCTTTCAGAGTTCACCTGTCAGTCACTGTAAGAAAAATAAACAAAACAGCATGGATTGTAAAGAGGTCAGAGAAGCTGAGTTCCCTGGGTGGCTCACTGGCTAGTGATTCCTGCATTTTCTGTAAAATTGATGACTCTAGAGGTTTCCAAGACGGGGACTCAGAGCTCCTCTGGCTGTGTCTGGGGCCTCACTGATAGACCTTGACCACTGAGAAGGGAAATGAGCCTGCTCAGTCTCTCCCTCAGAGATCTGAGTGCAAAGCTGTGTAGGGCTGGACAAGTTCTTAGCAACTCCCAGCCCCATATCAGGCGAGGGATTGGGTTGCTTCTCTGGACCCCACAGATTTTCTCTTTGCACTCTGATAACCCTGCCTTGTTTTCTCTTAGTTTCTTATGGCTACTCTTCAAAAATCGATACAAGCCTAGTAGCTTAAAATAAGACAGATTTATTATCTTACAGTTCTGGAGGTCAGAAATTTGACACAAATCTCACTGGGCTACAAGCAGGGCGTTGGCCGGCTGTATTCCTCTGGAGGCTCTAGTGGGGAATCCTTTTCCATTGTGGCCATCTCCAGCTTGGAAAGGCAGCCCACATTTTTCTGATGATGGTCCTTTTAATGTTTATTGCCATCCCATGCTGGCTCAGAGTCTTCCTCAGACCACATCTCTCTGATGCCCCCACTATGATCTCCCTCTTCCTTCTTCTCAAGACCTCTGTGACTGCATTGATCCCACCTGCATAATCGAGGAGGACCTCCCTATTTTTCTTTAAAACATTTTAGTTGTAGATGGACACGATACCTTTATTTTATTTATTTATTTTTATGTGATGCTAAGGATTGAACCCAGTTCCTCACATGTGTAAGGCAAGTAAGTGCTCTACCACTGAGCTACAACCCCAGCTCAAGGAGGATCTCCTTCTTTTGAGATCAACTGATCAGCGACATTCTTCTCATCAGTGACCTTAATGCCCTCTGCCCTGTAAGGGAATATATTCATACCCTCCTGGGATTTGGGTATGGACATCTTTGCCATGGGACATTTTTATTTCTACCACTCTAGCTATGATTGACTTCTTCCTGACCAAAACAACAACAACAACAACAACAAACCCAAACAAACAAACAAACAAAAACAACACCATAAGCTGGAAAGACTGCTTCCCCTTCAGGTAGTGCTGACCTCTTCCCTTTGGGTCCCTACATGGCAAGACTCTGGCCTAAGTGTCTCATGAGGCCCTGTAGTAGGCAGATTTCAGCTTCCCAGAAAAGTCCCTCCCCAATAATCACAAGCCTTTTCCAGGGCTTCAAAGATCCTCTGTCCCTTTAAGGCCTCACTTTCAGTTTACATTTCTAGTCTGGAGACTTTGGCTAACAGGACAGTGGTATAGAAGAAGGTTAATGAACCTGAGCAACATGGAGGGTCCTGCTCCTCAGCTGTAGTCCCCTGAAGGGGTTTCCTGATGATGGACTACAAGACTGTCCACCTGGGAATGGCCTCCTGTAACTATAACCAGTGATATAAAATAGTTGGAACAATTGGGACAAGAACATATATGTGTGTGTGTGTGTGTGTGTGTGTGTGTGTGTGTGTATGTTAATCAGCTTTCCATCACTGTGACAAAATACCTGAGATAATCAACTTACAAAAAGGAAAGATTTAGTTTGCCTCACAGTTTCAGAGCTTTCATTATATGGTTGCTTGGCCTTGTTGCTTTGGACCTGTGGCAGGCAGCACAGTATACCATGGTGGGAATGTGTGACAGAGGAAGCCTCTCTCTCATGGAGGTAGAGAAACAGAGAGAGCGAGAGAGAGAGAGAGGGAGGGAGAGAGAAAGATATAGAGATGAGATAGAGATAGAGATAGAGACAGAGAAATAGATATAGAGATAGAGATAGATATAGTCAGAGATATAGAGATAGAGATAGAGAGAGAGAGAGAGAGAGAGAGAGAGAGAGAGAGAAGGGAGGCAGAAAGAGGGAGAAGGAGGGTTAGGGAAAGGACTGGGGTCCAGATATCCCCTTCAAGAGTACATCCTCAATGACCTAACTCCTCCCATAAGACCTTCCTCCTAAAGGTTCATGTACATCCTAATACTGCCACAGTCTGGCAACCAAGCCCTTAAACACATGGGCCTGGGACTTTGGGGGGCACTACCAAATCGCAGCCCTGTGTATCTATGTATGTATGCAATTTGTCAGATGGAAGGAGAGGGAGAGTTTTCCCACCAGTTATCATGAGGAGGATGAGCTGCTGTGTCTGGCATGTGGCCCATCCTGTGCCACACACAGTCAGGCAGCTCTGGGACTGTGTTCTGGATCCACTGATGCTACCTGGAGCAAGCTACCTATCTCCTTGAGCACCGAACAGAAAAACCTAATTTGAGGAGAAAAGTGTTCCAGGTGTATAATTCTCTACTCCTCCTACCCCATTCCTTTCCCATCCCTTTCTAACTCAGTTATTGACACTTATCCTTCATTCCCATAATGCTCCATTTCTCTCTAGAGGGATTGGAATAACACACTGCAAGTTTCAGTCCTCTTTCCCCCATCCCCATCCCTCCCCACTTATACTGGATAGATACAGAGATGGTATGCAGTTGCCTCAGCCTTCCTGAGTCAAGCCTGGTTTGCAAAAGGAGGAGAACAAAACCCCCAGGAGAAGAGAGAACTGAGGATGCAGTGGGGAGGGCTCAGGCAGAGGGAATTGTGGGTAGAGGAGGGGAAGGTGTTTGGGTCCATAGTCATCTGAATTAAGCCTCTCTGAGTCATCTGACTTGAGCCTGGTTTCCCTGGCCCACAATTGCTATTTCCCAAGCCCTTTAATTTTTTTATGTAGGGGATGGTGAGCTGCTGAACAGCACCAGAGAGCAGGGGTGGGGGGTCAAGTGAGGGATCTGTCAGTAGCAGACCCTGATAGCAATGTTTTCTGGACCAGGATCAATGCAAGCAACATCCCAACTAGAAAACCCTACATACAAAGTGCCAGGCAAACTCAGCACTTCAGTGCTCCCAGACCAGCACTGTGCTTCTTTCGAGGTCTCAATTACAAATTTAAACCGAACAGATATATTACATGGAAGTCCTTTAAAACATTAGGAACAGCTTTGGCATTAGTGGTAATAAATCCACACCTGCAGTCACTTCTCATTTTTGTCAACTGTTTGATAACTTGAAAAATTTAAATTCTCTTCCAGAATAAATTTGGGTAAATGGATTGGTGCCACCTCCTTCCTTCCTTCCTCTGCTTCCCTCCCTCCTAATCCACCTGTCCACACTCTACCAGTGCTGCCTCACAGCACTCATTCAGGATGGTGAGGAGGAGGGAAGGAAGTGGAAATCCACTAGATCACAGACCCACTGCATGGTCTGGAAGGACTTAGGTACCTTCAGTACCGCTCATGGTGGGCTGCTTCTGAAATGAGTCCCAGTTATCCCTGTCCCACAGTGTTTATACTTTGCATGGTTAGACCCAATGACATGTTTTTATAGTTGCAAAAGTGATGGGTTGTCACTTCTGAGATAAGGTTATTATCTTAGTTTGTTTTCTGTTGCTAATAACAAAACACCTCAAACTGGGTAAATTATAATGAAAAGAGGTTTACTATGGCTCATGGTTCTAGGCTAAGGCTGAGGAGCTACATCTGGTGATGAGCTTCTGTTGGCAGAGTCCAGGGACAACTCAGGGCATCACAATGTGAGAGGTGTGCATGTGTGTAACCTTTAGTTTCTCTTTCTTGTTATAAAGCCTCCAATATTCAATCATGGGGGCACCACCCTGATGACCTTATATAATTCTAAACACCACCAAAGCCTCACTTCTAAACACTATGGTCGGATTAAGTTTCCATCATTTGAGATGACTTTAAAAAGTATTAAGCAACTCATGATGTTGGGATTAAACTCCAACATGAGTTTGGAGGGGACAAACTATATTCAAACTATAACAGTTATCAAAGACTGTGAACTTCATCTTTCTGGCTTTCTTTCTCTTGCCTTCTTGGTTCACTGGCTTCAATAAAGCAAGCTGTTTGGCAGAGAGATCACATGACAAGAAACTGTGGGTAGTCTCTAGCCAGCGAGTAGTCAGCAAGGAACTCAGACTTCCATCCCAATAGCCCATGAAGAACCTATTTCTGCCAACAAGCATTGCATGAGCTTGGAAGTGGATCCTGTTTCATTTAAACCTTGAGATGACTGTGGCTCCAGGGGACACGTGGATTGCAACCTGTAAGAGAAGTTGAAATAGAAGACCTGCTCAGCCATGCCTAGATTCCTGACCACAGAAAGTAGGAAATAATAATAAATAATAAATAAGTGTCATCATAAGCTGTTAAGTTTTGGGGTGATGTTTTTTACACCATAATAAACTATTCAATCTTTTATGACTCTATTCTGCAAAATGGAACAATTTCCACCAGTCTTTCTAAGTATACCAGGGAAAAATGGGAATATGGAGACTTTTTTTTTTTTTTTTTTTTTTTTTAATGGTGCTGGGGATTGAACCCAGGGCCTTGTACATGCGAGGCAAGCACTCTACCAACTGAGCTATATTCCCAGCCCTGGAGACATATTTGAATACTGAAACTTTATGATGGTTGTACTACTTTTGGCCAGTCATTGATGTATTCCACAGATACTGAGCACCAGTTAAGGTTAGATGCTATGTCAAGAAAGTGGGCTACAAAGATGAATATGACATACATCTTCTTTTGATGTAGCTGTGTCTTCTTTTTAAATAATTTTTTAAGTTGTCGATGGGCCTTTATTCTATTTATTTATCTATCTATCTATAAGCAGAGCTGAGTATTGAACTCAGTGCCTCACACATGCTAGGCAAGCACTCCACCACTGAACTACAACCCCAGCCTAGCCGTGGTCTTTAAGAGGTTGGTCAAGTGTGGTTTGAGAACACAATATATTAAATTTTTTGAAATATTCTCAAATTGTCTTGAAAGCCCAGTTGCAAATACAACCTTACATAGCAAGAATGTTCACGAGAGTAGAGAGAATTTGTGGAAAATTTTAGGAATTCCTACCCCAGTAGAGTTCCAACAAGAAAGAATAGTTTAAGGACAAAAGGCTTAGAATTTGACGAGACCCTTAGGCACAACCACAGCGGGGAAGACACTGATTCTTTACCCCAATTCCTAGAGCGAGCTTTCAGTAGGCTCCCCACTCAACCCCATCGTTCCACACTTGGTCCTGGTTCCATGATGTGTCCCATTTGCAGCAATCTCTGTCCTTAGACACTATTCCTATACTTCCAAAGTTTTCTCTGATTTCCCTCTCTCATCTGATGTCCAAGAGCCTCTGGAATTATAACTATATACACTAGCACCAATTTTCTGTGGCTTGATGTATACTGTTCATTCACTTATTGTCTTTTTCATTAAATATTATTAATAATAAATAATTAGGAAATAAAGATGCCAGGACTCTAAGAAGGTGAGAGCAAGATTTGGGCTTCAGAGGGAGGGGTCTAAAAAGAGGATTTGTTGAAAGTCTGAGTGAGGAGTTGCCACCCCCATCCCAGAGCTCCTCCAGCACTGTGCCTCACTGTGACAGCAGAAAGGAAATTTAGTTTACAGATAGATGACTCCTTAGAGGCTCGAATGACTGGTTACAAAAGGAGGGGAATGTGGTATCTTAGTGAAAACAGTAGTTCAATGAAGATCATTGATGGTCTAGGTCAGCTTCATTACTCCCTGGTGGACGAGACCTGAATTGGTTATATACACTCCTAACCACCCATTACTCTAGCTTACCTGCCTGCAAAAGGGCTCCACTTAGTAATTCCAGCATTACAGCAGTCAGGATCATGAACCTATACAACTTGCCTCAGCATTATTTGTTACCCAGACATCCAGATGTAAGGAGCCTCAGGGCTTTTGTCCTGGCTGTTCCTTCTGCCAGGAATGCTCTGTCCACACATTGGCATGGCATCTTCACTCTTAAACTTCAAGTCTTTGCTCAGATGTCATCTTCACAATCAGTTCTTTTTTGATCATGTTTAAAATTATAACCCTCCCCACAATAAACACCTTGAACAATGCTTGGCACATAGTCACGTTTCCCTACATGCTTTTAGGATAAATATTTTTAACAAATATTTGTTAAAAAGTATATGACATTTGCTATATGTTAACCATTTCTATTTGTCAAGCTCAGCGGGCATTAAGCCCATGCATGTTGTTGTCTAATCACCACCTCTATCCATTTCTAGAGCTTTTTTATCGCACCAAATTTAATCTCTGAATTCATTAAATAATAAATTCCCATAACCTCTTTCCTCTATCCCTGGCAACCTTTGTACTACTTGCTGTCTTTTTGAATTTGACCCTTCTAGGTACCTCATATAATGGAGTCACACCCTGATTGTGCTTCCCACATCTGGCTTAGTTCACTTAGCATAAAGTTTTCAAGGTTCATCCATGTTATAGAAATAGTCAGACTTCCCCACGTGGGGCTGAATATTACACCATACACACATACCACAGTTTGTTTACCTGTTCTGTGTTAGTGGTGGAAGCCTATATTTATTTGGGTGATAAAGCCCAAAGCAGCTTATTATGGGATGGCAGGTGGGCCCAGTCACCCTTCATATCTCTTGATGGATCAGAACCAATGAATTTTGTCTCCCACAGATCAGTGATGGAGGATTCACAGGAAGAAAGAATTCAAGACAATTAGAAAAAGCACTGGAAACTTTGCTAATAAGTTATTTTTCCTTTTTTAGTCCTGAGAGGAATCTGGAGGTAGAAGGGATTTAGTGAGAACTGTGAGGATGGGTTATCTACTACATGGTTGTTCATATGGTAGTGAAAAAGTGGACTCTAATTCTCCAAACATTATTTATATCAATTCTTCATTGAATAGATGACTTTAGGCTAAATACTAAAACCCAAAAATAACACCTGAAATTAAAAACTATAGTTTGGAGGAATTGAGAAATCACTTTGCTAGAGAGCTCAGAGGGGTTTCTGTTCAGAGTCTAGATACCTTGGGATGGCTGGGTGCTACTGGGTGCCCCTGAGAAGTGCTCATGTTCACTTGGCACCTCTTCCTTTGATTTCTCTCATTCTGTCTTGTTTTTTTTTTTTTTTTTTTTTTTTTTTTTTTTTTTTTTGTACCCAGAGATGATTTTCAGTATAAAGGGGGCATTATATCAGTGTTTCTTCTGTTCCTGCCTTAACGTGGTTTGTGCTTCTTGGATGTGCTTAACACAGTTCTGGGCACTAGTGGTGTTTAAGATAATGAAATGAGTCTTAAGCACCCTCCTTCTTACTCTCTTTGGGCCTTTCTCTCCTTTTTCTTTTCTACTGGTCACCAACGGCTTGGGGAGATTCTGTGACTCCTCCTGGTTATGGGAGTGGTCACCAGATCTCACCACACTCTCAGAGAGATAGATGAACCCTGCATCTCAATTTCCAAACAATCTCGATGGAATTCCTCCATCTTCCTGTTTTCTTTCACATCTTGCCCGTTAGCACTCAAGTGATGTTTTCTCCACAATACATCAGTGCAAAGCAGGGAATTAGACAGACTCCCAACCAGGTTGTCCTGTCTTCAGGGACCGGGGAGTGATGGGAAAAGGCTGCCCGGGAGGCAGGCAGAGTGGCTATTCTCATACCATGCCCCACTGACCTCAGGTTAATGTTCCATGTGGAGGTCTAAGGATAGTATTAGGATAGTATCGTGCTCCACTTACAAGGGCTTCGGCAGGCTTCCGTGGGCTGCGGGGGGGACCTAACCACCACGCACAACATGGTTTCTATGGGAAAATGCATTTTGAGTACTAGAAAACTGACATACACTCAAACTTTTGGAACAGAGCCTGCTCTTAAGTTGGAGACTGCTTGAATACCACATTCACAGCTAAATTATATACAGAGGCCTATTTTTAAGACATATGTCTATTTCCAAGACATTCAGCTTATATAACAATGGGAGTTGAAAAGAAGAATTGATAGAAGTAGAATCATGGGCTTGGTGGGGAAGAAAAGACATGAACATTCACCATATAGAACACATTCAATTCATGAAAGAAACATAGAAGATACAGAGGAAATACCTAAAATATTCTCCAGGTTTGTGTAGTCCACCCCAAGTGGGTTTTCTTTTAAGTAGCTCCACACCCATATGGATTTAATTTTGAGCTGAAAAGTTAAATTCTATAGTAATAGAGAAGATAGCATTAAGTTAAGAGGAAATTACCAAGACGGGCTGTAGGCTTGTCCCAAGCTGTGGCATACCTTTGGTCCCCTTTGTTCTCTTGGTCTGTGAGCTTTAGGATGCACAATGAACTCACTGATGCCAGATTTGGATTCCCTTCACCCACATGGGCCTACCCTATAGGAGCCAACAATGGCTTTGCCCGGGCCATGTCTAGATGCCAGTTTTCCAGAGTTCTCAGTTACCCAAGGTCCACGCCCATATCCATTGGCCACCAGCATAGTGTTAAAATCCCTGGTTACCTAATCTAAAAATGAACCAACCTAGATTCACTTCATGTCACTTTACTTTAAATAACTCATTTTTATCCAGGAATACATGGAGTTAGATTAATTCATTTCAATTTAACCACTTTGGATCAACACAACACCCCAAGTCGGCTCATGTGAGAGCTGAATACAAAATCCCAAACAAAATGATTAAACAACTCTGGTTGGATAGAACTGTGTGCTTGATACACATATGATTAATATACACAATTTTCAGTGTGTATGTATCTATTCCAAAAAATGGCACAATATGGCTAAAGTCAACAGGACTTTTCTTTTAGTGGTGTCAACTAGCCTTTGTGTTGGCAGAGAGCTGTGACATGAATATTCTCTCTAACTGTGTGTATTTTATTCATAGGCTACCCTTGTATTCTAGACAAAAATATTCAATGTAAATGATGTTTGTTTTTTTAATTGTGATTTTAAGAAACAGTTTTAGTTGTGATTCATGTCTCATGTTTGGAATGCAGTAGTCAGTTTTCCATTACAAGAAGAAAGATATGGCAGAAAAGAGGGCAGGATCTCATTCCCAAGGAAAGCTGGCTTTTCTCATGGTGTGCTCACCATGGTATCCACACCTGCTCCCTGTGCCTCAGTGAGCAGGTGGCTTTCACATCTAAGAAGAGGAAGGTATACCTTATCTAAGCCTGATGTTTTCATTAGCACTGTTTCCCATGGGAAGAACTGCTCTACTCTAGGAGGATAGATCTGTCTGCAGATAGTAGGGCCAGTGAGGGCAGGAGGGAGTTAGGTAAGGCTATTTCCTACAGGTCATTGTGGCATGGACCCCCAGTAGGATGGCAAGAACATGAGGCTCTGAGTTAGGAGAATTCAGTTTTGGTTCTTGTTTTGTTACAAGCCAGCTGAATCATCTTGTGCAGATCACCTGTCTGATATGGGCTGGCTGATTGCTAACATGTCTTTTAACCCTATAATCTGAGCCAGTGGTGATATTCCTGGGAGTGGAGATGAGCTGTGTTCCTGAGCCCATCTAGCAGCAAAGTGGAGCTGGTACTGCTTTCTGCCTACAGCTCTTCAGTTTCTGCATTGATCCTGGCAGGCTAGATTTTAGGTGCCTCAGCCCCAAAGCCAGTGGAGCCTGAAATAGACAATGTGGTTGTAACTCTAAATATCACTGTTGTGACTTTTCCTTCAACACCAGCACTTCCATTTCTGCCATTAGCACCATCTTCATTATGCCAGGCTCTGTACTAATCACATTTCATTCATTATTTCACTCAGTTTCCATACCAATTCCACAGGGAGGTGTGTGTCCTATTTTTCAAATGAAGAACAGATTGGATCTACAGGCCACATCTACCTGATTCCAAAACTCATTCCCTAATCCCTAATGGTATAATCTTTAGGACTGGTTTTCTGCTGCTTGTTTTTCTATCTTGCCATCTAGTTCCTTGGAAGGGGCAGATGCTGTCTTGAATCCCATGCCACCTGGGTTTGGCCTTTACTCTTTGGCAAGTTTTTGCCTAGACTTTGTAAAACTGGACCTTCTCCTTGACTCTCAAGCTGGTGTTGGCTTCTGGCTATAAATGAACCAAAGGCCGACACCATGATGCTGTTCCTATCTGCATTTGTTAACACTTGCCATATGACTCATGCTGCTGTCCCTCCATCCTCTGAGATGAGGTTCTAGGGATCTCAGGGCCGCTGGAGCCCAGGCTGACCTCACCACAGCTCTTTGGGGCTCTTGGTCACTGATTAGTAGTCCTTGCAATTTTCTTATCTCTCCTCTGGGCTTCCTCCCTCACCATCTGCCCTGCTCTTGAGCACTCAGCACGATTCCCACCTGAATTCATTTAACTTACAACATTTAGGGCCAGTGGGAAAGAATATAGTGGCACATGGTGATCTAGCCCTAGACTGGAGGGTCACCCTAGGGGTCAAGCCAGCAGGGGGCAGTGTAGGGGTTGCGCAACAGAGCTCCATAAATGCGCCTTTTGTTTTATTCATGTGTTCCTCTCCACCCTCACTTATTTCTCTGCTTGTGGAGAGCTCTTGAGCACAGAGCCACAGGGGAGAGAGGCCTTTTCACCGAGTTGGCCCAGTCTTGTTCTGCCTCTGCTCCTTGCAGGATTTGGTTGTTTTCCATCTTAATTATGCTTCTTGTATCCGTGGCTGGCGGGCACACAACCTTTAAAGGAGTTTATCTTAAAAACCCACTCTCTCCTGAGAGAAGCAGTTCTTTGAGGGAACTGTGAGACTTCCAGGGATGGTTGCATATGACTCTGTGTGTGTGTGTGTGCGCGCGCACACACGCGCGTGCAGGCAGGAGTGCTCTTGGTGGTAGTATAGTTCTCACCATTACCTTGGTGCAGAGGCAGTCAGAGTTTGATAATATGGGGCTTAACTGCTTATATGTCCCCTGGCCTTAGGTCTCATTAAACAAACAGGCCTCTTCTTATGATGTCACTGGGGACAGTGGTGTTATTGTGAAGGGGAACCAGAACACACCAGGAGGTTACTGGATGCAGCACCATGAGTGTGGCTTATATCTGACTACCCTAATGACCAACTGAACATAATTATTTGGTTTAAGGCTCTGAAGTTCCCTAAGTACAAATGTCATCTGGAAGAAATGACAGTTTTTAATTATTAACCCTTTACAGTTTAGTACAAATAAACTTTCAGATGACTCAGTTACTAAGTGAACAAGTCTTCTAATATCTGAAACAATAATTTGACTGGCTTAGGATAAGTAATCTACTCATTTACCCTTTAATTTACTCATTTGGGAATGTTTTTAATAGAACTGTATATTCTGTCCTATACAAGGGCATTAAGAGTAAGTAGAAGGCCTGGTTCCTTGAGGAGGTAGTTGGGGACTTAGAATTCTCCTCAGGAAATAATGCAGCATGACAGAGATAGTTGGGAGGTAGGCCACACGCCACAGACATTGCTGAAGCAGGCTTGAGGTTAGCTCTGCGGAGGGCTGAAGATCTTCACTGGATTTTTACTCTTGGAATAGCCCAGTTGAGGTTGATATGATTGGATATCAGAATAAATAGTATGGAATTAATATGGCAGAAGAAAATAGGTGCCATACAGGAACTGGAGAAGATACAGGCTTGTGTCAAATATAAGGTAACATCTATTGGTTGTGGTATTGATGCAGAGAGAATCTTCACTCTTCTTTTCTCACCTCGCTGCCTGATTTCATTCTTTTTTTTAGCAATATCCATCTCTGATTTTTTTTTTGTACCAGGGATTGAACTCAGGGGCACTCAACCACTGGGACACATCCCTAGCCCCTCTTTTTTGTATTTTATTAGAGACAGGGTCTCACTTAGTTGCTAAGTGCCTCACCGTTGCTGAGGTTTGAACTCATGATCCTCCTGCCTCAGCCTCCCAAGTGCTGGAATTACAGGCATGCACCACTGCGCCTGGCTTGATCTCTGAATTTTCTAACTCTGGCCCAATCTCTCTATTAATTTTGTGGGCAGGAATAATGCTCTGTCTACACATAGCAGGTGCTTAATAAATGTATTGAATACATGAACAAACAAGCCATAAATAGTCTTGAGTATGTCTGCTAAGCTGAACTACTTCAGGGTCCTGGTTTTGATTTTGCTGGAACTAAAATTGCTTTATTACAAACTTAAAACTGGAAAGGAAAGGATATTTTGACAACAAATACCAGTTTTCAATTACTAATCAATGCTCCTATTCTCTCTCTCTCTCAGGAAAATTGACACAACCTCACTCAAATTCTTCATTTATATGGCTAGATACTGTGCAACAACCAAGCAAAAAGATGTCACCTTTGTCCTCTGAGAATATAAAATGAGTAGTTAATTTTGTAGTATGAGCAGTGAGGAATTCCCTCAGGAAAAGGAAATTTTAGATTTAGTCTGTCATAAAAATTAGTCACCCAAAAGGCATGTCACTCTGATTTCTTTAATAAATGTCATTGCCCCACAGCCCCTGGTTAGAGTCCATCCTCTAGTTGGTGAGCAAACTGACAAAGAGGATTAGCCATTCCTGACCCTCTTGGATACCTTCCATGGCCATGAGCCCTTCCACCAGGCCAAAGGTCAGACAGGGGATGGACTCCCAGGACAACACAGACACCAGGATCTCCTGGAGGGATGCAATGACTCAGTGTCCCCATGGGGTTCTATGGGCGCACACTTGTGCCATCTCCTAAAGGCCTGGGAGGGGACTGAATGTGAAGTCCCATAGCTTATATAAAAGTCCCCATCAGTGGGTTCTCAGCCTCCTGAGGATGGTTTTCCATTCTGGAGATTTCCCCTGGGCTCCAGCCATGTCTCGAATCAAGACTCCCATTTCTTGGCTGAGCTCCCAGCCAGCCATATAAGAGGAATCTAGGATCGGGACCAACACTAAGATGCTTTCATAATCTGTTCTTCTCCCCACTCTCTGTCTCTGTCCAACCAGAAAGATGGAATCTGTAAACTTCTGCCAAACTCCCAAGAAGGCGACTTTCCATTTTGCACTGTCATTGCTCAGATATTTTCCCACCCGCCAAACAGCCATGCCAATGGCCTAGACTGAATGTCACCACTGTGCCTGGAAAGGCAGGACAACCACTTCCCGTGTGCCATGATGATGATGACAATTGTAACAATACATCGGTCTGCTCTGTCTGTTGATCAGAAGGGGGATAAAATAGATAGTGCTGAACCTTGTGACAATTTTATGATTTAGTGTACACCCAGTAGGACAGGAGTGGAGACAGCAAGGCCTATATTGGAGAAGAAATGGCAAAGTCCCAGTGGAATAGGTGAGGGCAGGTCTCACCAGTTTTGGAAAGAAAATGCTTAGGCTGAGAAGGACAACTTCCAAGAACAGAACTGTCCTTGGAGCCCAAACAAGGGGACTTTGGGGAAAGAGGGAAGTTGGGTATATTTCTCATGGATAAAATCTTACCAGGTGAGAAAATGTAGGGGCAGCATGGATTTAGTCATAAGTTCCATTGTTTGGACATGCGAGTTCTATTTTGGCTAAACTCAAGCTTTCCCTTACTCCAGGGAGTGAGAGCTGTGGTTGAAACAGATTTAGTTATCATTTAGGGATTAGGCCAGGGCTGGACCCACTCTAAATTGCTCTCTTCCTTTCTCCACCCCACAGGTCACTGCTTCCTTCCCATCCTAGGTCAGACCACTCTGGCATTTACCTACCACCCACCCAGCCGTCCTACCTGCATCCCTCTCACAGCAAACCCTGACCTCCTGCTACAACCCCATCTCACTGGCTTCTCTGATCCGCCCCCCCCCCCCCCCCAAACCCTATGCAATCAGGCACAGCATTACAGGGAGTTTATATTAATTGCTAATTATTCTAATTTTGGATAATTACCTTCATTTTTTTCAGATGAAGATCTCAGGGGTAACCCACAGTAGGTCCCTTCTTGTTTTTATTAATTGATATTTTGCTGTTTCCTGTGCTTCCCACCTTACTCAGCTACTCCCCAATTTCTCATGGAGGTTGATGGGTTGGGGGTGGTGCTGAATTTATTTTTCTATCTTGCTTTGGAACATTGCTTGGGTGTTGATTTTCCAAGCTGCAGTTTTGGCT
The DNA here is from genome assembly GCA_025594165.1 of Tamias sibiricus. NCBI lineage: Eukaryota > Metazoa > Chordata > Mammalia > Rodentia > Sciuridae > Tamias > Tamias sibiricus. Next base: position 45,708,725 of record CM046671.1, on the reverse strand, counting down.
AGCCTGTACTAATCCCAATGTTTCAAAAATGCCAATAGTGTCTCAGCCCTCTGGGGTATAGAACTGGTTTCTCTGTGCATCATGTTTGTAATTTTAGTTGGATCATTTTTTCACTAGTAACTTATCTGAAGACTTAACCAGGTGTAGCCTGGGCACATTGGGATAGGAGATACCTTGTGCACAACTAGGCTATAAAGTTGCCCATGAAGGAAGTAAGAACAGAATCCTTGAGGAACTGACCTGCCTAGTCAGATTGAAAGTACTAGAAGGAGAGTCAGGTCTGTGGGCAAAGCCCAGGGTCCCACTGGTATAATAATCAGAGTCTACACATCTATAACAAGAGCTCAACCAGCAATAGGGTGCCTGGAACACTTATGAATAGGAATCCAGTTGACAGTGACCACCAGGCATAGCATGGCAAAACTGGTGAGGGGCTCTTAACATTCTATAGGAAGTCCAGCCTTGTCCATGGTCTCAGAGGATTCCTGGCAACAAGAGAGGGTATGTTCTGTTGAGCAAGAGCTTGCCAAGCTACTCCTTGTATCATGCTTGCTAGTGTTCAGTTGGCCAAAGCAAGTCATATGGCAGAGCCCTGAGGCAAAGGCCAGAACAATCCACTTGTTGACAGATTATCAACTAAACAGTATTGATCCCCATTTTTCAATATTGTCTTGGAATTAAAAAGAGAAGCTCTGTTGGCTGATTCGTTTCGAGGGCCAAACTGGGGCTTCATTCATTCATTCATTCATCCTTGTCCTTCTTTTGTCAATTTATCATGTATCAGGTGTTGTGTGGTATCTTCTGTGCAATCAGATGTGGACATTTTCCTTGGTTTGTCACACTATCGTGGGGGAAATACACAAACAGCTGCTTGGTGACCCACATTATAGTGGAGGTGTGCCAAGAATGAAATGTGGACAGACAGAATAGGACATCTGACTCAGCAAAGGGGCCACAGGAAAGGGGGAAGTGATGCCTGATCTGAGTCCTGAAGAATAGGAAAGTGAGGAGGGGACATTTTGGAAGTAGGAAGGGAGGAAGGCAGACATCTGAGGACAACAATGATTGGCTGTCAAACCAGAAAACATGGGACTGGGGCTGTGTCAATTCCTCCTGCTTCAAGCCATGATTGGTCCCGAGTACCCGGGACCAAACTGGGCTTGAATACACACACACAGAGGTGGTGGGAGTCAAAGGACCCTAGCCATGTGGAAGAGGCAGGTGGGGCTGGGTCCAGCAGTGGCTGCAGATGGTCGTGATGCCTGCACCCTGTGCTGGAGGCTCTCTGCAGCTTGTGCCGTGACTCTTATGAGACTGGGGACTCCTGAGTCATATAGTCAATGCTGGCTGACAGCCTTAGCAGAGCCCCAGGACCTCTTTACTGGGAACTGTTTCCAATTCCCCCATACAGATTGTGTCCTGAAGGGATGGTTGGGAGTAAGTATATCATTCACTGCACTCTCCATGGATGGGGGATGGGAGTGTGGAGAGAAAAAGAAAGAATCTCAAGAATTGTGTATATTTATCCTGGCCTGGCCTTAAGAAAGCACAGCTACCAATCCATCAAAAATGAATTTGAGTTTGGATAACATTAGCGTTTAAGGCGATGCTCTTCTCTTGTATTGATTCTCTGTGGGTTGAAATGGAAACAATTTTAGAAATGTAGTCTTAGGTTTCCTTAATCTGCGTGGCTCAGGGAGGAAAAGGCTGTTGTCACTAGTGCTAATAACCACAAGGAACACAGTTCTAAAGTGCTTAGCTGGAAAATGAATTCCAGAAGCCAGCCCTGGCCATGCCTCCAGGGAAGTTATTTCCTAAAAATTCAGCCTTTTTCTTTCCTTCCAGAGAGTTACCTTAGAGGGCATAACTACTGGGAAAGAGAAACTAACATGCAGAATTAGGGGTTTCCAGGAAGGGAGGAGTCATCATGAGGTGGTGGCCTCAGAACAGAGTCAAGTCCTAATTGTCACCGGTAGGGTTTGGGGAGGGGTTGCTTGTGCAGTTGACTTTGGAAGCCCAAAGGAGACCTCTGCTTTCCATCTGTTTTATTCAGCATTTTTGCTGCTGTGACTAAAAGACTCAAACAGCACAATCATGGAGGAGGAAAAGTTTAAGGACTGATGGTTTCAGAGATCTTAGTCCACAGACAGCCGGCTCCATTCTTTGGGGCTCAAGGTGAGGCAGAACATCATGGCGTTGGAGTGTGGTGGAAGGAAGCAACTCACATGATGATCAGAAACCAGAGAGAGAGAGAGAGAGAGAGAGAGAGAGAGAGAGAGAGAGAGAGAGAGAGAGAATGAGAATATCTCCTCTTTCTAGATACAAATATATACCCCAAAGCCATACTCCCAATACCCCACTTCCTCCAACTGCACCTTACCTCCCTTCAGTTATCTTTCAATTAATCCCATCAGGTGAGTAATTCACTGATTAGATTTAGGCTTTCCTAACCCTTTTTGCATTATCTTTCCTGAATCTTTTTGCATTATCTCACATGTGAGCTTTTTGGGACACCTCATATCCAAGCCATAACACCACCATTCAAAATAAATATTTGCTTGGAGTTCCTCCATGAGATACTTATCCCCGTGGATTAAGGCATTGAAGGTACTTCTTCAAATGTGTATTACATTTGACTGTCTTGGCATGAAATAAGCATCAAGTCAGCATTAGTAGCCTCTGAGGGCCCTGAGGTGGGGTAAGTTGGGTGGAGAGCTGGAAAGGGAGGAAGTGTGTAGCATGGAAGATGGCACCAGGAAGTGGGATCAGGATGGAGCCAGCAAGGAACACAGAGATCATGGGTTTTCTGGGTTTGGTGTCTAAATGTTATGAAGCTGGCTATCCCAAAAGGGGCTCTGGTCCTAAAGAAAGTCATGTAGCCTCCTAAAGAATCAACGTTAGAAACTTTCGTCTTAACCCCTTTTGCTCAAAGAAAAGGCAGTGAAGTCAATATTGCTTTTGCATTTCAGTCCAGGAAAGAGAAAGTACCTGAATGAGAGCGGCAGTCAACAGCCTTCCCCCAAGCTTTCTAGCTGGCCTTTTTGCCTCTGGCAACTAACGGAGCTCTTGGGGTATTTGCATAAATATGGACTCTGTTTGCATAAAGTGTGGGCACAGTTTGCAGTGTCCCCTAGAGGAGCAATATGTCCTGTGGCCTTTTCCCTGTTTGTCACCTGAGGTTTGTCACTTCACACCTCTCTTTCTCACCCACCCACTTGTCCTGACCCAGATCTGAGGGACCAGAGCGTGGGAAGAGGTTGCAAGGTGAGAATGAATGCCTCTGTCCTCTGGGCCACCCTGGAGGGTCTGAGTCCTTCCTCCCTCAGGGAGAGGCCTTCCTTTTCCTCTCTTAGGACTTAAATGGCCCTCACCTACAACCATACACCTCCTCAGTAACACCTTCCTTTTCACCGTAACTAATTTGCTTCTAACAGTGATGACCCACATCTCCCTCAGCAACCTGCAATAGCCACAGCCTGGTTGCATGACAAGACTCAGCCCCACAACCATGTGTCCAAGAAACACAAACCAAGGGACATGCATAGATGTGGGCTTCTGAATCCCTGCCAGGAGGGAAGTGGGCCTTTCCCATCACAGAATTCAGGATCTTTAGGGTGAAAGTGAGATGTTCCGTTAATATCAAGAGCTGGGGTTTCTTTCTATCAAGCAAGACCAGACCAGGCACCCCTGGATTCCCCAGGAATGGGAACTCAGGGGAGTAGTGCATGTGAGGTGTGATGTAACTGGGGCCCAGGAGGGCGTTCAGAATCCAGGCCAATTCTAGTGCCTGGGTGTTCTTGATGTCTCCTTTGAGACAAGAGCTCATTGTTCCTTCCACTAATGACCAGCCACCTTCTCTATTCAGTTTGGTTTAAGAATTTCTGTTTACTTGTACCTTCTATTCATTTGGGCAAATGGAAGACTCAAGACCTTTGCAAACTGACTACTTTTGTGTAATTTCTGTGGTTGTATTGTCAACTGGCTCACTTTATTCCCGAGAGAGAGAGAGAGAGAGAGAGAGAGAGAGAGAGAGAGAATCATGTGCTTACCTGATCACCCTATTTGGTCACTATTTGGGTAGGCATGCCTTCAAAGGCTGGTGGCCAACATAGAGATCGTTTTGTTTTTTTCCTGAATTAATATGCTTACCTCAGATCCATTCAGATGTGGCAGAGCGTGGAAGGGCCCACATGGGAAGGCCCCCGTGGAAGGTGTAGTCCCTATGGAAAGCATCCCAAAGCTCGGGCTGACCCATATGCTGTTGAACATGATGGTAACTCTGTTAGTAATCAGAGTCGGTGGTCATCTGCTTGCTATCCTGAGGAACTCTTAGATGGCTACCTGTATTTAATACTGTGTCTTCTGTTGGCTTGTGAACTTGTCCTACTGACTGAAGGCTTCCAATGTCTGTCACAATGCTCAGCACATCCTCAATATCCAGTGATGATATGTGGAATAAATAAATGCATACTGCCTAGACAATCACAAAAATATCTTTTTGCACTCATCTAGATTCTAAGCATATTTAGAATAGGAACTCTATGTAAAAAGTGTATAGCACCTAAGGACCAGGTACACAGTTTAAGATTATCAAATGCTTACTGGTTTATTGCTTGGTAAATAAATGGAGAAGCATAACGAGGGTGGGGCCAGCCAGCTCTCCTAATAGGGACTATGGGAGGCCTTTGGGCCAGTTTGTCTAGTAGTAATAATATATATTTATAATTGGATCTTTGAGTGTGGAAACTGAGTAGGTGGGACAAGAAATTGAGGACACAAAATAGTCTTTTTCTAGGGGCATCAGGAGCAGAGCAAGGACTCATTTGACTATATAGGAAAAATATGACCATCTTAAAGCTTATTAACTCAAACTCCACTAATTTAGAGTTAGCAATCGTTCAGACCCACAAGAGCTGAATTTTGCTTATGCTTGAAAAATGTTACCTGTAAAGTCAGTGAGCAGAGTCAGAAGGGAAACCACTGGCAGCTGACTGCCATGCCTTGGCCAGTACCAGCGCTCAGGAAGGCTCCCCTCCCCACTGCTTCTTGTCCTTTTCCAGGATCAGAGTCCTTTTTGTGCATGTCACTCTCCATCATGACCCTTGGCAAAATGCAATGTAAACATCTTTCAGCAGACTGGCACCCCTTGAGGACGATTCCTCCGGTCCCTTTTCTCTGTTTCCCCAGCTCAGAGCCTGCCTAAATAAATATTTGTTTAATAAATAAATAAAGAAAAGCTTCCACAGAAACATTCTTTACATAAAAATGAGTACTGTGTTCATTACAAACAGGTATTATCTGGGGAATAAGGTTTTATAGTTTTTAGCCAAGTTCTGGACAAATTATTCTTCTAGATCTAGTATTACCAGTAGAGAGTGTTGAAAAGTCCACTTGATAATAAGACTATTTGTTTTTGAGTAGTTAATATACTGGTAATTAAGTGTAAAAAGGTATATTTTACTTTCTTACCAAGGTTTCTACTCTTTCCCTCACTCTGGAATTCCAGGTCATGAAGAAGGAAATTAGTGAGTCAGTGGATGAATGAATGAGTAAATGAATGTATACAGTCCCCTCATTATGATTCAGGTCCTTCTCCATATGTTGTGGCCATTGCCTTCAAGTGGGACTAGGAGCCAAGAAAGAAGCTGTGATGAGATTTGGTGGAGCCAGGGCTAGTTAGGTGGTAGGACAGCCCTGGGTGGGCAAACCTAAGAACACAGTTATGGAAAACTTCCACTTTTCAGTAGAAACTCTTATTGCAAGTGCTGAGAAGCATTCACGGAGGGTGCTAATGTTGTTCTGGCTAATGGTTAGTCTTAGAGAAGTCCTAGGAGGAGCACAGAGTGTCTCAAAAAGAGAAGGGTATCAGGTATTGCCAACTGATGACCTGGCCAGCAGGTGGCATCCCAGGAACACTGGCAAGTGATGGAATCTCGCTTACACAGAGCTACTGCAGTGCAGGAAAAGATGAAAAAAAGCAAGATGAGACCCCATTCCTGGAAGCTATTGAGACACGGGCCCATCTTTAGTTTCAAAGAAAGGAACAAAATGAGTTTGCAAGAATTGAAGTGGGCATTATTTGGTCACAGACATAAGACAGTAGACCAGCTGATACTACAGGGCACAAAATCAAAGACTGGGGCAGAGACGAATTAAAGCTGAGTCCTCTGGGTAACAATCTATAATGCTTTCAATTTCTGTTGCTAGCAGTTTGTCTCTAGGAAGTGGTAAGGGCAAACAGAGGTCTCTCTGGAGTCAGAAGGTAAAATTGGATTCATGCATCAGATGTGGGATGGTATCAGAATTGGTAGACTAGCTGATTTCAGACCACTTTTCTGCCTAGGACTAGAAAAGATAAAAAACAACAATAGCAAAAAGCTTCCTGAGGGCACTATGAAGCTAGTAAAGTAGTCAAGAATTGCTCAGGAGAAACTAAAAATCTAGAGATGTAAGCACTGATAAATCACCCTCAAACTAGAGTGGGACTCTGGAAGGCTGTATCATAGGAATAAGCAAACAAGAAGAAAAGAACCCTTTCAAGACTCCAGCCTGTCTCCAGCCATTGCATGACCCAGAAATTCTCAATATTTGAAACTATTTCAAGGTTATGTGAGATTGTTATTATTCTAAGATTTTTGTCAAGAGAAAGTGAAAATCATTCCTGTTGGAGGATAATGTCATTCTATACCTTAAATTACTTCTATAAATAAGTATCTTTTCAAATACATTGTCTGGTACACAAAGATGAATTCAAATGTAAGACAAAAGCGACATGAACAAGAACTTGCCCAAATAATACCTGTGGAATTTCCAGATATTAAAAATGTCTGGCTCAGACTTTGGAACAACTATCTGAACTATTTTCAATGAAATGAAAACAAGATGGAAATTTCAATAGAGAATTAAAAAGCTATAAGATTGATATAACAAATTTAAAAAAATTAGTTATGTGGAAATTATAGAAATAAAAATATAATACTTTAAATCAAGAATGGAATGATTTCTCTGAAGATTAGACATAGCTAAAGAGAGAGTTAATTAACTGGAATATAGATCAAAAGAAAATATCCAGAAGAAAGCCTAATCATACACAGGTAGAAAGAAGAAAAAACAGAAAAGAGGTAGTAAAAATAGAGGAAAGAGGGCTGGGGATGTGGCTCAGCGGTAGAGCGCTCGCCTAGCACGTGCGCGGCCCGGGTTCGATCCTCAGCACCATGTCAAAATAAAAACGCATTGTGTACAACTAAAAGCAAATAAATAAATATTTAAAAAAAATAGAGGAAAGAGTGATATATTTGAAGTCTCAGAAATAGAAGAAGGGGGAGGGAGAGAAAAGAAATATTTGAAGAAACAATATCTGAGAAATTTCCAATAAAATGTTAAGAGATATTAAGACAAGATATAAAACGAACATGAATCACATGCAAAAAAATTAAACCACAGGTATCACATGATTTCAAAATTTCATAAATTCAATTTAATTTTTTAAAAAAAATTATAAAGCAGTTACAAGTGAAAATATAAAAATTATACAAAATATAACAATTAGATAAATAGGTGATTTTACCATAGGAAAAAAGAAGAGAAAGCCAAAGACAATAGAATGATATAATGTGCTGAAAGAAAATAATTACCCATCTAAAATTTTTATCTCCTGGGAAATACCATTCAAGAGTGAATGAGATGGATATCATTATCCTAAATGCATGATCGAAGACCTGAATGGTATGAATATACTTTGTATACAAACAGTTGTATGTAAAAAGATGCTATATATGTGCATTATGAATTGTAATACATACTACTATTATAAATTAAAAAAAAGAGTGAAGGTAAAGCAAAGGCACTGTTAGACAAAAATAAATACATAAATAATAAAAATTAAAAAAAAATAAAGAAAATTTGACACCAGTAATCTTACACTAAACAGAAAGAGAAGAACATTCTCCAGGTAGAAGAAAAAGAATTTCAGGTGGAAAAAGAAGATACAAGAAGAAATGAAGGACAAAAAAGAAATGTGCCACTAAATCTAAATGACTATCAGTTGTATGAAACATGATAATATCGCCTTTCAACATAGTTGATAAGCAAACAGTAAAGTGGTAAAATTAAACATATGTATGTTGATGATTAGATTAAACAATTAATGAAAATGGATTAAAAACTATAGAAAAAAGACAGCTCATCAGATTAGATTTTTTGAGATACATAACTACAACAGGAGGCTTATACAAATTAAAATATGGAAAAAGATACTATATTTATGATATAAAAAGTAGACTTAAGTGCAAGAACATTACTAGAGGTAAAAAGGATTTCTTCATCATTAAAGGTTTCAGCTATACAGGAAGACATAGCAATTTTAAGTTTAAATGCATCTAAATATATGACCTTAAAATATATAAAAACAGGGCTGGGATTGTTGGTCAGCGGTAGAGTGCTCGCCTAGCATATGTGAAGCATTGGGTTCAATCCTCAGCACCACAAAAAAATAAATAAATAAAATAAAGGTATTGCATCTAACTACAACTAAAAATATTTTTTAAAATTACTTAAAAAATATATAGAAACATAAAAATGGAGAAATCTAAAAGGAAGTCAACAAATCAGCTGTCAATATACGTAGGTATTAACTTACCTCTCTCATTAACTGAGAGAACAAACAGAAAAATTGAGTCAGATATGTAAGTTTAAAAAAAATGAATAAAGTTTACCCTAAAAATACATATGGCACACTGTACCTAACAACAACAAAAGCATAGTAGTCTTCCCTTATTCATGGAGGATGTATTTTAAGACCCTCAGGGACCATTTGGATAATCCTGAGTCATACACAAACACACACACACACATACACTTGCACATACATACACAGCTTTTCCTATACATGCATACCTATGATAAAATTTAATTTATAATTTAGGTAAGGTAAGAGATTAACATCAGTAACTAATAAAAAAATAAAAGTTATAAAATATATTCTAATAAAAGCATTACTTTCACCTTTGCACTTAAAGCACTTTATAGCTTCTCTTTGGCATATCTGAATTGCCAACATTACTATTATTGTGTTTGGGGTCATTCAGAAGTAAAGTCAGTGTTATTTGAACACAAGCATTATAATAGTGTGATACTGTGACAGTAGATCTGATAACCTAGTTACTAAGTGACTAACTGGCAGTAGTGTATACAGCACAGATACTCTTTGAAAATAATAAAATAATCTGTAAAATCCTGTGGAATTAATCATGAAAAAAGGAAAGGGTGCACATAATTTAAAAGGGCTATCATTATGAATCTGAGACATATAAAAAGAAAAAAAGAGCATGTTGTAAACAGCTCTATGCAATAAATTTGAAAATTTATTTAAAATAGACAAATTTCTGGAATAATCACACCTGCTAAATGTAACACTAAAATAAAGTAAAAATTTGAATTGTCCTAGAATTATTTAAGGTTTAATTTTTTTAAAAAATATTTTTTAATTGTAGGTGAACACAATACCTTTATTTTATTTATGTGGTGCTAAGGATCAAACCCAGGACCTCACACAAACAAGACGAATGCTCTACCGCTGAGCCATAGTCGCAGCCCCAAAGGTTTAATTTGTAATTTCCATAAAAAGAAAACTTAAGAAAAAACGTTTCATCAGCAAATTTTACAAAGTGTATACCAAAGAAATAATGCCAATTTAAACCAAACTTCTACATAGGGAAAATAAATAAACATATTCCAACTTGTTCATGAGACTTGCATAAATCTGATATGAAACCTATGAAAAAGAATAGAAAATTATAAGTCAATGCCTCTTCCGAACATTTAGACAAACATCTTAAACAGGCATAAGGAAGTCATGCCCAGGAATATATGGGAAACAGTGATTTGTCACTTCTGATGTGAGTTTATTCTGTAAATACAGAATTTGTTTAATATTTAAAAATCAATTATTGGATTTCGCCACATTAACAGAATATGCCATAAAATATTTAATTACTTCAATAGGTACAGGAAAAGTGATAAAATTTATGATAAAATATGTGAACAAACTAGTCATGGATGTATAAACTTCCTTATAATGAAGGAAAATATTCCTGATAAAGAATAGCTACAAAAAACTCTGTCTTCAATAACACTTTTGCATGAATGTTGACAGATTCTTTTTTTTTGAGATCCTGATCAAAATTAAGGTGACCACTGTCATTATTTCTATTCAATATTACACTGGATGTCTTTGTCAATGCAGAAAGAAAAATGAAAAAATAAATGTTATTTGAGTTGGAATGCAAGAAATAAAATTGTAAGAATTTATTCATACATTGCATTATTTTGTATGCAAAAATCTCTAAACAAATCTACAGAAAAATTATTAGCACTTACAAGTAAGTTTAGAAAGTTTTCTGTAAATAGCTCTGTATTAAAAAACAATTGATTTTGAAATATCAGCATACACAATTAGAAAATGAACTTTTGAGCATACCACTTATTATAGCATCAAAAAATATAAAATGAAATCCTAAGAATAAATCTAAAAAAAGATGTGCAAGATGTAATCATGCTAAGAATAGTTAAGACACTCTCTAAGAAGAATGAGAGAAAAAAATTATTCCATCAACTATTAAGATTTATTTTAAAGCTGCAATAATTAAAATGGAGTGGTGTTATTTTAACAATATGTTAATAGAAACAGACCCACAGAAATATGGGCACCTGATTTAGGACAATAAATTGCACTAGGCAATGATTTGTTAAATGCTTAGGGAACAAAGTAGATCTCCTTATATTTTTTAAAAAATGAAACTTAATCCCTACCTAACACCATTTAAAAAATCAATTGCAGCCGGGCATGGTGGCGTATGCCTGTAATCCCACCGGCAGCTTGGGAGGCTGAGGCAGGGGGATTGCAAGTTCAAAGCCAGCCTCAGCAAAAGCGAGGTGCTAAGCAACTTAGTGAGACCCTGTCTCTGAATAAAATACAAAATAGGGCTGGGGATGTGGCTCAGTGGTCAAGTGCCCCTGAGTTCAATCTCCAGTACCCAAAAGAAACAACAACAACAACAACAACAACAACAGTTGCAGGTAGGTTATGAATACATTATAAAAGGCAAAATTATAAACCTTATGGAAGACAAGCTAGATAATATTTTCAGAATATCAGAAGAGAGAAAAAAATAAAGAGAGGAAACAAACAACACTAATCATAAAGAAAAGGATTGATATATTGCCTATATTGAATTTTGATTACAGAATTTTTAGTCTTAAAAGAAGCCATTAAGAGAATAAAGATATCCCCAATCATGAGAGAGTATGTTTGTGATATATGTATCTAACAAAACCTAGTTTCCAGAATAATGAACTTTTACAGATCTATAAAAAAAAGACGGTCCAATGGAAACACAGGCAAGAGATTTGAGTAGGGATCCCACAAAAAGACAATGTGTTTCCATGACAACGTGTCCATCCTCACTAGTGATCAGTAATCATGAGAAAAATTAAAATTAAATCCACAATGAGATACAACTACATAACTACAGAATTGGTAATTTAAAAAGTCTGTTATTAACACGGTTTCATAAGGCCGTGGAGCAATCAGAGCTCTTATGCAGTACTGTTGTTGGTGTAAATTGACATAATAATGTTGGAAAAGAGTTTGTGCTTCCACAGCTGAGGACATCCATACCCTATGAGTTAACCAATTTCATTACTTAGAACACAGTCAATAGAAATTTGAGTACTAATATGTCAAGAGATTGAAGGAGCCCCAATTAGGGAGATGGCTATTGCGGTCAGCTGGAAGCCATAAGTTCCACCTGATAATAAGTATGTATGTGATGCACCTGTAAGTGCACGTGAGGCACCCGCAAAGCTAAAGGTATATAACTGGGTGAAAGCGGTCGGAGTCAGGAGAAGAATGAATTCATTCAGTCAGTCATGCAGTCACTCGGTCGGAAGAAGAGTTCGGGTCGGAGAAGAAGAAAAGAATCAGAGCGGCCAGAACGTAGGCAGAGCGGTTACAGAAGAGAAACCAGATAGAAGAAGTAATTCCTGGTCAGAGTCAGGCAGAGGCTCCCGAGGAAGAAAGAAGAAAGAAGAAAGAAGCTCTAAAAGCTAAGCTCTCTCTCTCTCTCTAAAGAAGAAATCTCTCTCTTTCAAGCTCTCTCTCTTTCTAAGCTCTAAGAAGAAAAGCTCTATCTTTCTTTCTCTCTCTCTAAGCTAAGAACAGAAGAAAGAAGAAAGCTCTCTCTAATCTTTCTCTCTAAGCTCTTTCTAAGAAGAAGAAAAATCTTTCTTTCTCTCTCTAAGCTCTCTCTAAGAAAGTAGAAGTAAAAGTAGTAATAGCTTTACTCTGCCTCCGAGTTTTCCTCCCGCGGCGCCGTGGCTGGCCATGACAGGCAGCTTACAAGAGATAACTTATGGTAGCCCATTCTGGAAATAACCTGAATATCCATTTTCAGTAGAATGGAGAAATAAAAGTTGGTATATTCATTTAGTGGCATACTATACAATAATGAAAACAAGCAAACTGCTGCTACATGCAGAATGTGGTTAAAGTTCACAATTAATTATGCAAGTAGATCAAAACCTAAAAGAACACACATGGGTGGTTCCTTTCATGTAAGATTCTAAAGCAGGCAAAATAACCTACAGTGTTTAGGAATGCAAACTAGACAAAAAAAAAAAGCAAGCAAGAGATTGCTGTAAGATTATGACAGTGGTTTCCTTGGAGGTTGACAGAGTGGACAGTTGGAGAGTTGAGGATGCTGGACATGTTTTATCTCCTCCTGGTACTGGTTATAGAAGAACTCACTTAAGAATTATTTATTAGAGTGTACAATTGTATTTCAGGTCCTTTTCTGGATATATGGTATAATTTTGTAATATTGAAGATGTGGGCTAAGTCGAGAGATAAAACATGTTTGCCCCTACTCTCTCTCTCCTCCTCCTGCTCCTTCTCCTGATCCTCTTCCAGTTCCTTCTCCTCTTCCTTCTCTTCCTCCTCTTTGTCTCTCTCCTCTTCCTTCTTTTTCCTTGGCATCACCCAGGACTACAACTCCTAGAACTATTTTATAAAAAAAAAAAAAAAAAATCATCTCTCCCCAATCTTTTTCTTTTTTCTTTTTCTTTTTCTTTTTTCTTTTCTTTTTTTTTTTTTTTTTTTGCTGTTTTATTCTCCAAAGAAAAGTATTCTGGAAGACATGCATTAAGCAGAAAGAACAGACTGGAATTGTTAGTCACCTCAGGGCTTGTCTGTATGTAGTATGCTACATATTCTGCAATTGCGGAGGTGGAAGGAGTATTACTCTTTGGGGTTGGGAACTCTAAAATAGGTGAATAAACTCTGGCTGAGGTTTTAAAAAAATATCTCTTATTAATGATAATATTGATGGGCTACATTTTTCCAGGATTAAGAAATATTGCCTACCTGCTGGTAGATGTAGGCAGATCTGTGATTGCTGAGAATTCTGAGTAAGTATCTTTTAGCCTTGGGAAATTAAGGAATGCAAATTCTTCAGCCACCTGTCAGAGTACCTGAAATCTCCACCCACACCTGCAACCCCACAGGGATTTACTACTTTGGATCATATTTGTTCTCTCTAAACTTTCCTAAAGGCAGTTAGTTGTTCCTAAAAGGGGGATGTTGGGAACACATTAAATATCTAGCACCTCTGTGAGAATGGGGCCATTGACAGCTTCTTCCCTGTTCTCTTCTCCCTCTAAGCAGAGGGAGAAGTCAGGTAGAAAATTCCCTCTGGGACAGGAAAAAGGGAGGGAGGCAGGGAAGGCTGAAGAAGTATCAGATATTGATGTATATCTGGAGAAGGAGCAGATTGCATAGAAGTATTCTACTCAGTCTAAGGAATGTTGACAAAGCCCCAAGAGTCCCTGAACTGAAGTCCACCAGCAAAGGACCAGGCCAGCCTGGGGTCCCTGCCTCATTTGGGCATTGGTTTGGAGCAGTACGTGGGAGTTGCCATGATGGATTTTAAATCTTAGGAGTTGGGGTCCTCAGTCATTTATGCTCCCGCGAGTCTCCTTCCTTGGCATGGCAGCATTTTCATGGCTGCTACAAATATATCTTCAACATCCCTCTCCCAGGAGCAACTGCCTTTAGGAGAGTCAGAAGGGAACAAGTATAAACCAAAGTAGTAAATTCTTATGGGGTTGCAGGTGTGGGTGGAATTTTATTTTCATGGCTGCCGTAGCAAGGCAAAAGAGGAGAGGAGAGATGCTAAGCACAGTCATCCCCAATGCCTCCCTCTGGTGGGAGTTTCAAAAGCCCACTGACTTACTCCTGTGTCTTTGAAAAATTACCTTGGGACCTTGAAGTGGTCCTGAGTGAGGCTCCTGGTTATAGGGGCACCTCAAGTTGAACTCTGGGGGCAGGTGGAAAGGCTCTTATGTGGAAAGATCACACTGAATACTGATTCTTGCAGACAGCATGCACAATGGCCAGGAAAGAACAACCCCAGAATCCTGCTGTGGGGAGATTCCACAAGGCCCTGATTTGGAAGAGCAGCAAGAAGTCCAGGTTCTGAATTGTTGGTTCTGGAATCTTTTTCTTAGCTCCCTGAGCTAGTCCCAATGGACATGACATATTCCTTGTTTGGATTTAAAGTATTTTCTTACGCCAGTTTCACTTTTTCTTCCCTCTGGAAGACTTCTGATACGTAGGAGCAGGGACCATGCATTTTCCTTCTCATTCATCAGCATAGAATTGACTCTAAAGCCTTCCACTTCTTCTTTTCCAAACTCAGTCCTTCCTGCCTCTGAAGATCTCTGGAATCCCCTTCCAGGCAGCAGCTATGGTCTATTTTAACCCAAGTTCATGGTGCCTACATCTGAAGTATGGCATTGACAATGGAGCTAATCACACAGGGGCCTGCATTGTTACCTAGTTGTTTCCTTGAGCATCTTGTCCCTTCATTAACAAGCAATTCTTGTAGGAATCTTCTCTTTCTTTTATCTCTTCCAGGTCGCCCAGTGCAAGATAGAATACCCTTTACTTATAAGAAACTTCAGATGAATAGTCAACAGGCCTTGAGGTTGATTTTTTTAAAAATATTTTTTTAGTTGTAGGTGGACCCAATATCTTTATTTTGTATATGTGGTGCTGAGGATCGAGCCCAGGGCCTCACACATGCAAGACAAGTGCTCTACTGCTGAGCTATAGCCCCAGCCCCTTGAGGTTGATTATTGATCTGATTATTGATCATCAAAAATCAAAACTGATGGTCACTTTTGGAGCTAGACTGGGAGAATTATGTTACTTCTGTTGTCAAGAGAAACCTCTGGAAGAGAAACTAGTTTTAGGGGAAGGTGGTAGAATTTTCGACATAGGACCTTGAGAGGCACGTGGAACATGCAGGTGGAGAGTTCTGTAGCACTATGGGAGCTGGGCTGCAGATGTGGGAGTCATTATCACAGGGAAGGGATTTTACACATGATTACTAAACACAGCATAGATCACTCTCAAAACATTTTGGGCCAATATAAGGTTTATAATTCTCCTCAGAGAGCAGCTAATCTTTGCAAAAGATGAGATACTGATGTACTAAACCATAACCAAAGTTTAGCTAGGTAAAAGTCTGAGATAACGTTAGAAGTGATATGAAGCTCCATGTATAATTAGTTGACCAGTGAGAGGTATAGTCCTATTTGTTCCAAAGAAGAAAACAACATTTTAGGCTGGGGAAATCTAAGGAACAAATTTGTACTGAATCTTTAAAAGTAGGAGAGAAGAGGAGAAAATTCCAAATGGCATAAATCATTAAGAAAATGGGGGTGGTGGGAGTGTGCTGGTATACTGTGAACATATTTAGAAATGTCTAGTAGAATCCAGTTATCTTCAAGGTAAGGCCATAGTTATCTACCTATTTGACTTTCACACATCTTTTCAAGAAGTGATGTGACATAAGGCACAGGTGCTTAGGTTACAAGCCACTAGTCTGGATTCTTAGCCTGCTTCACCACTTAATAGGGGTGTGATCTTGAACAGGACATTCATCTTCTCTAGCCTCTATTTTCCATTTAAAATCAATCCCAGTCCCTGTTAAAGAGAGTTTTGTGAAGATCTAAGGAAAAACATTTATAAAAGTCCTCAAAAGGAAGCAGTTAATGAATGTTATTGTCATGGTTTCTTGCCCCTTTGATATGAAGAGTGCCTTCTGTTCAGTGAATTCTCTGAATTCCTAAAGTCACTGAATGCTTGTATCCTTCATTTTGGTCTTCATGAGGTTGTAGAAACTTCATAATTAGACTGTAAACTCACTGTGGACAAGGGCCTTGCTTTATATACTTACTGAATCCTCAAACCATTGTAAATTCATAAATTGTAGATTCATAAATTGTTTCAATGATTGATTTCTATATCTACGAGGATGAAAACAATCCTAAAATGTTCCTAGAGGAAGTAGATATTGGGGTTGACATTGACAGATGTGTAAGTAATGACAGGTAATGTTCAAGGGACAGAATGTCTGGTGAGGGCAATGATATGATTGTGACAGTATTTTTTTTTTTTTTTTTTTTGTGTGTGTGTGTATATGCTTGATTCCCCTAGAACATTCTACCAAATTTTGAAGTCATTTATCACTCTGGTGCTTTGTGAGAAAATCAAATGAAACAAAACCAAAAGAGAAAATCTCCATCCAACAGCTGGACAGCTCAGTTATTTTTAGGGACGGGAGAAGCCAGTGTTTGGAACTCAGCAAAACATCCCATTCTTTTTGGAATGGACCAGTCCCTGGAAATGCACAGGTCTAAGCATTTTCTCAGCTGCAACTCTCCAGCACATGTGAGTTAAAGGCAAGCTTAATCCATCTGTTTCTAATACATTTACCTTGAACTCATCAAAAAGCTCTTGACAAGTCCTTTGCATGGGGAAACCCTCCATGGGTTTTTGGGAAATCCCAACACATTTGTTGAGTTCTTTTTGGTATCCCAGTATTCTTGGCCTTATCTTTAGGAAAAGTGGAGAATGTGTTGAACCACTGTCATTCAAATGTTCCAAACTCCATTCTTCCCTTGAGGAGTCTCAATGGCTCCCAGAATCTGACCATTTTGAAAAAAAGAACAAAGTAAATGATATCCCCCAAATTTTATATCTCTTGTCCCTGTCCCTGGCAGACCTAAGGGATGATCCATGAGTGGGAGAAAGTGCGTTAAAAGCAATTTGGCCAGTAGAACTATTACAGAACAAAGGGTTTTGATTCCAGACACTGTGTGACCTTGAGAAAAAGAAGTTCCTTTTCTGTTCTTTAATTCCCCAGAATGCAGTAGGAGAATGATAGTGCAATTTTTGACCCATCTCCTAGAATTGGCTTTTGTGGTTGATGTGTGGTTTGTGATTTCAGGAAACAAAAATATCACAGTAAGAAATTATTGTTTTCCAGATGTCCAGATAGTAGTCCTGCTCTCTTTGGTGTAGCATGTTCTGGGTAACTGGACTCTAGAATTGAGCAATGCTGAATTATCCATCCCCACTTTTCCTAGGCTCAATGAAGGGTCCAGCTTGGGTGTGCAGCCCAAATCCTGAGTGACACTGACATGACAGATTTAAAAAAGGATTGGGCTTTGATAGTTGGGTCCCCCAGCCTCTCCCTTTAATAGACACTCTTAGATGGTCACAGAAGGGGATTTTAGTCCCTGACTGCACAGACATGGCTCATACCCCATTGGAAGAGGTAAATGTATATGGTCTCCATAGAAAAGGAAACTGGGAGCTCTCAAGTTCTCAACAAGGTTCAGCTCATTTGTACTTTTTAGTAACTGGAAGTGATTGGACAGCCATAGGTTGTCATTGAGAATAGGGAAGGGGTTTGACTGAGATTGGGGATAAAGCAAATCATTTCATGCCTGTACCCAGTGAATTCTTTTATAAGGCTGATTATCTTCCTCTCTTTTTTCATCATAGAAATTGAGAATGTCCCTAAGATTCTCCCCTTCCTCCTCTCCCCCAGGCACATTTTGCTTGTGTCTGCACTCCCTGGTTTTGGCCAGAAGAAAGAAAATAAGACACTGACTGCAGGGTCGGCTGATCTTCCAGATGAGGTACTTAGTACCAGAGAGGCCAGACATGGTTGGGGGTGGGGAGAGGAGACAAATGACAAGAAGAGAAAGGGACAGAGTGTGAGGGTAGAGGGGTGGAAAACGCAGCAAGGAAAGAGGATGGGAGAAATGGAAGGGAGAAGGCAGTGGGGGAGGGAGCAAGAAGAGCAGAGAGAAAGGGCAAGAAGGGGGCTGGGGAAAGGCATGGATTTTGAGGTCAAAGGCAGAGCAGCTTCCTGCCAGGCCTGCTGCCCAGCCGGCTGCTGGAACATCTGCATCCTGGTGGGGGTGTTTCCAAATGGAGCTGCCTCTTCCCTGGACTTCTCCCCCACACATTAACTATACCTGCCCACTTATGCCCCTCCCACAGTGCTTACTTTTCCTCTTACTAATCAGCCACTGGTGCCAACAGCTAAATCAGCTCTGGACTTGGCCAACCCTGGGGTGAGCTGGGGCAGGAAGCCTTCGCTATTGGGCATCACAGCTCCAGATCAGGAGCAGCTGCCTGGCTGCACCAACACTGCCCTGACCTCTACCTGAATAACTCTAGGTCTATGGAACGAACATGGAAATGGGGGTCAGGGTGTGGGAGACAGAGTCACTCTGTGGTCCTTAGCAAGTTGGGTCTCTGCGTGTCGATCTCATCATCTGTAGAAAAAGGAACTGAAGTCTCTTCCTGATGACTTGGGAAGAAAAGATACTTAATGCAATCTTATTTTAGTGTTATTTGTTATCTGATTCCTGAGTTTGAATACAAAACGTTCAGATGGAAGTAGGAAGCTATTATTCCTCCTTCCTGCCTTTTCTTTCTCTGCAACATCTCAGGCTTCATTCATTTATTTATTTATTGGGGTACCAAGGATTGAACTCAGGGGCACTTGGCCACTGAGCCACATCTCCAGCCCTATTTTGTATTTTATTTAGAGACAGGGTCTCACTGAATTACTTAGCACACCTCACTTTTGCTGAGGCTGGCTTTGAACTCGTGAACCTCCTGCCTCAGCCTCCTGAGTCACTGGGATTACAGGCGTGTGCCACTGTGCCAAGGGCATCTTAGGCTTTTGATGACTCCCATAGGAGGGGTCTCTAAACTGCTGCCCGTCCTGGAGGGGTTGCCAGATGGCTTCAGGTATAAGAACTAACCTCTAGTCCAAGAAGGAGGGAAACCATGTGTTTCTGACCTCCCTGGTTTCTATGGTGTCTCTTAGTCCCTTCCAGGGTCCCCTATCTCTGGTTTTCATCCTTGGGCAACAACTTCCCCTGGCCTCCTAGCTGACAGATAATTAATGTCTCAGAAGTTGCCACATGACCTAGGAAGTTCTAATTGGGAGACAAGGGTGTGTCTGAACCTTGAGAAAGGTCCTGTGGGAGATCTTGAAGGTGGGATTGAAGTGTGGGATTTGCTACCTCCAGGGGACAGCACAGGTTGAAATATTATTAGGTGTCACATATATTTATGTGAGTTCATGGACATAAATCCCAAACACCTATAAGGCAGGAGCATGATTACCATTTGTTGGACACTTACTCGGTGCTATTTGATAATTCATCTCTCACAACAATCCTATCAGGTAAGCCTCATTATCCCACTTCACAAATGAGGACATGTGGTCAGAAAGATTATGAAAATAGCCTTTGATCACACAGTACAAATGGCAGGCACAGATGAGACTTGGATTTGGATAAGGGGAATGGACATGCTTGAATCCTGACAGGAGTGACAGGAGGGAGAACATCAGGCCCTGGCCATGCACTGCTCCCAGTGGGCCTCCTATGAATCCCAAGTCAAAATTTTATCACTTTTCAAAGCCAGACTCAGGCTCTCTGGGAAAGCCCCCATTCTTCCTCATACCCTCTCCTTTCCTTGGCTGTCTTGAGCTACTCTGCGTGCACAGGAAGAACCAAGAAGGTCCTTGTAGCCTTTGTCCCCTGACTGGATTGGGGGCTCCTGGCTGACTCGGATGGGGTACAACCTTACTACAGTCTCTGGTGAGAAAGCCTCTGGATGAATAGCATAGCTACAGGCACTTTCTCTGGGCTCCTCTTTGTCCCCTGACTTGAACTAGCTTTGTTGGGAGGCAGGGACAGGGAGGGTACTGAGCTTCAAGAGGGTCCCTCTGTCAGGAAGAATTAGCTGAATTCTTGCTGAGGACAGCAGAGTTAAGAGGACTCGGCAGTTGCCCTAAATCACTAAACTTAGCCCAAGAGCCATGTTCTCAACCTGAACCCCAGACAGCTTTCAGGCCAATCTGTGAAGTGAAGGACACAGAGACACATTCATTATAGACACTTGCTTTGATGCACACAGGCATTACCCTACAGAGACACTCAGCTCCCTACATGGTGTTTCACATGCATTTTTCCCTGTCTGGTTAGTGGCCATGCCCAGCAAGTACTGCTGGTGTTCCTGTTGGATATCCTGCTTCCTTTACTGCCACCTCTTCTCTGAGCCACCATGTCCCACTTTACCTCTCCTGCCCCAGGTCCATTGTAGTCTTCCGCTGGGTACCACAGTCTCCCTCCATACACATCACTACAGCCCTTTTCCCATGTCCCAAGCTGACTCTAGGGATGGAAGGTGAGTAGAGTCAGAGGAACACATCAGTGAATGTCTCATTACCCATGTGTGACATGATTTTGTGGGGTCACAAGTAGAAGAGACTGGTGGCATTTTTAGTGAATTTTTTTTTCTGGATTTTCCTTTTAATCCAGTTTTCCTCTTAGACCTGAGACCTGGCTGAACTGGGAGGAATGGAAGGGACTAGCATCAGGCTGCCCTCAGAATGACTGTCCTTCATTCACCACTCCTATTTTGTCTCTGGTCCAAGGTTGGCTTTCTGACTTGTGCTTAATTTGTGATGGTTCTCCTTGGAAAGCTGCTCAGCTGCCCCCACCCCATGATCCAATGATTTCCACAACTGTCTTGATCCCAGCAAGCTAAAGTGGGGAACCTGCTCTCTGACCCTCTTCCCTCTTTCTCAGCTCCTTTGTTCTGTCTGTCTCCAGGGCTGCACTGTCTTTTCTCCTGCCTGGAACAGGTAGAAATGCATACCTGGGTGGTGATGCCTGGGAGCTTCTTCCTTCCATTTCAACCACAGTGTTCTTTGAAGCCGTAGCTGATCCCCCACCACCTCCTCAGGAAGCTTCAGTCTTGCATAGAAACCCTCCCTGTTGGATTCCTACCGTCCCTGGTGTGAACCACCCATACCATCACGGGACTACTTTACCCCTAAGTTCTTCTCTCTTGTCTAGATTGAATGTTCTTGAGTGTATAATTAGCACCTGTGACTCACTACTTGGCCTGTGATCAGTGGCTAAAGTCAGGGTTCTGGCTGACATGAAGCTGTCCTAAAATCCCAACTTGGTTAATTAAGCTGCAAGAAGAAGTCTGGGGAACTGATGTCTTCTGCCTGCAGCCACACTCCATTCAGTACCGCCCTCATCCCCTCCACCCCCCAGCTCACAGCCCTGTGAACACAAGTGCCTGTCTGTCCTTCCAGGTGTTGCCTCTCTATCTCTAAGGAGGAAGATTTAGATGTATGAATTTTGGCAAAGGTTTAAATCCGGTAATAAATAACAAAAATTCAGCATACCTTTCTGCATATTTTATAAGTCTGTCTAATAAAGAAATAATCCAAGATGGCACCTGCTAAGAAAACTTAGTTTATTGAAATATGACTGTAATATAGAAAAGATGGCTAATGCACTAGGCTGTGCGATATTAATGCTCTATACTTCAGCTGGTGTGTTTAAAAGAAGTCTCTCATGTATTTTATTTTATTTTATTAGGAGCCATATCATTAGCTTTTAAAGACATTGTGAGTGAGAGACAGAAGAAAAGAGATTTGGACTCTTTTTAAAAAAAAATACAACCTTTAGCAACTCGACCTGCCTTTCTCTACAAATGAAACAAACTAAAAAAAAAAAAAAAAAAAGGTTTTTTTCATAAACATTTTTTTTTCCGGCTGGGATATTAGGACAGTATATTAAATTCCCCCAAAAGGAGGCCCTAGAACTATTTACATAATAATGTCTCCACTGTGGTTGTGACAGATGGGCTTCACTGACGCAGACATACTGTTAGGGGCTTAGCAATAGATTAAAAAAAACCACCACAATACTGTGTAACATAATAAAAGTGTATTGTAATGTACATCATAACTTGTGGCCAAGGTTAAATTTGCAGTCGGGAGTATGAAAGTCGTATTCCATTATACAAAATAGATGTTACACGGAAAAGCATTAAAGATGAGTTGACTCAACCATTTATTTTTAGTTTATATTTTATTCTATTTTCTTGGTGCTATTTATGCAATATATTTTTAATCATATGAAATGACATCGTTATGTGTCCCTTACCCCACCCTTGGAGTGAGGGGGCAGCCTGGGATCTTCAGACTTTCTTAGCTTTGTGGATTCATGTTTCAGGGGTTTCAAGGTTTGGCTTTATTGGAAATAGCTGTTGATGTGTTTCTTTTTTTTTTTGCTTTACTCAAGGCTTCTTGCAAGAGTCAAGTCCAGCTGTGGCCTCTGTGGGTGGCCTTCTTTGTTTTGTATGAAATCTTTGGAGGCAAGCTATGGTCCTCCTGATCTTCCCCACCCATCAAGGGGTGAAAGCCCTATGTGAGCAATCCCATGGAGGATGGACAAGAAGTGACTCTCTTTCTTGTCCGGGACTTGACCACTGACTTTAGCTCCACTGTCTATGTCCCTGAACTCATCCTGCTTCTATTAGCATTCTCTGCAAGTGTGGAAGGGGAAGTACTGTTCTCCTAACTCTAACCCTTGGGCCAGTGTGTTGGTACAAAATTCACCTTTAAGCAAAGATGAATTTTGGAGGCACACTTGAGACCCTAGGCAGAAGTTGCTTTTAATAAATAGATTCTCTTTTCAGTGCCAGCTCGGTAGGTTTAGATTACACTATTTAAAGGAAATGGCTTTTCCCTTCAATCAAAGGACACAATCAATGAAGGCCTTGGATTCCACTCTAACCAAATGACATTAACCTTGATTTAAACAGTCTTTAATCCTTACATCTTTTGATCAAAGCCAGCAACCTCTCTGAAGACATTGAGATTCCCTAGAGAGCATAGCCTCTCAGTGCCCCATGACAGTTTGGGGAATTTTAGGGCATGACTTTAACTAGGGGTCCTCCCTCAGGGGCCAGGCCAGGGTATGGTGGAAGACAAAGATACTAGAGAGACTTCCAGATGGGGTAGTGAGCTTGGCTCAGAGGTTTCAATCTGGGCTTCGCTGGGGACACTGAGTATTTCAATGGTGGGGTGGTCATCAACCTTGGGAAGCTTAGAAAGCTGATAGCTTGGGGTGATTTGGAAGAAGAAACATTACCATCTTCTAAAGGACTCAGTTCTGAGCTCTTATTTATGCAAATAATAGGACCTCAAACATAATCTGAGTGTATAACTACCTGCGTGGAGTTATTTGAAGTAACAGAAAAAATCTTATTGTCCACATTAGTGTGGTTCAATAGAAATATAATACAAGCCACAAATATGAGCCAGATAAAATTTAAAGCTTTCTAGTAGCCACATTAAAAAAATCTAAGAAGAAGCAGGTGAAATTAATTTTAATAATTTAAAAAATTTAATTCCATATATCTAAAGTGTTCTAATTTTAACATACTGTGATTATTAAAATTATTAATGAAATATATTTTACATACTTTTCTTTGAAAGCCCATGTTTATTTATACTGAAAGCATATCATAATTGGGATCAGCTAGTTTCTGAGTACTCAATAGCCCCATGTGGCTGGTGCCACCACATTGAACAGTATGGGTCCAAATAATCTCCCTCCTCTGAAATTCTGCCATTGGGGTTGGGGGAGTGGATTAAGGGATTAGTAGCCATTCTAACTCAAATCGCCTTTTAAGTGTTTATTTTTTAATCACTTATCAACCTTTAACAACAGTGATCGAATTTCTAAACCTCTCTCTGACATGGCTGGGTAGAGATAGGATTAATGATTTAGCACCATTGGTGGGTTTGTATACCAAGTGTAGTTGGAAGGCAGCTGGAGGGACACTTCATCTAGAAGGCATTAAGCTGTGTGTTTCAACAAACAGTTGAAATGAGGACCTGAGTGGTATCAAGGAAATGCCTTGACAGTCTCTCTTCTACTGTGGTGAGAGGAGTGTAGATTGGACTGGCTGCCTGGATTTGCCAGACAGACTACCTCTCTGAACCTCCCCTTTCCTTTCTGTAATGTGGGGATATTAAGCTCTTTCCTGCTCTCCATCAAGGAATATTGTGAGTCTCAAATTGTGTTTTTCTCAGGAACTGGCTTTGTGTAAACACTGAAGTCCTCTGCTCAGGTGAACTGCACGCCATTCCAGAGTCTTGTGCCATGACTCTCCAGAGTAAACTCAAGAGAGGCAGGTTTTATTAAGAGTCTGTTCGAAGTCAGAGTCTTTGAATGGGGAAGAGGTGCCTCAGTTAGGGAGACAAAACAATGAGAAGATAGAGTAGACTTCCCAAGAAGCAGTCTGCATAGATATCTGAGAGGAGACAGTAGAGAGAGTGCTGTGGTGTCAGCCTAGCAGATACTGAGGATTTGAATAGCAACAGAGCAGGGAAGAAGATTCCTGGAGCAGGAAATGCTGCAGACAAAAGCTGGGAGTGGGAATGATAGGCCATACCCTGGGTGTATTAAGGAACCTCCTGAGCAGGACAAAAGTGAGGATCAAGAGGAGTTGGCCCATGGGGTCTCTTTCCTGCAGTATCATTCCTGAGCAATCAGCCATTAGGAGATCTAGATACCTATGTCCATGACTTCTGTCTTGTCTCCTACAGAGATCAGCCCACTTGAGATCAAATATGAAATAGGATCAAAGCCAGGATAGGAATGCTTGAGAATCAGCAGGATGACTCTGAAAAGCACGGGAGAAAGGGGTTTTTATTTTAGATTATCTCTACTCCAAAATCTTGTCCCATGAATAAATATGGACAGAGACCCTGAAAGAAACAAAATGGCCAGACACTTCCAAAAATTCCACAACTTCAGGCTTGCGAGCCAGTTCTTATTTTGAGATCACGGGGCTTCCCATCACGAATCTGAACAGCTTTATCCATATACGCAATTCAGGCTCTATCTGCATCCTTCCTTCCCTCAGCAGCACATACAGAACTCCCCTCAACATACACACATGGATACACACACACACACACACACACACACACACACAGAGAGAGAGAGAGAAAGAGAGAGAGAGAGAGAGAGAGAGAGAGAGAGAGAGACAGACAGACAGACAGACACACTAGCACACTCAACACCACTCAGCCTTGGCAACATGGTGGACAGAACTGCTCTAATGTGAGAGCAATGAATGAATGAAGACTCAAGGCCAAGCTGATGTATAAGATTGTTAATCAGACACCCAAACAGGCATCTGTGGAAATGACACCAGGGGCACACTTGTCCCCTCTTCTTTTCTCTCCTGTCAATTCACCATCAGTTCTAATATCCTTCAAGCTTTGGGGTCCTTGCTTGCCTGTCACTTTTCTCTCCATCCTTAGGTATACTTTTTTCCAAGGTTCAGTGGGTCTAGGAATGTGAAATTTGGAAAAGGCCAAATTACTTTTGAAAAAAAATTTTTTTTTTTTTTTTTTTTTTTACCAGTTTTGGTGGAAGTAGGGAGCTTCAAAAAGTGCCCTCTGCTCCAGGAGCCCTTTTCCATGACTGGCCATTTCCAGTATTTCTCTGAACTACTCCTGCAAGAGAAACTGTTTTATTTGAATTCTAATAATGTGCTATTTTTAAATTTTCCTTTATTGGGCAGAAGACTCAGTCTGGGGCATTTTCTTTCTTTTCCATGCATCCCTTACACTTTGTGCAGAACTAAGCCCAACTTGGTAAGTAGAGGATAGATGGGTGAATAGAGAAACACAAGATTGTTAGTTTATAAAGCACTTCTATTTGCTAGCTGATTCTTGATCTTAAACCCTGACCCAAGGGTCTCAGATGAAGCCCTGGTTTTGTCCAGAGGTCTGACACTGGCCAGAGAACTCTTTTTCAGATAAAGTCTTAGGCTTTCATGGTAATAATGATAGGTAGACTGAGCCATAAGCATCACCATGAAGTAACTGAAATAACCCACAACAGGCAACTAGATGCCAGAATGGCTCCAAGAGTGATGAAAATAAAGTCAATGGAACACCCGATTAACACAGGAGCTGCTGCACACTATGCCATTTTCTATTGTTCTCCGGCAGATGGGGTTCAGCTTTGCCCACTGAGTAATGCATTCTTCAAGGGCAAGGATGGAGGTCAAGGTTGGCTTTCAGGGATTTCTGTAGCCTTGGAATTAAATTTCACTTCCAAAATTAGTGTTTGGTTAGTTTGCACCAAGAGGGAGGGGCTACATAGATCTCAGGAGTCCCAGCAACTATGGCATCATGATTTCAATCTGCAGGAAGGTAAACTATATGTGCTATGTGCCTTCTACATGCCAAACATTGTACAGGTATCTCAAATAGATTATTTTGCTTAACTTTCACAACAACTCCTGAATGGGGATTATTTTAGAAAACACTGAAGCTCCTTGAAATAAGCAGTCATGAAGTGTCATGCAGTTGGCTGTCAAACACCCAAACCCGACACTTGCCTTGCACCAGTGAGCAGATTATGAATGGAGAAGAATGGAATGGGTTTAATAGAAAGAAGAGTGGAAAATCCAGGATGGATTAGGATGGGCTTCTAATACACTTCCCATTTTCCTTTCCCTCTTCCTCAGAAGGGTCTGATAAGCTCCTCCCCAAATTGCCATGGGACAGCCTAGTAGTCAGATCCTCTCCAGGTATTTGTAATTTGAAAGTAAGTCAGTGGTTTGAAAGGGAGTATATCTAGGTGTGGAATGCTGCACACTTACCTGAGGGTAGGGAATGGTAGCATGCTGGGTAGAGGGTGCTGGGGGCTTATGAAGCTGCCCTGTGTTTGCAGCCTATGCCTAAGGCTGTTGGCACCTATTTTCTGCCTCTGACAGGCCCATTCCCTCTGCCCTTTTCAGTCTAGCTCCTCTGCTTTCTTTTCAGGACTCTGAGTTGCTAAGCAACTCCAGTCGGGGCTGAGGTTCTCTCTGTGGTGAGCAGCTTCCACATAGGGACAGGGAGTCTGATGGAGCCTGTGATTACAGGTGTTTGAGCAGAAAAGAAGATGACAGCCATCTCCCCAACTCCTCCTTGCCTCCCAAAGACAGAGAAAATGGGAGGTTTGGGCAAGCAAAGCAGAGCTTTGCTTAGGCCATTTGCCAGGTGCCCTTCCTATTCTCTCGCTCCCTCCCCTACCTGTGGGTCTTCCTTCCATGCAGACCCCAGCATCCCCCTGGTGCTCTGGTGTCCTGCTGCCTCACTCAGACCCAGGTGATCTGGACCAGCCAGTCCCTTAACAAAGCTGCAGTGGCCTCCAGCTCTTCCCCTCCTTGGGGGCATCACACTTTCATGAGCAGATCTCCATGGCTTAACTTCAGCAAAGCATCTGTAGGCCCGAGTAGGGGGACGAGGCATCCCCTGTGTACGTGACACATGGGAAGGTGAAAGCTATACTGGGAAAGTTTCCCTTGTGCTCAGGTGACCCAGGGAAGGGGTGTCTGTTCTTGGTTGGTCAGAACTCATTCCTGGGACCCAGAATGGCAGCAGTAGTACCAGAACTGAGTAGAGGTGAAGCCCAGGGGACAGCCTCAGGAGCATTCTGGGCTGCAGCCATGTAAATGTGTTTACTGAGTCCCCTAAGTTGTCCCACGTACCACCTGGGTTTGGTGCTGAGAATCAACAAGCAAGAACATATTCAGGGTCTCTGATCTAACAGAGCTAACTATATTGGAGGAGACAATCAACAAATAATAGACAAACAAATGATGTGACTTTGGTTGTTGCTTTTGACAGTTTCCTTCTGGAGGAAATGTGCGTCTCAGTCCTGGAATGCCCTGGGTTTTTTGTCCTTGTGTAGGGCTCAAGACCCCAGAGCACCAGGAGCCCATTGTTATGGCTTCCGTCATAGCCAGGGGGTCCTTCAGCAGAGGTGCTCCCAAATTAGGGTCTGGATTCGGAGGACGTTCATCAATGCAGCAACATCATGGGGGTTGGGTGGGCTGACAGTGTTGCCCACCTGACTGATCCAGCCTCCTGAGGGACAGGTTCAGCTGTCAGTCCAATGATGCTTTGGAAAACACGTAGCCTAGATCTGACCAATCAGAGCTCAGTGATTAGTTAGGAGACACACAGGGTCTTAGGTTGGCTACTCAGAGTTCATACCTCTGCTGCAGGTGACAGGCTGCTGGCCTGTGAGTCTGGAGCTGTCCTGGACAATGCTTGCTGTTTTTGAGGCGAATGCAACTGACTGAAGGAAGTCAGAGCTAGGCAGAGGAGAGGGCTAGTTGGGCCTGGGGCCAGAGCACCTTTAACATTTGGGTTTCATAAGCCAATACATTCCTTTTCTAAAAAAATCATTTATTTATTTATTTATTTTGAATATTTAAGTCAGTCTTATGGTTTGACTGTGACCCTCTAAGTTCATTTTCTGGAAACTTATCCCCAAAGCAAGAGTGTTCAGAGGTGGGATCTTTTAAGAAGTGGTAAGGATTAATGCTGGTATTGTGGGAGTGAGTTACTTATTCCAGGCATGGGTTAGTTATTGAGGTGGTGGGTTCCCGATAGAAGGACAAGTGTAACTCTCTTCTCTGCTCCACATGAGCACGTGTATATACTTGGTCCTTTTACTTTCTGCTGTGGGATAATGTAGCAAGAAAGCCTTCACCATCTGCAGCCCTTTGACCTTGGCTTTCTCAGCCTCCAGCATTGTAAGAAATAAATCTCTGTTCTTTATATATTACTCAGTCTCAGGCATTCTGTTGCACCAGTACAAAATAACCAGTTTGCATTTTTTTTTTTTTTTTTGACTATTTGGTCCAGTAGGTTTCTCTATCCATATGTCTTTGTCACTTTTCCCTTCCTCTGGATCCCAAGCATCCAGGGCTGGTGTCCAGATGGAGGAGTCAGAGCTTAGACTAAGCTTTCCTTAGCCAGAGCTCCATGTTCAGCCAGGAAACCCCCCCCCCTTTTTTTTTTTCTGTCAAAACACATTTGTTGTATGGTCTGTCTTTTCAGAACCTTGCCCTCTGCCAGTGGACATTTGATTAAGTTACACCAGGGTATCAATGGCTAAAATTTGCTCTGGTTGTCAACAATCCTGTATAGCATTTTCACATTTGTACTAGAGTCCTTCATGTCATACTCCATGTTACTAAGTGCCCAGTGGTGTTAGCTCAGGGCCCAAGGCAGCTTGCCGAAGAGACGATTTCACAGAATGCTCCTCCTGGTTACTCTGAAGTTCCTTGGCTTGGTGTTCAGTTACCCTGCCTGTGTCCATGGCCAAGGGCCAACTCTCCTGGCTCACAGTGAAATGCCAGAGTCTCCACCTCTGTGAGGAGGTCATGTCCTTCTTGTGGGAGGAGAGGGAAAAGTTCTGAGGGGAGAGCTTTTGGAAACAGATGAGCTGAGTCCTGGAGTGGCCTTGACTATCCAGTGACCTTGCAGGGCTTTCTTCTTTTCATCTACAAGCTGGAGGGGTCTCATGAGCTGATTCCCCAACTCCTCTTTTGGCACTGATGACTTGTGGGGTGTCTGTGACTCTAAGTGACTTCAGGCCTTCTGTGTTCTATGTGTCCTTACTGGTGCATGTGTGAACACTTGCTTTTATCAATGTACTCACATTTCACAATTATATATTGCTTCCTTTAGCTAGTTTCAGGCTTGTTTTGTGACTTACATTCATTCTACCCGGGGAAGTGGTGGGCAGTGTAGTGTTAAGTGACAACAGTCTGGGATTCCAGCCCCAAATATCCAGATAGCCAAGACCTTGAAAGATGTGCTACTGTGCAGGGTCTGGTTCTCATCTGTAAAATGGGAATAACACCACTTTGATCTGCTGACAGGCTTGGTTGGAACCTAGATAATATTATTAGATGAAAATGTAATGAAGAAGACCAGAAAACTTTATAAAAATATCAGGGGCAGCTTTCTGCTTTTGGCTTGGTGAAGCCAAGGTGTAATTTTCCTTGGTCTTCTCATATCCAGGTTCATCTGACCAAACTACATCCACCATGCCATTCTAGTTAGACCCTAGCAAGATTAAAGTCCTGTCCCTGAGGTGCACCAATGGGGAAGTCAGCACCATATCTGCCCTTGGACTCTGGGTCTGCCACCTAAAAAGGTTGGGTGATGGCATTGCCTTGGCAACCAGTAACTGGAAGAGTCTAAGGATTATAATGGACCATTGAGAACAGACAGGTCCACATTAAGGTGGCAACTTCTGCCTCTCCCTTCATCATCAAAGTCCTCAAGGAACCAGACAGACAAAAAGAAGCAGGAAAACATTAAGCACAGTAGAAATATCATTTTTGATAATGTCAACATTGTCAACAGATGCAGCATCCATCTTTAGAGAACTCTTGGGAAGCATTAAAAAGATCCTGGGGACTGCAGTCTTAAGGCTGCCATGCTACCTTCTTCATGACATCATTGATGACATCAATAGTGATGTGAAGGAATGCCCTGGTAGTTAAGAATGACAAAGGAAAATATTTCAATAAAGATTGCTTTGTGAATAAAAACCCTGAGAAAGTATTTAATTTTGGAAACGCACTTAGGAAAATAGTGTTAGTCTCCTGCCACACCTAAGGAAGCAGATGGTGCAAAACCCTTTCTCCGACAACAGGAAGTGAGATGGGGGCTCTGAGAGGGGAGCTGTCAAGCTTAGCCTCACACAGTAAGTCGCTGGTGGACTAAGGTGCAGTGTGCTGGCAGAAGCTTCCCTCCTGGTGCCCTGTTGGCTTCCTTGCCCCCTCATTGCCAGCTTAGAGATTTGAGTCAGAGATGAGGCAAATGCTTAGGCAAGGAAAAATGTTTCGCCAGCTTGCTCCATGGGGAAGGAGAGTCCGTGATATGATATGAAGCTGAAAATAGAGTGCCTCAGGAAAGGACCGAGCAGCCGGTGACTGTGATGGTGGAGGTGTGGGGTCCTCCTCCAGGAAGACGGGAGTGGAAATGAGAACGAGACGCAGCTGCCTTCTCAGACTGTGGAGCACAGACGCTCAGGGCTGGGGCTTGGAATCCGTGTCACAGGAAAGGGGTCCTGCCGGAAAAGCTCGTTTAGCAGCGCTTGCCTGCTGGGGTCCGTGCACATCCTGACACAGTCCAGGGCTTGAACAAGGGCCAAGGATTAATCCAGAAACAGCAAGCCCTGTACAAAGACGGTCCTGGATTTAGAACAGAGGGAAGGTACTTTGAGGGAGTTCAAAGAACGGGCACACGCTCCCCGATGGCTGCTTGCTGGATATTTTGAGAGGCGACTGGGGCATGCTTTCCCTCCCAGCTTCTCCCAGGGGTCTTTTCCAACACGCTTTCTCTCCATTAGTGTATTCCAGAGCTTTCGAGCTTGAAAGTCTTAATATGGAAATTCCTGCAGCGATGGGAACAGGCCTCTCCCAGTTGGGGTTTGCTAAGGCCATTATTTGGATGATGTTAATGGTTATGATTAATTGGCACTAGTGATAGAGATGGTGAAAGTAATGAGGCCAACCTGTTTAGGTGCTAGAAAAGATAAAATATGTGGCAACGTGGTGAGCGTGGGGATAGTGATGGCGATGACAATGGCAGGGGGCTTGATTTTAGAAATTTGGTGAGAAATGTAGGGAACTAACCTTACCTTGAACTTCATTTTCTTGTCTGGCAAAGATTATTGGCAGGGAAAAAAAAAAACCATGCCTCTGGGAAAGGGGAAAAGAAAATACCTTTTTCCTGTGTTTGATTCTTATCAAACCAAATACTTGGCGTCAAGTATGTCAAAGCCCATGTCAGCAGCTTTCTGGTGGGGTGTCTAGTGAGCCCAGAAAATTGTACATTGAGATGCAAACTCAAGCTGATCTGGGTGGTCACAAATCAGTGACCTCTAAAATGTTGGGTAAATGCAGAAAAGGAGCCAATCATCCTCACCTCCCTGCTTTGAACAGTGATTAGAGAAAAATGGTAAGAAAGTCAATCATAAAACTCTTCTTCAGGCTGGGAGAGGATCCCATTGCCTTTAAAGAGCATTTCATGTAAAACTGTGCTTGGAACAGATCCTGCTTCTTCCCTATTTCTTCCTTTGAGTCGTGACATTCTTAACTTTTTGAGTCACTGAGTCCAGCTGGTGAGATGACAAGCATTGAGGCAAAGGAATCTTGTGGTCCAGGTGACTCTTCCTGCGCATGACGTTGGGGGCACCTGCAAAAGCAGGGGACACAGTAGAGCTTTGGAGACCTACTAGAAGAGGGGAACTATACTAGTTCCAGGTAACTAATTTCAATTCAGTGATTTAAAAAAAAAAATCCACAAAAATGAAGAGCCAGATTTAACCAGTTCCCATCAAGTGAACAGAGGTCAAACAATTTTGTTGAAGTTGTAGAACATAGAAGATAGATTTCAGTGTTTCTAGGCATTTCTTCTATGAATTCTTTCTTCTCTGTGGGCATCCTCACTCACAAACCTTATCTTTGGTTGTGCACAGTTACCCATCCCAGTCGAGGGAGCAACTCCTATGAACACATTGCTCTGTGATGTTTGGGCAGAAGGATGATAGTGCTGCTGCTGATTCTGTCACACCATGAGCATGTGCTCCCTCCCCAGGAGATTTTTCTTTTTTAATGAAAGAGCCTGAAGAGGAAAATGCTTAGCCCTCAAGGAGGAGATCTGAAATGGTGGATTTGCATACAACAGGCTCTTTATTCTTCAATTCACACCACATAGGTGGCACTAGTACCAGGGCTGTGGGCATAAGTCAAAGGGTCTGTCTGCTCTTTGGGGCTGTAGTTCTGTAGTTGTCATTCTCATTTACTGAAGGTGTGACGATAACAGTATCTTATTAACATTTTGGTTAGCAAAGAGCTCCTGACTTTTCCAGGACAGAGGCCGCCTCCAGAAAAAGGCCAACCCCAGAGCTGTCAATGTTTTCACGGGTCCTCTTATTTTATTAACTCTCCTTTTATAAGTGGCTAACTTTCTTGCATGCTGGGTAGTAGCTAGAGGTACAACTGAAAGGAATTATATAGAAGGAACCATAATGATCGGAATATGAATAAAAAGGATTTGCTCTGCTGGATCTCTTAGGTCCAAATATCATTAAGATTCACCGGCATGCACAATTTTTTTTGTACCGGGGATTGAACTCAGGGGCACTCGACCACTGGGTCACCTCCCCAGCCCTTTTTTGTATTTTACTTAGAGACAGGGTCTCACTGAGTTGCTAAGTGCCTCGCCATTGCTGAGGCTGGCTTTGAACTCGTGATCCTCCTGCCTCAGCTTCCCAAGAGCTGGGATTACAAGTGTGCACCGCCACGCCTGGCCCCATGCACAAGTTTTGAAGTAAGGAATAAAGTGAAGGTTAGAACTCCCATTCGTTCATTCATTTTTATAGCAAATTTACATGGATTAGTTTTTATAAGACCAAGAGATTGAAGACTGAACATTTTCCAGGGAAGAGGTCTATAAAGTTGCAAAGAAGAAGAAGGAAGAGGAGGAGGAGGAGGAGGAGGAGGAGGAGGGGGAAAGGAAGTATAAGTTCCAGTTTAAATTGCAAAAATTAAAACATCCCAAACTCAGTGACTTAAATACAGTAGTTATTTTTTTATTATCAGCTCTCAAAGTTCAGGTGATTGACTATGCTCAGTTAAGCAGTTCTGGTTCAGTCTCTAATGTGTTTGGAAACACATAGTAGGTGGGACTGGAGTCATCTCACAGGCTTTCCCACTTGCATATTGGTGGTTGTTGCTGCCTGTTGACTGGGATTTCAGCCAGGGCTGTTCGCCAGAACATCCCTGGACTCTCCACATGGCCTGGGCTTTCTTACAGTATGGCAGCTGTGTTCAAAGAAATAGCATCCCAAGGAGCTAGATGAATACACTAAGCTCTTTCATTTTCCAGCCTCAGAAGTCACATAGCATCATTTCTGCCACAGGTACAGGCCCATTCAGATAAAAGGACAAAGAATATAGACCCTGACTCTTTATAGGAAAAGTATTAATGTCAGGAAGGGAATGTGGGATGAGAGAATTTGTTCCCAGCATTTTGGGAAATACAATCTGCCACTTAAGTTTGATCCAGTTGTCAGAATGAAATCTTGTTGAGGAATTAATATTTTCAAGCCTGGGGTAAACATCAATACAAGAAAGCATCTGATTGAATGGGTGATTATATAACATGGATATTAATGGCAGAAAGCATGAGAAGGATGAAGAGTTTAGAGAGGTCTGGAGGGTCGGAGAAGACCTCATGGAGGAATAGGAACTTGAGCTATTGGTAGTCTGGTGAAGGTGCATTTAGTTATGTTCAACTTATATTCATCTTCTCTGCTCCTAGAAAAGAAATGATAATAAAGAAAATTATAATTATGGATAATTCCTCTATACCGAGACAGCTATTTAACATTCCCATATGTATCCCCCCACCCCCAGATTTTCTTCCCCTAGGAATATATTGGAAACTATATATTTGGAATCTTCCCTAGCTTTTTTACTTATGAAATTTGGTGAATTTTTTAAACTATTAAATATTCATCTAAAATATAATCTTGAAAGGCTGCACAGCCTTCTAGCATGTGAATATACTATTATTTACTTTTAAACCTTTTATTGTTGAAAATTTAAATTATATTATTTTTGTCTTCATTCCAAAAAAAAAAAAAAATAAAAAAGCAGTATGATGAAAATCTTTATGCAGAAATCTTTGTGCTCATCTAGGATTATTCTTTTATGATTAAATTCTCAAGGCAACATTACTGGTCAAATATTACATGTCTTGCCAGGCGTGGTGGCAAAAGTCTGAAATCCCAGCAGCCCAGGCAGATGAAGCAGAAGGATTGCAAGTTTGAGGCCAGCCTCAACAAGTTAGTGAGGCCCTAAGCAATTTAGTGGGAACCTATCTGAAAATAAAAAACAATAAAAAGGGCTGGGGATGTGGCTCAGTGGTAAAGCACCCTGGGTTCAATCTCTAGTTACACCCTCGGCCACAAAGGAAAAAATATCTTTTAAAAACAGTTTATGCATCTCATTGGAATAGCTTCAGGGCAGGTTATGCTCACTGCCTGCCCCATCAGAGTAAGAAACCTGGGTTTGACAGTACTGATCATTATTGGCCACAATAGGAAGATGTCCTATTTTAGAAAACAAAGTGAAGCTTTACTCTGGTATTATCTAATTATTAGAAGGCTAGTATTTTCCCACATGTTTCTTTCCCATCTGGGTTTCTTTTTCTGTTATTTGCTAGTTTAAGTCCATTGCTTATTTTTTTCCTATTGGTATTTTTCTCCTATTGATTAGTAACAGCCCTTTTAAATTATTAATTTTTGTTTAGCATGTATGGCGCAAACATTTTTTTTTCTTCCTGATTTGGTCTTTTGTTTTCCAGCTTTGTTTATGGTGTGTTTTTAGATGTAGGGACGTTTTTTAGTGTTTGTGTGGTCAAATCTAGTAATCTTTTTTATTTGTATATTTTTCTTTTGCTCTCATGCTCGAAAGGCCTTAGACATAGTAACAACAGATAATTTAACCCTAGTTTTCCTTTGACACGTACACACACGAATTTCATTCTTGAATTATGTTGGACTTACCTTAAAATATGTTCTGAGTAAAGGTCTCTTAAAGATTGCTTCCCAAGTATTTACCCACATGTTGGATGATGGGATTAAGATCAACAGAAGGAGAGGTTATCTTGCTGAAAGTGGCCTCTGCTTATGTTGGCATGAAGAGCATGTGGCTGAAGCAGAGGGCTCCTCATGGGGGCTGGGGTTGTCATAGCTGCAGGGCGACTCCACTGGCAATGCAGAGGGCTGGGAAGACCAGGCAAAGGGAGGACTGAGATATATTTCAGACACTGAGAGATATTTCAGGTCTGGGAGTAGGGAAATTATTTTTCCCTTTCCTTAACATCTCTGGAGGGCTTGCTAGGAACCAGGTAGTCTGGTAAATGGACGTGATATTTCATTTAATTCTTACCACTGCCTACGAGGCAGTACTATTATTATCCTCATTTTACAGATGAGATGATTGAGGCCTCATAAGTGGTAGGGCTGGGACTGAGTCCAAATCTGGCTATTTCCAGAGCTCTGCTTTCAACCACAATGCTTATTCATTTCTCACTCTGATTAAAGTGAGATTAAAGAGTTTCAGAAAGTTAATCCAGTGATATTGTATAGGTGAGAAAGCAGAAAGGAGTGACTGGGGTCAGGATTTTCTCAAATACTGGAAAACACAGGGATGAGGACCTGTCCTGAGGTGGTGGTCAGGGCAGGGGATGATGATGATTTTGAGAGGGGAGGGGAGGTTGGGAATAAGCAGAGGCAGGGAGAGGAGTGGGGAGCCCCCGGGGCTGCAGCCTTCATCTTTGTCTCTCATCTGAATAGTTGATGTTCCTCTCAGGCCTCACCTATGGTCTTCATCAGCTGAACCTGAGAGGGTCTTCAACGCCTGATCTTAGAAAAACAGAATTTTCCAAGGACCAGATATTCATAGGCAGAAATTGAGAACTATATGGAATTTCCTTTTTCTCATCCGGACCCTTGAAGGAAGCCAGTGTGATGTGGGAGCTTTTTTCCTCAGGGAATGAAACTGTATCTTCAACACTCAATAAACATTTATGAACTGTATCACAGGCACATGTGCTACAGGGTGGGCTGTGAGGGAGCCAAAGACACCTCAAAACAGAGCCGTGTTCTCACAGAGAGTAAAGCTGGGCAAAGAAGTAAGCAGCACATACATAATTCTATACAAAATAGAAAGGACCAGAGGCCCCAAAGAGGCCTCGTTAATCTATTATGGGAAGTCAGAGAAGATAGAATTATTCCTAGTGGGAGGGTGAAGCAGATAGAATCATGAACTAATACTGAGTCTAAGGGTCACGCTGGGCTTTCTAGAATGAGAGGAGAAGAATCCTGTATCACGAGAAGTTTCTTTCCTTGTCTGAAAGCCCTGTGACCTGCCCTCCTACAGGCATGGGTAGCTCTCTTGGCATTTGTCCCTCCTTCCCACAGCCCCTGAGGTGCTTTACTCTCCAATCACCATTGTGTCATGCTGTAATTACAGTAATAGAGCAAGCTCAGTTGTTTTCTTTCTTTATGCATCTAAGATGTTCTAAGAAAGAGAACAAAGGCAGATGAATAAGAAATAAACTGCAGCTCAGTGCACAGAACATGCATCTTTATCAAAAGAATTACAGAGTGGATGCTGCTTTTATTCTCCACCCAGGCACGAACTGAAGTCCTACCTCTATTTCACAGTCTTTCCTAATAACTCATGCTGCACAGATTGTCCACAGCTCTTATGTTTATAACCCCAATTTGGTCCTGTGGTTCTTGGTAACTGAGCAATCATAAATAGGCTTAGGTCTGCAAGAGCACCCTGCAAAATGTCTGCTGAGTCTTTTGACTTATCAGACAGACCTATTAAGAAGGAAGGACCCTAACTGCTTAAGAGCTCCTGGATTTAAGTCCCAGTCCTGTGGGTTCCTAGCTGTCAATTCCCACCTGTGTGACCTTGGAGAAGTTACTGAATTTCTCTAAGCACCGGTTCATTAATCTGTGAAAAAGGGATAAATAATAGCTCTCATTTTCTAGGAATGTTATGAGGATTACATGAGGCCGTGAAGCAAACATTCAATGTCTGAGTGGGATTAACGCAGAACGAAGACAGCCATAGGTCTTGGTTGGATGCGGTTCAGTGTATTTCATTGGGCTTTTATAGTGCAGGCCATTTCTCTCTGGGTCGGATGTCAGCGTTCCACAGTTGCTTCATCAGGGTGCTGGGAATGGGTCCTTCTCATCTTGTTACAGGGATGAAATGTTCTTTGCATTACCATTTGAAACCTCTTCTGAGGTTTTGACAAGGGTTTCAGGTTTGGGAACTCTGAGTCAGAAATTGCAAATCAGTGAGAATTCATCTTTCGCCAGTACATAGCACATGGCTCATTGTGTTGTATCTGTCAATTTTACTTGTCTGTCCCTCTTACTATTTTCTTAACTCCATGAGGAAGGGCATGGGTCCATTTTATGTACCTCTGAATTCCCATGGTATGGCACGGAACCTGGCACATGTGGAATCATTCACTGAATATTTACTGAATGGATGGTATGGTGCTTTATTTCTACTTCCAGATTGGTGCCAAACACCTGTGAGACCCTTCAGTTTTTAACTTAACTCACCATCACCATCACCTTATAAATTATTCTCACTTTTAATTTATGAATAGGGAAACAGAGATTCAGAAAGGCTAACTAACTTAACCAAGGTCAAAGAATGACCTGGCCCTCTTCTCCATCCCTTGTTCCTTTTCATTCTCCAATACTCTGGCTCTTATTTTAATCATGCCACCTATTAACCATCTGGTACCAGGCAAGCCAAAAATTTTATAAGGAATCATGTTCGTTTGCAATGAGAATTACCTCACCCTTTTGAGAAGGTTTTAATATTTTCTGGATATTCATAATCCTGAAAAATAAGTGACTCATCATGATATTGTTTTGATGAAGCCTGAAAATGGCTTGTCTATTTTTAGCATTGAGTGGCAGTAACTAATAATATTAGGTTCTCTTATCGACTCCAAGAGGAGAGAGAAGCAAAAGGTCATGGAGGTTTGGAGTATCTGTGAGGAGGGAAGGTGGTGCTCCCAGGTTAAAACTGACCAGCCATCTCAAGCTTCTTTCCCTAAAGCTGGGTGATCCAAGCCACACCAGAGTCTATACCCTTGGCATCTTTCAGCAAATTGTCACCAGCACTGTCTGTTTTGTGATTGTTCTCCACTTTATTTGAGCATGGCTTTCTCCAGCTGAACTCTCTGGGTTTTCTCCTTTTCGGCTACATTTCTGTTTATCTAGCTCAGATTCTGCCTCAGCATTTCCCGCAACTTTAAAACTACTGGCACAATGTGATACTCCATTGACTTTTTTATTTTTCAGGAATATGAGTGAACAAATGAATGAATAAATAAGTGCATTTGGAGAGATATTCAGAGCGTATCCAGGCAATGTGTGCTACGGAAGAGCAAGGAAAGCAAGCACGGGGCTGGTGGTGTGCCTATCAGTTAGTGCAGGGCTCTGGGGTCAGAAGGCCTGAATTAGTCCCTGGCTTCTCCACTCAGCACCTGTGAGATCTCGGGTGGATGACTCACCTTTGCTCAGCCTCATTTTCTTCATCTTTAAAATGGGAAACCTAACCATTGCTGTATAGTAAACCACCTCAAAGCTCAGCGGCTTAAAACAACCATCATTTTCACCACCCCTATGCTTGAGGATCAGCAAGGGTGTCTGATCTATGCTGGGTGTTGCTGAAGTGGCTCTGATCCACATGGCATTTTGCTCCAGATCCAGTGAGCCATGTTCTTTTCAAGAGGATGGCAGAAGTGCTAGACAGCTGGAGGAAATATGTGAGAGCTTCCAGAGCCTAGGTTTGGAATGTGATGCTTTCATTTCCACTCATACATCATTAGCCATATTCAAAAGAAAGGGGAGAGGAGAGGAAGTACACCTCAGTCACACAGGGGACCCCAAAGTATGGATGCTGCAGATGAGATGGGAGTGAAATATTTTTACCATATTATACATTTTACCATATTATCTTACTGGAAGGTAGTTCTCATTAAGAGTTTACCATGGCATCTGGTACACTGCGATTCCTGCTCATGTGCTTGGTAGGTGGCATAACTTGTAAGCAATACATGAGCTATTGTAGCTGTTGTAAGCATTCTTTTCAGATGTTCACACTCTTGTTGTCTTAAAGAGCAGCATCACAGAGACCTTAGCTTGGAGGAGTGAGGGAAGCAGGCTATGTATGAGTGGTTAACAAGGGAATTTGTAAAATATTTATTAAGCACCTGTGTACTAGGCACTTCTATAGGCACTTGGGATAAAGATGAGAATGAAGCAAAGATTCTTACCTGTGTAGAGCCTATATTCTGGTAGGGGAAGATGCACATAAAAACAAATAAATGATTTAGTATTTTGATGTATATTATGAAAAAATGCAGAGGAAAATAAGAGGATTCAGCAAGATGGATATAGAGGCAGGCAGTTTGCAAGATTAAATAGGGTGGTCAGTGGTTCTCCCTGAGAAAGTGAGAGCTGAGACTTGAAAGGAGTGCTTGTGTGAGCCGAGCAAGCCATGCGATAGAACATCCTAGCCACAATAACTCCAGAATAAAGATCCTAAGTAGGTATGCAGAGTGTATTTGAAGAGCAGCAAGAAGGAAAGGGTAACTGGAGATGGTGAATGAAAGGAAGATTAACAGGAGTTGAAGTCAGAGAGGCCATGGGGAGGGATGGTCTTATAGAACATTGTGAGTGCTTCCATGAAATAGGGAGTCAATGGAAGTTTTCAAACATATGCATGACAAGATTCCTATATCAAATAACAAGAAGTACATTTCAAAGCACCTGTTAGATGCCTGTGCTAAGAACACCCCTAAAGAGGCACGGGAGGCTGTGTGAGTAATGTAGAGAGGAAGTAATAGTCCATTGGTCTTGGACGGTGATAATGGAGCTCATGAGCATGTCAGATATGGGTGTATTTTGAAGGTTGAGGCAACAGAGTCAAGTAGCAGACAAGATTTGGGGTATGACAGAAAAAGAGGAGTCAACATTTTTGGCCTGAGTGACTGAGATGGGAAATGTTGTTGGTGGAGAAGGATTAGGGCAGCAAAAAGTTAGGTTTATGATTTTGGACACGTATTTGAGAGGACACAGACACTCAAGTGGAGATTGTCATATAGGCAGTCTGAGATATGCATCTCAAATTCAGGGGCAAAATCCAGACCGGAGAGATGAATTTAGGATTCATTAGCTCATGGCAGTATTTAGAGTCTTTGATGCTGATCATATTAGCCAGGAGATAGGTGTTGGTAGAAAAGAAGATTGAGGAGTCATTGAGAGGGATGGGGGAAGAGAGAGAGAGAGAGAGAGAGAGAGAGAGAGAGAGAGAGAGAGAGAGACCCCCAAGTGAGAGGAGAGGAGAGTAATCCTGGGAGGCAGATGACATTATGGAATCCTGCTGGTAGGTCATAGGTGAGATATGATGAAGATTGGGAATTAGTAGGTGAATACAGAAATGTGGACATCACTAGGGCTCATGGTGAGAACATTTCAGGTTGAGAGGTGTGGGTGGAAGGTGGATTGGACTAGGTCAAGTGAGAAAGAAAGGAAAGGAATTTTAGAGTGTAGATGACCCTTTGAGAAAGTCTGTTCAAGGTGAATAAAGAAATAGGTCAATAATGAGAAAGCGATATGAGGTCAAGAAGCTTTTATTTAGTGGAAAACATAATGGCATGTTTATGTGCTGATGGTAATAATCCATATGAGTAAAAACAGATAATGCAGAGGAGAAAAGGAGCAAGGACAGTGATATGGAAACCACCAATGGAACTGGTGAAGCTTTTCCGGCTTTTACTTCTGGTATTCCTTACCCCAGTTGGGACATTCATTACATTATTATGATTCTCTCCTGTCCAATGATTGCATCAAGTCCCATTGGCAGTCTCAGTCCCATCATTAGCATTAGTGTTTCCTGTTCTGTCATCTATCATATCTCCACTCAGGCACGGTAGTACCATTTTTTATTTTCTGAATATGAAACCCTGAACCATTTCCTTTGTTTTCCTTTGCTGCCCAGATATGACCATGAGGAATCAAAATTGGGTTCCCTGATGTTAGTCCATGAGACAATACAGACAAGCTCTATTTTTAGGTTCTACTGAGACACACTAAGAAGAAGTGGGAGAAGAAGATAATTCTGGTGGATAGCTTTGGAGGTTTTAATAAGTATGGGTCTGATGAAAGCTGTCTGCTCCAAAGAAAGGTCTAGGTAGTTGTATTGGGAGGAGTGGGGTCTTTAGTGTCTGCAACTTCCCACTAAATGATCCCGCTCTTTTCTTCTTAGCTTTACTAGTATCCACATTCCACTCTGGGCCTTCCCCCTGGCTGTTTGGAGCTGCTCTTTATGTTCTAGGTGAAGTTCCTACCCCAGCCCCATGTGAACTGTGAGTTTCCTGAAGCCAAGGAGTGTGCTTTTCATATGCTTCAGTGCATTAGCATTTGCCTAGAGCATGGCAGCAGATGGTAATGCTTGGTGCTTCACTGATGGAAGATGGTTTGGTCAGCTACAAGCAAAGGCAGCATTCAGAGGAGGTTTCAGTCTCATCTTCAAGTCAGCTGTGAAAAGGGCAGAGAAGTCTAATGGGAAGATTGCACCCCAAGCTGTTGTATCAAGTATGTAGTATGAAGTCTGGGAATCTGATCTTTTTGATCTATAGTTGTATTGAGGGGGTGGGGTCAGTCTTCTCCCCTCTGCACAGTCCATCTATGCACAGAGCATGGTGGTCAGCCTCTCTGAGAGGTCACAAATGTTCCCTTGCTGCAAACAACCTGTTGGAGTCTGGTAGTGACCAGTCAAGATGCTTTGGACAGGCTTCTTCATTATTATCAACTTTCTCTAAGATGCATGTTGTTTTTCTGTGATAGTCCAGCCCCACCTGGAAGGGTAACTAATGACTCCAATGTTTGCACACCCCTCAGTTCCACGTACCAGCTTACCCTGTCATCTTATGGCTTTTGCTTTACTGTCCCCATGTATGCAGCTGACTCCTGAATTTCAGGTACACACTCCTATTGCCTCAGTCTGGTCCTAGGGTTCTGGCGAGTATTACAGTGAACAGTGCCAGAAAGAAGAGAAACTGAAGCCTTTTTGACCACTTCCATGCTCAAGAGGGAAGCCATGTCCTAATGGCCGTGCTGATCTTGGGGGTTACATGAGTGATAGGTCCAGTGGGCACTTATATTTTTGTCTGTGAGATGGGAGTCCATCTCCCCTTTCCAACATCATCTCTAAATGTTGGTTGATGCCCACAGTTCCACCACATGAGAACAAAAGGCATTGGTTATCACTGAAATGCACATATCCAAGAAGGACTCATGTTTTATTAGTAGCTGTCACTCCTATGTGTGACTAATTATAAGTCAGTGTGCTGAGGGTGGTACTATGGAGGGGTCCTGCTGTAGGAGAGAGGAAGCAGGAGGAAGATGAGAGCCCAGAAAGCAGTAATTGGGAATCCCCCAAAGAAACCTTTCCACTTCCACCCTTCTAAGGAAGGCGAGATCTGCACACCTGTTGCTCTCCTAGTCCTCAACCCTCTTCTTGCAGCGACTCCAAAAAGGCCTTCAGACACCAAATGACACCCTCATCAACAAGCTTGCATTGCAAACCCACATTTTGACAACACATTTCCCAAATTTAGTCCCCTAATCCACTCCCAGAATATATTATGCTTTGCACCCAACAGATGGATTAAAAGCTAAATCTTCTGCTTGTTAGGAAACCGACCAGAAACCAAAAATACAAACATATACTCCTGCAGGTGTGAGTGCCATGGCGGGGGCGAGGAGGGAAGA
Organism: Tamias sibiricus; assembly: GCA_025594165.1. Taxonomy (NCBI): domain Eukaryota; kingdom Metazoa; phylum Chordata; class Mammalia; order Rodentia; family Sciuridae; genus Tamias; species Tamias sibiricus. Next base: position 45,665,207 of record CM046671.1, on the reverse strand, counting down.
AGAGGTGCTTGTAAGCACCTGAGAGGGTTCACAATAGGGAGGAGGGAACCAAGGCAGAATGTGGGGGGAGCTCAGGGCATCCTCTGGGCTCTGAATGGGGTGAGGGGAAACAAGCTGCCTTCTATAAACCCTTCCCAGATCCTGCCATTTAGGCCTCTCTGCATAGGTGGGTATGTATGGAACATAGGTCTGATACATAGGTCAGAATCCCATGGTGGAGCCTCAGGGGCTCTCCATCAAGCTCTTACCTGCAAAAAGTGAACTTGCCTCATGAGAAGACAGAGGCTTGAGCGGGGGACCTGCCCTCAGTGTTTTGGTGAACCAGATGTCTGACTCAGGTCCAGGGCTTGCTCCTCTCTGTTGGCTGGAGACTTGTAGGCTTTTCAGATCCTGTCCCCTCCATTTTTGAGGACTCCCAAGTTTTCATCACGTCAGAGACCTTATCTAATTTCCCCTCTGTGCATAAAATCTGCTGAAATCTCTGCCAATGGAGGTCCTTATTTGGAAAACAGCTGGAGAAGTGGGGTGAATACAAAGAGTGGGTACCGGGGGCACTTTTGGAGAATACAAAGGAACATTCTTGGAGCCTAGGTCATCAGGGGGAGTACAGAAAATCTCAAGAGGGTGCCTGAGGAAGTTTAGAATCCCTTCTCTACTGTCTAATTTCTTCCTCATCATTGAAAAATTGCTCAGAATGCAATAAAAACAAGGTGTTCTAATTAAACAGATTTGTTTACATGTTGTGGCATGAAAAACTAATTCAATCTGATATACTGTACATTCCTGCTGTACTTTTTCTTCTTCCCTTTATATAAAACTGCCCATTTTTAAATAGTATTGTACTTAAGCATCTTAAAGAGTGTCCTTGATTAAAAAAGAGTGAGCAATTTCCTACTTCCCACAGCTTTCAAAGGATTGTGTCAATAGAAAGAGAAGGAGAGTAGTTGTGGGTGGGGTCTTTTGTGTTATTCAACTTGACATTTCTCATGACAGTTATTGCCATTTAATGTGCACCATATGGTTAGGTTGGAGCCTCAGATGGGCTTTCTTTTATGGCCAAGGTGCAGAGGCCAGGATTCTGGAAGCAAGTGGTAGCCTGACCCTGGGTATTGTGCTGAGAGAGAGAGAGAGGAGCAGAGGCCATCCTCTGGGTCCTCCCAGGAGGACAATGCCTTCAGCACCCTTGGGGAGTCCTGTGGTGTCCTGGAAGAGTCCACAGAGAAGAGAGGACATGGGGAAACGGAGAGGCACATTCACAAAAAGGATCATTGTGATCACAAGAAAAACATTTTGTGAGAATGATTTAAGTTATTACAGAATAAACTTTTCTGTTAAGAGTAGATAAAGGTGACCCTATGTTACCCCTTCTCTAGGATGTTGGAGCAGAATCCAGGTTGTCAGCATTCCAGGGCCGAGAGGTCTAGATGGTCTAGATGGTTTCTCACCCTCCTAGGTCCTCATGATTGGCCCTGACCTGGTAGCTGCTAGAGAGGAAGTCTTTCTAATCTCCAAATCCCCTGTGCCTTGAGTGGTCCTGAGGTGTGTGTGTGTGTGTGTGTGTGTGTATCCGTATTTGTGATGTGAACTAGACATATACCCTGAATGTTCTGGGCAAGTACCTTTTTTATTCTGGTTTCCTGGCCTTCATCCAAACTGTTCCCTTTACCTGGGAAACATTCCTGTATCATTCATTCTATGTAACCTTCAAGCCACTTAGGTTGACCACCCCCTTTCAATCCACTCACTGCCACATTTGCTTTCCAAGCATCCATTTCTTACTCTTATGACTAGTTATGTGTTATTTCACCCTGTTCTTTATTGGTTCTACTAGGTGAACACCTGATGACACTGTCTTGCCTCTATCTGGATTGTGTTCTTTTTCCTGTTTTTCAACAGTGCCCTGTGATGTGCTGGAGAGACACAGGTGGTCAAGAAGGACATCCTTGCTGATTAGTCCACTGAAGTTATACATTTGAGACTCACTTCTTCCTTATTCTTCTTGCCTTCCCATTCTTTGTTCCATCAGTGTTTAATGGACACATACCAGCTGAAGGTCCCAAGTTGACTCAAATGTGAATGAGGTGGGATGTATCCATGGTTTTACATTGCTAGTGGACGGCATCAACCCTCTAACTCTTAGTTTGGGCATTGGGGAGAGGAATCCCTGAGATCTGAAGCAGGCAGCAGGTTTGCTGGCTGGATCAGCCTCAACTGTGGGTTGGAACCCTTGTTTCTTTGGTTCCTTCCTGTCTCTTTTCTGTCCTGTGGAGGATCCCTTCAATGATCCTCATATAAATGTCTTGGGTTAGTGTCCAAGATAAAGGGGTAGTGGTGGGATAAACCTAGAACTAGACCCTCACTGAAGAGAAATGTAACTCTCCTGGGTCTCTGTAGGCTACATCTTCAGAGAGGGACAGTGATTCAAAAAAATAAAGACCAGGGAGAAGAAAATGTATGAAACACATTCTCCCTTACAAGAATTCTTTTCTACATGTGAGCTCTGAAGAGTGCTTTCCTTTGTGACACTCTAGATTCTCATACCCATGTATTCATTGGTTGGGCAGATGTATTTCTTCAAGAGTGAGTGACCCCATCCTTTCCTGGAGAGATCCTGACACAGTCTGCCATATTTGTCTCACAGGTGATATCCTCTTTTCTTGTTTTAAATTACCTATAGTTCTTAACCTTGACACACTTTTTTTTTTGTATTTATTAAAAAATAACGTTAATGCTTATATTTCCCCTGTGTCTCCTGCTAGATCATGACCTCTTCAGAAAAAGGCCTGGGTAATTCTTTTCCTTTCTGATTTTATATCTCTTCTATGACAGGGTAGAAAGTGGCTGCTTAAGCAAGTGCCTGTATATGGCCAGGTGAATCATTATATTGCAAAGGTCATGGTGGTCAATTTCAAGTTTCAAGACAGAGTTTAAACCTGGTCTTCTCTTTTCAAGTAGTTGTGCCACCTTGGCCAAATCATTGCTTATTCTAAACTTCAGATTCTTAACTTCCAAGCTTGGGATGATAATACAAGTTGCTGCACTTCTCCATATCTCATTCTTATTATAAAAAATCCAGCTGTGTGGTAGTGGTCTTGTGAGGATTTAATAAAATATGATATACAAAACCAACTTACTCTATTCACATAAATTAAGTTTGGAAAACTTATAAGTTGGCTCAAATGTATGAAAACCAGTAATGGATATGTGTAATGATAATAGATATAGCTTACTATTATGTATAAGAGTTTTGAAAGTATTTTCTCATCTAATTGTATGCAATACATACCAATCATCCCATTTTACAGAGGAGGGCACTAGCCTCAGTGGTTAAGAAACGTGTTCCAATTCACAAAGTCAGGAGATGAGACAGTCCATGTTTATATGAGGATATTGCCTCCAGATTGGGGGTCCTGAGTCCTGCCATGTCATTCTCCTTAGTGGGCTCTGCCAGAGGCAGGGGTGTCTCCAGAAAGATATTTTCACCTGTGATGTGTCCTTGCCTGTCCCATGCTTTCTGGGAGGCAAATTTCTCATCTGGAACTTTCTTTCAGAGCCCTCAGGGCTGGACAGTGTAGAAAGTTGAGAGGAAGAGGTGGGAAGATTTTTTTCTTTTGTGATGGCCTCACCCTCCAATTGAAGCCCAGTTTACTTCCTAGTTTTGAAAGGGATCCTAAGTAACATCTCAAGGATGGAGACAATTATGGAAGGGTCCAGTCATATATATGGCAGATGTGATCATCTGACTTGGTGGGAGGTTTAGGGATTTGGGGGATTTTGAAGAAAAGGTCATGAAATTTATTTAGCCCATAATGTAAGGCTGTTAGCAATTTTATAACAAGAGCTTCATTTTATTAGTAACAGACTTTGACTCTGACAAAACACAACTTCCCTGGTGGAAGTCTGTAGCAACGTCACCTTTTGAGTAGTTATAGTCATTTGTCCCCCTTATTGGATATGGATCTCAGCTTGTTCGGTTGGGAATATTGGGGCAAGAGGATCCCAAAGTCAGAATAGGTCACAAGTGTTTTACTCAGGCAAGAACTCATTGTTGGGAGATTGACCAAAGTAGATAAATATCCAGGGGTCGGTCAGATGCTGGACAATTCACTTGAATTCAGAGAGACTCCTACCTAGCTCCCAAGTAAAATTAGGCATCTACACAGTTCAAGAGCACAAACTCCATGGATACATAAAGGCAAATGAGTATTGGAGGAGGGACACATGAGCTTAAAAGCAGAGACCAGGAACCAGCACTCACACCAGAAAGGCAGAAGGTTGAATGGGTTATTCAGGATAGAACTTCATGATATCAGTTACAAGTAGGGCATGAAAATGGCTTTTAGGGACATGCACATTCTGCCCTCTGCTCAGTGTTTTGGCACCTGTCTCATGGATGCTGGTCTGTGGAAGTTGAGGCTGCTCATAAAATGAACACCATTCTCAGAGAACAGGGATCAGAATAAAGGAGCTGGCCTGTTTGATGCTATTCAACTGAGGGAAGAATGAAGGATAAGGTGGGAAAATAAATGTCCTCATCACATGGTGACATATATACCTAACAGCTGGTATGGCATGGTGGCTAAGCTTTTTACTCCAGTATTAGCATCTTATCAAATAGTTCTGGTTATCTATTGCACAGAATTTCACAAAATAATGGTTCTATGGATTGGCTGGGCTCAGATAGGTTGTTGTAGGTTTTATTTGGGATCTTTCTTGCACTGGAAGTCACCTGGCAACTGGTGTTGGAATCAACTAAAAGTTCAACTGGGCTTCTGTCCAGATGGAGTCTTTATTCAAATGTCTGGTATCTCAGTGGAGATGTTTAAAGGAAGTGAGAATTGTTCAGACATCTTTTTCACACAGCCTCTCCATTTGGCAGTGTTGGGATTCCTTGCAGCATGCTAGTCACAGGGTGGTGGACTTCTTACACAGCAGCTGGTTTTACCCTGAGCAAGTATTCTAAAAGGCTGGGCAGATGCTGTGGGGTGTCTTACAATCTAGCCACAGAAGTAAGGCATTACCTCTGTAGTTGGTCAAATGTGAGCCAGAAAACAAGCCAAAATCCAAGAGGAGCTATCCACACAGTGGTGTGAGCATTTGGGTGTGTGGTTCATTGTGGGCCCATTTTCTTTTTTTTTAAGAGGGTAATATCCAGGTATTGCAGGGCCATTTTTGAAGACAAGCAACCTCGGGTCTTATCAGCTGTGTGACTGTAGGCAAGATATAGAGCAATCAGTGCCTCTGCTTTTTCATTTGTGGAATGGGAAAGGAAGTTGTAATGGCTGCTTTGGACAAATTTCATGAACAAAATACATTTATGCATTTGTTATGAATTAACAAATACAATTTCAAGGATTTCCCATAGTGCCTGGCACAACTAGTTCACCGCAGTTGGAACTTACTTAATAGTTACACATTGCCTTGTTCTAGGGCTTGGATTTCTCCCTAATCTTTTCATGTGTGAGCATCTTGTCTTCCCAGCCAGCCTGGAATCTCCTTGAAGTCAAGGGTCATTCTATAATTCTTTCTTTAAATTTCTTTCAGTTGCCCTTAATAAGTGGCCACTAAAAGATACTGAGAAGGAAAGAGAGAGCCTTTTCAGTTTCTTTCAGACAGGGACCCTGCAAACAAGCTTGGACATCTTTATAATTTTCTCTGGGCTCAGCACAGCACTCAAGCCTCTGGAAATCTGACCTTTGCCTTTTCTGGAAAAAACTAATAAGTTATCCTAGATTCTAAGGGGGGCATTATTAATCTAGTTAATAGATTGCACTGTTTTTATGAGGGCTTTAGCCCATTAATTGTTTCCATGCAAATGGATGCTGTTAATTACAAATTAATCTTATCTTTTCGTTAAAGGCAGGGCCATCAGGACCTCCACTTGGCAATACTTGTTGGCACTTGATATGAATCAATGCTTATACTTGAAAGTAATAAAACTGCATTTCTTTAAAGATAGTTAATAAATCAGATCTTCATTAATGCAGATAGGCCAGACCCCCGACTTGTCTAATTTAATGAGGTTCTAATTCATTACTGTGATTCACATGTCCCCCTGGGGATGGTGGCCAGCAAGGCAGGGCACATAGTAGGCAGTTAATAAATCCTGTATTTTCTTCGCTCGCCTGCAGGTGGGAGGCCCTCTGTGAATCTTTTTCCTTATTGTAAGCGCCTCTTAGGTCTTCACCAGTCTTCCCGCCACTTTTCCCAGGTGGTCACACAGAACCCCAAAGAGGTCGTCCAACATTTCTAACAAAGCCTGCTGCTTTTATGCACTATCTTCTAGGAGTTCAGTGTCCTCAATTGAGAAAACAAGTTCCGGCCAGCGGTGCCTTTAGCTGGTGCTTGGGCTCAGGGGCTGAGGCAGGTGCATACATACTATCATTTCTCCTCAGGCATTCTTTCCATGCATGATGAATGAAGGAAGGAGAGAAGGGACCCCGATATTTCCCTGGCATCCATTAGCCATTCACGTCCCAGTAATACTTCGGAACACTTCCTTAGGCTGTTTCTCTTACCAGGCAGGTTTCTCATAACAAGAAAGCTAGTTCTTTCTCAGTGTATTTATTGTCAGTCCGGGGCTAGGCCTCCACCCACCTCCTTCCAGATTCTGGGGTCTCAGGAGCCAAATCTCAGCCTCCTCTATTTACAGAACAAATTCAGCTCCACGGAGACACTTTCCGTTCTGTCTGGTGCATTGGGGCGAAGTCCAGAAGTGCTACCAAAATATGGGTGGCATTTGCGAACGTGGGAAGGAGGAAGAAAAAGGAAACATGGCTTCTCTTTAGATTTGGGGAACCGGCAGCGTGATGAAACGCTTCCCTCCGTGCCACCGAATTCATTTCTCTAAAGTTCCTCTGTGCACAGAACCATTTGTTTCCACATTGTTTTTATTAAACAAGAAAGGCGAGCTTTATTACTGCGCAAATGAAAGCAGCCGGCGAAGACAGATACTTCCCAGATTCTTATTAATCTCCAAGAGTTATGGGGCCTCTGAAGTCCCACAGAAATTAACATACTCCACAGAATTCTCTCAGCAAGTCACCCGGTGCATTGCCCCTCCCCTGCAGGCAGTGATAACTGCCCTGCCCCAGCCAGCCCAGAAGGGCTCCCTGCGCCTGTGGAGGGGTGCCACCCTCTCACCCTCTCACGTGACCCCACCCTCTCTTGGGTTGCATGTGTGCTAACCTCATGCTTCATTGCACAATTGTGGATTTATTTGTACACCTATTCTGGGCATTGTCTGGAAATGTGGATTTAGGTGTTGTTCAATTCACTTCCATATACAATTAAATATGTATGGATTATTTACTATTGTAGTGTGGGAGAGTCTTGACATCTGTGAGATTATATCCTGAGGCTCTTGTGAATCTCAAACGCATGAAAAACACAGTCATGTATAATTCCCTCTCTCTACAAACGCAGTACAGCGATCACTCACTCATTCTACAAATGTTTACGCAGTGCCCTTTGTGAGCTGGACACAGTAGTCTGCCCTCAGAGAGCCCTGGGTCTGGTGGAGACACTCTGGAGACATGGGAGAGGCTGAATGAAGAAACAACAATATGTGTCTTGTGACTTTCAAGGATCATACCAACTGCTGTGCTAAGAACGGTCCATCAAGGGTAAGGCAGAAGTAAACTGACTAGTTATGAGATATTGCAGTATCCCAAGGAAGATAAGATAGACTAGGGTGGGCAGGAGGTGGTAACAGGAGGAATTCAAACATGTTATTATGGAGTAGAGATACAAATAACAACTGGCACTGCACCTTCAGATTCCTAATGAGGTGTGGTGCCTGAAAATGGTGAAGGATGAGTGCCAGGAGCCTGCAGGCTCACTTGCTAGGCTAACCATTCTTTTCCTGAGTGGACACTAGGCCCTGACACAATGTTGACTTTCTGTCATGTCATAGGATTTTGGGGTCAATTCCAAGTAGTTAAAGATGTAATAGTAAAATCTGTGAATGATTGGGTCTGAAGTATCAAGGTTGGAATAGAATATATTAGTTTAAGGCATTTTAAAGCTGATTACCCATTTGAGAACTAGAGTAGCACAAGTATGTGGTTAACCCCAATTCACAGGTGAGAAAGCAAAGGCTCAGAGAATTCAAATGAAAGTTCCCCAAATCACAAGACAATTAGACATGTTCAAGGTGAAAATATGGGTCTCCTGCATTTAAATGTGGCTTTTCCCACAGTCACAGCACATGACCTCCTTTCTGCATTCTCGGCCCTGCAGTATGGGTGGAAGATGGTGGCGAAGAGGAAAAGCAATGCCAGGGGAGATTCTGTCCTAAAGGAGCTAATAGTTTCTTTGAAGACAAGATTCACATATGCACAACTTTTAAGGAGGTGTGTGATCTGCAGTGGCACTGGTTAAACTTAAAGCAGTGTTGATCAGATACAAGTGTTGTTCTGACCATAGATGCCTCCAGTCATTAAGTCCATTCCCATGGAATGTTCTCTGATGGAGTCAGAGTTCCAAGGCAAAACCTATATGGCTGGGTCTCATTTAGAGCTGCCAATCAGTGTGGTTTGAAAATTCTTCTCAGATCTCATGTTCCCTCCTCACTCAAACCCTTTGGCTCAAGCAAGGCCAGGATCTCTAGGTCCTTTTTGCAGTAAGGTAATTTTTGCCATCAATGTCTTTACTAATCTTGGTCCCTGCTTTTTTTCATCTGGGTAAACCTCACCTCCTTTCCAGTGAGGTTTTTAGTCCCACTGGCCTAAAAAAAGTTTTCTGCTGCTATACACCAACAGCACAAAGGGGGAAAGTCCAGAAAACTTTAGAAGGTAAGTTTGAGGGTAAGAAAAAAATATGGAGAAACGTGTGTTGGGAATGGGGCAGGAGGGTAAGAGGAAGAACAATGACTTCTTTCTTAAACACCTAGCCTTAACCACAAATCAATTTGTATCACAGGGGAATGACCATATGACATTGGTTCTAAAAAGGAACCAATACCAATTCAAAGTTTCAGATGACTCCCAGAGGGGCTGGATCTGAGGGATCCATTGCAGGGATTGGGGAAGATGCCAAGGAGCAAGTGAGCCAAAAAGGGCAGTTCTGCCTTCCTCAGGGTTGAGGCCTCTGGGGACCCAGAGTCTAGAGCTCAAAAGAGGAAGAAGTCGGGATGGGTGAGGCCTGCTGGTGCTCTCCTTGACTTGGAAAGGTCCTCCATCCTGCTGCCTCTGGAATGCATATCAGGATCTCAGATCTCAGAAGTATCAACTGCAGTGGGAATTATGGAGTCCAAGACCCCTCCATTCCTGTCCCTAGCACTCCAAATGAAGGCTGAGCCAAGGCTAGAGATTCTCATTGCTCTCCATTCCCTATGTTGGGCACTGGAGAAAAATGAGGTGTGTGTTCTACACAGCACTTTGGCCAGAGAGTCTGATTCTTCAGTGGCCTAAGCCATGGCTACTACCAGGACAAAGATATGGAAGCCACATTCGTGGGCATTGTCACCCATATCAAAATGAGATTATCAATTTTTCCGTGGGATCATCTTGGAGTCTTGGAGGGGTCAGAGTCTGATGTAAAGAGAGGTTATTGGCTCAGGATCTCTTTGAGGAGTGCAAGTCTGGATGGGATGTGTATATATATGCATGGGGGAGGGTGTCAGGGCATCTGCAGTAGCATTTAGGATTCTTAAAAGAACCCCAAACCAAGAAAGATTCTAGAGATCACTTAGAAAAGGAAGACCTCAGAGACCAAATTCTGTCTTTCTGCACATTGTCAAGTCTCTGCGTTGTGATCCATTACTGGGCCAGTTGGCTAACCAGAAATGGCTCTCTGACAGTGACGTTTACATATGAAGCCTGACATTTTCCTCCATACGGTTCAATTCTTTTTCTATTTGTTTTGTTTATTGCCATAGGTCCCTATGACACCTAGATCCCCGAGTTCAGAAAACTCAGACAGCCATGCAGGCATTTTCTTTTTTTTCAATGTTGGTTATTGTCCCAACTCCCCCATTCTCTGTTCTTTTCCTGTTTTCGTGTTGAGATATCAAGTACCTGATGCAGCATGATTCAGCAGATGGGATTCCTGAGAAGTCCCCTGCACTTTGGGTTCACTCTGCTCCCCAGTGGTAAGAGAACCTGTAAGTAGATGCTCTAGTCCTCTGTAGGAGGGAGATGGCATGGCACATACAGACAGTTAGCATGCTGACCTCTGGGACTCATTCCTCCTGAGGAATATCGAAGGGAGGAACAGGCTTGGCTAGCACACATTCCAGATGCTCGATGTACATATGCAGCCTTTCTCCAAGCATAGGACTGTGAGAGACAGAGAGACAAAGAAAAAGGAGGAAAGTAAGAGCAGGAAAGAGAAAAAAAAAGAAGAAAAAGAGAGGAGGGGAAAGTGGAGAGGGGAGCAGGCATCTGGAAGACTCACTAAACTTACAGATTGAAATCCAAATTCCACATTTATTAATTTTAAGAACTAAACAAGTTGTTTCACTAAGCTTGAATTTCCTCCCTGTGATATGAAGAATCATATTATAGCTGGCCAATCCAACAGATCAATTGTGAAAATCCAATGAGACAATATACACAGATATATCTTGTAGTACAAAATGTCCTCTAACATAAATAAAATAGATATGTGTGCATTTGTACCCTGTACATGGATTTGTGTGTTGCAATAATGCCAATAATTGTCCCCAGCAGGTACTGCACCAGTTGCCATTGCACTTTGCAGATTCTCATTTCCGATGTACTTTTGCCATTTCTAACCATCTCCTTGAATATTAATCTGAACCATTTAGCATCTTCTAAATTCTGCTGTCTTCTATCCTAGCCCCACCCTGTCCTATCAACTGGAATTGTTTTTTTGTTTTGTTTTGTTTTTATGGGACTAGGGATTGAACTCTACCACTAAGCTAACCCTCTCCCCCCCCCATATATATATTTTCAGTTGTAAGATGGAGTCTTACTGAGTTGCCAAGGCTGACCTTGAATTTGTGATCCTCCTGCTTTGTCCTCCAGAGTATCTGGGGTTACAGCATGTGCCACCACGAGGCTATAAGTTATTTTACACTTGAGCACAAATGGGATGGTGTTAGTGCAATGTTTAGGGGGCTATTCTGTTCCTAAAATCCTTCATTATTCTAATAAACAATGCCAGACATAATGGCAGAGTTGCTGCTTCTCACTTCTGCCCTAAGCATGGGTGAGACACAAGATCCATTGTGCAGGGTTGTTGTTGCCCTGCTCCAGATTGGAAGCCAGAAGCTGCTGCAGCAGGTCGGGGCATTTTGAGAAGTGCTTCTTGTCTGTCCAAGAAATATCAGCTCAGAAAACAGAGCAAAACCCCTACCAGGCCCTCTTTCCTACATTGCTGGTACCACAGGCCACCATAGGAAATCTTCCTCCTTACGACCAAGATGTAGAAAGGGAAATATGTGATAAGGTCAAGTGTCCATGGGGATCATGGCGCCCCAATAGGTATTGACTTTGCTTACATGTTTGACCCACTGCACTCAGGTGAGGAGGAAGTCAGACGTGAAAGTAAGGGCTGAGAGCTGGGCATATGCATAGTATGGCATATAACTACTTAGGACCTGTAATCTGACACAAGCACCCATGGTTCTAGAATCTTCTCTAGTTAGTCTTTATATGTATGTCTCTTCTTCCTAAGAAGAATATAGCAGACTCAAGGGTGGCATATTTTGCAGATGCTAAATAGTTTTCTCATAGCTCATAGCCCTAATATCTCGTAACACTGCTTTAACCATCCACTGAATTGAAATGCACACAATAAGATCAACAATAGAAAGTCAGGCACTGTTCTAATTTTTTAACACACATCATCCCAATGAATCTTCATAGTGCCCTTAAAGGTAAATACCATGATTAGTCACATTTTAAGACAACAGTATCAAAGCAAAGAGAGATTGAGTGACTCTGTGGTTTGGTTCACATATCTACAAAGTGGTAAAGCTGGATTTGAACCTAGTACACTGGCTCCAGCGTTCAAGCTTTCAAGCTCTTAACCAATGTACTCCTCCCATCCCGCGTGTGTGTGTGTGTGTGTGTGTGTGTGTGTGTGTGTGTGTGTGGTGTAGAGTTTGGGCAATGAGACACTGCCCTGGAAGGACAGAGTCCACATTAGTAAGGAAGAGAAGTTAGAAATGAAATATTGGTGGCTTTGAGGAAAACCTCTTTTTCAAAGAGCACATCCTCTAACTACTTATTGCAATTTTCACAAATAGGAATGTTCCTAAAATAGACCATTCCTTCATATGCTATGTTTGTATCAATCCCGTCCCTGTCTCAATTTTAGAACTTTAGGTAATCTTTACTTTTGGTTGGTTGTCTATGGTTTGAATTCTCTCAGAAATCGTTTTTCTTTTTGGCTTACAGAAAGTTGTTGGGCTAGCAGGCAGAGATGCTGGTGGCTGGAGGAACATGGCCTGAATAACATGGCCCTAGTTAGGCCATTGTTAGTCTCAGTTCCATGAGAATTGATTACGTGTACTCATTTTATAGAGCTGTGAGGAGTGTGGAGTACAGTGTGGTCTCTTCTGACATCTCCCATAACTCTCAGTGTAGAGTCCATATTTGATTACCATGTGCTTATTAGAGACCCACACTGAGAAGATGACCTTTCCACTGTACCCCTTCCAAAGTTGGTCTTAGGCTTGCCCAGGGACCAGCCTTAATTAACTCAAAAGCGAACTTTTCAGCTTAAAATTTTTGTGGCATTCTCCTTATTGAGGATGATGCCTTTTCCAGAAAACAAATGTTCCTTTGGTCTATTGCATTTGATGTCAGACAACCTATCACTCGAAACACTGAGAGATGTGTTTTCTCAGCTCTCGTGAGGTTGTCTTACAGGAGAAGTTCCATACCACAGAAGCTCAGGCAACCCAGTGATATGATTTAGAAGCAATTCACCAGGTCAGAAACACTGTTAAATCAGCAGTGTGGCAAGGGGACAGGAGAGAAATCTGGAACAGTTAAGTTATTTTGTCTACAAATCAAGGGCATAGTAAACTTTCTTACTTTTAACTTCTACTGAAACGATGAACATAAACAACACGCAATGCTAAAAACTAATTAAACAGCCACCCTAAATCAACAAAAAAGGGTAAATTGAATTTTAAGTAACATTGCTCCTGTGAAATGTGCTTCTACCTGTTTAGGACCCCTCCCAAGGCTGACACTCCCGTAATGCGGGCTTCATTGATTGGTGACTTGATCAGCCTCTCCCAGCAGTGTCAGCTGGCTTCAGTTCTGAGCTCAGCACTCCCCTCAAGGGCCACCATCATCATCGTCATCATCATTAAAATTATTTTGTTCAATCCACTTGTCCAACTAAAATGTTCTTTCTGTCTTCTGCTTATTTAAATCCTACTCATCAATGCCCTCTTTTTCACTGGGTCTACCCAACAGTTCTCCAACACTCCTGCCTCTTAATGAATCCTTCAGTGATTGTATGTATCTCTAACTGGTCAGTCACATTCTACATCTGTCTTCATGAAAGCAATTTCTTGGGTTCTCATTGTCTTTACCAGTTCATGATTTTTTCCAGCCCCCATGTGAACCAGGAAGGACTAGCTTATACAGGAGCAAAAACTGTTTAAATGACAATTGCTCAACATTTCTGTTATTTTTTTTTTTTTTTTTTTTATAACCACAGTGTGCAGTTGCAGGTCAAGGTAATTCTCCAAGCAACTGACCTAAATGTGGAGACTCAGGATGTAAGATAAGCAGGTCTTCTCCATCCAGGAAGTTTCCCCTGGAGCACAGGACATCTTTGTCACTGTTCCAGGGATAGGTTGTGCTTTTTCACTGACTCTTCCCTGATGTGACACTTATCATTCCTGCTCACATCATTGGCCAGTTAGTTACATAACCTTGCCCAACTCCAAGGCAGTTAAAAAATACAATTTTCCTGGTTTCCAGAGGGGAGGAGAAATTGGATATTGGGGACTGCTGTGATGTCAAATTAATCCTTAATTAAATAATAACTTATGAGAGCAGCTTGGATATCTTATATTTCTTAGTGTCTCCCATGATATTTTAAGTAAAATAGGCTCACAACAAATGTTGCTTGAATACATGACATCATCAATTAGCCCTTATGAAACATTAATTGTGACAAGATTTATGTTAGGCACAAACAGAATGGAATAAAGACCTTTGATTTAAAGTGTGGTACCTGGTAGATCTTTCATTCATTTAAAAGATACCTGTGGAGAGCTCTGTGCATTCCAGGCACTGTTCTAAGTATTTGTAAACAATGTGGGGATCATTGTCCTTGTGGAGCTTACACTGTAGAGACAGATAAGAGACAATAAACATAACAGGACATGAAATACAATGGTAGGATGTTATGCATTTTGGAAATAATGAAAAAAATTAGAGCAGGATAAAGGATAGAGAGACTGTGAGGGTTGGGGAGAAAGGAATTTTAAATAGGAGGGTCAGAGCAGGCTTGATTGAAGTGACATTGGAGAAGAAGTAGATAAGATGGCTAATGAGGCAGGCATTTGTAGGATGAGTATCCAGGAAGAGGGAACAGCTTGTATTGAAACCTCAGTGTGATGCATGTTTGAGGAACAAGGGGACAGTAGTACAGTCTGTCTGGACTGAGAGACTGTGAGCCAGGCTGATGAGTTCAGAGAGGTTCTGGGACCTCTTCATGAGGGGTTGTGGCCATTGAAGGACTTTGGTTTATCTGTGAGTAAAATGGGAAGTCACTGATGGGTTATGGACAGACAAATGATTTGATGTATGCTGGGAATTGATTGACTATAGAGAGAAAGGGTGTAAGCTGGGAAATCAGTTAGAAGAGAAAAACAGTAACCCAGGAAAAAAAAGATAGTATTTGGAACAGGGTGCTAACCGGGGAGGTGTTTTTAGCTATACACATATATATGTGTGCATGTGTGATATATATAATGCATATATATGTATATATGATATATACACACATATACATATATAATTTATAATATATATTACACACACATATATATACATACTGTGTTTATATATATAATGTATGTAATATATTTATGTGTTATATATATTGCATACATATGTACTATATACATATATGAATGTTATGAATATGCATATTTTAATTTGAAGAGGAAAATTTAGTTTTATGTCTCATTTACATATGAAGATATATTTCTTGGCCCGTATTATAATATCTCATAATTGCCTTTTCAGAAAAAATTTTATGTGTTATTTCACAAACTACTATAAACCCTCCCTCATGTCATTTTTACAAGGACATAACTGGTATGGGGCCTAGGTGGAAAGTGTCTAGAGTCCTTGTGAACCTGCTGTCCCTGGATGAGGTTTTTAGGGACGGGCTTCTCCCTTATCAGCCTTCTAAGCACTCACATCACAGGTCTTAGGGAAAGAAACTTAATCAACGGAGTCAAATGTGTGGTGAGATGAGTTCAGCATAATCCCCACTCTCATGGAATCTGAGCATCTCTTAATAAAACTCACAGTTGTTGTGGGGAAGGGATATGGGGCTCCAGTCTCTCCAGCCTGCTGAGCTACCACCTGCTCCTGGCAGGGCTGCACCATTAATCCCCTGAGCACCATAGCTTATTTCCCAGATTGCATTCCCTTCCAGGAAGAAAATAACTGCTGGTCTGTGAGCTATATAAGAATCTCTCTCCAATGCCATCAGAGCCTCTGTGGCCTCTGCCTGTGTCATGCTACCAGTGACCCCAGAGTGATGACCACCCTCCACTGTCATTCTTAGGAGGATTTTCTTTTAATTGATATCTACTTGCTCAGTCTTCAGGCCTGTCATAGTTAGGGCTGCTTCTCCTCCCTAGGCCAGGCCTCAGTTTATTTATATTTTATTTCCATATGAAGGTGATATCTGGATATGAGACCAAGACTGGCTAAAAGGATTTCATGATTATCCCTTAATTTGGCTTAAGATACAGAGTCATGAGATCCCAGCATGCTGCTGGCATTGCTCCTACTCTATCTGAATAGGTTTTTGGTTTTCCTAGTCTATCCCTAATATCAGCAATAGTACTCATCTCTTACCAATTAGGTGTCCAGCCCTTTCTGAGAGTATTAACTCTTGGTCTGATGAATGTATTGCAAACATCCCTGCAGTTGCCTCTCTGTCTTTGCTAATCATGCTGATTACACTCCATCTGCCACTCCTACCCCTATCCTTTTCTTTACTTTACTGTGCCATTGTCTGCCTTGGGCTGCAGACCCCTGCATGCTACATTCCCCAGTGTCCCTGCAGCTCTCTAGACAGCTCTCTCCTATTGGATTTAGCCAAAGGGAGGTGGAATACTCAGGGCAGAGGGAAGAGAGTGAGATAGGGGTCTTTCTTCCCTGCTCTCTGCCCACCTTTAGCAGCAGTTCTGGCTGTGGAAGTTTCTCCACACCCAAGGCTTCTGAAAGCGGGGTTCTTTTCCAGGGCTCTATCCCTCCTCAGGTTCTGGTGACAACATTTTTTCTCCCTCCTCTTTCTCCTTCTGGTCTAGAATAGTGACACCCTCTGCTGTACTAATCCTTGGGTGCCTTGACATCTCTGTTGGCTTTTTGAAACCTGCAGCTAGTTTCATCATTAAATTCTTTTTCAAACTCCAGCTTGGGTGCCTTCCATTTCTTTCTGGGCCCTCATTAATGAACAGTTCTCTCTGTAGGGACAGAATTTGGCAATAATTCTGGAGACTCTATTATCTCATCTCCTAGGGTTTCTATCCTTACACTTTTCTGCTCTACAGTTTGGTTGGAGGACTTTAACTACAGTCACCCTCTGGCATGGACAAAAAGAGATATCTACCAATAATGGCCCACTGTGTAGGCTTGAGGCAATGCAGGTGGGCAAAACAATATTAATGATGACAACAAAAACAATATTCTTATTTATTGAACACCTAAGATGTGTCAGGCATTGGAAAATATGGTAGGTTGTATGGCAGATTATTTCCAATTCTCATTGTAACCTTGCAATATCAGTATTATGACCCTTACTTTATAGACAAGAAGCTAGACACCAAGTGACCTGCTGCTGTACAGTCTTCAAACTGGAATTTAAAACCAGGTCTTTCTGGCTCCAACCATGATAGTTCTCTCAGCTGTGCTACACTGACTCATGAAATAGAAAATCAGACTGGCTAATGTGTATGATCCAGGATCAAATATGACACATTTAAACTCAGTGTGTGATAGAAGGTTGGACCCAGGAAGAGTGATGTGGGACATGCAAGGTTTCATCAAGAAGGCAAGATTTTTCTTCAAGGAAAGAAATGAGGGTGTATTCAGAAAGAGAAATGAGGATACAAGCATCAGTGCTCCATCTGGAAGTAATGACTCTCAACTTGAACTCAAGAAGAGGCCACCCATCCCATGCCATGACCCTCCCTTAGGTGGTCTGGGCTGCCCTAGGCTAGGATCGAAGGTGTAGCCACAGAGTTAAGCTTTCCTAAGGCACAGCTGCCTGCACTTAAAGTTTCTTTAAAACTTTTAATTAGCTCATGCAAGGATTTCCTCTCAGAATGGAGGCTGTGAACTTGTGCTTTACCTCATTCCTTGCTTTATGTTGGTCTGATGGGAACAGTTTCTCTAGGGTCAAACTTAAGAACTTGTCATCCATCTTTCTAGCCACCCACTTCTCCAGTCATTTACTTAGATTCATGCCTCTGCCCACTGTTCTCTTGTCCATCGTAATCATACAACAGCAGAAATTGTCCTGCAAATATTCAGCTGTGGACCCTGCTATGTACCTGTTCTTAGCCTGGTGGGCACCATACCTATGCTAATGGTGGAACCGCAATCTCACCAGGGTCTTAGCATGACCTAGGCCACCCCTCAGTATGTTCATGACACTCCCACATTTCTAAATTAGGTCATTCCATACCATTAGCTAGCTCTCTTCTTTTAGACATTTGCTGCCTACTGACATCACTGAATCAATCACCTTCCCCCATCTTTCAGATATCCCTACCACCTTCTCCATCCCTATCCAACTAGTTTCTTCAACATCTAGCTGCATCTGGTACCCTCAGCATCTGAACAGTTCATCTCTCTTCCTTTATATTGCCTTTTATGCTGAAGATTCTCACTCCCCTCATCAATTTCTATTCTTCTAAGTCCCTGGAGTCTTCCTTCCAATTCATGGAATCCCAGTGAACTCTCCAATGACCTCTAGATGACTGAACCCATAGGGCTTTTCCAGTTCTCCTCTTACTTTCTGCAGCATATGGCCTCAACACCCTTCTTCCTGAAAGCTCTGGTAAATCTCTTTCCTCTTGCAACCTCCAGCACTACACTTTCTCTGTGGTTTCCTCCTTTCTTTCTAACCACGCCCCTTATCTCTTCCACCCTCTGTCCTCTGCTCTTTTACTAACTCAGCTCCTAAACTCAGACTCATTTTTTTAAAAAAATTTATTACAGAGCAAGTTCTGCCATCAATATGGTGCAGTGGTTGGAAGAGTGAACTCTAGACCCAGTTGACATGGGTGTGAGCTTTTGAATCTTGGATCTACCATTTCCTAAGTGGGCAATTTACCATACTATACTTGCTGTACCTTCACATTGAATTAGAGCTGAGCACATAGTTAACACTGCATAAACATGGATTGTTATCCATTCAATTGTTGGAGCAAGACACCTAGTAGTCATCCCATACTGCTCCTTCTTTGCCCCCTCATCTAATCCAATGCGAAGGATCCTGATCTTCTGATTACCTCTCAGAGCTTCCATTTTTTTTTGTTGTTATTTTCTTGAGAGCTGCCCCAGTTCAGAGACTCACAAGGCATTTGATTCTTAACTGTTCTATTTGTTTCCAGCTTTACCTCCCTTGATCCAATTTTTCCTTTGAAGCTAAAGTAATCTTTCTAGGAAACAAGTATGACTTCACTTATGATTAAAATCCTACTGGGATTGCTACTGCCTTCAGGATAGAGTCCAAATGCTTTGACATGTAATGGAAGGCCCTTGATGATCTACTTCCTTGTCCCTTTCTGTTATATTTTCTACTTCCTGTATATTTTCCAATATCCATCCCATAACCTAGCCATATGGTTTTCTACAGATGCTCATTAAAGCCTGGGGTTGTGGCTCGGTGGTAGAGTGCTTACCTAGCATGTGTGAGGTACTGGGTTTGATTCTCAGCACCACATACAAATAAATAAAATAAAGGTTCACTGACAACTAAAAAAAAAAAAAAAAAAAAAAAAAAAGATCCTCATTAAGTGTAGATCCAGACCTGCAGGGTGAGTCTTACACTCTTCAGGGAATCTGTGTATTTGACAATGGCTATAGAAAGTCAGTGTTCTTTCACTGTTTATCTTATAATTCTTTTTTTTCCCCTCTCTCTCTTTTTCCTCCTCCCTTTTGGCCTCACACATTGAGCAGGGCCAGGTTTTATTCCAGCGAACTTGGGTAACAATAGATATGATTGTCAGCCTCCCTGGGGCTGGCCAGGTTTTTATGAAATTAGACATATTTGTCTTGATGTTTAGGAGCGAGCATGAAATTCAAATCTGTGTGTTGGCATTCCGCAGGCTGGGCCTTTAATATTCAATGACATAACTTCATTGCGGTTTTGACAACACTATATAGAAGTTGTGCTTACCATTGAAAATTAAAGCCACTGAAAGCGTTGACAACAGCAAAATTGTGAATGCTTCCCGGCTCCTGAAGTGATTGCTATTCCAGTTTGTCTAGAAGTGCTTATTGTGTTTGTAATACCGTCAGTTCCACTTAAAGACGACTTGAAGTCGATGCCATACAGGTAAGTACCAAAGAAATCTCTGTCTTCCTTCCTCTCTCTACTCCTCCAATGCCTCCCACACACTTTTCTCTACTGAAAGTCTATTTGCATTTAGTTATAGAGCCTCCGATTCCCTCAACTTCTGAGTCAATTGATTGAATTTCTCTTTCGAGTTGCCAGGTTCGTTGGGCTTTCATTTTTTTCTTTTGGTCATTTCCTTTTCTTCTTTTTTCTTTTTCTCTCACATAAGTATCAGAGAAATTGAGTTACAGTGACTTACTGCACAAATCCCCTGTGCATGTGAATCTCATCTTCTTGTGTGTAAAGCAAATCTTGAGTGGGGTGGTAAGGAGGATTTGGTATCTGAGGAAGGATTACAAGGGGAAAGGCTTTGAAACTAATGCTAAGGGTAGGGAAAAGCTACTCTATTAACTGTGACTTCAGATTGGCTTCTTACAATGTCAAAAACGACAAAAAAAAAAAAAAAAAACTTAAAAATAATTATTTAATAATGGTTTGCTTTGTTGTTGCTGGTGGTGGTAGTGTCAAAACAGACCAAATGACAGACTATTTTGACAGTCTCCTGCTTAGCTTGGTTGATTGGTTTGGTCTTTGAAGATTTCCTTTCCCTGTTCAAGTCAAGGCAAGATAGTTTTATCTGAAAATATTTGTTACACAAAGCTTCCAGTCTCAGGCTAGCTGAGCCTCTAGAAGGCAAAACTAAAATGCACATAGGATTGCTGAGAGGCTTGTCTGGGGGCATTGAACACGGTGATCCTGGGCCAACACTGTGGCCAATGGAAGGGCAGCTTTTGTAGGAAGAGTCCAGCATGAGAGGGCAGCTGTGTACCTCATCAGCAGTATTAGAGAGCACAGCATGGACACCCAGTGGTATAAACCCAGTCCCTTTCATTGGCTGGAGCTCATAAAGGTCTCAGGTAACCTCTCGCCACTTGTTGCACATCTGGTCCAACATAAACACTTAAGCTTCTCTTGCTGTATCCAGGAGTGAAGTCCAATGCCAGTGAAGCAGCCCTCAATTTTGAGCAGGTGACGACTCTAGCAACACTCTAGATTTCCAGGAAGGGGTCAGATTCCTGATTCCAGCTCCCTTAACATTTTCAGGTGTGGGTTGGGTGACAGTCCCCTGTGTCTTTGAAGTACATAAAATGCATTTCAAATTTCTGCAAATGCTCCTGTTGGAGAACTCCTCATTAGGCCTGGGAGAGAAGATAGCGTTTTTTTCCACTCTCCTTAAATTCTTGAATAAACCATGGGATCCCAAATCTGCAAAATCTGTTTAATCTCTTTTCCTTTGTAAAGTCTGCATGAAGGCCTAGGTTAGGGTTGCAAAATGAAACATGAAGTGTCCCGTTCTAACTGTGACCCATGTTTCCCTCTCACAAGGGGCTTACTGTTTAGAGGAGTGATCAAGTAAAAGAATCAAAGGTTATAAAACAACAAAATGGTTCTTCCAAGTCAAGTATCCCTGGGTCCCAGTTATACAGATAATTAACACTGTGGTTGAGATTAGGGTTTGGGTGGGTAGTAGAAAGGGGGAAATGGGATGGAGTCATAAGTGTCTGTGTTCAAAACATTCAGTTTTAATCTTCTTGCAGTCTACTGCTTTCCTGCTTGAAATTCAAGATTCAAACATTCCGAGATGATGAGCCAAGCTTCAAGGATTTTCCTGGCTGGGAATGACTGGCTGAGAAAATGCATCCAGGGTCCAGGCAGCTCCTGAAGGGAGGAGCTAAGGATGATGAAATCCAACACTTACATTAAGCACTACATGCATTTGAACCTTGTCCTATTAGCCTACATGTGTTTTTGGACAATTCCAGAAGCCTTCTGAGATGCTCATTAATGGGAGTAGGAGCAAATCTGGATGAACAGAATTCACTTTTCAGATGCATTTAGACATCCAATCATTGGTTCCCTTAATATATATTCAACTTGTAAATATGTATAACATGCACCATGTCACTCAAGGCTATTTCAGGTCTTATGAGAGACAAGAATGTCTCTCAGGTAGCGCAAGTCATGAGAGGCACACAGCTGATATACTTACTATAGTTACTACTGGGAACAGCATAATAGCCCACGTGAGTCTGAAGACAAGAATACCTAGTCAAAGGAAAGATGGCCTCCTGTTGTCATAGTTCAGGAAAGCTTCACAGGAAATTGAGAATCAAAACTTGTCTTACCCTAAATTTCACTACCTCATCAAGAGCTGGCTTTCTGATTGTGCTGTCATGGCGCCAGGGGATCCTGAAAGCACAGGTATTGATCTTGATCGTGCGAGATGCTATAGGAAGGGTCCAGTGTCCCAAGACTCTGAAAGGGCCTCTGACACACCTTTTCCTACACCTGAGAAGTCCAATATTTTCAGAATTTTAAGGCTAGGTGTATCATTTTGTGTCTAGCATATGTGCTGACACATAGTAGGTCTTCCCAAGGGATTGTATGAGAACCTGGGAAGGAACTGCTGGGGTCATGCTGATACAAGGTACCTCTTGCTTTCATCCTACCTGGGTGGGACCAGGAAGCTGTCAAGGAAGACACAGCCAAGTTTTATGGTGGTTCCTCATAGGATAGAAATGCTTCTCAAGCCCCACATCCTCTGGGCACTTCCTGCAATTATCCCTTTTGCAGTTATTGTCTTAAGGTCTTTCTTTGAGGGATTTGTTTCATAGCTTCTCTTCCTCTAGAGGCGAATGTCAGTCTTTGCTTTAAAACTCCTATCAGGCTGCCATGAGGGGCAGTTTGCATTCAGGTGGCCTTGGGGCTAGAGTGACAGAGAATTCTCAACTTCACAATCTTGGTTCTTAATTGCCAGATGTTTTCACCTTAAGTTCAGGCTAAATTTATCTAGCTGGAACTGAGGGTCATTTTCTCTCTTCCTTGTTCTGCTTCCTACCAGACCTCTTTTCTGGTGTGGTTCACCTCTCCAGGGAGCACTTTCAGGGTGGCACCAGGAAGTTCTACTCAGCATCCTGCATTATGCTTCCCTCACTGTGACCTTCCTCACCTGGAAGGTTGGTTGGGCTCTCCTTCCCCTTAGAATCAGGTAGTGAGTGAAATCCCAGGGTCCGTGGAGGGTACTTTCCATGGGGAAAGGCACACATCAACTGTGGGGAGTCCTGTGAGTAGCTGGAGCAGCTCTCCCTTGGTGTAGGATTCCCAGGGCCCTGAACTCCCACTGCCAGGTGACTTCCCAGTGTGCCCATGCCAGAGAACAGCAGTATGGTCTTGGTTTCTTTTCCTTCCTCCATCCATCTGTGAGGTTCCTGAGGTTATAGACTGAATCTACTGTTTAATTTCTAACCTCCCATGGCTCCCAATTTAGGGCTCCCCTATGGGGTCCAACCACTCAATTAGGGCAGGCATTAAAGACAGTGGTTGCTTTTACAGTTGTTGTGGGAAGTGGTAACACGTCCCCAATCCAGGAGTCTTTCATTCTTCCATGAGGTCTCTTTTAGGATTTCTTTATCAGATTGGTTGTCGTTAATGTCATGGCAACATGAGGTAACATTGACCTGTGAGCAACATGAGGACATGGTTTAGACCTTGAATAAATGAGGCAGTTAAGGGAGAAGAATGCTAGAACAAAAGAAAGGGAAGGTGATGGTAGAATTGAAGTCAACAAAGAAGATATTTTCTAGTTTCAACATTTTGCCAAAGGTGACCCCTGAGGACATCACAGTTCCTTTTGCAGAATTTAAAGTTTCACTCTAATTTATGTGACTGTCTACTCTTTATGGGACACTTCATTTTGAGACGAGTATTTTTAAAAATATTTTTATTTTGCAAATGAATGAATGGAGACTCAGAGAGGGCAACGATCTTCCCTCATTGGCACAGTTTAGTGTTGCAAAATTTGTTTTAAACCCAAGTGTGAGCCCCAAACTCTTGTCCTGTACCATAGTCATTCTGTCACTACTGAATTCTCTCTCTTGCTCTCTTCCTTTCTCTTTTTTTTTTTTTCTGGTCTGAACTTGGGACTGACATGAATTTTAAGCTAGGCTGAGAATACTGATTTGATGGACCTTTCGTTGGCTTCAGTTAAAAGCCAAGAAGGAAGGGCAGGGAGAGAGCCAGAAAAGAGCCTAATGTACACTTTGCAAAAGACCACAAGGTCTGTACATTCTGATTCTTTTCAATCTTTTCTTTCCCTCCTGTTCTTGGCAACTGTCCCTTAAGCCCGTCTGTTCTCTGCCTCTAATATATTATGCTGATATTTTATTACCAAACAATTACATTCACTAATTTGAAAAGGAAACGAGCAGGAAATTGCAATTATAAGAGTAAAAGCAATGCTCTTTTATTTCTCCCCTTTATGCATATGAAATATGGTTTGTCATTGCTGCAAAACAGACTTTCCCCCTCTTCCATGGCTCTTCACTGCCTTGTCTTTAATAATTGAGCAGAAAGCAGAGTAATAATTAGATTCCTGATAACAGAAGAGATCCTCATGGATTTCAGCATGTGGAGGCTCAGCTTGGAGCACGGGTATGCCACCATTTCTCCATGGGGAGAAGCATCCTTCATGCTGTTTCACTTGAGCACCTTCCAGAGCATTCTGTACACATGTATCTTCTGTGAAAATTAATTATTTGTTCACAATTAATGTTTCCTCTTTGCCCTGGAATGCCTTCTCAGCCCCTGAACTCTGGGCTTGGCCAAGATTTGCTCTGGTCACTGGAATAGGAGTGGAAGTGACCTGTAGCTCATCTAACTGAGCAGAAGCTCTCACTGAGCCTGCGTGCCTTGTCCCTGCTTCTCTTGAGCCACATTCAGATGGCAGCTGCTCCATCCAGGTTCCAGAGTCATTGCACTGCACAGAAACACCCTGCTGACTCCTAAGGGATATGTGGTGAGATCAAGAAATAAACTATTGCTGTTTTAAGCCACTGAGATTTGGAGTTGTTCTTTAATCACAGTGTCGCCCCGTCCATCCTGACTGATAGATCTGTGATCTTATTTGACTCATTATATCCATGGGACAGAGAAAATGCTGATCACGCTAGGGGTGCTGGGGAAAAAGCGAGTGATGTGGAATCAAAGGGACCTGGGAAAGAAGGCTATTCCCATCACTGCTGGTGGACTGTGTGGTCTTAGCCAATCAGGCTGATCTCTCTGAAACCCTGTTTATCTGTGACATGGGAATGTTGATATTTACCTTGCAGAATCCTGAGGATCTCAGTCAACATATGCTGAAGATCCTAGCAGAGTACTCATCACAGAATGAGAACTTAATAAAAGACAGTTACTTTAAAATGTTATCACTTTAAAATCTCTTTTTTTTATATTATCTCCATTGACCAGATGGGAATACCAAGGCTGAGTTTGCTGCAGAGACTGCCCATGCTAATTTAATGACAGAGTTGGAGTATAAGCTTTGGCTTCTAGACTCTGGGTCCAGAACTTTCTCCTTGGACTGGTAAGTACTTACTTTGATAACTGGAACTGTGCTGGGGGTAGGGTGGGGATAGGAGAGATGTCAAGTAGGAAAAATTTTCCTCTTCCAAGGAACATAAAATCTACCTGGTGAGATGAGCTAGTAAAAGACATGGGGCCAAAGAAGGAACTAGATTATCTGAGGCACATGATATTTTGAAGTTCTAACTTGTGTGCATAAGAATAATCTGAGGAACTTGTTAAAATGCAGATTCTCTGGTCCCCTCTCTAGAGTTTCTGCTTTAATACTACATAATTAGATGAAGCAGGGTTTACTTGGCTCCAACATCAGGTCCCCCAGGTTACAATCCCTCCTCTGGAACACGCAAATTAATTACACAAGCTTTGTCAAATTGCCCAATCAATCTCCATGCCTCAGTCTTTATGTATGTAATGGGGCTTTGATAGCTGTCTTATATAGTGCAGTAAGGGTTAAATTAGGTAATACCTGAAAAGCATATAACACTTAGCAGATACTCAGTGCTCAAGTGCCACCCATTATTTTGAGGTAGGAATTTGCAAAACCACTAGTCCAGAATCTTCTTTAAGGAATGGCCCAGGGCAATCCCTTCCTCTGGTCTCCTAGCTGGGGACCCTTTCATGGATCTTCCTGAATCAGTAAGTACATCCCTTGTGGGGTTCTATCAGTAGACTTACCAATCATAGAAACTTTGAAGCTGGGGGTGTATTTGGGGCTGGCTGTGCATTGTGGTGGCTCTTGAATCACATGTGTGCTGATGCCTTCTGTTCAACTGTGCAAAGGTTTGCTCTTGGGACGAGACCTTCATTAGCAGGCTTTAGCTGGGATCTACCTCTGGCTGAAATGCGGGTAGCCATCTGTAGAAATGCCTGGGGTTTGGTGACCTGAGGCTCTAGTCAGGACTGGAATTGTCTCAATTGAAGCACTTCACTTATTGCTCTCACCCTGTTCCAAATGCTTCATTTTGGCCTTTGTTAATCACCAGATATTAGAGTCCATAGGGTTGCATTTACTAGAAGAGAGGGTTTCTTCCTCTTTTTAAATTTCTTTGAATAATTCATGCAATATTTAGAAGGATTAAATATGATGTGCTTTCCCCCTGCAGAAGATCTGCAGGTGAAAATCTGGTTTTTCAGGAGGCAGAGGCCAGGATTTTGGGAGGCTGCCCTCCCCCAGCCTCTCTTTGTTGCCACAGATGTTTGACCCAGGCCTTCTCAGCTGTCTTTGCTCCTTCTCTCAGGTGTCTGTACTGACTCTCCAGTTTTCCATACTCTTTAAGGTCCAGTCTTGGCACCTTCCTCTGTGGCTATCCAGCAAACCATCTTCCCAGCATGGACAGCTTGTTGTGAGAAGGCCAACATTTATTTTTTTTCAGGGAGAATAGAGAGTAGGGCCTTGAGCTGTGAGGGTTGCCAGCTCCTGGGGCCAGAAGCTCCAGGAACCTGAAGAGAAGGTTCCTCCAACCAGCGGGCAGTGGGCAAAGTCCAATTCTGTAACTACTGAGGGGTGATGACCTTAGGCTATCATTTCATCTCCCTGTTGTTCCAGCATCTTCATTCTGTAGGAGGGATGAGATCAGTCCTGTTCTGAGGATAAAAGTGAAAACAGAAAGTGTAATTACATGTAAATGTACAAAATATAAATAGAGATCACTTAGAACAGGGCAGGTCTGGCATTTGATAATCTCTCAATTAACATGAGCAGTTACAATACAGCCCTCAGATCAGAATTTCAAGCTTATGATGAGGTATAGGTTTTATTGCATTTTATTTGTTCAATTAAAAATTAATTCTAATTACTAAGAAATTCATGAATACATTCTCCTTGTAAAACATTAAATCATTACACTGAAAACTAAATTCCATTTTGACTACCCTCTTTCCCAACTTCTTTCCAGCACTTACCAGTTTTTAGTTTGGTATACAGCTAATTAGAATTTTTGATTTTTAAAAAGGAACATATATATATATATGTATATATATATACATACTTATATACATATATAGTATATATAGTTATAGAAAAGAATAAAGTTCATATAAATATCTGTTTATCAATCTATCACATATAAATAGTATTATATATTATATCTTTTTCATTCAATTTCTTCTAGAGATTATTTCATTTCATAATAGGATATTTCATTTCATAATACTATCTTCATTTTCTGATTTTATACTATTCCATATTATAGGGATGTCACATTTAATTTGATCATTGTTTAAAATTTCCCCTGATGACAAACAGTGTTGCCATCAAGATTCCTGAGGTTAACTCAATGTATGCATACATCTCAAAGGTGTCTTAGGGTGTTGCTTTGCTTATTTTGTAAAGTGGTTGTTGTATACATTTACACTTCCATCAATTAAGTATGGATCATATGTTTTGCTGCCCCTCACCATTCTTTCCTATTACCAAACCGCAAATTTTCTAATCTAAATGGCATGAAAAGATGCAGAATTTCATTGATTTTTTTTGGGGGGGGCACTGGGGATTGAACTCAGGGGCACTCGAACATGAGCCACATCCCCAGCACTATTTTGTATTTTATTTATAGACAGGGTCTCACTGAGTTGCTTAGCACCTTGCTTTTGATGAGGCTGGCTTTGAATCCGCAGTCCTCCTGTTTCAGCCTCCTGAGTGATGGGATTACAGCTGTGAGCCACTCAGCCTGGATCATTGATTTTTAAAATGAATTTTCCTCATTCTTAATAAAGTCAAGCCTTTTCATGTGTTTGTTGGCCATTTTTATTTCTCTTTTGTGAATTAACTGTTTATGTTTGTTGCCTACTGTTTTATGGAGTTATCTTTCTTCTTTTTTAATTATTTTTTGGAGTTTTAAAACACACCCACATATAGGATAAAAATTTTTCATATATTACATGTGGTGACAATACTTTTCCTCATTCATTTTTGCTTTTGTCATATGCACGTGCTTAGTTTTTATTTAGCCCACTTACATCATCTTGTTTCTTGATAATTTTTGCTTTTGTATTCTATTTATAGGCAGACTCTCCTTATCTGCAACATCATAAACACATTCTCCAATATTTTCTTCTATTTTTTAAAAGTATGAGTCTTTTACTTATTTTGGAAAATGGTGTAAAGAAAGATCTGACTTTATCAACTAGTTATTTATTTTTTCTCATGGAGCTTCTTTTTTTTAGTGCATCATAGTTATACATAACATTGGGGTTCATTTTCACATAATTACACAAACATGGAATATAATTTGTTCCAATTCTCCCCAGTACTTTTCTTTTCCCTACTCTGCTTCCTTCCCCTGTTCCTTTTCCTCTGCTCTACTGGTCTTTCTACTATTTATTTATAGTTTATTTAAAAAATTAGTGCATTATGGATATACATAAAGATGAAATTCACCTTGGTATACTCACATATACCAACTAAGAGATTTGTATGCCCAATTCCAATCATTTGAATTATCTGGAAAGTGAGGCACTCTGATATCCATTTTGAAGATGAGGAAATAGACTGAGAGAAAAGCAGTTATTTTCCCAGGGTCCCAAAGATCCACTTGACATCTGTCTGTGGGGTCACACAGGTATTTGCTTGTCTAGATGCCTTTGCCAGTGGTCCCTGAGGGCTGAGCACTGACTGGTCACAGGAAGAGGAGGGATTGGGTAGGGCAGAGGCTCTCTCATATAGGAGCTCAAGTCACAGAGCATCCCTGAAGACCAGCAAGACAGGCACCAAGGGCACAGCAGATCTCTGAAAAGGACAAAGATTCAGTCCCAGCCATACTGCTAGTTTACAAGACTCAGCTCTGGGCACTGCTCCTCTTTAGGATGGGAGGGTCTCTGTGGGCAACCAACCCAGGCAGGTCCTGCACTTGGCTGAGTGGAATCCAGGTCCAGGCTTTGTTTCTCTCACTTTACAGCAGGAGGGTGTCAGGAAACTGTGAATCCCACCTCTTCTTTATCCCCCATTTCTCCTGTTCCCCTGACTAGGGAGGACAAGTGTGGGATGGGGGTCTTCAGAGGGCAGCAAAAGAGACGTATGAAGGGAAGAGACTGGCAGTCTTACCCTGTGTAGCTCACAGCCCCCGCCCACTCCCTTGTATGGGCTGGAAGCCTGGATCGCCATCCCATAGCTCCCCAAAGAGCCATGAACCACACACTTAGTGATGCAGAGAGATGGCTCCAGGCACCCCCAGCATTTATTATAAATCACTGAGACAGGAAAAATATGAGTCCCCACCTGCACAATTACTGAAGCAGTGACTGCTGGCATATCTTACCCCCAAACAGGGTCCCTGCTTCCTCCAAAGCACATGGAGCTTTGGGCGCCAAACACAGAGGAGCTGTTCCCTGGAGCAGCAGTCTCAAGTTCTGGGCCAGAGTTTCTGATGTGATCCTGACACCAAGACCCTCTTAAGTGGTGGTGTTTTCTGATGTCCCTTGAAACCATCCTCTCTAAGCCCAAGTTCAAGTCCGATGGTGTTTTGCGTTCAGACCTGCATTGCGAATATTATCTTTTACCCACTAATAGAGCTTATGCTTTCCAAGGGAAGGACTGGCTTTCTTTGTGAGAGGTTAGTAAATTCTATTTAGTTTCTTTTAAAAAAGATAAAGGAGAAAAAGAACAGAAAACACAAAACTCAGTCTTCTTTTTCCTAATAATTCTTCACATCAACTGATTTCTCCTCTGCCCAGAACACAATGCAATCATTCTGCCCTCCAGACTTTGTTCTAGCAGTTCTTCCTGCCTAGGATGCCCCCTCTTCTATTTCTGAGCTAACATATGTACTCTCAGTTGTGTTGATCAAGCTTACCTTGAAATTTCATCCATGTGTCATATATATAAAGTGGGAGGGGTAAGAGGCCCTTCCTATATAGTTTGCCCTGAGTCTTCCTCCAGGTCCCCAAGGCTGACCCTGTGTGTTCCAGCCAAGGGGAGCTGGGGTGTAGACTAGCTGGTGCTGCCCTCTGCTCTCATATCAGGTGGGGATGGCCTCTCACCTATCCAGATGGGGGTCGCCCTGGGCCCAGTCCCTGAATCAGTTAACTAGACTAACTAGTGCATCCTATTGGCTCTGTCACTTTGTGGTGGGTAGTTTCCTACCCAGAGCCCTCATCTTCTTTTTCCAAACTATATTCACATGGTAGAACTTGTCCCCATATGATTTGGATTTAGCAATCATCTCTATTGGTGGAGTAGTGGGAGAGAAGCAATGTTCTTTTTACTGAAAATTATAAAATGAAGAAAATATTATATGACATCCTTTTAGGTCTTAGATAATGTTGGGCTTATTGATTATTGTGTTATTTAGGGGGTTCCTTGAGATCATAGAGTAAGACACACCCTGGGTACCCTTTGTAGGGCACAATGGTTTCCAGTGTTGACTGTGGAGATGTAGATCCTCTGCAGGAAATGGGAGCTTTGGGTGGGCTGGGGTGGTCAGGCTTTGTTCCTCAGCCAGGGAGCATGCAGGTATCTCTGTGCACTTGTATTATTAGCCTGTGTTATGAAGTCACAGGTAATGTTCCAACACTGGGCTCTGCTGCCTCCAACCACCTTCTGAGTTTGTCAGACTACCCAAGAGCATGACCTCTTAGCTTCTTTTCCTTCTGTTATCTTTGAGTCTGATTAAGTTACAGTTTGGGCAGAATGAAGGTAAGACTTGTATATTTTCAACCAGGCTGAGTTCTGCCTCTGAGAGGAGCCCAGCTGCTCTGCAATGACGTTCTCTCTCTTGACTTTGGTTCTGCTTAAGGTCTTTGCTGGGGAGGGCCTGTGGTTGTCAAGGACCAAGGTCCAGAGCTCTCAGATATGGGGAGTGGCGCCCTTGTAGGGATCTCTGTGAAACTGCTGTAATGATTCACGTCAGACCAACCAGTACTTTTGGAGTACCTGATGAGCCCAGCACACCTTCTGGGGCGTTGGATAGGGCGATCAACACTGTACCTACCTCAGGGGCCCTTAAGTACAGGAAAACAGCTCCTAATAACCAGAACTGTAATAATCAGGAAGTTAAGGTGTAGTTGCTGAGTCTCAGGCAGTGCTGTAGGACAGAGCATGGGTGAGAAGGCGGAGCTCCATCTCTAGGAGGGAGGATGGTCTGGGACAGGGATAGGTAAGATGTGAAGAGGTGGAGAGGACAACAAGTAGTCATCCTTTGAAAGAAAAACATCTGAATGACTTTTGCAAGTGTCATCAGCATACATGAGTGAGCATCTTTTTTTAAAAAAAATATTTATTTATATTAGTTGTACACAATGCCTTTATTCTTACGTGGTGCTGAGGATCGAACCTGGGCTGTGCACATGATAGGTGAGTGCTCTACCGCTGAGCCACATTCCCAGCCCATGAGTGAGCATCTTTATGTGCAGAATTATATAAGGAGTGCTGGCTAAGGCAGGTCAAGACCAAAGGGGGAGATAGACACAGTGAAAGGAATAGATTGTCTAAATAATACCTTTGAGGCTTTAGCGGGCTGGGGTGATGAAACTAGATTGGGTGTGTCCAGAAAGAAGACTTCTTTGGGAAGAAGAGTGATTGAAGGAAAGAAGTAATTGATGTTTATTGAGTGTCTATATGCCTGCCTCTGTGCAGCTTGCAGGTCTTGAGACAGTCTATAGGGGGAGCCTTGCATGGGAATGGATATTAGTCATACCTATGATGAGGGTGACAGTCAATTGCGAAGCTTGTTGAGAAAGAGGAAGGAGGGAAGGGAAGAAGAAAGGAAAGGGAGGAAATACCTAATTGAGAGTCTGTGGTGTGTGCGTGTGGGCTGGGGGAGCTTTGGGGCATCTGGAAGGAACCCTGGAAGGGTCTCTGTGCTGCAGTGGGTCTTTGTGATGCTGGTGCTGACCACATGAAGATACACAGGTCACAGAAAGCAGGAGGAAGAGCTTTGGCTCCCCTCCCTGTGAGTTACTGTGTGTCTCAGGAAAAGCATTAGGGAAGTGGGAAAATGGCTTGATGCTGATGTTGCATAAATAGGCTTCCTGGGGACAGATGTATTTTAATGTGATGTTAAAAGATAAAAGGGGGAGGGGGTGGGATGAAGCGCTGAGGTCTCATTCCTCTCTGTTGCATCCTGAAAACACCCAGGCGAGGCCCTGCCTGATGGCAAACCCTGACTGAGGGGCAGGTTGGAGAAAGTGGTGTGTGTGTGGAGGGAGGACATGCTGGTCACAGGGGAGCTCCTGGCTGTGGCTCACCAGGGAAAGCCTGAGGGAGCCTCAGGGAGGCCGAGGCCTGGGAAACCCACCTCATAGAGGGCATCCGGTATTCAGTACTCTGATTTTCCATTCAGTTTATCTAACCTGTTTGCAGAGCCATCTTAAATATCCCCAGAGTGTCATCTCCTGGTGGCAAGTCTCGGCCGCCAGCAAGGTCTCTCTGCTCCGGGTCCCTCCCCATCATTCTAGCATGGCTGTCTCAAAGTCTGCCTGAGGTACTTTTCTTGCTTGGCTTAACATTATATCATTTGGGTTAAACATTGCCCTCTTTGGGACCCTCTTTGAGTCTAATTTACACATTTGTTTTTTTCTGGGAAGTTCTCTTGAGCTCCCCCACACCCTGCCTCAGGGTTCCCAGGGTGCCTTGTGGGGACCATGATTAATGCACAAAATAGGCAGTCCTCCAAGATCTGTTGACTGAGATGCTGCAACCCTGGCGCCTTCCACCTTCATACATATTATATTTGTTTCCCAAGACACCATATGCACAGGCCCACTCTGCTTTTGAGCATGCTGAAGGCTGGCTCGGGTCCTATTCCTTGCACAGGGACCCTGAGGTAGCCCTCAGTTGATGCTGGCTGAAGGCCCCAGCCCAGGAAACACATCCAGAGACAGCCCACAGAGTAACAATGTTCCCTGCTACAGCTTTTGTTCCTGACAGGAAAGATGAAAACAAGCATGAACACACATGAACATATTAAAGACTGGAGGACAGAGACCGTGATGGGATAAATCAGAGCAGGGGCAGGGAGCATCAGCTGGACAAGTTTCTAATTTTAAAACCAGATTCTGCATCCTAGGATAGCCATTATAGACGCATCTTCTGGTGGCAATAAGGTCTTTATATTTAAGAACTGGAGAAAGGGCCTCCTCTCCAGGGTTCTTCCCTGGAGATCTATTTGGTCTGCAACCCAGATAATGTTAGTCTTCAATGTGATGCTGGGGTAGGTGACCCAATTCTCCCCATCTCATCCAAGAGAACTCAGCCATGAAAAAATCACAGACATAAACTTTGGGGACATTTAAACTGTATGCAATGGTCACGTTTTAGATGGAAATAGAAATTCTTGATTAATTTCCATTGTGATTTTTAGAGACATTCTGTGAATGTATTGGACTCTCATCTCCTTGTAAAGAAAGGAGAATGGAAGTTGTCTTGTTTTATGCCTCCACATCTAGTATAGTGCCCGACACACACAGTAAGTGCTCAATAAATGCTTTTTGGTTGAGATGCTTTGTGTGTTCAGAGCTGTCTAATTTGTAGTATCTTAGGTGAGGCTGTAGCTGGGCTTAGGAGGGAGTCATCCCTGGAATTTGTTTGGCCTAGTCACATGGGACAGATATTACGGGGAGTCCAATCTGGTAGACAGAAAATTTGGTGCTCAATAGGATGGCCATCAGCAAGTAGCCCAAGATAAGAAATCTCCTCTGAGGAAGCCAACAGTCCCTGAGTACTTCTTGTGTCCCACACTTTTCTCAGAACTCTACATGTGTTAACTCCTTTCCTCCTTTCAGCCAACCTGTGAGACAGGTAATATTCATCTTTCTTTTACAGATGAGAAAGTGGAGTCAGAATGCAGCCATGACAGTTCCAGGTGATCCAGCTGGTAAGTGGTACTAGAACACCACACCAGGCTAGTGGACTGGAGTTTTCACGCTCCTAACAACTTCCCACTATTACTTCTCTGCAGAGTGGAGCCTTATGGGTGGGTCACCTGAAACTCAGGAACCTGGAAGTCATCTGGTTTAAGAAACTCAGCTAGCACTGGGGTAGTCAACAGCAAGGCTATCTCCATGGTGACAGCTGTGGTCTGGAGCAAAATCAACCACTTTCTGGTGTTGATGATGGAGATGAGGTCCACACACAGGAACAAGGCAAGATGGCAACAGGTCAAAATCAGGCCAGGATCAGAGTTCCTGGGCTCAAGGGCTGGTTCATACTATCTAAAGCTAAGAGTACTGATCCCCAGGGCATTGGAAATTCTCCCTTGCTATGTTCTCTGTTGTCTAGATACTAGGGTAAAGCACAGAGTTGGTAAGAGAAAATTTTCTTAAAGTGGGAACTACCTGAACAAGGGAATGGAAATAAAGTAGAAACAGTCCAGCCTGGCCTGATGCAGATTTACTCTATTCTCTTATGGTGAACACAGTTCCTCTAAGCCCACCCAATTCTTTCAGGCCATACAACTGGAGCCAGTGTTTATTTCCAAAGCTGTGTAATATGCTGGGGAAAAGTTCTCTGGAGAAAAATTCTGGGACTCATTAAACAGTGGGAGGAGAAGAGAATGAGGAAGTGAAGTAAAGAGAAAATTATAGCAGGATGATTTTTTTTTTTCTTCCTGTAGAAAAGAAGCTAAAATAATTGTATGGGCTGTTTACTACACTTTTATTTTTCATATTTTATTCCTGTCTGTGCAAAACTGTGGGCTAGTAGTCTGCATCCTCATGGGAAATTCTCCCAGGAAATACAGTGTTGCATCCACAGGACTTTTTGGGTCATTGAGGGAATGAGTTGGAAACTGGTATTTACTTATCAAAGAAAATTGGTCAGAAGTCCCTTTTATCCTTTGCTTTTTAAACACTTAAAGCAATTGACCTCTACTGAGGTGTGAATGGCCCCTCCATAACTCATGTTGGAGTTGGATTCTATTAGAGCAGTATAAAGAGGTGGGACCTTTAATGCCATTTAGTCACTAGAACACCAGCTTCAGGTATGAGGTAGGTAAATCTATTATTGTGGGTTAGTTACCTCAAAAGTGAGATTCTGATAAAAGAATGAGTTTGGCCTGAGTTTTCTCTCTTGTGTGTGCTCGTCACCCTTCTACCATGTTATGAGGCTGTAAGTCTGAATGCCTTCTTCAGACTTGCAGCCTCCAGAATGGTGAGAAATCAATATCTTTCCTTTATAAGTTACCAGTCTGTGGTATTTTCCATTATAGCAACAGAATATGGACTGAGATGCCCTCCCTTTGAGGAGAATTTAGGAATATTTGTTTAAAAATGTTCAGCACAAGCCCAGGCTAGCAAATACTCCCAATTTATTTATTGGGATGAGGGCTTTGGTGAAATAAGATTGGAAATAATGGCCAATACTGTCAAGCAGGTGGCCTTTGTGGACAGCGGGCCTCCACAAGTCCCTGTTTTCATGAACACTGATGTTTGGACCTTCATCCTTTGAGATTCTGATTCAGTTTGCATGAAGGGTGAACACTGGTGATATTTTAAAATTCAGGAACTTTTACATCATAAACACTGATGCAATTTACATCCTAATTCTATAAATACAGACATTATTGGCTAGAGAGGTTCAATGACTTGTCCAAGATCAGAAAACCTGAGTGGATCAGAGTCTGGGGCTCCTGATTTGGGTCCCACGGCACTTCTGGGGCATTCCTAGCCTTTCCCTAAATGTTGATACTCCATTAGGGTTTCCATTGTTGGGTGCTTAGGTGCCCCTGATTCCTTATTTGGCTTGAAGCACTTCTTTTCCAGCTGCTGATAGTGTGGTGGCACTAGGGCAGCCCTCATGCAGAGATTCTTAGGTTGTGGTGGATTAAGACAGGACAACTCTGAAGGAAGATTCAGAAATTCTTACAGTGACTATATCCCAGTCCAACTCCTCTCTTTTCCAATCCTATTTCTTACATTCTCCCACAGGAGATGGAGTCCATGGACTGCTTTCTGGGGAACCCAACCTATGACAATTCCTCCTGTTTGAATAGTTCTTTTGTTAATAGTTGAGTGCTCACCATGTTGGGCTCTGTACTAAGTGCCTGGAATTTGAAGGGAAATAATACAGTTTCTTATTCAAGTTGTTTGTTACCCATCAGAGGTGCTGGTGGTCAACAGCCAACTCCAACGTCCTGACTGAGCTATTGTAACTGCAGGATGATAAGAGTGAAGTAGGAGGACCTAAGAGGGGGATGCTGATGTTCTGGCTGCAGGAGTTAGCCAAGGTCACTGTTCTATATTTCCCAAACTTTCTTATCAGTCTATCCCAGAGTCTGAGCACCTTCTCAAAAACAGCAGGTGTTCTTGCAAACCTTTACAATCTTGCATCTTCTAGATACTCTTTATTATACTTTGGGTGGGGAAAGATGTAAATAGAGGTGAAAAACATGGAGAAAAGTGTATGAACTAGGGTAGTTAGGAAAATTGTGATAGTTTTAGATGTCAATTTGACTAGGCTAGGAGATGCCCAGAGAGCTGATGAAATGCTTCTGAATATGTCTGTGAGGTTGTTTCTGAAAAAAATTAACATTTGAATCAGTGGGCTGAGTAAATAAGGTCTTCTCTTACTATTGTGAGTGGGCTAATCCATCAAGGGCTGGATAAAACAAAAAAGCAGAGGAAGTATGAATTTGTTCTTTCTGATGTGCTGCCCCTGGAGTCCAGCTTCTTAGGTTTTTGGACTCTGGAACTTATACCAGCCTCCCCCTAATTTCTCAGACCTTGGCCTCAAACTGAGAGTTGCACCATCAGCTTCTTTAGTTCTCTGCCTGGCAGGTGGCATATTATGGAACTTCCCAGCCTCCATAATAGTGTAAGCCAATTCTCAAAATAAATTTTTTCTTTATCTCCCTCTCTCTCTCTCTCTCTCTCTCTCTCTTGCCATCCATCTTGTCATCTCAGTGGCTTCTATTTCTCTGCAGATCTCTAAATAATACAGACTAGCATGAGAATTCAGTTTGCATCTCTCATGTGTTTTCCCACCTTCCTTCTCTGGAGGCTACTTCCTCTACACCATCACCACAGTTAGACCTCAAGGGCTCTCCTATTTATCTCCTCCCTCAAAGAGCCTTTGGAATCAGATGCAGACCTGTAAGAGGGAGTAATGTCAGTGTCAACATGTCATCTTCTGAAGGAGACTGGTTCTGTCTGTTTTATCACCAGTGATGGAGAGAAAGTGGAAACAAACCCAAGATGGGTAAGGAGTAGGAATATTCACAGAGTCTTTCTGCTGTTCCTGAAAGTGATCCGATGCACCCACAGGGTCTCGTAGCTCTGTGCCTCCAGACCTGATTGTAGAGCAACACAAGTTGAGTCATTTTGACAAATGTCCTGCTGTGCACCCTGACTGAAAAGAGGACTGGCCAGTACACCAGTGCTTAGGAGGAAGTGAGCCCATTCTCTACTAACCTCAGGCAGTTTCATGCCATCTTCAGAGCATGCGCTGTGTGCTGATCCCTGAACTGAGTCAGATGGAAGGCTCTAGTGAAATAGAAGTAAAGGCCCCAGGTCTCGAGCAGCCTCCAGCTTAAGTGGGTTGACAGGCACATCATCACCAGGTGTCTCAAGTCTGGGGGAAGACAAACAATCTGTACCCAGGGGAGCCTCAGGCCTCCTGGCCTAATTTGAGAGATGTGGTTTCTGCCAAGGGCCAGTATTTAGGACACACATACATATTTAAAAGGCCTAAGAACAGACACAAATAAGACATTAGCATGTGCAAATGGTTACAGCTGAATAGCTGGAGCCAGGAGACAGGACAAAGAGGCAGAGCTGAGAGCAGGATGTTCCTAACACATGGAGTCAGCCCATCAGCCCCAGTCAAGTCAGGTGGTAGTAAGGGCAGGAGCAGCCCTAGGCAGCCTCAGGCACCTGTAGACATTAGATACTAGGAACTCAGTGCCCTCCTTCTTGAAAGCAGTTGAAAGTGAATACTATACAACTGTGTGCACCTATGTCTGAAATTATGAGTATTATCAAGGGGACATGTTTGAGTGTCCTCTGACAGTATCACTAGGCTGTTTTGTGTACACAAATTCATGACTTATGAACAAAAGTGTGTGTGCAATGTGGGGGCTTTCTCTATGCTGGGATGAGGTTGAAGATGTACATGTGAAGTTTATCCAATCCATTCTCTCTTATTCCAGGAAGCTTTTCCCATGAACCAAAGCAGCCCCCTCTCTCTGCCTGTCTGGCAGGGTTTCCCTGCTGGGAACAGGTTCCACTTCCTCGGAGCTGGATCTCCTGCCCAGCTCTAGACTCTTTCTTGCTTTCGGCCTCAGAATGAGAAGCATTTTGACAGGTGTTAGGAGACACTGCAGCTGGGTCTGATTTGCCCAGGCTGGAACCCAGATTTCTTGTCTGGGTGGAATATATGTTTCCTACAAAATGAGGGGAATCTAGAAAAAGTGAGACTGTCTACCAAACTTTTAGAAGGAGGTGAGGAGGAAAGTTGGGAAAGAAGGCACCTTCTCTCACAGAGGGACTGGGAGATGACCTTAATTAAGAAACTACCTTAATTTGGGGCAGACAGGGGTTTGCAGAAAGTTGGCTGAAGAGAGTGGAGCTTAAAATGGAGCTAATTTCCTGAATTCTTGAATTCTTGGGTTAAAGACTCCCCAAGGCCTCCCTCTCATAAAGCAGATAGCAGTAAAAAGAGGGGGTTTGATCCAGGGCAGCTGATGGGCTGGTTGCACTGTGAAAAAAGGGCCCTGGGCCCTGGACAGCCTTCTTGATGGCCTTTGCTGATAGGGGCAGAGAGGGAGGGAGCAAGAGTGCTGTCTACTGGGGGCCTGACCCCTGGGGCATTTGAGGTGTAGGGAGCCCAGGCGAGACAGTGGGCTATGAAAGATGTGGGCAGCTCTGGCTCCCTCCTGCATTCTCACAGATCCTGGCTTTGACTTTCCCTTATGGCCTCCAGTATATGGACAGTGGTCCTAGTATTATTGCCACCTTCCCTTTTTCCTTCCTGTCTCATAGGCCTTCACTGCTGGCCCCAGTCCAAACCTTTGCTTACATGGGTCTACATCCCACCCAGCTCCAAGTCTGGGCTTCTACACAAATCACCCCAGGGGGCTCTCATGATGTCTCTGGTGGACAGTGCTCTGGGATCCTTACTCTCCTCATTCACCTCCTGTCTCACTACCCACATCTCATTCACCTTTGTGGCTCCACTTTGCCTTAATTTTGCCACATCTGAGGTATCAGCTTGCACCTTCTTCTTTAATTACTTTTTTTTTTTTCAGGGAAATTTCTTCACCTTGTGGTTTTAATTATTAAACCTATGACATAGACTCCAAAATTGAAAGATATAAGCCTGCTTTCCCCATGATCTTGACTCATGGATCCAACTCTATTCATTTCCTTTTGAGTATCTAATAGGAATCTCAGACCTGTAACATCTTGATTTCTTTTTCTTTCTTTCTTCTTCTTCTTTTTTTTTTTTTTTTTTTTTTTTGACTTCTCTTTCTCAAGTCTCCGTAAATGGCACCACCATATATCTACTTGCCTACACCAAGCAGAAATCTAATCCTAATTTATCTCATCCCTTTAGTCCCTGGATATCTTTCTTTGGAAAATCCTACTGACTTCACCTAAAAATACATTCTATATCCTTCTAAATTTTTCTCTCTCTACCCAGAACAATTTATAGTCTTCACAATTGAGAATATTATAACATCTTTCTTTTAACTTTTCTCTTTCTCTCCACCTGTTAGCCTATATCCATTCTTCACAAAACCAAATGATTTTTTTGGGAACATAAATGGAATCATACACCCCATCTGCTTAGAATCCCCCAGTGTCTCACACCAAGAATAAGACACACACACCTGACCCTGGCCCTTGAGGTCGTCCCATAGTTAGACTTCCTGGGGCTTGGCCTTTTTCTACCTCTCTGATGTCATTTTACTCTGCTGCTTCCTTGCTAACCCTACTCTACCTTTGGTGACTCAAAAACCCCAAGGCTGACTCTCACTTGGCTCCTCTCACTGGCTTCTTCATCTACTTGGGATGGCCCTGCTATCCAGCTCTGCAAAGATTGCTGTTTCCTTCAGGCAAGTCTCAGTTAAATGTCATCTCTCCAAGAGGCCTCTCCTGACACATGGTGTAATGCAGTGCCTCAACTACCCTCTTTTGTACCAACGTGCTTTATTTTCTTCATAGACCTCATCACACCCTGATGTTATGTTGCTTGATTATTTGGTTTATATTTTAAAATTGTCTATTTCCTCCACTTGCATGTAGACTCCATGAGGGCAGAAAGCCTCTTTGCCTCACTCCCCCACTTATTCCAGCCCCCAAGAAATGACTGGTGAAGAGTAGGCGCTCAGTGAGTCTTTATTTAATGACTGCATAAATGAGGGTACCTGAAAAAGATGCTGTTTGATTTGAACTAGTTTGATTTCCTTCCTTGGAAAGGAGTCCTAGCCAATGACAATTTTTATTCCAAAGGATTCAGTCTGTACATTTGACCCAGATAAACAAAGAGGAATGAATGGAAGGGAGGGGGAACGGGAATAGGAAAGATAGTAGAATGAATCAGACATTATTTTTATATGTATTACTTCATATAATGATTTATATATGCATTACTTTATCCTATATGCATATATGAATACACACCCAATGTAATTTCACATCATGTACAACCAAAAGAATGGGAAGTAATACTCCATATATGTATAATATGTCAAAATACATTCTACTGTCATGTATAACTAATAAGAACAAATAAAAAATATATACACAGAAGTTCCTGTCCTTTCTGCAATATTTTGATACAACATTGCAATTACTTATTTATTTATAATGAAAGAGATGGATCCCACCTCATTTCCATGTCTTTGATGATAGCTCTCAAATTCTCAGAGATTTGTGACCTGCGTACGCTTCTCTGAGCAGCTTGGTAAAGAGGGAGTGCTGTGCTGGCCAAGGGCACAGAAACACAACTCGCCCTGAGACAGGACCTCTCAGGGTGGGGACCACTACTCTGGTTTTGCCATGGAAGTGTTGCAACCCATTTTGAAAAGTTTTTTGCCCCCCAAATCTTGTTTTCTAGGTTAGAAATGAGCTTAACGATGGCAGCCCTTCTGACCTTATGAGGTGATTGGAAAGACAAAGATCTCAACCATTTATATATAACAGGGAGGCGCCTGCCATTCCTAATTTATTTTTGCATTCTTTCATCCATCAAATTTTCACAGTCAAATACTAGACTAGTCATTGCCTGGCTAACAGGACAGTGGGATGTGCACTCTTTGTCCTTCTACCTCATGTGCCTGGTAGGGTTGATACACACAAATGATGCTGGTTAGAACATGCTGGATTACATGAGAAGGGGGTGTAGCAATGTGCAGTGGGGTTCAGAGGGGTGTTGCAATTTCATCTGGGAGACTTCTGAGATTAGGGAATGATTTTGAAGCAGGTGGGTCTAACAGAGGGGTCTGCAGATTCCTTAGTTCAGGGCTTAGCACAGCTCTAGCAGACTACAGAAAATGAGGTGATAACTTCTGGCTAAGTCCATCCTTAATGACCCTTTCAGTGGAAAATCTTAAACCAATCCAACCAGAAGGTCCTGAGGTTCTGGAGGAAATTTTTCTCCTTTTAGAAAAAGACTATAACATTCACAAAGAGACATAAGGTGAAAATATAGATAT
This sequence comes from Tamias sibiricus, assembly GCA_025594165.1. NCBI lineage: Eukaryota > Metazoa > Chordata > Mammalia > Rodentia > Sciuridae > Tamias > Tamias sibiricus. Next base: position 45,623,451 of record CM046671.1, on the reverse strand, counting down.
TTATTTCCTTATTTTTTTAGTTGGTTCATTTTAAGCATCTTCTGCCTTGCCTCAATGGGGATTTAGTCTTGTCTGCCCCACGGGAACTAGGCTAGAGGCATCCCCTTCGTGTGTCACAAGGCTCATCAGATCTGAGCTTGCCCACAGCTACTATTTCCATTAGGTGAAATCTTTTTGCTCCAATTAGCACTGTCTCTGCTGTAGCCCAATTCCTTCTGCCCTTCCTTCCCTGAGTGAAGCTCGGCAGACTAGGGCAGATGAGAATCCTGAGCCCAGGATTCTTCTGGGGAGAGCATGTTGAATACCAAAGAGGTGGGAGGCAGTTGAAGGGATTTCAGCCAGGGCAATCTACAATCCTATCTGCATGGGATGCAGACAGAATGGGCCTACATCCCAGAATTCCCTGTGTTACAGATTGGAAGGGCCTTTGACAAGGAATAGAAGTGCTAGCATAATATGAAGTACCCCATCTCTGAAAGAAAAAGAAACCCATACAAGCTTAATTTTTATTTTTTATTTTTAGAAAGAAAAGTGCAGATTCTATTCATTTGGCAAGTGGAATGGATGTTGTCTGGAGTTATATGACTTCTTTCCCTCTCTTTTTGAATAAACAATCATTCATGACGCTGGTGGGAGGCACTCAGGGTGATTCCCCTTAACATCAATGGATTTGACTCATAAAAATACAGAATGTGTAGTTAATTTGAATTTGAGATACAGAATAGTTATTTAGCACAAGTATATCCCATGTAATATTTGGAACTCAACTAAAATAATTATTCACTGTTTATTTGGAACTTAAATTTAACTGAGTGTCCTGTATTTTACTTGACAATCCTAACTTCTACAGTCTTTAAGCAGGGCTCTGTTTCCAGGGCCGTCCTCTGTCTTTCAGGAGCCGAGTGCTGCTTTGTTTCCTGGTTCCTGTTCCAGGGCAGACCATGAAGGGCTTCTTGGGAGAAGATTCTCCTCCTCACAGTACTTAGCCCAGAGACCCTGGCTGCCAGGATCATACAGGGAACATCTTATGGTGGGACTTAGTATCATATGCTGGTGTGGTTTTCCTTCCAGAGGCCCAGAGAGCAGCAATTCTTTGTGTTGGTTGCACATTGAAAATATCTAGGAAGCTTTAAAGGAAATACACTGTTGCCTGGCTCTCAAGCCCAGAGGTTCTGAATTAATTGGTTTGGGGTGTAGTTTACCTACTGGAATTAAAAAAAAAATCTTCCTAAGTCATTCTAATGAATGCCTAAGGCTGAGGACTAGGACCTCAGAGCCACCAAAGCAGAAAGCTACAGTCTGACCTGAGGTCTCATCTGACAGGGACTTAGATAAAGCCAACCATTATTGAGTGTGCTCAGGGTTCTGAGAGGGAAGAAAAGCCAAGTAAGTGTTTTGATTGTACTGGTATCTATAAATTATTTAATTGTCTTGGCCCTTAGGTGTGGGGGATTCAAGAAAGTAAGACCAGAGACTTCTGCTGTCCAGGGGCTCATAGTACTTCTAGGGAGAGATGTTTCCTGCTCCTTATCCTAGTCATTTCTGAAGCACTCACTGCCTCCCATGGAACCCTGGGATGGATGTTGTCTAGGGTCATATGACTGCAGAGTTCAGTGAGAGTTCAGTGCCTGGGTGAGGTGGTGAGGGTGGGAAGAGAGCTTGGTATGTGCTGCAACAGGCAAGGAAGATTTTGGCCAGGAGCAAGACTGCTGTCTCCATGTCCCAAACACCGATTTCTCTGGCACAGGGTGAGAAGCTTCCATCTCTTCTGAACTGGGGAAATGATGCAAGGAGAAAATGGCTTGGTGTCTGAGAAAGAAAGGAAGATGGGCCCATTAGTGAACTCACCACCATGGCTTGCACTTAGTTGTATGTCCTAAAGGGTCAGAGAGGATAGGTACGATGATTATAACAAGAGCTGTTATTTCCTCACAATCTAATCATACTGTGGTGGCTATTATTACATATCATTTATTCTTATTTTTATTATAGAAACTAATTATATTGATAGTAATCATGGTTTACAATTCCTGGTCCAAACTTTGTTTTAAAACTGGAGTTTTCAGATATCCCAAAGGTAAAGTGATAAATTTTGTTTATAAAGCAAAACCCTGGTAGCAACTGGGACAGTATCCTAACCAAACACACTAAGAGTTCTGCAGCAAAATGTAGGATTATTGATGCTGGACAAATGAATTAGTATGATGGCAAGCATTATGTCGGTTCAGGTCAGGCTATGAAAAGTCTTTTGGTTTTTAAATCTTTTTTTGGAGACTCTGAATATGGGGTTTTGGAGCTATAATACCTACCTACATCATTTATGGAACATTAACTGTTTGGCAGGCAGTGTGCCAAGTACTTCAAATACATTATCCTATTTAAACCTTGCAGCAAGCCTACGAGGTAGAAACCATTATTACTCCCATTTTGCAGATGAGCAAAGAGGTTTACAAGGTTGAATGACTGGCCCATGATCCATGGCTCTTGAGTGGAAGAAGTTAGAACAGTAATGCAAATTCTGTTCTGATTCTAGAGCCGAACCATCTTTCTGTTACTGTTGTAAGCACAGAAAGTGGGGAGAGGGGTGCACACACGTGATACATGGGTAGACACAGGTATGTGCAAAGCTATGGTGGTCTTTCTGTGAAGGTATGTGTGTGTGCATGTGTGTAGGCAGAACTTGTGTGTATGTTCTTGTGTGAAGCTCTGTGTGAGTGTTGTGTGTACTATACTTTGTGTACAGGAGCACCAAAAGGGAGGAAGTTAACATATGTTTTCTACTGTGCCAGGTAGTTAGTTGTTTTCTATGCATTATTTTATTTCTTCCTGACAGCCACCTCTAAGGAAGGCATTTTATCTTCATTTTAAAGAAGCTCATGGGAGTTAGGTAGCTTATCTCAGGCCATCCTTCTAGAAGGTGGCAGAACTGGGATTTGAACCCATGACCTGTTGACACCATCCCTTTTCACTATATCACACTGACTCTGAGATTCCTCTCCTGTCTGAACACTATCACCAGTAGAGCATGAACCATAAACTATGAATACATTGGTTTTTTTATGGTTGTAATTTTTTCTTGTGTTTCCTTTGATGCAGTCATGAAAACTCTAAGTACAGAAGAGATTGGATTCTAAAATGTACCCTAAGGTGAGAGTCGGGAAAACTTGCTTCTGTATCTCTTAGAGTCTTAATGTACTCATCTGAAAAGCAAAATCATTGGCATAAATGCCATTAAAACCCCTTTTAGTTGAGATTAAGTAAGATTCTAACCTTGAGAGGGCTTTGTCTTATTTATTAATCTCCTTAAGAGTCTATACCCCAAAACTGAACCCAAGGCAAGCATCAAAATATTCACTAAATCCTTAATAAAGTTAATGTTGTTAATTCATGGTGATTTATTTTGAACCAACAAATGACAACAATAATACCCAAACACCAACTGACAAATAGTTGCAAATATTCCCTGAGCTCTTATTTGGTCTTGGGCACCTATTATAAGCATGGGGTAGGCAGAAGCCTTGTAACTACTGTACACAGTAACTTGCTAATTTAACTACTGTGGTAAAAAGGGAGCTGTTGGACCTTCCAACCCAGTTGAAAGCCACCCACAAACACATTGTAGTCAATATCAATTTTCCAATGTATTATTGATTCCAAGAGGCATTTATTTCAAAGCAAACAATGGTTTTCTTTCGTAATTTCCATATTGCAGATAAGACTGCCATTTTTGCTGACCTGCTTGTTGTCAAATATTATCGACTGTTGTTAGAAAGAAAGAGAACTTACTTTATGGGTGTCTTTATTGAATTTAACTGGGGGAAGTATACAGGGAATTATAAGTGAGAGAATTGCTAATAATTATCCCTATCCCAACTCCTGTTGTTCTGCCCAAACCTGGCATGAAACTCCTCTATCTATGCTCTCTGATTCCCATCCTCTTAGGTGCAAAAAGTGCACCCCTCATCTTAGGGGCACACACACACAGTAGTTTTATTTACTTGAGATGTTTATCAACAAAGCCTACTGATGATGTTATGATTCAGGACTTACATGTGAAACATTCATTCATTCATTCGCAAGAAGATTGGGTGTGTGAATATGAAAGTGGAGGTCAAGGTCATAGGGTCATTGGGGAAATGGACTGGCACTGGGATTTGTCCCACTTTCTGTTGAGTGGGATGGAACCTAGGTGCAGGCCAGGTCCATGGAGGTTGAATGTCCAGGAAGTGCACCCTGCCCATGTCCTCTGGGGTGAAAATGTGTAGCCCAGGAACCTCTTCCTGCTCCTTCTTCAGACCTTCTCTTCTCTTTTTCTTCTGTAATCCCAACCCCTCTCATGCTCTAGTTACTGTTTCTGTACTGATAACTCCTAAATGCATTTTTTGTTGTCCATTCTGAGTTTAGACTCTGAGTCCTGACTAGCAGGTACTTCAAACTCAAATTCTCTAAACCAACACCCCAACACACAATAAAGGAAAGAACTTCTACTATATTCTCTGTGTTTTTCTATATTCCCACCCACTAATTAATGCCTGAAAAAACGTAAAAGTCACCCTGGAGTTTCATTTTCTTTCACTTCCATATCTGATCAGTTAATAACCCAAACCCCCCTTTTGTAGAGTGCCTATTTTTATAGCTAGTCAATTATTATTAAAGTATGGAGAAAGTTCATAAGTGTGCTCTATGTTGAGGTTTTTTTTTCAAAGTACACTATATTTCTGTAACTAACATCCAGTTAAAAACCCCACCCTGCCTGCCACATATCAACTACTGCTCCCAAGGGTAAACATTTTCTTGACTTTTAACATCAGTGATTAGTCTTGTCTGAATTTGAACTTTATATAAATGGACTCTTAACAATATGCATCTTTTGTGCTTGGCTTCTTTCACTCAACACCATGCTTGGGAGATGCAGCCACGCTGTTTTGCATTATCAGTTCTTTATTTCTCAGTGGCATTTTTACTTCATAGTAAGGGAGTTTTTATTGTGAATTTTGTATCTTCACGGGGCCATTTGAAGATGTGCTGAATGAAGGCAACTCATAGGAAGTTTTCTTTTATAGAGCACATCTTTGAAAGCAGGACATACCTGTTTGTGATATTTGAAGTTTGCCAATAAGGAAGGTGAATTACTCAGGGGAGAACTAAACAGCCAAGAAGCCAGGAAAAGTAAAAGTGAAACTTATTCCATTTTTAGAGTTTGTGCTTTGGTTGTAGTTTTGAAAGAAAAGTCATGCTTCAATTAATAACAGACAACGGAGTCAATATGATGGGAACAGAGACAATGATATGATCAAATGCCAAGAAATGACTGACAGCTGAAAAAATATCATGTGAGCCAAAGCAATTTCTCTTGACTTCTAACTTTATTCATCCAACGAATAACATTTCATCACAGTTTTTATCAATGGAATGCAATTCCACTCAGATCATTCTGTCAACGACAAGAAGCAGCATCAAATCATTTTGTCCACACAAATAAATCAATTGTTGATTATTATTTTCTACCATTTGGGATTCAAGTGGGAGGACCAAATATCTTGAGTAAAACAAAGGAAAGAAGGAAAAAAAATGATTTCTGTATTGGCAGATCCAGTGGGGTAAATGCAATTTATGCCTTTTTTTTTTTAGATACACCCTGATGTGAAGAGTAATACACACTTTTTAACCTTACAGCAGAGACAAACTGTAAATATACACATCGAAAGAAAATGCAGCCACTTTATTGCTTCTTCTTACAGATACAATAGCATTTCCAGTTTTTCACTTTTGCTTATGTGGTTCTCTTTGCTGGAATTCCTTCCCCATTCTTTGAGTATACATTTAAATTTAAGAAAAATGAAATCCCAAGGGTTTACAAAATCCAAAAGGAGGAGGTGTCATCCTTAAAGGATGAGCTATATGGGATGTGTGATGGTTCTGAATTAGGCTACACTGTTGGTCCTGCAATTTCTTCTTCCTGTCACAGTTTGAGGTTGTTGAAAGCCCTTCCTCAGTTGAGTTCACTTATGGGACAGAGAAAACTTTGTTGTTTTGAAAATTTAAACTCATATTCATATTGAACATAATAAAGTTGTATATCAGGCTTCTTTACTTAGTATGTGAATATGATCATAATTTCCTTTCTCAATTTACTCTGGAGGGTTCTAGTCCCTCTCCAGGATATTTTGTGGAGAATGGTCCCCTCCATGGAGTAATTAAGTCAAGATTTCTTCTTACTGGAGTTCCTTGGGCCTCACTTCTCTTACCTGCTGGCTTGTTCCCATTCCTCACTGTATGCTGAGCCCTCTGCTATGTTTTCAGCAGGGGATCGTTTTTTTTCTAGGACCACCATGAGGTCAGGCACATCATCTTTGTCAGAAGCATAGATGCAGTTGGTCCAAGTTTAGATTTTTCCCTGATGATGTGCCCTTTTGCCACTGCAAGGAAAAGAGCCACCTTTGCACCTCAGTTATGATTTATCCTCCGAAGGAAGACTGAGACTACTTTTAGTGCAGAGAAAGAAAAAAATAAAACAAATACAACATAAGTTAGATCTTCAATGTGGCATCAGTTCTACATACAAGGCCAACCTGGACTTCATTCTCCTTGAAGCTGGTAAATTAACTATATGTCTCTGTCTCTAGTACACACAACTTGCCTGAAATGAAGAGGGGCTTAGCAGAAGCATCTTCATGAGGATGAATATGGTGATATGTGGATAAAACATTTAAGGCATAAAGAGGTCCAAGGAGACTTGACTCTGGTTTAAATACATCCAACTAAATAAGGATTCTGATGGCAATGGTGTCAACTTTTAAAATGACACCATATTTCTCATTAAAAACAATGCTTATTCATTAAATTGGAAAACAAACACCTAGGAAGATACAAGAAAACAGAAAAAGTCTATATCCCTACCATTTAACTCACATCTGGTGAATTTATTCTTTCTTTTTCTCTTTTGTCCTCCCTCATCTTTTTTTGTTTTGTTTTGTTTTTTGTTTTTGGTATTGGGGATTGAACTCAGGGGCACTCAACCACTGGGCCATATTCCCAGCCCTTTTTTGTATTTTATTAGAGACAGGGTCTTACTGAGTTGCTAATGCCTCACCACTGCTGAGGCTGGCTTTGAACTCACGATCCTCCTGCCTCAGCCTCCCAAGTGCTGGGATTACAGGCGTGCACCACAACGCCTATCTCCCTCATCTATTTTTTATTTTTTTTACAAACATATTCACATTCATGTTATTATACATGATAAAATTACATTTAAGTCTTTTTCAATTAATGAATTACATCATAAGCAACTTTGTTAAAACTTTTAGAAGCATATTAACCCTGTTTCTAAGTCATAAAAGTTGTTCTTACTAGTTTTAAAATTAATTATAAAGCATTTGTGGGAATATTAATACACATATCTTGGGGCCTATTTCATATTACTTTCTTAAAAGTATTGCTAAATGTTGATTTTTTAAAAAATTAACTGGTTTGATACATATTTTTATATATACTCCAGAAAGTCTGAATAAATTTAATCTCCCATTTATGATATTTGGAGGTACACATTTCTCCTGCAATGTTGTTAACATTGAACAAGTTAATTTAAAGAAAAAGGAAAAGTAGTATTTTGATTAAACAGCCAAAAAAGAAATCACAGTGTTACTTTAATTTGCATTAAATAGTAAATATATGCTTATTATTATTGCTTGGTTTTTGTTTCCCTTGTGTGAATTGCCCGCTCATATTCTTGCCCATTTCCTAATGATTGGTAAATACTTTTTCTTATTTTTAGTAGAGTTCTGATATAAAGCTATAAACATTTTCCCCAGATATTTTCTTTTCTTTCTTTCTTTCTTTTTTTTTTAATTAATGATTTCTCCCCCTACAAACAGAAAGTTCTGGTATTTGTGTTTAAAAATTTATCTGTAATTTAAGTGATTTCTTTTTTGTTCTAAGGTTTATATCAAATTTCATCTGCTTTGTTCTTCCCCTCTCCCTCTCTTTCCCTCCCTGTTTCTCTCCCTTTTTTCCTTTCTTTCATTTTATAATTAGTGGGTCAGTACCTCTGGGTATGGTGCAGGAAAGAAATGTAACATTTTTCTTTTCAAATATGTAACCAGTTGTCCGAGAACCATTTATTAAATATTCTCTTCTTTCTCTCTTGATTTTAAATGTGATGTTGGTCAAATGCTGAACTTTAATTTGTACTAGAGACTATTTCTGGAAACATTGATCCATTTGACAATTTTTCTCCAGCAACACATAGCTTTAATTACTGAGTTATATAAAGTAGTAAATGTTATTATTTGGTAGCATTAGTCTCCTTTTCAGTATTATTTTTTTTGGAGGGGGCTTCCTTTTTATTCTTTTAGGTGGATTTTTATATTCATTTTCAAGGGAATTTTGCCATCTTAATTAAAATTAATTGAAACATTTGGAGTATTTCAGAGGGAACTATACATTAATAATACTAATTCCTTTTGGAAAAAAAAAATTCTTCCTGTTCAGGAATACTACTTGTTTCTATTTACTCAAGACTATTTTATGTCCTTCAGTAAAATAACAGTTCTCTTCATCAAGTGCTCTATCTATTGTTAGATAGTTCATAAATTTGCTGATACTTTTTGTGGAAAGCCATAGTGGGATGTGAGTGTGTGTGTGCGTGGTGGGGGGGTGATTTTGTATTTGATCACTAATGTTTATTTGCTTCTTTTAATTTTTTCTTTTGCCTCATGTATTCAAATATATACAGTTCATTTATTTTTCTTGTTTTGTTGCATTAGTTAGTACTTTCAAAGTATTATACAAAATTGTGATACTCTATGATTTGCATTGAGGTTCATTCTAATGCATATTTGTCCAGTGTTTCATCATTTAACTAAATGTCCAGGGTTAAAGCTTCATTGTTGTAAAGGAAAAAACTTTATTATATATTTAATACATTTGTAAAGTATATTATATATAATACATATAATCATACAATTATAACATATAATTATAATAATATATAATTATGTATATTATTATATACTAATTTTATAATATATAATCACATATTATAAGAAAATTATATATAATAATAATATATAACTATAATTACATAATAATATTTAATATATATCACATTATACATGATTTTTATACATAAATTAATTATATAATTGTATGAATAATTAAAAATTTAACTAGGAATATTACTTAATGTTTTAACCAAAATATTTTCCCTTTAATAATGGATAGAATATTTGTAGATTGTTGAAACCAAAGCAAATTTTCAATTTCTAAAATTATATTTACCTGATTATGTATGTTGATATATATTTTCAGTATACATAGGATTTGGATTTATGTTGATGTTTTATTTGGGATTTTGCATTTGGGTTTTCAATAAGTAATATCTGGAGATGTTTGTAAATTTGTGTGTATGTGTGTTTATGTTTATTTAAAAGTAAATTTTCTTCATGAATTTGGGGTATCAACATGTGGAAAACAACCCAGAAATGTCCATTATAAAATGAACTTCAGTACACTTTTATGTAACATGGAAATTATCTATTCCTTGAGCATTTTAAAGAATTCACATATTTACCTGTGTCATTTATATTGAGGTAATATCTATACTTTTGAGTGTTTTCTCAGTATTTTTGATTAGTTTAGATAATATTTCTCTTCATGATTAAGTTTTGATTCATTTTCTTTTCCTAAATTGCTCATTTCATCATTGTATAATTTTTTAAAAAGATCTTATGCATATTTGCTTCCTCATCTTTAATTTTTTGTAATTGTTTATTTTTTATTACTTACTTTAATATACTTGATAGATATTTAGCTAATTGACTTTTTCTTTCAAGAGAACTGTTTTTAGGATTTATCACTTTCTTTATTTCTAATTCATATTAAAATTTTTCTTCTGATAACCAATTTGGATGATTTGTTCACTTATTTTTGTATTTCATTTTAAATTTTATAGGTAAGTAAGTCTTCATATTTGCACTGAAAACATTTTGGTGTTAACATAAAAATTTTATGTATAGTTTTCTGTTTGTTATAATTACTAAATAGTCATTAAAAAGTTATTTAAAAATCAATCTTGGTGTAATTTTGAAATACCTTTTAATTTTTCAAGAGGTTGTATTTTATTGTTTCTGCTCTTTGCTATTCATTTACAAAGGTTCTCCTATTTGCAATTTATTCAAATTTGCATTATGGCTTAACACAGAATGCGGTTTGTAATGCTTCCTGTGTATTTGAAAAGATATAGTATTCTCCGTTGGTACTATCTATAGTGAGGTACATGTTTGTGAAGAGATTCTCAAGATGAAATTTAGCCTTAAGAGTTTTAAAAACAGGGCTGGGGTTGTGGCTCAGTGGTAGAGCACTTGCCTCGAATGCATGGGGCACTGGGTTTGAGCCTCAGCACAACATAAATAAATAAAATAAAGGTATTGTGTCCATCTAAAACTAAAACAATAAAAATAAAAAATAAAAAAAGAGTTTTACAAACAACAGATAGAGGACAAAATCTGTCCAATGTCACCAATGTGACTAGTCACCAGCACTGTCACTTGGAGAAGGAGAGGGTTCCAGTTGAAATTAAGAGACCTCTGTCAGTCAGTGGCTGAAACAGGGGTCCAGGCCTGGGAAGCCAAGCTTTATTTGCAGAGAACACCAGGGCAGGATTGGGCAGGAACATGACTCCTCCCCAGGAGGAGTAAGTGCAGTGAAGGAGGGAGGGTGGCTAGAGGGGTACCAGGGCAGGCCTAGGTCTGGAATCTTTGGAAGTGGGTGCATTTGTTGAAAAAATAATTTGTTTTCATTTTCACTCTTTATGAATTCTTTTTCTAAAGACTGTTGCCTGCTCTGGTACTTAAGAGAAGGGTTTCTTCAAAACCTGTGCAGAGAGGGAAATGAGTCCTCTGCCAAAGCAAGTCTCACCTGAGCTGACCCTCACCAGGTTCTCTCCCAACAAGATGGCCGCTGAGCAGTGGGATCTGAGGAGCAGAGACCTTGGGCCTGGTCCTCGGTGTTGATGAGGCAGGCTTGCACATGAGGAGCCCTAGGAACAGTGAGGAATTTTGTCAGAGAGGCACTTGGAGGGTTTTATTGTGGGCCTGGTCAGGTGGGTGTTTGCAATGGTCATAATAAGAGTCATCCAGTGAATTTTATTTTAGGTAAGATTAACCAGATTAAAAGACATTTAAATTAGAAATATCTTAAATAACATTGTTAATTATATTTTACAGCATTCTATATGCTTTTCTTATAATACAATCAGCCCAAACCTGGGAGAAATTTGTTCCGATTTTCTGTGACTACTGTATGGCTCTCAGTTTCGTCTAATTTGTCAGAGACTTTGTTATAATGTTAGATGAGGGTGTGGATTTGTTGTATCTTAATTGTGGATTATACTTGTAATCAATCTAAAATGCTCCTCTTGGCCTATTTAATGCTTTGTTTGCAATTTCTATCCCAGTTTCCTTTTTGTGTGCATACATCTTGGCTAAGCATTTAACCTTTATTTCTGACCTTGTTTGAGTTGTAGCTCGTGTATTTTGTATTTTGACCAAATATAAAAAGCCTTTGTCTATTAATGAGGGAATTAATTACACTGATGGTGATTTTCAAAACTGATGCTTGTAGTGGACATTGCTCTTCCTTCCCTCAAATCTTTTCCCTCCTTCTTTGTCTTAAGGGAACCCAGCATTTGCAGGAATTCACTCTTGGCACATCAGGAGAACTTAGCTCTAGTCCAGCTCCCAGGGTGGGGGATTAGTTTAAGTGTAATGCCACTTTGTAGCAGTGATTGGCTCAAAAATGGGCAGGGAATTTAATTTCAGATAAAATACTGAGAAAGGAAATGGATTTGGGGCATTTATGGAGAAAATTGCTGTGCCCTTATGAAAGTCATGGGAAAGGGTGGTCTGTCTTCTGCTGAGTCTCAGAACTGGAATCTGGCTATGTGATGCGAGCCATCTTGCTTCCTGCCTATGGATGAAGTCCTTACAAGGATAGCAGAGCAAAGAGTTGGGGAAAAAATCAGGCCTCTTGATGATTTCCCTGATCTTCTGAATCAGTGGCCCTGAGGCTGTCCTACATCTCATGTTCCTGTTACATAAAATTGGGCAGTTATTTATTGTTTAAGTCAATTTAAATCAGGGTTTCAGCTACTCTCAGCAGAGAACCTAACTAACACAATATGTTCATTTTTAATCTCTTTCCTTTCATTTCATGTTTTGTATTTTGGTTGTTTTCCATATATTATATTTTATTTGTTTTTGCATCTTTTATGAATTGCTAATTATGCATTTGATTTTTAATTTTACTAAAGACTGAGTTGCTTAATATATGTGTGCCTGTAGTGTTATAAGTATCAAGATCAATATAAAGCTTATTGAGCCCCTCATGTATACCATGCTACTGTGCTCAACAATATATGTGTATTCATTCATTTAGTTTTCACTGCAGGACTGAGAAATCCAGAAAGCTGAAGAAACTTGCCCAAGTAAAGGAGAAACTATCAGTTCTACTCTTCAGATGAAGATATTAGTACAGTTCTACTCCATGGCATGCTTTTAGCTATCCATTCATTTCCTGTTTTTTTGTGGTTACTTGGAAATTTCAGAACTGCAATATTAATGATTAATTATTTTTACATTATGTGTATTCATTCAACTAAAAATGTTTTCATTTGTTGTGAATCCACACTTCCTTCAACCTCCTTCAACCATTTAGACTCAATTCTATGTTTAAATGGTTTGGTATGCACCACTATTCCTTTTGAACCCTGATCTTTTATTCTAAATTACTTGCCACAATTTATTATTGGATTAAATGATATGTTTTGGGGCAATTTTATTCTAAAGATATGTTTCTTCATATAGTTTTTTATATAATAATTACCTGATAATTTATAGAATTTCCTTAAAAACACTATATGCTTCTGTGTCTTCTTATATTTAGTGCTATGTAGGAGTTTAAGCCTGTTTTTAAAAATTTTATAAAAAATCTTTCCGGTTCATTTCTACCTAGATTTTAGTAGTGATTTTTTTTTTTCTTTTTTTTTTTTGTGGTACCAGGGATTGAACTCAGGGGCACTCGACCACTGGGCCACATCCCCGGCCCTTTTTGTATTTTATTTAGAGACAGGGTCTCACTGAGTTGCTAAGTGCCTGACCATTGCTGAGGCTGGCTTTGAACTCACAATCCTCCTGCCTCAGCCTCCCAAAGTGCTGGGATTACAGGCGTGTGCCACCATGCCCAGCCTTAGTATTGATTTCTTATACTATTAATTTCCATTGTTCAGGTAATTCCTGAAAATATCTTCTCTCTGAATATTGAAACCATACAGATATTTTAAAAAAATGCTATTTGATCACCTTTTCCTATATAACTACTGTGAACATTTTCTATAATTTTTTACAGAAAATTTCCTATGAATATATACCTATACAGATAGTTCCTGACTTACTATGTTACAACTCACGATTATTCAACTCTACTATTGTGTGAAATGTACTCATTTAACCATTCTGTTTTTTATAATATTTTTATAATATTTATAATATTTTTATAATATTTGATAATTTACACAAGTTACTCAACAATTATATAATCAGCTTTGTGTTGAATGGTTTTGCCCAACTATAGGCTAATATAAGTGTTCTGAGCATATTTTAGGTAAGTTATGTAATGATGTTTGGCTGGTTAGGTGTATTAAATGCATGTTCAACTTAGGATATTTTCAGTTTACAATGTGTTTATCAAGACATAACCCCACCATAAGTTGAAGAACACCTATATTTATAACTTTAAACAACATAAAGTATTATTACAGGAAAAGAGTATTCTGAGAATATATATGAAAGCATGAATAATAAGTTTTGGGGAAAAGTCCAGAGCAAACTGGTCACCTCAGAAAGATACCACTTTTGCAGCAGGAGGCAAGTAGGCTGGTGTCTGATGACAAACTTGTGGCTTTGTTCCCCTCACCAGGCTCACCTGCCCATTTAATCTCCACCTTACCTCATGGAACTAGCGGAGACTCCCCAGAGTCTGACAAAAGACTATTCATTACTTAGTGCTGATGAGTTGTCCTGTTTTGTCATATTTTCTCAATGGGGCACTGGGAGAATGTAAAGTCCTGTACGTAAATAACAAGAAGCTATCTTGGGGAGAAAGTAGGACAATCTGAGATGAATAGGCATGTCACCTGGAACCCCAGGAGAGCATAGCTTAATTAATAAGCCCTTCCTCAGTGTACCTCTAATCTTTTGACAAGAAGGAAGGGAGTCCTTTTTTCATGAGAAATCTGATGATTTGATATGAGTGGTGTTCTGACACTGAACTAGAGAGATTCAGAGAATAAGCTTGGGACCTTTCTGGTCTGAAATTGAGAGAAATGACTCCCAGATTCTCCCAAGTAAGCCTTCTGTACCCAGCTTCTTAGGGATTCCATAAGATTTTGTTTCCCAAGTGAGCCAATTTAGTAAGAACATGTTTTCCCATTTTAACTGCTCCCATAACTTCCGAAAAGCATGTGATTTCCAGATTACCACACTAAACTGCTGTCGTTCCTGGCAACTGCAAAGGAGGCTCTGTCTCACGAGCCCAAGGAACTTGCTGTGGGTAGAAACCTGAGCCAGGCTTTTAGAAGTTTGGAAGATAGAGCAATTTACTACCTTGTATGATATGCATGCTGGTGCCATTCATGTTTATAAGAAAGGAACTACAGAACAGACCAGGGAAATGCTGACTTATGCATTTGCTGTGTCTGTTGATTTGTAGCCTTGCTTTAGGTAGTCGGTCTAGTGGTGCCCTTTCAACACACATCACTTTCCTTCCTTCCTTCCTTCCTTTTCTTCTCTCTCTCTCTCTCTCTCTCCCTCCCTCCCTCCCTCCCTCTCTCTCTTTCTCTCTCTCTCTCTCTTTCTTTCTTTCTTTCTTTCTGTACCAGGGATTGAACCTAGTGTTGCTTAAATTAATCATTGAACCACACCCCCAGCACTTTTTAAAAAAAAAATTTTTTTATTTAACCCTAAATGCATGTGTGAAGTCACGGATGGTGTGAATATACTTTGCATACAATCAGAGATTTGTAAAAAAGTGCTCTATACACATGTAATATGAAATGTAATGTATTCTGCTGTCATTTATAACGTCTTAGAATAAAAAATAATTAATTTTTTTTTTTTTTTTTTTATTTAGAGACAAGTTCTCTCTAATTTGCTTTAGGGCCTCTCTGACTTGCTGAGGCTGGCTTTGAACTTGTGCTCCTCCTGCCTCAGCCTCCCAAGCCACTGGGATTACAGATGTGTCAGGCCCACATCCCTTACAATCTTACTATCTTCCTTATTTCTTTTTAACACTTGCCATAGTCTGCAACTATCTGCTGTTATGGTTTGGATGTTTGTGTCCCCATAAAACTCCTGTGTGAAAAGAAGCAATGTTTAGAGATAAAGTGATTGGATTATGAGAGCCATAATCTAATTAATTAGTCCATGTGGTTTGAATGACTGGGTGGTAACTGAAGGCATGTTGTGCATGACTGGAGGTAAGGGAGTCACAGGGGGATGTCCTGGAAGTATGCATTTTCCCTGTGGCCTTTTCCTCGCTCCCTCCCTCTCTTTCTCTGCTTTCTGACCCAGTCATGAGCTGAACAGCTTTCTACCACTGAGACCTTCCCCCATGATGCGCCACCTCACCTTGGGCCTAGAGCAATGAAGTTGACTGTCTATGGATTGAGACCTCTGAAGCCATGAGCCTCCAATAAACTTTCTCTCCCCTAATTTGTTCTTGTTGGATATTTTGGTTACAGTAATGAAAATTAACCCAAACATCAGGCATATACACTTTGTGCTTGTCCATCTCCCCCTCTGGAATGCATGCTCAACAGGAGAAGGGTTCTTGCCTGTTTCATCCATTGCAAAGCTCCAGCTAGGAGAAGGCATTTGTCACAGGGAGGACATTCAACAAACATGCATTTACTTATTGAATAAACTCATAGGTTAAATTCCTAATGGTGAAAATTTAGACACATGAGTCCCAGGTGGGGTAAGAAAACATGAGTCAATATGAATACAACCACATGGGGGTTTTACTTATGTTAGAAAAGCTTATAGATTCTGTGTGCAGTCAAGTTCTGTAGTTTGTGGGTAAGGGAAGGTCTTTTAGGGTCTTTTATGTGTTCTAACCCATAACAGATGGTATCTATGTGTTGGGGAAATCAACCAGAAGATAAGCATGGATACAGACAAATTCTGAATTTGGATTCAAATTCCAAGTTGCACAAATGCAAGGTAGGGGAGATGTTAGCTTGATAACAATTTGTGGAAAAAGTAGGTTTTGTTTGACTTGTGAATTAACATCATGAATAGCTGTTAATTTTTTAAATAAGTCATGCAATATCATGTCTAATAATACTAGTAGCATCAATATTCATTGTGGTTACCATTTATTTTGTGCTAAACATGTACCAAGTACTGTGCCTAATGCTTTTATAAATGTTTAAAGCTCTAGAAAGCCTCACAATTTATGTCTGTTTTATGGATGGAGAAACTTAGGTTCAGAGAGTTTACCTTGACTGATGAAGCTCTTCTTGACCAGTGAGTGCCTCGGCACTCTATGTGGCTTCAACAAATCTAGGACATTGGAGTCAGTTGTAAAAGGCATATTGTAAGACAGAACATAAGCAAACTGTGGCTTCACAGGGAGGTCCCTATTGTGGTAAGTGATAAGGAAACCACAGTATGTTGGGAACATTCAAAGAGAAGCGCATGTTTAGCTCAAAGAGAGCTGGTGGGAGGTGGGGGTCAGAAATGAAAGGATGTCAAGTGGAAGAGAGCAGACCTGTCCTGTGTGGCTCCAAATGGCAGAACTGGAACAGCAGATGGAAGTTACAGTGGAGCAGATTTCAGCTTGACACGAGAACTAACTTTCTAAAGATTAGAGATGTGGGATGCAGCTCTTGAACTCACTCCCTCCTCCTTCCAAGCCTGTACAGCCATCTGTCAAAGATGTTGGATTTCAGGAAGGAGTCTCTCCCACCTCTAAGAGTCTAGGATTATTTAGATGAGCTTAGAGTTTATTTTAAAAAGAGGCAAAGACCATTGGAACTGATTTCAGGTGAATCTTGTTCAGTGGCAGGGAGATCACAATATGCTCTGAGTTCCTTTCAGCCTTTTGAGCACATAACTCTTCCACTGAGGTCACAACTGTAGTACATTTAAAGTCAGAAGGGGAGACTTATATTTATTCTCAATCTAAATCCTCTTTAATATAACAATTCTTGGGTGGCATTCTTGTATTAAATACATTTCTGAATCTTTGCTATGTGTTTATTTTGTATTCAACTCTGGGTACTTGTAAATTTTTAACCACACCCGCTCCCCAGTCTTCCCCTCCATCATTCTTTCCCAGGCCAAGATCATGCCTCTTGTGGTCCCTCCCACCCCTCCCATCCCTGTGTATACCCTGTGTTTTGTAATTCACAAACCCCAAAGAGAAGTGGAGGAAAAAAAAAAAAAAAAAAAAGAAATGAATCCTACATGAGTATAAGGAAAATGAGGGACAAATCTGGCTCCAGGTATATTTCTATAAGCCAATGTAGGTTGAATTTTCTCTAGAGAAAGTGTGCTTATTTTTGGTTTCCACCCATCTTGTGGTACAGAGAGCATCTAGATGAAACCGGATTGTGTGCAATTTCACAAGGTGTTCAAAGGGAAGATAGAATCTTGGCATGAGATTTGAAGAGCCGTATCCCTTGAAATTGTCCTTCTGTGGTCCTGAAATCTTACAATCAGAATATTGCTCTTCTGAGTTAAGAAATTTCTTAGGTATTCTGAAGGCAATTTACCTGGGAGATGAAATGCCTTAACTCCTGAAGTTATCAGAAAGGGAGTCCTTATCCATGAGGTAGTAGTAGATTATTAATTACTTGCTTTGTGCCAGGCAGAGTCCTAGGCTGATAGGTCACTTATTTAATATTCACAGGTCTGTAATTACACACTATTTACATTTTACAGAGGAGGAAACTGAGCCCCAGAAGGTTAAATGCTTTAAGTTCACACAGCTAGTAAGTGGTAGAGTCTATATTTGACTTCAGAACTTATACTTTTAACCAGTAGGTAATATTGTTGTTAAAACTCTCTAAATATAGGAATTATCTGATTCTCAGACATAGGAGAGAGCTTGGCATGAGAATGCCATGTGTTATGTGCATGTGTTAGGGTGCCAGGGCTTGGGAGGCATTTATTATAAATTAATCCTAATGAGAACCCCAGTTCAATTGTTAATTTAGAATTTATCTGAGATGGTTAATGCCATCCTGAGTTCTGACATAGTAAGATAATCATTAAGTTTTCATTGTAGGTCTCAAAGTCAATTGAAGTTCTTATGAGAAAATAGTTATTCACTGACTCACCCAACTATATCCACCCTTCCTCCTCTTCCCACTTTCTCCCTTCCTTCTTTTAGTTTTCCTTCCTTCTCAGGTACGCAGTTATTTATGAGTGTTTGCTTTATGTCTGATCCTATGCTATGTAGAAAAGATACGAAGATGAATAAATCTTAGTCTATATACTGAGGGACCATACAACCTGGAAGGAGAGTTGAAAAAATAATTACTATTCAATGTGGCAATGGTTATAAAGGAGCAGATTTTCCAAACTGGTGTTTCAAGGAACATTCTTTGGCAGGATGTTAAGTAAGCATACCATGAAGACGAAGTATTTTGAGTTAAAATAAGTTTAGGAAATGCTGGGTTAAATGAAATTAAGTAATTTTTTTTTTCTTACTGGGGAATTTTCATACCATTTTAAATGCTAATTAGCCATGTAAAGTTCCAAGAAAGGAAGGACACATTTTGCAAACCCATTTGACCTCAGAACTTTCTTTTGCATGGCATACTTAATACATTTTTCATTCTTCCATCCATTTACCATCCACCATCAGTCCATTCCCCCATCCATCCATCCATCCATCCATCCATCCATTCATCTATCCATGCATTCAAATATCCAAGCATCCTTCTATCTATCCAGTATTTCTTGTGTACCCACTGTGTGCCAGACACAGAGCTACGTATGTACTGGGGATTCAGTAGTAGAAACATCTGTGGAGTTAGTATTCTAGTTGGGGAGAAAAGTATCAATAAAGCAAATAAATATATAAAGCTATCAGAGTGTGGTAAGATTCATGTAAAAAATAACCAGGATTCCAAGATGAGAAAACAACAATCAAGGCAATCCTCTTAAGTAGGTGTTTGAGAAAGCCCTCTGTGAGCAAAAGACATTTAAAACAAATACCTGAAGGAAGAGAATGAGCCAGCTTTGCAAAGAGCAAAAGGAAAAGCCATCCAGGAAGAGGAAACAGCAAGTGCCAAGTCCCTGGAATGCAGAAGGCTTGGCAAGCTCCAGGAATTGAGCTTCCTCCAGGAGTGCAGGTCTGCTGAAAGGCAGAAGGCTGGACCTGACACATTTTAAAAAATCATAAAATTGGAGGAGCCTTTGGCAGCATCAATTCCAAAGTTCTACCCAAAAAAGTCCTGTCTTTTAAGACACAGAACTACCTGCTATGGTTGACTTTGTTGACAAGAATTTCCCCTATTGTTAAGAGGCTCCCCGCAGCCTCAGAATGCAGCTGATAAGGGGTGATGCTCGTGACATTCCTCTTTCATACGGAATAAGGACCACTGACGGTTAAACATACTGTTGTGTATTTAAGGAGAAAACAGCTCTCAGGGGTGCAAATCTCAACACAACCAATCCTAGCTGCTGACCCTGACTCCCTCCTAGCAATGGAAAACAAGCCTGAAGGGAGAAATTGACAAGGAAACTACTTGGTTACTTGTGACTCAGTATCCAAGGAGGGGAACTTGGGTAACCCTGATCTTTGAAGCCTGACTTTCTTACTCCCAAAGATTTTATCTTTCAATTCTCCCTGCAAGAGTAAGCATCCCCAAACACCATTTTTATGGTCTGTGCCCTGGTTCAAGAAGTTAGAATGTTTCTTCTTTACTGTCAAATCAACTGAAAACCTCTCAGTTAGGCCTTCAGGACTTTCCATTATTATTATCATTTTCTTCTGGCTCACCCTCTGCTTTCTCTTTGTGCATGTAGCTACACACACACACACACACACACACACACACACACACACACACACACTGAATTTGTTTCATCATGCAATTAAGACCACAAAAGAATAAAGAGAATAATTCAGGCTTTGGAGTTGCAGCCCCAGCTTTGATCTTCTTTCTGCCATTTTCTGTGTGCCTGACTGTATCTTGCAGATCCTCAGCCTCCTCATCTGCATTAACAGATAGTAGTAATGATACTTGTCAAGTAAAAATAATCCTGGTTACATGAGGTGGTGGTTGTTAGAACCCGACTATTACAGCATCTTCCCAACCAAGGCTAGAGAATGCTCCCTCCATTGGAACCCAGTCTTCCACCTTGCTTGTTCTTTGGGGCCCCTGCTCTTTGGAGACAAGGGAGTCTCTTTGATTCTTCCTTTCTCCTTTGAACTTCAGGGGCTTTACTAAGCTAGTCCCAGTTACTTTTTAAAAAGGCAGACTTTATTTCCCACTTGATCTGTTTCTCACTATCAGAGGCCACCTGGTTTCCTTCATTCCCCGTTCTTATTTCTAAGTAACCCAGATTGGATGAGAGATTTTGTTCCTGCTTGTTTAGGAGACAGAATCAGAAAGGTTTTCTCTGAGTCCAACCTTGGTAAGCTGAGACAACTGGGGTCTTATCCCCATGCTGGTTTAACTCCCCTTAGGTGACTGCAGAAGACAATTCCAGTATATGTGGTTTATCTGTTTAGTCTTATGGTCTGGTGACTGTCACCAGACACTGTCACATGCTCTGAGTCTAGCCTGACTTCTAGACACTTGACTTACTGTGGGTGAGTCAACTGATTGAAAATGAAGGTGGAAGAATTTTGTACAGAACCCAGAATTCAGGAGGTCCTTGCTCTTTCCATTGCCATTCCCAAAGAAACTCTTCTGAGATAATCTGTGTACCTTTCCCCTTTCCACTTTAACAAGTTCACAGGTAAGGTGAGGCATGGGCCACTCAGGGCAATTTCCTGGTGTTGTTGTAGTTAGGGAAGGCAATGAGGCAATGTGATGTTCTTGACTCTCAGCCCTCTTGTCGAAACTGCCTGGATAGAAATGCACCATGGTCTTTTCTAGAATGAGATGACCACAGCACCACCCCAGACTCTAGCATGAACTTACTAATCATGGTATGAATATTTGTGTTCACATAAAATTCACAGACTGAAATCATAACCCTCAAAGGGATAGTAATAGGAGGTGGGGCCTTTTGAAGGTGATTATATTATATATAAATAGGATTAGTGCTCTCATAAAAGAGGTCAGAGGATAGAATGAGAAGAAGCCATGTCTAAAACAGAGGTCCTCTGCAAGACAATGAATCTGCTGGTGCCTTGATATTGGATTTCTTAGCCTCGAGAACTATGAGACATGGGTTACTGTTGTTTATAAGTTATTCAGTTTATAGTATTTTGTTATGGCCATCCAAATGGACTAAGATTTCTACATAGAACAGGTTTCTTCTCTTGTCAGTAACTGGAGAAGAAAGATTCAGAAAAATATATTCAATTATGGGACAGGTCTACAGATGTTATCTTCCATGAACTGGTAATTTCAAAATTTTATCCTTTCTGCAAAAAAAATAATAATAATAATAATAATTGTTTGGAACTTGGAACCTAAGAATAAAGGAAGAAGAGGTGTTTTATGTATTCCTCCAGGAGAATTTTACTAATAGCTCATTAGTCACACTGTGTCATATGATCATCTCTAATGTCAAGGAATGACAGGAAATGGTCTTTAAAACTTTGAGATTCCTCCTGAATTAAATTTGGATTCTGTTTGTAGGTAGGAAAAATAGTATCATTTGATAGGCAATTACAGTGTCTACCACCCCCAATAATGCTGGTAAATCTTTCTTACTTCCCACTTCTTTGAGAGCCTCCTTCTAGAACATTTCATCCCATTTAGGCCTCTTCTCTGTGCTCTTTCATGTGACCAGAACACAGGTCAAGATCTTAACAGAGTATAGGCCACATCAAAGAAGTTTTACAATACTTATAAGTGGTCAAAGGGACAGAGCAAGAGACATCTGACAAGTTCCATGTACCACAGACCCTCTAAGAGGGAAATGATGACTGGCTTTTCTAGGTAGGATGCTGGAATAGCTAGCTATTAAAGCTGTCAGGGGCCATTTACCCTACAACAATATTTAGACACATTTGCAGGTACAAAGAGTAGGTGTTACCATGTATCTGATGGGTGTCATTGACCCATCAAATAAAATCCAGAACAGAGTACTGAGTTGCAGTATGTTACCCTTTCAAGGAAGCGTTTATGGTTTAAGGAGAAGTTGGGAGATCCATCTTCCCTTTTCTCCTTCCACCATTTTTTTTTTGTACTGGGGATTGAACTCAGGGGCACTCGACCACTGGGCCACATCCCCAGCCCTTTTTTGTATTTTATTAGAGACAGGGTCTCACTGAGTTACTAAGTGCCTCGTCATTGCTGAGGCTGGCTTTGAACTCGCGATCCTCCTGCCTCAGCCTCCCAAAGTGCTGGGATTACAGGCGTGCACCACTGCGCCTGGCCCTTCCACCATTTTAAGTTAGAACACAGAGCTAATGAAATAAATTTGCTGCATCAAAATCATGGAGGCCCATGTTCTTTTATCTATTGTGTGGCTACAGTCTGATCCCTTACACTTGGGACTACAGTCACAGAACACCATTTAACATCAGATACAAATGAACCCTTAATCCAGCAATTGGTCCTTTAGTCTGGTAAACCCTAACTCAGTACTTCCCACCATGGCTTCAGACCTGACCTTGGAGATCCACGATCAGTTGGTTCATCTGGGACCTAGATAGTGGCATTAGATATCCCCACTTCCCATAGGAAACCTTGATATGCAGTTTTGGGGGTAAAACTCCCTCCTCATTCTCATGAGAACTGACCTGTACAGTGTCTTAACCACTTTGATAAACAAGCTCCTGAAACCAGTCAGAGCTGATCCTGATTTCAACCACACATTGGTTTCTAGTTCTTATTTGTTGATATGATGCCAAAGCAGATTAAAACACACCATCCACATAGCCACACAGCGTACCCAAAACTTCTTCACCATTTGCTCACAGATTTGAATTTTAGCTCTGGAAATACATATAACCCTAAATGAGAGCAAAGACCATTTTCATCTTAAAAAAATTACCTTCCTTCTTGACTATAAATAATTTCTTCTTAATTCCAACTTCCAACTCATCCCTAAAGTTGGCCACAGACTGATTCCAAGTCCAGATCCAAAGTTACTCCATAACCATGACCACACAGTTTCTACCTTGTTCTGACTACTTCTGGCCTCTTTTCTTAGATTGTTCCACACTTGATAAGTTATAAATGTATAACCCTAGCCATAAATGGAACTCAGAGCTACAGTTTTAGTTCAACTTCAAACTCTGACCATGAGCTAAGAAACCAGCTGCAGAAAACTTCTGACCTTGTAAGATCAATCATCATTTTAGGTGAAATATTTAAATATTTAAATTTAAATGCAGATGTCAAGAAACTAGTATATTGAGCCCTATGTACTTGTTTCTCAGATCCAGCAGTTACATGTTCATCATATTTTATTTATATCTTTATTTGCTTTTTTTCCTCATCTCCTAGATTATTATGAAGGAAACATAGACATTGTCATATCATATTATCTGTATGTAATTTTGGTTTGTGTCTCTAAAACTTAAGGTTTATTTTGAAAAAGATCAAAATAGAACCATGATACAATTATCACATCTAAAACTAAACAAAAATTCCCTGTGCACAAATATCTAGCAAATGTTCATATTTCTCCCATTGCTTTACATAGCTACTTCCAATTTGTTTGATCCAAATAAGCTCTTTATTGCTTGTTAAATAGGTACTCTGTTATTGTTAAATGATGTATGTCTGTCTCTTTTAATTTATAGGTTTCATCTTTATCATTATTGTTTTTGTATTTTTTGTTTCTGATTTAGAAACTACGAATTGTCAACTACTAAGCCTTAAATATGGGGCCATGCTGACCTTTAGTTCTGGTCACTGATGTACCAGCACAAACTCTCCTACAGAAGGAAGGCTCTGATCATGAAGGATATAAACCAGGGAGTGGGTGGAAGTGTCTCTCGTCCAGTCACTGCCACTAGGGAAAGCCTCTGCTCTCCAACTACTGAAGCACATATCACTGCATATTAAAGGAAGGTTAAGTGTTTTGTTTGTCATGGTCATTCTGTCCTCTCACTGTTACTTTATGACACAGGGTCATGGCAGCAAAGGTGAAATCAAAATGCCTATG
Organism: Tamias sibiricus; assembly: GCA_025594165.1. Classification (NCBI taxonomy): domain Eukaryota; kingdom Metazoa; phylum Chordata; class Mammalia; order Rodentia; family Sciuridae; genus Tamias; species Tamias sibiricus. The sequence continues at coordinate 45,599,083 of CM046671.1, read as the reverse complement.
TATACAAATAAAAATATAATTATATGCAGGGGACAGGCTGACCCTGTCTCTGCCCACCCTTGGTATGGTTATGGTAATAAGACTCATACGAGACAGGAAATGCAATCCAGGGCCACTGTTACCAAACTGGGCCATTAAAGTGGACAGTTTCATCATTTGTAGAAGTTTAAAGAAGGGAATGAAGTGGAGGCATGAGGGAGAGAGATGCTTCTGGATAGCTCCATCCTGGAGAGAAAGGACCCTAATCTCAGAATAGCCAGGCTTGAGTGATAACCACTTGACTGTGTTGGCCAGCATCTGCTTTATATTTGAAAGCTAGAATTTTTAAAGCATTTGGCATGATTAGTGTTGAGTAAATTATCAAAAAACAACATCTTCAGCAACTCTGTATTGCTTTCAGAGAGTGATGCTGAAACTACTTGGCTGATATTCAAAACTCTGCCCATCATATCCCAGCCCATTTTGACAGCCGCATCTTCCCTTCTCCTGGGATCTTCTCCAGTCATACTGAGCTCCTTGCTGCCTCTCAAACAGGCTACGTGTTTTCCTGCTTCCTTGTATCTGCATATATTGTTCCCAACTCTTGGAACACCCTTTCCACATCCTTGCCTGGAAGCATGCTGTCCAAAATTCAGGGTGAGAATGTTCAGACTAAGCAGGAACTGCTAAGAAGCAGCAGGAGGTGGGGCAGCTTGAAGGCAAAGCAAATATAAGATCTGTTCAGTGACCTGGAGCTTGGTGCTACAAAGTTCCTGGACACCTAGACAGCTGGAGGAGGAGTGTGAGCTGGGAGAGACCTCACTTCAACCTGGCACCCTCCCTCATCCAAAAGGAAAGCTTGTTGGAAACAGGTTGAGCAAAATTAAATATGCTCATTTCTTAATATAGCTTTCAGATTTAATAGCAGAAAACATTTGTTTTGGTTTGGATTTCTCTAGTTTTTAGATAGCATTTTCTCTCTCAAACTAGGTCATTTGAATTATCTGCTGATAGTTCAAATCTGTAGATAATTTGCTTTTACTCACATTCCTAAGAACTAATTACCTGTACATATAAAATGATGAAATCTCATTATATTTTCTTTTAAAACTCTGACATGCATTTAATTACATTAGTCAATTATTACTGTACATGCCGAGGATTTGCTATTGACCAGCTCGTGCTAGAATATTTACTGCACAGATGTGTTACTTTAATTAAACAAATGTGATTACACACATATCAATTTTTATTTGGTTTCAAAGCCAGAATCTAAAAGTGATGCAGTTGGCAGAGCCGTACAGTGCGGTGCTGGTTCCTGGGAATGCAGCGACAGGCACTTTACCGAGGGAACGCAGAGTGCCTGAGACTCTGCGTGGGAAACTTCAGCCACAAGTGGGTTTTTGTCAGTGTGTAAGTACCATTGAGCGTACCAAGGAAAGGAACAAACAAACCAGTCCTAGATCTTCCTAGCACATCCACAGTGTTTCTCTTTTCTAGGTAGAAAGGAGAAACTGGACTGGGAAAACATACAGGAAAACCAATCTAAATTGAGAATGTGGATTGCTTTGAAATTGATGCTGGGTTAAATAGGCCAGCTGTTATTTGTCCTTAAAATCAGGGGGAAAGACAGGCACCAGTAGAACACTGGTCTCTTGGTCCCCTGTGTGTCATATCATATGACATACTCTTAAGCCATGGGGTTAGCATCTAGAAGGATGAATATTTCTCAGTGCTTAGTCACAACCAAGCAGTTTTATGGAATAATAATAAGACTTAGATAGAAAATCTGAATGTGTTTTACAAAATGGAAAATTGCAAAATTCCTTACAACTCCTGGTAGGAGGACACATACTAGGTACTTAGTAATAGTCCAGGGTACCAAAACAGGGAATAAGTCAATCTGTCCACTAACACAGACTGACTGAGTATTATATGAACTGGTTTCCTGTGGGCTCAAACAGCAAGGTAGGAGCTCTGTCTACATGAATGTGGACTACCTATTTTCCCTGGTCTTGCATGCAAGAGATTATTGTGCTGGTTCTCAAGGGTGCTGCAATCTGGGCTGCACGTTCATGGCACCAGAAGAGCCAATCCAATTGGTTAAGTCCATTGAGAGTTTGTTGCAAAGAATGAAGAGGGCCTTGGCTGATAGTAGAGGTAAAGCTGGATGCACAGATCTTGCCAAACACCAAAACTTCTAGCCTTATCTTCTTGTCATGACAGGTTCTCATCTAATGGTGATAATGAAACCTATATCACAGTGTTGTTCAATGCATGGTGAACATACATATGTGATACCTAAAAGCAGGTTCTTAGAAAATTGCTGTTGGAGGTGGTGGGGCTGATAGATGTGGCACAGTCGGTTACTATTCCTTCACTCTGCTGTTTCCTTCTATGTTTAGCATGTCATGTTACCACTGGCCAATTCCCACCTCAAGAGGGAGGCCTATGATGGATATATTTGCAGTTTTAAAATGAGCATCATTCACTGGTCCAGCTTCTTTGAACTGAATTGCACAAGGTCTATTAAGTGGAAAATTCAGGAATCAAATCCAGGTCTTCAAATTAAACGCCTCTTGCTTTGTGTTTCTTTATGTGATAAATGTTATACATCATCACAGACAAGAAGAATATGGGGAAGACAATGGTTAACTCAACTAATATTGACATTTCAGGCATTTCTGTCTCATCAAGTGAGGCACTGTTGGGATAGAGCTACTTTCCTGGTAGCTCTTGGATTTTCCTACAAGTGGAGTCACCATTTTACCTCTGGATTAGACTTGAGTTTTCCTATCCATGTGGCTTCACTGAATTGGGGGTGGGAGCAGCTTTCTCCAGGCTTCAAGTTCCCTCTTTATCATTTCAAGTACCATAAAAACAATAACATTTAGCCAGGCGCGGTGGCGCATGCCTGTAATCCCAGCACTTGGGAGGTTGAGGCAGGAGGATCATGAGTTCAAAGCCAACCTCAGCAATAGCGAGGCACTTAGCAACTCAGTGAGACCCTGTCTCTAAATAAAATTCAAAAAAGGGTTGGGGATGTGGCCCAGTGGTCAAGTACCCCTGAGGTCAATCCCTGGTACCAAAAAAAACAAAACAAAACAAAACAAAAAAAAAAAAACATTTTCTGCGTGTACCATGATCAGCCTTAACTTTGCCTTAGCATATCAAATTATTTGAACCTCAGTTTCCTCATGAGCAAAATTGATATTTTTTCCCCTCACACTTTTGCTATAAAGATTCATTGAAACAGTCCAGTTTAGTGTCTGATATATCAGACACTCCAAACTGTGAGTTGAATATATCACTTTTGTTCAGGGGAGTGCTAGAATTTTCTATGTTAAAGTCAAGAGTACAAGCAACTTCTGATTTTCCACTGCTCCCACAGTTTGGTAGATAGTTAGGTGTTAGTGTTGAGCTTTGAGTTTGACTGTGATCTGTCCCTGCCTCCTCTCTGTTTCCATTTGCTCTATAAGCAGAGGTCTGGTCTGCCTTACTCTCTTAAGTTCCCAAAGGGAACCCAGGGCCTGGCCCAGGCTCAGCCCTGCATCCTGACCCCACCCAGCTCCCAGCTGCTGATCTCATCCTTTTGCCAGGACCAATTATAATTAAAACCAGATTTGTAGGAGGAAACACGCATGCACACACAGCCAAGCTTGGAATTGCTTACCCCAAAGCAAGATCCCCCTCCTTCTGCTCCACTTCTTCAGCCTTACCAAAAGCAATGGGGTGGGATGAGGAGAAGAAATGGGACTTGTGCTGTGTGCGCTGAGGCAAGGTGATCCTGGATAAGCACGGGCATGCAGTCATCCTCCACCAAGTCCTGATCTGTACTAGTTCAGGCTGTGAGCCTCAGATCACCTGAATGGGGTCCATCCCAGAGTGTGTTCTTGGCCTTTCCTCCCTTGGGGTGGGTCATTGTGAGTTGAACCCAGCACTGTGGGGGTGAGGGCTGGGCTGCTGGCCCACTGTACCTCATTATGTATTCCTTCATTGTTTCCTATGCAAATTAAGTTAATGAGAATTAGGAACATAATGGAGCCCATTCACCGTTCTAGTCGCTGGAAAATGGGTTTGACTACCAATTTTCCATTACAGCTGTTTTGTAATTACCGTGGAATACTCTGAATTCTAATGGAGATGCTGAGCTGCCTGACAGCCTCTTGACTACTTTTTTTTTTTTTTTTTTTTTTTTTTTTAAGGTTAAAAAAAAAGGAAACCCAAACCCCATGACATAAGAGCCTTTCTATTAAAGTGCCCAGGCTTGGCTTCAGCTCTGGCAATCTCCACTGGCACTGAAAGGGCCTGCTTCCATTGTGGGGATTCCTTATTATTTTTGCTATGGTTAGATTAGTTACATGGCAGTACCACAGTCATCCTTTGCCTTGAAATCAAGCAAAAGAGAGTGTAGGGCTACAATCAGGAGCTACCCTGAACTAGGCCCTTCTTCCTCCTGGGCTAAATTCAGCTGTCTGCTTTAACTGATCATCCAGCCGGCCCCTCCCACCTAGGACTCCAATCACAAACATCTCTTTTACCTGTTGCTAAACTTGGAGCTCTTAGGAAGGTAGGGCCTGTCTTAGGCTACTGTAATGAGGAACTATAGACTGGGTGGCTTGTAAACAACAGAAATTTATTTCTCACAATTCTGTAAACTGGAAAGTCAAAGACCATGGTGCCAGTGCACTGGGTAATTGTTGAAGGATGGCATCCTGATTCACCGTGGCCTTATATAGTGGAAGGGGTGAGAGACCCCTATGAGGCCTCTTTCATAAGGTCATTAATCCTACCCCTCAGTCACCTAATCACCTCCAAAAGTCTCTCTCCAAATACCATCACACTGGGAGTAGAATTCCAACAGGTAATTGGAAGGGAGGAATTATTAAATCTTTAGAATTCTACCCTGGCCTCCCCAAGTTCATGTACTTCTTCTTTGTTATTAACTCAAGGCCTAAAGTGTCGTCTAGATTAGATGTGGTTGAGACTCAAGGCATGAGTCTAAATGTAGGCGATCAGGAGTCTAAATGTAGGGGAGATCAGGAGTAGGCAGCAGTCTGTAAGCACCAGTTGACACCCCAGGAGCACAAATTGAAACCTGTATTCAATCCTGCTCCCTCTCGCCTTGGTGACAGGTTATCCTATAGGAGCTGGAGTCCTCCGCTGTGGAGCTAAACATGCACATCTAGCCCAAGAGCTAGAGGAAATGAAAGACTACCAAGGAAAGCAGAGAAACTGCCCACTGTGTGGCAGCTTCACATCACTGAAGGGAATCAGCAGGTCAGCACGTGTGTGCTGTAAAATAGCCGCTGCTTCATTACGAGCCTCCTTGTGTCCCACATTTTTTAAAGAATCTCCTTTGTGGCTCTCCTCACTAGAAACACAAGAAAGGAAATTTGGGGAAAGGGAGTTCAGCCTACCAAAGTTATACAAATCACACTTGTGCTGCAGTTATTGTGTTACTAAGCTCTTTCTAGAGTGACTCCCCCTGGGTTCCCCTCTGCCCTGCTCTGATAGCACGTTCCTTGTGACTAATTGGAATATCTGATACTCACTTTCATTACAGCATCATCATGCATGATTTTTACATGTCTATCATAATGTGCCATATTTCTTCTTATATTCCCCTAAGTTAATGTCTGACACATAGTAGGTGTTTAGTGAGTTCGAATGATGGAGGAAGCCATGATATTCCTGATCCTTAGTGTGTTTTGCCTGAAGTAGTTTTGGAACTCATGGACTCATGAACCCATTATAGAGATAAATTGTGCAAATGTCCAATGCTAAGTGCTTTGTTATGGAGATTTCAGAATTCTCTGCTTGGGCCCTGGCCTATGATATGGTAGATAGCCCTTCCATGTTCAGTACTGTGCCCTGTTGAAGTCTCCCTCCTGTGACTACCTGGGTCAGGGAGATGGCAGATTCTTTAAAAGAATAATAAATTTGCAAAACTCAGGAAGGAGATGTATTGATGAAATTTCCTCTTCGAGGGAGGAAATATGATCCTTGCACATAAGGATCACCTCATAAGTTGGAGATAAATGATACTGACCTTAGGGAAATCATGGTCACAGAGATATATTGTCTGTGGGCCAAAGAGTTCCTGTGTCAAATGACCTAGATCACGCCCAGAGGAATTCGTAGGTCAGGTTTAGGTCCAGAAGAGCAAAATGCAGTTTTTCTGTCCTTCTGTTTATCCAACACCCATTTTATTGGGGACTCAAGATTTTACTAATGCTGGGAATACAGAGGAATTAATAGATGTAAAATATTTAGATGAGTGCTTGGTGCCTGTGAATTCAGTAAATACTATTCTTCCTATTATTAAGTTAATTGCAATGGTTTTGTTGTGGTCTGTCTCCTAAAGGTTCATGTGCTAAAAGCTCCCCAAAATAACCATGTTGAGAGGTGATGGAGCCTTTAAAATGTGAGGCCTAATGAAAGGTAATTAGGTCATGGGCACAACATCCCTGGAAGGGATGAATACCCATCTAGTGGGAGTAGGTTAGGGGTTGTGAAAATGGATTAGGTACATCAAGAACGGGTTGTCGTAGAGTGTCATAGAGACACCGGTGTTTGGTTTCTTCTACAAAAGTCACTTGCTGCTCTTGTATGAGCTCCTGCCATGTGATACCGTCTACCATGTTATGATCACAACATGGGGCTCTCAGCAGATGTGGCCACCTGAGGTTGGATTTCTTAGCTTCCAAAACTGTGAACTAAATAATTATTTTTCTTTACAAAGTACCATGTCTCAGGTATTTAGTTACAGCATCACAAAATCTATTAGGATAGTGATTATAAATCTTCAATATATGCTCTATCTATATTAAAATGTTTTCTCCTCCTCCTCCCCTCCCCTCTACCCCCTCTCCTCCCCTCCCCTTCCCTCCCTCCCACCCTCTTTCTCTCTCCATCCCTCTCTCTCTCTCTCTCTCTCTCTCTCTCTCTCTCTCTCTCTCTCTGTGATTTGTTGGTTTCCAGATGCGTCATCTGGACCAACCATCCATCTGATGCTTGATTAATTGCTATAATGTATTTTGCAACTCTGTGCCAGTAACTGTGGTACATACTTGAATCTTGCAATAGTTATGATTAGATCCAGAGGCATGCAATAGAAAAAACACATTTGATTTCTTCCTAAAGATGCTTGGAGGTACTAGCCAGAGATAGTATGGTGGTTCTACAATCTTTTCATTTCACTATTTGCAAGGAGATGGGTCGACCTAGTATTTAGCCAAGGGCATCATTAATCTGAATTAAAATATAACTTCAGTTACCAAGAAAGAAGGGGAAAATGGATATTGGGTGGTGTCACAGCCTCTCAAACCTGAGCACATGATTCTGTCAGAATTCAAAGGATGACCTCACCTCTGGGTCCCTGGGTTTTTATGAAGCATGAGTGAAGTGAAAGATGCCAATGGGTGTTGCAAAGGTAAAACCCTTGCTCTAAAATGACTAGGAGGGGAGGTTGGGTCATCCTCAGACCAGTTGCAGGGACCCTGGCAGAATGGTCTGCCAGGAATGAATATTGAAGATAGACCAACAGAAATTTCACGCATCTGAAGATAAGATATCGGTCTGGCCTGGTGTTTCTTTACCTCATTTCCAGGCATTGAGGGAGAACATTTCTGCTCTGTGTCAAAAGGGGGACAGATACCAGTTTGAAAAGGAAAGAAACAGAGAGCTGGGTAGCCACCTTTCTCGCTAGGACCTAATTCACACTCAGGGAACATTTGATCCTCTGGGCTCTGAGGGAAGTTTAATTGAAATGCAAAAACCAAAGGTCAAAACCATGTAAAATTTAAAGGCCATTTTTACTATTTGACAAGGAACAAATTGTAACTTTATATTGCTTTTAGATGCAATTTTGTTCAGCGAAATTAGATTATACTCAACTAAAGCACCTTCTTTAGAGCTTTTAGATTAAATATTAGAACTTATTAGAAGGACCTTGATTTCGTCAGTAAATACCAAGGAAAATATTTGGTGGGAAATGCAGCTGCCTAATTTGCATTAATACAAACGAGGACTATTAAGCTTAGTTGATTAGCATATTCATATGTACTGTAGTCCCTATGTATTTAAAATAGATTCTGCTAGATTCTGATTACAAACTCAGTGTACGTGCAATGCTGTGAACCAGAGCTTGGGGACAGAGTGTGCTGGTGACCGAGGGGGAGGGGCCCTGGTGGGAAATGATTTTTTAACAGAATCCTGGCCTCCGAATTTTTTCCATAACTGATACTATACAGAGCCAGCCTTGCCCCCAAATCTCTAAGAAGACAAACTGGCAGAGAGTAACCCAAGATAAAGTTTGGTTCTGAGGGTATAAGGTATGGCAGAATAAATTGTGTGTGTGTGTGTGTGTGTGTGTGTGTGTGTGTGCGCGCGCACATGCACATGTGTGTTTATTCATTTATTTGTTGGAGTCTTAATTTGCTCAGCACATATTTATTTTGTGTCCATCATAGTCAAGGCACTGGATGGGGCTGATGGCTGCTGAGAATATGGGCTACCATGAGAACAGGGCTCCTTTTTCAAGGACATCGAAGAAATGAATCCTGGCTTGCCAAATCTGGAGCTGATCTGAATTCCCATCTCATCCTGTGAGCTGCTTCTGGTATCCACACAAGTGTTGTTCACAGTGGAAGGGGCCTCCAGCCCAGGGAGGCAGGCTGTGGGTCATGGTGCAGACAAAAGCCTGCCGCTATTCTCATGTAGCCTATCAGTGATCCCAGGAAGGGCACTTTGTGTTCCCTGCTCCCCCAAATGCATTTCTGCTGACTTTCCTGTTTCCACTCCTACAACTTGAGGTTGCTAGTTGGTCATTGAGCAGCAAAAATGTGCAGAAATGGGCTGAGGCACATTACTGACAAATAAGGTCTCTCAGTATTTCAAGGTCAGTGTCCTCTGGGAGGACAGCACTGTACAGGACAGGACTTCCTTGTCCATGTGTCTGTCTGAGCCCCAGAAGTCCCAGTGCAGGTGTGAGGCGGGTTGGACTATGAGATGGTGAGCGGTACTGTAAGTCCCTGGGAGGGTAGAAAGGCAGCAAGGTACTTGTTCTCTGGATGATTCAGGTTTTTTGGCTTTGCACCTTTTCTGGGACCTAAGACATGGCGTTTTAGACATTGTTGTATTCTGAAAATGAAGAAACTAAGGCTCTGGGGAAGGCGTGGTGAAGCGATGCAGTTGAAACCAAATGCCACGTCTTCCAAACCTCTGAGCAGTGACCAGCATGTGAGCTACTGACAAGATTCCTAGTGTTTACCTAGTTTCCCTTGATCCAAGTTGCCCTGAGTGTGCACTGGAACTGGACGTAACAGGCTTTCATGGTTTGTAGGAAAAGAAAAGCCCCACGTTTTGTGACTCTTTTTAAACCTGGCCAGCCACTCATTCATTCTCCTGACAAATAATTATGGAGAACAACCCACGTGTGAGGGGCTGTTCTAGGCCCTGGAGTTGGAGCTGTGGACAGCAAGACAAAATCCCTGGGGTCAGAAAACTTATGTTCTATGGAGGAGAGTAACACAAGGAAGGCACAGCTACCTAGTAGGCTGGGTGCTGTGAGGAAGGATCAGCAGGGTCCTGGTGGAGAGCGACTGGGTGCTGTCCTGAGAGGGCGTCATGGGGAGGCATTGTCAGGTAAGCAGATAAAGTGACATTGAGCATTCGAAGGAAACGAGCAAAGAGACACATGCTCTCTGTGGGGAGAGTGTTCCAGACAGAGACAGAGGTCATGGCCGGTGATGGGGTGCAACTTGTGAAAGGTGGGAGAGAAGGAGGATGGGGGGCACAGAAGGATGAGGACCCCATCCGGCAGTGCATATGGGCAGGGGGAGCAGTATGGTCCTGGGGCTTTGCTAGTGGAAGGAGTGCTATCAGTAATTACCGTAGGCAGACAGAAACCATAGGACCCTCCGCAGGCTGGGGTGCATGGCCACCTTCATGAAGGTAGCCATGAGGGGCGCTGGCTGTCCCTGTAAGTGGCTGAGGTGCCTCTGAGCTTCTGGGCCAGGTGTGGGGGACTTAGCATGGTCTGACCTAGGTTTCAGTGGGATTACCAAGCTGCTGTCTTTTGCAAGGACAGGAGCAGGCAGACAAGGCAGGCTGTGATTGCAGCAATCCAGGCAGGAGAAAAAGGGGCAGGAGAGGTGGGCGGAGTGCCTGGATTTTAGGTACATATCAACTGTGGAACGGACAGGATTCTCTAGAAGACTGGATGGATGGCGTAAGAGAAAAGGAGTCCAGCATGAGTGTGGTCTGAGCAGCTAGAAGACAGAGTTGCCTCTGTTGAGGTGCCAGGTGTGGAGAGAAGTGACAGTGTGGTTTTATCTATGTCGCCTTTGATGTGCTTACTTGACACCAAATGGAGATGTCATATGTGGTTAGAATAGGAGTTTTGGGCAATGTACATGATACTAGAGGTCCCCTTGGCTGAACGACATCCTGAGAGAGTGAGTGCAGACAGAGAAGAGAGAAGGGACTGAGCCCTGGGTTCTGAAAAGTTTGCAGGTTGGAAGGACCAGCACAAGAGGAGAAGGCTAGGGAGAGACAGAGAGGCAGGCGGTAGTGAGGGGCCTGGCATGCTGAAAGTCAACTCAGGGAACTATTTCTGGGATCTGTCAGCTGTTCAGGATGTTGCCACTGGATCAGTCACTTGGAGCAGAATTTAGAGGGACAGGAGAGAAACAGAGAGTTACTGGCTCTGAATCTTAATCCCTCTGAGGACAGACACTGCTATGTTGTGTGCAGTGTGCACGTAGGCCTGGGGCCTGGGGAAGAGGGATGCTGGGAGTTGGGTAAAGAAGAGGCCATCTGAATAAGCCGAGGTGGGCACTCCTTGCTCCCTGGGTCACCAGCATCTAGTAATAAGGTCCCATCTGGGCCCTGTTTATACACCCCTCCTCCAGAGTAAAAGAGCAGAAGACCAGGACCTTCCTGTTAAGTAAGGAGAACTTAGGAATGGTGGATCAGATCTAGCTTCTGCTACTTGCTAGTTTGGCTTCTCTGAGCCTTTGTCCCTTTGTCTCTAAAATTGGGTACCTCCCTGCGTCCTTTAAGCTACTGCATGAGTTAAATGGGCTCAGTTATGCTACAAACAATTGATGGAGACTGGTTCATTTTAAAAGTACAATGTGTTCATTTTCATGTTTATAATTTTTGCTATCTCTATTTAAATTGAAAGAGACATGGGGCTTGTTTTCTAGAGGGGGCAAAAAATATAAGGAGCAGAGGAAGTGGTCTCTGGTTGGTGGGTGTTCAGAGAATTTCAGAGCCAAACAAGGAAGGCGACTGCAGCCCGGGGAGATTGCTTTTGGCACAAGGGTGCTGGTGATGACGCAGATGAGCTTCATCTTTGCAGGGAGCTTTATGACGGCAGTGGGCACCCTACACAGCTTCGCTCTGAAGAAGAGGAGCTCCTAATCCAGCCCTCCAGGTAGCCTGCTGAAGGGAAGGACGGTGGGCTCCGAAGCCAGAGCAGCTTTCTGAGCAGACATCTAGTGCATGTCCCCAAGTGCGTGCGAGGGTGGCTCAGAAGCCACAATTTCTCTCTTTCCCTCCTGATGCTGTTTGAGGCTGACTGCCAGGTGCGGAGGTCTGGGAGCCCAGCTCTGCCTTCTGTCCTTGTTGATACCCAGGATAGGTGACCTTCAATCCACAGTGCCTGTGCTAGAACACAGGGACATGGTGCCACTGTGGACATCCCCAAATACCTGCTTCCCGTGGCCGGCTTATGTCTGGATAAGGTGTTTCTGGTTAGGGCCTGGTGCTCTGCCCTTGATGGCCTCTTCCCAAGCTCAGCCTCAAATCCTCCTGGCTTTCACTGGACACCAGAAGGGCCACTAAATAATCAGATGACCAAGGTAGGGCTTTGCCTTGAGAAGGTACAATTGCCCAAAGGTCTCTCCCTGTTTTGGGGACAGGGTGGGGTGTTTCATTGCAGAAGGGGGAAGGGCTTGGTGGTGGACATGGCCTCTGGTGTGGGGCAGCCTGAGGCCTACAAGTGAAGGTTAGAGGGGTCAGCCCCGTGGAACTGGGGCTCTGGGTTGGGGGTAGGACCAGACTGTCGTTTGATTTTGTTGTCCATCTTTGGCTAGCGCGGCCTTGCAGATGGCAGAGCCTCCCTGAGAGTTAGACATCTGCTGGAACCACCTTCAGGTCAGGTAGGTTCTCACTCAGCCTTTAGATCCTTCTTCAGGCTGAAGCTGAATGATATAAGAGAGCACAGGTGCTCCCTGGTCTCGAAATCCTTTTAGTGCTTATTTCTGGAGGACCTCACCTCCATGTATGATTACCTCATGAAGCAAACTTATCTCTGAGCTCCCAAAGCAACAGGTATACCCCTTCCTCCCTCTTCCTGTCCAGAAAGGCCGAGGAGACCCTTGAGCTGCAGCAGCCACCTCTGCCCACAAGAAGCCCGAGCACCCCAGGCAGGCGGTGGTCAGGAGGAGAGCCATTTCCTCCATTCTGAGGTCCCCCAGCCTCAGAAACCCTCCAGGCGGCTGGCTCTCTCTGCCTCTGGCCGCCGCTGACTCTATTTGCTCTGGGGCCTGAATGAAGCTGAATACCGGCGGAGACTCTGCTCGCCTTCCCGAATAGGACCACCAGGGGGCAGTAGAGCACACTCGCAGGCTGCCTGCGCTGCAGGACCTGGAGTGTCTTGAAGAAGCTTCTAAGGCAGGGGAAGCGCCACGCGCGACCCTAGGGTCAAAAAATCACCCTCACCGGGTCTCCTCTCAGAGAAGGGGAGAGTTGTGCATTGGCTTCAGACGAACAAGCTTCTCTCTTCACTCATAAAATGTCGGACCTTAATAGCTTCATCATCATTTTGTTCTGGATCATCGCCCTTATCTCGCTGGCATGAAGAGCCCAGAGAAGTTGAGTAATTAAACTGAAGCCACACAGCAATGAAAGCTGCAGATCACCTGACCTTTCACAGTGAGATTTTGACCCTAAGGATTTTTCACTTTGCTTCACAGTGATTAATCCAGTTCTCACCTGGGAAGCCTATGTCCCCCGCTGAGCCCCTCACCCCTTTACCAGAATCTCTTAGGGGACAGGGATAGCTTGCCTAGAACCTGTGTTTTCAACAAGCTTCCAAGGTGATTCTGGCAAACATGAAGAAAGGGAACACTGCGATTTGGGAAAACTTGACCTGAGCCAAATCTAAAGAAGGTGATGTTTTCATTTAGTCTGCTTTGACCATGGACTCCCCCACTCATGCTGAGCTTCTAATCTTCCACCAAACCCTAGCCTATGGTGTCATCAGTGTCCCCCGAAGTCCCTCTCCAGCTGAAGACTCATCTGCATCACTCTGGGCTCCCCCTCCTCATGCTCTGACAGCCACTGACATTGCTGCCCTTTACCACCACACCGCCCAAAGTAGCAAGTTAATCTGATTGAAGAAATCAATTCTAGTGGGATTAAGATAGAAAGTTGTCCCAACAACTGACCAATCCCAGGTATCATGGGAATTTGAAGCAGGGCTTTCTGGACATAACATCACACTCTCAACTTTTAATCCAGAATTGCTACAAGGAGGAGGGAAGTCAGAGGAGAAGAGGGAGATGAATTCTGAAAGATACACTACTTGGCACTGGAGTGGAAGATGAGGGGTGTTTGTACTGGGGATGCCAGTGTCAGGATTTTGTTGCACAGGACACACATTGAATTTTCAAATTACAGAGACACTATATATGCTTGCAAAACATCAAGCAACATAGAAAATTAGAAAGGAAAATTGTAAGCACAATGATTTTTACCTCTGGTTTAAGATGTCAGATGACATCCTTTCTAATACCTCTCTAAACATGACAATGATGAATGAGTGCTAAGTTTTCTTGGAGACCTACTATGTGCCAGACCTAGGACTGTGCTTTCCATAAATTTGGTCACCTGATTTTCATGTATCCATTAGGAAGAAAGTGGTGGTTTTTAATAAACAAATAAATAAAAAACCATCGAATTAGAGGAGTTAAGTATCTTTTGCAGGGTGAAATACTCTGACAGAGCTGGAAGCAAACTCAGCCTTCTTTCACTGAGAGGCCAAGTTCTTATTCATCTTCTTATACTGGCTACATTCAAAGGCACACACCCCCAGAGACACACGCACAGAACTCACATGCAAATTTACCACACATGCACTCAACTCACATGCGTACCCCACATACACCTGCAGAACTCACACATATGCTGCAGAGATGCACACATGCCTCACACATACACACACCACAGACGCACATATGAAGGCTTACACATGGAGCTCACACACATGCACACGCTGCAAACACAGAAATCATTCACACACCATAGACTTATGCACAGGACTCACACACACAGTGGCAGACACATACATACACAGGCTCTTCTGAAATCTGATTTCTTGTTTTGAGTCAATATGTTTCCAGAGCTTTTATTCTTTTAAAAGCTTGTACAATATTCTATTGTAAGTATTTATCATATCTAATCAAATACTACCGATGGTTATGTAAGTAATAAAATCATGTAATAAAATAAGGAAAATAGAAAGTTACTGGATTTCATTATGTGCTAAGTTGGTTACATGCATTTTATCCCCCAATCTTCACACCGACCCCGTGTGTAACCATTTTGCAGACACAAAAAGTGAAATTCAGAATGCTTTGGAGCTTTGAACCAGACCTAGGAAATCTGTCTTCAGATTTTGAATGACTTTCAATGGACATCCTTGTACTCACGTCCCCATTGTTAAAATTCTTGGAAGAGGAATTCCAAGACCAGGGATGTATCTAGTCTCCATTTGATTCACACCACTGACCTGGGTTTCAGAGAATGTGCCAGTGAATGCCCACCAAATCCATGTGTGAATTATTTCCTTTTAGTTTTTCCAGTACTAGGTACCTCTATCTTTGTTGGTTAGGTGAAACACCGCATCTAAGCATTAGACAAAGTCCTTTTAGGATGTGATTGGAGAAAGCTTTGTGGTGGAGAAAAACACTGGCTTTAACATATGATTAGGTTTGCATGAACAAAAGACGTTTTCCCCTAAGACAGGTACAGAAGGATTAGCCAATATATTGGGGGGTTCTTAATGGGCTTAGGCTTCTAACTATTGAGCTTCATGTCCAAGGTTAGAGGGTCGGGATTTGCTATGTGTTTCCGGCTCAGATCGTACACAGGTAGCTGCTTGTTGCTTACAAATGGCGGCTCTGCCAGGTTCACACGTTATTGGATCATGATAGAATGGTGCAGGCAGCATGGAGGTGGAGCTGGGTCTGTGTCAGATCCCCAGCCTGCCCCCTGCTCCTGTCAGCAGCTGCCTACGCCAGGCCTGCCCTGTCTCCATCACCACCTGCCAACCTCTTTAGCTCCGCTCAGAGCCCGAGCGCTGGGCAGCACCGGGCGGGCAGCTCCCGGAGTTCGCTCAGCCGTTGCAGATTTGACACACCATCAAAAGTGTAGTGATTCCTTTCTCAAATTCTACCTTCCTGAGTTATTATAAAATCCAGCTTTTTCTTGCCTGAGAGATTGAATTTTCAGCTTGTGTTGTAAATTTGCTTCGAAGTGGGCTCCTTTGGTTTGGTAGAAAAGAGCACAAGAAAGAGGAGTGGGGAGGGGAGGTGCAAAAGGGAACTGTTTCTTCCGCAGTCAGTGTGGCCTGGAGACTTCCATTGCCACAGAAAAAAGCTTTTTGTCCCAAGAACAGGAATAGAATAGAATAGAATAGAATAGAATAGAATAGAATAGAAAGTGAATTATAACCAGGAGAGAAGGTCTGAATAGGTTCTTTCTTCAAGTGTCTGAAAAGTCTGCCATGGACTAAAGAAAAGTATGCAGCAGAAAAACATAAAATAGCTGGTCTTCCTTTCTGCTAAAGCTTGTCCTAAAGGGGTCTCTGTGTCTCTTCATTTTTGGAGTTAATCAGGGTGTCACCTGTAGTCGCCTTGTCTTCTCTGGACACTAAAGGGGTCAGGAAGTGTCCCTGCCTTCTTTCCATGTCCAATGCATTTCTGGGCACCCTAGGAATCCCATCTAGATGAGAAAGTATGGAATGAAAGATTTTTGGTAAATATAGGAGACACTGCTTATTGATATAAATGTTATTTCCAATTTCTCTTTTATTCACTCTGTATTATTTTTATTGTACATTTCACCCTTACATATGTTATAAATACAATACATTGCAACTATTTTTGCTGTAGACTGTTATCTTTTAGAGCTATTATAAATAAGAATAAAGGAAATTTTATGTTATCTTAATTAATGCAGTTTCCATCTCTTTCCATGTCATGTTGTCTATTTCCCCTTTTCTCTCTCTCTCTCTCTCTCTCTCTCACTCAGTACTGGGGTACTGGGGATTGAGCCCAGGGGCACTTAACCACTGAGACACATCTCCAGCCCCTTTTTTAATATTTTATTTAGAGACAGGGTCTTGCTGAGTTGCTCAGGGCCTCACTATATTGCTGAGGCTTACTTTGGACTTGTGATCCTCCTGCTTCAGCCTCTTGAGCTGCTGGTATTATAGGCATGCACTACCTCGCCCGGCTCCATGTCATTTTCTGTAGTTCAGATTTTGTATGGTCTATCTGGTGTCAAATTCTTTTTGCTTTTAAATATTTAATATATATAGTTTTGTAGTAGAGGTCTTCTGACAGTTCTTTTAGTTTTTCTTTGTCTGATAAAGTATTTTTTTGTTTGCTTTTTAAAGACCACTTTTTTGTACTTGTGTTGAGTATAGAATTCTGAATGGACAGATATTTTTCTTCCAATAGTTTAAAATGCTATCTAATTTTCTTCTGGTATGCATGATTTCAGATGAGAAATTTACTATGATTCTTATCTTTATTTCTCTATAGGTAAGTTATCAGTTTTGTCTGGTGAC
Source organism: Tamias sibiricus (assembly GCA_025594165.1). Classification (NCBI taxonomy): domain Eukaryota; kingdom Metazoa; phylum Chordata; class Mammalia; order Rodentia; family Sciuridae; genus Tamias; species Tamias sibiricus. The sequence goes on along the minus strand of CM046671.1, from coordinate 45,582,237 downwards.
CTCAAGATTTTTCCTTGTCTTTGTTTTCAAGTGGTTTGAATATGAAGTACCCAGCTTTAACATTTTATTTCTGCCCTGCTTGGTGTCATAATGATCATTAATTTTACAAATTCTCAGCCCTCATTTTCCCAAGTATTTCTTCTGTCTCTTTCTCTCTCTTCACCTTCTGAAAGTCCACTGTAGCTTTTGCCTTTCTCCTAGTCTTGTGTGCTCTGTTCTTTTATTACTCTCCTTCTGCTATTTTCTTCTTTCTGTTTCCGTTTAGGTCATTTCTGTGAACCTATTTTCAAGTGCATTGCTTCTTTCCCCAGCTGTACCGAGTCTACTGTTGAGACCATGGATGGTGTCTCCATCCATATTGATGACTGTTTTCATTTCTAGGATTTCCATCTGATTATTATTTATTTTTTAGCTTCTATTTCTTTGCTAAAATTACCTGATATTTCATGATGCTCATTCTTTCATTACCACCTTTAACATGCTAAATTTTGAATTCCCTGTCTGATAGTTTCAACATATGTGTCCTGTGTGTATGTGGTTCTGTTGATGGTGTTGTCTTGACGGTAGTTTTGTTTCTGCCCTTAGTTGTTCTTATTTTGGGCTATGTTTTGTAAGTTATTATTGAAAGACACACACCTTTAGTTGCATGGGATGTGGAGGCTAAGGTCCTGATCCTGTCCCTCTACTAGCTGTTACTCTTTATGTGATGCTTCTTAGCCTTGTGGTGGGAGCAGGTGTATTCTCTTCTCTTCAAATTAAGCCTCCGCCTCATCCAGGTACTGTCTAAGCCACAGGGCTGTGGTCTTCTCAGTACTCCTGTCTCTCTCCTGGGGGCAATTATCATCCTAGTTCATATTCCTGACCCTGTCTAGAGAAGGGTTTCTTCACAAATGTTTTCTATTCTCTTCCTCCAGGAAGCAGGCTTTCACGATTGCCCCCATGTAAGACTTGCTTGTGGGTTCTCCCTTTGCTTTTATTTTTATTTATTTATTTTAATTAGTATATGGCAGTAGAATGCATTTTGATTCATTGTACACAACTGCAGCACAACTTTACATTTCTATGGTTGTACACGATATAGCATCACACCATATGTGCAGTCATACATGTACCCAGGGTAATGATGTCCAGCTCATTCCACCATCTTTCCTGACCCCATCCCCCATTCCCACTCCTCCCTCCTTTTTGCCCAAAGTTCCTCCATTTTCCCCATGCCTCCCCGCTCCCTGTTATGGATCAGCATCCACTTATCAGAGAGAACATTTGGCCTTTGGTTTTTGGGGATTGGCTTACTTTGCTTAGCATGATATTCTCCAACTCCATCCATTTACCTGCAAATGCCATAATTTTATTCTTTTATTGCTGAGCAATATTCCATTGTGTGTATATATATATATATATATATATATATATATATATATACAGTTGTATATATATATATGTGTATATATATATATACAGTTTCTTTATCCCTTCATCTATTGAAGGGCATCTAGGTTGCTTCCACAGTTTAGGTATTGTGAATTGAGCTGCTATGAACATTGATGTGGTTGTGTTATTATAGTATGCAATAATATTTTAAGTTCTTTGGGTATATACTGAGGAATGGGATGGCTGGGTCCCCCCCCCAAATGGTGGTTCCATTCCAAGTTTCTAAGGACTCTCAATATTGCTTTCCACATTGGTGGCACCCTTTTGCAGTCCTACCAGTAATGTATGAGTGTGCCTTTTCTCCCACATCCTCCAAACATTTATTGTTGTCTGTATTCTTGATTGCTGCCATTCTGACTGGTGTGAGATGGAATCTCAGAGTAGGTTTGATTTGCATTTCTCTAATTACTAGAGATGTTGAACATTTTTTCATTTATTTGTTGATCAAATGTATATCATCTTCTGAGAAGTGTCTGATCAGCTCCTTAGCCCATTTATTGATTGGGTTGTTTATTTTTTTGGTGTCAAGTTTTTTGAGTTCTTTATATATCCTGGAGATTAGTGCTCTATCTGACATGTGTGTGGCAAAAATTTGCTCCCATGATTGTTTCTTTTGCTGAGAATAAGCTTTGTAGTTTGAGTCCATCCCATTTATTAATTCTTGATTTTATTTCTTGTGCTTTAGGAGTCTTTTTAAGGAAGCTGGAGCCTAATCTGACATTATGAAGATTTGGGTCTACTTTTTCCTCTATTAGGCACAGAGTCTTTGAACTAATTCCTGAGTCCTTGATCCACTTTGAATTGAATTTTGTGCATGGTGAGAGATAGGGATTTATTTTCCTTTTGCTGCATATGGATTTTCAGTTCTCCCAGCACCATTTGTTGAAGAAGCTATCTTTTCTCCACTGTATGTTTTCGGCACCTTTGTCTAGTATGAGATAACTGTATTTATGTGGGTTTATCTCTGTGCCTTCTATTCTGTACCATTGGTTTTGGTGCCAATACCAATGCCGTTTTTGTTACTACAGCTTTGTAGTATAGTTTAAGATCTGGTATTGTGATGCTTCCAGCTTCACTCCTCTTGCTAAGGATTACTTTGGCTATTCTGGATCTCTTATTTTTCCAAATGAATTTCATGATTGCTTTTTCTATTTCTGTAAGGAATGATGTTGTTATTTTAATTGGAATGGCATTGAATTTTATATACCCATAAATCAAATGCATTTCTATACTTCAGTGATGAATCCTCTGAAAGAGAAATTAGGAAAACTACCTCATTCCCAATAGCCTCAAAAAAAAAAAAAATACCCTTGGGAATCAACAAAAGATGTCAAAGACCTCTACAATGAAAACTACAAAACACTAAAGAAAGAAATTGAAGAAGACCTTAGAAGATGGAAAGATTTACCTTGCTTTTGGATAGGCAAAATTAATATTGTCAAAATGGCCATATTACCCAAAGTGCTATACAGATTCAATGAGATTCCAGTTAAAATCCCAATGTCATTCTTTATAGAAATAGAAAAAGGAATCATGAAATTCCTTTGGAAAAATAAGAGACCCTGCTTTCATTTTGAAGAGGAGTAGGCAAGGGAAATGTGGGTGGAGTTTTAGGATTTCCTGTTAACAGTTGCTGGTCTCTTCCTCCAGGCTTTCAATATAAGGTTCCACACCTTCAGGACCCTCACCCATTCTTTTTGATCACCAGTGCATATAGAAGAGCCAGCCAGCAGGTGCAAATTCCTGTCTTATCTGAACCCTCAGGCATTCTCTTGAGACCCATCACTTGGCCCAAATGGTTCAATAACAATTTTAACTGACTTCTTTCCAGTGTCTGGCAGCTTTGATCCCAGGTAAGCAAGTACTCGTGTTCTGTCTTTGTACACACTTGTATTTACTTAGATTTGTTTGTTTTGCAAGCTCAGATCTCTGATGGGTTCAAGCAAAGTCATGAATTTGTAGGTTGTGCAGGATTTTTGCTGCAAGATTGGCAGAGGTTCTGTCTCTAGTTTTCCTCCTCTCCTGCAAAAGGTAGAAGTAGTACTATTCTTAATATTCCCAAATTGCAAACTACCAAAATGCTCATTAAGAGTCAAATGGATAGATATATAGTGGCATATCACCCCAATGACTACTAGGTAGCAATGAAAATGAAGGCACTGTAACTTCTCAGGACACTATGGATATAACTCATAAATATAATGTTGAGCTAAGGAAACCAGTCATGAAGGAGTACATGCTGGGTGATTCTATTTACCTAAAGTGCAGAACTATCTCAAAAATCAGGGGGGCAGTTACCCTTGGAGGACCAGAGACTAAAATGGAGGACAAGGGGGCTGCTTCTGAAATAGGAACAACTTTCTGTTTCTTGATGTCATTTTTGTAGCTTTATATTTCTGAAAATATGAGATATTCATAGTACCCACTTTTTGCATGCGTTGTTCTTCAAAACTATTTAAAATTATCTGTTAGTACAATTAAAAATATGAACTTATAACTTTCCAAATAGCTGAAGAAAATAAAAGCAGCCAAAACATAATTCAGCAAAAGACAAAAAATTAATGCCAAAAGACAAAAATGCCAAGAAAACTTGCAAATAAAGTGCTAAAGCCTCAGGACATCAATTATGACAATAAATATAAATGCTTAAATTTTTCCCATTAAAAGATAATAAAATAAAATGAAACTCATATATGTATTAATGATGTGGAAATGCAAAAGGACTATTATAGGTGAGCCCTTACCCCTTATTTCCTTCTTCCTTTTGAATTATATTTGTGGTGTCACAATGATGTTCTTGAGACAGCATAGCTTACCTATTAAATCATGGATGGGCCAAGAATTGAAAACAAGTAGGAAAGAACAGGTCACTTTTAACCATTGGGACATACTGAAAACTGTATTTCCTGCAGATAGAGCTGTTTCTGAGCTTGACCACCCTTGGAATGTCTAAGGGAAATTAATTTTAGTGTTGCATCAGTCTCCAAACCTCTTTACCTCACCGAAGTTCTCTACGCATCCAGAATACCACCTTCATTTCTTTCAGAGAATTGTAGCTTCACTCATAAGACTGGGTATCAGAGGACAGTGCCACCCTTTTTTAGACCCCAGGAAGAAAGCACTTCCTAGTATGGCTGCTATGTAAGGGAAGAGACAGAGAAATCAGACCTGGAGGTTTTGGCCTGAGAGTTTTTTAACGTTTGGACATGAGAGTTTTTTAATGTTTGGACATGAGGTGTCTCTGAAAGCTCATATGTGAGACAATGCAAGAATGTTCAGAGGTAAAATGGTTAGATTATAAGAACTAACTTGATCAGTGGATTAATCAACTTGATTGGATTAAGTGAGTGGTAACTACAGTCAAATAGGGTGTGGCTGGAGGAAGTAGATCACATGACTTTCGGGTTTATATTTTGTTCCTGGTGAGCAGAGCTTGCTTTCTTTGCCTCCTGGCTCTCAGGTCCTGAGCTGCTTTCCTCTGCCATGCTCTTCCACCATGATGCTTTGCCTCATCATGGGCCCAGAGCAAAGGATTCAGTAGACCATGGACTAAATATCTGAAACAGTGAGCCAAATAACCTTTTTCTCCTCTAAGTTGTTCTTGTCATGCGTTTTGGTCACAGTGATGAAAAAGCTAACTAAAACAGAGGTATAGGAACTTTGTATGGAAATTAAATGGGAGTTTAAAAAAATCATTTTTAATATTCTTAAAACTTCATTGAGGTATGACTTTTATATAAACTTACACCTATTTAACATACATAAATTTTGATAAGTTTGTATATTTGTAAAAAATCCATGATGTCAACACCATAATCAAGGCAATAAACATATGCATCACCTCTAAATATTTCTTTGTGTTCTTTTGTGAGGGTTTGTGTGTAAATATATGTATGTGTGTTCCCTTTATTGAGGGGAGTCCATGGAAGTAGAAATAACCACCAGTTTGGTCAGAAATCTTTTTGTGAAGATAGAGGTTTTTGGGGGTGTGTTTTCCATTAGGAATTGTTCCAAGATATCCAAGAAAATGGAGACCCATAGGTCAGGCTTTGAATAATAAATGTACACTAGAATTCAACTACCTCACTTTTCAAACAAGAAAAAAGTCATTTGGAGAAAAAAAGGTAGCAAGGCTTGTTAAAACTTCGTTTTTATGATTCATTATAACCTTGTAGAAAACATTTTTTATCTAATTGAAATTATACAAATTCTGTTTAGGGGCACACAAAATAATGGGCATCTAAGATTATTTTTCCTTGATCAAATTCTAACATTATTCAAATGATGTATTTGAAATCCCAACTATGTCACACACTATACAAGGCCCAGAATAACAAGGCTCAGTTTCTACTGTCAAGAAGTTCAAAATCTAGTGATGAAGATTGACTGTTATAAGAGTAAAAAAACTCAGTGTTACAAAAACTGTGATTGCATAATGTTCAGTGTGTTGGAAGACAGTTCTTCTTGGATCTCTAATTTTCTGCACATGTTTTTAGTGAGGTGCTAATTGTTCTTTGTTTTGGACTTCTTTTCAAAGATGTTAGTATAACACTCAAAAGATACAGATAATTTCTTCTTCATACACAAAGAGTGGGTGGGCTTACTGCCCATTATAAAATATTGGCTTCCCTAAGCTTAGAGTACCTGTCCAATAACATCACCCACCATGTTTAAAGATGCCTTCTAACCCTCTCATTTAGCCTGTAGGAATTGATAACTGGAGTACATGCTAATACTCTGGCTTCTGCAATACTATAAGAAATAACTTGTCCCTTATATCTTATTCAAGAGTCCTATGTCTTCTACCATAAAACTGTAGTAGGCTAATTTGTTAGTTAGGATAACATTTCAGACCATTCATAATTCTTGACACACACACTACTATGGGAACGTGAAGAAAGTATACCTATTTTAGCAAGTACAATAGTGATATTGTGACATATAAAGAATGTTAGAAAAATAGAGTCTATGAGGATATGGGGTAAGAAAAGGCAGAGTGAAAGAAGAAACAAAGCTAAAGATCCAGGCAGAATAATTAGCATAAGCAAGGATAGGAAGGTGTTTTAATGTTACCCAATAGTGTGAATATTTTTATAAAGGCAATGAAGGTGGTAGATATTAACTACATGATGATGTAATCAGATTAAGTTTTAGAAATGTCTTTTTGGTAATAGTGGGGAATAAACTGGCTGTTCAACATGGGAAGTAAGGAGCTACAAAGACCAACTGGAAACCACTGGAGTAATACGGATTAATCATGATTAAAGTCTAAAAAAGGGAAAAAGAGTAAAGAGGAGCAATACTTAACATATTATGGAAGAAGATTCAAATAGTCAAGTTGACAGAATAGATTTTGGGGCTTCTTTAAGATAAATCCAAGTGTTTCTGTCTATAATAATTTGGATATGAGACATCCCCCAAAAGCCATGTGTGAGTGAAGGTGAAAGGGTTTAGAGGTGAAATGATTGGTTATGTGAGCCTTAACTTAATGGGTGTGTTGATCCACTGCTAGGGACTGACTGGATGGTAACTGTAGGCAGATAGGGTGTGACTGGAGGAGGAGGATCATTGCGGGTGTGTCTTTGAGCTTTATATTTTGTCCTTGTTGAGGATAGCTCTCTCTCTCTCTCTGCTTCCTGGTGCCATGGTGCCAGCTGCTTTCCTCCACTACACCTTTCTGCCATGATGTTCTGCCTCACCTGGAGCCCTGAGGAATGGAGCTGGCCTCCTATGGATGGAGACTTCTGAAACCATAAGCCCCCAATTAAACCTTTTCACCTCTAAAATTGTTCTTGTCTGGTCTTTTGATCACAGCAGTGAAAAACAAACTAAAACACTGTATTTAATACCTGACTAAAAAGAGGTAACATCTGTTATGAAAGATGGAGAAGGAAAGAGGCACTGTATTATCCATAGGGGTACTTGGGCTTAGCATACATATGTAGGTATTTGGTTTAGAAAGAATGACCACTAAAGGTAGGATGGGTGTGTACCTCTCTCATTTGGCAATTAATCCTGAGGGTTAGGTGGACTGAAAAGGGTTACATAGTCAGTAAGTTAATTGGAGCTTGCATAAAATGACTAGTTTAGTGGCATTTTAAATTTGATTAGTAGATCTAATGGTCAGCACCAGTCATGGATCTCTTATTCACTCTCAAAGGATCTTGGCATCATCTGAGAGGTGAAGGAAGCAAAAGGGAGAGAAATCTCAGGGCAATATGTTTTTCTTTAATTTGACAAATATATTGTCCTTCTCAGTTCACTGCAAAAAGAAAGGAACAGAGGATTTATGTTTGACATTGTGAGCCAAAGAAGGTTCTTCCTTATTAATGAAAGAGCTCCAAAAAAATCTATATTTTTAGGGATGCTGATCTTAGAAGGGATATATTCTTCTGGAAAGAGATATTCATCTTTGAACATCTGAACACTGTACTAAACTTGCTTATAATTGTGCAGGCATAGAGCCCTGAATATGTGTCTCTATAATCCTAAAACATCCTATCAACCAATTCAGTTAAAGCAGTGAAAACCTATATAAGACAGTTTTTTTGTTTGATTCTTACTATTATGGACAGATATTTTATTGAACTGGGATATGATGTCAAAAAGTCAGTTTTCTTTGTGGGTCTCAGTTTGGTGTCCAGCAACACAGTAAGGTCTCACATGTCCATAGAACTGTAAGTTCTTTTATCATCTAACATTCTAAGAGTGTTTCAAGAATTCCTGTATAGAGTATGCAAAGAGTCTAGAGCACAACAAAGTCATAACATTAAAGAAATCCACATTTAGGGACAAAGGGTACAAAGAGGAATTATAAGAAAAAAACAGTGAAGATCGGGAAGGAACATTAAAAAGTATGTCTCTCTTTTTCTAAAGGAAAGTTCATTCTTAGCAATTTGTGAACTTAATGAGATGGTTGGTGATCAGCTGTTTTCCATGCCCATGGAGTGTCCTATGAAAGAAGATTAAAGCATTAGAAATTTGAGTTGGGTATAAAAAGTTTAAATTTGTCTTCACTATAAGGATATGGGGAGTCTTATCCTAAATTCACTCCAAAATCTATTATTAAAAAGAAAATAAATTGCTCAATCTCAGAATACTACCTACCTTGGAATTCCTTCAGTCCTGCTGGGCCCATCATTCATTTCTGTATTTTCATTAAGATATGTCTTGTTTCTCCAAATGAGATGCCCATGTCTTAAGAGGAGAGTACCATTGTACATTGGATCAACAATAAATGCATTTCAAATTATTTGTCTGAAATAGTTTCAGTCTTCTGAGAGAGAGGGATTTAGACTTGGAGGTGATGACTTAAAGAGTGGAAACATGTAGAGTTCACTTGACTAAAGGAAAGTGATTTCACGGTTCTTCAGGTTCTGAGGGCATCTGAATGGCTTTAAGTGGACCTGTGATTCCAGCGTCTCAGCTTGCTGCCTGAACTACCCATCACCCTCTTGCTCTCTTTGCACCAGGGTTTCTGAGAGAGGCAGCTTGCTTTTTCATCTTGTAGGAAACACATTCTCAGAAAACAGCTGCACTCAACTGTTGGATCCTAATGGTACATATCACTCTTGGTCTTTGGCAGGAAATGTCCTTGGCTCCCAAAATAACCTTAACCACAGGGTTAAGATTTTCCCATAATTGAAGAGTACTGAGAAAAAGAATCAAATGCATGAGGGCTAATAGACATTTAATCCCAATGTACTCAACAATTTGGGTTTCTTTTGCAGTCACGTTGGTGATGGCAGAGAAGATTTAACCTCTGAGAATCCAGGCTCCCATGATAGAGTGATGAGAGGTTGTGAAGTGCTATAGTTTGAATCTACAATGTCTACAGTGTCCCTCAGAGGCCCCTGGGTAAAAGAGTTGGTCGCCAGCCTTTGATGGTGCTGTTGGGAGGTGGAGGAACCTTTAGGAGGCAGAGTATAATAAAAGGAAGTTAGGCCATTGGGGACTTGCCCTTGATGGAGACATTTGAACCCCTGCCCCTCTCTCTCTTCTTGCTTCAGGCTTCTATGAAGTGAACAGTCCTCTTCTGCTATTCTGTGCTATTGCCATAACGTACTGTGCTGTCACAGGCCCAAAGCGACAAGGCTAAGCAAACATGGATTGAAATCTCTGAAATTGTGAGCAAAAATAAATTTTTCTTTCTTATAAGTTGCTAATCTCAGGTATTTTGTCACAGTAATGGAAAGCTGGATAACACATACCGAGACCTTTCCCTTGGAGAGAGTTCTCAGCCAGTGATGGAGAGTGTAGGATGATTGAGGTAAATATTTTTATGTGATTCATTAGATGTAACTATACATGGGCTATCCCCTACTTGTTCTGTTCCGACACATTGACTTTTAGGGTTATCTGGAGTAAAATTTTCAAGTCAGTGAAAAGTCTTCTTGGTATCCTATTCCTTTCTGACAGAGTCCTCTACCTCTTCTTGGATAGTTGGTGACTTATACTGTTCTTTGTAATGAGCCTAACATGGCAGTCATTGCACTAAGTATTTGTGAACCCATTATCAACAACTTTATGTTGATTTGTATGAAATTTTTCTATCCCTTTCCTTATCATTAGGAAACTTCACTGTCTGTAACTGTACCTATTTGCATTTCTTCATGTTCAATTCAGTAGTGATTGTGGTGATAGTTAAATGGATGCACAAATTTATCAAAATGCATTGAATTTCACAATCGAAATGGGTGCAGTGCACCATGGGTATATTATAGTTTAATAAAGTTGTTTTAAAATGTAGGTAAGCTTTTCCTTAGTGGAAACTGGTATGTCAAGGACCAGGAGATGGTTTATTCCTGATAGTGAATCTGCCTATTACTCAGGTGTGGACTATGTCCACCCTGAGTTGGCAATTGAGTACAAAATTTTACAAATCAGACCTCCATCTCAGAAACCTTAGAATCAACCTGGAGGCGCGCGAGCGCGCACGCACACACACACATACACACACACACACACACACACAAAATAAAGCCCTTCAGGTCAAACATCTGCAACGTGCAACTGTTAGCATTCATGTATTTGTTTATTATAATAGAACTGTTTTAGAGTGTGAATTCTATATTATATGTAATGATTATAGTTACAATCACTTTATTTCATTACAGTAAAGCAATTAAATATAAATCATTTGTTTTACTAAGGATAATTAAGATTATCAAAATAATTTATTTTTATAATATATGGATCTCCCATATTCAATTGTACACATTACTATTTGAAATTCAGATTTCATTTCTCTACAGAGACAAAGTTACAGTCCATAAGAGTTCTAGCTATTGGAGCCTGGGTAGATGTTTCTATTCCCTGCTCTAGGCTTTTCTTGTTGGGATCAACCATGCCAGTGGCCGCCCAGGGCCAAGCTGGGGGGCATAACACCTGGAAGGGGCATCCAGTGTCTGTGCTGCTGTGCCCAGGGCAATGCCTACTGACTGCCTACCAATGGACTTGCTGTTTGCTTTGGTGCTAATATTGTTTGCCTCCAAACTTCTCAACCTCCAACTGCCTCCTCAAATTCTCTGTGGTTGCCCACTTCTACCAGATGAGTCCCAATCACTTGCCCTTTGTGGTTTATCTTTCTAACTTTCATTTTCTATTTCTCCTACACATCCTGTTGCTGAATTGTCAATACCCCAACTCATCTCCAATTTACAATAATGCGTATTTCTAATTCTGTTGACCACAGATGTTTTCTCTGGGACTGTCCTTTATCAGCCATGTGGATGAGAGCAAGTTTCCCAACCCCACTAATGCTTGTAGTGGTCCTGTCTCTAAGGTTTTTATGAAGATGAAATGGGTAATCTTTGTAAAGTAGAATAGTGCCCAGCCTCCAAGAGATGCTTTATACATGCGTGTTGCTATTACTATCATAGGACTTAATGTTAAAAAACAAATGCAAAACATGTAGCTCACTCCTGGGAGGATTAATAAAAGTGGCATTTATTAGGAACTTTCTTGATATTTATCTGAATTGGCTGCATGAAAGTTTTGGGAATCTCTAGAAGACACAAAGAAGGTGACAACTTTGGAGGTAGGACACTACAGAAATGCTCCGACAGAGACTGATGCTGCAGAGAAGGGAGAACGAATACAAGTTTTGTGATTTCCTTTAAGGTCTTAACTTCAGTTATTTCTTTACTGAGACTCATTTTTTCTTGCCACATTCTAAATTTTTCCTTGTCACTTTCTGCCTTTGGGCTGAAGGGTTGTTGATGCCAGTTACCCCCTTGGCTTTTATTAAAATCTGCACCCCCGCCCCCCGAAACTCTATCCTTAGTCCTGAAGGTCACATTCACAAACTGGGCCTGATTGATGACCATGACAGCAAGAAGATGTGACAGGAAGGCAATAAAGGGATCAGTCTCTGGTTAGTATGAGTAAAGTCACACATAATATGTAAAACGCAGAGCCTGCAACAAAACCACCAGCACCAGTCACGCTGGGGAAGGGGACACTGTGAGGGATGTGCTGGGCAGAAAAAATTTTTGTCAGCCTAGTCATGCTGATCACATCCTTGGAGAAGGATGCACATCTTGGGGTATCACTCAGCCTGTGAATTGGGGGGTATGACTCATAATGCTTCTCAGTTACCAGCAGTCCCTGCAGAGAAGAAAAGTGAAAGTAAGTTCCTGTTGGCAAACACACTTGTTTCCAATCCAATTAAATGCTGTTTAGTGACCATCTGAGTGGGGCTTGGGCCATAGCACTGAAGAGGAGGAGAAGGTGTGATTTCTGCCCCTCTGGATCTGCCATTCTGCAGGGGAGTCAAGGCTCCCATGCATGAGCAAGTAGAGGATGACTGAACCTGGCAGCATTTAGTAGTCCTGACTGCGTGGGTTCCTGGGGAGAGGAACTAAGCTCACAGTAGCTTAAGTGAAGAAACTCAATTTATTGTCTACGTAACTGAGAAAAACTGGAGTCATTGATCTAATTCTATTCTGATTAGATGAGCTACTTCCCTTTACTATGGTGCCTGCTACTGCAATTATGGGTTTGTACCATACAACCTTAGAGACATCAAAGGAAAGAGAAAGCCTCATTCTTCTAGTGTTGATATGTCAAATTCTAGCAAAACACCCAGATTAGAGGGACTTGATCATGTGCTCCTTTCTGGCCAACTGGAGGGTTTAGCTACTATTATGGGAAGACCTGGGTATGTGACCTCTCTAAAAGGCTTGGTCCTACCCCACTACAGTCACAAAGAATGGAGAAAAGAAAACTCTCTATAATAAATGGGGTAGGGGTGGAGTCTCTTGCCAGAGGAAGGGTCAAAGAAATCTGGTACATTCTGAAACAGCAGGTACTCCTTCTGTGGGTCAGGGCTGCCTGTGAAGCCTGGAACCTATGGATGTGAGGCGCAGCCAAGGGGATCACACTGTGTGTGTGTGCTGAGGTGGCACAAAATTGAGAAGGCTCCCTGGCAAAAGCGGAAGTTGCAAGGAAGGTGTCTTTGGAGGGGAAACTGCATTCTTCCTCTCAGCAGGGTGAACAGAGGAAGAACAGGGAACCAGGCCAAACTCCTCTCCTGCGGGCCCCCTCCATCAGTGAGTGGTGGTTATTGAATAGGGGCCCCTGATGAAGCCACTTAGCGGCACTCATGCTAAGGGGTGGTGACCTCCAACCCCAGAACTGGGGCGCTCTGGCAAAGGCAGCCGTAACCACCCAGAGTGTAATTTGTCAGGGACGCAAAGGTTAACATTTTTCTTCACAAAAACCATCTTTAATGACCATCAGCAATCAGGACCTCCGATTTCTGTCTCATTTGAAAGCTTTTAATGCTTTCAGAGGGATAGATGGGGTGACCTAATAGGTCTTTTCCATCTCTGATTTTCTATGATTAATGAAGTTCAATTGTGCAGAATGAAATGGTGAGTTTCTCAGTGTCAGTTCAGCCGTATTCCTTTTCCCTCCCTCTTTCTTTTCCCCATTTTTTTTTTCAGACAGATGATAATCATGCACATTTTCTCTTAATGCTTCAGAGAAAAAAGGGACTTTTTCTTCTGAGCCAGGCTTTGAAAATGTCAAGGTGGGTGTATTTATCTGTGGTGCAAATTGTTGCCAAATGCCACCAGCCACTCTTCACTTCCCCGCCCCCAGGATAGACAGGGTGACTGTATGAAAGGCCACACAATCACCATAGAAGTGAAAACACTTTGTGTTGGAAGAGTGTATAAGACTTTTCCCAGGTACCTTCATAAGACACATTCATTTAATAACATACTGACTTTCTTCTGGGATTGATAAGTACTTTATAACCCTTTTAGTCTGAAGGGAAACTGAGGACCAGCATAGTAATGGGACTTGATCAAGGCTGTTGAGCCTTTAAGGGGGAAGGCTACAGTCAGGGCCTGTTGGATCCCACTCTGCTGTACCTGTGGACTATGGTAGTATTTTTGAAGCATTTCTTGAGGAAAATTCTAGAAAAAATCATTGGGGCTTATATCCCCTCTCAACCTGGTATTTTGCTTAGTCAGAAGTCCTCTGGTTATAAAGCAGCCAGGCATGTAGGGAACTGTTTTGGGAGCAGGAGGTTTTTAACCTTCATATACTGTTTGCATTTGGAAGAGAAAGGCTTTGAGGAAGGGGTGTCCATAAGTTTGTGTATTTAGTCTCCTTGGGCTCCTCTGAATTCCTGAATGTGCTGTTCGACATGGAGGGGAAAGGAGGAACCTCAGAATCCCTGGTTGGAAGAGTGGAGGCTTCCCCAGTTTGACAGTGGGAGTCCCAGGACAGTCCTGAAAAGAGGCTATGTGCTTATTTTTTATTAAAAACCCTAACCAAACTCTGACCCAAAGCCCCAAATGAGCGAATTTAGACTAATTCTTTGTTTCTAAGATTCTAGGAATTCACATGAGTAGAACAATTGCCGATGTTGTCATCTGTCAAAGCACTCTGACCTGGATCATGGCAGATTCCAAGAACACTGAGCACAGGCTGTGATGCTTAATCGAGGCTCTTTAATACTCAGCCCCTGCTGACACACCTATTAAGGGGGCCATATGGGTTGATGCTTGTTTTATTCAGCTTTTCCACTGCTGGGACCAAAAGACCTGACAAGAACAATTTTAGAGAAGGCAAAGGTTATTTGGGGGTTCACGGTGTCAGAGGTCTCAATCTAGGGATGGCTGACTCCATTCTTTGGGACCTGAGGTAAGGCAGAATATAATAGAAGAAGAGTGTGGCAGAGGAAAGCAACTGGGAACATGGCACCAGAAAAGAGAGAAAGAGAGAGCGGGGGGTGGGGACCGCTCTCCTCACTACCACAACAAATAAACCCTGAAGGCACCCTCCCAAGGACCCACCTCTTCCAGCCACACTTTACTTGCCTACAGTTAGCACTCGTGAATCCCTATTAGGGGATTAATGCACTGATTAGGTTAAGGCTCTTATAACCCAATCACTTCACCTCTAAGCTTTCCTGCATCATCTTACACATGAGCTTTTGGGGACACTTCATATCTAAACCACAACAGTGCTGCAGTGGGCTGAGGCCTGGTGATTTTACCTCTCTCCTTATAGGAGGGCAAGAACATTTTTGGATCCATCTCCTGGGAGGAGTCAGCTGGGCTGTCCTCCTTTCTCCACTCCCTGGAAATTACCCCTCTCTTTTCTGCCTCTATAAACTTGACCACTGTAGTTACCTCCTGTAAGTAGAATCATGCAATATTCCATGGTTAATGGAATATTCCATGGTTAATTTCATAACATAAGTCTCCAATGTTTATCCATGGTGTAGCAAGTGCCACAAAAATGATTTAAAGGTGAAAAACATTCTGTGTGGATATATGCCATGTATTGTTTTTCTGTTCATCTGTCGACGGACAATTGGGTGTTTTTTTTCTTTAGACTCTTAAGAATAATCCTGCTAAGAACATTTGTGAACAAATATATTTTTGAGTCTACTTTTAATTCTTTTGGGTATCTATAAGAAATGAAATTGTTGGATTATATCATTTTAAGTTTAAATTTTAACCACCATATTATTTTCTATATATAGAGTCTATGTATATATGCATAAATATACATATACATAAACATACATGTTTTTATGCATATATACATGTATTTATACATATATACATAGACTATCTCTCTATATATAGTCTTCTATTTCATATCCCACCAATGATGTACAAGATTCCAATTCCTTCATATCCTTGTGAACACCTGTTTTTTATTTTTTTATTTTGCTAGTAGTTATTCTAACAATGTGAAGCTGTGTTTCATTGTGGTTTTGAGTTTCATTTCTTTAATGGTTAGGAATTTTAATCATCTTTTCATGTACTCATTGGGATGGCTAGGATTTTGACCAGCTGAATGCTTCTCAGTGGTGGTTGTATATTAAGATATCCCTTAGAACTGTTGAGAAAAATAGTGGTGTGTGGAACCTACCAATAATTTAGAATTGTAGAGATTGAGGCCCAAACATCAGCATTTTTTAAAAATGGGTTGTGGTGCTCTCGGTCTCATATCATAGGACCTGGGTGGAGTCATGACACATTTCCTGGTATTGTACTTTCATATTGTACTTTCAGCACATACTTTTTAGACCTTCTGTGAAAGTAAGACACACACACACACACACACACACACACACACACACACACACACACTTTGTCCCAGGGTTTTGATGCAGAACTTCTAAATTTCTTGGAACTTCCAAAGTGATAGGGGAGACAAGATCTTTTTTGAAATCCAGTAGAAACCTGTTTTAATAATAGATGAGTTTACTTTAATGAGGAGACTCTTGAAGAACCTCAAGAAAACTTCAGTCTCGGGGTGGCTGCCAGAGGAAATAACCATGTGATTAGAGGACTGGAAATTTTAGTCCCATCCCTGGACCTCTGGGGAGAGGAGAAGAGTGGAGATTGAGTTCAGTTATGAATGGCCAATTATTTAGTCAATGATACCTATGTAATAAAACCTCTATAAAAACCTTAAGTGATAGGTCTCTAAGTTGGTGAACACACTGAGGTGCTGAGAGGGTGGCAAGTCTGGAGAAGGTATGGTAGCTCCTATTCTGTCTCTCATACCTTGCTCTATGCATCTCTTCCACTTAGCTGGTCAGTAATAGAAGGTAAGGTGCCTACTTTAGTTCTGTGAGCTGTTCTAATAAATTATCAAATGTTAGGAGGAAATTGGAACCCTTGTTATTGCTTTGGGGAACATAAAATAGTGCAACCATTGTAGAAATAAGTATATGAATTCCTCAAAAATTTAAACATAGAATTACATAATCCAGCAATTATAGCCAGTGGATAAGCCGGCACTATAATTGGTATTATAGACAGACACTTATAATACAGGTGGAAACCTGGAATGTACAACTAGTATCTGAAGTGGGGTTGGTCTTAGGGGATTGAGCCCTTTACCTGCAGGGTGTGTAGTAACTCCAGGGAGTTAATGCCAGAATTGTATTGATTGTAAGACATTCAGTTTGTGTCTGAAGAATTGGAGAAATGTTTAGTGGAGAAAAAAACACATCCATTTCACCAGAAGCGTTTTGAGTAAAACAATTCATACCTTCTTTATAATAAGGTAGGAATAATAATACCCATTTGGAAGATTGATATTGATGCTGCACTGAGATAATGGGATGTATGATAAATAGCATTTAGTAGGTAAATGTCATGGGAGGAAAAGGAGGGGACAACTGTGTTATTCTGTGTTTTGATGATAACAAGGGGAGACATACTCACCCTGGAAGACAGGGCAAGACAGGATGAGACTGATAATGGCCAGGAACAGTGGTTCATAACTCTGGCTACACATTAAAGTCAACTGGAGATTTTAGATTCTTCTGAGGAGTTGCTTATCAAACTGCTTTCAATGGAAGGTACATGGTTTAGGGCTCTAGAATTGGTTGGCCACCACTTCCCAGGCCTGTTTTAGGAGAAAATCTCATTGTAGAACTATAGGAGGCAGAGAAACTGCTTCAACCTCCAAGGACTTCACCTTCAAACATAGCCTGAAAATAATATGAAGGAAAAACAGCGCTGAATGCTCTCTAAATCTCTTCACTTCAATGTGTATTAGCAACAGGGTTGGGTAAGTAATTGATTTAAACATATGATTTCTTATTTGATAAAATATTCTTTCAATTTCCAATTCCTACCCTGCAATGCCAGCTCATATGATTGGGATAATACTACTATTATGTTCTTTCATCTTGTAGTATAACAAAGAACCAGATGGCATGATTTCAATAAAAAAATATTGAGTTCAGCTTCTTTTGTCTGCTGTATGTATTCAGGAAGGATTTTCTTTGATATAATAAGGCTATTATTAGATTTTAATTAAGTGACAGGTGATTATGAGAGCCATTATTTTTAGCATTTTATACCTGTTTTACAAAGCTTAAAAATATTCTATAAGGATTTTTTTAAGCAAAAATTATGTTTATACTCAACCAATGGAGAATTTCAGATATATCTCTATCTCCTCTATCTCTATCTTTATCTCTATTTGGAATGCCATCACTTTAATCAATCAGGAATGTACTCTGAATTATCTTCTTATGTAGCTTTATTTATTTCCTTTCTGTGTTTAGTTCCTTTTAATTAAAAAATGTCTGTGCACATGGATTTGGATCAGAAAGATTCTGGGGATGGAAGCTGTGCCCAGGAACAACTCTTGGCAAATCTGGGAAATGGTCCCTTCTGGCCTTCATCAAACACAACCTAACTCAACCTCCTACTTGCTCCCTTAGTCCTTATTACCCACTCCCTTCCAACTCCCAAAGCCCTAACCAAGTTATAGTATTTTGTTTATCCATGGTGTAAATACCATACAAGTGTTGATTTCAGGCTGCCAACTGAAGTCTTCATGAAGCAAGAAAAGGGTATGCAATTTCAACTCTTGCAATCTGATCTGGTGTGAGCTGGCTCCAGCACATCATTGACCCTAATGCTGTCTGTTTTTCCTGCAATCTGTGTCAAAGCCCACTGTCTGAATAGGATTTTTCATCAGTCATTTATACTTTTCTATGAATTTCTGTCTCTTAGTTCCCCATTTCAGAGAATGTGTTTTCCACTCTGGAAGAAAAAACGGGATATTTGTGTCAATGAGCAGGTAGACATTTCATGGAAGACGAGAAGAATGACTTCTACAAGCTCATATCCACATTGTGGGGAGAAAAGAACACGTGAGAAGATATCATGGCGGGCAGGGCTTATGTCCCTAGCCTCTCCACTGTATGATCTCAGGCAAGGTATGCCTCTTCATTGGCCTCAGATTTCTCAGGAAGCAGTGAGCCAGCTGGCTTCCAAGGGTGCTCCCATTTCTGAAATGTTACCTCTCCATGTGGTATCCTTGGACTCCAACTATGCTCAATCAGAAAATCACAAAACTATGAGCTGTGGGAAAGCAGATTAACAGGCTATTTCATCATGTTTGTTTAGCCAATAGAACATTTCTGATGTGAAGAAACTGAAGAAGTAGGCAAGGGAATTAATGTGCTTCTTTCTTTTTTTTTTTTTTTTTTTTTTTTTTTTTTTTTTTTTTTGGTACCGGGGATTGAACTCAGGGGTACTCGACCACTGGGCCACACCCCCAGCCCTTTTTTGTATTTTTTATTAGAGACAGGGTCTCACTGAGTTGCTAAGTGCCTCGCCATGGCTGAGGCTGGCTTTGAACTCGCGATCCTCCTGCCTCGGCCTCCCAAGTGCTGGGATTACAGGCGTGCGCCGCGCCCGGCTCTTCTTTCTTAATGAAAGAATTTTTCACAAACTTTGTAATACTTTTAGCCTGTCACCAGCATTTGTTAGTATGCAAAGAATTTATCTATTCCTTGTAATCAAGTGGTATTTATCATACAGTTGTTACCTTATTAAGCTATAATAAATGTCTAGTTAAGTGCATATAGGCTGTTTCCATTGCAATTTAATTACCAGCCTAGTTAATTAGGCAATACACTACAACACCATTTTTATTCAAAGGGTTCCTTGGCTTTATTAGCAGGTTCAAAGAAGGACCAGTGGACCCAAAACCCTTGGTTAGGAGAAGTAGAGAAAACCATGAAGCAGCTTCCATTTACACAGTGCCTACTATGTGCCAGTATTTTGTAGCAACAACCTCTAAATTCTCAAATGACTCATTTAGGACTTCAAATATGGAAAACATTTCCTAGAGTGTCTATGGACAGAGGGCCTGTGATATTTGCATCTTTCCAAACTGCAGGGAGAAAAGGTGGGTGCTCCATACCTAATAGGTATCCATGCCTCAGAACTGCAGCCAGAGAGCTCTCTCAGAGCTTCTTAGGAGTCCATTCCAATGCCACATTTCTCTTGAGGAGTAGTTTTAGCAATTGCTGGGAAATCTCAATCAATGCAGTTAGTTGCAAGACTAAGCAAAGGGTGGCCAAAATTTTAAAACATTTAGAAAAGGATCCTAGATATAGATGTAAAATTCTTAAATTTGTTGATTGAGCCATAGGACTCATTTTAAACCCTTTATAATATGATCCATTGAATAACATTTCTAAAATAAATATTTTATTTTTTGCTTACTCATTGGAGATTTATTTCTGAACCATATTTATTCAGTAAATTACTAATTCAGTTTTTGGAGAGATGCTGAATGTCTATTTACTCATTAAAGAAAGAACCTTGTATAATTCACCAGTCATTGATTCATAAGCATCTAACACAATATCTGATACATAATAGACACTATACATAGTAGACATAGTAGAACATTTGTTGAATGAACTCACTTTTTCCTCTAAAGTAACGTTTATGTAAAGGTCATGGGTTGGCCACTAAAGAGACAAAGGGTGCATATAGTTAAGTATCTAACTTGATGCTAAACTGACCAAAATGAAGCATGCAAAGGGATTAGGTGATGCCAATGTCCATTATCTACCAGATACACTTTTGGCCCTAGAAATGCAGCAGTGAATTAATCAGGCAAAAAAATTCTTGCTTTCATAGCATTTACATTCAAAGGGGAGAGAGATGACAACACACAATAAATATGGAGAGAAAGTAAGGGAAGTGTGATGATTAATTTTAGGTGTCAAATTAAAAAGGGATGCCAAGACAGCTTTGTTCCTGGATAGGTCAGTGAGGGTGTTTACAGAAGGGATTGACATTTGAATCAGTGGACTGAGTAAGGAAGTTCCACCCAACAGAGGCAGGCACAATCCAGTCAGGTGAGGACCTGGATAGAACAAAAAAGCAGAGAAAAGGTAAATTTACTCTCCTTCTGGATCTAGGATAGCTTTGAACTTCTTTCTCTGGCTTTGAACATCGGAACTCCAGGTTCTCTAGCCTTTAGACTCTGGGATTTGCTCCAGTAGCCCTTTTGTTGCTCAGGCCCTCAAACTTGAACTTTGAGTTATTCCTTTGGATTACTTGATATTCAGGACTTCAGAATGGAACTAAGGTATGCTACCAAGTTACCTAGTACTCTGGTTTATAGATAACATATCATGTGACATCTCAGCCTCTCTGACCCCATGACTCAATTTTCACAAAAATACCTTCTCATCCATCTATCTATCATCTCTATCTCTCTAAACATCCATCCATCCATCCTGTTGTTATGTTATCTGCTGAACCCCAATGAATACAGACAGGGACAGATACTGGGAGAGGTGAGAATGTGTGGGAGTAGATGAGGTATTAAGGAAAGACCTCCCTCATAAGGGGACTTGTGAACAAATATCTGAAGGAAGTGAAGGAATGATTCAAGAAGATATCTGAAAAGAATACAAAAAATTCTGATAGAAGAGCAAGTATAAAGACCCCAAAGTAGAACCATACCTGTCACAATGAAGAAACAGTGAAGACGTTAAGAAAAATGGATTGGGATGAATAAGTAGAAAAGCAATAAAATGGGGTCCACAGAGGTATCAGGAGTCGATATCATACAGGGCCTCATGGGTCATTATAAGGATTTTACCTTGAGTAAGGTAGGAAACTATTGAATTATGAGTAAGTGAATGATTTTATAGAATCACTGGGACTTCAGAACTGAGAACAGATTGGAGGGTGAAAAAGATAGAATTAGTTAGACACATTTGGAGATTGTAACTGTGATGATGATAGTTCTGACTAAGATGGTGCCAGATGAGGTGGAGATGGTAAAAGTAGTCATAGCCTGAATATAGTTTGAAGGTAAAATCAGAAGTATTCTCTGATTATGTGGCATATGAGTGAAAGAGAAGAGATAAGAATGATATCAAGTTTTTTGATTTGAACAATATGAAGCATGATTACTGATATGGAGAAAATTGTGGAAGAAGCACATTTTGGAGGCTTTAGGAGAATTATTAAGAGTTCTGTTATGTCCTTTTAATTTTAAAATATCATTTTAGCATCAAAGTGAAGATGTCAGGGAGATAATTGTGTGCACAAAATTGGAATTCAGCAAAGAGTTCTAGAATGCAGATGTAAATTAGGAATTGAGCCATGAGAATAGGTGATATCACCAAGATAATGATTATAAATAGACAAGGGAGGTACCTCAGGGTGTGAACTCTGGAGCATAGGATAATTGAGGAGAAACCAGAAAAAGAAACTGAGAAAGTAAAGCAAGTGAGGTAGTAAGAAATCTGTAAGAAAACCATTAGGAGAAAATACTCCAAAGAAGAGGGAGTGTGTCTAGTTCTGCTGGTGGATCAAATAAGATAAGAATTAAGAATTAACCGTATTTATTGTGTTTAATAAAATAGACATCACTAGTATCCTTAAGAGCATTTTTCTAAGAGTGAATAAAATCTGAGTAAAATCTTAACTAGTGATGCTCATACATTGTTGGAGGGACTGCAAAATGGTGCAGTCAATATGGAAAGCAGTATGGAGATTCCTTGGAAAACTTGGAATGGAACCACCTTATGACCCAGCTATCCCACTCCTCGGTCTATACCCAAAGGACTTAAAAACAGCATACTACAGGGACACAACCACATCAATGTTTATAGCAGCACAATTCACAATAGCTAAACTGTGGAACCAACCTAGATGCCCTTCAGTAGATGAATGGATAAAGAAAATGTGGTATTTATACACAATGGAGTATTACTCAGCAATAAGAGAGAATAAAATCATGGCATTTGCAGGTAAATGGATGAAGTTAGAGAATATAAGGCTAAGTGAAGTTAGCCAATCCCAAAAAGCCAAATGCCAAATGTTTTCTCTAATATAAGGAGGCCAATTCACAGTGGGGTTGGGATGGGGAGCATAAGAGGATTAGAGGAACATTAGAATGGCCAATGGGTAGGGAGGGGAAGGGAGGGGGCAAAAGGATGAAGAAAAAAAAAAGATGGTAAAATGAGATGGATATCATTACCCTAAGTGCATGTATGAAGTCACAAATGGTGTGAATATACTTTGTATACAACCAGAGATATGTAAAAATGTGCTCTACAAGTATAATATGAAATGTAAAAAAAAATCTCAACTAGTGTATACTCAAAAAATGGGAAATAATAAGGAAAGAATGTTTTCAAGAAGTATTATTGCAAAGGAGAGCAGAGAAATAATGTAAAGAAATAGGTGGGTGTGGTATGAAGAACTTTTTTTTTTCATGATGGGAAAAGTAATATCATGTGTGATGAGCCATCCATGGGATGCATGTGGGTCACCGCACATGGAAGCCTCATAGTGTCTGGGAATGGCCAGTGGATATTTCCTCTGGTTAATTGCCCAGGGACAATGTGCATCTCTCCTACTCTGCTCTGCTGTGTCCCACACAGCACCTGAGATGGGTGTGACCTAAAGAGATGTCAATCAACCTGCAGACTGAGAAACACCACAAGCAAAAATCCGGATGTCTCCAACATAAATAAAGCAAACGCAGGCTCCTTATGACAGAGTATAGAAGCTCAATCCCTATGATCAGCTACCAATCCTGCCCCTGCTTTCTGAAACTACTTTCTGTATCCTGTGGTTTTTCCATCATTCTGTTTTTCCTAGCTTTTATTGCTCAGCCAGCCCAATCCTTCAGCTGCTCGGGATGTGGACGAGAACCATGTTTGTGTACAAATGAGAATGATCCAACAGAAATAAAAAGGGATTATTTAGAAGAGAGAGGGGAAAATTAATGGAGAAGAGTTATGGAGTAGAAGAAATTAATGGGTCCAGTGGACAGGCATATATAGAAATAAAATATATATTACAGCAAGTTCATGAAGAGCAGAAGGATGGTAAACAAAAAAAGTAACTTTGTTCTTATATATTTCATGAAGTAGTAGAATATTTTATTAGTGTAGGCTCTGATTAGTAAAAGACAATTAATAAATCTGTAGCAACCATCAAAAAACACACACACACACACACACACACACACATACATAAAAAAAGAGACATAACTAAAACATCAGTGAATGAAATAAAATAGAATTCTAAAACATTCAATCAACAAGAAAAGAAGAAAAGAGGAATTTAAGATCAGATGGCACAAATAGAAAAAAGCACAAAAATGGAATTAAACCCAGATATAATGATTATATTAATTATAAATGAAGTAATCTTTAGTAAAAGTACAGATTGTCATATTGGATAGCTAAAAAAGACCTAGCAATAAGCTGTGTGTAATAACTACACTAAATATAAAGTCACAGATATGTTGAAAGTAGAAGAATGGAAGAATATGTAGCATAAAATATCAAGTAAAAGCCAAACCAACCAAGCAAACAAAAACAACAAAAACAAAACTAAAAGTATTGTGGTCATCTTAATAGCAAACAAGTTGAAAACAGTTTTAAACAAGATTTTATTCACAAATAGATCTTCAAATGAAAAGGGTAATACCACTGATACATAGAAATACTTCATAATTATAAAGAGGTCAGTTCATCAGGGAGACATACCAACTCAAATGTGTATATGTTCAACAAAATCTAGGAAATAAATGAAGTGAAAATGAACAGAACTGAATTGAGAAAAAGAAAAATGCATAGTCAGGAAAAGTGACAGAATAAATAAATAAAAAAGAAAACATTAGTGATATAATTTGGGCAATATTTAAAATATTTGATCTTATGTACATTTTATAGCAACCTAAAGCAAACAGTAGATTATACATTCTTTTCAAACACACATGAATTGTTTAGCAGGAATGATGAAGTTCTAATGAATTAAACAAGTTTCAATACATTTCAAAGAATTGAAATCAGGGAGCATGTGTTCTCTGAAGGTCACACATTAAATTATAAATCAATAATATAAAGATATCTAGATATGCAAATACTTGGAAATTAAATAACATAGATTTAAAAAATTTATAGGCCCAAGAATAAATTTCAAAAAATTAAAAAATCTTTTGACTTAATGAAAATTCAATACATCAAAATAAGTGAGATATAGCTTAAATATCATTAAAGGATATTTGTAAATCTAGATGTCTGTATTAAAGACAAAGAAACTAGAAAAAGAAAAGAAAATTATAACCAAAGTCAATAGAAGAAAGAAAATAAAGATAAAAATGAATATTGATGAAGTACAAAATGAACAAATGATACAGAAAATGAACAAAATACCTATAAAAAGATTTGTAATCTTTATACTATAGCAAGACTCTTCAAGAAAGAAGATATGAATCAACAATATTAGGAATAAAGGGAATTAATACAGGTTCCATAAATATTTAAAAAATTAAAGACATTTTGAATTGTATTATGCCAACAATGTTTACAGATTAGATAAATTCATTGAAAATTATAACTACTTTTTATTTGCAGTACTGAGGATCAAACCCAGAACCTTGTGCTTGCTAGGTCTGGGCTATCACTGGACTACATCCCCAGCCTGAAAACCATAATTTTAAAAGGTACTATAATAGGAACTTAAAAGTCTGAACAATCTTATTTTATTTCATAAAAAATAAAATTTTATTATTATTTAAATAATAAAAATAATAAATAATATTTTAAATAATAAAAATATTTTAAACTTATAAGTAAAAACTTTCCACATCAAGAGAATGAAAAGGCAAACCACAGACTAAGAAGAAAAAATTTGCAAAAGGTATATCTGATTGGGGATTAGTATCCAAAATAGACAAAGAATTCATAATACTCAACAGTAAGGAAAAAACAGCTTGATTAAAAGGTGTGTCACTGGGCTGGGGTTGTGGCTCAGCAGTAGAGTGCTTGCCTAGCACTTGTGAGGCACTGGGTTTGATCCTCAGCACCACATAAAAATAAATATAAGTATTATGTCCAACTACAACAACAACAACAACAACAACAAAAGGTGGAAAGGTGTGTCAGTAGATGAGTTGGAGGAGGTACCCAGAAGTGAACTGAGAACCTCAGCTCTGCCCTGGAAGGCTCTTGAGTTATGAAAAGCATTTCAGGAAATATCAAAAGAGGGACAAAATAAAGAAAATAACAAGTCATATATATCCTACATATAATTGCACAAAGTAAACATTTCTATTCCAAAAAGGAGAAGTAGGGCACAGTAAGAATGGATGGGACCAAAGTAAGACAAAGTCCAGCTGGGCAAATAAATCCTATAGCTGCATGTCCAGCGTCTGTGGCACATGGCATCATAATGTTCTCTCCAAAGAACTTACATAGCTCTGCCCCTGTGACCTTGCTAATTGCACTCACATGGCCTCTATGTTGGCTTGTTTCTGCAGTTTTCTTCTGCAGATGTCCCACAGCTTGTAATGGGTATGGTCTTGCCAATTCTCAAGATGCTCTCAAGCCATTGTTCTTATTGTCTCTGGATAATGTGCTTAGCATCTCTTTGGTGGCTGTGATCTCTTTAGCAGCCACAACTTCCTGGTTCCAGTTTACTAACATTTTTATAACCAAACTGTAAGGTTTTTCAAATATTTCTGCTCTGCTTTCTGCTCCTGAGTATCCTAGCAAATTTGTCTGAAAGCCACAAGCAATATTCATGCCACTGCCCAAATACTGTGCTGCCTTGAAATTTTCCCTATCAGACTAATTAGTCCATTGCCTTATATTCAGCCTCACAGAAAGTCTCAGGACCTGGACCTAATGTAGACTACTTTTTTTGTTTTTTTTTTTTGCCAGAATGTGACATGAATGACTACTAGTCCAACTTCCAGTGGAGTTCTCTGTCCCCTCTGAAACCTGGTGAGCCAAGTATTTACTTTGCAGTCCTATTGGCATTTTAGTCTTCTGAGTTCTCACCGGAATCACTCATTAAACTCTGCTTACACATTCCAAGGTTTTTTCAGCCTTCATTTTCAAACTTTTCCAAACTCCTCCTGGAAACCAGTTGCAAATGCTTTCAAAGCAGATGGTTAAGTTAGTCACAGTAATGACCCCACTTTTATGTACCAGTTTCCATATTAGTCACCTTTGGGTCAATGACCAGTGTACTCAACAAAAACAAATGAGAGATGAAAAAGGTTAGTTTGGCTCATAGTTTCAAAGGTTCTGTCCATGGTCAGCATAGTTATGGAGTGCATGGACTCCATACCTCTGAGCCCAACATGAGGCAGAACATCACGGCAGAAGGGCATAAGGGTGTGGCAAAAAAAAAGTTGCTCAGTTCATGACAGTTGGGGAACAGAGAGAGAGGAGGAAGAAGGAGGAGGAGGAGGAGGAGAGGTATGTGCCAGGGACAAAATATAAACCCCTAAAACATGGCCCCAGTGACAATGACCTACTTCCTCCATCCATACCCTATGGACCTACAGTTAGCACCAAGTTAATTCATTCAAATGGATTAATCCATTTAGTAGATTTTAGCTTTCATAATGTAGTCAATTCTATTCTGTGCATTCTTGCATTGTCTCACATGTGAACTTTCTAGGGGGATACCTCATATCCAAACCATAATATCCAGTCTGAAAAAAATTCCAGGGAAGAACTTGGAGCTGTCTGCTTTGGGTCCATGCCACACAGGAGCTATGAGACCTTGAATTGGCTTAAATAACAGTATAATTCTAATAATCAAATCTCCATATGGTTATTGGGATGATCCATGAAGAGCATTTAAACACAACAATAAACATGGGCTGATGTGACCGTGTTGGTGAAGAGCTACAATGATCTGAGCCTGGTTAAACATTCTCCATGTATGGGAGGGGGCTAAGACCTGTTGGGCTTATCCAAAAGATAGCCACCTGGGCTAACTCAGGGTTTCCCCCCTCTTTGGCTGCATATGTTCCCTTTTTATTCTTGAAGAATATTCAGTGCTCCAAACCACTTTTTCCTCTGATAGTTGTACTTTTAGCACTTTTTTTTTTTTAAATGATGTATCTTCATACGCCTGACACAATGCTGTCCTGAGCTCTGTTTCTTTGAGTGCATGATTTGGAGGATTCCAACTCCATACTTGTTCCTTTGAAGCACTAGCCACAATGGTGCCTGGGCTGCTCATTAGTAAGGCTTCCCTGGCCCTTATGTCTCTCCATCTAGCCCTAATATACCAGATCCCATGGCTTGACTACTCAGTGTTCTGTCAACCAGACACCTCTTTGAAGACATAGCAAGAGGTAGGAGGGCATCTGTTCTGTCAAGACACCCTGGGGAGAAAAATATTTACTCAAGAAACTGGACAAATGAAGCCTTTATATGTACCTCTACTGACATGTATCTCAGAGAGATGAAGGAAAGGAACATTTATGGATTATTTTCCCTGTTCTTCCCTGTACTTCATTTGACAATGAGCCTGTGGTGAGACTCTATTCATGTTTAGGTGCTGTTGGAGAAATGAAGGCTCAGAGGCAATCACTAGCCCAAGGTTACACATGCTTTTTCAGAGAAAGAGGAGAGGAAGAGGAGAACAAAGATGAGGAAGTATGGTAGTGACAGTGTGGTAACCTTGAACTTAATTGATTTTTCAGGTATTTTTATGTATTGTTCTAGGTGTGCTAACTATGTACTCAGCTCTGTAATAGATTATATTCAAAACTTTTCCTTGTACAAGGAACTGAAAATCAATTGTGAAGGCAGTCCAGCAAACAAAAAGAGATGAGGGTAAGTTTCATATAATTGATAAAGCAGTGCATTGGGACACTAGGCAGAGGTCTTATGGGCTGGGTAACGCCTAGGTAGGGTCTGGGGAGAGGAGGATGACTCTTTTCCCATGGTGTCTCATCTGGTATCCGGACTCTGGATCACACAAAACATACAGGCAGATGTCCACTGTGTCGAACCATTTGGAGTTGCAGAGGGAATTCTCTCCTGCTTTTGGATACAGACCCCTGCTTAAAAAAAAAAAAAAAAAAAAAAAAAAAAAAAAAAAAAAAAAAAAAAAAAAAACAGGTGCAAATCCTGTTTGGGACAGTGAACCCCAAGACAGAGAGAGGAGATGGTACAGATGCTCAATTTTTCGTTGAGTTTCAAACTTCTGTTTTGGGGGGGGGGGAAAGGGCAACTTTCATGGACCAAAATCTATTATTTTGCTGAGAAAGCTGTTCTTGAGACTAAAAATGCTGACATTCCTGGGGAAAAAAAGAAAAAGCCAAATTCATGCCTGGAAGCAAATTTGCAAAAAATATGCATTTGTGTCTGCCAAAGCAGATTTTTTTTTCTCCTCTTATCCCCAAATGTTTTCCCCATTTTCACCACAATGGACTATGTTTTAGGAAGAGATGCAACTAATTCCTGATCCACTTAATAAAAGATGTGTTAAGAAGAAAGTGCCTCACTTTTGGTGTGTCCTTCCAATTCTCTCAGTGTAACCATGTACATGGGTAGAATATGACTACTCAGTGGTCAGGAGTCTGATCCTATTTAGATTGCTAATTAGCTGTCAACTTGGTTAAGTGACTTTTATTTCTGGGCTTCTTACCTCAGTTTCCCCACATGCAAAGTGACTCCCAGTGGTATTCAAACTAAAGTTTGCAGAACCTTCTTAGGCATCCCCTGAAGGCCAGGGACAACTTGCAAGGATTGAAACATATGGAACTATGACCTTCTTGCTCCTATTTACTTATTCAGGCAAAGCAGATATGCTTTTATCTGTTTTGTAAAGTTATGCATTATGATAAAATTGCTTCTATTTTTTATTGGTTCTTTTTAGTTATACTTAACAATAGGATTCATTTTGACATAATTATAAAAGCATGGAATATATTTTGTTCTAATTCAGTCTCCTGTACTTCTGCCTTCCTTCTCCTCTTCCCTCCCCCTTTTTCCTTCCCTCCCCCTTTTTCCTTCCCTCTACTCTACTGATCTTTCTGCTATTTACTTACATTGTTTTCTTTTTAAATTAGTGTCTTGTTGATGTACATGATTGTAAGATTCACTGTGGTATATTTATATATGTACTTAGGAAAGTTAGGTCAGATTCATTCCACCGACTTACCCTATCCCATCCCTTCTTCCATCTCTTCATTCCCCTTGTCTACTCCACTGCTCACTCTCCTATTTTTTTCCCTCCCCCATTATTTTGAAATAGCTTCTGGCTTTCAGAGAAAACATTTGACCTTTGACCTTTTGAGACTTGCTTATTTCACTTAACATGATAGTCTCCAGTTCTATCCATTTACTGGCAAATGGCATAAAGTCATTCTTCTTTATGGGTGAGTAATACTCCACTGTTTATATATACCATATTTTCTTTATCCATTTGTCTGTTGAAGGGTACCTATGTTGGCTCCACAGCTTGGCTATTGTGAATTGTGTTGCTATAAACATTAATGTGACTGCATCACTGTAATATGTTGATTTTAAATCTTTTAGATATATCTGGAGAAGTGGGATAGCTGGGTCATATGGTGGTTCCATTCCTAGTTTTTTGAGGAATCTCCATACTGCTTTCCAGACTGGTTGCACTAATTTGTAGTCCCACGACAATGTATGAGTGTACCCACATCCTTACCAACATTTATTGTTACTTGTATTCTTTTGTTTCTTTGTACCAGGGATGGAACTCAAGGTGCTTAATCACTGAGCTACATCCTCAGCCCCCCTCTTTTTAATTTTGAGCCAGGGTCTTGCTAAGTTGCTCAGGGACTTGCTAACGTACTGAGGCTGGCTTTGAATTTGTAATCCTTCTGCTTCAGCATCCTGAACTGCTGGGATCACAGGCATGTGCTACCATACCTGGCATCTATTCTTGATGATTGCCATTATGACTGGAGTGAGATGAAATCTCATTGTAGTTTTAATTTGAATTTCTTTAATTGCAAAAGATGGTGAACATTTTAAAATGTATTTGTTGCCCATTTTTATTTCTTCTTTTCAGACTGTCCATTCAGTTCCTTTGTCCATTTATTGACTGGGTTATTTGGTGTTCAATTTTTTGAGTTCTTAGTATATTCTGGATATTAATGCCCTATCTGAGGAGTTAAAGAAAGATTGTGCTGATTGATCTCTTTCATTCTATTACCCCATGGATTTAGGTCTTCAAACTGAGTGTGCTTACCACATTTGGATTTACCACTGCTCTGAAACAGATGTTATTCTTTCCTCAACTGAATTCATCAATAGAGGCCAGGTGGGGGCTACCTGAGTGTGCGTGAGAAAAGCAATGGGGCTGCAGGGTTCAGAGCTGCCCTGAAAAGCCTGATGGAAGAGGGATGATGTCACAGTCACAGGAGATTTGATCACACAAGTTGGATTCTTGCCATGGACAGTTTAACCACAGGTGCAGCCTAGATTTCAGGAAGTCCTAACTACCCCTCAAAGCAAATAACCTTGCCCACTTATGTCTAATAATTGGCATTCCATCAGCTGAAGTTGGGATTATAGTTGTAATCTTAACCCTGTTGTATGTGTTGATGGCCCTGTGGATGATTCCCTAGACAGTGAAGTGTGTGTGCATGCATACGCACACATACACACGTGAGTGTGCACACGTACACACACACACACACACACACACACACTTTCACTTATTGAATAAATGAGGAAAGGGCTTTTCAGGGAATCTTGAGCCAGTAGTATATCTTGGGTTTGAGAAAGAACCGAAAGAAAGATGCAAAAACTTTTTAATCCCTACTATATAGCCAAATTATAGCAATCAGAGAATCACAAACTCTAACAGAAAGGCCTATTGAGGCATGAACTTCAATCTCTAAACAAAATAATACACTTAGTAACCCTGGTTTTGCACACACTCTTGAAAGACAGACATGATCAAAGATAAAATTTCAGGTTGGGGATATAATTCAGAGGTAGGGTGCTTGCTTACTTAGCATGAGTAAGGCCCTGGGTTCAGCCCCCAGCACTGCACACAAAACAAAATAAAAAGAGACAAAAATTCAACCAATTTAGTTGAAAGATCTACTTGGCTTTTATTCATGCCTCATGAATTGAGGCAATATTTCAATGTGTGAAACAGAACAGGGGCTCCCAGGAGCTGAGCAGAGGAGACTGGCTCTGCTGGTGGAAGAGTACTGAAGAAAGCAAAAATAATGAACCAAAAGGGATCGGTTTTTTCCAAGTTACTTCCACATAGGAATGAAACACAGACTTCCTTGCCCTGCCTAATCAGGTAAAGTGGCCCTTCTGTTCATTGCTTGAATCTCCTTTTTTTTTTTTAAAAAAAAAAAAAAAAAAAAACAAAAAAACTGGTCCATGTCAAAGTTCAGTATAATGCTATGGCACATAGTATAAACAATTCCGTTCTGACATGGTCTTGTTTTTGGTGCTCAGTGCAGGAGTTCAAAATTCTATCAAAGCAATGGGTTCCCCTTCACTTTTTTTTGTTTAACAAGGGGAGTTCACTGTCTCACAATAAAAAATAGCCCATTTTGGGGCATCCTGCATAAGTAAAAAAATTCTTCCTCATAATGACTTATAACTCCCAGGATCTCAGCAATTTCCTGCTCTTCTGGAAGCTATGTAGCCTTAATCTGTCACTCCCACAAAATGATCCCCCCCAAAAAAATGATCTCCATTTTTAAAAGGAAATGTCCATCTTGTCCCCTCTGCTCCTCTGCTACATACCCCCACTCTGCCCTCACATTGGGATATGCACATTTTAGCCTTTTCGGGTTTCTAAAGTTTCCAGCCCAGAAAATAGCACAATGCCACTGAGCCCCCAGACTTGGGCTACCCCTCAGGGGTGGATGGAAGAGTTAAATTGCACTGGCCTAGGACTGTGTTGGTATCTGCAACCAGCTGTTTCTAGGATTGTCCTTAGCACATGCCTCAGTCTTTCTTTATGTAAATAGCTCTCGAATCTCTTCTCCAACCCTGTTTCCTAGGAGTTGATTCTTAAAACTTACGTGGCAACTTCTACATTTCCCTTGCTAATCCCAGTGTTGGCCTCTGTTTTCAGTTTAGGATTCTGTTGTTCATCTTGGCTGCACCTCCCTAGAATCATCTCAGGCAGACACCTGAGGAGATCATTTTGTGCGAATACTCACTGTTGGCTGCATCTTAGGCTGCATGACTCCCAGGAGTGTGTGTGGGCAGGGAAGACCCTCAGTAAGTAATCATCACAGGAGTGAACAGACAGATGAATGAAAGGCTAGGTCAAGGAGAGCCCTCAACACTCTGCAGAGGTGGTCAACACATTGCATCATGAATCCACTTCCTGCATTCCTAGACAGTATGCCGGTCTATGATTCTCCATCTTATCTTCATATCATGAGCTATTTTGTTGAATCACTCACAGAAATCGACATATGTTTTAGTCTAAGAAGAAAATGAGAATTTTTATTCTTTCTTTCCCTTCCTTCTTTTCTTCATTTCTTTTGTTAATTCTCACTTGCTCTCTGCAATTGTTTTGTGTATAAGAAATTCCAATTGCTTTCTTTACCCTAGAGTAGAATTTTAACTTGAGCCTCAAGACATATTTAATTTAAAGGGGTTATATATTAAAATTCCAATTAAATATACACATATACACAAGCCCACAGACTGATGGAATGATAGAGAAAATATCACTAGTATGTAATAATGATCATAACTGAATGGTGGTTCATAGATGTTTATTATTTTCTTCTTTCTGCCTATCTCTTTTCTCCCAATTGTTTTATTAAATGTATGAAATACCTGTGTTGTAAGCAGACATAGGGATTTTAAAAAGTGGGTATGTGCTTTACCACTGCCCTTTCACTTACACTGGGATTTAATTCCCTCCTAACTTTATTATTCTACCTGTCAAGCTAGTTTATTACTATTTGTCAGAGGAAACGGAGTAAAATAGAAAGTAAAGGACTAAAATTTCTCACTACTATCTCTTAACTTGTTATTATCTTCAAACCACCATAGGTCTTATACTTCCCCTAGGTCTCAACAAATCACACTTGTTATTTTTTGTGGAAATTTTTAACATCTTGACTCTGTTTTGAGAGCTGTAGCCTTTCTGGTACTATTTTATGTGGATTCTTTGATTTATAGGCTATATACATATGCTTAGTAAGCATAAATTTATAATCACACATTTTATATATGCTAACACATATAATATGTGTGTTATAGAGTGTAAAATTACATAACTGATCAGGAGAACTAGTTTTATGGTTTTATCTACCCTCAGGAAGCACCCATTTCAAGTGGGGTGTAGCTATTTCATACAGAGAGCCAGAATGGGTCATCTAACAGTATGTAAGTAAGGGTGAGGCTATATAGGCAACTTATAAATGTTTCCAAGAAATCATGATAAAGGTCAAGGAAAGAAATATTAGCCTTCAAGGTCAACATAAGCAAATTGTGGGGAGAGTTGCCTTTTCCTAATATCCAATGAGATAGAAGGCATGCCTTTTGGGGAACATAAAAAATACTACTGAAGGCCAAGTGAATCAATGCTGAACGTAGTTCCCCACACTGGGATCCTTGTGGGAAGACATTTTGTCAGATAAAATTTCTTAGTCAAATGTTATACACAAGTACATGTGGAACAGGAATGCGAGATTTTCCCCCTAGAACTACTGCCCACCTCCCACCTCTGTGCTGGCTTCCAATCCTATCACTCCTCCTTCAAGTTCTGTGCCTCCTGCCAGATGTTGTCACCTGTCTTTTCTTGGGAGGCCTGGGTAATGTTACACAGCTGAGCCCGGCAGGCTCCTGCCCCAGGCCAAACAAACAAACAGAAGAGAAATCTTTCAGGCCGGGCACCTGGGAAAAGTGATCTTGATGCCGTCCATGGCATGAGCTGAGGCAATTGATGACTTGGCATTCTGTCCCCGCGTCATCAATCATACAGAATCAATCTCCACTCCCTCAGGAGCTAGCCCCCGCTCACATAATTCTCTCTCCCTGCCACCAACCTGAACAGTCTGATCCCAGTGGTGGGAACTGTTTTGTTCTGCGTTCAGCATTGATTCACTTGGCCTTCAGTAGTATTTTCTACATTCTCCAGAAATGTCACTTAATTTATCCTCTCTGAGGTGGCTACGTTGCCTGGGTCTCACTGCATCCAATGGAGCAGGCAAGCACAGAAAAGTGTCTGGCTTCTCACCCCAAAGGTGTGGGCCTCAAGGGCCTGAGAACCAAAAAATCAGGGTGCACTGAGCTCTGGCTCTGCCTCTCAGCAATGAGTCTGAGGCAGGGGCTAGAGCAGAGGCCAGGGACAGGGACTTTTAAGTCAGATGGCTGGGTGTGTTTCCAGGACTGCTGCTTCCTAGCTTTGTGATCTGGAGAATGGTCTTTCAACACCTTGTGCCTCATGTCCTCATCTGTTAAATAGTGATAATAAAAACACCTACTTCCTGGAGCTGCAGGATTAAATTAGGTGAAGGACAAAGTACTTAGCACAGTAGTGCAGAGGCGCACATGCTCTGTTCAGTAGGTGTAAGTTACTCTATTATCAGGACACATTGGGGATTTGTAGTGTTGACCATAAACTCAATAAGGTTGGTGGCTGTGAGAGAAAAGGCTTTAGAATGGTGGCTTTTCCAGAAAGAACTACTTTTCTAGCTGTTCTCAAAACCCCCATATCCGCTCACTTCCATATCTCAAAATATGGGACTTCCCCTCCCGTGCAAAAGGGAGGGGGTCCTGCAAAAAATTGGCTGCACAGGATGAGGCACATTGTGGATTGTAGAGGAGGTAGAGGGAGCTAAAATGAAACTTGGTGAACTCTGCAAATTTTCCCAAGGCAGCACAGAGGAATGTGCCTGGATGAAGGGAGAGTGCACGTTCCTTTTAAGCAGAGACCTGCTTTTTTCCCTCCTTGTAAAGAGAGACTTTCTGATAGGTCACATGGACTTTCCGGGACATGCACATGTACAATGAGTTTTGAGCGGGCCAGGCTGCAGCCCCCTGGGAAGTGGCACTGCCCTGGAAAGGACAGCAGAGTTTGATGGAGGCAGCTGTGGGAGTTCAGGGGACTTCGTTCCCAGTCTAGATCTCAGGTTGTCTCTGCATCTGTCTGTCCCTCTTGCTTAGCAACTGGAATTGTCTTTTCCAAGAGATTTTGAGGCTGCTTTATTTGTTAGGAGACAAGGAGGCACTAATAAATTCCTCTGTGTGAGGTATTTAATTACATAATAATGTGTACACTAATCAGGGTAAATGTGTTTGTGAAAACACCTTGATATGGGAACAGTTAATCACCCAAGGCATTGCTTCTTAACACACCTTGGAAGTTAACTTAATTAAATTAATTAGAACAATGAAA
This sequence comes from Tamias sibiricus, assembly GCA_025594165.1. Lineage (NCBI taxonomy): Eukaryota > Metazoa > Chordata > Mammalia > Rodentia > Sciuridae > Tamias > Tamias sibiricus. The sequence goes on along the minus strand of CM046671.1, from coordinate 45,546,346 downwards.
AAATTGAACTGTTTATTGGTCCACAATGGCCTGAAGAAATGCTCCCCTCAAATGCAGGAACATCTCCCACACTGCGAACGATTTTTCCCCAAACTCTCAGCCCTTATGGTTATGGCTACACCCCAGGAGCTTGCAGCCGGCAAAGCCTCCCCCTGTGCCTTACCTCAGAGTCATTTCCTGTTGGAAACATAAGGCAATCAGTCTACATGCCTGAATGCACGCACACGTACACACGCTTGCACCCACCCACCAACACACCCCTTTTGTGTACTTCACCAGAAGCGCAGAGAAATCCAGTAAGCTTTTACCCAGGATTCCATGGGTGTACAGTTTTTAGGCGGCCATTGTGAGGGCAGACTGTGCATTGTAAAGGGAAGAAGGCAAGAATGCTTTCTGAAGGATGGTTAAAATCACCGTCATCATCAATATCCTTATGGTTGTCTGTTAATGATGGTGTTAATAATCTGAATTTGCATAGTGCTTTAAAAATGGAACTACTTCTTAATTCCCCCCTTTCCTCTTCTTGGTCTTTGCCTAGGTGACCCTAAAGGCAAGGGGCCTGCCTCTGGAGGTCTATGGCTGTGGCATCCAGCCCCAACAGGAACAAATGGATGAACTGTTACAACAACTGAGCAGACATTGAATAGTGTGCACCTGAAGTCAACCACTGGAGAGTGAGCTTGCACAGGGTGGACAGGGAGGGTTATTGGGGGAGGGAGTCTTATGTGTGGAGAGGAATGCTCAGACCTTAAAGGGCAAGATGGATGCTCGACCCAGAGACTTGCTGTTGTCCTTGTGGAAGGAGAGACTTCAATGAGGAATTAGAGCTGCCACCAGGCCACAGAGCTGCCAGGTGTGAGCTCACAGAACAGAGTCTCAACTGCTCTGTCCTTCTACCTTGAGCTCTTGCCAGACAGTGGAAAACCTGGGTGATTCCGTCCACAGAAGTCACCTGGGGTAGTCACCTGGGGTAACACCAGGGGAAGAGTGGAGCTGGTGGGCCAAATGGAGCATGTCCACCTGAGGCCAGCTGAGAGAAGCAGAAAAAAATATTCTGAAATAGAGAATAAATAAAAAATATATCATGAAAGACCTTTTATTTGGATGATTCCTTTATGCTAGGACCATAAAGCTTCAGTTCTCTATTATTTAAAATCTCCATATTTTACTACAGAGACTCATGGTTAAGTTACTGTCAAGCCATAACTTGGGTTCGTAAAATATCTCACCGAGTAACCCTCCATTTGTTTGCGCTTGGGGGTGAGTCCTGAGGAGTAAGTAGGAATTTTCTGTGAACTCAGTAAGAAGGCTAGAACAGGTCTAGGCCCAGCCTAAAAAAGATAAAAAACAGAAGAAACTCACCATAGGACAGTGCTGAGCAGCCAGGCTCTGTAGAGATTAGCTTTGGGCTTTCTTCATGTCACCAGGTTTCCAAGTTTCTGGACCTAAATTAGATCAGCCATGGCCAGGCAGAACCTACCAGGTAGTGCAAACATACCTTTTATCACTCATCAAGAAATAAATCAAATAACCTGTACTAAATTTCTGATATGGGGGAGGTGCATTATCAGACATGATACTGCTTAGAGTCTAGTAAGGAATTTGGATCAGGTAAATAACTTCAGCAGAAGGAAGTATGCGATGCATACTACCTGGAAGACTCAGGCCCATTTTAGTCTTTAAGGCACAGAGGAAGTCTTAACTACTCCAGGGAGCTTGCCTCTACTGCTACAAGACACACGATCTCCATGTTTGCTTTTGTGAACCTAGAAGCTGAGCACAACCCCCACCCATAAACCATGATGATTTCTTCATGGGGAGATGCGTTTCTCCCAAACCTACTTTGAGTGGATGCTACGACGTTTTCATGAGTAGTTTCATGTTGCCTATCTGTGTTCTGGACGAGGGCACTTTCCAAACAGGGCCTGGGGACAGACACTGAGGGCTGCCATCTTCTCTCAGAGATCTGCCCCAGTACCCAGAGAAGTCGACACACAGAGCAGGCAGATCTTCTAACAATGATGGAGGTTCTGTCTAAACTCAGCCCACTCGCCAGGGGTCCACACTCACCATGCAGATAATCTGAGTTTCCCAGCTATTTATCCATCTCTAAGTTAATGTTTTTCTCAGAGATGATTATGGAGGAAAGATGCCAACATAATTGGGAATGGTCCTCTGTGCCTCATCAGCTCAATCCTCCCATAATTACAGCCCCATCAGATGGGGAGGACAAACATGTTCCTGGAACAGGATTCCTCAACACTCCTCCTTCCTCATTACCTGGCTCTCCCTTTCCTCCAGCCCTTGCTTTAGCTACTTCCTGCTTTCCCCATGACCTACCTGTCTCTGGGTCTGAAGACCCCAGGCTTAGCCTGTGGTCGTAGTGGGAGCCTAAGGGTACTCTTGATTTTCTGTGTTATCACTATATCTTCATTCCAGAATATTCTTGATTCTCTAAGGACAGAGAGCCCAAAAGACAGAGAGGGGGGTGGATATTTTATTTTTTTCACACAGTATGATACCTTTCCCCTGGAAGTTTGCACATAAAGCAGAGAACAGCACTTGGCACAAGGAGATAACACATGTCCAGAGGAAAATGCAGGCCAGTTCAGGAAAAGTATGACTCTGGGGACCCTGTTTTATCTGGGGGTCACATGCCTTCCAGGATTACAGAAACTGCTAAGGATTTCGAGGTATCTGTGTGACTCCATGTTCTGACTGGGCCAAAGCTGACTTCTGCTTTGGTCTGTGCCTGTTCTGTTAAGTCTTGCAGTTTGATTAGGTTCATTACATTCCATCCTCTTCAATTCAAATATATGTTGAGATCTGAGTGCACCTTAAGAATTTTCACGTATCAGTGGTAGAGCACTTGCCTAGCATGCGTGAGACCCTGCACACAGCACTGCAAAGAAAAATAAAACAAAAAAGAATTTTCATTTTATTTTGCCCAACTGGGCTGACTGTCCCAAGAAATAAGGTCAAAGGAAGCTCTTTTACAGCCTGGTTCTACTCTGTTATTATGGGCAGAGTTTGAGTACTAGGTTTTTGCTTTGCCTTCTGGGGTAGGGAAGTGGCTGAACAAACACAAGGGGATCAGGATTCCTTCTCCCTGCTTTTCTGCTTTAAGCCTATCTGCATCTATGCTAGTCCCAAATGGAAGTCATTCATCCATCCCTGGTATCCATTAATTGATTCCCCATGAATTCATGGATTAGTCAGATCACTTTTATTGGTGGCAGTTAATATGCTACATTCTGGGGGAACAATGAAGAATGTGTGAAAAAAACTTCTCCCATGTAATTAGGACAAATTCTTTTCAATCCTGTCCCTTTCCACCTGCCAAAAGGACTCTCTGATCATCCCTAACCTCTTCAGTTCCTTTAGCTGCCCTACTTTTCACTCCCTCATTCCTACCTGAAGTTGCATGCCATGTTCAGGAGTATAGAATTTGCCCCTGAGTGCAAGGGCAGGTGATAGTTCTCCCTCTCCCTAACTAAAGATGCAGAGTTTTGCTATCTTCAAACATTAGCTGATTGACAGATAGAGCATCTTCTCTCTTTCTGAGTTGGCTCTTCCTAGTATTTCCCCCTATGTGAGCCTCCATCTTTTCCAAATTGCATTGTGTAGAAGTCCAGTAAGATAGTGAGGATCTCCTTGGGGCCCACTTTTCTCTTTACTGGATATGTCTGACACCAAGTGCCATGAAGAAGGAGGTTTGAGGATAAATAGGACATAGAGTTTGGCTCTAAGCAAGTTATGATACAGGTGGGGGAAATAACACATATAACTAAACAAAACGGGACAAAAATGGAAAGTAGTACCATAAGAGAATAGCTGAAACGCTTTCCTACTGTAGGACAAGTGTGAGGATTTTCAAGACTTTACAGAAGCAGGACTTTATCAGACATCAAAGGATGCTTAACATAGAGGATAAAACACCTCCGTATTCCCATCTCACATACACATAAGGCCTGCCTTCTCTGCCAGTCCCTTCCTAGCTCATTCTACTCCATTAAGAAAGAAGAAATATCCCAGTCATGAACTGGGTCTGGAGCAATTGGGCTGCATTTCCTGGTGGACAGGTCCCAGATTTCAAAGGCAGCTCTTCTGCAGCTCCTGACCTCTTCCTCAACAGGAGGCTAGATGGACCTCTTAGGCAGACAGGCCCTGGCAACGTTGCAGCTTATCTTTTATACCTCGCTGGTGAACATAGCCAAGGGGATTACTTGTATCCCTGATCACCCTGCAAATCTGACCCTCATGCTTCCTCTCTTTCCTCAAGAGACTTTTCCTTTGTTTTCATGCAGACAATAACATTACCATCATATTTTACTGACATTCCTTGCTGGGGCTGTGGCTAACAGTCCCATGTACCTCTCCAGACCAGAGCTATCTGCTTTATTGTAGCTTCCTGGGGACTTTGCATGAGGGTGTGCATCCTTTACATGCTGCCTGGTTTTGTACATATCTGTGAATGTCCTACTTTCTCTTTACCCTACAATGTGATATGAATAATGCTGTAGATTGAATTTTTTTGTTTATTTTTTGCACTAATATATTATGGTAGAGCAGAAAATGTTTTTTCTTTTTCTTTTCTTTCTTTTTCTTTTGAACAAAGGAACACACTATTCAAGTATGGATGGCCTTGTTTCCCAGCATGCCTCTGGATGTCCTCTGTATATACATGCTCTTTGGAACCTCAACAAATGGACACATGTGTATATCAGTTTGCTTTGCTACCAGTTATCTAGACCTGTGCCAGCCGGGTCATGGCTAACTACTATTTCCTCTGGCACACTATATAGGGTTGGTCTCTAAGTCTAAGTCCTGTCGGCACTCTCAGCCTTTCCCTTTTCTGCTGGGGCTCTCTTCACCGTATGTCTGCATGTTGGTAAAAGCCCTCATTCAAGCTCTTTGCATCAAGGCCCCACTGCAAGCAGACACGTCCTGCCCAGGACCTGCAGGTTGTGTACTCCTAATACAACACATCCACATTTGTGCTTTTAAACTCATTTTCCCATAGCATCCACATATTCTAGTTTTTCCAGAATATGAGTTCACTGTTCCTATCCAACTTTACTTCTCAACTTTCTCCTGTATCAATGGCCAGTTCTGATCAACCCGACCATGAACATTCTGTCAAAATTAAAGTGCCACCTGCTCTGAAAAGTCTTTACAAGTTTCCAAACATGATTCTCTTAAAGACTTGATGCCTTTTCCTATAATCATAGTGAAGCTGTTGCTACTAATCAGAGGACATAAAACTCTTCAGTGGATAATGATTAAAACTTGAGGTGAGAAATCAGCAACTGAAAGGAAGGTATTATGTGTGAAGTTTGATGATAAAGCAATGCCTATGCCATAGAACAATGACAGAGAAGTTCAGCTAACAGGTGCATTTTACCACTGTTAGGACTGAATGTTTGTGCACCCTCCAAATTCATATATTGAATTCCTAATTCCCAGAGTGATCTAATTATTTAAGAGATGATTAGATCATGAGGTGGAGCCTCCATGAATGGGATTAGTGCTGTATGGTTTGGATGTGAGGTGTCTCCCAAAAGCCCTTGTGTTAATACAAGGGGTGAAATGATTCGATTATAAGAACTATAACCTAATCAGTGGATTAATCTGATGGATTAATAATTTGATTGGAATATAGGATGGTAACTCCTGGCAGGTAGGGTGTAGCTGGAGGAAGTAGGTCATTGTGGGTATGCCCTTGGCTGATTATGTTTTGTCCCTTGCTCCTCCCTCTCTCTTTCTGCTTCCTAGCTGCCTGGAGCTAAATATCTTTCCTCCACCATGCTCTTTTGCCATGATGCGTCACCTCACCTTGGGCCCAGATGATGGACCATGGAGCGAATCCCTGAAACCTTGTCAAAATAAAATTTTCCTCCTCTACGTTGTTCTTGTTGGTATTTTGATCATGGTAATGAAAAGCTGAGTAACACTAGTTTCCTTTCAAAAGGAAGAGTTCTTTCTCTCTTTCTACCATGTGAGTATACAAGGAGATGTCTCAGCAGTATGCAACCTGGAAGAGAGATCTAACCAGAACCCAACCATGCTGAAAACCTGATCTTGGACTTCCAGCCTCCAGAATTGTGAGAAATGAATTTCTGTTGTTTATAACACACACAAGCTATGTTATTTTGTCACAAGTGCTTGAACTGGTAAAGATAAACATAAACCTAACTTCTTTCACTTTTGCTCTTGTTCTATAAAGCAGAGTATTTCATGGCATATAATTGACATAAGACAAAGCAAAAACAAACCAAAACTAAACAACAACAACAACAACAAAAAGAAAGATACACGTTATGTAGGTCCTTGTGCTTAGTTCTAGAAACACAGAGGTAATGGCCAAGAGGGAGAAAGAACTAAAGACAAAAAGAGTTGAATGAGGCTTTTTGGCTCTCCTAGGCTTTCCAAATCTTTTTTTTTTTTTTTTTCTTTAAACTTAGAATCACTTACAGACAATAGATCTTAGCATCTTCACTGTGATTAGCCGTCATGGTTCATTACTACCAGTTTTGTGTAGCTTGAACTTTGGGTTATTCTTATCCTTTAAGATATTTCCACCCTGGGAAAGTTGAAAGATAGGGAGCTATTTAACATAAAATAGGTAAGACTAGGAAAGCCAGAGAAGTGCTAGTAAATACTTACTGCCATCTTATGTAGGAGAGGAGAAACTGGGTCTTTTAAAAATATTTTATCTTCCAGATGAAAAATCTCAGAGAACTTGGGGGAAGATCTAAGTGGTCATGGAAGAACTTATTTGGGTCCTAACTATCTGAAAGCAGCTTTGGCTATTACTGAAAAAAACATGTTCCTTGGCCTAGGTTGTTGCAGTTGAGTATGAGAATGACTTGAAGGGGCTGCGGGAGGTTCTAGAGGGAAAGTTGGAATTCTAGTCTTGATTCAATCCTAGCCCACTGAATTTGCCGTTCTATGCATTGTTAGTGTGCCTTTTACTTCCTTTATAGTTTTGCCAAGTACTGTAATGAACTTACATTAGCAGTTAAAATTATTATTGTCTCATAATAGATGTTCAATGAAATTTCAGTTGGACAAATCAACATCACTCTGTGTAACATAAAATAAAATTTCAAAGTAAGTATTCTCCCAGTAAAATTGTGTAACTATTTTAGAACCGAGAATAAATGACTCTGAGTTTATCCACTCCCATTGGAAGAGCTACCTGTTCTATGCATGCTATTTATAAAAGCATTTGTATGTACTGAGATAATACTATGTGACAGTAAAGTAAAACTGAGCCCTAATCATGATATTGTGCTTTACATGGGTGGCTTTACATGGTGGAGTTTGCTTTTCAGCTGGAAATGGTGAACTGGGCCTCAAGGCCCCACAATTACACATATTTTGTAAAGAAATAACAACCCCACTGGGAGAAATTAGGGTGGGAAAAGGGTGATGTCATCAGTGAGGACCTTGGATTGCTGACCTACTTCAGGCTTTCAGTTGAGAGTTTACTGGGGTGTACCCCAATTTGAATCCATAGAACCTGATCTTGTGACTCTTAGCTTCCCTTCTATGTGAAGGTATAGAACAACCGTCTGAAAGAAATAAAGGTTCATCGTCCAAAGTGGTTGTGTCAACATCGATATGTATGATCTGGCAGGATGGAAGAAAATAAGAAGCATAGTAGATGCAGGGGCTCTTCCTAGTTCACTCTGGACAAATGAGACAGTGCATCTATCTCAGCCAGAGCCTAAGGCCATAACTGCATTTATATCTCTTTAGAATGTGCTGAATATTAAGGAAATTGCTTTCTTGTTGGTCTTGATGCATTCAGGTTGGTCCTTGGCAAAATCTATCATGCATACCCACCTCTTCCTCCTCTTCCAGCCCTCCTCTGCCCCATTAAATGCTTAGACCTCATGGGGATGTCTCTGATTGCCCCGGTGGCACCTGATCGCTCCTCTGCCGCCCCCTGAGCACTGTCGCATGTTGCTTGCATCTTTCTTATGGCTCTCACACCAATCCCTCTCTGTAGGGGCCTGTTCTCCTCTGAGAGCTTTCTGGCCTAATGACTAATGAGCATTACCTCATCCTTGGGCCATTGATTAACTAAGGAGAAGGTGTTACGTCTCCCCTGGTATTTGCCTTCAAACAAAGTTCTTTAAGGAACTAAGGAGACTTGAAGAAATTTTGGAATAAAGTTCTGATGCTAGAATGTTCAGGAGGGATTTTTTTTTTTAAATGAGGGTTTCATCTTCAATATATAGCTTTGAAAGAATTCCCTCCCTTTGCCCCCAAACCAAGAAGCTTGGTAGGCTACTTGGCCTTGGTCCTTTCCATGTCCCTCTGATCTATAATCCCTCTGTAGCACCCCATTCCCTCATGACTCTGCCTCACTCTAGAAGTGCCAACTCCTCTTCTCCCCATTAACCAGTCATCTGAGAAGTGCTTTCAGTTTTATGCTTTCAATGAGTGTCCTTTCCTTCCCAACGTGCATGCTGTCCCTCTCTTTCGCCTGCCATTGCTGCTTCACTCTTTTCTCCAGATCTGATCTCTCTTCCCTCCAATGTGCCACACTGGCTAACGCTGCCCTCCTCTTCTGCAAGACACATGAATGTGCCCTTCTCTGACTAACCATGCACCCCCTCCAGGCCCCTACCTGATACTGAATGAGCCCCCAGTTCTGTGACTAGGCTAGGGGATTCATTAGTCTCATTTCATGATTCCAAATTTATTTCTCATTTTTCTGCTTTACACACAGATAAACATGTATATTAAACACATACACATGCACACATGAACATGTATAAACCTCACAACACCATACATATGCACCCAGATGCACATACACCCAGGTGCAATTAAATCCACCCACTTTGCTGTTCTTTGAATCACACGCTTTTTTTTTTTTTTTTGTACTGGGGATTGAACTAAGGGGCACTTGACCACTGGGCCACATCCCCAGCCCTTCTTTGTGTTTTATTAGAGACAGGGTCTCACTGAGTTGCTAAGTGCTTCGCCATTGCTGAGGCTGGCTTTGAACTCGTTATCCTCCTGCCTCAGCCTCCCAAAGTGCTGGGATTACAGGCATGTGCCACCGCACCTGGTTGAAACATACCTGTTCTATGTCTTTCGCTCCTGGGAAAGACTTTATTATTCCCTGTCTTCTCATATTTTCTCAGTCCATTGTTTTCTCCTGAAGTATCTCTTCTGGATTGACTAGGGAAGTTCCATTTACATGGTGTCTACTTCACAAGGTCCTGTCTCCATTCTCTTCCAGTATGATGATTCCTCACTTCCTAACTCCAAAGCAGGGTTGGAAGAAGGGGAATTACTATTTATTGGATATTTGCTTGGAAACATATTTTGTATTTTTTTTTATAGATTTTACAATTTATCTTCACAATAATACAAGGAGGTGCTACTGTCCTCATTTTGCAAACAAGGAAAGGTAATCCATGCAGTTGGGCCAACTTCCTCTCTCTTGTAAATGCAGGAATAGTTGGAATTTTTTTTTTATCCAAACCCCTGCTTTTTCTCTTTTTTCCATGAGTTCTTGCTAACGCCCCTCTGAAATACATGCCATGATTTTTTAATTTCTTATGAAATATGCACTTTCCCCTTGTCCAACCTCCCTAGGCTTTCCAAGTATGCAGTTTGGGGACTATGCCTCTTCCAGTGTGAAGGGTCATGGACTCGCCCAGAGCATAAGTTAGAAACTTTCGCTCCTGGGAAGCAACTGAAATTAACACACATTTCATTTTGGTTCCAAATTTCCAAAATGGATTTAGAATATAGATCTTTCCAGCCTATTCTAAGGATTGTTCAGAGGAGCACCTTAAATTTCCTGAGATGATGAACTTAGATCCTTTTATAAACTACAAAGCACTACACATACTCGGTTCAGCAAACATTTATTAGACTCCTAGGATTGCTGGGGTTGTGAAAAGCAGACATGATCCCTGCTGTCAAAGAGATTGCTTTCCAGGCAGAGTCAGATATGCAAAAAGGAAATAATCTCAGTGTAATTTGAAGTCTCTGAATGCTGCAGTTTGCCTACACCACAGAGATGGGGAAATGGGTGGGCAAGTGATTCTATTATGGGGGTCAGGGAAAGCATGTTTGGTGCTGGCAGATGGACTGGATTGAAGAAGAAATGTTGGAAGATAAGATCAGAGAGGGATTCTAGATAATGGAATCAGCTGAAGCAAACACAAGGATGATTCTTATTTTCTAAAAGAATATGCGAATTGTGCCTGGAAAGACTCCATCCTGTATGCCAATCCCTAACATGACCTTCCTGAACCCTTCTGATGATTTTTTTTAAGGCCCAGCAAAGAACAGTCTTCTTCTAAAACTCTCTCTTGACTCTGTTCACACACACCTACTCCACCAGGATTCACACAAAACTCTCAGCACACACTATACAATGTTTTCCTTTTTCTTATTTTTTTTTTTAAATTAACTATTACAAACAGGTGTTATTTATTGAATTCTATCTCAAGAGTCTTGCCATGTGGATATTATCATTCCCACTTTGGAAACCAAAACAGTGGAGGCTCAGAATGGTTAATTCACCATATTGAAGTCAAACAGCTGAGGAGTGTTACATCAGGGATTTGAATCCCAGACCCACACATACAAACAGGAATGCACTGTACTGTCTGCCTGTGGGTTGGAATATGGGACTATGCAGGAGCTCCAGTGTCAAGAGGGGGCTAGGACAGTGGCTTAGTCTGTAGATGATGATCTTGTAGTCGGTGGAAAGGCCAGACTGTTTCCAGAGTGTGAGAGCTATTTCTTTCTTTTCAAGGTAATGGGTTATTGTGCCAGAGGGTGGGGGGTTTGTACTTCATTAACCTTTTCAGTGCTTCCAGCAAGTCTGCTCACCCACTCCCCTCACTCCCTGCCCTCCAATCACAATGCAGTTTACAAAACTTAGAAAACTGTGAAGGTTGACTTTGGGCTTAAGTATAAGTCAAAGGCATGGATTGATGTCTGACTCCTCTTAGATCCTTGCTGGGCCTGGCATATAGTATTGTCATATGTTGCAGAACCAATTAAAATCTGATGGATGGATAGATGAGTCTTTTAGTCAGCTTTTCAGCTGCTGTGACAAAAGACCTGACAGGAACAATTAGAGGAAGAAAAGTTTATTTGGGGGTCACAGTTTTAGAGATCTCAGTCCATAGATGGCTGACTTCACTCTTCTGAGCATGAGGTGAGGTAGACTATCATGGCAGAAGTGTGTGGCAGAGGAAAGCAGCTGGGACATGGTACCAGGAAGCAGAGAGACTAAGCTCATCTCACAAAATACATACCCCAAAAGCATATCCCCAGTGACCCACCTCCTCCAGACATACCCTACATGCCTAAAGTCACCACCCAGTTAATCCCTGTCAGGGGATTAATGCACTGATTGGGTTAAGGCTCTCAGAACCCAATCATTTCATTCTAAACCTTCTTGTATTGTCTCACACCTGAGCTTTTGGGAGACACTTCACATCCAAACCATAAAAGTTAGCAAGTGAATAAACTGTAGAACAAGTGATTTGCTGTGAATGCATCTTTCTGGGTCTGCAGCTACCTGCATTGTACCTTAGCATGAACATAACTACGGCTTTCAGCTTCTGGGTAAAAATTCACCACCTCCAGGAAGTCTTCCCTTTTTAGCCTTGGACTCTCCCCTCTAGTCTCATCACTTACCATTATTTCCCTGGAGTCCTTCCCTCATCTCCCAACTTCCTTTTCCTCCTTTAGAACACGTTGCTTCAGTTTTACTGAACAACTGTGAGCCTTCCCGGTCCTCCTGGGATGCTCCTTCTTGGTCTGCAACAGTCTGCTCATACTCTCTCTCTTTGTCCCTGTCTCTGTCTTCCTCTTTTCCCTGTTCACTGAAAGAGTCCTACTTTCCCCTTTAGGTCTCAATGAGCATTTCATAATCCCATTGTCCCATATATGAGTTAAATTTTCCTTACCTGAACTTCCAGGACCCAGTGATTTCCCTGCTCCTAATTGCCTATTTTCCCCTTCATTTTCCCCATTAAACTGACAGCACTTCAGAGGCGGGAACTTAATATACCCATGATTAGGGTATCAGTAAGTAGGACAATTCCTGGCCCACCCTCAGTCTCAGGATCTATCTATTGAAGTAATAAATGAATAAATAAGTGGATGAATAACAGACTGTGTGCAGGTGTGAGCATGAGTAGCTAACACCTTGTCACAGAAATGCTGCTCTCAAGACATGAAAGTGACTGAGTAAGATGTGCAAGATGCTTATGAGGCTTCTATGTAATTTTAATGGGTCTTTTATGTATCCTACTTCATTAATAAAAGGAAGAATGGAGTGCTCTAGCATCTTTTATCTCCCATCTGTATTCAAATGCAACAGAATTTCTTCTAGTAAAATTTCAGTGTAAATTAATGATTTTCATTTTCTCAGAAAACCCATTTTTTCCATTAATGAATAGACTGCTGACCCAATGCACACATGTGATTTCCTGCTTAATATGGACACTGGATGATTGATAGGGTGCAGTGTAATATGGCCCTTTGTCTTGTTATAAACCTGCGGGCCTTGAGCACAGTGGGGTCATTGCCTCCATAGAGGTAGGGAGGGCCAGGGTGCAGAGGCTCTTGCTTTGGGGTCACCCCTCACATCTCCCATTTGGTTCTTTTTGCTTGGCTTTGGCATTCTCACTCTGCCAATGGTGGCTGTAGGTTCAGTTTGATCTGTCTTTTCTGCTATCTTTCAGCCTTGGATAACTCAGTCTTGACACTGGCCTTGGGGACTTTCTTGTATATGCTTTCAAGAATGCCTAAATATCCTTGGTAAACTGTGATGAACTGAATGTGTGCCTCTAAAATTGATATGTTGAAATCCTAACCCTAATCCTACCCCTAATGTGATGCTGTTGAAGGTGGGACCCTTGGGAGGTAATTACATTATGGGGGTGAAGAACAGGATTCGTACACTTATAGAAGTAACCCAAGAGCTCTTTTGTTCTTTGGTATGTGTGGATATAGCAAGAAGTCAGCATCTGTAACCTGAATGAGGGCCTTCACCAGGATTCAACCATCCTGGTATACTGATCTCACACTTCCAGTCTCCAGAACTGTGAATTTTTTTTTTCTCTTGCTTTTAAGCCAGCTACTCTATGATACATTGTTATAATAGCCCAAATTCACTATGACAGTGGTTATTAAATTTAATGAATATGTTTTGAAAGACACAGAGAAAAGGGAGAAGTGGGTTGAAGACAGGGCACAGATACCTGTGAGAGAAGAGCAGGAAAGAACTGCCAACCAAGATCTGGGTTCTCTGGAGACCAGATCAGGAAGGACTTTTCTCATATAAGGGATAAGAATTTGTGAGCGGCCCGCAGGAAGATAAAATAGAACCTAAGGTCCTTGGAAGTGGTCTTTGGCTGGTATTAGAACCTTAGCAGGGTCTGTAGCACAGACTAGGGACATTGCCAAATGTCATGAAGGGTCCTGGACCCCCCCATTCAACCTTGTGCTCAAAGCTGTGTTCAACGAGCTGGTGCTGAAGCGGAGGGGTGGTGATCTGTGGCCAAGGGAGTTTCACAAACCAAATCATCCTGTGACCACTAATTCCACTGTTGTTAGACTTATCAGTTAACAAATGCTGGATCTGGGCCAGTTTTAAACATGTTGGAGCAGGAATAAGTAAAACTAATAATAGGGTCATTTTACACAAGTGTGGACAGAATGCAGGGAAACAACACAAGGTAGTATAATATTTCAGGGTAGAGTAACAGGAAGTTGCCATCTTTAACCCAAAGAAGCACAGGTAGAGGGCAACTACTGGACCCTGAAAGGAGATGGCTGCAAGGAGGGACATTCAGATAGTTGCTGTGACCTTGGGGGAATGAGAACTAGTCCACGCTCACGCCCTCTCCCATCTTCACAGAAATCCCACCTGTGAAGTATTTTCATTCCCACCTTACAGATGAGGGAATTGTGGCATGAAGAGATTAAACAATTTACCTAAATAAACACAGTGAATGGTGTTTCAGGCTCTGAATATAGAAGGACTTCCTTCAGGGCCTGATCAATTAGCCATTATTCTAAGGTAAGAAATCAGCCTGTTGAAAGTATTCCTATTTGGGGGAATGTCATATTTTCTTTTAATTTCTGAGCAACATGTGTCTGACCATGCCTGTCTTGTCTTGAGGGAGTGTTTGCCTTCATCTGGGCCTGGCTCTCCAGGGGAGGGAGGTGACAGGTACAAATGTGATAACTACTGTCTTGGCTTAGAGTCCTTATGGGAACTTGGGTTCTAAACTGCTCTTGAGGAACAAATGGAAGACTAGACCCCATAGGAGAGACTCAAATGGATTGAAGAGAACAGGCAGTCCTACCCTGAGTTTCCCCTAACTTTGAAATTAATTGGTTGGTAGTGTTATGGTTGGAAATCGTCTTCAGAACTCACATTGGAATTTAATTGCCATTGTAACAGGATTAAGAGGTGAGGCCTGAAGAGATGATTAGTTCATGAGGGTGGTGCCTTCGTGAATGGATTAATGCCCTTATCACAGAAGTGGGTTAGTTACTATGGGATTGAGTTCCTGATAAAAAAAGGTGAGTTTGGGCTGATGTCTTCTCTGTCTCAAGCAAGCTATCTTCCCTTTCTGTCATGTTATGATGTGACAAGAAGGCCCTCAACAGAAGTGGACCCTAATCTTGAACTTTCCATCTATAGAAGCAATAAGCCAAATAAACTTACATTGTTTATTATTTACCCAGTCTGTGGTATTCTGTGATAGCAGCAGAAAACAGACCAAGATAGGTAATAACTGGTGAGTGAATTTTTTCATGCACCAATATTCCCCCTTTAGGTCTACGATGAACAAATTTTTAGGAAGATTTCTAAGATTTCTTGGTGTACACACACCTTGACCCAGTTATTCAATCAAATGTCAGTCTGGGTGCTTCCATGAGTAGATTTTGCCTTGCCGGTCTAATTAGATTTCAAATCAGTGGACCTTAAGATGTGGAGATTAGCTGGATGAGTCTAACCCTATTACATGAGCCCTTAAATCTGCTCACTGACAGAGAAAGTCAGATTCACAATGTGGGGGATTCAACCCAAGGGAAAGTCCCCACTGCTAGAGGTGGCCATGTTGCAAGGAATGCATGTGGCCTTTGGGAGAATGCCCGCTGTGCCTGGGTTACAGCAGGATATAGGGACTTCAGGCCTGCAATAAGCACCTGAACTCTGCTAACAGTTAGTGTGGGCTTGAAAGCACAGCTTTCCTGGGGCCTTCAGATGAGAGTGTAGCCCTGCTAACACGTTGACTTCATGAGTCTCTAAGAAAAGAAACCAACCAGGCCCAATAGGGCTTCTGAACTGTGAGCTAATAAGTATATACTCTAAAATTGTGCATCAACAACTGTTTATGAATCAATAGAAAACTAACACAGGGTCCAAGTCTCATGATCCCCCAGCTGCCTGAAGTGCTCAGAACCATGTATTTCTCCAAAAATCATCTTGGATTAGAGAAATCTGTCTTGGCCAAGTTATATCCTCTAGTTGAGTGCATCTTGCATTTGATGACTGAGTGACACTGGAATACAAAATCTAAAGCCCCTTGTCTCAATTTGAGACAAATCTAAAAGGCCATTCTAGCACTGAGCCTATAAGATAATCTAAGGCTTTGTTTATATCAGTGTTTAATTTCTCTGTCCCTTCCTGTTTCCTCCAAGGGGGTCTTCTTGGGGAGCATGCACTGATAGACTTTCTGAATGTAAACATCCATTTCAGAATGTTTCCCCATGAAACCAAGTTAAAAGCAATCTTCTAGATGGAGGTGGAGTCGTGGTAGCGAATCAAAATGAGTTTTGACACATTGGAGTCCAGCTGGAAAGAGCAGACTTCTACAAGAAGTGGCAAAATAATATCATTAGAAACACCAAAGCAAGGGAACAGAATCTGTAGCCCAGACCTAGAGACACTGTGCATTCTAGGTTTCCCATGACAAATCTGTTTATACCTGTTGTCCTGGTGGTATCATTAATAGCTACCTCTTTAGATCTCAAAATTGTCCTGGTTTGCATGATAAATTACATGATCATCCCACTCAGGTTCTATGAGTTAGAACAGTATGGAGGATAGAGAGACCAGCATGGCCTGGGATGGAGTGGAGAGTGTAGAAGGCTTTATTAGGTGACCTCTGAACTGGGCCTGGAGGGTCCAGCAGAGATCGTGTTAAAGGAAGTGCCCGAGTATTACTGTGGGTAGGAGGAGGTGAAAAACCATGGACAGACAAGGAAAGTTGGGAATGCATGTGGTGGGGAGTGGGGACATGCAGGAGCAGCAGGAGGAGGAAGCTTTTCATTGTTGGAATGACATAAGGAGCTTGTTAATTGTTGCCATTTTGTGAATATATAAAACAAGGAAATCAGCACACATTGGTCACAGAGATGAGAGCCTGCATACAGAATCATACAACATTTCCTTCTATGTCTTGGGGAAAATTAAAAGGAGAAAGGGAACAGATGGCTTGCCTCCCACTGTCTGAGGCCAGACCATTTTACTTATCTGGGCAACACTAGCCTCTTGTCTCTAACCCAGTTTGCTTCTTTGTCCTGTGAAGATGTCTGTGTGGATCGATGATAAAAATCACAATATAGTTTCTGGCGACCATTCCTTACATTTGCAGCCCTTGAGGTTTGCTGAGTTGTTTCACAACCATTGCATTTTATATTACATAAGATTCTCTTTTGTCTTCATCATGATCCTATGTAAACAGCAAGGCAGGTATTATTTTTCTCATTTAACTAAAGAGAGAAAGTTATCAATCAAAAGAATTCTCAAAGGGCATTGGTGCAGAGCTCCTGCTAGAATCTGGGCATAGCAGCTCCTATAACATTGGTTTCTCCAGCACATCTTGAGAACATAAGGTGGATCTTTGCCTGCTTATGAATCTATCACTGTATTTTTCCCTCCTTTGGTTTACCTTCTTAGATGATGGGTGCTCATTAGATTCTCCAATGAATGGTGATTCCCACCCACTACGGATGTACACCACAGAGTTCACTGAATTGTATACTGAAAGATTTTTTCAGAGCTGCATGGAGACTCCCTTCAAAATAAATGATGTTGCTTTGTCCCAACTTGGACAGGAGTGCTAAATTGGGAACGTTTTTTATTGAGTGCCTACTACAGGCTTTATCTCTAACCTTTACTTCACCTCTACACAGGAAGGAGTGTGAGGCGTGCATGAACAAACTGAATTTGAAATGTTGCAGTCCCTTGACTAGACCATAGATTATCATGGTGAAGCCAGAATTTGAACTCAGTTCTGTATCCACACCTTTAATCCAGAGCTATTTTGGATCTCTGGATCTTGTGGTCTTGAGGTAAGTACTTCTCTAAGCTATGACTCTTTATGTAGACACATATCACTTTAGAATGTGATATTTCAGTTGTAGATCTGCTCCCTGGAAAAATGCAAGTTTATTCAACATTTTCAATGGATTTCAAGAGCTAAATGGACCACTGATGCCAGGAACTCCTGGCCTAGGGCAGGGCAAAAAGGACAGCGGGGTATAGAAGTTTCAGTAGCTCATAATGATGACCTGGAGTGTCTCATTTATAAGCCCACCTCTTCTGGGACTTACAGGAGTTGGGGCTTTGTCTTAATAAAAAAATTATTACCTAAAGGGTTGTTAAAGCAGCAGGAGAGGAGGCTGAGGTATCTGCTGAGCAGAGGCAAGTCTCAGCTCTAACACACCAAAACTCTGGAGAAGCCTCCATCAGGATGGCAAAAGTTGTCTTATTTTGGAGTGAGAAATTTGGGGCAATAAGGAGGCTCACACATTGTCACCCCTCCCCACTTTAGATCAGCTGTCTGAAAGCAGTTAACGTTAAGTCTTCCTTTTCCTTGGATGAGATCCCAAGGCTGTGTTGAGATGATGAAATAAATCAAATTGAAAAACAGTAGAGACTGTTTCAGAGGACAGTTTTGCATGTGACTTGGATCAATTTTTATGATAGCAAGAAGAAAACACATCTGATCATAGAGTCTCCTATTGTCCAGAAATAATTTCAAGGTCAGATTTTTAAATGTGGGTAATTTAGATATTTCTATAGGTATTTTTTCTTATCTCTTCCTGTAATGGAATGAAGAATCTAGTAGATCATTAGAATCTTATCTCCCCCCCCATCCTTCCTACCCCACTGTATCTCCCATTGCTTCCATGTAAGCCTTCTTCATCTCATTGAGGTGCATTTTCCTATTCTGCCTCTGAAAAATGCCGTCTCCTACTTCATCTAGAGCTTTCCTGCCCTTCTGCCAGTCAAGTACCATCCCATCTACACTTCAAGGTAGAGAAAGACAGGAAAAATATGAAGATGTGGTGTGCCTTCTACTCTGTACCTTCCCAGACCTCATTTGCAATTAGGGGTGATAGTTCTTATCTTGGGGAGCCACTAAAAGAGAACAGAACGTACTGTTTTGATTCATGTATACATTGGATAATAGCTAAATCAAGGCGATTAGCATATCCATCACTTAAATTTATGATTTCTTCTTGGTGATTACATTCAAAATCCTCTCTTTTAGCTATTTTGAGATATATAATGCATCATTATTAATTATGTTCATCCAGTTATGCCACAGAACACAAGAACTTATTCATCCCGACTGTAACATTGTACCTCATAAATAAATGTGTCAATCACCATGAGACAATAAAAAATTAAAACTAAACTAAAAAATAAAAATTGAAAATATGTAAAGGAAATGGCATTAATAGCTGCTCTCAGCTTCTTTGCTCAAGACCAGAGCAAGTTCTGCCTTCTTCAGAAGATCTACCTGGATGCTTAGCCTAGAATTATATTTTTCCCTCTGTATTGTCTGCTTGGACTACCAAGCATAACATACCTCATGCTGGGTAGTTTAAAAACAGAAATTCATTTTCTCAAAGTTCTTGAGGCTAGAAGCTCCAGATCAAGGTCTGGCAGGTTTGGTTTCTGATGAGGGCCTTCTTCCTGACTTGCAGGCAGCTAGCTACTTTCTACTGTGTCCTCAGGTGGCCTTTTTAGTACTTGCACACAGCAAGAGGAAGAGTGAGCTTTCTGTTTTCTCTTTTTATAAAGACACTAATCCTATCAGATCAGCACCCCACCCTTATGACCTCATTTCACCTTAATTATTTTCTTACTCCAAATACAGACACACTGGGAGTTAGAGCTTAAACATATAAATTTGGGTGGGGGTTACATACATTCAGTACACACCATCCTCCAGTATAGAACTTTCTTGGAACTTATAGCAACAGTCTTCTCATTTTAATATTGAAATATCTCTCAGTGTCTTCCTGAACAAATTGTGTATATCTAGCTAAGACGCTGAACCTCTGAGAACAGATATGTGTTTTCCTGTTTTCTTTTCTTTTCCTTTTTTACTTTTATGATTGACTAGCATGAGACAGGGTGCTTTTTAGGCTTAATAAATATGAGTTAATGAACTGGCTGGCTGCTTTACTGATGTGGAGACAATCAATTTGACCTTTATCTCATGATGTGTGGAGATAGCATGATAGGATGTATCATTCAGGATTGGGTAGATTAAGCATCAGTAGCAAATAATCTCCAAGTTTCAGTGACTTAAAACAACACAATGTTCTCTAGCTTCATGCTACATATTCTTCATGGGTCACTATGGTGGGGAAAAAGGGGGTTACTCACTGTAGTTATCCAGAACCTGGGAAGCCACCACCTCAAACACAGAGAGAAGAAAATATCTTTAGGAATGGCATCAGTAAACAAACGCTCCCTCATCACAGCTCATTGTCCAGGATCGGTTTCGTGACCCCATCTGACCACATGGGAGGGATGGAACACATAATCCTGTCAGAAAGCTAGAAATACTTGACAAATATCACTAATGACCACTAGTGGAGAAATAGAGACTCAGTCTTCCAGGAAGCAGAACAGTTACCTCTTAAGATTTCTTTTCTACCACCAATCCCTGTTCCTTCTTTTCTGTTTAGAATTGTCAAGAATTTTCACACCCTCTGTGAAGCCTGGCTTGGTAGCTCAGAATTGGGGCTTGGTGTGATTAGAAAGCACCTTCTTTTCCAGCCAATCTAGGGGCTTGCACATTGACCCAGAGAGTACCTAGGAAAGGTTCTTCTACATTTTGAACGAGGTTTAATTGTGTCCCCAAAGGTTCCATTGTCATTATAGATTACACTCCCAGTGTGGTACTATCAGGAAGTGGTGGAAACTTTGGGAGGTGGAATCTGGTCTTTAGGACTTTGAGGGAACACCCTCAGAAGAGATGGTAGGACCAAAGTTTC
The DNA here is from genome assembly GCA_025594165.1 of Tamias sibiricus. Taxonomy (NCBI): domain Eukaryota; kingdom Metazoa; phylum Chordata; class Mammalia; order Rodentia; family Sciuridae; genus Tamias; species Tamias sibiricus. The sequence continues at coordinate 45,526,030 of CM046671.1, read as the reverse complement.
TCTCTGACTTGCTAGTTTATAATGTAAGTTCTTTTACCCACATGCCTCTACCATGACGTGACTGTAACCAGGAGGGTTTTTACCAGAATTGGACTGATGCAGAATCCAAGCCCTGAACCTTCTAAATTGTGAGATAAATAAACCTTTATTTTAAAAAATTTTATTAATTTTTTTTGTAGTTGTGCATGGACAGAATGCCTTTATTTTATTTGTTTATTTTTATGTGGTGCTAAGGATCAAACCCAATGCCTCATACGTGCTAGGCAAGCACTCTGCCACTGAGCTACAGCCCCAGCCTATAAACCTTTATTTTTATTAAGTTAGCTATCTCAGGTATTTTATTGCAATAATGCAAAGCTGACTGATAATGGGTTCCATAGGGATGTCTACAGGGAGGGATGTGGGCAGGGCTTTCCTCACAGTGGGGGAGATCCTAGATCCTCCCTTTGTTTCCTCTTCATATGACTAGTATGCATGGCTTCTTTGTTATATTTCTTTTGGAAAACACAAGTGATGCTACAGAAAGAATTTGAAACCTATACGAATGCATCTATTTTAGTCAGTTTTTTCACTGCTGTCACTAAAAGATCTGACCAGAACAATTTTTAAAAAATCTTTATTTATTTGCTTTAGTTGTATACAATGTGTTTTTAGTTTTACATGGTGCTGAGAATCGAACCTGGGCCACGCATGTGCTAGGCGAGCACTCTGCCGCTAAGCCACAATCCCAGCCCCTGACCAGAACAATTTTAAAGGAGGAAAAGTTTATTTGAGGGCTCACAATTTCAGAGGTCTTAGTGCATAGAAGGCTGGTTCTGTTCCACGGGGCTTGAGGTGAGGCTGAACATCATGGTGGAAGAGTGTGGCCGAGGGAATTAGCTCACAAGGGATCAGGAAGCAGAGAGAGACGCCAGTCTCCGGATATAAAATATATATCCCCTAGCCAGGCCCCAATTCCTACCTCTTCCAGCCACAACTTACTACTTCAGTTACCATCAGTTTATCCCTATCAGGATTAATTTGCTAATTGGGTTAAGCCTCTCACAATGCAATGATTTCTCCTCTGAACCTTTTTGCGTTGTCTCACATGTGACCCTTTGTATCCAAACCAAAACAGTATCTAATCATGTAGATAGGACACTAGTGATTCTACAACATTGTATCAAAAGACTGAAGTTAATCCTTATAGACTAAATTGATACCTGCCTATGTGCTGTGTGGCCCAGCACCTCCCTATTACTGAAGAACATTCCTTCTGGCTCATGAGTGACTGCTGGATTTCAAGACCTTCTCCTTGCCTGTGGAACTCTCTGCACTGTTCAGGGAGCTGTTCCTCCCTGATCCAGCTGTGAAGCAGCTGAGTAGCACTGCAAACAGAAATGCCCTCTCCCTGCTTGTGAGTTCAGTCTTTGGTTTGTTTGGACCAATATATTATGCAAGGTAAACTAAGGAGGATTTAGAATATTTTTGTCTTCTGTGGCTCCAAAATCACAGAGGCTCAAAATGCTTAGGGTCCTTTTTAAGTTATTTTCCTTTTGTTCCTTTTAAAAAACACACTTTCTGAGCAAACCGAGGACTGATGAGCTGTCCCCAAACTGCAGCACTTACTCCATGCAAATGTGGGAGAGTGACAAAGACCTTGATTGCAGCTTCATTTGCTTTATGCAAAACTCCAGAAGCCAGTTACAGCCACAGAAAACATGAGTAATGGACTCTGGCAAGCAGTGGTAGAGACAGTGGGGCTATCAGGCAGGCTGGCCATGTGGGCCCATCCCCCTTTCATTGGCAACATTGGCTGTAGTGGTAAAGGGAGTCATTAGTGGCTATGGGGATAGGATTCTGTCCCCACACAGGACACATTCCCTTCCTGCTGCATGGGATCTGAAACACTAATATTGGTGTTTTTTCCCTTCATTTAAAAAAATTGTTATAATTGACAGGTATATTGTATGTATTTATTATGTGTAACATGTGCTTTAAGATATGGTAGACCCTGCATATCCATGGGTTCCACATCCATGCATTCAATCAACCACAGATTGGAAATATTTGTTAAAAATTTCTTCTGTACTGAACATGTAAATACTATTTTTCTTGTCATTATTTCCTAAACAATATAGTATAACAACTACTTACATAGCATTTACATTATATTGTATATTTGTAAGCAATCTAGAGATGATTTAAAGTATAGGGGAGGGGAAGCATAGATTACATGTAAATATTACACCATTTTATGTAAGGGACTTGAGAATCTGCAGATTCGGGTATTCTTGGGGCTGCTGAATCAATCCCATGTGGATACTCAGGAAAGACTGAAAGTATACATTCATCCCTTAGGTTAAGTCCTTATTGAAATATCCTCTTACTGGGAGGGCTCCTTGGTCAAGTTGGTATGAGTGGTCTCCACAGTGGGAATGAGAATGTGAAAGATGGTGTCCTGACGAAAGGAAGAGGAGGAGTAGGGGGGTCCTGAGGGTCAAGGAGACTGTATGGAATTGGGGGGCTGTGTAAGGTTCACTTCAAAAGTGGAAACTGACAAAACCCCTCCTCTCTGAGGTTCCTTGGTCTTATTCTTTGGGTAGGAGAACAGCAAGTAAGTCCCAGCTGTTTTCTCAAAATATATTTGTGCTAAACTTAGGATTCTTACTGAGTAAAGCCTAGGGACTAAAGAATAGGAGGGGTATATGCATAGCCTGAAATTTTCACCACCAAAGACACTAATTCATTAATTTAATTAAACACACGACCAAACAGCAGCCATACCACATATATCTTCCCTAATGAAAGTATCCAAAACCCACTGCAAATTCTCCTGATTTATTAAATCAAATTATGCAACTCAATCAGTAGAGTTGAAAACCTAGGAGTTGGGAGGAAGGAAGGATATATCAGCTTTCACACTAGACTAGTCCAGCTAGGAAATTCTGAAAACTGGTTCATTAAGCTTAATGTAAAAAAAAAAAAAAAAAAAAAAAGGGGGGGGGGGAGCTAAAGGATGGTTAACAAGGGTCTAGGGCTGTGGGCGTACTGACATACTTCTCTTAGCTCTCTAGTCCCTTGCTGCTGTCTGGCACAGAACAGGAATGGGCAGTGACTTTTCTACATATGAAAATACAAACATTCCATTAAGCATGTGAGTGGTGATAATGGCAGCAGGTTGGGATGGTGTCAAAGGTGGTCTCTAAACACTGCAGATCACCTCTTGTTCTTATCCCCAAGCTCCACCAGTGAGAGCCCTAATTTTACTAGGAATAAATTTGGAGAAGAGTTGAGATTTATTTGATATTCTGCTATCAAAATAGCAGGACCTAATGAAAGCAAGTAAAAAAAATTGTGTTGGATACCTAGGAGGTCCTCAATAAATGCCTCTTGAATCACAGGTTTGTTTAGTATCATCTATATCATCTATTTTCATCTCATTTGCATTCCTCTGTCAATCACTGGCCATCCATAAAAGCAATGTTGAGGACTTGGAACCTAGGAGGCTGTTTGGCAAAGAACATGAGGAGAATGGGAACCTATGCTGCTTCCGAAAGAAGCTTGGGTGAAGGTCTGAGATCAGGTGGCATTAGGAGAGGACAGTGGCCTCAAATAGGCCTCAGCAGTTGCCTTCCTCAGTGCCTCTTTTTTTTTTTATTTTTTCCTTTCTCTTTTCTTATTAGAACTTTAAAGTTATACATAGCAGTTGGGTTTATCCTGACAAACTCATATATTCATGGAATTTGATTTCAGTTCATGATGCCCCCTGTATCCTGCCCCTTTCCCTTTGTCCTCTCTCCCCTCTTCCATTCTCTTCCTGTACTGTGCTAGACTTCCTTTCACTCATCTATTATTTATATGTGATTGTTTCTTTTTACTTATGCACAATGGTAAAATTCCCTCTGGTATATTTATACATGTACATATCAAGATTTTTTGAACAATTCATTCTGCATTGCTTCTCCTTACCAATCCCTCCACTCTGCCTCTTGATCTCCTTCTTCTATATTACTGATCTTCCCCATATCTTTGGTGTCCTATCATTCTCTCCCCCTTTCACTTGTTTTACATTAACTTATGCATATGAAAGAAAGCATTTGACCTTTGAGTTTCTGAGTTTGGTTTATTTCACTTAGCATGATATTCTCCATTTCTACCCATTTACTGGCAAATGCTACAATTTCATTCTTTTTTATGGTTGAGTAGAACTCCATCTTGTATATATATACGTATACACATATACACATATGTGTGTGTGTGTGTGTGTGTGTGTGTGTCACAATTTCTTAATCCATTCTGAGTTGATCTCAGTGCCTATAAACCGGTATAGCCTTGAAGCCTTGAATTCAGGGGTGAATACAAAGACCACATAGTTTTTTCCTTGGTCTCCTCTCCCTGACCTATGGGAACATCTGCATTTTTGTTTCAAATTTCAACAGGAAGCTGACCTTCCACATATTGTATGAGTTCCTGCATTCCTGGGCATTGTGGGTGTTCATAAAGCATTCTGAGCCATGACATAACTAGATAGCTGTGTCACCAATGTCCTGGAGCAACTTCCCTGGCCTCCTGTAGCCCATGTGTGATGTGGATTAACAATGCAATGTATAAAACGCAGCCAATTCCCCACTGGGTCCTGAGAAAATGTGTCAATTATTTCTCTAATTTACAAATGTTCAGTTAGCTAAAAATAATTATAAAATTATAATTCTGACAGCAATAATAATAATAATAATAATAATAATTTCATAATTTCACTTCTGAAGCAGTGAATACTCTTTGAGTCCTGCATACTGAGTCCTTCCATCTGTGTCCATTTTCTTCAACATAGTCCCACTAGTTACTCCTAAGATTCATGTCACTCATACTTTTGAAAGATCCATTCACTGAGGAAGAAGAAATGTTCTAGTGGCACTTTCTATTGTGTATTTGTTCATGTCTGCTCCATGATTACCCTTTTCTTCCTGACTTATCTTTCACTGCAGTCCCCTGACCATATTCTTAACATCATAAGAATTGAGGGACATCTGTTTTCACACTCCAAAGTCTGTTGAAACACCAAGATTAGGCTTGGAAACATAGTGTCTATTATCTCCATAAACTATACCTAAAGTTATTGCCAGATGATACAAATTATAGGTGAAATCAGTGTTCTTCTTGCAAGGCAATTGGAACTTCAAAACCAGACCCTCTTCTAACAGAATTACAACCCCCAAACATTACTAAGGTTTCTGTTGCCCTTTATCATATTTCCCTATAGGTTTTGATGATACCTGAGATTCTTTGGGGGCTTACTTTGTAATAAATGTCCTTCAAGAAACTTGTGCATTTTTACTGGAGTGAGGCATTCTGTCTACATTCACTGACACATGAACAGAGATTGATTTCCTTTATAAATAATTAGTGGGCATGCAGCATAGAGCAGCTCTGGAGGATCCAGACTCAGGACATTTATAGACGAACAGGAGGAGGTAAAGGTGATGGAGGAGAAGGCTATTTGTAGTGAGAGTCTGCAGAAAGAAGGTGTAACAGGGTGCTCCAAGTGTCCCCAGCAGAAGTGAGTCAGGACATTTTAAGGAGATGGTCAAGACTGAATGACTTTGATGTAAAACCTGAGATTCTCTGAGGATTCTTATGGATGCTTCTGTGGATTCCCAAGTAAGCATGAGTGGGAGAATCACAGAACTACCACATTCCAGAGCTGACAAGTATCTTAGAGTTCATGTAGTCCAATCTCCACCTAATGTCTGAATTGCAACCAGGACAACTGATATATAGTGATGGCTTATCCTCTGCCTCAGTATTCCCAGAATGTGTTTCCCAGAGTGTCTAGGGAGAATTAAGCGATTTTCATTTCTGGACAATTAAGAATGGTCTAATTGTCATCCTTTTATTAAATCATAATGTGACTCCATATGACTTTTAACCCAAGGCCCTTGTTCTTTCTTTGGAATTGTGCCTACAATGACTGTGACCCTTCCTATATGGAAAGTATTCAAGTATTTTCATACAAAATACTCTTATACCCCCAGGAAAATGTCCTGAGTCTTCTTGTTAGCATGAGCACTCTCTCTGAACACCCCACAGTCTTTCCCTGAGCCTCATAATGCTAGTGAACTCTGACCAGCACTTTAGTGTGGGCGTTGTCTCTTCTTGTGTTAGCATATTTATGATCTAGCAGTTTAAATGGAATGAAGTCGTTTTGTATTTATGTAGTACAATTTCTCTATCAGAACTCATCTTTTTCTTATTGTTCAAATATCAAGAACTTCCTCTAGAAATGTTATACTGTTCATTTATTCATTTAACATAATATTTGAGCAACATCTTTACACTGCCGCATACCCAGACACTCTGAGTATAGGGCAGTGAACAAAACAAAACAAAGTGCTTTCCCTAGTGAAATTTCTTTTGAAGTTAGAGGAGAGAGATTATCAACATATAAATGAGTAATGCATGAATGAAATAAAACAGGTGATAGGCAGAGCTGGGTGGACAAAACCATTTTTAATCTAATGTGCTTTGCTATTTCACGGGCTTCATATATCAGCCCCCATATTTGCTCCATGCTTTATGTCATCCACAACCATGAGGGAAAGGGATTTTGTGTGATGATGGTAGCATCTATGACTGGTGCTGATGCTACCATTGTGGTGCTGATGCTGACCACAAGCGTCATGCACTAATATCATCATCCCACAAGATAGAAGTTTGGGAAAGATTACTGGCCTCATGTGGCCAGTATGATTGGATCCAAACCACTTCTTGGCAGTGTAACTTGGCCAAAGTTTCTTAACTCTGACTTCACTTATTTGTAAAATGGGAACAAAATATCTTTTAAGGTTTTAGTAAGAACTAGATGTCTTATTGTTTGCAAGTTAAGTCAACTCATAGAATAAAGAAAGCATTCAGCAAATATTAGCTCCTATCCTTATCCCCTCTCTATACCTCCAGCTCATGTGTTATTAAAAAATGTTCAAGTGATGGAATGAAACCACCATTTAACCCAGCTATCCAATCATTGGTCTATACTAAAGGACTTAAAAATAGCATATTACAGTGACACAGTCACATCAATGTTTATAGCAACACAATTCACAACAGCTAAACTGTGCAACCAACTTGGATGCCCTTCAATAGATGAATGGATAAAGAAGCTGTGGTATATACACACAATGAATATACACTCGGCATTAAAAGAGAATAAAATTATGGCATTTGTAAGTTAATGGATGGAGTTGGAGAATATCATGCTAAGAGAAGTAATCCAATCTCAAAAAACCACAGGCCGAATGTTTTCTCTGATAAGTAGATGTTAATCCATAATGAAGGGGCCATGGAATGAGTGGAGGAAATTTGGATTGTGCAAATGGGGGGAGGGGAGAGAGCATGGGGGTAGGAAAGATGGTGGAATAAGATGGACATCATTACCCTAGGTACCTGTATGATTGTACAAATAGTGTGACTCTATTTTGTGTACAACCAGAGAAGTGAAAAATTGTGCTCCATTTGTATAAAATGAATCAAAGAGCATTCTGCTGTCATGTATAACAGATTAGAACAAAAATAAGAAAATGTCCAAGTGAGAAAGACTAAGAATGAAACCATTAGAAATCACCCTCATATTGATCTTATTCAATAATGTAAGGTCTTTGAACATGGTAGGTGGGTTTGGCATTCTCCAAGTTAACTGTGTTCATAAGTCTTTTCCCATAAGAACATCAGCCCAGAAAGAGCACTAAAATGATTTCTGTACATAGGATGAGCTAGTATAGGGTACATTGGTTTCAGAATAGAATTGTGGAATATGGGATAAGATTGAACAAAGTAATTGTAATCAAATAGACTGAGTTGAGATGCATCGGAGTGGAATAAGAACAGGAGAGGGTGAGATGGGGTGATTTGATTTGGAATGAAACAGGATCAGAAAAATGGGGGAAAGAATAGTATGGGAGGAAATGGGTTGAGATCAGGTAGACATGTATAGTATCCAAGGAACAAAGGCATTTCTCTTCTGTGTCTTTTTAAGTTCTTTAGAGAATCTGAACATGGCTGTAGTCAGCATTTTTATCTCCATGTTTTTTTGTTCAACTTGATGACAGAGACTTATTGCTGCCCTCAAGAGAGTCACTCTGCCATTTTAATGTAACCCTTCTATGTTGGCTTTATGGCCTTCCTATCTGACTTAAATCCATAACTTGCTGTTTAGCACATGAGTTTCTCTTTGTCTCAAATGCTGAAAGAATGGGAAAGTTTGCTATGATGGTTTCTGCGATCTGAGTTGGGGTTCAGTGACCATTCTGCACTGAGACTTTTAACAGCTTTCTGAACCAATAGGGTCATTTTCCCTAGGGAATGCTGCTGCAGTATCTACACAAGCCAAAGGGACTGGGTGTCTGTGGGTCAATGGAGAGCACAACTCTAACATCTCAGTAGCAGCAATTACATTAGGTAGAGGAGATGCTCACAGATGCTCTACCTCTGGCATATACCTCTTCTTGAAAAACAATCAATAAAACAGACTATAAGACAACAAGAAAGACCTGAGTCCAGTGGCTAAGGGCTATGGTTTTTCTCATGGAGACTTTTTGTGGTCTGAGTCCCAAGAGATTCCTCAAGCTTGAGCAGGACTCTCACATATAATAGGAGCCAGTGGTCCACAGGACTAGACTGGGACAAGAGATCAACATCCCAGGGTTTCAATGCCTTGTTGGACTTTCACAGCAAACCCTCTACCTCTCTGCTTGAACAGGCAAACAGAGGTATAATCAATCATGGAAAGCAGGGTTTGTCTGTGATGACACAGGCTTCATCTCTAAGTCATTGTTTCCAATAACATGATTGCTAATATGTCTCCTCAAAAGTAGCTTGAGCCATTGCATTCAAAGAGCTATATCTGATGATCATTTAAAGCAAGGTTAATGTCTTTCCCATCACTCTTATCCCACTTATTATGCCTTCCCCATCCTGATTTTTCTAAAACCTACCTTTCACTTAAAGTCCATTCTATGCTCCTCTTTCTCTTCAAAGTTCTCCTAGACATCCCAGTCCCCTTTTGTTCTTTTGCCCACCCTGCTCTGAGAGATACTTATCTTAACCCCTGGGCTGGGGTTAGTGTAGTGTTGTAAGGTAAGATGGTGACACTAACTGTATGTCATGCATTGTGCTTGGCTCTGATCTCTGATGCCACTGAGGACATTCTGAACATCTCCAGTAGCTGAGGGTCACCCAAGGGAAGTCAAGGGCATTAGAGCCCAGGGAACATACGGTAATTGCCTTAATGACAAAATCTAGGCTGGATTCTAGCTCTTCCTAGCAAAGTCCTCTATCCACGATTACTTTGCAATTGTCATTTAATTATGTGTTGTTGCTCTATAAATTGTCACTGCAGACCTGTATCAACTAACCAGATAGTGATGAACTTCAAAGAAGAGAACGAAGCTTGACCAGTGTAGCATCCCCATAATGCCTAGCACACCATCTGGTACACTGGAGACGCTCTTAAAAATGGTCACAAACAAAACCTCAAGTCCCCATATACTTGTTGATTTAGATTCATCTGTCCTAGAGCCACTCATTTTAAAAACAATTGCTGCATGGGCAAGCATTGTATTATCTGACCATGTTGATTTCCAGAGTTAGCCACTATAGGAGTCCCGCTGTGTGCAATATTACAGGGTCACAGAGGCTTCTCCCATGCCTTTCATATCCCATAACATAGACACTTAACCAACTCCTAGTGTTGGAGTCTGATGAAATCCAAGTGATTGAAAAAATCTAATTAATATGGTCTTAATTATGGCAGTAATAATACCTACCTCCCAGCGCGAGAAGGTAGATATTAAGTTAGTAATACTAAATTTCCCAAGGGTGATAAGACCCTTTAAGATGAGTTAATTTGAAATTTACTGATATGAGAGAACAGAAATAGGCATATTTGAAAGATTCCAAAGGGGCAAGCAAACATCAACATACCAGTTAATTGTGCAGTGAATCAGTCAGCCATCTAAGAAATAATGTTAGGCCCTGGCTGTGGAAAAGTAGAAGGTGGTATTTTTATTCCATACATAATGAGGTAAAACAGGCAAAGCATAGGTCAGTTTGCCCCCACAACAAAATCCATTAAAAATACATCATATAGCAATCTCTCCTATTTTTACTTTTTACTCTTCATCCTGCATTACTTGTTCCAAGCGAGTTGTTCTAATTTAAGATTGCATCCTCTTCTCAGTTTGATTTGTAGCCCATTTAAGGCAAGAGCTTATCTTGTATCTCTTCGTATCCTAAACTAACAGCATAGTATTGGCATTGAGTTGGTACCCAGTAAGTATTTTCTTACAGCTGGAGATTAATTACCAAAAGTCATCACTATGAAGCTCGTTACTTTGGTAGGCTTTCCCAAAGGAGGTTGGACTTGACAAAATATGTTTTTTGTAGGAGAGAAATAAAAGCTGAGGATAAGTAAGTAGAATTGTCTTGCATTGGGCATTCACCAACAGACTGGGGAATTCATAGTTTATTGTTCAGGAAATGGGGAAGCATTGGTGATATCATCAGTGCATTGGTGGTGGGAGTTCTGAGTGTTCTCCGAATATTGCTCTAAACATATTATTAGAATACATAAAAAGTTTTCTCCAGGCAGCCCTGTGTCAGCTGCTCAGTTGGTTTTACACATTTACCCTACTTCCAGCTCAGCTTCGCTCAGATTTCCAGGAAAATTCAGACTAAGACAGGGAATATATTCGCAACCTCCCTGAAGTATCTATGCAGGGTGTTTTAGAATTAGTTCATCCATCTAGACCTGGAATCCTGGACCAACTCATCATCTGTGTTGTCACTAGACTGTCTCTTGTTATTAGTCACATTCTGGATCCTGTATCAATAAAAAATACTTTTTCCAATGCTGTTCCCAAGATGTAAACCATCCCTAATCTTGTCTTCATCTATATCCTTCCACCTTCAGTCTTAGATCTGAACATTTCTTCTGATTCCATATTATAATTTAAGGCCCAGAATTAATGTGCAACATTAAATGCTGTTTTCACATCTCTGAACCTCACAGAATCCAAAAGGTCTAACCACGAATTCCCCTATTCTCACTAGATATGACCTCCACTTAATGGAGAAGGCTCCCTATCCTGCTAGTTCCCTTATCTGAAGGGACAGCTGTTCTCTACCAGGTTCTCAAACCTGGTGTCCAACTCATGAATTTTTTCAAACAAACCAATTACATCTACTTGGAGAAAGTCAGGGGTATCTTATCCCTTTGTTGCTATAAAACTTGCCTCCCACAGTCCCTGCTTGTTCTCTGAATTCCTAAATGCATCCCCTGTGTGGCCCTGCATGATGATATGTGGTGTCCTCTTCCCCCAGGATGGACAATCTCATTTGTCTATGTAGGTGTTATGTTTTTTGGCCATCTCTTGCTACTGAGTACATGCATCTCTTGCTTTCCAATAGGATGAAAAGGTAACCAGAACCCAAGTCTCTTTCTGATTTTTTCAGTGACTTGTTTTACACTTTGCATTTTGCTGAGCCCCTCCTGATGTTTTTGTTAACCCATTTGGAGGATGGATGGAAGGATGGTGCAGCTTGGGGAGACAGACCCTCTTGGTCTAAAAATTGTTAGCCTTCCCCAGGTAGGTCCCTTGTGGTATCTGTTCCTTTTGCCTTCCACATGCTTCTCCCAGATATCAGGATGGATTCTATCCTCAACTCCTTCAATTCTCTGCTCAAATGTTTCCTTTTCAATAAGGTACTACTGAGGATGGTACTTAATTGTAAACCATGGAATCCCTCATGATTACCCTTTACCCTGTTTTCCTCTTCTGTATTTTAAGCTTTTTCTTATGTATATATTGTCAATTACTATAGTTTTTCATTTGTTGTCTGCCTTTCTGCCTACACTAGCTTGTCAGCTTAGAGGTGGTGAGATCTTTGCTCTTTTATTCACTGATACAGCCTAAGGTAAACAGATAGTAGGTTGGCACATAGTAGGCATTTAGTAGAAAGTTATTTGTCTGGATGAACAGCAAACTGTGGCTTACAGAAATGTCACAAGAAATTGGCCCATCTGAATGATTTCAGAAAACACAGCCAAATAAGAGCATACTTCAAGATAAGGGCTAGACAATGAAGGACTTTGTATGTCTTAGAGAAAACTTTCAACTTTATCTGAGGTAATTAGAGAGTCCCAAGGAATCTTGAACAAAGAAATAGAACAGCAAGTTGAAATACCAATCCTATTAACCAAGATAAAACATCCAGGGGTTTAGAACTTTAGTGAAATGATATTTTTACTTTGAGGTATATGAAATACAATCTAAGGTCAGAAATGTACACGTGAAATTTGACAGACATGTCAGAGAGTCAATGGTGCTTGGGCAGCAGAGGAAGATGAACTTAGAGTCCCTCAGACTTGGCTGAGTTCTGGCTACTTAGATGTCATGAACTTCAGGTTTCTCAGCCCTATTACTTTGAAGCACTGGTGAGGATTAAGAGAGAGGACACAAGAAAAGCCTTTAATTTACATCAGGTTTAGTGATGGTTCTTACTTTTTTATACGGATGAGATCATACATAGGAGATTCCTATGTATAATAGTGATGGAGAGTCATGCAGTAGAGCAGGAGAGGGGGAAGGATGGGGCTTGGAGACACCACCTTTCCAGGTATGGCCTGGGAGAAAAAGTAGAATAAGTCCCAAGAAACCAAGGATGGAAGAATTTTGAGAAACCGTTAGGACAGCAGGGTTTTAGGGTGGGGAGAGGCCAAGGAGGAAAAATATCAACCAACAATACAGTATTCATAAGTTACAAAATTCCTAACTGCCTCAAATAGGGGCAGTCACCTCTGTGAGAGGAAGAAAGCAATAGCAGGGGCAAGCACTGTGATATCAAGAACCACAGCATGGAAGGGAAGAAAAGATGGAAGGGAAGAAAGGTGAAATGTGGACATCTGGCCTATGCTGGATCACGTAATTGTATCTCTTGTGATTTTGTGTGTTTCTTTTTTTGGAGGGAGCAGGTTTTTTTTTTTTTTTTTTTTTTTTTTTGTTGGACTGTTTTTGGTTTTGTTGTTGTTGATGGTGGATGTGAACTAAGAACACACATCTCCATTCTCCCCACACGGAAGAAAAAGACTGACACCTCATTCCAAGACATAGCCTCTTTTGTTCTGAAATGCTATTGAATACCTCCTTGTCATTGAAACAACAAGGAATTCAATACCAAAATTTTAAAAAGTGTGCAAGAAGAAAAAAGGCCTTTACCCTGCAGTTTGAACAGGGGAAGCTGCATTAACATTTTCATATTGGGATCCATGAATTCTGTAGCCTACCTTGGGAAGGTGAGTCACCTGGAGAAACAAGAGACCTGCTGAGAGGCCTAAGGACCAGCTGAAATACAGCTGACACATCTGTGGTAGGTAGAACAGGATGGGATCCTCCAGGAGGGTCCATCAGCCCAGAGGCAGGAGTGTAGGAACTAGAAAGTGGGATTTAGGTAGGCATGAATGTGACAAGGTGAGAAGGTTAGAACTTTACAGGGGAAAAGGAACTACTGGAGCTGACCAAAAAGAAAAATTCAAATAATTGGAGATTAGGCTGGATGGAGAAGGAAAAATGTGAAGATGCCAGTTGAGAAACAGATTTAGAAGGAGCCAGGCACAGAAGCAAGTAGGGTCATGAAAAAATTTCACCCAAAAAAGGAATTTAAGAATTCAGAATTTCCAAAGTTGAATATTTCCAGGACAAGCTCTTTTATATCTCTTTTATATTTCTTTTTGCCCTGCATTTGCAAACAAAACATTGCTCTCAGATTTAAGATTTAGACTTCTGAATCATAGTACAACTCATTTTTTTTTTTGTATAAGTAACATATGTTTGGTGTCTTTAAACACAATTACTTTTGTATAATAAAAGTGTTGATTTGATGATGTGACATTTTCTGCAAGTGTGTTTAAGAGAGTTTATGTTTTCATAAGTTGCAATGAAACTCAATTATGTATGTGTAATAAGGCTTCTGATTGTTACACTTAGACTTTTCTGTATAATGAAGCCAGCAATTAGAATTTGCTTGCTCTATGGCTTACGAAAACACACTTGTTTTGGAGACAAAAGACTCTTAATGAGCCCCCTTTTTTGTTAATTTTTTTTGTTGTTGTTAAAAACCAGTCTATAACTCAGACATGTAATTAGATTTCTTAAAGGTTTGGATTTGTTGTTGTTGTTGTTGTTATTTTTTCTCTCTGAACACAAAACAAAGCAAAAAGCAATAACTTTAAAGTACACATCATTTCAAAGCTGTAATCTTGCTAAGATCTGCAGTTTTACCTTCGAGGTACCTCCAGTACATACTGAAGTCCTGCTTTGCTAAGGAGGTAGAGGCCTGTGCATGGCATTTTCTAATTTACTGGAGAAGTTTCTTTGCATGCATTGCATTGGAATTGGTCTGGACACTCTATTTGGAGTTGGCTCTGGGATTGTGTTTATCTCAGTCTCAGGGGTAGCCTTGGCTCAGAAATAGAATCCCTTCCCCCCTTTCTGTGGCTCCTACTTGCCTCAGTGGCCTGCTATTGCTAAGATGGATGAGCCACTCCCTGGTCTGGATCTGAGTGAGGGCAGAATGGGCTATGGAACTTTTCTTTCCTCCCCTCTTTTCATCTCATGATCTGCACCCATGTGGCAGCTGCTCAGGGTACCCTCTTCAGTGCTGAGCATTCATTTAACTGCTGGTCATTTGTGCTGTTTGCACAAAAGGCTGTTTCTTTCCTGGTTGTCCCAGGGAAGGACAAGGGCTAAAACATCCCCTGTCATGATTCATTTTGAAGGAAATCCTTTCACCTTCAGAGACATTTTCCTTCCAGTCTACAAAAAAAGCTTTTCTCTTAGAAGTGTTAAATTATTTTTCATTACTCATTAGTATCGTAATGAAAATTTATTTTGATAACTTTTACTAATCGAGAGTAGATTTTCTCTGTTGTGTTAATAACTGATGAAAACACAGAAAACTCTAGGCATTTCACTAGACGAGGACTTAATACAGGGACTCAGTTACATATATGCTACATATATGTTGAAATGACTGAAAGTAAAAAATGATAGTGTGGTTTTACACGATATACAAAAGTATACGCTTGTTCTGATGAGGCTGAAGCTCCAAAGCAGGCAGATGTTTCTGCCTCTGGATCACTGTCCTCTGCTGTCAGCAGGAAGTCATGAGCTCATATCCGTCATGGCTAAATCTTCAGTGATACTGCCAGAGCCTTCAATTGCTGGCGATTCCCTGTGGTTGTTGGGAGAGCCAGGAGAAGCATGGCTTCCCCCAACCTTCTGCCTTCCAGTTGCCACCTTTCAGCAGCAGTTGGCCATAGACTCTGGGTGATATGGTTTCCAGGCTCTCAGCCCCTAAAACAAAGAGGGAAGCAAAGTTGGATGGAAATGGGTCTGAGTGTCAGCTCACAGTACATGGGGAGACTGTGTCGAGTGCCTAGAAAATGCATCCTTGTCTGGAGGAAGCGAGCCTCCCAGGAGAGTCCCTGGAAGTTGGATGGCAGAGTGTGATACATGAGTTAGGACAGGGTCACTGGAATAGTGATTAAGAACCTCAGAGATTGAGGCTCTGTTTTGTGTCTAACTGACTGGACCATCTCAGACAAGTCACCCCACCTTTCTGGACTGTATTCCTTTATTTTAAGTGAGGGAAGAGAGACAGGGTTTCTTAGAACTCTCCAGTGGTTGAAATTTCTTTGGGCTATGACATTTGGAGAAAAAAAAAAAAAAAAAAAAAAGGAAAGGGATTTTAGGGCACATATTGTATGTATATAGCTGTCTCTGTAGAAATTTATTTAAGATGGTAAATAATTCTTTTAAAATGCTGACTATGTGCACATGTGTGGATGTTTATCTAAGCATGCATTCTTATATGTGTTTATGTAGGCAAAAAGGGATGTATACCAATATATAAATAAACCCATTGGTGGATATAAAATATGTGTGTGTGTGTGCTGTGTGATGGTATGGAGTCTGAGCTACTGATTTCACCTAGGAAAAATACCTTTTAGCTTCCCTTTGGATGTGAAATTTAGGATTTAATGTGGGTGGGAAATAGGGCTTTCCTGACATCCTGAGGCTGATTATCTTCTCTGCAGCAGGGTAGATGGGGCGGTCTGGGCCCTTGGAGGTAGCTGCTGGTGACAGCCCCCAGAAAACCCCAACCACAGCTGTGGATTTCATGTTCAATCAACTCTCTGAGCAGCGGAGGAGGGAAAACACAGTGAGGACATTCTGTCGGGAATTATCAATAAACGAATGACAGGTCAAGTCTGATCGCTGGAATTAAAAATCTGCAAACTCAAGAAGTGTTCCATTCAGCCTCTTCTCAGAGGTAGACTTTTAAAATTTAAACAAAGGATCCAATTAAATTTGATCCAATTTAAATCCATTCAGCTCAGAAACCTTTATTAAATATCTACGATGGATTGTGCCCTGGGCTAGATAGTGTAGGAGTTCCACTTTTGTGGCTGGCTGGCAGGGAGGCACTGTGCTGGCACTGTAGATTCCAGTTGGAACAGACTCCTGCTTCCTGAAACTCTTGGTTTTGGTTTCTTTGTTATTTAATTGCATAGGCATTATCACATTCACGTTTCATAAAAAAGTAATTTGAGAATTTGCTATGTGGTAGGCCCTGGCCAAGCATTAGAAGAGCACCATCTCAATAAATGTTACCATGATCCTGAAATTTGGTTATAACCTTCAGCTTTCTTGTCTCCCTCAACCTACCCACCCTTAGTAGATAAAGAAATTCAAGCTCCGATAAGTTAAAGTAACCTGGCCAAGGCAGTCACCAGGCTGTTGGCAAGGACTTCTTGACATTAAGCCCTGTGGTCACAACACTAAGATGTGCTATTTCTCAGAACCATTTTTGTCATCCATGATCTCCCAGGGAAGCTTGGCTTCCAGGTGTGCATTCATCACCTTTGATTTTCTCTGTCCCACTGTCTCTTTATCACCTGTTTCATGGGTCACTCTTGTTTCATACTCTCACCAAGGGATTGCATTATTATCCCTCCTGGAACATTTGCCCTTTCCTTTCTGCTTTGTCCTAATGGCACTCATCTTTTAAGCCCTACCTTTTCAAACCAGCCTCTGCCTAACCACCAGATACATGCCATCCTCACCCTTCTCTTCAGTGGATACATGGTCTGAATTGCCCACCTGGCTCTTGTAAGTCACTGGGCATTCCTATTAGCTTTTCACATGGGCAACTCTTATCTCCCTTGTTTAATCCTAGGAAGGCAGGAACCACATAGGTGCCATACTTTTTTGAATCCCACTGTGCCTAATATGGAACTCTGAGCACATGGTAGGCATTATTAATTATCATTAGCTAAGGAGCTGGTAAGTGATCTATGTAATGTGTTCCTAGCTCAGGGGAGGGATAAGGCAAGGTGGACTAGACTGGTTAGGAAGGGATTCCTGAGAAGGTGGATTCTCAGAGTAGAGTTGTGCAGTTTGAGGAAGATTTAGGAAGGTAGAGGAGATTCAGGATGGAGAGTATAGATAGCACAGCACAAATAAAAAGATGTACAAGGAAAAACAGGGTGTTTGGGAAAGGCTGCAGGGTGAACTGGTTCTGAGTAGATTAGACTGTGAGAAGGTGGGTACAAGATGTGAAGCATAGAAATAAGCTGGCATCAGAGGTGGTTAATTAAATAAAGAGTGTTACTCAGCACTTCTCCGGAGAGACAAAGTTGAGGTAGACATGGCCTCTTCTTGATTATATAAAGAGTTTTCACTCAAAACAGGGGATGGAGACAGGATCATAGTGAGCTCTCCCATCTAGCAGAATATAATTTATGTCAACAGAAGAGGTGCTTCTGGGATTCATTGCTGAGCTCAATAAACCCTGGAATGTGAAGCTTCCAGGCCTTGGTCCTGGAGACAGAGCTGGGTCTAAATCTCAGTTCTTGCACTTACCAGATGCCTTACTCAGAACAAATCCCTTGATTTCTCTGGCTTGTTTCATCATCCATGAAATTGGATTAATAGTCATGCCTAATCATAGGGCTATTGTGTGAATTAACTGAGATTGTGGATATGAAGTTAAGCAGAGTCCATGTGCACCTTTATTGTTAGCTATTAATAAATCTTTATTTGAAATGAAGAGAAGATGACCCAAGAGTGAGAGACCATAATGGACCTTGCAAAAGTGCCATCTGGAGTGGACTTGGAGCAAAGGGTGGCACTAAGCACAAGGTGTGAAACCTGAGGCTGGTCATTCCAGGGGCAGCAGACAGCCTCGTATGGAGGTAAAGATGTGCCTGGCTTCTGTGGGGAATGATACATAGCCTGGTGTTCTGGAAGTAAAAGTTTGAGTGACAGGGAGAAAATGTGATCATTTGGAAAGTCAGGTAAGGGTGATACAGAGTTTTTTTTTTTTTTTTTAACCCCAAGTTGATAAGTTTATTCTTAGTGGTGCAAGCAATAGAGTAATTCTGACAATGTGAGTCTGGTATTGATGAGGAAAGAGCTGGTGACCCCAGGCATGACCTAAAATGTGATCCAAAGCAGTACAAAGGCCAGAGGGGCTCTATCCCGCAGGTCTGCAGTAGTTAACCTGTAGAGGCAGATTCACTTTTTCAAAGTCAGTCTCGGAGAGAGAAAGCCACGTGAATCCAAATATCCGGGCAGCAATCCCCAGAGGCACCAAAGGTAATGAAACATCGGTATCTGCTGCTCCTATCTGTTATTGCTGATATTCAGATAATGATGCCAATACTTAGCTGGGGAGGGAGGAGGAAACGCCGCTGGGGCAGCATGTTCCGCTCATCTCCTGAGGGTCGAGAGGAGGGGGAAAGAGACAGCAAAGAAGAAGGTGACCCCAGAAAACCAAACCCTCTTCCTCTGTATTTTTAGGAGCCATCTACAATTCTGGATATGGTGATTGGGCTAACAGCAATTCTGCATCATGTCTAAATAGTGTTTACAATTTTAAAGAGCTTTTGAATCTAGTGTCTCATTAGTGTTCATCACAAGAGAACCCAAACTCAGGTGATGCTAAGACTCCTGCAGGGACCTTGTGCTTGCCCTGTTTTGCCACCTCTGGCTTACAGATCTCATTTTGAAGGATTAGGGGAAGATGGGGAGGGTGGAGATGGGATACTCTTCAGGCAGTCTCTGGGGGATCTGGGATAAGAGCTGGGGGACGAGGGGTGGAGTGGCAAGCCTGCCTCTCCTGATCCATCCACACTTAGCAGCAGGCATTGACAATGGATCATGACAGGCCTTCCTCTGAGCCAGACAAAGAAATGCTGGGAATTCACTACTAATTGATCAGAGCTAGCACTTGAGATGAAATCTATTTGCTCTCCCTTCACTGAGGCATTGTCCAGAGCTTTTCCTTGTTAAAATGTCAATGCTTATGGAATGTGAGTGCAGTAAGTCATTATCAGCCCCTGGCACCTTCATGTGAATTCACTTGTCAGATTACTGTGCTCATGTCCTCAGAGGCACCAAACTCGGATGGAAGGGTTTGTTTAGGAAGGGACGTCAAAGCCTGATGGAAGCATTGATGACCAGCAGTGGCTCCTCTAGAAGATGTTCTAGAAGATATTCAGGTTGCTTAATAATCTCTTGTATGTAAAAAGACTTGTGCATGATGAATAAGTAAAATAAATAATAAAAAAATTAAAAAAAAATAATCTCTTGAGATGATGTATTGTCTATACTCAAGAGGTCACAGTACAGGAACTTGGGCAAATCACTTAACCCAAGTAGGTCCTATTTCCTCAGCTGAAAGAGAATAATGACATCTATTCCACCCACTTCCAGAGTGTCTTTGAGGGCAAAAGGCCTTTGAATGTCCTTTGCATCTTACAAAGTATTGTATAGATGCAAGGTGGGATCATTTAACTACATTAGGAAGAGACAAGCCCTCATTCCTCAAGTCAAATGCACATGAAGGGTAAGGGAAAGAGAGGGAGAAAGGAATTAATATTTATTAGGATCCCAATTGCTATTCATCTTAAATATACTATCCCACTTAATTTCTACAACCACCCATGAAATTGATACTATTGAGTTCATAGGCTTGCAAACCATACAATTAGTAATTTTCTGAGACAAGGTTTGAACCCAGGTGAATCCGAGCACTCTTTTGTACATCCAAGTTCAAGTCCCCTCCTGTGCACACTCCTATATTCTACTTTCCTGAATTCTTCCTTGAAGAATGAGTTAGGGCTAGTGGTCAGAATGAGACAGATCAGGAACAGGCAGGTGCCCTGTGATAGGAACCCTTGCAGATAAGCAACTGGAACTTGGTATGGGAAGCCACAGTGGCAAAGTCAGAAACCTGGGCACAAGGACAAGGGACAGAAGCATCAAGGAGACATTTGTGCTCAAGTCAATCTGGCCAGGGTAAAGCTAGTGCACAGTTCTTCATGGGGAAAAACCAAATCAAGGAGGCTTGGGACTAGATTTCAGATGGAAGTGTGTGTAGCTGTCAGGGGTGTTAATGTAATCCTGAGATGATGTCAAATGATACAGATTCTCTGAAAACATGGTGGGTGTCTTATCATCTATTTAAGAAATTTACTCTCATTTTATCAAAAAGGTATGTATATGGTAGGAGTCCATATGACCCGAATGATGTGTGGTCATCAAAACAATAAGCAGTGCAGGGGCACAAATATGTTTCAATTATTTAAAGTGCTATTACTTTGGCTTTCATGTGTTTGAAGAGCTGGGTGGGGTTTGGAACACCATGACAAAGAAAACACACACATTCTCTGCACTCTTTAGATGTGACTGCATGCAGTTTGATAGTTTGGAGATAAGGGACCAAGCCATAATTCTTTCACTCCTTCACTATCCCTAAAGGAAATTGTGATATGAGGGAATTTCAATGTAACAACTGATTTTCATGCTCTTGTACCTAATATTTCAAATCAAATATCTTTGGCATACTAGATCAAGCAACATGAATCATGTGTTTTCAAACACTCGGTAAGCACAGTTTCTACTCAGGACCAAAGTTAGTATGAAGAGGAAGACATGGAATGCTGTAACCAGCAGCATGGAGCTAGCCCATACCTACTGCCCTGTGGCTTTGCTTTGTGTGGGTGAGAGACAGAGTCGTTGTCTGAAGAGGGTCTGGGTCCCTTTTTCTTTCTATAACATGGAAGGAGGGAAAAAAACAGAAAGAGCATCTCTACTGGCTCCTTTATTGATGTGGAAATCTGTAGAATCATGCTACAGAGAAGCTAAGGAAAAGAAACTCAAAGGACACGGGGGTGGGGGTGGGGAAGAATGGAAACCAGCAGTACAAACAAGAAAAGCCAGTAGGAGCAGGTGGAGGGTGGAGATTGTAGCTCAGCCTCCAGGTTGAGGAGCTGTTATGTCATACATGGATGCAGACTTAAAATAACAGCCACAGCTTCTTCCACTCTTTAGAAGAGTTCCAAGATGACGTTCACAGTTCACCCAAGGTGCTAGCCATGGCAGAGGAAAGCCAGGGCTGTACTGCCTGGTCAGGGGATCAGAGGACATTCTGGCTCTGTGAACTCCCAAGGAGAAGAAGCAGGCAGGACCCAGCAATGGTCACTAGGGGAGATGTGTTGTGACTCACTATGTGATAGATTAAAGCAGAGTGGTGCAAAGATGGAATTTTTGCTTTAGGTTTTTATATCCCTGTATATGGAGCAATGACACTACGTATCAAGTTAACTGAGGATGTTAAGAGGACTAGTATCCACACCCAACTGCAGGATAGGTTTACCCAGGCAATTTCTTGGGAAGTATAGATTACCAGCTTTCTGGTGCTAGAGAGTATGCTTCACAGGCAATGAGGAGATTACTGAGAGCTCACATTTTAACAAGAAATTTCCAAATGACTCTTGTTCATAGAACAGTAGCTGGAGAACAATTTATGAAGAATATTAGACTATTGTTGGGTAGTTTTATTCAGTGTTCTTCAAACCCATTCCCTATCTGAATGGCAAACTAATTGGAATCCTAGCCTTACATCCATTCCTGGCTCTTGCACCTTTAGAATGTTCAGTGCTATGGCTCCCTGACTGAATTCAGTGCTCCTCTCTGAGGTACTTTTGTGGTCTCCTGCTGGACTTGACCCCATGACTTTATCCCTTCCTAGGTCTCCATCCATCACTCCTTTAAAAGAAACAGCTTGATCACATGCTACAGCCATTCCCAGGTTAGATAAACCACATGAAAATATTCAGGATGTTACTTAAAAACACTAATAGTTTACCTAGGATGCACCCATACAGAAAATAATGAATAACTTCATTATTTTTATTGATAACAATTATAATTATTTCTCAGTGCTATTATAAAGCATTTTTATTTTATTTCATTGTTGAATGAAAGAAAGCAAATACCCAGATGCTTTCTGTCAATCACCCTCCCTGTCACCCAAATGTCATTTTCCCTTGTATGTGTTTGATGGGGGAGGGTTCATTGAATCCCACTGCTATCTTAGGTATTGAGATAAAAAAGTAATACCAGGAAAAAAAACTGTTTACTTCATAATTCAGTTGTATCAGAAATTTCTGTCCTACTATAAGAGTGATTGGTCGGAATGGTTCTCTGGCACTAGAATATGAAAACTTGCAGCATTGGGCAACACTTCCTACCCTCAAGGGCCTCTGTGTGCTCCAGGCAGACAAAACCATTCTAAATGTCATTGCCTGTCTGGGGTCCCTCAACCACACCATATGGGAATCAGAGATGCATAGGTGTAACTTGTAGATGGTCGATTTTGCCTGAAGAAAGTAAATTGCACAGAGAAATATAGGGGTCCCATGAAGGAGAGGGGCATCTGTCAGGGTGGGGTAGAGCAAGCAGTCTGGTTGTTTGAAACTGGTGCCATGTGAAAACCTGGTTGTGTGCTTGAACCTTTCTTGACTCAGTGCTCCAGGAGGATTGATGCTGTCTGGGAAGGTACAGCCCTGGACACCTTCTGAAAGGGATGGTCATGATAGAAAGAGGGAGAGAAAGAGAGGGAGAATATTACAAAATCTTAGACCCTTTCCACTGGCAGTAGCAGTAGTGATTCTCACCAAAGACATGGGCACTGAAGGCAAATCTGAAGCCAGCTGCACACAGTGGGGAGCCTCACAGCCAGAGGCAGGTGGCTGTACCAAGGCAAAGTGCAAGGGCAAAGATGGGGAGACAGTCATGTGCAGCATGAGAAATGACCCCTTCTTACTTGCTACCAGGGATGCAAAGGAGAGAACATGTGCCAAGATACCTCCTTGGAAGGGGGACATATTGATTCTGTAACTTTAAGGGCAGTACAATGGCTCACCTAGGCACTGGTGAGTGACTGTCCCAGGGGACATTCATTTGTGATTGGGGAAATCATGATAATGATAGAAAGATATGGTTTGACTTGAAAAATGAAATAGATTTGGAAGGATAAACAGATCATATCAGAGTCAAATAATAATACCCCTCTTCCTCCTTTTGTGGTTAGGGAATCTATACATTAAAGATCAAAATCAGTTTTAAATTTCAATGCAATAACAATATCCAAAGCCAAGGATTCAGGTATCATAAATTCATTAAATTAAGGTATGTGTGTTCAAGTTCTGGTGCTTGTTCATTCCCATGCTCTCCCCTTCTCTGGATCTCATTGTTGTTTCTCTGCTTCTCACTCTCTAGTTTGCATTATAGATGATATTTATTGAGGGAGCACCATGGATTCACATTTCCTGTTGGTTCCTCCAGGGCAATTGGAGTATTGGATTTGTTTTTCTCCATACTTCCCCCTCTCCCCATCCCCATGCTCTGTATACTGCTTTGCTCTTTGAACAATGTGGTTCATTGTGCACACCTGTGCCAAACACCGGACTGGGCACTGGGTCTACATCAAAGAGCAAGACCGTTGTTGCTCTATTATCTGGTTATTTCAGATATATATTACAATCACCAGAACAGCTAATACCACTAGTATTAATAATAGCAGGTACTATTAACTCTCTTCTGATATAAAGTACATATAACTTACAGGCCATTTGGAGAAGAGGGACTTAGTCCTGTTAGACAAACAAATGTTTATGCAGGATGCCAGAGAAGGAGGATTGCAGAGACTTCTTGAAAGATGCAAGGAGTGAGCTGGCTTGGAAGGGATCACTTGGATTATGCTGGCTCTAAATCAATCATTCTCAGTTGGAATTTTGACTCCAGTACTATTCTGGAACATTGGTGTCTTTCAATCAATTTGTGTGACCTGGAGCAGTGAGTTAAAACTTTAAATTCTCCATTTTCTCACCTGTAAATGGGGAAAATATGACTTAATTATCTGGCTTTACTGTAGGAATCCTGTTATGCAATATGTCAAAATCCTCAATTCAGACCCAGGTACATGGTAAGCACTCACAATGGGTATAGTATCAGATATAGTATTATTTGATTACTAGTTTGTTATTTGTTGGCATTTTTGTTGAACATTGGACCTCCTACAGGTAACCATCATGCTTCTTTTCTTGCTGATTTCAACACTCTGGGATTTCAGTACTACATGTCCTGGTTGAATTGCCTCTCTTGGTTATTCTCACACATTGTAGTGAGTTGCCTGCATCCTGGTATGCCATTCATTTACAGACACTTTCATACACCCTCATGTTTTGTGGGAATAAACAGTAACTCATCTGGCCATAGCATTCATTACACACGGTTTGTGCAGCATCTGAAGTTAGTGATTGAAGAAGGAGAATTTGATTACTCCAGGGCATGAGGACCTTTCAACCAATAATAATTTACTGTCTCTACTAAGTACCTCTGGATGCTTGCTGTCTGTGGTGGGAACTACGCTGTTATATACAAGCAGCAAAATCCATTCCTAGGAGATCATGTGGTCAGGAAGTCAGCTATGTCTGCCACATTGGAGTGGAGGGAGGGTAAAGTTTTCCTTTCCCAATAAGGTCATAGTTTTATTTTTCTTCTTCCAGTGTGTGAGGCAAGGCATAAGGGAAGCAGCTGTACTTGATGAGGTCATGAGGAAGGGGACATAGCGAAGCAGGAAATTATTGGCTACACAGAGCTTGGAGACCAAAATTAACATTTTGAGGTTCAGAATGTCCAAGCTTGTGTTTGTGTGCATGCTTGTGGGAATGGGTGCATATGCTTGCATGGAGTTTATAGGTGCATGTGTAGTAGGCTGCAGGTACACGTGTACGTGCATGTGTATACATATATAATATGCATGTTTGTGCATGTGCAAATGTTCTGTAATATTTTATTCTCTCTTGTATGATTTGCTGTTCCTTTATCTTCTTTTGGGCAACTACCTGTCTCTACCTACTTAGTCCCTATTTTTATAACCACACTTTAGTGAAAACACTGTGTCAGTCACCCAGTTAAGGACACCTGTGTAATTATTCTTCTGAGTTTGCTTTTATAATTCTAGGCTACCTTGAGGAACCAAAACTTAGGAAGTTGACTGATTTGCCCAAGGTCATCCAGCTTGTGAGTGTCCCAGCAGGGGATGAAATTCAAGCAGACACAGCTCTCTACATACAGTCTGCTTTTAAAGACTCTACTTCAGGGCCATTGTGTCTTCTATGCAAAACCCTCACATTTTCCAACATTCCTTTTAAGCACTGCATCCCAAACTCTGCCATGTTCCTCACTGTGTGGTTTATCCAGCTAGTGTCCAGTTCTACCATTGGGCCACCATCCTTCTTCCAATGTAGTTTCAGGCAGCATTTTTAGTACCTGCTTCTAAGCACTGGGTTTCTACTTCCCTGACCTAGTACAAAGCTCATTGATTTTAGATCTGGGCTCCAATGCCCTTAGGAATGGACAGGTGTATGTGACACTGGACCTTTTAGGTGCTTCAGTTCATCCTGAAGCCAAAAAAAAGAGGGCCCAGGCCTCTTAGGAAGAGCTTCTGAGCAAACAGCTGTCTATCATGTCCACAAATACCTGCAGAGAAGAAACCCGTGGCAGGTCTAAGGGATTCTGGAGAATTTCAAAGGGTAATGGGAATTTTATATGCAGAATTCCACTCACCGACTCTGGATGAAATGTCAGACAAATTCATCCTGCCCATGTAGTTGCTCTGCAAGAGAAGCTGCCTTGGAATGTGGAATTCCCTAAGTGAAGATATTATCTGAGAGGACTGATACAGAAAATAATGCCTAACTATTACAACTTTAGAATGAAGCATTTCATTGGACTAACAGTTGAAAGAGATGGTAGCCTGAGAGGATAAAACTACAGACTGGAGCCGGGTGTTCTGGCGCACGCCTGTAATCCCAGCACTTTGGGAGGCTGAGGCAGGAGGATCACGAGTTCAAAGCCAGCCTCAGCAATTTCGAGGCACTTAGCAACTCAGTGAGACCCTGTCTCTAAATAAAATACAAAAAAGGGCTGGGGATGTGACCCAGTGGTCAAGTACCCCTGAGTTCAATCCCTGGTACCACAAAAAAAAAAAACCCCAAAAACTACAGACTGGCAAACTGAGTTGCCGAATATGGTAGCCATTAGCCTTATGCAGCTATTGAACATTTGGAATGTGGCTAGTCTGAATTAGTGTAAGTGGGCAGTATACACTGGGTTTGAAAAAGTTAGTATAAGAAAGTGAATGCAACATATTAATAAATCGCTTTCTATTGATTATATGTTGAAATGATAATACTATGAAATTTTATGTTAGAGAAAATTGAAATTAATTTCACCTGCTTTTCCTTATTTTGTAAAAATATGGCTACTAGATCATTTCAAATTACATGTGGCTTGCATTTGTAGCTTTTGTCACATTTCTATTGGCTAGTCTTGTCCTAGAAATACACTTTGCTGAGGGTCTTCATTCTGCAGAGAGAGGGCTTTGTAATCATGGGAGGGTCAATGGTGGGTCACGTGGTACTCACATTCTAGCCTCCTGTGGGCATAACCCATTTGCATTGATTTCTGGAAGGGGGTCTCTACTGGTGAAGCAAATATGCATTATACATTTGTATGACTTGTCTCTTTCAAATCAGCCATTTGATGTCTGGTCAAGAATCCA
Organism: Tamias sibiricus; assembly: GCA_025594165.1. Lineage (NCBI taxonomy): Eukaryota > Metazoa > Chordata > Mammalia > Rodentia > Sciuridae > Tamias > Tamias sibiricus. The sequence goes on along the minus strand of CM046671.1, from coordinate 45,499,018 downwards.
TATTCTGTTATTAACCCCTATTTCAGAAGTGGTCAGCTTCCCAATTTCTCCCACTCCGTGTGTGTACTGGTCTCTGTTTTTAGTTCCTATTTTCACTTGTTCCTAGACATTCAGCATGATTCAAGGCTCACACAACCTTCCCTGATACATGGGACCTCATAAATTTCCCCTCGTTGACATTTGTAGGTGCTTAGTTACTGAATGATAGTGTTAATCACACCCACTTCCCATTGTTCTTTTCTTATGTCACATGTGAAAGTCGTGTATTCTAGGCTATAATTTATCCCCACCAGGTACACCAGGTAGCTAATGCAGAGTTGGTGGTTTAATAAGTTCCTAATTGATTGCATTACAGCATAGCTCCTCCTTGCCATGTCCTCTCTTTAAACATGTACCCCTTTTGGAGCAGGGGAGTGATGGCATAGAGCTTGAGGCCAGTTATTGTACCTTCTGAATTTGGGGACTCATTTTAAATCTGATGTCATTCACTCAAAATGTATCTAAGCATTTCAAGAAGAAGTACTCAATAACTTGTGACCTACCTTGACTTGTGGGCTAGCCACTATAAATATGTCTTCTGTGGACCTGACATGGGACCTGCAATCATCCAGTACGGTTGTGTTTCTAACATGCCTTATCTTTTCCTTTTTTTCTTCTAGAAATTGAACCCAGGGGTACCTAATCACTGAACCATATCCCCAGCCCTTTTTATTTTTTTATTTTGAGACAGGGTCTCACTAAATTGCTTAAGGCCTTGCTTAGTTGCTGAGGCTGGCCTTGAACTTGATATATCCTTCCTCAGCCTCCAGAGTCAGCCTTGGTTTTCTTTGAACTTGTAAAAGCCCTATGAGAAAGGGTGTTTATTACCCCCATGTCCCTGAAAGGAGTGAGGCTATAGGAGAAAGAACTCTGAGAAAAAGAAAACTTTAGGAAGATGAGGGGTGGGAGCACCTAAAAATACATTTGGCCTCCTTCCTAAATTTCTTATGGTCTGGTCCTCTCCTGGGTCTAGAAAGAGTTCACATCCCTGCTTTTTCTTTCATCCCCAAAGAGTTGGGGCTGGAGGAATAAACCTTGCGACAGTAAATCAACAGAGCTGAGAGATCAGTCAGTCAGTCAATCTTAAGAGCATTCTTGGATTTGTGCATGCCTTGAGAAGGATGCTTAGAGAAACCGAGGATAGGGTAGTTATTAAAAGAGATTAAAGGGTATTAGCTAGTGCCTCAGCAAGTTATAATTAAAAAAAAAGGGGGGGGAATGAAAAGGAAACAGGAGACTAATTTTTCCAGTCACTGAAATTTCAAGGAGGAGTGAGCTGGCCTGTGAACCATTACTGCTTTATATTAATTCTCCTGTATGGTTCAATCTAACCCAAATACATGTCTTTCTCAGTTGGAAATGCCCTAGTCAATTTCACTGTATAATACAAAGAGAAAGCAGCCCAAGAGACAAGGCAACCACGTTCACTTCCTATGGTATTATTCTCTGAAGGATCTTAAATCCTGTTCTGAAAATAAATGACTTGTTTCCAGGACACACCCTTGACATGAAGAAAGGAATTATCACGGTGTCCATCCGGGGAATTTGAGTCCAAAAGAAGTAAAAGACTAGATCCCCCTGGAATACCTGACAGTCAAGTGTATTACTAAGTAGCAACTTTGTGGACTGCATTGCAATGACTCAATCCCTTTTCTGGGAATGAGGATAGTTTAAGGAAAGCGGGAGGACACCTCTCTGATGAGGTTTAACAGAATCTTTCCAGTTCTTTCCTTCAAAAATCTCACTCACTACAGAAGCTAAATCTCCCCAACAGAGTTTCTGTGTGTGAACTTAAAACATTTCTGTTAACATGCAAACCAGTTATGATTAGTGCCATATTTAATTTGTACCATTCATTCTACCTTAAGTAAGGACAGAGGTCTGAGAACTGATTTTGAAGAAAGAAGTTCATATCATTCGATTGCTGGGTAACTGATTTAAAGAGGGATAGTTCTACTTTGCTACTCTCAAATTTTTGCAAAAGTTCAACTTTGTTGTTATGTGCAATTTTATTATTTTGGAAGATTGGGCAACACTGAATCTAAAGCTCTTGGTGTTGTCACCCAGAAGAAAATATTTTTGTCGAACTAGACACATATCAAGATTTAGACAAGACAAGCATGGGGTTGAATGGAGGCCTCTGGATTACTGATTGACGTTTTCATCTTTAATTCTTATATTCAAGGCTCCATGAATGTGGTATTTCTCACAATGATTCCCTAATCCGTAGCAGATTAGCAGCAACATAGGTACAAATAACAGTGTCAGAGAGTGGCAGGTGACAGCCTGATGGAGGGAAAAAGGAAAGTTAAAAAAATCATACATAAGATTTTCAAAGGGCACAACAGTCTGAGATCAACTAAGGTGGGAATTAACAGTATTTTGTGTGTCTGGACTCCTTCAGATATCACCACATGCCTGTGAAACAACCACTGATTTTCATTTGGGGTGAATGAAAGACAGAAGAAAACACTGCAATTAGATTCACCCTCCTAACCCTAGCTAGGTGCACAGAAGGGAAATGCAGTGGATTGGGCTACCAGCAGAGGCAGGACATTTATGTATATGATCCTTTTCATTTTTCAGCATTTCTATGCAAGTAAGCATTATTGTTCCAGTTTTAGAGAAGAGTGAAGTAGGGCCAATAAATGGAGATCAGGCTTGTTGGTGTAGGTGCCACATGAGCTTGGGTGTCTTCCTTCCAGAGCACATTTGCTGTGGGCCACTGGGGTGGTGTCATGGCTGCTTTCCCCTTCCCCACAATTGTTTCATTCTTCACCTCGTTTCACTCATTAGTTTCCTTATCTCAGACTCTCTGCCTCTTTCTGTTCACGTTGCAAAGCCATTTCTCTACTGCAAGGTCTAGCTCAAGCTCCATCTCCTCAGGGGGCGTCTCCTAGTGCACTTGGCAAAACTGTTCTGTCTGTCCTATTCCTACAGCACTGGAGCAACAGTTCTCAGTGACTGCTCCTATTAGCCTGGGATATGTATCATACCTTATTACTTATTCTGTACATTGTGCTTGGTTTTACCTCCTTATCTAAAAGCTTGCTTCCTTAGATCAGAGACTCTACTATTTTCTTTGTTTGATTTCCTAATTCCAGGTGAGATACATTTTTACTTTCGTGAGTTCTTGACTATTTAGAACACCCAAAGAAAAACACAAGCAGTCTCTTCTGTCCTTGTGGATTTTTAACTAGCTGATGGCCATCTGTGTCCTTGCCTGAGAAGCATAAACCTGCAAAACGCTGTTTCAGGAATGTAAAATCATTTTAAGAGTTCTTTCCGTACTCTCTGTTAGCTCTGCTAAGGGCACACCTGGCAACCTTCTGCTTAACCTCTACTGAAACAGAGGGGCACTTTTTTCTAAGTTTAAAGTCCTCAATGATAGTAAGCATGTTGAACATTGAATTGATTAATCTTTTTTTAAATATTTATTTATTTGCTTTAGTTGTACACAATGCAATGCATTTATGTTTACGTGATGCTGAGGATCGAACCCAGGCCGCGCACGTGCTAGGCGAGCGCTCCACTGCTGAGCCACAACCCCAGCCTGAATTGATTAATCTTTGCAGTCCTAAAAATTAATCAGTGCTAAAGCAAATTCTTCTTTATATTCTAGCCTCACTGTTCTTTAGCTATCCCACCATATCTTTGGCCAGAGTAGTTTCATCCAGTTTTTTCTTCCCCTTTGTCTCCCTTTCTCTCTCTCCAGGCACATGGAGAAACCCCCTGCCCGCATCTCCCTCCACCCCCAGGAGTCACTGTCCTTTGCTAGCATGGACCCTTTACTCCCGTTCTCTGCTGGTAAGGTCACTTCATCAAACTAAAGCTCATTAAAGGAAAAGGCAGAGAAACGATTCAGCATCCTGACCCCAGATATTGTAGCTGAAAAAGCCCTTTGCCTTTTATATTTCAACCTGAATAGGTGTATGACTCAGTAGTGGAAGGATTTGTAGCTGACACTCAATAGAAGCTGCTCTCGAATTTTGACAAATCCCATCTTGAGCCAAGAAGAGAAACAGATATTGATCCTAAGTGTACCTAATTCATCTCTGCACTTGTAATCCCAAAAGAAAATGCCTTCTATGACCAGAGGGCAGTCAATATTTTTTCCATCTTGTAAAATAAATAGCAGTTATTTTGGTGTGTCTTCATGCGTCCGGGGCACCAGAAGTAAACAAAGAGTTGATTTTTCCTCTTTCTACAGTGGAGTTATAATAAGTAGTGGATCCCTTGTTTGGACTAATTAAAACTACATCAAATAATTTGGATTGATGAGTGACTGGGGGCAACTGTATCATACTTTGTCCACATTAACAAGGAAACCTCATTCCCTAGGCTAGGACTGGTATATCTGCTGAGACTCAGCTGGAGACTACAATAAATTGCAAGAGAATTCATTTTAGGGGATTCTCTCTGACTCTGGTAGCATTACAGTTTTAGCCACACTGGGGAGGTGTTCATCCCAGCCAGGGGTCTACTTACAAACATAGTTTTATTTATTGTCCTCCCTCTTCTTTACCTGTGAGACTAGAGTTAGTTATGGGAGAACTTCCAGAGGGTCAATGGGTCAGGCCGGATAGAGAACAGTTCTGCTTCCACAATCATTCTATATATTCTCAACTCAGATAAAGGGTCACAAGTTGTTGGAAATACTGAAAAACTGATTTGTGTCTATATTGATCCAAGCTCTGCATCATTTCCCAACCACCCCAGGTCAATTCCAACCAACGAGCACAAAATCTCTCTGAAATGATGCACATCAAATAATGTGCCCACGTGTGGGCAAAACCATCTACTCAATTCCAGTTTTTTTCTACACATTAATAATTATTTTGATTATTACACCTGACTAGTTCACTCAGACAACCATCCTCTCAGCTTCTTGAAGATTAAGAAAAATATCAGAAATCAAATTTTGGATTACTCAAGGCTTTGAAAGGCTATTAGTTTCAAATTACATATAATTTCATTTTGGCAATTTAAAAGAACTATTTGGATTTTCCACAGATTTTCTCTTCATGCCTTGTCAGAATTCTTATTTAAATGCAATGTAAGCCTTACCAAGAGAAGCAATTCTGATTTTCTCATAATCTGTCAAAGCTGTTTGGTGTTGAGTATCCAAGTCATCATGACACAACACTGATATGTTTGGAATTTGTTGCACATTTTTTGCTATCTTGCCAAGCCAACCTGTTTCTTCTAAGCACACCTCTCTGCCTCTGTGGACCACAGACTTTCCCATGTGGTGTTACTAGTATCCTTGCTGGTTTTCCCAAGGCTCTCATGAGTAGACCTGCAGATTTTGTACCCCAGCACTGGAAGTCCCTCTGAATCTATCTATGGAAAGTCCAAGTCAAGGCTCATCCTGCTCATCAAGCAGAAAACAACTGGGCAAAACTAAACACAATTGCTTTTAGTAGTATATCATTTCTTCTGAATATGAATTTGAAACTTAATATTATCAACCTTAGTAGAAATATAAAAGCCCTAAAGCTTTTAAATGTGAATGGGTCAAGTGACATATTTAAATGAAAGCATGTAATTTGAAGAGGGGTTAGAAGCCCCAATAACTGTCCTTAGCCTTGGCCCAAAGTAACTTTGTGTCCATGGTCAAGTCATTTAGTTTTTCAGGGTTTCGGTATCCTCATTGTCAGACAGTTTTGGACTGGATGGCCTCCCAGCCTTCCTGCTGCTTTAATATTCTTTGAATCTATATCTCAAAGGCATGTAAATAAGCCATTTGTGGAGATTTATGTTGTTTTCTTTACAACTATAATGCAGAAATTGAGATATTGGGTTTATCTCAGCATGGTTAAAACTCAAGAAATATCAAGCTTATTCTGTGAATCTCCTTAGTGGATCAAAGCATTTATCAAGGTTCTTCTTCAATACTTTTATCTTCTTGGGTCCCCAGGTTGAAAAATGTGGCACATATTTGCAAAACTAACACTCTTACAATATACTTTGTCTATGATATTGCATTTCATAACATAGCTGATGCATTGAAGGTACTTGAATATGATATGTACATATTCATGATCATATTCGCATATAAATTTAAAAAAAAGAACTCAATAGTCTCATCTGATTCCTCTTTTTACATCTCAGACTAAAAATTTCCTGTGAAGAGAAGTTGCCTAAAGCCATCCAAGTAATTAAAAAAATGTTTAAAGCTGAATGGCTTAGGTGACACTTGTTTAATCCTTATTGTTTCTTTACTCCCACACTTCCGTAGGATGTACACATTGTAAGCATGAAACTTTTACACTATTGAGATGTAAATATATTTTCAGTACTTCTATTTGTACACCAATAATCACACCACCAATAAAAAATGAATTTTAAAGACCTTTACAGAATTACTAAAGATCATTCAGACTTCAGACCTCCTCTTCAATCTGTCTAGGAACTGGCATAGCAAAACCCCTTGGTTTGTAACATATCCAAAGTCACAATGAAAACCTATGCCAAATCTCTCCTGTTATTTTCAGAGTGGAGCCTGAAGCAGGGGCTTTTAGCATTGAGTATTCATTCTCTCTCTTATAACATGCTGGTGTTATCCAACTTACTTCACTTTTCCAACCCCTCGCCTGGTCTCTGCTTGAATACATTCAATAAATGGAGTCCCCCACTGACTGAAATTGCCAATGCCACCATAAGACTGTTGTTTCTGATTTTGACCCTAACTAAGTCTGATTTCCTGTGACTCCCACTCCTCTGTCTCAGTTGGTCCTCTGCTGCCTTGGGTGGTGCCACCCACATCACGACACCCTTTACCTATTTGAAGACAACCACAGTGTTCCTGCTACACCAGTCTTCCATCACCATGTTCAGCTTTCCTGTTCGATTCTCCCTTTCATTCTTCACATTGTGTTTCCCTCCTTGGGGTATTTCTCATTGTCCTTGGGAAAACATTGTGCTCCAAATGGAACATGATTCCCTAGATGTTCTCTGATCAGTGTAGGGGATAAGGGAGCTGCTATTCACCATGAGAAAGATACTACCTTTCCATCAGGCACAGAAACTCATCAGTTTTCACTTATTGCTTTGTTAAGGGGTGATGAATTTGCTCAATCCTTCCCTTGGTTTCTCAGCAGAAGGCAGGCAGAGGAGCAATGGGCTTGATTTCAAGAATCTCTTTTCTGCTAGAACACTGAAGAGCCTGTCAATATCTTTTCTAGGTGCATTTTATCAAACCGATATTCCAATAGACAGCCATTAGCACCTCACCCTATGCTTCAGAATCACATTTGGGGGAATTTACTTTGACTGATCACAGCTTGCAGGGATCATTTCGTTCTATGGATCCAATTTTATGTTTCAAAAGCCATTTCCTATCAGTGATGATGTGTGTACCCCTTGCTCATACTGATTTGCAAAGAGCACAATAGAAATGAGTCCTTTGGTTTTCTTTGAGTCTTATCTGAAAGAGAGAACAATCTCTCTCTCCACCTTTCCCCCATCTCAAAAAGAGCCAGCCACTGAAGATAAAAGACATCACACCTCCTAAGAAATCTGATGAGAGTAAATTGTCACCCCATTGACATATTGAGATGGCAAATTGCACAGAGCTCTTTCTGGGCCCCAGCAATATGGATGTTTTCTTTCTAGGAAAGTATCTGATTTGGGAAGTTTATTGTCCCATAGATTGGAATGTGGTGATCCGTAAGATAAAATCATCAAAGGCAGAGTAATTCTGATTCTTATAATAAGCTGTGGAGGTATTTACTTGGGGGCACCAAAAAAAGATAAAATTCCTAAACAGAGGAGATTCGAGGATATAATTCTCTTGTGCCAGAAGAGGAGTAATATAAGGGAAAAACAGTTTAATAGGCCAAAAGAAACAAAATCCAATTGGTGACAATAACAATAGATTTTATAGGAAAATATGTGATAAGAAAGAAAGAGGCATTGTTTAGGACACCTGTAGTTAATTATTGCAGCTAAAGACATTAAAATCAGTTTCTTTGCTCATATATCTTCATAGACTGTTTGGCAATATTAAATGACAAAGGCTTAATAATCAAAAGTACTGAGTTAGCAAATGTTTTCTAATTTTAATAACTTCTTGTTGTAATTACCAAGTCTTAGAGTGAAATGATTTAATTAGAAAGTAATCAAGAAGTGTCTACTGTTAATTGAAGGAATTATAAAAGATCTACATTTTTAATATATTTCTGGAGTAATAAAATTAGAGTTTACCATAATTATTTTTAAACCACCCTGATGAGGAATGTTTGATGTGGGAGACAAGTATTTGGTACTCTAAGAGTGACACCCATTGCTGACAATGTGGTGGGTTTACAAGAGCTCATTTTTCTTATCTTAGAAATAATAATAATCATCATCATAATAATAATAATGGCTGATATTTATAAAGAACTGCTTACTGTCAGAAAAATGATTCAAAGCAGAAATTGTATATGTTTTATTCACCAATTTATCTTCTGTGCACAAAATGGTCCTCAATAGCTAGACATGGTGGTATATACCTATAGACTGAGCTACTTGGGAGGGTGAGGCAGGAAGATCACTTGAGTCCATGAGTTCAAAGCTAGCCTGAGCAATATAATGAGACCTTGCAAAAAAAAAAAAAAAAATCCCCCAATAAATAATTTGAAATCATTTTGAATGAACACAGTGCAGAATCAGTGTGACAAGGTCCCCGATCTCACTTTTAACAGTTGGTCTGCTTACATTTACCATTAGAGTCCTGTCGGCACTTGCTCTTCCAGGCGAGTAGACACATTCATACTTGTCCCAAACTCTACAGTATGGTACACATTTCTATTCATATTTGGTTCAGTTCAAATGGCAAAGACCTTGCCACAGACCCTAGAGTATGTATTTTCACTCTTTGTCTGCTCCTGGCTCATCCTCATGCTTTCCAAGCACTCTAGCCCTTGGCATTCATGAGTATTTGCAGGATGGAAATAGATGTAATAAACCTCCAAAACCAAGGGAGAGAAAAAGAGAAATAAAGAGAAGTTTATGCTAACTCCATGAAAGTAAGAGTGACTTTACTGGCTATACAAAGATAAAATCATTCCACTGATGTGGAGTGGGGGAAGTGAGATTTGCCTTTAAGTATTTCACTGTACAGAGTAATCGCTATCACTGGCAAATTCATCTCTTCACAGAGCCCTCTCGTCTCTTGCTGTCCCTCCCAGGCCCATCGTCAGAGTATTCCTGCCTCACCATCCACAGTTCTTAGCAACAGTGAATTACCAGGGACTTAATAGTTATCTGGGGTTTAATGACTCTTCTGTGTGTCTTGGACCATCAGCTCCTCCCGGACTCTCATTAATCCCAGGAGCAATGGCTTAGACCATGATCATTATTGCTTTAACAAACACTTCCAGGATATGGAGAGAGTGACTTTCCATTTATCTTCCATGGAAATTCATTCTGCAGGACTGACACTGTCAGCCGAAGAGACACAAGCTATTGTCTCCCGTTAAAAAAAAAATGGTATTATTACTCTCTGTGCTTATTATATTGAAAGACAAAAGCTAATTAAATGTGAAAGTTCCTGGCTTTCTGGAGACAGAGAAATGCTGGCCAACTTTCTTTTAAAAAGTTTTGTTACTACTGTGAGAAGAACTTTGCCATTATACAGTTACAAGCTAGTGAGAAGAAGAGAGGGGTCAGGAGTGAGCAGCGAGAAACTGACAAACTTGAATTAGTATTTCAAAGAATTCAACTTTTAATTGACTAAATTAGTGAATGAATTAGTTAAATAGCCAGTATTTATTCATTAAAAATTCCTGTTTGTCATTGATTTTTTTTTAAAAAATAGTTATAGATAGACACAATACCTTTATTTTATTTATTTATTTTTACGTGGTGCTGAGGATCAAACCCAGTGGGCCTTACACATGTCAAGTATGCTACACTGAGCCACAGCCACAGCCATGTCTTTTGACTTTTAACTTTGGGTTTGTGTACTCAATCTACAAAAGCTGTTGGTTGTACTGCTATAAAAACAAAATAAAACAAAACAACGAAAAGCTAAATTCATGATACATGGATAGGGGCAGTGGGTAGCAAAATTTTTCCCAGGGTTATACAACTGGGGTGATCATCAAAGACCCACAATAGAAACTTTATAGTTCCTATTATATTGAAATAATTTAATATTACTATTAAATAATATTTTTAAAATAGATTCATATGAAAAACAGAAAACAAATAGGGTTTTAAACATGCTTTTTGAGAGTAACATTAAGCAATAATAAATTCAAGGTATAATTGCATATTTTATACCATATCTTAGCATTTACTTCTTTTACTTTTTCTTGTTTTGTTAGCAGGGATTGAACTTAGGGGCACTTCACCACTGAGCCACATCCCCAGCCCTATTTTGTATTTTATTTAGAGACAGGGTCTCTCTGAGTTGCTTAGGGTGTTGCTTTTGCTGAAGCTGGCTTTGAACTCACAATCAGGACTCCTGCCTCAGCCTCCCGAGCTGCTGGGATTACAGGCATGTCCAACAGTGTCCGGTTAGTATTTACTTCTGAAAAAAATTTTCAACCCCTTTTTATAATTCCAGAGTACAAATATCAGGTTTTAGGCTACTCTTATTTGGAATAGAAATATTTGCACACACCTTCACAGTTGTTTGTTGCAAAGTTTACTCTCAATGTTATTTTCTCACCTAATAATGGCCCATTCTCTGGCTATAAGGGAAAGACTTCTCTTTATTTCCATGTTTTTTCTTTCCAAATATTTCTTTATTAATATTGCAGAAGCAGGAAGGAAGGATCTTATGGAATATCCCCAAGTCTAATTTCCACCACTACTACTCTCACTTTATTTGACATGTAATATATTGAACAAAGTAACTTCTAAAGATGTCCATGGTTTCAAGGAGTTTTGAAATATTTGGAGGAGGCTACATCACAGGATCATTAGGACGCCTATGGCTTAAAGGTACATGACTCCAGAAGAGAAAACATATTTTCATTTTGCTGTTTTTGAAGAGAACCATTTCTTCTCCTCATTTTCTAACATACTAGGCAGATACCACCATAATTTCTTCTTTTTCATAGAACCATGCTTTGAGATTAATCACTCACCTAATCAATTAGTTCTTGATATTGAATTTTTATACAATCTTTACAGAGGTAGTTTGCACATAAGTTGAGAAACCTGGAGTAAATGTTTCAGGATGACAGCATGTTTTAATAATTCAGAGAAACTTGTACAACCTCAACTAAGTATAGGTTTCAATCTCTGTACAATTTTTCCCCCCAGATTTTTGTGTTAGGATAGTATTCTTAATAATTTGATTGTATTCACTTAGTATATGTGTTTTTTCCCATATTAATTCATGACAGACCTGACTGAGTGCTATCAGAACTTAAACTTAGAATGAAGTGATCAAATTTATCAGTGTTCCAGAATTCCAACCCAAAGGAAAAAAAAAAATTAGCCTAAACAATATCATGATGAAGAAAGTATCTTTTTCTCATCTAGTTTTTTGAGGTACTAAAAATAGCTTCTCTCTCATTTCTACTTTAAATGTTCCGAAGGTCTATGGATACAAGGTGGTGGAAATTCATCATTTATCAGATCAGGAAACTAAAGTTGGTGACTACCCAAGGTGACAAAAGTAAACAGCGATAGTCATCAGATGTCTCCTTCAGCATTCCCTAAGTTTATTCTTTTTATCTCTTGATAACTGTGGAGTTATCATAAACTCCTTTTGATCTTAGCTGCTTTCAAGACCTGTTAGATAGATTTACTTCAGATATATGTCACTCATTTCTCCACAAACATGGCCACTGAACTATCTCTTCATTTCTTTCCTTAACTATTGTGTTTTCATTGGTCTTCCTTACAATTGACCTTCAATAAACTCCTCAAATATCACCTCTTTCTTCTCTTTGAAATTAGACAACCTAACACTGTACTCCCACTACATATTTCTTCTGTGATACAATGTTTGCCTCACGTTAGTATAATGATCCATTTATAGATCTATTTTCTTTAATATTTCTAGACTAGGGACTATCCTGTTTTGTATTTTGATTCTAGTCTGGTGCTTATAATTGGCAATGAATAAATGTATGTAAATTGTGTCCATAAAAATTGAAATGAATAAGATTGACCATTTGAGAATTGGGAAAAGAATGTATTTTCTTACACATTGTCCAAAAATGATTATAAAGTAGTTTTCTTTGCAGCTTGGTAGAGGTCAAAGAAAGCACAAAAACCGGGGCTGGGATTGCGGTTCAGCGGTAGAGCGCTTGCCTAGCATGTGTGTGGCCTGGTTCAATCCTCAGCACTACATAAGAATAAAGGCATTGTGTACAACTAACTAAATAAATAAATATTAAAAAAAGAATAACAACAAATTTTGCTTTCATACTTGGATATAAATTAATGGAAACCATTTCTCAAAGCAACAGGGTTTCCTAAATGACAGAGTTCTATTTGATTCTTGAAGAATTAGGGATTGGGGATGAGGAGAAAATCCTTAAAGAGATAATTTCAAGAATTGTCACTACCACAGACATTTTGTGAGACCATCTTTCAGGGGTCTAATTCATGACAGGATCTTGGATTGAAGGAAGTGCTGGATGTGATCTACACAGGCATTGAAAGTGGTTTCTCATATTTTTCCCATGTCTGTATTTTAGCCTACTGGAGATGAGAAAATTCAAACAATTTTCTCTGTCTTCTAGTCATACCTTTTTACAGTTAATGCTCTTTCTCATTCCTTCTACATCAAATGTGTCTCTGACTTTTCTGACCACAATATAAGAATATTGCTTCATTCTCTCCTAGAGAGTTTTTTCCTGATCTTCCAAGTCCTTATGCCTGGTAGAACTAGGTAAACTCTTTGTCAAACAGCTTTAAGTTTATCAAGGAAAGCTGTTGTGCAAAAAACATAATTTTAAAACTTTTTGCAAAGAAATTGCTGAAATTATCTCCCTCTTGTCTAAGTCCAAAGTGGAATGATTGGTGTTTTAAAAGCAAAACGTGTTCAGCTGTCACCAAAGTGATGCAATGTAATCTTCCTGCTTTCAGAAAAGTGTGCACTACAAGATTCATCTCAAATATACTATGGCCATAATGGAGAACATTTCTCTACATCTAAATTTTCTAAGAAAAAAAATCATTTTGAATACATTTAGAATAACCCAACAGCTATTTGCAAAGGGGGTAGAAATGAACACTCACATTTTAATAATATAAATGAATTGAAAATGATCACATGCAGATGTATGAATTTACATAATTTAGCTTAAAAATATTTATCAAACCTCAGACATCAAAACTAGGACCCTTTAATTTTAAAAACAAAGAGATTGCATTGAATGACCTGCAAGGTTATTGACCTTGACCTAGCTCCATGTATGCCTGGATTGGATTAGTCAGCCAATTGATAGCCACTTGCATGCCTGTTGCTCACACTGACAATGGCCAATGTAAGAGGGTCATTTAACATGTGAACATGATTACTGGCATTACGAGGATCGGGATGCCTGGATTCACCATGGCATAACCTAATTTACTAGACACGGGTAGCTTTTTAGAAGCTACCTCAGCTCTGGCCTTCTCAGAGGATAGATGATTAAACTTGTAAGAATAAAATTAGAATTATAAAGTATAATGTGTCTTTTCCATTTTCTTATACCAAACATCAGTCCTTGTACCCCACACAACCAATGAGTTCACACTGCTCATTTAACTGGTCAGTACTGCTCTATTAACTGGACAGTTTTTGTTACCATTTTCTACTGAAAAATCCACATGTCCTGAGGAGCCTGAGAGGAAGACTATTAAACTGAAGCTTCACAGAAGTGGGCCTCCCATTCCTCGTAGGCAACATGCTCCCTCTTGGGGTCTATTGCCTCTTGAATTGCTGAATGAGCAGTTTTCCTGTGCTTTACCTATTTCAGGCCCAGGGCACCCTTTGGTTCTTTAAGAGCATCAGGTTGATTGAAGCTTCAAGAAGCTCTTTAAACCACTGTAGACCTCTGGACTGCTCTGATGCTGCATGCCCTTAATTATCCCTGCCCCACCTGATAGAAAACAAGGACTTTAGGTTACTTCCCCCAACTTCGCCCCCTTCAGGAGGAAGCAATTTGGAGATGTTGTTGCCATTTTTTCATAGAAATGGAACATAGAAATTGACAGTGGGGAAATTTAACAGTGGTCTAATTTATGCTTTGAATATAGCCCTTGCTGCTCTGCCACAGCAACTTATTTTTAAAATGGACATGTTTCTTTCTCTTCCTCTCTCCTTGCTCCTCCCTTATCTCTCTCCCTTCCTAATCTCAGGGGAAACAGGATTACTTTTCTTCCCCATCTTCAGCAGAGTTATCTGTCCCTAAGTACACACTCACCATAGGAATGAAGTAATCCAGACTTTGGGGATGACACCAGAAGATCTCAGAAATGACTATCTCCCAAATTAACAAGTGAATTACAACTCTAGACAGAGAATATGTGGAATGTAGCCTTTGAATAACCTCTTTAAAAGCTCCCAGTTCCTGCTGATAGTCAGAATCACAGACTCTGGGACAGGAGTCCCTATGTTTCTCCTTTACTAACAAAACAATAAACATTTTTCTCAAAAGAAGAAGAAGAAGAAGCTTTTTAAGGAAAATATGATTTTGCTTTCTCTTGTGGAAGAACATTGGTGAGTCAGATTCATTAGAAAATAGGAGACTTCCAGTCATCTAGTTGTCTTCACCAGGGAGCTGAGCTTTGTCAGAGTCCCATGTGCCATTCAGTGAATGGGTGGAGAGCCCTTGGTGTAAATTCCTTGATGGGGTAACCTGGCATTCAGTAGCTTCCACAATTCACTGAGTGTTCTTTAATTACATATTTTTTTTAAAGGTTTGATCTGAGCTTTATCCAAAGATAATATACTCAATTATGTAATGATGAAAATGCCTTACATTTATCTAGATCAGGGTGTTTCAACTTCAGCACTACTGA
Source organism: Tamias sibiricus (assembly GCA_025594165.1). Classification (NCBI taxonomy): domain Eukaryota; kingdom Metazoa; phylum Chordata; class Mammalia; order Rodentia; family Sciuridae; genus Tamias; species Tamias sibiricus. Next base: position 45,484,018 of record CM046671.1, on the reverse strand, counting down.
CATTTTGGATTAGATAATTTTGCACTGGGGAAGACTGCCTTAAGCATCACAGGATATTTAGCATCCCCAGCACCTACCCACTGGATGCCAGCAATACCACCTCACAGTATTAACAATAAAATTAGTTTCCTGACATAGTCAAATATCCCCTGGCATGTGTGGGGAGGAGAAGTAGGGGCAAAACTCCGGTTTAGATCTTTTAACTTTCCAAGCATTCCTGTATTCCATTGGATCCTCACAACAAAGATGTGAAGACAAGATTTGTTATCTCCACTGGACATAGAAAGAAGAATTGTAGATGCAAAAAGCTTCAGTCCCTGACTTCCCTATGAACACTCTTTTGCTTCAGGTATAATAACCTGCTCTGTATTTATGCATCAGGCAGAATGCTGGTTTAACATACTTCATAATAGAGTTGGAATGTAAGCTTAGAAAGGTAAAAAGAAAAGAAGAACAGCAATGTGAACATGCCCACACTGAAATAATTTTCCTTCAGTTGAAGACTAGATTGGTGTTCCACTTGCCCCACAAGTTGTACCATAGAAAAGAAATGTCATATACTAATTCTTGGTCGTGTAACATGTGCCTAAATAAAGTAATCTGCTTAATTGCTTTTATTATTATTATTTTTTAAATATTTATTTATTTGCTTTAGTTGTATACAATGTGTTTTTATTTTTACGTGGTGCTGAGGATCGAACCTGGGCCGCACACATGCTAGGCGAGCGCGCTACCGCTGAGCCACAACCCCAGCCCCTGCTTTTATTATTTTTTTAGAAGTTTAAAACCATAGATAAGAACAACAGAAATAAGTTTCTCTACTACTTTGAATTACTATTAACAATTTAAAATTTTGTTTTATATTTTTTAAGTAAACAAAATACAAAGAAAGTAATGCACTGGATGAAAGTCTCTTTGCTCCCATATTAGACTTATTCTCCTTCCAGTGTCACTTACTATCATGAATTTGAAGCATATGCCTTAGGTCCACTTTTATTTTTCTATATAAATATATCTTCCTTTAATCTATACATGTATAAATAGAAACCCATAAATAATATATACTTTAGCTATATGTGTATTTTTTTAATTTGTAAAAGAGCAATCTATTGTATATTGTACTTATTTATAACATTTAATGGAGTTAATATTGTGGTGGTTATTACAGGGGAGGGATCTTCCCTTGGGGCTAAGGTAGCCTGGAGAGTACTTTCTTACCAGTTTTTACAATCATGCCAGAAAGGTTTCTGACATATTGCTCAGCATAGTAAGCATGAGTTTATTAGAAGGGATAAGAACAGGGAAAGAGACTTCATCAAGGGAGGAGAAAGTGGGTTTTCTTGGAGAAGAGAACTATAGAACACTCCTCCTGCCCTCTGGTATTATTGGGGGTTCCAGGGAAATTTCTAGCCAGCCAGCCCAGGCCCATCTCTTGACTTTTGACTGACAGCAGGATAAAGCCCCACCGTACTTGGTAAAGGTCAAAGGCAAATCTTGGCCACTTTGGCCCATGATGATTGGTTCTAATTGGAAGCCGTCCTTTACAGATTTTATGGTGAGGGGAATTATTCTTATCTTCCAGAGTTCTGGAACATTTTCTGTGTAAGGGTCACAATCCCTGATCCCACCTTCTTCAGGGTAACTTGTGTTCTTTTCATCAAGCCTGCATTTCTCCTGCAGATAGCAGGTTATTTGCTGAGGAATGTAACATATCCTATTGACTTAAGCCAGGAAGGGCTACAGTTAAATTGCTTTTTAAAGGAAAGCATGTGGGGGTCAACACAGTGGGCAGGGTTTATAGAATTATCCCCTTAACCTCATGCTCCCACTGCTCATGTCTGTCTGCTACTTATCAGTTGTGAAATCTATCTCCTACCTATGTATCTGGTTCATTTTAATTTCATAATACTCAATTATGGGACCACACTACAATGTATGGAATTGTTTACTAATGGTCACTCAGTGCAATAGTAATTTTTCCGTATTTCAAACAATATTGCAGTATACATTGCAGTGTACAATACTGCAGTATACATATCCAATGAGACACATATGCTAGGATTTTCAAATGGACATATTTAGAATTATAGTTGTTATTTGACCTGAGAACCTAATATAAGAAATAGCTGGGACAGAAATTGATGACAGTGAGAAAAAAATACACATACACACTTTTTGAAGAAATCTTCAGACACAGAGAACCATATTGTGTATGGGGGTGGGTGGGGGTGCACACAATGTCCAAGGAGGGAAGGGTAGTATTGTAAAAATCATTGAAAGTGAAACTGATGTTAGAACCACAGTGCATAGAAGGAAGATTGGAACTTGTAACCTTACCAAGTTGACACAGAACTGCAAAAAAGTATTATATCCAACTGAATTTTATGCTAAAAATGCAAGGCCAATTCCTTATTTGCAAACCAATCAATGTAATCTGCTATGGAAATAGTCTAAACAAGAAAAAACAACAACTACCCATTAGTGGGGGTCAAATTGTATTTCTCGGCTCTTGTAGTCTTGCAGTAGAAAATTTAACCAAGACACAAAATGTAGTAAAACAAAGTTTATAAGCAAAAAAAAAAAAAAAAAAAAAAAAAAAAAAAAAAAAAAAAGCACTATCTAAAAAGAGTCCCTTTGTTCCCTAGTTTTATTGAGTCTCTTAGGGAAGTTTCCACCCACTTCTCAACATTTTTTTAAAAATTAGTTCTTTTTAGATATACCTGACAGTAGAGTGTATTTTGGTATATTATACTTACATGGCATATAATTTATTCTAATTATAATCCTATTATTGTGGTTGTACCTGATGGGGAGTTATCCTGGTCATATATTCATATACAAGCAGAAATCCTCAAAATGAAGGAATCAATAAACCTAATCCACTTTTCAACTTTTGACTGAAAGTAGGATTGCATCAGATCTTTTAAATGCCTACTGCTCATGTTCTTACCCACAGATACACAGGTGAGACCCACTGGGGTGGATTTTACTCTTATAATGACATGCTAAATATCTAAAGGCACCTCTTAAGTCATCTTGGTCTTCAATAACTGGTTCTAATTAGAATTTACTCTTATAAATATTTTATGGTCATTGTGCTTTGATTTTAATTATCCTGTTTTCCCAAGTCTTGGAATTTTTGACCTGTATAAAAGTTTGTATAAAAGTCCTGTCTTTAGAGTACTTGTGCTCTTATTTGTAGGGGTTCTCTTATGATCAGGAACCTTGAGAGACTAGCTCTATAGAAAACAGGTTGTTTCCCAAGGAATGTAACATATCCTATTGACTTAACCCATTGCAAGGCCAGAATGGCTATAGATAAATTGCTTTTTAAAAGAAAGCACAAAGGGCCAACATGTGGTCCAGTTTATAGAATTATTACCTTAACTTCATGTTCCTACTGCTCACGTCTATCTGCAACTTATCATTACCATTATAATTGATCAATATAGAAAATATAGAATAGAGAATATTTTCATCCTGATAAGGTGAGTTTACAAAATTCTATAGCTCATTTATCCTTAAAAATGAAAGACTAGACCAGAGATATGTAAAAGTGTGCTCTATAAGTGTAATATGGAGTGTAATACATTCTACTGTCATTTATAACAACTTAGAATAAAAAAAAGTTAAAAAAATGAAAGACTGAATAATTTCCTTTTAAGATTGGAAGCAAGCAGCCATGTCCATGTTCACCAGTTCTATTAACATTTTGCTGGAATATTTAGCCAGTACAGGGAAAAACAAACAAATACAAGGAAATAAACAAAAACAGAAAGAAAGAGAATACTAATAGCAAAGGAGGAAGCAAAAGTGTTCTTATTTACATATTACATCATTATTCCTGGAAACTTTAGAAAACTCTAAGAAAAATTTGTTAAATTTCAAGAATTTAAAGGGAAGTTGAATAAGTTCACACAGTGCAATGTCAACACACAAAAATAAATTGCATTTATTTGTAGTAACAGTGTATGAGTGGATATTGAAAAATTTTTAAAAATACCATTTAAAAGTATTCAATAAAGGAAATTCTTAGGTGTAAATCTAACAATATGTGTATGGGTTCTGTATGCTGACCTCTGCAAATTGTTGATGAAATATACAAAATATAGCAAAAAAGACATCATTAAATGGAGTGATAGATCTTGAACATACATTGAAAGAGTTGATATTGTAAAGATGTTAATTAAGGCTCATTTCAGCCACATATGGTGGTGCACAGCTGTAATCCCAGCAGATTGGGAGGCTGAGACAGGGGGAGGGCTAGTTTAAAAAAAGTCTCAATAACTTAGCAAGGCCCTAAGTAACTTGGCAAGATCCTGTCTCTAAATAAAATACTAAAAGGGCTGGGGATGTGGATCAGTGGTTAAGTGTTTCTAGATTCAATCCCTGGTACAAAAAAATCAAACAAAACAAAACAAAACAAAAAACCTATCTCAATTAAAATCTTACCATGTGTTTTTTTTTTTTTTTTTTAATAGACACTGACAAGGCAATTCTAAAATTTGTAGAGAAATGAAATGAAGCTAGAATAGTTAAAAATAGTTAAAATTTTTAGACAATATAAAGGTCTGATAATTCAGACACTGAGGTACTGAGAAAATGACAATCATGTTTATCAATAGTAAAGATTAGAAAGTGAAAATCTAAACATACAAACAGAAGACCATTTGATCTTTGACAAGGCTACATAATATATTCAATGGAGAAATGGTAGCATGATAGTCTTTTTCAATAAATGACATCGAAATATTAGAAAGTCTGAAGAAATTTATCTTTCCTTGTAGGAAAGTTTGGTGACAAATTCACTTAGGTTTAAATGCCTTTATTTTGTTTTATTGTTGAAAAATACTTTTGCCATTTATTTTTCTAAATCCATAAAAATTCTCTAATAATGAAATACTTATTTTTATGAACTTTCAACATTTGTTTTCACTATCTTCACCCTCTATAGTTTATGACAAAAGATCAGTTTTTATTCAAATTATTGTTTCCCTTTATCCAAAGTGATTTTTTTCTCTAACTGATTTCAAGATTTTTGTCTCTTTAGTGTATCTTAATCTAGTATGCACCTGAAGGTTTTTTTACTGATAATTATACTTATTGTTAATTATGAAGATTCCTGAATGTGTAACTTTGTGCTATGCTTGAATATTATAATAGTCTTTAAATGAATTATTTAATTTATAAAAAAAGAATAATAGAATGAAACTGCACCTTCAGAAAGTAATAAATTTGATTAAAAACGGGATATACCTGTGTAAGCATGAAAGATTTTTTTTTCTTTTCTTTTGATTATTTAAAATACATAAAAAGTAGTGGGGATGGGGTTGTATCTCAGTAGTAGAGCACTTGCCTAGCATGTGTGAGGCACTGTGTTTGATTTTCAGCACCACATATAAATAAATAAAATAAAGGTCCATTGACAACTAAATAAACAAACAAACACCCTAAAAGTATGTAACAAAAATTATAACATTGTGTGTGATAAATGGACTTAGACAATTGCTAAGTTACAACATTTTAAGTGAAGTGAAATGGATTGAAAATTTAAAGAGGTCTATTCTTAAAGGGATATTTTAAAAATAATACAAAAAGACAAGTAAAGATTTGTCCCAAAATTCTAAAATGAGACTCAAATAATTAAACAAAAGATAAAAAAGTGGAAGAAATGTACTGAGGTCTGCAATTTACTGTGCATCAGTATACAAGATGGATTAATGCATGAATAAAGAATGGATAGATGTGATAAAGTGAGTATAGTAAATATAAGAACTCATTATAAAATTATCTCATTTTTGCTGTGTAGTGTTTGATAATTTACATAATAAAATATTCAGAATAACTCCTCCTCATCAAAACACAATCAATAATCTTCATTTACTGGACCCAGTAAAATTTTTTTTTTTAATTTTATTTTTATAATTTTTAATATGTACAACTCATAGTGCATATATTTAGTATCTTTTTACATACAACTGTTTGCATACAAAGTATATTCGTACAATTCAGGTCTTCAATCATGCATTAAGGAAAATGATATCCGTCTCATTCAACCACCTTTTTTTTTTCCTCCCCCTCCCTCCCCTCTTGCTCTCTCCCTTACTCTCCCTTCCCTTGACCATTCTAGTGTTCCTCTAATCCTCCTATGTACCCCCATCCAACAATACTTTGAAATAGCCTCCTTATATAAGAGAGAACATTTGGTACTTGGATTTTTGAGACTGACTAACTTCACTTAGCATTATGTCTTCCAACTTCATCCATTTACCTGCAAATGCCATTAATTTGTTTTCTTTTATTGCTGAGTAAAATTCCATTGTGCCTATATACCACATTTTCTTAATCCACTCATTTACTGAGGGACATCTAGGTTGGTTCCACAACCTAGCTATTGTGAATTGTGCAGCTACAAACATTGAGATAGCTGTGTCACTGTAATATGCTGTTTTTAGGTCCTTTGGGAATAGACCCAGGAGTGGGATGGCTGGGTCATAGGATGGTTCCATTCCCAGTTTTCCAAGAAATCTCCATACCGCTTTCCATAATGGTTGCACCATTTTGCAGTCCCACCAGCAATGTATGAGTGTGCCTTTTTCCCCACATCCTCTCCAACATTTATTGTTGCTTGTGTTCTTGATGGCTGCCATTCTGACTGGAGTGAAGTGAAATCTTAGAGTAGTTTTGATTTGCATTTCTCTAATTGCCAGCGATGTTGAACATTTTTTCATGTATTTGTTGATTAATCATGTATCTTCTTCTGAGAGGTGTCTTCTCAATTCCTTAGCCCATTTATTGATTGGGTTATTTGTTTTTTTAGTGTAAAGTTTTTTGAGTTCTTTATATATTCTAGAGATTAGTGCTCTATCTGATGTGCATGTATTAAAAATTTGTTCCCAATTAGTTGGCTCTCTATTCACCTCACTGATTGTTTCTTTTGCTGAAAAGAAGCTTTTTAGTTTTAAATCTATCCCATTCATTAATTCTTGGTAGTAATTCTTGCGCTACAGGATTCTTATTAAGGAACTTGGGGCCTAATCCAACATGTTGGAAATTGGAGCTTACTTTTTCTTCTATTAGGTGTATTGTCTCTTGGACCAGTAAATTTTAAACCCCCACACATATTCTGTTCAAACACACATGGCACACATACAAACGTGTAATGTGTAACAAGTCTTAACCAATTCTCAATAAAGTTCTGAGAACTAGTATCATATAGATCAAATTCCCTGAAATCATTGTAATGATATTAGGCATCATTGCAAAAATCTTTAATAATTATTTTTTATTTCAGAAACTAAAAGCCCCATTTATCAATAAGCTAGGTATCAAAAAAGAAACTATAATAGAAATTACAAAATATTCAGAAGCTTAAAACAACAAAAAAATATCTTTGAGGTGAACCTACAATGTCTTTGGAGGAAATTTGAAATCTATAATATAATATGGATACATTGAGAGAGAAAATAACATCAATGCTCTGAGCACTCAATTAAAAAAAATGAAACAAATGAGAAAATAAAGGTAAGATCAGAGACTAATTAAATAGAAAACATGAAAAGGAAGGAATCAATCAAATTAAACTAGCTTCTTTGAAAGAACAACTCACTTCTGCTAAAATTGGTTAAGAACATTAACAAAGACACACACTTGCATATAAAATGGGCACAGGGACATATGTAATATGTGTGTATATAATATATGTGAAATACCAGCATATTGTTAAAATCAGTTTAATTTTTTCTGTGGGAAATTGACCAAAAATGAATAACTTTCTATAGACAAGTACTGTTTACCAAAATTTTAATAATAAACATTTCATATATTTTAAAGAATGAACATTCCACCTGCCTAGAAGACAAGCACAGACATAAGTGTTATCATAATATCTAATATCTATTTTTTAAATAAAAAGCTTTTAGGAAAAGAATAGAGAAAGATACACTCCTTAGCTTATTTTTGGTGTCTAGTATAAATGTAGCAATGACATGAATAAAGATAGCATGAAAAAGAAAATTTACAGACCCTAAAATATACATGTAAAAATATCCCAAATAAAATACTAGGAAATCTGATTAATAGCATATAAAAGTTAACAGCTGTGGTAGCAACATCAATGATAACAACCCAGTAGTTTTTATCCCAAGATATAAAGAGGGTTCAATTATAGAATATTTATCAATGCAACTCTCCATATTAATAGGTATAATAAAATATCTATATGATCAATTTAATAGATTAAAGAAAACATTGAATAAAATTAAAAGCTTGTTCTTAAGTTTAAATAATGATGAACTCTGTCAATGGAAATAAACTTCTTTATTTGATAAAGAGGATCTACTAACACCTAGAACAAGTGTTCGTTCTCTCTTTGGGGGAAGAGAGAGTAAAGCATTCTCATTAAACTCAAAACAAACTACCATTGCCAAGTTCTAACTAAAACAATAACAAAAGGAACAGGGGAACTGAAATAGAGGTAAGTATTAGAAAAGAACAAATGCATTCTCTTTATTAGTTTATTTTATAAATATCTATATGGGAAATCCAGGGAAACTTTTACAAAGTAACTAGTAATGAACTTTAAAAAGATTGAAAACTTTCCAATTTGCCTGCATTAATGTATAATAAAAATGCAACTGCAAAACAGTCTGTTTTGCCTTTCTATTCAGTTCTTGCAGTTATACATTCCATTTGTTCTTGCCATAATGCATTGGCCTGGGCTCTGGTACAATGTGGAATGAAAACATGAAAACACGCTTTTTTATTTGCTTCCCCCAACATCTGTGGAAATGATTCTAAACTTTTATAACTAAGTTGTATGTTTCTGTATGCCTTTGATAAAAACCCATTTTCAGTCCTCATTAACTATTCCTGTTTAACTAAGAATTTTTAAAATTATGATTGATTGATGGGTTTTATTTATTGACTGAAATAGTCATATCATTTTCTTTCTTTAATCTTTCAATAAACTTAATAAATTCATGTTTCTGATTTTGAGATAATCATGCATTTCTTAGTAAAATGCTGCCTGATAATGATAAGATCCTTCCAAAGTCACATAAAATTCAAATTTTTCTTGATGGCTCATTTAGGTGTTTTATACCAATACTAAGAAGGACGTTTGTCTGCAATGTAATTTTTTTTTTTTTTTTTTTTGTGGTACCGGGGATTGAATTCAGGGGCACTTGACCACTGGGCCACATCCCCAGACCTTTTTTGTGTTTTTATTAGAGACGGGGTCTCACTGAGTTGCTAAGTGCCTCTCCATTGCTGAGGCTGGCTTTGAACTCGCGATCCTCCTGCCTCAGCCTCCCAAAGTGCTGGGATTACAGGCGTGCGCCACCGCGCCCGGCTGCAATGTAATTTTTAAAAAAATGCTCTTGTCCAATTCCAGTGTCAAAGATATGATAGCATAATAAGCAAAATAATAATGGGGCCCTTTTCCTGTATTTTCCTCTTTCAAATCATTTGCATAGTTGATTATCTCTTTCTTGGAATCTGCATGTTATTTTTACTATAATACTTTCTTATTTTATAATTTATTTTTAATTTTTATCATTATGAAGTTTTTAAGTATCATTCTTTTGTGGTTAAAAAATCACATTTGCATTTTAATTTAATGTACCCTTTATTGTTCAAAATGTTTCTATAAAATCAGGCTATTGTATTTCATCTCATACATCTGTTGATTGATTCCCTTATTAATTACTAATATTGTTTACTTTTGCCTTTTTAAATCTTTATTTTTATTGTTTCTAGTTAGTTTATTTATCTTACTAATTTTTCCAAAGAAATATCTCTTTTTAATTTTGTTGATTCTCTGTATTGCTTCTTTGTTATTTTTTAATTATAAACATTATAAAAGAGCAACTAATTGATTAATTTCTGATATTATCATTGTTATTTCTTTCTACTTTCTTTGATTTATTATTTTCCTTATCAGTCTTTTGAGCTGAAATTTAATTCATTTATTTTCAATCATAATTTTTAATTAATGTTTGTATAGCTAAGTGTGACTTTTTAAAATATTTTATGATTTCCATTGTGATTTCCTTCTTAACATGAAAGTTACTTAGCAACCATTACAACAATCCAAACATTTTTACTGTCTTGCTCCTGTTAATTTTTAATTTAATGGCCTTGTGGTCAGGGAATATGGTCTTTATGGTATTAAATGTTTGAAATTGCCTGAGACCTGCTTTCTGACTTCACTAATATATGGTGACTTAAAACATGCTTTATATGTTCTTGGAAACATTATATATAATCTTTATTTTTAAAGCAGAATTGGACTAATGTCCATTAAATAAATATTTTTATTTCATTGCTCAAAGCCTCCATATTGGCAAAGATTTATTGTCATTTTAATGTGGCAGACCATGATAGATCCATTTAAAAATTTCCTCTATAATTATATATTAGTCATCTGTTCTGAATATTCTGTCAGCTTTAGCATGGTTTATTTTTTCATTGAACAACCTTCCCATCTAACTTATTAATTTAAAACATATTCTTAGTTTTAAAGTAAAGGTTAAATTTATTTATAATTTGTGGCTAATTAAATTTACTCATTTTAAAAATCCATTTCTGTGCTCATCACTGTGAGTCTTACTTCTAAGTACATGTTCTTCTTGCTGAAGTGGATTGTTAATAAGAATCTATGGGTAAGAAACTTTCTTAGTATTTATATAACTGAAATTGTCTTTTCAAGAAAACTGGGCAATGGTCTGCATTATTCTGCTCACTTTCCTGACTACTTTCCAGTCATACTGTGACTGCTCAAGTCCCTGAACCTGTTTTTATTGATTTCCAGCAATGATCTCCATGGCCAGATGCAATGGAATGTTGTATTCTTCCTCTTCTTTGACCTAGGAACAGCATTAGCTTACCATTTAATCTTCTTTGAGCTGCATTCCACAGTTCACTTCCATAATTCTGTGCCTCATCACATCTGTTGAGTGATCAACAGTCATGACCACAAGAAAATAATGTGTAAAATAAGCCAGTTCCAAAAAACAAAAGTTTGAATGTTTCCTTTGATAGGAGGAAAGTAACCCACATTGCAGGGAGTTGGGGGTGGGTGAGAAGAAGAACCAAAGAGCATTAGATTAGACAATAAGAAATGGAGGAAAGGGTGCAGGATAAGCAAAGGAAAGACAGTGGAATGAATTTGATATAGCTTTCTCATGTACATATGTGAAAACAACACAGTGAATCTCACTACCATGCACATACATAATAGTGGGACTCTAATTAGAAAAATATATGTTCCATGCTTGTATAATTGTATAAAAATGGATTATGTTGTCATATATAACTTAAAAGAACCAATAAAAAAAAAAAGAAAATAATGTGATTCCTTGCTGTTTTCCAGGTTGATGGGTGGAAACTTTTAGCTCCATTTCATGGAAAGGTAAGTTCTTGACAATTTTTAGCTTTTCTTGTTGGGTAACTTTGAAATAAATATGTTTATTTTTAAAGTTCTATACTCTATTGAGAAAAGTAATAAAGGAATTATTGGTGATAATAATTATTAATAGTATTAATAATATCATGAACAATAAATTATAAACTCTGATTTCTAATCGATTTTAATGCATCTCTGTCAATTTCTTTGAACTATTCACAGAACTAAAAACTTGGGATTTAATGGGTTAAATTTGTACTCATTACCTCTATATTATGCCTCTGTTAGAAAACTTCCAGATATTTGAAGGTGCTGTAATGATATATCCAATGATATTAAAAGTGAGGGGTATGTCAGAAATGTAGGCGAAAATCTTTGGATTACATTTTGGTTCCAGGTCTTAACTATTGTTTTTGTTATTTATTTATTTATTTATTCATTCATTTTTTATTCTAAGTTGTTATAAATGAGCTCAGCTTCTGTTATCGCATGGCAGAGGCCTGATTACACTGCTCCAGTATAGTTGGCTGACAGGTAATTCTGAATCAATTCCATCTCCAATTTTGATTTCAAATCCTTACTATGTGTTTCCAAAACACAGAGCTTTTAAGAACACATTAAATAAAATTTCTGAAAATATATTTTAATAAATACTGGATAAGATTATGAAGTCAGGGCTTGCTAATCTGTAGATCTGTAGTGCTGATGTAATGCCTTGTCCATGGTTTCTTGTGTGAATTTATTAAAGAAACCTTAATTTATTAAGATTAAATTTTAATGTTAATATAGACTGAAGTGTAAGGAAGGTACAGTTGGAATCCATTTTCCTGAAGATTTTCTTCAGAGTGATTCAATTCTCATTTGTGTAAGTTATGACCATTTGACAAGAGTCCATGAGAAAGAGAATATGATAACCCTTTTGTCAATACCAAGAATGTGTCAATAATGGAAAAACTCTGCTTTGCAGGGTGTCCTGGGAACAACAAAGCAGACAATACCCATTATCCATGTGTCATTTCCTGGTTGAGGACATAAAAACAGATCAAGGCAAAACCCAGCACATCTTTAAATTAGTGACACAGATCGATGCCCATATTTCTTAGTGTCATGTTTCATTATGTTGAACTATTTATGTCATTGTATCCAAAGCATCTTAATGCAACCTGACATCCAGGTTATGTTACATTTAAAAAAAAAATAAGAAGCTATTGCATTTTGCTAATGGGTCGGAAAACGATCTAGGACTCCTTTTCTGTTCAGTAAAAAAGTTACCATAGGTTTGTGTGTGTGTGTGTGTGTGTGTGTGTGTGTGTGTGTGTGTGTGTGTGTGTGTGTGTGTGTGTGTGTGTGTTGGGGGGGCAGTCAGCAGGTGGGAGGAATACTCTGATTTAAAGGTTGAAATGTCAGAGACTTTAAATTTGAGTCTGTCAGAAATATCTCCTTAGCTTGGCCTCTTACCTCTGTAGTTTATCTTTGATAGAAGTTTCAAGATCAGTTTGGGGGCAGTAAAATTCTTCCTCATGGTAGAGTTTAAAGATGACCAATTAAATTGGGGCAAAGCTCAACTAACTTTTTGAGTGAATAGGTCACTCATATTTTAAGATTTTACTTAAACACTATGCCTTTCAATGTACTTTTCATTTTTCACCATTTGATTTTTTTTTCTTTTCTGAATTTTCATAGCAAATTATCTCATTACTATGGAACTTTTTATTTTGTAATAATATTTTATATTTTTTGAATACATACGTTGGTTTTATTAAGAGTCCTAAATTTATTCAAGATAGAAACCAGCTTTATGTCAATATTTTTATTCATTATTGGTACAATGTAATTATATATAAATGTGGATTTCATTATGCCATATTTGTACATGCATATAACATAATTTAGAAACCTCATTCTCCTTTATTTTACCTTTATCTAACTTCCTTCCTCTTCTTAATCTGTATGTTGTACTTTACTGATCTACCTTCTGTTAGTGCTATTATTATCTTATGCATTAGTTAGTGCATTATAATTATACATAAAACAAGTTTCATTGTGGTATATATGTACATGGACATATCATAAATTTGGTATGTTTTGTTCCCAGTACTTTCCCAATTCCTCCTCTTTTCACTGTCTTTTAATCCCTTTCCTCTATTCTGATAGTCTAAGATGGACTATTTTATTGTTATAATTTAGTGATTCTCTGATCTTAAGTGTCCACAAATAATAATGTTTTAATGTTTAGAAATTTATTACCTTTTTATCCTACCACTCTGAATCAGTAATATGCATATATAACAAATGGAACCAGTGGAATAACAATATGAAAGATGGTTGATTTTTCATCAGAAACAATGAAGGCTAGAAGACAATGGAAAGACCAACTTCAAAATACCAAAAGATGAAACAAAAGAAGCTGTTAACCAGAACCTATGTGAAGTGAAAGTATCTTTAAAAATAAAGATAACATGAGCCAGGCGCGGTGTCACATGCCTATAATCCCAGCAACTCCGGAGGCTGAGACAGGAGGATCCCTAGTTCAAAGTCACCCTCTACAAAAGTGAGACATTAAGCAACTCAGTGAGATTCTGTCTCTAAATAAAAAAATACAAAATAGGGCTGGGGATGTGGCTCAGTGGTCCAGTGCCCCAGAATTCAATTCCAAATACCAATAAATAAATAAATAAATAAATAATAAAAACAATATATTTTCACATAAAAAAATAGAAAATTCCATGCTGAATTCATTGCTAAAAATAGAAAATTCATCACACTGAAGGAAAATTATATAAGGTGGAAATATGGTTTTACAAGATGGGAGGAAGAAAAACACTGAACATGGTAAATACATGAATTAATATAAAAGATTAACTTTAAAATTTCTTTTCTTAATTTCTTTAAAGAACAAATGACAATTGTTGCTTTGAAGTTAAAAGAGATATGTAAAGATAAAAGCATTATGAATTTAGCAGTATGAAGTGAGAAATGTGAACTGATAAAGTATTAATTCTAAGGATACCCTGAGAAATTAAGTCTACATATGGTGATTCCAAGATGAATAAGGAAAAATAATTAAAAAGCAATATAGCAAAAAAGCCAATAGAGGCAATAAAATAGACTATCAAAACTATTCAAACCAGAAAATAGATATTAAAAAAACCCAGAGAAATAAGTAAGAAACAAATGGCAAGGTGATAGATTTAACGTCAACAAAGCAAATAATTGCTTTCAATGAAGATGGACTACGTACACAAATTAAAAGGCAAATATTTCTGGATTGGACAGAAAAGCAAAATACATTCTATCTACAAAAGACAAAGGTAAACAGGGTGAAGGTTAAAAGGATGGAAAAATTCCTATAAATGCAATAAAAAATGAAGTGTTAACAGCAGTTAATAGAACAGATAAACAGAAAAATCATTTAGGATATTAAATCTAAATGACACGATCAACCAACTTGACTTCATTAACACTTGAAGAACATTGCAAGCAACAAATGCTGAGTAGACATAATCTTCAACTGTATGTTAAACATCACTGAGAAAGATCATAAATTGTTCAAAATATATCTCATTCATTTTAATAAATTGAAATTTTTAAAATTTTTTGACCACAATAAAATTAAATTGGAAATCATTAAGAATAGGGATGTATTAAAAGCATCCAAATATTTGGAAATTAAAGAACATTCCTAAATAACCAATGGGCTAAAAGAAATCATTAACAAAATACAAAGTATTTTGAATGAATGATAATGTCAAAATTAAAAATCTTTGTACTTTTGTGGACACAATAGCACTATTATAAATAATATTGGCCTTGAATAGGTGCAATTAAAAAGCTTAACTATACCACACGAGGATATGGAGCAACTAAACTTTCATGCATTGCTGGTGGTACTAGAAAACAGTACAATCACTTTAGGAAACTAATGGGTCTTATTGTTTTTTTTTTTTTTTGAGTTTTTTTTTTTAACTTTTATTTATACTAGTAGTATATATTACAGTTCATACTACACATATAGAGCATCATTTTACACAAAACAGTTTGTATACAAAGTATATTCGTAGCATTCAGGTCTTATTGTTTTTTAAAGTTAATCATGTGTGTACCCTATGGCCCAGCAAGCCTACTCCCACCTAGTTATCCAAAAAGAATAAAGTCATAAAATGACTTATATAATTATGTTTATGATGACTTTATTCACAAAAGTGGAAACACCCACAAGTGTATTACTAAGACTATGGGCCATCAAATATTGATATATTAATATAATAGAATAGTATCCAGCAACAAAAAGAACAAACAGCTGATGTTCACAATAGGAGTGAATCTCAAAGATGTTATTGAGAAGAAGTTAGTCACAAAAAGTAAACACATGATCCCATCTATATGAAGTCCATGAAAACACAAAACTTATCTGTGGATGTTGGAAACAAGATCAGTGGTTACCTGGAGCAGTGGGGAATTGACTGCAAAGGAAAGCATGAAACATTCTGGAGTGATAGAAATGTCATGTACTTTGGCTGGGATAAAGTTTATATGAGTGTATATATTTGCTGGGATAAAGTTTATATGAGAGTATATGGTAGAATTTATCATACTAAATTCCTAAAATCTATACATTTTATTACATGGAAATCTATATGATGATAAAATCCATCAACAATAATTTGAGAAACAAATTCATGGCTTCATTGTAGAAATTCTGACTCAGTAGGTCTCTGGTAAGAATCACCTAATCTGCATTCAAAAAAAATTTTCCTAGCTGGGTCTGCTGACATATGCCTGTGACCCCAGTATCTTAGAAGGCTGATGCTGATGCTCTTTTCTCTTCACAAGTTCAAAGTCATCCTCAGCAATTTAGTAAGGCCCTAAGCAACTAACTTGTCTCAAAATAAAAATAAAAATAAAAATAAAAAGGACTGGGGATGTGGGTCAGTGGTTAAGCACCCCTGGATTCAATCCCCAGGACCCCCTAAAAGTTGTCCTTAAGCATGTGACGTACCAATGATACACCTGAAAGTACTGACCTGATATAATATCATATGTCTAAAAAAGTGGATCACATTTTCTGAAAATAAATGAATTAATCATTAGTTACATGAATTTGTTGCCTCTGAATTATTCTCTTTATGGAGGGAAACACATTAACATCTTTATTTTGGCAAAAATGTCAAGTTTTGTAAGCTTCACTCAAACTAGAAAATGGAAATTTATTCCTTCGTCATCTCATGATCATGCCACAATAATTTCAGCATTCACTTTTGCCAGTGTATTCCGGCTGCCTCCTAGAAAAAGCCTCCCCTCAGCCTTCTGTCTGCCTTGTTTCCTCTGCAAGCCTAATGACATGAAGCCCTTTCCAACTAGGCTTGTTGCTAGTATCTAACCAATAATGATTTTCCCTTCCCTAAGTCATGTAGCTCTTATTGACTGATCTATTCGGTCTGGCACTTACATATATACTACTCTGCATGGTTCCCTTTCCCATGTGGCTCTTTTCTCTTCAGTGATATTGCAAATGCTTATTGGAAACATCTCTGCTTCTCAGACTCTTATAGCCTGTCTTCTTTTCCCATATAAATTAAAATTAAAATGTTCAATAATCTTTTTTAAAATTAAGAATACAAGTTTTTGGGGAAGATTCTAATACCACCACCAACAAACTATATAACTGGGAAACTTGCTTGTCTTCATCCATAAAAGTGGGATTAGTAATTCCTTTTACATTGTTACTTTGAGAACTATGAAAGGCAAGAAAAAACATAAATCACTTAGCACACTGTCTTGTGCCTCTTAAGCATTTAGTAAATGGTTGTCGGCTGGGTTGTTGTTGTTGACCTGTAATTATTGGGTAGTTGTGACATTAACATTTATATTGTTAAAAAATATATGATTCGAGACTTGAATTTTAAAATTATGTAATCCAATTCATCTGTTACTGTAATTAGGAAACAGGGCAGGGAGGAAGTTGCCTGTCATTGATTATTTTGTCTTAAAATAATTCCAAGCTTTAAAGCTTATGTTCTGAGTTATGTATATTGTGCTGCAATGTAATAAGATATTGGTTATATACAGATAATATTTTCCAGGTAAAAGGGTAAAAATGCTCTGCATTTAGCATGGAAGGAGAACCTTAAAATTTTCTAGCCTTTTTTTTTTTTTTTTTTTAATCTGGACTTTTTTCTTTAAAAAATAGACCTTAAAAGGTGTAGGAGGTCAAGCCTCTTCTTCCCACTATGCTTTGACAGCACATTAAGTTACATAATACATGTAGTCTCAAATAACCATCCATGTTTAGGTCAGCTTCATTCAGGGAATAAAATAATTTACTTGATTACTTACTGTTCAGTTTGCAGTGCTATTCAACTCTCCACGTTAAATGCCTCTGACCTATTTTTGTCATGCACTCTTGATCTGTTACATTCTTGGCCAGCAAATGAAATGTCTCACCCAGAAAATGCCAGCTTCCTGATCTGGAAGCCACTAAAGCAAATCAGTAAGCCCATCTTCCTCTGTCATCAACTGTGGCACAAGATGCCATGCTGAGTGGAGGTCATATGGGAATTTGCAGATGGTCAGAGAAAAAGGGATAAGAAAGGTGAGATGTGGAATAAGAAAAAAAATACAAATTTTAATATTAAAGCTTTAGGAAGATGATTAGGGTCTGTAAAAATGAGCCTTTACAGCATCTGTTGCAATAGTTATATTATCTTTGCTAAAGGGTTCATCCTGTTATTCTTTGACACACTTTGGGTATATTTTTAAGGTCCCTAATCTTCTGTGTGGTTCTTTAGTTACAAATCCCCCACCACTTTTATCCCTTGCCTTGGGTTCCCTGGGGTGTCTGTGGTTAAGTGCCCTAAGAGCTGCTGATTATTGTGATTTCCTTTAACCAGCTCAATACATTCTTTGCTTTTCAATTTTTGATGTCAACCCTAATGTGTTGGGCCAAACACGTTGGAACTTGTTAAGATTCTCCAAATAGCTTCTTTGTGCTAGAGAAATCACACCAGTGACAGGCCCTTTGCTCCATCTCCCTGGAGCTTTTATGCATGTGCTATGCCCCCTACTGTCCCCATCACTCTCTCTCACAGAGGAACTGACATTCAGAGCCAGAACCCAGACACCAATAACACTTATTATTTTTTAAAACTTCATTTCTCTCTGTATTTTTCCCTTATTTCAATTCGAATGCTGAACATAATAAAGTTGCCAAAACTCTCTCTCCATTGGAGTGAAAACCATTGATTTGTCGTCTCAATTTAAGATTCCTGACTCCAAATAGAAGGATATTCTCTATGGACGTAATGGGACATTTAGCAATTCATTCATTTTCTTCACATGCTACTTATTTAGGCGCTCAGCGGTTGGCGGCTTTGATGTGGAGTGCTGAAATTATAAAGACATTACATATCATAAAAATATAAATGAAAGAAAACACAGACCCTCTTTTATATCAGGCTAAATTGACTGCTGTCATATTAAGGATATTTTGTTTTATAAATTATACCCGTTTCAAGGTATTCCCTTGCGTGAATCACTACTTTGTTTTTTTTTTTTTCTTTCTTTTTTTTTTTTTTTTTTTTTTTTTTAATAAAACAGGTTTTCTTTTCCAGTGCAATTGAAGTAAAGAACTCTCAGGTCTTAAGTATTGAAATTAATGTATCTGGTACCAAACTTGACCTGGAATTTGCACTCTTGTGCCAGCAAAGCAATCAAATCATGTGTGATTTGCCAACTCATGTGTTAAACATAACAAAAGCACTTTGGAATCAAATCTGATTCATGAATTATATTCTTCAACATTTATTTTCTTGAAAAATTTCCACAAGTATAGCTCTCTCTTTGGTATTTGGTCTGTGAAGCTAAAATTGTTGTTCTATAAACCTGTTAACCCCTCTAATAATCCATTCTGTGTGTGTCCACCATAAAATGTACTTAATCCTATACCAAGGTTTGGTCTCTGCTGGGTGGGCATGACCAGCAGGTATAGAGCAGAACTGCTATCCCCAGGACATCAAGGAAACAGAGGTGTGGCTTGTCTGACTGTTGGAGCAGGTGAGGAAACTTACTGGTTTATTGCAGGAAGGACATGGGATCTCGTGGCCTCATGAAGAGCCACACTGAAGGAGGAGCAGAAGAAGCAAGGCAAGAGGTCATGGAAGTCAAAGTCAAGAAGAGTTAAGGCAAGAGATTCAGCAGGAAGCAGCCACATCATCAGGAACTATAGGAACTAGAATAAGACAAGGGCCCAAAGAAGGTCAAATCAGAATTGGTGGGATTTATTAGGAGTGGTCTGAGAGGATAAGTTACAAGATTTCCCCATGACCTGTTATTTCTAAATGTTAGAAAGTCTTTTTCTTATTATTGACCATTTTGGTTTAAGGTTTGCTGTTTTCATTGGTCAAGAATAGATATTTAAGAACAAGTACTTCCAGTATTGTATGATTTGACTGAAGACTGTTTTGTTTAATCTTCCAGAAAGGCTCATTGTTAAAATTATTACAATATTCTGTAAAAAACAAAATCATGTTTTCCGCTTCTGTTCTTCATTCCTCCTTTTCTTAGTGGATCATGGTGTTTGTTATAGTCTCATATCAGAATCCCCTTGACCCCTTGGTCCTTTGATCTGAGATTTGCTTAGGGTTCCTAAGCCTGCATATTGGGACTTAGGGGGGATTAGCATGAGGAAATTTCTACTAATTAGTGACATATTACCAAATCAGCACTCTGGCTCCCACTTCTCAGCCTGAGCTCACTCTTCTGTGCCATATTGCCTTCAGTTCAAAGTAGAACCCATAATGGCTTAGCCACCCTTGCCCCTCTTCAGTTACTCCCTCTTGTCTCGTTAAAGCTTATCTAGTAACTGTGGCACTGATTTTCAAATTATAGTGCAATAAATTCTTAATCCAGTTTTATTTTAACATCTTCATTAATTATGTGGAAGAGGGAGACAACCACCCGCTAATTAAATTTTCAGATGTTGCTAAATTGGGAGGAGTTGCATATCTTGCCAACTGCTAAAATGCAACATAAAGGAATTTGGAGAAGTTATAAGGAAGTTAGGGGGAATTAGGCATGAGGATATTGAGGTTAAGAACAGAAACAAAGGCACTGGGACTCTTGAGAAAGGAAGAATCGCAGCTCCATCATCCCAAGGGCTGGAAGTAGTCTGTACCAGGCCAGTCATGGATTGTGATAGAGTCATGACAGGAGGTTCCAGGTGGCAGGGCAACAGCTTTTAATTTGTTTTTTTTCCTTTGAGAAAAGAGCCCTACCCTTTCTCTGGCATCTGTGCCTGATGGTTTTGTTGCAATGACCTCGGAAAGCAATCAGAGTGAGAGTTCCAGCAAGCCAGTGGTCGGAAAAGAACTTTACTTTTGCATCCCTCACAATACCCAGAACCCAACTGGTCACGTGGAATTAAATACTGCAAAAGAAAGTAGTTTAGACAAAAATAAGAAGAGAAATTTTTTTTCCCTAGGGAAATGGTAATTATTATCAATCTTTGTAAGATAAATTTAACTGAAGTTGATTAGGGGGAAACATGGCATGTGTAAGCAAAAATAGTAGAGGAAAATAGCAGCCAAAACAATTAACACGGGTTCTTCTTCTGAGCTGTATTTGTTTCGTTTCTTGGAAATTGACTTGGATGACTTGGTTGCTGAGAGCCTTCAGTAACTGATCCATGTCCTAGGAATGAAACACCTTTAGTGGCTTCATTAACTCTCTCAGGGCAGGTTATATGAATTCAGGTGAAAAGAGCAACCACCAAGGCCACGGCAGTACATTTAAGCACTGTAAACATTGCCACCACTAAGTGGAGGAAGCATTTTCTTCCAGAGCTACTAACTGACTCTCTCATACTGGTCATGATCTTTCTTCAGTTCCCCTTTAGTCAACTCCACCTTGTGGGCACATAATCTCAGCACTATAAGCTTTATATTTCTTTATTCCTAGTCTCAGCTCCTAAAGCCACTGCAGATGCTACTCTAACCCTGCTTAGTTTCCCTTCAACTGTATTTCTCTGGTTACACTGGGGACTAAATCAAAGTGTACAGACAGATGAGTGTGCAGCCCAGCATCTCCAGAGCTGGATAAAATTCCATGTCCTGCTAAAAGGGAAAATATTTCATCACATAAGAAAATCAGCAGTATATTAAGACCTTCTTTTCCTACAGCAGAGTTGTATCTATTTTTTTCCCCATACAAGACTCTGAATCCTGGGAGGACATAGAATATGGCTTCTCTTTTCCTTGTATCTTCCACGATACCTAACTAGGAGTGAACACAAAGCAGGTACCCTGGCTACTGATGGATGATTTGAGAGAAATCCTGCTTCTCCCCACGTACCTACTTTCCTTCATTTAGAAAAACATAGGGGCCAATGCATAGTCTTCCACTACTCTAATAAAAGAAAGGTTGTGGGTTTATATGATGTAGTTTCAGTGCAGTAAAAGTCAGGTAGCTCTTCCACCAAAAGTACCAGATGGCTCTGCCAAGAAAGCATTGGCTTCTGTCACCTCCCGGCTGCTACCTGGTGAGTCAGGGAGTAGGAGAAATGAAAATAGCCAACCCATAAGTTTAGGATTATATGGAAAGAGGCTAATTGGTTTTTCACCTGATCTTCCCTGTCATTCCTTCAGGGATTAGGCTAAGCCTCTGTATATGTTTCACCGGGGAGTCATTGGGATTACACCCTGCCTTTCTGTCTATCATGCTGACAGCACTGCAATGTTGACTCGATTTTGATAAGCCCTACCACTCATCATGCAACTCCTTTTAGTCAAAGTAGGTATATAATTTATGGTGCCCAAAGCAGTTGTTAGTGTAAAAGAATTAACTAGGAGGGAGGCATGTGTGTGCACCAAGACAGTCACTGAATCGCTAAGTGGCTATTCCTGCCTGCTTTGTGAGATGGCTTTTTTCCCTCCCCCCTCTCCCTGTCTCTCTCTAAAGTTCCTAAGTAAGGGACAGATACATTTGTCATTCAGATATTGTGTCTTTTCCTGTTTTGGAAAGAACATTTTTTTTAAGGAGTCTTTTAAGTTAAATGTCTGAGTCTCATTGATGGAAGGGGCATTGTAGAGGAGTAGGGTTTGGCAAAGATTCAGGGGAGTCAAATATTGGAAATGCTAGGGGAGTGAGTGGGAGACAAGGTGAGTGGTGGGGGTTGAGGCAGAAGATGGGGTGAGGCACAGCAGGGTTCCAGTCTGGTAAAGCTGTCTGAATAACTCATGAGATTCTTTCTCTGGAAGTTACAGGCTAAGGTGGAATGAGGAAAATGAGTCAGGCTGAACAACTGACATCTGTGAAGTTTTCTATTTTTCAAAGATGTTCAGTCTCCAATGTTCTGCAGCCAAGAACTGTATACCTCAACTGACCCAAGTGTTATGGCTTGGATTGTTTCCTCCCAATAAAGATATTTTAAATTCCTGACCTCCAGTATCTCTGAATGTGATTTTGTTTGGAGATAGGGTCTTTATAGAAGTCATCAAGTTATGACCAAATTCTTGGAGTGAGCCTCAATTGAGTATGACTTGTATCCTCCTAAAAAAATGAAATTGGACACAGTAATTCACACAGGAAGACTGTGTGATAATGGCAGAGGACAAGGTGGTGAATCTATAAATCTTGGAGTGCTAAAGATCTCCATCAGACCACCAGCTAGGAGGTGGGAGATTCTCTCTCATGGCTTCAGAAGTAATCAACCCTGCTGACAGCTTGATCTCAGATGCCTGGCTTCCATACTGTAAGACAATACATTTCTATTGTTCAGCCTCAAGTTTGTGTTACTTTGTTATGACAGGCCAGGAAACATTGCCAGGGGAGCTCTGCCAGCCCTGTATGGACACACCCAAGCTCTCAGGAAGTCACACTGCCTCAACAGTAACAACTCCCAAAGAGAAATATGATATTCTTCACTCATACAGAAATCTCTAGAGTCCATCTGAAAAGACAATCAGTGGGATTCAGCCTTGTTCTTTAACTAGGGTTCGGGAGAGGTTAAGTAATTTTGCCCACAGTATACAGTAAATAAATGGTTGTGGTGTGGATAGGATCCAGACCACCTCTTTGATGTACTCTATGCTAAAAGCACATTGTTCAGCGGTAGGTCATGATACACCGTAGCAGGCTGTTAGGGATGTTTCTCTCCTATAACTTCCAACCTTACTCTTCAGCACTTTTACCTCAATTTGGTCATCTTCTGTCTGCAAGCCCTGTATTCAGCTGCCTTTTCAGGTTCTTTGATCAAAAGGCAAGTGATTTCTGTGTATAACAATAAATTTTTCATCTAACTTCCTCAGGGATGAAGTTTCCCAATTAAGCCAGCGTTCCAGATTCCTGATACTTATCCTTAAAGTTGCTCTACCAATATTCACCATTTTAACAAATTCAAATGGAATTATGTCTGAAATATATCACACAAGCTTCAGCAGGGTGTTCCTATTTCCTTAAATAGCATTTAAGCCATCATGAGGGCTTAAAATCGTTATTATTAATATCAGTTGGTACACTGTGCTGTAACACAGACAGTTTCTCACTGTTTTTCTTCCCCAAGCAGGATCTAAATTGCTATACGCTGTAAGGTTTTAGTTGGCAGTGAGGGGAAGAATTTTATTAATCCATTGTGGCATAATGAGCTATCTTCAGATATTGTGGTTTAAAACCATTTCTCCCAATCCTGTGGGTCAGGAACTCAAGCAAAACTCAACTCAGAAGATCTTTAACACCATGTTATGTCAAGTGGGGTCAAGTGGGTGGCTGTCTTCCACCGAGAGCTCGATGCGACTGGGATGTCCAAGATGGCTGATCATCTCCTTCCAGCACAGCAGTTAGGTTCCAAGACTGAAGAAGCAGACATTGCCAGTCCTTGCAAGTCCTCTGGGCTCAAGAGTTCTAGAAAAGGTCAGGGCAGAGAGGTAATCATGGAGCCTTGCCTCTGACCAAAACAAAGTGTCCAAGCCTTGCTGGGAAGGCAGGTATTTTCTTCTGGGCAGGCTCCTTTGGTCCACGTGAACAGATGAAGCTAGCACTGGTTGTGCCAATTCATTCTTGGCAACGACAAAACGCACCTCCGTTTTTCTCTGGTGGCCATTGCTCCTGAAGTTACTGGCATGGTGATTCTTGTCTCCTTCTTCTCTTCCCTTTCTTCCCCTTTCCTCCTCCTGATATAGTTCCTCCCCTCCCTTGCCTTTCCTCTCTGCCTTCCACTTCTCTTTCTTCTTCTTTTTGTTCTTCTCAGCTTTTCCTGATTCAGATGACCAAGTGAATCATGAAAGAGACATATCAGATTTACAGGCTTAAATCCTGATGCTGGCTGCATGCCAGAAATCAGTTACTTGGTTAATAATATTTAGTACTCAGATTAGAAGGCCATGTTGTTGAGGCAGATGATGTTAAGAAGAGAATAAGGAGAAGAGGGAGTAGGCATGTGTGTGTGTGTGTGTGTGTGTGTGTGTGTGATTGGTGGGGGGACGTTGGCCCTTTAATCTGTTGATGTTAACCGTGACCCATGAACTCAGAGAATGATAGAAAGAAAATACCTTGGAAATCACATATGAAGAAAATGGGGACAAGAAGGTAACTATGCCTTTTCAAGGATCTCAGAAATTTCACGATGGCATCAAAACTAGACCCTGATGCCTCTGCCTATTAGTCCAGGGCTTTTCCCTCTGCTCTAGTTTATTTTAACTTAAGCACCATCACATTTAAAAGATATTGAAATTTATCATCCTGAAATAGGAAAAAACAGAAGGGAAGAAACGAGGCAGTAACAAGCAAGGAACCACACTAGGTATCAAGTGCAAAGTATTCCAATACACCTTCTGTATTTTGAGCATGAACTGAGATTCTGAAATCGAATCATACAATAATATATGAAGTCAAGATTCAGCAAAGTTTTTGTGTAAAAAACTGGATAGTAAATATTTTAGGTTTTGTAGGCCACGCAATCTGTTGCCATGAGTCAATTCCACCTTTGTAGACCCAAAACAGCCATACACAACTTGTAAATGGATTGTATAGCTGTGTTCCAATAAAATTTATTTATGAACACCAAAACTTGAATGATCTCCAGGTGTCATGAAATATTGCTCTTAAGATTTTTCTTAATAGCAAAAACACTTCTTAGATAGTGGGGCATATAAACCACGTCAGTATTTCCACTTGGACCCAAGGGTCAAAGTTTTCTACCTCTATATTAAGTGACTATGAAATAATAGAGTGAGTGAAACTGAGAATAAGTTTTGAAATATTAACTTTGTCTGGACTAACTTCTTTTATCCATCTTCCTAATGTCTAGACTCTCCTGCAGGATTCAGCTCAATTTGTACTGTCCTCCAACTCACTATGATCTTTCCTATAAGCACATAACTCCCCAAATGTGTGCTACTCATTTGTTTTTCTTATTTTCATTCAGTGTTTATTGCGACATATCTTTGTATTGAGATCTTGAAAAGCGTTATCCTTCCTTATTTTATTCTACAGTGCCTAGCACAGTGCTGAATATGTGTCTGGTGGTGTATAAATACTTAATATAATTCATGAAAGAATGAGTGCAAGTTGGAGTTAATTCTGGAGTACTCAAATTAATCCTTCTGTAATGATTGTGTACAATGTGTCCCAAAATTATACTAAACTTGCAAGTTAATCAATATAAATTACAGAAGTTCACAATTAAACAATACAAATTAACAGGATTTAGAATGTCGGTGAGCCTATTTACAGTGACACTAGCAAATAAAATAGATCTACATTCAGATTACATTCTAATTAATCAAGTCCTATGTATCATTCGATGTCATGCTGGGCAAAACACAAACCATTCTAGGTATTGCAAACAGAGGGAAGTGGAGTTAGGCTCTGTCATTGCAATGAAGAGGGGAATGTATGGGGGTAAATATGGAGCTGGGGAAGAGATACTCAGTACAATCCACCCCTTTGACTTCTCAGCATCCATACACACACATGTTCCTCTGGCCTTCAGTTAAATTTTACATAATGATAATGAAAATATGTTGCAACTAACCCTCCTACTGATCGAGATTTGCCCACCCTTTCCAAAAAAAGAAAAAAAAGGCCTGAAATCATATCAATCACTGTATCTATGCCTGGGTGATGTTAAATTATGTCAGTGACACTTCTGTGTAGTATATTCTGTAGCTCGAAGCCTAAATCCTATGGCTAAGCATCACCGAGACTCCATACAGAAAGATGTAGGGAAAAGAGAATGAGAAACTGATAAACAAATATAAATATGCACATTAAAAAAGGAAGGTAATATGTTTGCCATTTTTGTTATCCATTTGAACATGAGCATGAATCTGTATTCAATATTTATAGCATCCTCATTTTACTCCCTATCCACTGCACGTTTCATTTGCCCTCAGCGAGGATCACAGTTTGCTAGGGTTCTTCCCCTGGTAGTTAACCCACATTTTATTTCCAATACATCTAAACCTTTGGTCCTGATTCCATTGCCTTGCTGCTGTTTTCACTTACTATTAGACTTAAATGTAGTAAAAGATGCTCCTGAACACCCTGTGGGGAATGGGAATGTGTTGTCATTCCCTTGACTCTCAAACCCCCACCACCACTTGGTGGAGGGCAAAGAGACTCTCAGTTCCAGGGTCCCAGTCCTCCTGCTTTCCTCACTATCCCAACATGTGATAGGTTACTTTTCTTCCCTAATTAAACATTTTGTGCTGCGAGTCATTTGTAATGATTTATAGCAGCTGTGCTTTTGCCAATCTTACACAGTATTTTTCTTATTACTTAATTGTTTTAGCAGTGCTTCAGCCATTAGTTTCTGAGTTCTGAAAACAGGAAACAGAAGTCTTCTATTATAGACGCCTGCCTAATTAGCTCAGAGGCTGTCTAATGGGGGCTATTAAAAATGCAAATGAGGTGTGATCAAACAGTGAAAAGTTTGGTCTTGACAGAATATACTAATGAATTCTCCCCCCTGCAAAATCTACCACCATCCTGGGTGTGGATTCCTCCCTCCCTTCTTGTCCATGTGAAATGACTTTTCCTTGGTGATTGGTTTCTTCCTTCCTCTCCTGGTCTGGACTGCAGCTTACCAGAGGTTCTTAGGGAAAAATTCTCATTCCCCATTCTTTGGGCTAAGGCAATGGTCTCACTTTGGCATTCATCAGATTCACCCAGAGGTCGTATTTAGTCAGATTCCAGGGTCTACTCCCAGAGTTTCCAATTCAGTAAGACTGAGGAGTGGCATGAGAAATAGTATTCTATCAAATTCTTGGAAATTCTATCAAATTCTTGACAATAATTGATCTAGATTCCCATTTGGAGAACCATTGGTGGAGGGCATTATGGATTCTCGCCTCTACTCTTGAGCTTAGAAGCTTCTGTTTTCACTACTTTTCATGCCATCCTTATCCAACTTTTTTTTTTCTTTTTATCAGTGCTAGAATCTAACCCAGGACCTTGTGCTTCAGTAGGCACTCTACTACTGAGTTATGCCTCCAACCCCCCTCTGAGCTTTTTCTTAATTAACAATCTAGTGTGGCTTCATTAAGCCAGGTGATGACTCAGTGTACCAGGGTCATTCTCTAGCTCTTTCTCAAACTCAGTCTGGGTTACGTGCTTATTCTTTGTGATTACTCTGGTGTCATGTACTTCACAATGAGAGGTGCATATAGATTTTATGGAGTGTGAAGCTTATTGGATTGGAGGATCCAATTTAAGATAAAGGATTTAAATATGAGTATAAAATGGAGTGAGGGGCCTTGGAATTTCCTGGATACCTTACCCCTGTACCACATTATGCTGATTCTCTACATATGATACTCACTAGACAGTGAGTTTCTCAGGGTTAGGATTGAACCTTATTTGTCTCCATGGTCCCACAGTTTGTGCAGTATTTAACATGTGGTGGATGCTCAAGAGATGCTTGTTGACTTAATCTGTTTGTATCCCTTTAAAATCCCCATGCTAGTTTTTCCCACACCCACCCACAGCGTCTAATCTTCCCATGTTACCAGGGCCACTCCTTAGCCACATTCTCTACCGACATCACCATCATTGCCTGTTGGATCTTCATCAGATTTTTCTGTTTTGCTGGAGCACTTAAGCCTCTTTAATGTTTTCCCTTCAAGTCTTGAAGAATCTCTACTCAGTCAATTTATTTCCCCTTTTGGAAATGCCCTGAGTTCTTCAGGTAGGAAGAGTCTCATGGTTCACTGTGCACAGCATGCATCGATCGGTCTTTCTGTCTGATATTTCCCTGCCAGTTTGGTATGGAAGGATGTGTACAAGTCCAACCACGTGGCATCAGTCCTACATTTATCTTACTCCTAGAAGTGACCTGGAGTTCCACTGCATTTCCTTTCCTCCTTGCACTCTGCTCAGGATCAGATTGAATTCACTCCTGGAAAATAAAACCAATCTGAGCTGGTTCTTAGGTCTTGGGACTCCTGCTTTGGTTGTATACTCACCTCCGGAGGACCTGGGAAACCTCTATAGAAAGCAGGAGGAGGAGATGGCATTCTGATTAAAGTGCAGGGTCTGGAATCAAACTCCAGACCTTGAAGGAAGCAGTTAGAGTCTTCTGCACATTGGGCCTTACAGAACAGTGTTCTCCAGCTTGGAAAAAAAAAAAAAAAAAAAAAAAAAAAAAAGGCTGTATCCACGTGCTATCTTCTTATCTCCTCACTGTGCATTAATGCAAGGGAGGCATCCTATTGGTCACAGTTATTATGCTGCTGTCCAAGCCCTGCCCACTGGGTTTGGTTATTCTAAGATGCCTTGGCTAGTGGCCACCACTATCTGGGTCTTGCCTCTGGCTGTTCCTTTGTAGCAAGCGTGCAAAATGAGACAGGGGCAGTGCAGGCCAGAGTCTGCAGGTACCCAGGGCTCTCTAACAGAAACCCTCTGGTCTAGGCTGATGACCTCTATCTGGCTCCCAAGCAGCAATCTTGCTTTCCTGTCTTCTCACTTTCTCTAGCTTCAGAGTCTGGGCTCCTCGGGGGCAGAGGTTCTGCCTCCTTCATTCACTGCCTCATGCTTAGAATTCTGCATCCTCTATCAAACAGAAAGCTGGCCTGGGGAAGTTTTCTTTTCTTTCTTTCTTAGCAGCCATATCTCACAGAGGACCCTAGTTGTGCTTCCACAGCCAGAGCTGGGAGTTCTGAGTCCCCGTGTTCACTGCCCCTTCACTCTTCTGGATAACAGACTGCAGAGTCTAGTGCAGGAGATATTGGAGCATCAAAGAAACAGAGGGTGCATCTGCCACCACCCAAGTCAAAGTGCCTATTCCAGAACAGAGGACCCCATGTGTCCAGTGCTATCCTGGCCTGCCATGTGACCCCTCTCCTACTTGCTGTCCATCATAGCCTAAGAACTATGATACAAGGTGATCCTTTAATCATACAATTAGCACATCTCTACTGAACAGGATTTATCTTTGTTGGGCTGGGAAAGAACTGCATTCAGGGAAAGAGAAAATAACAATGCAGTGTGTGGCAGGCACACAGGGAGGAGGTTTGGTTCCTGTCAAAGGGCAGTGGTGCAGCTGTCAACAGCTCCTGCGGTGCAACTTCTCTTCCTCAGCAGGGGTTGAGATGCAGTCCTAGACAGTTTGCAATCACACAGTGGTTCTTCAGGGCCTTGAGGTGGTAACAGGCGGACTCCTCCTTGATGGCTTGTCCTTCTACCTTCTTTTCCTGCCCCTCTGTAGCCACTGTTCACCACAGGTTTCCTCTGTGTATTCCCAGCTCATCTCTTTCCTTAGACTGCATGGCATTCCTCTCCTTCCCACTCCCTTCTCCCTGGACAGACACTGTCCAGAACTGACAGCCCTAGAGGTGTCAGAATATGGCTCCAAGGCAAGGCATAATCATACAGTGGAGACCCCCCACCTGCGTGGCTCAAGGATGTTGACAATTACAGACCCTCAAGGCCCGAAGGAATCATCTTCTCCAAATGCTTCCAGGGTGAAAAAGACTAGTTTGGCGCCTATGTCTGGGGCTTTAAGAGTTATTTTTGTCCTTGAAGCCTAATAGTGGGTTATTGGTAATTATAGGAAAAAACAAAGTGGAAATAAAGGGTTTTTTTTCTTCATTTTTTTTTTTCTGGTTCCAGTAGTATATTTTGAATTTCCTATTCAGTTAGACACAACTCCTGAGATCATGACCTCTATGATTATAGCAGAAAAAGGCCCCCATGGTCCATGAGCCTGTGATTTTTCACTTTGTTTCTGTTCTTCTGGCTGGTAAAATTTCTCAGAGACTGTGGAGAAGGGATGTTACCTAAATGCCTGTTTTGCAGGGTGCTGTTTCCATGCCTTGAGTTTAGCTGAGGTCAGGGCACAGGGGCCCCCAGTAGATTTCCCTTCAGTCATGCTTTCCTCAGAGCACTAGGACACTGGGTCCGTCAGGAGCTCTCAGTGGCTCCCAACTGCCGATTGGGAGAAGGCCTCATCTTCAGACAGACCTCTCATTTCCTCTGCTGTGTGTGTGTCCCTTCTGTCTCAGCCACTGCATCTTAAGCATCCATTCATTTCTCCATTCATTCGATGAACAAGGATTCACCACCTCTTCCATTCCCTTTCTTAGATTCTAGAGATAGAAACAAGAAGAACAGAGGCTTCTACTCTAAGGGTCTAATGATCCAGAAGAGGAACATGGGTGTAAACCAAAATCACAGTAGACGATGTCTGTGACATGGTGGTCTTCTAAGAACAGAGGAAGGGCAAGAGAAGGAAGAGACCCATTCCACCAGGAATGAGGTGGAAGATGCGCCAGAAAAGTCACATAGAGAAAGTGACTCTGAGATGCTACTAAAGAAGTATGGGAGAGCCATTCCAGAAAAAAGCAGTGTCCACTGTGAGGACACAGGGATAATGACCACAGTGTACTCAGCAACTACAAGTCAGAGAACAGGTGGCCAAAAAAAAAAAAAAAAAAAAAGAAAAAAAATGTCTAGACAGGAGGGCAAAGGCCAGAGCTTGTAGAGCAACATGTAGGCCTATGGGAGACATTTGTGGGTGTCAAGTGCATATGTGTGTGTGTGTAGTTTATAATTGTATGACAAAGAGTACCTTGAATACTTAAAGGAATAGCACAGCTATAAAAATTGTTTAAACATGAGAAAGACTAATAGTCTAGAAGACATTCAGCTAACTGATTTAAT
Organism: Tamias sibiricus; assembly: GCA_025594165.1. Lineage (NCBI taxonomy): Eukaryota > Metazoa > Chordata > Mammalia > Rodentia > Sciuridae > Tamias > Tamias sibiricus. The sequence goes on along the minus strand of CM046671.1, from coordinate 45,452,460 downwards.
AAAGAAATGTGTAATCGAACTTACCCCCATGAGGGACTGCTGATAGTATATGGTAGTACTTTGAACCACCCTGCAGTGGTTACTTTTGAGAATCACAGGGGAGTGACTAATAGGCTAGTAGAGCTCTTACCCCTGCAACACCATGTGGCTCCTGCCTTGTCCACCTGCCCTGCTGGGGTGTTCTTTGGTATGTCTGTGCCTATGATCCCAACCATTGGGGGACACTGGGCTCAGGGGCCAATGTCTAGATTTTCCTGGGCTTCATGTTTTAGAAAGGCAAATCTGAAAAAGCACCCTATTTATAGGATGGAAAATTCCATTGCAATTATGGGTCACACAGACCCTATAGCAACTGAGCTGGAAGCAGATCTTCACAAAAATTTTCAAAAACACCTTATTGAGAAGCTGTGTTTGCTTCTCCATCCAGAGGTGACCAGGACCTGCCCTGGGGTCAGAGCATGGGCAGAAGCTATTTCTCCACCTACCTCTCACCTATGACTCTCTCAACACATCTCATGTCTTCTCTCGTTGAAGACAAATGCTTTCAGTTTGCTGTTGTTCTGACAAGTCAACATTTGATGTTATAGGCACCAAAGAATCTCGCATTCATACAATAGGCACAGGGGACATAGGAGCTGAGGAGCTAACAGAAATGACAGAATAGTAGAAATAAGAATGCACAGAAGCACTAGGTGCAAAAGCCAGGAAATAATTCTTGAATAAAAGAAGGGGAGATACTATGGGGATGGTGGGAATGAGCTCAAAATGCATTGATTTTGTCTCAATTTTGATGCTTGGAAGAGAAAGTTAAATGTATACTTGGTTAACTCTCAGAAGTACAAACTATAACCACAAATAACCACAGAAAACATAAACAGATAGATTATATCTAGATTAGCAACAAAGCAAAAGCAGTAATAAGAATAATGCTAAAACCATTCATCGCTTACTAGATGAAATAAGTAGGTGAAGATATGTTACTTCAATAATAATAAATGCCTTAACACCCAATTTTAAAATTGATGACTTTCCTATTGGATGGACAGTAAATCTAAGGGACAGAATCACCTAAGCAAGATGGTAAGGAATGGAAAGCTAGAAACAAAGTACCAATGCATAAAGATAAAACAGGAAAATGCAAAGAAAGGAAATCTAGTCTTGGAAATATTAACATCAATCATGCATAATTAAAGCAAGAAGCATTATGTAATGGTCAAAGAGGGCTCACGAGATGTGAAAGCATTACTTTAAAAGGGATTCCCATAGTGTGAGAAAGTGGATACCACTGCCCTAGTAGAATCTTTTGAAATCAGCTTAGCTCTGAGGGGGGTGGGGGGAGGGAGTGGATGGGGGGAGAAAGAGGGAGCAAAATGAGAAACTAAGATGTTCATCAAGAGAAAGTTTAAAAACATAAACTTTACTGTATTCTTTCTTTAAAAACAATACAAATTTTAAGTAGAATGCTTGAAAAATAATAATAATAAAAAAGAACAAGAAATTGAAAGAACCCCAAGACAGAGTACTTTAAATCCTTTAACAGATTTTCCCCAACAGGGTCCTGAGGACTTGGAGAAGGCTCAACCCTGCACAGGGCCTGTAAAGGAGGCAGCAGGGCAGTAGAGGGTGAGTATTCCAACGGGAGATGGGGAGCATAGTCACCATCCACACTTTCCTCACCTAGACCACAATAGCTGGGGGTAGGGATTCTGCCACCTGCCTTGGTCTATTCTCCATGTATCTGAGCAGAGTCCAAGAAGTCAATAAAGAAAAGAGAAAACAGAAAAGGAAAAAAGTGATGCACATAATTCTTGCTTCATTTTTAAGTAATGATTACATTAGATGTTAAAACATCAGGTGACATCTGTAGCCATCTAAGAAAAGAAATGTAAGGAAGTAGCAAAAAAGAAGGGGATGGAGTCAAGAAGGGGAAAATGCCAAATCCTCTTTTGTGCCTTTCTCTCTTAACCTCTCTGAGCTCACCCGGAAAGAATCCTAGACCAATACCTGGAAGGAAGAAATACATAGCTACCTCATCACTTAAACCAGGGTGGGCACTTGGCCCTGATGGGTTAAAAATTAAGCTTACTTATTTCAGTGGCTTCCCCATTTGCTTAGTCCTGGTCAACTGCCAGACCAAGGGGATTGGGTTACCAAGAGTAACCCCCCAAAACGAGTTAGGTCCAGGGGAGACATGAGTTGGAATTGGGCACTCTACCTGAGAAGACAAAGATTAAGGCATGCAGGAATTTTTGCATTCATGCAAATCTTCTCAGGCTAGATGTAGGTCAGTAAATATAGGGAGGAAAAGCCTTTTTAATTTGTGAGTTTTATGCCAGGTATAGCCTTACAGTAACAAAGCAACAACACTCTCCGAATGAGTGCTGTTCAGAACACAAAGTACAGATGCGGTGATAGGTGGGAAATATGGCTTAAATCTGCTTTTGGCTGTATCTTCCTGATAGTTATGATGGAATCTGTTTCTCCCCCACCATGCCTGTCATCCTCAGGATTAAATTATGATGAGGATGGTGATTACTGATAATTATCCCTTTCATTTATTTGGCATTTTCTAGTTTCTAAAGTGCTTAAACATAGATCTTTTCACCACAAGCCAAGAAGACAGGAAAGGTAAATGCTGCTCCACCTATCTTTGAGATGTGGAATGAAGTTAAGAGGCAGGGGTCCCTCACCCTGGGTCACAGAGCTCATTGGGAGCTCTCAGCTTCTATCTGCCTCAGGATCTCTCTTTCAACTGCATACATGGTTCATTAGGAGAATGGGTATTTCTTTCCACTTTTATGGATATGATGTATTTCATTCATCAAAAATTATATTATTATACTTTAAGCGTATAGTGGAATTACCTTTACAGTGTATTTCTTCCTCCTTTTTCCCATCTCTCTGTTTCTTTCTGTCTCTATCTCTCACATGCAGATATAGATATGGACTTACATATTCAGTCATTCTCTTATGGACTTCAAAGTGTTTTCCAAACAGCAAGACATCTGATCTCCTTTTTCAGGTATGGTGGCTAGAACATTTCATAGACTTATCTCTGCTTCCTGTTTCTTTTCTGCATTCTGGATAAAAAATTAGAGATAGAACCGGATACCGGCATTTCATTTAGGAGACTGACTGGGTCTGGAAATGTGTGCATGTGAGGTGCCACCTGCATTGCACCTTGGCTGACTGCTGATTATTCTCCATGATCTGGAGCTAATCCCCAGGATTAAGTGAGCATCTGCTCCCCAATGCTGAGGAAGGGGCCAAACCATCAACAGAGCTGGTGGATCAGGTTCCAGCAAAGCAGCCAATGTGGACAGCGAGAGTCATGGAGATGTGACCCTGCTGCTCTCTTTCTGCCCTCCTACATGGTGCTCCACTTCACCCTCACTGGGTGGAGTACTGTGCAGAGTGCAAGCCAAGAGAGGGGGTCAGACTGCCTAAACTCATGCCCCGCCTTGCAGGGTGTGACCTTTGGCAAACATTTGTGATTACAGGGCCTCAGCTCTCTTATGCATAAACTGGAGATCCTAGCAATAGCAAGCTCTGGAGAGTCACTGTGAAGGTGGATGTGAGACTCCTCCCAGTACGCCTCAGTGACAATGACTGCTAGGTTGCATACCATCCTGCTTCTCCTTTCTCCTTAGTTCCCTGCTCCATATTTTCAGTGCAGGAGCTATAGCCATTATTGAGTACCTGAGGATGCTCCCTATCCCCTACTGGACTACTGCTTTTTTAGTAATTATATCATGGAGGTCACATGCTACTCTTTGTTTCATGGATCAGAGTCTGCAAACTCCTCCTGCAAAGGTCTTTTCATATCTTCATTCTCTGTAAAGACATACACAGGAAGCAAGAAGAGATAAAAGGATGAGAAGGAGGGAGGGATTTTTGTTCCCCTCCACCCCACTTTCCCTTTGGATGAAGGGTTTTCCTGGAACTAAGGGCTCAGATTCAGCAAAACGTCACCAGGGATTCTCTTCAACATACCATCATTTGAGAAATAGAAAAAGACCCTAATTCTGTGATGTGGCTGCAAAGCAGAAGGTCAGGCTCCTTAGGAGCAGGAGGTCTTCCACCACCCCTTGTAGATGCAGGGCATGTAAGACTACCTGGAGCCTTTTCCTGAGGCGAAGCCATGTATTCCTCTTAACACTCCTGGGATTGGGAAATAGGAATACAATGCATTGGGAAACTTGGATGATCTGAGTATCTGGAGATACAGGAAGAGCTGAGGAATGTCACCAACTGGGTCCCAAGTGATTTCCAGAACACCCAGATACTAACCTGATTCAGGAGCCACAGACCTACCTTGACAGCCTTAAGTAAACTTCCTCACCTCTGTGGCCGTAGCACCTCATCTGGACAACTATGGGACATACTGTTTAATTTCTCTAGTCCTGACAGTAGGTGGTTTGCCTCAGCCCCTGCAGAGATCTCTGGCTGTGTGCACAAGATAGCAATTGATATTTGCAATTAAAATAGTGAGTCATGTAGAAGGGATGACAAAGGAAGTTTGTTCTGCCTTAGTCACTGCAATACTCCACACACAGGGAGCCCAAGAGCTGAGGAATTCTGCAGAGCTAAGTCTTCTAGATAGCTGAACTCCATGTAATTATAAATTAAAAAGCTGAAACTATAAATTATAGATAAAACTTTTCTAAACTTTAAAAATATTAAAGGTACTGTCTTGGCTTTATGGGTCATATTTACTATTTTGTTGTCATTTTCTGTCTCTCCCTAGTGAAGAGAGAATGGAGTGAACAGCTTGGAGATCTCTGGATGAGCCAGGGCCATCAGTCTGGGCAAGAACACTGAGAGAGCCAGGGTAGCCTCAGTGCACCTGGGCTGCTTCATAGGTTTTGACTTTTCCCATTGTCCTCCCCCAGTCTCTGCTCACTCCCTCAGTCTCTGATGGTGCCTCTGGGCAGGGAATGGAAGGGATATGCTGTCATAGAAGGAGGCATGGAGGGGGACAGGGTTTTCCTTCCAGTCAAAGAGAAGGTCAATGGCAGAGCTGGAGGAGACCACCTCACTTTCTTATGAGTCACAGTCTTAGAGGATTCCAGATGCCAGCTTCCCTAATTTGCAATCCCTTGTTTTCTTTCTCAGAGGATCTCTAAGCCATTTAATTCAACTTTCAAGGTCAGCTCCTTGTAGAGTTTATTGATATTGCTACTGGAGACTATCCCATCTTAGAACCCACTATACATCATATTTTATAATTCTTCAATCTGGATAGATTCTTTGCTGAGTGCTAATAAATTAAAAAACAATCATCTACTGTAGCAAACCAAGGTCCTGTTCTTCCTTGGGTAACTGAAGATACCTGGCCAGAATCACATACAAATAGCGTATTCCTGGTATAAATTCTACTGTGATGTTGTTCTCATGCTGTGTTTCTGCAGATCCAGAACTCCAGGGACCATTCACTTCCTCATAACCCTTTGCTTACAGTGTCAGGATACATAATCCTAGATGGGTGGTGGGAATTCAGTTTGCTAACATGTGGCCCAAACAACCAGGCTTCAGCCCAAAGTGTGATGTGGAATTTGTGTCCTTAGACTGTAAAGGAGGCCACATTCACATCATGAAATGACAGTACCTTCCTTAGAAAGCTTGCATCTGCCTTGCACAGTGTACGACTTTTTGCTGAACTCATGTGAAAAGGAAGTATACACCCAGAATATCTCGTTATAGGCTATGGTGGGATTATAATGTGTTAGCTCAGTTAGACTGAATCCCATATCCTGTATGTATTTTCTTAGGGTAGGCCACAAACAAGACTCTTATGGAAGATTTGAAAGGACAAAGGGAAGAAGCAGTCATTTTGTATTACACATCGTCACCTTCTGTGAACTCATCTCGTTGTAAGACAAGGTACAGTTGCCCTAACTTCCCCTAAATCCTGGACCAGATGTGGGTGCTTATGATGGGATAAATGATCCTGGTCTCTGCAGGACACCTTGAAGGTCAGAGGCAATAAGGACCCATATGACTTTCAGTCTGTCCTCAGAATGCAGCTCATGCTTGTGCATTCCAGCCTCTTTTTGCTCCCTATCCCTATGTTATAGTTTATCCCACAGGGACTTCAGTTGCCATTTTTTCCCCATAGAAGATCATGCTGGTCCATTATGTACATGGTATTAGGGTGGTCAGAGCCAGCAATTGGGAAATAACCCTTCTCTATATAAATTAGTAAAATACTTGTGTGCGAGAGGATAGAAAACAAATCCTACAAAAATTCAAGGGCCTGTTGCCTTGGTGAAATTTCAAAGTGTCCAGTAGCCTGGAATATGTCAAAATATTCCTTTCAAGATAAAGGACAAGTTGATGTATCTGATCACTAAGAAAGAAGCACAATGGTTATGGTACTCTTTGGAATTTGGAGACAACATTTACCTTCTCTGTTTGCACTCCTCTGATCATCTACGTAGGCCCACCCCCAAAAAAAGAAAAAAAAAAAACTGCCAGTTTGGAGGTGAGGTTCAGAATAAGAGATGGCTCTGCAATAGGTCTAGGCTGCCACATACATAGTGCTGCCACTTGGGTCACATGACCCAGCAGATCTAGTGGTGCTTTATGTGTCCATGGAAAATTAAGATGTGTGTGAATACCAGAGTGAGTTGTTAGGATTTGGGGGTAGAATTATATTCTCTCTTCATGTAACTTGTTTTTTTTTGTGTGTGCTGGGGATTGAACTCAGGGGTACTCGACCACTGGGCCACATCCCCAGCCCTTTTTTGTATTTTTTATTTAGAGACAAGGTCTCACTGAGTGACTAAGTGCCTCACCATCACTGAGGCTGCTTTGAACTCGTGATCCTCCTGCCTCAGCCTCCCAAGTGCTGGGATTACAGGTGTGTGCCACCATGCCGGGCTTCTTCATTTAACTTCTTTCCTGTTGAGAGACAAATTTTGAGTTGCTAGTTGGTCTTAGCAGAGATGAAATGTTTAATCCTAGGACACCAAGTTATCATGCAACCTGAATTTTGCATCATAAATTAGTGTTTCTGATATGCCAAGCCATGCACATGCACAGTATCTTCAATCACCAAATACAAGTGATGTTTATGCGATTGAACTAGAGCAGGTTTTGAAGACATGAGCCTAAGGAGGTATCCCAGATGCCCATGGCCCCTAGTCCATACTCCTACTATATAATCTTTTCTTTCAACCTATTACCTCTTGGGGACCTGTCTATGATAAGTGAACTGAAGAAGAAAATCATGGCCTTTTGATTTGCAGATGCTCTGCATGGTAAATGCAGCACCCACTACAGTGGGGCTACACTGTAGCCTTATTCCAGGTGGCCCTGAAAGATTATAATGAAGAGAAATCTTCCCAGTGCTACAACATTGAATAATTCCCAGGAGAGATGGCAAGAGTTACATATCTATACCAACTCATACATTATGAATGTCTATTCAGGAACTTGGAAAAAACATGAATGGAATATTGGTGACAAGAATATCTGGAGAAGAGGCATGTGGGTAGTCTTGTCTGAATATGTACTCAGTGTGAAATATTTGTGCTCCATGTGAATTATCGCTGGAGGTTGATTCTAGCAGGGCAAGATTATAAAATCATATAGTTAGAAACACCCATTCTGCAGCTACCAGTCAACCTCTTTCTCTAGCCACTCCTGTCATTGCCTAATATGTTCATCAACAAAGTGGCCATGGTGGCTGGGATGGACAGTATACATAGGCTCAGCAACATGTATTCCTACTCACAAGGGTGACCTGGCTAGAGTCACTGCTGAGTGCCCAATCTGCCGGCAGCAGAGACCAACAATGACATGGCACCATCCTCCAGGGTGACCAGCCAGCTACCTGGAGACAGGTTGATTACATTGGCCTGCTTCCATCCGGAGGGATAGTTCATTGTTCGTGCTGGAAAATACACTCTTTGTGTGGAATTTCCCTGAATGATACCATAGGTTTAAAAAAATATTCCAAACATCAACAACAGAGGCCATAAATTTGATGCATTTTTGATGCATTTCATCCACTGATAGATAACTTGCAACAGTTTTATGTACAATTAAAAAATAATCAAAAGGTTTATAATATTATGTCCAGATTTGTGTTTTATCAGAATGGTCAAATCATAAACTAGGGAAGCAACTCTCCTGAGACAGGCTAGGTTATACTATACAAATAGTCTTAAACTCTTGGTTGCCTAATGCAACTTTTCTTTCTCTCTGCTATCTGTTTGGGAGGCCAGGGGCTCTGTTTAAAGGTCCAGGTTGACGAAGAAGACACCACTGGAATACTGCCAATCATGATGGCAGAGAAAAAAACTCATGGAGGCTTATATTTGTAATGACATTGACAGGCACAGGTTATATATCCTCAACCCCAAGAGGCTGAGAAAGTTCATAGCTCCCAGAGCCAGAATATTTTGTTGATCAGAACTAATGAATGCTCCAGAGGTAAGAGAAACCTGAAACTGTTAAGGTCTCTCAACAATGTTAAAGAATGACAGCTGCTTGTAAGGGAAGAGACAAAGGAAAGACTAGAGTTTGAGATGGAATACTGGGGTCATTTAGTTTAGGGGTAGATGGTCAGTCACCCAGTTCTGAGTTTTCCACTGATTTCTAGCACAGATCAGCTTCTGCTCATGGAAAAATAGAAAAATTGAATTCTGTGCATGCTTTAAGAAGGTTTGGGCCTTTAAATTACATTTTATAATGATTTTCATATCATCTCCCTAAAATACTGTTGTTTTGTAGGCAAAAAGAACACTCTGTTCAGGTCCTTTTTCTGAAAAGACATGTAATAGTAGGGACACAAAAGAATCATTGCAGGCTTTGTTATCATTATAGTCACTATACTCCCACTGGGAGGTCTTTCTAAGTGAATTAAGTCACAAGAAGCAAGGGAGAGAGTCACAGCCTTGCTGGAGAACACCCACTTATTTAAGTGTGTGTGTTGTCTATTTTCAGCTGCTCCAGAAAAGAATGTGTTGGGATGACATGCATCCCTGGATAAGATTGTTTTGAACAATATGAGAAATCAGTGGCATTCAGGCCAAATTAAATCTAATTTACTCTACAAATTGCCAAACTATCAGTCCTATTAAATCTGTTTATTAAAAGGCAGGAGAGTCGGCCTGGGTCGCAAGCTGTGGCTGGGATAATAAGACAAAGATGAAGCCCACTAATGTAGATAAATCATGTTTGATTTCCAGGCCAGAGGTAACCAATGGGAGGGCTTTTGCCTCACCTCCCCTGTCATTGGAGGTGCCTGCCAGAGAGTCAGAATGTTCCCAGAGTCAGGCCATTCTGATTGATTCCCATGGCACTGGAAAACCCATGTCATTGACCTCCATCTGGGGTCGTTAATAAAACCAACTTTATTTATCTCTAGTTATCTATTCTACAAAGTGCAATTGGAGCAGGTCTTTATGATTTGTGGATGTGTGGAATAAATAGGGTAGAGTAGCAGATAATGGCAGTGGCAAAGGCAAGGCTGAGAGGTTGGGATTGGATACCCTTTAATACCAAAGTATAAATAGGGAAGGTAATAGCAGACTGTTAGACACAAATTATTTGGAGTGATCCATTAAACCTTGTAAGGTTTTATGTTGGATTTCACATGTTAATAATTGAGGTTGTACACATGAGACAAGGGGGAAAGGGCATTGCTAATAAGGTCTTATTCTTTCAGAAAGTCTAAACTTTGCTTATAGCGCTCACCTGCTTGGGATGCTCTATCTGGGGGTCTCCAGTTACTAAATCCTACCTCTCATTGGAGGTCAAACCTAAATCCCTCTCCTTTCCAGAAGCCCTCTTTTAATATCTTTGTCCTTAACTCTCCTGTTTTTTGAACTTCTGCCCCTGTAGGTATTAACAGCACTTAGCTTTGCAGTAATCATATCCTTTAACACATTGCACTTTGACGAGACTTTACAAAATATTTCCTTGAAACTTCAAAATACATAATGACCCAGTAACTTTCCCTGGATCACACAATTTTTGTGATTATTCCTAAGTTTTCCATTGATGTTTTATTCCGTCCGTTGGAATAGTTTGATCTTGAGGAAGAAGAAATGTCACTAAGGTTGAGTGTTGGACTGGGCTAGAGGCTGGCTGGAGAACACAGTGTGAACCGTACTGCTCTTTCTGGGGTTAGAAAAATCACAATCTTATAGTAGGTGCAGGCAGACAAGCTGGCTGAAGCTCCCTGGCTGTGCTTACCAATCCAGAAGAGTGTTCCCCTTCATTGAAATTTGGCCTGCAAGCACCTTCCACAGTTCCAGTTCTATGCCTTCCACTTTGTTCCAGGAAGCCTTCGGCTCAGACACCTTTATAATGGATACTTTTCTTAAACTAGGTATAGGGAGAATGATTAAAAATAGAGGGTACCTGATGCTGTGGTGCATGCCTGTTAATTCAGTGACTTGGGAGGCTGAGGCAGGAGGATCGCAAGTTTAAGGCCAGCCTCAGCAACTCAGTGAGACCCTGTCTCAAAATAAAATAATAAAATAAAAGGGACTGGGGATGTACCTCAGTGGTAGAGTACCTCTAGGTATAATTTGTAGTGACTCCCGCTCTGAAAAAACACAAACAGAAAATAGAGGATGACCTTGGAGCATAAAGTCTCACACCCCAGACCTTAATTTTGAGGGATAAACTTGTAGGAATTGGTCACCATTTTGCACAATCTAGTGCTGGGACCAGGAAACCTCTGGAGGAAAGCTGAGGTGGGAGAAGGGAGGGTAAAAATTGCTCACAGTAATCCAAAGGCTTTATTAGTCTATAATTAGGAGTGATGGGAGGAAGCCAAGTGAGGGAAAATTTAAGCTGAATTGCAAGAAAAAACGAGTCCCTAACAATGAAGAGTATTCAACTGTGGAGGAGGATGACAGAGACAGAGCAGCAGCAGTCACTCATAATTTCTTTATTGGTAATTTGGTCTCTATATTTTGGATGAAATACATATCTGGGAACCATGCCAAGCCATGCAAGGGATGCCCTTTAACCGGAATTCAGGATGATAGCATTAATGGCTCTGGGAGAAGAAAATGAGATAATCTTGAGAACCAGCTGAGAATGAGAAGTCAAAAGAACAAGATGTTCTCTTAGGTTTGGGTCCTGGGTGCCGCACATCATTGGAGCTACTCGGACATGGAGGTGTGCATCACCAGAGCAGAAACCAGCGAGCCCTCTTCTTGCTCCCACTGTCTCTAGAGGGCATCGCTTCCTGCCTCCAACCTTAGAAAAATTCTGAGTTCTCAGAGTCTCAGTGGTCCAGGCACTGGGAATTTAAAGTGCTGTTCTAGTCCATGCAGCGCATTTATTTTAAAAGGGAAAAATCAGCAGGGAGGGGGTTTTTAAAGTAAGTTTACAAAGTAATCAATCTGCTTTGCATCACCCTTGTGGTAAGACTTACTTATGAAAACAAACTGTTGTTGCTTCTCTCATTTGGTGTTTTAAACAGCAGCTTAGTCTTTCCTCTCTTATGCAAGTGGATTTTTTTTTTTTGTGTGTGTGTGTGTGCTGCTCTTTTTATGTCACCTCTGTTCACAGTTTTTCCAAGAACTTCTACAATCTGTTCTCAACTTACCATTGTAACCGTATCTACACTACTTATTTTCTAATTTAGTTTTCTGATATTTAATGTTGACTCAGCAGACATGTATATATATACACATGCCCAAGCATGAACACACTTACCTATGCATGCATTTGCATGCCTACACGTACACACTAAAAATATCCTGTGTGTGTGTGTGTGGGAGGGTGGGGTACTTACCATCTTGGAAGTTTAGTGTTTTCAGGGACACACACAATTTGAGAAAATGCTTCTTTTCTTTTCAAACTCTATCTACTCATTGTTCTTTAAAAAGAGCCTATTTCCCCACCTCTGCTAAAATAGCATGTGTTCACTGGTCGCTACTCTTCTATCCAGAATCCAGCTCCACTCCAGTCAGTGCATAAGAAATCCACCTGCCCTAAAAGGCTCAAGTCTAGTACTAATAGAGAATGTCATTCCCAACCACCTCAGCAGAAAAGAATCTCACCTTTCTCAGACATTCAAAAGTTTGTGGAATAACCAGAGGATGCTAAACATGACTACCTTCTGCTGTAGGTCTTGGCATTCAGAAGTTATCTCCTTCACTAGGAGGTACTTTCTCAAATTGAGGATCATGCTTCACATAGCTTCAATTCCCCAGGGTACCCAGCAGAGTCTTTCTCACCTAGGAGGTGCTCTTTTTAGAGTAACATTAATAATCAGGTTTAGGATTTTCATCTTATCCCTCCTCTGCTTAGGGCATTCTCTGCTTGATCATTCCTTCAAGGTTTCATCAGACTGTGATTCCTCTAAAACTAAGTGTAAGGTCAATATATTAGGCTGCCACTGGTAATCAACACTCTTTCCTGCTCTTCCCAAGATCTTGTTGCTGCACCAGTATGCAAGCTGCTGCTTCCAGTTAGGGTGGTGGCCTCTTGTGACTGTTCTTCAGGATAATGGTCCAAGCTCTGCCTTCAAGAAATTTCTCTGGACATCCTAGTTTTAATGAACACTCTGGTTCTCTGAGTTTTTATCATAATTGTGATTAAGCTTTACACCATAGCACGCAATCATTTCTGTTTTAAGAATGTTACTTTTGTTTCTCTAATTAGACCATAAATTAATTGAGGGATATTTAAGGCACTGATGAAAGAATTGAACTCTGCATCAGCAACTGGCTGCAATCTGACTCTGATATTTGTTAGCTGTGGGATCTTGGGCAAACACTAAACCTCTCCCTGACTCTCATTCATCATCTGTAAAATGGGCATAGTGACAGTAGATGCTTTGAAGAATGAAGTGGAAATTAAATGAGTTAATATGTGTTAGTGCTTAAATCAGTTCCAGGAGCACAGAAGCTCCTGTGTACGCCTGTATATGTGTACACGTGTGTAATGTTATTATCATTATTATTAACAAACCATAATTTGAATGGGTGCTTTATTTTTTATCTTATCTTCCAAGTACATGGTAGAGTCCCAGACATATAATATATAATATTTTATGAATATCACTTATTCAATACCGTCAAGGTGTCAAGTTAGTTCTAAAGGTTAGAAGAGAACAAAAAAGCCAATGTCCTATTTGCAAGGAACTTATATTCTATTGGTGAAAGATAAATAATGAGTCAATATAATTATGTATGACATGTAGTATGTTACAATAATTGCAGTTATATGTGTATATTCTATAGAACATAGTCATATTGAATATTGTAGTTCTGTATAGATCAGAGTTTGTGATAGTATATAATACATTATGATAGAAGTGATTATATGTGCTATGGAAAACATAGCAAGGTGAAAGGGAATGAAATAAAGGGGCTCTTTTTCAAATGGTGGCTAGGGAAGACCTGTGTGGTAAGAATTCATTTGATAGGAAATCCAAAAATGGAGCCTGTGGATGTTTGAGAGTAGACTGTTCCAGGCAGAGAGAACTAGAAGTGTAAAATCCCTGAGGTTGGAAAGTGTGTTGTCCTATTTGCATAAGAGCAAAGAAGCCAGTGTGGTGTGAGCCCATGAGGTGAAGGGAAAGAGAAGTGAAAAGTGAGGTTAGCCCAGAGGGCATTCAGAGCATGCTGGGCTTATGGATCATGCATGGTAGGAGTTGAAGAACAAACTTGCCACAAGTCTGCTGATCAGCTGGGAGCTCCAAAGTCCTGTGGGAGATCAACTGGGTATGGCTGATCCTACGCGAATGATCCTGGATCACCTCTCTCACACAGCCCATGATTGGTAGAATGGAGGGTCTCCATGAGCCTCATCTTAAGTCACTCATCTCTGCCAGGTGGACTCTCATCTCCAATAAGCAAGTCTGTGTTTTTTCACATGTTAGTCAGGATATGTCAGTCAACTGGTTCTCTCAAAAACAAAAACAAACAAACAAAAGAAAAGGAGAAATTTCTGATTTGCAGCATTTGTTGATTTTTGTTGTGCAAGAATTCCTACCATGACTAATTTCAGGGTACTAGTGGTTGAACAATCAAGATGCAAAATTTCTGAATATTTAACTGATCAACTGTAATTCCGAAACTAAGTGAGGCATGCATGTGCTGCTATGCTCTTTACATCTGGGCCCAAAGATATTCCTCAGTTAAGGAACAATGCTGCTCCCCATAATAGTTTCCATGTCAATTTTTTTTTCTGCAGTTTTACTTTTTCCTTCTGGGCTTTTGTCTTCACATTTTGACATTTTATTGTATATAACAAATGATTTACTTTTATAAATGAGTAGCTCTTTTTGTTTCCTGCATGTGCACATTGAATTTCACATGTCTTTTATTTTTAACTGTCACTGGTACATTTAGTATAAGCTAATAAAATTCCTTGGTAAACTTTATGGTTTCTTAAGTATAAAATTAATTTTAGACATGAAAAAGCCACAATCACAATTCTGCTTAAGATCAATCCGTTTCTATTGGGGGCATGTGGGACTGGTGAGGGCCACAAACTTTAGATTCCTGAAGATATATGTTCTGCTAGAGAGGAACTATTCGGTGGGTGCTGCTTGTATCTTTTTGGAGTTTTTACAAAGGATGTTGTTAGCCACACCCTTCTGTTGTTTTATATAAAGAGGTCGCTTTCCTTCTTTGGAGTCTTTGGCTGCAGAAACTGGAGATGAAAGATAGTTTTATTTTCCATTCTGACATATGTCTTCCTCCATATGTCTTTCAAATTTGCTGACAAACAGAATGGTCTCTCTTAAACGTATTCCTGTCTTGCAATACATTATACATAGCTAGAAACATCCAACTGGTATTTTTAACATTACATCTGGAGAATTTTTTAGTTGGAAACACAAATTCGTTAAGTATGTTTTCTATGTTTCAAATCATTGCCAGTGATACATTTTTTCTATTGTTCTGACACTGTATATCATAGGTCTACCTTTATTTTTAGATTCTGCTGACCATGTCCAAAGTTAATGTTGCTGGCTGGGCATCATGGGCATGTCTGGAATCTCAGGTATTGGGAGGCTGAGACAAGAGGATTGCAAATTCAAGGACAGTCTGGGCAACATAGTGAGACCCTCTGTCAAAAACAAAATACAGAAACAAAAACAAACAAACAACAAAAAGAAGCCAAAACCAATGTTACATGTTTTATTATCTATGATGACAATACCCCACTGCTGGTATTAATTTCTGTCTCCATTATCTGTCTTGATATAATGAACCACCACAACACATAAAACCTTAAAATAATAGTGGTTTCTATTGCTTCTGATTCTGTAGGTCAGGAATTTAGGCTGACATTTATTATACTTGTTTTGCCTGGGAGTTCCCATTATGGTTATGGTAATTTGGCAATACAGACAACTTGTCTCAGGTTCTTAGGTAAGGTGATCTTAGATAATCTCACAGACCGCAGTTGGCTGTGATTGTCTCCTGGGCCACATGTCTCTGAGGAAAGAAACATGTAAGCTGCCTGTCATGGCCAGCCACAACGCAGCGGGAGGAAAACTCTCGGAGGCAGAGTAAAGATACTACTACTATTACTTCTACTTTCTTAGAGAGAGCTTAGAGAGAAAGAAAGATTTTTCTTCTTCTTAGAAAGAGCTTAGAGAGAAAGATTATAGATAGCTTCTTCTTCTTCTTCTTCGAGCTTAGAGAGAAAGATAGAGCTTTTTCTTCTTCATCTTCTTAGAGCTTAGAGAGAAAGATAGAGAGCTTGAAAGAGAGAGATTTCTTCTTTAGAGAGAGAGAGCTTAGCTTTTAGAGCTTCTTTCTTCTTTCTTCCTCGGGAGCCTCGGCCTGACTCTGACCAGCAATTACTTCTTCTATCTGGTTTCTCTTCTGTAACCGCTCTGCCTACGTTCTGGCCGCTCGCTCTGATTCTTTTCTTCTTCTCCGACCCGAACTCTTCTTCCGACCGAGCGACTGCACGACTGACTGAATGAATTCATTCTTCTCCTGACTCCGACCGCTTTCACCCGGTTATATACCTTTAGCTTTGCGGGTGCCTCACGTGCATTTACAGGTGCGTCACATACATACTTATTATCAGGTGGAACTTATGGTTTCCAGCTGACCGCAATAGCCATCTCCCTAATTGGGGCTCCTTCAGAAACAGTCTCTTTACATAAGGGCAACAGAATTTCAAGCAAGCGATAACCAATTCGTAAGCACTTTCCAGCCTCTGCATCATGTTCCCTGGTATCCTATTGTACCAAATCTCCCTGCTTCCACCCTGATTTATCTGTAATGTTTTTTCCATTTAATAGCCAGGGAGAAGCTTTTATAAATTAAGTTAGATCATGCCACCATCCAGCTTAAAGTATGTGTGTTAGTTATCCATTACTGTGAAATGAACTATCCCATACCTACTGGCTTGAATATAAACCAGTTTATATTTGGGTTGGGGTCAGCTGAAGGGTTTTTCTTCTGGTCTTGCTTCATCTCACTCTTGGCCATAGTCACCTGATAGCCAAGTTGTCCTATCTAACTCAATATGGCCTCTCACATCTCGTGGTTTGTTCTTGCTGTCAGCTGGACCATGTAACACCAAATGTCCATGGGATTCTTCAAGTGATGTTGACAGCATTTCAAGAAAGCAAGCCTCAGTTTTCAAGCATTCTAAGGCTCTAGTTATGTCATATTTGTAGATATTCCATTGGCCAAAGAAAATCCCATACTAAATCTAAGAAAAAAAATATATGTGGATACTGTAAAAGGGAAGAATTCAGGGACAAAGAGATTCATAACAGTCCTTTACACTCTATCCTCTGGCTCCTGTAATTCATGTCTTTCTCCTACGAAAATAAACTTCACTCTTCCTCAGGTCTCAAGAGTTTCATTTAATCAAAGAATATGGCTAGAAATCCACCATATCATGATCTTCATTAGGTACAAATGCCTGTGGGAGCCTGTGGATCTCAGGTGTATCCTTGACCCAGAGAACTGTGTATTGAAAAGGAGAAAAATATGCAAATATACTCAAAATGTATGCAGTATACTAGGGGGAGAAACACACACATACAAACTAACAGATTACATATCTTGGTTAAGAGAGAATGGAAGACAGAAAGGAGTCCAGGAAGAGAGAGCACCATTAGAGCTCCAGATATTCGGAGTGTCCCGGAAGTCTTGCATTGACTCTTTTTTTTTTTTTTTTTATTTTTACTTCAAAATCTTTTTTTTATTTTATTTTTTTTTATTCTAAGTTGTTATAAATGACATCAGAATGCATTACCTTTCATATTACACATATAGAGCACATTTTTACAAATCTCTGGTTGTATGCAAAGGACTCTTGAGGTATTTTATCAAGGAAGGGAGCATGGTGTGGAGAAATTCTGAAGATTCTGAGCCCATACTTGGTGTGTGCATAGGACTAAAAAGCAGAGGAACTAAAAATCATGTTTGAGGATGAGTTGGACTAGTTATGGGTATAGGTTAGAAGTAAAAATAATAGTCATTTCCCTGGGCACATTGGAGGCAGTTTCCCTTATGTGCATTGGTGTGTTTTTTCAGTCCATATTCTTTGAGTTTTGTTTTATGATGACATAGGATATGGGACATAGTGACTAATCTTGGAAAACAAATGTGTGATTCCATGCCCAGAGGCATGTCGGGGGCATGGAAAAAGCTGATAAATCATTTTCAAAGCTGAGGAGAGACTAGAAATAAGCTCTGTATGTGCAAAAATTATGGCTTAGACACAAGGTAGGAAAAGTGACCCCTTGACATGCTGTTAGCTGCCTTCCTTCAGTGAGTAATCAAAGGCTCCAGCAGATGATTCAAAATGAGAAGGTTTGTATACACATTGGGGTAGGCCATGAACATCATTCCTACCAACACCATGATGTTAAATACCAATTAGAACATCATACATTTATTTTCTGCCCCACCCATTGGACCCCTTGAAATCACCTTCTATTTAGTCTTTATGGCATGTGATAACAGAGCCCAGAATCACAAACCCACTGGATTGAGAAGTTGGAGAACTTTTAGGGGGAAAGTCGCATGAAGGGCACCTTTTTTCGGCAGTAACTGACAATTATCTTCAAAGAGGTTTCAAAAACTGCCTCATAAATGTAACATCCCAATCACATACTGATTATTTAATGGGAGATATGAAAATTCAGTTGACAGAGCTGACACTTCCGGGAGGGTATTTTCATCTGAAATAGGAAAGAAAGACATCTTCGGGAGAAAAGGCCCTTGTGAGCACAAAGCACGCTGGACTCCACGAGTCTGATTGTGACCCACTGAGCCCCTCACTGGCCCTACACACAGACAAATTGTGCCATAGCCGCTGTTCTGCCCTCCTGGAACTGTGACTCCCTGGCTGGCTCTGCAAGTCCTACTCAGCCCTCAAAATCCAGATTAATTTGACCCTCTTCAGAAAAACATCCCTTGCTTCTCCAGCCCTTTCTTGTGTCTTCTTTTTCCAATTCCTATGGCATTTAAAACTTAAGCCTCATAATTAAACTCTGAATTCTAAACCAATCTATTGATATTAATAATATGATTTTAACATGGTATGTGTTATGCACTACTGCTTCAAGTAAACAAAGCTCAGATCCCAAGGAGGAAAGAATAATGAAAAGAGCTCATTAAGAATAATTCTGGTGGGAGACATTTCTGACATTGTATCAGGGCTTTAGGCATTGTGTTTGGGCTAGGGTCCCCTTAGATGACATTTCTGTCAGTAGAACAACTTGCTCCTCTATATTGGTTTGTATATGAGCTTGTGAGCATGTGTTTGAGTTAACCATTCATTACTGCAGAAAGGGCTTTGGATTAAATTTAAATCTAAAATATATGTTGAATGCATATTAATGGCAGGTTGTTCTTCTAAGTTTGTGCATTGGGTAGGGAAAGGTGGTCAGAGAATGTAGGAAGAAATTACAAAAACGAATCAGGAAGCTCATTTGCAATTATCTTACCTGTGTATACATATGGCAAATGTGGGACATACAAATGTCCCTTTGTGGGCATAGGAGCTATGCGTGGGCATATTTCTAACATGCACATCAGCAGAGTATGGCTGTGGTACCTGTGTAAGATTTTCAACTCCTTTGCTGTTAGATGCCTTACACTCACAACAGGTACAGAATAGTTGCTTCCAGGCTGATATCTACAGTCAAAGGATAAATACCAGTGAGATGTGGGAATAGAATAGCAGAATATGCACTAGAAAAATAATTTCTAACATGCAATTTTTGATTTATCACAGGAGCCTTCTCAGTCCTCAAGCCAGATAGTCACCTGACTCACTATGGACTTGAGGTATCTGGAGGGTGAGGATTTCAGAGTTCAGTGGGCTTAGTAGGGCACCATAGTGCTTTTATTCTTTTTAAGTTAATATGTGTTCAGCTAAATGGAAGTGTGAACTGGATAGTGCTAACCATGCAAGATCAGGAGAACTCTCTCGTTAGAGCACAGTAGACTCAATACTTCTCTTCCTCAGCCCTTTTCTAGGTACAAGAAAAACTACCTAATTAGATCTAAAGAGGGGTTAGTCAATGAGCAGGTGAGTAAACTTCATTTGACAACAAATAGTTAGAAAGTAGTTTTCCATCCCAGTGTGATATTGTTGCCAAAGATAATGATTAAACTTCCACCTGAACACATTGAAAATTTCAGGAAAAATGTTCTAACCTGCTTGACATTAAATAAACTGAAAATCAATTAGAAAAATTACAACAAATATTTTTGCTTAGTAGATATAAGAGATTGAAAAGTGAGTTCATGACAAGTTAGCAGAGCCAACGGTGCCTTCATTCCTGGGCATTGTGTCTCCATGGAGTATTGTTTAAAGCTAGGGCAGCCATAAAAACCTAGGACCATCTCACACTGAAGTTAGCATAAGATGACAAAATTATTCTATCATGAGATGTTAGACCAAGGCTATCTGAAATGTGAAGTGTATTCGGTCTCATTGCTTTCACGGAAAATGTTATTATAAACAATGATTTCAATTTCAGCAAAAATGTTAATATTAAATCATGATTACAAAATAAAATAAAAATGTAAATTTTGGTTATTTCATTTGTTTCTCATATTTTTCAAAGTGATATTTCTGCATACATTTTATAATGAATGCAGCATATCAATTTATAATAGGTGTGTGCATATCTGTGTAAATAGAGCTTGCTGTCCCTGCATAATTATAAGAAAACACACACACACACACTCACACACTCACACACACACATACACACATGATATATATCCTAGATAGGTAATAGGTGTTTGTGACCAAAAACTGTCAGAAGTCACTGAATTTGAAGTTTAAGTTTTATAAGGGATGCTATGGCAGATGTGAAACTGCATTTGAAAGTATTTTAAGTGATACAGAACACTGTCTGAGGGGCCCAGCACAAGTCTACTGACCACCATGATCAGTTATGACAATAAACTGCAAGCAGATGCCAACAACAGATGTGATTAAAATGAGTATGGTTCAATCTTTCTATAAGCATGCAATCCAGACTCTTCTCTCTCTTCTTCGAGGTCCTATTGCATGACCCCTTCCACCTTCCTGCACATGGTCTATTGTATGAACCCTTCTCTCTAACCTGACTGGACATCACTTTGCCTCCCAGACAGACCCGGTGCTCACTCACCTCAGGCATTTCTTTCCTCTATCCCATCTGAAATGCCCCATTGTGTCCTCCTGACCTTCCTGTTGGATCCAAAGCCCACTCATCCTTTAAGACCAAGGTCAGCTCTCTTCTCCTCCTTCAATCTCCTTAGACCACTTTAGTCCACAATTTTCTCTTTCTTTTCTAAACTAATAGCAGTTTCTATCCCTGCCACTCATTTGACAATCAACTATATAATGCATTGTGACAGCTCTGATATTACATTGTGCCATATCGTTATTTCCCTCTTCTGTTTTTAGTTTTTATCCATTTCCCCTCACATTTTGCTTTATAACTGTAACTTCACTCAGACATCCTTTATGGCAGGGGTGGCATTTCCCCCTTCTGTTAGATTCTTCCTTAATCTGTGCTCAGCATGCAATTAGATTCAGAGAAAGTGTTTAATAAATATTAGTTGTTCAAATCAAGGTCAGTCTATTCCATCTGATGTTGCATTTCCTCAGCAGACATTAGAATAACAAAGTATCATCACAGGGCTGATATAAGGATTAAATAAACAATATGTATAAAATGCAAGATTAAGTGACCACCACTTGGTAAATCTTTATAAACCCATATTCCTCAGCATAAGCTTGCTAATGGAAATTTTAATATCCCCAAACTACTTGTTTTTTAAAGTAGCAGCTGGATAAGCATGCTTTATTCCTTCATTCACTCAAATCAGACACTAAAGAGGAGGTTATACATTTTCATTTTAGTGTGTTTTCCCTTCTTCTTCTTATATGGATTATTACCTTTCAAGCTATTCTTCCTATGATCAAGAGAAGGGATTGTAATATTCTTGATTCATTGGTAATTGATGTTAATAGAATGATGCTTTGTCTGACAATTCAATACACTGACCACCACAAAAAAAAAAAAAAAAAAAAAAAAAAAGAAGAAGACAAATAAACAGACACACCTGCAGTGGCCTTAATCAGACCTGAAGCATCCTGCTGACAGATATTTAACTCATTAGTTCTGTTTGGCTGTTGCTCTGACACCATCACTATAATACGATATGAAGTGCTAATTATCACAAAATCCAATGATACAATTTACTGGGAGAGAAAAACCTTTTTTCTCTCTTTATTGGAAGCTGCCTGCTCCCTCTGTTAAATTTGATCAGCATTTACTGTGATAGAAGAGGAGACCACAGCACTATATTTGCCTTGAGCCCTAACTAATGCAAAGAACAGTTCACTCTCAATTCATGTTATTTTTCAAATAATTCGGCACATCACCAGGTGCTTAAGAGTTTCTGTTGGTAATCTAAAAAGACAAAACAAATCTGAGATACCGTATCCTTTCAAATGGGGAGTCTGACGGAGTCCGGTGATAAGTGGGCAGAGGCCAGGGCCTTATTCCTTCCATGGGCTCTGAATCCATTTGTGTGTATAGCACTGAAGACCTGGCCATCCATTCTATTCCATTTCCTAAATTAAATGGGCTGGTCAGTTTCAATATTCGACCCAGGTCCAGATTCCTTAAAAACAAAACCACCATTACTAGGACTTTCCTGAGAGAGTGTGTGTGAATCCGGAAGTCTAGGAACTACTGCCAAGTTCAGGCTGCAGCTCCTGAGCCTACGCCTAAGGAACGGTACCAAGGCCTGACTTGAGAATCCCTGCCTCAGCTGGACTTGGTGAGCCCACTCATAGACCCAGTGACTCAGGAGATTGAGGAAGGAGGATTGCCAGCCTCAGTACCTTAGAAAGTATCTCAAAATAGAAAAAAAAGGGTCATGGATGTAGCTCAGTGGTAGAGCACTTAGCTAGCATAGCAAGGCCCTGGGTTCAATTCCCAGTATTGAAAGTGAGAAATCCTTGTCTCCTCCAAGGGTTAGCTTCCTGTGGAAGCTTTAGCAAGTCACCAACTCCACCACCAACTCCTTCTCTTGACCCAGTCAAGGTCTGATAACTCCTGAAAGGCATCTCCTTTCCCTTGTAGTCAATTAACAATTGAGCAGCCTGTTTTGAACCCGAGGGCATCATTAACTTCCTCCATTTCAGCTTTTCTTTGCCAGGCAACCCAGACCCTGTGTTTTCTTGCAGTTTTTTCTTCATCCACTTCACTTGGACATGGGATATGCTCTGAAGCCCTAGACTGGGTGGTGGATGGGGAGTCAAAGACAGAGTGCTGGTGTGTGCAAAGGGACAGCTGGAATGGGGAGGAGAGCAAGGGAGCAGAGCTGCCACAATGCTCCTGCAATGAGCCCCTGTCTCTAGGCCATCCTTCTTACCTCTTTCAATGGTACCCCATTTACTTAATTCCATATTCCTGGATCTCATAGAATGCAGCCATGGGAGAAGAGAGGCAAGGAAATTTTTCAGGGCAAAACCTCGTTAAAAAGTTCACTTTAACTATGTGCAACGAATGAAATATTGAACAACTGGTATATTATTTTTAAAAGGGATATTAAACAACAGTGCAGGACTGTCTGGTTATATTACAGTGTCTATCTTCTCATGTGTCAGCAACAAGTAACGCTGAAGGAGGCCTAATTATCATATTCACAGTGGTACAGGTAGTAAAACAGTTATGCTTTGCATTGCTCAGGATGTTCAGAGCTGAAATAGATAAACTATGTGGGAGACTAGTAATAGGTAATTATTCTCTACTTACATATTCAGCCTCATAATTCTAAATTAAGGTAAGTGGAAAAAGCTTATAAAATATTCAAAGCTCCTTTATCTTTCCTCCTCCCTCTTATTAGAAACTGTGCATGAATTTGCATAGAATAAACTGAGCTCATAAATCAAAGAAGAAACTGCAAGAATGCTCTTTGTAAGTTATAATTTAAGGTTAACTGTAGCACATTTTGCTTACTGTATTATTAATGACTTTCGTTCACTCATGACAAGATTACATATTAAAAATTGTTGGTAGACAAAACTCAGTTCATAATCAATTTGCTTCTTAATGTGAGCAATCTGCGTGCATCCCTACGGCGGAGGCAGGTTTAGCGAGGATAATGGAAGGAGTGCCTTGGGAAGAACGTGCTCACACCGCTGGGCTCCCTTAGGGGTGTGATTGACAGGCAGCTCCAAGGGGGAATTTAAGGACTGGAGAAGGGCAAGCCCTGGCTGGCTCAGTCAGGGCTTAGGGCTGCTCCCTGAGGCCTCAGTGGACTCCACCCTAAAAGACCCCTCTCTCCTTCTTCCTGACATCCCATAGTGCTCTCCAGCCACTTGCTGTACTTAACATCTTTTCATCCTCACAGTCTCACCTTTCTCTTTCTTTCTTTCCTTTTTTTTTTTTTTTTAATACAGAACATCTTTTTACTAGAAAATGCATTTCCATTTGACTATTAAACCAACCTAAACCATTTCCAGGTGTTTGTCAAATCAGGTTTTCAGGTACTGTAATTGCCCTTCTCATCTTGTTCTCCTTCCTCCTTTTCATCTTTGCACTTAGATTTCCAGCCAGTTCCTCTCCTTGATCCTTCCTGGGTTGCAGCATTTCTGCTTTTCTTCAGAAACGGTCCTGGTCTTTCACTCTAGCCAATTATTGCCAACCGGGCTTGAGTAGCAGCTTTTCGTGTCCACTCCCCACCTCCTCAGCCCACCGGAGGGCAAAGTTTTTCATTAGAGCACATTTAGATACCAGCTGCCTTCTGATGCACGTGAGGCAGAAAGACATCCTCTCTCTGGGCTGCAAGAGCAGAGAGACAGACAGAATATTTATAAGTACGTTCCTGAAAGTTGGATCCAGTGGGCTTGATAATGGAATCTTGGATTACAGCCCTGGGTTTGCCTTGAAGGCATTTGGTGGGAGAATAATCTGTGATCTGTGCACAGTTATGGGTCTTTTCAAAAGGTAAGATAAAAACATGAAAAATGTCACCCTGAAAAACTATATAGCCTTATTTCATTAGTGATTTTATTCCTAGTATTATAGATTCAGATGATTTGGCATTCATTTTCCTAGAGAAGGTGTTGAAATTATGTCAAAAACCTTAACCCAGCTGGAAACACGTGAGGTTCCTGCTTCTGGGGTGGGGAAGCTCTAATGCAGACCCAGTATTAGCCACACAGATGAGAAAGAATTGACAATAGGTTCTAAAACATCTGGGACGAGGATCCAGGAGGAGAGTTGTTTCTTGTTTTCATTCTAATTTGTAAGGATTGGGCCCATTTCTTGTCTTGGCTTCGATAGCCTGAGAAACCCCCAACCTCACACCCTCTACACTTGGAAACTGGAAGCTTGCAGTGTGACTTCATGCAAAGCCACAGGAGGCACAAGGAACATTTAGGTGTGTCTGGGCAGAACTGGAAAGAATAGAGACGGAGAAACACATCTCTGCATGAGATTGCATGGGGACTTGGAAAGGGAGGTGACTCATCTCAGATGTAAAACATCCAGGGTATTAATTAAACTTAAATTAAATAAAAGTGATGAAATGAGAATCACAAGGGATTCTTTATTTTCTGCTGACCTTTAAATGGAGTGTTCTAGTGTTCTAGTGCATCCTCAATCTTCCTTGACTCTGCTGCTGGGTGACCTTATGACTCTCTCAGTTTCCGTCCCATCTCTTTTCTCCAATGACTCTCCCATCTCTAAGCCTACTCATCTCGTCAGAGATCCAGTCCTGTGCTTTCAGTACCCCTTCTTACGCCTTATGTATCCAACACAACTCAAAATCACTGTCCCAAACCGAACTCACCTTCAATATCATCTAAACCCTTTGGACCTTTTGTTCCTGCAAGGCACTGTCATCTACCCAGCCCTCAAAACACCATCTGCGAGTCTTCCTGCCTCACTGCTGCTTCTGGGCTCCAGGTCCCCATAATTCTATCCAGTATCTCCCAGATCAGGCATCACCTGCAACCCCTGGGCCTCACATCAGCACAGGCTCCCATATAGGGGTCACTCAGTGGTCATTTGGGTAGTTCTGTTGCTGAAGTTATTAGTCATCTGCCTTTCATCTACACTGTCACAGAGTGAGTGACCTAAAATCAACATTTGATAGCATCATTTTCCTCATGTAAATCCCTCACTGGCCCTTTGTATGATATATCCAGATGTTCAACAATATACAGCAACTTCATGATCATCCTCCTGCTTTCTTTTTTGTTATACTCTTCTACTTCTCAACTCTAGACTCCCTGTATTCAAATCAAAGATTTCTCTCTCTCTTTCTCTTATACCACTTAAATTTTAGGCAGCATCTCTTTATTTCACATTCAGCCAGAGGCAGAGCTTTTATTTCTGTGATGTTGCTAAAAATGTTAATTTAATTCATTAAAAATGTATTGTGCATCTATTATGAAATTCTAGGAGTTGGGAAAATTGGGGAGTGAAGACAGTTGAGTAAAAGGAGAGAGGATTAGGAAAATAGAGAAGACCCCGAGGACCTGGAGAATCTTTAGCAGCCCTCCTTGCTCTCTGAGAGCACAGCAATCAAAAGCCCTGGGGACTGCTTATGCTGAGTAGAGGCCACTGTGCCCTGGGACCAATTGCAATTCTAGATGGTTTGACCTTCCTTCGAGTGAAGACTAAGTAATGGATGTGAACTGATTGGCACTTAAGAGCCATTTTTTCAGTTTTGTTAAACTCAGAGGCACTGATACCCAGATCAACACTTGAAATGGAATTCTTGTTGTTACAGTGTTTGTTTTTCCTATGGTTACATAACTCTAGCTGAGCTCCCTTCTAAGCTTTTAGGCTCTGTAATTTTCCCAGGTCATTTTGCCATAGGCAGGTGTTTAGTTACTCTATTGCCAAGAGGTCCATCATAGAAAAAGGCCTTCATGTTAATTAAAGTGCCACATTACCTTTGTGCCTTGGGGGGAACTTGAGACTCAGTGAGCTTGGAGAGAGAAGGATCCATGCTCCACCTAGATGAGTACTTTGTATTCTCATTTTGCATGGAACCTGCTCAGAATGAGGACAGGGGGAGGGAGAGGGGAATTAAGAAAAAGGGAACAAGATGGGGGAATTGGGGAAGAGAATGGGCTTCTGCAATTTTGCCACTTGCTGAAGATTCAGACAAAACTGTAAACATTATGGTGAAGGAATTGCTTAGTGTCTCATTTGTAAGTTACCCCCAAAGTCACAAATCATTCATAATTAATTATCAATTGATTGATGCAGACATATGCCATAGGAGTTCTGGGAGGGTGAGATCAATGTATTTTGCAGCAGCACAAAGGACCCTAAGAGAAGAATAGCACTGGGGTGTGGAATGGAAGGCACAGAGTAGTGAAGGTGGGAAGGCAGGGTACACTCTACGTGATGCAAATTCACAGTTCCCTGATGGTCTCCATGGGGTGCTGTGCAGACAGCTCCTAAAGCGGAATATGTACCACACTTGTGCATATGCAAGAAACCTTTCTTGAGGGTTGGACTGAAATCTCCTGGATTTAGTCTTCTATTTAGTGTCTAACTCTCTATTTTGTATGGGAGCACATACAGCACCTCTTCATTTCTCTTCCTAACTAATTCCATCCCTCTGGAAGGCACTAACAGCTATGAAAAACTTTGTTGAGTGCCCTTCCAGCTCTCTTTGTATGCATTTATATATGGAGGAACTGATATATATTCATGTAGATGCATACATTCATACACATTTTAAACCCAAATGAGATCATCCACATCTACAGATGGTCCCTGACTTAGGATGGTTTGACTTATGATTTTTTGACTTTACAATGGTGCAAAAGTATTATGCATTTAGTAGATTCTGTGCTTTTTCAAATTCTGATCCTTGCCCTGGCTAGGAATATGTGGTACAATTTTCTCTTGTGACACTGTCCAGCATCAGCAAGCTGCAGTTTCCAGTCTACCATGAGATAAGGAGGTTACCTTGAGATAAATTACACTCTATAGCGTATTGTGTTGCTAAGCTATGGTGTTTGAGAGGTTAAGTATATTAAAATAATTCTTAACTTATGATATTTTCAACTTTTGGTGTATGTAACCTCATTGTAAGTTGAGGAGCATCTGCGTATCTTTAAATGAGTGGCTTAATTTGTTGTTGTTTTAATGTGTACCTTAATGATCCTTACTTATCAGTTGCACTTGTCCTTTTTAGTTCTATGGTGTCCAATAATAAGTCTCAGTTTATTTATACAATATGTTATTGATGGGTGTGTAGATTGTTTCCAATTTTTCCCTATGGAAGAAAAATCATTTAGGTACTTATAGTTTTAGACTAAGTATATATTTCTCTATAGGACAGGCTCATAAGAGTACAATTGCTAATTTTGGAAAAAAAAAACCAACTGGTTAAATTCTGTGAAGATCCTATTTATTTATAACCTACCATAATATCTTAGTGCTCATATCTCCACACTAGTGTTACCTTTTAAGTCTGCAAACTTGATGTGAACAATGGTATTTAATTATTGTTTTAAAATGCATTTTTCTTGGTTACTAGTGAGTTTAAACATCTTCATATTTGATTGTTCACTTTGCTTTTGAAGTTTATTTTTAATACTCCAAAGAAGTCATTTGTCTCCTCTCTACTCCTCATTAATTAGAATTAAATCAGTTTGACTTTCACTGAATTTTTCCTAAACATCAGTTACCTAAGCTGAGTAATGTGAAAGTGTTAAGTGAGTTAAATAATCAATTGATCAATATGTATTCACTAGGCAATTAATGCCTCTAGTCTGTGCTGGATATTGTTGGGGATACAGCTCTGGCTTTTAAGAAGCTTATATGATCTTTTAGGGTGATAAGACTCAAACTGTAATCAATGACATTACCACTGTTTACTAGACCCCAAGGACTGAACAACCAAGGAAGAGAGAAGCTTCCCAGGTTGGAGCAGCCGGAAAAGGCTTACTGAAGGAGTTATAGTTCTGCTTAACCTTGGAAGAGAGATGTTGGGAGAAGGGAATACATTTCAGATGGGGCAGAATAATGTGAGCAAAGGTACCAATTGGCTTTCAGAGGGTAGTAAGGAATGCAGCCTTCCTGAAGCAGAGATTATGAACACCAGGGGAGTGCACGCCTCTTGAGCTGCTCTAAGTACTGCCGAGGCCTTTGTTGACTATTTCTGTCCCCTAGGATGGACCTGCCTCTGTCTTTTCCCATCTTGACATGCCTTTGGGGGGGTTACATCAGGGAGTTTAGCTTTCAGGCTCCAGGTACAAGAGGATAGATGAGGACAGGGTACAGTTTCTCCCTTCCAAACTCTACTAGATCCCCCAGGAAGCTGCTGGATCTAGGACCTGCCTGATTGCAGCCCCTAAAGCCTCATCATTTTGTCCAGAGGTGCCATTGCTGCAATTACAATCCAAACCCAGAATCAATTACTCACTGTGTGAATCACCCCCAAAAGATTGCTTTTTCCTTTTCCATTAGTATCACACATAATTGCACTCTGTGTGGTTCCTAAACTCGTATTCCTGACTTCAATGTCCATGAGGATCTGGGTTGATTATAAAGTCCCTTCATCTCCTATCACTGACCTCACTGACACTTTCCATAAAGATTTTTCTTTCTATTTTATTCATTAATAATGCACCCACCTCCTACCATTAATTATTCAGCTCCTTGTGAGCAAAGAATCACTATGCTTTCCCTGCTGATTTTTCCATATGTTCATCCTTTCTTCTTTGTCTCCTTATTAACAGGGAATGTTAGTACTCCCATGGCTTAGAGTTGTGGGGGTGGTGCATTCTTTTTTTATAGCTACTATCTCTTTAGGATCCTACCCTTCCCCACCTTTTGGTCCTTAAGGTTACTATGAGCTTATCTAGGGCATGGACTCTCTTGGGCTTTCTATTTGATGCAATTTTAAGCTGATGCTAACTCTGCTTTCCCTCCCCCCCTGCTCTTCACTGTCACTATTTCATGCATTACCAGCCCTTGGGGCTTATTAAATGGGCACAACCAATTCTTCATCAATAACAGCTGCTAACTACCATAACATGAGTTAAGAAAGGTGAGAGACATGTTGCGCCCTAGCAGCAATAAGGGAAGGGAGAATGGGAAGAGGCTGGGGTGCTGTAGACCACCATGCAGTGTACCCACCTAGCTAGATAAAGGGAAGGAGTAGGCCATCTTCTGTCCATCTTACATCCCAAAAAACAGTAGTGACCTTATTCCATATTTGAACTAGAACTCATATGCGAAAGGTTCAGTCAGGCAAAACGACTCATTAGTGGGAAATTTTGAGCATATTTCAAGAAAGTCAAGATTTATGTGCTCTTGGAGACATTTCACATGAACACATTTACCAGCAAAGGAGCATATGGTGGAATGAGGTGTTTGAAGGACAGTAAGAGAAGGAGCGTGAAAGAACAAAATGTGTGAAAATTCCAGACAAGTTGCTGAGGTTTCTGCCCAGGTGTCTGGAAACCATGAAGTATTGAAAACTCAAGCCCTGGTGTAGCCATTGGGATGAATAAGCACAACAGGGGTTTAGTGTGAGGCATATGAGGGGCATATGGGTATTTAGGGAGCACTGCATAGTAATACAACCAAGTGTAGAGTCCCTAGTGAATGTGAACCTCCAAATATGATGCTAGTCTTGTCTAGTTTGGGAAGGGGAACAACTCCATCTTACTTCAGAGTATCTGGATTTTCCAAGGCTGATGTGCGCATGCTGTGCCTATTAAAGGATGAATCCAAAAAGTACAAATCTTTAACTCAAGCTATGCTTCAAAAATGAGAAGTCAAAAGGACAGAAGAATTTCAACATCCAATGAAGAGCAAGCACTGTAGCAGTTGGAGTTTTCCTGTGTGTGTGTGTGTGTGTGTGTGTGTGTGTTTCTTGGCAAATAAATAATTTATGATCCTTTTGAAGGCAATTGTAGCAATAGTGGTGAAGTTAGAGATCAGACAGCAAAGAATCAAGGAGTGCCTAAATGCTGCAGTGGAAACAGCAGAGGCAAATTATTCATTCAAGGAATTAGGTAAAGGAGAATGATGGAGAGTTTAATGGAGGAGAAAGAGAAGATAAACAAGACTTTCACATAGAGAAGAGAAGACAATGCTTGTAGTCTGACTGTAGCATGCTGATAGATTGGGGTATTGGAAGTTGAAGAGGAGAAAGGATGTAGTAAGGTGGAGGAGAAAAGATGCTACAAAACAGAGGTAGATCATACAGATATTGACCTCCAAGAGCAGTATTGTTTTAAATCAACACATGGTATCCTATGACGTGCATATGAGAGGTATCAATAGTACTTCCAGAGCCACAAGAAATAACAGTGAGCCGAACTAGCCAGTCATGGAGAAGAACCTCTTCATATCAATCCACCATTTTTACTCTATACTCCTAGGGACACCACACACAGTAGAACTATCCAATTTTACAACAGAGGAATGATAAGCAAAGCAACACCTTGATCCCATAGGGCTGGGTGCTGCTGCCAAAAGAGAAATTTTTTTTTTTTTCATGAAGAAAGGAGAGAGTTGAATACAGACCATGTGAACTACCTTCAATCAAGATTATGGAAGAAAGAAAAAAGCATCAATAAGTGGCATTCATGATGGTGGTGATGATGATGATATTTTATTGAGCACTTCTTATAAAAATCATAGCCATGGGCTGGTGGGCTGGGGTTGTGGCTCAGTGGTACAGCACTTGCCTTGCATGTGTGGGGCACTGGGTTCGATCCTCAGCATCACATAAGTAAACAAAATAAAGGTTTTGTGTCCATTTACAATTAAAAAAATTAAAAAATATACATATTAAAAAAAATCATAGCTGACAGGATTGAGCACTTGGTGTCAGGTACTAGCCAACAACTTTACATACATAATGAGGTTTACTCATAACAACAATGATCTTTTATTTACATTATCCTTGTAATGTAAGTAAGGAACAATATCATTTTTTCCTTAATTTATGTAAGGTAATCGCAGTTTAGAGAGGGTAAGTAATTTGCTCAGGAGCACACAGGTAAGTAGTGGCTGAGCTGAATTCAATGCCATGTTTCACTGATATGAGCTACCAAACACTTGCCTGTCCCAGAAGCCCTTTCATGAGGTGTGGTAGGAGCTGGTCATTGTAGACAAATTAAAATACTCAATGCCTTTTCCAGAAGTAAAGAATCTTTGTTTTGATTCTAATATCTTCTAATGTCCCTCTTAATCAACATTTTACTTTCAACCAAGAAGTATGCTACTCCTTCTGTCTGCATAAACCAGAGCCAATCTGCCTTATCTTGGAATTTCCATTTTTGTTTCTTTAAAGTTATGCTAAATGTTAAAGGATGACACTTAGGAGTTTTATGATATTTTCCTCCCTCCCAAACTAACATCTCACTCTAATTTAAACAGGGTTTGTTGTGCTTTGTTCTTTTCAAATTGCCTTCATCAAATCTTTTCAATTTAGATTTCATGAAAGAAATGATTATATTACTTTGCATTCATATTTTATTGGTTGATGTATTATTGAATTAAAATGTGTCATTATAATAATAAGTCCAAATGGCAAAAATATGTTTGGTTATAATCATGACTGATTCAGGGAATGTGGAACGTGTGAGTGGAAACAAAATATGCAGAAAAACTAGAGCATTCACACCCAGCCAAATGCATCCAGTATGACCTGGGTTTAAGAGAGAACTCCAATTAATTCTAAGTGTGAAGTAAGTATCAACTACTATTCCTCATTGTGTTGTGGTAGGGACTGTCTTTTATCCAGAATAAGTGGAGTACAAGGTCTTGAAGAATGAGGTCACAAAGGTTCAGGAAGGCTATGCTGTTGAAAGATTGAAGATGATAAGAGTTGCTTAACATGTTGTATTTACTTATGTGTGTGCATGGATATGTGTATTTTTTTCTGCAAGTGATTTGTGACCTTTTTGAAGGCAAATGCAACAAAAGTGTTAAAGTTAGAGACAGAATGTAAGGGATCAAGATGGGTCTAAAAGGTGCAGTGGACATAACAGTTGCAAATTCTTCTTTTAAGGAAGTAGGTACATATGCAAAGGAGAGTGATGAGGAGTTTAAGTGGAAGAACAAGAGGAGATAAACACGACTTTAACATGGAGAAGGTGAGATGATGTTTGTAACCTGAAAGTGGCATGCTGAGAGAGAGGGGTATTGGAAGAAAAGGAAGAAATAAGTAGTGAGGTGGCAAAGAACATATGGTACAAAAACAAAGGCATGTCATACACATATCAGACTCTAGAAGAGTAGAAGTTTTTTCTGAGACAAAGACATGGTGGGTGTGTGAGACAGCTTTCTGTCACTGTCACATAATATCTGAGATGAACAACTTAAAGGAAAAATCTATTTTGATTCAGAGGTATCAGTCCATGGTCACATGGCCCTGTTGCTTTTGGAATCACAATGAGGAAGAACATCATGGCTGCAGCACGTGGTGGAGCACAACTTGTGGTAGCTTGGAGGCAAAAGAGAGAGAGGGAAGGGCCTGGGTCTCAAAATCCCCTTCAAGGGCACCCCCTCAATGGCCCAACTTCCTTCCACTAGGCCCTACCCACTAAAGCTTCCACTACCTCCCAGAACCACCATAAGCTGGTGACCACATCTTTAGCACATGTTCCTAGGGGGATATTTAAGATCTAAACTATAGTGCAGGGATGTATAGAAAACACTAGATGGAATTCTCAAACTTTCTGTAACTTTCTTCCAAGGGTGTTAGTTTCAGCCCCATTGTGAGGAGCTTTTTCTGCCACATCTTAAACAGACAAGTAGCATTTGAAGCATAAAAGAAAAAAACCCTGTTTCATCACTTAGGTCCAGTGAGAATTCTCAAAAAGTACTTTTCTGATATAGAAAATAAGGTAAAAGACATACACAGGGTTTAAATGTACAGGCTATTTTTATATTCAATAAAGATTTTTAATTTTCAGAAAGAAGGGAAAAATAAGGAGGCTTCTCTCTGAGATCCCAGGCAGAGGTAAAAGGCTAGAAGAGAAGATAAATATGAACTAACATCAGAAAAGGAGGATCACTCTTCTTAACCCAGGTAGTGGAGACTCAGTATGAAGGAAAGAAGGGTTTAGTTAAGACCTTCTGAGGCTTATAAGTCTCCTATGAACTTTTTTTCCTTTCTTTTTTTTTTTACTTTTAAACATCGACCAGAAAGCTTTGTTGTCTAGGAAAGGGTAAAAGGATGTCTGGCTGAATTGGAATTGACAAAACTAGGCAACTCAGACAGGGCAGTCTCCGGAGCAGCCTTTAACCACAAAAGAGATATTGAAGGCGATGCGATCGATAGAGCCGGAGCGGACACAGGAGGAAGATGATGAAACCCATCAAATTCGATCACTGGGCAGGAGTGGTCAGTGTCAGCTTCCTAAGGAAGGGTCACTCGATGTCAGCTTCCATGCAGAAGCTTTCACCTCCCCTGCTGATTACGTTCTTAAGATCATAAAGTTTTAGTGTCGGGAGGAATAATGCATGACGCCTCCTCTGAACTTCTACTGGGGACTGGAGTCTCTTTCACTGAGGCCTGGATGAGTAGTTTCCCTGAGCTCATGGGTTTCAGACCTGCCAACTCAACTGCCTAAAGTATTCGACATGTGCTACCTCTCTCCCTGAAGACGCATCATTTATTCTTTAATTTGCTCAGTTGTAATTGATTCCTACCCATAGAAGGTTTTAGGAAATCTGACTACAAATTGTTTGCAGTTTCTCCCTCAAAGAAGTAAAATCCATTTTCTCCTGACTTAGCTTGTGATTTGGCCTAACATAATAGGGATACAAGTGGAGGGAGGGCTAGATGCCTGGGCTATGTCTTACCCCAGAATTTTCCAAGAACAGCTAATGTGGCATGGAGAAAGAGGTGAGCCCAGATGAGGCCAGCCCCAAATACTGACCCACACAGTCTGTAGCAAAACAGAGGAGCTTAAAATAAGCATTTTAAGCCAATGCATGTTGCCGCCTGAAGCGATGGCCGCTTGGAGCAATGAAGCCGCGGGAAGAAGTTCAGAGGCAAACTGGAAACAAACAGCTTTTTATTCTGATAACTTTTCTCTCTGGCTCTAACAACGACTAACGCGTGCCACACACACCACCAAAATGGCGCTGACCCAATCAGCAATCTCGGCCAAGTCACTCGAGATCTCGGGCCAAGTCCCGTGAGACTACGGAAGGCGACAATGCCCAAATCTCCATGGCCCATAGTCAACCGCAATTTAAGCCATCTCCCCAAACAGGGCTCCTGCAAATGCATGTTGGGGTCATTCAGAGGTGGTTGATGTTTTATTTAAGGACAATTGTAGGAAGACTCAAAGTGGAAGCGATACAGAAATTTCTTCTGCTGAGTCTCTTGTGGCTGCCAGTGGCCCACCCAAGTTTAAGAGAAAACATCGACTATCTTAAAACTGTCCTAATAAATGGTCCATGAACATCATGAGTCAATCATAGCCTTTAGGTAAAAAAAAACTCTGGGTAACTTTTTGATTGTACTTAAAAACTATCATTCCAAATGACTGCATTTGTAGCCTGTTATGTGTGTGCCAATAGAGTAGGCTCTCAGAAGCAAAGACAGTGCTCTTTGTCACTGGATGGTCAAGATAGAGTCTGTTGTGACATCATGGAGTGGTGGGTGTGCCTGCCCAGAGCGAATGCCCCTGGCTGTGAGCTCATCTATGCAGCTATGCACCCACTTTCTCTCCTTGTTGTTTTCCCTCTCTTCAAACAACCCTTGGATTGTAATTTGACTTTCTAGATTCACTTATCCAAAAGGAGAGCACATGCTTATCCATAAACCCTGACATCTCATCTACTTAATAGTTATATTTCTCATTGTAAATTAATGAATTGGGCTTCTATGTTTTATAGATTGTCTCTGAGAGCTTGATTAATGCATTTGTTGTGCTGTAAGACTGGGATGCAGAGAATGAATTTACCAAACACATGCTCTCCTCTCTTGAGTGCCAGTTGGACTCTTTGACTTGATACTTGACCTCATTTGTACCTTTTCTTCAAATAATAGAAAAGTCCAGGTCCCCTGATGCCCAAGATCAATGTTCTTGTCAGTTCTTTGTGTGGTTAATTTTAATACTAGTTAGTGTTTCTTGATGGTTCTGTATGTACCAGGCATTGCTCTGAGGTTTTATGTGGATTCTTTCATTCAAAACTCACCCTGACCCTCAGAGTAGAGCTATTCAAATTTTACAAATAAGGAAATTGAGAACCAGAGAGGTTTAGTAGCTTTCCTGAGGTCACATAGGTGGTAAGAACAAACCCAGGATTAGACTTGAGAGGTGTGACTTGGAATACTTTCCTATGATCAACAAGCTACAGTGCTGGCCAACTAGACGCACGGCTTCTTGTCTCCTTCCTCCTCTCCTTAAGAACCATTGTGTACAACCACAAGAATGGGGTCCTAATTAGAATAAGATATATTTCATGCTTGTATAATTATATCAGAATGGATTCTACTGTCCTGTATAACTAAAACGAACCAATAAGAAAAGAACAAATTCAGAACATCTCCAAATACCTATCAGAATAAAGTCCAAAGTCCTCTAAGTGGCTTTCAAGGCCCCTGGCAATCTGATTTCAATCTATTGATAGACCTTCAATTCCCATGTTTCACTTAACTTTAACAATCAATTACTTGAAGTGTTTTATATGTCAGAATCAGGCTCGGTGCTGATAGAGAGTCAAAGATGAGTAAAAGACATTGTAACCTAAATAGCAGATGAAACACAAATCCATGAAATATAACTCACACAAAGAGGCAGAAAGCAAACGATGCTGTGAACATTTATAGCAGAAGAAATTCACTTCTGAATTGGGGACACTGGTGACATAACAGAGGAGGAAGGATGTAAGGACACCTCAATGAGGCTTATACTAGACTAAAAGGAAGGAGAAAACAATTCATTACAGATAAGAAGAACAATGTAAGCAAAGACAAGATCTTAAAAGAACTGTGGTCATTATGGGAAGAGAAAACAGGCAAGTGTGATAAGAGCCGAGTATGATTGCAATTAATGTCAAAGAAATAGATTGCAGTTAAGTTGTGGACAGGGTATCAGCATTAGACTTGAAGTAATGGGTCTCGTCTAAGAAAAGAAATTATATATTGTGATTTTAATATATTCATAATAAACTGAATGCTAGAATGTGGAAAATCATGGGGATATTCAGTGCAGACTAGTGAAAGCAATTGGAGTTAGAGAGGAATCATCCTTCAGTTCCCTATTTCTCTCTGGCATCCTGGCAAACCTGATAGAGGGATAATGGGATGTTACAGGCACTGACCTGTGTTTCCTCAGGTGCATTTTGGGTTTCAGTACTTACTTTGAATTTTCAATTGATGGTTTCCACTGTCATACATGCCTGAGATACAGTGAATATCTATGTCTTTTAAATATCTACAAAGCTCAACAACATTAAAGACTCTGAAATGTTCTAAAGCATGAAAATATGTTTAGTTGTATTGAATTTTTTCAGGCTAATTGCTACAGAATTTTCCTTGATTCCTATAACCCTTATTATTATGACATGGGTTAGCATTCCCTTTCGGTGAAGTTTTGGGAGTCTTCCATCTAAATGATGCCCTTCACTAAATACATGCTGCAATGTATCTTATCCTCCTATTTGGGGGACAGTAGTCAGAGGCCAAACTAGAGAGGGACATCTGAGTTCTGTCATTCAGGACAGCCCAACAGCATGACTGGGTGAATAATGAAGCTGGGTCAACAATTTCTTATAGGTTTATGGAGCTGATGGCTTGTGATTTCTAAAAGCATTTCAGGAATGGATGGAGCTAACATATTGATAGTGTTTTGCATATACAAAGATTGTTATTGGTTTTATACACCAATGTTTTAGTCTGAATATCAAACCAGGTTAAGAGTGTGTTAAAATTATTAGCAGATGATTTTTTCATATCATTGCCTCTGAACTCATATGGCCTAAAAGAACATGGCTTCAGTACTGACCTATAATCTTGAATGATTTGATTAAAAATGCATTTTAAGAATAAGGAGACATCATCTGGTTACCAGTTACCCTAAACATCATCTGCAGGAAGGGGGTCAGGATATTGCACCTTCAAGTCTGCTACTTTCACATATTGATTGCTTTGAGCTGAAACTGTTGAGAAGTAACACATGTAAGAGAAACTCTCTTCCCTCCTTCTTTCTGCCTAAAAGAATGACATAATTTTCTCTTTGTAAAGCAACCTCCTTCTCCCATACCAAGAAGAGGAGTACAGTTCTTATTCTCAGAGATGACTGGAGTCTTCCTAGCAAACCTTACAAAACAACTCTTATCTATCACACATTCCACCCTCCACAGTCACTCTTTCTAGAAGTCCAAGCTCCCTTTTTATTCATCCTATCATCAATCTACAATTTACCAGCCTTTGTTAAAATAGTGCGTAAGCCCTGGGTCTAACTGCTCCACTGGGGGTTCAGTTCTTTTCTGTGCAAGCAAAAATATTAATGTCAATAAAGATGGCTTTTCTCCAGTTACTCTGTTTTTCATCAGTTTGATTTTCTGGCCCCTAGTTACTAACCCTGAGAGTGCAAGGAAAAGCTTTTTCCTCTTCTATGTGTGCAGAGGTCCTAAATCAGGAACTTGGGAAGGAGGGTACTGGTATGGTTTCAGGTATTAACACTGTACTGACTGAGGGAAGTCAAGTCCCTTCTGTTTGCTATGGTTTCATGATATTTGGAAAAAGGATTTTTAGACTAGACCAGGGTCAGATTCTAATCTAGATCTAACACTGATGCTCTATCCATACACATAAGCGCTGCTCTATACTTATGATCACCAAGGGGCACACAAAGGAATGACAGAGGGTTTGAAATCACACTTAATTCCAAAGAGACATTGAGTTTTTGAGTATTTCATTTTTCTTTCTTTTTTTTTTTTTTTTTTTTTTTTTTTGGTAGTGGGGATTGAACTCAGTGGCACTTGACCACTGAGCCACATCTCCAGTCCCATTTTGTGTCTTATTTAGAGATAGGATCTCACTGAGTTGCTTAGCACTTTGCTTTTGCTGAGGCTGGCTTTGAACTTGCGATCCTCCTGCCTCAGCCTCCCAAGCTGCTGGGATTATAGGACCCATGCCCCGCCAAGACATTGGGTATTTCTATTCTTACTTCCTCATATGCACAATCTGTCCCTACAGCAAGGAGCTCAGATGCAGTTTGGGAGTGTATGACTGGAAAGTTGAAGATTTTTATGTTTGATTTCCTGCTGAGTCTCCAAAGGTATTCCAGTGATTCAAGTGCCTGTTTGATTCTTTGGCTCAGTCATCCACTCTGCTTTTAGCATCTATGATAATACCTGCTTCAGTTTAGAATCCACCTCCTGACCATAGGGGATCTTCCTGAGCTCCAGAAATTGGGGACCATCATTCCTAAGGAAGCAAGCCTCCACCACAAAAGCCCAAATAAAGAAAAATTATAGCTGGTTTTGCAGCTCAAACATAAAGAACTTCAACTTCTCCTTTAATTTATTTTTTTTTTTTTTTCTGTATAAATTACCAATTGGCTAATGGCTGGGGGGATTGGAGGGAAAATAGAAAAGTGGAGAAGACCCTAAGCCAGCTTTTAGACAGAAAAATGGCTTTGTAAGGAACAAAGAGAATAGATGCATAGATAAAAGTACTTGGGAGAAAATCTGGTTAGGAAAAAAATGTGTCTGGCTTAGCATGTATAGTAAATCTCTTATTCTCTGTTATTGCATTACTTGGACCGAGTTGGCAGTGAGATAGTCAACCAACCCGAGGAATGCCAATATGTCAAAAGGAAACCTTTTCCCTTCAGCAAATAAAATATTAAGAGGGCTCAACGAAAGCCAGTGGGAAGTGGCCTGGAGAAGGAGATGAAAAATTAATTTTAATGCATGGGAGACTAAGTAATTCACTTATTTCACAACCTCAATCAATTTTAATATTTTAGTATTTAATGTGAATGTGGTGCCTCTCCAATAATATTTTAAAAGTTGTTTCTCCCTTTTTGTCTTTTGCCCTCCCAGGCCTTTCTGTTTCCAGAGTCATTTTTTTCTTGGTATCTTCATGGAGGTTTCTGTGGTTCTCATGTTACTCAAGCCACAGGTCCATCTTCTTCTATCCTCACCAGTTTTAAAAGTCATAGGATTATCAAATAGGGAGCTAAGGCAGTGGAGAAGACCCTAAGCCAGCTTTTAGACAGACTGATTTTTGGAGAGGCCCCTGAACCTGAGAGGCTCTCCAGTCTTCGTGCAGACCATTGTGTAGAGAGCAAAATGGAGTCATTTAGTCATTAGTCCCTCAGATATCAGCCCAAGAGGAGAAGCTGTCTGCCTTTCTCCACAATTTAGACACTTATCTTACAAATTCACCAAGCTCGGTGATTTCTGAACAATGCCAGCTGTTAGGGAGCCATTTCCTTGGCATTTTCCCCATAATTTGATTTGAAAGGAAAAGATTAAACTCAGTCCGACCCAGAACTGTCAGCCCAATGCCCTCAAAGAATTTGACAGGAAAAGGAAAAAAAAAAAAAAAAAAAAAAAAACTTTCCAGACTCTTTCAGATGAAGAAATCACCTTCACCTGTGCATTAAGGAGAGAAAATGAGGCACAATTCGTGGGACGCAAGATGGATGCCCAACAAGATTTCTTCTCCCAGAGAAATGTGTTAAAGTGAAGTCTAAAGTCATAGTCCTCCTTAGTGACCAACTTTTGGTTAATTACTAATTTTAAGAATAAAGGTTTGATTGTTCTTTTTTTCTTTTTTTTTGGTACCGGGGATTGAACTCAGTGGTACTCAACCACTGAGCCACATCCCCAGCCCTATTTTATTTTAGTTGTAGATGGACACGATATCTTTATTTTTATTTATTTATTTATTTATTTTTATGTGGTGCTGAGGATCAAACCCAGGGCCTCATGCATACAAGGCAAGCGCTCTACCACTGAGCTACAACCCCAGGCCCCCTCAAGCCCTGTTTTGTGTTTTATTTAGAGACAGGGTATCATTGAGCTGCTTAAGACCTCTTCATTGCTGAAGCTGGCTTTGAACTCATGATCCTCCTGTCTCAGACTCCCAAGCCACTGTGATTACAGGTGTGTGCCACGGCACCCAGAGGTTTGATTGCTCTTAAGTGGTGATTAGCTGGTATGACTATGTGAGCATTTTAAAGATAGTTATAACAACCGAGTTTTCCAGAGTGTGATGCACTCTTCAAATGTAATACTAAAATTTCTGTTTCTTCTTCTAGAACTGAATATATAAGAATATTAGAATGTTCACATTTTATTAAATACACAGTTTACTTAATTCTCCCCTCACAAGGCTGGCTTAGATGATAATGGTACCTTTGCTCTGGTCATTGATTTCTAGAGATCTTGTTTAAAGGTAAGAAAGGGTCCAGAGTCTTTCCTTATCCTCAAATCCTGTAGCCCCTGTCACTTCTGCTGTAAAGGTGATGGCAAAATGTGCTATAAAAATTCTAATCCAATAGTAATTTTTTAAACTTATACTATGACTCATATTTTTTCAGAATATAAACATTATACCCTGTTTGAGCTTGATCTCATTGCTGTCTGCCTTGGGTTGCATCTCAGTTTATCAAGGGACACTTTGGGGAAATTAAAGTTGCCACTCTGTCAATAACATCCTTTTAATTTGGGATCAATTTCCAAATATTTATTATTTCTTTTTATAAGTCAGAGTTCTATATTAAGTATATTAAGTAGTCATAGCATAACATATTCTTTTAGTTGAGCAATAATCCAATTCCCCTCTTTTCTCATATTAAAATAATGCCAGATGTAGGAAGTAACTTTCCAAGGGTCATAAAGCTTATTGGTGGCCAACCTAGAGCTGGATCTGAGGCTTCCATTGTAGCCCTTGCTCCATTTCAAAGCATTGATCCTTTTATTTTACAGCACTTTTCAGAATAAGGATATATATATATATATACACACACACACACACACACACACATATATATATACATATATATATACACATACACACATACATACATACGTATAAATTAAAATATATATTATATCTACTTACATATACAAAATTATATTATATATGTATATATATATATAATTTACATGTACATTTGCCTTTTTCTCCCAACTTCTTCCTGTTTGTGCAACATTTTGTATCTTCATGCTTTCAATAATTATGCCTTAAAATTTTTTGTTTCTACATCCACAACTGTGCCTAAGACAGTACTGACAAAACATTACATCCTCATTAATTATTCAATGATTGAATACTTATCTTTGAGATGAATTTGCATGCATTTATAGTTTCAAACTCCTCAGTATGTCATTTTTATCATTTCTTTCTTTCTTTCTTTCTTTTTTTTTTTTTTTTTGTAGACTTCTATTAAACTCAGAGGTCATCTTGTGGTACTGAGACAATTAAATTCATAATCTAATAGTAACTAGACACCACAGAATTTGGTTCTGTTAAATAGTTCATTTGACATTGTTGAAAAATATTTAATCTAAATTTCCCTTTCCATATACAAATATGTCTCTGAAGGAAAAGGAGTAATGAAACAGCAATAAATAACAAATATTTGGCTTAAGACCCTGGTGGGTCCCCTTGTCTTCATTTTTAGTGTTTTGAACTTGTGATGGAAGAGAGACATTAGGAAAGGGAAGACTCATGGAAGTGGACATCCAAGAAAGTATTTGAGAAAAATGATTTAAAAGGGGGATATTATAGAGGGACTCCAGATTTCAATAGGTGTTACATTTACTTATTAAGCAATAGTATTATTTATTAAGCAATATAGTTTCACTTTCAGGAGTCCCAGAGATTGAAGGGCAGATTAACCAACTTATAACTACACAGTGCAAACCTTTCACCTAAGGGAAACATACACATGCTTGCTCTCACACATACACACCTATGCACATAAGTGATAATATTAATAATAATAAGTGTGTCACATAAATAATATTCTTTCTTGATTCAGTTAACTACTTTGTACTTGAATGAACATAATATGGCTTATGGAGATTCATAATCCATAACAATATAAGATGTTAGGAGTAGAAAAGAAGCTAGGTATGGTGGCATAGGCCTGTCATCCCAGCAACTTAGGAGGCTGAGGCAGGAGGATGCCAAGTTCTAGGCCAGTCTTAGCAACTTAGTGTGATGCTCAGCAACTTAGCAAGATCTTGTCTCAAAGTAAAAAAATACAAAGGACTCGGGTAAATGGGTAAAGTGCCCCTGGGTTTAGTTCCCAGGCAGCAGAAAAAAAAAAAAAAAAAAAAAAAAAAAAAGTAGGAAACAAAGAAGAATAAAGAACAGAAGAGATTTAAAATAAAGCCAAGCATGTTGCACATATCAAAAACACACCATGTAAAAATACATTTATTTGATTTACGTAGATCAATAGAACTCTAGGGTCAAAGTGTTCTACTGGCATTTCTCTACCCATGTAAGTTTGGACTAATTCATGATTTTGGACAAGATTTTGCATGCACTTTCTTTTAAAAATACTTACAAAATATTGTCCCTATACTGTAGGAACTGGCAGTCTAGGAGGAAAAATAAGACTTTCCCAATGGAGATAATTAAAATACATTCTTGTAAACATATATTTGCCCATGCTCCATCTCTCTTCTACCTCAATCTTCTCCTCTCTGCTTTGGTTCAACCACCCTGATGTGCCTGGGCCTTTCCCACCCACCTTGTGGAAGGTCCCTAGCAGTAGCAAGTACATTCTCTCCTGTCACTTCTCATAGGGGCATTCCTTCAGAGGAACAGAAGGCTCAGGGCATCTCCTTTATTGTGTCTGATTTCACCTCTTTTTCTTGGCAGTAACCACCTTTTTTGTTGTATTATTTCTTCTGTTATCATTTTTCTTCTAACTGAAGTCTTATCCTGTCCGAGTTCTTCTCTCCTCCAGGATCCTGCCTTCAACTACATCCTCTGGTGCCCAGAGTAGCTCATCCTCTGTGACAGCCTTTGCCATTCTGTCTCGCTCATTGGTTGCAATTGCTCTTGCCCCCTGGGGTTTACTCTCTTTTGACTTTGACACATGTCTCCATTATCTCCTTGAGAGAAACTCCAGGGGCTTAGAAAGAACTGCTAGAAGTGGCTCACAGTTTCCCAGTGGCAGCAATGATTGGGTGATGCAAATTTTACAGGGAAAAGAATTGTTGCCTACTAAAGGAACACATCTGTGAAGCACTCCTGGTACTCTCTGATGAGAATGGAGTCCTGTTCAGGGAGGGTAGTCAAGTAGGGCCCTGAGTAGGGTCAGCCTGGCTTCCCAAGATCCAGCGTTCAAAGGTGGGCAATAATTCCCCCTATTGAAAACTGGAGTTTGAATCCAAGCTCACATAAAAAAAAAATGACAGCTGTGGAAATTTTCTGGAAAGGGTTGCGTTCCAGGTGTCACACCCTGGTGACACAATGATGATCGTGACACAGAGCACCAATCAGGAGCTCTCAGAGGGTCACGATCAGTCTCCATTACAATCACTATGCATGGGAATTCTGATTTTGATGGCCTTCTCAATGTGAGTTCATGTAAGTAGAGCAGCACCCTATTGCAAGGGAAGTTCAACACTTTAGAGAAGTTTGTTAAGTTCATTATGAATGTTTTAGCTTTTAGAAGAAGAGGTTTTGAGCATGATTTTAAGTAGGTTTTCAAGATCATTATCATACATATGCATTATTTTATATATTTAATTTATATTTATATTATTGTTTTTAAAATAAGTAGGGCTATATGGCCCTACTATAACTGATTTCAAATTTTCATGATTCTTGTCTACTGATAACAACTTTCTGTTGTTTTGCTTATATATATATATGAACATGTACAATAATACACACATATATGATATGTTAAATGCAATGTATATAATAAATAATATATTCATACAATATATAAAATATAAAATATATGCATGGTCACATGTACGTATTATTATATATAATATATAGTGACATACATATTTTACTAGTTATCTCAGTTGATAAAAAATAGATGTATCACCTACTACAAGAATCTCTAAATCTTTGAAAGTCAATCCTTTTGCTTTAATATTGTAACTTTCAGTAAGTTATCATTTTGTCAAAATAAATGCTGGGGGAGATTTGTGACCAAGAGAAGGTCAGACCATTCAACTGCATGGAGCCTGAGTGGGGAGTCCACAGAGAAGCCAGACCACCCACTGTTTCCCTGTCAACACGCAAACCTGACTATAGATGCTGTTCCCAGTCTTTGGAAAAAT
This sequence comes from Tamias sibiricus, assembly GCA_025594165.1. Taxonomy (NCBI): domain Eukaryota; kingdom Metazoa; phylum Chordata; class Mammalia; order Rodentia; family Sciuridae; genus Tamias; species Tamias sibiricus. Next base: position 45,407,741 of record CM046671.1, on the reverse strand, counting down.
AGACAAACTTTTGGAACTATGTTGCTTTCTTTAATCTGAAAATGATACTGATTATGAATTTAACCAATGTACCAGGTGATCCCATGCCATGCTTTTCCTGGTCCATGGACTTACATGCCCTTGGATGATCCCTTTTAAAACTTCTTGAGCACAGATTGACCTTGAGATACTGGGGCAGAAAACAATTGTTTGGGTGTCTCGATTTCATGTTTGTCTTGGCATCAAACATTAAGAATTGGAGACCTCCTGAGAGATAAATCACTTAACCGAGAAGAGTGTTGTTGTTGTTGTTTTGCTTGTACTCAAACTGAGATGGGAATTGGATGTCTGGAATAGGCAGTGGAGCAAGAACAGATAAACACACACAATATGAGTGGCAAGAGTAGAACTAAAGAGTGATGCCAAGAATAAATACTGGCTGCCTAAAAAGAGGATGCCAAGAGCCAAGTGGAAAAATACCAAAATCTGTATCAGGAAATAGGAGGCTAAATCAGGAAGCTGGAGGAAATAGGAGACTCTAGAAGTTAAGCGGAAGCTGTTGATCAGGGAGGACCTCCTTTGAGCCCCACTCTTGGGCCATAGTCTTAAATGTGTCCCTTCTCCATGTATGCCATAGGCCCTCCCTTCAGCCTGGCACACACAGAGTTCTCAAACACCAGTAGATAGCAGACGTTTCTGAAAGCCTTGTGATCAAAAAAAAAACATAAACGCCTATGTCCAAAACCTGATATGCTGGTTTAGTGAAAGAATTGGCAAACACCTTGTGTTAAGGGCCAATAGTAAGTGTAGTTGGTATTTTTGGCCATATGGTCTCTGTCACAGCTTCTTGTCTCTGACTTTCTTGCACAAGAGCAACTATACCCAACACATAAATAAGTCAATTTGGCCGTTTCCCAATAACAAATCTTTATAAAACAGGTGATACACCAGATTTGGCCCAAGGGCCATGGTTTGCTGATCCCTTGTTTGGAGCAATGCTATTCTTTTCTCCAACACAGTGGAGTAATCCTTGTTGAAGAAAAATTGGGAAAACACAGCCCTCCAAAATAGAAATCCAGATGTTTCTTTTAATAGCCTATAGTTTTGCAGATAATGGTATGATTAGTGCTCAATATTTCTGTGTTCACATGTTGCTGAGAGATCATATACAGAGCTGTGGTGAAAAATGTAACTTATTTTGGAAGATTTTGGGAAAGGATCTTGTTTCCCCCAAGGAGCTTGCTCACCTGCCTGCTCTCCTATTAAAAATTTCACCTTAGGCAGCTCAAGTCAATGCAAAGCAAAAATGTTTCCTGGTATTGTATTCAAATTAAAGAAGAATATCTATTCCTACCTTCATGGTATAAGAAGAGTACATTTCCTTTTGATGATTCAATACTCCTGAGAAGATAAGTAATACTTAATCAAGAGGAAAAATGGGTTGAAGACAGAACTATGCAGATTTTTCTAAGGCAGTATCTTTTTTTTTTTTTTTTTTGGTGGTACTGGGGATTGAACTCAGGGGCACTCGTCCACTGGGTCACATCCCCAGCCCTTTTTTGTGTTTTATTTTGAGACAGGGTCTCACTGAGTTGCTAAATGCCTCGCCATTGCTGAGGCTGGCTTTGAACTCGCGATCCTCCTGCCTCAGCCTCCCAAAGTGCTGGGATTACCGGCATGCGCCACCGCGCCCGGTGGCAGTGTCTATTTGTAACAGCTAAGTGTAATCGGTTATAAAGTCCTTTCCAGGGAGACAAGGGTTTACTGGGTTGAGGGATAGGGGGAAGAAGTAGGTTTCATGTTTCGAGTGGAGAGATTTTTCTGTGTGTGTGTGTGTGTGTGTGTGTGTGTGTGTGTGTGTGTGTACTGTATGGGACATGGTTGTGAAGGGAATTGTGGAAAGTATTTATGAAGTGGACAGCACTGAAATGAGATGTTTCCAGAGCCACATTAATCAGAACCCAAGCAATTCCTCCATTAAGGAATCAAATCATCTTTCACCTGTCAATGAGGTGTAATTGGTTTCCTGATTAGCATTTTCAGTCACAAGATTTCTGAGTTGCTTCTACATGACTTTCTCAGGCAACCTGTATGTACTTGGGTAGAGCTGGCTTCCTATGGCTACCTACCAACCTCTTGGGGGACTTAGGCTCCAGTGGACAGGCCAGAGTGAAGCACAGAGAAGTTGCAAAGCTGATGTGTGTTTTGAGGGACTCTTAGGTCTAGTTCTCTGACCTCGTCTTCGTGCCCCTTTTGAGCTTCCCATATTTTACCTTTTCAGCACATTGGCCAAAGTCTGTTCAGATCTCCAGATTTTTTTGAGTTCTTTATTTTTTTTAAACAAAAATTAAACTCAATTTACCTTCCATAGGAGAATACTGTGCCTTAGATGGTTCTTGAGTTCTGGGAACAGCTAATTAGATAAACAAATTGAAGATAATACCTTTTCGAGTTATTTGCATTTTTTCAGTTAAGATATTGCTTTTTATTAAGGGTTTTGTACTCTTTCCTCACAAGGATTACTAATTGGAAATTTCATTAGGAAGTAGTCCTAACCACCTCAGTTAGTTGTCACATTTGGAATGATTTTGGATTAGAATGCTATAGTTAATTGAATGCCAGGAGACCTGGGTTTTTGTCCTGTCTCACATTACTAAATTAGCTATGAAACTGTGTTCCCATTATGGATCTCAGTTTACTCATTCTATAAAATTACAGTTTGGAATTACATGATTATCATTTCAAACTCCAAGATAAGCTAATTTACACTAAAGTATTAATGACTGAAGAAGGCTTAATGCATTAGATATTCAAGTACAGTGGAATTTTGAAAACCCTTAGATCCAAAATATTCTTCAGTATTCTCATTGTAGGCACTATTGATAGTACAGAGAGCTCCCCAGTTTCACTAAAATTATATCATGGAGGTTGCAGCTGCAATTGAAGTAGACTCAAAAATGACCAGAAAGTTGTTTTTGTTAAGGATAGAGGCTTGCTTTAATTTCATTGAGGATTTTGTACAAGATGCAAACATGAACAAATGGGGGGTAATAAGATGGGATTTACACCCTGGGATTTGGAAGAGGGGGTGGTGTTTTCCATGTAAACACCCTGAAAGGTTTTAAGACAGAGAAACTTGAGTCTACTTGGTTTTGGCAGGTAGGTGTTGCCATTTTGAATATATAACCTAAATATTATTGTACATGCTCTTTCCCCTGGCTCTACAATCTCAAAGACCTGTGTCCCATTCCAAACGCTTTTAATTATATAAACAACCATGCTTAGCTACAATGCCAGATGCAAGCTTAGAAGCAGAATTCTGTCTTCAGGACCTTTCTGCTCCCTCTAGATTGCTTGCCTGTGGTACTAGGAATAGTTTTTTTTCTCTTTCATTTCTCATACAATATCAGACCCTACATCTTCCATATCTGATAAGACTCTTTGTTCAAATGACTGTTTATTTCTCTTAGATGAAAGGCATATTTCTTAATGTGTTACTCAGACCATTACATTTGTGTCTTCATTCAACAGGGAGTGACAGCTACTTCTTATCCTCAAGAAGTCTGCATCCTGGCAGGGACAGACAGAAAATTTGTAAAAGCACTCATAAGGGAGGTCTGGAAAGCGTGCTCTGGGAAGAATGAAGAAGGGAAAGACTCGAGAGCAAAGGACCAGAGGTGAATGATTTTGTCAATAGGGAGGCCAGAAAAGGTCGCTCTAAATAAGGGACATTTGATCAGATCTGAAGGAAGTAAGCAGAAGCGTCACGTGGGAATGGTCCAACAGCATTCCTGGCAGATATGACTTGTTCCCATACACTGTTCCTGGCCATTAATCGTCTTCACCCCTGTGCTAAAGTGGCTTTTCCTGCCTGTCCTCTCTCTTCTCATAGCTTATTTTTTGCCATCTCCTCCTTCGTCCACAAGCCCTCTCTGGTATAAATATCTTCACCATTTGTAGGTTCCATTTTTGTGAATTTTCCTGCTTACTAAAATTATTTGTACTGCCCAAATCAATATTCATGGTATCTTTGTGGTCATCTGTGGACAGGTGCCTGTGCAGAGAGCTGAAAATTTCAAGTCACTGGAGATATTTTTAGCTGAGGTTGAACAAGGTGACACTCTTCCTTCTTATTTCACCTCTTATAATATAAACAAGTGTTCTTTTCATTATCTATGTAGTGTGACATATTTTCACATTTTTTGTTCTTTTTATATGTTTCATTGGTGATTTAGCTGTGTGTGTGATGGGCTCCCAAAATAGTGCTGAATTGCTGTCTTGTGTTCCTAATCAAGACAAGCAAGAAAGTTGTGATGTACCCTGCAAAGAAAATGCATGTATTAATGAAGCTTCATGTAGCAAAAATTACAATACTATTGGCTATGAATTCAATGCTAGTGATTCAACAATATATACTAAATAAAATGTCTTTAAATGCAAACATGAATCAACAAAGGTCATGTATTGATTAGGTGATGAAAATCATGACCAGAGGCTCACAGGAACCTAATCTTATTTTCACTCTAGAAACAATGGTTTATACTTTATGTTAATTTGGTGCTAACACAGTGTTCCTGGTTGCTTTATAGAACTTTATATACCAGTAGGTAATGAGAATCAACTGCATCTTATAGGTCTTGCCTTCAAGTGGATTTACATTGGAGTACCTCATATTTTAGTGTTGCTCATATTCTAGTTAATTTTGTACTCTATTTGCTTTTGAATTCTTCTCAAATTGTTTGTATGCTTCTCTTTGGTCCACCATTTTGAATAGTTCCTGATCATTGAGCATCTACTATGTGCCCAAAAACTGAGTTTGGAATTTTCATTGTAAGGATGGGGAACGTATGCATCTGGAGGTTTTGTTAAAACCCTGAGGTCCAGAGTGGTCAAGTGGTTTACCCAAGGTCACAGTGCAAATAAAGCCAAGGAGCCTGCATTTGCTCCCAGTTCTGCCTGGCTCTGAAGCTTATACATCTTGTCTTGCACAGTTCTGGGTGCCTATAGAAACTCTGAGCTAAACTAAGTGTTACACAAAGAAGACAAGAAGGAGGGAGGGGAAGTCAAGGACAATTCATGCTTTGTGTTGGTTGGAAGCAAAGCTATTTTTCTCTCTGGAAGAAAGAGATGAAAGTTCTGATATTCAAATGCTCACCCACCAGGCACCCTTCAGAATTCCCATCCATCAGCTGGCAAATGGACACATTTTAACGAGCACAATCGCAACCAAGCAAGTTCTGGCAACAAAATATGCCTCCACTAATGATATTCAATTGTTCTAAGAAGACAAAATGGTCTGAAGTGTAATGAGATGCCAAACACACAAGCGCACAAAACAGGCTGCTCATATTTAAGTCCTTATGTTTCTTGAAGTGAAAACTCATTTTAAGAAGATTATGGTGCATATATTATAAAATGGGATGATATTCCACATTCATGCCCCACTGGGGCCTTGACTGTATTAAAAAAATGAAAACAAAACCAACAACAACATTTTGTTCCCACACAAGTACTTTGCTAATAGGACATGTGACGCGGTAGTCATTTGTTTGGGTTATTTTTATTGCAGGCTCTCTGAATGCATTCGCTCTTTTGATAACACAGTGCATTCAGAGAATTTTTCAACCGGGCTTTTGAGGGTGAGAATATTCTAGAAACATAGAGTGGAGGGTCAGGTCCTTGGGATAAAGTGGAAATTAATGAAGTGAGGTAAGAGTTTTAGAATAATGGAAGGAAACTTGGCCTCCCATGATGTCTTCCACCCACTTTCTAGCTAGAACAAAGCAATGTCTATCGAGGCAGTATCCAGATTTTTATCGTAGACCAAAGTTCTACTCAATGTGTTTATTGGTGGCAGAGATCCATGATTTCAAACACTGTATTATAAGTAAAAGCCTTTGTTCTATTGAAATCCCTCTAAGAACTGTAAACAAAACATGAAGCAGAAAAAATACAGTTGAAGCAATCACAGTGTTTCTTAAACAATTCAGATCCTTTTTTTTTTCTCCTTTCCCTCTTACTAGAAGTACAAAGGGGGCTTCTGAAAACTCTCAAGACCCCAAGAGAATGTGAAAATCATTGATTTCTAATGAAAAAAAGATGTTTAAATATCCAGAAAACAGGGACAGAATGGGGCAAGGAAGGGCATGGGGGGTTGGATAACAAAATCATTCTACCTGTTTCAAAGAGACAGTAGACGGAAATGGGAAGGTGACTCAAAAATTGATCAGTGTAAGAAGGAGTCACTACTCCTAAGGGTGGTTTTAGTGAGGTGAGAGCTTATGCTTGACTTATTATGTAACATAATTTCTGCTGCCATAGAAATTTGAATGTGAGTCTGTTCAGAGTGTCAGGGCAAAGAGGCTGGCTAACATCTGCAGAAAGGGTCAGTTTGTCTAACTAATATTTGAGAATTCCCTCTGTTCTGGGCATCCTTTGATAATCAAATAACAAAGGACAAATATAGCCTGTGTTTCTGTGCCCATCTTGGAAGTTCATTCCATGATTTCCCTCTGAACTTCTTTTAATTAATCCTTAAATCTTACTTTCTAAAGACATGACCCTTAAGCTATACATTTATCTAGAACTTGTCATTATAGATTCACACCTCTGGCCATATTTTCATTGGTGCAAATACATTTGCATATGTGTGTGTGTGTGTGTGTGTGTGTGTGTATCACACCTATATATAAAGTTGGGCCCAATAGGAAGATTTCCCTCACTGCTGCCTTTCTGGGATGTTTCCAACTGGGGTTGACAGGGCAGTAGCATATCATGTGGAACTATTTGCATCCTAGGTCTGACTTCTTTCTTCCTTTGTAAACTAATCATGGGATCATCCCATAAGACCCTAGGAGGAGGTTAAAGGAGTGGTGAGTGATAGGGCATCTGTGGCAATGCCAGGAGAGTCTGAGTTACCTGCTCATGCAATTCTCTTGTGCCTTTAGACCCTTATAAACTCTTTTCTAGTATACAACAGTTTCAGCTGGTGATAGAGGGCCACTGCATATCCCCAAATTTATGATTTACTAGATGAGAAAATACCAAGCTCATGATGTAATTCAAGTTGCTAGTTTTGTCCTGTAATCAGATATTAAATCTCTACCAGGACCAGTATTAATCTAGGATATATATTTTTTCTGGATGCAAAATAATATCTTCAGAAAGTTGCATTATTTTGCTCCCAAATTCTGAGCAATCACTCAATGATTTGTCTACTGGCGAATTCCAGAGACTTCATTCAGCACTTCTATCTGCCATAGTTATTCCATGTTCCATTGGAGATGCTGGATAGTAAGACCTACGTGGCAGAACAGCATTCACTATAACCTGGAGTAGCTTCAAGGCTCACCCACAACTGGAGGGCTCTGAAAGCCTGAAGTTAGCAGTAAGTGAGTCTTGCCAGCACTCTAAAATGAAGTATATATTGCTTCCAAAATCTAAAGGAACCCCTAAATACATATTTTGTGCATTTTACTGGTATTCTTTGAAAGGTGAAACTCCACTGTTCTCCTAGGAATGTCACCAAAGTGTCCTGTATTTTTATGGGCTTTACCTCCTAATCTTTGGCACACCTAAATGTTAGTAAAGCTTCTAAGGTAGTTGCCATTTCCTCCTCATCAAGACCAATCAGAATGATGCCATCAAGGTGGTACACCAATACAATATTGTGTGTATGTGTATGCAGGACAGTTCCATAGGTCCACAGTCTCTGAAAGCTAGTTTATGTAGAGGTCAGGAGAATTCATATAGCTCTGGAGCTGATCAATTAAAGAGTATCATTACCTTGTGAGGTGAAGGCTTCCTGCCTCATCTGATCTGAATAAATTAGTATACAGAAGAAAGAAATTATATACTATTAGCTGGATGCTAGGTACCAGTGGGAATTTGCTTTTCAAGGAAAGATGCCATACCAGGAGGAGCAGCTGCAAATCAAACGACAGCTTGATTTATTTTGTGGTAATCCACAGTCACTTCCCAAGATCTAGCCATTCTTCTCCATTATGAAAATGGCTAGTTCAATGGCAGTGTGACAGAATTCACATCTAGTACAAATATCCAGTCTCTTGCTACCAAATACTGTCATCTATTAATGTCCAGTCAAAATCATTGAAAAGGCAGATAGACTTCCAAAGATGCCAAAGGTGTTGCCTGAAGCAGAGAAATCAAGTCAGAAGAATTTCTTCTCCAATCTTCTGATAGCTAACTAATACCTCCTTGGGAAAACACTAACAGGAAACTGGTTGCCAAAGGTAACTGGACAATGTAATTTATAGATGAATAAATTTAGCATTACAGAGAAGAGGAAAGAACCATTGTGGTGCTACAAGATACTAGGTAAGTAACTGACACGGTTTTTCTTTGCATAATAAATTGGTATTTGGAATAGACCTTATTAGCTATGTGGCTTATAAACGTCTCTGCCTTTCCTGATAGCATTCCAACACACAGAGCAAGAGGATATAAATATAATGAAATGAGCCTTACAAGACTATGGTGCAATGGGAAGTCTGTAATGCAGACTTGGAAACTTTCTCGCTTTCCTCAAACCAGGAGTATAGGACTATACCAAAGTTTAGTGTCAATAACATTTAGCAACAACATAAGATGGTTAAGATGAAAAATGTACCAGTATAGATGTGGGATCAGAAAAGGGGCTGGGTAACGTGCGAAATCATGGATTGGCTTTAGTTAATTTTAAAAATGTGGTGTCTGGGTAATTGCTCACCCAATCAATAGGAACCATCACTAAAGTGTTGTGGCTTCACACAGAGATCATTCATACAAAGATCATATTTGAAATAGAACTTCTGTATTACATAATGCAGATCAGATTCATCATATCTTACCCACTACTGAGTGTCACACTTAAAGGTTCACAAACATAGTTTAGAGGGTCATGAGATCTGTGAAAAGCCTAGAAATCATCTAAAATCTATATATCACATGATAAAAGTGAAAGAATTTTAGTGGGTAGAGGAGCACAGATCATTTGTATTAATCCACATATTTACCTTTTTAAAATTTTATTCCTGCTATGTTCTTTTCATGAATACATCTTTAATAATGTTTCTTTTCCAGAAGTCTCATTAATACATACTTGAGTGCAGGTGTTCATTAACAATCTTCTCAGTTTTTGTTTGATTAGACATCTTTTTTACTTTCACTTTTGAAGGATATTTTCACTCATTTTTGAATTTTATGTTGGCAGGTGTTTTCTTTTGGTACTTCAAGGATATCATTATAGTGTTGTCTGGCTTCTGCATACTCTGAGAAATCAGTGTTCATCTTATTGTTTCTCATCTGAAGGTGGTGTCTTTTTTCCTCTGGCTGCTTTTTAGATTTTTGTTTTTGGCCTTTGGTTTTCAGAGGTTTTATTATGACATAGGTAGGTGTATTTTCCTTGCAGTGTTCTTTCTTAGGGAATTTGTATTGTTTTAAAATCTATGATTTCAAAAATGTTATAATCTTTTGGAAAGCCCTTAGAAATGATCTGTTTATAATTTTACCTCGTTCTTTCTAGGTCTTATGATTATCCATATATCATATCTTTCACCTTACACATTTCTCTTTTGCTCTCTTTAATATTTTCCATTCATTTATCACTGGGCTTCAATTATTTTCTACTAACCTGTATTTTACTTCATTTTGTTCTCAGCAGTAGTAACCCAATGGCTGTTAAGCTCATGTATTGAGTTCTTAATTTCAGATATTGTAATGGTCAATTCTAGAATATCCATTTGGTACTTTCTCAGAGTTTCCAGTTCTATAGTGAAATGCCTCATCCTGTTGTCTATTTTTCCAAATATATTAGTCATAGTTATTTTAATGTCTATGTCTGATAACTCTAATATCTGGAAAAAGTGTGGGTCTATTGCTACTTTCTAGTTTTCCTCTGGGTTCATTTTTCTTGGAATGCATGGTAACTTTTGCTTGAATGATAGACTTTTTAATTAAAAATTTTGTATAGTCTCTGGATAATGTGATATTCTTCCATAAAGGAAGGACTTTATTCTTTGGCAGGCAGTAAAATTGAGAACACATTACCTCAGTTCAATCATCAATTAATTAAGCTGACTCCAAGCTGGATTTCAAGACTTTGTAAGTCTTCATACATCTTTTAGTTGCCCAGTTCTTTAGGATTTGCTACTGAGATCCTGGGGTGGTTGTCAGTGAATCTGTTCATTGGAAGGTTATGAACTCCAGTTTTCCTGCCATGAGATAACTGGGTGCTCTGCCAATTTCTTTAGTTACTTTCAGCTCATCCATTTCCAAGTGTAAGATATCAATTTTATTTTTTTCCACCATGCTTTTCTCAAGGATCCTAACCCTCTACAGCAACTGCTTGTATAGCTCAAGTCCAATTTTGGTCTTTCCAGATCCGTGTTAGCTGAAAGCTCTGATGTCTTCTCTGCTTCTTATAGACAAGCTGCAGCTCAATCTTCAGTCACCTACCTACCACTGCTTAAAATTTGTAAAATTCCCTGAGCTCCCCTTCTAATTAAGATCTTGATCCCTTAAGATCTAAGGTCTTCATTGACTCAAAAACTCTTTAGTGTGCTCAAACAGATATTATTTGTTAGTACTTTAACTTTTTTTGGTTGCTTTCAGAAAAAAAAAAAAAAAAAAAGAATGTTGTTCTACTACAAGCTACCCTGTTATAACCAGAGGCAGAAATGTGTGAGGCTACTTTGAATAGGTATGAAGGTGGAGTATTGGCATTGGCATCAGCCTATTGGTGACCAGGTATGTCTGTGAAACAATGAAAGATGGAAGGCACATTTGATGTCTATTCATGCTTTTCTGTTTTCATTATATTAAAAAAAAAACAGTGCCTTTATCCTGACTTTTGATGACTTAGACCTGATCTAGAGTCATCAAGAAGAAAATACATGTGTACAAAGCATGTACATATGGAAATCACACTTGTTTTTTTTTTTAGCTGTCTTGAGGTTTTATGATGGCTTGCCACATCATATTTTTTTGTAAATGTTCAATTAGTACTTGAGAGAAATGTGCACTTTGTAATGTTGCTTGCAGAACTCTACAGATGGCTGCAAGTTCAAGGTTATTAATTATATTGTTTTTTTAACTTTTAAATGCTTGTTTTATTTACCTACCTGTTTTATCAATATGTGAAGTGTGTTGAAATGTACCATCTTTTTATTTTTCATGTTTTCTCACTCTTTTATGTTGTTCTAATATTTTTTCTTTTAAAAAAGTATTATCTATATTTTCCAGGAATTTTAATTCTGTGCTATTGTGGACATATTTGTTTTTATGTATCCCTGTGTTTTAACTTTGCCTGTATTAATCTTCTCTGTTACTTAAATTCGATGTTCATTTAAACTATTTTCCAAAGGCATTGTATGCAACAAAGCTTCTTATACCTTCTATGCTTCATAATAGTTTTATAGCTCTTTTGTTTGAATGATTGTTTAGATGGATAGAAATTTCATCTTTAAAGTCTTTCATACTGGCACTTCTGGATTTAATAGCAGAAGAGATTGACATGTACAAATATTAATGTGGAATAAATCATAAACCAAATATAAAATATACCATTTTCTTAAAAAAAAACAAAGAAAATTGTTTCCACCTTAGGGTAAACAAGAAGCTGGGAAGGAGGCATATGGAAAAGTCATTCAATGAATACCAAGTTCCTAATAGAAAAAGTAAGTTCTCATGTTCTATTGCATAGTAGGGAGATCATAGATTTTGACAGTGATATTTCAAAATGTTCAAATAAAGAATTTTGAAATATTTTACCACAAATAAGTAATAAATATTTGAGGATATGGATATTTATTTATTTTTAATTTTTGGTATCAGGGATTGAACTCAGGGGCACTCAACCATGAGATACATCCTCAGCCTATTTTGTATTTTGTTTAGAGACAGAGTCTCACTAAGTTACCTTTTGCTGATGCTGGCTTTGAACTCCAGATCCTCCTGCTTCAGCCTCCTGAGCCACTGGGGTTATAGTTGTGCACCACTGTGCCCAACTGAGATGGATATAAACCAGATAGGTTTATGGCTTTTTGAATAAAGACAATATAGTATATACAGTGGGGTCTGGAGCACAAACCTGTGAACAAACACAGCAGTATTTTGGTGAAATTTCCAAATATTCATAATATGTCAATAGCCTAATGATAGTGTAGGAATGGTCTTGTTGTCAAGTGAATTCAAGTTGATTTCCAGTAGATTTGCTTTGAATTTCCTTGTTTTCCTGTAGGAACTCTGGGACACAGAAGCTTCCCAGGAGAAGAATTCTGGGCATATTTTTAGCTTGTAGATTGTAGCTCCTCTAGTTTTTCACTTGGCCCTTAATGCTTCTTTATTCATTCCCAAATTTCAGATACTAGCTTTGAAACTTTCTCTTGGGTTTGGATGTGTGTGTGTGTGTGTGTGTGTGTGTGTGTGTGTGTGTGTAGGTATGCCTGTACCTGCATACACAGCTTTACTGGAGTGAAATTTAAATGCCACCATACATAATTTAGTGTGGGAATGCATTATGAGAAATGCATTGTTAGGTGAATTCATTGTTGTGCAAACTTCACAGAGCACATGAATATACAGTGGACAACCTACTTCACAGGTAGGCTGTATACCACTGTATATTCTGACCTGTTATTGACTGAAACATTGTTATGTGTAACACAATTGTACCTTAAAAATTCACCTATTTTAAATTTACAATTTGATGGGTTTTGGTAAATATGTACAGTCATGAGACCACTGCCGCATTCAAGGTTAAGAACATTTTTACACTCCCAAATCTTCTTCCTGTATCATTGAAGTCAGCTCCATACTAATCCCAGACTCATGCCAGGCAATTACTGATGCTTTCTTTTGTCTCTGGATTCTATTACTTGTTCTAATGTTTTGAGATGTATCCACATCATTGTATGTATCAGTAGTTCCCTTTACTTATTATTGAAATTTCCAAATGTACCTCAATTAGTAAATGAATAAAGCATATGTATAACATCTCTATAATAGAATATATTTTGGCAATAAGAAGGTCATGTATTTTTTAACCTTTTATCCAACTTACCAGCCTTTGAATGTCTGCTCAACATTGGGTGCTTTACTTCCATTATCAGCATTAAGCTCCTAAACCCACAGTTCCCAGTTGGGAAGTAGTTTTACATAATGTAGAACACTGGAAAACCTTAGAAAGAGTTGTAATTGCTTTTTTCCTTAATCAACAGATAGTAGCCATGACCCTCTCTGCTGCACATCCACAAGAAAGCCTTTCGGATGACTGTCAAGTTGGTTACTCTGAGTCTAGACCCCAATCCTTTTTCAGTTGGGCCCAAGCCATGGGAACCTTTGCCTGCCACATGGATTCAGAGATTCAGAAGTGTGTTCACTTCCTGAGAATAGAAGGACTGTAACAGTATTGGAATTCTGGGGGAAACCTGTTCTTCATCTGGCCAAACTGTAGCCCTTCTTCTATTGTATTTGACCCCAAGTCAGTTTACTGTCTCTAGGAAAAGGATTCTGAAAGAGATTCTCTTCTGTGTCTCTTTCACACTGAAGATTTATGCTTGAGCAGTGACATCCACACTTAAAGGAGTGGGATAAAATCACAGTGGAGAGTTGGTGGTCTGCAGAAAGGGCCTATCAACTTGTCTCCCTCCAGATCAAACTGCGCCACGTTGGTGGCAATAAAGAGTGCCACTCCCTTTCGGGACCAGCCCAGGATCAGTGATAGGATAACTTGTCCATAGAAAGGGTGATTCATCACCCAATGAAATCCCAGTGAAAATATCTCTGTGGCAAGGCAGGACCTTAGGAAGTTGCTCTCAGGATTGTACAGAGGCTCTGAGAGTAGATGCAATTTTTGCTTATACTTCTTGGCTAGCAGCAGAGCCTGGGTGGACCAGGGACAGGAACAACAAGAGATAGTGATGCGACTCTTCTAAATCCGCAGCAATTTTTTGGTCTGCTTCACTTAATATTTTCATTTGACATTTAGAAGCTACTTAATTTTCTTTCTCTGGAAAAGTATTTAAAATTTCTGTTTCTACTTTTACTAATCAGAAAAATGGAAATAATAATTATTTTTATTATTATCTCAGAGAATTGAGATAGACATTAAGCTAGATAAAGTAGGTGATACCCTTAGGATAGTAATCTTGGAGATTAGAAATATCTCAATATTACCTAATATTGTTCTTCAGTAGATAGAATGTTTTCTTGAACCTGTAAATTATATGTAGCTAACAAAGGGGAGATAGTGTGCATAGCTTTTTTTTTTTATGTAAATCTGTGTCTTTGTGGACAAAGTTGTGTATCTACAGATTATTATTAAGCCTGGGACATGAATGTGAAACTGAGAATGAGGAGAACTACATCCTCCAGCCTCCTAATGGACCTTGAGGTATTATAGAAGGGTCAGTACTTCAAACAGGGGGACAATGTCCAAGGTATTTCTATTGAGGGGATGTCTATACAGGAAATACAGCCTATCCAATCCAGAAATTCTTATATCTCATAACCAGTGTCAAGGGCTTTCTCTATTATAAGTCTCTTCTATTATCTGGGAGCCTTTGATAAGAAAGTTTAAACTTTTATATCTGGTCTTAGCCATCCTTTGGAGGAGGCTTCATTCCTGCTTTAGATGTTGTAGTCAAAGTATAAGCCTTGGTCACCTGCTGGAAGAGAGAAGATGAAAGGGAGGAAATGGAGTGTTGTCCTCTGAAGCAGATGTTTGCCTGAACTGACAGGCGATGGTGGGACAGGTAATAAGCACTCCTTGGGAATGAATATCCAGTAATACATTGGACTTTCTGTAAACTCAAGCATGATGGAAAAACCTAATGTTGAGTGACTCATTTATTAATGGAATGTATAAACCTGAAAGACATTAGCAGGGACAGGGACAATCTTCAGATACCAGATGATAGCAGTCAAGCAAGAATTGATACTGTCCTCACTAGATTTTTCAGGCACAACTTCTCCCACATCTCAGTTACTCCAGGCTCAGGATAGAGGCAGTAGAGATGCTTACAGATCATCAGGCCCTGATGAGACACTATACTCTTTTGTTCTACAGAACCATAGAAAATACGGGTGGTGACCACACTTGTTTCTCACCAGTTGGTTAAAATCTCATAGTCAGATGATCTTCTGTATTAACCACAGGAACAACTACACTGGGTCACAGTGGTCTCTCTAGAGTTCTACTTGCCACACTAAAAGTATTGACCAAAATTGTGACAGGCTCAGTGACACCAAATTCCACCAGTCTAAACAATATATGGAAAAGACCAACCCAGCACAAACTTCAGGATGAACTGTCAAATGCATTCACATTTTTTACCATTAAGATGTGTAGGGTGAGTTTTGTTATGTATGAATGTGAGTTTGGGGATAGATATAGCTACAGATTCAATTCTCTCTTGAACTGCCTTTGAAAATTTCTTCCTCCATTCCCTAACACATTTATCTGTATAGAGAGAAGAACCAAAGTAATTTATGTTTTCACCTCTTGTACCTGAAGTATGTTGTTGCTACCGATTAGGATGGGTATATTCACCATGGGCAGATAGACTAATTCATACATAGGTGCCCAGAAAATTGCCAGAGAACTGGCTCCAAATTTTACCGTCAAAAAAGAGTGACAAATTCTCAGTTATTTAAAAAATTAAAGAAAGCAGAATATGCTTCCAAGATGCAGGCATGGTGATTTGGGAACAGGAGAAAAACAAAGAGACTACACTTAAATCTAGCAGGCTACCCCTCTCTTTGTTATCTGTTATAGTTTGTATCTGGAATGTCCCCCGAAGGCTCATGTATTGAGGACTTGGGCCCCAACTGATGATGCTATCAGGACTTGGTGGAAACTTTAAGAGGGAGGGTTTAGTTGGGGGAAGAAGGTCATTGTGGGTATGTCCTTGTACCTTCCCCTGCTCCTCCCCCCCCCCTGCCCCCCTTCCCCCCCCCCCCCCCCCCCCCCCGCTCTCTCTCAACTTCCTGGCTACCATGAGATGAGCAGCTTTCTTCTTCCATGTCTGCCCACCATGATGTTCTGCCTCACCACAAGCCCATAAACAATGGAGCCAGCTGACCATGGACTAAAACCCCTGAAATTTTGAGCCCAAAGAATTTTTTTTCTCCTTTAACTTGCTTCACTTGGGTATTTTGTCAGAGTGATGAAAAGTCCACTAGTATGTTCTCCTGTATTGAATGTGAACACTGATGGGATTGGGCATTCCTGGGATCTACAATATCTTGGTCATCAAGCTAGACATAGATAGGAAACTACATTGAGGGGTCCCAACTTGAGGGCTATATTTTCATTTTTTACTTTCCATCTACTGGCTAGAAACCCATATCCTCTACTTTCCCAGCAATTTCCGACAAAAGCATGGACTGGACTCTGCCCAGGCTCCCATTCTTCTTGCTTTTCTCTGGTCCTAGAACTGCAAGCAAACATTGTATCTCCTGGGAGGGGTTTCTCAGACCATGATGACAGGATCTTCTGCAGCTTTGTGAGTGAGACTGCTCCGATGTCCTGATGCTCAGCACCAGGGTTCCTCCTGCCAGGAATGGTGTAAGAGCCCATTACAGACAAATAGGCTTCTCTTATCTCCTTTTCCTCAGGCCTCATCTTTCCCTATCCTGGATTATGCCCAGGCATACACCAGACTTCTGTGTTCGATTCTAGTGGACTTTGTGCCAAATTTGGCCTAAGGATATTTTAGGCACTAGAATATTTACCTTTGCTCTTCTTTGCACTCCATCTCCTTACACACTGAGACAATGGGCAGAATCATATTCTTCAGGTGTGTGGTGCTAAGATTGTTGTGAGCTCCATCTTAGCTCTCTGAGGGGAATCTACACATTGCCTGAGAAATTAGAGGGAACGGCAACAGAGAGGAAGATGGGATGATGCTGCAGAGACTGGAGCCTGGATAGAGTGCTCATGTTTGCAAGGAGAAGGAAGTTGCCTTATGCTCTGCCATCAGGAGTCCTGGCAATAGGCCGCATCTTAATTCCTACAGTATTATTATCACAGGCTCATACTCTTGTCTTTTGATTTCTAATCTTGCTTTTTTTCCATATGAACATTACTTCAATCATCAGAAATTTATTAGTGTACTTTTGTACATAATGGTTTATACTAAATACAAAAAAAAAAAATAAAATGACATTTTAAGCAGAGGAGCTCATAGTCTAGTGAAAAATAAACATTTTTATTTATAAATGCTATTATAATGATACATGATAAGGGCTTTCTCATCAGTTGCTTAAATGGGCAATGGAAGAAAATGTCAATTCTGAGAAAATGAGGAGAGGCTTCAGAGGCCCTTGAGTTGCGATTTAAAGAGTTGGTCAGAGTTTTCTAGCTGAACATGCCCAGTGAAGAAATGCAAGCAGGGGGGAAATCAGGGTAGAAGAAGACAACATGTACCAAAATGATTCAACAGATCTCTTGCAAAGTTAGTAAATTGTTAGGTAGCCCATGGTGGACCAGTACCATGAAGAGAACTGTGAAGGGCAGTCTTATGTGCCAATATGACTGGACCACAGGGTGCCCAGATATTTGGTGAAACATTATTCTGGCTGTGTCTGTGAGGTGTTTCTGGGTGAGAATAACATTTGAATTGATAGAATGCATAAAGCAGTTCTTCCTCCCAAGTGTGGGTGGGGCTCATACAATCTGTTAAGGGCCTAAATAGAACATAAAAGGTTGAGTAAGGAAAAATTTGCTCACTCTGTCTGTCTGACTGAAGCGTAAGTGTTCTCCAGCCTTTGGACTCTTTAGATTAGGCTTTCTTGGATCTCCAGCTTGGGGCTTCTGAGCCTCCTTAATCACATGAACCGATTTCTTATATCTATCTATCTCTCTATCTATCTATCATTTATCACCTATCTCTGTCATCTCTTTTCCTGACCTGTTTCTCTGAAAAGTTGTGGTTGATTCAAGGACATTGGGTATATCAGTCTTCTCAGGATGCTGTAATAAAATACCATAGACTTGTTGACAAAAAAATTGAAATTTATTGTCTCATGATTCTGTAGGCTGGCAAGTCCAAGATCAAAAAGTGTCTACAAATACTTTTCTTGACGAGGGTTTTCTTCATTGCTTATCAATGGCCACCTTGTCACTATGTCCTCACATGGACTTTACTTAGTATCATGACTGTCAAAGATAACTATAATGGTTACTTTTAAGTGACAAAATAGAAGATTATAGGATTGGAGTTAGGATGAGAGGGAGAAAGAGAGAGAGAGAGAGAGAGAGAGAGAGAGAGAGAGAGAGAGGGGAGACGCAACATTTCCTCATTACAGCCATACTGGGAGAACATCAACATATAAATTGGGGGTGGGGGACACAATTCAATCTATAATAATGGATGGGACTGGTGAGAGAGGGCTATGCATAGTTGGGCCCAGAACAGAATGTGAAAGACTTTTATCTATCTCCTATAAAGGGATTTTAATGTTTATTTTGTCAGTGATAGGGAGTTATTGAAGGATTTTAACTGTGGAAAAGAGATGATATAATTTATGTCACACAGCTTACTTTGATTTCTGGTTAAACAAACATTGACTAGCCATTCCTGAAATATTCTTTGCACATCTGCCAATGGAAATTTGATGACAAATTTAAAAATGAGTACCCATAATCTCTGAGACAAATAAGGCAGAAAGGAAGCTATTGCTAGAATCTTAGAGACGTTTCAGAACTTATATGGTCCATGTAGTTGTACTGAAAAAAATAATTTGTGGCTTTTCCATATAGAATATTAGTGAGCATCCTAATGCTTTTGCCTAAGACCTTCTCCTTAGGCTCAACATGTACAGTGTGTATGCCTGTGTTAGTCCTAACACTAGAAGACTATCCTAGACAACATTGGTGACACATGAATTGTGTTTAGTTTCCTTGCATCTTTAAATGGCAGAACAAGAGGAGGGTGGACTAAGAGTGTAAACACAGATTGAATTTTGATATTTTGCATTTTATTGATAAATCCTGCACAAATAACATGGGTGGGGGAGAAAGAGAAAGAGAAGAGAAGAGAGAAGAGGACAGGAGAGTAGAGAATGAGAAAAGAAAGGAAAGTGGAAGGAAGGAAGAAAAGAGATAAAGAAGAGAAAGTAAGCCTCTAATATTAAAAATCCTTACAGAGGACTCTCAGATCTAAAGTTAAAGTGAAAAATTAGGTAGCCTTCTCAAGGCTATCTATTAATAAGGGTGCAATATTATGTGCAAATGTTGGAAATAAATAAAAAAAAATTGTAAACCACATGATGGAATTCATTACACAAGGTTTTTGTTCATTCTGTGCTAAAAGAATAGTGAATGCCTGACTTGTTCCTGAAAAATGTCATATTCTAGGGCCCATAGTCTAGGCTGTTAACAAAGGTTTACTCTGGAGAATGCAGGCAGGATCTGAGGACAGGTTGGAATAAAGTGGTAATTCAAGAGGAAGGTTAAGGTTGTAATGGTTCTGGGACATTGTTGAATGGATGTGTTTAGGAATGGTAGCTGTAGAGCATCAGAGAAGAGTGGAAGAAGGAATGTAAAACGGGGAGAACTACTAACTCATGGAGAGTTCCAATACCTCAGTTGTATACCAAGAGTGTGTCATGTGTAGAAAACGATGTCTAACATACTTCAGATAGGACAGAGGGTATATTTTTCTACCACCTCTCTGTAAGAGAAAAGGAACTAAACTAATCTGGAGTCTCAGGCTCTCCGAGTCTGGGAAGCTATGGATGACATATTGGGTGGCTTCTATGGTACTCCTTCTGCAGTGCAATGAGGAGTTGCTTCTTTAGTCTTAATATTGTCAATCAGTGAACAATAGACTTCTGTTAGACATGACCTCTGCTCTCAGGTGTTATGTGATATAGTCAAGGAGACAAGAACACCTTAGAGAAACTGAAAAGCTAAAAACAATACAATATCAAAAGTATACATAAGTGCCAACTGAAATGTATGTGATAGAAAGATCCAGCAATTTAATGAGCTACCATTATTGACAGAGGTGCCAGAGGAGGCTTTACAGAGTAGGGAAGCAAACTACAATGATAGAGACAGAAAGGAGTCATATAAATGAGGAAGGAGTGGTCAACATTGCAGACTTGGAGAATAATATGAGTTTCAAAAACAGGGAACCGTAAGATGAATTACGTCTATACTTTTGAGAGAACAGGGATTCGGTTTAGAATGAAGTACTGAAATTTAAATGGTAATATTGGGGGTTTGAAGATAATCCTATAGGCATTGTAGAACCATAGAAATTTAACAATGTCCTTCTTGATGTGAATTTCCAAAGATAGAATAGTAATTTATCTTGGTCTATATAAAATGGTAGTTTCTCTTATAGAAACCTGTATTTGAATATCATACAATCAGCAAGACATGATTATATTCTTGCTGTTTCTGAAAGTTGTGCAATTACCTTGATATTTTTGCACCATTACATGTGAAAAAATATCCTATTTTCTGTCCTTTTCTCTCTTTGGGGCTGCTTTTAGCAGTCTGAAAATCAGCTTTCATTTTGACTGCTGCTTAACAGAATTTGATTAAAAAAAGTAAACTAATTACAGCGGAAATGCAGCCCTGCGAAGCTTTAAGAAAAACACATTATTTTGTTTTAGGGTTCAGTTACTATACATTCATTTATCATCTTTATAAGCGATGTGCAGGCGATGATGAATAGGCCCTGGCTTTGAATCAGGAAATGTAAATTATCCTCTTTCTTTCTTTTCTTTTTCCTTTAAAAAAAAAAAAAAACAAATAATGAATACTAGTAAATTTGAAGCTAAGTGATATGCCAAGAACTCAATGATGACGTAATGCCATGAACACCAGCAAGAGCTGCCCACCTGCTAGTCTGAAGTTGAGAGTACCCCTAGACCAGAAATGCAAAACTGAACCTGGAGAGTATCATCTCATGGTTGACTAGCTGATTTGAAGAACCATATGGAAAATGAATCTGCCCACCCATTGCTCTATATTTCAGCCTCCTTCAAGGCAAGTAGCTTTTGCCCTTAGAAAAGTGTAAGTGCGGTTTTAAGCCTTCCTTCCTCAGACCTTCTTCTGATTATTTTTTTAATCCATAGGACATTGACCACTCCTTTTCCCCATCTAAACGATATTTATCCTTCAAGGACAGTCCAGATTTCAGCCTCAAATTTTCTTGAATTATTTGAGAGTATACTCAAATCTATTAAGAATCCTATAAATCTTTCAATAGTGTGAGAAATATAGTACTTTTACAAGCAAAAAGTTCAATGTTTCCAGATGGACATAATAAATTTTAATGTTTGGGTAGGATTTGGATAGGGAGACAATGTGGGGAAATATATTTTCAATAAGATAGGAAAAAAGGGGCTCAAATATACTGTGGATGAAAGGAGACTGATTCTGACTTCATGGTCATTATGGTATATATGGAACAGGAAGGATTTTAAGAAAGAACTCAGGATGCTCACCTCAGGATAAGTTTCAAGTTTACATTGCACTTACCATTTGGTGTAGAAAAACAAACCCCCATTGAGAGAAACATAGGAATATCAATGTTGGCTTTGTTTATGCAGAAAGTTTTACATAGTCATTTCCATTTCAGGGGTTTTGCAATATTTACGTTTACTTGCATATAGAATGTTTAAGTTATTTACATATGTTTGGTAGATTAAATTTAAATCCACAATTTACTTACATTTAGGAGGCATTTATAGGTAAAGACATTAACCAGACACCATTCACAGATAAAGTTATGTTTTCATCAATTAATTCTTATGTTCTTTATAAATTATGTTAATTTGATATTTATGCAGAGATTTTACACACATACTGTTTTCTCTTTGGAAGCAAAACCTGAGTGTGTCTACTTATTGCAGCACACCAAATATATGTGTATTCTTCCTTTTTGATTTCATTAATTTTTGTTTCTTCTCATCCTCTTCCCTTTTCCTGTTGCTTTTCTTATATCTTCTCTCAAATTGCAGAGGCAACAATTATACACATTGATTTTAGTAAAATAAATAAATAAAAATATGATGCTCTGTCACTTTAAAATGTGGTCCATCTCCACCAACATATTAAAAGTCTAAATATTTTATTGTCTGGGCACAATCTCATTTTTATTGCCCCAATCACAGCTCATTGGCTAGAATATGCTGGGCAGAAGAGTGAGTTGGTCAGCTAATGGCCTCCCTGCTGCTAAAATTAACTAATTGTTAAAGTAATAACCATGGACCCTCATGGCCTATTTTAATAGTCATTGGCAATCTGGGAAATTATTTTGCTGCTTTCATTTCAGTAAGTCCTTCTATTGGCCATTTGTACCCCTTTCCATCCTTTTAAATGTTTTCTTGATGAGAAATATTTCAATGAGAATCTGCAGGGAGCTCTGACCAGCCCCTCCAAGTTGCAGTTGGAGCCCATTGTTCCTCCTGTGAAAAGGTTCACCATTGCCATTGTATAGATTGTGTATTAAGGTATGTGTGGGTGGCCATCTTTCTAATAAACCAAACTTTTTTTCCACCCTGATCTTCCCTTCTCCATCCCATGGGCCTCTCACATCAATCTATTTCACATCTTTCTGTGCCCACACACTGCCCATGATCCTGCCTGTCTTTGTAATGGAAAGTCGTTCACACATCTATAGATGATCACCTCTGTCTACCACAGAGGCCAAGGTAGGGGCTCATTCACTATGCATCTCAAGACAGTATTGCATGTCACACTGGCCTCAATGTTTCCTTCTATACTACTGTGGCAAGACGTTTTTTTTACCATGTTTTAAACATTTTGCATTTTCCTTTATTTAGTTACTTATTGTTTCAAGCATACACTTTGATTATTCTCAGATAATCTATAAATTTATGTCAAAAACTTCTATAGTTTCTCTTGTATCCCTTAGTACCAGGAAATGTGTTGAGTATATTGTCAATATTTAATAAACACATGTTGAATTAAATTAAATTTATTGTGGGGATTTTAAAATTGTATTTGCTGGACAAATGCCCTGTCTTAAATTTCACATGATGTCAGAAGAAAAGTTAAGTCCTATGGACTACTTCACTGAAACTAAATATTGATGAATTTTGTCATAAACATATTAATACTATAAATCCCAGAGATTGGAAATTCCTGATTGTAGAATTTTAAAAGTCCCCAGAAAAAATATACTTCAAACTTTGTACTAAAGGGCCTTAATTCTTGAGGAAGATCATGTGAGGCAGTTATAGTGTAAACGTGTTTGAATGTAGCGGTGGAGGGTAAATTAGCTTATTCAAGAAGTTCACTTGGAAGACCTGTATGAACTAGGTGCTTGATATTTATTTATAGAGACAAATGTGTAGGGCCTCTGATAGATAATATGAGTGTGAGTAATTGCAAAGTATTTCTTAATAATGTCTCCTATCTATGTGGTATAGTAACTAATTTGCAAAACTTCATATAGCTCTTCTCACTTGTATTATTGTGACAGTATTTTATGTTATCCCTATGATACATGAAAGTTTTCATGTATATTCAAAAGTATACCCATGTTGATAGTATGAATTAACTTATTTTAATTTGATCAAGTCAAGAAACCCATCTGTTGGGGCTGGGGTTGTGGCTCAGCGGTAGAGCGCTCACCTAGCACGTGCGCGGCCCGAGTTCGATCCCCAGCACCACGTAAAAAAATAAACGCATTGTGTACAACTAAAAGTAAATAAATAAATATTTAAAAAAAAAAAAAAAAGAAACCCATCTGTTGACACACAATTCATACTAGTTATGGCTCAGCCTGTTAAGACATGCAAAGCTTCTTGGGATTACATATTTTTATACTTTAGGTTGGTTGTAGTTGGAATAACATGGAATACTATGGAAAAGAACAATCTAGATTAATGACAGATTCTAATCTAGGTTGCTACAACCACATTAGATAGTCCAGAATCTCTTAATTGCCACATTCTGAAATTCACAGGGACTTAGGGCTCAACTGTAAAATATAGGTTCAGATTAAAAGAGTCTTTGCAATTCTAGCAACCAATAATTTTTGATTCTTTTTGTGTAAGGGCCCCTTTACAGTTCTGAAGATTAAATTAACATTTGAGTTTGATTTTAAGAATATGTACTTGAAAAACTCTCTCAAAAATTGTAATGAGAACTTAGACTCAGAATTATACTCTGACCCCCATCCCAAGTGTCAGCATCATTGCCTTAGAAATAGAACTATAATACCTGCCAAACTCATTGTCTTCATAGGTTAAAATGGGAGTGGTTATTCCCTTTGATATGTCTTGGTAAGTATTCAGGACAAAAGCTGATAATTGGTCAGGTATGGTAGCCCAGGCCTGTGGTCCTAGCCCCTCTGAAAGCTGATGCAGGAGGATCTCACATTTGAGGCCAGCCTCAGAAACTTAGAACTGTCTCCAAATAAAATATAAGAAGGGCTGGGGATGTTACTCAGTGTTAGAGTGCCCCTGGATTCAATTCTCAATACTGCCAAAAACAATTTAAAAATACTGATAATCCTTTGTTAAAAAATAAAATGAGTAAATAACCATGGAATGATTCTCCCATGAGTCCAAGGTACACAGAATTTTGGAATCTCTCTTGGTTCTTCATATTTCTTCCCCACAACTCCGAGCTTCATCTTTGTTAAAAAGAGTTGAGACTGAAGAACGACACTTCGCCATACACTCTCTGCTGTCACCTTGTGTTCCTGCAGGGAGGGAGAGATCAGAAAAGAAAACTCTGAGTCAGCCGGAGATGCTTTCAACCTCAGCACAGCCAATTACTGGTTGTATAATCTTGAAATTCTTAGCAACCTCTCAAAGCCTGAGGTTATTCATGTTAAACATGGGGATAATAGACGTACCTGCTTTACAGGACTGTTATGAGGTTCTATGGGGTAATGTACAATACATTCAGCATCGTGCATTACACACAATAACAATAGGCGTTTAATTAATACTAGATATTATTCCCATATTATTATACTGAGGACTACTCAAACAAATGATACTCTGGCACTCAAAAAGCGTGTGTGCAGCGAGGCAGTGTCACCCCGAAAAACCTGATTAGGGATCTACAGTGTCCTGAGTGTTTGAGGGAGGAAAAAACAAGTGAGAGAAACTGCTGCCTGCCAGGGCTCTTGGGATGAGCAGGCACTCTCTCCAGGAAGAAATCACGACTTGCCCTCCTCCAGGAGCCTTAGGGATCCGTGGGAGCTTTGAGGGGGCTGACTCAGGGATTTAGAAATTCATCAGGAAAAAAAAAAAGAAAAAAAAAAAAAAAAAAAAAAAAAGGCCCCCTGAAAGAACTTAAGATCTTTGTGTTCAGGAAATAGGTCCAGAGCATGAAAACCACAAATGCCGCTCCCACTGATCCTGAGATGCCCTAACCCTGAACCAAGTAAACCCCAAACTGAGTTCTTCTCCAGCTTCTGTAACTTTGAGGGCAATGGAACAGAAGTCAAAGAGCACTGGTGAGCAATTCTAGGTCAGATGAGAAAAAACATAAAACCAGGTTTCTGTTCATGCATGTGTGTAGGTTTACTCCACTGGTTCTTCAAGGCCTTGACTTACTCAAATGTTCCATGAGTTTCCAGAGGTTTTCTCTTATTCCTGACCCACAAGCTTCTGTAATGCTGATGATCTCTCTGTTGGCATCTGACCCATCTCTAGTTCTCCTAAGCAGAACTGTTATTTCTAAATCTTTTTTTTTCCCTCACCTCCACGTAAGTTCCCTGAGAAAAGACTGATGCCACTCCAGCTACCTGGCACTGGAGTGCAGGGTAGTGAGTGGTTCCTTAGCATGTGCTCCTTTTAGCACGTGGAACGATCACGTCAAACATGTAAACAAACCCAAAAAGAAATGTTGTGAAGAATGTGCCAAGCCGTCAGTGGTGTTTACTTCAGTTCTAAGGTAAAGCTAACTTTGGGCATTGCGGAGGAAGGGGGCCCATCTGGTCCTGTGACATTTTTTCTTTTCTTTTCTTTTTTCTTTTTTTTTTTTTTTTTTTTTCCTTTCTGGAAATATCATCAAAATGGAGTGAGAAATGTGCTACAAACTGAACAATCATGATCCCCTCTCACATCTGAAAGGAAGATTGCGAGAGAGTAATGAACATAAATCAAGTCTGGGCTTGTCCTGCCCAGATTGAGGCAAAACAGGTTTTGCTTTAAAAAAAAAAAAAAAAAAAAAAAAAAAAAAAAAAATCTGCCATAAGGGGATTTAAATTGAGTATTCCTGTTTTTAGAAAAATCTCTATTTCCTTACAGGATGTCGGCTTTGATCACTAATCCCTAGAAAATGTCTTAGGAGCTTCTCCAATTGGCAGCAGCACTAGGGAGTGGGCGTGGGCAGGTGGGGAGAGAGGTGGGAGGGGGCAATTCTTTCATAAACTGATGCGTTATTTTAAAATAGAAAGACATCTCCCAGAGGCTCTAGGCTCAATGATACTCTCGTGATGTTTCCAGCAGTGTGGCCCAGGGACACCTTTAGAAAATGTTTCTTCCGCAGGTCAGCACTTTCTTGCCCGCCCCTCTCCCTGGCCAATGGCATTAAAGTGCGCTGGTCAATACCGAATTTCATTTGCCGCAGAGGCGCTTAGGAGAGGGAAGCACATCGTGTTGCATTTTCCTTGCCTCTCAAACTGGAGTCCTGCTTCTCCCCAGCTTTGTGCTGTCAGCAAAACATAACGCGTTTACAATCGGTCTCTTGATCTAAGGTAATTACCTCCAGGAGAAATAGCGCAGGTGAGAACCTAACAAGAGGAGCCGGTGCTGTCCGCGTGGTGGTCTGCTGTCCTGAAAGTGTATCAGACTTGTCAAATTGGCTCAAATTAAATTGACACGGTGCTCTTCCGGGCATCACCGCGTTATTATACATCTTGGAGCCCTTTTGGGCAGTAAATGCCTTCAGAGTTAAGAAGAAACGTGCAAAGGAAACTGGGCTCAGAGGAGCCAGCAACAAGGACAGCGAGGGTCTCCAGGAGGACACGTTAAAGCTGGCTATGAGAACGTGAAAGGTTATGTTATTACTGGAGCTCTGTTTTGGTCTTCTCTCAGCACTTTCTAGTTCCTGCCACTGTGACAGAGGTGTCCCCAGGCCTTAGCAATGAGGCCTATGAACCATTTTTTTTTTTTTTTTTCCTGCCGCTGGCTTCATTTATTTATTTATTGTAACATTTATGAGCACTGTCCAGGGAAGCTGCTGGTTCCAGCAGCATAGGCCTCAGCCTGAAGGGTGGCAGGGGAATTCTAATCCTAGCCTTTCCCCAAATGGCCTGGTGACCTTGGCCAAGTCACTTAACCTCGACACACTGGGGCTGTCGTTTATAACCAAGCAGGGGAGTGAATGAGGCCTGGATCACCTCGCCGGGGTGTCAGGAGGGATAACTAATTAATGATTGTAAAGCACTTTGCAAACAGAAAGTGCTGTACAAAATGCTTAATATTAATAATAAAATGCATTCACTGCAAGCCTCTAGGCGTATGTACAGAAATAACGACAGCAATTAAAGTAACACGCTAACAAAACTCATTAACCCCCAAACCTCCTTCTGACTGTACGTGGCTGTTGTAGCTTCATTGCTTTCTTAAAGCTGCCAGGTGGCCCAAGGAGGAGGCTGCCTGGAGGGCACTGCAGCCAGACTCTACCTCACTTTCTAGACAGATGAGCATGTCACCTGTACTGAGAACCAGTGTCCCTAAAGCCCCCATCTCTACGCAGGCTTTCCTGCCATTTCCTTATGCAGACCAGCTGCTTCTCTCCATTTTAAATATCCATTTCCTATATGATGATGTACCTTAAAGGACTTAGTTTTAAACTGTTTTGTGTTGCTGTAACAAACATTCTTAGGCATGTTGCTTTATAAAGAAGTGAGGTTTATTTAGATTATAGTTCTACTGGCTCAGAAGTCCTGGTGTCTTTTGAGGCCCTCTGGCTGGCTACATCACAGCATGGCAGATAAGCAGCTATGTGTATAAGGAGCGCATGTGCCTGAGAGTGGAAGCAAAGGAGGGAGCTAAGAAAGCTGAGCTCAGTTTATCAGAGCATGTTTTGTGGTTACTAAGTCCGAGGAGGCCTGGCTCACTCCCATAAGAAGGAATGAGCTCCTTCTGAGGGGAGTATTTCTATGACCTACTTACCTTCCACTGGACCCCACCTCTTAAAGTTCTACCATCTCTCAATAGTGTTTGAGACCATGCTTCTAGCACACGAATCTCTGGGGGACAAATCATTTCTAAACCACAGCAGTGATTCTTCTCCTTCATAGTCTGTATTTCCTTCCAGGTGTAGGTGGCCCATCTCTGCCTGCACGGTAAGCTCTTTGAGGGCAGAGTTTCCCTGGTGTTATAGCTTGCTCATTCCTACAGGAGAGCAGTACAATGCTGAGCACTTTGTGGTCCAAGGACCAGGAAGCAGGCATAGATGCTTCACCTTTCCCAGCAGATTGACTGGACTGAGGGGCAGGGTGCTATTTGAAATGGGTTGCACATACTGGGAATTTCTTGTCCCCAGCAAGCTGGAAGATAGCCAAGAAGCCCTGGCATGGGGAGAAGGTTAGGATATTGGGGGGAAGGTGTAAAAGGGAAAAAGGGCTTTTGACTCAGTCGTTTAGAAAATCCACAGCCATGAAACCAGGAAGTGGGTATAGGGAGAGGGATGAAAAGAGAAATTGAGGAAGTAACATGAGGGGAAAAGGGAAAGGAGCAATATGATATTCTTTGAGTAAGAAGAACCAGGAGCAAGATTGGTTGTGTACTGTGTGGTTGTGTGTGGGTCACAGCTCAAGAGGGTAGAGGCTAGAAGGGCACACCTGGGGGTCTCCATTATTGAGGGAAACAGCAGGGGACTTTGTGAACACAGCTAGGCCCCTTGTCAAAGTTTAATCTGTCTTTTTACTCTGTCATTATGAATAGTTAATTTGAAACAAACATCTCCTTCCTTCCTTTCTCTTCTTCTTAATAAAATACCATTTTACTTTTTGTTTCTCGTTAAATTTTAAATTTCATATCTTACCCTGCCCAGAGTGCTGGCTCATGTCATGATTTTTGTGCTGCTATAGCATATTTTACAGAAAATAAAAGTTGTATGCAAACCATATTCCTGAGGCATTGTGAGTCAAAGTTTAATCTGATTTCACCCTGAGTACAATAATGTAAGACAGGGTTTTGATAGGAAACTCTAGATTAATAATCCAAGTCGTTTTTATAAAATCGTGACCCCATATACCACAAGGAAACTGCTACAAATAATGCATCAGGATGGTTTCCATTAAATGTCATATAAAGCCACTAAGCAAATAAGAAAAAGTCGGACATTTGACTTCATTTATTTATAAAGATGCCCTGGAAAGGAGCTTCTTGGCAGAAAAGCAGAACCTTGAGTCTTGGAGGATTTACTCAAGCTGTTCCTAGGCGAGGTGGGGAAGGCCTTATTGTAAGGTCAAAGGTTGGAGAGGAGGATTTTGCTGTGAAAAGATTGGACCCAGGTAGGGTCTGGTGCATCTCAGCACAAAAGACTGCTTAGTGGGGAGCAGGAGGGAGCAAAGAGGAAAGAGGAAGGTGGGTGCAGAGGCTAACTGCTCACAGATCCATTGCTGAGCGGTGCCCAGTGTCCATAGAAAGATGCAGCAAAACTCAAAGGGGAATAAAGTAAGAAGCGTGGGACAGGGGTCCAGAGGTCCCGCCTGGCAGAGACATACTGTGAAGAATGCTCTTGATTTTTGGCAGTTGCTCCACAGATGACTCCCTCCCGTGGAGAGCAGAGAGTGATTGTAGACAAGCAGTTTGAGAGATTACAGGTCTGGAGATGACTTTAGGGGAAAAAAAATCCTAAAATTATAAGAAAAAAGTCAAGAAATGATACTGAGGGAGCACAGTTCTCTCTTTCACAGCCAAATCAAAAACTCTTTGGCTAGGAAACTGATATTCTGCCTCAGAAACTCTTCCTTGAAGGTTGGGTGTGGCTTGCAGAGGAGAAGGCAGGAGGGGACATTTGTGCACATTCTAGGATCCAACCCTACCCCCAATACATGGTGCAATCTTAAGCAAGTCATTTCATGTCGGTCAACCTGTTCATCCATGAAGCAGAGCTTTGGAGTTAGATTATCAGTAGAGTTCTTTCTATCTCTGATTCCAATGAACTTGATGATGATGAGTTTCTAAAAGAAGTTTAGACACATATTCCGTGACTAAAAAGAACACTTAGGCAATATTGCCATTTCATTGGAGCTGTCAAGAGTTATCTTGATGTGTGTGATTTTAAGGTTTCTTCTGAATGTTTGGGTATGGTCATCCGTCAAAAGCCATTCATCAATTTCTGCATTTCTAGATATTTGGTAAGTGGTGAAAATGTGATGGTGCCCCTGCTCTTGATGAGCTTAGACTCCAGCTGGAGAGACACATTAACACATGAAAAATGACAAAGATAAGAGATGTCACTAGATCCTATGCTCATTGCCAAACAAGAGCTACAGACCAAAAGTGCTTTGAGCTTAATGAAGTATGAGCTTCCACTGGGCTGAATGGCCAGGGGCAAAGGAGTTGTGTGAGCTGGTCCTTGGAGAGTAAAAAATTCTGTTCTTCCATTATGCATCCTACTGGGTGAAAGCTTAGCAACCACACCCACAAACACATACCCAACCATACACACATACACTCTCCATCCTCAGGTCCAAAGCACTTACACAACAGACTCTTACTGAACTTGTGTTGATTATCAGTGGAGACAATGAGGAAGTACCAGAGTGGTCAAATCCAGAAGGTACCATCTTATGGGTTATAATCTGGGAGAACTCACCTAAGATTAAGTATTCATAAGATGGAAGAGCAACCACTAAGCCCGGGGTTTAGAGTCTTAGGTTTTAATCTTCAGTCTCTCATTTACTGGCACTCTGAATTTGGAAATGTCTACTATACCAGATGAGCATAGGATGTTAAATCCAAGGATCTTTCACTACGCTGTTCTAGTAGACTGTGGTCATACACGTTGCAAGTTGGAGATTAGGTAGAAAAGTCAGGCACCTACATGAAGACCCTGAGTGAAAAGACATCATTGGCAGAGGTAAAAAGTGGCTTCA
This sequence comes from Tamias sibiricus, assembly GCA_025594165.1. Taxonomy (NCBI): domain Eukaryota; kingdom Metazoa; phylum Chordata; class Mammalia; order Rodentia; family Sciuridae; genus Tamias; species Tamias sibiricus. The sequence goes on along the minus strand of CM046671.1, from coordinate 45,376,698 downwards.
ATAAGGGTGGATGTTAGGTGTCCAGGACAGGGATTGCTGTCTTACTCCACAATTGGGACCAGAGTTGTCCTTTCTGAAATGTTCCTTCTACTCTTACAAAAATCTAGAGGATCTTTATCTTTGTTCATTCTACTTTTTCAGTAAACACATTTCATCAGCAACTATAATTACACTGTGCATAAGTGCTGGGCATAATGATGACCATATAATTCATGGCCCAAGCCAGAAAACAATTGAGAGTACAAAGGATAATACTACAATAACAATAATGGACAACAGTTGCCAAGGCCTGTCCCGGGGAACTGGATGTATAATTTCCCTATACATAAAATATTACCCATTCTCCTCAACACATCATCAACTCTTCCTCTTTCAAATTAGGAAGTTGTATCCATGCAACCTCACCAGACACTGCAGATTTTATTTAAATGAATACATAAAACAACCCATATAAAACGCTACCTTTTATGAAATAAAGAGTTCCTGGGAAACAAAGACTGCTAAATATCAAGAAATGGAAAGTTTAAATTACTTGCAAAAAGGTAGATACGGGACAATACATGTTCACAGATGGAAAGAGGATGGGTGTATGCACAGAACTTACCTTCTTGCAAGAATGTGAAATCAGGTGATTCAACAGCATGGTCTTTGTGCATGTGTGTATGTGTGTTTATGCACGTAAGAGTGTGAATCTGTTGATACCTAAGGGAATGTGATTCTTGGATTACAAAATGAAAGAAAGAGCGAGAGGAGGGGTGAAGAGGAGAGTTGGGAATGCATATGTAATTTAAACTTATATCCTAACAAATGCAAAACAGGAAGGAAACAGCATTTTAAAGAGGCCAGTAGATAGCATCAGCTCATTAGTGGTTCCATTACAGTGTACATTGGTTTGCTTTCTCTCCTAGTACAAAAAAAGTGATATATGTGCATGTGGGTATAGAGGAAGTAAATTAAACACAGCTCAAGTTATTTTAAGTATTCTGAAGATTAACTCTCATCCTTGGAGGTAGTGGCAAGAATTATGAAATGTTCAGTCTTTGAAATTAGCTATTGGGCCAGGCATGGTGGCACATGCCTATAATCCCAGCAGCTCAGGAATCTGAGGCAGGAGGATCACAAATTCAAAGCCAGCCTCAGGAACTTAGCAAGACCCTGTCTCAAAGAATTAAAAAAAGGACTGGGGATGTGACTCAGTGATTGAGTGCCTCTGGGTTCCATCCCTGGTGTGTGTGTGTGTGTATGTATGTATATATATGCACACACATATACACATACAAATATATACATTTATCTTTATAGTGTGCATGTACAAGTATGTAACAACAAATACCATCCATATATGCAACAATAATACACCAGTAAAATAATGTAGAGAAGAAAAAGGAATTAGCTATTGTACTTTAAATATAATTGGATTCCCAAGTACCCCTTCATTAGGTGAGGAATTAGAGAGGATCACCGTAAAAGAAATGGAGGGCTTCCTACCAGTTGGATGGGATAATGGGAGAATCTATATTGCTGACACAGCATGGCTGTCAATGATCAGAGAACTATGTTTCCATTTGGAAATGATTAAGGTCTTATTGCTCCTGTCTTAGATATGAACAACTTGAAATGCATCTGTTTGATGTAACTAAGGTTGAATGACAACTCTATGCATGTAGTTAGCAAAGTTCATTGAGAAGGAGAGCAGAGCTCCAAATTTCAGGAAAGTTGAACCAAGAGAATTGAGTACTTTGATTGAATTTGATAGCTCTTAATGGGAAATTGTGCTGAACTGGCAAGAAAAAAAAAAAAAAAAGGAGAGAGAGAGAGAGAGTGAATAGTGAATGAGATTTGGTAGAAAGAATCAAACTCAAATTTAGTTAAAAAAAAAAAAAACCTCAGAATTAATCTTGCCCATTTTATGCAGTTAATACTAGGAATTATTTTACGTGAAGAAAGACAATGCCAGAAATAGCAGGATGAAATTTTAGAAGTGGAATTAGAAGAGGGTAATGGAGGAAGCTAATTTTCTTTTCTGCTCCAAAATATCCCCAGAAATCATTCTTGGAGTCTATTTGATTCTTTTTTTTATGAATGATGAGGCAAGGTTTCCTAGGGAGAATTTCTGAGTAGAGCAAATGAGCCATGCTGTCTGAGCGTCAATGGGGATGGACTGGAAGAAGAGAAAGGCCCCAGGCCCTGCCCAGATAGGACAGCTGGAGTTACAGGTCCTGGAAAGACCTCAGGTAGCCAAGGAAAAGAAAAACATAGAATGAGGAGTTTAGGACTACAGATAGATATTGCCAATCTCCTAGGAGTGCCAGGGTTTATCCTTGACAAGGGCATTGGAGCACTGCTGAACAGGTAGCTGTTCATGATAATGGCATGAGTGCTACACCTTGACTGTGGTACATGTGCCAGATGGGGCTGGTGGCACCAGGCAGCTCTTAGGCCTTTGGGCCAATTCTGTTCCCCATTTCCCAGTAGGTTTATTTTTCTTTTTAAACTTAATATCTTTAACTGAGACATTCATTCCCAGTTCACAGCAACTACCATGAATCTGGTAGTGGCCATGGTAGCTGTGCATGATACTGGGCATGATTTCCGCTATGTATGGTTATCTGTCCGATTGTGAACCATCAGGCTATGTGCAGTAAGGCCTCACTGCTTGGCTGTTTGGAATGCCAGGCAGAACTCTTCTCCCATTTCATCCATGATGATTTTCTGAGAAGTGGGAAGGGCAAAGGCCCAGAGTGATTCACCGAAGGTGCATATGGTATTCATTCTGCAGAGAACAAATATGGAACAGGAGAAAAAGCGACAGTCGCACCATTTGCATTTGGTATGTAAATTCAAGATACATATTGATTTACATGTATAATTTAGTAACCAAAAGGAAAAAAAAAAAAAAAAGAAAAAAGAAACCCAGATAGCTAAGTAAACATGAATACCCACCCCAAGCTAAAGGCTGGGCTCGCGGTGGTGTTTGTAAATGGCACTGTGTGGCAGCACATCTCGGCATGCAAATGTGTACAAACTTAAAACTGTTGCTAGCTTAAACAACACCTTTCCCAGGAAGCACAACCGGTTTAGCAGCTTGTGCCACATGCAGTGGTCTCCAGGGCAGAAGGCCCTTTTCTTCCCTCTTAGCGAGGGCAGGAAGCAGGATCCCTCCCTGTGCTTTCCTGGATGAAATCCACCTTCATGCTGATGCAGCCCAGATGTATTAACACCTTTTCCTCTCGTTGTTTCCATGCATGAAGCCCTTGAGCATGTATTTCTCACAACCCTCAGGGAGAGACTTAAGTGCCTTCACTGGCGTCATCCTTATCCAAATTTATTTCCTATTCTCACCAATCTTCTCCACACTCAGCCCACAAAATACCCATCCCCAGGGGTGGGTGTGGATAATTCCTCACTGCCCTCTGGATAAATATTCTTGCCATTGTGGTTTGGTTAATCTGTTATCATCCAGGAGAATGCCTTTTCCTCATCCATCAAAGTCCAATTCACGTTTCAGGTTCAACTTGGACTTGATGCCTCTATGATGGTTTTATAGAAGCTGCAGCTCTGCTCAGCTCATTTCTTCTTTCTAGTACAGGCCTGGATGCTTGTGTCTGGAGTCTTCCTCATATATAGTTGCATGAGGCTCCATAATGATTTCCCAACTGTAGCTTTGGTTCCTCAACCAAGGAGAATGTTCCCTGAGGGAAGGGATTCCATCCCCTCTACCACATGCTCTTTTGGATACAGAATGGACACAGTCATGATGCTAGCAGAGTGCTATACTTTTGGGAAAAATTTTCCTTCCTTAAGTACTATGTCATGATTTCAAGTTTGCAATAGGACACCTTAATCATGACTGTAGTTGAAAATGGGTTGACAGAAGAATGCAGAGTACAAAAAGGGCAGTAAGGGATGGATTCAGGACATTCCTTCTATTCTTTGCTATGCTGCTTTTGAGGAAGAACAGTGACATATACATATCATAATCCAGAGGTTCTGAGTACTAACACTGTTAATGCTTTGGGCAGGATAATTCACTGTTATGTGGGAGCTGCTCTACATAATGGAGGATGCTTAGAAGCGTCCCTAGTCTCTTTACTAGATGACAATAGCTCCCCCTGTCCCCATGCCTCTACTTTGCAGTCGTGACAGTCAAAAATATCTCCAGTCATTGCCAAATGTTACTGGGGGGCAAAACCTGTATTAATTTCCCTATCCACTCATATTGAGATAGATTGCTTAGATCATGCTCTAAAATTCTTAAAATATTTGCATATTTTTAATGGGTTGGACAAACCCTTATAATAATTTAATGATTAGAAAATTCTGCTTTTTCCATATTAATTGCTTCTTATTTATTTTAACAGTATTTATATAGCACATATTATGTCCTTAATTCTTACTGTTTTACAAATTTTAATTATTATACCCATAAAGTAGGTATTATAAATTGGGAACTGAGGTCCAGAGAGATTAGGAAATTTATCCAAGTCATAGAACTAATAAGTGGCAGAACTGGGATCCAAACCTAGCTTCTCTGGTTCTCAAGTCTGTGTTTTTAACGAATGTGCTTTATTTTTTCTTTCTATTTTTATTTATAATACTAGTATGTATTATAATTCATAATGCACATATATAGCATGAATGTGCTTTTCACAAAGGCAAAAGTTGGTCTTCTCAGGATTAATTATCTCAAATTGAACAAATTCTATTTTTGCATAATTTCACCAATTCAAGTGTGCCTAATTTGGGTATTATTATAACCCCTATTATTTGTTTTAGATATTTCTCTTTGATTAACAACTTGCTCCTTATTGAGTCCTTTCTCATGGCTGGGACTTGCACATATGGCTTCACTAGATGCTGGGACATAGAGGGCTGTGCATCAGAGATCTTTGGTATACTTCAGAGTCTGTGGGAAATATTTGATCTGTCAAAGCTGAATTAATCCCCAGTTCTTAGTGCCCATGGGAAAAGCTCTAAACTGATTGCTGTTTTGTGTTTTCAGCTGTTTTATGTTGTCAGGCTATCCCCAGCTCAGAATATCTCCTGGGTCTTTACTTCCAGCTGCACTGAGTCTGAGCTCCTTTGACAAGATGTCAAGACCTTCCATTATCCCACTATTTTCCACATGGTCTGTCCGCTCCATACGGGTCAGCATCCTCACTTCCCATTCCAACTTTCACACGTCCAAGTATTCCTGCTGTTCGTTTCCAGCTTGGAACAAGTTCAACAACTTGCATGAATCGTCCCTATCATTGAAACCTTCCGTTTAAACTTTCAGATCTCCTTTAACCTCTGCTTTTTGTGTCATCCAAATCCACTTATGAGGATGAAAAATATTATGTTCTGCATAGATTACAAGTTTTATACTCATTTTCTCAACTACATTGTACAGACCTTGAAGGAAAGAGCTGTTTTTCTTGTACCTCTACTAGGCACAGGGCAGGAACTCAGTGAACATGTTGATGCCTTGATTATTCTTCATCCATCCTCATCCTCTGTGTTAGTGAGCTTTGTGTCGCTATCATCAAAATATCCAGCAAGGACAACTTAGAGTAGGCAAGTTTATTTTGGGCTCATGGTTTCAGAGATTCGGTGTATAGATGGCTGATTTCATTGCTCTGGGCCTAAGGTGAGGTGGTGCATCATGGCCAAAGATCCCAGCAGAGAAAATCTGCTCATTTCATGGTAGGCAGGAAAGAGGGGGTTGGGGGAGGGCAGTAAGGTAGATGCACTCTTCCAGGGCTTGCCCTCAATGACCTACCTCCTCCAGTCATGACCCACTGTCCTACAGTTACAATCCAGTCTGTCCATTCAAACTAGGATAGAATTATTAGCTCTCACACTCCAACCATTTCATCTCAGAACATTCCTGCATGAGCACAGGAGCTTTGGCGGGGATACCTTGTACCGAAACTGTAACACCCCCCTTTCATCAATAACATGCCATTCTGCCCTCACTCTGGTGGAAGCTAAATTGCAACACAAAGTCATCCAGTAGCTAAATTACAACTGTCAGTGATTAGCTCTAGGACACCAATCCATAGTCTACCAAAGCAGTTTCTAAGAGAAGCTTGAAGCAGGGAGCCATGTGCAGTTAGCATGATGCTAATACCTACCTGGAGCAAGTAACATCTACACATATTCATGCTTCTCTTGTGAAAAACACCAACAGTGGGCACCAGTAGATTGGCTTTGCTATGGATCATGTTGAGTGACCATCAGAAACAACTGGGCATGTGTCGGAGTAAGGGAGATTTTGTTATCTGCTAGGCTTTGACCACCAGAAGATACAAGTGAGAGAAGTGATAGATTAAATAAACAAAACAGTTTTGCACTAGAGTGTTTACTTTCTTTGATGATGATAATGGTAATATTTCAGTGCCCATAATATTGACAGTGGTTTGTGCTTTTGGTCATAACATACGTTAACATCTATAGGACCAGAGGAATCACACCAGATCAATAAAATTGCTGGAGACTAAAACAGCTACAGGGAGTTACTTAAGTAAATGACAAGCTTTCTTAAAATATTTTAAGACTTCCTGCTTGCTCTTTAAGACAATTTAGTTTTAGAAGTTACTTGATGAAGGTGAGAGAAACTCTAAATGCTATAATACACTGGATTCTGTAACCTAGAAATGAATTATTCATGGAAATTTTTAATATAACATTGATTTTCCTTTTTCTATAACAGCAATTGGTCAACCAAAAAAAAAAAAAAAAAAACCCAAAATTTATTGAATGTTTTTTGTGCCAGGCATGACGAGAGACACAACTTCTTATAAAGGTCTTAGTAATTGCAAATTTCATTTTAAAAATTGACAAGTGGAAATTTTTGTTAAGGGATAATTCTAGAGACAAAGCCAAATGAGTGTTATTTTTGTACTATTGTTTTAAACACCTTCTTATATATTATGAATGTACATAACTCAGTATTGACCATTTTTAGTTTGTATTTCTCTCATGGGTGGTGGAGATCATGTATCTTCTGGATAGCCTGGTCATTTAGCTATTCTATTTGGATCTTTCTGAAATATTCCACTTTTCTTATGCCTAGAAGAAATCAGTGACCCTGTTTAGTTACAACTTGCCTATTATTCTCTACAACTCACATCAACATTTTTGTTAATAAGCAGTCCTTGTTGATGAATTATGACCCATCATTAGCATCAATGGATACGTCACACATTTCACTAGTTATTCTCTTATTTGGTATTAGTCCCAATGTCCTAGGATTTTCTGAATTCCAAATACTTTGCTGTTAGTTAGCTTTTTGTTGCTATGACACAAATACCTAATCAGAACATCTTAGAGGAGGAAGGTTTTATTTTGGTTCATGGTTTCAGAGGCTTCAGTTCATGTTTGCCTGGCTCTATTACATGGAGCCTGAGGTGAGGCAGAATGTCATGGCAGAAGGGAGTCATAGAGGAAATGTATTCAGCTCATGACAGCTGGGAAGGAGTGACAGAGAGGGAAAGGGAGGGGGAGAGGCAAGGGGAGGGAAGAGAGAGAGAGAGAAAGAGATTGAGGAAGAGAGAAAAAGATAATATGAATTAATCTGGGAAGGAGATCAACCCTTCCAGGGCATGCCTCCAGTGATCTACTTACTCCAACTGGATTCTGCCTCTCAGTAGAATATGCAGCTATTATGATTAATGATTAATCCACCAATGATGTCAGATATGTTATGATCCAGTCATTGCCTAAGAGCCCTACCTATGTACACATGAGGCATTGGGGCACATCCTAGATCAAAACCATAACATTTGCCTTTGGAGAAATCCAATGAGGTGAGTTAGACCTGTCCTCTTTGTCTAAGAGATGATCATTGCATCTCTCAGCCACCCTTCTAAGCAGTTGATTTTCCTATAAATCTATGGGGAATATTTTCTAATAGATTAGAAGACATCACTTACTTTACCTTCAGAACGCTGTTCATGTTACTATTGTAGATACAGCTACAGTAGCCAAGATAGTCTGTCATACTTTGGCTAGATGAACTTGGAAAATTTTCTCTAAGAAATATTATATGCAAGAAACAATAATTTAAAAAATGAATCAAAGGAAGCATGTGTTCTATTCCTGCTGGAGTGACACTCCCTCACAAAGGACAGAACATGCATGTGACCATCACAATGAATTTGATATCACAGCTTTGGAACAATGAGATAATCGCTCACACAATGAGATGCACCTACGAGATTCCTTCCCTGTTGCCATTTGGGTTCATACCATATTACTAAGAATTGGTTTCTTAAATTGAAGGAAATAAGATTATCAAAATATTCACTCATTGATCTAGAAATGTATAAAAACTTTTGTGAGAAAGGCATCTGTGGGAAATAGAGATTCTTCATGTCAAACCCAATTTCCCCAATAGTTTTCTCAATAACAGGCTAAATCAAATGGCTAGGAATCATGAGTTTATATAATGTGAATTTTAGACATTTAGATTCAGGGTTTGGGGGCAGGTCAGAATCAGGGTTGTATTGTTAGGTGAATGTTCATTTATATTCATGACGAAAGATGGAAGAGGCCAACGCTGGTTACCTCCATTACATGCACTATGGCATATAATGGTTATTTTAATTTTTATTATTTTATTGTTTAGTACCCTCTGTCTTTCCTCAATTGTTTCTATGTTTTTGTGAATAGGCATTGTTTTAGAGGCAGGGGGAAATATAATAGAAAAAAAAATCTTCCTTGAAGAAATGGCAATTGATACCTGGCCTACACGCTATGAGAAAGACACAGCTGATGCGATTCAGGATGTTAAGGGGTTGAGAGACAGTAGAGCCACACACCTCCTTCAAAGATCAATTTTCCTCTGTTTCTTTCAGCCCATCTATATGTGCCCAGCTCTGCACAGAGAACAATGCTACTGACTGAAAAGAGTGAAGTTTGTTCATTCATGGCAACCTTCTAGACAGAAGACAGATACACAGTGAAGAGGCGCTGCATGGAGCAGTATCAGCAAATATCAGCACTGTGGAGAAGTGGCAATCAGGCCAAAGCTGCTGTGTTCTGGTTGATAATCTTATTCCAGGATAATCTCACCACTGTTTGCCGAACTTGGACTTCGTTATCCTTTTATTCATTCATGTACTAAATGCCTGCTTACTGAGAGTCTAACAGGCACACTTTTCAAAACCAAGGCCATACGGGTGAACTTTATGGAAATGGTATCTATAATTCCAGGGATCACAGTCAGCTTATGGCTTTCTCTGGCCAACAGTGTATTTTCATCAGTCAGGGGTAGATTAGAATCCATGAGTGGAAGATAATGTTCCAGAGAAACTCCTAAGTGTGGTCAAATGATTATATACCAATCCAGAACATTTTCCTTTCAGAAATAAGAACAACTCTCCTTTGTTACATTATTTAACGCTTGGAAATTGTAGACACCTTAGAGAATCTATGGAAAACAAGACAAATAAATACATTATTTTAAGAGGTTCACACAATCCCAGAAACCAATCTGTAGACCTTTACAACTATGCTGTAGCCAAAAAAGTCTCAATATCCCCAGTATATATTGAACCTGTTAGCTCACCTAGCAAAGAAAGAAACTGTCCCTGCAGGAAGCATAGAACTCTCATATTAAGAGAAGCAAGGATTAATCTTACAGAATATATTCCTTGAAGAAAGCATAAATGTTTACTCTTAGAATTACATTCCAGTTGATCTAACATTGACTTAACTAAGCCTCTTCTATGTAGAGTGGGCATGCAGAAGATCTAAACATGACTGAATCTATCCGTGTTTTGGGCAACTTTCAGGGACAAAGGATACAAATAATTATAAATTCCATAAAGTTGGAGTATAATAGCACCTAAAACATTGTGTGACACATAGTCAGTGTTCAGTAAACATTTTATATAAAACAAGACAATATACTAAGTGTTGAAAGCATAGCATGAATAAATATGCCTGGTTATTTGGAGAACAGAGATATCACACTTGATTGGAGGGGGCAGTGAGAGTTTCTTCAAGGGTGAGCCTTGTGGAATACATGAAGGAAGAGAGATAGAGTGGAATAAAGGGCATATGAAAGAGAAGAGGATTTTAGAAGAAGTAATGGTAGTAATCAAGGGAAGCCTGGAACAGGTGTCAGAGACAAGAAAAGGTGCTAGCCAGAGAGACAGGCTGGGCCATACTGCAGGGTTTAGAGTTGGGGTTAGGGTTAGGGGATCATAAAGACAGTTTTAATGGATCTCTTGATATAGTAATAGGATTCTCCTTATCAACTTATAGACCACACTCAATATTTTTCCAACATCTCTCACATCCTGATTTTTATTTATTTCTATCTCATTTGACTTTATCATCCTCTCTGTGCTTCTCTCTCCTGCTTTTTTTTCTGTTCTCAAATTACAGTTTATTAGGACATCAAACACCTAGGTGGCATTGTCGTTGAGAAAGAGGACATATATCTCTGCTGCATAATACTTGAATGAAAAAAGAATATTAAGAAATTTTGAGCCATTCATGGTCGAATCACTTCACATGTTATTGAGGAAGAATACCAAAAAAATAATCATGTGAATGCTGGCATGTGAAAATATACATCTAATCCTCATTTCATAATTTCTGGGAGAAAAACTCTTATTTTTGTACCATGGAATAAATCCCAGTGTCTTGAACCTTTAGAATAAAATTTATTTCCATCAGCTTTTAAGTGGTGGAAGGAGACAAGAAAGAGTTTGTAGGCTGTGATGGCCACATTGGGACCATGGTAGCCCAACTACATGTAAAATCCCTGAAAATTCTCTTAATCTTTCAGGAATTCCATGACCACTGTATTTTCTTACATCAGATGATAGGATTCAGAAATGTGCAAGCCATTCTTTTGCTGTTGTTTGCTTTTTATTACTTAATAAATGGTACATATTTATGGAGTTCCATGGAATGTTTTGATAACTCTATATATTGGGTTATGTTCAAATCAAAATAAGCATATCTATCTTATTAATAATTCATCATTTATTTGTAGTGAAAACATTTAAAATTCTTTCTTGAAACTTTTAAGAAATATGCAGTATGTTATTATAACATCGTATATAGTCTTTCCTTAATGTGAACAGAACTCTATAATTTATTTCCCCTACCTAAATATAACTGAATACCTGTTGACCAACCTTTCTCCATCACTTTCTCCCCTCATACTGTCCCCATGCTCCCAGCTTCTGTGAGATCAGTTTTTAGATTCCACATGAGTGAGCTGTACTTGTCCTTCTGTGCTTATTTCACTTAATATAAAGACTTCTAGTTCTACCCATGTTTTTGTGAGTAGACAATCTACAGAATGGAATAAAAATATTTCCAAAGTATACATCTTACAGGAGGTTAATATCTAGACTATGTAAGGAATGCAAATAACTCGGGAGGGAAAAAATACTACAATCCAATTAAAAATAAGCAATCAACATTAACAGACATTTCTCAAAAAAAAAAAAGCCATGCAAATGGCCAACAGGCATAAGAAAAAATGCTTGATATCACTAATCATAAGAAAAATGCCAATCAGAATCACAATTAGATATTACCTCATTCTAGTTAAAATGGCTAATTTCAAAAATACAAAAGCTAAGTACTGGCAAGGATATGAAAAAAATTAGAACACCTATACATTGTTGGTGGAATGTAGATTAGTTTAGCCATTATGGAAAACAATACAGAAGTTCTTAAAAAGTTGAAATTAGGATTATCAAGTGATCCAGTGAATCCACTACCAGGTATATGTGAAAAGGAAATTAAATCAAAATGTCAAAGAGACATTTGTACTCTCATGTTTATTATAGCACTATTCATAGTACACAAAAAATAGAAACAGCCAATGTGTCTATCAACTGATAAATTGATAAAGAAAATGTATAAATATGCAATAGAATACTATTTAGCCATACAAAAAATAAAATCCTGTCATTTGTGATAGTATCATTGATATTAATATTCCATCAGTCTGTATTCCTTCCATCTTTATTCCTTCTTCATCTATTTCATTTTTCCAGGACCCTCACCCTCCTAGTTGTACTTTTAAAATAAAGCCTGCTCTTATATTTTTTAGTCATTATAAAGTGAACATGACCAATGTCAGTTTAGAGTGATACTTCCCCAGGGAAATTTGGATTTTGACCCAAACCCAAGTCTTAGAGAAAAATCTTCCTGATTAATATGACTAAGCTTCCTAGGATACCTCCTAGTTCCCAGAGGATTAAAAAAAAAATTATCTTTGCATTGGATATAGGCAAAAAACTCTTGAAAATGTCACATTTTGAAATACAGTTTTGTTATCAGATTTTAGAAACCCTATCAGCCAATCCGCATCAGTCAGGATTTTATGTTTTGGTCTAACTCAGTCACTTTAGATTATTTTCCCTGCAACATCTCAAATAACAGTCACCTACCTATTTTTAACCACCATCAGTGATCACTCACCAAAGATCAGCTAATAAATAACCAAGTTCCTTTGCTTTTGATTAATCAAGATCTATTGTCTTTTTCTTTTTTATTGTTTTTAAATAGTGGCTAGTAAATATTTTAGAAGTTCTTAATCAAGATCTCTATTTCCATTTTTATGGAAATGTTTGACTAAAACAGAATTGAATTTGTTTGGACAAAGCTCTTTGTATTTATTCTTAGCATTTTCTTTGAACTGTCTATAGTACATGAAGAAAGAACACAATTGTTAAAAGTTTGGCTTTTAAATATCTACAGCAAAACAGAGAAGACTGGTTGGTGGACACTTTAACAGACTATTCACTTGACCCAATACTTGGGTTTCTGCTCTTTTTCCTAAAATCTATTCTTGGATCTAAAGAAAGCGCAGCCGTGAATTGGCATCCAGATGGGCTCTAATTCAAGAGATAACCAGAGGGAGGCCCAAATACCCCAAAGCCATGGAATTACACCTTGTCTTGAACAGATGGCACATCCAGAGACCTGGGATTTCCTGAAATGCAACCAAAAGGAACATTTTGTCTTAGTGTAAATGTGTTAAATATCAACATTATTGTAGAGAATACTCTTCAAAAGCTAACTTCAACGTTGATACAATGTGAGAACAATTAGAAACCTTTGGAATGCCTCATGCCCAAGTGAAGTATGCAAAGTGGTCCTTTGAGGGGAAAGTAGGAACCTAGGACAGGTACAAGGCACAAGAACAAACCAACATAATCGCACAATCATGCCCTTACCACTCCAGGGTCATTGGCTAAATGCAAGCCTATTTCTTTAACAAAATATTGCCTTGTGTCGCCCATCATCCTGCACTTCCTTCTGATGTCCAGGTGAGTTGTAGTAATTCCTGAATGTAGTAGGAGTGGGAGATAAGGAAAGGTGAGGTCTGGTAGGGTTGGGCATCCTTTTTATCTTTTTTGTGAAAAGTGTAACTTAGTTCTGCTTCTGAATTAAGCAACCACTGATACATTATTCACTAACCTGCAAAGAAGCAGCCCCACACCTTCCTCTTAATCTTTCTAAAAGCTGATCTATCTTCCCGCCTTTTTTCCATCTTATCCACTGAATCAGACTCTCACCATCCTTATATCTCCTCCAAGAGAATGTTACAAAACATCTGAAATTAGCACACTCACTGTCAACTCTTGTTTCACTTACTATTCATCCTGCTGAGAATTTTTTCTTGGGTAGCATAATTAGATATATTTCACATGTCTCCTTATCTGCACAAATCGATTTTTGGTTTCAATAATCCAGATAAACTCACATATTTGTCTTTGATCCTTCCATTTATCTCTTAGGAAATAGCTAAGCATATGTATGTATGCATGCATATATAAATATCGAGTATATACAGGTGTTGCTTATATCTCTCTACATAGATATTGATGCATAATTTCTTTTATAATGCATACTAGAAAGTCAATTATGACTCAGTATGAAACTTTAGCAGTTACAATGGTTCAATAATAAAATGTGGTTCTCTTTTCCAGGTTTTGGTGCACTCATTTTGTTCTTTCACTGCTATGCTATTTCCCAGGAAAGGGCATAACATGATGCCTTCGTATCATGCAGTTTCTGAATGAGCATCTGGGTAGAGCTTCCCCTTCTTATCAAGGTGAGTGTGCTGGACACCTAGAAAGAAATCTCAAATTCCTTTTATTGTTCTGTGAGATCTAAAGCCTAGAACAAGAGGTAAATTGCTTACTCTTTGTTTCATTTTCTCTGATTTCTGTACTGCCCTTTGACTCCTCTTAATCCCAAAGATCCCAAGCAAAACCTTCAATTGGACCAGGACCCCTGGGTCTTACTAAATCTAGTGCCATTCCATGTGGGAAGGGAAAGCAAAAATACTCTCCTAAGTACTGTCTTCATTGACCATTTCCTAGGTTTGCCAGGGCCTCACTCAGGTGAATATTTTGGAGAGGAGCAAACACTGCTGGGCTCTAAAGGACAGAATACGTTTATGGTTATATAGTTGAACATTTTACTAACAGTGATCTGCACCTCCTGATGGCTTTTTGTTTTGTTTTGTTCTGGTTGCAGTTTGGGTTTCTGTGAAGAAAGGGGATTTATACAATGCAGGGATGATTGGAGAAAGTGCATATATTCTGTCCCTGGAGAAACTGTATGTAGTCATTCTTGCTTCTGATTCCCATTTATTGAAATCTCCTACCACTATTTCCTCTTGCATACACATGCATGTGTTGACAGTGAGTTTGATAATATCATAACCATAAAACAACTTTCTAGTAGAACTGATTCCATATACGTAGTTGCTTAGGTGGATATTTTTATCGAGTTAGCCATTCTAGGGAAAGTTCCAGCAAATGCCTCTAATTTGACATGTTAGTTGTGGGCTGTTTTTTTTCCCCCTCTTGTATCAACTATGTTGGCTAATTAGGCAGCAGATTCAAATCTTCATGAATTTTTCAGGTTGATACGTGTTCTTTCCCAGGGCTAAATTGCTGTTATCAGAAGAATGACTCTTGTGCGCCTTGTTGGTGGAATCTGACCTTATTTCTCTATTCAGATTAAAATTAGTTAGGGGACCATGGCCAAGGAGTTCATCTAGTAAATCATGTCTCAGGAAACAGGTCTGCTTTAGAGAATGTCCTTTCCTTGCTCCCTGGATCACCTCTTCCTGCCTCTGCTGCTGCAGGCTCTATCAGAAGGAAGAAATTCAAGGAAACTTTTACCCAGGATATCAGAAACTTAAAAATTCAGTGGAGAATGTCATTATAAAACTCTTAAAGGGGACTTGAGTAATTCCATTCTATGAGCTTTCTGTGCTAACAATGAGGAAGATTTAGTATATACAAGTAAGGAACAGAATTTTGTATAACTGAATGAGAAATAAAGAAAACTGCTTTTTTACATGATTTGCATAGCCATATTAGGGATGGTGGAAGAATCTTGTTTTCCTGGGATGAGAACATAAGGGCATTCCATTTAACTTTCTCCTCCTGACCTCTAGAAGGAAAGTTGGGGTACTGACTTACCACTTCACTCCACAAGTTGTTGATTTCCAATGATAGCTGATGAGTTTTTGGTATTATTAATGTCTTATACACTGTCGAAAAAAAATCATCAGTACTAATTTTCATAAATTGGTTGTTATTTCCAGTAATAAAATACCAATTAATAGATTCACTAAGAATTGTAATGAGTGGGCCCATTGGAGACTGTCATAATGGTAGGAGTAGAAAAGTAGTTTTCAGGACATTGGGGTTCTGCATTATTCTTGGCAGCCCCAAGAACTTTCCTGGGGGGAAGGTGAACAAAGCAGAACAAAATAAAACAAAACAAAACAAAACAAAACAAACAAACAAACAACAACAAAAGAACAAAGAGAATGTCCCTTTCAAGGCAGGAAAGAAAATCTTGAAAAAATAGACCTAAATTCCTCCCTCCCTTCTTTTCTTTTGGCAATTGTATTTCGTAGTTTTCCATGGGGAACAGACAATATGGTATTTAGTCTCTTTTCCTCCCTCATGATTTGTATATAATTAGGGGCTCAGAAATATTATCCTGCAGCTCTAAAAAGAAGCTGCTATATTGGAATACAAAGGGTCATTTTACTTAGGGTGTACATATTTTTTAATTAAAAATTATTTTATTACTTTTGTTAAGTAATTAAAATTTACAAGGTGGTTTCTCACAAATATTTATTAATATTAAGTTGTTTTTGGCATACACCAGTAATAGCAAGAGATTGCTTTACTCTGCATGTGTAATTAGAGCAACTAAGTAATTATATTTTTTCCTTGAGTACAGTTGACATTATCACAGTTTTCTAACTTTCAGTTCATTTTTATTTCTATTAGTGAATGCTTCGTAGAAGCCAAGATAAGGGGTGTCTGTTAGCAAGGAGGAAGCTGCTTCTCTTCCTGAGCTTTTGAGAAACAAATACTGTGGGCTGTGTTTGCATTCTTACATGCTTTGTTTCCCTTGATATTTTTATTCATCTATGGCCCTGTATCTTGTCATTAGTATCTAGATGGTTATTAAAACATTTCTAGAGTGTGTATCTCAACTGAAAAAAAAATCCACTTAATTTTATATATTTGGGTTCATTTCAAATTGGAACATATAAGTGGCATGTCTATTAATCATGACATTTGCTCTGCTGTGTCCTTATCATACCCTTCTCTCTTTTTCTTCCTCAGATATTATCAACTTTCATGAATTCCTCTTTATCATCAGTGAATGCCCTTTAAGAGTTCCCAGTGTGCGGGCTTCATGCCATGTGCAGGGGCATCTATGCGTTTTGACTTACAATCCTTACCTGCTGAGGGGCTCAGCATCCGATGGAGGGAAGGCTAAGTCAACATGATGATTTCTTCCCCAAATAAAGGGGAATGAAAAGGAAATGTGAAGCAACACACCCTGGAGACATTTGTTATTCTTAACCATGATACAAGATGAAGGGCCACCAACGTGGTGAAGGTTAAATAGCCGTGCGGGAACATGCTGAGGGAGCCTCCCTAGTGGATATCTGAGACAATGAAGGCAGAACCCAGGTGTCTGGCCTAAGTGGCACATTCTGAGGAACAAAACCTGCAATTCTTGCATGGAGCAACAGAAATGGAGCGAGCTTTTCCTGAATGCTACTTGAAACAAGTCTTTAGAAGCAAGAAAATTGGGGCTAAACAAAGAATTACACTGTAACCTACACTTACTTCTCTTTGTGGCCAAAATTCAGTACCAGGGATCAGACTTATCCTCCATCTGAAACAATCCCCTATAAATAAAGACAATTTTTTTTAAACAGTGGTTTCCAGAATACCAGACATCAGATGCTGATGCCTGTAACATGGGAAACAAATGAAGTAGGCCCTACAGTATCCTAAGCTGACTGCCTTGAGAGAGTTTCAGGTGATGGATTAAAGAGGGGGGACCCAGACAGAGCCCAGTGGACCCTCTGCATTGAAGAGACAATATTGAGAATATGAGAATATGAGGAGACTTATGTGGCTAGCATTTGCAGGGAAGATTGGTAGAAAGGAGAGCGGCCCAGAGAGAAAAACCTGAGATCTTTAGCCGGTGACTCTTGACAAATAAGTAGAGTAATCATCAGTATATCCAAGCCTTCAAAGACAAGGAATGAACTGCCCAAAAAAGATTAGATGAGAGTACATTTGGGCCTTGTGGGACTAGAAAAAGTGTCTGTTTCTACCTACCAGACTGGAAACTCCAAAATGTTTGGGGCTTTGGTACTGTACTCAGAGAAGTATTGCTTTAGTTAGGAGGGATATCTAGTAAATGCTGCTGTGGTCTTTCCTAAAAATTCATGGTAACACCATGAGCCAGATTTGTAGAGAACAGGTTACTGGTGAAGTGCGTGGGAAGAGAAGATTGTGTGTTGTGAAAAGGTCTGCAGGGCTTAGCTTGATTTCTGGAAGAAATAATGACCATGGATGGGTACGAGATCTCACTGCCTCCTCTATCAGCAGCTGAAATACAACTTCAGGCAACTTCCAACCTGCCACCAACAACGGATCCTGGAAGAACTTCCTCACTCAAAGGTGAGTAATAAACAGAAAGACACAGAGAGTTGTCTTTAAAAATGAAAAGTAAGGCTGGGTGTGGTGGCATACACCTATAATGCCAGCAGCTCTGGAGGCTGAGGCAGGAGGATCACCAGCTTTGAGTTCAAAGCCAGCCTCAGCAAAAATGAGGCACTAAGCAACTCAGTGAGAACCTGTCTATAAATAAAATACAAAATAAAAGATAAGTTAAAAAATGATAAGTTAAAAAAATGATAAGTAACCAGGAAAAGAAAAATGAGAACTTACCCTGGAAAGTTAGCACACATCAGCTGGAGAATATGATGGAGCACATCACCAAAAGTATTTATTTTAGGTAGAAAACAAATGCCTCTGTCAGATAACAAGGTAGAACAATGAAGAAGTTTCAGAAATCCTGTCATATATAACATGAGACTAGAAGGAGATAGAACCAGGACTGGCATGGCTTAGAAAGTAAGAGGACGTGGGAAAAATAAAAACCATTACTTAAATGAAGTTTCCACTTAGAGCACAAAGGAGAACAGACCCTGAAGAAAACAAATTCAAAATAACAACAACAACAAAAATGCTAAGAGGAATGAACATCGGGATTGAGAATAGTGAGTGAAATAAAATTGAATGAACAAATTTAAAAAGAATGGAAACTGAAAATATGGAAGACAAAAAAGGGGCTTTCAGCATAAGCTTGAGTATTACCTTAAAAGGAAAAAAACGAAATACTATACTTGGATATTAAAAAGACTTTCCAAAACGAAAGGAGTGTCTGAATTTTATTCAATAATTTCTTTATATCCTTTAAGATACAACCCCAGATTGATCTTCACCAGAAAGCCTTTTTTGACTAACTCCACACTGAACTTACTTAATTCTTGCTGCACAAATTGGTATATGCTATAATGTGTCTTGTCTCCAATTATTACACTGGCTTTTGTTGTTGTTTTTAGTTTGGATAATTAAGCAGTTTTATGAGGACTGGGGCTGCATCTTTCTCCTTTTATGGCCCCTTTTGCATTTTGCTGTGGACTCTGTACAGAGTCAGTGCAGTGTAAACAATGGAGCAAATACACAAAATGCAAATTTTCTTTGTGCCTCAAAGCAATGGTCTCTGGGTGCTGATTTGGCAGTTCAGTTCTGTTACTGAGGTTGCCAGTTATCCCTGTGTTACTGATTTTCTGTTGCTCTCTTGAAGGTAAGTGAATAACTAGAGAAGAGCAAATATTTGATCAGGGCATTGGAAGTTAAAATTTATCTTTTTTTTTTTCTTTTTCCCTATTGCCAAATATTCTAAGTTAATTAAAGATGCAGGTACTGTTAAGATTTCTGCAGAAGTGAAGGCACTATAGTCTTAGTGCAGGGCTTGTGCCAACTCCCTATGTACCCACAGAAAAGTCACTTGATTTTTGTTCTGCTGTGTCTTGGGGCTATAACAATTCCTGTCTTGATTAAAGACACTTAATAATTACGTTTTGAATGAAAGAATAATTAGTCTCTATTTCTGCCTATGTAAAATGAAAGGGTTACACCAGTGTGATTTCTAAGAGCTGTTTCGCAAAAACCTAAAAATTACCTGCTTGCCTGTGATTGGTAAGCATTTATGCTGTGCATTTCAATTGCAGCGACTCTGCAGATGCCTGTTGTTTTTATGGAAGATGTGTGTCCCCATATGTGCTGTTTACACGTTCCATGTAGATTTTAATGTCCATCCTAACTTGCACAACTTTTGAGAACAGCCAGACAAAAAGTCCAGAGGGCACACTGAAGGATTCTTACAGGAAGCTTATAGCCTGTCTCCTTTGGCTAATTTGCAAAAGCATTTTTTGATTTAAAACAGAAGGAGGGAGAATCCCTGGGAGAAAACTCACATCCACTAATGTTCCTTCTGGAGTGAGTTATGAGAGGAAGCCCCAGATGGATTATAGACGAAGGTTAAACTTTGAGACACTAATTTATTGTAAAGGTAAAGATAGTAAAAGAACAAAAAGTGCCCTGAATGCTATGTCCGCGTGTCCTTTTTGTCCCATGCTTTCTAGTATTTTTAGGATCTCTGAAAGGAATTTGTTTATCTGTAGAGGCAATGTCACCCAGCTTCCTAAGGAAAATCTTTCCCCTTTGGAAACAGTTGAAATGACATTCTAATTAGATTCTATAATTAGACAAAAAAAAAAAAAAAAATGGACAAACTTTCAAGAAGACATTTCATCTTGAGAAACTGCAAATCTAATAGAGCTGTTTTTTTGGAGAATGCTATCAAACATGCAGTGGTGTTCGGGAAAATATTTTTACATACATTGAATACAGTGATATTAATGCTGTATTTCATCAATTTGAAGATGCTTATTATGTTCACATTTTGACAGGTCTAGTATCATTTTATAAGGAATTATGGAAGACATCACTGTGGGTCCAGTTGTCATCATGTGCACTTGGATGGACCTGGGTTATTATTCCTCTTGGTATTAGCTTGGCAACCACAACCTCTCAATAGCACAGTCACTACACCTTTTGAAAAATATTTGGGAAAGGAATGTGTACCCTGATTTTTCCCTGAAAATCTTGTTGATACTCGTAAGATCAAAAAAGCAGTTCCAACCAACTTATAGAACAGAGGGCAGTGTTTGGAAGAAAATTCTGGATCTAAAATTTGTCACTTTTCATAAATGCTACACCACTAACACAGTCGAGGACAGACAAAAAAGGATGACACGTGGAAACTTGTATGTATTTTACAAATATTATTACATTAGCATCTATTATTAAAATTTTTCTTATCTTCCCAAATTCTGGCAAATGGGTCATGCACCCATAGAGCTCCATTTGGTGCTGTTGTCTGAGGACCTGTGAAGGGACTGTGGTAAGTGAATTTAGACATTACATTTTTAAAAAGAAAACATTTCATGGGATTCCTCAAAAAGTGTTTCTTTAAAAAAGAGGTGTGATAGATGAACACATCAATGGTCCCACTCAATGATCTTTTGATCTCCATACTCTTTGCAGTGAGACTCTGAACCAGGAATTAGAACCTATTTCTCTAGCTCTTGAACCTTTGCTTGACCTTGGCAGTGATGGTGAGCCACTTCTGAGACAAGACCTTAAGAGGCCTTACACAGTTGTGCCTCTCTTAGAGTGTGGCCATTCCCATGTGGATGAGCATGGGCTAGCCTGATAGAGGAGGAGTGGCCACATAGAGGAGATTCCAGTTGTCCTTTAAGAGTGTGAGAGAACTCAATCAAGAACATCATGGCTAGTTTACCTACATACTGCTGATTGATGATTTATAATTGAGCTCAACACAGAATAGTAGATTTGCCCAACTGACCTATAGTCTTATAAGCAATAAAAATATTTATTGTTTAAATCACTGAGTGGTGTGGTCATTTGTTACACAGCAATATCTTACTGATACATAAGGGCCAGCATATGCTTTTGCTCATAGAAGCAGGTCAGCTTGAAGTTCACATGAAGATGCTTTTTCTTAAGATGTTTTGAATCTTTTGAATCCCACATATCATCTATTTCTGCATTTCCTAGGAGAAGCAGCACTGAAATTCTTTATGACAGGCTGCTCTTGAGATATTTTCAACTTAGTTGGAATCAGGATTTGCCAGAAATGTCGTGAGACAGCTTGTTTAAGTGAGATTTCCTGCTCAGTTTCTTTTTTTAAAAGAAAAAGATAAAAAGAAAGAAAAAAAAATAATGATTTTTGGATGTGGTCTATCTGTGCTGGACACATTTGGACATGTAGTTGAGGGGAATCAATGGGTAAGTATTGTAAAGTTCCTTAGAAACTTTGGCAAAGTCTTCAAACTACCTGATAATTCCAAAGATTGAATTTTGAAATGTGATTCTAAATTAATACCACTGACATCAACAAATTTCTCCTACAAATCAATCTCTTACTCTTCATAAACATTCTGTTTACAGATTTTTCTGTCTTCCTGTGGCTGCTCTGTATTGAAGCTAGATATGTTCTTTCATTATCATGCTTGTTAATTTTCAGAGGATTGTCCCCATTTCTATTCAGGCTCCCGCTGAAAGGTGAGTTTTAGTCAACTTACTGTTTGGTAATATTTTACATTTCAATTTTCCAATTCAAACCAGGAAACCAGAGAAGGGTATGAATAAAACTTAAGCTATAGGTGCACATTTAGAAAAAAGAAAGAGCAAAGGATGAATATGTATGAACCTTATTTAAAATGCCATATTTATGAGGAGAGGAAAAATATTGGAGCCTCACTTTCCCTTTACATATTTTCAAAACACCACATGGGATTGAATGGGACCAAGTGAAAAGTATAAAATGTGTTGAGAGTGGTGGGTGTTTGAGTGTGTCAGTGCAGTGAAAAGCTGGCAATGTGAATCCCCTGGGGCTTGTGGGTAGGAGGACACACAGAGGGCTTGGGAAGAGGGAAAGACATGGATTCTCTCATGACTTCTTTTCTGCGTAACATTTGGTAGGATGCATATTCTCTTTCTATGTCAGTATATTCATCCTAGAGGCCACATGGGCCAAGGCCATGAATTGTTCCCTAGTGGGCCAGGGCATGGGCGTGCAATTGTCCCTGCAATCTCTCCTGTAACACTTGCGCTACCCCCTACATCAAAGCCTGCCATAGTGATGTAAAAGGGAAGAAAGGAACAGAAGAAATATTCAGCTCTGGGGATTTTAATGTGGCCAGCACTTATTTCAATCACTCTGTATCTAGGACAATATGAGGCCATGAGAGGTTGAAGCAAGAAGTAGTAGAAAAGGGAGCTGTACTCTCCAAGCTAACAGTTCCTTGTGTTGTCCAGTCCATGGAGAAAATCACACATGTACACAAGTCACACGACAGGAGAGTTGGCATTCATGGCAAAATTCTGGTTTAATGAGTCAAGTCCAACTGTTCCTTGGGAGTCCATGTGGCCGTAGACATGAATAGCATGTATCTGTGAATTAGCATAGGAAAGTTTTTTTTGTTTTGTTTTGTTCTGTTTTGTTTTGTTTTATGCCAGGGATTGAACTTAGGGGCAATTGACCACTGAGCCACATCCACAGCCCTATTTTGTATTTTATTTAGAGACAGGGTCTCAATGAGTTGCTTAGCGCCTCGCAATTGCTGAAGCTGGCTTTGAACTCGTGATCCTCCTGCCTCAGCCTCCAGAGCCACTGGGATTAGAATGTGTGCCACCACATGTGGCCATAGCATAGGTAAGTTTTTAACACATATGGTTGAGTAAAAAAAAATGTGTCAAGTTGTGACCTGTGACATAATATTATCACTATAAATGAACTAAACAAAACTAGATATTCCTATCTTTTAAGAATAAAAAAAAATAATAGAAAAAGACTCAGTTGGCATATATAAAATAGTTACCTCAGTGAAAAAAATAGATGTGGGAGGGTCAGGAATACTTGTAAACATGGTTAATCTAACACTAGCCAAACTAAATAAACACATTAAAATATTTAAAATAAGCAAATTATGGACATAAATTATGGGCATGAAATTTACTTATGAACTTTCCTACTCTTGCATCATATAAACAACAACAACAACAACAACAAAAGGCATTTATCTTCAGGTTTCTTATTGTTTGGTTTCTTATTGTTTGAGTTATAGATATAATTCAGGTTGTAACAAAATGAAGTATGTTCTTTTCTTGATTTCCATGACATTTTTCTTTTGGATGCTTTGCCCTACCTGTTTTTTTTTTTTCTCCTTCCCCTTCCCAGTCCCTTCCTTCTCAATGCACTTTAATGGCATTAAAGTGGGTGTTCTTTAAGACTAGTCTTCTGTCCTCTTGCCCCTTTTCTGGAAAATGCCACCCATTCCCATGGAACTAAAGGTAACCACATATGGAACTGACTTTCTTCACCTCTTTATTACCAGCTTCACTTTTCCTCCTCTTAGGAATCTTTCCTTGTGTGTTTGCCACCTTTATGGGACTCAGATTTTCTTGACCCAAATTAATTTCTATCCATATTTTCAATGGGTTGCTTATCCTGTCTTGATTCCTGTCAAAGATGTTGGCATTCTCCAGTGCTCCAGACTGAGGAGCCTAGTGTACTCTGTAAGTGCTCCTTATCCATTTTCCTTACCATTCACAATGCCCCATCCAATCTTGCTTTCCAATATCTTTTGATCCATGCTTAATCTCTGTCTCATTTTAGGCTGCTATAATAGAGTGAGTGGTTGAAACAATAAACATTTGTCACAGTTCTGGAGCCTGAACATCTAAGACTAGGGTGGCAGCATGGAACAGTTCTAGTGATGATCCATCCAGCTGTCTGACTTCTTGTTTTGAGATATAATCTCCTCCTCCACATGTGTTACCATTGTTATGACATCATGTCATCTGCCATCTGCCATGATGTCTTCACCAGAGCAGAGCAGATGCCAGGGCCATGCCCTCAAACTTCTAGAACTGTGAGTTAAATTAACCTCTTTAGGTTATTAAGTTTGCCTGACTCAGCTATTTCATCGTAGTGATGAAAAACTGACAAATACAAGAAGCTCTCCCTAAAGAGGTGATATCTGAGTCGAGATCTGAATATTAAGGGTACCAGCTTTGAGGAAACCTGAGTGCAGAGGATACAGACAAGGTTTAGTCCAGAACAAAAACCCAAGATGAACTTGAGCTTGATGTGCTTGAGAAATTCCAGATGAAAGAGGCTCTCAAGTACAAGAAACAAACTGGGTTGTGTGGAATATCATGAGTCCAAGCAGTGTTGACTATTGAAAATCTCAGGCAGAACCTATTTGAAGGGGGTACAATGCTTTGATGGAAATTTCATAAATGAGTTTTGCATGACCAGGACTTTTCTGATCACACAGACTATACAATATTCCAACAACCCTCCCCTTCCCCTAACACACACATTTCTATAGAATAGAATTTAAGTTAGATGGAGAAGCAGGGAAAAGAAGAAGGAATTTACCAGGAAAGGGAAGAGATAAGTGAATCAACAACCTTTTCCTAATTGGTTTCCAGAGGCATTTGTCTATGCAAGACTGAGATGTTTGATATTCTGGTTGAGTAAGTTCTTGATTCCAGGTCATCAATTATGATAATAGAACAAATCAAAAAGTTTCCAGCAAACAGAAATTCTTCATTTCCTGGCTCCTACTCAACTTTATTGATTGGACCACAGGGTATGACTATAAATTTCATGCAGAAATGCTAGAAACACTTTTGGATGGACTCTTTGCTTTCTCTAATTTTAAAAATGGTTCAAGGTGTTTGGGAAAATTTGGATTGTTCATCCCACCCTCTCCTCTGCCCACATGCAGAATCAGGGTTTTCATCAATAAAATCCTCTTCACTTTTGTTATAAGAGGAATGGCCAACCATATATATCACTAAAGAATTAGGTTTGTACAGCATTCATTTTTCTTGCAAAATAATTCTTGCACTTGTCTCCTAAATGTTAAGATGATAATCATTAAAACCTTCCTTAAAGTTATAAAACATAGCTCTCTTTTTAAATAAGTATTTCTCAGGAAAGAAAGGAGAGCTCTGATTATATCACTCATTACTTTTTCTAAACAGGTTCAGATTAACATATATGAAGATACAATATACAGGAGTGAATATTCTAGCCAATCTGAGACCAAAGACCAAAGTGCAATACTCAGCTCCTCCTGTTACAAGCCCTATGACTTGATGAGTTGCTTAATTGCTACCAACCATAGTTTCCTCCTCTGCTAATGTTGAAGTTTATCTGATGTTTTCAGTGAGTATGCGTTGTAGCTTTGTAAATGTTAAAAACACCAAATAAATATAAAACAATGTAAATGTAACCAATAGACTAGCAGAGATCTATTTTTAAGGGCCATTTCATCATTATTTTGGAAGTTGCTAGAATTCTGAAAGGATTTTTTACAGCAAAATCTTGTGGCCTTTGGGTAAATTTAAAATATAATAAAAAGAATATTTAGGGGTTACTTACTATGTGCTGGAGAAAATGTTAAATGTCTTATATATTTTTATTTTAACTTCACTACAACCTAATGAGGAAATTACACTCAAAATAAAAATACAGTGATAAATATCATGTTACATAAGTTAACTTATTCCCTCAAGGTCACATATTAGTAAATAGTAGAGGTCATCAAAGTTTGGGTACATGAGCGTTCAGTCACACCTCCTCACATCACCACAGTGCACCAATGATGGGCTGTAGAAAGAGGCCAGGGTTTTGAAATCTGAGAGATTTCAACTTGAGGGAAGTACTTATGAGTGATGGGGTAGGAAAAAGTGTTCACTTGAAGAGGACAGCAAGTTAAAGATGAAGTTCACATTCTTGATTTTGCTTGAAAGTATCACTTTGTAAAATATACATCACTATTTTGCAGTACTAATATCTTTCTCATATCATATAGTTGGTTCTGAAATGAAACAATACCTGCATATCTCCATTTTATCCTGTGTAGTTCCCCTTAGAGTCCATTTTGTGATCGGCACCTAAAGGAAGAACACTGTGACTTTTGTCACCTTCCTTACCCTTACCCTGCCACACAATTACCTCATTTTTTTCTATGAATCATTTATATTATTCTCCTGATACCATAAGCTACCACTTACAAGTAAATAATTTTCAGAAGAACCATAAATGGTCTTTTCTTAGAATTCCATTTCAGATACTAGCTAAAGACTGGGATCCCAGTAGCTAATAGGTAAATATTCATGGATGGGTTATATTAAAGTTGTTGGGAATGAGAATTAGTATAAATGTCTTTATGCTATTTTCTTCATACTAACTATTCAATTTAATTTGGCCCACAGGGTGAACTAGTCCCACTATTCAATGTAAAGATAGTATACATTGTTGAGTGGAATGGGAGTAAAAGGTAGGGTAAACAATTTTTCTGACACTTGAGATATGGATGGTCTTTGGTCATCTTAAGTGGTGAGACATGTTTTGATGACTGATTGGAGACAACCTTCAATAAAAGGATCTTAAGCAAGCACCCTTTTAAAAGTAGCTTTTTTTTTTTTTTTTTTTTTTTTTTTTTTTTTTAACTCATGTGTGTCTCTCTCCTAGAAATTCCTTTTCAATCCCTTCAGTGGAGACATTCACTTTAGGTAAAACCCACCTTAGATTGGACAGCATCTCATATTCTGAAATCCTTAAGAACATCGTGTCTTTTCTACTAATTATACCTACTTAATAAGCCCTTTTTTTTCTTTAAATATGAGAAACCTATAAGCTCAAATGTTCAGGCTGAAAATTCTCAGGGGACAGAGATCATGTCTACCGAAGTTATCTCTCCAAAAGTGTTTCCAAGGCCTACCTAGCCTTTAGAATTTAACTAAACCCTATTTCCTTTAGGGAACCTATTCTGAATATTTTTACCCAAACACATACATTTTCTATCTCTAAATTCACTTTGTATTTTACATAAGTATTATTTGCTTCATGGTCTTAATTATTTGAAGTGTTTTATCTTCCAAGTAATGATTTCAATTTTTTAAGATCATGGCCATGAATTGTCTTTTTTTCATATTTCTTGTAGTGCCTCGCCAAGGTTTTGGTGGAAATTGTCCACTTTCCAGTAAATGGTGATGAATGAATTTCATGCACACAAGTATGAATGAATGAATTTCTCTCCTTTTGATTATGTAATAATACAGCATTCATAATTTCTCCCTGGGCATTTCATTTGGATACTGACTTTTTATTGTATAATCACAGCACAAATGATTTCTGTTTCTCTCAACCACTCTTCAAAAAGTCAAACTGAGAGCAGAATGACTATCTGTTTGCAAAAAAAAAAAAAGTCTTTCTTTTTCTCAAGAAAATCCAGCCTCTTAGCTTCTTCTACCTGTGCCTAAGAATCTGCCCTCTCTCACTAATAAAAATGATTGAAAAGCACCTTGAAAATACAAAGTGCCATATAAATGCTAACTGAGGCAATAATAAAACAGTAATAATAACTGTTTGCTGATAAACGTCACTTTCAAGCCCAGGGGAGACATTTTGCAGGGAGAAAGCAGAATGGGTCCTGTGCTTGTCCCTGGGCCATGCCTCACTCTGAATAACACTGTTCTCCCTCCATTTGGACACCGTCATTCACAATGGTCATGAAATAGTACTGGTATGTAAAATTATTGTCATCACCCACATTGTAGAAAGCAATGTGTTGCCAAGAAATCCATTCCCTGACAACTGCCAGGGTTACTTCACTCAAGCTGATCATTTTGAAAATAAATGGACTTAGGAGGGAATGCACAAGGATTGCTCAGCTTCTATCGAACACAGCTCAGCCCCTCGTGTAGCTGCAGTATCCACTCCAGTTTCAGTGAGCTCTGGGACAAGGTCCATCAAAGAAGTGATTCAGTGTGGACCCAGACAAGTTGTCTGCCACCATGGTGGGATTTGAGAGGCTAGAGGGAGTCACTGGGACCTCAATCTGTTCTATGGGTCCATACCCTTTTATATGAGGAAGAAGAAAGCAAGAAAGGAAGATGAGACTCAGGGCAGAATTAATGGGAGAATAGGAGAAGAAAGAAATCCAAAAGGTAGAGTGCTGACCTAGGAGGGCATTCCTGTAAGAGATGAAAAGGGTCTTTTAAGGGAAACAGACATACCCCAGAATCCTGCAGGATAGAGGAAGTTATAGGGCACTGAAACACCAGATGTAGCAGTTGAAGAATAGGAAAAAATATAAGAAAAAGGGGCTCAGGCATGATGAAGACAGTGTGTTCATACTGATTTTGCATCAATCTTGCCACTGCTTAGTAGACATTTGCAACCAGACAAGTTATTCTAATTTCCCTTTGTAGATCCCTCTTCATCTTTACAAGCACCTCAAAGGACTCTCCATGTTCCTCTTCTTTTTTTCCTCTAGATTCAAATGAGCCTGTCCATTTCTGTCTGCTTCCATTGTTACTGCCACAGTTCTCCTGTAGATCCACATGCAACTCATTCTACCTTTCCAAAATCAACAATTACCTTTAACTTCTTCCAAATTTATTTATTTTCCTGGATTTTCTGCCTGCAATTTCTATATAAATTCATATACTTTATTATATGATTTGACTCATGTATTTATGGAAGCTGATAAGTCCCATGATCTTCAATCTGCACACCACAGTCCTAGCAAAGCAAGTGGTGTAGTAAAGAAGCTTGAGAAGCAGGAACACTAAGGGCAGGAGAAAATAGATATCTCTTCTCATCCAGTCAGACAGACAATTTCATCTTCCTTCACTGTTTCCATGTAGGCTTTAAGTGGATTAGCTGATGCCCACTCATCTAGGTGAGGGTCCTTTCTTTTGCTCAGTCTACCAATTCAAATGCTAGTCTCATCTACAGACAATCTCACAGACATACCAAGCAATAATGTTTAGGAAGCTATCTGGGCATCCTGTGGTCCAGTCAAGTTGATACATAGACTAATCATCATAGTGACCAAGAACTTTGATATATTTTGAGCTCCCACTATTCTCTCCATTCCCAATTTTACTTGCAAAGATAAATACTTTGAAGTTAAAACAAACAAACAAACATGGCAGGTTTTATGCTGAGTTTACTTCTTAGTGCACGTGCTGGGAAGAGGGACTGCTTTGAGGTTGGGGACTATTTCTTGGGTAGAGGTGGGGGTCTCAGAAAGAAGCTGAGTTTAGGTGAAGTCTTTTCTAGAGAATAAAAGCAGAAAGTAAGCTTTCATTTATTATCTTAATACCTTTCAGGCCTGAGAACAAAGACATAATGATTTTGCAATATATGATTATATTTGTGGCTTCAGTGGTTTATTATTTTGGTATCCCCATATCTGTTCCTCTGAATTCTATGCCATATGGTCATCCTGAGGAAAGGCACTGAGTGCTTATCTACAGTGAGGCTGCTGGGAGGAATGTGGAAGATACTTTCCTTTCTTTGGGAGAAGAGCCCCAAGAGATAAATACATGAGTCAATGGCACTACTAATCCAGCTTCCACTGAAATAGCCCCTCATCCCTCAGATTTCCTACTTAGGCAAACCAGTGAAGACCCCTTTCTACATACACAAGCTTGAGTTGAATTTCTGTTACTGAGAAGTAAGAACCTTGACAAACAAAAAGATGGAATGCTATGTTCATAGTCCCACAGCTGGTTTATGTTGGTGCCAGAGGTGAACCCAGGTCTCACAGACTCCAAACCATTGCTTTTATGGA
Source organism: Tamias sibiricus (assembly GCA_025594165.1). Classification (NCBI taxonomy): domain Eukaryota; kingdom Metazoa; phylum Chordata; class Mammalia; order Rodentia; family Sciuridae; genus Tamias; species Tamias sibiricus. The sequence continues at coordinate 45,346,571 of CM046671.1, read as the reverse complement.
TGCCAGAATTCCCCTTGGAGTATGATCCATTTACTCCTTGACAACTCAGCGTCAGGGATTTTGAGAGAGACTTTTCTCCCAGCAGCTGATATATTGAGCATCTGGGGAAGGGAAAAAGTTCAAGAAGTGGTAATAGGAGTCCAGAAATAACTGTACTTTGGGAGGGGTCAGGATATGATGATTTTCTATGATTTCCCTTTGTCCAAAGTTGTCTAATTAATTTACTTTTACATCAAGACCCCCTATCTTTATGGAGACTTTTAATGATTTATTTAGACTCCTCCAACTATTACCTGAGGCTAAGTTTGCAAAATACAAAACCATCCAACAATCCCCTGAGCCAGGGAAGTCTGTGATGACCATGAAAACTTTATAACCCTTCTCTGGGGGTGAGAGAAGATGTAGGCATGGTCTACCCTTGCTGAAGCTGGGGTTATGTGGCAAGAGATAGATTATTCCATATACATTTGAAATAAAATATATGACTAAACTAAATTTTAGTTATGGATATTGATTTCATTGACTAAACCCTCCTCCTTACAAACTCCTTGGTTTGTCTAACAGAAATGTTACCATTTGACCAGGGTAAACTATAATGAGGCTTGGAAGTTCATGCATTGAATGAATAAGAAGGCTGCAGGCTTTTCTCTGAGTTGTGCAGAATGAAGACATCAGCTCAGTGTGTCTTTTTTGTCCCCAGGATTACTTCCCCTTCAGATTTTCTTTTCCCACAGGCTTCTTGTTCCCCTCTCAGTATTTGCTCTTAGATTCTTCATTTATACCAAGCTCTAAGTGACCAAAATCAGACTAAACCACAGCTCTCACAAGGGAGATTTTTACTTTGATCACAAAGGAGAACTCCATTTAAGCTAAAAGTATGCATTTCAATGGCAGAATTGCAGGCACAAGCCAACTGGGGAATAGTGGGAGTCACCAGAGTGCTCATCGTGTCCTTGAAGTCTTCTAATGCAGGCAGATTTCAATCAATTCATTGCACTGGACATTGAAGTTGGATATTTTTCAATTCAAATGGGACTAGAGATAGTACTCCAGCCATTTTGATACATTAGCATTTAAGCTTCAAGGTGATTTTAGTGCAACTTGAAGCTTTGGGAGTATATTGCTAATGTGTAAGTCCTGAGTGGAGCAGGTGAGGCCAGTGGCTCGCTGTGGACAAGGCACAGTGTGCTAGGATGCTGGATGTCAGGAGTGGCAGATCCTGTCCTGAGCTGACCCACCTAAGAGAAGCAGTCAGCCAGCCCTCCTGTTCCAGGCTTCTTCATGCCTTTGGATGACTTGGGATATGACCAAATATCCTGTTGTTATCGATTCTGCATTTTCAGTGACTGTCCTCCTGATCTACTTAACAGACTTTCTCTAGAAGCATATCTTTATTTGGGTCACATTCCCAGACATACACTCTGGGTCCATAGTATCCTTCGATTGTTGATATCCAGGGCTTATTCCCATTATTCCAGCTGCCTTGAATGGTAACTTAATTTTCCCCTGAAAAACAAAACTTTTAAATCTCTACATCTGTCTACATTGAGCCATTCCAGTTACTTAAAACTCTTCTATCATCTGAAAAATGAAAGCACTAAGGCAGAGCCCACTATGCAGTATTATTTTGAGGATTGAATTATTTAACATCAATAGATAAGGATAGACTTCCTGCAGTGTCTTGGCTATATTTAGAAGGCTCACTCAACAAGTGGTGGCTCCCAATGGCAGGGATAGAGAGTGTGGCAGCAATAGCACTGAAGACTTAAGGGAAATTCTGTTCTTTCTGCACCCTCAACTCACTCTCCTTAACCATCCTTTTTCATTTCAAGGAGGGATGTATTGCCAGGTGGATCAAAGACAACAGCACACTTGGTGTTATATTTTCTTAGTGGGCAGGTTACTGTACCAAGTTTCTGATTTTTTCTTATCATCTCACTTTTTATTCTTGAACAAAACCTTGGCCCTTGGAAAAAGCAAGCCAGTATTTTTCAATTCTCTTCCATCTTCTCCTAGCAATGATTGCTCCATGAAGCTGGTTACTTTGTCACTCTGTCTCTATGCACATGCCTGAGCCTACTGGTAGGACTGTGAAGGGTACAGGAGGAACCCATAGAGCTTCATAAGAGGAAGCATGTTTCTATTTGCCTTTCACCAAACAGACTTGCACTGAGATCTCAGGTGTTTCTTTAACTATTAACAAAGGGGAACTTTGGGGCATATTGTGCAATTTTTCTTTGGGTATCTAGTTCTCCCAAAAACTCATTGAAAATGTAGAACTCATCTGAGATAGAATTCTAGTTGACTAATTTTTTGCAGGTGATACCACCCAAAGCTGATACCTAACTTTCTTATTCCAACCACCTCCATCATTATTCACTCTACCATTATTATGCCAGCAAAACCATGCCTTCTTCTGTTCAAGGTAATAAAGTTACTTGATTTGCATTTTAAATAGATCATTCTGGTGATAGCATGAAATTAAGTAGGGAAACAACAATTCAAATAATAAATGATGAGACTGTGGGAATAGAGAGGAGAAAACAGAACAAAGAGAAGGCGGGGCAGGGAATGGGAAATGAGGTTGCAGAAGAGAGGCTTCTTTGCACCAGGAATATATGGTGGCCCCATTTGTCAAGAAGGAAATCTAATGCAAGTGTGGTGGCACACACCTGTAAATCCAGTGGCTCAAGAGGCTGAGGCAGGAAGATCTCCAGTTCAAAACAAGCCTTAGCAATTTAGCAAGGCCCTAAGCAGCTCAGCAAGACAGTGTCTCAAAATACCAGAAAAGACTGGGGATGTGGCTCACCCCTGAGTTCAATCCCTGGTACCAAAACAAACAAATAAAAACAAACAAACAAACAAACAAAAAAACCAGAAAACAAAAAAACAAAAAAGGAAATCTAGGAAGTAATTGCATTGTGGAGAAAAGATGAGAAGATCATAAGCTAAAATGCGTATAATGATTCTGGTCTGTAGATTAAGTTTGAATCAAAATATTCAAATAAGTGTCTCTTCATGGTATCCATAATATTCTAGGCACATTTTTGTGCCATCTTAATCATATCAAATGTGCATATTTTACAACTTGTACAATCTATTGTTTGTATCAGAAATGCCCAATCTAACTTATCATTTCTAATGATGATGATTATTTAGATAAACTAATTCACATTGATATGTTAAAAACCAAGAATGAACAGTAATAATTTTCTTTTTCTAGAAGTGTTTCGTACACATGAATGCAACTCAGAAAAGTGAGTACTATGAGTACTAGTGGTAGAATATTCTGGTTCCTACTAAGATATTGGTGAAATGTTTAAATGTCCATCCCTAACAGGGCTATATGTTTGTGTGCAGATTTACTTTTGCAATATTGCACTATGAACTTGTCACCTACTGTTTTAGTTGCAGAGCAAACTGTTGTGCTTTCTTACATGCATCATTTCTTCTGCACACACTGAGTTAAGAAGTTCATCTGTGTGACCCACCCTCCTTCCTTCCTCCCCTCCTCCCTCCCTCCCTCCCTCCCTCCCTCCCTCCCTCCCTCCCTCCTTCCTTCCTTCCTTCCTTCCTTCTTTCCTTCCTTCCTTCCTTTCCTTCCTTCCTTCCTTCCTTCCTTCCTTCCTTCCATCTTTTGTCCCTTCTTTCTGGTTCATTTGAAAAATGGCTGCATGGATAATATACTTCTAATTAAACATTCAGTGTTCTTGCAAGTATCATACTTTGTGATTTAAAAGTAATATGTAATCTGATTAAATAAGTGATATATTTGTATTTTCTTTTAATTTTATTAAGCAGCTATTGATTTTTTTGGCTGGTCAATACCAACATTTATTAAACTGAAGGTATTGTTCATCAGTCAACTATAAACTTCCAATTAGGTCATTAAAGCATATTAACTATAGATGTGTCCATACGTACATTCTTGAGTTTCATTTTATTAGTTTCATACTAAAGTACTAAAGCAGCATTCCTGCTTAGTATCACAAACCAGAAGCATTTATCCAACATATTGTCTAAATCTATAGATTTCTTTACTCACCACTAATAGTTATTTTGTGGAGAAATTTTCATGGTATGACATAGTATACTTGCTGAAGATTTATCTTAAAGAGCAGTAGCTGACTCACTCTTGCCATGGATGTGACAGTCTCCTCCTTGGTATTTTTTTGAAAAAAATTTACAAGCTTCTCCAGCCAAAAATATTTTCCCATTGGTTGATAGTCCTGTTGCATGAGATTGTCAAGGTCAAATGGGTGGAACCCCTCAATATCATCTTTTTAAAGCTTCCTCCCACTGTTGGGTTTCTCTTCTACACTATTTCTCCCAAAGATAGGATTATAAGAAGCTTTCTATGTCTATGGGAACTGAGAATTTGTTCTCTATAATTCATATGCAATGAAAGTGTTCATGCCTTCTAGAACGTTCTCCCCTCAGGTATTCATCTGTTTACCTTACTGTTCATAATTCTGTGTTTCTGTTATTGGAATTTCTTCCACTTCAGTCTTCTTTCAAAAAGCAGACAGATGTATAAAATTCATTGAATCCCCTTTCTATGAAAGTTGTAGTGACACAATAAATTAAGATTTTTTTTTTTTTTTTTTTTTTTTTGGTGGGGAAAGAGAGATTGAGATATTTAAGTCTCTGGACAACTGTAACAGAGAGGGAATGGTAACAAGATGCTATTACAATGTTCTTTCAGCCAGTTCTAGGAAGTCACTCACCACCACTGTCCCATATCTTGAAAACAAGTGGCAACATTTGTAGAGTAGGGGCATTTATAACTGCCCCAAATGTGACAGACCATGAAATATTGGGGCCTATGAAATTAGCTAATCAAATGATGAAAAAAGTTATGGTTTTAGCCATTTTATAACAATGAAATATTATAAATATTTCACCAACATAAAAATTAATAACAAAAGTAAAATACAAGTTTCTTTTATGGAGAGACATACCATTTCTACTTCAGACTGTTCCTCTCATATCAGTTTTCCTGTTTATTTTGGTAACTGTGAGTGCTATACCTGGGATGACATTGGGATATGACTCATTTCTAACACATTTTGCTACTATATCACTATGCTGTAAATGTGGTGTCTGAGTAATAAAAGGAATAAGAAAGAAGTGCAGGCAGTTTAGGGTTAAATAAATATCATGTTGGAAATTCAGGGTTTTATTGATGGTAGATGAGAATAAAAGAATACAGTATTTCAACATCACCTCCATCATCACCATCAGCAAATCAGCATCATCACTATGGTTACTACTATCCACAGCATCCTGATCACCACTACCACCACCACCACATTGCCTTTTCTTCCTTTCCTCTGTCCAACCTTATTTTGAGATATCCTTTCTCATTTGCTTTGTGCCCTAGAGTAACTTTCTATCAATCTGCAATGCTATGAGGTTCTATCCTCCTTCATTTTCTGCCAAAATAATAACTCTTTTTTATATAGAGGCCAGAAAGCATCACCTCTTTAAACTTCTCCCCAATAGTCCCAACATAGGGTTCCTTCTCTCCTTCAGCTTTTGTGTATATTGTTTTTGTGTCACATATAATGTTCTTATGAGATGCATTGCTATTAGTATAAATGACTTATTTCTCCTGCTGAAGAATGAGAGTCTGTTTCTGGGGACATTGTTGCTGGACAGGACAATAGCTTAGTAGGAACCACAGCCTCTCCTGTGGGATGTCCCAGAAAAAATCCAAGAGAGGTTCAACAAGGTCTGAGATTCTCAAGTCTAGGAAATATCTAGGGAGAAAAATGACCATTGCCATAGGACAAAAAGGAGTTAGACATAGCAATAACAACTCTGGGAAAAATGGTTTTGTATGTGGATGCTGGTGGGGTAGGGACAGGAGTTGTACTGGCAGATATAGAATTGCTTGAAGCATGGTGTTTGTTATTTCCCTTTAATGGTTAGTAGTTTGCAAATGTTGAAGGCGATTCTCTTGGGAGTCAAGGTCCTACAGGAGCAGGTGGTAAAAGGGCTAAGGCAATCTAAATTACTTATTGTGGTAAATTTTACCCATAGACTTCTAAGACCAACAATCTATCTATATCTACTATAGACTAGAAACTATTTAAAACCATTTTTGAGGTATAATTGACATAAAAATGTTGTAAGTACTTAATATGTACAATCTGATGAGTATGATATAAAATATACACCCCCCAAACTATCACCAGAATCTACATCATAAATATATCCATCACTTCCAAAAGTGTCCTACCACCATCATTATTTTATTATTATGATTATCATTATTATTATTGTTATTTTGTAATAAGAAAATTTAACCTAAGGCCTACCCTGGAATAGACTTTGAAAACATTTTTTTTGTTGTTATTTTGAATGCCCTCCAGCATAAGGATTATCATTTCCCTTCTACAAAGGCTCAGAGAAGCTCAGCAATGTGATTCAGGTCACACAGCCCATAAGGATGTCTGGTCTTGGTCTGTGTCCTAAGCCTCTTTTTTACACTCACCATTCTTACAGAATTAAGAGGGTTTTGATTAAAGTTTGTTGGGAGATCCAAGAGATGAAGATCAAGCTGAGTGTGGGGAGGGCACTGAAGGGTTCCATGTTTCCCTGGAGGTTAGAACCCACCTTTGTATAGTAATCAGGTTTATTTTACTTCTGGGGCTTTGGTTTTATAAAATCTACAACCCCATCAATAACATGATACCGATGTCATGAAGAAAGTAGCTTTTACAATGCATATTTGATATTTTAAAAAGAGATATGATCACTCTTTTTTATTTAACAAGATCAGGCCAAATACCCTGCTCCCTCCTCTCCCTTTGTGACAGGGAGAAAGCTTATTCAAGGCCACATGATATAGGGTGCATCATGGGGACAATATTCTTATTACTCAATATTTAAAAGCAATAATTTCAGGATACTTAACCTCATAGATTTTCTAATACAGTAAAATTAAATAAAAAAACACCCTAAATGCAGCTGATATAAGCCCTTCATGTGCAATTAGCAAATATTAAATAGAAACTTTAATATTAGCATTATTCTTTATGCCCCAGTGAGTGGGATATTATTTAAATTGATATGACATAAGAAGATATAAATAATTCCTAAGTGTAAATTTAAACTGGAATTTCAGACAGAGTTTGAAATCAGTAAGTATTATCAATTCCCTATTTCCCAGTGTATCATTTATTACCAGCCTGAAGATTTTTTTTTCAAAGAGATTAAATTAGCATTAGGGCAATGATAAACATTATAAATAAATACAAAAATTGCTATTCTGGAAATCTAGTTGAAAAGAAAGTAAATAAATTGGTGTGGTATCAAATTCTATCTTCCCTAGAAGAGCTCAGACACAGTTCCAAGCACAAATAATCCTTTCTAACTTCTTTTGCAATCAAAAGTGAAATATATTAAAGCCTGAAAGTATAATTTCATTATCTACTATTCTAGATACATAAACTAAGATTCAGAAATAGCTGTGGCATGAGGGGAATTCTGATTAGTTTCACACCACTAGTTGGTCAAGAAGGGGAGAAGCTGGAGTATTAGTTGATTTCTGGGTGGGAGCACTTCCTTCAGCTTAGCTGGAGGAGAAGGACTTAAAGGTAGCCATGGCTAAAATTCTCCTTTCCAGACAATTCTCTTTCTAATGTGTATGAACTTCTCAGTGTGCAATTGAGGTTGTTAAGATCAGGTTGCCAAATAGGAATTTTTCAAATCTAACTATGTCCCGGAGAGTCATTTTCTGTCAAGACAAAAAGAATATATGTTGCCATACCATTTTCCCATTGAAGATATGTTGCAAAATGTTGACAAGATGGGGTTTCCCTGAGTCATATATATGTGGAAAATCAATACTTCCTCCTGTGCTTGGCTGGGGCCATCTTGGTTTCATAATTAGGTGTAATGGACAGCTACCCACCTGGAATTATTTAAGTTCTACCCAGAATAACACTCAAACTAACATATCTATGTTGCACCACAATGCCCAGAATGTCCACTTCTAACACAACTTCTGAACAGTATTACGTGTCCACCACTACTCTATTTAAAAGCCAATAGAATATTTTAAAAATAAACACTATAGGCATTCTCTTCAACATGGTGCATTGGTTGCAACTACAGAAGGAAGAGAACAGGAAAGGAGACCTCAGCAAATTATTGGAGAGTGGAAATGATGATAGAGTGGTAATTGACCAGGTGGAGGAGAGAGAGAAGGAAAATCTGTGTCCTTTTGAGATATGTTAACAAATTAATGGGAATATTTGCCCTCCAAAACCCCATCCATAATGGCTCAGAACAAGGAGGCATGAAGCACATTTGGGTCAGGGAAATTAAGTAAAAATTTGTACATGGTAAAAATAATACCTTTTCCTCCCCCTTGGAGATTTCCTATTCTCCTACATCACTACTTTCTTTCTCCCTAACTTTCAGAGGAATCTCCAGAAATAAAAATAAACCACATAGGTGTATATATAGACATTGAGACATCAAGTATAGTGTGGAACAAAGAAGAAAGAGGACAATTCAAAGATTATAGGAGACCCAGAAGTTGGAGTGAGGAATCCCTTTTTCCATTTGTCCTCACTTCCATAACACAAGCAGGAGAACAGAGATGTCATTGAAGAAATACAATTATCCCAGTGTGGCAGCAAATCCTACAAATCTTGTTGTTTGAATTACCACTGGAAAGACCAGCAGGCAGCTCTCTCATCCTAGAGTCAGCGAGATCCATGGAAGCACTTAGATCTTCCCATTAGCTTTCCTATCTCTTTAAAATATAGATGCAGTCAGGAATAACCAGGCTTTTGAGTAAAATCTTCAAAAATAGAGACAATGAAACAACAGCAACAATAGCAATCACAAATATAAAAGACCCAAAGTGGGCCAAACATAGGCAAAGTAAAATGCAGAAGACTAACATATATGATATATAACGTTCAATCTTCTGTCACAACTGCAATGGAAAGAGATGACAGGAGAGAGAGATATGCATGGGGAGAGGGAGGGGATGGCAAAACCAAAATATTCATCATGAAAGGGTAGCCACAGTGATGCCTGATATCATAAATGAAGATACACAGTATGAGGATATTTCTGAGAACACACAGAAAAACATTAAAATATATAACAGAAAAATATAAAACATACTTAAAGACCATAAAATAGGAAGGAATTTATTGTACTTGCTCTAGAAAGCAGAACTCCTGGTAGGACAGATAGAAACAATCAGGAATGTTGTTTTCTCTATCAAAGTGTTTGGTGTTATTTGCATTTTTAAATCATGTACATGAATTTTTTAAAAAAAATTAATAAAATACTGAGAAAATAATTTATCTCCAGATTATAAATCAGCTTTACAGTTGTCTGTTTGTGAGGGTTTATCAGACAGGTCTTACTCATTGTCAATCTTGGTCATATTCCTAATGAAGAACAGCCTTGACAGCCTTTGTATGTGTGTTAAACCCAAATAATATCTGAGGCAGTGCAGAGGGATGCAAGGAGGTTCATGCATGATGGGCATGCTCACAGACTGAGGTCTCAGGATTTGTGCATCACAGCTGAATTAACCTGTGGTTTACAGTTGTCTTGATGCCTCTTATAGCCCAGACCTGATGTTCTAGTTAGTACCTGCAGTGTCAGGCAGTGTGAGGCAGTTGAAGATCTTTCTCCACCCACCTCCTTTCCCATAAGCATGGGCCTGACATTTCTACCTGGATGCCCTCTAGTGCCCATAGTGCAGTTTTCATCTTTGTTACAAGGGATATATGTTGGCCTGATTTAGACCATTTAGAGGACTGACCACTTGACAACATTCTGTGAGTTCTCCCACCTAATGACAGACCTGGGGGCTGGACTCATCTCAATTGCCAGCAGTTCTAGCCACAGATCAAAATATTCTCCAATCCTGCTTCCTAGCTACCTGATTATTAACATATTGCCCCATGACCTGGGTCTTAGGACCGAGCCTGTTCATCAAACTTGATGTTGAGGAGCCGACCCCTGAGCTCCCCACTACTGTAACTTCCTCTGTGATAAGATCACATTCCTTAGCCTCTATCCTACCCAGTCTGGGCTTATTTCCTCCCTCCCAATGGATGGTTGATTCATTCTTCCTCCAAATGAAATACTGCTGAAAAATCAGATACCAGTCAACAGAGTATATGCTTTCTTCCTCCTTAAAATACACACATTAATGAAAAGACAAGCAAGTAGTGATTTATATTTAAAGTATAGGTCAAATAATTCCATGATGCGTAGTGGACATCTGGCCTGAAAAATATGGCAGTACATTCTTGGAAAGTTTTACTGTCTTCCCTGTGCTGCCTGATAAGTATAAAACTGTATCTCTTTTTTCTTTATTATTTTTTTAATTTTCCACCAGCACATATGGTGAAATTCTACTATAGGCTCCAGGCTTCCCATTTAACCTCAAAAATGAAGAGAAAGCAATTCAGTAGGTGGTTAAGAATGTGTCATAGGCACAAACTCAGCTTAAGGCATTATGAATTTTCTGTGGAGAAAATGCATTTATTCATTCTGCTCTAAGTCAAGATGGCTGAAACCTATTATCTCAAACTTTGAAAAAAAAAATCCCCTTTGGGATGTGAATAGCCTATGAAACATTTCAGTCAAAAATGAAATTTTTGGAGAAAGTGAGGGTCCAGTTGAAACTAACAGAGTAGCATTTAGGTTTGAAATCATCAAAGCTTTCTCTGAACCTTCCAGATAGAAAGGGGCATGGAGAGTTAATGGGTGATATTATCCTAATTATTATTGTATAGCATAAGAGGGCCAATCTATTTCTGTAGAATAATAGAGCTAGGATGAGATTCGACAGCATCTGTCACAATAAATGCAAATATATAGAGAATTGACAATGAGCCATGATCTCATAAGTGATTCTATTTTCCATCTGAATAATGACAATGCTGCATTTCAAGCTCACATGACAGGCACCTTAAGAGGCTTTCTGGGTCCTGCACTGGAGACCCTTTCTAACTGCATTTGCAAGAATGAATGTATTTGGACTTGGAGGTTTCTAAAATATTTTACGTTTCTCAAGAATTTCCTGTGCATTTTTTTTTTTTTTAGCTTAGGTCTCCAAAACATCCATTTTCACAGGCATTTTAAAATTAGTTTTCATATGCTCACATCTGTGATAGCAGCTTACAAAAATGCAGATGACCCTTATCTACCCTAAAGGAGCTTACAATCTTATTGGAGGAGACCTGGGTAAAACTGATCATATAACCTCAGTGCAAGACACCATTTAAGTGTGTGACTGTTTTCAAAATATTACAGGCTGAGAGGCTCAGGGAGTTGTTCCTAGTAAAGAGGGACTTGAGTAGTGTCATGTAGGGTGGAAATGGCTCAGAGAGAGGTAAGAATGGAAGTGAGAAGACTTGAACAAGCACCCATGCAGAAGATGCAGAGGGCTGCAAAGATGTGTGGTGAAGCATCCTTAGAGCCACTGGTGGGCTGGATACAACCCCTGAGCCTGCCTATTTTGTACCTTCTTCAATTACACAGGGCCTTCATCTCCTTTTTGTTCATTTTGTGATACAGAATGGCATCCAATTAGGGTCGTTTTTGAAAACCAGTGGGTTGAGAAGCAGCACACTCTTCCAATAGTATTGTAGGTTAACATAAGGATGAAGCAAGAGACTGGGCAAAGATTCCCATGTGCCTTGCAGTCTTTTCTCATATTTCCAGAGGGGAGAGAGGTTTGGGACAAAGGGACACTTGGTAGTATCCAATAACACATTGATGTTGTGTGTCAGATCAACCACAGACTTCTTTCTCTCTTCCAATCTGGTGAGATGTTAATTAAAAATTAATTGAACCCTTCACTTCACTGACCCCATTAGGTCACAAATGTTTGCCCATTTTCTCTTTTCTATTGTGTTCTCTACTTGGTCTCTTCTGCCTGGAAAATTCTCAGGCAAATTTCTATGGAACCACTCACTCTCAAAAACAGCCATGCTTTGATATCCCAAATAAAAGACTTGTTTTTGTTTGTTTTACAGTTATTTGTAATAATAACTGCAATAAAAATGGTTTCAAATTTGTGGTTCTACCACTTGCTAAGCACTAAGACAAGTTTGTCCCATGCATTTACTCATTTAATTCTGTACTAAAAGTATGAGAAGATGCTGGTGTGCCTCTGCAGAGAAGGCAATTGCTTTCTAAAGTCAAATAGCTAAGTAAGTGGTAGAATGTAGATTCATGAACTGCTAAATGGGTGCTCTTTCTACTACATCGCATTTTCATAGGACAAAGAAATATAGCCACATGGGACAAGTTTAAAAAGCCCGGGGGGGGGGGCTACTAAAAGTGCTCAAAGCACCCAGAAACTCCTAATAATCAACACATGACATGAACTATATTGACTCAATTTCAATAGGATCTGAAGAACTTCACACAGACCAGAGCACAGGTCATCTTTGTGTGAAGGCATTGCAAGTATAATTCAGCTTTACTCAGTCTTACAAGTCAGACTTTACCCATCATTGCTCCCTTGCCCTTCAATTTGGTTCAAGAAAATTGGACCCAGCTGATATGAATGGGTATGACCACTTCCTGTGTTAATAAGGGGAATTCAAGGGATGAAGATGTAAACTATTAGCTTTAACTAAAATTGTTAGGGCTATGGAAAATGGAAGGGATGGTCAGTTTATAGAGGGCACAGAGAGGTATTCAGACATCCTTAGTTTGAATTGGGGCTGAGTATCTGATGTAGATGGCAGCAGATCTGAGTCTCCCACAGGAACCCTGTCTGCATAGAAGACTAGATCATAACTTGAAGGTTTTACTTGGAGGGTGGACATCCATCTAGGTTGCTGTTAGTTTTAGAAGTTTGCAGTCTGATTTTTGTCTTCTAGAACCTGTCTCTCCCTCTTCTTGAATATCCTGAATATCCCATCTAAGAGCCCCAGATAAATCAGCCCCTGGGCAAAGTCCATATCTGGCTCATGGAAATCATCACCTGAGCTTGACCAGGTGGAGACCACATGTTGCAGCTTTTATTTCTCTAAAAGTCATTGTTCATTCAGGCCCCAAACACACTTCTTTCTTTCCTGACCCATTTCTCTCTGCCTGAAGCAGATTCACCAGCTTGTTTTTTAAAGACAGATCAGAATCTTAAATCAGTGTTCCAAAATTATATACTTACTTTAGAATTTCTATGGTCTGTTAGTAGCTGTTACATAAAAAGAAGTTTCTGTGAGTAAACATGTTTGGGAAACGTGGGACTAATCAAAGATAAAACATGAACAAGGGAATCAATACCAACCTCTAAAAAAATGTAAAGAGAACTGGAAATGGATTGAGTATTCAATTGTACCAGGAGCACTCTTTTTTTTTTTTTCTTAAATAAAAAATGTCAAACAGCAAAATACAATGTTATTCTCTATTTGATCTGAAAGGTAGGTATAAGAATTTTAATTTTAGCCAGGTGTGGTGGCACATGCCTGTAATCCCAGTGGCTTGGGAGGCAGAGGCAGGTGGATCATCAGTTCAAAGCCAGCCTCAGCAAATTAGTGAGGCCCTAAGCAACATAGTGAGACCCTTTCTCTAAATAAATAATACAAAATAAAGCAAAACATAAAAAAGGGCAGGGATGTAGCTCAGTGGTTAAGTCACCCTAGGTTCAATCCTTGGTACCAAACAAAAAAAGAATATTCATTTTATTAATATATGCATTTTTCAGTATGTATAACATTTCATAATTAAAATATCTAACCTTGTTTTAGTTTTTAATTTTTTTTTTTCAACAGAAGTTTTAATTACTTTGCATTTGGAATCTTTAACAGGGGGCTACAGCACCTGGTATTTCCTAACTAGTTGACCAAAAATCCTTTCAGGAAGGATTATTCCTGAGGACTCTTGTTTCCCGAGACACACTTTAAGAAATGCCCTAGGAGATCTCAGTATTTCTTATTTATTTTTCGGATGTCTATTCTTCATGTTATTGTTGGCCCTAGGGTCTCAAGCTGGAGCTATCATCTCAGAAGATTCTGTACTGCCCATTAGCTAGGTTCCTACCAGAGTTAGCATATGATACTCATTGATTCTTATTTCAAAGGTTCTGTCTCTCCACTCAGAGCCTGATTACTTTCTGAACACTCCCAGCTTTATATTTATTTTAAGAGATGACATGATGTCCAGAATTTAATGAATAGTCTATCTCTCCATGCTTCTTCCTCCTCTCCAGATCCTCTTTGAATCTTTACTTAGGTTGAAGACCTTCACACATGCTTCCCCTTCCTTCCAGGAAAGATGTTTTATAATCTCAAAATATTTTAAGCATATAGAATCTATAATAAACTTAGTCTTCTAAACTGGAAGTTGAGAATTATGTTCTTATAGAGAAAGTTCCTTTCTGTTTCCTGCTCTGTATTGAAATTATATTAATCATCAGCCTATAAGTTTGAAAGGCAAGGTTTGCCTTTGTCAAGAAAAAAATATTTTTGCTAATCAGATGATGAAATAAAGTAAAATGTTCTAAATGTATAGTTTAGGAGATAAAGCAACTATTAATGTCACAAAATGTTTAAATTGTAGGTCAGTAATGGAAGAAAGGTATGATGTACTTGGAATAACATAAGTTCAGGTCTGGGGCAGGGACTTAACATGCAGAATAGACTCTACTGCAGACTTGATGTTTTGATAATGCACTTCAGTTCTTTGGCCTGGGATTTACTGTTTAAAAAGGAGTTACCTTAAAATGTACCCTGCATACTTCATAGTGTTGAACAGAGGAGAGAATACCTTAAAAGACTTAAGAAGTTCTGGAATATTGATAAGTGAAATGGGATAGACACTTACTATTATAATTTCTTAAGATTCTTAAGTTGGACACCTGTTGATGAAAGTTATGGGCCCAAATGTTTCTTCATAAAAAGCAGGGTAACAAAACTTTTGTAAAAGGCCTTTGCTTTTTTGTTTTTAATTCAACAAAATTCTCATCTGAGAGAAGGCATAGTTAAGAGGCTAGTAATATACTGTTAATATACTGTTTGGTGAAGAACTTGGGAGGCCAGGTCTTAAACCATGTGTACTGTGTCAGTTCTAGAAAAAGACCTCTAAATCAGTCACCAAGTTAAACAACTCCTGATCTTCTGCATCTCCAAATATACCTATGGCAGCCTGGGGGGAAAAAAATGTTCTTTGTCTCTATCATTGGATGCTGAATAGATTGGCCTCATTGGGAGTGAAGGGAGTCAGTTTTGTGTTGGATTCTGTGGAACTATGTTGAAGATGAGATGAAGGGAGGTGGGAAAAAAAAAAAAAAAAAAAAACATTCCATACACTCTCCTTTCCTCCATTACATTCATTACCCATTCCTGAGCTGAGGCTGCAACTTCAGCAACAGTCACTGCTGAAGCAACTGTCAAACCTCTACTTAGAGTAGGGACCAATTAGCACCCAAGCAGAGGAGCTCCATTAGCCTCAGCTTCAAAAGAACCAGAGGAAAATATCTACAGGTTGCTGGCTACCAGTTCTACCCTTTAGAACAAATGAGCATGCTTTATGAAACACAGGCCATGTTTCCATCCCTAATCTAGGCAGAGGGGAGCGTAAGAGAAGGAAAAGGCTCTTTCCTCTTCCTCAGCTTGCTCCAAATAAAAATGGGAAGATGCCACTTGTATAAACAGTACAATGAAAACATAAACAGTGACATATAAACAAAGAAAATGTAAGTGATATAATATGTTGAAGAAGAGTACCTGCTTTTGACAAATGTAAGCCAATAAGGTTTTGGAGAAGAAGTGATGCCTAATAAGAATTCCTGGAATGTAGATGTTACAATGGTAAAAAAGGCAGGCATTTCAGTACTAATGAAATCATACAGCTGAGCCTTTTCTCCATCTGCACTAACCTTGGTAAGGGTGGTACAGGATGGGGGTGGTTAAATTTTGTCAATCTAGTTCCAGAATAAAACGAACTGTTCAAATTACCCTATCACTTCATAGAGGTACACAGATGGCTCTAAAGGAAAATTACCTACTTCACAGCTTCTGTTGACTTGGATCATGATTGCTTTCCTTGATGCTGTGAATCTGAAGTCAGGGAAGCCATGACTAGCCTAGATTAACTTGCAGCATATTAAACAACTTGGCTTTTAGTACATAGTGGCAGATTTCAAATAAAGAAACTCATATCTAGATATTCTATCAAGAATATAAAGGAGTCTCTAAAGCATCTTTGGGGTTTGTTCCATTTTCCTGCCATATATTTTCATCTTCACCTCAAACTCCTCTATTCCATGGATCCAGAGTAACAGTTGGCAAGTAACTGCCCACAAGCCAAATCTGGCTTACTGCATTCTTTTCTTTTCTTTTTCTTTTCTTTTTTTTTTGGTACCAGGGATTGAACCCAGGGGTGATTAACCAGTGAGCCATATCCCCAACCCATTTTTATATTTTATTTAGAGACAGAGTCTCACTGTCTTGCTTAAGGCCTTGCTTAATTGCTGAAGCTGGCTTTGAACTCATGATACTCCTGCCTCAGCCTCCTGAGCCACTGGGATTACAGGCGTGTGACTCAGCTTGCATTTTTTTTTTTTTTGTAGTTTCTGCATTTTTATTAGAACACAATCATACTCATTAATTTAAATATTGTCTCTGGCTGCCATCATACTACAATGGCAGAGCTGATTCTTTGTGATAGAGACTGTGTGGCCCATTTCATAATCTATAGGAAAATACTGAGGCTCAGCAAGTTTCTAAGTCAGCAGAGACACAATAGCTGGTATACATAAAGTACACCATGCCAAGGACAGCTTTGGGCTCTTCATGTATCATTTCATTTTCTCTTTACTATTACCTTGCTTAGGAGTTGTTGGTCCTTGCTTTTAATCATGAGACAATTCACTCCAAAATTTTTAAGTAATGTGTCTGAGGGCCCAGATTGAGGTCTTCAAGTCTTCCAATCTGTCTTGTTCTTTGTAGAATATTCTACTATTTGAACAACTAGAAAAATCAGTATTTGTAAGAAAAGAAAGGTTGAAGGACATTATGCAAGTTTGTAATTTTAGAGGTTTGGTGTTTTTCCTTACAACCAAGAAAATTGAACAAATCGATACTTACTAAGTGACTCTTATTATATCAAAATACTATTTAACTAGGGGAAAAACACCACAAATACTTAGAACCTCTTAGAAATATGTTTCAGAAGAGCTTCACTTTTTATGGATGATCTGACCTTTCTTGTTCTCTCTCTCTTTCAAATTGTCCACAATTAAAACTAACTCCTTCAATGTCCAATTAAGTTGAATTAAAAAATGCCCTTGTATTTGTGAATAAGTCTCTTAAGTTGTTGGACTTCAGTTCTTTCATTTGTAAAATGATAGAAAATGATAGTTTTCAACATTATTATAAAGATTAAGTAAGGCTACAAATAGAAAAACACTTAAAGTTATTAAAATGATATAAATCTTTGGGTATACTCACGTTCCATTTATAAATATATGTCTGATAAAATAGAATGTAAATAAAATAATGAGAGGAATGAGGATAAAAGGAGGACAGTAAAAATTTGTGGGGTTATAGGAGAAAGAAAAGGGGTAGAATAAATTCTAGAGATTTGTGCTAAAGGTGAATTTATGAAAGAATTGTGACAAAGTAATGGCCAAAAAGGAAGAGAGGTGACAGTAACATGCACTAGTGCAGCTCTGCATGGAATGAGGGAATCAGTTCAGGGCTGGCCATGAGTTTGAAATTGTCTTTTAACAGACTTGTCAGGATGGGCTTGGCATGGCACCAAACCAAATGTGGAAGCCTTGAACTTAGGTGATTGCAGACTACCACATTACTTAGGTGTGTCAGTCTTCAGCCAAGTATTTTGCATTATTTGTCTTTTTCAATTTACTTTTTCTTTATATGCCCACAACTATGAAAGAAGATCACTTTGGACAGTGCTGTTGGTCCCAAATAATAAGAAATTACCTTGATGACCAAAATAGAATTGGGGTTTATTCCAGCTGGCATATTTGTTTAATCTGTGGGTTGTATAGCCTAGCATCAAATTCAAGGCTTGGTACATCTTCCCAATCTCAGCCCAACTTTATCTCCATTTTCCCTCCCCAGAAGTCTTTGCCTCACTCAGACTATTGTCCCCAATATGCGCTGTTTGCAGAACTAGTCCTTACTCACCTATTAAAACCAGTTCCAGGATATCTGTCAGCAAGAGCACTTTAACTTTGTTTGAGTTACAGCGTATACACTTAAAGATAATAAAAGTGTTCATTCTTGACAAGTTTATTATTCAAAAGCTTTCCTATACAGACTATGTTCTCTCCAATCATTCTGAATCAGTGAGATTTCACAGTATTACCTTTAGTGTCTGTTCTGCCATGATACTCACCAATATTTAAATCTCATTTAGGGAAGCAATTCAGAGTCTTTTGAGTGTGAGAAGCATAATAAAGATAAATAAATTCCATTCTTCCCATAGTTTACCTTATGGCCTATATGTTAATCACTCTAAAATGTCCACAAGCATATAGGAAAACAAGTACTTATTTAAAATCAAAGCTGCTTGAATTCCAGATGGTTCGAAGTATATCTTAATCTATCTTGAGCAAGTCCCCTAATTCTGCGGGAACAAATGGTGGAATGTTATTAAAATGTTAATTAGTTAAATTTAGTCCCCAAAGTATAAAGAAAACAAAATTGCACCTACATGATTTTATTTTTACTAATGGGGAAAGAAATTCTGATATTTAAAGAAATGAGGTTATTTGAGAGGAAGAAGAAATACACGATGTGAGTTTTAGATTAAAATATCCAAAAGTGTAAAGTAAGTTTGAACAAAATTATTGGGGGTATATTTACAACCTATTACATGAAGCTATTTTCAAAATAAGCTATTTTTAATCTTGTATCATGAGTTCTTTCTTTATTCAAATGGAAATAAAGAGATAGAGATGCCAATGATGGAGCTACTGGCTTTGCACAGCTTGATTTTTTTCCCCTATTTTTCTAGCTACTGAAATTGAAAAGGCCTTCAGAAGCTCCTGGAGTCTTCAGATCCTTCAGCCCTCCCTACAGGAGGAAAGCATCTTTCCTGTCTGATATTCCCCAAAGAAAAGGCAGACCCAGTTTCCCTACTTTGAGCATCTTGAGTATAAATCTCAAGATGGTGATTGTGTAGCTTCAAAAGAGCCAATAAAAAAGACAAACATCAAGATACAACACAATTTATTAATGAGAGACTTAAGGGTAGATCAGCTTGATAAGAACTCAAACTTTCCTCTAGTCATTGCACTCCTATTGAATAAGTTGCACTTTGTTTATAATTGGTTTAACTGCTTCATTTTAACCAGATGTTTGCAGTTGATTTAGTTAAAAAAAAAAAAAAAATAGTTGAATTCATTTACTGGGTTGAATCACATACTTACTAAAAAGTTTTGGTAATGGGGGGAGACAGTGAGGTGTTATGAGCAGAGGTTTGATGTTATTGGACTTCAGAGAGATTAATATGGGTAATCTACATAATGTACAGGAGGTCTATCTTAACTAGCCCCTTATGGTAGCTGCGGTGTTTTAAAAGCTACTGCTTTTGATCAATGTGTATCTTCTAGTGCTACTCAAATTACTCTGCATAAAATAATGCTGACTATGCTTCCATATGGGGTGATCCTTTTGGACATCTTAGGGCCATCCTGAGCAGCCAATGCCCAGAACAAATCAGAATATTCAGAACAAAAAGGGAACCACAGGTATAGACCCCAAGCTAGTGCATTTTATGGTAGCATAAACACTGCTTTTGACCTAAGGGAACTGGTCTATGATAGAGTCAGTAGATTAGATGAGTAGTGATTGGTGAGACTCAACTATTCATTAGAGGTGGCTCTCAAGGTACATCAGAAAGCAAATAAATTTAATTTTTATTCACCAACATGAAGTATATTTGACACTTTAATTGTTGGGTTTTAAATGAGAAAAGATGGGTAAAATCTAGTGTTCTTTTTAATGTTTTCTAATCTGTTCAAATTTATTATGCTGTACTTTGGTCATATTTTTAAAAATATGTTGAGATTTTAACATCACATAGAAAAGCCATTCTTGATTCTAAAATACATTGGACTTTGGGGAACAAGGAAGGGAGGAAAAGTCATTACATCTTTTGTTGTCTCTATAGATCATATGCATATATGTTTTTACCCCCAATATTTTAGTAACTAGAAATATATCCCTGGATATCTGTGGGCAGTGCTTTCTGGAGCCCACATATAGAAGAAAGGCCAATTTATTATCTCCTGAACAACAGGCTGACTTGATTTATATTTATTATTCATTTGAAAAGTCTAAGAAAAGGCTACACTTATGTAGAACAAGGAAATGAGTGTCTCCCTGCAAGGAGCGATGGTGCTCACCCAATCTTGCCACAAAGAATGTGAGCTAACCAAGGAGAAAAGGTAAGGGCTGGAACATCAGATAGATCTAGGAAAGGTGGACAGAAGAAATAAATTCTAAGACGGTATTTAAAGAAGAAGGACAGATTTGTCTCTATTTGTAGATGGACTAGGCGAAGCAGATGGTTCCTACTGAAGTGTGAATTTAGGCAGGCTTCATTCCCTCAAATTATCTCTAATTCTGTCCAATCATTATATCAGAAATTCTTATCACCAAGAACTTCTAAGTTGAAGTACTGGTCACTAAATTAAATGCAAAAGTTAACTGGAAAATGACTAAACGTAAAGAGATTCTATAGGCCATTTCCCCCTACATTGCTGGTGTTGCTTCAATTTTGTTCAGGAATGGGATTAATATCATTAGATCCTTCCAGATCTTTTATGGGTAGGTATGTTACTTAGATCTGACCAAAGAGATGTGAGCAAGATTCTGCTAGAGTGAAGTCCTCAGAAAGATATTTCCTCAATGTGACCATGGAAGGTATTTCAAGGGACCAGCAATAATTCTGGTTCAAAGCTTTGACATCCATATAGCGGTCATGTATCACTGGACCTTCTGCTGAGCGAGGTGACTGTGTGTTTGTTCTAGCCACTGATGACTCACTATTCTATCATACAGCTTACCTGATATACCCATTACAAGAACTTACTGCTAAAACCTTGCCAGTTACTAGTCTTTGAATCTATCTCCAATGGAGAGCAGGGGTATGTTTGAGTGACCCCTCTCTCCTTGGATGTGCCTCAGCACTTGAAGTCTCACTCAGTTGGGACTACTTTGTGCCATGTCTTATTATTTTTCTATATTTAAATAGTAAATAGGTAAAGGTAGAAGGCATATTTAAGAAACTGGAAGTTTTTTTAAAAATAAATTTTGATATTTATTTTATGTGTCTTCATATACCATATACTAAGTAATTTGGGGAGGCAGATATAATTTTCATATTGAAACTGTATTACACAGTATTATAATAGAGATTCCTCTAAAATTAAGACTCCTTTAAGTTGCTTTTTCTTCCCAGTTTCATCTCATTCTATAAATGGAAACTATCCCAAGCCCCAAGTGCCAACAAGCCCAAAGAACTGGATTTACAAACCAAACTGGAAGGTTTTTGATGTTAGATAATTTTAATGGGTAGAGAGGTAGGTAAATATTTATAGATAAGAGTTGCCCCTTAAAAATGTTTCACAAAATTGAATTTTAAGATTTGACAACTAGTTAAGTTTTGCCATCATGAAATTCTAGAATATACAGCCTTGCTTTCTAAGCATATGGCTCCATGGCCTAAGCAAATAACAGAACTCCAGTGTTTCCCATTTCAAAATCATAACAACTTCTTCTCTCTGATGTTTCTTACATTTTCAGAAGTAACAATTACACCTTAAAATGGCTAAGAATGTCCAGCTTTCCAAGTGGCTCTTAGTTGTCACTGTGCGTGGCTTTACTTCTATTGGCACAGTCCACCATGCTAGGGTACTCTCTCCCAGTCTTACTGAGAAGTGAGGGAGTCCAGAATATGGGCTGTAGAGACCACTGGAATCACTTCATCTGTTTCTCACTATTTTGAGGTCTACATAGAGATCAAAAATGTTTCATATGTTTCAGAGAAAACATCCTGAAACATCAATGAACCTGATCCACTTAGTGAGGTTTTACTTCTGCAGACCAAACACTTTGTGTCTTTTATTTGACCCCAATTGGGTTTACTGTAAAGTCATTGAAGCTAAACTTTGAAGAGTCCTAACTTTCATGAGATTCTTCTAAGGCAGTCTATCTAATTTTGTATTCTCTGAATTAAAAAAAGTTTCTCTCTGCAATTGCATGAGCTTTCAGTCCCACAAAACTTAATTCATAAGGGAATAAAAATGTAAGGAGATCATGGCTCCTTCTCTAAAACATCTAAAATGCTTGTGAAGTGACAGGTATATACTTAAATATGAATGCACAGAAGAGAATGTGTTCATTGCTGTGGCAAAGTCAAAGGAAGTGAGTGGCAAGTGAGCATTGTAAGGCTCTTTTCATTTGGGTGCTATCTGAGCTTCATGGGGGAAATGACTTTGGAGTTGAAAAAATGAACGTATTTTGTAGCAAAGAGCAATCAACATTGGGTATTGTAGGCAAAGGTAACAGCAAATGATCTTCAAGGATCACAGCAATAGGGGAGGGAGTTGAAAAGGAGGCTTAGGATACATTCATGTAGTTTTTAAAACTTTATTATGTGTCAATTACAAAGGAAAAAAATGAAATTATAAAAAAAATTCAAATACAGACAGAGTGAAAAGAATAGTTTCAGGCAGCTTCTCAATTGCCTTTTCTGTCATCACTGGGCCCTTCCGAGGAAGAAGCATACACAAATGTTGGGTTAATCTTTCTGAATTATTCTGTTCTCTTAATGCTTTGCCCTTAGATTTCTACATTATAATAGCAATCTGATATCTTTAAGCAGAAAGTATTTCATCTAGCTTTTCTAATTGCCCTATTGTAAGGGTTTATTTGAATTATGAGAGTAGAAGTCTTGGAGGCTTAATTTTTATGTGAAAAAAATCAAACTCCATACCTCCTGTACCTGGGATCATACCTCAGAAAACAATTAAAGCAGATGGGACAGCACGGTAACTGATCGAGTAATTAGAAATGACATGGTTTTAATCCCATCACAAATTTTTAATAACTGTGGGTCCTTGTGGAAATTACTTTATTTCTCTGAGTATGAAAGTACCAAGATAAAAGTGATGTCTGCTTTTGCACGCAGGGGTAGACTGCTAACTGGAGTTTATGTGGTTTAGACACCATCAAGCTCTTCTTGTGCCTTAACTCACTTTTTTGCAAACTTTCCAAGATAAATAATGTTTTGATGTAAAATTTCAGAGGAAATATTTCAACAAAGATATCAGTATTTACCAAAATAAGAGTCCAGCTAGGACTCTCTCCTCCTGTGGTAGGCTGTCTTGCAATGCCAATTTTCATTCATGATAATTTTTCTTTTCCTAAAAGTCACATATTTATGCCTAGTCTGCTTTGCTTGCTAATCCACATGTTTCACAAAACAATAAGCCATGTATAAAATTTACCCTCTTTATGTGACCCTGATGATTAGCCCTCTAAACCTACTTTTTGATAATCCTCCTGGAATTATCATGATTTAATCAATCCCAAGTAATTTTGAAAAATACAAAAATAACCAATATACATGTTTTTAAAGACTGAAAGTTATTAATGGACAGATTTGTAGTGCCTTTTCATTTTACTTTATATTTTGCTATTTAATCATTTTGAATACTTTTTTTATTCTGAGGCAAATATCCTTAAAATGAAACTCTAGTTTTATTGGTTTTTCCTGCCTTACTCAATATAAGCTCCTTTTTTATTTTTTATTTTTTAACCTTAAAACTGACATTAGCTGGGACTAACTCAGTTTTGTATCTTTACTGACAAATCCATATTAATAACAACATCAATACTGTATTAAACCTGAACTATGGGAATAATTTGTAATCATGCCAAAATTAATAACATTGTGTATCACCCAGAGAGCCTCTCAGGGAGGAGAATGAAATGGTTATTAACTTGGGTTATTATTGCAGCATTATAGACATTTAAATAGGCTATAATTCTAGAAATTTAAAGGTCAGTTTGATTTATTCAATTTAGTTTGTCATATGTTTGGAAAACTAATTAAAATCACAAACAACATGGTTATAACATTTTGAATGGTAGGTTGGAAATCTATATTTTGAGTCACAATAGGTAACCATTTCCTGGGCACGGTGCACACTCTGTATATGTGAAAGAGGCACCTTCATTCATGTTCATGGTTGGGTTTAGGAAGACACATTTAAGGGCAGCATTTGGACACACTATCTTTCTTCTCATGGACATCCTGCATCAATACACTGTCCTTCAAGCCTTACTGTGACTACGGGACAGGCATTAGAATAATGTGCCACTGCTTTTATATAATTTCAAGATCTAAAATGATGTATCAGACCAAAAGTCTGCTCTTTTCATCTGTTCCTAATATTTATTGTCAGTGGAAATGTATGGCTTTTGTTTTAAATAATTTCAGTCTGGAGAAGACAGATACAGCAAATGCTTCTTGCAGGGCATCATTTTGAGTTACGTTTATTTTATAGGAAATGTTTGTAAAAAAGGGAAACATGATGGGACGTTGAAGCCTGAGAATAGAAGGAATGAAAGACGGATTCAAGAAGTGGGAAGTGAGAAGACCACGTAAGAGTAAATTGGTGAGTGTAAAAAATGTGTGTTTCAACTATTATTAAAATGAAAACTGAAACATTATATGTGCCTCTTTTCTAATGTAGTATCTACCTAAACTCTCAGAACAATTCAGAGATGGCTATTACTATCAATGGGAAAAAGAAATATGGGAGATGAAATACCAGTATAATTAAAGGGCAATACATAAAGAAAATGTGAACCAGGTCTTTGGTCCATCCTAATGGATATGACTGGAAGGAAATGAAATAATAGATTTGAGACCAAGTTTCAAGGTACCCTCAACATTTAGCTGCCTTACATGACTGTAATTATCAAGCTATATCTTATAGCCAAATAGCTTCTAAGAAGTCCTTAAATTATTTGGATGACAACTTTATGATCCCCAAAGCAGAAACTTCAGCCATATGAATATCTACTTTGGGTTGACTGCCTGGTGACAAGAAGGGACTGATGGCAGGAGAGAGAGATGGAGGGGATGAAGACAGGAATGGGATCACTAAGATTCTGACCCCTGGGGCAGATTGGTAACTGTGCTAACTGTAGACACCGTGTTTCCAGATTTGATCTTTGCTGAAAATAAACCCATAGCTGCTTTCTTAGGAGCTTTTTTTTTTTTTTTTTTGCTCCATGTAGGATGATTGAAAGATCCCTATGCTTTTAATAAATGTGCCTTTTGAGCACCTACTATGTGAGTAAAAGTGATAGTGCAAAAAAAGTTGCCACAGTTCTTAAAAGATCATAATCCAGAAAAGGAAAAAAATAGACCTCCATGAAAATATTAGAGCACAACTAGGCATTCTTTAATAAACCTTGAGTGTGAGTATTCAGAGGTAGAAAGATGGAATACAAACCCAATTGCCATGGGCAAAAGATGATACACATTATTTGATGTCAATTATCAAAGGTAAAATAAGAGACAGAATGGGAGTGTAGCCCCTTTCAAAACATTGTCTCTGATATGAAGGATTGAACGTCAAGTTTATAACTGACAGTTAAGTGGAAGATACTCGAAAGGCATAATTCATGAATTGTACTGAAGGCATGTAAAAATAAAAAGAAAACTTAATTTATGGAATATTTTTTGGGAAAAGGAACCTAACATCCAAGAAAGCTCAAATATCAGATGTTATCTTCAAATGTGAATAGGGAGGAGGTTAGGCAAATGGTTTTCCACCATACATGTGGCATTGCACTGCACACATTGTCATGCCAGGTACTCTCTAGTTGTCCTTCGAAAAGGTACAGTGATGATGGCTTGGGAACTGACTTCCTTAACAAGACTTCTAAAGGGCAAGAAGTAAAATCAAGAATCAATAAATGGGATGTATTCGAACTAAAATGCTTCTTTTCTGCAAAGGAAACAATCAAAAATGTGAAGAGAATGCCTACAGATTGGGAGAAAATCTTTACCACACACACTTAAGAGAGCACTAATCTCCAGGATATTTAAAGGACTCAAAAAAGTTAACACCAAACAAAACAAACAAACAAACAAACAAACAAAAAAACCCAAATAATTCAATCAATAAATGGGCAAAGGAACTGAACAGATACTTCACAGAAGAAGAAATACAGTCAATCAATCAGTATATGAAAAAATGTTCAACATCTCTAGCAATTAAAGAAATGCAAATTAAAACTACTCTAAGATTTCGTCTCACTCCAGTCAGAATGGCAATTAACAAGAATACAAGCAACAAAAAATTTTGATGAGGATGTGGAGGAAAAGGTACACTCATACACTGCTGGTAGGGTTTCAAATTGGTGCAACCACTGTGGGGAGCAGTATGTAGATTCCTCAGAAGACTTGGAATGGAATGAACATTTGACCCAGCTATCTCACTCTTTGGTTTATACTCAAAGGACTTAAAATAAGCATACTACATTGATGCAGCCACACCAATGTTTCTAACAGCTCAATTCACAATAGCTAAACTATGGAACCAACCTAAATGCCCTTCAACAAACGAATGGATAATGAAAATGTGGTATATATACACAATAGAATATTACTCAGCCTTAAAGAAGAATGAAATTATGGCATTTGCAGGCAAATGGGTATAGCTGGAGGATATCAAGCTAAGTGAACTAAGCCAATCCCAAAAAACCAAAGGCCGAATGTTTTCACTGATATGTGCATGCTAATTCACAATAAGGAGGGGATAGGGAAGAATAGAGGTACTTTGGGTTAGACAGAGGCGAGAAAAGGGAGGGGAGGGAGGAAGGAGGTAAGAAGGATAGTAGAATGAATTGGGCATTACTACCCTATGTACATATATGAGTAAACGAGCAGTGTGATTCTACACCATGTACAACAAGAAGAATGAGAATTTATACTCCATATATGTATGATGTGTCAAAATACATTCTACTGTCATGTATAACTAATTATAACAAATATATAAATATATAAAAAAAGTAGAAGAATGGAGGGAATTATATAAGGTTGGTGTGCTAAAGGACTGAAGCAAAAACAAGTTAGCCATCAGGCAAAGGAAGAAATTGTTTTAAACTCTTGTTTTCCAGGCAAGAATTCACTATGAAAAAAATAATTTTGAGCTGGGCCTTGGTGGATATTTAGGATTAAAGCAACTCAAGGGAGAATGTGTTCCAGAAAGGCATTTTGTATTAACAACTTGTGAAAATTTGTAACACAGTAACTAAGCTCTGCATTTCTGATCTACCAGGTATCAAATATCTTAAAGTGAGTTTGGCTGTCCTGACACAGAATTCCATGTTCATAAAAGTTGGTCCCATGTTCCTGAAATTACCACTACACATCTTCAGGTCTCTTGGCTGAAGTTTATTTTATTTTGGTAGCAGGAATTGAACTCAGAGGTGTTTAACCACTGAGCCACATCCCCAGCCTTTATATATAGAGAGAGACAGGATCTCACTGAGTTGCTTAGGGCTTTGCTAAGTTTGTGAGGCTGCCTTTGAACTCATGATCCTCTTGCCTCAGCTTCCCAAACTGCTGGGATTATAGGTGTCCACCACTGCACCTGGATTTTTACTTTTTTTTTTATTATGCATTATGTTATATATAATATTGGATTCATTTCAGCATAAGTGTGCAAGCATTGAGTATAATTTGCAATTCAGACTTCCTTTCTTTATTCCACTACCTCTTTCATTTCCTCTACTCTACTGGTCTTTCTTCTATTTATTTATAATTTTTATAGTTTCTTGTGTCTTTATTTATTTTTATTTATTTATTTATTTTTAATTTAGGGCATTATAGGTACACATAAAGGTGAAATTCACTGTGGTATATTCATATAGACACATAGGATAGTTTGGACTGTTTCGTTCCACCATTCCTCCTTTTCCCATCCCTCTACTTTTCCCTTTAATCCCCCTCTTCCTCTCCACTAATCTCTCTTCTATTTCATGGGATTCTCCCACCCCTGCCATTATTTTCCCCCTTATTTTGGTCTAGCTTCCACTTATGAAAAAAAAAAAAAAAAAAAAAAAGACAAAACATTAGAACCTAGCCTTTGAGTCTGGCTTACTTAACATTATGCTCTTCAGTTTCATCCATTTACTGGAAAATGCCATAATTTCATTCTTTCTAATGGCCGAGCAAAACTCCCTTTTATATGTATACCACATTTACTTTATCCATTCATCTGTTGATGGGTGGCTGGGCTAGTTACGTAACTTGGCAATTATAAATTTCACTGCTATAAATATTGACATGGATGTGTAACTACAGGATGTTGGTTTTACTTCTTTTGTATAAATACCAATGAGTGGTTTCATTGCTATTTTTGTTTTGTTTTGTTTGTTTGTTTTATTTTTGTTTTGTTTTGTTTTTGGTATGAGGGACTGAACACAGGGTGCTTTACCACTGAGCTACATTCCCAGCCCTTTTAATGTTTTATTTTGAGATAGGATCTCAATACAATGCTTATGGCCTCGATAAGTTGTTGAGGCTGAACTTGAACTTGTGATTCCCCTGCTTCAACCTCCCAAGTGGCTGAGATTACAGGTGTGCGCCACTGTGCCAGTCTCCATTCCTAGGTTTTTGAAAAATCTCCATATTGCTTTCCAGAGTGGTTGTACTAATTTGCAGTCCCACCAACAGTGCATAAGCGCGCCCTTTTCCCTGTGTCCTCACCATGTATTCTTGAACATTGCTGTTCTCACTGGAATGAGATGAAATTTCAGTGTAGTTTTAGTTTGCATTTTCCTGATTGCTAGAGACGCTGAACAATTTTTCATATGTTTGTTGGCCTTTAATATTTCATTTCTTCTTCTGAAAACTTTCTGTTTAGTTCCTTTGACCATTTAGTAATCATGTTCTTTCTTTCTTTTTTTTCTTTTTGGTCTTTGTTGAGTTCTTTAAATATTCTGAATACTAATAATAATCTCCTGTCTAAAGAACAGGTGGAAAAAGTCTTCTCCCATTCTGTAGGCTCTCTCTTAATGCTTTTGTTTCCATAAAAGAAAACAAAGGGCGTACTCCAAAAGGATTACAGTGAAAAAAGGGTGAAGAAAAGCTCAGGAAAGGGCATTTTATTTTGTAGGCATGGGGGGGGGGCAGTTAAGGAAAACTGCAAAACATTAAGATAAACTAGCAATTTCAGGAGGGAATGACTACACCAAGCCTTAAAAATCATTAAGAGAAAATGATTTGCACAGACTCTGAGAATGAAGGAAGTGAAGGGGACCCCATTCAGGAGTGTAGGCTATGCAGAAATATGAACAGGGCAGAACTCTAGCCAGACTGGGAGGGAGCAGGTGAACACCTCCTTACTTACATGCTAAAATTTTGCCAGTACCTCCTATTAGACAAACCTAATTAGAAGCTGGGGTCTAGGGAGGCCATGTGACTGAAGCCACAAGGGTGAGCCTCTCAAGGCACACAGTAGCATAGAGGAAGATGAAGAGTCCATCTAGGAAAGTAAGTGAAGAATAACCAGAGCAATCCACCCCTTTTCTCATCCAGATCAGAGTGCATTTTTGAAAGTTAATATCACTCATGCAATATTTTTTGACATCAATTTAAAAACAATTCTCAACAGATTTTTTGGTCCAATAAAATATATATAATTGAAATTAAAACACCTAAACATCTATAAGCACATACACCTACACCCAAACACAAGTATGGACACACCTTGAAATATGCTTATTATGGAGTAAATGAAAATGATGATTGCAAGCAATTTGTATTTAATGATGTGAGTCCAACACATTAAAACCTGCAGGAAGTAGGTAAAAGGATACCTGAGGAAAACTTGAAAGTCTGAAATTAATCTACTCGAA
Organism: Tamias sibiricus; assembly: GCA_025594165.1. Taxonomy (NCBI): domain Eukaryota; kingdom Metazoa; phylum Chordata; class Mammalia; order Rodentia; family Sciuridae; genus Tamias; species Tamias sibiricus. The sequence goes on along the minus strand of CM046671.1, from coordinate 45,316,641 downwards.
GGAAAATGATGAAATTAGGGAAAACAAAATTGTCATTATTTTCAGATAATGTGGTTATTATTCTGAAAAAGCAATAAAACTAATTAGGTATAACTATTATTTTAAAGAAAGTATGGAGATTCTTACATATATGACAAACTTTAAATACTAGTACAAATTTAACAACACCAGCAATAATCAACTAGAAACCATAAGTAAAACTAAAGTATGATTCACAAGAGCAATAAAAACTATAATGTATCTAAGAATTAAACTCAACAAAAAGAATAAGTTTTCTTATAAGAAAATTTAAAATGTGAAGAAAGTACACAGAAGATAATTTGAATACATGAAAAGCCCATATTCTTGGATAGGATGATTAAATATTATATGTATGTAAATTATCTCTCAATTTAGTCTATAATTACAACATGATCCCACTAAAACAGAGTTGGATTTATTGTTTATCTTAGTAAGCTTAGTATAAAATTTACATGAAAGAATAAAAATCTAGGAAGAATTAAGTAAGTGTATAAAAGAAAACTAAAGTTTGTGGGTGGGAGTGCATATTCATATGCAAAATTATGATGTAATATAAATTTTAAATAATATGAAAACAAAACAGTAGTTTTCTTATAAGGACTAAAAACAAAAGTACAATGAAATGCCATGAGTAGCAGAGGTATTTACTTATATGTTTGGGATCATCATATAAGATAAAAGTGGCAGTACAAATATGTGAGGGAGAACAAATTCCTACATGATTTTGAAAAACTGGCTCAGCATATGGAGAATAACAAAACTGGATTTCTGCATATAGAAGGTGGATTCTAGTTTAAAAATTTACATATGAAATAAATGGAGTAAGGCATTAGAAATATGTAGGAGTACAATATCTCTGTGATGTATGGTTGATAGAGACTTCAAAAATAAAAATTTAAAAGCCCAAACCACTGGGGATGGAAAGGTACAGCAATATAGATAAAGGATAATATGTTATGACAAAGCAGAGTTTATTCTAGGAATATAATGTTGGTTTAACATTCAAAAATCAAACAACATAATTCAACATGAATGGAACAAAAGAGATAAAAACATGTGATCTTCTTAATAGATACAGAAAAATATTTGACAAAGTTCAACACATATTCACATTAAAAAAATCAGAAAACTGCCATTAGAATGGAGCTTCCTCAATCTGAAAATTCTGTAGATAATATCATATTTAATGATGAAGAATTGAATGGTCCATTCTCTAGCATAGGGAACAAGGCAAATCTGCTCTTACCACTTGACTTTTACATTGTGCAAAAAGCATTAATCAGTGCAATAAAGCATGTCAAAGAAACAAAAGGCATTCAGATCAAAAAGGAAGAAGTAAAGCCGTTTTTATTCACAGATATGATTGTTCATGTAGAAAATCCTAAGGAACATACCACAACCTAACAAGGGAATTTAGCCAGGTCTCAGAATCCAAGCCAGTATAAAATCAACTGGATTTCTGTATTTGTGCAGTGAACTTAGAAAAGGAAATTGATAAGGACAGTTTAATAGTATTAAAACAATGAATAATTAAGAATAATTTTTAGTAAACTCTATGCAAAGCCAATACACCAAGAAGTATACAAGATTGCAAAAACATATTGAAGGAAGCTCTAAAAAGTGGAGAGATACACCATGTTTTTAGACTGGAAAACAATATTGTTAAGATAGATGTACATTCTCCCCAGATTTGTTTATAGATTCAATCCAAGCCTAATAGGTAATTCAACCAGATTTCTGTATAAATTTACAAACTGATGCTATAATGATATGTACAGGCAAAGTACCTATATTAACCAGAATAAGTCTTAGAAAAAGAACAAAACGGGAAGGCTTAAACTGCTTGATTTCATGTTTAATTAAAGCTATGTTCATTAAGAATTTTCTTATAGTTTAAGGATTAACATATAGATTTATGAACAAGTATAGAGTCTAGAAATATATATTTTATGTATATACATAAAAGATCTATACACATGCATGTACATAAGTATATAAGCATATTTCCAGACTCTATAAAGTTATATATGTGTATGTTTTTGAGTGAGCACATGCAGTATATGTATACATGCACTGGACAAATATTCTCAAAATTGAGAAATGAAGCTGATGAACAGTTAGTGCTGGGATAAGTGAATATACCTCTGGAAAATACATGAAACTTGATATTTATTTCATATCATTCGATAGAATTTACTTCAAATATTTTATAAATTTCAGCCTAAAAACTAAAATTATGAAACTTTCAGAGGAAAATAGAGAATGTTTTCATAAGGTTGTAGTAGGGCAACAATTTCCTAAAATTGTTAAAAAAAAAGAATGATAAATTTGACACAGAAAATGTTCTCTTTTTCAAAAGATAGCATTAAAAATTTTGAAGTCAAGCCACAGGCTGGCAGAGAAAGTTTGAAAAATATATCTAATAATATACTTTTATACAGATAGGTATAAAGAACTCTTAACAACTTAATAGTAAGAGGACAATTCAGTAAAATATGGTTAAATGATTTATAAGAAAAAGTGTACAAAAGAAGGCATATAGTTATAAGCATATAAAATGATGTTTAGTCACATTAATCTTCAGAATTAGTCCAATGAAAATCATAAGATGCCAATAACTGCCCACTGCATTCAATGAAATTGAAAACACTAATCAAACCATATGTTGGCAAGGACATGGAGCAACTAATATACTTTTGTTTTGTCAGTAGAATTGTAAAATGACAAAACCACTTTGGAAAACAGTTTGGTAGTTTCTTCGAAAGTTGGACATACATTTTCTATACACTAAAAGTTCTTTATTCAAGATTAATTAAATATATTTACATGAAGACTTGTGCAAAATTTTCAAAAATCCTTTATTTCTTCATATATTTTGTTAAAATTTAAACATAAGTATACACACACTATGGCACACAACATATTTGGAAATATGTACACATGGTGAAATGTATAAATCATGAAAATTAACACATGAATTACCTTACATATATATCATTTTTAAATAAGAGCCCTTAAAATCTATTCTCCTAGTAATTTTCATATGTATAACATATTCATACTAACTATAGTTACCATACAGCACAATAGATATTTTGAAGTTATTTCTTCTAAATGAAATTTTATATCCTTTGACCAACGTATCCCCAACCTTTCTTTCTATGAGTTTGATTTTATAGATTCCACATATAGATGAGATCTTGTGGAATCTGTCTTTTTGTGTTTGGCTGATTTCACTTAACATGATGTTCTTCAGGTAAATTCATTTAACCAGTGACAGTTTTCTTCTTTTTATGATTGACAACTATTCCACTGTATGTATATCACACTTTTCTCTACTTATTAATTTGTTGATGAACAGACACTTAGATTAATTTCCTATCTTGAATACTGTGAATTATGCTGCAATGAATATGGTAGTGAAGGTATCTCTTAGAAATACTGAGTTCGTTTCTTTTGGATACTATATGCACTGGTGAAATTCTTGATAATATGGTATTGGGAAAAATGGATATCCAAATACAGAAGAATTAATTCAGACCCTTATCTCATACTGTATACAAAAATCAATGCAAAATGGATTAAAGTCTTTAACATAATAACTGAAATTATAAAGTTACTGAAATAAAGCAGAGAAGCTCTATAAATTTGGTTTAGGTGATGATTTTTTGAATATGGCCTAAAAAGCATGAGAAACAAAAACCAAAATAGACAAATAGGATTACACAAAGCTAAAAATACATCTTTACAGCACAGGAAACAGTAAAAGAAATGAGAAGACTTTCTATAGAATGAGAGAATATCTGAAAGGGTTAATATCCAAATACCTCAAGAGTAAGAAAACAAGTAGCCTGAGGTAAAAATGAGCAAGGACCTAAATATACATTTTTAAAAAGAAGAAAGATAAATGGCCAATAAGAATATGAACAAATGTTCAGCATCACTAATCATCAGGGAAATATCAATTTAAACCACAATGAGATATCACCTCACACCTTTTAAAATTACCAAAAAGACAGAAGGTGACGAGTGATGACAAGGATATGGAGCAAAGGGAAACTTTGTATACTGTCGATAGAAGTGTGAATTCATCCAGTCATTACAGAAAACAGTGTGGCAGTTCCACAAAACGTCAAAATTAGGAGTACCAAAATCCCTTAACAATATCCGAAAACTGGAAATAAGCAAAATGCCAACTATCAAGTGAACAGATAAACATGTGGGATATTTATAAAAAATAAATCACTGATTATCTAGGTAGTACTCTAAATCTCTTATCCTAAGTAAAAGAAGCTGGATACAAAATAGTACATCTGCTGTGATGTCTTATTTATGAACTCCTAGCATAAACAAAACAACTCTTTCTTGGGAGAAAGTGCATCAGGAGGTTGCCTGGAGTTGGCAATGGTGAGAAACTACAAATGTGCACAAGGGAATCTTTGGGGTTGGTGGAGATGTTCTATGTGGCTACACATTTCTGCATTTATCAAAATTCATTGAATCTGGGTACAGTGGTGCCAATCACTAATCCCAGCAGCCTGGGAGCTGAGGCAGGAGAATAGCAAGTTCAAGACCAGCCTCAGCAATTTAGTGAGACCCTATGCAACTTTGCAAGACCCTGACTCAAAATAAAAAATAAAAAGGACTCAGGATGTGGCTCAGAGATTATGTGTCCCTGGGTTTGATTTCTGGTACCAAAACCAAAACAAAACAATCAAAAAAAAAAAAAAAAAAAAAAAAACCAAAACCAAAAACAAAAAACCTCAATGATGTAGGCAGTAGGATGGGAATATTACTGTATTATATATAAACTATGCCTGAGTAAAGTTGATTTATAAAGTTAACTCATAAAAAAACTTTAAAAAATAAATGATTAATTTGATAGAACTAAAATTGTTTTCCATTCAAAGAACATCATATGAAAATTTTTTTTTTAAAACGTGGCACAATAGGGAAGATAAAGTCATGCATTGGTAGCTAAGGTGTACAAATAACTTCTTCATATCAATTAGAAACAGTCAGCAATTTAGAAAATGGATGAAGAACATAAATAGGAAATTTATATATCAAGTAATCAAAGAGACTGAAATTTATATCTAAAAATACTCAAATTCATTGGAAAACAGTGAATGTAAAAATAAAGCACAATATGTAAATATATCATTTTTCGCCTGCTAGAGCCAATAGAAATGATAAAAGCTGGATAATCCTAATTATGGCAGTGAATGATACGGCCATGCAGGAACCCTCCTGCCAGTTTGGTGAGCAAGGAGATAGTGCAACTATGCTGGAGAGCACTTATTGGTCTGTAGGGTATTTGGCCTTGATAGACTAAGAGAAGTAAATTATGGTTTCTTGATAAGAATATGACTTTTCCCATATCCCCTTATATATTAAATAGTGGCTTTTGCTCAATCTCACGTACAGAGAGAGTAAAAACCCTTAAGTTTCTGTCCATTTGACTCTATCACTCAACCATTAAATCGTGCCTCTTTCTGTCTAATGTTCTTTGCCTTGAATTCAAACCTGCCCACCACTAGCAACAGACATCTGCTATCTTATGCTTTGTATTTGTCTCATTTACCTTTGTCTATATTTTATTCTCCTCAGTTCCACACCACTAAGTTGGTAGTGTTACTTTTTAATTTAACAGAGGTTTGGGATTTATCTTATCATCCATACCAACAGTTTTTTGCTTTTTCTATCAATGGGTATGTTTAACCTACCAAGTCACTTAACTTTTATTGAGAATAACTGATCAATTTATATTATGAAAACTATTTGAACAACTTTAATTCTGTTTTTATCTACTCAATGGATGAAATAGAAATAGAAAAATTCTTCTGAAAGACATAACAAATGACTTGAAAAGACAGTAAACCATTGTTGAATAGGTCTACTCACAATAATGAGCACAAAATTTTTCTTCAGTTAAATTAAAAACATTAACATTGCTAAAAGTTTAACATTGTTCTAATGAAAATACAACCTGATTTTTTAATCAAGTGGCATTTTTAGTTTGCATGGGAACATAAAGAAACAAGAATAGTTGGAGAAAATCCAATTAAAAAAGTAATATTTATGTCAGGGATGTAGCTCAGTTATAGAACACTAACCTGGCATGCACAGGGCCATGGATTTTATCCCCAGCACACACACACACACACACACACACACACACACACACACACACACACACAGTAATATTTATAATGAATTCACCCTCCCCTGGCCTATCACCTCAATCCCCCAGTGTTGTGGCATTTTCTATAAAGCCCTCTCCTTTTTCATGAAAGATATGGTGTTGAAAGAGTTAACTTTGACTTTTACTTGCTGCTGTTCAGTTCTTTATTCACATATATGGCCACCAGGTATCCCTATTTCAATTATTTAGATCCAGACTAACTCTGTACATTTATCTTTTCTTGAAAAGAGTAACACAAACCTTTTTCTATAAGTACTTAATTTCTAGTTAATAAGCTTTAAGAGTCTTTTTGTGATTAAAATAAATTTATCTTACTTTTAAAGTAGACATAAATCCCTTAGAGCAAAAAAAGCCCTTCAGCCTTGCCTCCCTCTTTTCCCTGCTTCTAGATTTCATAAACAACTGCTATAAAAGAAAAACAATAGTGCTATGGAATCCCAGACAAAGAAGGTTGACTTTTATCAGACAGCCTAAATAGTATGCAGAGAAAACAGTTTCAGTCACATACAGGGCCTTGAAAAGGTGCAAGTGACCTCAAAACCTTGAAATATATGAAATAAGAAATTTAATATGTCTAAAATGTAATCTAAAAATTAAGTCATGTCTGTAATAAAATCATCAAAGAAAATGTAAACATTCTGTGCTGCCAAAAAATATGCTTAAAACCTATAACAAAGAAAAAGTAAAGAGAGAAGATTCCACAGCCTGACTCGCGTGTCAGTGTGTTATTTTCCCCATCGTTGCTTCTCTGCCTCCGTACTTCGCTGAGCGCTCGCGTTGTACCCCCTGACTGGGGCTGGCCCCCAGCACCCCAGTACTGTTGTCTAGAAACAATTAGTTTTAATTGTTTTAAGACATATATTACAATCTCAGAGAATGCACATTTACTAGTTTTAGTTACATTATCAAATAATATCCTGGTATCATGGGTGGAAATTTCCTACTTCCCACTATTCTTTCCCTTTCTCCAGAGCAGCTATGCAACTGTGATTATACACCTAAATAGAGGCGGGTTGTATTGCTCACACTTTGTTAAGAGTTGTCTGTAGCACAGCCACCTAACCATGTGCTAGTTACATATGTTTTCTTGAATGCATTTGCTTTAATGGGAATTTCTAATGGACTTTATTTTTTTTCTCCCTCTTGAAATGATTTCCCTCTAATGGTCACTCCATAGAAACAAAAATATCCACTGCATCAGTTATTCTATCAATTGACATTTTTCCCACTGTCATCTTCCCCAGGTTCCTGAATTCTATTCTCCTTGGTGCAGATCACCTCCTTAATTATTATCTGCTTATTCCTTGTCATACCTCAAAGCTTTCATTTCAGTTTTGCAGTGGAGACTTAACAGAAATGTGAAATGAGAACCTGCTGGGTATGCAATCACGTATGGAACTCTATAATGTTTTATTATATGGTGAAGCAAGTCACCCCCAAATACTCTTCTTTTTCTAATTTGTCTTGGCTATTATTTTCTATTATTCATCCACATGGAGTTTAGAATCATTTTGTCAAGTTCAAAGAAAAAAAAATCCAATTGGAATTTTAATTGGAAATGCATTAAATTGATTAACTTGGGAATGATTGCTTTTTATTTTTAATTAAATTTCCAAGCACTGTTTTTTTTAACTTTGCTAATTATAAATTTCTAAATTTATTGCATTTTTGTCAGATCTTGGCCTCAACAATTTCTCCTTTTCCAAAGCAGTACAGTAGATAAAGATACTGTCCTTAGCACTATCTGGCCCAGTGCTTTACAAGGTGCAGGGTCCTGGGTTAGTAGCATCAGCATCAACTGGCAGCTATTAGAAATGCCAGTTATTGGGCCTACCCCAGATTCAGTGAATGAGAAGCTTTGGGAATTGGGTTCAGCAACCCACCGCAGGACTCAGATGCACATTAACATTTGAGAACCACTAAATTTGACATTTGACTGGCCATGCAACATTGGGAAGAAGAGTATTCTAAGCTTAAATTTTCCTGTATGTAAAATGGAGAAATACTCACATAAACTTCACAACATTGTTAGTAGGTGTAAAAATGTTAATGCACATGAAGCATTTAGCATATTTCTTGGCACATCAGTAACCAAATGAATACTAGTGGTCATTGTAACTATTATATTGTCATTTTGTGTTTTTGTCCAATAAAAATCATGGCATCATAAAATTTTTGTCATAATCAATTTTGGCAAGTGTTCAATGTGTTGTAAAAGTGGTTACATTCTCTTTGTGTATGAAATATGAGAATAATTTATGAAAATAGATGTTATAATTTTTAGAGATCTATACTTATTCATATATATTAATTATTTTTCCCACTGGAAAATTAGAGAAGAATGCACATTTTGTTAAACTTCCCCAAAACTATTGCATTTCTATAAAAATATTTATTATAATCTGAAATTTTTTGATATGTATTATTCCCTGTTATACTGCATGTTAGTCCCCCTCAGGTGTATCTTCATTGTGAATTGCATTTTTATTCACAGTGAATAAAAGGTATTAATCTCCTGATTTTGAGGTTTCTTGTATTATCATCACCCTTGTGTTCACTTTGTTTTAGTTTAATTAACATGGCTTTACTCATTCTTTTAATTTCAAGCATTTTCTTGTCTTTTTAAGATTAAAGTATTTTTTACAGGTATTATATATGTTTTCAAAATACATACAGATTCATATTTTACATGAAAACAAATGTCCATTAGGATTATAATTGTGTAGTTTTTCTATATCTGCATTCATTGTATTTTCCTGGTAATTCAGTCAATATCTCTATTTACCTAACTTTTCCTATATGTACAATTTGTTTGTTTGTTTTTTGTTCTCACTTATTTTGGAATGTTCTTTTTTTCATGACTAACAGTTACTTTTACTATTCTCAAAATTATTATTTAATTCACGTCTCCATAAATTTCAGTATTAAAAGGAAACTGCCTCTTTGACTCACCCCTGAGATGTTATGAAGTATAATATACGTTTGATATTCTCATTCAATTGTATTTAATATAATGTGAGTTTTAAACTGCTATTGATTAAATTGTATCCCCACCAAATTCATATGTTGAAACTCTAACTCTCAATGTAATTGTATTTGGAGATAAGTCTTTTAGGAGGTAATTAAAGTTAAATGAGATCAGAAGGATAAGGTCCTACTACAGTAAGATTGGTGACTGTAGGGGGAGCACACAGCCACTGAGGAAAGACCATGTGAAGGCAGAGCAAGAAAGGCCTTGTGGACATTAGGAAGAGAGGCCTCAGTAAGATCCAGCCATGCTGACTCCTGATCTCAAACTTCCAGTCCCAAAACTGTTGAGAAAATACAGTTCTGTCATTTAAGTCACTGAATTGGTATTTGTTATAGCAGTCCAATAGACTAATAAATGCACCAATCATTATCACTATATCCTTTTTACACTATTTTGTTTCTAGAGAAATTATTAATATTTCAGCTCTGCTTTAAAACTATTTGCAACTGTCCTTGACTGAATTTCACTTAATAGTCTTCATGATATTTTCACTTTTTTCCTTTATTGTTTATCATAGTGAGATGTACTATATTTCTATTTTTATCTTTCTCCTCCTCTGTAAGCTGCCTGGTACCGAAAACCGGGAGGAAAACTCTCGGAGGCAGAGTAAAGCTTTTACTACTTTTACTTCTACTTTCTTAGAGAGAACTTAGAGATGGAAAGAAAGATTTTTAGAGAGAAAGATTAAAGCGAGCTTTTCTTCTTGTCTTCTTAGCTTAGAGTCTTAGAGAGAAAGAAAGATAGAGCTTAGCTTAGAGAAAGATTAGAGAGCTTTTTTCTTTCTTCTCTCTTCTTTCTTCCTTCTTCTTTCTTCTGTCTTCTGTCTTCCTTGGGAGCCTCGGCCTAACTCTGACCAGTCATTACTTCTTCTATCTGGTTTCTCTTCTGTAACCACTCTGCCTACGTTCTGGCCGCTCTGATTCTTCTGACCTACCGAGTGACTGCCCGACTGACTGAATTCTCCGTTCTCCTAACTCGGACCGCTTTCACCCGGTTATATACCTTCAGCTTTGCGGGTGCCTACAGGTGCTTCACATACATATCAGGTGGAACTTATGGCTTCCAGCTAGCTGCAACAGCCCTTCCTAATTAGGGCTCCTTCACTCCTCCTCCTCCTCCTCCCCCCTCCTTCCTCTCCTCCTCCCCCTCCTCCTGCTCCTCCTCCTCCTCCTTCTTCTTCCTCTCCTCCTCCTCCCCCTCCTCCTGCTCCTCCTCCTCCTTCTTCCTCTCCTCCTCCTCCTCCTCCATTTTTTTCTCCACAAGGAGGTTACATTTCTGAGAGAAACTTTAAAAATAAGAGACAACTTGGTCATGTGTAAAATTCTTGGTCCTCACAATGTTTTCCTCTATAGTATCTAACTCCCCACCTCAATATTTAACTTTGCTAACAAGAATTTAAATGGAAACATAGTCTTTGAATGTTGTGTTCTTCTTTTCTTAGTTTTTCTTAGTTTTTCAAGCACAAGTGAATTTGCCAAATGTGAATCGAAGTGTAATGTTTTTTTTTTCCTCATTGATTTTGTTCTAAAACCTGTGAGTTTTTAAATCTCCTAGCTTTCTAGAGCTAAAGAAAGACTTACCTACAGTTTATCTTCCATACTTTATCCAGCATACCTCCTCTTCCTTTTTCTTTAGAAATACTCTCTATTTGTACATTTCTGACCCAGTTTGGATTCTCTTGTCATCTGTTTCACAATGATGATCCCTGTTGTCTGGGACATTTTCTCAAGTTTGGCCCAAATTAGTGATTGAATATCTTGCTCTTTAAAGTCAATTATTTTACATACACTCTGCCATGCTTCTTAATTTTTTTTCTTTATTTTCTATGTGCCTGAATTATCTCATTAATTTTTTCCTTCTTTTATTTTGTAGAATTTGCATCTTAACCAGGTAGACATCTGCCCCTTTTAGAAGAGACCACGGATTCTTGCATTCTATTGAGAAAGCCAGGCTCTTGATGATACAGGTGATGATTTCCAGAGGTTTCCGTCTAGGTTCCCTTCTCATTTTCTATTTTGCTTTTTCTATTTTTTCCTCTTGGAACAGGTGTGATGTGATGCAGCCATTTATTTTAGAGCTAGCTATAAATACATATTGTTCTGCATTTCTTTTGGCTGATTCTGAACTTTCCATTGGATGTGCATTTACTGCAGATTTCTACCCCAGGATCTTCACCCATGTTGGCTTGGTGACCTTCCAAGTTGAAAGACTGATGCAAGAATGGTTGTACTCATTAATCCACATTCTTCTGACATCCCCTTCCCATCACTGTAGCACATGCAGATTTCTACTCACAGAGAACTTTATTTTCCATGAAATAAAGGCCCACCAACAACTAAAAAAAAAAAAAAGAAAAAAACAAACAAACAAAAAAAAAAATAAAACAAAGAAATGTGCACACATAAATGCTTACAGGTTTTCTAAGAATCTCTGACTACCAAACAGAAATAAAAATTGAGTGCTGAGGGACAGAGTCCTGGATGTCTCAAATATCAGTATGTCTGCAGAAGACCAGAAACTATGCCATTCTCTCAGTTTTCATCTGAGTCTTGGTCTGGTAAAGGCTGAAGGATGAAGTGACTTCTCGTGCCTATAGAGGTGATTTTCCTTTCGTGACTCAAAGATTGTCAGGCCCTGCGGTGAATTCTGGGCTGGTTTTCCTTAACACCAACATTTTAAAAGAGAAAAGTGGGGTCCAGAGAGGTTAACTAACTTTATCAAAGTCACAGAGCTGACAGGTGATTTGAGGGTTACCACCAAGGTTTACACTCAGCACATTTTTCCTTAATTGAACAATAAGATGTCTTTCTTAAGACAAGTTTGTTCAGTGACAAATCTAAGGAAACCCTAATGATCTGAGTATTCTCTGAACTCACAGAAGAGTATTTCCTGAGAAATAATATCTAATTTTCATCCTGGGTTTATATAAAATAGCAGCATGATTCAATTTATGCTTACCCACATGTTGTTTATCAAACAGAACTTCAATGCAATGCATTTTTACCTCCAGCTCATGGGAATTTGTCTTGTTCTGACCTCTTTTAATTCACTTTGCTTCCACTTCTCCATCAGGTCACTCACATACTACACCACATGCTTAGGGGCCCTTGCGGGGGCCTTGTCTCTGAAGAGGGTACGCACCATTCTTGTTGGCACAGGTCATGCTTTATTGCTTCAATTGTTCTCCCATGCCATCTAGCATAAAACCAGGCCCCAAGGAAGAGTTTGCAGCATAGCCTCGCCTAGGGTAAAATACTCAAGCAGCATCTATCTCTGGAGACTCCTTCAAGAAAATTAAAATTTAATTAATAATCTAATAGCAGCTGCATTTCTCTTAAGTTGGCTCAAAATAGCTTTTGTTTACCTTTTTGTTTCCTCTCTTTCCATAGACAATTTTTCACAGATATTAAGGTTTCTTGTTCAGCAAACATTTCATGAGTGTTTCCTGTGTGCTCGGCAATGGGCCACTCTACTGGGAAACATAAAGGAACAAGATGCAGTCCCTATTGCAAATGCTGTGCAACTGAGCAAAACAGACATGTACATAAATGATCTCACTCAAATTTGGGAAATTTTCCAATGAAGTTATGCACTGCAAGAGAAGAGATCAAATAATTTAACTTGGGGGAGTGTCAAGCTCTCGAACTCATTCTTTTCAAAGAACCAAAACCAGCAAAAAAAAAAAAAAAAAAAAAAAAAAAAAAAAAATACAATCCCAAAGTACCAATAAAACCTTGACTCTCCAGAGACTTGGGGAAAAAAAAAAATATGTACACACACACACACACACACACACACACACACACACACACACCTTTTTTGAGCAAACCTTACCTAATTCTGCTATTTGGGAGTCTAAGGACAACGGGACCTCCAAAGGGCATCACTCGACCATGACCAATAGCACAAGAAATAATGAACATCTTACAATGATGAAAAAAATAAATCCCTTTCCTGTGTCCTTCTGAATTTACTTTGACTAGCTCTTGAACAGGCGTTTCATAGATTCAATACATCACAACGTATTAAGTGCTGCTAGGCTCCCACCACTCAGGCTGCCCTGCTGTGGACCGTCTCTTTCTGTTTGCATCTTGCCCGTCCTCTGTGCATATAAACTAAGTGTCTCCATTTCTGCTCTCAGAGTATACCACGCCGCACAACCGAGATTTCAAGAACAAATATCAACAGTGGCTAAGCCAAACATATCTTGTCAAGGGAGTGCCACTGCAGTGTAAAGATTGATTTGTCGAGGGAGGTCTTGCATATAAGTAGATGTGAAGGCAAGGACTGAGGTTAACAAGTTTCCATGGTGGGAGTTTATTTATAACAAAATAACAAAGGGACAGTTCTGCCTCTACCAATTACTCTCCATCTCTTCCTGCAACCATTACCTGGCAGCTGTATTCATCACCAGGAGTTGGCCAATGGAAACACAGGTAGAGCTCTATAGGGGAAAAGTTTGCCCTCAGCATTTATGTTTTTATTTAGATTAACATAACTTCATGCCAGACAGGATTATTTGGGGATGGTTTTTGTGCCCAGATCAGTGCTTACATGATCAATAAGAAAACAAAGGGAAAATGAGATATGGACAATATAGTTAAGGCATTCAGAGACTAGACCCACAGATATCACTCTGAAGAAAGTGTGCAATGAGGAGTTATTTGTATAGATTTTGAATACTGAGCACAGTATATCAGTGAAGGTAGAATCCTTAATTCCTGGAACAGTCAAATGTGGATCAATGTAAGTGGTAATGGTGGCACTGGTACTTGAGGGAGAGGTAGATTGGGAGCAGACTGAAGTTGGTTGGTTACATGGTTACACATGGATGGTAACACGTGTCATCATCCACAGTCTTAGTAAAGTGACAAAATCAAGGATGGGACCAAATGGCTGGATGCATAGGATGAATAGAACAGGATGACACGGAGATAATTTGATTTAGATCTACCCATTTAACAAATATTTATTGCATGCTCTAGGAGCTAAGAATAGACCAGTGTGTGAGATCCAGTTTCTACCCCCAAAAACCTTGCACTTAGTGCAAAATACAGTTAGTGACAAGCACTTGGTCAATCATACAAAGATGAGATAACTATTGTAATATGGGAGCATAAAGGAAGGACATTAAAAATGGATTTAAAAAGTAAGGGGGAGTTTTCTGTAGGAGTTCATATCTGAACTGAAAGAATGTGGGGGTAGGAGGAAGGACAGCAATGATTCAAAAGCTTCTGGCTTCCAAGTGGCCAAAGAATCTAAAATTCAGTAATTAGACACACTTTTTATCTTATAAAACTAGTGTCCTCAGCAAGCTTCTTTTCTAAAACTGCTCTTCCCAAAATGTCAATAAGTCAGATCAGGGGTCTAAAATTGACCAAACCTGTAAGAGTTGTTTTTTTTTTTTTTTTTTTTTTTTTTTTTCCTATTAGGGATTAAACCAAGGGGTGCTTTATCCCTAAGTGACATCCCCAGTTCCCTATGTATTTTAATTTCAGATAGGGTCTCCCTAAGTTGCTGAGGATCTTGCTGAGTTGCTGAGGCTAGCCTCATACTTGTTATCCTCCTGTCTCAGTCTTCTGAGTTGGCAGAATTAGCCTTGAGCCACTGCAGCTGGAAGGAGTTGGAATATTCTGTTCAAGATCAGGGATCCTGTGTGCACCACCACAACCACCAGCCTTCAAGTCCTTAGAGCAACAATCCTGCAGTTACCTCAAGACCAATGGCCTCAGAATATCAAAATCATTGTTTGAATGACATAATACATTTACAATCTCAGGGATAGGGAGCAGTGGGGGAGAGTTAGGAGAAGGCTGTCTCATAACCTTGGTTCTAACTGATTTCCTGTACATCAAGACTGATCTCAACCATGGACAATTAGCTCTCAGAAATGTGTGCTTGGGCAAGAGGTGATTGAGGAAGAATGTGTAGACAGCACCTATTTTCCAGTTATGGATTTTAGATTGTATGGTGGACGAGAAGAAGCTAAAGCAAAAATTTTACAGAACTGCCCTCTGTCCATGAGTTCATGGCATGTCCCTCATTCTCCTCACAGTCCATAGGCCAAAATTTTCACAACTTGGAGAGTGCCAGAGGTATCTCATTAAATTCTGATTTGTCTTAATAATCAACTCCAGACCTTCATCCTTCCTTCAAGTTCAAATTCTTCCAAGTTAGCTCTGCATAGTTTCCTTTGGCCTTCCTCAGGGTAGGGCTGGTCCTTTTCCTTACTCCAGCACACAAACTCCATTCCTATAAGACTCTGCCCACCTGGAATTTTTCATTGTTCTCTGGACTAGAAATGCCATCACGTCATACTTCCTTAATATCTGATGATGTCTTGTCATTAGAATAAATTCTGTAAATAACTTGGAAGGGTGAAGAGGTAATCAGTGAAACAGTAGGGCTTAGATAGTTTTTCTCGAATTTTTCAGGATTTACCAGTATCCAAAGATGTCTAATCACAACTGAAGATGATAATTCATAATTAAACCAAGAATAAATGTATGGAAAACATTTAAATAAAATCGAGCCCAGAAAGTTAGAAAGGAGAATAACAATTAAAAAAGAAATATGCACATTATATATATATATATATATATATATATATATATATATATCATACACATGCAATGACACAAACTGTCCATTAATACCTTCTGATCAATCTCCATTGTGGAAATATCTATTATGTATAAGTATCAAAAATGCTTGTATTTAAATGTATTTTGTTAAAAAATAATTTATCAAAATTTTTAACTAGTTTAATGTTTTTCATGATTAATTATGAAAATGCATTTTATTTTTCTGATGTCTTAAACAGAGCACAGTTTACATCTGTTAAAACAAATATTGCTCTCTACTTCGTACAGCTTTCATTTTGCTTCTAGAATTATTGACCACACAGTTGTGCTCTTAGAGTGCTTGTAAAAGTTTCTAGAATTTTCTTTTTTCTTATTCCCAGATTGTTGTTTTGAGTGTGCTTTCATTGAGCTGACTTTTCCTTTTAATCTGATGATGCTAATCGCTTTGATGGTAGATGGTTAAATGTTAAACTTGAATATTTAAGTCATAAAGTAAGTGCCAACGGGTCATAAACCATGCCCAGGTGTCAAGTGTCTAGGTAGGATGCCTGATTTCTGCAATTGTTATTGAAACCAATGAGTTGCTCTTCCATTGAATTCCAGATTTTTATTTCTGTTATTAAAGTTCTGGATTGTCCTCAGATTGATACCAGAACAACAGATTATTACTATTTTTAATGTTACAGCATGAAGATTTATTGGCTTATAAGAGATATGAAGTTATAAAAGCTAGAGCCAGGAGGAACCCAAGTCTCCGTGAGTCATTCATCTCCTTAGAGTTCAATTATTCCAAGATTATAAAATGAAGATGAAACAGAAGACTCCCTGCTTTTGTGATTTACTGACAGCGTTGTGTGGAAGTCACCAGAGAGTGGAGTTGTAAGTTTCTTTTTCAAATAACAATCTATTTTCCATTCTGTGGCTTGGGGAATGGAGGATATGTTTACCTTTGACACCAGGGCCTTATCTTTTCTAAAGCCCTACAAATGATTGTCCACAGAGAAGCAGTGCCAGATAAATGAAAGCTATCTCAATCTGTATCTGAAAGTAGAAGAATTAGACTACAGCTCTTTTGGAGAAAATTTAGAGCAGGTACAGAAGCATCAGCTTGTCCCACTAATGAGTGTGTGTTGGACAGTTGGTTTCCAAGCTTTGGGTTCCTAGTACACTAAAGCATCTTGGTCCATAAGAGTTCAGCTGTTCTGGTCCTGCATGCAGGAATCAGACCAGAGACAATACGCCTAATAGAAGAAAAAGTAAGCTCCAATTTCCAACATGTCGGATTAGGCCCCATGTTCCTTAATAAGAATCCTGTAGCACAAGAACTATTACCAAGAATTAATGAATGGGATAGATTTAAACTGAAAAGCTTCTTCTCAGCAAAAGAAACAATCAGTGAGGTGAATAGAGAGCCAATTAATTGGGAACAAATATTTAATACATGCACATCAGATAGAGCACTAATTTCTAGAATGTATATAGAACTAAAAAAAACTTAACACCAAAAAAGCAAATAACCCAGTCAATAAATGGGCTAAGGAATTGAAAAGACACTTCTCAGAAGAAGATACACGATTAATCAACAAATACATGAAAAAATGCTCAACATCACTGGCAATTAGAGAAATGCAAATCAAAACTACTCTAAGATTTCATTTCACTCCAGTCAGAATGGCAGCTATCAAGAACACAAACAACAATAAATGCTGGAGAGGATGTGGGGAAAAAGGCACACTCATACATTGCTGGTGGGACTGCAAAATGGTGCAACTGCTATGGAAAGCAGTATGGAGATTTCTTGGGAAAATGGGAATGGAACCACCCTATGACCCAGCCATCCCACTCCTGGGTCTATTCCCAAAAGACTTAAAAGAGCATATTACAGTGACACAGCCACTTCAATATTTATAGCAGCACAATTCACAATAGCTAGGTTATGGAACCAACCTAGATGTCCCTCAGTAGATGAGTGGATAAAGAAAATATGGTATATATACAAAATGGAATTTTACTCAGCAATAAGAGAGAATAAAATAATGGCATTTGCAGGTAAATGGATGAAGTTGGAGAATATAATGCTAAGTGAAATTAGTCAATCTCAAAAATCCAAATACCGAATGTTTTCTCTGATATAAGGAGGCTGGTTCACAGTGTTGTTGGAAGGGGGTACATAGGATCAGAGGAACACTAGAACGGTCAACGGAAAGGGAGGGTAGGGAGGAAGTAAGGGGGGGGGGTTTGAAAAAAATTGGTGGTTGAATGAGATGGATATCATTATCCTAAATTCATGATTGAAGATCTGAATGGTACTTATATACTTTGTATACAAGCAGTTGTATGTAAAAAGATACTATACTTGTGCATGATGAATAAGTAAATAAATAATAAAAAAAATTTTAAAAAAAAAGAGTTCAGCTGTTGAGTTAATAATCCTGGGAAATATCACAGTCATTACTTCTGGTACCCACCATATCCCAGAAGTCAGTGCAATTTCCCAAACAAAGGTGCATTAAGAGAAAGAGAGGAGGCAACGAACTGTTTTACATTTGCAGTCCCATTTCTTTCTTTTGCTTCATAGGCGATTAATTGCACTTCCTTTTTTTTTCTTCTTACCTTTCATATTTTCTTCTCTTTTAGATATCATTCAACATAGTATATTGCTGTTTCAAGAATACCACCCTGGAAACACATACCTCATCCCATGTGATCACTTCCGTTTTATTCCACTATTGAAAACCTGCCCTCAGTCTAGTGGTGCCTTACAGAGAGAGTTTTACAGAGAAATCCAAAAAAAGCAGGAAAGGTACCTAATTTGATACCTTTAATTTTTTTTCTTTTTATTTCTTTTACAAACTATGAATCACCTGCATTTCCTGGAAAGATCCTTGGGGAAGGGGCACAAACCAGATGAATTCATATTCCTTCTCTGAGTTCCAAATCTCATCAGGAAGAAAAGGTTCTTCCACATGAAATAGACCATAAACAAAAGGCAGAGTTTTCATGTAGCCTTATTACCTGCTTGATTAGGTCCCAGTACTTTGCTTTTTATTATTCATTCATATGTTCATTCATGCAGTCACCCAGTGAACGTGAATTGGGAACCCATTAAAGGTGAGGTACTTAAATGCCCAGTGTTTTGAATGACAGGAACCAAGTCAAGGCTAGCAGTGATGAGTTCCTACAGACTCCATAAACCACTCCAGACATTTCAAAACTAGCAGTTGCCCCAGGAAGCCCTAATTTCTGATAGGCCAAGTTTTTGTTTAAGTTCTGATTTAACCCATTCTGTCCCAAATATTCAATTCTGCATACGTAATAAATATCCAAATATTATTTCAAAGTTGCCATGAGTGGTATATTTCTTGCTCAATGTATAGGTGTACTGCAACTGGGATAATGGGACAAATTGTGTGTGTAGTGAGTGTGTGTGCCTGTGTGTGTTTTCACTCCCTTTCTCACCATGGATTATTTCCTCCTCCTTATTACCCAAATAAAACATGTACAACATCCCCAGCATGAAAGACACACTTGGACAATTCCTGATTTTGTCCCCAGGCTTGATAGTCATTAATACCTTTGAAGGACTAATGGGAACATGCAGTTTCATCCTAGAATATCCTATTACTGAAAATAGTTCTAGGAATGCTTAGGAGAGAGGTAGCAAAGCTTAAGTTTTCATATTTTTTTCTTAGCTTGTTATTTTTTACAGCCAAAATAAAATGAAGTCTGAGCAAAGTTTATACTAATGTTTTTAAAAACTGTAGTACTATCACTGTAATACATTCTAATCTTTCAATTCTAATTGGACACAAAGAAGTCAGCAATCAACCTTTATTTCTTATTTCTAATTGGCTCTAAACTAGTAAGCAAGTGCTTCTATGAAATTTCACCCATTGAGAGCATCTGCCTTTTCAGAATCACAAATTTAGCTCATTATAGCAGCCCACCTGAAGTGCCCCCGTCCTCTCTCAATAACTGCAAAGCCAATTACATTCACATATTTGTTGTGTTGCTTTGCTTTCAACATCACAAACTGTAAATATGAGAAGATAATGCACATTCTTGCCTCTCTCTCTCTCTCTCTCTCTCTCTCTCTCTCTATCTATCTATCTATATATTAATGTTAGTGAGGATGCTAGTCTAAGTCATATTTCCCCATTCAGGTCCCCTCAGTCTGGCTTCTGTAGTGAATTCTTTTGTTTCTCTAGTTTTTAATTCAGTCTCTTCTTATTACTGCAATTACTATTGCCTACCTATTTCTTTACCTACTATATTTCAGCACAGTCCTATGGCATAGTCACAATTTAATTTAAATACCACTTTATTTCTAAGTCTTTTCTAAGGAGAGTAGTCATTGGGATGGGGTGGGAATGACTGTTTTATATTGAGATGTAAATGACTAGTGGTCCACTTAAAAATTCTCTCTCCCATCCTTGAAATCTTTTTCACAAGCAATATGGAGATCCCTCAAAAAATTTGGAATGGAACCACCATTTGATCCAGTTATACCATTCCTTAGTATATATCCAAAGGAGTTAAAATCAGCATGCTATAGTGATGCAGCCACATACATGTTTATAGCAGCTCAATTTACAATAGCTAACTATGGGACCAACTTAAGAAAATGTGTAAAACACAAGGGAGTTTTGCTCAGCCATAAAAAAAGAATGACTTTATGACATTTGCCAGCAAATGGATGGATCTGGAGACTATTGTATTAAGTAAAGTAAGCCAGTCCCAAAAAAGCAAGGTCCAATGTTATCTCTGATAAGTGGAAGCTAACCCACAACAAGAGCAGGGATGGGGTGAGGGGAAGAGTAGAAGTGTAGTAGATTAGACAATGGAGAAAGGAGAGAAGGGACGGGGAATAAGCACAGGAAAGACAGTAAAATGAATCTGACATAGTTTTCCCATGTACATATATGAAAACAACACATTGAATGCCACCATGTACCATGTACATCCATAAGAATGGGACTAGAAAAATTATACATGTGATATACACATATATATATGTATATATATATATATATATATATATATATATATATAATAAGATATATCCCATGCTTGTATAATTGTATCAAAATAGATTCTGCTATCATACACAGTTAAAAAAGAACCAATGAATTTAAAAAATTAGAAATCTTTTCCACAAGGACACTTGTCTCAGTCCATGCTTTTGTAGGGCTTTAGCAATGCTTATATTCCATCCTAGGACTTAGGTTTCCTGAAGGCAGGGTGTGTGTTTGACATCTTTTCATGTCTCCCTCCTTCACCCCCAATTATCAAATTTCCTTAGACATAATAGGTGCTTCAACAAATGTGCATTAAATGGATGAACTCCAGCTGCCTCCTCTTATTTCTTCCCTTCCTGTCCCAAGTTGTTATGTCAAATGCAACAACAACAACAAAAACACACAAAATATATAAATAACTATGACAACAACAACAAAAAATACAAAAAATAAAATAAAATAAAAATGAAAACCAAGTTAGAATGTCCCAGGAGAATAAGAGCTGCTGGGTGAATAAATTGTGCTTGAGTACCATTCATTTCTCAGATGCAATTCACACATGCTCTGGCTGAGAGGCTCCAAAACCCTTTGCTTATTATTAACAATGCTAGGGAATGTATTTGTGTCCTTAGGGAGGGTGGGGTACTTCTCACCTTCCAGGAAAGCCTCAGTTAACCAGAATGAAATGAGCCATACTCCCTAATTAGAACTGTTCATTCCCCTATTGAAGAAGGAAGAGGAAAACACGGAAAATGTGTTCACATCAAGGAGTTAGTAAAATAGGAGGTAATGAAATTAAATAAAACCACATTGGTAGGCCATTGGGAAAGAACAGTTTAGGATGAGCTCCATTCTCCACTTAATAATCCATCTTTTTTTTCCATTTTTTTATTCTAATTTGTTATACATGTTTACAGTGTACATTTCATTTCATATTACATATAAAGAGCACAATTTATCAAGTTGCTGGTTTTATATAAAGTATTTTTACAACAATTGTGTCTTCATACATGTATTTAGGGTAGTCATGGATAACTCAGTCTGCCATTGTTCCTATCCCCTTGCCCCCCCTCCCCCTTTGTTCTATTTAAAGTTTTTTTAAAAATAATCCATCTTTATATTCTCTGGAAATAGAGATGACATTTATGGTTTTTATCAATATAGAAAACAATAGATGAGCAAGTCATTTCTGACTAAAATGTTTGAAACTCAGATAATATCATCAAGGTCTCCAGGTTTATAAACATCCATATTCATAAGAGGAGTTCAAAAACCTTAGGAAAAATAATTAACTAATTTTGCTTAACAAATAAAAAATGGTGAGGCTGGGAAAAGAGTTTCTTTATCCTGTACAAGAGTTGCTTCCCTGGACAAGAGATGAGGGACTTTGTGACAACTTTTCTTCCTTCTTGTAAATACCGGGACAGTAACTACTGCCCTTCCCTTTCTCTTGCCCCTAGCCTCTCTCAATGCAGAGAAGAGCAAGCAATTAGATGGTCAGAGTCAGATGCCCACTGGAACTTGGTGAGAATAATGCAGATTCCATCCTGACTTTGGAAGCTTGACTGGTCATTAGGGTGGTGGTCTCTTTTCTGCTTCTTTTTCCCTTATGGAGTATTCTCCACCAAAGGGAAGAAGCCACCTGAAGCCTCTCCTTTCCAATTGTTCAATAGAGGAGGTGCATATAGACCTGTAGAATTAGGTGACCACATTTCATTGTTAATTGAATAAGATTCCCTGTATGGTTTCTCAAACCTCAATTTTCCTCTGAGCATCATATTTTGTTCAAAACTTTATTTATTAATCACTGTTTCCAAATCACTAATAAAGTTGAAGGTTTTAGTGTAAATTTGCCTATTCTCTTCATAGTTTAAAACCTGGGGAGTGGGATATGGTACAGTCATCACTGCTAATTGTTAATCCTCAGAAATAGTCAAATCTGAATTAACCATTTTCTAAGCCAACTTTATTTTTTCTGCATTATAATTCCAAAGAGGAAATCATTTACTTAAGAAAAACTAAAATATAAGACTTAAAAATTTTTCAGAACTGGTCCTCATTAGGATTAATTTCTAACCTCTTAGGGCTGAGAGTGATGGGGAGAGACTGGTTTGGTGGAAAAGATAAGAAAGAAAATTCTCTGTTCACCAAAAAAGTGGGAGAGTCATTTGATGGGTGAAATGGGATAGGATTTCTGAAGTATGTAATCATATGTTAAATGGGAACCAACAACAAAAAATCTTATCAGTAATTATACAACTTTCTTCCTTCTTTATTGAAGAAATAATCACTTTTCTTGTGCGTGTGTGTGTGTGTGTGTGTGTGTGTTGTATGTATACACATTGTCACCTTATACATATATAACCCTAAACCTAATACTGTTTAGTTTGTCTGGCTTTGGGATTTAAAATGTATTAAATGTGTTTTGGTGACTTAATGTTGTTCTATTTATTAGCTATGTCTATACTGTTGCTTAGGGATATAATTCATTTACTTCCACTCACTACATAGATTTTCATTGTTTTTGCTGTTACAAAAAGTTCTGTATGGCTATTCTCATAATATCTCTTGGTGTATGTGTGCAATTTCTCTGAGTTATTCACCTAAGAATAAAATTGCTGGCTCATTGAATAGACAGAGTTTAAAGATAATGCCAAATGGTTTCTCAAATTGGTGGTAAAAAACTTATACTCCCTCCTTTAATGGTTTCTATTCATGGCTTAGATACAGACACTAAATAGGTGAAAGGATTGGTTCAACTAGATGGTTTGGCCAATGTGTTAGAGCAAGTTTTTGCTGCTGTAAAAGAATACCTGACACTTGGTAATTTATGAAAAAACAGAGT
Organism: Tamias sibiricus; assembly: GCA_025594165.1. Taxonomy (NCBI): domain Eukaryota; kingdom Metazoa; phylum Chordata; class Mammalia; order Rodentia; family Sciuridae; genus Tamias; species Tamias sibiricus. The sequence goes on along the minus strand of CM046671.1, from coordinate 45,292,937 downwards.
TGTATTTTGTTCCTGGTTCTGACAGCTGAGCAGTCCAAGAGCATGGTACCAGCATCTGGAGAGGGCTCTGTGATACCTTATCCCACTGAGAAAGAAGGTTTAGGGCCTGAGAGCCCTTGTGTGCAAGGAGATATAAGGGCTGGACATAACTTTTGTAACAACTCACTGTTGTGATATTTCACTTAGTCTTGTGGTAATGGCCTTAATCCATTTATAGAAACAGTGTACTCATGACTTAAAAACACTTTCTTTCAAGTCTCCTCTCCTAACACTAATACAATGGCAAATACGTTTCCACATGGGTTTTAAAGGAAACAAATAATTGAACCACAATGAGCAGGGGTATAATAGAAGTGACAGGGGAATTAAGATTATATCAAAGGAGGACTATGATGGTGTTGCTTGGAAATGAAGCTAGTGAGAATATGACCTAAGTGAAATAGGAACAAGAAAGGGATTGTATGACCTTCATGAATTCCAGGTCTCTTTACCTTCAGCATAGAGCTGCAGGTGGTGAGTAACTGCACCCTTGGGCACAGAGTCAAAGGAAATTCTAAAATGTAAGGCTTTGACAGCAGATGAAGGGAGAACAGTGTATGTAGATAGAATTGGGAGGATGCAGCAAAAACTTCTTGGAACTATCTACACGTATATTTTTGCTTTGTAGTCAGAAACTTCTCTGAGGATGTATAAAAATAGTGAAATCTCACAAGCTATGAACTTTTGCTTTTGAGTACATTTGCATAGCTGTGGCCAAAATGAGAGGGTGACATTGTAAGTTTAAACTCATAAGAATGTATGAACTCAGTAATGCAACAAGGACAACAAGATCAAAAACAAACTAACAAAAACAAAGAATGTCTAAGAAGTTTGAAGAAAGTCATTCAGCTCACAGTTTAAAAAATAAGAATACAAAATTGCAAAACTAAGTCCCTTGACTCTACGACAGAGGGTACTTTAAAGATGTTTGTATGGAGTGATAATTCCTTTGTTTTAATAACTTTTTATTAGTGCATTATATTTATACATAACATTGGGGTTAATTTTGATATAATTATTTAAACATGGAATATAATTTTCTCCAATTCACTTCCTAATACTTCCCCTTTCCCTCCCTTTCTTCCTCCCCTTATTCCCATTTCTTCACTCAACTCATCATTCCTCTATTTTTAATAGTTTTTTTTAAATTATTGCATTATAAATATACATAAAGGTGAAATTCACTGTGGGTGTACTCATAAATGTACATAGGATAGTTTCGTGTTTCATTTCACTGTCCCTCCCTTTCCCCTTCCTTCCTCCCTCCCTCTCAATTCCTTTCCTTTACCCCACTGAACTCTCTTTTATATTTATGATATTTCTTGCCCTTTTTTCTTCTCCTTTATTGGTCTAACTTCCACAAAAATGATTCCACCCTTGTCTTTCCAGGTTTGGCTTATTTAGCATGGTGTCCTCTAGTTCCATTCATTTACCAGCAAATGCCATCATGTCATATTTCTTTATGGCTGAGTAAAGCTCCATTGTGTATATATACACCACATCTTCTTTATCCATTCATCTGTTGATAGGCAACTGGGCTGGTTCCATAACATGGCTATTGTGAATTGTGCTGCTATAAACATTGATGTGGTGGTATCACTGTACTATGTTGATTTTAGATATTTTATATAAATACCAAGGAGTGGGATAACTGTGTTGTAGGGTGATTCCATTGGAGTGGTGATTCTTAAGTTTTTCTGGCAAAGAACAGGAGATTCAGAGGAAACTGTGGTCTCTTTTCTGAGGACAAACTTAGATGTTGGAAACACCATAATTTACATTCTATTTCAGAGCCTCAGAAATTCAATTTTTTGATGCCCTCCTCTGGGCCCAGTGTAGAAGCATCATAAAGGGGGAATTTGTACAAGCCTGCAAGTCCTGTGTTGCAGGGAATGTCCAGGCCAGGGAACTGGGGTTTCAGAAGTCTGGTAGCCCCCCAACTTTCCATGCTGGGTGCTGGTAAGCAATTGTATTCAAAGACAGTGAAAGAGATACCTTACCCTAATTCATTTTTTCCAAAGAAGATATTTATGTATTTTATGTGCTAACTGAAAACCCAGGTTAGACTTCTTGTTATATAATGTCCTTGCAGCTGATATAATCATTTCAAGCCATGGCTTCTTTTTCAACAGGCTTGTCATTAGAAATAGCACATGCAGGCCTTCTATTGTCAGCTATTGTCCTGTTTCTGTCTTGTCCCCTTCAGTAATTAAGTGCCTGGAAGGCATAGATGGTTCCTGTGTAGAGCATCTTCCCCATCACACACCAGGGTCTTTATACACAAAGATGATCACATGATATTTGGTACTTGATCAATTACTCATTGTTAGATGAATTAAATTTAAACAAAATAAAAAGAACTTTGTTGGACAGATTCTGGATATATCACTATTTTGGTGTTTTCTTGTTTTATTTTTTGATATCATCTTTTCTTTGAAGGAGTGACTGACAGAGCCCTCAGCTGAAAAGAATGAAATACACCCAGGTAATATGTTACATAGGCAAGGTTCTTCCTGCTGGGAGTTGGAAAACAGTGAGTTAGAAATGGGAAAGAGTTGGGAGAGTAAGCGGGGGCAGAGGGGATTATGCCATTGGAGAAAACCAGAAAGTTTTAACAGTTTCCACCAGAAGTTGAAATGCAGTCTAAAAGAGGAGCTTTCTCAAGATTGAGGGTGATGGAAGCAGAAAGGGAGACACTCAGGGAGATAAATGAATGGGAGAGATTTATTGATGAAGCATGTGTAGAACTAAATGTGGAAGTTAAAACAGCAGAAAATGAGGTCCAGGAGAGGAAATTGAGGGAAGAGGCAGCATGTGCCAGGGGAGGAGGAGCCAGGGGAGCAAAGTGAAAGCAGAGCTGAGGCTGAGAGTCACAGCAGGGAGGGCAACAAAGCTGGAGCCATCTGGCAAAATCACTCCTCTTGGCCTTGGGGCTCACCCCTGTGCCCTGACACTAGGAATGTGATTTGGGTTTCCAAAATTGCCCTAGGGGAATATCAATTTACTTATGCTTCATATCATTCTGTTGATCTGCATTTCTGAATATTGTAGGTGTCCAGTGAATATCCAAATAAGAGAACAGTTGCAAGAATGGTTTGTTTGCATGTCCTATGAAAGTGGACTTTAGAATCAGTGTTAATTTTAAGATTTACTTCATGCTGATTCTCAAAAAACTGAAGCAAATCTTAAACTATAAAAAACAGTGAGAGAGTGGCATTGATTAAAATGGAATTTACTGTGTTCCTATTTCACTTTATAATTCAGATTTTATTAGAGGTGTTCTCATTTAGAGGTGTTCCTTTGGTTCAGTGGAGCTGGTACACTTGGAAAAGAGGGGAGAGAAGGAATGTTGGAGGATTGGGGGAAATGTAGACCAGGCCCTGGATCAGGTAGGTAAATATTCCACTCTGCTCTTAATTTTCTATTTTTGTGTAATACATTACTCTGAAACTTCATGGTTGAAGAACAACCTAGGCTCATCCTTGTGTTGGAGTATGACCACGGCTAGAACAATAGAAATGTGTATGGTGATCTCACTCACATTCCCAGGATCTCAGCACTGGACTTTTTTTTATCTACATAGGTCTCATCATTTAGTGGTCCAGACTCAGCCTTCTTACAGGGTGGCAGCACATTCCTGAGGGCAGAAGTGTTCCAGATCCCAGAACTCAACCACCTCATTTTACACCATTCAGTTTGACAAAACAAGTCAAAAGACCAGGCCAAGGCAAGGGCTGGAAAATACGGACTGCATCTCTTAGGCAAGAATTGTAAAATTACTATGGTCAAAACATCACTGTTTAGGGACATGCTCTAACCTCACTCTTTCCATTTAATAAATTCAATCTTGAGATAAAAAACAAAAATGCTTTTAAGTCAAGCTATTGGGATCTATTATAATCATACTAATGTAATAAGGAATGACCATGCAAAAGTGACTTGCCCACTCAAAGCCAAAGGTTTCTCATTTATAAAATCACATTAATAATTACATCTTAGGGCTTTTGTAACACACTTGTAGACAGAATCTTGAAAAATATAGGCAGTACTCAATAAATGAAAATTATTGTTTTGAATATTCTTATTACTGTATTTATTAACATCATGATTAATAGATCAATGTGAGCTCCACAGGGTAGGGATTGTCTCTTTTTGGTTTAAACTTTATTTAGAACAGTATCTGACAAGCAGAAAATACTCAATAGTTATTTGTTAAGACTACCATTGGCTGGGCGCAATGGCACACGCCTGTAATCCCAGCACTTGGGAGGCTGAGGCATGGAGGATCGCGAGTTCAAAGCCAGCCTCAGCAATGATAAGGCACTTAGCAACTCAGTGAGACCTTATCTCTAGTAAAATACAAAAAAGGGCTGGGGATGTTGCCCAGTGGTCAGTGCCCCTGAGTTCAATCCCTGATACCAAAAAAAGAAAAAAGAAAAAAAGACTAACATTGATTGAATTAATTATTATGAAAATAATTGTCATGTGAGTGTTCAATGCATGTGAGTTACCCTCTTCTTAAATAGCAACTACTATGATATCTGTTTGAAAAATATTTCCATCCCTCTTCTTTTACATATGGTTTTTTACATAGTGTTTAAAATGTACCATGCTTCTCATGTGTTGGGTGCAAAATTGATGAATGACCTCTGCCCTCACAGAGTGCAAACTTCACAGAATCCACAACAAATATGCACTTGGAAAAGTAAGAAGTGTTTGCTCTCTGTCAAATCATTGGTTTCAATGGCAAGTTCTACATATGATCTGTGGAGCAGTTTTATGGAGAACATAATGCCTGCAATGGCTGTGGAGAGATCCAGAAGAAAACGTGGGAAGTTTCGAAAGCATAAGTAGAAAGGCAGCTCTGGGAAAGGACTGGGCTGGATGTGATGGAAGCATTGGGGAGGTCAGAGACAAGACTGGGAGGCAGACTGAGCTCTTCACTTCAGGTTCAGTGTCAGGACCCACTGAGTAGATACGAGGAAGTTATCGTGAAGTGTGTTTGTGTTTGCAAGTTCAAGATCAATTCAAGGGTGCACCCTGAAGGAAGAAGCCAGAGTGACTATTTGGCAACAGATTCTTGGTTGCTATGAGTCAACAGGAGCTGGCTTGAGGAAGTGATCTGCACCCAAGACCCTAACTAGGCATCTCCTCCTCTGCTCGCCTCTCACTCACACTGAAGATCAAAACTGCAGCTTCGCAATACGTAAATCCCACACTGATCTACTTCTTGTCCCCATTTCCAATTAAAACAGCAGTTATGGAACTAGGTATCTTGGTTAGGTGTGAAATACTACAGAATTTGTAGCAATTAATGATTATTATGATAGCTATGAGTTATTAATAGCAGAAAGAGCAAGATAATGTCATCATTACATCTTTATAATGGTGTGAGGGGGCATGAAAAAAACTCAGCAATGGCCATATGATCACTCCTGTAATAGGAAGATAGAAGGCAATTAGATAATAGATCTGCCAAAAAAGAAAAGCTGGAAAGTGTTTGAGAAGATGTATGAAGGTGGAAAGTTGTTTGACATCTGGCAAGGTAAAAGGAGAGAAAAAAAAAAAAAAAGCATCATCCTAGAGAGGGTATGCTACTCAAGTACCACATCCCCTGAAAACGTCAGCACTGGTTTATAAAGCTGCCTGAACTTCAAGGGACCAGGGTGGGGGTCAGGGTTTCCCTCTTGATTGGGGTGAAATGAGGAATTGGGTCAGCAATAGAGACCACAGCGCTTCAATGCAATGGGGATTGAATTGAATTTAAAACCCCAAATGTGAATCTATACATATAAGCAAAGGGAAAAGAAATCACATGTACAATCCTGTTAAAATGAATTATAAAGTACACATAACAAATAATATAAATCTCTAGTAAAGGACTTTTTAAAGTTCTAATAGTCATTTTGTGTACCTTGATGAAAAGATATCATACAGAACTAATATCCATGTTCTCAAATTTGATTTATAAATTGGATACTCCAAAACAGATAAACAGATTAGCTTTTTTTTTTTTTTTTTTTTTTTTTTTTTTTTTGTAGTGGGAATTGAACTCACGGGTACTTTACCACTGAGTTACATCACCAGTCTTTATTTATTTATTTATTTATTTATTTATTTTTTGAGGCAGAGTCTCACTAAATTGCAGAGGGTCTCACTAAATTGCTAAGGCTGGCTTCAAACCAGCAATCCTCCTGACTCAGCCTCCTGGGGAGCTGGACTATAAGTGTAGAATAAAAATTTTAATGGTTATTAATTGACAAATCCTCAAATACATATGACAGAGAAAATGTACAAGTATATGTAACATATTTTCAAAAAAAAGTATAACATGAAGGTAAAGTAATTTTCCAGATACTAATGCATACTAAAAGCTTTTATCATTTAAACAAATGACATGGATGTGAAATAAGCAAATGTAAGAAAAATCAAGCTTAGTTATAGGATTATGGAAAATTTTCTACTTATAGCTTGCATTTCAAGTCAGGGCAGAAATAATAAACCATAGAAACAATTGTTTCGGGATATTTGAAAATTCATTTAGAAAAAGAAAGTCCACCCCAAAGAGAATTTATGCATGTCTTGTGGAAAAAAAGTAAAAAAACTAATGCAACTACAGGACATTTAGTATTTATAACGATCTGCAGGAAACTATTCTCACAACACTGATGAAGGGAAAGACACCTTAAGTAAGATATGAACACAGATGTCCAAAAGTACTAAAGAAAATGATGAATTCAAAAACTTTTAAAGAAACAGAACAACCATTAAGAAAATATAAGGAAGGTTAAAATATTTCTAATCTATATGAAATAATATGAAAATGTATAATGAAAATTAAAAAAAATAGGACAATTCAGAGGGAAAACAAGAGGCAAAGACTTAAAAAATCATTTTAAGAGAAAAATAACAATGGAAAATAAATATATAAAATGCTTGATTTTACCTTTAATACAAAAATGAGAATTTAAACATACAGCCATTGTGTAGGTAACAAAATACAATAATCTAAATGGGAAAAAGTAGAGGAAATAAATTTTAATTTATCTTTGGTGACTATGAAAATATGATAAAAATATTTCTGTGGAGATTATTATTATTAAAATTGACAGCAAAATTAACTTCTATGAATTTTAACATAAAAATAGATTCGCTCCTTCCTATTGTCATGTAATATATGACCAACCATATGCACATATAATTGCTTAGCCATTATTTTGTTAACAGACATTTCTAGACATTTGCTCCTTTCCTTCCCAAGACTGGCAATTTGCATCTTCTCTCTTTTCTTCTTTCTTGTTAGAGGTTCATTCATTTTTTTTGGATCTCTTTGAAGAACCAATTTTTGGTTTCATTGATTGTGTATATATTGCCGTGACCAGCACAGCCATTAATTCAGAAACTGGAGGGGCAATGGGGGGTGAAGAAAAGACAAACAGATACAGATAAAGAAAAAGCTGGGGCCAGGTAGGGAGACAAGCCCTGATGAGGCTTGACTGACCCAGAGCTAGCTCACCATGTTTATTATGTAGGATTTCTCATCAGAAGGTTATTTGTAAGAAAGTTTTAGCAAAGCAGGAAATCTGAAAGAACTAGCAAAACTTGGGAGACATCAAGGTCATCATGTTATACCCAGAATTCTCTACCCCTGGGAATTGGTTCCTGAGTCTAAGGTTCCAATTGATAGAGCTTCATGCCTTTGCAGGTAGTCCCCTCAGGGCAGTGTCACCATAGCAAATGGGCCATCTTGACCTGCACCTTTGCACAGGAAATTCCCAGCACAAACACAGTCATGAGGGGAATCAGGGACTGTAAGCTGCCTGTCATGGCCAGCCACAGACCGCCGCGGGAGAAAAACTTGGAGGCAGAGTAAAGCTATTACTACTTTTACTTCTACTTTCTTAGAGAGAGCTTAGAGAGGGAAAAAAAGATTTTTAGAGAGAAAGATTAGAGAGAGCTTTTCTTCTTGTAGAGAGAGCTTTTCTTCTTGTCTTCTTTAGCTTAGAGAGAAAGAAAGATAGATAGAGCTTAGCTTAGAGAAAGATTATTTTTTAGAGCTTCTTTCTTCTTTCTTCTTTCTTCCTCGGGAGCCTCGGCCTAACTCTGACCAGTCATTACTTCTTCTGTCTGGTTTCTCTTCTGTAACCGCTCTGCCTATGCTCTGGCCACTCTGATTCTTTTCTTCTCCGACCCGAACTCTTCTTCTGACTGACCGAGCGACTGCACGACTGACTGAATTCGTTCTCCGTTCTCCTAACTCGGACCGCTTTCACCCGGTTATATACCTTCAGCTTTGTGGGTGCCTACAGGTGCGTCACATACATATCAGGTGGAACTTATGGCTTCCAGCTAGCTGCAACAGCCCTTCCTAATTAGGGCTCCTTCAAGGGACCATGGTATAGGTCATCACTCTTCACAATATATATTTTCTGTTTTTTTATGTAATTGTTTTCAGTTAAGTCATTATTTTTTCCTTTGAGTTTATTTTGGTCTTGTTTTTTTTTTTTTTTTTTTTATACTTTCTTAACATCTAAGCTTAGATTGTTGATTTCAGACAGTTCTTTTTCTTTTTCTTTTTTAAATATTTATTTATTTGTTTTTTTTAATTGTACACAATGCCTTTATTTTTATGTGGTGCTGAGGATCAAACCTAGGCCACGCATGTGCTAGGTAAGCACTCTACTACTGAGCCACAACTCCAGCTCCTAGATAGTTCTTTTCTAATAAAGGTATTTGATGCTATGAAACACCCGCTAAGCCCTGCTTTAGCTGCATTATATTTATTTGAATATGTTACATTTTCATTTTGTTCAAAAAATTTTCCAGTTTACTTTGATCCACTGATTATTGATAATTATGTTGTTTAATTTCAAATTGTTTAGATATTTTCATGTTAACTTTTCTGTCAACAGCTTGTAATGTAATTCCATCATTACCAGAAAATATACTTTTTATATGATTACAATTTACTTAAACTTGTTAAGTTTTGTTATATGACCCAGAACATAGTCTATTATGGTAAATATATTGTATATTGTATTGTTTGGTGGAGTGCTCTGTAAATGTCAGGTAGAACCAGTTGGTTGATGAAATTAGCCAGTTATTTATATCCTTGCTAATCTTTTTCTTTTTCTTTATTCCCTCTTTTTTTTATTTTTTTCTTCTCCTTTTCTTCCTCCCTCCCTCTCTTTCTTTCTTTCTTCCTTCCTTTCTTTCTTTCTTTCTACTAATTCTACCTATTGATGGGAGAGGATTATTCAAATCTCCAATTATAATTGTGGATTTGTCCCTTTCCATTTTTTTTTTTTTTACTTTATGTGTTTTAAATCTCTCTTGATAGGTGCATATGCATTCTGGATTGCTATCTATTCTTGAAGAATTGACTGTTTCATCATAGATAATATTTATTTTGTTCCTAATTTTTTTTTGGCTCTTATGACTTCTTTGCCTCATATTATTTTCCAACTTTGTTTGTGGGGATGAGGATATGTAGTACATACATACATACGGCATTTCTTTTCTATAATTGTATTTTAAGTTCCAATGCTTTTATATTTTGAGCTCCTTCAGTTACCTAGGTATGGAACTGAATTGTATATATGTTGTTTTAATCCATTGTCTTAAAAAATTGTCATATTTAGACCATTTTCATTTAACATAATTTCTGAAATATCTAGTTTTCAGTCTATGCTTTTATTGTTTTGTGTTTTTTATCCTGTTTTTCTTTGTCCCAGCTTTATTTGGTATTATTTAAATATTACTTAACATTCTACTTTATTTTTTATGCTTCTCACCATATTGCTTGGCACAGAATTTTAGTGAGTGTTATATATATTACAATATGCATACTTCATTCTCCTATTCATTATTTTACTGATTCAAATGAAATATAGGACCATTAGTAAATATTACTATATATAGGTACTTTTACTTTATCACCATTATGTTATATAGTTGCCTGATTGACATTCACATTGACAAGTTTTATGTCTTTTGATAGGTTTTGAAATTTCTAACCAAAATTAATTCAAATATCTTTTGCAGCAACACTTTATTTTTCCTCTTCTGGAATGCAGGGTTCTGGATCCCTGTTTACTTTTAAAACTTTGTCTTTTCACTGTTTGTTCCGGGTAATTTCTATTGAAATCTTTAAGTTTTCTGACTCTTGCCCCATCACTTCATTTCATTATTGAATCTACCCAGAGGTTTTACTGCATTTTTGTTGTGTTTCTTATGTTTCTAGTGTGTTTGTCAGGTCTAAACTTTTCATTTTGTTCTTCATTGTGTCTTCTGTTTCTTTCTTTTGACATTTTATTTTTCTATTTATTTAAATATTACCAATGTTTGTGTACTGAAATATTATATAATAACTACTTCAAAGTCTTCATAACTATAAAATTTGTGCCATGTCTGTATCTCCATGTGTTCATTGTCTTTCTCTACACAACTTTAAATATTCTAAGCATTGCCTGTGATATTAGATTGGATTATGACATTAAATATTATGAGATGCTGGATGTTATTTTAATCTTACAGAAAATATTTGCATTTTTTAAAAACAGGTCATCAGACTAATTATGGGTATCCTGCAAATTCTAACCTGATTAGATTTTAAGGCCTGCACTGTGCTATTAAAATCTTTTCTGCATGTGACCGCCCAGTGGCTTGTGAGAGTCTTGACGAGAGTCTTTGTACAAAATCAATTATCAATGTATATGTATGTCTATCTTTATATTCTTTATCCTGATATTTTAATTTTTGTCTGAAAACACAGTACTGATTATTCTAGCTTTCCAGTGTTGCATAAGTACAAATTCTCCAATTTTGTTCTTTTTCAAATTTTGTTTTTGTATTTTTCCAAAGAAATTTTAGAATCACGTGTCTATTTTAGTAAAATTGCTACTGGAACTGTAATTGAAATTGAATTAAGTATATCAGTATTTTTGAAGACAATGAACATCATCTTAATAATACAGAGTGTTTCACAGTGACATAGTATAAATCCCTACTTATTTATTCTCTCAGCAATATTATTTTTAGCATAAGTCTTGTAAAAATCTTGTCAATTTTATTTCTAAATTACTCATACTTTTGATGCTATTGCAAATGATATTTTATATATTTTTAAAAATATTTTCATTTTTATTACATAAAATACAATTTTAAATAGTTTTATTGAGTTATGATTAATATACCATAAAATTCATTCATTTGAATTGTACAATTCAATGCCTTTTAGTTTATTTGTAGACTTGTATAATAATCACCATAAACTACTTTTAAAATTTACCAATGTTTCATCTTGTTGCTTGTGTTTTTTTGTGTCATAGTTAAAAGGACATTGTCCAATTCAAGGTCACAAAAATTGGCTCATGTTTTTTTCTGGCATTTTATCCTTTTAGCTCTTACATAGGTCTATGAATCATTTTGAACTTTTTGGGGGTAGGATTTAAAAGGAAGAGGTAGAGTTTTTTGTTTGTTTTGTTTTGTTTTATACATATTGGCATCCCGTTGTTCCAACTTCATTTATTTAAACTTATGTTATTTTTTTGCACAGAATTACCTTGGTGCCTTTGACTAAACCAAACTGAACACACATGTATGGGTTTATTTACAGACTTTCAGCTCAACTGTATTGATCTATATGCCTATTTTTATCCTTATCCTACTATTATGTTGTCATGAACACTGTAGGATTGCAATAACTATTAAAATTGAGATGTGTAAGTTCTTCAACTTTGTTCTTTTTTGAATATTGCTTTGGCAATTGTGGATTCCATACATTTCCATATTAATTTTATATCATCTGGTTAAGTTGATGTTAGTCTGTACTTTCATAGCAAGCATATTATACCCGTAGACCAAGATTGGAAGTATTCCTGATCTCAAAATGACTGTGTCTTCTGACATGAGAACATGGGATAGGAGTACTTTTCTCACATTAACTTTTTTGTTTGTTTATTTACTTTAAGATATTAATTCTCTTACTTTTAGGAGACTTTACTATAAATTTATTAGCATTTCTACATGAACAATTATGCTGATCATGTACAAATTTTATCTTAATCTTTTTTTTTTTTTTCCTAATCTTTATGGTCTTTCTTTTCTTTAATTATTTCTAGGATGTGTAGTACAATGTTGAATAAAAATGGAAAAAGCTGATATGTTTGTTGTGTTAGCTGGTTTTTGTCCCTGGAATCAAAATACCTGACAAGACCAACTTAGAAGAAGAAAAGTTTACTTGGCTTATGGTTTTGGAGTTTCAGTTCATGATCAGCTAACTTCATTGCTCTGGGCTGGTGGTAATGCAGAACCTCATGGTGAAAAGAAACAGAGACACTACCCAGCTTATGGTGGTCAGTAAGCAGAGTTAGAGATGGGAAAGGGCTGCAGAGAAAATGAATCCTTCCAAGGCACACCCCCAATGACTAGCCTCCTCCAGGCATGCCCCACCTGGCTACAGTTACTACATAGTTAGTCCATTCAAACTAGGATGGACTGATTAGGTTACAACTCTCATAATCTAATTATTACACTTCCTGCATTAACACAAGAGTTTTTGAGGGACACCTCATATCCAAACCACAATACCTGTCTTGTACTGATCTTAAGAAGAAATCATTCAGATTTTTTTAATTATCAATTTGCTGTTAGCATAGGTATTCCATAGATATCTATGTATTAGATTATGAAAGTTATTTTATATTTATTATTAAGAGATATTTTTAAGAATAAGTTCTGAATTTTGTCAAATACTCATTTTAAGATCTATCACGATGAGTTGGGTGCAGTGGCACATGCATGTAATCCCAGCACTTGGGAGGCTGAGGCAGGAGGATCATGAGTTCAAAGCCAGCCGCAGCAATGGCAAGGCACTTAGCAACTCAGTGAGACCCTGTCTCTAAATAAAAAACAAAACAAAACAAAACAGGGCTGGGGATGTGGCCCAGTGGTCTAGTGCCCCGAGTTCAATCCCTGGTACAAAAAAAAATCAGGATGATCACATGATCACAATTATTCTATTATTAAGGTTTTTATATCAATTATTTTTTGAATGTGTACCTAATATTGTAAACCTATGATACAACCCATGTTTATACAATAAATATTATAGGATTTTAGATTTGATTTATTTTTGTCAATTAGAATGTCCTTCCTTCCATTGTTCCCTCCTTTCTCTGTCTCTGTTTCTCCCTCTTTCTGTCTCTCTGTAATGGTAGTCAATGCTAGTCTTGAAGATAGTTGAGAAGCATCCCCTCAATATATATTTTCTGAAAGAGGGGGTAAGAGTTGTATTATTTACTTCTGAAATATTTGACAGAATATACCACTAAAATCACATGGGCTTAGCTTTTTATATAGAAATTATTATTATTTTTTAAATTAAAGTTTAGCTCCTTTAAAGTATACAAAAGTATTTGTCATTTTTATTTCTTTGGTTATCGTTAGTGATTGTTGTTTCTCAACTAATATGTCCATTTGTCAACTAAGTTGTTGAAGTATAAGCATAAAATGAGCTATAGTCTTTATTCTCTTAGTGTCTAGAGGATCTGTGGTGGAGATCTCTTTCCCATTTCAGTTATTAGCAATTTTTGTATGCTCTCCTATTTTTTTGATTAAACATGAGATAAATTTATCAGTTTTGTTGACATTTAAAAAAATCTTTTCATTTAGTTGCTTATCTGCATTATTCTTCTGGTTTATATGTCATTTCATTTCTGTTCCTGTATCTATTATTTCTTTCCTTTAATTTGTTTTGGGATAACATTGCTTCTTTTTTTTCTGGCTCCCTAAGATGGAAGATAAGTTAATTTTTTTATTTTATTGTTTTTTTATTGACATAGCATTTAAAACTACATAGTTGTTTAAAATATCTAGTTAAGCTGCATCTTTCCTTCCACTCAAGTCATAATATATTCTAAGTTCCTATAAGGTGTCTTCCGTTATTGTGGGTTTTATGTAGAAATATTTTACTTAATGTCATAATAGCATGGTTTTTCTTTACTATTTCTTATTTTTTCCTACTTTTTATCCTTGCTTTCTAATTTAATTCCATTGTGGCTAGAAAATCATATCTTCATATGATTTAAATCTGAACGTTTTAAGATTGTTGTTGAGACTCGTTTTGTGGCTTAAAATGTAGTCTATATTTTTGAATGTTAAAAGGTATTTATTATCCTTTTGTTTGAAAAACTTCATATAACTTGTAGATCAGTTTTGTAAATAATAAATTATCTTTTGTTTTTCTAAAATAGTTTTTAGAAATAGAATCCTAGATTGACAAACAGTTGTATGTAAAAAGATACTATACTTGTGCATTATAGTTTTTTATTGTGTTTTTACTCTTTTTTCTTTTCTTTTCTTTCTTTCTTTCTTTTTTTTTTTTGATAAGGTATTTGAGTCTCAAAGTTCACAGTTTGCATAAAATACAAAAAGTATTTGGTCACTATTTTCCTCCCAATTTTCTATCTCCTACTTTCCTTCTGGAACTGCGATTACTAGTATAACTCTTAACATTGTCCCTCAGGTTAAAGATGTTCTCTTCATGTTTGCTGTTTCAATATTCTCCTGTGTGTTTCATTTTGTATAATTTCTATTACTATGTCTTCAAGTTTTTCTGTATATAGTTTACCTGGTCAGTGAAAATTTCATTGCAGATAGTTCATTTTATATATCTAAACATTGCATTTTTTTCTGGGGCTTCTATTTTTCATTTCCTTTTCTTCCCATTCATGTTTTCTTTGAAATACACAAATATGGTTATAACTGCCATTTTATTATTTATTTATTTAAATCAGAATTTACTTCATTTTTTGATATATATTTTTTAGTTGTCAATTATTTTATTTATTTATATGTGGTGCTGAGAATCGAACCCAGTGCCTTGCACATGCTAGGCAAGTACTCTACCAGTGAGCCAAACCCCAGCTCTATAACTGCAATTTTAATATAGTTGATTAATAATTATACCTTTGAAAAATTATTTTTGAATCTTTCTGCTTATGAAATATGTTTTCTCCTTGTAATACATTACCTTTTCCTCCTTTTTGGCACTTCTAGTAATTTTTGTCTGAATGTTTCCATTGTATTTTTTAGAGTATTAATTGTAAGAAATTTGTACTTTTATAAAGAATGGGGAGGGAGGGGAAGGGAGGGGCCAAAAGGGTGAAGGAAAAAAAAAAAGATGGTAGAATAAGATGGATATCATTACCCTAAGTGCATGTATGAAGTCACGAATGGTGTGAACATACTTTGCATACAACCAGAGATTTGTAAAAAAGTGCTCTATATGTGTAATATGAAATGTAATGCATTCTGCTGTCATTTATAACATCTTAGAATAAAAAAATTAAAAAAAAAGAATTCTGTTCTTTATTCTAGCAGATAAATGAATTATAATTCAATGTTTAATTTTTTTTTTTCTTTGTTAGGCTAGTTCTAGATTAGCCATAGAAGAATTTAGCCCACTACAGAGATATGGCCCTCTGGGTTCTCTACCAAATACCATAGTGATGATCATCTTCTCTTGTTGAACAATTTGTGACAAGAACTTAAATCATTCTTACATGTTATTTTTATGAATGGTCAGTTCACCTAACATACTGCTCACCGTATCCAATGTGTCTTATTATACAGCCATAGCTCAGGGGATAATACACACATTTCTAAAGTTAATTTTCTCCATACTTTTCTCTTTTCTGGAGCTCTATCCTGCAACTTCTGGCCACAACAGATTTCCTGACTTCAGTCTCTCTCCTCAACTCAGTGCAATGGCTATTTTGCTTAGAAGCTTCCCTCAACCCAGTGTGGAATGTTCCTCCCAGAATACAGCCAAGAAACCTGTTGGGATTACCTCTTAAACTCTTCTCAGAGATCAGAGTTCTGCATTGTCAGTTGTCTAATGCCTGTAAAACATTGTTACACATACATACTTCAAGTTTTCTTGTTTAACATCAGATATTAGATCTAGTCCCTACTACTTCATTATGACCAGAAGTGGAAGAAGTGAAGACTTGGTTGAAAGTATCTAAACAAAATTTTAGTTTGCATTTTAAATTTTGTTCCTCCCCTAAATATTGGAGGATCTAATATTGAAGCCAAATTCAAGAAACATCTATATATGTCAACATGTTTAGAATATTTATGAGTCAAGGCAACAAAGTGTTAAATAAAATATATTCTAGCAAGCCAACAAAAATAATGAAATAGAATTCTGGACATAAGTTCATATTTGGGATTCTTAGACTCCTTAAAGTTTCATCCTGGTTGCTTTTTTCCCTACCTGACATGCATGTTGAGTGGACTATGCATGGGCATGTGGAAACTCTCTGCACCAGAACCTATGGTTGTGTAGGCCACTGATCTTAGCTGCTCTCAAGGTAAGAGTGGAGTGGTGGGGAGGTAGATATGAATGAAAGTGAGGCTGCCAGTATTTTATTATCAGTATATATTAAGCAGGGCTTAAATATTTTACAAAAAGTACTTATTTTTATAAAATTATATTTATACACATATGCACTTAGATAATGTAAGTTTTATGTATAGTGTTGCAAATTCACAACTAAATTTTTAATATTTCCCTTCAGTATAGGCTTATATAATACACTCAATAATCTAAGCTAATGCAAATTATTTTGCACTGATGTATTTTTGCCTCTCTTTGCATAGGTTTGTGTGTGTGTGTGTGTGTGTGTGTGTGTGTGTGTGTGTGTGAGAGAGAGAGAGAGAGAGAGAGAGAGAGAGAGAGACTATAAGGACATGAGGACAGATTTCCCATTGTCCTCGAATTAAATCATATGTGTGTGTGAAAATTATCATAGAAACAAACTCCTATTTGATCATTAAAATATCTAATGTTCCATACACACAGGAAGCACTATGTATGAGTTGAACTGACTTGTTCAACTTGTATTCAATATTGATGTGTCTGTTGGATTCACACTAGAGAGGTGGTGTCTCACACATGGGAATTAATGAGCTACATCTGTAACCAAAAATACCTATTGAAAACCTGCTGAATTGATCCATATCTGTTTTATTAATCAAGCCCACTACAAAAGGGCTTTCTTGTGGCTGTACTATATTTTGGAGATAAATAGATTTATTGTGACAACATTTATTGTGACTATATTATCAGATTTTATCCACTGAAATACTGCTTGGTGGAAAAAAGTTAAATTGATGTAGATCACTCCCTTAACCAAATTAAATAAATGAAAATATGCAAAATATCCAATCATTGACTGTGATAGAATTTAATAACATTAGATTTCTACTACTCCCACCCTCTTAGTTTCTTAGAAATGATAAATATTAATGGTAAGTTCTGGAGAAATTTCTCAAACTTTGTAGTTTATCTTGTTAAGAGTCTAAAAAGGTAGACAGTTCAAACTTAATAGGTATGGGGGATGATGTCACAGAAAAGTAAACTTGTTACTATATGGGATCTCAAATGAAGTTATATGTTTAATTTTTTTCCTTCTGTTCTAGCTGGTGATGTTTAGGATTGGTGGCAAGAAAATTAGACCAATTCAGAGAATGTGGCATGTGTAAAGAAATCCTAAAAGGTGAATCTTGGGTAAAGACAATTTCTCATAAAAGACAGCTAAATTTCAATGATTTAGTTAAGAAAACTAAACTTTAATGATTTATTTTCTACCTGAATTCTATGTAAATAGGAATTGGGTAAACATTGAAGGGTTTCATGTAGTCTCCAGAATCCCCATTCTACTCCCCTCCTCATTAGTCTGATATTTTAACACACCCTATGTCTTCAGTTAAATTTCTAGAGATTATCCAGGATGCCAAAAGGCCAATGGTGTATATCTTTCCAGGAATTCTCTGAAAATATGCCTTTTCCTGGGTTGAACTATATGTGGGGCTTTTCCAAAATATAGTATGAGCAACATTTTTTTTCCCAGTTTTGTGTATGGCTTGATGACTCTCAATCTCTGACCCTCCACCCTCTCAGTGCTGATCAATGTCTGTTCTCCTTGAAGGTCAGGGCTTCTGCAGACTGCCTGGATTAAGGTCTTGATGTCAGAGCCTGTTATCTGCTGCAGAGCCCCTAATGCCATTAGCAAGAAAATGAAAGAAGCTTCCAAACAACCTTCAGATCGATGCTAACGTTATAACTTCCAACAGCTGCTGCTCAGCTTCTTTATTTGTTAAGACCTCCTCCTGTGTGGAACTTTCTTGACTCCAGTTTAATTCTGTCAATTCAACAAAGATGTTTAGAGCAGCTGTTCTATACATAGGCTTGGGCAAAGCTTTGGAAAAGTGAAATGCATAGGATAGGGTGCTTCTTTCCCTCAAGGTAATAAGCATCCAACTAGAAAGAGAAACATCACAAAGCATTTGTAGGACTGTGTGTGGCCAAGATAATTTCAGATAACTTCAGTAATAAAGTATTTCTAGGCTGACAGTGTGTCTCAGTGGTATAACACTTACCTAGCATGTGCAAGGCCTTCAGTTCAATCCCCAGCACAGCAAAATTATATATATAATTTTTGTGTAGGTATTGTTGAAAGGAAGGATTTAAGGAAATTACTTCCATATGGAAGTAACAGCCTTGGAACCCAAGATTGTGACTCCTGTGATGAAAGGCTGAGTACTCTTCAGTGAATTGTATTTTCAGGTTCTCTCATCAATACACAGCACAGGAATGACATAGAAACTCCCATGGAGCAACTCTACTTCTACTTGAGGGTGTTTCCTATCTCTTGCAGTGAAAGGAGAAAATGAAAAATTGTAAAAATTTCTAAAAGCTGTTTTCTTTATCTTAAAAAATACTAAGTAATAGGAACATAGCCCTGTTTGTTGTGTATACATATGTATATTATACATGCATACACTTATCTGTATACATATACATATATGTGCTTGTGTACATGTGTTTTTCTGCACACACACACATACACCTATGCATGTATTTGTTACATGTACATATGCATATACATATACACATATATATATATAGAGAGAGAGAGACAGAGACAGAGATAGAAAATGAGATATCAGTAGGAAGGGATTTTAGTATTCTAGTAATCCTTCTTTGCACTGTTGGGGCTGCTAGTCTAAAAGAGTGTCTGCCTAACCTCCTTTAAATTACTGACCATGACTGATGTATTCAAGTTTTAGGAACCATGAGAACACTTCTAGGAAGAAATCATAGTTCTTAACTGGCCATTCAAAATTCTCAACAATTGGGGCCATATTCTTCTTTTTCCAATCTCATTTTCCTTCCTTATTCTGTTCACATCTTCCATTACTGACATATTTATGTCTGAAACATCCTTTGGGCATGATATAGGATTTATTTGACCACCGTTTCTTTACCTCGAAGGCTCTTTCTTAATGTTTACTCCTCTTAACTCATATCCTTTTCTTCCCATCCCAGTTCAACCTAAGCTTGCTCTATCAAGTCTTTACTGATAGCTCTCATCTACAGTGAACTTTAGTTTCTCTAATTTTCTGCTGACTTTCGAAAGCATTCTTTTAGGACTTATATTGTATCTTCCAGCATTTCTTTTATTGTAGTTTACACTCATATTTAATTTTCTTGTTCATATGTGCTAATCAAGATTCTCCTATGAGAACATAAGTTCTTCTGTATAGGGCATTTTTTTTTTTTTTTTTTTTTTTTTTTTTTTGTACCAGGGATTGAACTCAGGGGCACTCGACCACTGGGCCACATCCGCAGCCCTTTTTTGTATTTTATTAGAGACAGTGTCTCACTGAGTTTCTAAGTGCCTCGCCCTTGCTGAGGCTGGCTTTGAACTCGCAATACTCCTGCCTCAGCCTCTGGAGTGCTGGGATTACAGGCGTGCGCCACCGTGCCCGGCCTCTTCAAATTAATTTTTAAATATTTATTTTTTAGTTGTAGTTGGACACAATAACTTTATTTTTATTTATTTATTTTTATGTGGTGTTGAGGATCGAACCCAAGGCCTCACATGTGCTAGGCGAGTGCTCTACCGCTGAGCCACAACCCCAGCCCTCTTCAAATTATTTTTAATGGGACATAATTTTTGTGCATTTTTATGGGGTACATTATGGCAATTCAATATACAAATATGATGCAAAATAATCAAAACATTTCTTTCTCTAACCATTAATCATTTTCTGGTCATTTTGAAATATATTATAGATTGTCTTAACCAACTCCTCTGTGCTAAAAAAAGAAGAAGAACCAGAAGTGATTCCTCCACTGTGTGTTTCTTTCCTGTCATTGAACTTCTATCCATCTACCCTCCACTTTCCCTCCAATCTCTAACTACCACTATTCCATTTTGTTGTACTTCAAGGATGACTTAATGGTTTCCACAAGTGTGTAAGAACATGTGATATTTGTCTTTCTGTGTTTGGCTTGTTTCGCTTAACATAATGACTTCAGGTAGGACATGTATTTTTAGCTTATATAAATTTACATTACATTCCTCCATTAATTTCTATTGTATTAAAAATAATAGAAGACATCTACAGAGAAACAAATCTTTTACTAAAGTATCTCTTCACTAAACAGAAATGAAATGTGCATTTCCTGCTTGCTTTTTATAATCTGAACTATTGTATTGTGATTTTCAGGAATTTACGCAAGTTTAAAATTTTTTTTTAAATATATCTTGTTGAATCCCATACCCACCTGATTTATCTCCTACTTTTTGACTACTGCAATCTATACTTCTGTTTTTTTTATATCATTATATATAAATTTTAGAGTTCTACTATTAAACCTCCACTATTTGATACCTACACTCATTCTCTAGGTAATTTCAACTAGTCCAATGTCTTTATAATCTTTATACTATTGATTTTCAGCTTATATTTAAACAGAGGACTCTCTTTTGAATTCTATAAGCTGTATATCTCAAAAAGATATAGAGTTTATAGTAAAATTTCAGACTAATTCTGTACTTTCACATTGAAAATGCTGGTAATTTAAAAATACAACAATTTTTATGTGCTTGGAAGATCCCAAACTTTGTAAATAGAATAGTATAACGAATCCCCTGTAACCATCACACAGCTTCAATTACTGTCAGTATCTCCCATCCTTATTTTATATATAATTTTCTCTCCTTCCTATTATATTAATTTTTGAGCTATTTTAGCTAGAATTTACACATTGAAATGCAACAATGTTAAGAGTACCGTTTTTGACAAATGAATACATCTGTGTAATCAGCACTATTATTAAGACTTTGATAAGTTTTGTTAACATGGAAATTTCCTTCATGTCCTTTCAAAATTAATTGCTTAACCTCACCTAAAGACCCTCATAAGTCAAGACTTATCTATATAGTTGCATCTTTAATAGTTCATTTCTTTATTATTATAGATTATTCATTGTATGAATATATCAATTTTTTTTTCAATTCTATTAATAAACATTTTAGATTTTTTAATGTTTGTCTAAATGAATAAAGCTGCTATGAATATTCTTCTAGTTTTTAGGAGATCATATGTTTTTGTTTGCCTTGGCAATAACCTAGTAGTAAGATACCTGGGCCCTAAGCAGGTGTGTGTTTAACTCTGAATTTCTTTATAAAGTGATTGGGTAGTTTTATACTCCACAAGTAGTAAATGAGTGTTTAGGTTGTCCTGGGTCTTTGAAATATTTGTTGTTTTCAGTCTACATAATTTTAGCTATTTCAGTGTATGTTTAATATCATCATCTTGTGCATTTAATTAACATGATGAGAATTCTTCATATGCTTATTATATATTAGGAATCATTCTCTTATATCTGTTTAATTCTTGCCCTTTTTAAAGATTTAGTGCTTTGTTGTTTTAAAATTGTTTGGCATTCTGCAGGAATTGCCATTTTTCCAGAAATTCAACAAATTGAGGAATACAAAGGGAAAAAATGAAAGGAACCCAATATGTATTCTCTAGACTTTTAAGAAAATATGGAGTTGGTATAATTTTTTTGAGGTTCATTTATGTCTATGAACATAATATCCCTTATGTTCTTAAGGGATATTGGTCTTTAATATTATGTTTTTTTGTAATATGTCTCTCAGATATTGAAAAAATGATTATGTTGCCCTCATGCAATAGATTTAAAAAGTTGTGTTTTTTTTTCTTTTAAAATTTTTACTGTATTTTCTAAAAGAGATTTCTTTTAAGTAAATATTTGGTATAATCTTCTAATGAAAAATAATAGGACTTGAATTTGTATATGTGTCCAAAGAGACAGATTTTAAAAAATCAATTTTCATAAAAAATATGGAAAAATTCAAACATTCCATTTGGCAGATTATTTTTCAGCACAACCTTTTATTTTATGAAACAATTTATTGGCATAATATCACTTTTGTATTTTATTATTTTTTGGCATCTATAGGATTTGTAGTATTAGACCTAATGTTAGCAATTCATGTTTTCTTTTATAAAATTTTTCTAGCTAGCCTTTTTATGAAATTTTATTGATCCTTCTCAATAAATTTATGTTTTTACAAATTGTCTGTATTTGTCTGCTTTCTTTCTCTTAGATTCCTTTGTTAACATTACTTTTTCTTACACTTACTTTGAAATTGACTAACTTTTTAATTCTAGTAAACTTAGCTGACTAATTTTAAAATTGGGAGAATAAATTTTTCTTGCTTCTCTACGACCATTAGATTTTGATGTGCATATTCTACTCATGGTTCATTTTGGAATTTTTTTCAATTTTTTCTTTTGATTTCTTTACTACCTCCTTTCCTCATCCTTAAAACTTATTTAGAATTGTGTTGTTTTCTTAATTAATATTTTTACTATAAGGGTGGAAAAGGAAGTGATCCTTTTCTTGGCAATCATAAGGGATTGTGGCCAACATCCCTTTTTTTTTTTTTTTTTTTTTTGTGGTACCGGGGATTGAACTCAGGGGCACTCGACCACTGGGTCACATCCCCAGACCTTTTTTGTATTTTATTTAGAGACAGGGTCTCACTGAGTTGCTAAGTGCCTCGCCATTGCTGAGGCTGGCTTTGAACTCGCGATCCTCCTGCCTCAGCCTCCCAAAGTGCTGGGATTACAGGCGTGCGCCACCGCGCCCGGCTACCAACATCCCTTTAACAAAGACAGATTAGCAAGAGAATGACATAAAAGTTTGTGTATTTATTCACTTAAATTGTTTTTCAGGGATGGATATCATGCCCAGTTCCTTTTGTGTGCTATGCAAGGACTGGCAATATCCCCTCCCATAATATAACAAATTTATTAAACTACATTAAACACAGTAGCCATAAAACCTGTAAAACTTGAAGTTGTGGCTAGATGGTTGAAGCTTAAATATAGAGGTGAACATGCAAGATATAGTTTTAAGTTAAGGAAAGATGATGAGTGAAACTTCACAACAAATAAAGGGTGTCTTATTATTAGGTAAAGTCACTTAGACAATCTCTTGAGCTCTCACAGAAGAATAAGTGAAAAACCTGAGGGTGTGTTGAGGAATTTTATTCTCCTCTTTTCTCTGCTGGTTAATTTTTTTGTGGGTATTTGATAAGATTCCTAGGAGGAAATTTAAGACTCTTTCATTTCGTTTTTTTTTTTTTTTCTTTTCTTTTTGGTACCAGGGATTGAATTCAGGGGTGCTTAAACACAGGCCATATCCCCAGCCCTTTACTGTATTTTATTTAGAGGCACGGTCTCACTAAATTGCTAAGAGTCTTGCTAAATTGGTGAGGCTGGCTTTGAACTCCTGGTCTTCCTACTTCTGCCTCCCAAATTGCTGGGATTACAGGCAACCATGCTCAACTTTCAATTCTTTTGGAACAGGTTTTCTCAGTCATGTCAGGAAACTTTGGAGAAAGTCCTTCCCTGTGCTTTGGAGAAAAATAAGAGAAAGTTAGAGGAAGCTTGATTCTGAGACTGTTTTTTTTTTTTTTTTTTTTTTTTTTTTTTAACTCAGCATGTTGAATTCAACACTTTGGAATACCAATCTCTAAGCTCCAAGACTAGCAATACAAACACACACACACACACACACACACACACACACACAAACACACACACACACGTATGTATATATATTTACGTATATATGTATACATTGATTTCTAACTTAATTTTACAGTGTTCAAAAATATATTCCATAGTATTTAGGGTGTTCTTGGCCCTTTTTTCTATCATGTTACCCTTCTTGTTGAATATTTTGTGTGATTTTGTGAAGAATATATATTCCTTTCTTGCCTAGGTTAGTGTTTTGTAAGTATTCATTAGATTAAGGTCTTCGATAACATTATTTGTAGCCTTTGTACCTTCACTAACATCTTGTCTAGTTGTATTGTTTACCGAGAAACAAACAAATTAAAAATTTTCTGTGACTGTAAATTTTTCTATTTATCCATGTAATTTTTAGTTTTCACTTAATGCTTCTACCGACCTTCAATGTATACTATTTTGTGTTGATATTTAATAGCATCTCCTGAGATTACACTGTGATGATGTCATTCTTGGCCCTCTTCCATTCTTACTTCTCAGCACATTCATTTGATTCTCCATCAAATTCTGTGGACTATACTTTCAAAATATATCCAGAATTTGAAATCTTCAAGCCTTTTCCATGGTAGCCCCCTCAGTCTAAGTTTCTTTCACTTGAGTTATTGTGAAAGCCTTCAAAATAATGCATTGGTCCTTTCAGTCTATTCCAAATGTAACACCCAATGATCTTTTGAAAGTGCTCCTAGGATCATATTACTCTCATATTTCTCAGATGCAGCATAATAGCTAAAGTCGTACCAGGACCCACAACACCTCTCTGATCTGCTCCCTATGCCTCCAGTCACCCTTTGGGACTCATCTTGCATTAACTACCCTTACTCATGCGTGTCTAAATAAAAAAGGATCTTTATCATTTCTCTAACACATCAATCAGGCTTTCACTTCAAGGCCTGTTATTTGCTTTTCCTTCTGATTAGTACATTCTAGCACCTGAATTCCTGTGGCTACCTTCCTTGTCTTTTTCAGGTTCTATTCAAACATCATCTTCTCAGTGAGCTTTTCTCTGCCAAACCTCACTAAAATGGCTCCTCACCTTAAATCCCTCTTTGTGGCGTTAATCTTCGCCTCTGTATTTATACCTATTGAACATGATAATTATTTTAGTAATTTATTTTGTTTGGTGTGGACTCCTTTCCCATACTAACACTCATTAAATTATAAATTTCATGAAGGCAGAGCTTTTGTTGGTTTTGTTTTTGTTCTATCCCTATCGCCTAGAGTAGCACCTGACATTCTGCTAATGACACGACTTTAGGTGGCAGATAATCTCAAGCCTGGGTATTTCTTTTGCACTTCTTGATGATGTTCATTTAATAATGCTTTAATCTTCCTTGATAAATGGTGAACTAATCTTACCTGGAGTACCTTTAAATGAAAGTGATTTTGCTTGCTCCCTAGGTACCTTGTTTCCAGAGTACTAACCGTCCTAATAGTCACAAAGATTTTCCTAATAATTAACCTAAATTCTCCCTCTGTTGGAACAGAAGCCCCATTAGCTCCTACTCTGTCCTTGTTGACTAATGAGAATAATTGGTCTCCGTCCTTTTTACAGACTCACTCTTCTGTATTTGTGCATATCTGCTGTGCTTCCCCCAAGCCATTGGTCAAGGAAGTGTGTCAGGAGATGGCCACGTGGGGACCAGCCAGTCCCAGAACATGCAGCAGCAGCTCATCTCTCCACAACAGAAATGCATGAAAGGGATTTTAAACAGACAGTTTATATGGAGAAGGGGCCCATACATGGGGTTGGATTCAGAACCAATGTTGACAAAAAAGATTTCTATAGAAGCTTAAAATGTGTGAGCTGCTACTAAACTGACTTGGGCTTTAATTTTAACAATGAAGATGAAAGCAAAATCTTCTCTGGATGTCTTTTTTTCTTTCCTCAGAAAGCAACTGTCTACGTGTTAAACTTTGTAGATGCTTTTCTAACTTTTTAAACTGTTTCCAGCCACTTTTCCCTTAATAAGTTTTCCAAATCATCCTGTGTTTCTTATAATTTTGTAGAATATTCTGTATGTTCAGTTGGCCATTTTTCAATCACCTTAAATTTATTATTATTTGTTTTTAGGAATATAAAGATATCCTTTCCGGATCCAGTTGCTTTCTCATTTATTTATTTTTTTTAATTATACCCTCATTTTCACCACCACTATGCCTTTATATTTGTAAATAAAGCCAAAGAGTATACAAAGAAATAATGATATTTAAATGGTTAAGTCAACAGAAATGAAGGATAGTGTGATCAATGAAAAGCATCCTTATTCATAATTGGAAAGCATGGGTTAAAATTCCTTTTCTTTCACTTAATAACAGTGTGGCCCTTGGGAAAATTCCTTACTGAGCTCCAGTTACCTCATGTTTAAATGTGGTTTCAGGGCAGATTAACTTTGGGGTTCTTTTTAGTTCTTCAGTTTTATAGTTCTGCAAAGGAGAACAGCTCCAAAAAATCTTATTACCATAATGTTTAAGTTTATTATCCATGCATTTAATGTTAATTAACAAGATTGGTGGAAAGCTATTGTGAACTAGAGTTCACAATTATATATACTAGAAAGTATCCATATGAAAAAAATGTGAGCACAGATGAATTAATATTAACTCTTTGTTCTTCCCACATTGAGGAGATAAGTATTATTATTATAAAATTAATAGGATTAATTTATTTGGTGTGAGTGGGCATACATTGAGGAATTTTCAATTTTCTCTTGGAGCTCTAAATTGCAAGTTTTGTCCTTAGATGGTAAACAAGATGCTGGTATTTTATCTTAAGTCAAAATTTCAAGCCCTGTCAAATGTGTGATAGGGGAAACTTCAGAGTTACAGCTGCTTATCATTCATGACTTGTCACCCAAGATTAACACCATTGACTAGGACCAAGCTGGTGACACGTTATAAAAACTTATGATGGTACTCACTATAAATCAAAAGTCACAGCTGGTCTACCTGTCTGAGTCCTGTTTCCTGTTGCTTCAACACTTGTCTACATCATTTTCTAGAAGGTCAAACTGCCAGCCATGTCATCTCACTGTACAGCAAGCCACCACCTCACCTGTCAACTCACTGCATGATACAGGTGAGAAAATTTGGAAACAGACATAGAAATGGGTGAAAGTCTTGATATTTCACAGGATTAAAAGCAATTTAACAATAACGTGAATGGGGGAAGACTTTGAGAAGAGCAGGTGTGGGCAAAGAAGATCATAAATTTAGTTTTGGACATTTCAAGTTTGAGGTGTCTATTAGCAATCCAAGTAGAAATGTCTAGAAGGTGATAAAATATTTGAGACTGGCATTTAGGAAAGAAATCCAGAGTATAATATTTCCCAAGTGCTGTCTTAGCCAAGGTTTGAAGTATAGCTAACAATTCTCATTTCCCCTTGGCAGAAAATTTGTTAAACCCTCATCCAACTACTTTCTTTATTATTATCAGATTCCTGGGTTGTAATACATGCATAGCAATCCTTGAACAGGAACAACCATTTCTTTCTTGGGCTCTCAGAATTACTCAAGCTACCTAGTCCCTGGGGAGCCAATGAAACCTAGCTCTGCCATACTTGCCATATATAAGAGGCTCCCTGTACAGTTCCAGCTTCCTGTTATTCTGCAACTTCCTGTAAGTAACAGAGCTCTGCCTTTTGTCTAACCCATGTGGTTCTATGTTGTGTGCCATCATTGAAAGAATGTACATCTTTTATAAGCAAGGTCAAAACTGAAAATATAAACATGGGGATCTCTAGAACTAGACACAGTATCTAGTACCCTCTAGAACTAGACAATGTATCTAGTACCTGATAGGGACTAATTTGGAGCAGCTAGCAGACTCATATTTAATGTTGCGATGTTGAGTGTGTGATTCAGCCTAGGAGAGCTGGATGGTGGATATCACTTGAATTTTCCACTTAACACACCAGCTTGGGGACCTGAGGTAACTATTGGCATCTTTGTTATTTCACCCCTGCTGATGTTCCTGCCACAGGGGACAGTCTGATGGGAAAATCATAGGATTTGCTAACATGACTGATAAGGATCAGAAGATCAAGCTGCAGATCTGTGTATTTAAAGAAATACCAACCAAGAGCAAAGGAAATCAATTCCAAAACATGTAGAAGATGGCCTGATAACCATAGGTAGAGCCCGTTGGTAAAATGTTAACTGACTTGGAGATATATATATATATATATAATTAAGAATCTGTTGCCTTTGAATTCAAGGTGATAAAAAGGAAGTTTATAAACAGCAAAGTTTCAGCAGTGTGTTCCACTAAAGCACCTAGACAAGAAGAAATCTTTATGGAGTCTAAGCTTTAGCTTCCTCCCCAACACAAAAATTAATTCCCATATATATCATATTCATACCAGCCTCAGGTCTTCCCTTAACTTTCTTCCTTCAATTGTAGAAGCAGAGAAATATTTGCAAAAATTAATCCTTTTCATGCCAGAGCACTGTTGACAACATGGGCTCTGCAAGAACTGCAGTATGACGGCCTGCTTGCCTTGTTTGTCATACTCAGAAATGCTGACTGTGTGAAAGCTTCCATTTAAATTCCTGTGTGGCTCTGCTTTGGCTAAATTTATCCATGGGCCTTTGGATCATTTATTTTTTATCTATGCCGTATCTGGAGTAATTACCTCTATCAGCTCACTGATGGGCATGCCCTACCATTAGCAAGCCCTTCTCTTTCATTTGTATTTATACATATCTTGCCAATCATTGGGAAATGAACTCACTATAATTCTTTCTTGACTGGACTTTTTTGTCCATATTAAGCCAAGCTTATCTTTTCCAACTTTGAACATTAATAGCAGGGAGATGTTTCCCTAGCCAAGGAGAGAAGGCAATATGACAGCCCATGTTCATATATATGCATTCATGTAGGTTAAAGTGAAGAAGAATACATAAAACATAGTATGAGAAGCAGGGTGACTCAAAATGATCCTAGACGATGTGTAATTGGGCCATATTATCTTCCAGTTATTAGAACTGATTTTGGCTTTCAAGAAGTGGAATGCCCAGCCTTTGGCCACTGCATGATAGAAGATGATCATGTTGCTATAATATTTTTGTAGGAATCTCTTATCACAACATAACTTTCTTGGCAGGGAGTGTTCTGGTATCCTCTCACCTATCTCTGGGGACTCCCAAGATGAGAAGCTTAGGCTGAACAGTGTTTTAATTTTTGCTCATGGCCATCTGGGGCCTCCCATGTTCTCTTTCTGTCCCTGTCTTTGCTTCACTTTGCCCTTTTCTATTCTTTGTCTTTCTCGTCTTTGTTCTCTATCTCTGAGGACCATTCTGCCTCACTCTGACTTCCTTTGACTTTGAGTTATAATTTTCATTTTATGAATCTAATTTATCTCCTATTAATTCATAAAGGATGATTGGGGGACAGAAAAAAGGATGATCAAAATTTGTAGAAATAAAGAGGCTATGTATTCATTTTTTCCCAATGTCCCCGCTGGCATTGGAAAGTGGCATCCATTGGCAGTCCTGTGACTCAGAAGAGAAAACACTGAAGTTGGAGAAGGAGCCACTAGCTACTAACACCATTGCTGCCCAGCTGCAGTGAAATGTGACTGGAACAAGGAGATTAAAGACCATCAACCTTTCAGATGTCACCCCTCTGGGCCCGCAGCATTTGGACAAGGAAACTCAAAAACCTTCATTTTAAATTCTGTCCCCACAATTCTGTTGTAATTCTTTGTCAAACAATCTGCTTAATATTGTGATTTTAGGGATGCCACAATAAATCCCTCTTCAATTTATAACCCCCATTCTCTAATCATGGATGGCTGGAACTTTTTAGCATAGGGCAGAGAATTTAATTCCTTAATTAGAGATAAGAGGTCTGAGCAAATTTGCCTGGAAAAGGAATCCATACTCTGAAGCCAATATCTTATATTTAAATTCTTTTTACAAAATTTGGAGAAAGTAGGGATGTGAATTTCTGAA
The DNA here is from genome assembly GCA_025594165.1 of Tamias sibiricus. NCBI lineage: Eukaryota > Metazoa > Chordata > Mammalia > Rodentia > Sciuridae > Tamias > Tamias sibiricus. Next base: position 45,262,958 of record CM046671.1, on the reverse strand, counting down.
AAAGATGCCTTCCGAAAAAAAAAAAAAAAAAAAAAAAAAAAAAAAGAGGGAAAATGATTTAGCCAAAAAGCTCTTGCACTTTGTAAAAGAAAATCTTTTCCTACATGACAAATTTATAAGCACAGGTTTTAAAAATTACAAAATGTTTTTGTGTATTTTAAAAGCTGAGATATGCTTTATAAAACGTAATCAGAAGTATGCTTGTGGGCAATTATACACACACACACACACACACAAACACATACACTTGAATACACATACTGAAACACATGCACATAGAAAACCCCAGATGCTCAGGGTTGTGATGAATTCTGAGGACAGCACAGGGCTGGTTAAGGTTGTTTGGCATGGTTAGTGATTGATTGGTGTTCATCAGGCGAATACCTACACATTATTTTGCTGAAAAATGAAATTGTTAAAAAACTAGTTCTGTAAACTGTGACTTTGTTACCTCTACCAATTATTTCTAGTTAACATAGAAAAAAGATGTAGTTCCTCTTTACTTTAGGTATTCCTGTTGATGTTTTGAAAGACAGCCATTATTTCCCATATAACACCTTCTTGTTTAGCTTAAGATATTTTGTCCTCCTAGCCTTAAATATTAATAATGGAACTCAAGGATGAGGTAAAACCACTATACAGATGAACTACAATATAGCAGTAAGCTTAGAGAAACTTTCTATGGCATGTACAATGTTGTCAAAGAATTTCTTTGCATATATGAGCTATTCCTTCTATATTTTTCTTTCTGTACTCAGTTTTACATGTGTATTGGATATTTAGCCAAGTCCTTTTTCTCATTTTTTTTGTGTTGCTTTATTTGACTTCTTTTTTACTTTAGAGCAATGAAACAATTCCATATGATACTGTAGTGATGAATAATGACATTACAATTTTCAAATAAACAAAAGCCTGTGTATTAATGTGTATAGAAGCTATCATAATTGCCCCAAACTAGAAACAATCCTTCAACAGATGAAGATTTAAACAAATGTGTTAGCGTCCATAAAAGTCAAATACTACACAGGAAAGAAATAAAACAAACTACTGAATTGTAATACAAAACAGATGCATTTTAACTGTATTTTGTTAGGTAAAATTAGACAAATATGGAGAATTCATACTTCATGATTCAATTATTCTTTATTCTAGAAAAAGACAAAAACTAAAGGACCAGAGAATATATCAGTGTTTTCCAGTGATTAGCATAAGGGGACTGAGTAAATAGTAACAGTGTAAGACATTTTAATGTGATGAAAGTGTTTTTCCTCATAATAACTTACCACTCTGTTAGATATATGACTCTAAGTACTGATCAAAATCCATACAGTTGTACACATCAAACACTAAATGTTATAAAATGTTAAAATGTTGTTTGAATTATCAGTTATTCTACAATAAAATATGGACTGTGACAAATGAAGCTAACTATATTACAAATGTGCAATATGAGCTGATGGAAGGGGGTAGGTGGATGACTGACAAAGTAACTCTGGAAACAATGATTTGACTAAATACTAGAAGAACACAAAGAATAAGAACCATATATAAACATTGTACTGTAGTTGGTAACTTTGCTTCTTATTCAAAATGGAATAGTCTATGGCTTAGGAATTAGTGCAGTATGTAATTTACAAAGATATAATTCAAAGTGTAGATAATCTGAGTTTCTCACTGTCAGAGACAGAAGTTGCAAATAAGTGAGGAGGAAAGGCTGAAATGAACTCTGATTTGTTGCAGTCTGAGTGGACATTCAAGTGTGCTTTTACCTAAATGCCAAAGCATAGAAACAGAAATTTAGATGTGTGCAACAGATAAGAATATATATGCATTTATTTATTTCCTAGAAGCAGTGTCAGCATTAAGCACACTTAGCACCCTATCTTTTTTTCTGACAGTCTTGTCCAATAAGGAGACCCAAGATATCTTCTAAAAATGACTGATTCTGGCTTTGGAAGAAGGGAATATGTGTAGAGTATCTTGTAATTACAAAAGTAAAAAAGTTATTAAAAAAAATCAAAAACATATAGAAATCAATCTGAAAGAGTCCAAATATCAACAAAAATGATAGCCCAAAGTTACATATATCTCTAAGTATAAAATAGATTTGCATATATACATACACATATATATGTATGTATATATATATATATGTATGTATATATATATGTACACACACACATAAAACACACACACACACACACACACACACACACACACTCACCCCCCCAAATACAGGGAGGAGAATGCATAAATCTTACTCAGGGAATTGTCTACAAAGGGAGAAATATAAACATTAAGGGAAAATATACTGCAAATTTTAGTGTTTAAAACTTTAGGGAAGAACAGTAGAATTATAACCTCAAATATTTCCTCAAATACATTTATTAATTAATATAGTAGTATTAATATATGATCACATAGTATGAGATGTTCCTTTCTCTGGGAGATAGAATTTCATTTTTCTATTCACCATGTGTTGACTGGATTTCGTGATTTTACTTTTAATGAATAGAATTTGGAAAGAAAAAATAATTAATGTTACATAGGTGGGGAATTTTACAGAGACTGACATTACCTGAGTCTAGTGATCAAGTTTGCCATTGTGAAAAGCAAGTCATGTTAATATTATGTCCCCTCTGACACGATATACTGGGAGAGAATTTCAATCCTGTGGCATTCTTCCTTAGGAACCAACCTAGATGCCCCTCAGTAGATGAGTGGATAAAGAAAATATGGTATATATACAAAATGGAATTTTACTCAGCAATAAGAGAGAATAAAATAATGGCATTTGCAGGTAAATGGATGAAGTTGGAGAATATAATGCTAAGTGAAATTAGTCAATCTCAAAAATCCAAGTACCGAATGTTTTCTCTGATATAAGAAGGCTGGTTCACAGAGTTGTTGGAAGGGGGTACATAGGATCAGAGGAACACTAGAATGGTCAACGGAAAGGGAGGGGAGGGAGGGAGTAAGGGGGGGGTTGGAAAAAAATTGGTGGTTGAATGAGATGGATATCATTATCCTAAATGCATGATTGAAGATCTGAATGGTACTTATATACTTTGTATACAAGCAGTTGTATGTAAAAAGATACTATACTTGTGCATGATGAATAAGTAAATAAATAATAAAAAATAAAAAAAAAAATTCACAACTCAGGAGAAACATCATGCAAACTGAAAGTGAGAAATATTCTTTAAGGGTCAAGGTCATGAAAACCAAGGATGACCAAGAAACTGTCAAACCAGAGGAAACTGAGTCATGATGACCTCATGCAATGTGGTATCTGCTTGGGATACTGGAATAGAAGAAAGATACTAGGGTACAAACTGGCAAAACTGAACATTTGTGGTTTAAACGATTTTGGCAATATAAACTTTTTAGATTTATCAAATCTATTATGGTTAAGTAAGATCTATCTATCTTTCTTCTTCCTTCCTTCCTTCCTTCCTTCCTTCCTTCCTTCCTTCCTTCCTTCCTTTCTTTCCTTTTTTTGTACCAGGGATTGAACTCAGGGGCACTTGACCACTGGGCCACATCCCCAGCCCTTTTTTGTGTTTTTATTAGAGACGTGGTCTCCCTGAGTTGCTAAGTGCCTTGCCATTGCTGAGGCTGGCTTTGAACTCGCGATCCTCCTGCCTCAGCCTCCCAAGTGCTACTGAGCCTAGCTGGTTAGGTAAGATTTTAACATTTTTAGAAGTTGAACAAAGGGTGGGTTGTCACTCTCTGAACTACCTTTGCAAATTTGTATTTCAGGATGAAAATTACAAAAATAATTATGAGTTGGTGTTTCTCTCTTGTTTCTCTGTAATCAAATTGTTTTTGTTAGTGAACCATTTTGGCCTGCTGTTTCTTTATAGGAAGATTTTTATCTGTTGATATATTTTATTCATTGATTATAGAATGATTGTTTTATTTTGTTTTGAGTCAGTTTTGATGTTTAATTTTTTGAAAATTTATCCATTTTCAAGTTTAATTGAAGTAAAACTGTTCATTATATTTTCTTATTTACTTTTTGATCTAAGTAATACCCATCATTTCATCCTCTTAAAAGGAATTTGTTCTTTTTTTTCTTAATCAGTATCATCAGAAATGTGTATTTTGTTAGTCTTTGAAAATGCAGACATACATAATTTTAGCTTTAGGAATCCTAACTAAGGTATCATAGTTTTCCATTTAATTAATTTCTGTGTGTTGTACTTATATTTTAACATTGACTTATTCATTCTCTTCTCTTTAGAGATAGTCCACTGTTCTTTCTTTCCCTTTAACATCAATTACGTTTATCTTATAGTTTTAGTCTTTCTTCTTTGTAGAACAAACCTAAGGCTATACATGTCCAATGTTTATTCCTGTAGTTGTATTCCACAATTTTAAGGTCTGAATAAGTTATATTATAAACATTTTAAATCTCCATTTTAGTTTCTTTTTTGACTTTTGATTTATTTTAAATGTTTTTTTCTTAATTTCTAAATATATGTGGTTTTTCTGTTTAGCTTTTTGCTATTGATTTCTAGGTTAAGTGCATTGTAGCAATGAATATGGCTTTTATTAAAGCAATCATTCTAAATTTGTTGAAATTTGTTTCATAGCCAAGTATATGGTTAATGTTTATAAATGTTACATTGCATGCTTGAGAAATATGTGTTCTCTGTGGTTAGTGGGTATGCTGCTCTATGTATGTTCCTAGGATAAATCTGGTTAATGTGTAGTTTAAATCCATTATATTCTTTCTGATTGATATATTGATTACTGTTATATTAAAATATCATACCATGATGACAGACTTTTAAAATGTATTCAAATTCTTATATTAGTATATTTTAAGTCTATGTTACTATAGTTATAGATGTTTAGAATATTTTCTTCTCTTATGAGTTAATGACATTTCTATTATGTATGAATTCTGTATGTGTATATTGTCAAATACTATTATTGCCATATGATTTTTTTCCTCCTGTAACTTTCTCTTTTCCCATATGATTTGTAAATGTCTAAGTTGCATATAAATAGATTTTATTTCTTTTAATTTCAAACATCCCTTATTTTTGTTAGAAAACATTTACTCTATTTGAACTTATTTTGAAAACAAATATTTTTGTATCAATGTATTTTTACTACATTAAAAATTTGTTCCATAATTCCATTTTTTTTCTCTTTGTTAGTATATTTTTTAAAATATTGATTGTTTTATTCCCAAATTTTGGAAGTTTTATATCATAATTATGTCTTTCATATGTTTATGGTGGAAATTTTAAGAAACTTCTTTCATCTATCAAAGTATAAAATTAACAGATTTTGTCATTTCTTCATAAAATAAATGCAAAGGTCTTAGAACATAGTATCTCCAACCACTGTACTCTTACACCATGAAAATATAAGTACAACACTTACCAAATTTTATTTCTGAATGAAATTATTACTTTAAAATTAGACAAAATTTGTTTGCATTATTCATACATTTAGCTCTGTAGTTTTTTTCTGATCATTTCTTTCTGAACTTATTGCCTCCCTCTAATAATTAATTCCTTTCAGCCCAAAGTATAGCCTTTTGAATATATGCTAGTCTTTTCTTCAATAGGTGTGGCACATTTTCTTAAATTTAGTTAATATGAAAAGGCCTTTATGTCTTTCCAATGCTTAAACATAGTTTCATTGCATATACATTCTAACTTGACACCTATATTCCCCTCAGTAAACTGAGTAACTTCCACCAAAATCTATTGACTTCTGTTCTTCCTTACAAAGAAGGAAACTTCAATTTATCACTATTTTCAGTTTTGGAACCTGATCACTGGCTATTTTGGTTATTTTAAAGCCAACTTTTTTGAAGGGCTTTTAAAGTTCATCTATCATATTTAAAGGTGTGGGTTTCTTTTTATTCCATTTAATATGGTTAGGTTTTATTTTTTTATTTTTTTCCTTTTAAAAAGTTTTGTATTTTATTTACTGTGATGGTTGTTTTCAATGTATCTAGTTTTCTTTTTTAATTGGTATATGGATAACCATTTTTATTCAGTACCATATATTGAAAACACCATAATTTCTCCAATTAATTTATTTTGGATATTTTTCAATATCTGTTTACTGTGTGTGTGTGTGTGTGTGTGTGTGTGTGTGTGTGTGTAACTACTCCTGTGCTGTCCATTTTGCTTCATTAATTTAAAAATCTTACCTTTTGTCAATACCACACTGTATTGATTAGTGCAGGTTTATGGTAAGACTTGAAATCAGTTTGAGTGAGTCCCCCAATTTTGTTACTATTTTTTCAAGATTATTTGGGCTGCTTATTTCCTTTGCATAAACACACACACACACACACACACACACACACACATCCACACACACACCACATACAAACACACAGACTTTTCAATATCTACAAACCATGAAAAGATCATGATCAGGATCATATTGAATTGAAAGATCAAATAGGAGAACTGACATTTTAACAAAATGAAGTATCCCAATCCATGAATTGCAATTGTACCCAGTAACATTGTGATTTTTTTAAAATTTTCTTTTATTGGTATTTTGTACTTACTAGTATATTGATTCTACACTATTTTGCTGTATTTATATCAAAGTATGTACATTTTATAAAGGTCACTAGGCTTAGTATTAATGTTCTTGTTTTCATTCCTATTATTTATTATCTTGTATCCTCTTTGTCAGTCTGGCTACACAGAAGATTGCATGTAAGAAAAACTTCAATGACTAAATAGGATAAGAAAAAGAAGTTTGGAAAAGTCACAAAAGAATGGCTCCAGACTGCAATAATTTAAAACCAGCAGGAGAACCAGATTTTTACATACCATATTGTAGTACTCAGAATGTCTGGTTCTCAACGACAACAATAATATAAAGCATGTAAAGAAACAGAGAAGCCAGTTTGTCAGAAATTTGACAGAAAAGTTTTGGAACAAGCCTAGACTTTAGAATTAGTAGGCAAAACCATTAAGTCAATTGTCTTAAATGTGCTTCATGAACTAAATAAACTCATGAGCTAAAGGAAATCATAGACATAGAGTGAAAGTCAGGAGTCTTATCACATACAAGGGATCCCCAATAAGATTGATAGCAGATTTCTCATTAGAAACCACGGGAGCTGATAGAAGAATATATGTTTATTTCTGAATGAAACAGACAACCAAAATCTATCAGCCATGAATTCTGTAACTGGTAAAATCTATCAGCCATGAATTCTGTAACTGGTAAAACTGTGCTGCAAGATAGATTAAGATATTTTCAGATTTGAGAAACTAAAAAAGCTGAGATAGTTCATTATCAGTAGTTTTTATCAATAAGAAATACTGAGAGATCCTAATTAGAATAAGATATAGTCCATGTTTCTATAAATATGTCAAAATTGACTTTACTATCATGTATAACCCAAAGAGTAAATAAAAAGCAAGCAAGCAAGAAAGACTCGTTCAGAGTCCTTTGGTCTGAAATGAAAAACCATGAGACAGTAATGTGAAACCAAAAGAAGAATTAGACAATAGTAGTAAAGATAACTATGTAGGTAAACAGAAACCTCAGTTTTTGTATATTTTTAGCTTGTAACCCCTCTTTTTTGACCTATATTACTGTAAAACAAAACAAAATGAATAAAACTATAGCTATAAGTCTATGTTAATATGTATACAATCCAGAAAATGCAACCTGTGGCAATAATATAAAGGGGGAAAAAGAATTATATGGGAATATTCATAGGATGTTAAAATTTAACTGGTATTTTTCAAACTAAATTGTTATAAATTTAATATTTTATTTTATTCTCCAAGGTGAACACTCAGAATATAACTAGAAAATATACAGAAAAATAAAGAAGGAAGTAAAATGATTATGATAACAAAAAAAGCAAATTTGAAAAATGGAAACAGGTTTAGCTCTTCACAAATTTCTATTCTATGTTGAATACAAATTTGAATATGAAATTTCATAGTATAAAACTAAAGAGACTACATAGTCATGTTTATATACACAAATATTTTCTAGGATATAATGAACAGCAAAATACAAAACAACGATAGACTTGACTTTCATAAAATTGATAATGAATTTAAAAAGTATTATAGATATAACTTCATCTTCTGATAAAATGGAGAAACAGAGACCAGATTCATCTTACCCAAATTAAGTATATAACTAAACATACTATGTAAGAAACATATTTCAGATCATTTGAAACCAGACAACAAAGAACAGGGTATCTGTGTCATGGAAAATAAATATGATAGTACTTAAGACAACTTAGCTTATTGTCTGAAGAGAACCCAAGGTCACAAGAAGAGATTGGGGACTCAGCGAGCTTCTACTGAATCCCCTGGGTTGAACTGATAGAGCTGGAAGGTGGAAAGCATCAGAATTCAAGACACAGTTCCAGCATTGCAAGAGTTGTACACAGGAGAGTTCTATATGTGTTTAGGGTTCCTCTTGAATCTCCAATTGGAATTAAACTTGAAATTCATAAAAATACATCTCTGGGACTTCTACAAATATTTGGACAATATGAAATACTTATAATATTTATAAAGTATTTCAAGCAAATGAAAATATAAACGAAAATTTAAAACAGTAAATCAGTGCTCAAAAGAAAATGTAGATCAGCAAATGCCTTTATTAGAAAAAATAAATAAATTCTTTCAACAACCTCAGCATCTTCTTTAAAAAAAATTGAGTTACAATAATAAATTAAAACCAAAAATCATGTAAAAATGTTTAATTAAACAATAAAGATGAGAACTTGAGTAAATGAAATGAAAAAGAGAGAAAACATAACAGAAAACTGGTTCTTAAAAAAGATCAATACCATGATATACTTTCTGTCACACTGTCATGAAAAATGAGAGACAGTTTATTATTAAGAATGAGAGAAAAATGTTAATAATTTTATTTCAATAAATTCTTTAATTTAGAAGAAATTATAGAATGCAAACTACTAAACTTTACTAAAGAAGAGATAGATAACAAAATTAGCTTATATGTAAACTATATTTTTGTTAAAAAAAAGTCCCATGTAGAAAACTCCAGGCCCAGATGGTTTCACTATGAATTACACCAAACTCATAAGTAAGCAATAGCACAAATTCTACATAAACTTTTCCAAAAATGCAATTAAAGGGAAAACTTGCCAGTTGCTTCTTTGAGATCATATTATACTGATATTTAAAATAAGATAATATTATAAGGAAAGTAAACCACAGACCACTAGTCTCATTAACACAGACATAAAATTTACTACAAGTTTTTAGTAAATTGGTTATAACAACATAAAAAAGCATAATATATCACAATAAAATGGACATTATACAAGAAACCCATAGTTGATTTAACATTTGAAAAAGTAAGCATATTTCTTTACAATAATAGATTAAAAATAAAACAAGATGACCCTAATAAATGAATTAAAAGAACTTGAATCCACTATCTATTCCTGATTAAAACGAAACATAGAACTTTCAGAAATTTTGAGTATGAAGAAGCTTTGCCAACCTGATAGAGGGTAGATATGAGAAATCAATAGTTAACTTTATATTCATTTTTGAAAGCCCTAAGTTCAGGAAAAAGGCAAAGATTTTCACATTTACCACTTTTATTCAATATATAATAATTAAGATTCTATTCAGTGTAATTGGCCAGAAGAAAAAATAAAAGGCACCAAAATTGGAAAAAAAAAAAAAAAAAAGAAGAAGAAGAAGAAGAAAGGAAAAGAAAATTTTCATTTTGCAGAAGATATGTTCTATTTTAGAAAATTCTATGGAATATGCATTAGAAAGAACAGAGTTCAAGAAATATGTAGTACAGATGATAATCTATGAAAAAACAATTATATTCCAATACACTGGAAATGCACAATCAGAAATTGAAGTAATAGGTATAATTTACAAAAATATCAAATATGAAACCGTTATGAATTTTTAAAAAATATTTATTTATTTGCTTTAGTTGTACACAATGCAATGCATTTATGTTTACGTGGTGCTGAGGATCGAACCCGGGCTGCACACATGCTAGGCCAGCGCTCTACTGCTAAGCTACAAACCCAGCCCGAAACAGTTATGAATTTGACAGAACACTTACAGATCTTCCAGATTGAAAACTACAAAATATTAGAGAAATTCAAAAGGACCTGAATGGATTGAATGTCATCCTGTTTTACTTGGGTCGGAAGGTGCAATATTGATGTCAACGTTTCCCACACTGCTCTATTAAATGAAATTCCAATTAAAATCTGTTAACATGGGTTCCCCCGTGCTCAGAATGGGGCAAGAAAAAGGGGAAGGAAATTTATACAGCTAAATGCAGATGTGAGTCAGAATAGTTTTGTAAAAGCCCCTAGGTGCATATGCAGGACTTATCCTGAACATATCAGGTGTTCTGAGGTATAAATATTGAGAAGCTTCCTAAAAGGTTAACCCCCTTGCTAGATGTCAAGATGTTCTTTTTAGGATTCAGCTCAAAGTAAATTGCCTATGAATGGAAAAAGAGGAGTGCAGCCTAACAGAAAATCTTCAAGTGATTTTTGTGTGTGTGTGTCCTCAATGCTGCATATATATAAGTAGAAGCACTTTTGCCTCTCCATAAGCCTTGCTTATGTTATACCCACTTCTGCCTTCAGCCGTGATTTACTCTGAATCCTGCCTCACTTGCTGTAAAATGCTGTGTCTGCCAGTAACACCTCAGTGAAATCTCCTTTTAAGTAAAGCATTCTTGCACCTACACTGTTGCTTTGAAAGCTGCCATCTGGTCTAATTCAACTCTATTTTAAGCTCTTGAATCACATGACTTAAATCCACATAAGTGTTGATTGTACATGATTGCCTTTATTGATTCCTGCTTGGACTAAACTTATTTCAGAGCCTCCATCTAACTTTAGAAGGAATTCTGTTGATTTTTTTCTTTCTTTTTTCTTTCTTTCTTTCTTCTTTTTTTTTTTTTTTTGTTCATTCTGTTCCTCTGGGGCTTAATACTAAATCGTTCCTTCTTCTTTTCTAATGTTATGTCTACAAAGATATTGAGCAGCTGAGTCATGCAGTGATTCCACTGGAAATTTGGTTTCCTCAAAATCCCTCAGTAAATGAGTGGATTAAGAAAATGTGGTATATATGCACAATGGAATTTTACTCAGCAATAAAAGAAAACAAATTAATGGCATTTGCAGGTAAATGGATGAAGTTGGAAGACATAATGCTAAGTGAAGTTAGTCAGTCTCAAAAATCCAAGTACCAAATGTTCTCTCTTATATAAGGAGGCTATTTCAAAGTATTGTTGGATGGGGGTACATAGGAGGATTAGAGGAACACTAGAATGGTCAAGGGAAGGGAGGGTAAGGGAGGGAGCAAGAGGGGAGGGAGGGGGAGAAAAGAAAAAAAAAGTGGTTGAATGAGACGGATATCATTTTCCTTAATGCATGATTGAAGACCTGAATTGTACAAATATACTTTGTATACAAACAGTTGTATGTAAAAAGATACTAAATATATGCACTATGAGTTGTACATATTAAAAATTATAAAAATAAAATTAAAAACAAATCCCACGTCTGAGTCCATCAATCATCACCCCACCCATCTAAACTCAGTTCCACCTCTTGATTGCCTAACAACTACATCATTACTATCCCTGTCTCTTGGGGTTGGAATAAATGACATTGATGCTTTGGGATTTCTATCAGCCATAGAGCCTGTCCATTCTTTCTTGGTGTTTTTCAGGTCTGTTCCTCCCTTCCGTTCCCTTTGTTGTCTCCACCCCAGAACAGATGATCCTATCCTATTCAAGTTATGCATTTATCTGGCTAGTCATCCAACTAGTCCCTAGATCAAGCCCAGTCATGCAGAATTAGAAATTCCTGGGTGAGTCGCAGGAGCCCAGTTTTATTAAGAATTTCCAAATGATTCTGAATCTCTGTTCATAAAACTACTGCTTTTCCTATTCTGAATTTTTAAGTTTTGCATAATTATGTCTCTTATTATCTCCCTATTAAAGGGATGTTTAGAAGATAAAAGTCTTCCTCACCCTTTTATTCTTCAGAGAATCTTACATATGAGAGTGTTCAATAAAGTTAGCAGGAGCAAATCAAGATAATTTATGGCTGTACTGGGGTTGTAGCTCAGTGATAGAGCATTTGCCTTGCATGTCTGAGGCACTGGGTTTGATCCTCAGCACCACATAAAAATAAATAAACAAAATAAAGGTATTGTATTCATCTACAATTAAAATTATTTTTTAAAAAACAGTAATCTAGGGCCACCTTATTTTGGCACAATTGCAGGTAATGCCCCACGTGAAATATCCTTTATTGCCAGCTCCCCTTCCTCCATCTATTGAATCATTCACTCAAGGTCCACTTTGAAGTCTTCACAGTAGTCATCTCTCATTCATATTCTTCCTTTGCCAAGCCCCTACAGTGCACATCATCTGCGCCAAGCACTCTACAACTCAACATTGAACAATTCTTCCCAAGGTAGTCATTTTTTTCTAACCACCCTGAATTATTCTAATGTACCTTCCTTCAGCTTTTGTAAAATTAGTCTCAACATTCTGACAGTGCTGAACAAATATTTGTTGCTTATTTTCTCAATGCATACAGATGTGACTTGCATTTAAATTCATATAATGATCCCTTACTGAAGACCCGATATTTGCAAAGCATTGCTTCAGGTGTTGCGTTGGTATGAGCACACCCTTTGAAATGTTTAGGAAGGATTCCAGTGCCAAAAACAGATGATGTATAAATTAGCCCCCAAAGGGTTTTATCATTAAGAAAATTAAAGCTACCACTGGGAGTTAATCCATCTGTCTGCTGGAGAGTGTTGCCTTGTCCAACACTTGCAAGTAAAGAGCACTTATGAGAACAAATGCTACTGTGCTAGGATCCAGCAAGATAAGAAAGCTATTTAGGTCAAATTCCATCCTCCCATCTCAAAAGGAATCTCCTTATCAATGACTGATGATGGTCCTTGAAGCAATCATCCAAGCTGCCCATAGTACACTGTTATTTGCAAAAGAGTGGAATGCTTTGAGCTCTGTTAAGTCCTTCTAAAATTTTCTGTGAGGTTGTGGTATTAGGATGTATTGAGACTTGGAAAAATTGCAATTTAGTTATGGTCCAGCTACTCACTGTGTGAACTTAAGTAAATCAGTCAATGGCATCGATACTCAGTTGCCTTATTTGAAAAGGAAGCTGTGGAGTGTGTGGATAGATGTGAGGCCTTCTCCAGCTGTCCTTCTTCATGCAATAACTCAGGTTATATCTGGGGATGTAAGCTGGGCAAGGAAGAATTACATCTTTTGCTGTTTCCAGAGCCATTAAGAAATGGTATCTTTTCCTTGGGGGATGTTTAAGTGCACAAGGGTAACAGTGCACAAGTAGAGCTGTGGGTGCCCATGGTTCTGTCTTCGTGGAGGAATTGATAGCTAAAAATGATAATGGCAATGAGGGGAATGGCAGCAACAGTTGTGGAAGGTGCCTTTCCCTAGGTTTTGCTACATGAAGCACAAATCCATTTCTGGTTAAAATATATTTCTGGTTAAAATATATTTTTAGCATTTGAAAATGGAAGAGTTCTGACTGCTAAACTGACACTCTAAACATCTAAATATAATAGCAAAATAATGGAGTTACTTTAGGGATTAGTTAATTAGTATGGATCCCAGTTACCTAGGAAATGTGAATTATAAAATCTGAAAATACTGGTGTCTAGGGTCATTGTAAATGTTGCAAGAGAATCATGTAACAGCTTTGACTAAGGCAAATTTGGGTGTGTTTATTAATTTTACCAATTGGTAGAGGATTGTTGAATAATGATTAGATATTATGGAAAAGATAGTGTTGGTGTTTAAAAGGTAGTGTTGGTGTTTAAAAGGTAGTGTTGGTGTTGATAAGGGAGTGTTGGTGTTTTCCTGTTACTCCACAAGCTAGTTTTATGCTGTTACTGTCATTTCACATTTATAAACCTGAGTTTTGTATGTCTGTAACAAGGCAAGGGGCAGGTGTGATGATTGAGAAAAAATTGTGTGTGTGTGTGTGTTCAAGTTTGTGTGTATGTGCTTGAATCGTAAAGCACTAAGTATTTAAAAATAAGGTTTGAAATATAAATACAAGGAGAAATAAAGGAAACAAAATTTCATGTTAAATCACAAATTAATTACATTTCAATATCTTTTCCAATAACAAATTTTAATTGACAAATATTATACTTCTATCTTAACTATATCAACAGGTGTATGTGTGTGTGAGATATAGGTGGAGGGATATTAAGCTATAGCATTTTCAGAGGATAATCTCCCACTTCCCTGCAATTTGCAATCCTGCTTTAAAATACACACACACACACACACACACACACACACACACACACACATGCTCGCACGCAGAGACATATTTAAGTCATGCTTAGTGGAAGACAATTTTTTTTTTTTTTTTTTTTTTTTTTTTTTTGGTACCGGGGATTGAACTCAGGGGCACTCGACCACTGGGCCACATCCCCAGCAACCCCCCCCTTTTTTTGTATTTTATTAGAGACAGGGTCTCACTGTGTTGCTAAGTGCCTCGCCATTGCTGAGGCTGGCTTTGAACTCACGATCCTCCTGCCTCAGCCTCCCAAGTGCTAGGATTACAGGCATGTGCCACCATGCCCGGCAGTGGAAGACAATTCTATATGTACCTCCAATTTGATTTTTAAATTTAATATTGTGATTATGAGATTTGTCTATAGTGATGCCTATAGCTCAAAGTCATACTTTTTTCTACAACATAGTATTATTTGAAAATACTAAAATGTCCTACCAATTCACTTTTAAATTTTTTGAAGTTTTGCTATTATCAAAATCACTGCTAAGAACTTTACTGGTCATATCTTTTTAGGCATATATCAGGTGAATTTTAAAACAGTATATTCTAAGTATTGGAATTGCAAACTTATAGGACAAAGTCATCTTAAAATTTTGACATTGGCGTTCTCCTGGCCTCCAGGGCCCAGAGTAGCAGCTCCCTGCTGCTGCACACAGGGCCCAACCTGAGGAAAAGGCCCCTCCACTCTGGGGGAAGTGCGACCTGCCCAGCTGTGACCAGAACAAGAGGTAGGCACCCGCCTGGAAGGAGAGACACAGCCGCCAGTTCCTCTGGCCTCCAGGGCCCAGAGTAGCAGCTCCTTGCAGCTGCTGCAGGGCACAACCTGAGGAAAAGCCCCCTCCACTCCCAGGAGAAGTGCGACCTCTCCAGCTGCGACCTGAAATAGAGGTCTGCAGAACTGCTGTTGAGCCCAAGGAGAACACCACCATATTTGAGGAAAGCAGTGGCTGACCGGGACAAAGAAACAAAGAAGAAAGGAAAAGTAGCTGCAGACATCCAGGGATCCACCAGTGCTCTGAGAACAGCACACACCTGGGTGAGACTCTGGCAACCAGCAGGGGAGGGCGTGTCTGAGGCTAGTGCACCAGCTCCAAGAAGGTACAACTGTGGGTGGGCTTGGGGAAAGGGTGCCTTCTGGAGGGTCCCTTTCCCGGTGACATTCAGCTGCTGACACACAATCCCCCTGAGCCACTCTTCCCCTGTACCATTCTGCAACTAGCCAAAGGTGTAGCCATTACTCCACTAACAGGATCGCTGACTGGATGTGATCCGGGTCAATTGGCTTAAACTGGAAGGGAAAAAAGAAGGGCTTCCCAGGGTCCATTTTGTTTGAGACTTGTTCCTGGGTTCAACTTTTTTCTTTGTTTGCTTGTTTGTTTGTTTTGTTGTTTTTTGGGGTTTTGTTTTGCTTTGTTTTTGTTTTGATTGACAGTGTGTTTGTTTGTTTGCTTCTGCTCCTCTTTTCTTTCTTTCTTTTCTTCCTTCTCACTTTTGTATGTTTTCTTCTTCCTTCATCTTCCCTATTTACACCCTGCCATTACATACTCAACAGAGGCAAAAACAAGTTATATGCAGAAATTGGGATTTCTAGAACGGGTGCAATTGAAATATATAGCAAAGTGGTGTTATATATAGTTTATTCTCTATTTTCTTGACTCTCTCTCTCCTCTCTCTTACACTAATTTCTACTCCTTTGTCATTTTTTTCTTTTCCATCTTTCTTTATCTCTTCTCTCAACCGCTGCATAAGTTAGGTTTATATATAAATCGGTCTTTCCACATAATCATTCACTCCATTCTCTTTCCTCTCTCGTCTGCTGATACTAAGCCACTACCATAGAACTCTCTTTTCATACTTTCTAAGAAAGAACAATTCAATACACTCACTTCCTTCTTCCTAAACATATCACCTCTGTGTCCAATACTTGAAACTATAAAACCCCATCAGAAGCGTACAGAGTAAACTGGAAACAATATCTGGGTTAACTAAATCTGTACATTGTGATCAAACTGGGATTTTCTGAATGGAAAGTGTTTGATTTTAAAGTGTAAAGGAATTATAAGGGGATCTGATAGCATTGTACTACAGGAGCAACATAAAGCTTTAAGGTTAAATCAAAATAGTCAAGGTCCCACAGTGCAGGAAGAAAAGACACACAAGCAATATGAAGAAACAAGGGAAGAAAGTGACACAAACAAATCAATATACCTCCTCAGTAGATTCCATGGCAAGCACAGTTGGTGAAATGCCAGAGATGGAATTTAGAAATTACATATTCCAAATGTTTGCAGAACTTAAGAATGAACTGAAAAATGAGATGAGGGAGCAAATACAGGTGGCAAAAGATCATTTTGACAACGAACTCCATAAACAAATACATGAAGTAAAAGATTACTTCAATAGGGAGATAGAGGCTCTAAAGAGAAACCAAACAGAAATTCCAGAAATGAAAGAAGCAATAAACCAAAATAAAAGCTCAATGAAAAGTATCAACAACAGAGTAGATCACTTGGAAGAAAGAACCTCAGACAATGAAGACAAAATATATATCCTAGAGAAAAATCTAGATTACAGAGCAAAAATGGTAAGAAACCAAGAAGAGAACATGCAAGAATTATGGGACAACATAAAAAGACCAAACTTAAGAGTGATTGGGGTAGAAGAGGGGGCAGATTTTCAAGCCAAAGGAATGAGTAATTTATCTAATGAAATAATTACAGAAAAATTTCCAAACTTGAGGAATGAATGGGAAAACCAAGTTCAAGAGGCTTACTGAACACCAAACATACAAAATCACAACAGATCCACACCAAGTCACATTATAATGAAAATGCCTAATATACTGAGCAAAGAGAGAATATTAAAAGCCACAAGAGAAAGGAAGCAGATTACATATAGGGGGAAATGAATCAGACTATGTTCAGATTTTTCAACGCAGACCTTAAAAGCAAGAAGATCCAGGAATAGCATATTTCAAGCTCTAAAAGAAAAGGTATGTCAACAAAGAATCTTATATCCAGTAAAACTGAGCTTTAGATTTGAAGATGAAATAAAAATTTTCCAAGATAAGCAAAAGTTAAAAGATTTTGCAACTCAAAAGCCAGCACTTTTGAATATCCAGGGCAAAATTTTTCATGAAGAAGAAGAGAAAAATAACAACGAAAATCAACAAAGGGAGATATTAAATTAAGGGAAATACCAACCAGAAGAGAAACCAAATCAAGCTAAAGACCATAATACAAATAAAAATGGATGGGAATAAGAATCACATCTCAATAATATCCCTGAATGTTAATGGCCTAAACTCACCATTCAAAAGACACAGATTATCAGAATGGATTAAAAGAAATGACCCAACAATTTGCTGTCTCCAAGAAACACACCTCATAGAAAAAGATATCAATAGACTGAAGGTGAAAGGCTGGGATGGTCTTATAACTCACATGGCCTGCAGGAGCAAGCAGGGGTTTCCATTCTCATTTCAAATAAGGTAGACTTCAAGCCAGAGCTAATCAAATGGAACAAAGATGGATATTTCTTACTACTTAAGGAACCATTCATCAACAGGATATAACAAATAATGGAGCACATACATTCATCAAACAAACTCTTCTCAAGTTCAAGAGTAAAATAGACCACAAGACAATTATTTTAGGGGACTTCAACACACCTCTCTCACCAATGGATAGATCATCCAAACAAAAGCTAAACAAAGAAATTTTAAGCCTCCTCAAAACAATTAACAATTTAGACCTAATGGACATATATAGAATATTTCATCCCTCAGTAAACGAATACACTTTTTTCTCAGCAGCACATGGCTCCTTCTCCAAAATAGACCATATATTATGTCACCAGGCAACTCTCAGCAAATATAAAAAAAATAGAGATACTACCCTGCATACTACCTGCATACTGATAGTACCCTATCAGACCATAAAGGGATGAAATTGGAAATCAACGACAAAACAAGGAATAAGAAAAACTACTCCAACAACTGGAAGCTAAACAACATGCTACTGAATGAACAAAGGGTTGAAGAAGACATCAAAGAGGAGATTAAAAAATTTCTAGAGGTAAATGAGAACACAGATACATCGTATAGAAATCTCTGGGACACTATGAAGGCATAAGAGGAAAATTCATTGCACTGATTCATTCCTTAAAAGGAAAAAAATACAACAACAAATAAATGACTTAACATCACACCTCAAAGCACTAGAAAAAGAAGAACAGATCAACACCAAGAGCAGTAGAAGACAGGAAATAATTAAAATTAGAGCAGAAATTAATGAAATTGAGACTAAGTGTAAGCTACCTGGTACCGAAAACCGGGAGGAAAAACTCTCGGAGGCAGAGTTAAGCTTTTACTACTTTTACTTCTACTTTCTTAGAGGTTAGAGAGGGAAAGAAAGATTTTTAGAGAGAAAGATTAAAGCGAGCTTTTCTTCTTGTCTTCTTAGCTTAGAGTCTTAGAGAGAAAGATAGAGCTTAGCTTCTTAGCTTCTTAGAGAGAAAGAAAGATAGAGCTTAGCTTAGAGAAAGATTAGAGCTTCTTTCTTCTCTCTTCTTTCTTCCTTCTTCTTTCTTCTGTCTTCTGTCTTCCTCAGGAGTCTCGGCCTAACTCTGACCAGTCATTACTTCTTCTATCTGGTTTCTCTTCTGTAACCGCTCTGCCTACGTTCTGGCCGCTCTGATTCTTCTGACCGACCGAGTGACTGCCCGGCTGACTGAATTCTCCGTTCTCCTAACTCGGACCGCTTTCACCCGGTTATATACCTTCAGGTTTGCGGGTGCCTACAGGTGCGTCACATACATATCAGGTGGAACTTATGGCTTCCAGCTAGCTACAACAGCCCTTCCTAATTAGGGCTCCTTCAACTAAGGAAACAATTTAAAGAATTGACAAAACTAAAAGTTGGTTCTTTGAAAAAATAAACAAAATTGACAGACCTTTACCGATGCTAACGAAAAGAAGAGAAAAAACTCAAATTACTAACATTTGTGATGAAAAAGGGAATATCACAACAAACACTTCAGATATACAGATGATAATTAGAAATTACTTTGAAAACTTGTACTCTAAGAAAATAGAAAATACTGAAAGCATTGACAGATTTCTAGAGTCATATGATTTGCCTAAACTGGATCTGGAGGCTATACACAATTTAAACAGATCGATTACAAGCGAAGAAATAGAAGATCTCATCAAAAAGCTACCAACAAGGAAAAGTCCAGGACCTGATTGGTTTACAGCCGAGTTCTACAAGACTTCAAAGAAGAACTAAAACCAATGCTCTTCAAACTATTTCAAGAAATCAAAAAAGAGGGAGCTCTTCCAGACTCTTTCTATGAGGCCAATATGATCATCTCAATAGATGCAGAAAAAGCATTTGACAAAATACATCACCCCTTTATGTTCAAAACACTGGAAAAACTAGGAATATCAGGAACATATCTCAACATTATAAAAGCTATTTATGCAAGGCCCAGAGCTAACATTATCTTAAATGGAGAAAAATTGAAAGCATTCCCTCTAAAAACTGGAACAAGACAGGGATGCCCCCTTTCACCACTGCTATTTAACATAGTACTGCAAACTCTGGTGAGAGCAATTAGACAGGCGAAAAAAATTAAAGGGATCCAGATAGGAAAAGAAGAGATCAAATTAGCACTATTTGCTGATGACATGATAATATACCTAGAAGACCGAAAAAATTCTACCAGAAAACTTTTACAACTAGTAAATGAATTCGGCAAAGTTGCAGGATACAAAATTAATACCCATAAGTCAAAGGCATTTTTGTACATCAGTGACAAATCCTCTGAAAGGGAAATGATGAAAACTATCCCATTTACAATAGCATAAAAAAATAAAATACCTGGGAATCAACTTAATGAAAGAGGTGAAAGATCTCTGTAAGGAAAATTGTAAAACACTAAAGAAAGAATTCATAGAAGAACTCAGAAGATGGAAAGACCTACCTTGCTCTTGGATAGGTAGAATCAATATTGTTGAAATGTCCATACTACCAAAAGCATTATACAGATTTAATGCAATTCCAATCAAAATCCCAATGTCATTCTTCAAAGAAATAGAAAAAGCAGTCATAAATTTTATCTGGAAAAATAAGAGACCCAGAATAGCCAAAGCAATCCTGAGCAAGAAAAGTGAAGCAGGGGCATTCCCATACCAGACTTTAAAATATACTATAGAGCAATAGTAACAAAAACAGCATGGTATTGGCACCAAAACAGATGGGTGGACCAATGGTACAGAATTGAGGACACAGAGACTAATACATATAATTTCAGTTATCTTATATTAGAAAAAGGTGCCAGAAATTTACAGTGGAGAAAGGATAGCCTCTTCAACAAATGGTGCTGGGAAATTTGGAAATCCATATGCAACAAAATGAAATTAAACCCTTATCTCTCACCATGCACAAAACTCAATTCAAAGTGGATCAAGGATCTAGGAATTAGACCAGAGGCAATATGCCTAATAGAAGAAAAAGTAAGCTCCAATTTCCAATATGTCAGATTAGGCCCCAAGTTCCTTAATAAGAATCCTGTAGCACAAGAATTATTACCAAGATTTAATGAATGGGATAGATTTAAACTATAAAGCTTCTTCTCAGCAAAAGAAACAATCTGTGAGGTGAATAGAGAGCCAACTAATTGGGAACAAATATTTAATATGTGCACATCGGATAGAGCACTAATTTCTAGAATATATAAAGAACTCAAAAAACTTAACACCAAAAAAAACAAATAACCCAATCAATAAATGGGCTAAGGAATTGAAAAGACACTTCTCAGAAGAAGATACACAATTAATCAACAAATACATGAAAAAATGCTCAACATTGCTGGCACTTAGAGAAATGCAAATCAAAACTACTCTAAGATTTCATTTCACTCCAGTCAGAATGTCAGCTATCAAGAACACAAACAACAATAATGTTGGTGAGGATGTGGGGAAAAAGGCACACTCATACATTGCTGGTGGGACTCCAAAATGGTGCAACCGTTATGGAAAGCAGTGTGGAGATTTCTTGGAAAACTGGGAATGGAAACACCCTATGACCCAGCTATCCCACTCCTGGGTCTATTCCCAAAGGACTTAAAAACAGCATATTACAGTGACACAGCCACTTTAATGTTTATAGCAGCACAATTCACAATAGCTAGATTGTGGAACCAACCTAGATGTCCCTCAGTAGATAAAGAAAATGTATTGGATAAAGAAAATGTGGTATATATACAAAATGGAATTTTACTCAGCAATAAAAGAGAATAAAATAATGGCATTTGCAGGTAAATGCATGAAGTTGGAGAATATAATGCTAAGTGAAATTAGTCAGTCTCAAAAATCCAAATACAGAATGTTTTCTCTGATACAAGGAAGCTGGTTCACAGTGTTGTTGGATGGGGGTACATAGGAGGATTAGAGGAACACTAGAATGGTCAAAGGAAAGGGAGGGGAAGGGAGGGAGCAAGGGGGGAGAGAGGGGGGGAAAAAAAAAAAAAAATTGGTGGTTGAATAAGATGGATATCATTATCCTAAATGCATGATTGAAGATCTGAATGGTACTTATTTACTTTGTATACAAACAGTTGTATGTAAATAGATGCTATATATGTACATTATGAATTGTAATACATACTACTATTATAAATTTAAAAAAATTTTCAACAGTTAAAACTTCAACTTAAAGTATAAAGAAATAAAATAAAATATGGCAGAAAGATTTCTCTTTAAAAAAATTTTTTTTACATTGATTTGAAAGTAATGGTACAAATTTACACACCCAACAAATAGCAGCATATAGAGGGTCCCAAAAGTCTAGTTTTAAACTGAACACGTTTCAGTTCATTTTTTTCCATGTACTTACAGATTCTTGATATCCTCAGGTTTAATATTTGTATTATGGCAAATAGAACATATCAATTGTATCTCATTATGCATTAATTTGTATTTAATAACTGATAATATTTATATATTTACTTTCTTCTCTTATATAGAGACTTTTCTCTTTTTTGTCTATTTATTTTATGGATTTGTGATTTGTAGGACTGTGGTTTGTATTATAGTTTCTAAACCTTTTTTATTTTACATGTGTATTAAATTCTTTCAATGCTTATATTGTTCATTCCATTGTCTTTAGATGCCTTTGATGAATGGAAGTTCTTGCTGGTAATGCAACTGAATATTAATATTTTCCTTTTTGGTGACTACTTTTATGTCTTGCTTGAGAAATCATTTGATATTCTGATTTAAAAGATTTTAATTCATGGGGCGCTGTGTTGTGTGCCTGTAATCCCAATGGCTCCAGAGGCTGAGGCAGGAGGATCATGCATTCAAAGCCAGCCTCAGCAATTTAGTGAGGCCCTAAACAAATTAGGAAGACCCTGTCTATAAATAAAATATTAAAAGGGGCTGGGGATGTGAATCAGTGGTTCAATGCCCCTGGGTTTAATCCGTATAACCAAGAAATAAAAATAAAATTACAAAAAGACTTCTAATTCACTTATAGTTTTGACTTTCATTATTAGGATTGTAATTTTGGATTTGATGTTAGGAACTATAGTACTTTTTAGAGGAACAATCCATTTCACTAGGCTTACTTATTTACTATTTTCTCTTTTCTAGTATAAATTTTAATTTTCCTCTAACTTTTATTATTGAAATATTTGTCTATCCCTATGTAATTATCACATAGTATGAGTTACTATATTTTTAAGTCTTGGTGTCTAGAAAAGCAAATTTTCTGCCTTCTGTTCTTATAGTGTAATTTAGCTATATTTGATCTCTACCTTCTCATGCAGATTTCACTTAATTTGTTAAATTTATTTTTAAACTAATGCATAAAAACAAAAATTGTACAAATTCATGAGGTACCATATGATGTTCAATACATGTATATATTGTGAAATGTGTATGTATATTTGTGTGTGTGCATGTGTGTATGTATATATATAAACCTTATTTAAACATTTCACTATATATGTAGCATGTGTGTATATATATATACATATACACGCTACATATATATATATATGTATATATATATAATTTCAAGTACTTATCATTCTTTATGGTGAAAATATTCAAAATCTTTTCTTCCAACTTTGAAATACACAATACATTATCGTTATCTCTAGGCATCATACTGTGTAATACTTCTTACTCCTATGTAATTATAATTTAGTACCCCTTTGTCACTCTCCATACAAGACACTATTGTGACTTTGAGATTGCACTGGCTTTATAAATCTATAGATTAATGTAGGTGAAATATCTGAAATATAAATCTTCCTATCCAGGAATATAGCTCCCCATTTGTTTAGGTTTTTTGATTTTTTTGTTTGTTTAACATGGAAAGATCATCAGTTATTTGTATTTTTCAAGACATAGGGCTTTCTCTTTCTTCTCTGACTTGTATTCCCTTTCCTTGGGCTGAATGTGTTGTTACTAAACTAGTAGACTTTAGAATTAGTTCTCCACTTTAGAGTGACTACATTCTTAATCAAATTTCTCTGTTTTGGAATGTAAACACAAATTAAATTCATGAAAAGAATGACTTTTTTCTCCTGTATTTTCATAAGGCTAAGACCAAAAATCTCCTTCACGGTTTTGGTTATAGTTGGTTGATTAAGCTTTGTAATTTATTTATTTAGGCATGATACATTATTTTATAATTGCCTTTTTCTATGTTTGCTGTCATACAGAAATAAAACTAGCTGTAGTATATTAATTTGATTTTAGTGATGTTCATAAACTTTTTTATAACTTCAATAACTTATTATGGACATTTTGAGTTTATTATGTATTTGATTATATACTGTTCAAACAATTGTGTTTACTCCTTTATGAACTGCATACATATTTCTTTTGTGTGTGTGTGTGTTTGCAAAACTTAGTGTTTATGGCATGATATGGAATAGAAGTGGTTATAACAAATATATTTGCTTTTATTTTTTTGAAGGTAAAGAAAATGCTTTAATCAAGGCTTCATTTAGTATAATGTGTTTGTGTGTGTGTGTTGGCTCATGTCTTTGGATGGAGCCAGTATGATCCCCTAAGTGACATAGCTTTCTTTTTGTAGTTAGACCGTATATAGTTAATTTTCCCTTACCTATTATGTGCTCATTTCACTGTTAACTTCACATTTATGTATTTAACCTACATTCAACATGATTTTTCTTTTCCTCTCATCTCATATTGTCCTGAATTATTACATACTTTTTATATCTTGTGGGAAGAATCATTGGAAGGTAAAAATATGAAGGTCTAAGTGTACAGAGCCATGGAGAAGTGAACATTACATCAGTGTGACATGACACAAAAATTTGCTACATAAAGAGCTGCCCTCAGATAACCACAGCAGAGGTTTTGCCAGATGATGAGCATAATTTGCCCTCAAATGAAAAGTCAGAGTCTCAAATAAAATAAAACTAGTGACAAGTCAATTGTTAATTAAAGTTCCAGAAGCTTGATTTTAACAAGCAGCTAAATGCTTGTTAAACTCACCAGTGTTCAGTCTACACAGGCCAAGTGAGGTGGGGAGGTGGCAGAGCATAATTCAGTCAGTAAATTAACATATCCTAGCACAGCTTGTTCCAGGAGTGGTCACTATGAATTGGAAGATGCCTTAGAAGTCATGTGGTCAACCTCTCATGTAATGGAAGAAACTGTTTTATCATCACAATCTTCCTAGTGTTGTTTTATTTTGTTTTCATTCACTTCTAACATGATGGATGTAACCAAAGTTAGATGCATCAACTTTTGGAAACAATTTTCATTTATAAGGAAACAGACCATGTATGATTCTAATACTTTCAAAAAGTTAGCCTCCAACAGTCTGTAAGAGGTATACATAAAAGCAATCTCAATAGAAAATGAGCAATTGGAAAGCAATGTAGAAAAAAGTAAGAAGGAGTAAAGCAAGAGTTTGAATTGGTGGCTGGAGCCAAGAGGCTAGCTATCGAGTGTGCATGGGGGGGGGGGAGTTTATTATCCTCAAATCAATGCCCAGTTTACTCATCCTGAGTAATTTCTCTAGTATGCATCAGGAAAGAGCATTACACAGAGCTGGGGGAATCATAGATCCACATAAGGTGACATGCGGATTGAACTCAAGCTAAAGACATGGAGTTATGAGAGATAGCCCCTATAAGAGAATATATAAAGAAGATGATTTCATGGACTTCTGAGCTCCAAGTTTTTCATCTTTCACTTTCTCATAGGTATGTGTCAACAGTAGATAACATGCAGGATGGTTTTCTTTATAGACTCCAGTCTTCATCAGCATGAAAAATGTTAACTTTTTCACTTTTGGGGCTCCTTCTCTGATGTACTCTATGGTAAATCAATATCCAATATGTTAAAGTCACATTTTCATCCTAGACAATTCTGTAAATATGATAATAATTTATGGGTCAAATTAAAAAGTGAGAAATTGTCAGGCTGTTTGCAGAGTGGATGTATCATTTTGTTAGGGAGAGGTGAGGGTGTGACTAGGAAGGGTCAGGAAGAAGAAATTCTGTAGGGTATTGAACTGTCTTGTGTCCTATTGCTAGTAGTAGGTACATGAATCTATGCATGTGTTAAAACTCATAGAACTTTACTTCCATATGTAAGTTTAAAAATTTAAATAAAAACATACAAAGGCACACCACCTTAGAGTTTACCAACATTCCTGTAAATCTGAAAAACACAGATTTTTCACATATGTTAGAAATTTGGCTTAAAATGGGAGTAAAGCATCATCAATAAATCACTGCTTACAGAGCTATTGGTTTCACTCTCTTACTTTTTATCTTTTATATTTATTTATTTTTAAAGATAGTATTTCAAATTCTCTAATGCCCTTTTTATTGTGCATTTTAACTCCCATTATTATTTTTTTAATTGGCATTTCCATTAGTTCTGAGAGCTATAGACTCAATCCTTCAATCGTAGGGAATACTCACCTAATCTTTCAAAGATAGGTGTGGTAGTATTTTCATGGAGCATTTTCCACATCTGAGTCATCTCAGAATGTAACTGAGGGTAATAGGTAATGAAGAGAGGGCACAATATACAAGTGTATTCTTGATATAAATTATCTGCATTATGTCCCTACAAGGCAGTTTATATGGACACTTAGGCTATTTTTATCCCAGAGATCCTTGTTTTTACATTGTCACTGTACTGTAAAAACAGCATGCCACATCTCTCCTGTCCCTTTAGTAATGATACTAATGCAGTGTGATAAAAACACATGCTGTGTCATATGTTATATGTTATGTATTCCTAATTGGACATTTGTAAGATGCTTAATAATGACTGAAGCTCCACTGTGTCTAATATATTATGGAATAAATGTGTCAAAACACAGTGGCATGCTCTGAAACTTTATTTTAAAAGAGGCAAATCGTACAGCCCAGATGCCATTATCTGTGCCTGATTTGGGCAGCAATGGGATTCAAGTAGCAGATGATGAAAATCATACAATTGGGATATCTTTTTCCTGTAGAAAAAGAGGCTGAATATGCCAGTTTTGTAGCTGAAGCTGAGCTTAGACTCACTTTAAGTGGAGTTACATTGATAAAGTAGGCCAGTGCCATCATTTGTTGGCCAGAGAGCAGGAAAAAGATTTTCTTAAAAGATCTAATCTGTGACTCCAAATTGCTGCCACATAAATAACGTCAAAGGAAGAGCCTGCTCTGTTGGTATAGCTATTCGCATGAGTTGTCAGGCTACCCAGGATGGGCATAACCCTGCAAGGAAGCTGTGGGGAGGCTTGCTATACCAAAGGATGACATGTGTCATTGTCAGCAGCTTCATTAAATTCTTCTTAAGAAGTAGAAGCATAATGAACATTTTAGGAACAAATCTGGAGTAAAAGACAGATGCAATTAAAAACACGTATATGATAGCATTTATCTTCTTTCTGATTTCTAGACAACTACATTTCTATCTTATGATTTCGAACAACTCTCAAAATTTCATTTTTTCATTCTTTCACCAAATATGTGTTCAACACTTTCTATGTTTTAGGCAATATACGAGGCTCTGGATTGGTGAGCCAGTTGTACTTCCAACTAAAATATTCTTTCCTTGAAAAAATCTTTCAATTCCTAGAATCTGGGCCTCATGTCTGAGGCTTTTCTTTCATATGAATATATGTATCTATTTGTGCTTTCATGTATTCACAAATTCATTCTAACATTGTTCTCAGCTTATAGTTACTGAGTTTCTGTTGAAGGAAAAACCTGTTAGTTTGTTTTAAAATCAGGTCCTTTTTATGAATTGTATTCCAAACTCTACAGTAATTCATTGTGGAAACTACTAAGTGACTACTTTTCTTTGCCTTCAATTTTTTTGATAATTAACTTTCTTCCTATTAAAATATTTCTTCCATACTAACATTGTAAAAGTTATTTATTTGCTAATTTTTTTCCCTAACATTCTTTGGTCCAAGCCTTGGGCATGGTCAAGACTAAGTCTTCACTTCAATGTGATCTTCAGTTGAATCAAGGGAATATATTGAGTGAATCAATGGTTCTCAGTTTCTTCAATGATGTTTACCTGCATATTTAGATTTCTTATTGAAAATATACTTCTCATTTTTTTTATGCTTCCTGTCTTCTCAGCTATGAGTGAATTATGATCTCTGAGTGAAAAGAAAATATCTGGGAAGTAAGACTGTCCATTGCTATGTACCTAATTTCATCTGTGGTCCCCATCACACTCATGTGCAATGCTGGATTTCACATGTCTTCATTTAAGAATACTCTACAATGGGCTGGGGTTGTGGCTCAGCGGTAGAGCGCTCGCCTAGCACGTGCGTGGCCCGGGTTCGATCCTCAGCACCACATACAAATAAATGCATTGTGTACAACTAAAGCAAATAAATAAATATTAAAAAAAAAAAAGAATACTCTACAATGTGTTTTCAGACACCACCTTATAAAATAAACACTTCCCTGGAACTTTTACTCAATCAATGTTTTAAAAAGCCTGTAGATTAAATTTTACATTATTTCATGATCAGAAAAATTTTAGGTGTATGTCATTTTACTTAAAATGAACTCTATCAATATTCCTCCCTTAGTACAAAGCATGTCATTGCTATTATTGTTTTTATTATTATTATTTTTTTTTATTTCATAAAGGGACAACTCTTCTCCAGAGATTGCCCCACCAATTACTCCTTTCCATATGCAATTTCAGATTCCCAAGTACAGGAAAGCAAAACAATGAGTGTTTAGGGTTTAATTTTTAATAAAAAGTTCCCCAAACTCAATTAAATTCTTAGTGAATCTTGAGTGAAAATGAAATATATTAAACCCCAAGAAGCAGCCACAAATGTCTAATACATTGGATAACAAGGATTAGAACGCTGGTTTGGGATCATATGCCTTCCTTTGGTTATTAGACGTTAAGAATGGGATTTCAGGAAGCTCTCCTAGATGCATTAGTCCCAGTAAAGTACTTACCAGATAATTCATTATAGTCTTTTTGGGGGGAGGGGGGATGGTTGTAATTTAGAAGAATGCAATTAAAACTGAACTTGATAATTAATTCTGAACTGGTGAAAACTAGTTCCAGAGATTATGACTATAATGCTGTGTAGTCATTGATATAAATATTCATGAGGTTTCATTGTTTTATGGTTTTCTCAAGCACACAGCTTATCTGAAGAAGTAAAATTAAAGTACCATTATTTAACATTACAATGCAAATAAGAATCAATGAAGAAAGAATAGTTAATTCATTAGAGAATGTGAGTACATGTAGGCACATGTGGAGACTTTTCCATATATGTGTGAATACAATGTCTTCTAAACATATGAATTAGAAGACTGGCAATAGAGAAGAGAAAAAGTGATATGGGTAAACAATTCTGGATCTTAATCTGGTCAACACTGGGTGAGTGAAATTCATTGAAATCGACTTAACCTACCACCAAAAATCAATCAACATATAAAACTAATCGTGTGCAGCAGAAGAGAGAATGAGAAAATAGTCTTTCTTATTCTATTTCCATCTTTTACTGAGCCATAGTGCCATCATATCTGACCTTGGAGCGGATTCATCTATAACATGAAATTTTCAAGTAATCTGATAGAATAAACAGGGTATGATGAATGGATGAATGGATGGATGCATGGATGGAAACTACAAAGAGAAAAGTAGCCAGAAATCAGCCAGCTAGGAAAATTGAAATCCGTGGGAGGAGGGGAAATGGCAGAAAGGAGTGTAATTTCAGACTGTAGTCTTTGATTTAATTTTATTTAAAAAAATCCATCTTAATGGAAATCTTATAATTACTATTTGTTTATAGCCATGAACTTGATGAAGGAAGAATCAGCACAAACAGTATATTCATTGAAAACTTTATACAAATTTGAGGAAGATTTAAGCCTCTGTACTGGTATGTTCAGTTCATTTATTGTTAAGCACCACAGAGTCAAATTCAGTATTGTGTGATTAAGCTGCATCTGTCTCTGTGCAAGCACTCACCATATTTCTTTAAGTTCAGCAGGTGTTTCACAAAGAATTGAAAGGATTTTGCACAAAATTAGTGCCTATAATAAACCAATGCTGATGAAGACACAGCTTTTTATATCACTGATATATTATAGTTTCTTTCTAATAAATGTCATTTCTAGATATTTCAAAACCTGAAGCAGATTTGCTGACTGCACTGTTTTAAAGCATATTTGCTGTGCCTTATTGCTAAGATGTTCTTTTATAGACATACAGTTTAGAAATTTTATTTGACACTGTTGACTACTAAATTAGCAGCTTTTCAACTTTGCAAGACTTCTGTCAGACAATTGAGATAAAAGATAGGATGCATCACTTTTGCAGTAATATTTTCTGGCACTGTCCTAAGGCAATCTGAGATATATTAATTGAGGCCTCAATTTGAGAAACAAATGCAAATAAGGTTATTTTTTGTGTTTCCCGAATTCCAGCTTTTCTGTCTTTCTGTCTCTGTCTCTGCCTCTTTCTTTCTCATACGCACAAAACTTAGGACAAATCAAACTATAAATATGCAAATCTATTCATTTTTAATTACCTGGATTTTATGGCTTAATATTGCAAGATTCTTCAACTGGAAGTTTTATTAGAGGAGTCCATTTGACCTCTTACTGACAGAATGCTTTTTGGTTCTTTGAGTTGGCGATTTGAATCGTTCTAATGATGTATCTGGGAAATTTTGTTAATTTGGTTAGAGCTCTGAGTTTGTGAAGTGTGTGTACCATGGGGTCAAATCCTTAGCTTGTCATCTGGACTTGTTCTTTTTAGTGAGCACCAAAAAGAATTCAGATCTCAATTCTAACCACAGATGAAAGTGGTAACACAAATGTTCTTAACCTATAGGTAAAATGAGCTCTAAAACATGGATGCAGAAAGGTGCAGACCAAGTTACTTATGGAACCCTAATCTGGGCCATAAGGTACAAGTGTGGAAAGAGATTGTCCCTCTGATTTCTGATATAACCAAACTCTTCATTCAGAATAATAGCCAGAGTACAAATATCACAATCACAATCAGTCATTTTAAAAATCTAATTCTGTGAGAGAAACTGGTGGTCACAAGTGAGAAAAAGCTATAATTCCTTTTCTGATGAGTTTTGTCTAAAAATCTGCATTCATTCAAAACTAGTTTCTTTGTGCTGACTATGAACCTATACCTATTTCAAGTGTGTGAGTGGAAGGGCCACTAAAAAAAACAGTTTTCTTTTTTAAATTACATGTAAACTCACACATGAAAAACCAACAAGCAAAAAAAATATCACAAGAATGTGGGGTGTTATGTGCTAATTGATAATCAGTAGAGGCTTCAAATTCCAATTTCTGAGTGATAAGAAGTCAAATATTCAAGCACATAGTTTCTATAAAAGGAAAGGTGAGAAAGAATCAAAGACACGTTTGGGGGAAGAAATAATAAGGAAAGCAAAGGCAAGGGTCTTCTTCCTCCTTAAGATGAAGAAAGTTGTAAAGGATAATGCTCCCATCATTAAATTAGAAAAAGTTGATTAAAGCTTATTAAACTACAAATGGCAATGTTTCAAGAGCCCATCAGGATGCTGTGGTTACAAGGCCACCAGGTAACCAGAATAGTGAAGCATAACTAAACTTTTCTCCAAGGAAAGATGGGACATGCAAATTGTTTCATCTGTGACAGTACACAAGGGAAAGAGGCATATAGTCAAACACAATACAAGCAAGTAAAAATTAATGTGCTGAAATATTAACAAACTACCAAAGGTCAGTGTGTGGCTAGCATGTCAGTCTAAAATATCCAGGGCCATATGACAGTGTAAGCTTCCTGTTGTGGCCAGCCACGGCGCCGCGGGAGGAAAACTCTTGGAGGCAGAGTAAATCTATTACTACTTTTACTTCTACTTTCTTAGAGAGAGCTTAGAGAGAGAAAGAAAGATTTTTCTTCTTCTTAGAAAGAGCTTAGAGAGAAAGATTAGAGATAGCTTTTTCTTCTTCTTCTTAGAGCTTAGAGAGAAAGAGAGAGAGAGAGCTTGAAAGAGAGAGATTTCTTCTTTAGAGAGAGAGAGAGAGCTTAGCTTTTAGAGCTTCTTTCTTCTTTGTTCTTTCTTCTTTCTTCCTCGGGAGCCTCGGCCTGACTCTGACCAGGAATTACTTCTTCTATCTGGTTTCTCTTCTGTAACCGCTCTGCCTACGTTCTGGCCGCTCTGATTCTTTTCTTCTTCTCCGACCCGAACTCTTCTTCCGACCGAGCGACTGCATGACTGACTGAATGAATTCATTCTTCTCCTGACTCCGACCGCTTTCACCCGGTTATATACCTTTAGCTTTGCGGGTACCTCACGTGCATTTACAGGTGCGTCACATACATACTTATTATCAGGTGGAACTTATAGCTTCCAGCTGACCGCAATAGCCATCTCCCTAATTGGGGCTCCTTCATGACAGAAGGGAATTTGCACTGGCATATGAGCTCATTCCTACGGGCCTTCACTAGATGTTCATAAGTAGAATATGAGATGGAAGAAACTCCATTGCTGGTGCAGGCATGCAAACAGAGCTCATCAGCTAGTCAGTGGGATAGGAACAGGCAAACTCTATCATGCATTTTTTTCCCAGAATCTTTCCTATGAGTCCTAAAGATACTTAGAGAGACAACAAAGACTGTAAATTCAAGTAGGGACCAAACACTGTTTTGATCAGAAGATCTTCTTCTGATACTAAATGCAGTTCTCCAGCTTCTGGAAGAGACATAAGAAACTATCTCTGAAGATTAGTTGTAGAAACAGAGCAAATTCAGATTGCCACAAGGAAGAAAGCCCTGTGTTACCTTTTCATGACTGTAAAAAGTACCTGAAAGAATCAACTGAGTAAGAGAAAATGATTCTTTTGCACCATGTTGTTAAAGCTTTCATTCCGGGATAGGCTGGCACCATTGCTTTGGGGCTTGTGGTGAGACAGCACATCATGACAAGGAGCATATGGTGGAGCCATCACCCATCTCATGGCCAGAAGGTGAAAAATAGAGAGAAGGGCTGAGGTTCAAGAATCTCCTTCAAGGGCATACTCCCAGTTTACCTGAAGACCTCCCACTAAGCCCCACCCCTGAAAGTTTCCACTGTCTCACAATAGCATCAAACTGCGCATGAAAGTTTTAATACATGGGCTTTCAGGAGGCACTGCAGACTAAAACTATTGCACCCTGAAAGTCTGCCTCTTAACATCCAGTGCATAGGATTTCTTTATAATGCTGACGGGGTCAGAACAATAGTCAACACCTCTGTCATGAACATGAAACTAGAAAAAAGTACAACACTATTGTATTAAAAGGAAAGATATGTTTTTCTCCCCTCTGGCAGAGTGATACAAAGTTGGTTGAAGTGTGGATCACTAATTCAGAAAATCTCACCAGTATCCAGTACCAGTATTAAGGTCCTGTGGAAAAGAAATCTGAAGATCCAAAGCTATTATCACATCAAAGGTAGCCCTATCAATAGCAACTTCCAAATTCCTATCAATACTGGATTAGACTTACTAAACTGTCTATATTTACATATTGATAGAAAAAGAAGCATCTCATTTCCCTGAAAAAAAAAAATAAACAACACTTTTTACTTCAGTCTCTACTGTCATGGCAAGACAAATAGAGAAGCAAGAAAAACACAACCCATTAATTCATTTTCAAGGGATAAAGCAACTGATGCAACCAGACATAGAGATGGCACAGATGTTGGAACTCTCAGAGAAAGCTCTAAAATCAACTGTGATTCAAATCTACTACTGGTTCTTATGGGGAAAATGGGCAACACACATTAACTAACAAGAAATTAAATTGACTCTATCTGGAAGCTCTGAACTCATTATTGTCTGAAACCCAGAAGTTCATGTCAGTACAAACTGGAAGTTTCAGAATAAGTTAGTTAGTTTGGCTGGAAACAAGAAATAACAACTGTAACTCCCAATGATCAGAGTATGATAAGTTCCTGTGTTTTTTCCCCATTCTCTCACAACCTAGAGGCTCCAACAGAAGACAGCAGTGACCACAATTCTGAGATAGGGGAATATTTATCTCCAGTAGGCATATTAGACAAATAAAATACATTAAACTCATTGCCACTTCTGTGATACTCTGAATGCTTGTCTTCTTTCTAATATCCCTCTGCTGTTTATTACAGTATTTTCAAATAGCTTTTTCATGCATTATATACATGTTTTATAGTTGTAGTCAGTGAGAGTGACATTTTCTAACTTTTTCCGAATTTCTTCTCTGAAGCTATGAAAAATATTGAAATGATCATAAACAAGATTACATACAAAAAGTATGCAACTCAACTAGTTTATATAAAAATATCATTCCATTAAATGTTTAAGAATGTAGCAAGGTCTAAAATCATGCTTTACATTTTTACCTCAAGAAACAAATTAGACCAAAAGTACATAGAAGGAAGTAGATAATAATAAGATCTGAAGTTAATAGTTAATAAATACAAAAAAAAATAATGAGATGAGGGAGGTAAACAGAGGGAGGAAGAAGGAAAAAGGAAAGAAGGAAAAGAAGCAAGGAAGGAGGAAAATGGGAAAAAAAATAATAAACCCCAAATGTGGCTTTTCTACTTTTTTTTTTATAAAGTGGAATTGATAAGAGTGTGTACAAAATGATCAGAAAAAATGAGAGCAAAACCACAGATGACAAATATCAGCAATAAATGAGGAATCATTAACAGATTTTGAAGATTTAAAATAAAATACATCAATTTTATAATACATTTGATTACTTGGATGAAATATATTATTTGAAATAAACTCCTAAAGTCCAATCAAGAAGAAATAAACTTTATAGTTCTATATTCAGTAAAGAAAATGAATTCATAGTTAAACCTCTAATTGCAAAGTCCAAACACATATATTGTTACTTAGAAATTATACATAACATTAAGATAAAGACAATTCTACACAGTTCAAAAGAAAACTCCTAAACAAAGTCTCAAACTCCTTAACTATATATATATAGTTAAGGAGTAATATAGTTATATAGTTATATATATAGTTATATAGTTATATATAGTTATATAGTTATATATATATATAATATATATATATATATATATAGTTAAGGAATATATATATATGTGTGTGTGTATATATATATGTATATATATAATCCAGTAATATAGAAAAATGATTATATCATATTAAAGAAAGTTTTTGTTTTGTTTTGTTTTTGCAATGGGCTGGAGATCAATGGACACCTGCTGTGTGTGAGGCAAGCACTCTACCATTGAACTACATCCCTAGCCCTTTTATTTTAAGGGTCTCACTAAGTTGTCCAGTTTGGCCTTGAATTTACAGTCCTTCAGCCACAACATCCTGAGTGGTTAAGATTAAAGAGTTTTTATAACATGAAAATCCAATCCTTGACAAAATTTTAAATTTATCAATCTGACATTTCATATCAACAATACAATAAAGAACAAGTGAATGGTCTTTTCAGTACAGTCAGAAGAATACATCTGGCATATACTGTATGCATTTATGACAGAATAATATTAGAAAAATAGGCATTTCATTAATGCATATTAAAAATATCTCTAAGTAATATCATCCTTAATATACAGAAGTAAATTCTTAAAAAAAAAAGTAAATTCTTCCTTTCAAAGATTAAGGGAAAAAGCAAGAATGACTGTTTATAATACTAATTCAAATTGTGGGAGACCTAGGAAGTAGAATAACAGAAGGAAAAGAAAGGAAAGGTGTACTGATTTCACAAAAGAAATAAATGATCTTTATTTGCTGACAGTATGATCTATGTAGACAATGCTGAAGTATGTATGCATGTATACATATATGTAAATTATATAGATATTATGTATATGAACAATTGGAAATAGAAATTTTAGAAAGTACTATTTATATAGTATCAAAACATGACCCTAGTTAAAGATGAATTTAGCAAAATTGTGCAACATTTGACAAAATCTATGAAAAATTGATGAGAAAAACTAAGACAAGTAAATATAGAAATAACTGTGTTTATAGTTTGAGAGATTCAAATTCCCAATATGTCAATTCTTCCAAAATTGATTTATATGTTCAATGCAATCTCAGTTATAATCTTGGCAAGCCTTATTGAAGAAATCTACAAATTTATTAAAATTTTTATTAAAAGCAAACTAGAACAACTGAGACAAATTTGTAAACAAGAGATGCTATCTTGTTCCAAAGTGTTGCCTGATATTTTAGCTGATATGTTAGAAAATAAGACATAAAAATATTTTGGTTTGCTAAATTTACAGTAGAATTTGAATTCATATTCTTGTCAGATTTCCTGTATGAAAACTGTAAATTGACTGCAAAACTATGTAAATTTACATATTGGAAGAAGGGTGTTCAAAAGGATTTATGTAACTCTTCTTACTAAATCCCCAAATGCCATTGTCAGCAGAATTGGAATCAGCCCCTTGGGCCCTTCTCAGGCAATACATGTGCAGTCCTTCAGCCTCAACATCCTGAGTGGTTAAGATTAAAGAGTTCATTCATCTCACAATAGGCCTCATTCAATTATTTTGTATGGTATTACAAACTTCCTTTAGGACCTAATCAATTTCTACTGCCTCCAATATACAACTATGGACAGATCCCAGTATAGCCCAAGATGCCAATTACAAAATCATATTTGGGAGGAGTCAGCTTAATCTAAAAATAAATGTGAGATTTTTCTAGTTTGTATCATTATGAAAATATTTAGAAAAATTTGTAAAAGTTGCTTGATTGAGAAATGAAAGATATCATCAAGATGTATTTACCGGCATGAGTGCACTTACCAGAGACAGTGAGGAATAGGTGAGCTCCCACAGTTGGAAAAGACCCCAATATTTTTCCTCATGAGTGATTTGAAATGTGGTGATCTCAGCTAAATTAAAGTAATATACTTCCATGTGTTCATTGATTTAACTCAGAGGAAGGAATTTGAAGGCTTTGGTAAATAGAGTTAATAACGTGTGACCATATCTTTAGTTAATTCTCTAAAAATGCTTAGAGCACGTTCCTTTCACCATGACACTGGGGAACACTTTACAAGAAAGCCTCAGTATCAGTGAAATGACTGATTTGGACTACATATGAACTGAGAGGTACAGCCACTGATGTGAGCTCAGTACCTTGTGGATCTAAGGGAACACTGAATGGCAAAGACCAAGTAGCCACAGCAGGTAGAAATGGCTAATAAAAAAGGTTACTGGTCAGCAGAGGTTATCAAAGTGACTTGACCTTTTGGAGCTGGCTCAGTGATGAAGTTCCCAGGCCCAAATAAATGGACACTGTAACTTAGTTGCTGTTTGAGCTGCATAACTCAGAACCTCTGTTTGGTTATTAGGGTCTTTAATTGAGTTCATATGATAGAGAATAATGGCCCCTCTTAAAATTCTCAGATCTGAGTCAGCTCACAGTTTCAGAGCTTCTGAAATTAAAATGAGATTTCATTTATTTGAGGAAAGATTCTATAATAAATTTAAAAGTGTGTATATTTCATTCTTCCTAATGTTCCCCAAGATGAACTAGAATAAATAGACAATGAGAAAGAGAAAACCCCTAGACTCTTTGAACAAACTAAAAGTCTCCAGGACCCAACAAAAGAGTGAGGTCCTTCTGTCAGAGGAGACTGAATAATGGATTGGATGCTCCCTGAATTCATCTCACAGTAGGCCTGATCAAGAAAGCAATCCTGTGGTTTTATTACCAATGTTTAGACAATATTTTCCAAAAGACTAAGACAAACTAAACTTTATGATATTTGTTTGGAGCAAGTTCAAGTATTATGATTTTCAGGAATGTGTGTTTAAGTGTGTGCATGTGTTGAGGACATATGCACAAATACATATATACACACATGTATGTACATACTTACAAAAACATATAAGCACATATACAAACATACACATATGTATATAAACACACATATATACACACACATTTATTTTGGTCTTGGGTACTTCATCAAGATGTTATCACAGGTCATATTGGGGAAAGTTAGGGAGAAGATTAAATTGTAACCACTTCTGAATATATTATAGGGCCTTCTCTCAAAGGAATTTAATCTCATTTTATTCAAGAATCTCCAGATCTGTGAATTGACTGTTCTGAAAATTGGGTAAGTGCCATTATTATCTATCATGTTAGCTCAAATAAAGACTGTGGTTACCAAACAGGTATTGTACAGAACAAGTAGAAAGAAAGTGGGTTGTTCATTTATTTTGATCCTGGGAACTTCATGGATAGAGATTAGAGACAAAGTAGAACTTCTTAACTTCTAGTTCACTTTGCCTTTTCCACAAAGTTCTCATTTCCTTCATGGAATAACAGAATTAACATTAATAGGTTCTATGTAATTGCTGAAGGAATTTTGCAAAACATCTTGCTGCCTCACAAAAGTTGAAGATTGGATATTGAGATTCATTACATTTTAGGGGTCTTGGGTAGAAGTTGCAACTGTGGTGCTTCATGTTCTTCAAAAGTAGAAGAATAGAACATATAATTGAGGACTGAAATACCCTAGTGACAAGTTGTTTTGCAAGGGGAGAAGAGAACTGTGTTTTTGACTACTTCTGAACCTTCTATGGAATTTCAGAAAGTTTACACAAAAGAATACATTAAAGAGAGAGCTTAAGAGTACAAATCATTAGAAAATTCGTGACCACAGGACCTGACATTCATTTATTAAGAAGAAAAATGAGGCATAATTTTGCTCTGCTACTAAATTGTTATATGGGATAAGGTCAGATAAGTTTGATACGTCTGTATTTTAGCAGAGCAATTGGCAAGGCCCCTATTGCAAGATAAGAAAAAAATGAAGTAGTTATGTAATTAATTACTCAGATCTGTATGGGCTGTAAATTCATAAATGAATTAATGAAAACACTGAAGAGGTTTTTAGTGTTCTGACAAAAGACTGTGGGGAATTTGCATTTATGGATCAACTGAGAAGCAAAATATTGTTGTATGAGAAGTTTAGATACTTCTGCAAAAAAGTAAACATTATTTTATATTTATTTCGACCTCACAGTTTAACTGCCACAAAGGAAATTATCAGAAGATCTGAGTTGGGTGGGGAACAAGATGTTAGGAACTAGGATAAAGGTGATGTATCCCTATTTTAAAATCATCAAACAATCCTGATTACTCAAATATGATAATATGATCTTCACACAGTAAGAGAGATTAGAGAGTCTAACGGAATTTCAGAGGAGGCAAATTGAGTCTAAGAACCATACCACTTGAAAACTGCTTGAGAAAAATTAGGGATCTCTTTTATAAACAGAAAATTAAGTGGGAATGTGTGTGTGTGTGTGTGTGTGTGTGTGTGTGTGTGTGTGTGTGTGTTCTAAAATGAATTTCAAATATGTAAAATCTGGCACATACCAA
This sequence comes from Tamias sibiricus, assembly GCA_025594165.1. Lineage (NCBI taxonomy): Eukaryota > Metazoa > Chordata > Mammalia > Rodentia > Sciuridae > Tamias > Tamias sibiricus. The sequence goes on along the minus strand of CM046671.1, from coordinate 45,223,669 downwards.
AGAAGTAAGACTGAAGTCATCATTGATCCATGTGACAAAGAGAAGCTTGGAAGAGAAAGTGTCAGGGAGATAGACAAAAGCTCCCTGGAAGGAAACACTTTAGAGTTAGAGCTTTCCATGGTGGGAAAGTGGGGCCTGCACACATACAAAGTTATCTTACCGGAGGGGAGCAAATTTAGGATTTTCAAGTATTAGATGTATGATTGGCAGGAATGACCTTTGAGCTTCCTGCCAAAGCTAAAATTTGATGACTTTCTGACTACAAAATTATCATAAAACTTCACCTCCGCTTTTTATTCACTCTGCCCTCTGTTCCCCTTGTCACTGTTTCTTTTCTATTTTGTTTTCAGCAAGTCTTCTGAGAAATCCGCTTGGATTCATTTATTCTAGACATTCAAATTTAAGATTTGACCTCTCAGTCAATGGTTACCAGACTATAGTAGCACTAAATTACTTCATTTCTGATTTGATTTCATCTTGTATTTCCCAAGATACACCCAAGGAACTTTGTTTTCCTAGACTCACTGTTCTTTTTTTTTTTTTTTTTTTTTTTTTTTTAATAATTCAAGCATTTATTATGTGTCTGGGGTGAACAAAGCATTACAGAAATAGGAGGGACTTGGAGAAATAAAACCATGCCTCCTGCCTCCACCCAGATGCCTATGTCAAATTGTCCAGATGGTAGGCTTCTGATTTTTCCTGAACAGAAATCTGCATTTTCTCTAAATATCACCGCTAAATATTACTTATGATGCCTCAGGCATTCATTTAAATTTGAAATTATCAATGATATTATGGTCCATCTAATATAATTCATATTTTTTCTAAGAAAATCAAAATTCAAGTACACAGCATCTTCAGAAACGACCTCTCAGAACTCTTTCTTGTTGCCTTACATGAAATTCTAACCTAATGGAGCTGGAATGAAGTCAAAAGTGTCTTCATATCCAAATATCTAGGTTTCTTCAAGAAAATGTGGCAATAGGATCCAGGGTGTTGACTGGCTACATGTGCTTTTTTACAGTTCAAGAATAGTTCTCTAAATCAATGATTCTTGAAGTCCTGCCTGTCCTTAAGCTTCATTGGAATCACCAGACAGGATTACCATGCACAGATTTATGGGTCTCTTTGCAAGAAGTTAGCTGCTGCTCTAGATGTGTAAGCACACATCTCTACACTCACCTTTTCCACTTTCATTCACTGCCACTGTGAAGTAGACATTGAAAGTACATTTTGCTTTTGCATTCCCCTCTTAAAATTTTACTGTGATGGTTTAGAATTTGGGGCTTCACACTATTCATGAGTTCCTTCAGTAATCCCCACTTAAAAATTATGTTTCATTTCCTTGTCTTGTTCTCAATGTCCACTTAGATTTATTATACATTGCTTACTATTCACTGTTACCTTGAGACTTTGTGCTCTTCTTCCAAGGTTTTATTCCAAAATAATTTTATTTATTTATTAAAACTTTATTTTTTATCATATAGGCTACCACTTGGGTGATATCATGTGAGTACAAACCTGAATTCAATTTTTTTTTTTTTTTACAGAATCCTGGCACCTGAATTTTTTTTTTAAAGTTGTCTCCCCTCCCCAGTAGATTTTTATTTACAGCTTGGTTTGGGAACTAGTTGCAAAACCTCTGACCCATAGCACAGTTACAAATCTCAGGTGCTAACATGCCTACCTAAGAATAATTACCTACTCTCCTCTTTCCTTCTCTCTTAAGGTGCTGTCAGTAGTCCATTAAGACTGAAGGTTTAAGTCCAATGAACATCAATACCTTTCTTTAGGCATGTGTTGAATGTCACTTGTGCTGCAAATTATCTCTGACAATGTGTTAATCTTGACCCTGCAACTATATAGTGAAATACTGAGAACATGGGTTGTGCCTTCCTAGAGCAGCTTGGAACGTGGCTTCTTAAAATTGCATTCCTTAAAATTCAGAGAGTTAATGTGGAAGCACATGGAGCAAATAACATCCCCTATCACGTTGCCTGTCTTCTCCCATAATGTGGCTAATTGAAGAAATCCAGTTATTCTAGCCTTCTTATTCTAATCTCTATAGCTGTATTTGTACCAATGGTTGAGCCAGAAATAGTCATTTTCTTCTTGATGGCTATGTGCCTGGGGAAATAAAAGGAAGATGCTTCTGAGTCAGGTTTTAAATGGGGGTGAAGAGTGTAGTGGGGGCTTGAATTTAACTGATGAGTGCATGATACTGGGTTTGGTTTTAGCAAGCTGGATTCTACTGTTTCTTTTAATACTTACTTTTATGATTAGTATTGTTGTTTTAAGGAACTATTTCTAACATTAAATTTAAGTACATGATAACTAATGAAGATCATCCTAAAAAGATTCTAAAGTTCATAGGCATGACTAAGCCTTTGTTTCTCTTCAATATAACCACTATTGTCAATGGGTACATGCATCCCACTTTTTTACAAAATCTTGGGTGGTCTTTTAGTCAGCTTTTTATTTTAAATTTTTATTTATAGTAGTATGTATTACAGTTCATACTATACATATATAGCATCTTTTTACATAAAACAGTTTGTATACAAAGTATATTCGCAGCATTCAAGTCTTCAATCATGCATTTAGAATAATGATATCCATCTTATTCAACCACTTTTTCCCCCTTCCCCCCTTGCTCCCTCCCTTCCCCTCCCTTCCCTTTGACCATTATAGTGTTCCTCTAATCCTCCTATGTACCCCGACCCATCAATACTGTGAACCAGCTTCCTTATATCAGAGGAAACATTCGGTATTTGGATTTTTGAAATTGACTGATTTCACTTAGCATTATATTCTCCAACTTCATCCATTTACCTGAAAATGTCATTATTTTATTCCCTTTTATTGCTGAGTAAAATTCCATTGTGTATATATACCACATTTTCTTTATCCATTCATCTACCGAGGGACATCCAGGTTGGTTCCACAACCTAGCTATTGTGAATTGTGCTGCTATAAACATTGAGGTAGCTGTGTCACTGTAATATGCTGTTTTTAAGTCCTTTGGGAATAGACCCAGGAGTGGGATGGCTGGGTCATAGGGTGGTTCCATTTCCATTTTCCCAAGAAATCTCCATACCGCTTTCCATAATGGCTGTACCATTTTGCAGTCCCACCAGCAATGTATGAGTGTGCCTTTTCCCCCACAACCTCTCCAACATTTATTGTTGTTTGTGTTCTTGATAGCTGCTGTTCTGACTGGAGTGAAATGAAATCTTAGAGTAGTTTTGATTTGCATTTCTCTAATTGCCAGTGATGTTGAGCATTTTTTCATGTATTTGTTGATTAATCGTGTATCTTCTTCTGAGAAGTGTCTTTTCAATTCCTTAGTCCATTTATTGATTGGATTATTTGTTTTTTTTGGTGTCAAGTTTTTTGAGTTCTTTATATATTCTAGAAATTAGTGCTCTATCTGATGTGCATGTATTAAATATTTGTTCCCAGTTAGTTGGTTCTCTATTCACCTCACTGATTGTTTCTTTTGCTGAGAAGAAGCTTTTTAGTTTAAATCTATCCCATTCATTAATTCTTGGTAATAATTCTTGTGCTACAGGATTCTTGTTAAGGAACTTGGAGCCTAATCTGACATATTGGAAATTGGAGCTTACTTTTTCTTCTATTAGGCATATTGCCTCTGGTCTAATTCCTAGATCCTTGATCCACTTTGAATTGAGTTTTGTGCATGGCGAGAGATAAGGGTTTTAATTTCATTTTGTTGCATATGGCTTTCCAGTTTTCCAGCACCATTTGTTGAAGAGGCTATGCTTTCTTCACTGTACATTTTTGGCACCTTTGTCTAATATAAGATAGCTGAAATTATATGTACTAGTCTCTGTGTCCTCAGTTCTGTACCATTGGTCTACTAGTCTGTTTTGGTGCCAATACCATGCTGTTTTTGTTACTATTGCTCTATACTATAATTTAAAGTCTGATATGGTGATGCTGCCTGCTTCACTTTTCCTGCTCAGGATTGCTTTGGCTATTCTGGGTCTCTTATTTCTCCAGATGAATTTCATGACTGCTTTTTCTATTTCTTTGAAGAATGACATTGGGATTTTGATTGGAATTGCATTAAATCTGTATAATGCTTTTGGTAGTATGGACATTTCGACAATATTGATTCTACCTATCCAAGAGCAAGGTAGGTCTTTCCATCTTCTGAGTTCTTCTATGAATTCTTTCTTTAGTGTTTTACAATTTTCCTTACAGAGATCTTTCACCTCTTTCATTAAGTTGATTCCCAGGTATTTTATTTTTTTATGCTATTGTAAATGGGATAGTTTTCATCATTTCCCTTTCAGAGGATTTGTCACTGATGTACAAAAATGCCTTTGACTTATGGGTATTGATTTTGTATCCTGGTACTTTGCCGAATTCATTTACTAGTTGTAAAAGTTTTCTGGTAGAATTTTTCGGGTCTTCTAGGTAAATTATCATGTCATCAGCAAACAGTGCTAATTTGAGCTCTTCTTTTCCTATCTGGATCCCTTTAATTTCTTTCATCTGTCTAATTGCTCTGGCCAGAGTTTCAAAAACTATGTGAAATAGCAGTGGTGAGAGGGGGCATCCCTGTCTTGTTCCAGTTTTTAGAGGGAATGCTTTCAATTTTTCTACATTTAAGATAATGATAGCTCGGGGCCTTGCATAAATAGCTTTTATAATGTTGAGATATGTTCCTAATATTACTAGTTTTTCCAGTGTTTTGAACATAAAGTGGTGTTGTATTTTGTCAAATGCTTTTTCTGCATCTATTGAGATGATCATAAGATTTTTATCTTTAAGTCTATTGATGTGATGTATTATGTTTATTGATTTCCGAATGTTGAACCAGCCTTGCATCCCTGGGATAAACCCTACTTGATTATGGTGCACTATCTTTTTGATATGTTTTTGAATCCGATTTGCCAGAATTTTATTGAGGATTTTTGCATCTATGTTCATTAAAGATATTGGCCTGAAGTTTTCATTTTTGGCTGTGTCTTTGCCTGGCTTTGGAATTAATGTGATATTGGCCTCATAGAAAGAGTCTGGAAGAGCTCCCTCTTTTTCTATTTCTTGAAATAATTTGAAGAGCATCAGTATTAGTTCTTCTTTGAAGGTCTTGTAGAACTCGGCTGTAAACCCATCAGGTCCTGGACTTTTTCTTGTTGGAAGTTTTTTGATAGCGTCTTCTATTTCTTCACTTGAAATTGATTTATTTAAATTGTGTATAGCCTCCTGTTCCAGTTTGGGCAATTCATACAACTCTAGAAATCTGTCTATGCTTTCAGTATTTTCTATTTTATTAGAGTACAATGTTTCGAAGTAATTTCTAATTATCTCCTGTATATCTGAGGTGTTTGTTGTGATATTTCCTTTTCCATCACGGATGCTAGTAATTTGAGTTTTTTCTCTTGTTCTTTTTGTTAGCATTGCTGGAGGTCTGTCAATTTTATTTATTTTTTCAAATAACCAACTTTTGATTTTGTCAATTCTTTGAATTGTCTCTTTAGTCTCAATTTCATTAATTTCGGCTCTGATTTTAATTATTTCCTGTCTTCTACTGCTCTTAGTGTTGATCTGTTCCTCTTTTTCTAGTGCTTTGAGGTGTGATGTTAAATCATTTATTTGTTGTTGTTTTTTGCTTTTAATGAAGGAATTCAGTGCAATGAATTTTCCTCTTACTACTGCCTTCATAGTGTCCCAGAGATTTCTATATCTGTGTTCTCATTTACCTCTAGCAATTTTTTAATCTCCTCCTTGATGTCTTCTTCAACCTCTTGTTCATTCAGTAGCATGTAGTTTAGGTTCCAGCTGTTGGAGTAGTTTTTTTTATTTCTTGTATTGTCATTGATTTCCAATTTCATCCCATTATGGTCTGATAGAATGCAAGGTAAGATTTTTATTTTTTTATATTTGCTGAGAGTTGCCTTGTGACATAATATATGGTCAATTTTGGAGAAGGAGCCATATGCTGCTGAGAAGAAAGTGTATTTGCTTACTGAGGGATGAAATATTCTATATATGTCCGTTAGGTCTAAGTTATTAATTGTTTTAACGAGGCCTAATGTTTTTTTATTTAGCTTTTGTTTGGATGTTCTATCCATTGGTGAGAGAGGTGTGTTGAAGTCCCCTAGAATAACTGTTTTGTGGTCTGTTTCACTCTTGAACTTGAGAAGGGTTTGTTTGATGAATGTAGGTGCTCCATTATTTGGGGCGTATAGATTTATAATTGTTATATCTTGTTGATGAATGGTTCCCTTAAGTAGTAAGAAGTATCCATCTTTATCTCTTTTGATTAGCTTTGGCTTGAAGTCTACTTTATTTGATATGAGAATGGAAATCCCTGCCTGCTTCTGTAGCCCATGTGCATGATAAGACTTTTCCCAGCCTTTCACCTTCAATCGCTTGATATCTTTTTCTATGAGGTGTGTTTCTTGTAGGCAACAAATTGTTGGGTTGTTTCTTTTAATCCAATCTGACAATCTGTGTCTTTTAAATGGTGAGTTTAGACCATTAACATTCAGGGTTATTATTGAGATGTGATTCTTATTTCCATCCATTTTTAAATGTATTATAGTATTTAGCTTGATTTGGGTTCTCCTCTGGTTGGTAATTCCTTTAGTTTACTATCTCCCTTTGTTGGTTTTCATTGTTATTTTTCTATTCTTCTTCATGGAAAATTTTGCCCAAGATGTTCAGAAGTGCTGGCTTTTGAGTTGTGAAATCTTTTAACTTTTGTTTGTCGTGGAAGGTTTTTATTTCATCTTCAAATCCAAAGCTCAATTTTACTGGATATAAGATTCTTGGTTGACATCCCTTTTCTTTCAGAGCTTGAAATATGCTATTCCAGGATCTTCTAGCTTTTAAGGTCTGGGTTGAAAAATCTGAGCATAGTCTGATCGGTTTCCCCCTATATGTAATCTGCTTCCTTTCTCTGTGGCTTTTAGTATTCTCTCCTTGCCTAGTATATTAGGCAATTTCATTATAATGTGTCTTGGTGTGGATCTGTTGTGGTTTTGTTCGTTTGGTGTTTGGTAAGCCTCTTGAACTTGGTTTTGTCATTCGTTCCTCATGTGTGGAAAATTTTCTGCTATTATTTCATTGAATAAATTACTCATTCCTTTGGTTTGAAACTCTGCACCTTCTTCAACACCAATCACTCTTAAGTTTGGTCTTTTTATGCTGTCCTATAATTCCTGAATGCTCTGTTCTTGTTTTCTTACTTTTTTTGTTGTGTCCTCTAGATTTTTCTCCAGGATAAATATTTTGTCTTCATTATCTGAGGTCCTTTCTTCCAGGTGATCTAATCTGTTGGTGATGCTTTCAATTGAGCATTTAGTTTGGTTTATTTCTTCTTTCATTTCCAGAATTTCTGTTTGGTTTTTCTTTAGAATCTCTATCTCCCTATTGAAGTAATCTTTTGCTTCTTGTATTTGTTTTTGGAGTTCTTTGTCAAAATGCTCTTTTACTTCCTCTATTTGCTCTCTCATCTCATTTTTTATTTCATTCTTAAGATCCATAAACATTTGGAATATGTATTTTCTAAATTCCATCTCTGGCATTTGACCAACTGTGCTTGCCATGGAATCAACTGAGGGGGCCTGTTGGTTGGTTTCAGCCACTTTCTTCCCTTGCTTCTTCATAATGCTTGTATAATGCTTGTGTGTCTATTCTCCTAACACTGTGGGCCCTTGCCTATTTCAATTTCACCTTATAGCCTTATGTTTCTCCTGTGTTACAATGCTGTCAGGTCCCCTTATAAATACCGTCCCATTTAAGCTCTAACACTTTCTTTACAGCAAATCCCAGTTTGATCACAATGTACAGATTTAGTTAACCCAGATATTGTTTCCAATTTACTCTGTATGCTTGCATTGGGGTTTACAGTTTCAGTATTGGACACATAGATAATATGTTTAGGAAGAAGCAAGTGAGGTTACTGAGATGTTCTTTCTTAGGAAGTATAACAGTAGAAGTCTATGGAAGTGGCTTAATATCAGCAGACAGGAGAGAAAAGAGAATGGAATGAGTGATTTAGGGGAAAGACGATTTGTATATAACCAAACTTATTTAGCCTTTGAGAGAAGGCTTTGAGATAAAGAAAGATAGAAAAGAAAAAATAAAAAGGAACAATGAGAGATAACAAAGAAGTAAGAATTAGTGTAAGAGAGAGAGGAGAGAGAAATTGAGTCAAGAAAAATAGAGAGTAAACTATATATAACACCGCTTTTCTGTATATTTCAATTGCCCTGGGCCTAGAATTCCCAATTTCTTCCTATACCTTGTTTCCACCTCTGATGAGTACACAATGACAGGGTGTAAGTAGATAAGATGAGGGCAGAAGAGACTAAAGTGAGAAGGGGAGAAAGGAAAGAGGAACACAGACACAAAAATAATCCCACTATCAAACAGAACAAAAGCAAAATCAAACAAACCAAAATAAAAAATAAATAAATAAATAAATAAAACAGAGTTGGAGTTTAAGCCAGTTGTCCTGGACCACGCCCAGACAGTCACAGTGGAGTCTAGTCTGCAGCTTTGGCCAGCAGCAGATTGGCACAGAGGAGTAATGGCTGGGGGATGGGGGGCTGTCAGTACATGAATAGCAACAAGAAAGGGTTCATCCAAAAGGCACGCATTCCCCACGCCCGCCCCAGGTTATAGCTCTTGTGTTTGCTGCGCTGGCCTCAGGCAGGCCCTTTCCTGCGGGATGCCTGTGCGCGCCTCACCCAGGTGTTTGCTGTTCTCCGGGTCCTGGACCGATACTTTGGATGTCTGCGGTCAGCCACAACCCTCCTCCAAAATGGCGGTGCCTTCCCGGGACCCAACAGCAGTATCTCGGACCTGTGTGTCACTCCGAGGCGTGCAGGTCCCGTTCAGCAATTTACTCGAAAGAAGTCTGTGAGGCCGCTGCTCGCGCCTGGCATTCTTTTTATTCTGCGCTGTTCGAGGCCGTGGTCTGCACTTCCCTTACTGCAATGCTATCATGGCAGCTGCGCCGCTAATGCTGGTTCGGTTTGAGGGCCGCTGGCACTGGACTCCGGGTGCGTTGTCGGTCTGGAGTTTCTTGTATTTTCACCATCTAGATGTGCGTGGATGTCTCAGCTCCCTCCCAGTTGCGGGAGTGTTGCTAAGAACGCGTTCAATCTTCTCGGTAAGCCTCTTTTATTGCCGGTCTCCCGAGCATGCTTCTCTGCTGTCCGCCATCTTTTCTCCCTCCTTAGTCAGCTTTTATGTTGCTGTGACTGAATGACCCAAACAGCAAAACTGTAGGGGAGGAAAGGTTTATTTAGGGCCTCATGATTTCAGAGGTCTTAATCCATAGACAGCAGGCTGTATTCCTCAGGGCTCCAGGCAAAGCAGGACATCATGGCAGAAGAGTGTGGCAGAAGGAAGCAGCTCACATGGTGATCAGGAAGCAGAGAGAAGAGAGGTCTCCATTTGCCAGATACAAATATATACTGCAAAGACACATCCCCAATTCCCACTCCTCTGGCCACAGTGTACCACTTCAGTTATAATTCAGTTAATCCTATCAGGGGATTTTTTCACTGATTGGGTTAAGTCTCTCACACCCCAATCATTTCTTCTCTGAACCTTCTTGCATTGTCTTATATGTAAGTTTTGGGGGCCACCACATCTCAACCATAACAGGTAGGTTCCATAACCTTGACAAATTTGGGTTCCCATGGTGTCTTATTCCATTTTGTGTTGCTATAACAAAATACCTGGGGCTGAGTAATTTATGAAGAACAGACAATTGCAAAGGCTGGAAAACACGAGATAAAATCACCAGCATTCAGTGTCTGATTGGAAACTTCTTGCTGCCTGCTTACATGGCAAAAGGCAGAGCATGAGAGAGAAGCCAGCTAAGTGCCTTAGGATGCTTCTTTCAAAAGGGACTTAGTCTCATTAACAAGGAAGGAGCCCACGAGACCTAATCACCTTTTTAAGGCCTCACCTCTTGTTTCTGTCATATTAGAAATGTTTGAATTGTATTAAAGATAACTGAGTTATCTTATATTAGACAGAATATATTAGACAAAGGCGCCAAAAATGTACATTGGAGAAAAGATAGCCTCCTCAACAAATGGTGCTGGGTAAACTGGAAATCCATATGCAAGAAAATGAAATTAAACCTCTCTCTCTCACCATGCACAAAATTCAACTCAAAGTGGATCAAGGATCTAGGAATTAGACCAGAGACACTACACCTAATAGAAGAAAAAGTAAGCTCTAATCTCCAACATGTTGGATTAGGCCCCAAGTTCCTTAATAAGAATTCTGTAGCACAATAATTAATACCAAGAATCAATAAATGGGATAGACTCAAATTACAAAGCTTCTTCTCAGCAAAGGAAACAATAAGTGAGGTGAACAGAGAGCCTACTAACTGGGAACAAATTTTTACCACATGCACGTCAGATAGAGCACTAATCTCTAGAATATATAAAGAACTCAAAAATCTTAACACCAAAAAAACAAATAACCCAATCAATAAATGGGCCAAGGAACTGAACAGACACTTCTCAGAAGAAGATATACAATCAATCAACAAATACATGAAAAAATGCTCAACCTCTCTGGCAATTAGAGAAATGCAAATTAAAACCACTCTAAGATTTCATCTCACACCTGTCAGAATGGCACCTATTAAGAACACAAACTACAATAAATGTTGAAGAGGATGTGGAGAAAAAGGCACACTCATACATTGTTGGTGGAACTGAAAAATGGTGCAGCCAATATGGAAAGCAGTATGGAGATACCTTGGAAAACGTGGAATGGAACCACCTTATGACCCAGCTATCCCACTCCTTGGTCTTTACCCAAAGACTTGAAAACAGCATACTACAGGTACACAGCCACATCAATGTTTATAGCAGCACAATTCACAATAGCTAAACTGTGGAACCAACCTAGATGCCCTTCAGTAGATGAATGGATAAAGAAAATGTGGTATATATACACACTCAGCAATAAGAGAGAATAAAATCATGGCATTTGCAGGAAAATGGATGGAGTTAGAGAATATAATGCTAAGTGAAGTTTGCCAATCCCAAAAAGCCAAATGCCAAATGTTTTCTCTGATATAAGGAGGCCAATTCACAGTGGGGTTGGGATGGGGAGCATAGGAGGATTAGAGGAACACTAGAATGGCCAATGGGGAGGAAGGTAAGGGAGGGGGCAAAAGGGTGAAGAAAAAAAAGATGGTAGAGCCGGGCACGGTGGTGCACACCTTTAATCCCAGCACTTTGGGAGGCCGAGGCAGGAGGATCGCGAGTTCAAAGCCAGCCTCAGCAATGGCGAGGCACTTAGCAACTCAGTGAGACCCTGTCTCTAATAAAAAAAATACAAAAAAAAGGGCTGGGGATGTGACTCAGTGGTCGAGTGCCCCTGAGTTCAATCCCTGGTACCACAAAAAAAAAAAAAAAAAAAAAAAAAAAAAAAAGATGGTAGAATGAGATGGATATCATTACCCTAAGTGCATGTATGAAGTCATGAATGGTGTGAATATACTTTGCATACAACCAGAGATATGTAAAAATGTGCTCTATATGTGTAATATGAAATGTAATGCATTCTGCTGTCATTTATAACAACTAAGAATAAAAAATAAATTAAAAAAATACCCCCCCAAAATAAAAAGAAATGTTTGAATTTTGTAGGGGATACATTTAAACCACAACACATGGGTAAATTGCAGAAGCTGTGTTCTTCATCCATGTCCCAGGCTTATGAGAGATGTAAATGAGATAACTAACTTACACAAGTACTTTGAAAAGCCCATGAAAATGTAAATGTATTATAATATGGATTAATATTAATAATAACAATTATAAATGTGAAATAAAATTAAATATACATTAAATAATAATACATCTCCACTCTAATTTAAAAGCCTTGAGGATAAGGAAATTCTGACACTGAAGTTTTAGAACCCAGTGTCAAAGGAAATATATGACTGCTCAAGAAATAGGTACTCAATGATTAATTATCTTTTTAAATTTCCTTTTTGCTAAAAGTCTCATTAATCCATTCATATAATTTCCAGTTTCTGATCTTTGGAAGAGGACTGGGGTAGAAACAACTTTTGCATATATGGCATATATTTTTAGGGTTATGCATTAGTTTCTGCTTGCTGTAATAAAATATCACAAACTGATCCTCTTAAATATCCAGAATTTATTTCTCATGTAAATGAGGGATGGAAAACACAAGACTAAGGTGCCAACAATGTAGATGTCATTTGGAGGACTTCTGTTTTGACTTTTAGGTGACTGCCACCTTGCTATGTTCTCACAAGGGCTTTTCTTTGTATGCACATCGAGGAAGAACAAACTTTTTGATGTCTTTTAAGATCCTATGGGGGTTGGTTCCACAATCTAGCTATTGTGAATTGTGCTGCTATAAACATTGATATGGCTGATGAATGGACAGGGAAACTTTGGTATATATACACAATGGAACACCACTCAGCACTAAAAGAGAATAAAATCATGGCATTTGTAGGTAAATGGATGGAGTTGGAGAAAATAATGCTAAGTGAAGTTAGCCAATCCCCAAAATCCAAAGGTTGAATGATCTCTTTGATATGAAGGTACTAACTTATAAAGGCAAGAGAGAGGGAATGAGAGGAATGAAAGAGCTTTAAATAGAACAAAGATGGGGGGGGAAGGGAGGGGACAAGGGGATAGAAATCATGGCAGACCGAGTTATCCATGATTACCTTAAATACATGTATGAAGACACAATTGTTGTAAAAATACTTTATACTAAACCAGCAACTTGAAAAAAAAAAAAAAAAAAAAGATCCTATGGGATCCCTGCCCCATGACCCCATCCATAGAGGGGGTTAAGTTTCCATTTGTGAATTTGGATGGGGGGGTTGCAAAGTGTATGACAAAGTACTATAAGACATAGTGACCTGAAAAATAAAACATGATTTTCTAGCAATGTGGGGGTAGGAGCCTGAAGTTTAGGTGTTAGAAGGCTTGGTTTCTTCTTTGACCTCTCTCCTTGGCTTACAGATAGCTATCTCCTCTCTGTTTCTTTACATGGACTTTGCTCTATATTTGTCTGCGTGTTAATTTGCCTTTTCTTCTCAGGATACCAGTCACATTGGATTAGGGCTAAATTTAAGCTCAGTTTAACTTAGTTGTCTCTTTAAAGACCTGATCTTCGAATACAGTCATACAGTGAGGTAAAGGGTGGGTGGGTGGGGCTTAGGAATTCAACATATGACTTTTTTAAGGGACATAATTCTGCCCATAAACTGGTACAAAACACCTAAGATTTGGAAAGTACGTTTATGTCTATTCAAACTGATGACTTGCTTTGATCAGCAAATGCTCAATTGATACATTGCCAGAAAATAACCATTATCTCTTCATTTATAAACGAGGGCGCCAAAGGACAGTCATTGGCTATGTGAGCTCATGTCCTAATATTTACTTTAATGTAATAAAACACATTCTTTAAAACTATATCCCCAGGAAGTCCATGAACCTGCTTGGTAAAGAGCATGTCTTTTTTTGTGTTCATCTAACCTTCAGTGTGAATAGACATCCTGGAATAAAATTTTCAAAAGATTCCTCAATAATTCACATTAATCACTAATTTACAGGACTGTCCCTCTTCAGTTAACTTAAATCAGTAAAGGATGTTTTAAATTCTATCTTCCACCCCCTCCCCTCAAAGAGGTTTTTCCTGCCCTTGTGGGTTCATTCAGTCAGACAGAAGCAAACCTGACTGGCAGCTTTTTTGGTATGCAGAGCTGCCTGTAAGAGGCCAGTGTTATTAAAGTTGAGTTTTGACATTTCAAAGGAACATTGGAAGATTTTGACCTCTTTTTATGGAATTGGAAAAAGAAAGATACTGAGGAGTCTCAATTCACCTGAGGTAGTATGAGCATCCCCACCCCACCTCCTTTAACTAGAGAAAATTTTGGTTGTGTACCTTTAAAATGAGATTTACTGTCTTTTATAATTAACTGTCAAGAATAAACAAAAATAGTCTCCTGGATTTTTAGCTCTCACACATGCGTTTTCTAGCCTGAGGAGTGACTTCACACACAAGGTCTCTGCTGATCACCTCTCCCCGTCAGCACCCACAATTAAGACTCATTAAGATTTTCCTCACTTCCATCTTTCAAGGACAAAAATAATGCAAGCTATTACCATTTGTTTTATTCTAATAGGGAAACCCATGGGGGTTCTGTACTGAGATTTTCAGAATTTTCTTGTTAAATCACGGGGCTGAGAAATAATGAGCTCTTAGCTTAATTTTCCTTTATCTTTGTTTGTAGGTATATAATGTTTATTCTCTTGAAGTTTTATATTCTTTTAGGCAAAGTTCACTTACTTTCCTTTGTAGGCTGGGTCAACCCAACAGTTCTATTCTTCTCTCAGTGTTGGGTCAAATGTGTTGCCACTTCTTAGAAATCTCTAAATCACTAGGCGTATGTGTAGTAATCTGAGTTGGAAGGTGAGTACAGGCAGATCTATATGTGTGCATAATAGTTTTTCTGAGTATATATTCACACACCTTTAGTTCACTGTGAGCTAAATTTTCATCAGCCACCAGCTAAGATTAAGGAACAAAATAAGTGTTTTAAGCCATTCTCTCAACCCCTTAACATTCCCAACAAATCTTACAATGATCTGACATCATAATTAACTCTATCTTTTCCCATTTGAAAGGCAATGCAACTTTCCAAATTATCCTATTGACCTTGAATGAATTGTCTCACTAAACTTGAAAGGATGAGACTCAATGCAGAATACCTGCTCTTAGACCTCCTTTTACACTAACTACATACATAAAAACACAAATGGTGTGAAAATACTTTATGTAAAACCAGTGACTTGAAAAACTGTGTTCTTTATATGTAATATGAAATGAAATGCACTCTGCAAGCATGTATAACAAATTAGAATAAATAAATAATTTAATTTAAAAAAAGAATAAATATAATTCATGAAGATATGCAAACATGTGAATACCATACACACAAATGCTTGCATGCTAGAATACAGACTACTTCCCCTCCCCAGAAGGTTTAATGAAGTTATTCCACCATTATTTTTCTACTCATGAAATCCTAATAACTTTCCAGTTTTTGTAGGAGGGATCTCCAAACCTTGGTGGTTAGGAACTAATTTTAGATCTCGGAAATATTGAAATATCTTTCAATATTGAATATTGAAATATCTTTCAAATATTGAAATATCTTTCAAAAATCTTCAGGATTTCTGAAAGTGATATCTTTAAGAAGCAATTATGTGTCTTTTCCTGAGGAATATATTAAAATTCTCAGTGATTAACTTTTGACAATGTTTTCTTTAAATTTTTCACTTTATTTGAGTTAAGTAATTTAAAATTTGTTGTTAGGCTTCTTGGTAATCTTATTTTTTATTGTCTTGTAATGATTTTAATAATGCTTGTTGCCCTACATTTTCCTCTGTATTCTTTTTCTTTATTTCTTTATGCTGTTTCTATCCATCCTGGTTCCAACTACATTTCCCTTGGTTCCAACTGATGTGATGGATTTTCTACTTGAAGAACACCTGGAGCAGTGCCCTAAAAGCAGATGATTCTGAGAATGAATAGGTCCCAGAGATATGTGGATTCCAGTGGACAGGGTTCCCTTAGGCCATTTGAACATGAGAGGGCTGTCTTCCTAACCTTTGAGATAAGAGAACAGAGATCTGACAACGGAGACTCCTTCCCAGTGTCTCAAAAGAAGATGGGCGGTTTTCTGGCTGCATAGCAAATCCAAAACTTTTAATACTGATGTGCTTTGCAGAATGATCGGATTCAAGAGCAAAGGAACTGAAATGTACTAGATAAATAAATTAAAAAACTAAATCATTACTTTACTTAAGGGGCAATACAAGATAGAGAAGGAAAGTTAAGGCAGAAATTCAGAACAAAAGCTAGTGAAATTAAACTGCCATGAGTCAGATAAAATGCAAATTAAAAAATAAAGTCCTTAAATATTCCAAGTGCAGCACAAAAATATGTATGTAGAGCTAAAATATGATTTTCAACTAAGCAACCCATTATGTGAAATAAGAGGATAATAAATAATTTTCCAGGAAGCCTAATTTCAAATTATATAATACAGATAAAGCAAAGACTGATAAAATTTTAAAGAAAACATTTCAAAGTATAATAGCATTGATGATTTTAGCATATACCTAAAATAAAGTAGGATCATCAGGAAATAATGAATTAAGCATTAAGATACAGATTAAATAAATCAAGTATAACTTGATGGATGCCACAAAAAAGAAAAAAATCATCTCTAGCCTTTTATATGCATAAATAAATACATATGCACACACACATATCTACAATATATATGTGTATATATGTATGTATATATATAATATCCTTGTGATTTATTGTTAGACCATATAAATGTATAAACATTTATGCATTTGTTACATTTTTATATTTCAAATGCATATGTGTGTATGGTCCAAAACTAAAAAGTGAGAGACCTCTCAGTAAATACTTAATAATCATTAACATACAAACTACATTTTCTAGGTAATGATAAATTAAAATTGAAATTGCGAATAGCAAAAATCTTCCAGGAATTAAGAAACTGAAGAGCCACCCTAAATAAGACATAAATTTAATAAGTCATAGTAGATAATAGAGAATAATCACCACTGAATGACAGAATATAAGGCTACAGTGTACAGATTTGCTATTCATCTACAGATGTGCCAGCAAAAATACTTGTAGTTTTAAAGAAAAAAATGAAAATTTGATAAAGGATGCTTTTAACTACAAAATTGGAAAAGAGTAAAGAACAGTAAACTCAAAGAAAGATGAGAGGAAATTATAAACAGTAGAAAATTATAAAATAGTTAACAAAAAGAATCAACAAACCAACAGCTGCTTCCTGGTTAAACTTAATGAATTTAAGAAATTGCGGGAAATATTTGTTCTGAGAGAGAGGGGAGAGAGAGAGAGAGTATGCGCACGTGAGAGAACAAATAATGAATTTTTAAAATAAAAAGAGGCCATTAATATGAAGCTGCTACTAGTCAACAAAATCATATGACATCTGTAACAGTAAATTGAAAACAGAAGAAAATGTTTAATTTTTCCAAAATTGTGTAAGTTATCAAAAATGACTCTTGAAAAAAAGAAAGTCTGATTTGTCTATGGCATTCCAATGCAGTTTTGTACTATATTTTCCCCAAACACCAACCCCAGTTGGCTTTCTAATATCATTTGACAATCCTCTGAAGAACAAAAACTGTTTTACACACATGTTGTTCATAGGATAGAAAGCTATGGATTATTGTCACCCCTCCCTGCTAGTTTTTTTTTTTTAAACCTAGAACAGCCTAGATAACATATCCAGACAAAACCAAATCACAAAATCGATCTTTAAAATAATTGTATATTCTGAAATAAAATATGCGGATACTGTATCTGATATAAAAACAATTCATGACTAGGTTAAGATTATTCTGGAAATAATGTGGAGGCTGAACATTAGAAATATGGTTAATATAATGCAAGATAGTAACACATTAAAGGAGGAAATATTATACTTATATTACTTCACTTCATCTTAACAGATACAGAAGAGGTATTCTATAATATTTCCCATCCATTCATGATAAAATCTCTAAGCAAATTAGAAGTAGAACCCTCACATACCCTTGTTGTTATTGTTTTTGTTGTTAACCAGAGAAGGGCATTCTAAGTAACCATAATAACTCTCATTCTTTGCAGTGATTGATCATTACAAATTAAATTGTGAAACAATGAAAGACACCTTTAGTGCTGCTTTTTGTCTACATTGTTATGAAGTTTCCAAATGTTGCAATTAAATGAGAAATAGAAAATTCATAAGAAAGAAACAAAATATACCCTATATGTAAAGGATGTAATATTTTTGGTATTCTAGTTTCCTGATATGCTGTTTTTTAAGTACTAAACTTGAAATTTTGATATATTGGTGTTTAATGCTTTATACAATTCAGAGTATGAATTCTTTATGTACAAAAATATTCAGATATTTATTTAATTTATTGAAATTTTGAATCCAAGGAAGAAATGCTCAAAAGAGATCTGAGCACAACCATCCCCTTTTAAGCCATTTAAGGGTTTCTAAAATGTCTCATATACCACTGATTGACATAGGAGGACATTCACATTTGAATGGCCTCTTAAGGACTGATGTGAACTCAGGGTAAGAAACTCTGTGGAGGGCCCTGCTCCCTGGGTACCTCTGGTTTTCTCTGGACCTTCCTCCACATCTTCTTAGTTCCCTGTTTGAGATCTACATACTTCTTTCTCACCATTGCCTTCCATTCTTCCTCACGACAGAGCCGTTCCCTTGCTTCTTTTTTTTTTTTTTTTTTTTTTTTTTTTTTGTGGTACTGGGGATTGAACTCAGGGGCACTCGACTACTGGGTCACATCCCCAGCCCTTTTTTGTATTTGATTTAGAGACAGGGTCTCACTGAGTTGCTAAGTGCCTCGCCATTTCTGAGGCTGGCTTTGAACTCGAGATCCTCCTGTCTCAGCCTCCCAAAGTGCTGGGATTACAGGCGTGCACCACCGCGCCCGGCTTCCCTTGCTTCTTATTGAGACAATTTGATCATACTTTTAAAGGCTTAAGCATCAGAAACACAAAATCCAGGAAGACTTATAGATCTCCACTCATCCATATTTCCCTCTCCAGTGGAAAATAACAGAGCTGACAGATGAATTGAATCACTTGAATGACATGGGGCGGGGAGCTAAATAAAGGTGGAAATAGATTAATATCTCTAAATCACCTCATAGCAGACACTGTCAGAACCCATCTTATCCCATGCACTCTCCCATTTCAAATGTTCTGGCTATTCTCCAATTTCTGATCTAATATCTGTGTCTCTGTACCTGAGGCTTTTTCTGGAAACTTGGAAGGTCATATTCACTGTAGCTGAAGGCTAAAAATGTTGTAAAATTAACCCCATCCCGTCCTATCCCAGCAGATTTAAATGACTCTTGAGAGGGAGTATAAATTACCTCCCAAACAAAATATCAACATGCCCCAAGGAATTTGAATAAGGTTCAGAGTTTCATAATGTAATATTCAAAATGGCCAGGACAAAATCCAAAACTAGTTGGCATACGTAGAACTAGGAAAAATCTCAACTCTCATGGGAAACGGTAATTAATAGCACAGATATAAGAATTAAGAGAAAAAGACATTCAACCCTTATTATTAACATGCTCATAAAAGTAGGGAGAAAATATTTTGAAAACAAATGGAAAAATATAAGAATCATCACAAAACTTATTAGATATAGAATATAGTGAATAGGGTGAAGTGACAATTATAGGATGGAGCATGAAATTAGGAACAGTAGCTGAGTGCATTGGTGCATGCCTATAATCCCAAGAGCTCTGGAGGCTGAGGCAGGAGGATCTAGAGTTTAAAGCCAGCCTCAGCAAAAGTGAGGCACTAAGCAACTCAATACAAAATAGGGCTGAGGATGTGGCTCAGTGGTCAAATACCCCTGAGTTCAATCCCCAGTACTCTTCTCCCCCCAAAAAAGAAAGAAAGAAATTCAGGTTATCCAATTTAAATCATAGAATGATGGTCCTTTAAAAATTAGATACTTTGGATCCTGTGGGATGATATTAATAGATGTCACATTGATGTCATTACAGATCCAGGAAGAGTGAAAAAAGAATGTGAGGCATAAAGATACTTAATTCATACAGTATTCCAAGGCACACCAGATCAAACAAATGAAAACTAAGGCCAAAGGAAAACTATCAAAATCAGTGAAATAAGAATGACACATTCCTTACAGAGAAACAAAATTGTAAAGGAATTGCTGAAGAAAATTCTCCAGAGAGAAGGGACACCAAACTAGATGGACACCTAGGACAGCAGAAATAAAAGATGAGGACCAAAAATGGATAATATCTGGGTAAATATTATGAACTCTTCATCTCTGCAATATTTTAAAACATGTATCATGGCTGAAAATGAAATTTATTATATTGTTTGATGGGATTTCTGATGACTGTAGTAAGACTTCTCCCCCACCCAAAAAACTGGTAAAAGTAAAGAAGGCATGTGCATGGTGGCCTACTTTCTACATTATGCTTCAATGTTAAAAATTGATTTTTAAGAAGGTTGCATAAAGTTAATTGTTATGTCTAAAAAATAACTAAAATAATTGCAGAGACATAGTCAAAACAATGAATTAAAATGGGATTCTCAAAATATGCAAATAAGGTAGTTAATAAGAAAAAATGAGAAAACCCCAAATTTTTAAATTACTTATAGAATTACAGCTCTAAATCCAAACAGCAATAATTACATTAAATGTCAATGATTTAAACATTCCTATCCAAAGATAGTTCCTTACTGTATTTTTAAAAACTTAAAAAGAACTGTATTCTTTGAACAAAGGACTCACCAGACTCAAAATTATATAGGTAGGTGAAATGTAAAAGAGATAAGTCATGAGAGGCTATTGTAGTCTTCCCCCACACTCCCATCCTTAACTGCAGTTTTGCTGTTCGTGATTTCCATGGAAAATCACAATACAAAATACTATATGCAAAATTATAGGACTAAATAATTTATAAGTTTTAAATAACTTTTATTACAGCATATTGTTGTCATTGTTGTTTTATTATTATTAATCTCTTACTGTAGCAAGTTTATAAATTAAAATTTATTGAAGTATACATATTTATTTTATGACTCAGGATAGGGAAAAGTACAATATAGAGAGGGTTCTGCGCTATCTATAGGTTTAGGAATCCACTGGCCATCTTGGAATATGTCTTAATTGAATGATGAGATTACTCTATTCAAAAGAGAGCTAGAGTGGCTATATTAATATCTAATGTATACTCTAAAGAAAACAAAACTACTAAGTCTAAAAAGGGATATTACAGATGATAAAAGAACAACTTCTATAAAAAGCCACAACAATATTAATGTGTTTACAGCCAACAATAAATTTTCAAAATACATAAAGCAAAAGTGGTAGGAGCATATGGAGAAATAGAAAAAAGTAAAATGTATACTTGAAGATTTCAACATCCATGTATGTGTCTTAATAATACGCAAAACTAGTAGATAGAAAATCATCAAGAATATAGAATAAATAAAAAACACTCTTAACCAGCTGGAAACTAGACTTATAAAATGTTCCACATAACAGCAACAGAAAAAAATAAGATTTTTTTGAGAACACGTATTTGACCTTATCCTGAATCATAAAATAAACTTTATAATACTTTTTAAAATTGAAATTATATAAAGCATGCTTTCCATTCATAATGGAATTAAACTAGAAATTTAAAAAAATAAAAATAAGTCAGGCGCGGTGGCGCACGCCTGTAATCCCAGCACTTGGGAGGCTGAGCCAGGAGGATTGCAAGTTCAAAGCCAGCCTCAGCAATGGCGAGGCACTTAGCAACTCAGTGAGACCCTGTCTCTCATAAAATACAAAAAAGGGCTGGGGATGTGGCCCAGTGGTTGAGTGCCCCTGAATTCAATCCCGGTACCAAAAAATAAATAAATAAATAAATAAATAAATAAATAAATAAATAAAAATAAATAAATTAATTAATTAAAAATAAAAATAAAAATAGATATTCACTGTAGTCCTATGGAAATGGTATTAAAATCACAATTAGAATAGTTAATTTTAAAAAAAGTAGCAGATAAAATGAATACTAGCAAAGACATCGTAGAAGAGGAACTCTGATGCATTGCTGGTTTGGGTGTCAAATGGTAGAGCCATCCTCTTTGGGAAACATTTAAAAACATTAAATATGTTAAACATTAAGCTACTTTATAACCAAGCAATCCTGTTCCTAGGTCTCCAGCCAAGAGAAACAAAACATTGATAGGCAATTTTTTGCATGTGAATGTTCATTGTAGCATTATTTATAATATCCTCAAGGTGAAATAATTTGAATGTCTATGAACTGATGAATGGAAAAAATTGAGCACATTCATTCAATGGAATACTATTTAGTAGTAAAAAGAATTAAAATGTGGATGCATGTGACAACAAAAATGAATCTTAGAAACATTAATCTAAGTAAGACAATCCAGGCAAAATATTCCATAATGTGTGATTTAACTTATATGATATTTCAGGATAGACAAATCTATAAAAACAGGAAATAGCATCCTGGTCATCTGGGTGTGGTGGTGGAAAAGAAATTTAACTGCAAATGGTGTAAGAAATCTTTCTGAGATAGCAGAAATGTTCTAAAACTGGAAGTTGTTTTGGTTGAACAACTTTGAAAATTTGTTAAAAAGTTATTAAATTACAATGAATTTCATGGTATAAAAAAGTTATTAAATTACAATGAATTTCATGGTATAAAAATTATATAAAATATATTTACATAAAACACTAGCTACCAACTGGGAGAAAATATATGTTTCACATATCTGACAATAGATTTGTACCCAGAATATGCAAATAACTCCTAAACTAATGAAAAGGAAAGCAAACAACCCAATTAATAAAAGGGGTGAGTAATCCACACACACACATATGTTTGTGTGTGTGTACCTATACATATATATATACATATATACATGCATATATACATATATATGTATATATACATATACACACATATACATATGCACATATATGGACTATAATGACATAAAAAGATGATTAATATCAGCAGTCATCAGAAAAATACATATGAAAGGCATAATGAAAAATCACTACACATTTGTTAGAATGGCTTAACCAAAAATTAATGACAATACCAAGTATGGATGTGGAGTAATTGGAAGTCTCAAACATGTTGGGAAAGAGAAATTGTAAAAAAGTATTTAGCAACCTTTAATAAAGTTAAGCACACATGCTTTATGGCCTAGTTGTTCCACTCCTGGATTTTACTCTAGAAAATAAAAACAAATGCTTTGTGTGTAGCATTATATAAGAATAGCAGAATTATTCTGAATTGCCCAAATTTAGCAACAGGTAAATCTCCTTCTCAGATTTATGGATAAATAGAGCATGTACATCTTTGGAGTGGAATACTACATAGTGACAAAAAATGAACAAACTATTGATATGTTCAACCATTTGGATGCAGCTAAAATATCTATTTTGGTGGTCTTAGCACATTTATTCGTATTCACGGGAGTTTATAATTAAAAAGTTAATATGTATATATTAATTTAAAACATAATAAAAAATAAAGTGGAAAACAGATCATTACAGTCCACATAATATTTTCAATGACAGATGGGTAAAATATTATAAGGCCCAGAACTGAGACTATACTTTTAGACGTTTGAGAGACAATATTTTTCAGATGAATGGGGAGTTTCAACTTGAATGAATTCTGTATGTACTGATCTGTCTTCCATTGAACGATTCTCTTTCTTTCTCTGCCAATAAATTTCTTTGCATATAATTTAGGGTAAATCGAGAGGAAAAAAGTATATATATCCCATTCTGACTTTCTCTACTCTTAGAATTTTACTCTTAGAGCCAGGATAGAGCTGTTTGCATTGAGGACTGGTATTTCCGCAGTGCAGAGCCCTCACTCTAAGCTCCGTGTTCAGAGCCCTTTCTCACACCTTTGTTCCTAGTAGAGACTTCTTCCTCCAGACCTTGAATTTGCTAACAGTAATCTTGATGCCATAGACCTCATATAAAAGCATAAATTTAAAAAGACATTGTAGGTTGCATTTAAATCCTCTAATAGCCTTTCAGCTTTCTGCGTAATAAGACAAATTAATATATGCAGATGATCTAATAACTAACCCTGGCATTTCCCTCCATGGAAAAAGCATGTGGAACAGGCTGGAGGTGCTCTTGATACTCCTGATTTGGAAGAATGTGCTGTACATAGGCGGTCACTTCTTGGGCTGGATCATTTGTTTCCACTTAGTTAACTCCATGAAAGTGCTTTGTAAAACAACTTCTCCAGGATCTACCTCACCTTCCAACTAAAGCACAGAGGTAAACACTCACACTTATGTACACACACTCAATCTTTTCTTTTTTGTTGTTGTTGTTGCGGTGTTGGGGATTGACCTTGGGGCCTCTGTGCATGAGAGGCAATGACACTAGCCTGTAATCTCCCTTAGGGAAGTGAGCATGACTTTTTCTGACCAGCACATATTTCATGAATCTAAGGGACCGTCTAAGGAATGTAAGCAGTGTATGAATCAATGAATGGCTCTAAAGCAGCTTTGGCTTCAGAAGTCCATGTCCCAGCAGTTATCCAGTACAGGAGATCTATCTTCTGTTCTCTCTGCATCACTGAGGACCTGTATATCTGGTTTGGCACTTACTTGTGTTCTACAGAAACCTATGTGTATGAGAACCTTATTTTTCATAATGAGGTCATATATTATTTGGAGGTATATAATTTGTCTTTAACAACCTTCATAAGTGATAACTAACAACTACCTAAAGTTGATATTACATGGTGCCTCACTGGAGAGAGAGTCAACTAAAGAATGCTGTCAAGGCCCCCATTATCCAATATTGCTGCACAAAGGGTGACGCCCCACTCAACTCTAATGCATGGCTACTGGCAACCTGGCTTGGCCCTGATTCCTGTAACCTAGCCAGCACTTCAAAGGCCAGTTTGAACTACCAGGTTCCTGTTTGAATCAATAGTAGCATAATTCTTCAGGCTCTGCTTACTGGGTCTTCTCCTGACTGAACCTACATTATCTGATAGTTATTCTCCTTGGTCTTTGAAAGGCAAGAGGCCTTCCACCCACTAACAAGATGTCCACACCTGATCCCTGTAATGTACTCTCCAGTACCCTGTAGCTCAGAGTTCCAATAGGTCCTTCACCCTTCCTCTGTCTGGTCCAGAGGATTCCATTGCTCTCTGTCTGTCAGGTCACCAGAGTCCTATCATTGATCCTCTTCTGCATCTTCGACAGCTCTTACAAAAGGACTAGATGCGTGGTAGTTGCAATTATACTTGGTGCTAGATAACTCCTATTTTAAAATTTAACATTCCCACATTCCCCTTCCTCTTTATGATGCCCTTAAAATTTTTCAAAAAGACCTGCAAAACCAGAGACTCAATCTTCTTCTTTCAATAATCCTGTGTTTCAGGGTCATTTCCAGAGAATGAGAATTAAAAAAAAAAAAAAAAAAAGCTAGAAATACGAATGCCAAAAACATACAGTGAAAAGATGTTTACATGAGCTTGGGTGTGAGCTTTACAGCTCAAAATGATGTCTTCAAATCTCGCTCAAAAGAAACACACCACTCTGACTTTGAAGCAACAATATTCATTCCAATATAACCTGATTTGCTGAAAATACCTCTTTCAAAGGATTTTGGTGTGCCTCATATTTAAGCATTATTTGTGTTAGCAGAGAAATTAAATTCTTGAAATCCTATTTAAGGCTGGGGATGGGGGGGGTGGGGGGAGAAGAGCAGGGGATTTACCCACTGATGCTGAAGTAGAAAACATGGAGCATGACTTGCAGCTGTTCAGCTCTGTCTTAAACAAGAAAACAAGGCTCCTAACCAGCCACCACCAAACACCTTTCACTTGGTTCCCATGGCAACACCTCTATCCTCTGGTGCCCATGATGTCTCTAATACCTCCGACTAGTTGGATTCATTGGCACCTGCTCCCCTTGCCAGCTCTTGTCAAAACTTATTAGAATGAGAATCTTCTCCGAGAGCAGTAGTGGGAGAAGAAAGCAGACACGTTTAG
This sequence comes from Tamias sibiricus, assembly GCA_025594165.1. Classification (NCBI taxonomy): domain Eukaryota; kingdom Metazoa; phylum Chordata; class Mammalia; order Rodentia; family Sciuridae; genus Tamias; species Tamias sibiricus. Next base: position 45,197,939 of record CM046671.1, on the reverse strand, counting down.
TTCACTGGAGATCTCTCAACACTCTCCCAGTCAAGCCAGCATCTCTGATGTCCTAAGAAGACTTGCTCCTCTGCTCATTGTGTCCTGCCCACAGACATGCTCACCACAGCATGCACATTGAAGCAGTGACCCAGCAGGGTGTGCTCCTCTGAAAGGCTGTCATTGCCCAGGGCTTTGTTCTACTCAATGAGACCCAGGTTTCTGATGCTTTGCAAGGAAAGGAAAGAGTTAGCCCAAGGAGAAGGTGCTGTGGTCCATGAGGTACCATCAGCCAATGGGAGCAGTTGTTGGTGATGTAATGCTCTTAGCTCCTCCAGCCTTGAGAACTTGAGGGTCGGAATTTGTGGGGGTTTGGATTTTTTCTGGCCTATATTGAACCAGATTTTTCTCTCCAGCTATTTATGTCCTGTCACTTAAGTTTAGGCTTTCTCAAGAATACGAGGATGCTGCTTTTAAGACAGGATTCAGAGCAGAGCCAGACAAGCCGGATAAAACAGCAAGTGTGACAGCAAACTTTTTGCCTATAATCCGGTGTTGTGGTTTTATGTGGCTTCCTGAGAGAGAGTTTCAAGTGATCTCTTTCCTCTCTCAACCTGAGGTGACCCTACCCTTAAAGCAGCATAGATTCCTTGACATCACTCCATTTCTTCATCTTTGCAATCCAATTGTAAAATCTCCCATACTAATATGGAGCCAGATGATCCTGTACTTCCAGGGTGATCCCCAGTCCTACTTTGCAGAGCTCTGAAGGGTGTCCCAGAATCACCACTTTCTGTACTAAAATGGAGAAAGTTCCTGGTCAGCCAGAATTAGTCACTCCAGATGTAGCACCCCCTGGTGTAGCAAATACTTATATATTTGAGGGGAAAAAATGAAGATGTTAGAATGAACTTTGTTAAACGGAAAAGTTCATGGTTAAGCAAAGATATGTACTTTCCTGTGAGGCTAGTGATTTGGTTCCCCTTGAAATTTAGACATATATGTATTTAATATTGGCTTAGAATTAGTGGAAAGAATCTGAGTTTCTATTAATTCATGTGCACCCCTTTTCAGACGTTTGTAGATTTTACACTTACTGTTCTCTTATATTTTCATTTGTGCTTCCCAAAGTAAATTTTCACTTTATAAAGAAAATTAGTGAATATTGAAGAACTTACTGAAGATTTCATTGACATGCTATAAGGGGCTTACATTGCATTTGACTGAAGAATAAAATTAGAATAAGGTCTTTCTTTTGCTCTCATGGAGCAACTAGGTCTCTTATACTCCTCTTTTCAGGGATTTTCAGGATCACCTTCTCCCAAAGACTACTATACCCATTTCTCCTTCACTTTTCGGAAATAATTACCTTTCTCATTGCTTCTTTCCCCAAACTTTTATAACCCAAACTCTAAATATTTTTAAGAATGTGAAAACAGGTGTGATGGCACATGCCTGTAATCCCAGCGACTCAGGAGGCTGAGGCAGGAGGACTGAAAGTTCATGGCCATCTTCAGCAATTTGGTGGGGCCCTAAGCAACTTAGAGAGCTCCTTTCTCTAAATAAAAAGGGATGTGGCTGTGGCTAAGTGGTTAAGCACCACTGAATTAAATCCCTGGCACCAAAAAAAAAAAAAAAATGTTAAAGACATATGTAGAATTAGATTTTTCTTGTACTCGGTGAAGATGGAATCTATTGGTAGCTAGTAACCAAAAGTTTTAGAAGAAAGTCAGGGCTATGAAGCTCATTTTCAAAAACCTACATTTTTTAGGGCTGGGGATATAGCTCAGTGGTAGAGTGCTTGACTGGTATGCACAAAGCCCTGGGATCAATCCTCAGTACTGCAAAAAGAAAAGAAAAACTAGATGAAAAAAGGGTATTTTCCTTTCCTTAATAGTAGTAGAAACAAATTAGATAACTATACATGTTTGCATTCCCATACCCACACACAGATCTGGGTGTAGAAACCTGAGCTAAATGTCAACATAGTTTTGATTCAACTCAGACATGATTGGGCACATTACATCAGTGACCCAGGCAGCTGGCTAGCTGGCCTTTCCCAGTAACTGATTCTCAACAGACCCCATATCCTCAGAAGACTTATAATTTATTTTTGAATTAATACACATATATGTAGTGGTTGAAGGGTCATACAAGTCAATAAGTGGGCTTAACATGAGCAGTAGCAGGAATGATTCCATCAATTAATAGGACAACTGATGTGAATGAGAAGATTATTAAGGACTTCAGAGGTAAGAGGATTCCTGTAAGATGTCAGACAAACAAAGCTGTCTCAATTTTCAAATCCCAGTTAAAATTTGTGAATGTAGCCGGGCGTGGTGGCGCACACCTGTAATCCCAGGCAGGAGGATCTCGAGTTCAAAGCCAACCTCAGCAATGGTGAGGCATTTAGCAACTTCAGAGACCCTGTCTCTAATAAAATACAAAAAAGGGCTGGGGATGTGGCCCAGTGGTCAAGAACTCCTAAGTTCAGTCCCCGGTACAAAAAAACAATAAATTTGTGAATGTCACCAAGCTATACACTAGTCATATCCGCATTCTTCTGTATATGTGTTATACATTAGTAATGAATTAAGAAATATTGCAAGTAAGTGGTAAAAGATTAAATGCTTTACATTTTATAATATTTTATAGTAAGCTCATTATAAAAAAAACAGTAGTCTTCTTCTTCATACTTCCCCACCCCAATTCTACTTTTATTTTACTTTACCTTAGCTGTCTAATATTGTTCTTAAATAACAAATTTCTGCTCCTTCATCTAATTTTTAAAATTCCTTTATCCTGACTTCCTACTTTGTAACATAAAGAGGACACTCATAACAGTACCATTACTAACACACACACACACACACACACACACACACACACAAAATCATGCATGAACAACACACAGTATGATTGCATTTCTTGTGTATCATATTTTCATCCTTGAGTAAACAGTTGTTTTTTTTTCCTAATTTTCTTTGTTTTCAATTAATTACCATTAATCTCTCCCTGAACTCTCTGTCAGAAATATAAAACATCTTTAAAGTTCAGGCTCATCAAGAATAACTTGTCATATAAAATAGCTGTGCCAGTTTTCCTTGGGGACATCCCTTCTGGATCCTATATTCCCAGGATGCTATCTGGAATGGCTGTTTACAGAGCAGCTTCACAGTTCTCCTCTGGGACACCTGTCCCTCTTACCCTAGCAATGTCCTCCATATTTCTTTTGTTGCCAAGATCACAGGCATTCCTCTTCCTTCCATATGTATTTGAGAGTCGTCTGGTGAAGGAGCCCTAATCAAGGAGATAGCTAAGATTGCGGTTAGCTGAGAGCCATAAAAGATGTTCAAGTTCCACCTGATATTCATACATTTATCAAAGAATCTTTGTATGCCCGTGAACACTGTGTGACACACCTGTAAGCTCGAGCTGTAAGCACTTGTCCTTGTTAAGGCAAAATGTATATAACCGGGTGAGGTTAGTTAGGGAGTTGGAGTTTGTAGTTCGTGGTTAGTGGTTGATGTTGGTGATTGAAGTTGGTGGTCGGAGTTAGAGCGGTTGAAGTTGGAGAGGTTACTGGAGCTAGAGAGAGAAGAAGAATAAAAGACCTTTTTTCATTTTCATCCTGCCTCCGAATTTTCTCCCGCAGCGTCGTTGCTCCAAGCGGCAATCGCCTCAGGCAGCAACAAGTGGTGGCCCGTATGGGGCATTCGGTCAGCAGGTAAGAAGTAAGAAATTTAAAAAAAAAAAAAATGGGAGCGAAAATATCAAAAGGTTGGATAATAAAAGCCATGAATGAGTTTTTCGATATCGCTGACTCAGTGGATAGTGAGGAAAGTGATCAAGAAAGCATAGCCTGTGAGTCAGTTAATACCGGTAAGAAGAGTAGTGGTGTAAATTCAAAAGTAAGAGCTGCAAAAGCCATCAGAAACTTATCGAAATTAGCCGAAGAATGTGTACTCTCCTTAGAAGCTGAAACTCAGGATACCGGTAAAAGTGATAGTAGTAAGACGAAGCCAAATAACCATGAAAGTACGGCCTCCTCCACTAAGCCGTTTAGGAACTATGAAAGTAGTAGCGAAGAGGAATCAAAAAGTGATTCTGGGAGCTCAGTCTCCAATAAAAAGAACAAAAAGAAATTAAAAAGGAGAAAAGACCATCAAACAGAGAAATATTTTGTGCCCTCATGGGTAGAATCCCTAAAAGAAACCATGAGGAGTATTTCTGGGTGTATGCGTGCCCTTGAGGCAGAGATTAATGGCCTTTCTGAGCGCTTATGTGCCCTCAAAAACCAAAAACTGCAGGAACATTGGGACCTGCCAGTATTTGAAAATGAAAATGGGCAAAGGTACCACCAATCCCTAGATTTTAAGACAATAAAAAATTTTAAAGAGGCAGTAATGACCTATGGGCCTCAAGCTCTGTTCACATTAAATATGATAGAGTCCCTTAACACTCTAATCTTAGCCCCCTCAGACTGGAAGGGGTTATGCAAAGCGGTATTAAGTGGAGGACAATACCTAATCTGGAAGACTCAATTCCAGGTACTTTGTTCAGAAGCAGCAAAGAGAAATGCTGCAGCAGGTTTCCCAGAACATAATGTAGATATGCTAACAGGTGAAGGACAGTTCGCCGAACTACAAATCCAGCTAACATATGACCCTGGTGTGTATGCCCAGATATACACTGCCACTGTTAAAGCCTGGAAGACCTTATCAGGAACAGGTGATTTGCAGGGCAGCCTATCAAAAGTAATACAGGGGCCTAATGAACTGTATGCTGATTTTGCAGATAGACCCTTAAGAACAGCAAGCAGAGTTTTTGGGGAAGTTGAGCAAGCAATGCCCCTAGTCATCCAATTAGCATACGAGAACGCTAATATTGCCAGGATGCCATAAGGCCATGGAGAAAAAAAAAAGGCTTATCAATTTATATCAGATTGTGCAAAGACATTAACGAGGCCTTTATCACAGGCAATGTAATTGCTGCAGCAATGAGAGGTTCTTCTCCTCAAAATTTCACAAGGGCTCAACCTAGAAATCAATCAGGATATTCCAGACAAAATTATCATAATCAACCAGGATATTCTAAGCAATATCCCCCAAGAGAAATAAGATCTAGCTCATATGGTGCCCCAGGCCGATGCCCCAGGTGTAAAAAGGGTACACATTGGGCCAATCAATGCCGTTCCAGATATGATATTTATGGAAATGATTTGTCCAGGATTTCAAAAAACGGGACACGGAGCCCAATGCCCCGGGGCCCACAAATGTACAAGGCATTAGAGGAGGAATGTCCTCAAATCCAGATGATTCCTCGTCACAATCCCTCCTACCTATTAACTCCCTTGTCAGAGGGACAAGAGGAAGTGCAGGACTAGACCTCTGTTCCACCGCCCGGATAGTGCTAACACCTGAAATGGGGGTTCAGCTGATTCCTACGGGAGTCAGAGGACCTCTTCCCTCAGGGACTATGGGACTAATCCTTGGGCAAAGTTCTGAAAGCTTATTAGGCTTTCAAGTAACACCAGGTGTTATTGACTCCAATTACCAAGGAGAGATAAAAAATAATGCTAAATTCACCTAGAGGCATTATCTCTGTAAACCAAGGAGATAGAATTGCTCAGCTGCTTCTCCTTCCCAGTTTCCACAATTCTTTCAAGAGTATGCCACAGAATAGAAATAAGAGAGGATTTGGTTTCACTGGCTCAGGACCTATGGCTTGCTGGGTTCAGGATTGTTCATGGAGGCCTATGTGCAAAATAAAAATTCAAGGTATAGAGATGGAGGGGCTGATTAATACAGGGGCTTACTCTTCCATCATAAATCTACAACAATGGCCCAAGCACTGGCCTTTGCAGAAAGCTTCAACCAGTTTAAGAGGCTTGGGATATACTAACACCCCAGCACAAAGTGCTGTAGTCTTAAATTGGGAAGATAATGAAGGGCATAAAGGAACATTCCAACCTTATGTTTTGACCAGCTTGCCAGTTACCCTATGGGGAATAGATATTCTACATCAGATGGGGCTACACCTAGCAACCAAGCCTGCAGGTGTTAAAAATAAAAATCTAAAACATCATAAAAAAGGCAAAGGATATTTTTTCTAGGGGCCACTGAGAAAACAATTTTAAAAATACCATGACTTTTTGATAAGCCAGCTTGGGTCCCTCAGTGGCCCCTATCTAAAGAAAAATTACAAGCTTCCCACCTATTAATTAAAGAACAATTAGAAGCAGGACACATAGAGCCTTCCACCTCTCCCTGGAATTCTCCCATATTTGTAATCAAGAAAAAATCTGGAAAATGGAGACTATTACAGGACCTTGGAGAAATTAACAAAACCATGCAAATTATGGGCCCTACCCAACCTGGACTTCCTAATCCTGTAGCTATTCCAAAAAATTTCCATCTTATAACTCTTGATATAAAGTATTGTTTCTTTTCCATTCCCCTACACCCTCTGGATGCCCCCAGGTTTGCTTTTTCAATTCCTTCTATTAATAATAATGGCCCTGATAAAATATATCAATGGAAAGTGTTACCGCAGGGAATGGCTAATAGCCCTACTATATGTCAAATATATGTGGACAAAGCTATCCAGCCCATTAAAAACAAATATCAAAACCTCATGTGTCTACACTACATGGATGATGTTTTGCTTGCTCACCCTAATCAAGAAATCTTATTTACTATATTTAGTGAAATAACAGAAAATTTAAAAAAAATATGGATTATATATAGCAGAAGAAAAAGTTCAAAGCAGATCACCCATATTATATTTAGGATTTAAAATCATGGATACCTTTGTTAGACCCCCCAAATTTTAATAAATAAAGAACATTTGACCACCCTCAATGATTTCCAAAAACTACTGGGAGACATTAATTGGCTTTGCCCTACACTAAGCCTCACTACTGGACAATTAAAACTCTTATTTGATATCCTTCGCGGGAACCCTGATCCATCTTCACCGCGAACATTAACTCCTGATGCTAGGGAAGCTTTAAAATTAGTAGAACAGGCCATCGAAAGATCCCATTGTGATAGGTTTGATTTTGCTCAACTGCTAATATTGATTATTATTTCTTCACAATATACACCCACAGGAGTATTTTGGCAACAGGGACCTATATTATGGATACATTTGCCTGTTTCTCCTAAAAGTACAATTGAGTCTTATACCTCCATGGTGTCTAAACTTATTCTTCAAGGACTTAAGACTTCTACTAAAATATTTGGAATTCATCCCGCTACTATTATTACTCCCTATTCATCGTCACAGGTTGAATATTTGTGCTTCAATGATAATGATTGGGCTATAGCTAGATGCTCTACTTCTGCAAATTTTGATAACCATCTTCCTAAGTCTCCTATACTATCTTTTTGTATCAATCATCCTATTATATTTCCACAGGTAATAAAAAATTCAACCTATTTCTAAGGCATTTAATGTATTTACAGATGGGTCCTCTAATGGTACTGCTGCAATAGTCACTCAAAATGAAAATATGATTCATATTACAGGTCAAAAATCAGCCCAATTAGTGGAACTTGAAGCTATTATAATAGCTCTAGAAAATTTTAAAGAACAGCCTATGAATATTTTTTCAGACAGCCACTATATTGTACATGCTGTCCCTAAATTGGAGCTAGCAGGTCCAATAGCACCACATATTCCAGCCTTTAAATTGTTCTCAAATTCAAAATCTCCTATCAGAACGTAAAGAACCTTTATTTATAGGACATATCAGAGCTCATACTAATCTTCCTGGTCCTTTCCATGAAGGTAATCAAAAGGCTGATGCCCTCACTAAAACAATTTTTATATTTACTACAGTACAACAAGCTACCTTATTTCATTCCCAGTTCCATGTCAATAGCACTACTTTAAGACAAATGTTTAAAATCACAAAGGAATAAGCACGTAGAATTGTGAAGGATTGTCCATCTTGTGTAACACATTTGCCCAATCAACATTATGGGGTTAACCCACGAGGTTTGATGCCCAATATTTGTGGGAGATGGATGTCACTCATGAGCCAAGTTTTGGAAAATTACGATTTATTCATGTGACCATAGATACATGCTCAGGCATGATTTTTGCTTCCTTACATTCTGGAGAAAAAGTTAAAGATGTTACATCTCATTGTCTGCAAGCTTTTGCTGCATTGGGCATCCCCAAAATGCTTAAAAAAAGATAATGGCCCTGCATATACATCCACATCCTTCAAACAATTTTGTACAAAATTCAATAAAATCCACAAAACAGGTATCGCTTATAATCCTCAGAGACAAGGAATAATTGAAAGAGCAAATCGGACACTCAAAAATATGTTATTAAAGCAAAAAGAAGGAAACTGGAAAAATCCTAAGGACAGATTGGCAGTTGCCCTGTTTACCCTAAATTTCTTAACTTTAGATTCTAATGGATATTCGGCTGGAGATAGACACTGGAACCCACACCAACAACATAAACCATTGGTTTACTGGAAGGATGTTCTTTCAGGTACATGGAAGGGTCCAGACCCAGTATTAATTTGGGGGAGAGGATCTGTTTGTGTTTTTCCAAAGCACGAATCCTCCCCAATATGGATACCATCTAGATTAATAAAACAGGTACCAAATCAAAGGGATCAAGATGAAGTTGTTGAGGAATCAAGATTAAATAAACAAGTACAAATTCAAGAGGACCAAGATGAAGGTATGGAATAATTCCCTTAAAAGAGTCCTCCAATAAATTCACAACTTAAGTCTCATTCCTCCCGGCCGGGACAAGAAGATCTCTCTTCAGTGTGTACACAATTGTATTTTTTTCTTTTATATATGTCTTTATGTCTGTACACTTGTCTAGATTTCATGTTAATGTGACGTCACAAATATATGTTTATATGTGCGTCTGTCCAGTGTGATGTCACAAATAACAAAGCACTTATGAAAAAATAATAGATAGATAGATAGATAGATATGGATCCAAATAACTTTAATTCATTTAAGTTTAGAATATTCTAATTAGATAATCAATTTAAAAGTGATAATCAATTTTGAGTTATAGGTGTCTCTGGGACTTCTCTTCAGCTATGAATATGACTAATACTGTATAACCTGATATTTTGGTATTTAACATGGGATTGTTTATTTGTAATTGACTTTATTTGTTTAATAGCTGATTAATTTGAATTATTTCAACAGGTAAAGGATTGCTGTGTATGCAGAAACTCGAGGTTTCCAGCTAACAAATTATTTTCCAAAGTGCCTTTAGCTTTTCTTTAATCTATCTTTAATGCAGTAAACACCCTCAGTTTTTCTTTGATTTATTCTGAATGTGATATTTTGCCAGCTTATGTTTGTGGGAGCTTAAGCAACAATGTGTGTGAGCAGAGATCAACTTTATTTTTCTAATCTAATAATTCTATTTTTTTTTAGTTTGACAGCTCACCTCTTGACTCAGTGCTGGAATAGCACTGCCTTTTCCTTAATAATGGATGCTTGAGTTTCTAGGTAGCAGGCCCTGAAGATTTGCCAGTGGCATTGTCTAGACATAAAAAAGACAGCTGCTGCTACAACTGCAGGGATCGCAGTCATTGCAAGCATCCCTGCTGCTCAAGCATCAAACAACCTTACTAGCAGTGTGGCCTCTGCTCTGCATGCAGGGGGCCTCCTGGATCAACGTGTTATAACTACTGGACATTTTGATTTTTCATTGTTTGGGACATTTCGGGACAATGCCTTGTGGGTATTTGTCTAGAGAACTCAGTGTGTTACTTGATGAAACTTAGGGCAACTGATTTGTGTAATGAACTTGATATGCTATGGAAACTTGGCTCGTCAGCAGTAGGCTTGTCGCCTTAAAGCCGCAGCATCTCCTCACGATCGGACGGCTGTTAGTCAACACACACAGTTGATCCTGAAGGGCTCGATTGGATGGCTGGTTAGCCTATGACGGGTAAGATCCCCAGAGGGGGACAACCTAAGACAGGCAGAGTCACACGGGACAGTTTCATGTGGCCGACATATCAACCTAAGACAGGAGTCAAGGGCACAGCCTGATTATCCGATGACGGGTAAGAATGTAGGTTGCACATGGACGTCCTAGAGCATCCCCTCTTTTAAAACAAAAGGGGGGAAATGAAGGAGCCCTAATCAAGGAGAAAGCTAAGATTGCGGTTAGCTGAGAGCCATAAAAGATGTTCAAGTTCCACCTGATATTCATACATTTATCAAAGAATCTTTGTATGCCCGTGAACACTGTGTGACGCACCTGTAAGCTCGAGCTGTAAGCACTTATCCTTGTTAAGGCAAAATGTATATAACCGGGTGAGGTTAGTTAGGGAGTTGGAGTTTGTAGTTGGTGGTTAGTGGTTGATGTTGGTGATTGAAGTTGGTGGTCGAAATTAGAGCGGTTGAAGTTGGAGAGGTTACTGGAGCTAGAGAGAGAAGAAGAATAAAAGACCTTTTTTCATTTTCATCCTGCCTCTGAATTTTCTCCTGTGGCGTCATTGCTCCAAGCGGCAATCGCCTCAGGCAGCAACAGTCTGGTAAATTTCTACAAAAATCTTAGTGGAATTTTGATATGGATTACATGGAACATATAAACTAATTGATAAGAAATGGTTATATTGATACTATCTGACTTTCTTTTATAAACATCTTGTTATAGTTTAGATCTTAAATGTCCCACAAAAGTCTTTGTTTTAGCTTGGTCAACAAAGTGGCATGTTGGGGAGTTTGTGGACCCTTTAAGAGGTGGGGCTTGGTAAAATGTCTGCAGGTCATTGAAGGGTGCCCTCAAAGGGGAGAGTGGGAACCCATCCCTTTTCTCACTCTTCTTTACCCTCAGGCCTTGGGGTGATTGGTTTTTCTCCACCACAGTCTCCTGCCATGATTTGTGGTTTCGGCACAGGTCCAAAAGGAATGGGGCAAAGCAATCATTAACTGGACCGTCCAAAACCATGACCAAATTAAAACTTTCTCTTATATGTTGATTATCTCAGATAGTTGTTATAGTAATGGAAAGCTGAGAAACATATATCTATGTAATATTTAAGTCTTAAGTAAAAGTGATTTTCTCTCATCAATGTTTTGTAGGTTTTAGCATACAGACCTTTCATATATTTCATAACTTTTATATCTAATACTTTCACAGCTCATGAGTTTTGGAGGTGTATGGAATTGTTCGATTAATTTTAGTTTTTAGTCATTCCTTGCTGGTGTGTTAATATAAAACTGAGTCATGTATGTGAACTTGGTAACCTGTGACCTCTCTAAATTCTCTAATTTTATTAGTTTTGGTGTGTCATTTTTGAAATATTCAAAGTGTTGGAATAGACATATTTTATTTATTTATTTATTTATTTTTCTATTTTTATGATCATGATACATTTTTCTTTCTTGTTATACTGGCTAGAACTTCCAGTAGGATGTTGAAAAGGAGTGATAAGAATAATAATGAACAGTTTTCTCCCTTCCTGATCTTAAGTGACAAGAGTTGAGTCTCTTATCATTAAGCATACTATTTATAGTTTCTTTTCTTTTGGTTAGGTGTCATGTGTTAATTATCTTACTGCTTGGTTCAAGGAAATTATTTAAAATAAATTGTCTATTTGGTATATGTTTCCAATCTGATTTTTTTTTCTGTTTTACTCCCTTCTCTTTCTTGCTTTCCGTTTTCTTTTCTTTTCTTTTCGTTTTTTCCCCCAGAACTCGTGGTGAACCCTGGACACTCTACCACTACCACTGAGTTACACACCCAGATCTTTTAATTAATTTTTTTTCTTTTTGAGATAGGTACTCACTAAGTGGCCCAGGCTGGCCTTGAACTCATGATCCTCCTGCCTCAGCCTCCTTAGTAGTTGGAATTAAGGGCATGTGCCACAGTGCCTGGCTCTTCTGTTTTCACTTTCTTAAGTGAAATTAATTATTGAATTAATTTTTCAATAATCAATCCCTAACATTGATTATTTTTAAGTTTCTTCTCTCTTTGCAGCTTTTTAAAGGTTTTATTGAGATATAATTTTAAATCATAAAATTCACCCATCAACGATCTTTAGTAAAATTAGAGTGGTGCAACCATCAGCACAACTCCACTTGAAGATGTTTCCATCATGCCAGAGAGAAACTTCATGCTCTGTTGCAGTCCATCCTGATTCCCATCCCTAGACTCAGGGAATGTCTAAATGAATACCAAATCCTTCCAGCACAATGCCATTAAATAAATGGTCTTTTCTCACACTTAATTGCCTTAGCACCTTTGTAAAAAATAAATTGATTAGTTGACTATATATGTATACATGTATATATGTACATATATATATATGTATATATGTATATACATGTGTGTACTTATTTATGAACTCCTGATTTACTCCATTTGTATGTATATTCTTAAGTCAGCTCTTAGACTGTCTTAATTATTGCCACTTTATAGTAAGCTTCCAAATCAGAAACTTCTTTCCACTTACTTTTTTTTTTCAGTAATTTTTGACTATTTTTTTGTTCTTTGCATTTCCATATATATTTTTTAGCATCAGCTTGCTAATTTTGTGTGAGAAATGTCTGCTAGAATTTTGATAGGGGATTGTTGGACCTATAAATCTGTAGTTATTTGTACCACTGTTCCCTGACTTAATACATCATTTCTCTCTGCTTTCAAGGTATTATTTCATCTTCAATCTTCAAAATTTTTACTATTGTGTGTTTTGATATAATATTATATTTTATTTCATAATTAGAATCACTGAATTTCTTAGATTGTTTCTCAAAATGTGGGAAATTTTTGCACTAGTATTTTTTCAAGTATTTTATAGTCCTAAAATTCTTTCTTCCAGCATTACAATTCCCTGGATGTTAGACCTTTTGTTAATGCCCATATCTTTGGGTTGTTTTTTTTCTTATTTTTTCTTTTTGTTTCGAATTCATTTCTGCTATCTAGACTGAATCATTTCTATTGTTCTAACTTCAAATTTACTTATTCTTCCCACTTTTATTTCTGTTCTTCTATTAAGCCCATCAAGTAAGGATTTTATTTTAGTTACTGTATTTTTTATTTTGAAATATTCTTACATTCCCATATCTTCTATTTTTTGGCTAAGATATTATATTATTTTTCCATTTATTCTAAGCATGTCTTTAATTACATGTTGAAATGTTCCAAGAGCTACTTTCAAATTATTGTAGATAACTTTGACCTCTGCCTCATCTTTGCGTTGACAACTGTTGATTGGTCATTTTGTTTGATTTTTTTTTTTTTTTTTTTTTTTTTTTTTTTGCATTTATGTCAATATGTTCCTAATTCATAATTTGCAAAGTTGAATGGATGTTACTCTTAATATTTTAGTACTATTTATGAGACTTTATTTTGTATTTGCCATTATATCTTAGCAGATGTTAAGCCTATTTGGGTCCACAATACAGGTCTTTTGCTGAATGTGATTAAATTGAAAGTTAGTTTTCAAAGTCTTGCAGTTCTATTCTGGTTTGCTCCATTTGTGTTAGATCCAGAGACTAATCTGAATTCTGGGCATGTTTCCATGCTGTAGTGCTTAAAACTGTTACTATTCCATGTACTCTATCATTGAGAGCAGGTAGAGTTTCCCTTCTTTTCTGTATCTTTCTTATTTATGAAAGGAGGTGGACAATATGGTTTTACTTCTCCATTTGGAGATTAAAAGGGTATTGTCTTGCTTGGTTTTATTGTATGTGATAGTTAACAAGTTCTAGAACAGGGTCTCTGAAGCACCAAATAGGATGAGAATAGTACAACCCCTTTTCCAGTTCTTTAGTTAGAGAAAATAATCTTTCTGTAACACTTTTTTTTCTGATACCATTACCATTTCTGACTTGTGGAGTGCTCTATCATGCTGATTGGGATATATAGCAAGGGTTGACCTGTGGACTGAATCTGTCCCACTATGAAGTTTTATAAATAAACATTTATTGGGACACAGAGAGTTTTGCTACAAAGGCAGAATTGAGTAGTTCTGAAAAAAGGCCTATTTCCCTGAAAATATGAAACTATCTAACCTTTAATGAGAAATATTTGCTGATATCTGATATAGAGAAAAGAAAAAAGAAAGATGAAAAAATTTTTGATGAAACTCACCATTTTGTCATCCCTTGAGTCTTGATTTCCCTAAACATTCTGCCTTATTTTCTCTACCTTTCAGAGTTTTCTGACAGTGACTTTATGTGTTTTCATGACTACATTGTAATTAGTGAGAGGAATGGTGCAGAATGTGCTTACTCCATTTTGTCTGGAATCAGAAGCCCATGAGTTTAATTTTAATGGTTTATACAGATAACATTGGTAATGTACATTTATTCCAGTCCTCAAAGATTTTACACAAATAGCTTATTAAGAAAATCAAGAACTTTCAGGAAAAGCAGTAAATCAGAGAAATTTGGGAAGTTAACATTAACCAGAGAAATATTGGATGCTCATTTAATCTAGGGCAAAAAGTAGTAAAAGGAGAAACTCATGAATGAAATCTATAAAAAAGACAAGCAATAGATCATTGCATATATTCCAAACCATAAGGACAAACCATCAGCAGTTACAAGATGGGAGTTTGTGATGAAAGAGGTAAAGGAAAATGGTGAGGTACATGATCCCAAGAGCTAAAAGATGGTCACTCCAAAGCTTGGCAGATGGGTAATAACTGAGAATAAAAAGATTTCTGTTCCTTCTAATACACTATAGCTAAACGCAAGGCACCTGTGATAAGGCTGAAGGGGATGGAGCAATCATCTTTATGGGCTTTTGAAGATGATCAGCCAAAGTCCTCTTCATATAAGACAGAGAACTGAAGAGAAAATTGTGGGGGGAAATCATAATTGAGCAGGACAGGAACAATGGAGGGAGAAAAAAAAAGAGGAAATGTGAAAAATGGAGTGAAACAGAGCGAGGATATTTATTAGGTAAGCCACTGTGCTACTGTTACCAAAGCTCTGAAGTAATAGAGAATTCATTTTCATCTTCAATCTTCAAAATTTTTACTATTGTGTGTTTGATATAATGTTATATTTTATTTCATAATTAAAAATCATAATTGAGCAGGACAGGAACAATGGAGAGAAAATAAAAGAGGAAATGTGAAAAATGGAGTGAAACAGAGCGAGGATATTTATTAGGTAAGCTGCTGTGCTACTGTTAACAAAGCTCTGAAGTAATAGAGAATTCGTTTTTTAAAATTGTTTATTGTTAGAAAAGCTATCTGAGTCAAATTTCCACATGCTAGTACAGAAAATTTAATTTTACATATAATTTTATCTTAGGCAAACATTGGGACAAAAATACATATGGAATTACTAGAATGATACTGGGGAACTACATTAAAGATAAGTGTCAGAATGATACTTATCAAGAATACAAATAATAAGTGCTGAAGAAGATATGGGGAAAGTGATATACACATATATTGTTGGTAAGATTACAAATTAGTACCACCACTTTGGAAAGCAATAGCGAGAGTCCTCAAAAAAACTAGGAATGAAACTGTATGACCTAGCTATCCTATTCCTTAGTATTTATCCAAAAGAAATAAAATTAGCATACTATAGTGATACAACCACATCAATGTTTATTGTAGCAAAATTCACTATAGCCAAATTATGGAACCAGCCCAGATGCCTATTGATAGAAAAATGGATTAAGAAAATGTGGTATATGTACACAATCAAGTTTTACTCAACCATAAAAAATAATGAAAATATGGCATTTGCCGGTAAATGGATGGAACTGGAGAACATGATGTTAAGTGAACTAAGCAGACTTAGAAAGTCAAAGATCTGATATTTCCTCTCATATGGAAGCTAGAAAAAAATAAGGGTAAAAATGTAGGGGAACCGATATTATAAAGACATAGGAAGATTGTGGAGTGAAGAAAGTTATCATAGGGAAGGAAGAAGGATGGAAAAATAAATGTGGAATGAATTTAATAAAGTCATGCCATGTGCATATCTAAATATATTACAATAAATTTCACCATTATGTATTTGTATAAAATAAAAATAAATGAATGAGTGAAAGGAAGACTAGTTGAGTAAAAGAAGAGAATACGGAAGGGAGGAATGGAAAGAAGGGGGCTGCACCAGGAACTGAAACTGAGTCAATTAAATTCCATGCATGCATAATTTTTTCCAAATGAATCCAACTCTTAGGTATAACTATAATGCCCTAATGCAAAAAAAAAAAAAAAAAAATCAACTGGTGATTTCTGGGCTCTCTATTCTACTTCATTGATCTATTTGTTTTTTTTTTTTTTTTTTTGTTTTGTTTTGTTTTGTTTTGTTTTGTTTTGTTTTTTGCCAGTGTTCCATTGTCTCAATTAGTGTGGCTTTTTTATGTCTTTGGGTTGGGTAGTGTCAGTCATCCTACTCAGTTCTTTTCCAATATCATGCTGGTTTTTGAGTTTGCCTTTTTTTTTATTAACTTCAAAATCAGCAATCAATATTCACAAAGAAATTTACTGGAATTTTGATTGGGTAAATACATATTTTTCAGGTCACATCATTTTCTCTAACCAGGCAGACTCAATGCACTCTGGTGCTTTAGAAGGTATATGAAAACTTCCATTTTCCAACATTTCTAGATTGATACACTCTCTGACTTTCAAGTTGTAGGGATTATCATATATCCTCAAGATGCCTTAAGATTGCACCAGTCAACCAGTATGAAATGTTTTTTAAATAAAAGCATATGAAGAGCTTTTAGATCATCATTTGGGAAAAACTGTCCTCCACAAACCAATTTTTCATATTTGTAGATTTCAGTTGTCCGTAGATTTCAATGAACTTGCATACTTTATCCCAAGGAAAGCCTAGCTTGTCTCCATCCCCTATTTTTCACTCCTCTCTCTCTCCCCTTTATGCAGTTAGATAAAACTGTCCTCTAAAATAGGAAAGAAGGATATTTAAGTAAATGCACCTAACTCTTAAGTAGAAGAAAAAGCAAAAGAAGTTTATAAGCAACATCATAGGTTGAAGAAAAGACTGAAGTCTCTGTAAAAAGGAAGAAAGAAAAACCTGTTTCACAAAATGTTAAGATAGCAAAACAGAGATCTTGGTGCTGTTTTGAAATGAGGAGAAAGGAGGGATGTTTCACATAGGAGAGAGTGGGCATAGTTGAGATGTATCCAACTACATCAGAATAGGGTTGCTTAGAAAGATGAAGATGCGGCTTCAGTATTAACCTCTCCAGCAGATGGGCAGACTTACTTCACCCATTGGAGAACAATATGAAAAATATAAAAATAATCCCTGTAGGTCCAGTTCACAGATATCAGTCTCTCAGTGTGCTGTTTTACTGTGACGGTGGACAGAAGGGGAATCCCTATATGTTCAAAGTCTCCCACGCCATGAGATATGCTTTAAATTGTCAAATATCAACTTTATATTAAATGTTAGTAGTAAATATTTTGTTGAGATAGCTCCCAAATGTCCTATATAGTATTTAAATGTAATGTTTTAAGTGAAAGAGGAGCTCAATAATTTGCCAAACTGCTTTAAATATTTATGAGGAGTATAAGTTAAAGTCTTTGGTGACTTGGGGTTATCATTGTCAAAGCTCTTGTGGACTTCACTTGTAAGGCAGCATCTCCTTGGGGTCTCTATTGAGCAGCTATCTGTTCTGGCACTAAATTGATCCCACTTGAGAGCTTTTGGTGTTTCTTTTCTTCCTTCCTGTTTGCTGAAAGTGTTCCCATTCTCTCTTTCATTCTAAATTCCATTCACCTTGCTTAATTGTGTAATTGATTGTTTTCAGTTTTTTTAAATTTTTTTTTTATGACGGAATACCTAAATGTTAAATTTATTCCATATTGTTTGTGAATATGCATTCAAGTTTGAGTTTTGCTTTCAATTCTTAACTTATACATAAATATTGCAAACACTTATGGGGTAACGTGATGTGAGTGTGAATTTTTTAGATGGTTTTTCCTTTGTGGGTCATGAACCATTGGTGGATTGCAAAGTTACCTAAGTGGTCAGGACTCACTTTTGTTTATTTAAATAATAGAATGTACTAAAAAATAGAGAATTAAAAATGTAGCAAATATAATTGAGACCATTATTCATCACATATGGCAAATACAAATGTATTGTGAAATCCAGTATTTGTGTAATAGTAGAAGATTTTAAATCTGATTTACTATTTGAATATAACCTGTTGTAAAATATAATCAAATGAGTTTTGGGGCATTAAATGTGTTACATATCTTTTTTTTTTGTCATATTCCTTATAGTATTTTTTTTTATTATTTCTTTGCAGTACTTGAAGCATAAGACTAAATTATCTCCATGTAAAAACCCTCCCTATGAAATATCCTGTAGTACAGTAGGGTTACTTTTAAGAACATCTGTTACTGGAGAAGTGAGAATCAGTGCAAAACTAACATCTTCTTCTGACAGCAGTTTTGGCAGAGACCCCCTCATCAACATTGTCAAAAATGGGAACAAGTCTCAGTGAAAATGGGAAGGGATCAGACCCTTCTGACAGGGCTCCCTGGCTGCCACACCCAAGCTGGGCAGCCAGCCTAACTGGTCCCTGAGGAGAAGTGGTAACAGTGTGGTGGAGCAGTGGGGTGGCAGACCCGATTGGTTGGAACATTGATGGCAAATACCTGTAGATCCTGCCGTGCAGGTGATGCAAGCCAAAGTGCACAACCTATCACTCTTTGAGGTGTGGACACAGTGCAGACACTTACTGCAGAAGACCATTCCATGCAGTGCTGCTGCCAAGAACCTGCAAACATAGACCATCTAATGACCTCAAACTTCTGCTTCCTTACCTGTGGCAAGAAAATGGAAATAGGGCAGACCTAAATGAATTCTGGACTTGAAAGTTTACTAATAGCATTAGTACATTTATAAACCCTACTAGCCTAAATTTGGACCAATACTGTTAGTATGCTTCCAAACTCTAATTAGCTTAAGTTTGAACCACTAGCATAGGTACTTCTTTCAAACCCTAATTAGCATAAGTTTGGACCAATAGCAGTGACCCAAGTGTTATATAAACCCCTTGAATACCACACTCAAGTGCAGAAAACCTGCTATAGGTCCCCTTTTGCAATGCAAGGGTTCTGTTCCTATTCTTCAATACATCCTGTTTTTACACTCATTCATCCCAGTTTGTAGATTCCTTCTTCTAACTTATGAGATAAGAATCCTGAAAGAGGAAGAAATTGTCAGGGAGCTGCTATGGTCAGCCACAACACTGGGTGGCATGGCCCACTATAAAGAGCTGCAACACAAATTGAGTTTCACTTCCTTGTGGGCAGCATTTATTTAGGTAGAAATGCAGATCTAGGCTGCTTTCCTTTTAGAGGAAGGCATAGCCTGGGGTGAAAGAAGCAGTGAAGTAGCCTCAGCAATAAAGAGTAGAGGCTTCTACAAATAGGGCAGAGGCCACACTTTCAGATAAGACATGATTGGTGTCCCTGAGGCTGCTTTTGTGTCTAATCCAGCTCCTAGTGGAAAATGGTTCCTCAAGGATACTTGGAAGGGCCTTAGACTAAACAAACATAAAGGATATCATTATGTTTCTCCAAGGCTTTCAAATGAGGGTAGAATGTGGCCAGGCAAGACTGGTTAAAAAGAGGAACAGAAACTCCAAACTCTGCAGACAAGATAGATATTCAAGTACTTATCAAATAAAAAGGTGATGATGAGGATGGTGGTGGTGGTGATAGTGAGGATGATAATAATGATTGTACTGGATCTTCTCTTTTCTAGAACCTCTGAGAGGAAGTATAAACTTTTCCACCGCTTTGCATGCTCCTTTATTTTTCTTCCCTCCATTTGCTTCCTGCTTCATTTTCTGTCTTAAAAAACAGGCTCATGTTGTTACTTATTGATTGATTAGTAATGTATTCCCTTAAACTCTTTTGATTCCAGTATTGCAAAACTCACTATGTTGGGTACTTTGAAGAGTATAAACATAGGTGCAGACCTGTTATTCAGGAAGTGTGAGCATACTGCAGCGTAGTGAGGGAATTAGGGAGGTGGGAGATGGTGGGGTGCAGCTTGCCATTTTTCCTGTGTCCCAAACATATGCATAATACACCCCATAAATATACCTATGATTTGGAAGACATAACAGGCCAGGGATTTCTTTTTTTCTTACTTTCATTTTATCTGCTAGATATCCATCATTTTAATATTAAGATCGGGATAAAGCTGATTAGCATAAAAAATATCTAGCTTGATGGTAAAAGGTCATATTCTGGCTGTATTTTTTTACACCACATTGCATGATTTCTTACTGTGAGTTTGCTTGGAATATACCTGGATGTTCATTAAATTGGAGGCCTGGTTATTTCCATGAATAATACAAAACCTCAAAAAGATTTTCCCAGAAACTGAGCCATCATTAGAATTACTGAAAGAATGAAAACTTCTCCTGAAAGGAATTCCCAGTAGCTCATTTGTTGTTATGTAAACAAATCTCTTGTCCTGAAGTAAAGTTTGGAGTACATAAAAAAATAATAGTAAAGTATTGACACCTGATACATTCTAGGAAAATTTTTGAATTTATAGGGAAACATTTCCTCAAGCAAGGGAAAGACCCTTATGGTTCAATGAGTTTTACATGAAAAATAAGAAAATGTAAAATAAATTATCCAGAGAAGAGTGTAGGCATTGTATTTTATTTCCAGTATCTCAGGACTCTACTGCTGAGACCCCTTTGCTCTTTTGGAGTTGTCACAAATAAGACTTATATCTACAAAAACAATCCATGTAATTGCAAGTAGTTGGTATCACTGGGTGAAAAGTGAAAAAAAAAATTGTAGAGAAGAAAATAAATGGAGTTTGTTATTCTAATTTACAATTGTTACAAAATTTGTTACTTACCAAGTCCATTCATTACAATAATTATTGTGTGAAAAACTTTTAAACACATTATCTTATTTAGTCTTTGAGATAAAACTCTGATGTAGTTTCTAATTCTATTCCTAAAAGGCAATAGCTATCGGGAACAGGGTGAGACCAGGCATATTCAGGCAGATTCAATGTGAACAAAGTGATTTATTCTATGTAGTAGTCATGGTGGCAGACAACACTGAGGGCTAGGCATGTCCCAGGTCAAGTGTTCTGGGCACTGAGTGAATTTCAAATGGGTCTCCAAACAGAATCTGAAATATAAGGTGTGGGATTCTGCTTCCTAAGTGGGTGGAATTGGAAAGCACTAGAGAAATTATCAGAATCCCAGCCAAGAGAGTTCCAATTCATGGAAGGATTTTTACAGAGACATCCAGAATGCACACAGATAACTGAAGAAAACGCTTCCAGGTAATCCTCATTCTGATGAGATTTTTTAGGTTGACTGCAACTCATTAGGCACATGAAACTCAGGAGCCAGGTGCAGTGGTGCACTACTGTAATCCTAGTGGCTCAGGAAGCTGAGTCAGGTGGATTTTGAGTTCAAAGTCAGCCTCAGCAATGGTGAGGCACTTAGCATCTTAGTGAGACCTTGTATCTAAATAAAATACAAAAATAGGGCTGGGGATGTGGCTCAGTGGTTGAGTGCCCCTGAATTTAATCTCCAGTACCAAAAAACAACAATAACAAAAAAAAAAAAAAAAAAAAAAAAAGAATCTCAGGAAATCATGTGATTGATTCTAGATCTCACCTATGACTGCACTGAATTCTCTAATATTCAAATACTACCTTGTCCTACTTTAAGTGCTTAACAACAAATCTGTAAGGGAGGTATTATCATTTTCTAATCATTATCACCATCATCATCAACATCAGCAGCATGATCATTATCAGGGTTTACTAATAAGGAGATTGTAGTTTAGAATAGGATAATTAAAGCTACTAATAAGAGGATAGAGTCAGAATTTGAACTCAGCTTGTCTGACTCTTGAGAAACTTCTCTTAGTAACTCACCAACTTATTCAAGCAAAGTTCCAGGCAATTTCATTCATTCAGTAACCTGTTTCTACAGAGAACATGAGATGTTCCAGTGACTCTGCTGGGTGCTAGGTCTCAGATGCTCAATAAATATTGATTTGCTAAAAGAATGAATTAATGAATTAATATGAAGTTATATTTGCAAATGTATAAATCAAAGTGCACCCATTTGAAGCTATGACCTTTTGATTAAACTGTTCTGATGGAGGCTATGGTATAAGATAGTATTCTTGCAAATGGAAGCAGAGTGTCTCCTACACTTTTCTCACCGTCAATCACCCTGACACAGGCCTTACTTGGGTTAGGGAATGAGTGATGATAAAGCAGTTATTAAAGCAGAGGGAGGGCAGAACTCCTTTATTTTTTTTTTCTTCTTTTTTTCAGTCTTCTGGCAGTCAGGTCTGGACTTAACAGAAGAGCTCTGAGAACTCTAAGCTTGAGTAGCTATTCCTGATACATAAGGGTGGATCCTGTGGGTAGTTGGCTCTGGGCTCTGTGATCTTTGACATTTAGTTGCCCTATCTAACCTATCTTTAGGACTTGACTTCCATTCCTTTATTACTGAACATTGAGTAAACTCTTATTACAGCTAACAGCCTTATCAGGGTTATGTTGGAAGTGGGCTATTTTATTGTGAGGCCAGAGAAAACTCAGAAAGTTCCTCCTAGGTAAACATAGAGGTTGTGATATTTCCTTAGTTAATAGAGGGGTAGAGATGTCATGGGGCAGTAGAGACAGTGTCCTGACAATCATCAATACATGAAAGCAGAGGAGATAGGGAACTGATTCTAAGCACATGTTAACAGCACACAAGAGGACTTGTATTTAACTGGTAAACATGTAGTCAGAGGTGGGGCCTTATGTGACAAGAGGGCTGAGGAAAATTAATCTCATACAAAGTGGTTTAATTTTGTGGGCACTTATTGATGTAAACCAAGTAAATATAATCTCATGCCTGCTAACTGAGCACTAATGGAATAGTTAACAAAAGTTGAGCCTTAGCAACCAGGAGACCTGGGTTTTTCCCCTGGAGTGGCTTACATAGTTCAGTGGGTGTTCAGTTCTCTCTTTGAAGGTAGTATTGATGATATTAATGTGTGTGACACAGGCCAAAGTCTTATGTATGTTCCCAACACGACCCAAACCTCAGCCCTTCCTCTTCTATTCAACAAAGCCTACAGAAATTGAAGGAAGGTATGGAGCACCCAAAAGGATCATTTCAATTCTTTCTAATTTATAGGTCAAATAGATGTTTATAAACTGGAAGTAAATGTGAAACATTCACAAGTGACACTGAGTACAATGATCCATAAAACATCTGCCTGACCTGATAATCCTGGCCTACATTATTTCAGATCAGTAGGTATGCAAATTCTTCTACTGGAGAAGTAATAAGAAGGAAGAAAAAGAGAGTAACAAATTGGGGCCTGATACTGCAATTTCTTCCAGATACTGGGGATTGAGAAGGAGGAAAATTAAGGCCAGGAAACTGTTCTGGGTTACCAGTGCCAGAGCTGAATGTCCGCAGGAAGAATTCACTGAAGGAAGAGCCAGTGAGCAGAGCTACATCTCCTTTACTCCAGCCACCATCTGCACCATATCCCCAGTGACAGGACAACAGGGCATGAACATCTTTCAAGCACTGTTGAGGTTCCAGTGAGGCCAATAAAGAGGTTGATCACTCTGTCTCCTGAATGAAAGGGTTCTCAATGAGGAGTAAATATAGAAAACAATGTAAATAAGCAAACCAAAAAATTCCACCCATATCCACATGCTTAGCTTCTGTTTGAAGTAGGACTCAGGCAGTAACATCACACTCTTCCCAGGATTCTTGTGAAGGTGCTGGGAGTGGATTTGAGGTGGAATATGGGGAGGGTGTGTGGTCAGATCCAAACCCTCTGCTAATGTTTTTCTTCTTAATTTACAGTTCTCAACATCCCAGGAAGGCAATAGGTCAGTGGGTCTCCTTGAGGAAGAAGAAGGGAGCCACATAAACTAGCAGGGACCACTCACTGCCAACTGGATGGAGGACCAGGGTCAAGCCACACTAGGGTTGGCCATCCTCCAGCACGCTCTCATTTTCAGTGCTGGCCCCAAGAATAAAAGGCCAGAGAAGCTGTTTCACTTCTCCTCAGCTCATAACCTGAGACAGGCTCCCTGGGGTGGGACATTTCAAACTGAATTCATGCTTTTTGGTGGGGTCAGGAGATTTTCCCTGGGAAGTGTGACTTTCACTTCTGACAAGCAACGACATCGCTTGATCAGCACGTAATTCTCAGGAAAAAAACATTTGGCTGAGCTAAATGGAAAAGCATCAGGCACAGACAGATTAAATTTTCCTTTAAATAAACATGGCCTTTCAAAAAGGCAAGAAAAACGTTTGGAGCAAAACATGCTGGGCATGAAAATTTCAGATGAATTATCCATCCATCCTGAGCAAGAACAAAAATTCCTCCTCTGTAAAAGAAGGGGAAAGAACTTGAAGGTATTAGTGCTTCCGGTGTGGCTCTCTAACCCAGCACCTGACACTGATCAGGACTATCAGTCTCCACATGAAATGATTATTTACTTAAGTGACCAGTGTCTGGGATACCTGAAGTTTGACTAGAATTAAACTTGATTAGAAATGGGACAAAGAAATCCCTCCCTAAAGACACCAGCAGTTTCTTCAAGTAAAATGCAATGGCTATGTCATAGTCCAATCACTTTTCATCATAAAATGGTGCCGATCAGTTTAATTCTTTAAAGTTCCTAAAGCTCCTCATATGATTTTCTTTCAACCCTGTCTCTTCCACTATCCATTTCTATTATGTGCCCTCTTTCGAAATATCATTTCTCCCCCTCTACTATTTATCAAAGAGACCTAAATGAAAAGAATGAGAAGAACCTTTCATGCTTAATTCCTATTGCCAATCACATTCAGTTAAACAGAAGATCTGATCAGTTTTACATTTTCTTCAGATGCATACGTTGATTCAATAAATACCTGTTCAATAATTTTGATATCTATCAGTCACAGATCTGTCAATTAGAGATACTGGTGTGAAAAGGGTGATGTTCTCTTGAAACTTCCTTCAAGTGCGGGGAAGGAGGCAGTTGACAAACACATGAACAAAATGACTACACCTTAGGTATTTGTGAAGATGGTAAAATAAGGTATTTAAGCTGAGGTTTTCATAATGTGAAGGAGCCACCTACAAAACTAACTGGAGAAAGAGCTGCCCAGGAGGAGGAATAATAAGTGCAATGGCTCTGGAGCAAGGAATAGTATGGCTCTGTAAGAGGAAGCAATAGTAAGGCCTTTGGTTGGATCATGGTGGGACTGTAGTTTCAGAGCCTATCATTATGAGAAACGTGTTACATAAGTTATAATAAAGAGTTTTGGTAAATTTCAAATGCAAAGGGAAGCCACTAACAAATCTACTCCCTTGTTGGTCCATTTCATCACTCTGGGGGTCACTTATCACCTAATTCTTTCTAATCTCATTCTTTGTGATTTCCTTGTACAGATTCCTATTACTATAGGTATTTCTCAATTTTGAGGCCTCCCAACAACTTTGGCACTCTGTTTAAGTTGAGGTACTACATTTCCTACCTTTTGATTCTTGGTTGGATTGCAGCAGGGATGCACTCATTTAACTGAGGTTCTGTCAATCAGACTTAAGGGCTGGATTTTGAATTGAAAGATAGTAACTTAGAGAATCAGGTCCTATGTGGAATCCAATCCTGGAAATAGTAATTCAGTTCCAGGGGTAGTGGTGGCTACAGTTCTAGCAGAAGCATCCAGGACTGGCTACCGCAGTGTCTGTGCCCAGTGGAGGTACCAGATTATCTCAACCAGGACCAGATCTGTGCTGTGGTTTTTGGCATCTTTCTGGAGTGCATAGGCTGTAGATTCTGTGTGACCCACCCAAAGATTCAAAACTGGCATTCAACTGAATGAGTTGATAATACAAATGCTGTGCTTGGTCTCTATTGTCTCTTACTGCCCACATGGACATTGCCCCTTTTCACTGTCATGTATACATACAGGCATACAGAGAGCAAATGTTTTGGTTTTGACTTTGGGTAAAGATGCACAGAGTACTAGTGTTTAGCATTTCCCCCGGGGTTGGAATTGTTCCACTGATTTTGTCCAGTCTTTAGTTGGTCTCCTGAAACCTCTGGTGCAACCTGTCGCAATATGTTTCCTCAAACAACTGTAATCCTCCTCCAACATGCTTAGCAACACAGGCCTTGGTGGTAGCAGTATTATTCTACAAATCTCTCAAATGGAGAGCTAAGCAGACAGGTTTGGGCAACAGTTCCATTTGAGGAGTGTAAGACTTGCCCATTCCCACACATCTCCCCAGAAAGAAAACTCACGGCGGTGGCCTCATTAGCAACTGCTGAACAGATCTGCTGCCAAGGAAACTACATCCTTTTTGATACCCAATGCCAGAGCTTAATCAAAAATGGAAACAGAAAGGAAGTTCTAAAGCAAGCAGCCAGTTTTATTTTTTTTCTCCTACACCATAATCTCAGCAGGCCCATTATATTGGCAGGTCAGCTTACTCATGCAATTATTCACACAATGAGTGGGAGGCAGCAAGCAGGGCAGGACCGGCTGGGTGGAGTCCATCAATACAGCAGCTCACCATTTTCAAAAGAGAGGTGAGTCCCTCCTCAGCAGGGAGGATCAATTGCCCACCAGATGCAGAGCTCCATGTGGAGGTGTAGACTGAGGCTGCGCCGAGAATCCTTGAGAGTGCCAGTGTGCGGTTCCTGACAGCCACACTGCTATATTAAGCAAACTTCTCAATGTTTCCCTGTCTTTTTAAAATTATTATTATCACCTGCCTTTGAATTTTACACAACAAAATGCAAATGAATTCAAGACACCAAGCGTAATGATGAACCATGTTACTTAGCCGGATTCAGTTAGCAAACCATTTCCTTTCTCCTGGCCTCCTACCAAGGCATGACTAAGGGAAATGGTGGGTGCGTAGGGGCCCAGCATTTGCACTTAAAGTGAAATCTAAACCAGTATTGGTTCTGCCATTTCCTGGCTCTGGGTCTTGGGGCAAATTACTCCCAAGCCTGATGACCTTCCTTTTAAAATAGGAATCTCAGTCCACATCCCATGAATGATTTTGGGATATTCCCGGCACGTAACACATTGGTCATGGGCTGTCAATCATTGTTGGCAGAATCGATTGTTGTAGAATCTGTGGCCAGTCCTATTACAAAGTACAAAATTCTAGAAACCAACTTCAAGGAGAAGAGAAAACATTAGGAATATATGAGCTGAATGACTCCTTTTCTTATTTCTCTCTTCAGCTATGGCAGACATGATACTGTCAGCATCTGGGTGCCCACATAAACAGCTGTCTACAGGAAACAAGGCAGGAGGCCCATATTAAATAATGAAGATAGAATACATTAATTACACCATGGTAAGTAACTATCATATAAAATATGACCATTATATGATTGTTATTACTTTTACTACATTATTCATGCTGGCATAAATATAACAGCTCACTAGTCATCAGTGTCAAACTGTTTTTATAGAGAAGGAAAATGGAGCTCAAAGCATTTAATGGCCTAATGGACAAACCTCTAAAACACCAGAATAATAGTTGGCAATGCATGAAAATAAGCCGGCAGGTTTGCCAGTGGGACAGCTTAATGACTGAGCTCTGTTTTAATCTTGACTTTCCATTCCACTGATGCTTTTCTTCAGACTTATAACTGAGCAGAACAGGTTACAACATATGGCAGAATGAATACAAGAATCCATAAAGGTTACCATGGCCCATGATATCAAACATGGTGCTCTAATTTGAGCTTCATTTGCATGATTCTTAAAAACAACATTCTAGATCCATGTGGACCCTCATATAACAAACTTTTGTGGTTATAATCTATGTGAGTTAAGAGAAAAATGTCCAACTCATCTTTCATATCAAGTGGGCAAAACAGCTCAATTGGCTCAGAGACACTTTCTCAAGGACATGATTACTATTAAGTTTAATGACCTTAAATCCTTGATCTTTTCAGGATATTATATTCCCTCTTGTAATTCCTGAGTACAAATAGGAGAATAGGAGAATGGGTCTAAAAGAGGAAGGAGAAAGAGAGTTAACAGATTGAAAATGAGTAAGGTAAAAGCAAGTATTTCAAATTCATAATTCTCAAGGACTTTCTTGCTAGACCTACTGAGCTTCTTGGTCTTGTTCTCTGACCCACTCCTGAGTTTTCTCCTCATACAGAACTAAAATGGACAAAGCAAAGGAAATTATTTTTTAAAAGTTTTTGAAATTATCAAGAAAACATTAAAATTTATGTTTGATAAGCATTTAGAAAATATAAAATCAGACAGATAAAATATCTCAGTGGAGCTGGATTTTCAACTTCTGGAGATGCCTATAATGTATATGAATATGGATATCAATCATTCATTCATTCATCTAGTATTTCTTTGGGGGCTTCTGTGTTCAGAGTAGAACCTTGGCAATATGATTGGGTCTTTGTAACTCCTATGATATTAGTGAAAATTGTCATTATTTTGTCACTATTGCTCACTTCTGCTAAATTTTCAACTGCTATGAGAAATTCAGTAAGAGATTTAAAAATCTCAACTAAAATTGTCTCACTCAATGTCAAGTAGGACAAACTTCATGCTGGTGGCCCAACTACTCACAGGATTCCCCTGAAGATCACATGAAATAATGCATCTGAAATACTTTGTAGCAATGGACATTATGTGTGCAAGGTGATTGTATCATTCTAAGTTAATAATATAATGGTATAACTTACAAACTTATCCTATCATCCTCACTTGTTTAAAGAAAAAATCATTGATTTTTATTATAAAATAACTAAATACCCTCTATAGATAGATTTAATATCTTCACTTTTACTTTAAACCCACCATTTAAAGCAGTACTTAAATTATTAGAGCCGGGCGCGGTGGCGCACACCTGCAATCCCAGCACTTTGGGAGGCTGAGACAGGAGGATCGCGAGTTCAAAGCCAGCCTCAGCAATGGCGAGGCACTTAGCAACTCAGTGAGACCCTGTCTCTAAATAAAATACAAAAAAGGGCTGGTGATGTGACCCAGTGGTTGAGTGCCTCTGAGTTCAATCCCTGGTACCAAAAAAAAAAAAAAAAAAAAAAAAAAAAAAAAAAAAAAAAAAAAAATTAGAGATTCCTATTTAAATCATTATGGAAGTTTTAAAAAATCAGTAAAAGTGGAAAGAATACTATCATACTCTCCATGTATCAATGAACCACTTTTAACAATTTCCAACACATGGTCTCATTTATTTCTGTTTCTACCCTTCTTTCTCCAATACACACAGTGGATTTATCAATGCAAACAGCAAAAATTGTGCCATATTCTCCTTAATAATTTCCATATACATCTTCAAAGTATAAGGACTCTTTCTTCATATGCTTGTTTATAACATGAACACAATACATATCCATTTGACCATGTGTTTTTTTTTTTTACATTTTAGGATGGAATCTCACTATGTTGCCTGGTTGTTCTCAAACTTGTGGGCTCAAATGATTCTCCTGCTCTAGCCTCCTGAATAGCTGAGACTGCAGACATGTGCCACAATATTTAGCTTAGATAGCTATATTTAAAAAAAAAAAAAAAAGTATTCAGGAGACAATTTCTGATTGAGGGTAGAATACAGTTCTAAAATTATCCTCTAGTCAAAATTATCACCTGGTCCCCACCATGGCCTGTGCATATTTGTTTACAGTGTTTACACATCATCAGGCCAAGCTTCCTGCTGCCATTTTGTCTGGACGCTATACATTTTGCAAGAAGTTGCCCAATCTAACCTTTTGATTTCTGCATGTTACTGAAGATACCAGAGTTTAATCATTTTCTTTAAACCCCTAATGTATTTATTCCACTGTTATAAAGGCAGAATTATATTGACTAAAAGCATATGTTTTAGAGTCTGACAAAGCCAATCTGAGAATTTCTCCTGACTTACCAGCTAAATGCCTTTGGGAAAGTCCTTCCTAATTCTCATATCATCAGGTATTAATAGGAATAATTTATATTGTTGTTAAGTAGATCAATTAAGTACCTGTGTAAGTATATACACGTGTTCATATGGATATGTACACATAAATATATATACACATACATACATAATGTATCTTGTGAAGATATAATTTATTATAATGCACATTCATATATGACATATTCATACATATATAGTACAACATAGAAAATAACAAAGTAGTGTTTTACTGCTTTGTCACAATCTATATTAAATAACACATTCTGTTTTTTGCTTTCATTTATTATGTTTTACTTCTTAATTCTTGGATTGTTAGTATTTTTTTGTGTGTGTGTGTTTACTTCTAGACATCAGCTACTTGAAGTCACAGTCTTTGACTTCTCCATAGTGGCTGGCTTCATGCAGAAGATTTTCAAAGTTATTTCTGAAGACAGTCAGCCAGCGTGCAGGGAGGTAGAGAGGCCAGGGTTCGCCTTCTTTTCTACTGTGCTGGCCTCATGTTCAATAGCAGAGCCCAGCCCCCTCCTTCTAGGCTCCCTACCAGGCTTGCAACTGGTGTGTGGTATGGAACAGAACACTTTAAAGTGAATCTGTACACTTCTACCCAAAGGAAACCTTTTATGAAGAAAAACAGGTGATGGGACAACTGGAGAAACAGTCATTTCTAACTGAAGTGAGTTTCCAGACAGCTGATCCTACCACTGGGCTGGCTGTCTTTATCCTAAAAATGTCATATTTCTTTAGTCTGTAAATATCATGCTATAGAACACCTCAGTGCTGGCTTTGGGAAGAGACGGAGCCAAAGATGCACAGGCAGTTTCCTGTCAACCAAAGGACAATGCTTCTTTCTTGGATTTAATAAAAAGGGGAGGGGGCTGGGCAGGCTGCTATGGAGAAAGGACAAGCAATATCCCTCCTGCCATCGCTTTGTGGCTTCTGTAATAAAATGATGAAAGAGCGCCTTTGTCCTCCCAAACACCGGTCTTTCTTGGGCACATTCGCTTTTTCACTTTCAAATGTGTGAATTCTTGGAATATGACTGTGGTTTGCCTTTTAAACCTGCACCCATAGGTTCTGTTAAGGGCTATGCAGGGCCCTTTTACCTTGCAATATCTCCCCAGCCCAGGCCAAATCCTCTATTTCACATTTTCAAAGTCTCACACTCCACTAAGTAAAGATGTAGTTCAGTTAACCAACACTTTGTAAAAAATAAATTCCACCAGAAATGTAAAGATTATCTTTCCTTACTGTGAAACATTCTGTACCATGAATTACATAGTCAGATTTCTCTTCATTTATTACCTGGCTGAGAACAGAAAATGACAATTTCTTTGTGAAGGGAGAAGTAATTTTTGGCTTATGGATCAATTCTAGTGAGGGTCGGTCTGAGAAGGGGGTTGATATGATAGAATTTGTGGTGCTAAAAGACTGGATGAAAGGCTGCTGGTGTTTGCAGGCAGAGGGGACATGTGGGAGGAAATAAAAAGCAGAGGAGATGATGGCAGAGAATCAGAAGAAGCAGCAGAAAGCGTGGAGGACAGACTTCATCC
Source organism: Tamias sibiricus (assembly GCA_025594165.1). Classification (NCBI taxonomy): domain Eukaryota; kingdom Metazoa; phylum Chordata; class Mammalia; order Rodentia; family Sciuridae; genus Tamias; species Tamias sibiricus. The sequence goes on along the minus strand of CM046671.1, from coordinate 45,166,460 downwards.
TTCTGAAATTTTGCTAGTTCTGGGGATATGGAAGCAGGAAAATGGTAATGGTTTGGAGTACAAGGTCCAGAGACAAACACCTGTAAACTAATTCCAGCTGCCCTACTTACCAGCTCTGCGGCTTTGGAAAATTCACTCTGATTCCATAAACCTCAGTTTTTATTTTATCTGTCAAATGAGGTTGAAAAAGTGTTCACAGGTCACAGGGCTGTATTGAGAATTAAAGGACATAATGCATGTTAGACATTTAGCAAAGAGACTGGTATATACATATGCCCTGTAAATGCCAAATATCATTAAATATATTTTCCTAAAAGTCAGAAAAGAAGAATTAGTATTAGAAGTTCTTCGGATTTACAAATTATTAATTATATATGATTTTGTCATTTAACATTATTTTAAAAGACCAATGCTAAAAAATGCTAAAAAATCCAATATTTATATATTTATTTATTTATTTCTTTGTTATGGTTTATGAAGTGCAATTATTGTTGATTAGTCAATCCTAGTTTGAATGGACTAACTGGGTGGTAACCACAGGTAAGTAAGGTGTGGCTGGAAGAGATGTTCCCTAGAAGGAAGGGTTCATCTTCCTCGTACTCCCTTCTCCTTTTTTGTCTCTGGTTCCTGATTGCTGTGCATGGTGTCATGAATGGAGCAGTACTCCTCCACCACACACTTCTGCCATGATGTGTTACCTCATCTGGGCCCCAAGAGCAATGGAGTTGACCCACTAAGGACTGAACCTCTGAAAGTGTGAGCCAAAATAAACTTTTCCTCTTCCACATTGTCCTTGTCAGTTACTTTGGGGACAGCCATTCAAAGCTGACTAAAACACCTACTAAGCTAAGACTGAATGCAAAATTCAGTACTTTGTAGAAATGTTTTGAGGTCTTCAGATATTATCACAGATTTAATTTCCATAATAACCTATTTTATATGTGACAACATCAAGGCTCAAAGAGATTAAGGAACTTTTTCATGGTCCCTCGGGTATTATCATAGAATGAAGATTTGACTAGAGCAATGAGATACCTGATCCCATCTTCATACCACTATAAGATCTAGAAAAACTAAGACACTTATAAAAAAACAAGTAGCAAGTGAGAAGTGGGCCTGCTAACAAGCTTTTTTTCTCTTCTCAAATAAGATTCTTTTCTTACTAGCTTTCATCTCTCCTCCATGAGGGCTGCTCAGCTTACTGTAGGAATTAGGACTAAACTAAACATTCAGAGGCCTGGCACCAGCCCAACTCCCACACTCAATACCTAGGTGGCCTAGAGAAGGAACTGAATAGTGACTTTGAGCTTTAGTTTTATCATAAGCTACTTGACTGTGACAATTAGTCTTAGAATAGCATTTTTGGTCATGGCAAGATCAAAGGAAATAGTGGAAGACTACTTTGTTAACTTTAAAACACCAACTAGCAGTAAGATATTATTCTTATTTTTACCAACATTAATATCCTTTCTTTGAATGTATCTTTTAGAGTAATCTATGGTCATGAATCTAAATGATAATAAGACTTCTCTAGAGCTTTTTGTTGTTTTCATCTACCAATTTCTGAACTCTAGTTTTTGAGAATCTAATCCAATTGGTCTGGGAAAGGATTTCTGAAATATAATTTTAAAACTTTCTATGTATTTCTGATTAAACAAGTTTATGAACCTTCAGTTTATACCAAAAGTTTTAACTCTGGATCTTAGAATATCTTGATAGTTTCCCTCCTACATTTTCCTGAGTCTGGGCTTTATCCTCTTTATAACTTAGCTCCTTAACAAAAATTATATTTCCTATTTTTCCCTTATTAAAACTAGGAGAACCTAGATCAGGGATGGGTAGGATAATTGATTGAGTTATATGTATTGACTTGATTGAAATCCATGATAATTAAATCTGTAGCATACTTGTGTAAAACAAAAAATTTAAAAGAAATAGTGTTAAATTTGCAGAAAGAACTCTTTATTGATGCTGAGGAATTACCTCCTTGAATGGCACCCCCAGGGCATGGGTATAGATTAAATGACCTTTTAAGGTAGTGACCCTTTAGAAAGGTTATTCTTGATTCAAAGGCCAAGTCGAGACAAGCAAATCATTTTGGTGAAAATAAAATCGCTGAATTTAGCCAGTGAAATGAGTATTTAGTGAACTATCCTTTAAATGAACTGGTATTCTGAGTGGTCTATTAGGGACTTAAAATCCAACCTGGTGTTTTACTGAGGTCCAGGATTGTGGCCCACAGAGGCTGCTACCAAACAAGGGATTAAATCCTGGTGTCATGCCTTAACCTTTATAGACCTCAGCAAGTTTCATACAGCTCACGTTTTCTCATCTGTGCAACTTAGTCCAGAATGAAATGAGTCGACATCCCCATGCAAAACACATGTGCTTGCACAGGGTGAGCATGGAATAAATGGCAGCTGCTATTATTTTTAGACATAAATAATGTACCCCCAAACTGTCTGATTTCTCCATTTCCCCTGATGATTGGAAGAAATTAATGCAGTTGCTGAAGCAGCGAAGGAGTGCATAAAGCCCTGGGAAAGGCTGACTTAATACATGTGATTTAATTCCTGAATGTGCTTCTGAAAATCCCCTGACTTCTTTGTGAATATCTGTTATCTCTCTGCTTAAAAACAAGGTGCACAACACTTCTTGTAGCATTTTGGCTGCTTGTTTTAGAAGGAGACGTTGATAAATTGGAGAGGATCCAAAAATGATAAAAGGATTAGAGGATATGACCTACAGAGAAAGATTATTAAAAGAACTTCATACACCCAGCCTGGAGCGACAATGACAGTGGGTGGGGAATATGATAAGTGAACATAAATACTAGAAATAGGTAAGAAGTAAGGAAAGAACTGATTCCAGGTGATCAGAGGCTAGACAAACAGGATGCATGGTCTTAAACCAGAAAAACAAGCACTCGTGGAAAGGATTCTTAGGAGAAAAAAAAAAAAAATTCAACAGAAAGGTCAGTTAACACCTTGATTATTTAATCTGAGAGGAGAACCTATGTAGCTCTATAGATGTATCTCTGAAGGCCAGTTCTTCCAGAGTCTAACCTGTGGGATATGGAAAGAAGGCGTGTACTGGCTTCTTGCTCTCTCTCTGGACCTATGACCTTAGGAAATGTACAGATATCCAAGGGAAAGGCCAGTATGCATTTATTCTCCGTATATTTCTTCTCTCGCTAGTGTAGTTCAGTGGATTGGTGACCTGCAGAATGATAGGACCTCTTCTCATAAGCTGTGAATGTGGCCTGTGATGTGTGTGTGTGTGTGTGTGTGTGTGTGTGTGTGTGTGTGTGTGTTTATGATATGGGGATGGAGCCTAGGGTCTCCTGTGTGCTAGGCAAGTGCTCTACCATTGAGCCACACCCAAGCTCCAGACCCTTTTTCCAAAAAAAAATGTTTTTGGATACAAGTGTGAAAGTGAACTTGAAAATGTTGAGCTGAAAAGGTCAGTTTGTTTTACCTAGGTGGGTCCTAACTCCAATATCAAGTGTCTTTAATGCATACAAATGTGAATCCAGAGAGACACAGAAAGAGGTGGGGGAAGGGACTGGAGTGATGTAGACAGCAAAGCTGAGACTGCCAGGGTCTCCAGAAGCTGAAAGAGGCAATGAAGGATATGTCCCTAGAGATTCAGAGGGGGCTGGCCCTGAAAACACTTTGATTTCAGAATTCTGGCTTCCAGCATAGTGAGAGAATAAATTTATATTGTTTTAAGCTGCTTTCAATAATTTGTTGTGGAAGCCTGAAGAAACTGATAGACTCATATAAGGATTAATTTTCAAAAATAGAAATTGCAGAAATTCTGAACATCAGGCACCAAAGAGTTGATAATTAATGCATGAAAAAAGTTCATATGCTGCCTTATGGTTCAAATATTAGGATTCAGTGAGATGTACTTATGATAGATGAAGCTTGAGAAATGTTCGAGCAGAATGGAGGCCTGAGACGCTGACCTAGGCATGGGTTGGCTATAGAAGCTCACTCTAACAGCAACGGCATTGCCTAGAATTAGACCTGGAGCCAGAATATTAAAATAAATACTTTCAGTGAACACATGGACTATAGTGACAAAGGACATGAGGTGAATGGTGGTTGAATTTCTTATGAGGGGTCCTCTAGGAACCCTGAGGTAGTCCCCAGAGTCTAAGCTGATGTGCAGAATCAGGCTTCCAGCCCGTTGAAGAGGAGCTGCAAATGCAAGGGTGGCTCCAACTACATGGAAGATATTTGGCAGCTTGGAACTGGACACTTCACAAGGTAGAGGTAGACCAGCAACACAAGCAGCTGATGAGAACCTTCTGAAAATAGGACAGTGGGTGACCTAAAATTCTTGGTTTTCGGTAGCAACATGTACAAAGTATTGCAGCAGGAACTTCAGTGCTATTGGAGGGCATAAACTAACATTCATTCAACATTGGACACTTCATCACAGCAATTACTCAGAAGGATGCCAAAACATATCTCAAGAGGCTATATAAAAGAAAAAAATAACCTGGGAGTGGTGGTGCATGCCAGTCATCCCAATGGCTTGGGGAGCTGAGACAGGAGGATCATGGGTTCAAAGTCAGCCTCGGCAATGTCGAGGTGCTAAGCAACTCAGTGAGACCTGTCTAATAAAATGCAAAATAGGGCTGGGAATGTGGCTTAGTGGTTGAGTGCCCCTGAGTTCACAAAAGAGAGAGAGAGAGAGAGAGAGAGAAAGAGAAATATCTAACTATTTAACAGATACAATTTGATGGCAACATGTAAACAATTTGCAAAACATATATGTCAGTAGAAGTAAATAAAAAATGCTATAGGTAATAGTGCCTTCATGTTACTATAAAATAAGTTGTTTAATAAACACACTCCTCTACCATGGGATGTTAAGACATTTGCTGTCCCTTCCAGGATATTTTGATTTCAAAGAGGCTTCCCAAGATAGTATAAGTGACAACACAAATGGGTTTATAACTTGTGGTAGAATCCAAACCTCAGAGAAGAATGATTGGAACTTCCCTGGAAAACCATTCATATATTTTGCTTAAATTACTTCAAATATTAAGTAAAAACTTGGAAGAATAATTGGTAGCAGTGAAAAGGAATAGAGTCTTGCAGGATTTATCAAATAACATGTGGTTGCACAAGAGGAAGGGAAGGTGGCAGTCAGGGCTGCTTGGGTCCACCTTGTGCCTAAGGGCCTTGAAAGTCCTTGTGACTGGTCTGCACATGATGTCCTCTGTAGGATCCAGGCCTAGAAACAGGCTCTGATGACATCTTCCAAGGTTTTCAGGTATGATGAATTTTAATTCAGAACACTTTCAGGATATATTTAAGGAGAATAAGAAATAATGTTGATGGATGTGTACTTCTGTAACAGACTCAAGTGTTAGGATCTGGGTTAGTTGATTTACATGAATTTTAAAAATCAAGTTACCTTCTATCAAACATAGCATTCTAGTCACTCTCCTATAAACTATGTGCAAGGTTCTTTATTTGGTCCTGTGGTATAATTAATATTATTCTTATTTGCAGATGAGGAGAGTAAGGTTTTAGAGGTAAGCTATTTGTTTGCACTTCCTAACAACTAAGGAAAAGATCTCTGATATATATATATATATATATATATATATATATATATCAATGGAATATTACTCAGCTTTAAAGAAGATTAATGATATATAGATATATATATATATATATATATATATCAATGGAATATTACTCAGCTTTAAAGAAGAGTGAAATTATGGCATTTGCCAGTAAATGGTTGGAGTTGGAGAATATCATACTAAACAAAATAAGCCAATCCCACAAAACCAAAGGCTGAATGTTTTCTCTAATATGCAGATGCTAATTCACAATAAGGCAGGGGACACTAGAGAAGAATAGCCTTACCTTAGATTAGGTAGAGGGAAGTGATGGGAGGGGAGGGAGGGAATGTGGGGATAGGAAAGATAGTAGAATGAAACAGACATTATTACTGTATGTATATATGTGACTACATGACCAATATGATTCTGTAATATGTACCCTCAGAAAAATGAGAAATTACATCCCACCTATATATGATAGATCAAAGTGCATAAATGCATTCTACTGTCATGTATAACTAATTAAAACAAATTAAATTAAAAATAAAATAACACTCAGGTGTGGGCACTAAAGATAGAACTCTAATGATGGATCTCTGAATACAGGGTGGCAGAGTTAGAGAAAATCTTGGGGGCTATTGAGTTCAGGGTTTTCAATTCCCAGATGCACTGGTCGCCAGAACATGGTGAAACCCCTCAGATAGCCTGCTTTTACTTGCATAGTCTTTAAAGATAATATAGTTTGCATGATGAATCTGTTTCTTTCCAAGGATACTGCTTAGCCAACACTTGGTGACCACGAAAAGTATCGTTAGTTAGTACTAGCTCAGGATGAAACGTCATTCGCACAATAAACCCACTGACACTGGGGAAAAAAGGCACAGAATTCACGGAACAAATCCATTACTGTCTTCTGTATTTTTGTCCATAGACCCAGGTGATAGAAGTAGAGAGACAAGATGTGTCCTCTGCATAGAGATTGTAAACTGTATGACTGCACAATAAAAGGCAGACCCCTGCCCAAATGAGTGAATCCCCCATAAATGCTTTGATGTTTTAAAGACAGATTGGTGTGTGCAGAGAGTTTAGATCATTTTGATTCTGTAAACCACAAACCTACTACTATGGTTTGGGTATGGTTAGATTCTTGTGGTTAGATTCATGTGTTGGGAGTACAATTCTTAGTGTGGTGGGGCTGAGAGGTGGTGGGCTTTTGAGAGGTAAGACCAAGTATGATGACTTTTGTTAATGGGGGAGAGGTACTTCTGAAGGTATTAGAAGCCCCCATCTTCCTGGCTTCTGTTTTCAAAATGTGATCCTTCCTCCCGAATATATTCCACCATGTGCCATGTGATTCTCACAGAGCCTACACTACACAGTTTAAACTTTCAGCCTCCAAAATGGCAACTGAAATAAACCTGTTTTCTTCATAAAGTTAGCTTGCCTCAGGTATTTTGTTATAGTAATGAAAAACAGACTAATGTACTTGTTATGTAACCTTAGGTAAGTTGTTTGAAACTTGTTTCTAAAATTTCATGTCTGCAAAATATAAATTGTAAAAACTCATCTGATCTATAGAGGAGTTGAGAAGATTTGGACACTATTATAATAAAAAATAGTGCCACTGGGGAACAATCTGTAGCAATGAGGTGCAATAATATGGGAAATAAAGGCCTGTTTTTGTGTCATTCTCACAGATCTCTGACCAACAATAGGAATAATCTACAGGGACAGGCATCTACTCAGGTTAGTAGCCAGTTAAGCATGGGTTGGACTTTGAAGCTCCTCTGGTCCTGAACCTCATGTAGCTTTTTTCTCAGAAAGTTGTCAAGTATAAGCATGAGGACCGCAGGGTGGGGACGTGCCCTGCAGCACGTGCAACTCCTGTGGACAGCACTCTCAGAAACTTAACGGGACTCCAGCCTCATGTCCTTACAATGTTACCACACAAATTCTGGCCTGCTGCCTTTCTCATCTTCAAACATATGGAGCTGTCTATTCATGTCTTTCCTGTGGCTTCCTTTCCTCAGATTATACATTGCTGGATTATTTTTTGGTTCTTGACAATAAAAGCTTATTAATTAAGTTGGCATCACGAGTTCTGAACGTGCTGGCATTTGTCTTTTAGAACATGGTATGTAGAAGTAAGTTCCACACATAAAGGAGTGTTTTGACAGAGCATGGGCACTACCTCTTTTTACAAAATATCTCATTTCTATCAATGTGTGCATAACCAAGAATTTTAAAATTTGAGTTCCACGGTGTTGAGATTTATTGTTTGCTCATATTCTAGGAACAATGAATTACTTCTCATCTTGACTCTTCATAGTCCACAAATAGCTTTCAACTGGAATTCCTACAAACTCAAAATCAAACTTCATTTGCCGTAACCTTAAAATAATTTTTGTCCTTGCTGGTGTCTCATCATAAGATGCATTCCCAAATTCTAAGCATCTTGAGATTAGAGGTTATATCCGATTTGTAAATTCTCCCTAAGCATGGATCATGCACGGGTTAGGTATTATCCTCTCATAGGAGAGAAGAAAACTGGGTTCAGACATGTTGAATGTCTTACTTCATGCTATGAGCAAGAGACACATCCAGGACCTGAATATATGTTTTCTGTCCCACTTACAGCACTCTTTGTTTATTTATTTTTAAGTTTGATTAATTTTGAAATATTTCAGAGAATGCAGAGAATAACATTTTTATAATTGGGCTCTAAACCTCCCAATTTATCAAATCACATTTTCCCAGATTTGCTTCATCTGTAAAATAAATGGGGCTCTTAACTTTTGGGAAAATAAACTTATTATTATACTTAACTTAAATGTTTGCTCCTGATTTATGAAGACTTTGTATTTAGCCAGTTGCTATGGTGCACTCCTATAATCACAGCAACTCAGGAGGCTGAAGCAGGAGGATTGCAATTTCAAGACTAACCTCAGCAACCTCGTAACTCCTTAAAGACTTAGTAAAACACCATCTCAAAATAAACATAAATAAAAGGGATAGGGATGTGGCTCAGTTAAAGATTTCCTATTTGTCCTTGATTTAATTATGATTTTATAATTAATTTTGCTTATTTGTATGTTCTCAAAACTTATTTATTACATCTAAGTTTTTAACTTTGGGTGCATAATGTTTTCATAATATCCTTTTAATATTTTCTAATGTCCAATTATTTGTCAATATTCTTTATTTCTACATTTGTTTTCCTTTATTCTCATGTGATCAGCCATGTTGAAGGATTGTGTATATTTTTCCCCAAAATTAGAGCTGTGTAGTTTATTGGCATGCTCTACTTTTAAAATTCCTATTTAATATTTTTTTCTACCTAGTTACTTAAGTTTGCCCTCTTCATAACCTTAGTTAAATGAGTCAAATGTTTAAACAATTTATTTACACTCTCTCATTTTAAATAGTATGTTGAATTTACATTGTCTTTCACTTCTAAGCCATTTGTAATTTCCATGTTAATCCCATTCCATCAGTTATTTAGAAATTTGTTTTTAAGTAACCACATGTATGCTTTGTTCAAAGTGAAGTTTTTGTTTATCATTAAATTGCTTTTTTAGGACAGAGGACATAAATTGTATGTTAGTGATTCTTTGAAAAATATTAAGCTTTTTTGTGGCTGAATACTTGGTCGGTGGTTTCAAATTTTTATGCATTATACTTTTATTTGCAGAGACAAATATCATAAGTTTGCTGATTTTTTTAAACTTTATTTTACAAATTAGAATACCATAAATTTGACTTTTCAGGTTCAATTCTATGGTTTTTAACAACATACAGAGTCATATAATTGCCAGTCAGTTCACAGAATAATTCTTTTACTTTCAAAAAACTCCTTGCTCCCATGTGTAGTCCCATCTTCCTCAAACCTCTGACCCCTAGTAGTCATGATTTTGTTCTCTGACACTATATTCTGTTCAGTTTTTTAGTGTTACATAAATTAAATCTCATAGTATGTTGCCTTTTGAGACTGGCTCACTCCACTCAGCATGAGGCCTTTGAGATGTGTCTAAGCTGTGGCACAGGTCAATTGTTTATTCTGTTTCAGTGACATCTGAATTTTCTAATCCATTCACTTGTTGAAGGACATTGGAATTGTTTTCGATTTTAATGGATTATCCATCGTGGTGCTATAAACATTCATGTACAGTTTCTGTTTTTCTAAGTTCAATGCTTTGTAGTGGACATCTAGGTAATACAGTAAATACATGTTCAACTTTAAAGTAACTGCAGACTGGCTTTCTACAGTGATGTGCCACATCTGAGGGCTGTCAGCTTCTTTATATCCTTTCCAGCCCTTGTGATTGTCAGGATTTTTTCATTCCAGCCATCCTAATTGGTGTGCAGTGGTGTTTCATTATGGCATTATTTCTCATTTCCCTAACATCAGTGTTGTGGGTACCCTTTCATGTGTCTTTTACATATACTCCTTGGTGAAAGGTCTGTTCCAGACCTTTGCTCAGTTTTTTCTTTGGGTTGCTTCTTGTCTTTCTGTCAAGGTTCCAGAGTGCTTTTCATAAACTGAATGAAAATTCTTTTCACTTAAGAGATTTGAAAATATTTTCTCCCAGTCTTTGATTCATTTTGTCATTGTCTTACTAGTTTTGCTCAAAGAAAAAGTTTCAGATTTGGTGAAATCTATTTTATCTACTTTTTTTTTTTTTTTTTTAAAAAGTGGAAATCCATTTTATCTATTTTTCTTAATGGAATGTGTTTTTGGTATCACATTGAAGAATTTTTGTCCATCTCCAGGTCATGAGGATTTTACCCTGTTTGCTTCTGAAAATGTAATAATTTTGAGTTTTACCTTCAGTTATATGATTCATTTTAAGTTAAATTTCATAAGTTTTCAGTTTACGTTGAGGTAGTTTGTTTTATTTTTAATGAATGTTCCATATTAAACCCCAACCACTCAGGAGGCAGATGTAGAAGGATTTCAAGTCTGAGGAAGACTGGGCCTTGAAATTTCATTTTATTTTCATCTCATAAGTTATTTATGAATTTATTTTTAAGTATCCATATATATGCTTAGTCTTGGGAAAACTTAATGAAACAGATAGGGCAACTTAAGGGACTCAAAAAATAAAAAGATCTGGGGATGTAACTCAATAGTAGAGTACTTGCTTAATAAGCACAAGGCCCTGGGTTATATCCAGTTTTAAAAAAAATCAAATATTATTATTCAAAAAGACCTTTAATTAAATTGAGTGTCCTCTAAAATGTAAAAAATCAGGCTGGGGTTGTGCCTAAGTGGTAGAGCACTTACCTAGCATGTATGAGACACTGGGTTCCATCTTAAGCACCACATAAAAATAAATAAATAAAATAAATGTATTGTGTCCATATACATCTAAAAATAATTTAAAAAATAAGATAAAATATTAAAAATCAATTTGTGTTGATCTCTTTTAAAAATATGTATTTGATTTCATTGATCTACACAGTTATCTTATCACCAATATGACATCTTCTTATAGTTTCAAAGTGACTCTTGAAATCCAGTAGTATGAATCTTCCAACTTTGTTATTTTTTTTTTCCAGCATTCTTTTGGCCTTTCTAGCTCATTTCCTTCTCAAATAAATTTTAGAAAAATTGTATCTAAATTAATAAAATATCTGGTAGGATTTTGATTAGAATTAGTTTAAATCTATAAATTCATTTAGGGATAATTAACATATTTACTATGTTCAGTGTTCCAATACATTAACATAGTATTCACTTATATTGCTTTAATATTTTGAGCTTTTTATTTACGTTTTGCTGATATATACTTAAATACTTCATTTTTTAGGATTGCTGTAAATGTTTATTAGTTCAAGTTTTCAAAAGTTCCTTATTAATATACACAAAAATGATTTAACTTTGATTTATGAAAAATTGCTAAACTTACTTTTATACCTTTTTTTAGTTTTTTTATACTTCTTGATTTCTATATTTTGATAATTTGGGGTTATTTATTTGTAAACAATCATGTCACCTAAAAGTAGAGTAAGTTTTATTTCTTTTCTCTTACTCATACTTTTACTCACTTCTTTTTTCCTGTTTCAGGGGCTAGAGGAACCAGTATAATATTTGCCAGGAATCATGAGAGTAGAAACCCTGGACTTGTTCTTAGTTTTAGAGAGATAGCATTCAATCTTTTTTCATTAAGTAAGATGTTAGCTATAAGTTTTTCTAGATGTCTTTGATCAGGTTAAGAATGTTATCTTTTGCTCCTACTTTGCTGAGAAGCTTTACTCATGTTGGATGTTGAATTTTAAAACTTTTTTTTCCCTGCATTAATTGCAGAAATCAAGTGCGTTCTGTTTAGAATAATAATGTGGTGGTTGATAGGAATAAGCTTTTGAGTATTGAATCAACTGTTTGTTATCAGGATCATTCTCATTTGGTGGTTTTATATTTACTTTTTATGTATTGCTGGATTTGATTTGGCAGTATGTTCTTGAGGAAGCTTGTGTCTCTTCATGAGTGTTACTAACCTTCCTTTTTTTTTTTTTCAAATATAGTTTTGTACTCAGGATATTGTTGGCTTCTTAAATGAGTTAGGAAGTGCTCTCCTTTTTGCTTTTGTTTTTTGTTTTATTGTTGTTCTGGAAGGCATTGTATAGAGTTAGCAACATTCATTCTTTAAATATGTGGTGGAATTCACCAATGAAATTACATAGGCCCGGAGTTTGTTTTTTAACTCTGGTTTCAGTATGTTTGATGATTATAGGACTATTGAAGTTATCTATTTCATTTTGAGTGAGTTTTATCAGTGTGTTATCTAATGTATTCTCCATTTTAGCAAAGGTGTTAAATTTGTGTGTAGTTTATAGCATGTATTCTAGTGTTTTCTTTTAAATTGTATCTTGCATTTTGTCCAGATTTTATAGCTCTAGTGGGATAGATAGGGTAGAGTGTGTTTAGTCCATCTTACTCAGAACTGGAATACAAGTTTACTGATTTTATCATACAATTTACTTTTAAATTTAATATTATATACTTGAAATTTCCATTTCCGATATTGTTAAAAAATTTAGAGCTGGGGCTGATGGGTGTAGCTCAGTAGTAGAATTTTCCTATAATGTGTGAAGTTCTCAGTTTAGTCCCCTGGATAGAGGAGTGGAGATACAAAAACTAAAACAAAGTGTTTTTAGAGTTTTTATTATTTTCCCTTTATAAATTCTGAAACAATGTGGTCAGATACCTATAATTCAAGGTTAGTATAATCTATCCATGAATTCTCACTTTTATTTTATGCAATAGCTCTTCAAATTGTTGTGATTTTTTAAATTTAAATTCCATTTTTGTTTGCTATATTTTCTTTTTATTAGAAATTTGCACAATATACATTTGTTCAAACATGTTATATCAATTTCTTTCTGTGAGGTTTTAAGATTCCCCCTGATTTAGTCAGCTTTTTCGCTGCTGTGCCTAAAAGGACTCAACCACAACACTGTAGAGGAGGAAAAATATATTTGAGTGCTCATGGTTTCAGAGGTCTCAATCCATAGACAGCTGACTTTATTCCTCAGTCTCCAGGTGAGGCAGAACAACACGACAGAAGAATGTGGGAGAGGGAAGCAGATCAAATGAGGATCAGGAAGCAGAGAGAGTAACTCCATTGTCCAGATACAAAATATATACCCCATAGTCATGCCCGCAATGAACCACTTCCTCCAGCCATACCCCACCTGCCTCCAGTTACCACTCAGTTAACCCCATAAGGGATTAATTCACTGATTAGGTTAAGACTCTAACCCAGTCATTTTTCCTGAAAATCTTTTTGCATTGTCTCACACAAGAGCTTTTGGAGGACACCACATCTAAACCATAATGCCCCCCTACAACAGCAACAAAAAGTTATGTTTTCAACATGATAACTTAAATTTAAATTTGTAATGTTTTCCTTCTGAATGGTTGGCTTATTATTTTACTTTTATAGTGATTTCCCTTGTTTGAACTTAGTTCTGCCCCCTTCTGTGAGATTTGTTTCTCGTTTTGAATACAGATGGACGTTATTCCTCCAAATATTTGTGTCCTTTTTGGTGTGTAGAGTTTTTATGTCATGCCAACATGTGCCTTCTCCAATACTCTTCATTTTTATGAGTCCATATGGTTTAATCTTCTCAATTACATATAAGCTAAAGTGATATGTATTAATTTTAGTCAGGTTGGGCAAGAACCAGGCATCCTTTCTTTAACTTCATTTTTTATACTCATTGTCTGGAGGGAAAAGTATTTGAAACCCTAGTGTAGAGCAGAGCTACCAGCTGGAGGGAGCCTGGGTTCCTAAAGCAGAGTAAGAGAAACTGCTCACCAAAAAATCCACATTGGATTTGCATATAGAAGCCAAAAAAAATAAATAAATAAACAAAATAAACAAAAAAAAAAACCTTCTATGGCTTTGTCACTAAAATTTGGGGACATGCTTGTTATGGTAATTTGTAATATCTTAACTGATGCAAAAATATTGACTTGGAACAGAATGCTACCCTCCAACTGCATTGCTATAGCTATCATGTGGCAGGTGGCAAGGCAACTGACATCAGAAGCTAGAAAGCTCAAAATCCATGTTACACAGCAGCAACACTTTCATATACTATTGCCCCAAGTAAGGCAAGCCATTTGCCTACCACTGTGGAATTCAGAGTAGTGTAGTGTGAGTTGATTGTTATTGGATGTGTTTTATGAAAGTGTTAAGGGTAAAAAGTTGAGATCCAGAAAGGACTTGAATTTTTTTTTTTTTTTTTTTTTTTTTTTTTTTTACTGAGGTGAGGGGACCTGAAAAAGAAAGAAAGATAAAGAGGCAATCCTAGATTTTAGAATCTTAAAGAATTGAAATGTTGACAAATTGTGAACTCCAAATCCACAATGAATAGAGATAAAAAGGATTTGAAGTGCCAGGGTTCTTCCCTGGAATAATTCAGGTTTTAGCCTTTCCACCAGTCATGTTAAATGACTGAAAAGTGATCACCTAGGTGGGCTTTTCTCCACCTTCACCTGTTGCAACCAGCACAGGTCTGTGCCCATCTCAGTTGCTCTATTTGTGCACTATGAAGCCTAGCTTCATGAATTGCCCTCCTGAGTTCCCCTGAGGGTGGTTTCTGACTGGACTGATGTGCAGCTAGCAAGACTTCCAGAGAGTTTGGATATTCCTTTTCCATTCTCTTATTTCTTTGGCAGACACTACTTTTCTCTATCACTAAATCTTACTAACTAGAGAGTGGGGAGAAATGTGGAAATTAAGGACAAAATCAAGGCCTGAGTATTATACCAAAGAAAGAACAATTGGCCCATGGAACTGACTGAAAAGAAAGAGATTTAAAACCTACTGTTTATTTTGTGGAATGGCATTTTCAAAGGCATAATAATTTACAACCAAAGCAACCTTTATCTATTTTGGCTTTAGCATAAGTTTGGACCCATTTAAGGTTGTCGGCCAAACACGCCAGAATAGAAGGCAAGATATAGACTCTCTATAGCTTTCTTCTCAGGTGTGTTGTATCCCACTGTATCTAGAGAACAGTGGACAAGGACGAATATCTTAAAGAGTAGAGCTACAAGTTATGCAAAAAACAGTGCAGCAGGGTCCCTCCTAGAGAGCAGAACCAGAGTCTATGTTTCTTCCTGACTGGACAGGAAAATGCTACAATCGATACTCAGCAGGAATTCAAAATTTCTAAGGACCAGTCACTGCTGTATTTTCCAGTTTTCTCTTTGAAAGTTTGATAGATGATTTTTTTGCCTCCCTTGTATTGATATTTGATGTTTGTACAGGTGAGGACAAATAACTTCCTTTTCTCTTTTAGTAGCTATCAGCCCATGAAGAGACACATCTAGACCTGCTGAAATAAAATGAGTATCCCCAGAAAATCTCTGATTTGAACCTAATGAAATCATCAAATGGGATTTTGAGGGTTTTTTTTTTTTTTAATTGGGAATTTATTCTTTGGTAGATAGAAAGAGTATAAATGGATATTCTGCCATCCTTATGAACAACTTTTGATAGAAATGACGACTTTGTCAAGCAATGATTCATATTCTTTCTCAATAACATAATTGCTCTTTCCCCAATTCTTTTTGTATTTAAGTGAGGCTAAATTATTGATTCTCAACAATGGTCTGTGAGCAGAAGTGATGTGTGTCATGCTTATGCCAAAATGGTAAGAGGTATATGCCTTCTCTGTTATATTCTTCTATATCTACCAGCTATAAGAAGTATATGCCTTCTCTGTTATATTCTTCTATATCTACCAGCTATAAGAAGTATATGCCTTCTCTGTTATATTCGTCTATATCTACCAGCTATAATTGAAGAACTCTGAGGACTTAGTGGATGAGGAAGCAAAAAAAAAAAAAAAAAAAAAATTGTGGGGCCGGTCTCTAAAGCAATATATGAGAGACCACCTGATGAACATTGGTGCAGGATTTTTTTTTTTTTTTTTTTGAAACAAGGTCTCAATGTGTTGCCCAGGCTGTTCTTGAATTCCTGGGCTCAAGTGATCCACCTCCCAAGTGCTGATACTTCAGCATGAGCAGGTGATCCTGGCTCTTGGATTCTTACATAAGCAATAAATAATTTTGCTTGTCTAAGACAGTGAAACTCTAGCTCTTGTTTTTATTTTTAAATTTATTTATTCTTTCTTTTGTTCTCAGCTGTTATAAATCTGTAACAAACATCCTTTCCCCCCTTTTTCTTTTTCCTGTTTTGTGTTAGGTTGAAAGGTTTTAAAAATCTCCTCTATTCTTGAATTTTCATAGAAGCTAGCTGTTGTATTTTAATTAATTTAGTAAGTTCACATACATTTAAAAATCAGTAAAATTTTAAAACAAATCCAAAGTTTGTGCTATGAACATCTTGATCATGAGTAAATTACAAGTTGCTGGGCATATCCCTTTCTATAATTTTTGTCATTATAAAATCTGTTGGTAAACACAAAATTAGTAATTTTACATAGAATATTAATTAAGTTTTCTGATATACTGTATCACTTCCTGTTCTCACTCCTGCTTCTTTTTTTTTCCTGAATTCAATAATCCTTTTGCAAAAATATGTTCATAAAAATTCTCTTACACTTTATTTTGGTTTTACTCTGGAATAACAGTTTAGTTGCATGTAAAATATTAGATTGCATTTGAAAGAAAAGTAGCACAGGACTAATCACACACACACCTGGGATAAGAAGACCATTTATAGTCAGGAGCCTGAAAAGGCTTCTCTACGCTGAGAGAGGGACAGCAGTAGTAATTCCCCCTTGAATGTTTTCTTTTATAGGCTAGAATCATGGCTGAACTAGGTGAACTAGGTGTGGGTTTAGCCTTGACTGGCATAGTAAGGCATCCCCTGATCTTGTGGAAGGCAATTTGTTTCTTGGGAACAGAGGCAGTTTTCCTATCTCCAGAGGAGGAACAGAAAAACCTGCATGTCTCTTTATCTTCTCAAGGAGAGAACAGGGAAACCAGTACATCCCCAACTCAGGGGCTGGTAAGTGGTCTCCTGTCTTTTAGTGAGAGAACAGGGAGAGACAAGCACATCTCCATACTGGTAGGCTTTATCTCGGGCTGTTTTCTAGTTTGGGGGAATAAGAACTGTATTCATAAAGTGTGGGTAAGGGAAAGGAAGAAGGCTGCAATTATGCCAACAGCATTACCTTCCTTTAACACTTGGAAAATATTGCACTGTTTTTTAGTGTATACATGGAGAAAAGAAAAGAGTCTATTGTCATTTCTTTATCATTAGTCTTTTATTCTTAGTAGCAGTCAAAGATTAACTATGCTTTAGATAATTTGTTCTTTCATCATAAGATGGTGATGGATTTCTTATTGTTTATATGGTTGGTTGCCAGAGTTAATTTTAAATCTGATGACTGTTCAACTACAAAAAGGATTATTTAGTGTCTCTGCAAGTATTTCTTCTTCACCATTCTATTCTTTTCAACTCTTAGGTCTCTTAAAAACCATTGAATAATCAACCTATCTTTTTTATTTCTTATTCTCTTTCATAAAGTTTGACAAAACATTGTTTAGCCTACATGCTCAATGTTATTTTCAGTACTATTTTCTAAATCACTAACTTTCTCTTCTACTATGATTAGTTTCCATCATATCAGTTACATTGTTATTTAGTTGCCTAAATTTTCATTTCCAAATTTATGAATTGGTTCTTTTTTCCTGTACCTCTGATTTTATTTTCCTTCATCCTCTTTGGTTTCCTAATTTTTTTAGTAAATGAAGATAATGTCTTCATTACAGTTTGAACATCTTCAGTATATTAAAAGCAGCCTAAAAAGTAAGTAGATTAAAATTTAAGTATGTGTTAAAGTATAAAATGCTTTTAATCTGGAATACTAAAAATAAATTTAATTTGAAAAATCTAATAGTAATTGTATTGGCTAGCATTTTTACTATTTGAATTATTAATGTATTTTTAAAATTTTGACATGTATGCTCATTTTTAGTTCAGGCTGTGATTTGTTTAAGGTTTTTTGATGTCACATGATCATTCACTGAAAAGAAATTTGTAGTTTTGTATTCATTGATGCTTTATGGCTCCTAACCCTAACTTAGACATTTTACAAATGTATCAGTAATTATATTATGCAAGAGTGTGGACTATGTTACAAGTTTGCTCAGAGACTCACTAGTCATCTCAATTCAGTTCAGCACCATGAGGACATTTCTTTCTTTCACCTCCTTAGTCCTACAATTTATAGTAGAATAAGTTCCATGAAGAAATTTGGGAATTATTATTTTAATATCTATTGCAAGGAAAGAAGCACCAACACAGATCCAACTTCTATAATTAAAAATGGGCATGTAGCCAATCTTGAGGAGAGCACTTACGATCCCTTTTACTTCATGGTAAGCTAAGCTCCTGGGCCCCATAGCTTGTTTTGACATCAGAACCAGAAGACTTGCAGAGAGACGTGGTTGATTGCTTTTTATTTTTCTCTTATGAATTGCTTCATAGTGTCATGCATTGCCTGTGTATGGAGTTGAAGAGGACTGACAAAGAATGAAGCCGAAGCCATCATGAATGGAAATACTTTTTCTCTCCACACATCCCTAGTTCCCTAGTAGGGCTCCAAATGAAAAAACAAAAACAAAAACAAAAACAAAAACAAAAAAAAAAAAAAAAAAAAAAAAAAAAAAAACCACAGTTTTGAGGCAATGTTTCACCAGTGATTGCTTGCTAAGCCATCTAGTTCAGAAATTCATGAACAACTTCCTCTTGCCATCACAGCATGTTGGACCACCTTGAGCATTTCCTACATCTCTTTCTGCATGATTTCCTTTGATAGAAAACAAAACCTTTCACTTTCTTTCTCGAGACCCCCTGTTCCTGCCTTAATCAAATACTTTAATTGTCTTGCATTTTTAGAAAGACTTTTTCTCATTCCCCTACAGCATTCCATTGCTGACAGAAAGGCTGACAAGGCAGCTGACACGGTTGCTATTACTTTGAGCAGTTTCTAAACAATATCATTTTGCTGCCCTTCTGCTTTCAGTGAAATTATAGGGTGCTTTCTTTTTTGTGGAACAATGGAGCTCAGCTCCCACACCAGGGGTCCTGAACAAATTCCATACCAACCTCCTGAGCTTCAGTATTAATGCAATTATCACTGCAGATGTCAGTTCAGGCAGTAGCAGCATCACTACATTGGTGCATCTTGCCCTACCAGAGGAAGGAGGAATGGAGGAATGAAGGTATAAACCCTGGAGTTGGTAGGTAATGTGTGTATTTATGAAAACACACACACACACACACACACACACACACACACACAAATATACTTATATGCGTGTGTGTATGTATATATATATATTTATGTATAAAATATCCTGCTAATTTGAAATGCATCTTGAGTAAATAAGAGCAATATTTATAGAAATATATGGTGACAGATCAGCTGTGAATCTGAACTGGGGGCTGATAAATTCTCATTACCTTCATCTACCTGACAAATGAAATGACCTGCTAAATAGCTGCTGAAAATTCAATCAGATACCTGCAAATAGCAAGCATCCCATGTGACACACGGAGAAGGTTGGTGAACATCTTGGACCGGAATCACACAGAATGAGGAGTGAAGAGAAGTTTCCTCTCTCTATCCCTTGCATCTGCAAGGCTATTTGAAATAATGACATTTTTCATTGTTGTCACCACCCTATGCCAATTCAAACCATTCTAATTTTCTTTCCAGTTCTAGTCCACAGAGAAAACAATACTTGACTTTCCCTGATTCTGAGATTTCCATTAATTCTTCTCCCTAGACCCTACCTAGTAGTGTACAAACTTAATGTGTATCTGCCTGCAGAGCAGCTATCTCCAATATGGAATTAATACGTCCAATGTGGAGCTATGTACAGTACATTATGCGATATAAAGAAACTATGAAAATTTCCTTTATTGTTTTTATCCTGCTTATTTTACTCTATATTTTTGACTATTTAAAAATTTATCAAGAATTAGTACAACTGTATATAACAGTGTCGTAAGCAATATAACATTTATATTACTTATAATATAATATAAAACAATAAATATGTGATAGATAATTATGTATCATAATGTCTAATATTATAAATATTATGAGTGAAAGCTCAATATATTAAATGGTGGAAATATTCACTTCAAAAAAACCCCAAAGAACACTATTCTAGAAAAAGTCCTCTCAAACTTTAATATGCACACAAACCATCTGGGGATTTTGTAAAAAGCATATTGAGATTCAGTAGGTCTGAGATGGGGTTAGACAATTTGCATTTCTAACAAACTCCCAGGTGATGCTATTTCTCCTGGTTTCTTGGATCACACTTAGAATAGCGAGGCATAAGTGTGATTTGATGGCCTGCTGAAATTATCCTCTTCCCAAAATATTTCTCCCTCTGGGAAGGTAGAGATACTTGGAAACTTCTTCTGTATTAAAACTTCTCCTTAGAGGGTAGAAGTATTGCTTTTGTCTGTTTTCTTTGTTTTGTTTTAATTTACATTTCCCTGTATAGGTAGAGATATATAAATACATTAAGGTTGGAATTCCCTGGAAACAAACTCTGAGCCAGAGATTTTCATACAATAAATTTATCGGGGAGTACTGTCAGGAGATGTAGTTATGGGGAATGAGCCTCAATCAGTCATTAGATATGAGCCGTCTACAAGACAGGAGGATGTGTTTCTGTGCGGTGATTCTCTTCAAAGGAGGGGAATTTCAGGAGAGCTACTAAGGGGCAAGCTGCCAGTGGCCAATATTCCCAGAAGTGGGAAGACTGAAGTCCTTTTTCATAAAGGTTAGGATTCTGAGCAGCACACCATAGATCGATTACAACCTACCCTAATATCTCCTTCCAACTCCCAGATACTTTGTAGATCAAGTTCCTCCAGGATTCTTTTGGTTCAGAAGCACAAAGTTTAATTGGATGAACTAGAGCTTCTGCTATTGTTGGTCTTGGTACTGGAACTGATACTATAAAAATTGAGTCTTTGATACCAACAGTTATCTAAGATAGATATCAAACATGTTCTTCCCAACAGCTCTACCTTCTTCTGTTTCACTGTCAATTACCTCTGTTTTTTTTTTTTTTTTTTTTTTTTTTTTTTTTTTTGGCTGTTGGTTTGCTGATCTAATGAAACAATGAAACTGGAGTGATGGTCTGGGAACAATAACATAGTGTTTAATAGGATGCATGCTTTCCCCCTAGTTTAAAAGTTTCCCCTTCCCTGGAAACCAAGACCTTAAGTTTACAAATCCCCAAACTTTGGGAATGAGAAGTACAAATTTCTCAAGGGAGTCAATGAAACTAATAAAAAGTGGAGCCCCTTTTTAGATATCCTTGATGTGGCTCAGGAGATTGCACTTCTTCCCCACAGGGCATCTATCATCACTGAGCTGATGGGTCAGCTGCAATTTCAATAGGCTGCTCTTCCCAGTGGTATCTTGTGGGGGTCATGGTATATAGAAGGACTAGTGGATCACATGGATGATTGTTTGCTTATTGGCACATCTCCTTTATTGTAAAGCGCTCCTTGGGTTTAATGCAGTGTTATGCAGAATACAATTTTATTTCATTGCATTGAAAATTCGGTAACCCCTTAGATATAAACATTGAATGAGGTCCATCAGGCAAGAAAAAAAAAATATATACCTAAATATATTTTTATTCCAGTATTTCGTGAACCACTCTTGTGAAATATTAAAAATGTAGAATTAGGTAGTGAATGAAGTAAACTTTTATGCAGACACAATGAAAGCATCAGGCCAATTCTGTTGAGTTCTCTTGATGTGGCCTTTAGAATGTTACCTCATGGAGACAAGGAAGTCAAGATTTTGGATACGACATAGACAGGTCGTTTGTTATGGAATGCTCTTTGGATATGGTGTGATATTAATGAAAGTGAGTCTCTTCAAGTTGAGAAAATTCCCACTGGGGAATTCATTTGAATTCACTTGTCAGATGCCAACATTCCCAAAATGTGGAAGAAAGGGAACTGTACTCCTTAAAAGAGATGGCTGGATCTGAATCTCATCCCCAAGGACCACAGAAACACTAATATTATACATTATGTCATATTTGTTTCTTACTCTTAAACATGAATTACAATCAGTTCCTTTTTGGTGGAGACAGATAGTCTTTCAGCTGAAGTGGGCAGATGCATTGTTAATATGAGCCTAAAAATCTCATAGATCCCATGAAACAGAAAATCCCTGAGCAGAGATCAGGGGAATTGAAAGGAGAAAATGTGGAAGTACTGAAGACTTCATAAGCTATCTGATACTCAGCTGGTCCTAACTCTTCCAAATGGGTCACCCATGTGTATCCATTGGTGGTAGTGGGATGGGTAGAATGCATCTGAGTAGCCAGAGCAGTATGTAACAGACACAGAGGATTATACAATAGTGTGATGGATCTTAGGTGAAAAAGGAAAGAATGGAAGGTTTTAGTCTCAGTGCAATGGTTTGAGCAGTATGTGGTGGTTAGTAATGCTGTCTGATTGGTGGTTAGTAGTGTCCCAGTTCTCTTGCCCAGTCTGGTCCATCTCTCACCAGTTATTGATTAATCTTCACTAACACATTCACAAATTATAGCTTACATTCTTCCTTTCCCCAGGAATTTCTGCAAAATTTTCTATTATACCTTTCTCTAAGTCTTTACTATATATTCACCTATGACCTCAGTGGATGCTGTTTCATGTAGTATATATATTATCCTTTTTTCAGGCAAATGGGAATAAGAGATACATACACATGTGTAACCTTTCATCTTTACCTTTAACACACTAACCTTGTTTACATAAAATAGCCTCTGAGTCTTAGTTTTCTCAAATACAATGTGACAAATAGTAGGCTTCAAATAATGAAAAGAAAGATTTAACAATAATAATGTCTATCCTGTAATTTGTACTTAAGAATTCAAAACTGCTATTTAATACCATTTTCAGCCTTAAATTCTTTTTTTATGTACAAGGAGGTAAAACATGCAAGGTTTTGAGATTGTACGTCAAATGAGGATAAAGGAATCCACACAATTATGTGAATAAAAAATATGAGTGTTTTAAGATCATTTATTATAATCATTTGGGCTGTTCATAAATATTATTTTCACTCTTCACTTTATATTTCCTGTATTTCAAGAATATGAAGTTTTCAGAGAGCTAAATTCCACAGAAGTGGGTCCTTACCTGGCCTTATTCTCAGCCCTGTCCCTGTGTAAAAGACATTTAACATTTCATGTTTCAATTTCTTTATCCACAAACTGGAGGCCATCATCCTGACCTGCATCATCAAAAAGCAATTTCTATTAGCAAATTAATGACTGTTGAGGCAGCTATCAATGCTGAATATCTTTCATATTAGATTGGTCTTCAATTGCCAAACAGAAAGTGAACCATTCCAGGAAACCCCTGTGGGAACAAGAGTTTAAGTTTTTCTTTCTTTCTTTTTTTTTTTTTTTTTTTCCTCTTTCTGGCTGCTAAGGAAAAGTACTGGTCAAAGAGAAGAGGAGAGGCAAGGGGGAGGAGAGGGCAGAGAGGAGAGGAGATAAAACAGTTCAAGGTTGTATTTTCCTGACTTCATTCCTGCAATGTCGGCCTCACCCTTTATGACAAGGTCTGAGGAAGATGTAGTTTATGATGTGCTTCAAGTGTGATAAAGAAGCTGAGAGGTGAGCCCGGGAAGGGTTAGGTGTCCTTGAGGACCGGATGGGCTTGAGTACTCTGTGAGGATGGATGTTATTAAATTGAATTATTATTATTAGCACTTAGACAATGTGGAGAGGAAAAGGAGGAGAAAGGAAAGAGAGCTAAATTAAAACTGCATATGGATCACGTTGTGAGAGAATTCTGAGAGCTGCAGCTGATCCGTAAATACGGCCTGGACTACTCAGGGAGGGGCTGGTGATTTAGGAGGAATTCTTCAATTCTGTGAGGACTGGGTTTTACCATGAGTGTTTGTTGAAGACACAGAGGCAGGTCTAGGCCTCTTCTGTGGTTTCACTGAGAAATGGATATGCAATTAATTAGTGTTTATGAAGGCTGCTCTTCCGGTTACCTCTTCTCCAGCCAAAATGGAATCCTCTCCTCCGGTGCCCCTGTGTTTGCCCATGTTATTCCACCTTCCATAGGACCTTCATGCTTTTCTGATCCGAGTCATATTCTCCCCACCTTTCACAGGCCAGTTTTGAAATTGCAGTCGTCATTTTTATTGGCAGTAGTTAACATTTATGAAGCACTTACCATGTGCCAGGCACCGTGCTAAGCACTCAGCATTTATTATCTCATCTTGTCTTTACATGTGCACTACGAGGAGGATTTCATTGACCCTATTTCACATCTGAGGATCTTATCTTAGGAAGATATATAACGTGACCCCAGGGCTTTACAACAAGTGTTAGAAACTGGACTCCATCCTGTTTTTTTCTGACTCCTACACTTGTGAACCTAAATCCTACTGGTCTCCCTGAAGCATAAGCAGATAACTTTAATCCATACTGACATGTCAATCTTCCCAGGTACTCCGTATTTCTATCGATTCACTAAAAGTACAAATTAAAGAAATGGAAGAAATTGTGAGGGACCACTAAAAACTCCCATGTGCTGAGAGGGAAAAAAGATTCAGGACACAAGTGGTGCTTTCATTCCTTTGCCAGTGGTCAAAATTGTATGGGATCTAGGAAGAAACTGCTGAGTTCTACAAAGGATCTATCAAGGGATAGCACTTACTGGGTCATGGAACTATTATCTTAAACTATCCTGAAGACTACTTCATAGTTGTTTTTGAGGAACATAGAAAAAATAATTCTTTCTTTAGGAAAAGGGATTTCATCAAGGAAAGAGATTGTATAGATGAGGAAATGATGAGAAATTACCCCACAGAGACATAAGACCATTTATTTACAACATCACTTATATTCCAAGGGACATTCATGGATGTTGACATTTCTGTCCTTACATTATTTGATTTGTCAGCCCCAATAACTATGAAAAGATTCTCTCCTCTTTGAAATGCTTTCCTTTTCCTTCCAGTTTCATAGTGAGAGTGCATTCCCCACCTACTTAGGGTGCTCTCTTTATCTCATTAATTTCTATCTCTCGGTCTTCTATGCCTCTTCTAGATCTGGAGAATCTGGATGCTCCAGGATCTTTCTTTGGCCCTCTCATCTCTACTCAGTCTCTCTCTGGGAGTCCTTATCAATTTCCTTAGCTTCAATTTGCAACTTCACAATAATCTGCAAAAATTTTATCTCCATCCTGGCCTTCTTCCATACTCTAGACTAAAATATTTGACTGATATTTAGAAGCTCTTTTTGAATGTCTAATAGCTATCTCAAACTCGAATAAAAACAAAAAAGGCAACTTCTAATTTCTTAGGAAATATTTTGTCCCCAACCCATCCTTCTTCATCTGTAAAATGTATTTTTATTTACCCCATTGTTAAGACAAAAATCTAGAAGTTATTCTTCTTTCACCTCTTTTACTTAACCCACAGGTTCTGTCTTCTCAGAAGCCATCTCCATTGTTCTTCTAAACACTTCTCAAATGGATTCACTGCTTTGAGTCTCCACTGTCATTCTACTTCAAGGTTTAATAATCTACTACCTGGACTGGCATCCAGGTAAGCATTCACTTGACTTCATGTTTCTGTATGTGTTCAGGTTCAAGGTATCCTGCAAAAGACCCAAGGTGGGGAAGGAGATCGAGCAAATTATTTTATATGCTTGTATGAATATGTTAAAATAATCAATCTCTCTTTTATGAATAATTGTAATGCACTAATAAAAAAGGAAAAAAAAGCAATAAAATAGTATGTCAGATCTTGCCCCTCAATTTCCCACACCATTCACAATGAGTGTCACCGCTTTGACACAAATACTCAAACCGCTGACCCCATCCCCTAGAACTCCCTACTTACTGACACTCATCTCCATCCACTTTTCCCCATGCCACTAGGACTTATTTCCACTCATCCTTTTTAGGTTTCTTTGTATCATACCTGTTCATTCCTGCCTAGGCTTTTCTCACATCTATTCCCTCTGCCTGGAATGTTCCCCCCATGACTTTCACAGGGTTTTCTGTAGTCAGGTATTCTATTGCATGAGTGTCACCTTCCAGGCAATCTGAAGTAGCTTCCTGGTCACCGTGATATGACCCTATTAATTATCTGAATAAGACATATCTTCACTTGCTCTTTTCCTATTATTTTCCTATCTTTTCCCTTCTGATTTGAATGCCCATTTATGAAAACAAAGCTTATTCATTTTTATAATCTAGGTCTTAAGTTTTACACAATGTCTAGTACATAACAGATACTCAGTAGATTTTGCTCAAAGAGAAAAGTAAAAATAAATGAAAAAAAAAAATCTGAATGAGTGATCCCCTATACTAGTATACTTATTACTCAAAAAATTGGTTTGAAACTTTACGTACAAATATATTTGCAGTGGTGAAAGTGTCACTGAAACTAGTGGCCGGGAGATGATTAGAAGATGACAAATGAAAATTATACCTTAAAAATACTGTTTAAACAGAGGACATGAGAAAATAGCACTATAATCAAAGAAGCTTTTTTATGCCTGAAAAGAAATTCTCAAACTTATCTGAGGTAGAACAGTACAAAACACTCTTATGATTAAGTATAAAAGAAAAACAAAGTGATATCATTGCAAAATGATACTATACAGAAAATCACTAGAAGAAATATATTGTTATAGTTTTTCTAATATAGATCACAAAAATGGTACATACGGATATTAAAGTGTAGAGAGTGGGAGGTAGACTGAAGTTTTTTCAAATATTCTCATACTTGTCTCAGAAAATGATATCATAGTCTTTGTAATTATTTCTGGAAGAGACCCAAATA
Organism: Tamias sibiricus; assembly: GCA_025594165.1. Lineage (NCBI taxonomy): Eukaryota > Metazoa > Chordata > Mammalia > Rodentia > Sciuridae > Tamias > Tamias sibiricus. The sequence continues at coordinate 45,139,513 of CM046671.1, read as the reverse complement.
TTATATTTAAAAATCTTCTTTACATTGAAATTCATATGAAATCAATCACTTAGTATATCTGTAACCTGATTAGAATGAAACTGCCTAAATGGTACAGTCTCAGCTTGGTGTGTCATTAAAAAAAAAGTTACTTTAAATCTTTATCAAAATTTCTCAAAATCTACACAAAAACATAACAAAGACATTTAATGGATTTTTTTTTCTTATCCTGTGTGCATGTGAGGGCTTGGAGGTTGGAGATGGAAGGGGAAAAGGAGAGAGGGTGAGGAAAAGAGGTTTGTAAATGTATATGTGCGTGCATGTGTGCATATCTTGCACCATAACCTCAAAAATCTGTCATTTAATCCTTTGTTTAATTTTCGCTAATTTCTCTATACCTAGTTATATTACCCATTCTCTATCCAACCACGTATTGCAACATCCATTTTTCCTATCAGCAGCTCTTTTGTCTACCCAATATAAATTAAATCAAACAGATCTAAGACCTCAGTGCTCTTTGTTACTTACCTGACAATAAAAATGTTCCATCACAACTACAAACCTGCAGCTTAAAGAGTCTGCTACTACCATCCCATCTGCATGTTGCTGTCACTTCTCTTCCAGCCTTTTACAACTGTTTTTCAGTCTTTCTTACGTCTCTCTTCAAAAAGTAACCCATCCATGTCTTTTGATATAAGTACATTCAAGCACTCTCTTGCTTAAAATCTTTAAATTGCTTCCAATTGTTATTAAATTTCAAGTGCTTTCACACAAGCTGGAAAGCCTTGCCTTGATAGGATACCTTTCTAGTTTTCAAGCTCATCTGGTGTTTTATTCTGCAACTACTATGGTTTGGAAGTGTTCCCCCAAAGCCCATGTGTCAAAGCCTTGGTCATTAGCCTATGGCACTTTTGGGAACAGAGAACCTTTAGGAGATGGGATCTGGTGGAAAGTAAGTAGGTCATTAGGAACATGCCCTTGAAGGAGATATTGGAGCTCTGGCCCTTTATTCTCCTGGCTGTCATGACATGAGCAGCTTTGCTCCACCAAGTACAGCCCACTAGGATGTTCTGCCTTGCCACAGGCTACACGGCCAAAATCATCAGAGCCAAGCAAACATGGGTTGAAACTTTGGAAACCATGCACCAAAATAAACCTTTTTTCCTTAAAGGTTGATTATGTCAGATATTTCATCACAGTAATAGAAAAAACACAGCAACTCAACCTCTCTCTCACTCTTTTTTTGGTATGGGGGATTGAATCCAGGGGCACTTAACATCCCCAGCTGTTTTGCATTTTTGTTCGTTTGTTTATTTTTATTTAGAGACAGGATCTCACTAAGGTGATTAGAGCCTTGCTAAGTTGCTAAGTCTGGCTTTAAACACATGATCCTCCTACTTCAGCCTTCTGAGCTGCTGGGATTACAGGCATGCACTACCATGGATGGCCAACAATTCAATCTTTTTTAAAAATTTGTTTTAATTAGTTACACATGACAGTAGAATGCACTATGATATATCATACATAAAGTATAATTTCTCATTCTTCTTTTTTACATGATGTAGAATCCCACCATATATGTATATAAGGTAATAATGTTTGATTCATTCTACTGTCCTTCCTGCCCCCATACCCACTCCCCTCTCTTCACTCCCCTCTACCTAAAGTAACTATTCTTCCCTAGCTCCCTCCCCCTTATTATAAGTTAGCACAGCACTTCACTATTAATCTACAACTTCATTAGCATTACATCAATCCTAAAGTTTTCTATAGTTTCTCCTGCTTCTAGACTTTCTTATAACTACTCTTTCTACTGTAATGTTATCCCTTACCCTTTTTATAGGTAACTCTATTCATCCTTCAACTGGATCAGTTAAGTATCTCTCAAATACTCTTAGCTTGTCCTACTATATGTACCCAAAGCATTGCCTTTCCCTTAAAACTCTGTCACAATCACAATTAATTGCACAGTATTTGTCTAATTTCTGCTTTCCTTCTTTGCATCATAAGATTTGCATTGCTGTGACAAAAATACCCCAAGTGAGCAAGTTAGAGGAGGAAAATTTTACTTAAAATTAGGGGTTTGGAGGTTTAGTCCATGGTCAGTCAAGTCCATTGTTCTGAGACAGAACAGAAGGGCATGGCAGAGGGAATTTTTTCATTTAAAGTGACCAGGAACAAGGGGGAGAAGGGAGAAGAGAAGGGACTGCAAGGAGGGCAAACCCTTCTATGCCACACCTAGTGACCCACCTCCTCTAGTGACCCACCTCCTCTAGCCATGCACCACTTGTTTACAGTTACCACCCAGCCAGTCCAGCCATTCAAACCAGGATGGACTTATTAGATTATATCTCTTATAATCTAATTATCACACCTCTGAACATTTGTGAGTTAACACAGGCACTTTTAGGGTACACCTCCTATCCAAACCATAACATTCTTAGACTATAATACACATGGAGGCAAAGGTGTTTTTATCCTAGCACACTGAAGAAATTTATTTAAGATATACATGTCATTGGTTGAATAATTGAATGAAAAAATGAAAATGTTAAATAAATTTACTGGAGATTTACAGCTGCAAGATGGAGGGTGTGTGACATTTTTCTGACTCTCCTTGTTGATGATTTCACCTTTTACAAGGATGAGGAAACAGTAAGTTTTTACAACTGACTATGATAAAGAGTAAATCTTTTTCAGCAGAGTCACTGTGATAAGAATCTTGGGGAAAAATGACTTGTCATCTCAGAATTGATAACTTTGAAGAAGAAATCTAAGACCTTCAATAGTTGAACTAGTGTCCCCGATCTGTCTGTGAGGGCTGCAGTAGGAATGTGATAGGGACCCAGGGCTGACAATACAGACTTTGCCTGACTCCGTTAGTATTCAAACTCCTGCTACTTCTCTGCGCTTACCATTTGTTATTAACACCAGGGGCATCGAGGATAACAAAATTTACTTTTACATGTCACGGTTCCATACTGATCTTTTATTCTCTGGAGCAGCTACCATGTGGGCTAATTGTGTATAGGTATTTCAGATACATGATATGTGTCTTTATCTCCTGGAAGGAAGAAAACATGAGTAAATTGCCTATGTGGCCCTATTTGCTGTCACCTCTCCCTCACTATAGCAAAGTGACCACTGTGTGTATGCATAGATGAATTCACATCCTAAAGGGCCTGCACCAAAGAGAGAAAGAGGGACATGTGAACAAAGCAATAAGGAAAAAAGCCCCTTATGTTCTTAAGAATTTCATGTGGAAAATAACAAACAGAAGGAGATTAAAAGCAAGGAAAAAAAAATATTTGTTTTAGGAAAATGGTGATTTTTACCCTGAAGAGAACTGGAAGGACAGTAGATGAGGTATTGCTAAAAATGACAGTGAAGACAGAGTGATTCATTCACCTCTTATTTTACTCACATTTTATCTATCAAGGAGAATGATCTCCAAACTGTAAAGCATAAAACAAAATGCATGAAGAACAGATCATGAAGGGAGATAGAAGCTAGGATCTTCAAATGGCATTTGATGTCATTAAATGAACGGAATCCTTAGTGTGGTTACTGGATCCGTGGTATGTATTTTCCATTCGCTATTCCCCATACCTAGTAATGTTACTTTGACATCTAATACCATTTCTGTAACTCTAATTTAGAATTTTATGCTAATGAAGCTTTTCCATGAGTCAAAACTTGATAGAGTCTGAATTATTGATCTTATGACTATTCCTAGACTGTCCTTGTTGACAAATGGAAGTTTTTTAATATTTCTGTGCTCCACCACTGGTAGCAAACCCTTGAACTTCAAGCTGAAGAGTATTCATTGTTTAGCTTGTGACTGGGCCTATCTTTTTAGAACACTCAATTCAACTTGCTCTGTGGAATCACTGTAATTGATTTGTCCTCCTCAACCATTTAACATGTGTCCTGCCATGGACTTGCCCCATTTTTAATGATGAAGTGGTTTTGCTTCAATAGCCAATCCATATGCAGAACCCAAACTGTGCTCTTTCTAGTTCTTGGTACAAGCACTATCACCTTTGTTACTATCTCTCAATGATTATTTTTCCCAAGGAGTTGTCTGTATGCAAATATCCCTCATTTTCATGGAAATAAAACCTGGGTATATTTTGAGGTTATTGGATTTTATACTGACTTAGAAATTTTACAAGAACAATCATCTTGAATTATGTCTCAATGTAGCTTCACTCTATGTTTTTCTATCTTTTTTCTTCTTCCTTTCCTCCTTTCCTCCCTTCCTTCTTTCTTCCCTTCTCTTTTTCTCTCTCTATTCTTCCTTTTCTTCATCCTTCCCTCCCTCCCTCCTTCCCCCTTCTTTCCTTCCTTCCTTCTTTTCTTTTTTATTTATTTTTCTTCTTTTTTTCCTTCCTTTCCTTCCTTCTTTACAAGCAAGATTGCCAGCATGACTCTTGAAATGTCACTTCTCTCATTCTTAGCCTGGTCACCTCTAGCAATGATGTCCAGCCTACCTTAAAGACAAGAAAGCATTTGCATGTGTTACTTATGAAGATCAGAGAAAGGACATCATTATCCTCCACCAAAGCATTACTCACTTTAGTTTGTAACAGATCATGAAAATGATGTGTTTTATTCATAAAATTAATCTTAGAGCTAGAAAAAAAAGTAAAAATTAATAAAAGAAGTAAAAAGTATCAGTTATTTTGTGGCACAACTTAAAATTTTAGTTTTATTATTACCAATCTGGAATTTTAAAAAGCTACAGCATACTATTCATGTTTTTTGGCATACCAAAATATTATCACATTTTTTAAAAGTACAAATGTGCCTGGGGATGTATAAGAGAATCTTGTGTACTTATAAATTGAGTCCTAAGTCTAATAATTTTGGCCATAGAATAATTAAATTAAAGCCCTTGCCTTTTAATGAAGGGTTTTGCAGTGACTTTCATATAAATGTGGAAATTATGAATCTCCAACTGAAGAATCTACAGTGTACAATGTTTCCCAATCTCATGGAGAGAGGCACAAAATCTCTCCCACTTCTTTTTTGTTGGTCATCTGCCATCTTTTTGAAGATATCATGTCTTATAGAAAGGGGCCCTGAATTCATGTCCTGTCCCAAAGATTGTTCCATGCGGTCATTCACATTTCCTATCAGGACAGGTGTCTGACAACAGGCATGGGAAAGAGAAGTAAAGAAGAAACACCACACAACTTGTCATTCTTCTTGGAGAGATAAGCACAAGTTAACCCTGGCCAAGCAAGCAGAGGGGGTCAAAAAATAAAAAAATTAAAAAAAGGCTTTTGAGGAAAAGTTTGGACTAAACTACATAACTACTTGGAGGAATTTTTGTATGCTCCAAGTTGCTTCAGGTTTACATTTCAAACATCATTCCACGTCAAGCAGACAGAACATTGCTTAAGTTACATGACTGTGTATGAGTTTTCTAAAGCTGGAGTGGCTTTGTTCAGAATCCTTTCAGAATTTATATTTCAGTGTCTTTGTAAGTCCAGAAAAAAGTCCCCTACAAATTGGAATTTGTACTTGGGCGTCTCCTGGGCCAAAGCTGATTCTAATCTAATCACATTAAAGTAAAATCTGTTAGGAGTCAGGAACACACAAATAACTTACAATTAGGTTTTGTTATTGCTGAAAAATCAATTATAATTATTATTTTACAATGTATGACTAAGTAAATCTCTTAACATTACCCACACCCCCTTTTGTTGTTATTTTGGCCCTATTCTAATCATTCTCTTGAGGTTAAAATTTATTCTTGCTTTAGCACATCCTTCAAAATTTATTTTAACATGGTAAAATTTTCTAGGTTTATTTATGAAAAAACATTTACCTTAATGTCTGACAGATTGTACATTTTGTTATATGCTTACTATAATTGTTCTTTCCCTATTATGTGTTTTCATCTTAAGATTTTATTCTCAACCTGGGAGTTTTAAAATCTCATTGCAATATAAAAATCCTTCTCAGTACTCATAGTCAACTTTTAAGTAGAGAATAATTGATTTTCCGATTCTGGAAATATGTTAGCTACTATCTCTGCTAATGTAGCTCTGTTTCCACTTCTTTCATTCTTGGATTCTGAAATTCCAAGTGAAGTTTAGCCAATGTGTTTGAGTTATTTTTTTCCCCAGGCCTCTCAGTTCTTTCTCTAGTTTAATGCTTCAGTACTGTCTTCTAATTCATTGATTCTTTCTCTGACTCTATTGAGTCTACAATTGACCTCAGCTACAACATTGTATTTCATTATAATTTCCCCAATTTTCTATTTCCAAAATTTCTAAGTAATTTATTTACTCAAAGTAGTTTTACAAAAGATATCTACCAGTTAATTTTTTCCTGTTTCTACTTTGATTTGTTCCATAATATCTTGTTAATATGTGTTTTTGAGTGTAATTTCTCCTGTTTTATCATTGAGCAGCATAATCATATTTGTTTATAAGGTTCTGTCATTCTATTTCTTAAAAATAATCTTATCTGGAATTTATTCTGTTGATTTTTATTTTATTGATGTATTTATGGTTAGATTTATTCTATTTTTCTCTATTTTTATAATAGTAGGTTTACTTAAGTTTTTTTCATTCTCTTTTTACTTCTTTCCTTCTGTCTTATTTTCCATTTCACTAATCTCCCCCAATCTAGAAATCCAGTTTTATTTTTTTCTTGTACATTCTAGGTAAGTGCTCTCTACCTCTGAGTGAAATACCCAGACCTTTTAACTTTTCCCATGCCCAACCCAATATAGAGTTTCTATGGCTTCACATAAACAGCCTTCAAGTGCCAGGTAAGTGCTGAGTGTTAAAATGGCTGTCTGTTTCCCTTATCATATGGACAAGTCAAAGCCATCACTTACTCATGCAGTTACATGAGAACGCAAAGAAATAATTAATATTTCCTTAATAAATATATGTAAATAGGGAACAAATGAAAATTAAATAAATAAAAACCCTCTTGTTATTATCCTCAGTTATACTGTTATTATCCTCAGATATACTTACAAACAAAATCCTTACACAAGACAAAAAGAATATTAATAAAAAGATAATATTAAAATTGGAAGATGAATTCAATTCTTTTCATAAAGCATAACACAAAATTGAAACTCTATAAGCAAAGACAAAAGTCATTTATAACAGATCTAGGAACCAAAGAGCTAATATAGAGTCCAGAGCAAGCATAAGAAATATTCATATCAAAGGAATTTAAGCAGATTTAACAAAATTGATTTTAGAGCACTGAACTCTATACTGAAAGAAGAATGTCCCAAGCATGGTGTCATAAAAAATTTTTAATGCATTCACCTTACAGCAAATTATCATCATGTTTCAGAATATGGAAAGTTGACAGATGTGTTGCAAAGTCATGATAGATGTGTTGAAAAGTCTATTTTCAAAACAGCAAGAATGAACACCAAAAATTAATGCCTTCAAAAATCTGAGCAAACTTTATTTTTAACCTAGAATTCAGTAGCCATCCAAACTATCAATTGAATATGAGGACAAAGAAAGGACAAGCAAAATTCCAAAAATGCCCTACTAGTCATCCTTTTGTGAGGAGCAGCATGATGATGATGTCCAAGAGTGCACAGGAATGATTAAGATATCATACCTGGGAAAAATGTAATCATACTAGAAGAACACTTAAGAAAATTCATTGGAGAATGATCAAAGTACATTTTAAAGAGAAAGATTTAAGTCCAGACGATAGAAAGAGGGCATAAAGACTGAAGTTCCTGGGGGATAAAAAGAGAGAAGAGTAGCTTAGAGCATTTAGGAAAAGTATAGGATTGGTGTTTGCTGTGTAGGAGAGAAAAGAAAAGACAAACAGAAAACTGTTGGCAGTGCAAGCTTCTACAAAGAAAGAGAATGTGATAGCAATTATTATTTGGCTCTGTAATGAACAATATTTGCATAATTATTATAATGTTAACAAAGGTTACTGTTTTAACTAATAGAGCAACTTACTCTTATGGATATAAGCTGAAGATGAGATACAGAAAAGAATAAAATAGAAAATTGGTACAAAATATCATTTTATCTGCATGGTTTAGAAATACAGAAGTAATTAATGGAAAAAAATACCAAAGGAATGGTATGTTGGGGCATGGGACTGCCATAAGCACTATTTACCTTTTCAATGTATGTATATGCATCATGCAGATACCTTAGAGATTCACTGTTTCTCTTTTTCTTCTGGAAAGTGTTCCAATTGTGGTTCACTTATTATCCCCTAGAGTCCACCACAAAGTATAGAAAATTATGAGCAGACTTCTTGTCAATTCTCCCAAGAATGGTACATAACTAGTACCACTTTAGATGCATGGGGAGCTAATTCATTGAATTTAATGAATGTTTTAAGTCATTACGATAAAATTTTCTTGCTGAAAAAATGGAGAGAATTTGTGTTTGGGTTGTGTGAACACTTACCTGGTTGTTTAGATCATCTCTGCAAAGTATCTCATTCCATTATGTCCACTGAATTTGTATCATCTGACTTAAGTCCCTTTCTTTCTCTAGTTTCCTTGAAACCAGTTCTCTATTTCGTTTATTACTGCATTCCCAGTGTTTACACCTTTCATGATATTTAATACATATTTAATAAACCTTGATTAAATTGTGCTAATTATTTCATGACTATATGTCTTAGAAGAATGAACTTGTCTCCACTGACATGATGGAAAAGTTAAAAAGCTGAGAGTCATGGCTATAGCCAACCACTCCTGGGCCATTTATTCTTGGAAAAGTTGCTTAAGTTCTTGTTTACTCTCACATATTCAATGGTGTAATACTATGTTAGCTAAGATGAAGGTGGTAATTTTGAATGGTGAAAAAACATAGGTGAAGGACTTGTATATATGACATTAGTTATTATTTATCCAACACCAAGGAGGTAAGTGCTATGTAAATATATCCATATACATATATCTATCTCTCTCTCTATATGTGTATATATATGTATATGAACCCTATATATGCAATTGGTATTCCAAACCTAGTAAAATGTTTTAAGTTTGCAAAGATGGTGTTTTGAGTTAGTGCAACTCCCAGGATTGAAGCCTCAATAAAATGAGGGAGTGGGGGACTAATAAGGTAAACCTGGGTATTAAAATGAGTTCAAATGATGTCACTATGTACAGAAATTCACAAAAGGGTTTTCTGCCTCTTGGCCTTACATGTACTGAATATTCACTGCAGTCTTCAGAGTTTATTGACAGGATATCAGAAAAAGGTGAACTGTAGACAGATCTAATAAAAGCTGGACATCCCTTTGCACAAATAGCTCCCACTGAAGTCCAACAAAATGAATTATATCTATGTGTATGTGTGTGTGTGTGTGTGTGTGTGTGTGTGTGTGTGCAGACGTGTTTCATATAAGCAAACTTTACTCAAAATACTCCTTCAAAATCTGTTCATCTACTGACTCTCCCTCCTCACCATCGGGAAATGAGAATTGAAAATATTTAAATACTGGCAGAGGGATGGGTTCTGGGCGGCAAACCAATATTCTCCATTAAAGTCCGAGATTTAAAGATCCATTTATCAAAACCTTTGGTGTGTGCCCAAGTCTTCCTGAATTAATGCATGCATGCATATGAAAATCAATGTTTCCTGCCCATATAAACACTGCAGCTCCGAATCAATCTCTCAAAGCCGAAGAGGGTTAAATATTTAAACAAGCTATGTATTGAAATACATTTTTAATGCCGTGAAGTCATTCTGATGAAAGATTACTCAGGAGCCTTCATTACTGAGTGTAGAGAGTAATGTGGTATTATCAGAACAGATGGCCCAGCTGTCTGTGGGCTCTGGCCCCCCTCAGGGTAGATTCAAATACTACTCCTAGAGTCAGCTGTTGGTAGCCAGTGGCCTGAATGGATGGCTGCCTGCATGCCACACATCCCTACATGATGGCCATCCTGGCTGCTGTCTCGGGGAACATTTCCTTAAGGAGTCAAATGCTGCTTTGATTTGATTTGATTTGATTTGATTTCTTTGCAAGCATTCCATGTTTCTGCCGCTTGTTTCAAGAGGAAACTGTATTTCAGGAATCCAGAGCTAATACACTGACCGTCCTGCTGCTCGTTATCAGATTTGGAAGCACTGGTGGATACACTCCCCAAAACCCACATGAACTATGATTTAAAGTTACTCTATTTTGTACCTGTTTCTGGTGAGTAAAAGGGATGCAGTGAATAGAAAGGCCACTTCACTGTGCTTCATGGTTCTCCTTTCCTGGCTTACTACCTGCATGGCTTTAGGAAATTTGCATAATTTCTCTGATCACCAATGTTTTCATGTGATTTTTTTTTTTTTTTTTGGAGGAAAGTGGAGTATTGAGGATTGACAAAGAGGGGCCTTAGGCTTGTTAGGCAAGTGCTCTACACTGAGCTAAATTCTAAGCCCTATATGTGCTTTTTGATGACTCTTTCCACAGTCTTCCTATGCCTAGATTTTAAGTCACATGACCATAGAAGAGAATCATGAAAAGAAAATTAGTGATGGTAACAAGACATGATTTACAGTCAAGCAGAGATGCCTGGTCCAGGGACAGTGTCTCCAGGCATCTTTTCAAACACCTCTGCCTTGCTGCATCTCAGTTTTCTTTTCTCTAAAATAAGATGAAAATTTATGATTTGTCTACCTCTATTGAACATCTTGAAGAACTTGCTAACATATCAAAACTATCTGTTTAAAATACACAATGTTCCCAATTATGAGAACTAGAGATGGGAAAACAGGGAAGGTTCTGGAACTGAGGAGAGGAGGAATCAGGGGTATGACAAGTGTAGCTAGCGAATTTCAGAGCACATAGGACATTTATAAGATAAATACCTTACATGGTCCCACCTAAATCTGATTAACTGCATGACTTTTTTTCATTCTTGCCCCTAAGCCATTGTTGTGAAGGAGACTCCATCATGAAAAACAACCCTCTGAGATCAAACTGGTTTGAGTATGATCAGGTCAAGGTGAGAAGCTGTAGGAAGTGGCTGAGGCCATGAATAATGGGTTCACATTGTGATTCTGCATTTGGTTAATGAATAAAATTTAAAGGTGAATGTGATGATTTGCCCACATTGCTACATTTTTTTGAATTAAATATCAACCCAATTATGTAGATTTGGAGATTTTTTTTTCTAATTTCAGCTTCTTGCTGCTATTGGTGATAGCTTTGCAGCAATGACACACTTCTCCTGGAAAGGAAAATAAAACAAAGCACATACTTTTCCAAGTAGCCACAATTTTCTGTGGAAAAGCATGAAAATAAAAAGTTGGAGAGGATTTAAAAGGAACACTTGGCAGCTTTCACATACCAATTCCTTGTCACAACCCCACTAATTTGACAAAGATCAAATCATCAACTGTAGGAGGAATTGGAGCCAGACCATTTGAGTCACAGACTGATAGCTGCCATTTTCATTAGGTAAAGCCTGTCATTCCCTCTGCTTGCTTATTAGCTGTGGAAGTTGATGGCTATATATGTACAGCAGGGGCAGGCAGGTGCCAAGCCCTGCAGCCTTGCACTAGTTTGGCATGTTCAAGGTCCCCGGTTTCATTATTTCTTTTTCTACAGACTAACTAGTTTCTACAGTCTGCTTATTAATTTCACTTCTATCCGCAAAGCACTACATCTCTACTACAGACATCCAATATTTTGTTCCTACTGACAACATCACCAGTCCATCCTGGTCTCTTGAGACACACAGGGTTGAACTATTTGCTCCCTGGTAGAGATAGGTAGTTATTCTAAAAGTCGTAAGAGTCAAGCCCATGTATGAATTTGATTACTGGAAGTCAAGCCATGAAGCCAACATAAGAATCTTCTAGAATATTTTGTACAGTTTTCTGTTTGTTGTGCTTTATTTTCTCTGCTCTTTCTACCTAAAATACCTATATGCCACCTCCTTGAGGTGTTTGAACTTTTCTTCCCTCTTTGTCCTTGAGTAAGCTTCATGGCTTCCATGTGGTATCCTCAATCAATTAGTCTGAAGAGTTCTTTTGCTCATTTGGCTTGCAATACCACAGGTTCATTGCAATACTCCCTTGCTACATATAATGCAGTACCACACTCTTAGCAAGGTGTTGGGGAATCCACTAGTGAATTATCCATGGTCCTTATCTTCTACCATTTAACTAAGCCTATGTTATTTTGGGAAAATAATTAATCTGTCTCATCTATCATTAGAATAATATCTCCTCCACAAATTATTATGAGGATAAAATAATACTTCATGGGAAATTTCTTTGTAAATTATAAAGTGCTACATAAACATAAGATATTGTTTTTATTATGCCTACTTCCAATCATATCAGCTTTCAATCATTTGTCTTGCTGTATGAAGATTAGGATATTTTTTGTTGGTTTTAGCAGAGTGATTTGCACATAAAGATTGAATTGATTGATTCATTTTTGCCTTCAGATTTATGATCCAAGGTCTAATAATATTTCAAAATCTTGGCAGTCCATGACTGAGATTTTGAGTTGCCTTTCTCCTTAGTCCTTGCAAGTTCAAATGGAGTTGGTTCCCATCTATATGAGATTGTGGTCACTCAAACATGGAAGCTGAGGGAGGCTAGAGTGAGGGGCTCTGTTCTCTATATAATCTCATTATATTTTTCTCATAACTTTCCAGTTTAGCAAAGGCACCTTGGCCAGCTGTTTTTCACTAAGCTTTTATTTGATTTCACTGATTTTAAAGTTTACTGGTCTCATTTTATTGCTAGAACTTACAGCAAAAATATCTTCAGACACATATAAGAAAGCATAAAAACAAGAGAGCAGCAAATTTTTAATTTATATTTATTTTGATTTTTACAAAATATATTGAAATGTATTTCTCTGTTCAATCTTTTGAGCATGTGCCCAAATAAAACATTTAAATTTTTTTTTCATTTGTGAAACATCTGAGGCATCTGTCTCCAGAATAGTAATAGCATCTATGTTTTTATTTCCTCTTTATAACAGCAATGACTAGGAATCTGATCTGCTTGAAGAAACAATTATAAAATGAGTTTTGTATATGATTTGTACAAATTATCCCATCCTGGGACAGAGGTCTGATCTGACTGGTTAGGTGTGTGTGTGAGAAAAAGAAGTGGTAGAAAGTAGATTTCTGGTCCGAAGCAACAGAGTCATAGCTAGCCATCATATCTGTGGATAGGATCAAGAGGTGAGAATAGGAGGTAGTAGGGATGGACTGCCAATAGAAAACACCACATATCATAAAATCCACAAAGTGTTCATCATAAGATGTAACAGACATGATTATTTTAAGAACAAAATGAAAGAATGACAATTACATTTGGATTCAATGTTTTCTTATTTTTGTTTTATTTGATTAAGAGTATTTAGATTTACATAAACTCATATATGAAGAAAGGAGAACACAAGCACCTTTTTGGTTTTGGAGTTCTTTAGTGCTCTTTTCGTTTTGACTCTGACTTTTCTAAATTACTTTTCTACTTGGACATTGATGCTCCTGTATTTACAAACATTATCTCTGTGCAAGAAAGAGGTACAAAGTCAACTTTCCTTAAAAGGATACTTTATAATTGTGTCTAGGATTTTCCTTGTAACTGCTCTAACTCATTCTGCAGGTTAAGATGGATATGTCCACTCAGTGATAACATCAGTATTACAGCTACATGATTGGCAGTAATTCACATTATTTTCTCATCTCAGAGAATTAAAATGTGGTGGCTTAAATGGATTTTGGAGTTCATGAAAATAGAAGATGAACATATAGTCAAGGGATAGAAAGTCAAATAAGACCAGTGGTCCAGGAAACTCAACGAGCAAGTAAAAGTTATTCCTGAGTCAGTCAGGACTGAGATGACTTTTCTGTTTGTAGAAGCTGGGGGAATCAGTTGGGAAAGATCAGGACTGGAGTTAATTTTCAGGAATTTTGCAGCAAGCTCCAAAATGATCATTGGCAAAACAACAGGTATGAGCTGATTGAAGGTGCCAGCTCCAAGTCAGGCTTTAGTAGCCTTTGTGTCAACTGGGCTGAGGACCTTCAAAGTTCTCTGATGCTTGACAACTCAAACATTGGATTTCCAGGGACTTTCCCCTGGATCTCAGGAACTCCTGCTGGCGAACATTCATCATTTCAAAATTGATAATGTAGCCTCAGAGAAGAAAAGATGTGTGAATAGAGAGAGAAAAGGAGATCATGGGAAAGACAAGATACGGGGGAGATAAGATGTTAAAATTCATGGAGAGAAAGGAAAATAATGTGAAAAAAATGTAAAAAGCCAAGAATGAGTGAGAAGAGAGAAAGGGTAGAAATAAAAAATAAACAAGAAAAATGTGGAAAGCCCTAAAATGGGAGAAGTCTGTAAATAGGATTGAGGAGATTACAGCTACTGGTAGTTTAACTGGAGCCTCGCTTTGTGAATAACTGTACAACCAAAATAACAATAAAATAAGAAGCTAAATATTTAGGTCAGTGTTTCTTTCAAGAATCTACTTCTATCTTTCTCTTCGTGATCATTTGCCTTTTTCACGGTCTCCCTTTAGCTTCCAAACCAACTCCAGAGACTACCTTTTAATTCCATCATGTTTCATGTGCATTATCCAGCCCTCTTGCATAGATATCATACTGAGATCAAGGACCACATGTTCTCTGTTTCTCTCAAAGGATCTATCTAGATCAATACACATACAGAGAGTACTTAATACCAGGCAAGATGTTATATCTATGTTCGGGCATCCATGCACCATCTAGGAGAGTTATTGAATGATCCCAACAACTTTCTAAAGAAGCAAGTCTGAATAGGGCAGCTTTGGGCAGTCTGCAGAGTTTTCTCTGGGATTAAGAAGACCTTACAAAATGGAAATGAAGCTTTATGCAAATATGACTGAAGACTGTCAAGAGCAGTTTAAAAAGAGACCTCAGCACTCCAGGCACTTCCTTCACAACCATCTTCACAGGGTTTGTCTCTGCAGATATTTTGTTGTTGTTGCTTTTCTGTTTCATTTTGTTTTCAAATTTTATTCAGAAATATCCCCTTTGGGAAGGTGCTCACACCATGGCTAGCTTTCTCTACAAATAAAGAAGTGTGTAGATTGAAAAGCTGCTTTCCCCATTCTTCATTTTAAAATTCCTGTGCATTCTCTATTTTTTTTCAACTTTTCAATCTACTTTAATATTTTCTAAGAAATGGACATATACGATGTAAATCTTTTTTTTTCAAATTTATTTTTTTATTATAAGTTGTTAGAAATGACAGCAGAATGTATTACATTTCATATTATACTTATAGAGCACATTTTTACATATCTCTGGTTGTATACAAAGTATATTCACACCATTCCGTGGCTTTATAATGCACTTAGGGTAATGATATCCATCTCATTCTACCATTTTTTAAAATTTTTTTACCCTTTTGCCTCCTCCCTTCCCCTCCCTCCCCACTGGCCATTCTAGTGTTCTTCTAATTCTCCCTCCTATGCTCCCCATCCCAACCCCACTGTGAATTGGCCTCCTTATATCAGAGAAAACATTCAGCATTTGGCTTTTTGGATTGGCTAACTTCACTTAGCATTACATTCTCTAACTTCATCTTGTGCATTCTCTGAAAGAAAATTCCCTGGGAAATGGAATGTAGTAACTTGTAGTACCACACAGGTGTTTGAAGTTCACTGTCCCAGATTTCCACCAACTTGAAAAGAATCAGTTGGCAAGAATAGAATAAGCAGTGGATTAAAGACTTCTCTTCCTGAATTTGGAAGTTAGATTACCATAACAATCTTCAGTTTTCTTAACAGTAGCATGCTGCATGCATTGTTTTGGCTTATAAATGTAAAATTAGAAAACACAATGCCAAGTTTGTTCTTTCCTGTTCATTGATACAAGCCATATGGCTTTATGTATTTATCCCTTGTCTTTTAGGTGTTATTAAATATGAAATTGTTGGGCTGGCTCATGATCAGCTTCTTATTTACTCCGGATTTCTCAGAAAACAATCAATGTCAGAGTTTGCTGGTGACAGTGGTAATGGATAAAGGAGACAATGAAAAAAAAATTGAAAGGGCACCAAATACTCTTCAGTGAAGCAGAATTTTTATATCTCCTCACCTAGAAAAGAAACAAGACTTTTAAAATAAAGTTTTCCAAATATATATACTATATTATTATCATATTATTCCTCTATAGCTCTTCATTTCATCATAAGATTTCTCAATTGGATTTATATGATATAATTAAAAAAATACCTGGACTTGATTCAGAAGTTGAGTCTGGTCTTGAGTTTAATACTTATATGATATAATAAAAGAAAATTGGACTTGAGTCTTATTTCTGCTTTTCACTATTGAGTTGAACTAGGACTGGTGAACTGGGACTTAGTCAACAGAACTAAGTCTCAGAATTCTCATGTATAACAGAAGGGTCCTCTTCTGTCTGATTATGATTAAAATGAGATGATGTTAAATCTAAGTACCTTATCAGATAGTAGCAATTAAACAACTGTATATGGAAGTCAACAGAAATCCCTATGCAGAAAGAAAACAAATAGGAAACTTTCTATTTTCCAGATGAGAAAAATAAGTGTCATAGAAGTTAAATCTCACAATAAATTGATGGCACAGGAGTGACTGGCATGCTGACATAGACGGGCAATGCCTACAGAAATGAGGTGTAAAACATGGGGATTCTAGCACAAGAGGGTAAACAGATACCAACTAATTTCAACCTTCACCTTGGGTTCAGGCTCAGTTATTTTTAGGAAGGAAGAAAAGAATCCCCTTTATATTGATTACCTACTATGTGCCAAGACTTGTCCTGGGCACTTTCAAACACTTAATTCTCCCAAGAGCCATCAAGATGGATATTAGTATCACCCAATTATAGATGGGGAAACTGAAGCTCAGAGGGTTTAAGTCTATCACCCAAGGTCAAGCAGCTGGTGACAGCAGAGACTGGATTTTTGCCTCTCTGCCACTGTTTCTAATATTAGCTAACTTTCCACCTCCTTGCCTGTAAGGACCACTGCCACCAGACCATCCACAAAGACAGCATTCCTCACAGTTGGCTCAGCCTTGTAGCAAAGCTTTCACGTCGCTTTGTTGTTCAAGGCAGGACCCTGGGTGCCACGCTGAGGAGTGGACAACAGTCTCAGGCAGAGCAGGAGACAGGGCTGGGGGTTTGGTCAGGCGAGTGTGGGCTGGACGGTACAGGAAGTCGACAGGTCAGAGGCCACTTTCCAGGGAAGTCAGCTCGGCAGGTAGATATCAAAAGCCCAAACAGTCAGGGTCCAGAGACTCAGTGATCACAGAGGCAGGGACAATGGTTCTATTGAACAAGAGACATGAAGGCAAGCAAAAATCCTAGGGTAGGCACTCTTTTGTTGCCTGCTGAGTGTGAGCAGCTCTGGATCCTAGGTGTTAAACAGAATTAGAAGAATCTCAGACACCTGCAGGAAAATTGAGCCCCTTATGGAGTGTAAAACAGAGGTGTAGAAATTGTTTTACTGTGGGCAGTTCTGCAAAGGGACTAACTTTTATAGTGGTTAATGCATCTGCAACTTTGGCTTCAGATTCACAGAGACTCACCTTTCATATGAGAAGCACTGTCTTCAGAAATCTCTAGAAACAGTGGATTTTTATGGTCCCCAGCCTCATTAAAACATACCTGTCCCTTTCACCATGACCTGCCCTCCTACTCTCACACCTGCTTCTAACCCCTACCCAAATCTACTCTTCCATTCACTTAGTGGGAAATGACTGAGAGCAGAGTCGGGAATATTCCTTCCAAGGAGAACTGACTTCACTTTGATAATGACTATTTGAAGTTCAGCTAGAGAGGACTCTTTGAGAAAGACTGAGATGAGAAAGGGCTTCCTGGATCCCTTAATCTCCCCAAAAGTAAGTGAACAGGTGGCTATTCCACCTACACATAAGTTCTGCCCTGAGAGAAGTCAGGAGGATGTGTGTGTGTGTGTGTGTGTGTGTGCATACACACATATGTGCACATCCTGGAACTATTTTCTCAGAGTGACATTGACATAGGTCCCAGTAAATGAATTAGCCACCCCATCTCAGCTGACACATTTGGCAGAACCAAGAAGTTCATGTGCTACTGTGTGGGTTAGTTCCCATGTGCATTCTACTGGGAAAGATAAAGTGTATCATGGATGTGTGTTCATACCACAGGCATGGGGAGGCAGAAAGTTTCTCTTTTCTTTCAGGTTTTCACAGAAATATATTTTGACCTATCTCTAAGAAAGATGTATGCAAGAAGTTTCTAAATTAATAACGAAATGATAGAAAGACCAGCGAATGGATAGAGTAAGAATTCCTAATACCAAAGTCTGAAATCCAAAATGCTCTAAGATCTGAAATTTGTTGAATTCTTACATACCATCACATGTGGAAACTCTTGACACCTGAGTTCACAACACAAGTCAATCAAAAAGCAGGTTCACTAAAAATATTGTTTAAAATTACCTTCAACCTAGTTGTATAAGATGCATCTGAAGTAAAAATAAATTTCATGTCTAGACTTGGGTTAGCCTCAAGATATTTCATTATGTGTATGTAAATATTCCAAAATTTTTAAAAAGCCAGAAAAACTTCTGATAATGGATTTCTGATTATGGATAGTGAATGTCTATTGTAAAGCTCCATCTGCTAAACCCCATATATAAATAACACATGAAAAGAAAGTAATTGAGTTCTAGTCCCTTCCAACCTGTTCCCTGGAATTTGCAGAGAATCTCAAAAAATTCCTTATTCCTTTGCTTGCCTGGTTTATTTATTTATTTTTCTATGTTGGGGATTAAACCCAGGCCCTCCTAGATGCCAGGCAAGTGCTATATACCACTGATCTGCACTCCAGGCCTCCTTTATGCCTTCCCAGTAATTCTAACAAAATTTGGAAGCTTTTGCATGTGACTGGCATTTCGTGTGATAAGAAAAAAAAAAAATGTGGGCAAAATCCCTGTTACAAACAGTTAACTGGAAGAAGCAAGTACATAAATAAATAGAACATGTTTATTCAATAAATACGAATTGAGCACTTAAATGTGGCAGGGATCATGCTAAAATCAGCATGACTCATGCCCATCATGTGAACAGCATTCCTCATCTAGATAACAAAATTCTCATCACAAATGTCTTTTCAGTTTACTAGTAGAGGTATTTAAAATAATGCATGGGGTATTTTACTCATTAGCCTATTTACTAGATCCCTCATTTGTTTATTCTTCACTTAGTATGTAAAGTGTTGAGTATGTAATAATAAGTAAGACTGAGAAAGACCAGACCTGGTGAAGCTGGAGTCAATTAGTCTTTAAATTTGATCTCAGTTTTGTTTTACGGAGACAATGCAAAGTTCATTGAGAGAGATTGCACCTAACCAATGTAACAAGAATGATAATTTTCATCCAGATTAGAGTCAGTGTAAAGTTAAAATCTTCCCAAAATGGGAATTAGAACAGTGTCTAGATAAGTTACCCTTGAACTCCACATCTCAGTTACCTAGGTTTTTGTAAAATAGGTGAGAGATGCTCAAGAACTGCACCGTACAATTAGAAAACCACTGGCCTCTTGTGGCTGTTTAAATCTAATTAATTTTAGGTAAAATTAAAATTTTAGTTTCTCAGTGTCACTGGCCACGTTTCAAGTGCACATAGCCACATGTGGCTAATGGTTTTCATTTTGGACACTGAAGAACAGAACATTTTTATTATTCTGAGAAGTCCTCTTGGACACAACCCAGCTTTCAAAAAGAAGATCTGGTGTTAATATGTGTGATGTTTGTCTTTTGGATGTTTCATTGCAGAACTCAAGATGTAGCTTCTTGCTTTGAATTTCTGTATTGCTTTCCCTGTACATAAATTATATGGCATTGCTATGCAAACCCATTTAGATGTTTAAGTTTTCTTGTGTATATCCTTTATCCCCTACTAGACTGGAAGTACTTGAGGGTGGGGGGTCATGCCATACTCCTCTATATTCTAAATGCTTTGTACAGTCCCCGACAGATGGGGGAGCTCAATAAATGTTTGTGTTGTTGGTAAGGAGGATAATTTCTGGTATTCAACTGCACCCTAACAGACTGGGAGCTGTGCCTCAAAACAGCAGAGGGGAGTTATTCTACAGAGAAGCCCTGAGGGACAGATCACGAGTTTGGACTTCGCCACATTGAGTTTGATCCCAAAGGCTATTTCTGCACATCAAGCCATCTGGAGATAGTGTGGGTGCCAGGCATCACGCCTGTGCAGTGATGTATCTCATCTCTTGGTATTTAAATGCTGTCTTGGCATGGGACACTGGTGTCCACAGTCAGCCACAGGCATAGGAAAAAAGTTCTGTCTCCAAGTTGTGGGCTGCAAACTTCATTTCCTCAGTTGAACTCAATTGTCTCTTGGGCACAGCCATTTATCCACTTCCACATGTGTAGGAATTCACATTCTGGGTCTCTAAGACTATGATCACCAGAGCCTTATGATAATGTGAATGGACTAAAATTCTAGGGGATGCCTCATGTCCAAAATTCAGGCCTCAAGAAACTGAACAATGACGTCTGCTCTGGAAGATCATGTCTGCTCTGGAAGATGAATCATTTTAAGTAAAGTAGCCTTCAGCATCACTCAGTCGCATCAAGATCCAGATGCCAAAAGGAACAATATTGCAGCCACTTAACGTTTCATATGATAACATTGTCTTCTTCTTGTCATTGCTCCCTCCCTTGCTCTAGTACATTTTCTCAGCTCTCTTGTCTGTTGGTATTTGCATCAACAGAATCTATATTATTTTTCCCCACACTGCTGATCCAGGAAGTTTCAAAGAGAAAATTTGAAGCAATAGGTAAGAATTTACTATGGTTTATTTTTTCAGTTACAGTCAGCAAAATTATGCTTTATTAACTATTTAAAAATAAAGACTCTTTAGACCCCAAAACTTAAGCAATTGTTGGAGGTCCCTTAATGAAACAATGGTAGAGTCAGAATGAGAGAGCAATATGGAACTTGAAACAATAGCAAAAGGAAAATATGGTGAAATTCCAGAGAACCTGGAAAGAATTTCTCCCCATACTCTGTCTTTTTGCCTGCTGGTTAATTATCATGACTAGTGAGTACTTAGATTGTCTGCAAATATATGTCTAAATATTGGGGGTAATAAAAGATGTTTTCTTTCCTCAGGATGTGTTTATAATTTCAATTTGGAGTGGTGTTTGAAAAAATAATTAAAATTTCAGTATAATATTTGAAAAAAGGTAAATTAATATACAGGCAATAAATGATAACTGAGCTCAGAAAAAGAGAGCCCTCAAGCAAGTGCTATTGCTGATGAGTTATTATTGGTTTTGTATACATTAAATGGGAAATAGAGATTATTCTGTCATTCCAAAAGAAGAGGAAAAAGTAAGAAAAATGCATAGAGTGCATAGAGATTGGAAAGTCCAATACTGGCTGAAAGGACACTGATTTGTCTTTAAGGAACAAGCAGAAATAAAATGGGAAAGGCAGGGATGACCCAGATTCTCAAGGTATTGGAGTCCCTATAGGAAGTTTTGTCTTTATCTTGTATGATTAAGAAACACTCTTCAAGGAATATTTAAATTCCACACTGCTTTTCTGACCTTATAATGCCATGTTATTTGCATTCCTGTCTTTGGTTTTTAATGTTATTCACAACTTCACTCTCTTTCCTACATCACTTGTTACCCAAGTTTCCGTGTTCAATCCAAACACCGCTTCTGTTAGGGAAGTTTCCTCAATTTATGCAGCAAATTATACATAAATCCCATAATCTTCCACTTATATGTTTGATTAGGTATGTTTCTATAATGTTCTGTTATGCCTGTGTAAATCACATAACTCTGTACATTATAAACACTTCAAAAAACATAAACTTCTTCAGGTTAAATAAACAGTTTGATACCTCCATTCTTTCAAAGTACAGGCCAGAGTTCATGGTTAGAATAAATATGCTGACTTAGAAAAAAAAGACAATTAATAAGAAAATCATTTTTAGCACAAGTAAACATGTTGAAATATAACTTTAATAAATCTAAAAAATATAAACTTAAAATTGCTGTATAGTTTTTATCATTCAATTTCTGCTTAAGGATGGCAGAGAAAATAGAATGCATGATGGAATACAACATACTTTATCTCTAAAATTACTTTTAAAAACAAAGCTGAAAATATTCTGAGACATTTCGAAAACCCATTCATTTTAAGAATTAGAGTCTAGTTTTGTGAATCCAAAGTTGGTGGAATAATTATGGGCCTTGGGGGGAAAAATGCCTACACTTTTGAAAATTTGATTATTTGTTCAACATGTATTGAGATTCTACTATATGAGTGTGGCTGGGCTAGATGCCATGAGAAGTGTGAAGATGTGTACAAAGACTTTAGAAACTAGTCTTGTAAACCTGCACAGGCTATGCTCTGATTCCAACTGTTCCCTGTACATCATTTTTTTTAAGTACTTATTGCTGTCTGTGAAATCTTCTGCTTCTCCTTGTAGACTAGAGCTGTTCAATGAGGTTGGGATCTTGTTCATCTTGACTGGTTCATGGTATATAAAAAATGGTAACCATTAATTTGTTGAACATAATTCTCAGGAATCTTACTTACCTCATATTCTTTATAATACCAGATTTAAAAAATTTAAACTTCATGCCAAGGATAAATTCTATGTCTTGATGGACATAGAATTGTCCAAGAGATTCATACATTTAAAATAACAATGGAAGGACCCAGGAATTAAAGTGCCAAGTTTGCACACAACACCCTTTCTATGGATTGTAGACATTTTTGCATTTTAACAAAGATGTGAACTTCTCAAGGAATTACTGTTGAAGTGAGGAACTGGATAACTGTTTTTCTTAATTAACAAGGAAATGTTCTTTGAAATACCACTTTGAGATGACAAAGGAATAGACACCCTTTTGTCACATGGTTGATCCTGCATACTTGCTCAAAGCAAAGAGAATAAACAAGCATTTCTTTGCATCATGATAACTCCAGCTTCATACATGCTAAGGTTCATGCATGAAGGTAGGGGTGTTGGAACCCAGTGACCAACTGAAGTCAGAACTCGTCTGCCCAATCCATCTTTAGCAAGCCTCTTCCTCAGCTCATCCTACTGGGGAATGAAGGTTTTCTTATTCCTCCAACAGTTGGTTCCTTTCTCTGACATTTTTCTTGTTGCCTGTGATTTTAGAAAGCATCCACTTTTCACAAGTGAAAACTGATTTTGTCCAAACAGATGCTTGTTTCTATATTTTGCATTCTGGGAAAAAATATGGGTATGATTTGATTGGGGAGGGGGCTAGTGCGAGATGGGCAGCAAAATTGTACAGAGCTGGTGGAGGCACAGCTTGAGCTAAAATTAGAAGCCAACTGAGAGCTGTGAGCAGGAGGAAGGGGGTCTCCAAAGAAAATTTGTTGTATAATAAAATACTCATTGAAAATATTCTGACAAGAGGCTCTAACAAAATTCTCACATATCTGAGACTAGATGATAAAATGGTTTCTTTCCTAAGTTTCTGTGTGAATTTGTGGTAAACTGGATTTAGTAGACAAGTTATTTCAAATCAGCCAAGCAATCAAATCCTTCAGTCTAATCCCTCAATCAGCAATCATCTCTTGAGCACCAATTTTTGTCCTGATCACTATTAGGTTTGAGGAGGAGTCAGAAGAAAAACAAATAAACAAACAAGCAAATAAGGAAAAAATAGGTCAGAAGACGTCCAGGAGGAGCCCTTTGCATAGGTGGGAAATGGGGATGGGGAGCCTGCAGAAGGAGCTAGCTAGACCAGACCCTACAGACAGGTATTTGTTTCTCTGGCCCAGCAGACCTGTTCCTCCTTAGCTTAACCCACTGCAACCTTACTCTCTTACTCTGAATTTCTTACTATTGCTGTGGCTAGGAGTTTTAGTCCATTTAGGATGCTATAATAAAACACCATAAGCTGGGTGGCTCATAAACTACGGTTAATAATTTCTCACACTTCTGGAGGCTGGGAAGTCTCATTTCAGAAGCTGGCAGATAGAGGTGGAGGAGAGTCTGTTTACTGGTTCACAGTGTCTTCTCGCTGTGTCCACACATGGAGAAAAGGGCAAGGCAACTCTAAGGAGCCTCCTTTACAATGCCACTAATCTCCCCTTTACCTTTCAAAGGACCTTTCCCTTAGTATCATATTAGGGATTAGGTTTCAACATATGGATTTGGAGGGACTTCAAATTTCGTGCCATAGCAGTTGGGTAGAAACTCTGATGCCTGGTGCTTCATGTCCTCTGTTGAAACCTCAGATTCTGAGGCAGTGTCCGTCTCCACAAGTGACTTTACAGGACCAGGATGATGGTCCATGTCTGGAGATAATGTACTTGATGTTAGTCAGCTGCTTCTGTCCAGAGCCTGAGGTCCTAGGCTGTGGGCACTGTGTGTGCTCCACTCTCAGCATCCTGAATCTTAGAAGGTAGGTTTTATGTTCCTTACTATAATAGCTGGTGCAAAGTTTAGAGTCAGAAAAACATCCTATGGGCCACTAAGTCAAGCAGTGCGGATGACCCTGTGAATGGGACAAGATGATCTCCAGGACAACATTGCATTCTATTATACATCCCTCCATAATCTGGGGTGCTGGTTAAACACTCCAGCCTTCTGTGCAGACACAGGCCACTTAGAGCCATCAGTTCCCTTGCTCCTCTTATTCCCCTGCAGCCTCTGAGGGTGAGGTCATTGTCCACACACAAGATGTTGCAAGTCTGAGGTACATTCAGTACTATCCAGATGCTACCAGAATGACTGCCTTTTAATTTGGTTTGGACTTGGATGATAACTGTTTCCACTTATACAATCAGAGCTCACCACAGAGACTTTGTGTTCCTCTCCATCAAAGGTAATTATTATTTTTAGAGCTCAATTAGCAAACATTACATTTTTGTTTGCCTTGCTAAGATAATACTACCAAATTTAACAATAACACACTTATTCCAAAGCTACCAGGGGACAAGATGCTATTATAATTTCATAACCTTTTCTGTGTGCATGCTCCACCCCCCTCCACTTTTTCATTATGCAGACAGGTCACATTCAATCTGAAATGAGAATGCTTCAAATTAAGAATGCTAGACCTATAAAAGACCTTCAAGTCACATAAAACTAACTTCTCAATTTAGAAGCAAGGGAACTAAGGCCCAAGAACCTTGATTTACACCAAACTATACTAGTCTATAGAGGAGTAAGTTTCTAATCAACGTTTGTAGACTACTAGCATCTTATTCATTTTTTTTTCTTTCTCTCTGTAAAACTGAGATATAGAAAAGAGACAAAGAATAGGAAAGAAATAGTGATTTACTACTTATGGAATACTTACTGAGTGCAAGACATTTTATATAATTTAGTGTCTTAAATTAGATGCCTGACCCTAGTCTCTACTCTGACACTGATCATCTGTGTGACCTGGTTCTCTCTGATCTTTCATTCCCTCCTTTGCAAATATAAGAGGGCTGCACTAGAATGTTCCAGAAATACTTTCTCTTGCTATCATTCTGGAACAAGTATTGACATGTCTCAGTTTAAGCATCTAAGATTCTTTGGAAACCCCTTTTATTCATGTCACTGTAAGTATGGAGCAGGTCCCATGGCTTTGTTGCAGTTTAGCTACATGTTCTTGCATTTAATAGTAGTTAGAAACTTTTTGAATAGTTTTTTTTTCCCCCTTTCATTTCTGAAACTACTGAGTTAGAGAATATATATTATGTCATCTGAGACATTGAGCACAAGGTAGGGGTGGGTGGTCAGAGCACAGGCAGCACATTGGTGGCAGCCCTCAGCTCTTCCCACTGCCTGTTCTGACTGTGGGCGCAGGGTTCTCCGACAGCCGCTTTCCACATTATCACTGCTTTCTCCTCTCTGGCTTTATTAAGCATGTTAAGTAAGATGTTTTGCCATGTTCTTACAGAGTCTGTTGCATTGATTATTCACAATGCCATCATCCCTCCTCCCATGCTGCTTGGTCTTCCCCCCCTCCTGGCCTTGATTTATTACCCACTATATTGTTCCCAGCACAGACCTTTTTATCACTGTCACATACAGGCCTGGTGATGAGATATACTTGGTAGTGGCTGGAGGGGCAGGAGGGAGCGGTAGAAACCAACAAGAAGGAAGTTAGCAACTGATTTTTTTTTTTTTTTCTAAAACTCATCTCTGCTTATATTTTGGAAGGTCTCAAACATAATTATCTCTGTTCATAAAACATAATTCAGTCAACTATTTGAAGAACAACATTTAGACTTTGTAGTTATTTTTAACTAGGAGCCCTGAAATAGGTTAGCAGTAGCAAAAACTGTCAATTATTGAACATTTACTAAGTGCCAGATATGGTAATAAGTGCTTCCCATGAATGATCATGTGGTTATTTAGCAAAACAACAAACAGATAAAAACAAAGAAACATCCCCTTGCTTCGTGGATGCTGTTTTAATTCCTCCTTTTCATGTGAAGAAAATGAATCAAAGGGGTCTAATCATATAATTACAAGAAGAGTGGGTCCAAGAGTTGATCCTTGATCTTGGGGACCTCAGATGTGCTCTCCTGACTCTATAAATACTGCCTGCAGATTTGGATAGGATGATGGAAATTGTTCTTAATGTGCTAAATGGAATTTCCATTCATGAATTTAAAAAAATTTAATTGGGGCAAATAAAACATGAAATATATAAAGCCAAAAAAAGGAAAAATGAAGTAATAGGGGAAAAGTTCTGAAAATACGCCCCCTCTCCTATGTCTCCAGGGATTCAAGAACACTCCATTAACATGCATTTTTGAAGACCCTGGTTAGTATAACACTATCTTTTTGGAGAGGAAGACAATGACAACCCAAGGGACTAAATGATAAATGGACCATGTGCTCAGTGAGTATTGTCACTCCCAGCTCTGCACCTCACCACATTTGCTCTAATTTGATGGCTGCATATATTCTTTCAGGTATAAGAAACAGTGTAGTTCATTAATGAGCATCAAGTTAACAAATAAGCATGACAGGTCATTTATTCACTCCATAAATACTGACTGAGTTCCCATTATGTGCCAGGTCCTGCTGTGGCTGCTGGGGAAAGGGCAGAAGGCGGAGTATGCAGACATACCTGCTATGATGCAGTTTGCATTCTGCAGGCAGAGTCACGAAAGAAACAAGGTAAATAAGAATATAGCATGATATTATACATCAATGCTGGGGATAATGCAGAATGAGAAAGAGATAGATTGTGTACATGGGAGCTGTGGCAAGTACTTTAGATAGAGCAGGCTAGAAAGGGCCTTGGGGATGGTGGAGACGGAGAAAGATCTAAAGAGGGTGAAGGACCTTGTAACCTTGTTGATGTCTAAAGGAAGTGTGGTCCAGGCAGAGAGAACAACCTGGGGAAAATCTGGAAGAAGAAATGTGTGAGGTTTCCTTGAGAAACAGCAAGAGGATCAGTGGGAATGGTGGGCAGTGATCAAACCATTTGGTGGTAGGAGCTGAGGTCAAAGAAGTCAACAGGAAGTTTCAAATTAGTGGGTGTTAGAAATTTATCTTTTGTTTTATTTAATGATTGATTGATTGATTGATTTGAGACAAGGTCTCACTATGTTGCCTATGGTGTCCTTGGACTGTATGGCTCAAGTCATCCTCCTGCCTCAGCTGACCAAGTATCTCATACTATAGGTGTGTGACACAGGGCCAGACTTATAAATTCATCTTTCTTTTTTTTTCCCCACACTTTTTTATTGGTGCATTATAGTTATACATACTGATAGGATTTGTTGTTACATATTTGTACATGCACATCATATACAATGTAATGAAATTACTGAGTTATTGGGGTAAAAAAATGTGTTTAGTTCTATGATAAACTGCCACAGTGCCTAAGAAATTGAGAAAATTATGTTATGTGCATGTATGAATCCCACTGTTATGTATAATTATAATCACCAATAAAATAATAAAATAAATTAAAACATAAAATAAAATGATTAAAATAAGGACAATAATTTTAGTTTCTTATTTTTGTCATTTAAAAATTTTAGTCATTCACATGATTCTGTAAGCATCTCTCATTGTGGTTAAATTCTGATGATCACTTTTTAAGCTAGCTAATAGCTATTCCTAGCTCTTCTTTTATGAAATGCTTGGTTTACCCCCTTTTAATAGAATTGTTTGGCTTTTTATTACTGAGTTGTAGGAGTATTCCTGTGTATTAATCATCAGAATATTAAAATTAAATAGAAACGGAAACCTATAGGTGTAAGTTTCCATTGAAGCCATCAGCAAGTACTCTTCTAATTAACAATGACCCCAGATTTTATTTTAAGATGTTAAATTTGTCTTTCTTATTTAAAATATGCATTCATTTTTTACCCCTACAGCAAGCATCAACTGTAAAGACCACCATAAAGAAAATAAGTCAATAAAAAATTAAAAACAGAAAAAGAAACAAAGAAAGTTCAAAGCATAAGAAATTAAATCTATCATTTATTACCATGTATAAATAGACTGAAAAATGACATTAAAATCCAAGATTGCTTTATTATATGAAAAATGCACCCATATTCTATTTACAAGACCTCAAGAGCATGCAAATACTCAGAAACAAGGAAATGTTTGAAAAAATATATATCAGGGAAATAATAATGCAATAACAGATTATACACACACAAACACACAAATATATTTATATGTAAATGAAAGATTGATATATATCAGAGATTTCAGAGATAAAATGTGCAGCTACATTAAGATATATACTTGCCAGCATAATATAATAATTCTAAATTTGTATGTGCCCTATTCTATAGATTTAAAATATATGAGATAAAAATTTACAGAATTTTGATGATGAATAAATCAAACATACAAATGTAAAAATTAACATATTAACAATCATAGGTCAAGAAGAAAAAATAAGCAGTAAGAATATGAAGTATATAAACAGTACTGTTCAAAGTTTCATTGAACAGATAAACAGAATTGAACCCAACAAGTAGAGAACACAGATTCTGCTTTTTTTTTCTACTACACTTGGCACCTTTATTAACATTAATCCCAAATTTGGCCTTAAAACATATCTCAACCTATATTATAGTATCTGGTATGTTCTCTGATTTCTGTTTGAAATTTAATTACAGAATAAAATTATAAAAAAATGATAAAATACCATATAGAAATAGTAAAATAAATTTCTTAATTATACACAATTCCAAGTAGAAAGCATAGTGGATGTTTAAAATATTTAGTAACAACAATAAAGAAAAAACACATATCAAAATTTGGAAGAGAAATAAACTGGTAATTATAGAAAAGTTAGTCTTAAAAACATGTTATAAAAGCAAAAGGGATAAATAATCTAAATGTTGTAAAAATAACTACAGAATACTCTCCCCCCAAAATAAATATTTTCCAAATGAGAGAAAAAAATAATGACGTATCAGAAATAAAGACACAATCAAGAATTCATAGACCCACAACCATTCGTTAAAATGACTAATAGAATTGACAAACTCCTGCTGGTTGTGATCAAGAGAATGAGGTAAAGCTATGAAAGAGAGAGCATTAGTTTTGGATAGAGAGCCATATGAAGAGTTTGTAGCAGACACTAAAAAGTGTACAGGAGAATATTATGAGCAGGTATATTCCAATCCATTTGAAAACATATATGCAATTAAAATTATTGTCAAAATATAAATTACCAAATGTATATTTGGTAATCAACAGATTATCAAACATCATGTTATAACTGGGTATTTTAAAACCATTAGAATGGTTTTGAATACTTCCATAGAGAAAGCAGGGGATCCATATACTTTTACAGTGAAGTGTTTTGTCTTAGGGTCTCACCTCTCCATAAACTGACCTTGAACCAAAGATGAAGCTTTATCTTTGGGGAGGGATCCCAAGGATCCTTGATCCCTAGGGAGTGGAAAAGGGAGGCAGGAGGAAGAAATTCAAGAAAGGATATGTTAATGAACAGAGTGCCTGTGGGCCACTGAGCTGCATCTCTGGAGGAACCTCTGATTGCTTATGTGGTCAAGGCCTTCAGATTTCACCACACTGGAGAAAGGAAGCAGGATATCCACGCACTGACACCCACTTGTTACTGGTTGCTGCTGCTCCCAGGGGCATTTATTACCCAGCATTGCTGCCCCTTCTGTGAAATTGGCAAACTAGTTTACAAAAGCCAGAGAAAACTCCAGGGCAGTTGCTAGTGTTCATGGCAAGAAATTCACCTGTGTATCTGGGACTGTGAGAATAAAGGGACTTTGCTACTGTCTGCTAAAACTCACAAACATTTAAGGAACAGATAATCCAACACCACATTTACACTACTAAAAGGAAGGGAAATTATAGCTAAATCCATTCTCAAACTAAAGGCAAAAACCATAAACTAATGTTAGTAATCAAATTCAGCAGTTTATCAAACTGGATGATACACAGAAATTTATGCTTGACTTAATAGTAAAAAAGTCGATCGATGTGGTTTGTTTACATAAACAGATTAAGAAGAAAATAGCTATAAGAACATCTCAATAGATAACAAAAAATTTATTTGGCAAAATGCACCACCAACATATGATTTAAAAAAGGAACAAAATAAAATTTTCTTAACCTAGTAAGAAAAAACAGCAAGTGCAATAAAAGCTAGAGAAAACATTTTACCATATAGATAAGTATTTCAAAGCATTTTATTTAAAATGTAAAATAAGGCAGTGATACCTCTTGTCATCACTTGCAGTCAAAATCATGCAAAACATCTGAGCCCAAGAAAGTAAGGTGAACTTAAAGCCATAAGTATCAGAAAGATGTAACAAAACAAATTGTTTTTAGATGATATGGTTGTTTACATAGAAACCAAAAAGCATCTACAGACAAATTATTAGTACTAATAATAAGAGAGTTCATCAATGTGTCTGTGAGATGTAAGATCAATATATACAATCAATTGTATTTCCACATACTAGTATATTTTAGAAAATATAATTAAAGAAATATTTCCCTTTCCAGAAACATCAAAAACATATGAGATGACTGAGAATAAATATAACAAAAATGTGCATGACTTCTATAGAAAATTGTAAAAGAAGTTCAAACTAAAAGGAAAGATAAATCATGTTTATTGACAATCACTATAAAATGTGACCATTCTCTTTGTATTGATCTATGAATCAATGCAGTTACAATCAAACCTGAAATAGAATTTTAGTGGAATTGACAAACTGATTCTAAAATTGTGTGGAAAAGCAAATGACAAAAATAGCATGATTTTTCTGAAAAACAAGTTGAGAAAATTACACCTTCCAGATATCATGACATATATAAAATTAAACTAGCTAGGACAGTGTAGCACAGTATTAAAGGATAAATTATTTAATAAATAGAGTGGAATAATTAGTCTTTCATATTAAATACATATTATATAATACATTATGTGATTAATATAATACATATTATAAATAATATATTGCTGTAATTACATCTTATATAATTTTACATAAATTTTTATATAAACTTTTTACTAAAATTATCTAATGTATTCTATCACACACTATATAAAAATCAATTCTAAATGGAATAGAAAAGAGGTAAAATTATAAATATTCAGAAAAAAATGGGACAGTATATTTATAAAAGAGTTCATGGGAAATTCTAGCAAATTAAAAGCAAAAGGACCAACATAAAGGGAATTATTGATGAATTTGATAATGTGAGTAAATTAAATTGAAAATATTTGTTCATTAAGAAACCCTATAAACTTGGGCAGCTATAACAAAAGCACAGAGTGGGGTGCCTTAGCAATGGACTTCATCATCTCTCAGCTCTGGAGGATTAAAATGTAAGAGCAGGGTGCCAGCAGGGTGGGTTTCGGGGGAGGCCTTTCTCCTCACTTTGCACATGGCTTCTTTTTAGGGCCTCCTTACCTGTCTTCTTGGTTCCTGCATTTGAAGAGATAGTTCCAATGTCTCTTCATTTCTTGTAAGGAAAACAAGTTCATCAAATAAAGACCCCATCCTTAAGAATTCATTTAACTTTTATACTTCCTTAGTGGTCCTATCTTCAAATACAGTCATAGGAATACAAATATAATTTAGGGATTTCACATATGAACTTTGGGGGACACAGTTCAGACCATAGCAGATATGTAGAAATATTAATGTAAAAAAAAAAAAAAAGCAGAAGGCACAAAGTCAGAAAACAGACTTGCAACACATACAATTGACAAAGAAACACATTTAAAACATATAACTTAGAAATTAGTAACAGGTTTTCACAGAAAAACATTAACTGGACAATTAAATTATTAAGATATGTATAACCTCATTAGGACCCAGAAGAATGTAAATTAAACCAGAGGGAAATATTTTACACCCACATGATTTATAACAAAGTGTTTATAACATCAAGTATTAACAAAGAGGTGGCAGTGCAGTCATACTACTTTGATATATGATCATCAGGTAAACCTGATACTTCCCAGCTTCTTCATGATCAGAAAGTAGGTGCCCCAATATTTGTAAAAGAATATAAGAAATGAAATGTCTCAAATATTCATTAATAAAAGTAAAAATTGTGTTACAATTTTACAGTGGGTCATACACAACAATAAAATTGAGTTACCTCTGTGTACATCACCTCAGATGAACTGCAAAAATGGCCTGTTGAGAATTCAAAATGAATAATGTAAAATTATAGCTTAGACACTAAATTAAACATGGATTAATGTTCTGTGTTTGTTTGTATGTGCATTTTTGTGTGAGTGTCTAAGTGTGTGTGCATTTAAACTAGAAAGACAGATCATAGATTCTAAATGTCTTATTCCACGAAAAGCAACCAGTGATTCTCAGAGACTGGGGCAGATAAAGTACAAAAGGTACCCAAAATGTGTGGGTTCACTCATCTATGGACATAACCACAAATCAAAGTGGACCCCTTTAAAATTAAAAAAAAAAACGCAAAATATGTCTATAGGACACAACAATTTGCTAAAACGTTCTCCCACTAGCAAAATATGGGAGAATTTGAGTACATCAGTTTTCCATTTCTGTGTAATAAAAATGTTTACCAAGACTTAAAAATGTAAAGCAGGATCTGTTGTTTAATTTTGTTGGATGGAAATGCAGACTTGACTGGGGTCAGGCTCAGGGTCCTACATCAGGTGGTGGCCAGCTAGTATTTTTATCTGGAGGATTAAATAAACAATACACTTCCATGATCTTCAGGTTGTTGGAAGAATCCAGTTCCGTGTATGTAAGGCTAAGGTTCAGCCAACTGTTGGTGAGAACTCCTCTAAGTTGTAGGGCCAATCTCACACTTGTTGTCATCTCTTTTTTATGTTCAAAGGCAGCCAAGGGGAATCTCTCACATCAAATCCTCCCCAAACTTTGAATTATTTTGCCAGGAAGAGTATCACCAACAGTGGGACAAGTGCACATCCTACTCTCCCTGACATGGTGCACTTGAGGACATAATCTCATTTCCCTTCTCCTGCCAAGAATGAATGAATCCTGAGCAATCTCCAGGCCAATGTATTGAGGATTCTTCCACAAAATAACTGGACATCAAAAGCACTGAGCATATTAAAAACAAAGTGAAGTGAGAAATAGGTCCACAAAACAAAAATACATAAGACAAATAAGAGCCACATGATCTCATATTAGATTTTGGATTAAAAGCATAAAGGATCAATAAAGGACATTTCTGAGATAATTAATGAAATTTATTATAAACTTTGGAATAGATAATAATACTAGATTAATGGTCAATTTCCTGTTTTTCATAATTGCGCTTTCCTTGAACTTAGGAAATAAACAGTGAAGTATTTATGGACAAAAAGGAATGATTCTGTGCCTTAATTTCAAATGGTACAGAAAGAAAAAATGTGTATGTGTGTGTGTGTGTATGTGTGTGTACACATACCACATGCACACACATATGCATATATATACATGTAAATACAGGTAAAGAGTGGGAAAGAAATGTCAAGAATGATAAAAGTACACTTTGGCTTCATGTAATTTGCATTAAATTTTAAATTTTATTAAAATGACTTAAAGAAAAATAAGAGCAGTATGAAAATGTGCAGGGCAGAGGTTAACCGTGGAAGGAGAAGCCATTTGGTTTCGAATGGGTAGGGAATAAAGGAGATTTGGTATTGCTCTGGGTTTTGGCAGTGTTTTAGTTATAAAATTGGATCTTAGAAATACACACTTACATTTTGTTTTTATTCTTTTGTTTTACATATGAATGACCAATCTTTTGTGTAGATCAAATTCTTCATAATTCTACAGCAATGAACAAAAAGAGAGGAAAGAAGGAAGGGAGGGGGAGGGAAGGAAAAATAAAGGAAGAAGAAAGGGAGGAAGGAAGACAAGCAGGTAAGATTTCTTTAAAGGGCTACTGGGTCTTTCCATTCTTATGCTATTATGGTGTTTTTACCAATGTTAGTTCTCAGACCTGCAGTGGCTAATTTCATGTGTGAACTTGTCTGGGTGATGAGGTCCCCACACATTTGGATGAGCATTTTTCTGTGTGAGGGTATTTCTGATAACTTTAACATTTAAATTGATAGACTGAGTCAGCAGATGACTCTCCCTTGTGTGGTGAGCCTCATCCAATTAGCTGAAGTCCTGAAAGGAACAAAAAGGTCTACATTCTGTATTAAACAAGAACAATGAAGAGGAATAAAAGCTATTTTGGCACACAGTTTCAGAAGTTCAGCCCATGGACTGCAAACCACCATTGCTTTGGGCCAAAGATGGTACAGAATATCATGGTAGAAAGAAGTGGCACAGGAAGGATGTTCAGCTTATAGCAGCTGGGAAGTAGAGAGAGCTATCAAGGTACCAGGTCAAAATATAACCCTAAAAGGCATGCCTCCGGTTACCTACTTCCTCCAGCCACAACCTACCTGCCTACAGATACCCAGGAGAGTAGTCCTTTCAAATTATTAATCCATCAAATGGATTAACCCACAGATCTCCTAATCTAGTTATTTCACTTCTGAACATTCCTGCATTGTATTACACATGAGCTTTCCAGGACACATCATAGTGAAATCATGACAGCTTTTCTTGAGCAAGAAGAAACTTCTGCCTGACTGCATTCTGAGTAGGGACACTGCATTTTCCCTATCTTCAGACTAACTGATGTTCTGGCTTTGGGGGGCTTTGAGCATGCTGGCCTATAGACTGAAAATTGGCTCTCCTGCCTCTCCACTCTGGCTGGAACTACATCATTGGCTCTCAGCAACTTGTTTGTAGACTACTTATATCCAGACTTGTCAGCTTTCACAGTCATATGAGCTGATTACACTCACACACATTCTCACACACCCCCTATTGGTTCTATTTCTCTGAAGAACAGCAACTAACACAGACCCCTATCCCAAAACCATTTGATCTGCATATTAACAGTGCAGTTTCTTGAGCTCAAACCTAGATTTTTTGAGTCTGAAGGTCTGTGGTTGGCTGTTAGAATCCAAGTTCTAGAGCCCAGTAGAGCAAAGGGCTGGAGGGTGAGGTGGTGGAGAGAGAAAGTGGAGGAACTGTAGAATGAAACCAACCAAATTATGTTAAATGCATACAAGAATATATTACAATGGGGCTGGAGATGTAGCTCAGTTGGTAGTGTGCTTGCCTCAAATGCCCAAAGCCCTGGGTTCAATCCCCAGAACCACACACATGAAAATAAATAAATAAATCATTGTGTCCATCTACAACTACAAAAAATAAAAGTATATCACAATGAATTCCATTCTCATGTATAAGTATAATCCACCAACTAACAGTGGGCTCACCAATAGAGGGGGATCAAGGGGAGGGAAGAGGGGAGGAAAGAAGAAGTACTAGGAAATGAAATGTAGCAAATTATGTGTATATAGGAATATGTCACAATGTGTCCCATTATGATATATAATTACAATGAATAAAATTCTTTTTAAAAAGGGTTTAACTTCTAAACAAGCTCCTCCTTACTTTATATATAGCACATTTTCAGAACCACTACACATTGGAATTTACTAGTACATGCATTTGTCTTTAAACTTATGTCCAGGGCTAAACATCTGTTATAATGAGATGGCTTCATGTTCTGTGGAGCTTCTATCCTATTTTTTAGTGATAAAGTATAAAATACTACAGCTGCCTTGTTGTCTACGCTAATCCAGATAATAGCTTTCCATTTGCCCAGGTTTAAGTTGATAGGTGGGAATTTCTGATCCAAGGTCTTTTCCTAGCGCCTTGCTTCTCGGAAAGGGAATCTCTGGTTTATTAATTCGCTCACCATTCTTCAGGCTGAGCACTTGGAAAACAAACAAACAAAATCCCTCCACAGTGCTAAATCCACTGAATAATATTTAGTACTTACTCTCATCTTCCCTGAACTCTCAGCAGCATTTCACATTCTTATCTCTCATCCTTTTTTGAAACACACCTCCTTTGGTGTTTGGAAAGCTGTGCTGGCTATTCTTTCTCCTTTTATTTGGGCTACTTGTCTTGTCACCCCTGCAGCCTGCCATCCTCCACCTGATCCACCATACTGGAGCTTCATGCTTTCTAAGTGGAAGCCTTGCCCTTTTCATTCCTGCTTCTGTTCCTTAGCAATCTGTTTCATACATACGGCTTTCATAATTACCTAGAGGCTAAACATTTCTACCTGTGCCTTGAACTTTCTTCTAAGTCCCAGACACATGCATACAAATGTCTACTTGACATCTTCATTTAATATATCAAAGCCATTTCAAACTCACAATGTCAAAAGACAAAACTCATTATTTAACCCTTTCTCACACCCTAGTACCAAAAAAAAAAAAAAAAAAAAAAAAAAAAAATGTATCTCCTTAAGTGTTCCCTGTCTTGGGTAAACTAGTATTAATTAAAATACAAAATAAAGGGCTGGGATTATGGCTCAGTGGCAGAGCACTTGCCTCGCACATGTAAGGCACTGGGTTCAATCCTCAGCACCACCTAAAAATAAACAAAATAAAGATATTTTGTCCATCTATAGCTAAAAAATATGCTTAAAATACAAAAAAAAAAAATCTTAAAATTATCCTTTGGAACTTCCTTTCACCCACTGTAGTCAATGAATTAGTAAAACCTTTCAATTTTATCTCCTGTGTATCTCTTCATTTTGCCCACATTTTCCTAAGTTTGCTCCTATTCTCTAATGCAAGTTATTATCTCCTACTGGCACAAGGGCAGTTTTCCCCAGGGTGGCCTGGGTCCAGATTCTTGGCATTCTGACCAAAGAATTGAGAATGATGTCAGAGGTTGGCAGGAACGGAGAGGTTTACTGAAAGTAAAAGGAACACCTTGGGACAGCTGAGTTGCCAAGTAGCTCAAGGCTCTGTCCACACAGTGGAACTTGCTTTTATTGGGCCATGCTAGTTCTCCCCCTTCTCACCTGGGTGTATTTGGGGTTGACTGGCATCTTGATTGACAAATGAAGTTTTGGTAATTTCTTTTCTACTGCCCATGTATGTTTCTTTTTCTCATAGAAAATGCACAGACTTGGAGAAAACCACAATGCTAATGATAATGTTAACTAGCTATCATCAATTTAACTTTAGGTCCATCCCTTGGGCTATGACACATGCCCACACTTAGGGACTTTTTATCTTGATCTTGAATTTCCCTTATAGTTGTCTAACTTCCTTCCTTGTAACCTCAAGATGCCCAGTTTTCCCTCACAGGAAGGGACTTCAGGTGGAATTCACTGTGGGAGGGCTGAGAGCCCTGGATGCAGCTGAGACTCATGAGAGGTGGTGCCTTCCCTGTGCTCTATCTCCTATTTAACACTGCATTGACTATTGCGAACAACTTTCAGGGAATCTCCAGGCCCCTACTCTTGCTGCTTTTAAGAAACTCAGCATATCTCAGCTAATTCTTCTTTTAAACACAAGTAACATCACATTTTTCTTTCTATTTTCTGCATATGCACACATGCTAAATTAAGAGATATAAGGGGTTTCTTTTTTATTCAGTTTTAAAAATCAAAACTGCCATCATAGAATAAATATCAATGAATCATATGATCTTCATTGATTTTACACCATTAGGACAGGTCTTCATGTCCTTTCTTAAAGATTCCCAGCTCCCTCCCTCCTCAGGGTCTGCTCACTTGCTGGTTTCTTCCTTGGAGAACCTCTATCTCATATCAATTTAATGCTCCCTCTTTATAGTATCCATGTCTTTATCCAAATATCTCTTCAAAGAAGACTTTCCTTATCACAACAATTAAAATTACTTTTAACCCATCACTATTTGCTTTTCTATGTGACTTTCCTTCGTAACATTTATGATTAACTCAAGTTAGATTATATATTTGGTAATTTACTTCAATCCCCAAGTAGTCATTTCCTACTATTGCAGTTTCATAATGAAATAGAACATCAGTAATAGTAATTGGCAGCCTTGAAATTTTTTACATATTTATAATCATTGGATTCTTGTTTGCTTCCTGGAGAATGTGCATGCCCCCTAAGACTGTCAGGATTTTTTTTCCCCTCAAACTATATGATTAATATGTTACAAACTTCTTGATAGGTTCTCAATAAATATTCTTTGAATGAATTCATCAGCTTCTGCTGGCCTTTGTCTTCTCTCCTTGACCACAGGTTCAAAGGCAATCTTAATCTTCCTTCTCCTGTCACTCATTTAGAAATGGTAGAGCAAGACTAAAACAATGATCAATGAATGCATGTTTGAATTGAAATTTATGATGAATGTACAAAGAAATTTATGTAATTCACAGTAGGCATGAAAAAAAAAATTGAAGAAATACCTAGAAAGTAATAGATTTTGTAGAAAAGTCATTGAGTTCCAGCAAATGCTGCTAGTATTTTGCCAAATGTACCATTTCTCCAGTTTTTGAAACTATCATATCCTGGAAGACTTTTGGGGGATGTTACTACCAGCTTCAGACAGGGCAGAATTGAGCCCACAAGTATGTTCAATATGGGAGGGCATGAGGTAGAGAATAGCAAAATACAAGGAAGAATATCTAAGCAAAATTACAGTGCACAAATCCTGGCATGATGACACACATCCATATTCCAGTGACTCAAAAGTCTGAGACAGGAGGATCACAAGTTCAATATGAGCCTCAGCAATTTACTGAGACCCTAAGTGAGGCCCTGTCCCTGGGGATGTGGCTAGTGGTTAAGTGCCCCTGGATTCACTCCCCAGTAACAGACAAACAAATAATAATACAGCACATAGAACCCAGGAGTAGGCTTAGTCTCCAGGCCTGGTTCATCACCATTCCAAGGTGAGGAAGGTATCTCAGAATCTCAGATGGGGACACGTGGTATCTGAAAGATGGTTCTATCTGATAGGAAAAGTCCCAGACACTAGGGTTAGGTACTCAGGCTTTTGAAAATAGACCTAGAAAGAGAAGATTGTATATGTGAGCATCTTTGATAGAGAGATAAATTATCTAGTTGGAATCTGGGCTAAAGTAAAAACTTCTTAATTTGATTCTTAGTATCTGGTAAACTTACCCACCCATATTTGAGTACTCAGGCCCTTTCTGTAAATAGAATAGAACAAAATAAAATGAAAAAGATAAAGTGAAAGAAACTAATGTGTCCTGGTCCCTGTGTCCAGCTATTTTTATGCATCATCTCTCTTAATCCTCAGAGCAAGCTTTTAGAATACATGTGTGAGTAAGTGGCATATTGTCATTGCCTGGGGAAACAGTTTTACGAGTAAGAATTTCTAGATATTTTGATCAGCTTCTCCTTCTCCTGAGAATCTTTAGGATGAGTAAATTCAAGAAGATGCAAAATAATCCCAGATGCCCATTTTACAGAAAAGGAAAATGAGGTTCAGAAGAGATAACACATTTTCCAAAAGTGGCCTAGCTAGCATGATAGAGTCACATTTGTTCCCAAATGCCCACTTCCTAATTACAGAAATCTGTGAATGTGGTATGTTACATGGTTTGGATGTGAGGTGTCTCCCCAAAAGCTCATGTGTGCGACAATGCAAGGTTAAGAGGAGAAATGATTGGGTTATGAGATCCTTAACCCAATCGGTGAATTAATCACCTGATGGGATTAATTCAGTGGTAACAGAAGGTTGGTAGAGTGTGGCTGGAGAAGGTGGGGCATTGGGGGTGAGGCTTTGGGGGTATATATTTGTATCTGGCAAGTAGAGATCTTTCTCTCTGCTTTCTGATCATCATGTGAGCTGCTTCCCTCAGAATATCTTCTGCTTCACATCAAACTCTGAGGAATGGAGCCCGCCTCCTATGGACTGAGACCTCTGAAACTGTGACCCCTCAAATAAACTTTTCCTCCTCTACAATTGTTTTTGTCAGGTCTTTTTAGTCACAGCAGCAGATAAGCTGACTAAAACACATGGAAATTGAGAAATAGGGCAGAAAATGAAATTAAGGTTGCTAATCAGCTGACTTTAAAAATGGGTTATTATCCTGAATTACCCAGGTGGACCCAACAGGAGTCCTCAGATAAGAAAAACAGAGGCGGCAGAGTCAGTGTTGGAGTGATGCAATGTGAGAAAGACTCAATTGGCCCTTGCTGCCCTTGAAGATGAAAGTGGGCTGTGAGTTATGTTTGATTTTGTGGACAACCTATAGAAGCTGGAGAATATTTGCCCATAGATCCTCCAGAAAGCAACACAGCCCTGCTAACAACTTGATTCTAGCCTAGTGAGCCCTGTTTTGGAAGGCTTATTGCCAGAACTAAAGGATAACATGCTCAGGTTAAGACAGTAAATGTGTGATACTTTGCTATATTCAACAACTATAGGATACTAATCCAGCTAGTAAATGGAAGAACAGAGGCTTCTGATTCTGAAGCTGCCATTTCCATCTTACGTGCCACCTCACTGGACCACTACACTGCAAGACAAAAGTAGATGCCATTTATGTCAAGTCCAGAACTCCAGTGGTCATCTTATGAAGGGTTGGACTAAGGAAGGGGGAACCTGAAACACCATGGATTGAGGGAAGCTGTTACTTCCTATATATTATATTGTGCTGGAGATGAGGGTCCAAATTAGTGGTTCTTAACTTTGGGATGAACGTTGGAACTGTATAGGAGATTTACAAAATCTAGTTCACATCCCTCCCTTTAAATCCCTTTCTTGAATCAATAGCTACACTGTGAAGTAACATAATCTGTCTTTGGTAATCTCTTTCTCTTTCCTGATTCTATCCACATATTCCTGTTAGTCATTCAGTCAATTTAATACTGGCTTTTCCAGTTGAAATCTGTTTCTCTAAGATACTTTCTCTAAAATAACTCAAAATCTGGAAATAAAATAGTTAATTGAAAGCCTGAAATTTTAAGTTTAAATTAGAAGTGCTAATATCAACAGTATTTTATTATTAGTTAAAGCAACTAGTATTTTAGTATGTAGAATTTTCTTTTTCTAAGTTTTTTTTTTTTTTTGTTTTTTTTTTTTTTTTTTTTGTACTGGGGATAGAATTCAGGGGCACTCGACCTTTGAGCCACATCCCCAGCAGCACCCCCTCCTTTTTTGTGTTTTATTTAGACATAGGGTCTCACTGAGTTGCTCA
The DNA here is from genome assembly GCA_025594165.1 of Tamias sibiricus. Classification (NCBI taxonomy): domain Eukaryota; kingdom Metazoa; phylum Chordata; class Mammalia; order Rodentia; family Sciuridae; genus Tamias; species Tamias sibiricus. Next base: position 45,097,990 of record CM046671.1, on the reverse strand, counting down.
GTGCCTCATTGATCCTAGGCTGGCTTTGAACTTGCCATTCTCCTGCCTCAGCCTCCCAAACCACTGGGATTACAGGCATGAGCTTCTACAGGATTTCCCTGCCTGGCTTCTGCTTCTGAAATGTTGTATATGTTTCTTATAAGAACAGAGAATACAACATATTATGTTGCTGAAATTGTATATTATAGTAATAAAATAATAGATGAGAGAATGTTTTCTTTTGTAAAAGTATTCAAGATTCTCAATGAAAAAATAAGAATGTTAGAATTAGACATTTACCATATTTTGATTCCTAATGAAACAATATGCTTAGGTAATAATCAGCAATGCTGCTAAAACACTAATATAAAGCTAATAATAGCAACTATTATTATGGTTGAGTACAGCTGACAACACTTGAAATCCTGGTTAATTTTAACATCAAAAACTTAAAAAAAAAAAAAAAATAAGAATAATCAAACTTTATGTAACTCCTAACAGCAATACAGGTCACTCTAATGAAGAATGCTTGACAAACTATCTTACAAAAATTTGACAAAGGCATAGCTCAACTGACAATCTGTGAAAATATAGAGAAAATAGGAGCATATTAAATTCCAACACAGGAATGAAAACCTCAAAATCCAAAATAGATTATTAATAGTTATTCTTCAAAAAATAGATGGCAAAGAAGAAGAATAAAGAAAGAATAAACTTAGATGAAATTAAAGACTCAAAGAACTCAAGGCCTGTCTCTTATTTCTGATTCAAATAAATCAAATGTAAAGAAAGACAATAAAACTGGGCACTTTGTTGTTATTTTAAAATGAAATAAAATTTGATGATAACATAAAATTTAAGGTGTGATGAAAATTTTGGTCTTTTCAAATTTATTTATTTATACAAATTAGATATATTTAGAAATCTACATTGAAATATTTATGTAAAAAATTAAGTCAAAATGATATGGGTTAAAGAGAGAATGGTGGGAGACAGAAATAAAATAAAATAAGGCATGAACTGATAAGTGTTAAAGCTGGATAATATGTTTGTGATATAGTTTGAATCTAGAATGACCCCCAGAAGACTTGGCCTAGTCCCCAGTTTTGCACTATTGAGAGTTGGTGGAAACTTTAAGACAGGGAGCCTAGTGAGAGATCTTCTAGACATTGAAGTCATGTCTTGAAAAGGGTAGTGGGACCCCACACTCACCTCTTTTTTTATTTTTTTTTATTTTTTATTCTAAGTTGTTATAAATGACAGCAGAATGCATTACATTTCATATTACACATATAGAGCACATTTTTACAAATCTCGGTTATATGCAAAGTATATTCACACCATTCGTGATTTCATACATGCACTTAGGGAAATGATATCCATCTCATTCTACCATCTTTTTTTTTTCCTTCACCCTTTTGCCCCCTCCCATCCCCTCCCTCCCCATTGGCCATTCTAGTGTTCCTCTAATCCTCCTATGCTCCCCATCCCAACCCCACTGTGAATTGGCTTCCTTATATCAGAGAAAACATTTGGCATTTGGCTTTTTGGGATTAGATAACTTCACTTAGCATTATATTCTCTAACTCCATCCATTTACCTGCAAATGCCATGATTTTATTCTCTCTTATTGCTGAGTAATACTCCATTGTGTGTATATACCACATTTTTTTTTTATCCATTCATCTACTGAAGGGCATCTAGGTTGGTTCCACAGTTTAGCTATTGTGAATTTTGCTGCTATAAACATTGATGTGGCTGTGTCCCTGCAGTATGCTGTTTTCAAGTCTTTTGGGTAAAGACCAAGGAGTGGGATAGCTGGGTCATAAGGTGGTTCCATTTCAAGTTTTCCAAGGTATCTCCATACTGCTTTCCATATTGGCTGCACCATTTTGCAGTCCCACCAACAATATATGAGTGTGCTTTTTCCTCCACATCCTCTCCAACATTTATTGTTGCTTGTGTTCTTAATAGCTGCCATTCTGACAGGTATAAGATGAAATCTTAGAGTGGTTTTGATTTGCCAGAGAGGTTGAGCATTTTTTCATGTATTTGTTGATTGATTGTATATCTTCTTCTGAGAAGTGTCTGTTCAGTTCCTTGGCCCATTTTTGATTGGGTTATTTGTTTTTCTGCTGTTAAGATTTTTGAGTTCTTTATATATTCTAGAGATTAGTGCTCTATCTGACGTGCATGTGGTAAAAATTTGTTCCCAATTAGTAGGCTCTCTGTTCACCTCACTGATTGTTTCTTTTGCTGAGAAGAAGCTTTGTAATTTGAGTCTATCCCATTTATTGATTCTTGGTATTAATTCTTGTGCTACAGGATTCTTATTAAGGAACTTGGGGCCTAATCCAACATGTTGGAGATTAGAGCTTACAAAATACAGCACCCTTTCATGCTCAAAACACTAGAAAAACTAGGGATAACAGGAACATATCTCAACATTGTAAAAGCTATATATGCTAATCCCCAGGCCAACATTATTCTAAATGGAGAAAAATTGAAAGCATTCCCTATAAAAACTGGAACAAAACAGGGATGCCCTCTTTCACCACTTCTATTCAACATAGTAATTGAAATGCTGGCCAGAGCAATAAGACAGACAAAAGAAATTAAAGGGATACAGATAGGTAAAGTAGAACTCAAATTATCATTATTTCCTGATGATATGATTTTATACCTGGAAGACCCAAAAAATTCCACCAGAAAACTTCTAGAACTCATAAATGAATTCAGCAAAGTAGCAGGATACAAAATCAACACCCATAAATCTAAGGCATTTCTATATATCAGTGACAAATCCTCTGAAGGGAAATGAGGAAAACTACCCCATTTGCAATAGCATCACCTCTTTTTTATTGCACCTGGCCAAGAGGTGAATAGGCTTCCTCCATCATGCATTTCTACCATGATACATTGTGCCACCATATAACCAAGGCAATGGAGTCAATTAGTATGAACTGAAACCTCCAGAACTATGAGGCAAAATAAGCATCTCCTCTTTATAAGTTGCTTGTCTCAGACATTTTGTTACAGTAATGGAAAGTTAATTGACATAATTATTATACTCATTGTTATAGTTTAGATTAGGTGTCTCCCAAAAGTTCATATGTGAGGTGATGCAAGAAATTTTAGAGATGAGCCAAGCATTGGTGACACAAGCAGCTCAGGAGGTGGAGACAGGAGGATTCTAAGTTCAAAACCAGCCTCAGCCACTTAGTAAGGCCCTAAGGCACTTACTTACTGAGACTATGTCTCAAACTAAAAAAAAAAAAAAAAAAAAAAAAAAAAAAAAAAAAAAAAAAAAATTAAAAAAGTCTGGGAATGTGGATCAGTGGATCAGTGTTTAAGCACACTCCTGAGTTTGGTCTCAGTACAAAAAAAGAAGAAGAAGAAGAAGAAGAAGAAGAAGAAGAAGAAGAAGAAGCAAGCAGCAGCTTACAGGTGAAATGAGGAATTAATTGGGTGATAACCATAGACAGTTAGGTTGTGGCTATGGAAGTGGGTCATTAGGGGCACGCTTTGGGGGTTTATATTTTGTTTTTGTTAAGCAATGCTCTCTCTCTCTCTCTCTCTCTCTCTCTGCTTCCTGGTGCCATGTTTCTGCCTGCTTTCCTGCACCACACTCTTACACCATAATGTTCTGCTTCACCTCAAGCCCCAAGGAATGGAGTCAGCTCTCTGTGTACTGAGACCTGTGAAACCATGAGCCTCAAAATAAACTTTTCCTCTTCCAAATGTTCTTGTCAGCTCTTTTGGTCACAGCAGCAGAAAAGCTGATAAAACACTCATTATATATATCAAGTCCTTCCTGCAAAAATGTTTAAGAAGGAATGAACCAAATGTTATACATAAACATACATACAATGAATTTTTTTTCATATATATTTTAAAACAGCTGAAGAGTGAATTTCAATATTCTCCCCCCAGAGGACCTCAAGTGGGGGACAGGCGACCCACCTAACCTGCTTGTTCTGCTGCGAGCACTGGATGAAAGCTTGGCCTGACACCCAACACACATGCCATCACCACTTGTCCACAGAAACTGAATGTGGAATCTTTTTTGACAATAAAAAAGAAGGAAGTACTGAGAAGTAGTATAATATGAATGAAACTTGAAAATGCTGTTGGATGAAAGAAGCTGGATGTAAAAGATCTGAGAGTATATGATGCCCTTACTGTTAGATGTCCGGAATAAGCAAATCCATAAATCCACAAAGTGGACCCATGGTTGTCTAGAACTGACAAGGATGAGAAGATGGGAGATGATGATAGAAAATGACCACTGTATTTTATTTTAATAAAAATGTTCTAAGTCTGGGTTTGATGGCATATGCAGTAATTTCAGTTATTCAAGAGGCTGAGGCAGGAGGATTTCCAAGTTTGAGGTCAATCTGAGCAACTTAGTGAGACCCTGTCTCAAAATAAAAAATATAAAAAGACTGGAGATGTGGCTGTGTGGTGGAGCATTTTCCTACCATGCATAATAAATACCTGGAGTCGATCCACACAGCACCAACAGAAAATTAAAAAAAAAATTAAAAAAAAAAAGATCTACAATTGATTATTATGATAGTTGTATAAATTTCTAAAAATTCCCCAAATTATTGACTAATCATACTAAAACTTACTAAATGTGCTGAAAACCACTTTAACTGGGTGCAGTATGTGAAATGTTAGTTATATTTCAATAAAGCTGTGACATAAAAAAAGGTTAGAAGAAAACATTAAAAAAAGAAAAAAAAGAAAAAGAAACTAATGGACCTAGCATTGGGTATGGATAACTTTGTGTGAAATAAATCACTGTGTTCTGCTTTCCAAAAGTATTTCCATTTTAACCCAATGTCTCATTCGGGAAAGGAAACTAATTTTTTTCTGATGATAAGAACTTAGGTATTGTGAGGGAAATTTTGGTAATCTGGAGACCCATCCAAAATGAAATGTCTTGTAAATTGAACCAAATTTGGATTTTGAGTTCAATCTGGGCCCTGGGCATAACGTATCTGAGGAAACCCAGTGTGTAATTCAGTAACTCAACATCAAGGCCAATCCCCATTGTTTGGGCTTCCAGGCTTGCTTTTCATCCTAGAATTCAGGGGCCATTTTCTGACTCTGATCCCCTGATTGTGGCCTCTTGTTATTCTCTAATTTTGTGTGTCTCACCTGTCCCCAGGTTTACCCTTATTTTAAGCAAAGCTGTGGTTTACCCTCCAATTTGTCTGACTCTTTATAAGGTTAGAGGCTGGTATTTCAGGTCTCCACACTCTTCTAGGTGGGTCTCTGAGAAAATCATATTATCACTTAATTCCTGATTAATAACAATTGCAATCTTAAGGTAACAATAAATTTAAGTGGTAAAATGTTGCACTTATCACACTGCATATTATATAGTGGGTTAATAGGATATTTACCTGTACATTATCTTGTTTTCGTTTCCACCTGTCTCAGGACATTTTCTACTACTTCATGTTGCGGGTAATAGGATGCCTCAGCAAATCTGAGGGAAATAAAGTTTTCCTTTTCCTGGCATGGACATTAGTTAGTAAGAAAGGACTTTTGAAGATCAAAAGGTTTGTTTTTGAAGACCAAGCCCAAAGCTCTTTACATAATTAGCACACTCAGTGAGAATGCACAATGATTTGAGAGCCAGTTTGCCTACAGAGGAACTAATGATAACCCATTGCATTGAGATTGACAGAGCAAATTAAAGGGAAAAAAAGAAAGGCAAACAAAGCAGATGTCCTTGAGAATCAGAGATCTTGGTCCAGGAGTAAATGCATAGGATGGTATGTTTCAGGGTCCAAGAGTACAAAGCCTGTTTTCTCATCAGAATAAGGAGAGGTTAAAGCCATGTGGAGTCCCTGTTCCACCATGACATTAAGCTGTAGAGTAGCCTTGGACAGCGTAAACCTAAGGCAGTTCCTAAATTTCCTGCATTGACAAACTAGACTGAGAAGACAGACTTCTCCATGCCTCTGAGAATATGATATGAAGTCACACAAATTATAATCATAATGGAAGAAGCTCATGGACACAGAAAAAGCAGGTAGGAAATAGAAGTCTCAAGCAATACTAGCTAAAAGGGAAGGTGATGGTTCACCGCAGTGATTTCCATCATGGAAAACTGCTGAGAACTTTGGTCCAGACAATTGCTCCTGAGATTCAGGTGAAAACCTAGGGACTAAGCAAAAGAGGAAAAATCCCCAGACTGACTGATTTTAAGCCAGGGAAGATTATGCAGACTAAGAAATGAATACAATCACATCATCTGTGATCATGTGGACTTGGAGGCTCAAAGTAGAGACTAAGTTGAATCATTAAAAAAAAAAAAATCAAATTAACAATGCAAGAATATCTGAGAGAATGAGTGAGAAACCATCACCACTAGGTTTCAGTTCACAGATTGGAAACTCTGGGATGTTTTTACATTTCCATTTTTTAAAAAAAAATATGTGTGCAATTATTTTGCTCTGTGAGAAAGGAAAGTGGGAGTGGTGTGGCAGACATTTCATTGTCATCAGATTACTGTTTATTTTCTCTTTTTCAATAACTTCTTGGAAAGCATATTAAAGGTTTTCAAACTTAAATATGATAATCTTTTTCTCCCTGTAAATAGCAATAAGCCATGAAATCTTTGGTTTTAGAAATAGGAAAATGTCACCCATATACATTGTGAAAATAATATGACTTGTTAATGTTAGCATTTTTTCAACTTCCATTTGAAAATGTGATTTATCTTAGTAGAGACTAGACTAGGCAGATTAATTTTTTTTTCTTCTTAAGTATAAGAGGGCTAAATGTAAAAACATTGAAGTACAAATACCAGGTAACACAGTATTTCTGAAGTAGCACAGTGATTTGGGGCATGTATGTGATTCTTATAGACTAATGATGCACCTGCCAACTGTCCACAGACTGGCTTCAGGATCCAGCCCTACCTCAAGTGGAAAACTTGGCCAATTTAAATTTCTACGTTGCACAGTTAGATATAATAACTTCCTTACTTCTACTCAACAAGAAATGTTTGTTGTCTCTTTCTATGGAAGGCAGATGGGCTACCTATCACAGTTGACATCAGGTTCTTGACATTGACTAAGTGTCTTGGCTTTCTCCCTTGTGTCCATAAGGCATGTTCCACTGCCTCACTATGGTTTTCTTTGCACAGGGATCCCCATGGGGAACTCTCCTTTCTTTCATCACTTCCCTCACTCACCTTAGTCTTGGCAATGCTTTCTTATCATCTTCCTCCTAATCCATATCAACTTAACCCATTTCCACTCACCAGTATGCATCAAATTTAGACTCTGTAGCATCAACATGAAACACACAAAAGTCTATTTTGGTTCCATGTATTTAGAGGTTTCAGTCCATTGCTTTTGGGCCTATCCTGAGGGAGTATACCATGGTGGGAGCATGTGCTGGAGAAAGACCTGTCAATTCCTGGCCAGAAACAACAGGCAGAGGAGTGACCAGGATCACACAGTCCTTGCCAAGGTCACAGCTCCAAACTTAATACCTGAAAGATGACTCTTAAAGGTATTAATTTTAAAGAAAATACTTGTACAAGTTCTGCTACCTCCTAGGAGTATGATGCTGAAGACCAAGACGATGTTGAAGACCATATGGGTCTTTGGAGGGCATTAGGGCCCAAGCCATGCATCAGACTTTATATTTTAATTGTGCCTATTAGACTTCAGTTTCTTGCATGTGGCACACTGGAGTTTGAGAGAGTGTTTTTTTCCATTTTTGTTGGAGATTTGTTTCAAAGTGGAAAGAGTACAGATAAACAATAGGAAGCCTGTCTCCAGCAATTACTCATCTTTTACTTTTAAACTTTTCATTTTCAAATAATTTCAGATCCACAAAAGTGTTGCATAATTACTACAAAGAATTCCTGTGTGCCCTTGCTCTACCTTTCCCAAATGTTTGTTCGTATCTTCCATAACCACATTCAATAGGCAGCATCTGGAAATTAACATTATTCTCATACTTTTAACTGATTTACAGACCTCCTTCGAAATTTACCCATTTCCCTGCTAACGTTGTTCTTCTGTTCCAGGATCCAATCCAAGATGACACATAGAATTTAGCTGGTATATCTCCTTAGTCTCTTCAATATGGTACAGTTCCTCCATCTTTCTTTAATTTTCATATTTTTTTCAAAAGTCAACAATAGTAATTTTGCAATCATTCTGTAGAGTTAGACTCTATTTTGTTTAATCTGAAATTTCTTTATACTTAAAGTTTGGCTCTGCATTTGTGTCAGGAATGCAATGGAAGGTAGGTTTTGTCCTGTTCACACATCATAGTGGAAGGCGCCTGATGTTGGTGTATTTACCATTTCAGGTGATGTCAACACTGATCGATTGGTTAAGATGATGGCCAGGTTTCTCCAAGAATAATGTCACTCACCAACACACATAGGCACACTTAATAAGTATTCTTCAGGGTATACAGTGTGACTATGAAGATAGCCTATTTTTATCATACTTCTGCTCACTGATTTTAGCATCAGTTCCTACCTGAAACAATAAGGATTAATGTTGGTTTGACAAATGGTGATTTTTTATACTAATATTATTCCTGTTATATTTGTTAATTATTGTTCTGCTGTAATAAAATACTACCCCTACTCACTTTTATTTTTAACTATTTAATTTATATCAGTATAAACTCATTGATATTAATTCTAATTTTCTAGAATATAATCCATTACAATCATTATTTTCATGGCTTATGTTATCATGCATTTGTCATGGAAGCTCCTTGGATTGCTCTAGCATCTTTCTAGGTCATCTGATTATTTTTTGAGCACTTCTTTTTATTTTGGTGTCTCAAGATATTTTAGACTCAATGTGTACTTCCCGTATCCCAGATTTTGAATTGGAAATTTCTCCAAGGAATCCTGTTTTGTTTTGGTAGAAAAAAATATTTAGAAATCAAAATATGTGTACTAGGTGTGCCACTATATCAAAGTGTCATTAGTTCTAAACCTTGTGATAGACCACATCTAAAAATGCATGTATTACACACACACTTGCAAGTGTGTATAATTTAAAAACATGTGTATTTACATATGCATCTTATGCAAACATCTGTCTCATTAATTCATACTTCCATTTTCAATCCAACACCACAAAATTCATTCTGGCTTTCTCTCTTTCTCTCTCTCTGTATATAGATGTAATTCCTTTTCAATAATAACAAAACTGATTTTCAGTATCTACATTTTAAAATGTCTCTCAACCTTTTAACGCACAAAATATAATCAAAATTTTGCCCATACTATTGTTGGAAATGGATTTATTAGCTAAAGAATCATATTTGTATATAGTTCTTTTAGTCTTAGGCATTATAGTATATATAAAAAAATACTATTTACAAAGTAATTCAAGTTAGTTTATTTCTTTTTCCTCTCCAGTGTCATTGGGTTATTTGCAATAAAGTTAGAGTCATTTTCTACAGTTTGTCTTCTGTTTTAGATTCCTACAAATCCTGCTTTATAATTTATTTATTTTTTTGATTATGTGAAACCTCAACATTGTTTTAAATGTCAGAGGATTAAAAAAAAGGTATACTTGGACATATTTTCATCTCTGTACATCATTTCCATTTCTTCTTTCTTTCAACCATATTCTTCCATGCCCTTATAAGTAATAGATCTCTTTAATTTGTGCTTTTTACTTAACTTTTGCATAAAGGGTTAGGTATGTGTTTATTTTCTTATATTCATTTCTTTTTTACAAAAATATAGAGTACAAAAAAAAACTGCTTTCTATTTTGATTTAGTCACTTAAAATATAGTTTGGCTATCACTCCATGTTAGTTCATAGAGATCATCTTCATTATTTTTCACACCTATGTAATACTTCATAGTATAGATGTAATATAGTTCATCCTTCCAGGATAATTTTCCCATAGAACCTTGGGCCCTTCTAGTATGTATATTTATTTATTCCTTTATGCATGAAAAAACCTACTTGTATTATGCCATTAGATATTAGTACCAATGTATTTAAAAAGTAGTCTTTGGGGAGAATTAATTTTCCCCTTACTTTTCCTAATTCAAATAACTCTTCTTTACTGTTCTCAATCTCTCTATCTCCCACTAACACTTTTTTACTGTTTTCAATCTCTCTATTCCCTTCTCTTTCTTATCAGTTTCTAAATTCAATTTGAATTTCTAATTGAAAGTAGTTTTCCTATCCAAAAATATTTGTGTGAAGACATTTAAGTTAACTTAAAATGTTGTCTTAACAGTTTTTTCTAATATATAATTCAGAAAGAATTTTCTATTGGTGTTATTTCAATTTTGTTTCGTGATTTTTAAAGAGTAAATCTGCATGGGTATATTAGGGGTTTTTGTCCTGTTCCTTTTTTTGGTATTAAAGTAATTTTAAGGATTTTTTGTTTACTGGTGTCACATGTTTTTCACTATGGTAAAGTCAATATCCTTTAATGGATTTGTGTGTGTGTGTGTGTGTGTGTGTGTGTGTGTGTGTGTGTAGTAGGGAATGATTTGTGTGTGCTGATTTTTTTTTTTCTTTTTCATCTCCTACTTTTTACTACTCAATTTCCAAAGAACTTTTCTCTCCTGTTTTGCTTTTAAAAATCCCTGATAAATTAAATATTTTGAAGACTATCACTTCTAGAATGTGCTCTGATCTGCACACACACTATTTAAAAATATTTAATACATTTAGGGTGGACTTAAGCTTTCTTTCAGTGTTTTTATGTCAACATGATTCTTGTGACCACTTCTCCTTTCCCCATGTTTTTTCTCAAAATATAAGGGACTGTTTGCTGACATTTAAAAATAGTTTATGCTTATTCTGAAGCCAGGATAAGCCCCCATTTTCAAATTTTGCTGAATGTGTGGGTTGTCTTCTTAAGTTGCTTTAATGTATTGTTTTCAGCTATCCAGAATTTAAAGTTATTAATTTTGAAGGAAGTTTTGCCTTTGTGTTTTCCCAGGTTCAGAAACACTGCATTCCTTAGAGGCAGTCCTCTGTCTCCACTTCCTTTGTGACAGTCATATCTCTTCACACAGTCCTCTAACTGCCCCTGTTGCCTTTCATGGGTGCCAGAGCAATCTATTTATGATGGAAGAGAAGCCTCTGTCCCCAGAGATAGTGTGTGTGGCTTGATCTGCTCTTCCCTTTTCCCATGGCTTGTTTAAAAAGGTTTCATTGAATTTCCTGCGTGTTGTGCTGCTTGGTTGTACAAAATATTGGCAATGTTTTATAATAAGTTGCAAATCATTATTATGCGCTGTGGTGTTCATCGTATTACCATTAATCATCGTAAATTCACTGAGTGTGTTCACACAAATAAGGTAGGTAATTCCAAAGACAGTTTTATTCATGAAACTTTCAATTTATTAATGTGTTTTCACCTTTAAAGATACATGGAAAAGTTAAATGATGTTGTTCAATATCAGGATCAAAAGGACTTTATGGAGGCTCAGCCAGTACAGAGTTCAAGGAAAACTTGTCTTTAGAAAATTGCAAAGCAGGGAAAGTTACCTTTGACACTCTTTTGCTCCCAAATATTTGGTTACTAGCATCCCCCAAATTCTCCTGCTGAGCTGCCCCAGCAGGTTGTCCAGAATCACTGCAAATCTTTGCTGGACTTTAGGTGTATGCATAATATTTCTCTTTCTTTTGAATAATTTTAATATCAATTTTTTAAAAGATTATTATACAGGGCCTTTTGTATTAACAAGTTTTTAGGAAGTATTGTGTCTTAACCCAAAAGAGGGAAGTGCTAATAGAGGGAATTTAGCCACCATGTATTATCTATGGATAATACATAACAGAGGGACTTTTATAGAATACTTCAGCTCATTTTGCCTGAAAAAAGAAAATTGTTTCATTTAACTTTTGTTTCTAGGAAGATATCTTTTGATGTTGGATATACTTTCAAATCCTAGTTTTACCATGGATTCTCTATGTGTCTTTGAAAAAAATTAGTTTCTGAACTTCATTACTGCTTTTATAAAATAGAGAAAAATGCTACCTTCTTAACAGATCAAGTTGAGGTTAGAACAAGGAGGATGTGGCTTTTTAAATTCCAATCCCTACATTTAAAATGAGGATACGATCAATAATTATTTGGTGATCTAATGGAAAGCATATGCAAAGGATCATAAACTTGGCATATGAAAACTGGCATATATATCTCCTTTCTGATATTTCTGGGGCCCATTCAACCAAATATTTAGAAACCAAAGAAGACTATCTCAATTGGAACATTACAAATTTGATGGTTCCGACTTTATCCACCTTGTGTACACCATGACATATAAGTTTGTGAGAGGGGAAGGAAAGAGATCAGGGCCGATAGTAGCTACTGAAGGCAAATTTGTTCTTCTTTTCTATATGAGATCTCAGAGGGTAAACTACTAGGAACGGAACATAGATACTGTACAATGCTGCTTGCAGAATCCTGCAAAGACTTAATTTTTGATAAGGTGACAGGTGAGGCATAAAATATTACTTATGCCATCCTACCTAGTTTTCCCCATGTTGCTCAGGTGACTGCAATAGACCAAATAGTACCCTCAGAATATATCTATGTCTTAGTACCTGGGCCTTGTGGATATTACTTTACACAGCAAAGTCTTTTCAGATGTGTTTGTTAAAATTTTTGAGATATGAATATTTTCCTGGGTCATGCAGACCAGCCCAAAATGCAATTGCAGTTTCCTTATAAGAGAAGGCAAGGAGAAGGTACCAACACAAGAGGAGAAAGCCATATGACTCAGGAGTCAGAGGCTGGAGTGATGCAGCCACAAGCCAAGGAATATGGGCAGCTGCTAAAAACTAAGGAGGCAACAAGCACATTTTCCCATAGAGCCTGTGGGGAGAGAGTGAGCTTGCTGACACCTTGATCATTGCCCAGTGGAATTGATTCCAAAATTATGACAGAATAAATTCCTTCCTCCTCCTCCTCCTCCTCCTCCTCCTCCTCCTCCTCCTCCTCCTCCTCCTCCTCCTCCTCCTCCTCCTCCTCTTCTTCTTCTTCTTCTTCTTCTTCTTCTTCTTCTTCTTCTTCTTCTTCTTCTTCTTCTCTAAGTTGCTATGTTTTGGGTAATTTGCTACAGAAGACCTAAACAACCCAAAAGAGTGACTACAGTGTATGCCAGAAGACTTTTTCACACTGGAATAAATAAACTCATAATTGTGGAAATGACAGAAAACAATTGATACATTTCATTTCCCTTCTGAGAGCTGGCAACTGAAGGTCTGTCCCTCACTACCCACTGAAATCTTTCTAGTGACATCTCATTGAGTCATTCATCCCAGGTGATGAAGTTCTGCCTTGTACTGTGTCACTACCTGCTTAGGTATATATATTTTTTCCTGGTATGAGTTCCTACCTTTGAAATAAGAGTAAATCAATCAGCCACTCAAATAGCATCACCCTGATATTTGAAGGTAACCCTTTTGAGACTGTGGTACCCCATGGTCTGCTTTCTGGATTCCTCCATCCTCTCCTTATATGATACCTTCATTCCATCCTGTCTGTACCCTGCTGGCTTTGATTTATCAGTTCCCCATCTTTTGTACATAATGGAGTAGTCTATTGAATAGCATGTTCCAGATACAGTCTGCCCAACAGAATAAGCAGCGAGTGGACACGTAGAGCAGATGTAACCTGAAAACACTGTTGTTTGCTTGGAAGTTAGAACAAGCATCAATCAAGGAATTCGGCACAATCTATTTCAAGTGAACTGATAAGTTTCCTCAAACTGTCCTTACTATCCAGACTGCCACTTTTACATGATAAATATTGTCCTATTAATTGGTTCCTGTATCCTCAATCTTTATTTGATCATTCATCTATCAACACGCCTTTCTCATCTTTCTTTGCCTTGGTCGGCACCAGCAAGGTCCATAAGAGGAAGTCTAAATAGCAGGATCTGAGAAAATCCAGAATATTAGTGTGAAAGAAGCAATGTGAGTGTACAGGGTTTGTGGGGCATGCAGAGCAGAGTTCAAGGAGGGAGCTGGGCTTATCAGGAGATGGTTATATATAATAAGAATTAATAAATACACATGTATATTAGAGAAAATTAGTTCAAGATTATCATTTCTAAAATATGGAACATGGGAAGTCTAAAATGAACTCTCTCAGATTGAAATCAGAGGAATTAGTTTGAATACATGTCTTTTAAGATAAATATGTGATTTTATATATGACTATATATGTATCTTACATTTATTTTGTATAAATTAAAAACACTCATGTATATATATATAAAAATATACACACACATGGATTAATATGTCTGTATATACATATAAAGATATAGATAAAATACAGATATATAGAATAAGTCATTTACATATACAAATAAAGAAGCATATGTAAATATATGTAGTTAGATAAGTGTGTCTGTGTATATGTATGTGTGTAAACTATCTAGCTCTCTCCACAGAAAAAGCCTAAAAGCAATGACATCTGAGTATCAATGAGTATACCTAGAATTCTTATCTTGGCTCTAAAAGCTGTTTTCCACTAGACGGAGCCAAGATTTATTGAACAAATGTTTGATTCCATGGTGAGGCAAATGAAAGTACAAGATGAACCTGGAATATCTTTTTGCTCCAGGAATGTAGGAGTGCTAAGAAAATACACATTTGCCAAGAGAACTCATAAACCAGAGTTCTTTTGGCCACATCAAGTACAATTTGAGTATCAAAATAAGTGATGACTTTAAGGAGTTGTTATCCAATTTAAATAATAGAAATGTACAAGTCCATACTGATATACTGAATAAGTGAATAAATAAATCATTAAGAAGAAAAAGCTCCAGTATTTGTGTATGTGTGTGTGCATATATATATGCACACACACACATATATGTGCATATATATGCACACACACACACCTGCACACACACACAAAAAATGGGATTATAAAGTCATTCTTTGGCAAGTACCACAGAAACAACTGGTTCAAAAAGAGAATCATCAGCAAATGATAAAACAAATTGGCAAAAGACCATCGATAAATAGGATATTTACAATATTTATGTACTCTCAAAATATTTTCTCATAAAATACATATTGAGTTGACTCCAATAGCACATACCTGTACTCCCAGTGACTTGAGAGTCTGAGGCAGGAGAATCACAAGTTCAAGGCCAGCCTCAACAATTTAGCAAGACCCTCTGCAATTTAGCAAGATCCTGTCTTAAAAAAAAAAAAAAAAAAAGCAAGCACTGGAGATGTAGCCCCTGGGTTTACTCTCCAGTACTATAAAAATAAATAAATAAATAAATAAAATAAAATACTAATTTTCTGCAAAAGGAAAACATGGTTGTATTAAAGGGAAGTAACTAAGTGGTCAAAGTTAACATCACTGGAGATGGGGTAAATCAATATAGCACACCTTATAGGTACCATGTACTAAGGACACAGTGTCCTTTCTGTAATATCATTCAATAAATATAGAGCCTTAACCTAATCATGGGGAAACTGCAAATAAGTCCAAACTGAGAGATGTTCCACAGCATACCTCAGTTGGACTAAATAATATCAAGTTCACACACAGAAAAACTGAAAACTTTCATGTTAAAAGAGACTAAAGAGACACACCAATTAAATGCATTGCATTTTTTTTTGGTCATGAAGTGGATTGAAAAAAACAATATGTAAGTGACAACATCAAGCATTTGAATGGGTCCATTCATTAGAAGTAGTGTTTCATATATGTCAATTTTTTGATTAATATGTGCATGCAGAAATGCCTTTGTTTTAGAAAAGATACACACTGACATGTACAGAAGAAAGAGAGTGTCACTTCTGCAAAATACTCTCACTCAGTTCAAAAGGGACAATATTGTATACACCTGTGCAGATGCACAGAGAGTGCTAAAACATAGTCCACTGGGAACCTTAGTGAAGAGTGCTTTTCTTATAAATTCTCTATATGCTCTTTGTAAGTTTAAAATTATTTAAGAATAAAAGTTAAGCAGAAAAGGTGATTATTAGATGGGAGATGGAAAATGGGTTAATGGTAGTATGTTGGGGGAGAACTATTTGTAGTAAAGCCAAATGCTGAGATCCCTAACTCACACCTTGATTTACATCACATATAACACCCTATAGTTTGAACAGAGGCAAACCTATGTCTGGAAATGTTAAGGGCTGCTCTTCTCAACTTTTCTTTAAGGATGAACTGAGAAAGTCACATGTTAGTATTTGTGTAGATAGGTTGAAAGAGTGCTAAAATCAGCAGTTTGGAATTTCATCTTGAAAATGTGGCCTTTTCTAACATTGTCTGAAAAGTCATTTTTCCTCTATCCACCCTCAACTTTGAGAGGAACCTCAGAGTGCTGAGTTACAGCACCAGATAAACCTGTGCACGTCACTAGGGGAAATAGCTTGCAGGACTCACTTACAAAATTGAAATCCTAAAGCGTTGTCTCTTTAGAATTCTTTGTCCTTCCATGTTAAGATCCATCCTAACAATGAAAATCTGCATAGAGAATAAAACTTTAACAAAGAAACTGGAAAAGAAGAAGTGGGCTGTGGGCTATACTGTTCTTATAGCTCCTGCAGGAGGTCAACCCTGGGTGAAACTGTGGTAAATCCTGGTTTTCTGGGGTGAAACTTCAGATCCTGGGATTGATGGCATCAATGATTCTTTGGATGTGTTGTATGACCACTTCTCTCAAAAGCATTAATTCCTCATTTGTAAAAGGTGGGTGGTGAACTGACTTTTCCATCTCTAACATTCTATGGTTCCATGAGCACATAGAGCTGTTGAATTCTTTTTGTTATGACAGTAATTAGTGGTTTCTTTCTGGATTACTTGGAGCATTTTTGAAAGGTTTATAGCTTATTCCTGATGTAGATAAATGTTTTTTAGAATATTTGTTTTGCCTTTCATGAATAAAAAGGTGATTGAACAAAGCGTGCATTCATCATTCCATTTATTGCCCTGAAACAACAAGTGTAATTTATAAACCAATAATACTTTGGGGAGTGTTATACACATGTTTGAAAAGAATGTCTTAAATTAATGGGAGGCCAAGAAGACACTAATCCAGCATTCCCTGGAGGAAGAGCTAAGAACAGAATCAGAGAAGAAACCTGCATACATTTTTTTTTTTTTTTTTTAAATATAGGTGGTGCTGTGTTAGTTTAACAGGAACACTAACAAAGGGGAAAAAAGGTCAATGACTACGTTGGCCCCTTTTGTGTTTCCTGAGATATGCCAGAAGAAGCGGGTTAGGTTATCATAACACGTTCCAACTGGAATCTAAGAAAATGCTACAATGTAAATTAAAGGATATATCTAAAGATATTCTGTTTATTTCTCCTACAAATTTAACAGCAATGTTATTTGTATGTTAAACATAAGAAATTCCTGGGAAAGGAATCAGTATAAAAGCTAAAAGTGAATTTTAGAATCACCACGGTGCATAGGAAAGGACATCCTTTCAGAATTAATGAAATGAATGAGAATTATTTGGAATTTTTTGTCAGTGACTGTTAAATCGTATCCTTTGTAAACTTGCACTTCACTATGTAGCATTGTAAAAATGATTTCTCTTACTCGCGATGCCCTTCATTCTCTCACTGCCCAAGCAAATCTCCAGCACCTCACTGGAGGTGATTTATGCTCCAACTCCCTTGCATTCTTAGTCTCAGTCACATAATTTCCCATATTTATAGGCAGAACTCAACTATTACTGAATATCCTACCTTTCTTACTTAGCCACAATTTATCTCAGAACCTAGAAGGACACAAAAATTAAGCTTCTGAACCAATAAAATAACATCAGTAAGTTCATGAATTAAAGACTATGTGCATAGTTCAAATGAGAGCCATGTATGATGTTTCGGAGGACCAATTTATTCTTAATTTGAAAAAAAATTGTAATGAGTTTCCGTACTGTGAAGATCATTGTGAATTAATGTATGTTAAGTTCCTTGGAAAATGCCTGAGATATAGTAAGCATCCAATTATTATTACTATTATTATTTAATTTCCATGCCAATAAAATACTAATAATAATAAATGTAAGGGAAGAAAGGAACTGCAATGCATGAGTACAAAGTAAGAAACCTAAAGTAATGGAAAGAGATAGAAACACCATCAAAATCAGACACAATAACACAAAACAAAGCCATCATTATTCATTTGGTGTATATCCAAACACATCCAAGCAGAGTCAGAGGCATCACCATTATAGTACATTCAAGCAGCAATGGCTGTTAATAACAATAACTTTTAGTCATCAAAAACAGTCAAAATAATATCCAATATCCTCTGTCTAAGAAAGCATGCAAATTGTAATAAAAATTTATAGACTCTCATCCAAACTGGTTATGATTTTAATGTTAATGCTTCACCCATAAACTCTTTGTAATCTAGAAAACCTATTTTCTAGACTCTTCAGATAATGTAAATCTAGATAGTAAAAGTTTACTTAAATTGTGTGCATTAATCTTCTTAATTTCTGGACCTACGTTTTAGCTGCCTGATGAGATACCATATTTCTCAAGGACAAAAATTTATCTTTAGATATATTATTCTCAAAGTACATGACAGGAATGAAATTTAATTGATGCTTCTCTCAATGTTTAACCAAAGGTGGATTCCTATTTATATGTTTGGTGCAGGAGACAACAAGTTTCCCTAAAAAGAAAAGTCCAGTCAGCATTCAATGACTCATTTAGGATTTTCTTTAATACATATGTCCTTTAGGTTGCATTCACACAGAAGTAACATCCGGAAGGGGATTCTAATGAAAGAGATTTATTAAGGGTAGGGTCTAACAAAAAGAGACAAAGAAGAGGAGGGGGGAAGACAGCTAATCAGGGATGTTCTATTTACTGGAGGCTGGCTTCATCTAAACCCCAGGGAATGCTGGAGGATGAGTGGCACCACAGATTAGGCCCACTGGAGCTGCTTTTGTTGGCCTTCTGTCAGCTGGTCATGGCCTGCTAATGGCAGCCTGGCAGGAATGGGCATAGAAATGTTCCATCCTAAAGGATGCCCTCAGATGAGAGGTGGTACTCAATCAGCAAAAGGAATTTATGAAGAAAAAGGGGAAAGCTATGAGCAGTAACTGCTGTTGCTGGGTCCTGGGTGCACTGGGGAAAGAGTGCACTGTTTAGGTAAAGGTATTTGTGAAGTTAAAAACACAAATATTGAAGTCCACCCCTTATACGACTCAGATCCACTCATTCTCACAGTGAGGTTGCATAGTCCAGAAACAGATAATGTAGGATTCTGATTGGTCACAATTTCTGGAAAAACCTATAAGTGATACAGTGTCAGTATACTGCTGGAACAGTTGATCCTGAGGTTGCAATGGTGTTCATCATCTCCCTTCATCACTGGGACTCTCCACAGCCTCAGCCAAAATTTTCCCGGGGCTAGGTGGGTTGCCTGGTGTATTAATTCACACTCTCATTCTGGAGAAGTGTCAGTCCCTATTACCATGCACTTCTCCTGCACTGGTTAGATAACCACCTACTCATAGTTACAAGGCAGAAGAATACTAAAGTAAGTTTTAATAGGTTACTTGCATGCTAGACATATTTCTCTCACCCCTATTATGCAGCAGTAGTCCTATCTTCTCATAATGATTGCAGACAAATATTCCATTTTATGTTTGCTGGTTTACTGACAGGAGGACAAAAAAGTGAACTTGAGGAAACTACAGATTTTTTTTTTTTTTTTTTTTTTTTTTTTTTTTTTTTTAGTGACAAAGCTACTTCATTCCATGATGGGAGCATCAGCATCTGAGCTCTTTTCACCAGTGAGGACACAGTGAGAGAATAGGGCTACTTTGAACCAGGAAGTTAGCCCTCACTGGACATTCTTCTGGTACCTTGATCTTGGAGTTCCCATTTTCCAGGATTGTGAGAACTGGTTTGTAAGCCATGCAGTCTGTGTTATTCTCTTATAGTCACTTAAACAGATGAAGACAGAATCATTCTGGGTGGCTTACACGACAGAGCTAATTTTGCAAAGTCTGGATCTACAGCACAGTTCTTTCTTGCTCTCTACTCTGTTCAGGACTGGCAATTTTCCATGTCACTCAATAACAAGATCAGAGGAGGATTCCCAAGTGTGAAATGTGACTCTTCCAGAACTCAGAGAGGCCTGCCAAATATTGTGTTTGTCTTTCATGGTAAGAATGAAAGTTGAAAGATGCCAATACTTTGGAAATGATTCCCCATCATGCCCAATATTATCACACCCATAAAATGTCTTTGCTGTATCAGTGCCCTTGATAGCATTTATGACTCACAATCTGAAACCTAAGAGACTTAGCATACGTCCCAATTCATGATCATCCACTTTAATTGATACAGTATCATCAATAGAGTAGACCCCAGTGATGGTCTCCACAATGTCTAGAGCGTCAAGTCCCTCAGACTCTGAAAGAGAGCAGGACAATTTGTGTAACCCTAGGGAAAGGCATTCTGTATTTACGCTATCTGATT
This sequence comes from Tamias sibiricus, assembly GCA_025594165.1. Lineage (NCBI taxonomy): Eukaryota > Metazoa > Chordata > Mammalia > Rodentia > Sciuridae > Tamias > Tamias sibiricus. The sequence continues at coordinate 45,077,531 of CM046671.1, read as the reverse complement.
ATCTGATCTTCTGATGAGCACTGAGAAGAACAAGTCATCATATTCTATTAACCATCCTAGTAGATCCCTATGGACCATGCTGCTCATTTCAGTCATTAACCTGACCTGGTCTCTAATGGTTATGTGCTGCTAACTGGCCTCTGCATTCTAGGCTTCTATGGTCTTATTCTTCCTTTAAAGCTCAATTCTATATCACTATATCATTGATCAATTCCAGCCTGATTAAAAAAAAAACACAACAGTTATTGAATTATTTTAACAAGGCTGGTACCCCTCTTATCAGTGCATTTCTTTATTACTTTGGTAAATAAAAGAAACCTTAGCCCTCTGGATGGACAGAGACAAATCCTAGGTATTCCAATCCTGTATACTAAAGTATAGTAGACCTATTCTAGGTTTCCAAATCAAATCTGAGAATTTGATTCTTTCCTGTTCAGTTTTCCACAAAAGTTCATGCATCTCTCATGGAATTAATAAAGCATGATCTTTTCTTAATTTCTTCCAGAGTTTAAGCAAGAAGTTAACAAGGGTGTGTTTCCCACTATCTCTTCCATCTACTTTGTATCTTCTTCTACCTCTGAGGGTAGGTTCTCAAGAACAATCTTCTGATAGTTTCCAGTACCTGTGAGACACATCCTGAAAATCTTTCAGTACATCCCTACTTTTCTTCCTTAGCAGATGCAGCATTTGCCAAGTGGTTGAGGCAAAATTTTGACACTACTTGTGGATGTGATAAGAAGAAAGTTATAAAATCATCTTTAGTATGTCAAGCCTTGCTTTGAAAGTTCTACCTTATTTGAATCCTCTGCATAGTTCCCAATCTGAGAATCCATCTGCTTTTTCAACAAGGAGGTCCATAGTATTCAGAGCCATTGGGAAATTTAAGGTTTTAAAGTTTATCTACCTGTTTATGTTAATCATAAGACTCAGGATTTGATTTCTCCCCTATCATGCCATGATTTTAGCATAGTAGATCTTCTTAGACTAAAAATTCTCCTTTGTCTGACATCCTGCCATTCAAAATTAAGTCATTTGCCTGATATTTAACTGTCTGCTTTCCAGTCACTGACCGTGAATGTTTCTTTAAATGCTTTTAAATTGCTGATTATTCAACCTGACCCTGGCATTATTCTCTCATTAATTCTTTAAATTATTAGAAATACCTATTTTTAAAGTCCTTGTAGTTATGTCTTCCTACATCTACGAAATATGTGAGTCTTTACACCAGCTAGTACTTCCCTTCCCACCTATATCTCCTCTGGTTCATTATAGATGAAAACCTTAGGTATTATATTGCAGGAGAGTGTTAAGACTCTATTTACCACTCCAACAGGGCTGTGATGGTCACCAGGCCATTGTATAGTGAATGATCAATCTGTAGGATCCCACATTTAGTCTTCTTCAAAAGAACATTTTTTTTTCATCAATTGTCTTAATTTAAGGGAGCTAGAACATAAAGCCTAAAACTTGAGAAGTTCTTGTGAGAGTTGATTCATCAAGTTGTACTCTCAGAGGGAGAAACAATGAAATCTGGATAAAACAGGATAAGTGAACTAAGCATGGATGTGATCTTTGCTGGAGTCTAGTTCCAGTCTAACTTTATAGGGATCTGTCACATATGAATTATGCTGAAGTTTTTCCCTATTGAGGCAAGAGGATATTTTATTGAAGAGAATCAGCTAGTCCTTGGTTGCTGACTGCCATGAAGTATGTGTAATATCCAGAACAGGTGCTTCTGTTTGACAAGGGCACTTCCTTAGAAAGGGACTAGCATTAACATCAGGGAATCTGATAGAGACACCAACAGGACATCCCACTCTCCATAATATAACAGTGGGAACTTATAGTGTTCCATGGAGTTTGGGGGACATTCTACCAAAGTTGAGTCAAAGTGTGTATAAAGAAAAATTAAGTAACAGAAGAACATATAAATCTTACTTATTTCAGATCTACATATATATAAAAGCAGGTAAATGTGATTTTTTAAAAGTATTTGCTATTTAGATCTGTGTTATTAATTATTCATCTTTTAGTATTCACAGATGGTTTTGATTTTCTTGTATAAAACTTAACCCAGTGCACGAATATAACAAGTTGTACAATCAACAAATGTTTTCAGAGTATGGTCAAGAGCTAAATTCTTTATCATTTTGCCCTTAATCACTTTGAAAATATGTTGTAGACATCTCCTTGAATTTATTTCTATGCATCATAAAAATTAGGCTATATTTAAGATAATAAATCCTTATAATTTTAAAATCCTCATAATTTTAACTTGAGATGAAAGTTTTATCTTTAATATATTGTGAACTCTGAGATTTATCAAGATAAGTATAAACATTAATCTGGCAGTTGTTACATCATAGCAATTTCAGTTCTCTTAAAGTATTTTGCAGTTGAGTTTACCAAACATGTATCAAGTGCGTGAAAACTCATGTCTTCAGCATTATGGGGAGAAAATATTGGTAATTAAGTCTTTCCTCCAAATAGGTGTTATAATCTAGTGATCTTATGGGAATTTTACATAGTCTGCAAAGTACAATTAGAAACATTGGGAACATTTTTTTTATGGGAAATATTGTACGTAAGTCTGTTGGAATGCAAAAACTCAAGGTTCACAACATAACAGGTTTGTATTTGCATATAGTAGACGCGCTGTTAAGGGATAGAGCACAGAAGCATTTGATATAACTTCAATAAATTGAATTGAAGCTATACTTTAGTTTTTGTTGAGAAAAAAAATAGACACCTTTCTTTGGTCTTTATGTTCTTTTATTTTCAAATAATGTACATAGGTAAGTCTCCAGAGCAGGTAACCATCACTTTATGAGAAACTGAATGAAAAATTCATCATGCTGACTGAGACCAAGCTGGAAAAAAAAAGAAAAAGCCTGGGTAGCAATTACATATATTAATTACTTAAACCAAACACACTGGTTATAAGCCAAATCCCATACTTTTTGCATTAAGTATGTGGGCAAAGGTGTCTTATAGTGTTCTATGGTGTAGATAGAGAGTAGGAGATATCTGAGGAAAGCTACTGCAGAATGTCAAAGAAAAATGGGCTGTGAAGAAAATAAAAGAGCCTTAATTAGGTATAAGGTCTAAATGGCATCAATGCTGACAGAATTCTGTCAGAGAAAGGTTTCACTGGGCCTGACAACACGGTGAAAAGTGACAGGCTTAAGCACATTTTGGTCTTTGGTGAAACTGCTATTAGAAAGGGATTTTATTATTTTATAGGTGTTTGATCATCTCTTATTTCTATAATGTATTTCATCTTTAACCAGATCATATATTTATCTATTCATGTATTATGCATGTTCTAATTCCTATGTTTAAATATATGTTAGAGAGGACAAACAGAATTTATATAGTCATATTTCATGTATAAATAGTCTATCATTGATGTGTATTTGCTAATAAAAAAATAAAAACACTTGTCTATATAATTCTAGGTCTCCCCTTTCTAGGCTATTCAGATCTAAGACTTCTGGATTGAGCTGAGTTGCTGCAATGACAACAGAGATGTCAATGAGAACGTAAATAACTTCCTAGGAATCACAGCATCCACCTATATGGCAACATCATATGGATCACCACACAGACCTACATGGCAACCTCACTCCCAGGTCTGGGATGAGATTTGCAAAGAATATTAGGACTGAATGTTCAACAGAGGTGCAGCCGGTGAGTGCCACTGTCTGGAGCAGAAGACTGTGGGGAATCCAGGCCAGTGAAACATGCTATGTAAACACCCTGGCATTCAGAGCTGTAGGGTCCTTAGAACATTTTAGAATCCCTTGTAAGTAGCTCTTTCTAAGAGAATAAAACACAAATGGGTAAAATAACATTGTACTTTCAGGGTACCTTAAGTGGATTAACTTTTTCATTAAGAGTAATCAATGGAATCCCAGCTACCTGAGAGGCTGGGGCATGGAGATCATGAGTTCAAGGGTAGCCAAGGCAACACACCAAGACCCTGGCATCAAATAAATAAATAAATAAAATAAATAATTCAAGCTCCATTGTTGATATTATTTCCAAATGGAAACAAACATCCCAAACATCCATAACAAGGGGACCAGACAAACAAAATATTGTATGACTGCACAATGGAAAAATATAAACTCACAAAAATAAACAGACTATTTATATAGGTAATCACACAGATGAATCTCAAGACTATTATATTGAATAAAATAATCTAGACAAAAGATAATATTTTGCATGCTTGATTTATTTGTTGTTCAATAATATGCAAGGTTGTATAGTAATGGAAAATAGAAGAGTGGAAACCTTGGAGTAGGCATTGATGGAGAAGGAACATGAAGGAAAATCCTGGGGTTCTGATGATGTTCTGAATCTTCATTTTGGTGATGGATCTAATTAAGTTTTTTTTTTTTTTTTTCCATTTTAAAGTATGAACATTATACTATGAGGATTTGGATATGAAATGTCTCACAAAATTCCTTGTGTGAGACAATGCAAGAATTTTCAGAGGTGACACGATCAAATTATGAGAGTTTTACCTAATCAGCAATTGATCCACTGATATGGATTAACTGGGTGTTGACCATAGGCAGGTAGGGTGTAGTTAGAGGATATAGGTCACTGATGGTATGCTTTGGGGGTTCATATTTGAACTCTGATGAACAGAGGGCTCTGTCTGCCTGGTCATTATGTTCTGAGTTACTTTCCTCTGCTATATCCCTTTACCATGATGTTCTACCACACCTTATTTCTGGAGTTATGGTGTTCACCATCTGTGGATTGAACATCTTTGAAATAGTGAGCCAGAATATACTCCTCTTTTTGTTCTTGTCAGGTCTTTTGGTCACAGCAAAGACAAAGCTAACTAAAACATATACCTTAATAAAAATATAAAATCATACCTGACTCCAGTGTCACAGGAACCCATACTGCCTCAGTTATTAATAATCTTCTCTCTCATTTTGGATAAATTGTGAGTGTCATACAGGGTGAGGAGAGGTGATATTTTAACACATGTTACACATATTTCTTAATGCCTCTGTCATCTCCCCTTTGCATTTTGTCATGGGCTTTCTATTTTTTCTCACAGTCTCAGAGCCCCTTTGAAGTCATGAGTCTGGTGAAAGAACTAATCAGCACAGTTCAGGCTAAGAGTTTCACTCCCAAGGGGCTCAAACTAAAGCCTCATATCCTTACCTCATCCATTTAGGACAGGAAAAGTGAGATGGAGATTTTTGAGACTCTTTCATGAAATGTCAGCAATTAGGCATCACAACTAGTCCAAACAAGCTGGTGGAGGGGAACAGTAAAATTGAGAAGAATTTGAATGCATAGAAGATGGATATGCAAAATATTTGGTCACAAAGGAGAGGACATGATTAACTTGCCTTGATTTGTGTTGAGGTGGAATTTTCAGTTTAGCCAAAATGGAGCCACAGGGTCAGGTTCCTATTCTGTGATCCATGGTTCAGTGCTTGGTTGATGCCTAGTATTGATAATCATGAGCCGAATTTCTTCTTGCAGACAAGAGAGGAAAGGGAATGGGGTTGCCTCTTTTGCACCAAACACATAGAAATTGAGGTTGGTGTTACCTCCTTCCCCTGCGCTGATTAATTTGAGTGCATCCCTCACCCCAATGGCCACTACCCCCCAAGATGTGTTCTATATTCCAAAGACTAGATATCTTTTTGTTAATTGAAGTGGAATATTCTTTAGACCTCTCTTTTCCCTGTGAGCCCCACACAGTCACCTGGAGATAGCCAGAATTAAAAACAAACAAACAAACAAACATTTATTGCCTAATCAAAACTTGATTTTATCCAAATCCGCCCCCCTTTTAAAATTTCTTCTAATTCATGTCCTTAGTTAGGCATGTGTGGTTTCATTCATTCATGCCTCATTCCTTCATTAATTTAACAGCTATGCATTGAGTATCATCCATATAGAATAAACTCTGTTGGAGGTTGCAGTGTAAACAAAGTAGACTCTATCAGTGGATATTTCAATATGGTAGAGTGGATGGATAATCATAAATTTGAAAATGAATCTTCCATGGGTGAGAAGGAAATGCATATTTCATGGATAAGTTTTAATAACTGTGAGAAAAATGTGAAGGGATAGAAAGTAAAAACCCATTTTCTTTTATGTGGAACAGTCAAGGAGGGCTCCAAGAACTGAAGGAACAAGTCATGCCATGCTGATGTGCAATATAAAAAATATGGGCCTCGAGGCAGCCATTATTGTCCTGAGGCCCATCTGAGCAACTCTGAGGTAATTTCAAATCCCCAAGTTGGTGTGTCTTGAAAGACCAACATCCTCCATGGTCTTGTTGCAGAGGCTCCCATGCTGAGACTTTCACTATATAAACAGTCTTATTTTAATGAGGTATAACTTACGCACAGCAAGTGCACAAATCTTAAAAGCACAGCTAGAGAAATTTTTGCTCATGTGTGCAACTGTATAACCATCAGTTGTATTAAGACAGTCATTGCCAAATCCCTGGAACACTCTCTTATTTCTGTTTCCAACCAATACCATCCCCTAAAGTAACCCTTATTTTCACTTTTACCATCATGGATGACTTTTGTGTACTCTTGAGTTTCTTATAAATGGTGTCATTCAATATGTGTGCACGTACATTGAGCTTCTTGCCCTTAATATATTTTCTCTTGAAATGCATATACCTTAATATGTTTATTAACACTGTTCATTTTTATTGCTACATAACATTCCACTTTGTCAATATCTCATATTTTTTCTTTATTCCCTATTGATAGACACATAAATTGTTTCTAGGTCTTGTATATTATACATAGCTGTCAATCTAAGAAAAGACATATAGAGGAAAAATCTCCCAAGATTATAAAATTAGTTTGGTAATAGCAGACCATAGCAATGGGAAAACATATACCATAGTAAATTATGAACACATAGAAGTTGAGCCAAAGGGGAGTTTCTAAAGGCAAAATGAGGAGGACTACAGAAGAAACTTTGGAATTATATCTGGGTGTGGTGGCACACACATGTATGCATGTAATCCCAGCAGCTCGGGAGGCTGAGACAGGAGGATTGTGAGTTCAAAGCAGCCCTCAGCAACAGAGAGGCCTTAAGCAAGTCAGTGAGACTCTGTCTGTAAATAAAATACAAAGTAGAGCTAGGGATGTAGCTCAGTGGTTGCGTGCCCTGAGTTCATTCCCTGGCACCGCCCCCCCCCCCAAAAAAAAAAAAAAAGATATTTTGGAATTATAACCCTGGCCAATAAAAGTAAAATCAAGGTTGCTTAAAATCAGTAGCAAAGGCAGTATCCATCCAAAATTAAATAGGCAGTTGTTGGGCAAATGTCCATACAGAGATGTTTTGTGTGGAAGAATGTGGTGGCCTTTTGTGCATTATGGTTCTGGCAGAATATTTTGTATATACTTGTTATCAAGTATGCATGCATGTGATCACCTCCTTCTCAACCCCCTAGCTTCATTAATTTATTTATTTGAGGGTGTTAGGTCTTGATAAAAGTGACTTCATTTTGATTCTGACAAATTTCACATAGTGCTTCTAAGAATCTTCCCATGCATGCCTTCTGTGAATGTATCCATGTGATATATTTTAAATGGATTATTTCATTCACTCATTATTTTACTTGTCTCTCCCATAATCTCTTATTCAAGGTCTACCCCACACACCCTCCAATTGTCTTGTTCATTTATACTTCACATTCTTTGATTCATTCACATATCCCTCAATATATTTATTTATTTCATAAATATTTATGAGCATCTTATGTGTCTCAAACTCTGCTGGAAACTGAGGTTTCAAAATAAATAGCCATATTACTTCACACAGAGAAAAAGTCTAGCAGAAAAATTGATATGTAAACAAAAGTTATAAATATATTACTAAAACAAGTTATTTTCTACTAGAACAAAAGTCAGTACAAAGAGAGAAAAGCCTACTGGCCCACACCTAGTATTCCAGCAACTCGGGAGGCTGAGGTAGGAGTAACACAAGTTTGAGGTCAGGCTTTGCAACTTAGTAAGATCATGTCTCAAAATAAAAAATAAAAAAGGACTGGAGATGTGGCTCAGTGGAAACCACACCTGGGTTCAATCCCCAGTAACACACACACAAAAACAAACAAACAAACAATAACAAAAAACACACACACACACACACACACACACACACACACACACACACACATGCACATCAGTAAAGAGAGAGAAGAGAGAGAACAAAGGTCCTGGCTTTATCCTAAAGCATGATAGAAGGATGCAGGGACATCCCATCTAGAGCATCCATGCTGTGTTTTGGAGACTGTTTAGCAGACAGCTTCCAGTCCTCATCTCCAATGGTTCTCATCCTATAGATCAGAATCTACACTTTTGAACAAAGGGATTCTGATGCAGCTGGTCTTAGTACACACCTTGAAGCCAACTTAAACCTTTATCTTTCATATTAGTAGCAGTGTTTAATGTGCAAATTAAGGGCAGACAATAAAATCTTACAAAACCCTGTTTAAATTCTTCCTTAAAGTTGCATTTTTTAGCATAAGCCTGGATTTGTAAACAAAATCTCCATATTGGAGCAATTGGAGCACATTTTGTATTTGACCCAAATATATGAATTAGAAAAACCACTGCAATTAAATTTCATTATATAGAATCACCCAGGGATACAGTAAGAGTGGGGCTGGTGCGTCTCGATTTTCATCCCACATGTCCAGAGAAAATCGCTAAGATTACTTTCAGATGGGAGAACAAAGCTTTGTTGTATTTCTCTGGTATGAAAGAAAATAATCTACATGCATTTCTTACTTTTTCTGCTTTTCCACATCTCAGGAACACTAGTAAAGGTAAAACCAAGAAAATAAAGGTAATAAATATCTTTCCATTCACTGTGCCAAACAATCAACAATTTTCATTCAGCTGATAGAGCTAGGGAGTGAGATTCAGAGCTAAGAATTTGGACCTAGTCTGTACCTGGGAAGAACAACTTGGGAGTTTATTTTTAAGAACAGTGGTTCTCAAAGAGTTTTCTCTAGGCCAACAATATGTGCATCACTTGGAATCTTAGAACACTCAAGTTGGGCCTAGGAAACTGTTATAGAAAGTCCCTGTGAAGTTTGCAAACCCAGTAAATCTCAATGCCATCCTCATTTACAGAGTAGGAGTGCCTGGGTGGGAGTGGCTGAGCTCAACAAGGAAGTAAATGAAAGTGCATGTTTACTTCTGAAGGCATGAAAGAAGGAAAAATAAACAAATAAATGTAATAGAAGAAAGATCAATAGAGAATCACTATGTGTTTTTCTTCAAAGGTTTATTTTTTCAAAGAACATCCAATCCAATTAACTTTTATATTGTGTTGCTATTTTAATTGAAATAAATAAATGAAATTTTATTAACTATTCAAGAAGACTGTATGTCATATACATATCAGAAGACTATGAGGGATCTTTTTTTTGTAGTACCTTAGAAGTCCTTTTTTTCTTATTTTCAAAATTAGATTTATACTTACTTTCAAATTAGCATAATACTAAATGAAACAGTCTCTGTTGCTCTTTTTTAGAAGGCTGGTATTGGTTGACATCCTCACCCTCCTTTTCTTCATTCCCTCCTTCTTCCTACCTTACAACTAACTACTGTGATTCTATTTTGCCCCTAACCACTGCATCAAAATTAGTGGGGTTTTATAGTAGTACCTTTTCCCTACAGTTGTAAAGTTTGGATTTCACTATAATTACCTGGATTTAAATTCATGATGAGATTATTTCAATGTTTTCTGCTGACCTCTTCATATACAACTTCTAATGTTTTCCATGTTGAGTTATCTTCTGCAGCTAAAATTTGTTTGTTCAGCTTTATTTTCTAGGAGGAGGAGGGAAGGGGAGTAGGAATTTGCTAAAGCATGCATGTATGATTTGCTTTCAGATAATTTCCATATCTAAGCATGTCTGTTACTTTTACATTAAGATGAAATTTTACTGATTTAGAGTTCTCCTCTCTCTCTTAATCTATGTGTCTATCTATGTATATACCCATCCATCTATCCATCCATTCATCCATACATCCACCTGACCATCTATCCATACAGAATATAATTTGTAATTACATGCTAATCTGCATCCTATGTCTTTCTCTTGCTAAATTTGTGATGGCCATGAGGTCAGGGGATCTGCCAGTTTTTACGAAAATGATTTTATCAATAAATAGAAATGATTTTATTAATAAATAGAATCAAAGAAACTGACAAAGAAGTTGATGTAAATCAAGAAGATGATTGATATCACTACATGTTTGTTCACCAATGGGAATTTTTCTGTAAATAAACAGTAAGGAGGAAACTGATACAGGAGAAAAGGGTAGTTATAGAAGCCAAATCCATGAATAGTCGAGAGGGTGTAAGAATAGTAGAGGGATTTTCTGAGACAAGAGAGGAACCAGTTCATCCCTTGTACCAGAAGAGGTGAAACATATTGAAACAGGTCAAGCCATGGTGGTAGAATTATTTATTAAGATAAAATAATTTTCTTTTGACTACTTCCATTTTGTCAGCAAAATAAGACACATAAAGGTAACCAGCAGCATGATTCAAGGAACGGATATTGAAAATGAGTAAAAAAGTTGTGAAAGAATTATCTGGGGAATAGAGGAATTACTTACCTGATGGGGAAAACTATAGCGCTGGTTCCCTGTAGCTCAAAAGCCTGCTTGATGTTAGTTATCATTGACTCAGGGGGGCCTGATGAGGTTCCTTGAAGCCACAGTGCTGCCCCTTTGGAGGAATGACACTGGATTAAACCAGGTTGGATCTGGCCCAGGACATTATGATAGAGGAAAAGGGGTAAGGGTAATAGTTAAAATGCATGGACTGATTCTAAAACTATGCTGTAGAATCTAAGGTAGGTGTAGCAGAAAGTGAATTTAAAGGAACTGATAGAGAAAGAGTGGTAGAAATGTAGGGGAACAAGTATCACATTAGTTTGGATTACAGTTGAAGAAGGAACATTGTGAAAGTGATCCAGAGAGAGAAAAAGGGGATGGTCAGAGGGCTGTGCTGTAGGTTGACGCTCTGAAGGTGGCACAAAAATGACATTAGTCAAGGTGAGTGCAGGGCTGAGGGTGGAGGCTGCTGAGGGGGGTGAAGAGAACCGCCTGGACTTGGAGAACTTGAGGAACTCAGAAGGCTCAGTCTATTTTCACAGCTTTACCTGCACTGTGACCAATCTCTCCTTTACAGGGAAAACTGTGCTCTAGCATTTTGACCTCTGAAACCCAGCCATAAACTCCACGCATTCCCTGGCTTTGACAGCCATCTCTACACTTCTCAGCCATATGACCTCTTGGCCCCTGCCAGTGATCCCTTTTGGCCAGCTCCCTAACCCCTCAGCTAACTCCAGGATCATCCTCTGGGGAGCATTCCAGAACTTTTGAATCATGTCTAAGTATCCCTTAGGATCTGCTGTTGTCCTAATTTTAAATCACTTCTCTGTTAATTAATCATCAGGCCATGCAGTAGCCTCAAGACTGTTCTAGAGGTCAGCTCAGGGAGCCCATCAATCTTGCACAATCTCCTTACCATGCCTCACACAGCCCCCTAGGAGTCTGTAAGACCTGGGACCCTAAGACTGTCTTCCTAGTATGTTGAAGAGGGAGACAATGCATTCAGATAAACTTGGAATCTTCCATCAAGCCTTTCTTTCAAGAGTATTTTTTTTACCAAGAAAGTAAGAAAGTTCTTTGCCCCCTGGGAAACCCCACCCAGCTTTCTCTAGTTCTATTAACCTTAAAGTGAAGTCCTGGGGCTTTAATAGAAATTAGGGGACAAATTAAAATTCACTGGTTGAATTTTAGTAGAATTGTACCCTGATTTTTTGACTTTGAGATATCATGGCATATTGGAAAGTAAATTGATGGCAAAAGACATGAGTGTTGGCTAGACTCAGGGAGTGACTTTCTTTGTGACCTTGAGTAATTCACCTAATTTCTCCCAGGTGCAGCTTCTTCATCTGGAAAATGAGGGTGTTAGCCTAGGTGAACTCTAAGAGACCTTCCAGCTCCAGTAGCCTAGCCCCTTAAATAAGGCTAAAAGGCAAAGACAATATCATGATCTATTGATAAGTCAGATTTTAAAAATATTTTCACTAATCTTGGCTTTTATGTTATTCAAGGTCATTGGACAAAGAAGTACGTATGTGTAAAAGGTTTTTGAGTTTCAGTTCTCCCCACTAAAAGGCTATAATACATGTGTCTAATAGATACCACTGCTTCTGAAATAATGTAGTTGACAGCATCCTAGACCTCAGAAAACATATGATTGAGATTTTTTAATGAAAGTTGGATAAATTGTCTTTGTTTATGCTTCTTCATTAATGAATACTGATTTAACAGAATCAAAGATGTCTGGGGGGACAAAAGTAAAATGTTTGGAGAGACCTTATTTTAAGTATTATTATAAACATTTTTCTTTTCATTATTGCATGGTGCCAGACTATTGCTTTTAGGGTTGTTACTGGTTTCGTTTTTGTGATTTGAAATAGAATGAAATAAACTTGCCCCTTGCATCTATTCTGATTCTGATAATCCAGAAAAAGAGATCAATAATATTATCAGAATCATCAAGAAACGTCCTTACCTACATATCAGTATTCTGCAGCATACAGACAATAACTGTCCATAGAGCATAGTGATACAGAGATAGCAGCTGAGGAATCCAGGTATAACTCCTGAGCTCAGCCAATAATAACTGAATTCTTAGGAAAATTACTATTCACTCTGAGCCTTAAGTGCCCAGAGTGAATAGTATGAGACTGACAAACATAGTAACTGAAGTCCTTTCCTATAGTGTTCTGTTATGAAGGCCCTAGAAGACTGCTACAATGTCTAAAAACCATGCATGCATAAATGGTATGCAACAGATGAGATATCTGTAGATGTGTGTCCCTTGTTATTTGGCAGAGTTTGTTCTACATATATCCAGATCAGCAGGTAAACTCCAGGGAATGGAAGATGGTTGATGACCATTCAGCTAGGACAAAATGACTTGGAAGAAAAAAAAAATGAAAACAGAGACAGGGAGGGAGCTCACTCCTTTCATAGCAAAAAAGTGAGATAAGAGAGGAGGAATAATTTGGAGTGAGAGGTTGTAATGAACTCAACTTTTCAACTGGGGCTTTATGATAGAAAGGGGGACCCTGCTCTGTTACTCTGGTTGAGAGAAAACTCTTAGGTTGATACGTTACTTAGGTTAAGAGATCTTAACAAAAATATTTCAGTAACTCCAGCAGAAACCACTGGACAGGCTCATCCAGAGGAAACATGGGACATCCCTAATGTAATAAGTAGCATGCAATTGTGTAACAAGGGAATGAGTGCCTAACATGCACCCCTACCCTAACTCAGTCCCCAAAAGGCATGGACTCTAATTTGTAAACTGATGGGTAAATCATGGGATCTAATGGGGTGGAGGGAGGAGTAGGATACTTCAGGAGACAAGATGGGAAGTGGATGGAGGTTTCCCTGAAGCCTCTGTGTGGTCTGAATCCCATATCATGGTTGTTAAAGAACTTCAGAAGATCTGAGCAACCAAACTTGCCAAAGGGAGCCTGTGTTAGCTGGAAGGAGTCATGGGTCCCTACTAGAGCAAGAAGATTAGAGCCAGAATGATCAGCGTTAGGTGTTGTAAAAGACACAAGCAAGGCCCACAGAAGTTGGGTTCCTCCACTATAGGTTGTGTGGCAGAATACACTTCCTCCCAGACTCCAGCAAAGAAAGGACTGGGGTCAGGGTTCTGAAAGATGCAGAATCCATCAAGAAGATGTGCTTCACCTACAGAGTCATCTAAATATCCCAGGGTGCAGTTAAGACACTCAGATTCAAGCAAACATTTTCTCCTGCCCTACCTCACCTGAAAAGTAAACAGGGCAGGAGGAAGTTCACTGCAGACTTAGAGAAATTGAGGAGGGTTGTATTTGTTTGTCCTTCAGAGTTGTATTATGGTTTAAGTTTGCAGCCCACATATATGTCTGCATTGGCCTAGCACATCAAAATATTCGGGGCATCTGCCTTTCTTCATAATAGCACTTGGGGTCTAATTTTCTGACCCCTTTATTTCAGGAGAGCAAAAGACAAAAGAAAAACAGGAGCTAAGTAGCAATGTTCACTTTTTAGTGGCAGTATGGAGACGTGTGGAGTGCATGTAATTTGGTGATGGTAACCTAGCTAATAACTAGTGGTTTCGCATTGTGTGTCCATGTGGTAAGAAAACCACCAGCGGCACCAAACACAATACCTGGGTCGGAGTACATAAGCTTCATCCAAATTCATTCTACAATTAGAGCAGTACCATACTGGGGACACTCTAATACCATAATAGAAAGGGAAAGTCTCTCCAGAACCTGACCGTGAAGCCAGGAGAAGACCCTGGCATTCTTTTTGTTTTTTTTTGTTTCCTGCAAATGACATATTTTATTTTTCTTTGTGGCTGGATACAATTTCATTTTATATATATGCCACATTTGAGCCTGCCATTCTTAAGAATAATAATGATATCTCATCTGTCTGCATCATGGAGATATTATGGAAAAAGCTGGACAAGAGACAGAATGTTAGAGTGCTTGAAATATAAACCTTCAGAAATTATTGCTAACCATCAAATGTAAACTATTTTACTTTTGAACACTAATGTTGCTACCTCCTGTATAAATCTAGATTTTCATGTATTGCTTTTGTTTTGTAGGTTCCTGGCGTTATAGATAAGGCCGCTCTCTCCATGCACATTTTGGCCAAGCTGATGTGTATGTATGTGTACATAGTACATCAAACTGTCAGCTCTATGTGTGGCATGATTTTAGGGGACATGAGGATGGTTCTGTTCTCCCCCAAACTTCACATTCATTGACACCTGGTGCTCATACAATCTAAATTTTTTTTTGAGATAAATACTGTGTGATTTTATTTATATGAGACACCTATACCTAGAGTAGACATATTCACAGAGGTATAGTAAAATGATGGTTTCCAGGGGTTATAGACAGGAAGATGGGAGCTATTGTTTAATGGGTACAGAGTTTCAGATTTGCAAGATAAAAAGAGCATGGAGATGGATAATGGTGATAGATGCACACAATTATGCATGGATTTAATACAGTGTAACTGGACACTTAAAAATGATTAAGTTGGTGCTGGGTGCAGTGGCTCACACCTGTAATCCCAGAGGCTCAGAAAGCTGAGGCAGGAGAATCAAGAGTTCAAAGCCAGTCTCAGCAAAAGTGAGGTAAGCAACTCAGTGGGACCCTGTCTCTAAATAAAACACAAAAAATAAGGCTGGGGATGTAGCTCAGTGGTCAAGTGTCCCTGAGTTCAATCTCTGGTACCCCCCCCAAAAAAAATTAAGTAGGTAAATTTATATGTCTATTTTACCACAATTAGATATTTAAAGACAAAGTCCTTTTGTCTTTTCTTCTCAAATTCTTGGAGGGGTGGGGTGATATTTCTGTCTTTTTAGTCATTTACAACCTATAGGAAAAGATTGTTGTAACCTGGATTGAGGAACACAGGAGGTGGCTATTACATCTGCAGCGGGGTAGAAAGCCAGAAAAGGAGAAGAACTGAAAGAAAGAAAAGGAAGATTTTGGAAAGGACCTGGATCTGAGAAGCTCATGGTTGCTCAGATTATGTTTCTTTCACTCTACAAATAATGATTCTACATGTGTGCAGATGCTCTTCTAGTCCCTAGGCAAACACTGAATAAGCTGGCACACATGGCTTGTGAGGAGCAGAAGTTCTACTTAAGGGAGGACGGTGAATATTTTTGAAATTTGGGGTTATAAGAAGGAAAAAAAAATGAGATAAGGAGTGCCAAGGCGATTGGTAGCAGCCGATACAGTCTTAAACAGAGCAGTTACAATAGCCCTTTCTGAAAAGAAAATATATAAGTAAAGAACTCAGGAGGAATTTTTCTTACATAAATTAAAATTACTAAATTTAGGAAAATTGTCTATAGGATGAGGATTTAGGTGTTTTGAACCACAGATTAATTGTGGTACACATTTAAAATGGCAAGACTAGCTGGACACAGTGGTTAAAGCAGGAGGATACCAAGCTCAAGTCCAGTCTTGACATTTTAGTGAGACCCTGTCTCAAAATAAATTAAAAATGTCTAGGGATGTATCTCAGTGTTAGAGCAGTAACCAGCATGTTCCAGGCCCTGGGTATAATTCCAGTAAAACAAAAAAAAACAAAACAAAACAGCAATGCATCAGTAATGATTTACCCGGGGGGAAAACAAAGTTTTTCTACAAAGATGAGTTAATGGCAGGTGTATTTATTTGGAATCCAATGAGCAGGAGCCAGACACTGGACATACAGGTCTTACCCTTCAGGGCTGAAAAGCAAATTTAGCCAAAGCAAAAGTAAAAAAAAATGACCCGCCCTCCCCTCATTGCCTACTCTGTGCCAGACAATTTTGTCAGAACTCAAAAATTAAAAGAAAAAAAGGAAAAGCAAAGATGAATAATTGGGCGACTGGCTGGCTGGGGATCTGACACGCTTCTTTTAGGTGACGCTTTTGCTAGCAGACAGACACTACGTGCAATTTCGCCTCAGCAGAAAATGTCACATTTGCTGAGCTGGCTGGGAGCTGCTGGGCCCTGCTGCTATCAGGTCTCTGGCAGACAAAGGGCAAAATGGCTTTGAAGGGTGGCAATAGGCACAGGAGAGCTCTGGCTGCAGGCACCAGAGCTAGTGTGACTATAATCTACCAGAGCCTGGCAGTCTGCAGAGAGGGTGCAGTCCACAGGCAGCAGGAAGACTAGCTGCAGCAAGCAGTGGAGGGCAACCCCCAGCAGCTCACAGATGTGAACAGGTGCTCTTTCTGCCAGCCTGTGCCTGTGCTGGACTCCTCATTACCAGCCACTAACAAACGAGAAATCAATATCCACATCAGCTTCATGCCATTGCAGTTCTGGAAAGCAATTTGGTTCCAGGAAATCTAAATGGTTTTGTAACTATGGATGCCAGTTACAGAGTCATCATACAAAAACAGTAGGAGTATTGGGGGTGGGTACTGATAAATAAAGTCCAAGGGAATACTAGTACCCAGGAATGCAAATGTCAGCACTATGTCAAAGTGAAAATATGGGCCCTTGGCCTCCTTGACAGTAGGAACTCAAGGAGGCTGCATGAGGCAGTGGCTTGGAGTAGAACTTAAGTTAGGACCAAGGACAAGAGTGACTATGCTGAAAGCTAAACTTTGGATAATGAATATTCCAGAGAAGAGTGTGAGGAGGAGGAGAAGGAGGGAGAATTTAGTTGTATATATGAATAACACATACACCTACATACACCCAACACAGTATTTATAAATGATATATAGATGACACATATAAATGATATATGTAAATAATCTACACACATACATATATATATATAATAAATATACGTGCATCTATATATAATAGTGTGTGTAAACACACATACACACATACATATATATGAGTGTGTGTGTGTGTGTGTGTGTGTGTGTGTGTATCTATCTATATTCTTTTTTTTCTAAAGAGAGAGAGAGAAAGAATTTTACACTTTCAAATTTAGGAAAAAAATCAGAAATTACAGTCCCTCAACTTTTAATAATATTTCATTTTCAGGAAAGAGATTAGGTGAGTTGAAAGAAAAATTTTCATTTATTTTACACAAAAATTCTAAAGTGGTAGGAATATTAGTACATTAGAGTAGTAAGTTTGTTTCAGTATTTGTCATATAAAAATACATCCAAACACATAAAGAAGTGCATTCCCATAGCTTTCTGCTGTGATCTGAATGCTTGTGTTCCCCTAAATTCATATATTAAAATTTTAATTCTTAAGGTGATGGGATTAGGGGATGGAGTCTGTGGGGAGGGGATTGTTTCATAAGGGTGAAGCCCTGGATAGTAAGGTTAGTGTCCTTATAAAAAAATGCCCAGGGAGCTAGTGATCGTTTTTTACCAAGTGAGAACATTGGGAGAAGACACTATCTGTGAACCAGAAAACAGCCCTCACCTGAAACTGAATCTGTCAGTACCTTGATTTTGGACTTCTCTGCCTCCAGAGCTGTGAAAAATAAATTTCCATCATATAATCAGTCCCATCTATGGTATTTTGTTAAAGCAGATTGAGCTAAAACAAACCAGTGAGTTAACTTCCTTAATTCCAGCCATGTGAAACTTATACTTGCAGCTTGAGTATAAGTTTATTAATAAATCAAGCTTATTCCTCTCTCCAAATCAACACCATAATAGTCATTGAATTATAATGAGAAGATTAAAATACTGATAGGGCCAGATGCAGATACTAGGAACTTAAACAAAAGAAGGAAAGAGAAAAGTCATCGAAGAGAAGATGCAGTGAGAAAGGGGATGAGGTTTAGGAACAACTGTGACCTTTGTTATCTCTTCCACTAGTTGAAGACTAGTCATAGTCTCTCAAGGTCAGTAATCACCTGAGGCTACAATGTAATGGACCATCTGGTTGCACATACCTATATCCATCACTTAAAATGATTTGATGTGACAGAGAAAATGATTTACCCAATGGGTATATTGCTCCATCAGTAAATCTTTATTGAGCACCTAGCATGGACTTATTCCTACATGCCATACCGCATGGAAACAAAGACAACAGAGAAGGAAAGTCTTGCATTTATAGTGAGTTTGTAAGAGTCAGTCATATAGCATGATAAATGCCATGCTAATAACTTGGAATTAACTGTAGGAGGAGTTTTTATACCATGGAAATTGGCAAATGCAGAAAAAAATTGAGGAAACATTCTTCTAGTATTTGAAAACCATTATCCAATTGAACAAGAAATCACTGACATCTCACTGACAAACAAGTGATGTTTCAAGATATGTTTGAACTGTATCACTATTGTTTTATTTCATATTTACTATAGACTGGAGTGGTGGCAAACCACATCTACCAGGCCACATCCAGTCTTTCTTTCTTTCTGTCTGAGAGCTAAAAATAGCTTTTACACTTTAAAATGGTTTTAAAAAAAGTTAAAAATAGAATATCTTATGATATATGAAAATTACAAAAAACTCAAATTTCAGTGCCCATAAATAAAGTTTTATTGGAATGCCATTGTGTTTGCTAAAAATGTATTGTCTATAGCTGCTTTCCTGTTAACAGCTGCAGAGCTGAGTAGACATGACAGGGACTTTGTGGTTGGAAGTTGTGCATCCTGCTTGCTCAATGTCAGGGACAAGTCAGCCCCATCACAGACCCCAAGTTCTTCTAGAATAGGTGGCAGTGTATTTGGATGCAAAGATTTGCTCCCACAAGTTCCATATTCCAAACAAAGGTGCTTTTAGTACTAAAGGGCTCAAAATCTTATTTCCCAATGTAATGATTTTCATAACTTTTGCTTCTATTGTTCTTAGATTAATACTGACCACGTGTGAACAGGCAAATGGTAACCAATTAACTTGAATTCTTTACAGTCAGGATTTTGCTCTGTGTCTTGATATGTCTTTCTTAATCTTCCCTTTGAAACATGTTTTCTCATTTAGGCCAGAAGTAAATAGTGCAAGCAGCAGGGTGGTTTTCTGCCCCCCTTTTTTTCTCTCTCCTTGAAAAATAATGCTGAAGGAATTGTTTTGCGCTTGAAAATTAATGTAACCTATTATGTCCAGGAAATTTCTTCAATATATTACTTGCCAAGCCCCTCGGCCGTTGTGAAGAAAATAATTTTAATTTATCTCATTTTTCACTGCTAAGTCAATGATTGTTTAACCTAAAATGCCACTGTGACTAAGTGCTCAAACCCCATGGTCCTTGGCTATTTCGCCAGGACTCAGCTATTAGGTCCATAAGCCTGAGCCTTTAGAAGCACCAAAATTGTCATATTAAAAGGGCCGCTGTCAACTTGCTTTTGTTTTTATTGTTTTTAATTTCTGCTTTTCCATTTTCTCTGCTATTTATAATGTTCTCCTTAAAAGTTCAAAAATAACATCTCTCTCCTTAGCCTCTTGGTTATTTTCCATTAGTGAGCATTTCTTTCCCATCTTCCAACATTTTTCCGAGGGCGCAGAGCAATGTGGTCAGCTTGGGTTAATTTGGCTGTTGTGATTATAATCCTCCTTGTGATTTCTATGCAGTTTTACCCGCTAAGACAAGGCCAGTGTCCCAAGGGAATAAAGAATCATGGTGACGACAAAGAATAGTCTTTTAAATCATTGGCACATTGGCTAGAAGTGGCCATCAAATAATGCGCACTGTCATTTTCATATCCTTCTAAGGTGATATGACCATGTTTACCTTTTCTACATTTTCCTTTCTAATAGAAAGCCAATTTTCTATCTCCTTCCACACTCTATCACGGATTTTATTTATTTAGTATCCTTGTTTTCTTGTCCAAGCTGTAGCAAGAATGCCATGTCTCAGCCTCAGTTTCCCAGAAGCACAGCCTGAGAAAAAGGCTTGAGGGTGTTTATGTTGTTGGGAGGATGTGAATCTGGGAATAGAAAAAAGGGATCATGACAAATAGGGGACATGGAAAGAAAGACCAAATACAAGATTGCAGTAACAGCTGGCCACTCTGTAGGAAATTGGTTGCTTGATTCTATGAAGAGGTACGTCAGGACCTTTTCTCTGGCATCCAAGAAAGGAAAAAAAAAAAATTCAACTTCTTTCTTTCCTTTACTGGTCATAGTTCAACCCAGAAGAACTTAACTACTCTGAACTTTTGGGATGTGCACATTAGACTGCAAGCTACATGGGGCCCTGTGGCTTCCCACACCATGCTCATAGACACTCTGTGGTGGGAGTTGAGGGCATGCAATTAGGTGCTCAGCTTGTACCAGCAGGAAGATCCTTGGAGCCAGCAGAACTGGTCTCTTTAGCAGCAGCTGCAAAAAGACAGATGAGGCCAAGAGGATCTGAAATGGCAAATAAATTCAGGCCAGACCACATTTTACAAAGGAAGACACAGAGTTCCAGAAGATTATTTTTCCAAGGATACACAGTTATCAAAGGCTCCCTGACTCCAGGCTGTTCACATTCCAATAGGTCATGAGACAAATGTCACTCTCTGAGCTTGGTGGTGCCAGGTTTCAAGATTCTTCTTCCATCCTACAGGACACTGGAAAAATATCTTCTTATGTCATTCTAAAAACTTAGTGGAATTTCATCTTCAAGTCATACAACAATGACATGATTTCTACAGAATACAGCCTACTAGGAAATACATCTATGCTTCTGTTATTCAAAATTCTCCTTAAATAATGGGAAATGAGGACATTCTTGTGGTCTGGAAAAGGTCATTTACTCTTTCAAGCCACTGGGGGAACTATTGATAAGTTGCTGTTTGATTTGTGTGCGATGTTTCTTTGTGACTCCTGCCTGCTTATAAGGATTGAAATGGCCTATTTCATTCACTGGAAATGGATATTCAATCAGCCAATATTTGGTCGAGTGCACACTCTATTCAAGGTATTAAGATGGGTGCTCTGGAGAATAACAGTAGTAAAACACAATCTTTCCTTCTAAGGGGTTTATAATCTAATGAGAGACAAGGTATATAAAGCAGACTGACTGTCACTGATGGTTTCCTAGAAGTACAGAGTGCTATGGGAACTCAAATAGTAATGAATTCTGACTCAGAGTATAGAGGAATGTTTAAAAGACTATGGCATGAAAATATGCCCTTGAAGGATGGATGGAGTTTCAACAAGAGAAGAGGTGGTGAAAGTTGAGTAGTAGCCAGATGTCTGAAACTGAATAATAATAAATAGACAAATTTGAATCTGGAGAGGTTTATAGGGATAGAGACAAGACTTGATATAGAGAAATAGCAAAAAGCGAAGAAATTGAAGACATTTTTCCCCCCTGGGGGTCAACCCAAAGAAAATTTATAAATTTCAATGGTAGGAAAATGCATGGCATTTTAGAAGTGGGTGGTGGTGGAGGAAGCCAGCACAGGTGGTCAAAAGGAAACACCTAAAGATGCTGCCACCTGCCAACCAACATCCTGACCACCTGGGTACAACTTACTCAGGGCTCAATATCCTTATGCCAGCTTACGTACTCTTGTTGTTCCACACAAAACTTGAGCCTTGCAAGGTGCAGTGGCACACAGCTGTTATCACAGCTACTTGGGAGGCTGAGACAGGAGGATTACAAGTTCCAGGCTTAGGCAACTTAGACCCTTTTTCAAAATAAAAAGGACAAAACGTTAGTAGATGCCTGGGCCTGTCCTGCATGGTAATAATCAGGGGCTAACCCATCTTTTTAGGGGTTTGTGAAAAGAACCTATTTCAGATGTAGATTTTCATGATTACCATTATTTCCTATTTCTCCATGAAAACTTTTTGACCCCTTCATCTGTGGCAACTGCTGGGATTTCATCCTAAGGAACAAAACCAGGAAGCAGCCTGACCTTCCACAAAGGAGCTCTTCCCTTAGAGGCCCAAAAACTGTTTGGAAAAACAATTGAGCAAATATATTTGGCCCTTCATATTTACAAAATTCTACATCCATCTCAGAAAATATAGCGAGGCTTACAATGGATGCATCTTTATTGAACATACACAGATTTCTTTTTCTTGCCTCCATAAACAGTACAGTATAACAGCTATTTGCATAACATTTGCATTGTATCAGGTATCATTTTAAATTTAAGGGAGAATGTACACAGGTTATATACAAATACTGTTCCAGGATTATACCTGTATCCCAGCTACTCTGGTTGATGAGGTAAGAGGATTGTAAGTTTGCAAGATTGTATGAAGCTAAAATAAAAATGACTGGGAATGTAGCTTAGTTGTAAAGTGTTCCTGGGTTCCATTCTAGCTTTGAAAAAATAAATTCCTTCATTGAGATTCTAGCAGTTGCCTGTATCAACTTCTTTGTGGTCTTTGAAGAACTCCCAGGCATTCATCCACAGCTCCTGAAGATATGGAACCAATTCCAATCTTCCTCAATAACCTACCTTCCATTATAATGTTACAATTTAGATAGGAGCTGTTCTTCCCAAAATGTTCATGTGTTAATGCAGGATGTTCAGAAGTGAAATAACTAGATCATGAGAGATGTAACTAACCAGTGCATTAAGTCATTTGATGAATTAATAACTTGAATGGATTCCTGGGTAGGAATTGTATGGAGGTGAGGCATGGTTGGAGGAAGTAGGTCACTGGAGGCTTGCTTTTGTGATTATATTTTGTCTCTGACTCCTTGCACTACTTGTCTCTATTTCTGCTTCTTGGCTACAATGAGCTGAGGAGCTGCTTTCCTCTGTCGTGCTCTTCTACCAGGAAGTTCTCCCTTACCACTGGAGCAGAGCAATGGAGTCAGCCAACCATGAACTGGACCTCTAAAACTATGGGCCCCAAATTAACTTTTCCTTGCCTAAGTTGTTTTTCTCAAGTGTTTTGGTCACAGTGACAGAAAACTGACTAACACACATAGTAAACAACTGAAACACTCATGGTGTTTTCATGGTGTATTGAGTGGAGGTGTTTGTTTTTGCCTTTGTAAAACTTTGATGTAGAGCACTGTCTAGCATCTATGAATCCCTGGGTTTGCTGCTCAGCACTGTAAGTAAATAAACGAATGAATAAATAAATAAAATGACGTGAAAGTCAAAACCTGAAAGAATTATTTGTGCTAATTATTGATAAGATCTAGTTCCTATAACCCTGGGGTCTAAAGACCTTGAGGGTATGAGACTGAAGATTGACAGGGGCCATTTTGGAGCACACTTTCATAACACCCTGGAATCACCCTGAGAGCTCTGTCCCTGATGTCTAAATCCCAACATGCTAGGTCCTGGCCACACCCCTGACTTTTATATTCATCACTTATCTCACTTTAATAGTGTTTTACCTGAATGAACCCAATACTCTCCCTTCTCCCCTACTTCTCCCTCACCTTATGCTTTCATTTTTCATTTCCTTGCCTGCTGAGCCCAGAATTAATGAGGGGTACTTTAACCACTTTATTGCCAGCACCTCAAGGGGTTTCTTTTTTTTTCCTACAAATTCCAAATCTTGTATCAGTTCAATCATCTGCCTATACTTAGGCTACTGGGGGCTGCTGGAGAAAATCATATTATTGTGCAAAAATTATAAGATTGCATAAATGGGCATTTGGAAGGGTGGGAGAGGACTACAAGTTAAGTGCAGGTTTCTTAAAGCATTTTCTACCTCAAGGATTCAAGTTAGCCTTTCTGGAAAGAAACACAGTGGAATCTGGATAGCAGGAGGCAGGACCTGGAGAGTGGGAGGGAAGAGTTAAGAGTCAACAATCAACTATTCTGAGTCATAAAATCAGAAAGGCATTGAACATTTAGAAGGAGAACTGGCCCCATAAAGAAAACAATGCCTCTTAGTAAGCATATTATCTGCAACAAAGCAAAACAAATTTTCAAGCATCTTATTGAAACTGCTAGGGAGGGAGATCATGAAAAGTTTCTATTGAGCAAGGTATAGAGAATGGAAGTTAATAATACAATGCTCATTATTACTAACTTAAGATATGTACAATGTCATTGATGTGACCTTTAATTATTGCAATGTTTCTTTTTTACTTTTGGGGGCAAGATAACGTGATTGAGAAAAAATTTAGAGCAGGGTGCCCTGTCAGGTTCCATAATCCCTGTATATCTCATTTTTTAAATTTGAGAATAAAAATTTATATTATTTTTCAGAACATTTACATATCCAGATTACATGGGTCATGTGTGTGCGAAGTCCTTTACAAACTTTAACACACTTAATCTTCATAGCAAGCAGACCTATATATTGAGTGGTATGTCACAGATGGGGAAGATACAAGGGGTGAGATACCTTGTACAAGCCCACACAGCTAGAAAATGGCACTGTAAAGTTTCATATGCCAGCCGTGTGAAAGTGCTGCTTTTACTTACCTACATGTCTGTTCTCTAAAGCTGTAAGCTCTCCAACTGAAATCAGGCATCACCAGCCACTCTCCTGCCTTCAGCATTTTGAATAGATCCAAGGGGAAGAGTGGAGAAGGCTTGGGCTGTGAGCTGCAGGATGACCCTGTGGGCAAACATCCTCTAAGCCTCTTTTGAGAGGTTTACTGAGGAAATGTAAGGGGTGAAGGGAGGGAGGTTGTGGTGCCAGGTGAGGGATTAGTTCATGTGTAGTAAATCACAAACACAGTTTTAGTGGAGAAATAGCAGTAAGTGGAAATTAAAAGACCTAACAACCAAGAGACCAAGAAATAAATTAATGGGGAAAGGTCCCAGAGGAAGCAGAAAACACAGATTTTAAGAGTATACAAAATGTAGGGCTCAGTCTACAGAGGTCTGAGAGCACCAGGGGTGTGGTAAACTATAGATAAGTTTGGAGAGGAATGGAAAGCAAATTGAATTATTTCACTCCTATTGACCTTTCATTACTCAATAAATATTTGCCGAGCCAATATTCATTGTATATTCTGAAAGGAAAGCCTATGTGCCTTTTAACTTCTCAAGTATCCTTTGCATCATTCCCAAAGATTGGACAGTTAATTAGTACCTTTTGGATAAGTCTGCTGCAGCTTCTCTAAATGGTCTCAAGAATAAACAATTAATTCCGTTGATTCCCTTTGGAACCATACTGACCCACCATCTTTCAAAGTAAAATAGAGCTGGAAGGATCCTTCGAGATCTTCTAACAAGGCCGATAACAAATAAACAGGTTCAGGGTGTTGCAATACTATGCACATTTTAAAAAGGAGAGATTTCCTATGACCATCTTGTACTTCCAGAGAAACTGGATTTTCCGGGAAGGTTGGGCCTGCATTCTTACATTTCAGTAATGATCTGGAGCTGAGGGACTACCACCCTTCGAGACAAAGCAGTTTGCCAGTTTCCAGAACCTTCTCCAAATCCTACAGGGTTACTTGATCATTTTCATTTTCTGTCCAAACCTGTAGGCATTTGAGGTGGATACAGGGAAACTGAGGCACAGGCACACACAGCATGCTCTCAGGTTTTCCTCCTCATCTTATCATCCTCTCCCCACAATTGGCCCATTTCCTGATTTCTTCTGGAATAATATTCTAGCATGGGATTCTAATAGGCCTGACTGTGATATGTGGCCAGCGAGGGAATGTAAACGAATCATCATCTAAGAGAAAATCTTTGATTATACAATACATTAGTCAGATCCACACTTAGATTACCATGATCAGTTCTGGTCATCACATTATAAAATAAAATATTGAAACACTTGACAATGCAAAGAGAAAGAGATGAGCTTGATCTTCTGCTGTGATTGTATTGCATTAATGACTTCCTAACATATTCCTGGCGTCTGCAGCCTATTAGAGGAAATAAAACGTACTAATGTAAGGGGTAGGGAGACCAGAGAGGAGCAATGTTGCTTTTCTAAAGATTTTGAAAGTCAAGAAAAGGCTCAATTTTTTTTTCTTGAAAGTAGGTGTTGCTTTCCTAATCAAGGCAAAATTATTTATTAATCAATCAGATTGTAAATTTCAAAATTATTTATTCAACAGAAAAGACAAAGTGAAATCACTCAAAAATTAAGCTACAGGGGAAAAAAGTTGAACTACTTTTCCAGTTACATAACATGCCAGGATATAATTTCACATGACAATAGAGCATAGAGAGTAAAATAATTATAGCTACCAAGATACTATTTCTTCTCACAAAGCAATAAACTAC
The DNA here is from genome assembly GCA_025594165.1 of Tamias sibiricus. Lineage (NCBI taxonomy): Eukaryota > Metazoa > Chordata > Mammalia > Rodentia > Sciuridae > Tamias > Tamias sibiricus. The sequence continues at coordinate 45,050,871 of CM046671.1, read as the reverse complement.
TAAACTATAACAAGAAATAGTGATATTATTTAGGATTTGTTGCTTTCCCCAGTTCACTAACTGGTGTCTGGGATGGTGGCTTTTAAATGGGATTCAGTTTTCAAATCTTAGGTCTTTTGGCATAAAATGAAGAAATGTAGTGCTGTCCACAGCTACAGCATAAATATGCCCAGTTCACATGTTATTTTAAATAATTTGAATTCAGTCCTTTCACAGATGCCAATTATAAATACTATTAACCATTTTTAAAGAAAAATGCATGTTATGTCATTTATTTGTTTAGCTCATACTGTGCCATCTGCTTCCTAGGATGAAGAGATCATTTCTAGTCCTCCAGGTCAGGTGGTAGATCTATAAATGTTTGTTTTACATTTTATACATGTGTTTTACATATCAAATAATACATAATGGAACTTTATACACTAAAGTTTAGAGAAGTAGGGAATGGAAAGAACTTTATTCCTACCCATGAAAAGGAAAAAAAAAGTTGGACAAAACACAAATGAATGACTTTTCCTAAATCCATCACAACTAAGTACACAGCTCAATCAACCAACTCAGACCATGGGGACAGAGCAGGAACCTGCATGAAGAAACAGGACCCAAGCATTTGCTTACTGTAGTGTAAGTCACTAAACTGCTAATAAGATTCAATCAGACAAGATCCTGTGCTGAGAATCCATCTCATTCTACTCAGAATGGCAATCATCAAGAATACAAGCAACAATAAATGTTGACCAGGATGTGGGGAAAAGGTACACTCATACATTGCTTGTGGGACTGCAAATCAGTGCAATCACTATGGAAACTCCTAAGAAAACTTAGAATGAAACCACCATTTGCCCAAGTCATCCAAATACCAGGATTTTACCCAAAAGACTTAAAAAATAGCATAATACAGTGACACAGCCACATTAATGTTTAAAGCAACTCAATTCACACTAACTAAACTATGGAACCAAACTTGGTGCTCTTCAACAGATGAATGGATAAAGGAAGTGTGGTATATATACACAATGGAATATTACTCAGCCTTAAAGAAGAATGAAATTATGGCATTTGCTGGTAAATGGGTGAACTGGAGAATATTATGCTGAGTGAAATAAGGCAACCCCTAAGAACCAAAGGACTAATGTTTTCTCTGATTTGAGGATGCTAATTCACAATAAGGTATGAGAAAGAACAGAGGTATTTTGGCCTGGACAGAGGAGAATGAAGAAAGGGGAGGGGGTTTGGGGATAGGAATAATAATAGAATGAATTGGACGTTATTAGCTTATATGCATGTGTGATTACACGACCTGTGTAACTCTGCATCATTTACAACCAGACAAATGAGAAGTTGTACTTCATTTATGTATGATGTGTCAAAATGCATTCTACTGTCATGTATAACTAATTAGAACAAATAAAGATATATTTAAAAATATACAATGAACAAATTAAAAAAAAAACTTTCAATCAGAAAATTGTAATGAATTTCTAAAGGCTGAGTGCGGGTGAGTTAATGGAGTAAAAATCCTATGGAATGAACATATAGAAGGGCTTATAGTCTCTTCTACAGATCTCATGTGCCATTTTATGAAAGATGGGGAGAAGAAAAAAAAGCTTTCTTCTTAGTGCTGAACAGTGTAGGGAAACAATGCCTATTGTCAAAACCCCAGCTAAACCCTTCTTCCCTGTCTAATGGAATGCCTTAATCTTCAAAAGAAGACCATAAAAACTCTAGGCTGAGAGCATTGTTAGAAACCCAGATGAAGGTTGGAAACAATGAGATAAAATATAAAGGATGGAAAAGAACATATAATGCAAAAATGAGTGGAAAGACAGATATTACATATTGATAAGTGGTCAATTCTATAGTTAGACATAAAAATCTTAAATATGTGTGAAAATTTAGCTTCAAAATGCTGGAAGCAAAATCTCATAGATCTTTAAGGAGAAAATCCAGAGTTAAAATTGGAGACTTCAGTACTTGTCTTTCAGTAATTGACAGAATGAGTGGGCAGAAAAGCAGTGAGTATATAAATGATATAAACAACACTATCTACCAACTTGATCTGTTTAACACTTTCAGAATACTTCATCCTATAAAGCAGAATGCACATTCTTTTTAAAGTACACATGAAACATTCAACAAGACAGGCCATACTCTGGGCCATAATATATACCTTAAGAAATATGAAAGAGCTAGGCATGATAATGCATGCCTGTAATCCCCAAAACTCAGGAAGCTGAGATTGGAGAATCCCCAAGTTAAAGGCCCACCTCAGCAACTTGGTGAAGCCCTAAACAACTTAATGAGACCCTGTCACAAAAATTTTTAAAAATCAAAAGGCCTGGGATATGGCTCAGTGGTAAAGTAACCCTGGGTTAAATCCCTTATACAAAAAGGAACAAAAAAAAAAAAAAAAAAAACTTGAAAGAATACAAATAATATAAAGTATACTTTTTGACTTTTTGATATAAAATTAATTTAATCTCAAAATCAATACCAGATGTAAATCTATAAAATTCTCAAATATTTAGAAACAAAATAACATGCTTGTAAATAAACTGTGGATAAAGAGAGAGTCACAAAAGAATTGTTTTAAAATAAATTACTTTTTGTGGGTAGTGGGAATTGAACACATATGCTAAGCAAATGCTCTCCACTGAGCTAAATCACCAATCCATTTGTATTATTTTTATTTTTTTATTTTGATATAAGGTCTTGCTAAGGTGCCCAGGTTGGTGTTAAACTTGAGATCCTCCTGCTTCCGGCTCCTATGTAGCTAGAATTACAGGTGTACACCACTGTGTCAGGCCAAATAAATTTTAATGAAAATTTAGGAGCAATATATCAAAGTTTGTGGTATTCAGTTAAAGCAATACTTGAGGACGGGGTGAGTAGTTCAAGAATGACTTATATTAGAAAGAAAACCTAACATCAATGACACAGTTTCACTTTAAATAATCAGTGAAAGTAGAGCAAATTAAATCCACAACAATTAGAATGGAGGAAACAATAAAATTAAAGCTGAAATCAATTACATTTAAACAGAGAAAAATAGAGAAAAATCAATGGAACAAAAAGCAATTTCTTTGAAATTATCAATAAGATTGATAAACCTCTGTCCAGATTTAAAAAAGAGAAAAGAAAAATTGGCAACAGGGCCATCACTGTTTTCCATAGACATGAACAAGACATTAGAAAGGTAATAAAGGAACACTATAAACAAAACTCTGCCCATAAACTTGGCAACTCAGATGGAATAGGCTAATCTATTCTGAAAACCAGAAACTACCAAAATGCACTCATGAGGAAATAGATGAAATGAATAGTCCTAAAATCCTATTTTAGAAATTAAGTTTGTAAGTTACAAATCTTTCAAAAAAGAAAAATCTCACATCTGGATAGCTTTTCTAATGAATTCTACCAAACATTGAAAGAAGGAATAATAAAACTTTTATAGAATCTCTTTGAGAAAATAGGAGGAATAAGAACATTCTCCAACTCATCTTATGAGGTCAGCATAACACTAATACTACTACAAAATAGACACATTTCCAGGAAAGAAAATTACAGACCAATATTTTCCATATATGTACCCATAAAAATCCTTGACACATATTAACAAACAAAATTCAACATAAAGAAAGATCATCATGACCAGGGGTATATTTTTCCTGTCATGCAGGGTTGCTTTGACATTTTAAAAATCAATATAATTCACCATACTAACACATAAAAGTGTACATATATATGTGTGTATAAATATAATATATAATGTTATGTATATAGCTATATATACTATATAATGCATATTAATGAACTATATTAGTTTATGCAAAAAAATGACAAAAATCAACAGACATTTCTGATAATTACTTTCAGTAAATTAGAAATGTAGGAGAAATACTTCTACTTTACAAAGGATTTCTGTAAAAGACTGACATCAAAAACCATACTTAATGGTGACAGACTGAATATTTATTTTCTAGGATGAGAAATGTTGTGAGCATATATATTTTCTATTCATGTTTTTGTTGTAGATTCCCCTAATTGGCGAAAATAAAGCAAGACAAAGAAATACGATATATCCATATCAGAAAGGAAAAAAAATAAATGCTTATTCACAGAAGACATGTTCATCTATATAAAAATCATATTGAATATAGAACAAAGCTGCTAGAGCTAATATGTGAGTTTAAAGAAATTAAAGAAGACCTAAATACATAGAGATATGTACCATACTTATGACTCATAATATTCATAATTAAGGTGTCACTTTATCCAAACTTATCTATTGATTCAATGCAATTCCAATAACTTTTCAGCAGCCTTTCTTGTAGAAATTGACAAGCTGATTCTAATACTCATATGAAAATATGAAGGATTTAATCTGGCAAAAAATATCTTTAGGCAAAATTACTACTGTCAAAACAGTCATATTGCCAAAAGTGTAATACAGATTCAGTGCAATCCCCATTAACATGCTAATGACAGTCTTCCCAGAACTAGAAAACAAAACGTCCTAAAATTTATTTGAAGAATAAAAGACCCAGAACAGCCAAAGCAATACTGTACAAGAGGAAAATGATGGAGGCGTCACAATATCAATCTCAAATTATACTACAAATCTGTAATAACAAAACAGCATGGTAGTGTCATCAAAATTGGCATGAAGATGAATGGAGTAAAAGGGAAAACATAGAGACAAATGCACATAGATACAGTCCTCTGATACTTGTTGAGGTACCAAAAACATATGTTAGAGAATATCTTTATGACCTTAGGTTAGGCAAGAATTTATTTCATATGGTAACTAAAGCATGATCCAGAGAAAACAATTTTTTTTTTTGTCATCTTTCACTCACTGCTGTGACCAAAAGACCTGGCAAGAACAATTTTGGAGGAGGAAAAGTTTATTTGGGGGCTCATGGCTTCAGAGGTCTCAGTCCATAGGCACCCAACTCCATTCCTTGGGTCTTGAAGTGAGGCAGAACATCATGGCAGAAGATTGTGGTGGAGGGAAGCAGCTTAGGACACCACACCAAGAAGGGAGGTTGTGGGGAGATCTCTATTCAACAAGGACAAAATATATAGCTGAAAGGTATGCCCCCAGTGACCCACCTCCTCTAATCACACCCTACCCGCTTACAGTCACCATCTAGTTAATCCCTATCAAGAGATTAATGCACTCATTAGGTTAAGGCTTTCATAGCCCAATCATTTCACCTCTAAAATCTCGTGCATTGTTTCATACATGAGCTTTTGAGGGACTTAATATCTAACCATAACACCAATCAACCAATAAAAACTTCCACCAATCAACCAATAAAATCTTCCCTTCAAAAGATGTTGGAAAGAAACAGAGAATTAAACTCTAGACCAGGAAAATATTAATTTACATGATAAATGATTTAAATCTAGATTATATAATGAGGACTACAAGCTCAATAAAAAATTCATAAAATTTGAGCAGACAGTTTTGCATAGAAGATGTATATTTGGCAAATAAAATCATGAAACAATACTCAAACTCACTGAAAATTAAAACTATAATAAGATATTCCAATATATCTCTTAGAACAACTAAAACTAAAATAGCTGACCTACCAACTGTTACAAGGATATGTTGAAAAACTAGTCTTCACATATACTGCCCATGAGACTATAAACTAGTACATCCACTTTGGAAAGCAGTGTGGCAATTTCTTAAAAGGATCATATATAGCTACCATATCATCTGGGTGTCTTACTCTGAGGTATTTAACAAAGAGAAAAAGTGAACATTATCATACAAAGTCTTGTATAAGAATGTTCAAGCATGACATCGTGGCACATGCCTGTAATCTCAGCTACTCAGGAAGCCGAAGCAGGAGGATTATAAGTTCAAAACCAGACTGGACACCTTTGTGTAACCTTGTCTCAAAATAAAAAGGCCTGGGGATGTAACTTAGTGGTTAAGCACCTCTAGGTTCATTCCCTGATACCACATTAAAAAAAAAAAAAGGAAAAAAGTGTGAGTGATTGACAGGTAGAAAATATGGATGACTTCAAGAGATCATATCATTTCTTTCAATTTGTATAAATTACATAAAATTCTACTTTATCTTTATCAATAAAAAGCAGATGAATTGTTGACTGGTGTTGGAAGATGAGGACAGGGAGGAGTAAGAGAGACAGGCTCTGAGGGGTATATTTAATATCTGCAGTTTATTTTATATCAATTACACCTGCATGATCTGCATGATCTGTTTTAAAATTCAATGTGCCCCTACTAGGTGCTACCTTGTGCCTATCCTCAGGGAGAAAGGAATGGAAGAAAAATAAAGACAATATACTCTCTTGTCAAATCAGAGATCTTTTTCTACAATACACAGTGAGTTGGAGAGGATGGTTAGGAGGTCAATAAAGACAGTCCAGGCAGGATCATTTGAGATTTGTTATTTTTTCCTGTTTTCTTCTCAGTTCAGCCGTAGTGGACCATAGCCTCTACACTATTTTTTTTTTTTTTTTTCCGGAAAGAACAAACTCAGATTCTTCTGCTTTGCAAAGTTTCTCTAAAGAGGATGATACTAGAAGCTTAACAAAGTATAAAAACGTCTTTGAAAATGTCTGACAGCAATGTTATTATAGAAGAGTATTTTTCTCAGGAATGCTGATGAAAATGTAGGGTGAAAATTCCTTCCAATTACACTGATCACCAATAGTAAAGTGATGTTGATGATGATATTATTTATGATAATAAATGGCAACAAGCATAATAATTTATCAGAAAGCAAGATACTATTTATAAGCACTTCGAATACGTCATCTAATTTTTATCTTCAAAAAATTACAGAATTACCATGCCATTTTTAGATAAAGAGGCCATTACCAAGAAATGGACACTTTGTGGAGGGGGCCCATGGAAAGATTTCTTAATTTTTCTTCCTGTTAAGTCCATGAGGAAGGATCCAGGAGGGAGTGGGGAGAAACATATCCAGGTCCTTCCTTCCTCTTAGCCTGTGATCTCCTGTTGTATTCTTATTGTCAAAACCAACTGGAAACCAGAAGGTAAGATAGCCCAGATGACTCAGACTTTTCATGTCAGTCACAGACATGAATCAGGACAGAGAAGAATGACAGTATCTTTCCTTCATTTGGATGAAGACATTTGCCTCCTCGCCACTATATTGTCACCATTGTGTCAATAAAGTTATTCTCACATTTGAAACCTAAATTTTACTATATGCTTAGCAAAATGACACATGCTCTGAGGACATTAACTGACCTAAAATATAATTGCTGCTGCCATCTGTATGGTCATGAGGTAAAGGTGGGTCATCATATCTTCTTTCTTCTGCAACCAATCTCAAGTCTCTTTTGCCCTCAGATAGCTCCTCAGATTCTTAAAATTTTTTTTCTGGTAAAGTACCCCAAAACTGCCGGGTGCGATGGTACATGCCTGTAATCCCAGCACTTGGGAGGCTGAGGCAGGAGGATCGCGAGTTTAAAGCCAGCCTCAGCAATGGCAAGGCACTTAGCAACTCAGTGAGACCCTGTCTCTAATAAAATACAAAAAAAGAGCTGGGGATGTGGCCCAGTGGTCAAGTGTCCCTGAGTTCAATCCCTCATGCCTAAAAAAAAAAGTACCTCCAAACTGCCCTCATAATCCATGCCCTTAATGTTTTTATTGTTATGGGTTTGTGTTTCCTCTTACTACTGCACACAGGAGTATTATGAAATGTCCTGGTAAATATTCCATATGGTGGACAAAGTTCTCTTAGCCCAAATTGTGTAGTAGCAAAATAGTAAAGAAGATCAATCATGTCAGCCAGCAAAATAGCTCCACATCCACCTGTTTGTTCAGCAATAAAAGAAGTCCAAAATGTCCAATTAATACTCTCAGCTACTTAACAAGAACATGAAGGTTTTCCATTTTCTGGTAAAAGCATTCTTTCCTTGGAAAGGGTATCCCCAAACCCACAGTGCATAGATGGGGGAAACAAATTTTCTTCAACAAATTAGTAGGGATAATATGAGTGGAGCCACCTCCTGCCACACTTGAATTCCTTGATATGTATGATATGGTTATTCAGGAAAACACTGTATATTATATTTTGGGTTAAGTCATGCATTTTATTCTTTGTGCAGATGGTATAATAGTGGAGCCTTCAAAAGTTCACTTCACCATTATTTAAAGCCTGATAATTATGCAGAATGGAACACTGTGGTAAGAAACATGAATTTTGTGGGCATGAGCCAAGTGCTACTTTTTCTTCCCCATAAAGTTAGTCCTTAGGTCTGATGTGATATTATAGGGGATATCATGGAAAAGGCTAAGGTAATCTATAGTTCCAAAACTAAGATTTCTGACATAAACATTGCAGGAGGAAAAGGAAAATCTAGATCTGGAATATGAATCTGTTCCCATGATGATAAATCACTACTTGCTCCATGGTTAGGAGAGGTCCAATGTAATCAGTTGGCCACTGGGTGGCTGGCTGGCCCTTTTCGGAGACTGGCATCATGTCAGGAACTCAACATTAGTCATCATTATTTGTTAGTTAACAGTCAGCAGTGTGGCATCCTGATCACCCTTGATGAGAAGAAATGCACATTTTTGAGCTCCTGCATAGACATCATCTCTGTGGCAATGAGCATTTTGTACTTGGACTTATTGAACAAACAGAACGATTGCAGAAAAAGCTGACTAAAATCCAAAGGATCTTTACATTCATGATTATTGAGGCATCCCTCTAGAATGGATGCTCTCAGTATGGCATTTACATGTGATATAAATATCTTCATTTTCTTTGTCATGTTTGCTATATATATCTACATACCTCTGTGCAGAACTTTCTATCTCTAATTTTCCAATATTATTCTTTTCAAATTCCTGTCCAACCAACCAACTCCTTAGTCATTATCTTTGACTGGAGTATAGATCCATACTTTTGTCCATCTCTCCTTTCATAAAAAGTGGACAAACTGCTGTCTGAAGATGTATCTAGAAGGAGAATCTCCCTTCCTCACTGTATTTCAGAGCCACCCCTTGAATAGACCTGAAATGCGATGGTCCTTCACTTTGGCTGCTGACATTATATCATGAAGGTCTATCTGTAAGCCAGTACTATGGTGTCTCTTTCTGTGCTAATTGGTCATAAGAGAGGTGCTAATGAGGAGTGCCAGAGGTATGGCAGAAGAAGAGGAAGTAAGGCAGGAAGAAATGATTCTACTTTCATGACAATAGTTCTGACCTTTCATTATGAGCTATGGGTTGTTTGGTGACTAACAGATTTGGAATTCACAGGAGATTATCAGATATATTATAGAAGGACATTATCTATGAAAATCTCCATGACTGTCTCTTTGTACTCCCAGTAGAAAATAGACTTGCTTTGCTGTAACAATCCGTATTTGTCCTTGAATTTATTATATTACTTCAAAGTTTTATGAAGGTTGGAGATAGAACTCATTCTCCAGACACAGACCATATCCCTGAGTATTCCAATTCTTTGTTTTCACCAAAATATGGAAAGAGCAAAGCATAGCAGAGGATCACAGCTCTGAGTGGATATTATGATCAAGAACATAGTGCCCCCTCTGCCAATCAAAATATTAGGAAAACCAAATCTGAAAACTAAGGTACTTGAACAGAATAGCAACTTTAGCTGTTTAAGAGCAGACAGACTATGGTTTGCCATGGAGGTATGAGCTAAGTCCACCTAAACCTGGTTATATATTCATTGTCCTAGGATTCCAATGATTCCTTAGAATGTTCATGACTTTTCAACAAAGAGTGAAGAAGGACATTCTTACAGTGATAATTTAAAAAAAGTTTATAATCCCTATTAAAGAATTTCAATAGAAGTTTAAACAAAGTTATACAAATGTGAATTTAAACAGTTGAACTGAGGTTTTTCTATGTTATTGCAAAAGTTGATGAGATATATCAAAAAATAAAATTACAACAATTTAGTTTAATGATCTTAATTGGCTTTGTTTTTGATTCTAGAATCAAGCAACAGTTCACTCCATAAAACAGAGTAAGTGTTCCAATGAGCCAAGCAGAGAAGGTTGGTTTTATAGACAGCAAAGAGCTGAAAAAGCAGAAAGCAAAACCCAGAAGCTGAGTGATCATTTCAAAGTTACTTTCCTGTAAGATAGGGACAAGGAGACAATAGAAAAATAACTGTTTTATCAGTATCAGGTTACTTTAAGTTACCATTTTGTGTAAGGATTAAGGCAGAAGGAACTTTATTCTCACACTAATTGAAACTAACCTATTTGGAAAATTGGGCTGTTATTGTCTTTAATCCTGATTTTTTTATTTATCAGGAGGTCTGATATATAGCTTTTCTTTTTTCTCATTGGGATATCGAAGAATGAACCCAGGGAGACTTTATTCCTGAGTTACATCCCCTACCATTTTTATTTTGAGTCAGGATCTTGCTAAATTGCCCCACTGGTTTCAAACTTGCAATCCTCCTGCCTCAGCATCTCAAATTGCTGAAATTACAGGAGTGTGCCACCATGCCCAGCTGATAAACAACTTCATTTTAGCTTGATGATTTGAAACTTTAGCCTGTGTGTCTCCATTTTGATTTTTAGTCTGGAGTCTATTCTCTTGGAAACTAATGTAGGAGATTAGTCCAAAACAATGACCTCTTGTAATTTTATTTAACAGATAATAGCACTTCATTAAATCTTTAGCACATTTTCAAACACCTGAGTTAAATGTTTGTATGAAAAAGAAAATGTCAAATTTATTCTACAATCCATTTTCCTCCCATAGACTGCCTTTTTCTTGACTAGCTGAAAATGTAGTAATTAAAACCTCAACCATCATGGAAATTATGTATCTTTTCACTAACATAACACTTAATTATTGCTATTCCATCGGGAATATTTTTCTCAACTGTAGAATAATTTTTGGAAAGTACATTTTTATCGGCTAAAATATCTGACTTTCATCTGTGGCGATATTTCCATCAGTGGTGATGAGATTTAGAGAACCACGATTATGTTGTTTTCCCATTTGTACTCTGCTTTTCTGAGCATAGACGCCCATGGCAGCTTTGATCACTGTGACATTGTGCTCAGTGACCTCACTCCCCCAGTGAGGCCAAATTGTTAATGAGACCTTGTTCAGGGCTTTAACAATCTATCACTTCTGCCCTCTGGCCTTTGGTTATCTTTTCAGCCAAAGAGAACTCTTAGTAATAAGGAAGACAATGTGTGGCTATGAATGTACTATTCATTAATGAATTTGTTCAGCAAGCTTTTTCTAACTGCCCACCATTTTCAAGAAGATTTATACATATTATATTCACAATGGTGACCATGGAATTTCATTTTGGAAGAAATCAGGTATAATATATAGTTGGGAAACTGTTAGATACCATTGTGTAGGATGACTTCCTATAAGGAAAAAAAAAAAGAAATTATCTCAATTTCTAGTGCAACCACTTCCTGTTTATGGGTAGTACATCTATTGTACCTGTACATTGTAGCATTACCAACAGTGTGGCCTATATTTGTAGAGTCCCAGCTACCTTGAAAGTTCAACTTGGATAAACCATACAACTAAGTTATTGCTTGAATTATCTTTAAATATAAATTTTCTATGGGATCATAGTTCTCTTTGAATATCACATCTTTGGAAAATTTTCCAGCATGGAAATTCAATATCTAGTGCAATATATAGTGCAAAAAGTTTACATATTCAAATTTTGTTTATAATTTTTCAATCTATTTTTATCAAATTATACACTGAAACTAACTTAACCATTTCTGGATATCTCAAGGTGATTTTCATGAATATCCATTATCCTTCTGTACTTCAGTAGAACAATATTCCCAATAACTATGTGTTAACAAAGATAAACTCTGTAATTATGGTTGTTCTGTTTCTCTGTCCCTTTCTTACCATTACTTCTTCTACGTTTTTTTTTTTTTTTGGTACCTTTAATGTATATGTGTATCCTGCCTGCTAATCATAGTTCCTAATATACTCCAATTTTTTTGTAAAATAGCAGAAGTTTGAGTTTTGGTATTGAACAGCATAATCCTTAAGAGGATGACCTTGAACGATTTGTTCAAGTTCTCTGAGCTTCACCTTTCTCATTTTCTTTCAGATTTCTTAGACTCTTTCACAATTATCTTATATATCTGTTAAATGAAAAAGTGTACAGTGAAAGCATATCACAAGACACTCATGAGGATAAAATGAGGTAATAAATATAAAACATTTTGAAAGTCACTGTACATGGTAAACATTTAGGAAATATTAACTAACATTGATATTATCACCTTTGTGATAATGAATATGGATATAAACTCCTTAGTATATAGTAAGTGCTCAATAACCATTAGTTTCTTTTCTCCAAAGAAAGATTAAAAATGTTTTCTCAGAGAACGGCTCCCTATTTGTTTATGTGGAATGAAGTGCATGGGCTTTGTGATTCTCTTTCCTTACTGCTATGGGGCCATCCTGGCTTATTTGTGAAGCTGGAGTTATGCTTCTACAGTGTAGATGGTTAGAAGTCTGCCTGTAAGGAAATGTTGCCACTATATCTTATACCGAGGGAAACCAAAGAATATAATTATCTTCCTCACTTTTCACTGCAGGTCAAGATTTAGTTAATTGACTCCAGTTCATTTTGCCCAGGGCATCTCCTCTGAGACAGGTACCATGGTGGCTAGCATTAGCTGATAGGAACTGTGGTCCTACAGAGAGAAAAGAGGGATGAGGCTCTCCCAGTCATAGAATTCCCAGTGACCACGAAGCAGCCACCGGCTGGTAATAACTTCCTCTCCCCTCTGACTTGGAATGGATTGCAGGCACTGACCTAGAGGGGAAAGGCTTCATCTCCCAACATCAGCCAATCTCATCTCATTGCAAGGGAAAGGCCCCTGGAGACGTGCTCCTATCCATCATGTGGACAGCTTTGGCCAAAGTGCCCACTACATCACCGGCTTTAATAAAAAGTTGCTGGAGGCTGCAGTGCTAGTGACAGATGTAAACGGCAGCATGGCCAGTGCCTACGAATTCTCCCAAGGTGGAAGTACACTTGAGGAGGAAGAAGAAGAAAAGGAAAGAAGACAAAAGAGGAGTGAAAAATGATAAGGTAACCATTTCAGAATATCCATTAAAACTGAGTTTAATAAACTGAAGTAGACTTCTTGGAGAAGCTGTTAGTCTGAAAAGACAAAACCTAAGAAAAGAAATGGCAAAAGAACTAAGAGTAGAATAAAAGTAGTAAAATAAGTTATCATGAAACTCTTCTATTAAATCCAAGGGTGCCAGAATTAAGAGACAATTGGGAATTCTAAAAATTTGAAATAAATCAGAAAAAAAGTTTTAAGTATTAATCTCATGTCAATTGTTATATCACTCGATCAATCTGAAAACATAAATATTTCCTAATGAAGTAACAGAACTTGTATTATATGGGATTATAACTATCTTTAAGTATCCTCTTCATAGAAAACTCCCTAGCATGTAAATTTGATTTTTAGAGCAATACAGCATGCACCAAATTTATACATGCAAATTTTGTTTTCAATTTTGAATAAAGTTTTGTTAAGTGAATAATGATCTAGCAATTAATCAACTGTCCATAAAAAATGACAATCATTACTATTTAAAGACTTGGTCATGTCTCAAGGGGTCAGTTTCTAATGCTTTGCACCTGAATATTTCTTCTAATTTTTCTTCTAATTGATTTAATGCCACTATTTTCAGTAGCATAAATAATCTAGCACTTTCTTCATGAATTATATAAACTTTAACACTAAGAATTTCTTCTAAGATGCACTGGGCATGTACAAATACTATGCCTATAGAGATAGCTACAATATATCCAAACGAAACACAATTTTCATTGGATATTATCATAGATAACATCAAAGTAGAGCCTAGAATTGCAGGTTATAAAGATCTGTTCTTTCCTGGTACAGACTGGGATGAGACAGATAAGCATGGGAGTTGGAGGAAACATGGCAGACCTCATACCCCTAACCCCAGGGATGTCCTATGCAGAATGTTCTCATAGACTGAAGCTGGAGGCACTTCCATATATCTCTTTGCATTCCACAAAAACTAACATGGTTAGTAGAGCAAAAATTACTACTCATTTTTGCAAGAATGAAGTGATTAATGTGTTAGGCAAGAGACACATAAATACAGACTCATTTACTATTATATTCTCCACATTAGACAAATGCTGCCTCTTTGTTAACATTTTATAAATATGTATCAAATAAATGAACAAAGCAATCCATGACTTCAAGTAACTGTAAAATATGGATGATGATAAAATTATAGTGGTCAAGCAAAAAGTACAAAAAACATGGTTTCTTTATTATTTCTAACCTCTCTGAATTTGCTCCCAAAATTCTACCTGCCACATAGTCCAAGGAACTAACATTTGTCAATAATCTCACTCACTTTTGGCCTAGTCAGTCTCCTTCAGATAAGGATGCTATGTGAAATGAAATGGTGTGTGTGTGTGTGTGGGTGTGTGTGTGTCTGTGTGTGTTTTCTATTTCCTAGGCTTATTATCATGTAGACACTGGTAATATATTTCTTGAATGAATAAATGCATCAATGAATGTATCAACAAATCAGCAAATGAATATATAAAACAATTTCCTTCAGAACTATGTTCAATTTTTTTTTTTTTTTTTTTTTTTTGTGGTACCAGGGATTGAACTCAGGGGCACTTGTCCACTGGGTCACATCCCCAGCCCTTTTTTGTATTTTATTTAGAGACAGGGTCTCACTGAGTTGTTAAGTGCCTCGCCACTGCTGAGGCTGGCTTTGAACTCGCGATCCTCCTGCCTCAGCCTCCCAAAGTGCTGGGATTACAGGCGCGAGCCACCGCGCCCGGCTTCAATTTTTACATATTTTCTTCCTTCGTTCTCAGTCCACCCATAGATGCATCCATACGTGTGAAATATAGGCCCAAGCTTGTGTCATATCTATGGGATGTGGCCCAAAGCTGAAGTCTTTCCTGTCATCAGGGCTTCCTGATCTTACCTCATTGCCTTGGTGACTTGAGCTCTGTCATTAGCTGTTAATTACTCTGATTCCCAGACATAGCTTCATTTATAACTTAGTCCTTGCTGCCTGCCTCCCACTTATATAGTGGATCCATCTTGCTTCTTGCCATGCTTATATGATCACCCTCCTTTCTTGTCTTCTACAAAATGGAGCATTGAGGACCCATCCTTTATCACACAGAAGTCAAGAGTGTTTCAAGACTCTTTTCTCAACCTAACCATGTGTTGCTGCTAATTTTTGTTTGTTGAAGCACTCCTGGACTGACAAGATCTTTGTACCACTTTCTATACCCTTAATTCCATGTAAGAAGCAGAGAATAAACTCTTTCTTTCAGCTTTTCTTATAGAAAAGAAAATTGGCAAAAAATAAAAAATAAAAAAAATCTAAAAGCCTATCTCAGGAAGACCAATTTACCAAAAGATGAATTTTCCAAATATTCTAGATGAAAAAATTTGATGTTAGCAACTATTACACATGTACTTTATGATATTTAATGAAACTTCTAAATAGCAATTATTATTGTTACAAGTGTTGTGAATCTTTAACATTCTGTCAGTAATCCTTAAAAGTTAAATCACATTAAATTTCCAAATTTTGATTAAAGTCAAATATTTGGTATAAATATAATTTAATATTAACATTTAGTTTCAAAGTTATGAGAATTAATCAGAATGTTAATATCAAATCAAGTTTTAAATTACCTTTTTCCTAAATAAAAATGGTGATTGGAACATATTTTTCTTATTGAAGAAAATGATACCAGAGGAATTAAAAGTGATATAAACCTATGCAAGAAAAGATGACATGAGAAGCAATGAGAACCAGTGAGAGATCCAGGTACAAATGAGAATTTGGAATTGGGAAATTGGGTTGGCAACTGATCAAAGGGCTAAAAACACTGGCAGGAAGTGAACCCTACTTCTTGAATGATGAAATCTCCCTATTTTCTCCACCTGGGTCTCAGAGCACTGGGAAACATCATTTATTACCTCTATCCAACTTCACATGTCTTCAATGGATAAACCAACACAAATGTTATCAGTTGATGGTCCTTAAACCAGAAGAAAAAGTAAGTTTTTGGTGAGTATTTTTCAGGCAAGGCTCATAGTAAAGAAATCGTGCCATCATCTTCCATAGAGGGCTTCCAAACCACTTTTTTTCTGTACTCACTCTTAATTATGACTTTCTTTTTAATACCCATCAGACATTTGAAAAAACAAACAAACAAAAAAAAAATACTCTCCAACATAAAAGGAACAAAGAATTAAAAAAAAAAAAAAAAAAAAAAAAAAAAAAACCAAGGAGAAGCAACTAAGAAATATCAGAGAATAGGAAAAAACATCAAAAATATAAAATAATGTTCTACATATCCAAGTAAATATCAAACATGTATGATAAAAGAAGAAATTTGGGGGAAATCTGCACATTTTCAAAATATCTCCTAGAATGTGGTTATTGTCCTCTGTTGTAATGAATGAGTAAAGAAAGAAAGATACAGTAAGTATTTGGGCTGGCAGGCCATACCCCCAGGTACCCTTATTAGCCACGCCCCAGGTGCATTAGGTTATCCTGTAAGCCTGAGCTTTAACTTCCTGGAAGTGCCCATCTCTCCCAAGAATCCACATTTGGGGGGCTCCGAGTTCCCACCCTTAACCCTTAATCCTGAGAATACTTGCATCTAGGGAGAATTCACCGCAGGACGGGCTCTTCCTTTCTGAGCCAATCTCAACCATACAAGTCTCACTTCGACCAGGAAGCCTATGGAGTCAGGGGTCCTTCAGACCACCTAAGTCGCTACTTAAACCCCCACCAGGCAGGAACTCATCCTTTTTTCCTCCTTCGCCCCCTCTGCGCCTGTCTCCTCCCCATTGGTCCCCCTCTTGCCTTTCCCCTTCTCCCTTTCTCACATTCCCTTCCCCTCCGTGTGCCCCTTTGGTCCTGACCAGCTGTTAGGGGCCGGCTAATAAACCCCTCTTACCACATGGCGGTTTCTGGCATGGGTTTTACCCTTCAGATACAGATAAGTAAACTGTGGAAAGATTGTATCTTAGCAGAAAGGAAAGAGGCGAATTTTGATCACATATTGGAGCAGAGAGCTCCAGGAAAGTTGTCTACAAGAAAAAACAAGGTAATTCAAAATCTAATTTTTTGTTGTATTGGCAGAGTAGTTTATGTTGGACTCAAACTACAGCAAATAATAACTCTACATTTTTTATTAAAAAAAAACATTGAATATCTGTTTGAAAACATTGGAGAGAGAATAAAAGCAAGCAGAAACATAGGGAATTCAAGCCTTGAAAGATGTGAACAATATTAGCTGAGGTCTATTATACATGACTTTTCAACTGAGGACATTCTCCAATCCAGGCGGTATGAGATGGTCCAGGAGACAGAGGACCCTGTTCAAAACTGCCTCTGAAAATGAAAGAGAAGTAAAAAGGTGAGTCACAAGGAGGAGCATTAAATTCTAAGACAATTATTTTACTATGCTTATAAAGAGAGGCTGCAGAAAACCTTGCCAAAACCAATACCTGGACTTTTGAAAGACAAAAACTGAAACCTCAGCAATTGCCTCCCACAGGGAACAAAAGTATTTAGAGTTTGAGCCTGGCTATGTAAATCTTCTATAAGAACAAACATCACTTTTTTTTTCTGTAATAATACAGAACCCAGGGCTTCAAGCATGCAAGCACTCTACCACTGAGCTACACCTTCCAAAGTTTTAAAAATTTAAAAATTTTGATATAGAGGCTTGCTCAGTTGCCCAGACAGGCTTTGAACTTGTAATCCTCCTCCTTCAGCCTCCAGAGTCTCTGGATTACAGTGCCTAGCTAAAAGAAAGATTTTTTTTTCAAATTTATTTATTATTCTAAGTTGTTAGAAATGACAGCAGAATGTATTACATTTCATATTATACTTGTAGAGCACATTTTTACATATCTCAGATTTTGAAATGCTGAGTCTCTGTATGGTGCCCAGGATTTAATGAAAAATATTAAACACAATTTTTTTTTTTTTTAAAGAAAAAGAAAAGAAACCCAGAAAATGTAATCAGGAGTCAGAACAAAAAAATTGGTAGGAATTAACACTAAAATAACCCAAAAGAGACTTATAGCACCTGTTATAATGTACCCACATACCTAAAGTCAAATGGGATCTTTTTTTTTAAATTTTTTTTAGTTGTTGATTGACCTTTATTTATTTATTTATATGTGGTGCTAAGAATCGAACCCAGTGTCTCACACTTGCTAGGCAAGCACTCTACCCACTGAGCCACAACCCCAGCCCTCAAATGGGATCTTAATAATTAGATAAACATGAAAACCATATAAAAACTAAATGAAAACTGTCAAGGTAAAATTATAATAAATAAAATGAAAAATGTAATTAAATAACTTAAGAATAAAGATGATAAATAGTCGGTGAAATTGAAGCTAGATTTAAAGGAAATTGTTACTGGAAGCATGGTTCATGTTCCTAATGCCAATCCAATAATGAAAAAACACCATTTAAAGCAAAAAAGAAAGGAATTTAAAATTTCCTTTGCTTTGCTAGCAAAACAGAAACACAGGGGATTCCTGTCCCAGAGACTGTGATTTTGCCCATCAGGGGGAACATGGAGATTTTAAAGAGGTGATTCAAAGGCTACATTCCAGGTGTTATCCCTTGTAATTCACTTGTTAATTTGGGAGGTAGCAATTTTTTTCAAATCTTCTGGTGCCATCTTCAAAGTCTGAATTACTTTGCCCTGGTGGTGGGTGTGTGCTTAAGGACCAAGGTCTGATAACTCTGCCAAGAATGGAGAAGAAAGATAATCCTGTTTCCACAAAGATTAGGGAGGGGAAGAGATTAGAAAAGAGGAGGAGAGAGGAAGAGTAAGAACCTTGTCCTTTTAAAAATAAGGCAGAGTGGCAGAGCAACAAGGGCTATATTCAAAGCATAAAGTGGACCACTGTTTCACTATGGCCTTGATATTCTCTTTCTCACTTGCTCTATGAAGTTTTATTTTGGTTCGGTACTTTAGGATTGTCTATGTAGATAATCATGCTATCTACAAATATGAACAGTTTCATTTGTTTCTTTCCAAAATAAAATATGTGCTGTATGTTTTTTTATCTACCCCCCCCCCCCCAATCTCTCCCTCTTTCCTCCTCAGTGCACATTGTAGGACTATACTGGACAACAGTGCTGAAGTGGACATTCACTCCATTTTCCATTTTGTATATTTTGAAAACTCATTATTTTTTCTCTATGTTGTTTGGTTTGGATAATTTTGTAACAGTAGTCCACTCCCTGCTTGAAATATAGCCCTTGCTGCTCTGCCACTGCAACTTTCTTTTTTTTTTTTTTAAATGGACATGTTTGGACCTGTTTCTTTCTCTTCCTCCCCCCCGCCCCCAACTTCTCTTCCCTAATCTCTGGGGAAACAGGATTACATTTCTTCCCCATCCTTGGCAGCATTGTCCCTCTTTGAGCACACACCCATGACAGAAACAAAGTCTAATGCCACCTATCAGATGTGGGTATGGCACCAGAACGTCTAAGAAATGAATATATTCCAAATTAACAAGGAATTACAACTCTGGACAGAGAACACCTGGAATATACCCTTTGAATCACCTCTGTTCCCCGTGATGTGCAGAACCACAGCCTCTGGGACAGGAGTTGCTATGTTTCTGCTTCTTTTTCCTTTTTCTTAAAACAGTGTCCTTGTTATAGGATTGGCATCAGGGAAAAGGACTGAGCTTTCCATAACAATAGTATAAAACAAAAATATACCAAAGTCAATTATATTTCTATACCGTATCATTGAACATGTGAACATCACAACCATGAATCCAATACCATTTACTATTTTATAAAAAATTAAATACTTAGGTATAAATCTATCAAAATATATATAGGAACATATGTTTGTAACTCTGAAATATTGGTGAAATAAATCAAAGTAGAGCTAAATATATATATTCATAAAACATGTTCATGGCTTACAAAATTCAACATTGTAAAAATATGAACTTTTCCAAAATTGTTGTACAAGTTTAATACAAGTCCTATCAAAATCTCAGCAAGTTATTTTGCATATATATACAAGATAATTCAAAATTTATGTGACGATATAACAGTGCCAGAATAGCTAAATCAATTTTGAAAGAGAAGATTGAGGTGCGAGGAATCAGTTTACTCATTTTCAGTACTTATTATATAGCCATGATAATCAAAATTGTTTAGTATTGATGGGGGCATTAACACAATGATCAATAAAACATAGATGATAGATCAATGAAACATAATACAGAACTCAGAAATAGACCTTCAAAAATGTGCCCACCTGAGTTTTGACAAAGACACACAATCTGTTCTATGGAGGAAAAAGCCTTTTCAACAATTGTTGGTGGATCAATTGGAAATCTATAAACAAACAAACAAAATCAACTTATACATAAGTGTCATGTAAAAAATTTAAGTCAAAATACATCACAGAAAATGTATAACATGAAAAATAAAATACTTAGGGAACACAGAGAAGAAAAAATTCAGTATTTTGGGTAAGTCAATGAGTTATTTAATTTAATACAAAAGCATATAGCAAAGAATTTGTAAATTGAATTAAATTAAAATTAAATCTTTTGCTGTGCAAGTGTCTTATTAAGAAGGTGAAAAAGAAAGCCAGAGACTGGAAAAAAAATATTTTCAAATTACACGCCTGACAAGGAACTAATATAGAGAATTCCTAAGGAATTCTCAAACTTTAATACTAAAAAAAAAAAAAAAAAAAAAAAAAAATTCTATCATAAAAACAAAAGGGCAAATAGTATGAACAGATAATTTTCCAGGGAGGATATAAGGATGGAAAATAAGCATAAAAGATATTCAACCATTAGGAAAGTGTAAATTAAAACCATAATGACATACCACTATGTCTATCAGAATAGCTAAAAGACAAAAGAATGACAACACCAACTGCTGCTTAGGGTGCGGAAAAATTTGATCACTAGATATTTGTTGATGGAAATATGCTGTGGTACAGCCACTTTGGAAAACAATTTGGCCATCTGTTAAAAATAAACAAGCAACAGCCATATAATACCTAGCAATTGGACTTTTAGGTTTTTTTCCAGAGGGGGATAAAATGATGCATGAATGTTTAGAGCAGATACATTTGTTAACTGTCAAAAAGTGGAAATGATGCACTTTGGTAGATGAACAGTTAAAAAAAAAAAACTTTAGTACTTCCACACCATGGAAAATAACACAGCAATGAAGGAGAACACACTCTTTTTTAAAAAAATATTTATTTATTTACTTTAGTTGTACACAATGCAATGCATTTATGTTTATGTGGTGCTGAGGATCGAACACGGGCAGCGCACATACGATGCGAGCGCTCTGCCGCTGAGCCACAACCCCAGCCCAGAACACACTCTTAATATCCACAAATGATTCAGATGTACTTTGAGAAAATTACGCTAACTGAAAAAGTCATTACCAGAATGTTAAATATCATAACATTGTTGATATTAAAAAATTATAGGAATAACAATAGAATGATAGTTGGCCAGTTTTGAAGATGGAAGAGGAAATGGATATAGCCATAAAAGGGCAACAGAAAGGGTCCTCTTGGTGATGGGACTGTTCTGTATCTTAACTATCAATGTCAATGCCCTGGCTGTGATCATGTGCTAGAGTTTTGCAAAGCATTTCCATTGCGGGGAACTGTGTAAAGAGAAAATGTAATCATTCTGCAATCTTAAAACTTCATGTGAGTCTGTAATTATCTCAAATTAAGCTTTAATTTATAAAATGAACCACAGGATCTGTGAGACAATATTACAACTAGATTATGTAATGAGAGTCCAAACAAAACAAAAAAAAGTGGTAAATTTTTTTTTTAAATGAGCTGGGTGTTGTAGTACCCACTCGTAATTCCAGCTGCTCAGGAGGTTGACGCAGGAAGATTGCCAGTTCAAGACCAGACTGGGCACCTTAACGCAACCCTTCTTCAAAATAAAATTTTAAAAAGGACTGGGAATGTATCTCAGTGGTTGAGTACTTACCCAGCATGGGAAGCCCTAAGTTCAATCCCTGGGAGGGAAAAAAAAAAAGAGGAAAGAAAAGAAGGAAAGAAAAGAAGAAAATGAAGAAATTTGACACTCAAGCAGATTAAATATAAAATGTGCATGATCTCCTAACACACATACACACGCACAGCACAACATAGTTAAATTGAACTAAACCACACATAAAGAAATATCCTTGAAATTATCCAAATAAAATTTTTAATTGTCTTAATAGAAAAATGACTTTCTTATTTTTAAATATGCATAACTAAAATATATAGAACAGCAAAAGCACAAAGCACAGAAGTTGGTAACTAGAGAGATATTTTAAAATTTATACATTTTTGGTTATTTGAGATTGTATAATTACAAAATCCTGTGCAGTCAATAAGGATACATATTGTAACTTAGAGCAACAAACAAGAAGATAGAGCACATGAATTGTGAGTAAAATATTTTAAGTTTGCCTTAGTATGAAATAAATGAAATAAAGCCAAATATTCTGGTAATATGGAAAATAGAATGTTAAAAACAAAGGAAAGAAGTAGAAACAAATATCAATTGGTAAAGATAAATCACATTATTCAATATTAAGTATTAAATGGATTTAAATATTTTCATCAAAAGACAGAGATTATCTGAATGGATTTAAAAAGTAGACCCAACTCTACAATCTACAAAAGACTAAGAGAGGTCAAAAATAAAATAATGGAATCATGCATACAAATTTAAGATAGTGAGCTAAATAAAATGGAATGGCTATATAAATATAGGACAGAATAGCTTTATGCCAACAACTATTATAGTGTGACAATAATAGTGAGTTACCTCATGAGGAAACATCACAATTATAAATGTTTACACCCATAGCAGAGTCTCAAAATATACAGAACAAAAAAAGTATAAGAGAAAGAGACAAGCATACAACATACAAGAAAAATATCAATCCACTTTTCTTGATAACATAAAGAAAAATTACACAAAACATCACAAAATCTACATAAAATATAATAAAAATAATGATACACAAAACTGTAAAATACACCTACTATTCAATTACCTATAGTGGTTTTATTTTGGTAAACATATTATGGGCCAGAAAATTAGCTTAACATCAAAACATAAAAATTATACTAAAAAATTATACTTCGTATATATTCTGGACCCAATAAAATTAATTAGGAAGCAGTTGTATATTACATCCCAAAAATTTGGTAAATGTAAATTTGAAGTAAATTTAAAATCAAATAATAAAAAGTACATTTTAAAAATATTTCAAACTGAATGATATAGAACACAACATCTAAATATGTTTGTGTACTTGCTGAAGCAATGCTTAGAAGTAAATTGATAGCACTAATGCAGATATTTAAAAGAGATTTAGAATCAGTAACTTAATTTTCAAATACACTAGGCTAAAAAAAGGTGAAAAAATTAAAAGCAAGTAAAAGAAAGCATTCAACAAAGAATAAGAATACAACTTAATTAGTGAAATAGAAATAAAAAAATAATATTGACAAAACTAAGTAAGTCAAAAGTTGGATCTTTATAAAAATTACTAAGAAAAAAAAAAATACAAACAGCAAATTTCCAGATTGTGAGGCTCAGGCAGGAAATTTCCGAGTTTGAGGTCAGTCTGAGAAAAATCAGGGAGACTCTGTCTTAAGATAAAAATAAGTGTTTAAAAATAAAAATAAAATGTTTAAAGAAATATCATTAAGGATTCATCTTAAATCAAAATATAATAAGCAAGTTTATGCCACAGATAAAATAGATAGATTCTTGATAAATAAGCCTTCTTCTTTTTTTTTTTATTTTTATAATTTTTAATATGTACAACTCATAGTGCATATATTTAGTATCTTTTTACATACAACTGTTTGTATACAAAGTATATTCGTACAATTTAGGTCTTTAATCACGCATTAAGGAAAATGATATCCGTCTCATTCAACCACCTTTCCCCCCCCCTCCCCTCTTGCTCCCTCCCTTACCCTCCCTTCCCTTGACCATTCTAGTGTTCCTCTAATCCTCCTATGTACCCCATCCAACAATACTTTGAAATAGCCTCCTTATATAAGAGAGAACATTTGGTACTTGGATTTTTGAGACTGACTAACTTCACTTAGCATTATGTCTTCCAACTTCATCCATTTACCTGCAAATGCCATTAATTTATTTTCTTTTATTGCTGAGTAAAATTCCATTGTGCGTATATACCACATTTTCTTAATCCACTCATTTACTGAGGGACATCTAGGTTGATTCCACAACCTAGCTATTGTGAATTGTGCAGCTACAAACATTGAGATAGCTGTGTCACTGTAATATGCTGTTTTTAAGTCCTTTGGGAATAGACCCAAGAGTGGGATGGCTGGGTCATAGGATGGTTCCATTCCCAGTTTTCCAAGAAATCTCCATACTGCTTTCCATAACGGTTGCACCATTTTGCAGTCCCACCAGCAATGTATGAGTGTGCCTTTTTCTCCACATCCTCTCCAACATTTATTGTTGCTTGTGTTCTTGATGGCTGCCATTCTGACTGGAGTGAAGTGAAATCTTAGAGTAGTTTTGATTTGCATTTCTCTAATTGCCAGCGATGTTGAACATTTTTTCATGTATTTGTTGATTAATCGTGTATCTTCTTCTGAGAGGTGTCTTCTCAATTCCTTAGCCCATTTATTGATTGGGTTATTTGTTTTTTTAGTGTAAAGTTTTTTGAGTTCTTTATATATTCTAGAGATTAGTGCTCTATCTGATGTGCATGTATTAAATATTTGTTCCCAATTAGTTGGCTCTCTATTCACCTCACTGATTGTTTCTTTTGCTGAAAAGAAGCTTTTTAGTTTAAATCTATCCCATTCATTAATTCTTGGTAGTAATTCTTGCGCTACAGGGTTCTTATTAAGGAACTTGGGGCCTAATCCAACATGTTGGAAATTGGAGCTTACTTTTTCTTCTATTAGGTGTATTGTCTCTGGTCTAATTCCTAGGTCTTTGATCCACTTTGAATTGAGTTTTGTGCATGGTGAGAGATAAAGGTTTAATTTCATTTTGTTGCATATGGATTTCCAGTTTTCCCAGCACCATTTGTTGAAGAGGCTATCCTTTCTCCACTGTACATTTTTGGCACCTTTGTCTAATATAAGATAGCTGTAATTAAATGTATTAGTCTCTGTATCCTCAATTCTGTACCATTGGTCCACCAGTCTGTTTTGGTGCCAATACCATGCTGTTTTTGTTACTATTGCTCTATAGTATAATTTAAAGTCTGGTATGGTGATGCCCCCTGCTTCACTTTTCTTGCTCAGGATTGCTTTGGCTATTCTGGGTCTCTTATTTTTCCAGATGAATTTCATGACTGCTATTTCTATTTCTTTGAAGAATGACATGGGGATTTTGATAGGAATTGCATTAAATCTGTATAATGCTTTTGGTAGTATGGACATTTTGACAATATTAATTCTACCTATCCAAGAGCAAGGTAGGTCTTTCCATCTTCTGAGTTCATCTATAATTTCTTTCTTTAGTGTTCTATAATTTTCGTTATACAGGTCTTTCACCTCTTTCGTTAGGTTGATTCCCAGGTATTTTATTTTTTTTGATGCTATTGCAAATGGGGTATTTTTCATCATTTCCCTTTCAGAGTCTTTGTCGCTGATGTACACAAATGCCTTTGACTTATGTGTATTGATTTTGTATCCTGCAACTTTGCCAAATTCGTTTACTAGTTGTAAAAGTTTTCTGGTAGAGTTTTTTTGGGTCTTCTAGGTAGATTATCATGTCATCAGCAAATAGTGCTAATTTGAGCTCTTCTTTTCCTATCTTGATCCCTTTAATTTCTTTCGTCTGTCTAATTGCTCTGGCCAGAGTTTCCAGTACTATGTTAAATAGCAGTGGTGAAAGGGGACATCCCTGTCTTGTTCCAGTTTTTAGAGGGAATGCTTTCAATTTTTCTCCATTTAAGATAATGTTAGCTCGGGGCCTTGCATAAATAGCTTTTATTATGTTAAGATATGTTCCTGATATTCCTAGTTTTTCTAGTGTTTTGAACATAAAGGGGTGTTGTATTTTGTCAAATGCTTTTTCTGCGTCAATTGAGATGATCATATGATTTTTGTCTTTAAGTCTATTGATGTGATGTATTATGTTTATTGATTTCCGAATGTTGAACCAGCCTTGCATCCCTGGGATAAACCCCACTTGATCATGGTGCACTATCTTTTTGATATGTTTTTGTATCCGATTTGCCAGGATTTTGTTGAGGATATTTGCATCTATGTTCATTAAAGATATGGGCCTGAAGTTTTCTTTTTTGGATGTGTCTTTGCCTGGCTTTGGAATTAATGTGATATTGGCCTCATAGAAAGAGTCTGGAAGAGCTCCCTCTTTTTTCTATTTCTTGAAATAGTTTGAAGAGCATTGGTATTAGTTCTTCTTTGAAAGTCTTATAGAACTCGGCTGTAAACCACCCATCAGGTCCTGGACTTTTCCTTGTTGGTAGCTTTTTGATGACATCTTCTATTTCTTCGCTTGTAATTGATCTATTTAAATTATGTATAGCCTCCACATCCAGTTTAGGCAAATCATATGACTCTAGAAATCTGTCAATGCATTCAGTATTTTCTATTTTATTAGAGTACAAGTTTTCAAAGTAATTTCTAATAATATTCTGTATATCTGAGGTGTTTGTTGTGATATTCCCTTTTTCATCACGAATGTTAGTAATTTGAGTTTTTTCTCTTCTTCTTTTCATTAGCATTGCTAAGGGTCTGTCAATTTTGTTTATTTTTTCAAAGAACCAACTTTTAGTTTTGTCAATTCTTTGAATGGTTTCCTTAGTCTCAATTTCATTAATTTCTGCTCTGATTTTAATTATTTCCTGTCTTCTACTGCTCTTGGAGTTGGTCTGTTCTTCTTTTTCTAATGCTTTGAGGTGTGATGTTAAGTCATTTATTTGTTGGTTTTTTTTCCTCTTAAGGAATGAACTCAGTGCAATGAATTTTCCTCTTACTACTGCCTTCATAGTGTCCCAGAGATTTCTATATGATGTATCTGTGTTCTCATTTACCTCTAGGAATTTTTTGATCTCCTCTTTGATGTCTTCTTCAACCCCTTGTTCATTCAGTAGCATGTTGTTTAGCTTCCAGTTGATGGAGTAGTTTTTCTTATTCCTTGTTTTGTCGTTGATTTCCAATTTCATCCCTTTATGGTCCGATAGCATGCAGGGTAGTATCTCTATTTTTTTATATTTGCTGAGAGTTGCCTTGTGACATAATATATGGTCTATTTTGGAGAAGGAGCCATGTGCTGCTGAGAAAAATGTGTATTCATTTACTGAGGGATGAAATATTCTATATATGTCCGTTAGGTCTAAATTGTTAATTGTTTTGAGGAGGCTTAAAGTTTCTTTGTTTAGCTTTTGTTTGGATGATCTATCCATTGGTGAGAGAGGTGTGTTGAAGTCCCCTAGAATAACTGTGTTGTGGTCTATTTTACTCTTGAACTTAAGAAGCGTTTGTTTGATGAATGTAGGTGCTCCATTATTTGGGGCATACAGATTTATGATTGTTATATCCTGTTGATGGATGGTTCCCTTAAGTAATAAGAAATATCCATCTTTGTCCCTCTTGATTAATTTTGGTTTGAAGTCTACCTTATTTGATATGAGAATGGAAACCCCTGCTTGCTTCCGCCGGCCATGTGAGTGATAAGACTTTTCCCAGCCTTTCACTTTCAGTCTGTTGATGTCTTTTTCTATGAGGTGTGTTTCTTGGAGACAGCAAATTGTTGGGTCATTTCTTTTAATCCATTCTGATAATCTGTGTCTTTTGATTGGCGAGTTTAGGCCATTAACATTCAGGGTTATTATTGAGATGTGATTTTTATTCCCATCCATTATTATTTGACTTATGGTCTTTAGCTTGATTTGGTTTCTCTTCTGGTTGGTATTTCCTTTAGTTTAATATCTCCCTTTGTTGATTTTCGTTATCATCTTTCTCTTCTTCTTCATGAAAAATGTTGCCCAGGATGCTCAGAAGTGCTGGCTTTCGAGTTGTGAAATCTTTTAACTTTTGCTTGTCGTGGAAGGTTTTTATTTCATCTTCGAATCTAAAGCTCAATTTTGCTGGATATAAGATTCTTGGTTGACATCCCTTTTCTTTCAGAGCTTGAAATATGCTATTCCAGGATCTTCTTGCTTTTAAGGTCTGGGTTGAAAAATCTGAACATAATCTGATTGGTTTCCCCCTATATGTAATTTGCTTCCTTTCTCTTGTGGCTTTTAGTATTCTCTCCTTGCTCAGTGTATTAGGCATTTTCATTATAATGTGTCTAGGTGTGGATCTGTTGAGATTTTGTTTGTTTGGTGTTTGGTATGCCTCTTGAACTTGGTTTTCCATTTCATTCCTCAAGCTTGGAAAATTTTCTGTAATTATTTCATTAAATAGATTACTCATTCCTTTGGCTTGAAACTCTGCCCCTTCCTCTACGCCAATCACTCTTAAGTTTGGTCTTTTTATGCTGTCCCATAATTCCTGGATGTTATGTTCATGATTACTAACAAGTTTTGCTGTATGGTTTAAATTCTTCTCTAAGACATATATTTTGTCTTCATTGTCTGAGGTTCTATCTTCCAGGTGGTCTATTCTGTTGGAGATGTTTTCAATTGAGCTTTTATTTTGGTTTATTGCTTCTTTCATTTCTGGAATTTCTGTTTGGATTCTCTTTAGAGCCTCTATTTCCCTATTGAAGTAATCTTTTACTTCCTGTATTTGTTTTTGGAGTTCTTTGTCAAAATGATCTTTTGCCTCCTGTACCTGCTCCCTCATCTCATTTTTGAGTTCATTCTTAAGTTCCATAAACATTTGGCATATGTAATTTCTAAATTCCATCTCTGGCATTTGACCAACTGTGCTTGCCATGACATTTGCCGATGAGGTATCTTGATTTGTTTGTGTCATTTTCTTTCCTTGTTTTTTCATGTTGCTTTTGTGTCTATTCTTCCTGCACTGTGGGACCTTGACTGTTTCGATTTTATCTTAAAGCCTTATGTTGTTCCTGTAGTACAATGCTATCAGATCACCTTATAATTCCTTTATACTTTTAAAACCTAACACTTTCTATTCAGAAAATCCAAGTTTGGTCACAATGTACAGATTTTGTTTTCCCAGATATTATTTCCAATTTACTCTGTACGTTTCTGATAGGGTTTTATAGCTTCAAGTATTGGATACAGAGGTGTTATGTTTAGGAAGAAGGAAGTGTCTTGAATTGTTCTTTCTTGGAAAGTATGAAAAGAGATATCTATTGAAATGGTTTAGTGGAAGTGGTTTAGTATCAGTAGACGATGGAAGAAAGAGAATGGGGTTGACAATTAGGTAAAAAGATCAATTTATATATATAGTAAGTTGGAAAAGAAAAAAAATGATAAAGAGTAGGAATTGGTGTAAGAGAGAGGAGAGAGAGAATCAAGGAAATAGAGAGTAAACTATATATAACACCACTTTGCTACCCAGTTCAATTGCGCCGGTTCTAGAAATCCCAAGTTTTGCGTATAACTTGTTTTTGGCTCTGTTTAGTATGCACTGGCAGGATGTAAACATGAAAGATGAAGGAGGAATAAAAGATACAAGGGTGAGAAGGAGTAAAAGAATGAAAGAAAAAAGGGAGCGGAAGCAGATAAACACACTAACAATCAATGCGGAAGGAAAAAAAAAATGCAGAACAAAACAAAGCCAAAAAAAGAAAAAGAAAAAATAAACAAACAAACATACAAACAAACAAACAAACAAACAAAAAAAACCCCTCCCTGCAATCCAAAAAATCAAGCAGACCAATAAAAAGAAAGGGAAAAAAAAAAAAAAAAAAAAAGTCAAACCCCAAGTCTCAGACAAAACGGGCCCTGGGAAGCCCCCCTCTTTTTTTTTCCTTTCCAGTTCAAACCAATTGCTATTGGATCACAGTCTGTGATCCTGTCAGTGAAATCAAGGTTGCATCCTAGGCCAGCGGCTGCACGGTTCAGTGAAGGAGTGGCCCAGGGGGACCGTGTGTGTCAGCAGATGAATGGCGCCGGGAAGGGGGATCTTCCAGAAGGCACCCCCTCCCCAAGCCCACCCACAGTTGCAGCCCCCTGTGGCCGCTGTGCCAGCCTCAGAAACGCCTTCCCCTGCTGACCAACCAAGTCTCACCCAATTGTGCGTTGTCTTCAGAGAGCTGGAGAGTCCCTGGGTGGATGCAGCAGTCGCTCTCCGTCTCCTCCCCTTTGTCAGGACCAGCCCCTACAGCTTTCAAAGATGGCGGTGCTCTCCTTCCAGTCAACTGCTGCTCCGCAGACTCCCAGACTCCCGTATCCTTGCCGATCGCACCGGGAAGCCACACCTGTGACTGTAGTGCAGACAGCACTGCTTCAGACTGTAGCCCGCTCCACTCCGCCCCTGTTTGCTGATCGCAGATCTCTGCGCCGCTCTGTCCAGGGCCCCAGTACCGAGGGTCGCGTCAGGCAGAGTGTGGATTCGAACTGGTGTGTGGACCCGCGGTCTCCCGTGGCTCCCCAGCACCAATCCCGCCGGCTGTTATCGCTGGTTTTTATCGCCGGTTTCACGCTGGTGTGCAGTGAGTTTGGCTGGGGTTGCAGCAGTAGCGTGGTCTCCTCACACTGACCTTGTTTCGCACGGCCTGTGCACCGCCCAGGCGGTTTTGCAGGAGCCTCGCGGCTCCAGCCGCTGCAGACTGTTTGTCTCTTTCTCTCTCTGGTAGTGGTAATCAAACCATCCAGGATATCGGTATTTTTAGTCCATATATATATAATGAAAGGCAATTTATCTGCTTTGTTGGATTCTTTCCACGGAGCTGTCCTGAAGTGCGGCTTCCTCTAATCCGCCATCTTGGATCCCCCAAGCCTTCTTTTTTAAAGTGACTTAAAGCCAGGCACTGTAGCACACATCTATAATCCCAGCTACTTGGGAAACTGAAGTACAAGGATCACAATGTGAAGCCAACTTGGGCAACTTAGTGAAACTCATTCTCAAAATAGAAAGGAAATTTAAAAACGGTGAGGTTGCTCACTAGTATACCTTCTATGCATAGGGTTCTGAGTTCAATCCCCAGTACCAAAAATATAAAAAATAAAAACCAATGAATGAAACAGTATTCATATTTTTACAAAAAGAATATCTGATAAACTATTTCAATCACAATTTTTGTCTTAGGATCAAGGGGAAAACTCAGCATACAATAGAATGGAACAATAAGCACTATTGGAGGTAAGAGCAGTCCCCTATGCACTAAGACAGAGGCTGATCAGATTTTTTGGAGAGCTGAACTGACAGTATCTGAAATCAGAAAGTCCTAAGGAATAAAGAATTGGGGATCTGAAAGAAGGAGAAACACTATAAAAATTTATATTATTGTCAGTGCTTATTTTACAAAGTAAAATATGTGTGTTGAAAATTATCTTCTGTAAAAATTTAGAAAGTTTGGGGTTCATGTAGTAATGATCTTAAGCTAGGTGAGTTGAATATTGAAACAAGGAATTTGGATTTTATTCAGAAGGTTCTGATTTAGTGCTGAAGATCATGAGCAGATCTTTAAAGCTGGCCCATCTCCAGCAGCTCCATGCAAGGGGGGCAATAGTAAAATGTTAGTTTCCCTATATCCTCCTGTCACAGAAGTTTTCCTTCTGACCACTCCTTGAATTGACTTCAACCAAAGAGAAAGTAGGATGTAGATAGAAGAAGAGGTAGGACTTAGAGAAAACTTATCAAAACATAAATACCTACAGGGAGATGTGGTTACCTAAGTGCTAGAAGCCACAACTGGGGAAAAAAAAAAAAAAAAAAAGCACAGGCATAAAACTAGCCTAAGAATAGAATAATTGACAAATAAATATTCCATGAAAGTGGCACCAAGGTTACATGTAAAACCATTTCTCACTTTATTGTCAAGCATTTGAATCTTTCTGAGGGAGGACAGACATTTTTATAGCGTTTTCTGTTTAGCATTGGACATCTGAAGTGGCACCTAATACAGAAAAGGAGACTTTTGGCTATAAATTATGTTTCGTGAAGTGAAAACTGCATAATAAACAAATATCAGGATTGCCCCCTCCCCCCCTTTTTCTTTCTCTATTTTCTTCTTTGCTCAAGGAAAAAAAAAAAAAAAAAAGAAGCTCAAATCATTCTGGGAATGTAATAGGAGTCAATGACAAAGTAATAGAAAATGCTGACCCAGGGAAGTCTCTTCACAGTAAATGTTTGTAATTTCTGATGTTGTGAGCCAGGTCTAGCATCAAGCCAAGCCTGGACAGGAGAGGCTTCCAAGGTCTCAATCCACCTGCAGCCGTCTTGGGGAGTGAAGAACACATATGGATGTAAAAGAAGCTGCCATACCAATCATCTTGTTCAGTTTCCTCACTTGGAAATCTTGTCACCTCAAGGTAAAATGGCAAGGTCACATCAATATTTGGAACAGAGTATAAACTAAGAATTTGATGACTTGTTATACAAGACAGCTTTTGGATTTCTTTCCTGAAGGTGAGAACAGGACTCCAGAGTTGGAGAAAATATATTAAAGAACCCACTAAAAAACAAAATAAAACAAGATCCAAAACAAACAAGCAAATAAACAACAGCAACAACAAATTAAACCATGTAAAGCCAATCGAGCCAAAAAGCACTACTCTACATCTTGAAGCCAGAATACACAAAAATGTCACCTTGACATGGAAATGAAGAAATAGATATGAAACAAAGCATCTCTCCAGCCTTCCCTTTAACCTTAGTGATCTTAGAGAAAACATTTAAATCTAAATACCGAATATTTTCTCTGATATAAGAAGGCTAGTTCACAGGGTTGTTGGATGGGGGTACACAGGATTAGAGGAACACTAGAAAGGTCAAAGGAAAGGGAGGGGAAGGGAGGAAGCAAGGGGGGAGGAGGGGGGGAAAGGAAAAAAAAATTGGTGGTTGAATAAGATGGATATCATTATCCTAAATGCATGATTGAAGATCTGAATTGTACTTATATACTTTGTATACAAGCAGTTGTATGTAAAAAGATGCTATACTTGTGCATTATGAATAAGTAAATAAATAATTAAAGTAAAAAAAAAAGAATAAGGCCTTTTAGATGGCAAATACAACTGGTTCAGTACCTAACAATCCAATCATATCTAAAGGGATCATGAGGATACAACATATCATTGTCTCTCTTAGGAAGTTGGGATTTGAATCATGAACATTCTTGACCTGAAAGAGACTAATAAAAATGTTCAAAGCATCAAACAGACTACAAAACTGAATCTTTGGAATTATCCTAGATGGTAAGATACTCAGCCTTCTTTGTGTTTTTGTATTATGTTGTTGTTAAACAAATAGAATATTTCACATGTGTATTCTGGCACATGTATAGTGATTCCCTTATCTGCTTTCTTAAGTATTTGTACTTTCTGGGTCACAATACAGTATCTGCATATTAGCAAGTAAGAACTACAATTCACTAAACATATATAAAAAAAATCTTTACTAAAATCCTCATATTTTACATGCAGAAGCCATCCGAGACTCTCATTCACCTAAATTCCCATGCTTAGTTTTCTACTTCCCACCCCATCACAGATCAAGAACAACAAATTAAAATATAAAACAGTGCATTAATATCAACAAAAAGTTACAAGTGAGAGCAGACAGCATTATAAATCTGTGTAATTCTTACCTATGTGCATCATATTACTACAGCATAATGTGTAATTCATGTATTTCTTTACTAATATTTTATATTGAGATAAAATTTCACCTACACTGCCAGGCACTGATTTTAGGTATGAAATTCAATGAATTTTGACAAATGTATAAATCCATACAACCACTACCACAATCAAAATAATAGTACATTTCCATAACTGGCAACTATTGTTTGATTCTGTCACCTCAGATTAGTTTAGCCTGTTCTTGAACTTCATATGAATGGAATTACACATATTTATTATGCTTTGTCTAGCTTCTTTCATTCAACATAATTTATTTGAGCTTCATCTGCATTGTTGTAGGTGTCAATAGTACATTCTATTTTTTGCTGCGTAATCCATTGTGCGACTATACAGGATATGCTTATCTAATCTCCCCTTCATGGGCATTTGAGCTATTTCCAGAGTTTGGCTTTAATGAGCAAAACTTTAAATCCATTCATGGAATTTTTTTTTTTTTTTAATGTTGTACATTAGTGAGCTCAGGAAGTTAGAAAAAGAACAACAAAACAATTTAAATTTGAGCTAAACACTAAATAAATAAATAAATAAATAAATAAAACTAATAGCAGATTTATGAAACAGAAAGCCACCATAAAACAACTGATTTAATAAAAGTTGGTTCTCTATAAAGACATAATTGATAAACCTCCCATAGTTGTTGTTGACTTAAAGAGCTAATTACAGTATGCTGGTAAAAAAAAAAAAGAAAAAAGCCAAAGTTTGCAAAATTCACATGAAGTTGATAAATTTCTGGAAAGATAAGCAGACTATCTGAACAAAGAACAATTGTATGCATACTGCTATGAACATTAAAATAATTGACTCAGTGGTTAACATTCTCACAAAGAAAAGTGTACCTAGATCACTTCACAAGTAGCTCATGAACAACATTTAAGAAAAAAATAATCCCAATCACATAATTCTTCAAAATAGAAAAACAGTGGACACTTCCTAATTAAACATGAACCTAGCATAGCCTTGATACCAAATCGGGACAAGGAGAGCACAAGAAAAAATTATGGGAAAATCATATAAACATAAATGCAAGCATTCTATGTCTAACAAACTAAGTGCAACAAGACAAAAATGACACATATCTTCCCAGGAAGGTGACTGGGGCATTACATGAAATAGAGATAAACAATCAATGCTATTCACTGCATTAATAGATTAGGAAAAATGAAACAGCTACCTCAAAAAAAAAAATTTTAAGAAAATTCACTCTCTAAGCTTCAATAGTTTAGAAAATCAAAAATAGAAGAAAAAGATATCTTAAATCTGATAAAGGGTATATAAAAGAAAAAAAACTAATTCCATTATACTTGGTAAAATGTAAAAATCTTTCACTTGAGATTTAGGTGAAAACCAGTGGTTCTATTTCTCCCACTTATAGTCAACACAGGTCTTAGCCAGTTCACTTAGCAATAAATTAGTAGGTAAGTAGATAGAAAGATATAGATAGATAGATAGATAGATAGATAGATCCATGTTATAAGACAATTAAGGCAGAAATTTGGAAGAAGAAAGATTGTCTTTATTTACAAGTGATATTTATAGAAGTTTAATAATTTATAAAAAAGAAAAACCTAAAAAAATCTGCTAAGTAGTGAAATCAGTGTGATAACATAGTAAGTTGCAATCACAAATTCGAGAACAATCAATCTTAACTTTAAATATCAATTAAATTTTTCAATAAAATTAAATAACTCTATTATCTATTTATGCATACATAAGTCATTTTATGGATCAAAAAATGCCAATTATCTAGGAATAAATCTAACAAAATATGCTGGATATCATTAATGTGAATACTATAAAATGGGAAACATTAAAAAAAATGGAAAAATAGCTGATAGAATCATGGATTGGAAAACTGTTGTTATATAGATGCTAATTTTCTTCAAATTCATTGCAATTCCTAAAGTTTTAATATCATGCTTTACTTTTGAAACTTGAAAGGTTAATTTTGACATACATATAGCAAATGCAAAGAACAAGCCATACTGGGAGAACAATGTAGGAAGATTTGATGTATAGTAATTAAGACAACATAAGATTGGTGTAGGAAAAGACAATGTAACATGCCGAGAAAAGACTAAGGTCCATATAACATGATATAACAAGGGGGAAAATATATTTTGTATAAATCTAGGAAGGCTGAATATCTATATGTGACAAAAATCTCAGAAATTCTATATTTATTCACACAATTAAAAACTATTTCTTATAGATTATAGACCTAAATTTATAATATAAAACAATAAAAATTTTGGGAACTAGCTTAAGAAATAACATAAGAAAATAAAATAATCTTTCACAAATAATATAGGTGGGTTTCATGACTTCAGGATGAAAAATTTCTTGAATAAGGTATATAAGGCACTAAATATATAGAAAAATGTTAATACATCTGTATACATTAAAATTAAGAACTTTAGCTTACAAAAGACACCATTAAGAAAGTGAAAACTCCAATTTCCAGTAATAGGATCTACAATAGTGGAGACCTGTTTCAGCCCGCTGCCTCTGGAGTCTACTCAGATTATGACAATCTGCAAACATGGAATAAAAACGCTGCTTTGGGGAGAAACCCTCTCAATGACAACTATTGTCCCAATTATCCTTTTCCTCTGACCAGCTGGCCTTGTGACTTCTTTCCTTCCCAGAACTCTTTGGAGAACTTTCCCCAGCAGATTCAACTGGAACCACCTGCTGCCAAAACTAGCTGCCACCCATTATGGCCAAACCCAGGGGGCGATCTTTACGAAGAGAAAGTGCCTGTGGATTTCAACAGCTACGTTCCTTCCCTCACTTACCATTCGCCACAGGAAGATCCCTTTCTGTTCACCTATGCCCCCCATCCTCACCAGCAATGCCCCCTGCCAGGCAAGAACACCAAGTGGGATTTTGAGGAAGAAATGACGTATATGGGTTTGGATCATTGCAACAATGAAATGCTTCTAAACCTCTGTCCTTTAAGATGACTCAAATCTTTCGGCAATCCTTTCCCTCCTAAAAAAAAAAAAAAAAAAAAAAAAAAAAAAAAAAGAAAGAAAGAAAAAACTGAGAAATGGCTGGAAGAATTTCCTTAGAAAGCAGCTACCAAAACATAACTGCAGATAAATGGGAATCACAACAAGTGGTAGCAAAACATTTTTCATGCAAATAATCTTTTTGCCTCCTCCACCCTAGTGCTTCTATCCTCAGTAAGGACTGGCAACTTGTCCGTCCTGCCCTGTGAAATGCCCTCTGATCTCCCCACCCCACACTCATTGTTTGGGGCTTTCAGCACCTCTGCTGCATTACCTATGGGGTTTCATCATCACGGACACATATCAAATGGAGCAAAGATGTGAAGAGTCCACCTACTTAGGATCTCATCCATGTCTTCTGTTTCGTAACCAAAATAGCAGAACCCAGAAATAGAGGGTAGAGAGCTACAGAAGTATAGAAAGATGAATATTCTAGAATTGATGTATTTAATACTTTGTCTAATAATCAGATTCATTTATAAAATATATATTTTCTAGTTGATTTCTAAGACTTGTCAAGACAAGAAGCACGAACTAACTCCATTTCATAAAGGACAGCAAATTTAAATGGACACATGAAGAGAATTCCAGTTTCTCCTGCGTTTCTTATTTCCTTCTCCCTCCTCCTCACTGACTTCACATTCCAAAAGGGATTAGATTCTGTCCTATTTATGTTTATTCTTTACAGCACCTAGCTCAGTGCCAAGTTCATAATATGTAAGAACTGTTTGCTTAGAAAAGTATCTTTGGGGACTGGGCATATTGCTCAATGGTGAGGTTTGGTTAGCATGCACAAGGCCCTGAGTTCAATCCTCAGCACCGAAGAATAAGAGAGAAAAGTCTGTACAATTAACATGGTCATGGTTGGCTAGCCATATTTGAATGCCAGTTCCTCTTCTTTGCTAAAGTGTGTTAAAGCAACAAATAAGTATTTTTAAAAATAGATGTTTTTTTATTTGTTAACAAATGCACATAATATAAAATTAAAAAGTAAAAAAAAAAAAAAAAAAAAAAAGAAAGTGAAAACTCAAGCCACAGAAATGTGAATGAATACATAAAATGAATGAATACATAAAATTTACAAAGGGTTCACCCCAAAATAAATGAGGACTCATATAGATTAATATTAAAAAGTTTGGCAAACCAATTTAAAACAGGCAAAATATTTAAATTCTCAGTAAAAGATCCACTGACTAGTAAATATATTAAAGGGCACTGCAAAGTAATGATAATCAAGGGAATGCAATTTATATCAGGAGATAATGCTCTCCACACTTCAGATTGGCTCAAATGAAGAAGCATGAATTACCAAAGGCTGAGAAGTATATATTGTAATGAGAAAGTCATATTTTATTGATAGCAGTAGAAATTTCTATAAACTTTTTGGAAAACTATTTGTCACTATTTAGTCTATGAGCCAGCACTCCCACTAATAGGTATCTCTCTCTCTCTCTCTCTCTCTCTCTCTATATATATATATATATATATACATACATATATATATATAATTACATATACTACACACACCACACAAACACACACATACATGTGTATTAAATATTAGAATAAAATATACATGCATACTAGGTTACAAAACAAGAATGTTTATAAGAATAGTGTTTATAGCAATCAGAACTTGAAGTTGATCAAAATATTCATCAGTAATACTGTGCATAAATAAATTGTGATATATTAAAATAACAAAATACTATATGGCAATGAATTAGTTATATGCAACAAGAAAAAAAATCCTAAAATTACATTAGTGACAAAATAAAATATTAGATGCAAAGGAGCACTTAATGTCTTGTTACCTTCATGAAATATTGAAGAAATTGGCAAACTAGTACCACATTTTTTTCATTTTGAAAGCCCTAACTAGGTGAAAAAGAAAAAAAAAAACAAGATAACAAAAATCAAATGGGCTGGGGTTGTGGCTCAGTGGTAGAGCACTTGTCTAGCATATGTGAGGCCCTGGGTTCAATCCTTAGCACCACATAAAAATAAATAAATAAAACAAAGCTATTATGTACAACTACAACTAAAATATAAAGATAAGAAAAAACACAATAAAAAAATTAAGGCAATGATTACCATAAAAGTTAAGGTAGTGATTACTTTTGGAGTTTTGCATACATTGTTCTATATCCTGACTTAGTAGGGTAGGGGGCATGTTAGAGAACAAAATGCTTATAGTATTTTATTAAACTCTACATCTGTATTCCATGCATTCTATGTGTTTTATTTCACAACCCAAAATTAATGAAAATAAAGAAAACATATAGTGTGTCATAGTCTGAAATATTCCCTTTCTAATAATTAACTGAAAAAAGACTACTTCCTTTTGCTAAGAACTGCTTATCTTGTAGCATTGTCTTCCCTAATGACAAGAGATAAATGAGGATTCTCTTTATTCCATTTTCAGATGTTCTATATATTCTTATAGATGTTGGGGAAAGAGGAAGCTTTTCATTCTTTCCTGGGTTTTATTTGAAAGTTAAGCTGCACATAAAGTAGCCAAGAGACATTTGCAAACTGATCTCAAAAGGTAGGTCATGATTCAGACCCTTGCTGCCTTGATGGCATCTCTTTAATTAACAAAGCAGAGGCTCTAATGGAGAGGCCTCGGAGTGCCACTGCAGTTAATGGTCTGTTAGCATTTCATTTTAAAGGCCTGGGGATAGAGGGCTTAACCCAGGAAAGGGGCCTTGGAAAACAAATTAGAAACCACCAAATGATTAGGTTCCTTAAAAATAGTTCTGTGTAAAGCAAAAAAATGCAAGAAAAGCTAAAGGTCTTAATTTATGTTGTATGCACTTAAAAGTATGGCATTTCTTCCAATATTAGGGTGTTATGAACTTCCTCTTTTTAATAGGGTCAGCTCTCAAAAATCTTTAATAAATTTTCTTTTTATTTTCGTAGTACCAGGCTTTGAACTCATGGGTGCTATACCACTGAGCTCCATCACCAGTCTTTTTTATTTTTGATTTTTTTACTTCCTGACAGGATCTTACCAAGTTGTTGAAGCTGGCTTTGAACTTATGATCCTCCTGCCTCAGCCTCCTGTTAAAAATAAAATCTCCTAAGCAAATGAGTTTCAGTAACATGTAGTTATTTCAATACCTGACAATAAACTTCTTTGTATGAATGATATTTAATTCCTATCAAAGTTTCTTATAATCTTTAGAATACTTTTTTACATTGGCAGTACAGTTTATCTTTCCCTTGTAATTTTAGAAAATTATTTTAGTGGGTACAATAGAAAACTAAAGACAAAAAGACCTGATCCTAGTATGGAACATTCAATAGCAAAGTAACTTTCTTCTGGAGTATAATCAGTCAAGAAAGAAGAAAGTCTTATGAAAACCAGAGCTTTCCAGACAAATGACTCTCCCATTAAGGTATCTAAAAAGAGGAAGTAAAACCTACCAATAATCCAACATTTCTTTGTTCAAGATAAATGCCAGATGAAAGAGCATCCTAGAAAAGAATAGCAAGTCCCCTATTAAACATAGTTAGCTAGCTCCTAAGGTTTAGCTATGAGGTTTCCACGAAGTGTTCATGTTTGAGACAACACAAGGAAGATTTTAGGTAAAATGTTTGGATTATGACAGCCTTAACCTTATCAGCACATTAATTCCCTGAGAGGGTTCAAATGGGTAGTACCTGTAGGCAGGTAGGATGTGGCTGGCAGAGGTGGGTCATGGGGGGTGTGTCTTTGGGGTTTACGTTTCTCTCTGCTTCCTGGTGAGAAGTCCTGATCCACTTTCCTCCATCAGGCACTTCTGTGATGATGCTCTACCTCATCTTGGACCCAGAGGAATAGAGTCAACCGTCTATGGACTGAGACCTCTGAAACTGTGAGCCACATAATAAACTTCTCATCTGCTAATTGTTCATGTCAGGGCCTTTGGTCACAGCAGTGAAAACCTGACTGAAACACTCATGAAAGGGACAGCCCATAGCTACTACAGATTCCTAATGTGTCTTTAGTGGAATTCCACAAACGCCGCTCACTGGTGTTCAATCAGTTGAGATCTAAATCAGTCAGCAGCTTCAAGAGATGGCCTGGTGAGTTATTCTGACCTATTTCAGGTAGAGTGAATGTCCTCAGGCAACATTCATAATGAACAGGACCTACAGCCTTCAGGAGTAACCTCTATAGTAGGATATGAACTCCTCACCTGAACCTCTGTGCATAGACCCATGTACTCATCATGTTTATTTCCTTTATGACATTACTTAATAGTTGGTATTCTTTTTGAATGTCATAGCGTCTCATTAGGCTAGGGTGATCCAAGAGAAATTTGACATTTTGCCCTTCCTTCCATTATTTGGTTTGATGATGGCAGTGATGATTGCAGAAGATACTTAGACACGGAATGAAAACTGCTTCATCTATTTCCTTTTCCTATATGAACATTTCCCTTTCTTGTGCAAATGCAGCGGCTTCTATATTTGATTCTGATAAGAAAAAATTCCTCTGAAGGGACTTTTTCTGGTTGTTTCTTGTCTCAGGGCTGCATACATAGTGCCTTGCATATGGAGGACACTCTGTGTCTGTTGGTTTGGTTGCATTAGATCCTTTTTTTTTTTTTTTTTAATTTCTTTGAACCCAATGTTTTCTTTTATCTGTGATGTCACCAGACACACTGGCTCTCCAAAACTAAAGGCTGTGGGAGACAGAGGTAGGAAGAGAATGCAAAACAGTAACCTTTGAGGTAGCTCTGAAAAATGACTGTGGGTGGCTGGGGCAGTGGAGGCCCTGTGGTGAGGGAAAGTGCTGTCCCAGGCTGAGGGATAAAGGAGGACGCTGGCGGAGCCCTTTATGATGGAACATCAGCACAACAGTGGGTGAGGAAGCTTTAGGAAGAAAAAGGAAGCCCAGCAAGGGATGCATATTTACATATTTTAATGAAAACAAATTATCTCTCCTGAAAGTAATTAATTGTGAAATTATTTAATTATGTGCCAATAGTAAGGAGGAAACAGTGGTGGTGGTTTTTCAGTAAATTTCAGTTTTAAGTAAACAATTATTTGAGTCTAGATTCTTTATTAAGTAATTCTTTGCTGAAATCTCAGGGTGTCAAGCCATTTTTTTTTTTTTCCACGAGTGTTACACCAAAATGTAGCAATTATGTAATTAGAAAGAAATTGCTCTTGTGGGTTTCATTCAATTTTGAAACAGGCATTTGGAAAGTGGTAGAGAAAGGAGATACAATAGAATTCCTGAGAAACATGGGCTTGACTTTGAAATATTTATTCAAGCAAAAACTCTCATTGACTGCCATGTCAATTTCTCAGCATGCCTGCAGAAAAATAAACACAGAAATATAGAATCTAATATTTGGAAGGAAACCCACAAATTATCTAATCCAGCTTCCTACATAATGCAGAAAATTTTCTTACCACAGTGCCGTCAGAAGGTCACCAATTTTTACTAACACAATATACAGCTCAGAATTCACTGCCCTGCAGTAATTTCAGGAGAGCTCTACTGGTCATAGTCTCCTTAAAATTTTGACTATTAGATTAATGTGTCTCCTTACAGCATAAGATGTATCTAATCACTCTCCCACCTGTAGTCCCTCAAGTATTTGTATGTGTTGATTATTTTTGCCCTCCTATGTCTTCTGTGATTCATATTCAACTTTCCTGTCACTCACAAGAATCTGGGATTCCACACAATTTACCTACCAGCTATTGTTTGCAGGACTTTCTTTAGAAAAATCTTTGGTGTATGTGAACATTTCCAAACTTGGCAATATGTTCCAGGGTTGCATTAGATCCTTTTTAAAACCCAATTCTATGGTATCACCATGAGCACAGATCTGCTTTTCAGGTGCTAAAAAACCAAGTCTTTCCTGTTCTTCTAAAATATATCCACGAGTCAGCAAAGGGTGCTGACGAGCCACAGGGATGTCATAGC
Source organism: Tamias sibiricus (assembly GCA_025594165.1). NCBI lineage: Eukaryota > Metazoa > Chordata > Mammalia > Rodentia > Sciuridae > Tamias > Tamias sibiricus. The sequence continues at coordinate 45,008,063 of CM046671.1, read as the reverse complement.
CAGAGGATGCAAGTCCTCGTATTAGTGGTGTAATCACAAAGGACCTCTCCATGTCATTTTCCTCATCAGTGGGAGGAGTGGAGTTATAATACCTGACTTGTAAAATGGCCATGGAGATTAGGCAAGTTAATACTTGTAAAGTGCTTAGAACAATAAAGAATGTAGTAAGCATTCATTAAATAAATGACAGAGTCAAGGACTTTATGTTAAATTTTATCAGTTTGCTTTGGGCCAGTTGTTCTAGGCTTTTATTTTTCCTATTTAGCATAGTGAGGCTTTTCGTTAGAAGAGATATTATGCAGGACTGTATACATATATATAAACAAGTGCTATGCATGTGGCTGGGAAAATGGCCCAGACTTTGCCCGCATGTAATTGGAGTTAACCTCACCTTGTACACAACATAGCAGGCAAGAAAGCATCTCTGGAGATGTTGAGTACTGAAAAAATAATGGAGATATGTTTGGTCTAATCTATCAATACATTTTGTCCTGAAATGTTCTCTCATGTATTTCATAATTTTTCCATTCTTCAAAAACTTTATAAAAAGACAGAACAAAGTTTAATCACCAAAATATGATGAAAATGGATGAGTTTAAAGTATAGGACAGTGGCATCCCTGAAACTGACTCTCTTTATTGTCATTGATCCATTCACTAACATTTTCATTTTTTGTGAATGACATAATATTTATATCATCAAGCTCATATTCCTACCTTTTTCTCCATATATTACCATGACTTTGCTAAGTGCTTGTCTGAAATCAAGCTATATTCTATGTATACCATACCTCTGAACAGAATGGCTAATAATCCTCTCAAGAAAAGAAGTAAAGCATATGAGCTCCCACAAGTCCCTTCTTTGGTCTGTACTAGGAATCTTTCTAGTAAACTATCTGGTAAAAATTAGCTTTGTATTCTGAAAATAAGGACCTTGATTGGCACTTGGATTCAAATGACGTTTGATCTGATCATCAAAACTTTTAAAGAGAATTTTATTTACTTTGTAGTTATTAAAAATGTGATTGACTTCTGTTTCACATAGTTTTGTTCTTAGTGTATAAAAATTCTCCTTATTTTTGTGTTCTTATTTTTATGTCCTCCAATTTTACTGAATTTTTAAATTAGTTCTAACAATGTTTTAGGTTTTTCTTTGTATAAGTTCATGCTGTCTGTTAACAAGACATTAATTTCTTCCTTTCCAATTTGGATGACTTTTATTTCTTTCTACCCTGTGATTGCTCTGGCTCCCACTTCCAGACTACTAGAAGTAGTGCTAGTGTACATCCTTGTCTTGTTCCAGATCTTAGAGGAAAGTTTTCTGCTTTTCCCCATTCCTGGGATATCAAATGTGGGTCTTGTCATATACAGTCCTTATGATGTTTCTATACAAAATTGTTGAATATTTTCATCATAAAGGGATATTGGAATTTATGAAATGCCTTTAAAATGAGCATTTTGATTCTTTCATTCTGTTAACATGATATATCACATTTATTGATTTGTATACATCAATCCATTCTTGCATCCCCACAATGAATGCCACATGATCAAGTAAATGATTCTGTTAATGTGTTTTTGAATTTGGTTTGCTAGTATTTTGTTGAATTTTGTTTGCATCTATTTTTCTTTGTTGGGGGTGGGGAGATACCAGGGATTGAATTCAGGGGCACTCAACCACCAAGCCACATCCCCAGCCCTATTTTGTATTTTTTTTTTTCAAAGACAGGGTCTCTCTGAGTTGCTTAGCACTTTGTTGTTGCTGAGGCTGGGTTTGAACTCCCTATTCTCCTGCCTCAGGCTCCTGAGCCCCTGGGATTACAGGCATGTGCCACCACCGTGCCCGGTTTGCATCTATTTTTTTTTTTTTTTTTTGAGAGGGGACCTAGGATTAAACTCAAGGGCACTCAACCACTGAGCCACACCCTGAGTCCTGTTTTGTATTTTATTTAGAGATAGGGACTCACTGAATTGCTTAGTGCCTCATTTTTGCTGAGGCTGGCTTTGAACTTGTGATCCTCCTGCTTCAGCCTCCTGAGACACTGGGAATACAGGCTTGTGCCAAGCGCCCAGCTGTATCTATTTTTAACAGGGATATTCCCCCTCTAGATTTTTTTCTTTTTTTGCATTTGTTTTTGATGTATCTCTGCCTAATTTTGGTATGGGGTAATGCTGGCTGTGTAGAATGAATCTGGGAATATTCCCTGTTCTTAAACCTTTGGAATAGTTTGAGTATAATTCTGCACATTTCAGTTCAATTTTAGATTTGTTGTTGATTGAATGCTTTGTGCTTCTTCTCCATCTCTTGGAAACAAATCTTAGGATTGAAGGAATTTGAAAGGTTATGTAAACCAGTTATTCTCAAACTTTGCTGTACATTGAAATCACTTTGTTTCAGTTGAAACAAGGATTTTCTGGGTCCCAATACAGAAATTCTGATTCAGAAGAAGGTCTGGGGTGGGAATCAAGAATTTGCCTTTCTAGCAAGTTCCCAGGTAATGTTGATTCTGCTGGTTCCTGATTACAACTTGTGAACTACCAATCTCAACCTGTAGACACCAAGGAGAATCAACAGGGTTGCTTATTAACCACACATACTCAGACCAACCTCTACCTAGAGATCATGTGACAGCTTACAAAGATCTCCAAATAACTCTGAATTTCAGTACCTGATGAATTTAAAAAAAAAAAAATATTTAGAAGTTTTAATTTGTTTGCTTTACAGCCACCATACAAAACTATGTTTGAATATCTTCAGTAATAAACAGTTTGCTGCATTTTGAGACAATCCATCATAGCTGTAGATAGTTATATTAGGAAAATTGATATTTAATTGAGTTTATAACCTATATTCTGGTAACCATGGACCATTGGTTTTAATTTTACCTCTAAGGATTTACATAGAAGAATTCTATCTTTCACTTGTCATTCTTTAAAATATGTAAAAAAGATATGTTATGATCTTTTTGAGTGTTTTCTTCTCCAGAAGACAGAATCAACCCCATTTCTTTCACCATTTACGTATGGTTTCAAGTGTCCTCATCATTAATCTTCTCTTTATCTTCTAAGTTTTTGATTTCTTTTTTTTTTCTTTTTTTCTTTTTGTTGCATAAGCCACACTTGTTGGATGGTACTGAGAAAATAAATAGGAATAAATATCAAATATTAATTTATAACATATGGCCTTATAGAGAGTCCTATGGTACACCCAACAAGATGTGTCCATACCTTAAGTCCCTGGACCCGTGAAGCTTACCTTATTTGGAAAATGGGTGTTTGTAGACAAATAAAGTTAAGGATCCTAAGATGAGTATATCCAGAATTATCCAGGTGAGCCCTAAATCCAATGACAGTTGTCTCTATGAGAGATATAAAAAAGAGAAGGTCATGTGAAGATGAAAGTGGAAACTAGAGTAGGATAGCAACAAGTCAAGGATACCCTGGAGATGCCAGGAGATAGAAAATACCAGAGAACAGAGTCTCCCCTGGAAACATGACTGCTGCCACTTTATGTTGGCATTACTGGCCTTCAAAACTGCCATTTTATTTTATTTTTTGCCGTACTGGGAATTGAACCCAGGGCCTCATCTATGCAAGGCAGTCACCCTACCACTGAGCTATATCCCCAGCTCAAAACTGGCATATTAAAACATCAAATTCATGATAATTTCTTACCACATCTCTAAGAAGAGAAGAATAGGGTAAATAACTAAAATTTTTAGAATATAAATAATCAGAAGACATTACTAATCGCTATTGATTTTCTTTGTGAAGTATTTTAAATTGGTTTGTATTGATGCATAATAATGATGCATCAATTTTAATCCCAGTACCTCCCCTTGCCATCCCCTCCAGACTTTGTTTTAATTGACACATAATAATTGTACACAATTGTGGGGTACTGTGTGATGCTTCAATAGGTGTTTAAATTGCATAATAATCAAATCAATATATTCAGCATATCCACCTCCTCTTGCATTTACCATTTCTTTGTGGTAAGAATATTCAAAACCATCTCCTGCTTTTTAAAATAGTCAATAAAATATTATGGATCATAGTCACCCTACTGAACAATAGAACACTGTAACTTATTCTATTTATCTACAACTTTGAGCCCCTTGAACTATGTCTTCCTATCACCTCCTTCCTTAGTTTCAGGTATCCGCTCTTCTACTTTCTAATTCTGTGAGATTTGCTTCTTTAAATTCCATATATAAGTGAGACCATGTGATATTTATATCTCTTTGGCTATTTCACTTACCACAATGTCCTTTAGGTTATCATAATGTCACCAGTGATAGGATTTCATATTTTATGGTTTAATATTATTACATTGTGTGTATATATATGTATATATACACATATATACATATATATAAATACTTATGTGTCTATATATATATATTTACATATCTACATGTATCCATATATGTATAAACACACACACGTTGTTATATACATATACATGTATACACATACTTATGTGTATATATGAGTACCAATTTGTGCACGTGAGTATATGCACACATATATCCTTTTATGTTTATGTGCATGTGTATATCACTTTTTCCTTATCCATTTATTTGTTGATGGACAGTTTAATTCTGTATCTTGACTATTATGAATAATATACTTCAATAAACATGAGAATGAAGATATCTCAACACACTGATTTCCCCTGCTTTCAATGTATCATCAGTGGTGGAGTAGTGCAGTGGCTGGATCATGTGGTAATTCTATTTTCAATTCTTAGATGTAAATGAGAACGTCGATCCAATTTATCAAAATCTCTGGGATACTATGAAGTCAGTGCTAAGAGGAAAGTTCATTTCATGGAATTCATTCATTAAAAGAAGAAAAAGACAACAGATAAACCTGACATTACATCTCAAAACCCTAGAAAAAGAAGAACAAACCAACACCAAATGTATCAGAAGACTGGAAATAATTAAAATCAGGGTAGAAATCAATGAAATTGAAACCAAATAAACAATTCAAAAAAGTTGATGAAACAGAAAAGTTTGTTCTTTGAAAAAATAAATAAAATCAACAAACCCTTAGCCATTCTAATGAAAAGGAGAGAGAAAAAAATAAATTACTAAAATTTGTGATGGAAAAGGAAATATCATGACAGACACTACTGAAACAGAGAAGACAATTAGAAACTATTTTGAAAATTTATACTCCAGTAAAATAGAAAACCTTGAAGACACCAACAAATTTCTAGAGGCATATGATCAACCCAAACTGAGTCAAAAGGACATACACAATTTAAAAAGATCAATTTCAAGCAAGGAAAAAAAGAAGACACCATCCAAAGCCTACCAACCAAGAAAAGCCCAGGACCAGACAAATTCACTGTTGAGTTCTACAAGACCTACAAAGAAGAATTAATACAAATACTCATCAAATTATTCCATGTTATAGAAAAGGAAGGAAACCTTCCAAACTAATTCTTTGAAGCTAGTATCATCTTGATACCAAAACCAGGCAGAGACACATCTAGGAAAAAACTTTCAGACCAATATCCCTGATGAACATTGATGCAAAAGTTCTCAATAAAATTCTGGCGAATTGCATTCAAAAACATATTAAAAGAATAGTGCACCATGATCAAGTGGGGTTCAATCCAGGGATGCAAGGTTGGTTCAACATATGAAAATCAATAAATGTAATTCATCACATCAATAGACTTAAAATAATAATTATATGATTATATCAATGATGCAGAGAAAGAATTTGACAGAATATAGCAACCTTTCATGTTTAAAACACTAGAAAAACTAGGGATAGTAGGAACATACCTCAACATTTAAAAAGCTATCTATGCTAAACCCAAGGCCAACACCATTCTAAATAGAGAAAAATTGGAAGAATTCCCTCTAAAAATTGGAATAAGACAGGGATTGCCCTCTTTCACTACTTCTATTCAACATAGTCCTTGAAACTCTAACCAGAACAATTAGATAGATGAAAGAAATACAAATAGGAAAAGAAGAACTCAAACTATCATTGTTTGCTGATGACATGATTCTATACCTAGAGGAGCCAAAAAATTTCACTAGAACACTTCTAGAATTAATTAATGAATTGAGAAAAGTAGCAGGATATAAGATCAATACCCATAAATCAAATGCATTTCTATACATCAGTGATGAATCCTCTAAAAGAGAAGTTAGGAAAACTACCCCATTCACAATAGCCTCAAAAACAAATTGGGAATCTACTTAACAAAAGAGGTGAAACATATCTCTAATGAAAACTACAGGACTCCAAAGAAAGAAATTTAAGAAGACCTCAGAAGATGGAAAGATCTCCCATACTCTTGGATAGGCAGAACTAGTATTGTCAAAATGGCCACATTACCCAAAGAGCTATACAAATTCAATGTGATTCCAATTAAAATCCCAGCATCATTCCTTATAGAAATAGAAAAAGCAATCATGAAATTCATTTGGAAAAATAAGAGACCCAGAATAGCCAAAGCAATCCTTAGCAAGAAGAATAAAGCTGGAGGAATCACAATACCAAACTCTAAACCATACTACAAAGTAACAAAAATAGCATGGTATTGGCGTCAAAACAGACATGTAGACCAATGGTACAGAACAGAAGATGCAGTGACAAACCCATATAAATACAGTTATCTCATACTAGACAAAAGTGCCAAAAACATATATTGGAGAAAAGATGGCTTCTTCAACAAATGGTACTTGGAGAACTGAAAATCCATATGCAGCAAAATGAAAATAAACCCCTATCTCTCATGCACAAAACTCAGCTCAAATAGATCAAGAACCTAGAAATTAGTCCAGAGACCCTGCATCTAATACAGGAAAACGTAGGCCCAAATTTTCATCACATAGGATTAGGCCATGACTTCCTTAACAAGACTACTATAGCATAAGAAATAAAATCAAGAATTAATAAATGGGATGTACTCAAACTAAAAAGCTTTTTCTCAGCAAAAGAAACAATCAATAAGGTGAACAGACAGCCTACATTTTGGGAGCAAATTTTTGCCATAAACACATCAGAGCACTAATTTCCAAGATATATAAAGAACTCAAAAAACTTAACACCAAAAAACCAAACAATCCAATCAATAAATGGGCTAAGGAGCTGAACAGACATTTCTCAGAAGAAGATATTCATTCAATCAACAAACATATGAAAAAGTGTTCAACATCTCTAGTAATTAGAGAAATGCAAATCAAAACTACTCTAAGATTTCATCTCATGATGAAATGGCAGAATGGCAGTTATTAAGAATACAGACAACAATAAGTGTTGGCAAGAATGAGGGGGAAAAGGCACACTCATACATTGCTGGTAGGACTACATATTGGTGCAACCAATCTGGAAAGCAGTATGGAGATTCCTTAGAAAACTTGGAATGGAACCACCATTTGATCCAGCTATCCCACTCCTTGGTCTATACCCAAAGGATTTAAAATAAGCATACCATAATAACACAGTTACATCAATGTTGATAGCAGCTCAATTTACAATATCTAAACTGTGGAAGCAACCTAGATACCCTTTAATAGATGAATGGATAAAGAAACTGTGGTATATATACACAATGGAATATTACTCAGCATTAAAAGAGAATAAAATTATGGCATTTGCAGGTAAATAGATGGAGTTGGAGAATATCTTGCTAAGCTAAGGAAGCCAATCCCCAAAAACCAAAGGCTGAATGTCCTCTCTGATAAGTGGATGCTGATCCATAATGGGTTGGTGGGGGGGCATGGAAAAAATGGAGGAATTTTGGGCAAAGGGGAGGAAGAGGTGGGGATGCATGGGGGCAGGAAAGATGGTGGAATGAACTGGACATCATTACCCTAGATACATGTATGATGCTACATCGTGTACAACCAGAGAAATGAAAAGATGTGTTACAATTGTGTACAAATGCATTCTGCTGTCATATATACCTAATTAAAATAAATTAATTTAAAAACTCAATTTCTTTTTTTTTGTACCAAAATGCTAAATATGCAAATTATTGATAATATCCTACATTACTGCATCAAAATCTCTGGGGATGGGGCTCAAATGATGTTTGTTTCAACCACTTCTTTAGGGGATTGTGATGCATAGCAAAGTTTGAGAATCACTGGCTTACATCACTTTTCAAGTTCCTTCAACCCTGAGATTTTGATGCCAAGAAATGGAGGAGAAAGACAAAGCATTCAATCAACAATGAATCTAAAATTGAATTGAAAATGTGAACAAGGAGTCATGGCAGGATTGTCAGCAAATTCCACCGAGACAGTATTGTTCTGTGTATTGTTCCTCTAAGCCTGGATAATCATGCTCAATAATGTATATTCACTTTAAGAAGATTCTTCAAGTGGAAAATGCTCCTGAAAGGTTTAAACACCGTGAATGATCCCAAACTCATCATCGTGTCATGGGAGCAGGGGTCACTAAGAATGCAGCTACAGAACAAAAATAAGAGACGCAAGAGCTTGGCAATTTGACATAGATAAGATTGAGGTTATTCCAGCCAAAGCAAACTGCCCAGTTTGGAAGGAAGAAGAACATTTGTTATTGGTCAATGTATGTTATTAGCATTTGAGAAATGAACTTTGAAAGTTCATTTTACATAGAAATAATAAGAAAGGAAGAAAGCAGATTTAGAAACTTGGGTCCTGGAAGAAAAACATGTACCATCATTAAATTCTCTTAAGATTCTGATACAGATGAAGCACATATGCCAGGTAGAATAAAACTTATTTGCTATTGTTCTGCAAGTAGAATAACATGGGTGCCTTGGATAATCCTGCTGCAACTGGTGGACCAGTACATATTCATTTAATAGACCTTCACTGGACGATGTATTCTTTAAAGTTCCATGCTTACAAAGAATGAAGACATTAAAATATTAAATTGATTTAGGAAAACTGAACAAAGTACTCACTGGCATATTAAGAAGTTCATTTTTTCAGATTTCAAGAAAAGTTGGATCTAGCAGCTAATGATGTTGTACTCAAGAAACATTTTTTTTTCAACCTTTCAACTCTGAGTCCAAGGTACTGGTTTTAGCTCACAGCTCTCTCTCATGTGATTGTATCAGAACTTCCTCTAGAAAACAAAACAATGTTCTTTCTTGTTCATATCAGAGGGGAACGGAATGCTATTTTCCTCACCTGTCTCAGCCTTCTCTCCATTTGAATTATCTAAGCTCAAGTGTCCAATCACTGTGGCAAGAAGCATGGGATTGATTTACATCAAAGTGTCCAGTTTGGAGTGGAGGATAGGATCTATCCCACCCTCGCCACAGTAACATTCCTCTTTGGGAAGAAAAGGAAGGGAGGCAATAGGTAATGGAAAAGAGGCCAGATGAACACTTGATAAACAGTTGGAATTTTCCCTGGAGATGTACTACTGATAATATTTGTTTAATTCCTATGAATACAAAGTTGTATATGTTACTTCTACTGGAGCAGACTCTACAAGGTTCTCCCTTTGTGTCTGTTTATTCTTAAGGTTGCTTATCAAAATGTGTTCTGGCATCACATTTGGTATTTTCCCAGGTAAATATAAATTTCTTCATTGGTTACAACTATGCTGGTGATTTAGGGCCCATGTAGTCAGGCACCTGGGGCAAAGGGCCTGATGGCTGACTCCTTAATCATCTTCTGCAGTTAGTAATTTTCACTGTGCCTGTCTTGGCTTCCTGCCTTGGCCTGGAAACATTACTCCTAACACGAGCATGATTTATAGGTGATCTCTCTTTAATAGGTGGGAGAATGTGATATAATTGATAGGACCCTGAACTGTGGGTCAAAGGAGGTCAATTTTCTCCCAATCCTGCTGCCTGTTAGCTTTGCAGTAGTTAAGTCATTTAGGGCAACTCTCCATAGCCTCGGTTTCCTTATCTGCAAAGTGAAAGAGTTAGATAAATGTGTAAGTAACCCATGAGCTCTAACTTTCATTTTTCCATTGATGGTTCCTCTGAACATTCACTATACCTCACCCCCAAGCTGTTATTTCTGATGTGTTCAAAGAGAGAGAAAAGGAAAGATCAAGAATACTTCTCATTCCTTAACTCCCAGATATTATATTTTCTAAAAATAAATAGTATCTCTTTTTAAATACATACATGCTGAGGGACAAAAAATGTATTAGTGTTAGTGTGTGTGTGTCTGTGTGTGTGTGTGTGTGTGTATACATGACACTATATATATAATTTTCTGATTGTTTTCTTTCTTATATGGTTTCTATTTGTGGACATAAGTGGACATAGCTTATAGCTTAAAGAAAGGCTTTCTTTTCTGCAAGTGGCCACTCTGGGTGGTGTGTGTGTGTGTGTGTGTGTGTGTGTGTGTGTGTGTATTTCTAACTGTAGAGTTAAGTCCTTTGGCACAGGAGCCTCTTACTTTCTGTGGTATCTAATATGACAACACTAATGTGATAGAAATAACTACCTGTCAATTTCAGATTTTAAGGAAAAGCACATTATACAAAAGATTTTAAATATTTCATTGTTTTTAGAGATAAAATTGTGAGGTGTTATGAACTTAATTTCAAATTTATTATAATGAATAGTCCATACAGAGAGGGGTTACTCTCTGTGTAGTTGACTATTAGGTCCTTGGACTAGACCATTGCCTGGCACCTAGAAAAAGTTCCATGAATATTGTTAAATGATAATTTATCTGAGTCTAGACCACAGAAAGCAGAGAGAGGTACATCATTAGAGAGGGACAGGTTAGCTGGGCTGGATTCAATATTTTTCTTTCAGCTCAAGAGTTCACCAGGTTGAAACTTCCCTAAAGTAACCATCCCTAAAACCTTCAATCATGGTCCACTCCACTCTCCACTCCCTGACGTTTGTCTCCTGTCCATCTACTTCCTGTGTGATGGGCTGTTGTGCTCTGTTCTCTTCGTTTGCTGAATAATTTCCTGTCTATTACTGCTGATAGAGCAGAGATTTCCTCCATCACCAGGTGTCTGCTTAGCTGAGGTGCCCTTTAAAATGGATTAGCAGCTTGTGGAAACATTAGGTTGATGGATAGTTGACTATTACAAACCATCAAACTGACATGGAGTGGGAAAGAAATGGAATTACGTTTGGCACGTCATGGGGGAAGTTGGGGCAAATGAGCGTTATTTCTATATTAATTTATAACTCTTCCTAAAGGCATAGTGACTTTGCTCAGAAAAACAGGGAAGTCCTGTAAAATATTGGGAGCTCAATCAGATGACTAAAATTGAAGCGCTCCACTTCTTTGAATCGGACAGGTGCTATTGAGAGTATGGGATAGGGGCAAATACAAGTTGTTCCTTCTCTACAAAAAACAACCTAGTGTTTTGGATTAGTATTTTAACTTTTGGTATTGTTTTTCAGAAGCTTACTAGATTTTATTAATGATATTTAGGAGTACTTTACATATTTTCATTCTAAGTTAAATCTTAGACTTTTGCTTATGAGTGTGGTTTATCATAACCTGCATACATTGCTTTCAGAACCTGATCATGTGCCAAACTTTTCAAGGACTTGGCCCCTCCATCTTGTCCAGTTTGGTAATCCTTTTGGGCCGCATCTATCCTGATAGTATAGGAAGGACATCATCAAACTCTTGCCCATTCTTGGGTGGGGCAAGCCAGACAGGTTCCCCAGCTCCAGCAGTTTGGGGTACACTCTGGCATGCACTGCTCCCCTAGGTTTCTGATCCTTGAGAGCTCTTCAGGCATCGGGTCTAGAAACTTAAAGCTACCTATTGTGACTCAGCTCCCATTAACTCCTACTTCAAGTCACCTGTGTGCTTACCAGACTCGGCTGCTGGGTCTTAGAAATAGTAAGTTTCATTAGGGCTGTGGTAGGATCTCACCTCTGCTGTTTCTCTACCCAGAGGAGAGTCCTTCTCTGAGCCTAAGCTGAAGGCTCAAGGCTGTCTTCTTCTTAGTGTTATCCAATTTCATCTATAACTCCTGCCTTGGAGTAGGTTACAGAATGAAGCGTATTAGTCATGGAAAAGTGCCTGGAGTTCTGTCAACTTGGGATTTTGAACTGTGCTTAGCTATTTCCTCCTGTGAGACCTTGGGGAGTTACTCAAGACTCTGTCTTTTGTTTCTTCATTTCATGATACTACCCATGTAAGAGTGTTGTGAGGCTCAATAAAAATATCTGACACATGTAGGGGACCTATACACGGTAGTAACAAGCCTGTTCAAGTAGAAATAAAGGCTACTTTGCTTAACACTAACACCAGGAAGTACTTGCATGGTCCTTGTGGAATATGAATTGGTTAAAGGATAATAAATGGCACATTATTTGTTAAAGAGGAAAGCTTCCAAAATATACCTTCTCAATTACTACTTACTGAGATTGAAATTAACATTCTGCTTAATAGAAACTCTGTATTAGTGATTTTTTTAAATGAACAATGATAAAATAAATGTAAATAATTAAAACTCCCTAGGTATGATCTAAACCTTCTATAGCTTGGCAATCACTACATGGTGCCCAAGTCACTTCAGGGTTGTTATTGTGGACATTTTCATGAACCACCTTCTTTTACACATGACATATGCTCAATAAGTGTTTGCTGGTAGAATGGATAGATGTGAATGGACTTCAATAATCACTATATTATTGTAGATGGATAAAGTGCTATTAAAGAGAATGACAGATATTTCACTGCCTAGGGTATTGCCACAAAAAGCTTTTTGATCCAAAAGAATGTCTTTCTTTTAGAGATGGTGAAGTGATTGGTTGGCATCACCCAGCTAAAGGATAGCAGGACAAAGATTCATGCCTAATTGTGTTAAGCTACAAAGTAGGGTTGTCGGATAAAATATAGATGCCCAGTTAAATTTAAATTACAGATAAAGAGTGAATATCTTTACAAGTATGCATCAAATTCCAAAAAATATTTAAAGGTAAGTATGTAGAGAAGATTGAGTATTTTCAGTATATCAAATATTGAATGGGACCTATTTATCCTAAATATTATTTGTCATTTATTTGAAATTCAAATTTAACTGAGCATCTTGTATTTTATTGCTAAATCTAGTGACCCTACTCAAAACCCAATTTAGCTCCTGCATACCATTTCTGTTAAGCCTCCTTCCATAACTTGACATGACCTGAAATGTTTTCAGACATATTGGCATTTGATTCTCAGAGAAGTTATGCCACCTTCCACTCTCCAAGACAGAGCAAAATCTAGCCTCTGCTATACTCTTCTCCTGTCTCTCTCTTCCTCACAAAGCTCTTCCATTGACCTCCTTCTCCCAAATTCTAATCCTGCAAGTCTCATTGTCAAGACTCACTGTCACTGCAAAATCACCTCATTTGTAAACCAAACCATCTTTCCTACAACTCTTCTTCCTTCTTCCTCTGACTTCCCTATTTTTAAAATGCAATAACCAATTTCCCAACCATCATACCTGCCAAACCACAAAATGACTGCAATCTCTCCCCACCCTTTTTATTGCAGATACAATCAATCTTTATTGCAGATACATTGTTATTCCTTTTTCTAAAACATTTCCTCAGCCCATTCTTTACATTGCCAAATACCGGAGTCCAGAGGAGGCTCACATCACCTCATTTTCAGACCAATGAGATTGTTTCCTGATGGCTACATCTCTCCCTCCTCCAGGCAATTCTGCCAAGCTCATGCCCAGGTTAATGTCCCTAAAATACAAGATTTTCTGACAAGAGAAAGAGAAATAGCCCAACAAGAAAAATGAACAACATTTATCTGCAATCAATAGGCAAGAGAGAAATTACAAACAACCAAGAAACATCTCAAAGATGCTCAAAATCACTAATAGTCCAGGGGAATTTAAATTAAACTAATAATGAGACATGTCTTTATGACCAGAATACTGAAAAAGAAATGAAAAGAATAATAACAGCTAATGCTGAGAAGGTTATACAAAAAAGGTAGAAATGTGAATTGATAGTTTTTGAAAGCAATCTAGTATAAGTCATCAATTTTTTTTTTAAATGCACACATATTTTGACACATTGGAACAATATCACACATAGGAATCTATTTTATAACAATAAATCTACTAGGACTTAAAACACATATGCAAGGATCTTTGTGGCAGAGGGATTTGAAATAGAAAACAAGCCAAGAAACAAACTAAAAATCCTTGGTGAAGAAATAAATGGCTACCAAGAAACAAGAAAGTTGTCAAATAATCACCATAAAATACTGCACACACATTAAAAGTGCAGGTCATTGTGTTAACAGAATAGAAGCTGATTAATTTCCATATGTGAATGACCTAACTTATTTGGGTATTTGTACCTCTATAAAAATACATATATACAAGCATACACATTTTCATGGATATAAAATATACAAAGAGGTACACAGTATAAAGTTTTTCACGTGAGTTACCACGTGGGTGGTGAATCTCCTATAATTTGGTAAGGTTGAGAGTAAATGAAACACTTTAGTTTTGTGTCTCATGGTACAATTTTAATGTTCCTTCATTGCTTATAAAACAAAAATAAATATTTAGGTTTTACTAGCTGACCTCAGTCTATTTCTTGGCCTGGAATAGCACTATTTTCTATAAGAACTTTTCATTCCATTCAATATTATCTTTTCATTGATCACTCCATTGGTCTTGGATTTCCTCCTATCTTTACTCTATGCTTAACCTCTAACTTTTTTTTTTTTTTTTTTGGTTCCGGGAATTGAACTCAGGGGCGCTCGACCTCTGGGCCATATCCCCAGCCCTTTTTTTTTGTAGTTTATTAGAGACAGGGTCTCACTGAGTTGCTAAGTGCCTCGCCACTGCTGAGGCTGGCTTTGAACTCACGATTCTCCTGCCTCAGCCTCCCAAATGCTGGGATTCAGGCATCTAACACGCCCGGATATGCTTAACCTCTAAATTTACTGAGGTAAGATTTTCCTTTCCTTTCCTGTTACTCCTTTAAGGAATTCTTCCAAAGTCTTCTTCACTCTGTTCTTCTTTTGTATCTTCTTCTTTTTTCTTTTTTTTTTCTTTATTCAAAGTTGTATTTATAATAGTAGTATGGATTACAATTCATAGTACACATATAAAGCATCTTTTTACGTAGCACTGTTTGTATACAAAGTATATTTGTACCTTTCAAGTCTTCAATCATTCATTTAGGATAAATATATCCATCTTATTCATCCACCTTTTCTTTTTTTCCCCCCCATCCCCCCTGGCTTCCTTCCTTCCCCTCCCTCCCCTTTGACCATTCTAGTATTCCTCTAATCCTCCTATGTACCCCGACCTAACACCATTGTGAATCAGCCTCCTTATATCAGAGAAAACATTCGGTATTTGGATTTTTGAGATTGACCAACTTCACTTAACATTATATTCTCCAACTTCATCCATTTACCTGCAAATGCCATTATTTTGTTCTTTTATTGCTGAGTAAAATTCCATTGTGTATAGATACCACACTTTCTTTATCCATTCATCTACTAAGGGACATCTAGGTTGGTTCTACAACCTAGCTATTATCTTCTTTATAATAGTGTAGATCAATTCTCAACATCTGCTTGGTCATCCCACCAGTTTGCTGTACAGAGTATTCCACTGACCATGAGGCCTTATCCACTTGCTTGGGGATGCACCAGGGAGTGGCGAGTGGGAGCATAAGCCCTGCTCTTCCAACATTCTGAGCACAAATGGTGTTTTCCTTAAACCATGCTTGCTATATTTTATTCATTTGTATGTGATAGAATGCCATCTGCTTCCCTGCCTCTCTGAGACTGGTGTTACCCTGACTCTGGACCTTATTTTCTGTCTGGTTTCTTGAGCTCATGACCTTTTATTTTTTCAACTGTGTCATGGAGGGAATTGGTACAGATCCTGTGAATTCTAATCTAGACAGGGGTTAGATAGATGTTGTTACCATTAGTGAAAGCCTGCCCCCTGCTAGGCCCCATGCTGAGCATACCATATAAGCAATGTTTCATGATTAGCCTTTTACAGATGGGTAGGAAGGTCAGACAAGTTGCTCTGGGTCATGTATAGTGAGCAGCTGCAGTGGACTGAATTTTTGCATCTCCTCAAACTTTATATGTTAAAACCTAATCCCACCCAATGGCATTTAGAAGAGGCATCAATGGAAGGTAATTTTGAGCATCATGATGGTATAACCCTCAGGAATGGAGTTAGTGGCCTTATAAGAAAAAGTCTGAGTGCTATTAGCTAGCTTTCCTTATGCGTCACATAAGAATACAAGGAGAAGTTGGCAGCATGTAGTACCGAGGCCTTCACTAGAACCAACCGTGCTGGCACCCTGACCTCAGACTTCCAGCCTCCAGAACTGAAATTAATCAATTTTTGTTCTTTGCAAGTTTCCCTACTGCTGGTACTTTGTAACAGCAGCCGAAACAAACAGAGATAGGCAAGACTTTCAGCTTCCCAAACTTGTGTTCCCTTCCATGACCCTCTGTAGGAGAAAGCTAATTTCTGCCTTGGAGTCAGGCCCGAGTATACATGACCCAGGATGTAGTAGCAGGCTAAGTTGGAAGGAAGTGTCACTTATGAGCAGAAAAATTCAGGACTCTTGGAAAGAACAGTCACAGCTGGCAGGAGTCCACACAAAGTCAAGGATGGGATCCAGAAACCTGGGAATTACTACGGGAGGTCTTCCTGGTGTCTTCACGATTTGTATCTTTTGCAATAAGCTCCAGGCTGCCATGAAAATCCTTATGTGTATTTCCCTTTTGTATATTTAGGTTCCTTCTCTAACCTCCCTTTAGGCCTAAATCTGGATACAATCAAACCCTCAGTGTCTTTTTGGAGCTTCCCTATCCAGTTGCTTCCCTAGTCTACTTGTTTCTAGGAGTGACAGTAAACCCATCTTGGGGACTGTTTATTAGCTCATGTCTGTCTGTTGCTTCAGGTCTGTGCAAGATTGCTCCTCATCCTTCAGGCAGTGAGCACAGAACGATGCCCCATTCAGAAGGGGTACACCTCAACCTTTTTGGAGTGTGCCCCTGATTTTAACTCCCCTGGGAATTTCAGAGAGAAAGACCTAAGGTTGATAGGCTCAGCTTTTCTTTCACTTTCCCAATAGGTACAGTATCTATGAGCTGTGGTATTCACACATGCCCAGCGTGCTGCCAGCAGGGATCAAAGACAAAGTCAAAGGAGGCAGAAATAGCAAAAATCCAATTCCAATGCCTTTGCAGCTGGCAGTCATTTAGCATTTCATCTCCATGAATTTCCCAGTGTGCACGCAGGAGTTGTGTGCATTTAAGATTTGACCCTTAGCTGCCCATTGTCCCATTCCCTTTTAGAGCATCCAGAAATTCACACTATTAGTCAAAGGGACACATGTGAGGTGACAGATAAGAAGACAAGCAACTCAGTAACCTGGACAAATTGTTTCAAATTATTTCTGATTCAAAACTACCATATCTCTGTCCTTTTGATGTTCCCCACCCTAGTCTGCTCTCTTCTGCAAATCCTGCTTCCGTTTTGGCCTGATAAGGTCAAAATATCACAAAATCATTCATTCTAACATAAGTATTCTTCTTCTTCTTTTTTTTTTTTTAATATCAAAGAAGTCTGTGTGCTATCAGAAACACTGCATATCAAGAGACTGGGTTCTCTGGTCCTCATTTGAACTTTCTGAGGTTCCCGAAACACCAACCTAAAGTTCAGTCAGTTTGATGTGATGACTTGGAGTTTGGCGTTTAAGATGCTATGAAATAAACATCAATACAATGCTGGCTCTTGTTTCATTTGAACTATTTAGCCCTCTAGGGCAGACTCCGGCAAATCTAGAAATTTTGAGTTTCACCGATTACTGAACTTTAAAGAAGGACTGAAGTTATGGATTAAAGGAGTCTGAGTTTCAGAAACTCTTCCTAACTTAAAGTAAATAGCGCTGGCTCCTCATCAGCATTTCTTGAGCGGGCTCTGGTTACAATTTGGCCCCACTGGAAGTCGGTCTACAGCCTGTCTCTATTCTTCCAGAATTACAGGTTGCCATGGTTACAGTGGCTTCTGGAAATGAACTTCATAATTGCTGCATATTGCATATAAACAGCTGGATTCCCTCTTTCAATTTCACTCTGAAACAATGAAGGCCCAAGAAAATGGCCTTGTATTTGAATCATTGACATGCTAAAGACCATTACCAGGAGTGAAGCATCATGGCATAGGGAAACTTGAAGAAATGATAAAGTCAAATTCCCAAGGCTCTATATATGTAGATGAATGTAAAATGCATATGTGTGATTCCACATGCACAGAATCAAAATACTTGAAAAGCTGAAAGAGTCCTTTCTTTAAAGACCCATTAATCTAACTCCTGTTTTACAGGGTATGAAACAGAAACCCAGAAGCTGAGTTTTCTGTGTAAGGTCACAAAGAAAGGCAGGTGCAGATTGGGTTTACAAAACAACCTGGTGCTTTGGGTTCTTCTCCAGACTGAGATGGAGCACCTGGGCTTGTGTTCTGTTTTTGCTATGAGTTAGCTTTGTGCCCTCCAGGTGTCATTTAAAGCAGTGTTCAGGCTAAGGTCTGTAAATTAAGGGAGTTAGTCAGAAAACTTATGAGTGCATGTACTCACCAGAGTTGCTTTTCCGTATGAATAGTGTTTGCTTAGAAGCCATAATTATTGCCAATCTCTGCTCCAAATACCTGCTAAACTGGTCCTCCATAGACTTCTAAGATTTCCATGCTGCATTGTACTTCAGAGAAACACACATCCAATCTATTAAAATAAAATTACTATGAGGAAGGTTAGATATTAATGGTTATTAACACCCTCGCAAAGAATGGTGATCATCAAATTCATTAATCACATAGTTCAGTGTTGAGGTATAGGTGGGTTTGAGAAGCAGTTACTTCCACCCCCACTTGGGGGATTGAAGAGGATCCAGGTCAAAAGTGTGAGTTCACCAGGTTGATAAGAGTAGAAGAAGGGTGCAGAGAAGTTGCAGAACAGAGAACAGGTGACTTCACAGCACAAGGATTTTTTTTCTCTTTTCATTCATTCACACAGTTGCCTCTCTCTATGAGAAAGTCTCAAAATGTTTCCGAGAAAAGTTACCTACAGAATGACAATGATGCTAAGGTAATAATTTCTAAAATTTACAAAAGAGAAATTGACTACATACAGCTCTTAATAGGGAACTATTTCTCTGCCTTACCTGAGCTTACAGGGGAAAAATCCAGGTTCTGCATATAAAATCTTGGAGGCCAGTTTCTTTGCTCCTTAGAGCTGAGCAGCAAGCCCTTTCCCTCTGTCTGCAACAGGTATGATCTTGCACAAGGTGAGCCTGCTGTGGAAATACAGCAAGTGATAAGCAGTGGGTTCATTCTCCTTCTTGGAACTGTACTTTCTTTCTGGGCAGGAGTTTTTTCCCAGAGGTCTTGAAGACAGGAATAGGCAGACTGTGCAGCAACTCCTCTGGAGGTGTCTGCCCACTTAATAGAGCCCACAGTACACTTATTTTAAGAAGCAACTATAAAAAAAAATCACACAGTCTAAACTTTTAACTTTTAGGTCCACAACTGGGGCTAAGATAAACCACCAGTTGTAAACAAACCTCCTACTAACCTGTAGGCAATTGGGTACAGCCTGGTTCTTTGCTGATTCTCTTAAAAAGACTCACATGGTTACTAATATGCAGAGAAGTCTTCCTAGATCTTCACTTGCTCAAAGTCTTATTTCTTATTTTTTTTCATCTTTTGTCACCTGTGTGTGTTCCGCTGTCTCGACTGTATTTACCATTTGAGTACCTCTTAAAAATGCCATGTCTTTCCCTGTGTGCAAATGCTCCCTCAGACTGCAAGGGTCCCCAATTTTCATCTTCTTCTTAAATTATATTGTTTTCCCAAACACAAGATGATCCTTTAGGGAAAGACTGGGTCCTTCATATTTTGATTTTCTTTTAAAGGAACCGATATTCAATAGCTATTTGTTGACTTTTTAATTTTAATATGCCTTGGCATTTTGATACCAAGACTTGGATACAAAGAACTCATTCTTTTTTTTTTTTTTTTTTTTTTTTTTTTTAAAGTAGGTGTCTGTTTTGTGCTGGGTATTTTCACAAAAAAGACAAAACAACAACAACAGCAACAACTACAACAACAACAACACAATCCTTATTTCCCAAAAGTTCTTTGATTCAGGAACAAAAATAAGCTAAAAGCTAGACACAAAGAAGTTGGAAGGTTTTACTAATAGAGAAAATTTGTTTCTACTATGATGGTCTGAGATCTCAAGCTTACCAATTCTCTGGATTTTTATTTCTATTAACATGTGGGAAGTTTTTGAATTTGTTGGGGCAAAAATAGTATTTTGGGGAAGTTAAAATAAGTTTTTCTTGTCTCTACTTTCAATATCATGCTAAGAAACAGGAAGATCTATGGACATAAATCTACTGACCCAAGCAGTTTTCTATACTTGATTTTAAGAAAACGCAGCTTGCCTGTGTCTTAGAGACAAGTCAGAAGATTGCTGGTCTGAGTGGTGGTGGAGAGGCACAGTGTTGCAGAAAAGAACTTCTCATGAAAGAACTCTCTATTTCCTTGTCTTATGTAATCCTTATCCACTCACCCGGGGCTGTCATTCCTGCCTCTGTACCCTCAAGAGCAAAAGCAGCCAGCACAGTGACATTTTAATAATAATACTTTGTACTTATACAGCACCTGTCATCCAATGATCTCAAAGTACTTTTCCTGAGATTAACTCATTAATCCTCACAAGGATAAGTGACTTTCCCAAGGTCACAGAACAGTGAATGTCAGGGCAGGCAAGAGTCTTGAGTTCCCCACTCACATCAAAGCTCCCAAGGCTGTCTACCTGTCTGCCTTCCACAAAGCCTCCTCTGAGGTAACCCAGACTCACAGAGCCACCATGAGTTTGTAATTGCACACTTGGGTCTTCCGTGCAAATCCTTTTGCTTCATCAGTTCAGTAGTCAGACATCTCTTTTTAGAAATGCCCCATTCATATCAGGAAACATAAAAATTCGTGGAAGGGGACAGAGATGGCTAGAAAATACAGTTGTGTATAATGCCCACCTTGTGTCTTGGATTTGGTGGTTACCTGTAACCCTATAACAGACACAAACAGGAAAAGTAACTCTAACTAAGTCTGCCTAGGAAAGAACATTGGGGCAGGTCAGCTAAAGGTCAGGATCAGCACTCAAATGTGACTACCTGCACACTTTATACTAACCAGCATCAGGGGCTGAAGCCTGCTCAGAAGGGACTTTAAATAGCTGTTGATCTTTGAACACTGGGATAGCACCTGAGAGGAATGAGTTGTGAAGTAGTAGAGTCTAGATTAAAAAAAAATGGGTGGCCCAGATTTGACCTCAGACCTATATAACACATGGACTTCCAGGTAGGTTCCCCTGGAACATATATAAATATATATGCATGTATAAAAATGCATGCATGCAAAAAAAATATGTATATATATAAATGCCCCATTCATATCAGGAAAATTCTTGTAGGAATTGGGAGAAATTGAATTTTAAACTTCAAATTCAAGAAAAGGTCCTGTGAAAGTAAAGAAAAATAATTAGAGAGTATCTGGTTTAAACTGTGCTTTGACAGGATAAGGTCTTTTTGTTTGTTCGTTTTTGTGGTTCTGGGGATTGAACCCTGGACCTTGTTCTGGCAAATGCTTTATGACTGAGCAACATCTCATCTTCCCAGGTTGGGGTCTTGGGTACAAAAGCTTACCTGAAAATACTAAGGACATTTTCTGGGTCCATTCAACAGGACAGATGATTACTGCATAGAGGATCTGACTATCTCAGGCATTTCCTGAATGACTGTGAACTGGCTCAAGAACCAATGTGATGCACCCTTAGATGGGGACGGGGTTAGGGGGGATAGCCAGACAGGGGGATAGCCACTCTCAGTCTTGTTGAATATACAGACTGTAAATCCATGAAAATACAATTAGCAATGCAGAGTAATTGCCCAGGAAATAGGAATGAAAGAACTCTAAATAGAACAAAGAGAGGGGAGAGGGAAGGAGACAAGGGGATAGGAATAATAGCAGACTGAGTTTTCCATGATTACCCTAAATACTTGTATGAAGACACAATTGTTGTAAAAATACTTTATATAAACCAGAAACTTGAAAAACTGTGCTCTTTATATGTAATATAAAATGAAATGTACTCTGCAAACATGTATAACAAATTAGAATTTAAAAAATTTGGGAAGACTACATATTATGTGTTAAAATGCATTCTACTGTCATGTATAACTAACTAGAAAACATAAAAAAATTTGAGAAGAAATAAGAGTTTTTGCCATCAGGAAAGCTTCATGGAGTGTCTAAAATGTAAACACAGCCCTCATTTGAGGGTCATCTCTATTAAATAAAGGAGTACAAAAGAGTGAAGGCATGATAGTAAGTGCTATACGTGAAGCCCCTACCATGTATAAGATATATTATATTTGTTAGCTTCTGAATCTAACAGAAAGGGATTATTATCTCCATCTGAAATTTGATAATGCAGACTCAGAAAATATTAAATGATCAAGTAAAAGTCACTAAGTAGTAGATGTAGTATTCAAACACCTATCTGGTGCTTCTTCCCCATATCATACCCTCTCTCTCCTACTCTGCAATTCTGCATGAAAGTTAAAAAAAAGAGAGAAATGAAATGTAAGGTGCACAGTATAAAGTGTGTTAGGGGACATTCCCATTGGGGACACAGAGGAGAAGAGAATCGATAAGGATACAGATGGAGTTGAGATTGCACAGTGCATGGCCTTGAGTAATTTAGAAATTTGAACTCCAACCTCTCCACAGGGGTCATCAAAAGGTTTTAAGGAAGAAGGTCTCCAGAATGGTCTGGTAGGAGCATTGACCTAGTGGCAGCATATACAGTGGTTTAGGGAGGTAGGTCATAGTTCAGGCACAGGCAGTGCTGGCCAACCTCTAAACACCTTTGGTGAGAGGAGAGAGGAGAAGGACATGAGGATAATTTTAAAGGAATACTCCAGAGGATATTGTCATTGTCAGGAATCACCATCTCAGACTAGTGGTGGCACAAGATTATGGGGTCAAGACCCTGAGAGTCTCAAGACACTTGATTTGGTCCCTTTAAGGGAACAAACTAGCCTGAACACGTCAAGGGTGGGTCTTCTTCTTGAGGATACCTGAGAGCAGAGACCCTGACCCTTCATCTATCCTCCTCCTCAGGACCTGATCCCTGCCTGTGGTCAGAGACATCTGACCTCATGCAAAATAACTTTCCCAGCAATGATTTACACATTCCTTTCCTCAAGTTAATTTTTTTTTGGTTAGGGAACTTCAATATCCCATTAAGTAGTGATCTGTAATCTAGCATTCAGTGACATCTAGGGAAGGAGAAGTTGTAAGACTCAAGATATCTGCATGTGTCCGGGGCAGGGCCATGTGGAACTGAATTGGCTGTGGGAGGGAGGGTAGAGCTGAGGTATGGAACTTGGGTGGGCTAGGCTATGTCACTCTATCACAAAGGAACCTACATATCAATTGTCCTACTTCTTTCTGGCGTTTACAGCCCTTTGCATGGGCTGCTAATCTGCTTATTTCTGTCCATTCCCTCCCTGGAGAGAAAGCAAGGGCATTATCACAAAAAAGGGAACTGGAATTTGTCCATGCTCTGTTTTCTCTGGTTTCCTGCAATGGAGAAGCAACAGAGGTGATGGGCCTAGGCTTTCTGGTGTGTGTGTGAGAGTGTGTGCACGTGTGCGTATGTGTGTGTGTGTGTGTGTGTGTGTGTGTGCGTGCGTGTGCATGTGCGCACGCATTCATATTCACAAATGTATGCAGCTCAGTTCTTTCTCCATTTTATCAGAGATTTAAACAAAGAGCTAGCCCAGCAGAATAGCTATGGTGACTCCATGCCAGAGAAGGCTGGAGAGAAGGACCCAAGACAGCATTTAAGATAGTCGCAGGGATTCAGTCAAAGACCCCAGTGTTGCTGGAAGGAGCTCAGGTGACTCAACTGGGGAGGCAGGATTATTGTTTGTGTCCTTTCATGGCTTCAGGAGGGCTCTGAACTCTGGCTGCTAAAGTCCTGGCTTCAGCCAGCAATGCACGTGATGTGTTGATCTTATCATATACACAGTAAGAGGAGGGTCGCCTGCACCTTTTCTGCAACAGCCTGTGTCCCCTCTTCTTTCCTACAGGATGAGCAAACAGGTGGGATGCTGAATGTATCTGATTGCTTGCTCTTTATATTTTAATGGGAAAGGTTTAGAATTACTGCTCCCCATGTTAAAAACTGTCTGACTTATTATGGATGGAAACCTAGGAATTTCAAGCAGTTCTGAAGCTAGTGCAGGAGAAAATGAAGAGGCCAGGGAAAGCAGCAAGCCCATGTCAGCTTGCAGAATGCTTGGTGTCGACCTTCACTCTTTTCTCCTTCCACTAAGACTGCTGCTTCCATCCAGGCCAAGGAGCTGTCACCAAAGTGTACAATTGCCTCATTACCAGAGAGAGGAGCTGCATGCTAGGAACCTTCTCAGCCCCCTGGGGCATAGAGACCCAGGATAACAGCGAGGCAATGCACCCCCTGCTGGCTTTTATTGTATGCTAATGTAATGGGCCATCAGTCTGAAGGCTGTCTGAGCATAGAAACAGGATTTCTTTTTGTCTAGTTGGAACAGTCATTTGAAATTCCAACCAGTAGAAAGGAGTGTGAGTGTTATGAGCGGGAGGGAAGGAGGAGGAGGACACAGAGAGGGAGAAGAAAGGAAGTGGGTAAAATACAGATTTTGTGAGAGAAATTCAGAGCGCTTTCTGCTTTAATGAAGTATAACTTAAACAAAATTCAGGATAACGGCCAGCATATATTTCTCATTGCAGGATTCCAAAAAATATCCAGGGGCCAGCTTTGCACACAGCAGGGAAGCCCAAGGTCGCCCACCTTCACAAGAGTGAGAAATGGAGCACAGGCACATCTTAAGAGTGTGTTCCCTTAGGGAAGAGTCTGCTGCTTGCTGTGCGCCTTTCCTCCTTTCCAGAAAAGACATAGCTCTCCTAATGTAATACAAAAGGCCTTCATGCAGCCTTGAACTTGAACTTGAACGGGAATACCTTTCTCTCAGAGGCATCTCTCTCCAGGAGTGACTTTGCAGACACTGTTATAGAGTATGTGAAAATAAAGAAGTGAGGAAGGGAGGGAAGAAGAGAAATGGAAGAGAAAGAAAGAAGGAAGGGAGGGAGGGAGGGAAAGGAAAGGAGAGAAGAAAGATGTCAGCCAAATCAATCATACGCCATATGCTAGTGGTAGGGCCGACTTTGCTCCTGGCAATTTTATTTCAACTCTTACCTTCAGTCCAGACCACCCCAAGCAGGGGCCTGCAGAGAAAGTTGCACCAACTCACCCATAGAATAGACTTTGCAGCTTCCTTTCATCATTTCTTTCTCTCTGATCTCCAAGCTTCCAGTCTGTGAAGCTCACAGCAGGATTTCTCTGCTCCTCCCTCCTTGGGCCCTCCTCCATTTGAGTTGAAGCCCTTCAAGCAGAAAGCAAGGCTGTGTTACCTTTCTTGTATACACTTCCTAGGTAACATCATGCAGGCTTAAGGGTACATCAGGTTCTCCATTCACATCTGTGGGTTAATCGTGCCCTCTACTAATACAATAATAGAAAAGAAAACTCCATACAATGTCTAAGTTTTTGATCTATCATCAAATACTGTCCCTCAGCATAATCTTTGTCATGATTGAAGAATGTCCAGTGCCATTGGATCCTTCATGCAGACACATGCCTCTTAGGTTCTCACTCCAAGGCCCTTGATAGTATCTTGGCTATTTGTTATCAGAGGAGTAGAACTGGGATATTAGCTCACACAGCACTGCAGGCAGAAGAAGCCACCATCAGAACGCCTTCACTTTTGATCAAAACGGAGGTACATTTCCTGTGAGTGCTATTTAATACAGCTATTTCATTCAATTAAAGATTCCAAATTCTTTTCAAACACTGACCTGGATCATCCTCCACGGGGCATGGGTCATAGGAAGGCAAGGTTTAAAGGAGTTAGTGAGGCTGATTGGGAACAGCTCTGGGACCTCAGCTCTGCCACTAGTTTGACTGTGTGATAGAGGACAAATGTCAAACTGTCACCCCTTATCTGTGCCTTTGTTTCTATCTGTAAAACAAGGAATGTGAACTAGTCAAAATCTCATGATGTCTAGCCTCCATACCCTATTTTTAATCTTCCAGCTTCACACCAAGAATTCAAGGAAACTTCAATCCCTAATACTTCCAGGGCCTTTTGCATTAGCACCCACGGTTCCTCTGACTCTCTTAAAGCTACTTTGTCTTACACAAGATTTTAATCCTAATGTCCAACAAGGTCAAAGAGAGTCAGCTTCTGAAATGGAAAGATTAATGTTGCCATGGATGGGAGAGAAACCAGAGGGAGATTGCTGCCCGAGCATGAGAATTCTATCTTGTAGGATTTTTTTTTTCTTCACAGCAAATAAGGTTTATGGATTGCAATGAGGAGTCTGTCGCATTAAAATAAGTCTTTTTACAGTATTTCCCCATTTAAGCCTCACATGGGCAGCATGCTGGATTGGGCCCGGAAAGGCAGACTCACTAGTTTTTCAATTTAGTTTGTTAATAGCCTGCCTTTCATAAAAGCATCAGGCACAATCACACCAATCCCTAAATCAATAGGATGATGCAGCAATGCCTCACAGAAATGATATTTTTGAAATAAATATATACCATTCAGCCAGGCCCGTTTGACATCAAATTTATATACTCAATAAGAAAGCACAATTAATGGTCCCGAACTGTATTTTCCTTCACCTATTTCACATTTCAAGAAGCACAGGATTTCTTAAGGAAAAAAAAAATAAAAGAAAGAAAAAGAGCAAAAATGCATTCCATTCATAAATGGAATGAAGGTATTAAAGAACAATGCTAGCTTGTCGGTGCCTCCCAGTACCCGTTTATCTTACTTCCAATCTCATTTCTCTTTTTATTCTGGTCTTTGCTGGGATACCAATTTAGTGAGTACTTACCTGACACCCTGTGTAAAACAACTCCGCAATCCCTTTCTGTCCTTTTACCCTGTTCTTTGTATCATTTCATTACATTGCATTTGTTTACTGTCCCCCTATCCCCAACAAATCTAAGTTCCATGGGGACAGTATCTCTGCTACTGTGTTCAACTATAGTGCCCAGAAAAGTGTCAAGTTTCTGGTAGGTGTCTCAAAGACTTTCTTGAATGAATGAATGAATTATTCCACTTTTTCTCCAAGCTATATATATCAAGGAGCTGTATATCTACATTTGTATAATACAAAAGCAAAATAAATGTGCATATTTTGCACTTATTAAGTGAATTAATTGGTATAGACCTAGTTTTAGCATGTGTGTGTGTGTGTGTGTGTGTGTGTATGAGAGAGAGGGAGGGAGGGAGGGAGGGAGAGAGAGATTTCCTTTACTTATTCAATGAATATTCTATAGTACTATTACTAATGTAAGATAATGATAAATCTTAGCTGGATGTAGTGGTGCATACTGTAATCACAAAGATGCAGGAGGCTGAGGCAAGAGGATTGCAAGTTCAAAGACAGCCTCAGCAATTTATCTAGGCCCTAAGCAACTTAGCAAAAACCTCTCAAAATAAAAACATAAAAAAGGCTGATGTGGCTC
Organism: Tamias sibiricus; assembly: GCA_025594165.1. Classification (NCBI taxonomy): domain Eukaryota; kingdom Metazoa; phylum Chordata; class Mammalia; order Rodentia; family Sciuridae; genus Tamias; species Tamias sibiricus. Next base: position 44,980,439 of record CM046671.1, on the reverse strand, counting down.
AGTGGATAAGTACCATTGGGTTCAATCTTCACTACCAAAATAATGATAATAATAATAAAATCTGTTAGTTGGGGAAAATTTTTAGGCTTACCTGCATTCTCCATCCATGACCCCACATGCTCAAAACATTTTTATCTTCACCTTAATAAGCATTCCATATTTCTACCCTCCAACTACCACTTGTATCCTCTATGCCAGTTTTATTTGTGCTGAAAAACATTTTGTGAAATGTTGCTTTAAGTTATTAATGAGAAGCCCTTTTAAGGTCTTTTCAAAATATCATTAAATACAGGAATTCTATTTCCATCACTCTTGGTTGATGGGTTGTGTTTCATTGAAACCAACGCAACCTTAAAACTGGAACAAGGGTATACTTGGATGATTCCCATAGGGACATGGTAAGTGCAAACTCTAACTCTTTCTCAGTAGAATCTTCTTCTTAGACCAGGGCCAGGAGTGCATTTTAACCCTGAGTACCTAGATCTGTTGTATCTGTATGTCAAAAAATTCAAGTTGATCCAACATAAGCCATCACTGTTGATGGACTGTGACAGCTTGGACAAACTGCAAAGAATTTCAGACTATAATGATCATTGAATTCCAGATTTAGGGAAAATTAAAAAATGGTATAGGGAATAAATATTTTAAGCAATCACCAGCCTTATGTTATTTCAATCAACTGAGGAATTAAAAAAGAAATTCCTCAGCAATATGTGGATATCAGATATTTTGTCTGAACTTCTGCAGAGAACCATTTCCCAAAGAAATTAGTCAATTGGAGTTGGGGAGAAATGATGAATGTTGAGACTGATCATATTCATGGAGAGCTTTGTTGGTACAAGCAAAGAATCTGGGAATTGAGCCCTGTCCTAAGAATAAGTCAGCTTTAGGACTTTCAATTCTAGTTATTTGATATGAAGCAAGCAAGCAAACAAACAAACAAACAGTTTAAAAAAGAGGTATTTGAAACCTTGAGCATTTTTTTTAAATCAAGTTCTAAGCTAAAGGAGCCTATCTTTCCCATGTACGTTTTCCATGAAGCACCATGAAGTTTACTGTGCTTGTAACTGAAGAAAAGGACTGTTAATCATGTTTAGAGCATGCCAACGAAACAGTAGCAAAATAAACAGCTCTAAAGGAAGAAAATTGATAGCATCTAAAGCAGAATTTAAAGGGTCAGGATCTATATACAACACTGGAGTGTATTCTGCCAAATTGTGGGGTAAAAAAAGATGTATATGTGATGGTCTTTTCATTCCAAGAAAGATAAACTACATGCAAACTAGCGTACCATAAGTCAGTTTGGAAGATTCACAACCAGGATGATGGGAGGCCAGGGTTGTTTGGTCAAGCAGATTACAGAGAAGGATGCATTTGAGCCTGACTTTGAAATGTGTCATTGCCAAGGTTTATTTATGAGAGTGAACGCACAAGTGGAATAATGCTGATTGTCTTAGAGACAGGTACTAGTTTCATTATGGAGCATTGGCCTAGTTCTTTAATAATTAGCAGTCACTCTAATGGTCCATATATTCTGTTCTAGATGCTGTGGGAGTGGTACATATCATTATTACTGATATTCTTTTTTTTTTCTTTTTGCAGGTGAGGAAACTGAAGCACAGGGAAGTTAATAACCTTTTCATGGGCCAACAGTGAAAGAACTAAAACTTAAACCTTAGTCTATCAGATTCCAATGCCATTGAACCCCAACCTTTCATTGATAATAAAGGTTAAGTCTAACTGAGCAATTATGATGGTCAGGTGATTGATCTGAGCACTGTGCAAGTATAGCCATTTAACTTTTGCAGCAACACCAACAGTTAAGCACAATTATTGCCCATTCTATATATAAAGTAGCAGAAGCAGATATCAAGCAACTTACCTGAGGTCACAGAGCTGTAGAGTAGCACAACAGGAGTTCCAACCCTGGTAGTTGGTTTCACAGCCGAAGTTTATAAGTGCTACCCCCTAATGCCTCTCTTGTTTCTCATTATACAAAATATTATCCATGCACCTACCATCCATCCTATCCCACAGTGTTGTTTTATAGTGTGAAGATGATGCTGCCATTTAAAACCTGGTAGTTTTTCACCAGTTCCCTGATTACTCGTTCTTATTTTTTTACCAGAAACAGCTGTCTTGACTGAGGAGCGCGTGTAGAGAATGATCAGAGAGCTATAAATGTCCCATCAGCCCGAAAACTTCTCTACAGAGCCCAGTCAAGGTCTTGAATGTCTAATCTTTGGATTTGAATCTTCTTAAAGGTCAGTGTGAAACAAGAAATAAACATATGGGCTAAAACCCCAACTGTAGTTAGCTTAAATGATTCCCCTTTAAAGAATTGGCCAGAGGACTCAGCAGTGAGGACAGCGAGGAAGGGGTGAGAAGAAAGGAGAGGCAACAGGAAGTGGGCCCCTGAGGCAACTGGCAGATAGTGATGGAGACACTGGGAAAGGGGATCTGCTCGGAAAGGAGAGATAATCCTGATGAGGACAGGTGGAAAAACAAGGCTTCTCCTGGTTGCTACATCACTCCTCCTGGCCTGAACTCATTCTAAGGGACCAGAACCTATCAGGCTACATCTGTCCTACTAGGAAATGGAGGTATGATCCCCTCAGTGCAGCAGATACAGGGACATTGAGAGAGGCTGTCAATGTATGAGACATGAGAACTGCAGAAGGGAGTGGTGCTGATCAGTACCCATGGCTTGGTCTCAGTGTGAAGGCAGCTCTGAGTGAAGCTTATCTGCTGTGATCCCTTCCCCTCCACATGCCCTGGTCTGGACACGGGGGATCTGGTTTTAAGACTGCATTGTAAATAGTATGTTCAGTGTTTAGGGCAACACACTTCGCCTCCATTGTATCTTCAAACATGTACTGTTAGAGCTTTGAGTTGTTGAACAGGTACATTCATGTGCTGCAGTCACAAAGTGCTTATCCTACTCTGGCTCTGATTCCGTCCTGTGCAACAATACAAGGGAATGTTCCTAACTCCATTCACTTATGTGGGGAAGTAGGCATTCAGACCCTGTGACTTATACATTGTCAGAGAGCTTGTGGAAGGCCGGGTCAGGATTTGACTCAGTTTTATTTATTCTTAGAAGTTGTGTTTTAAGCCTGTTTTCTTTATGTGATGCCTAGTCTTTTGTTGTGGGATGGGAAAAAAAATTAAATAAGTATATAAACACTGTTCCTTTTCAAAGGCATGTTTCAGGCACCTCATGCTGGGACCTGAGCTTGGATGCAGGTAGGATATGGGCACAGGGCATGTCCTGGATTCCCAACCAGCAAGTCAATTATAACACTTTCCAGACTGTGGTCCCATAAGGCTGACTCTCCTCAACACCTGAAGCTTTGATTGTGTCTCTGATTTTATTTGCGACTATTTCAAGGGTGATTGCCTTCTGGCCTACTAACATGAGTACAGGAATGGTGGGGTGGGCATGGGGAGAAGTGAAATTTAATTTAAATTGCGTTTTTGAGCAGCACAGTCACTTGGATATCCTTCTTTATGGGCTGGAATATGCCACTCAGCACATTCATCTGCACATAGTTAAACCTAAAATCCCCCACCTCCCGAGGCTGCACTTGCTGTAAATAGCATTAGAATTTGGATGGAGGATGCAAATCTGAGATTTGCGAATCCTAGGTATTTACTGGAAGGCAACAGAGGCCACAGATCAAGCCGGGATGAGTGACATGTCCTCCTTGGTGGTGATGCCTGTGGGACAGGGGAAATAGTCAAGAGGTCAGCTCATTCTCTGACCACACAAGTAAACCTGACAACCCATAGCAGCAGGTCCTGTCACCAGGAAACAGAGGAGAATCTATAACAGAAAGATGTAAAGTGGTGCTGACTTTAATTCTGAGAAAGAGTTCAAAAGCATGAATTAACATTGTCCATCATTAAGTCATATAAGAGGCCGGTTGCAAATCCATCTCATGGATGAGGTACTCCGAACTCTGAATCATAAAGAGCTAATTTTTCAGCTGGATCTTTTTCTGCACAGACTCCACGATTGGCACAGATCTTAACTCAAGTTCAGCATACAGAATATTTGTGGTAGCATTTCCCGTCACTTCTCACAGTCCAGCGACATTAACCCTGTGTTGTAGCAGAAACACAGAATTTTCATGCATGGTCCTCTAATCATTATTTCAAGTCATTTACTCCAAATAGCATCATTTGAAGCTGTGGCTTAGAGATTAAGGTTCTTTTTTATAAACACCCCGCATACAGGCCCTTGGATGTGCCACCTTCGGATATTGGAGGTGATGTTTCCACCGGCCTGTGCTGTTTTTCTGCATGTGAGATAGCTGTGATTTGTGTGAGTTTGTACCAGTTGGAAAAGTTAATCTACAAACTGTCCAGGTTAGATTCCTCAAGGTTTTCAGTTTAAGGAGCTTCTGCTTATCTAGCCAAAACTAAGTCTCTCAACCTTATCAACGTCTGGGCCTTCTCCTTGGTTCTTATCATTTAACAATTCCTACCAGTCCCACAGACCTTCACCACAGAGCAGGAGACAGCAAGGACAGACCCACCAACTCTACCTGAGCCCAGGCAGGCCCAGGTCAGTCCCGCTGATCCCCTGCTGGTGTGCAACCAGGCTCCAGCCAGCCCCACAGACCTCTGCCCCAGAGCAAGAGACAGCAAGGACAGACCTGCTAACTCTGCCTTGAATTCAGGTGAGTCCAGGGCAGTCCTGGGGACCCACATTAGAGTGCCGCCAGCCCAGGCTCCAGCCAGTCCCACCGACCTCCACTCCAGAGCAGGAGACAGCAAGGACAGACCTGCCTACTCTGCTTGAGCCCAGGCAGGCCCAGGGCAGTCCTGCTGACCTTCACCCCAGGTTAGCCCCAGACCACCTCAGGAACTCAGACTCAACCAGTTCGACCCACACCAACCCCACACCAACCAGCGTGGACCCAGCCCCAGGTGGCATACTTTGAGGATCAGCGGCAGGTTCTGATAGTCCAATGCTAAGGGGAGGCACAGACAACCTGCAAGGGTATTATAAGAATACAGGGAGGAAACTGTAATAACTCAGATCTACACTGTAAGAAAGTAAGGTAAATAGACAACATGAAAAAACAAGGGAGGAAAATACCCCAAACAAACCAGGATTCTACAATAACAGAACCCATGCTCAGCAAAGTTAATGAAATGTCAGAGAAGGAGTTCAGAAGGTTCATAATTAAAATGATCTGTGAATCAAAGAATGACCTAAATGAGCAAATACAGGCAAAAATTGACCACTACAACAAAGATATAAGAGAACAAATACAGGTAGCAAAAGATTACTTCAAAAAAGAGATAGAAACTCTGAAAAAAAAAAAAAGTCAGAAATCCTTGAAATGAAGGAAATAATTAACCAAATAAAAAACACAATTGAAGGCATCACCAACAGACTAGATCAACTGGAAGAAAGAACTTCAGACAATGAAGACAAAGTATACAATCTTGCAAATAAAGTTGACCATACTATGAAGATAGTAAGAAACCATGAACAGAACATCCAAGAAGTATGGGACAGCATCAAAAGACCAAATATAAGAGTAATTGGGATAGAGGAAGGCATAGAGTTTCAAACCAAAGGAATGCACAACCTCTTCAATGAGATAATATCAGAAAATTTCGCAAGCATGAAGATTGAATTGGAAAACCAAGTACAAGAGGCTTATAGGACACCAGATGTACAAAATTACAGCAGATCTACACCAAGAAACATTATAATGAAAATGCCTAGCATACAGAACAAGGATAGAATTTTAAAGGCTGCAAAAGAGAGGAATCAGATCACATATAGGGGGAGACCAATTCGTATCACAGCAGATTTTTCAACTCAGACACTCAAAGCTAGGAGATCATGGAACAACATATTCTAAGCTCTGAAGGAAAAGGGATGCCAACCAAGAATCTTATACCCAGCAAAATTAAGCTTTAGATTTGAGGACGAAATAAAAACCTTCCATGATAAACAAAAGTTAAGAGAATTTACAAGTAGAAAGCCAGCACTACAGAACATCCTCAGCAAAATATTCCATGGAGAGGAAAAGTAAAACAATGATGAAAATCAACAGAGGGAGTTATTACAGTAAAGGAAAAAAACAATCAGAAGAGAAACCATGTCAAGGTAAATACCAAAAATAAACAAAAATGGCTGGGAATACCAAACACATCTCAATAATAATTCTGAATGTTAATGGCCTAAACTCACAAATCAAAAGACATAGACTAGCAGATTGGATCAGAAAAACAGACCCAACAATATACTGCCTCCAAGAGACTCATCTTATAGGAAAAGACATCCATAGGCTGAGGGTCAAAGGTTGGGAGAAATCCTACCACTCATATGGACAGAGGAAACAAGCAGGGGTTTCCATCCTCATATCAAATAAAGTAGACTTCAAGCTAAAGTCAGTCAAAAGGGATAAAGAAGGACACTATATACTGCTCAAGGGAACCATACACCAACAAGACTTAACAATTATAAATATATATGCCCCAAACAATGGAGCATCCATGTTCATCAAACAAACACTCCTCAAGTTTAAGAGTCAAATTGACCACAACACAATAATTCTGGGGGACTTTAACACACCCCTTTCACCACTTGATAGATCTTCCAAACAAAATCTGAACAAAGAAACTATAGAATTAAAAAGTACAATAAACAACTTAGACTTAACTGACTTATATAGAATATTTCATCCTTCAACAAGTGAATATACTTTCTTCTCAGCAGCACATGGAACCTTCTCTAAAATAGACCATATACTAGGCCACAAAACAACTCTGAGCAAATATAAAAAAAAAGTAGGGTACTACCCTGCATTCTTTCAGACCATAATGGAATGAAATTAGAAATCAATGATAAAATAAGAAATAAAAGCTACTCCAACACCTGGAGACTAAATAATATGCTACTGAATGAACAATGGGTTGAAGATGACATCAAAGAAGAAATAAAAAAATTCTTTGAGGTGAATGAGAACACAGACACAACATATAGAAATCTCTGGGACACTATGAAGGCAGTTCTAAGAGGAAAGTTTATTGTATTGAGTTCATTCCTCAAAAGAAGAAAAAGTCAACAAATAAATGACTTAAAATTACATCTCAAAGCTCTAGAAAAAGAAGAGCAATCCAACACCAAAAGTGGTAGAAGACAGGAAATAATTAAAATCAGAGCTGAAATTAATGAAATTGAAACAAAAGAAACAATTGAAAAAATTGACAAAACAAAAAGTTGGTTCTTTGAAAAAATAAATAAAATTGACAGACCCTTAGCCAGGCTAACAAAGAGAAGGAGAGAGAAAACTCAAATTAATATCATATGCGATGAAAAGGGAAATATCACAACCAACACTACAGAAATACAGGAAATAATTCAAAATTATTTTGAAAACTTGTACTCCAACAAAATACAAAACACTGAAGGCATTGACAAATTTCTAGAGTTGTATGATCTGCCCAAATTAAAGCAGGATGATATAAATAATTTAAATAGACCAATTTCAAGTGATGAAATAGAAGATGCCATCAGAAACCTACCAACCAAGAAAATCCCAGGACCCTGTGGATACACAGCCGAGTTCTACAAGACCTTCAAAGAAGAACTGATACCAATACTCTTCAATTTATTTCAGGAAATAGAAAAAGAGGGAGCACTTCCAAACTCATTCTATGAGACCAATATCACCCTGATCCCCAAACCAGGCAAAGACACATCAAAAAAAGAAAACTTCAGACCCATATTTTTAATGAACATAGATGCAAAAATTCTCAATAAAATTCTGGCACAAAGGATACAAATACATCAAAAATATAATACACCACAATTAAGTGGGGTTCATTCCAGGGATGCAAGGATGGTTCAACATACAGAAATCAATAAATGTAATTAATCACATCAATAGACTCAAAGACAATGACCATATGATTATCTCAATAGATGCAGAAACAGCATTTGACAAAATACAGCATCCCTTCATGTTCAAAACACTAGAAAAACTAGGGATAACTGGAATATATCTCAATATTGTAAAAGCTATATATACTAATCCCCAGGCCAACATTATTCTAAATGGAGAAAAATTGAAAGCATTCCTTCTAAAAACTGGAACAAGACAGTGATGCCCTCTTTCACCACTTCTATTCAACATAGTAATTGAAATGCTGGCCAGAGCAATAAGACAGAAGAAAGAAATTAAAGGGATACAGAGAAGTAAAGTAGAACTCAAATTATCATTATTTGCTGATGATATGATTTTATACCTAGAAGACCCCAAAAATTCCACCAGAAAACTTCTAGAACTCATAAATGAATTCAACAAAGTAGCAGGATACAAAATTGACACCCATAAATCTAAGGCATTTCTATATATCAGTGACAAATCCTCTGAAAGGGAAATGAGGAAAACTACCCCCTTTACAATAGCATCAAAAAATAATAAAATACTTGGGAATCAACTTAACCAAAGACATGAAAGATTTCTATAATGACAACTACAGAACACTAAAGAAAGAAATTATGGAAGACCTTAGATGATGAAAAGATCTACCCTGTTCTTGGATAGGCAGAACTAATATTGTCAAAATGACCATACTACCAAAAGCACTATATAGATTTAATACAATGCCAATCAAAATCCCAATGACATTCCTCATAGAAATAGAAAAAGCAGTCATAAAATTCATCTGGAAAAATAAGAGACCCAGAATAGCTAAAGCAATCCTTAGCAAGAGGAGTAAAGCGGGTGGCATCACTATACCAGACCTTAAATTATACTACAGAGCAATAGTAACAAAAACAGCATGGTATTACAGCACCAAAATAGGCTGGTAGACGAATGGTACAGAATAGAGGACACAGAGATTAACACATATTATTTCAGTTATCTTATATTAGACAAAGGTGCCAAAAAAGTACATTGGAGAAAAGATAGCCTCTTCAACAAATGGTGCTGGGAAAACTGGAAATCCATATGCAAGAAAATGAAATTAAACCTCTATCTCTCACCATGCACAAAATTCAATTCAAAGTGGATCAAGGATCTAGGAATTAGACCAGAGACACTATACCTAATAGAAGAAAAAGTAAGTTCTAATCTCTGACATGTTGGATTAGGCCCCAAGTTCCTTAATAAGAATCCTGTAGCACAAGAATTAATATCACAAATCAATAAATGGGATAGATTTAAATTATGAAGCTTCTTCTTAGCAAAAGAAACAAACAGTGAAGTGAATAGAAAGCCTACTAATTGGGAACAAATTTTTACCACATGCATGTCAGATAGAGCACTAATCTCTAGAATATATAAAGAACTCAAAAATCTTAACACCAAAAAAACAAATAACCCATTCAATGAATGGGCCAAATAATTGAACAGACACTTCTAAGAAGAAGATATACAAATATATCAACAAATACATGAAAAAATGTTCAACATCTCTGGCAATTAGAGAAATGCAAATCAAAACCACTCTAAGATTTCATCTTACACCTGTCAGAATGGCAGCTATTAAGAACAAACAATAATAAATGTTGGCAAGGATGTGGAGAAAAAGGCACACTCATACATTGTTGGTAGGACTGCAAAATGGTGCAGCCAATATGGAAAGCAGTATGGAGATACCTTGGAAAACTTGGAATGGATCCACCTTATGACCCAGCTATTCCACTTCTTGGTCTTTACCGAAAGGTCTTAAAAACAGCATACTACAGGGACACATCCACATAAATGTTTATAGCAGCAAAATTCACAATAGCTAAACTGTGGAACCAACCTAGATGCCCTTCAGTAGATGAATGGATAAAGAAAATGTGGTATATACACACAGTGGAGTATTACTCAGCAATAAGAGAGTATAAAATCATGGCATTTGCAGGCAAATGGATAGAGTTAGAGAATATAATTCTCAGTGAAGTTAGCCAATCCCAAAAAGCCAAATGCCAAATGTTTTCCCTGATATAAGGAGACTGATTCACAGTTGGGTTGGGTTGGGGAGCCTAGGAGGATTAAAGGAACACTAGACTGGTCAATGGGGTCAATGGGGAGGGAGGAGAACGGAAGGGGCAAAAGAGTCAAGAAAAAAAAAAAGATGGTAGAATGAGATGGATATCATTACCCTAAGTGCATGTATGAAGACAGGAATGGTGTGAATATACTTTGTATACATCCAGAGATATGTAAAAAATGTGATCTACAATATAATATGAAATGTAATAGATTCTGGTGTCATTTCTAACAACTTAGAATAAAAAATAAATTTGAACAACAACAACAACAAAAAAATTCCTACCAACATCAGTATCATAATTTACACCCCTCAGGTGACTTCCATGCAGAGTGCCTGATTTCATCAACACAGCAGACTTCCCCCCAAATCATTACTCTTTTGGTTTTTGACTTTAGAGTTGAGGAGACAATTCAGAGATGTATGAAGTGACCCAGAGAGGAAGCTACAGCGCAGCTGAACTTAAACCTGTCCTTCCTGGCAGTGATCTCTCTGCTCTGTCCTTTTGTCCACCAGCCTGGGGGCCCTGACTTAGGCCTGATCTCCTAAAACTTCCCTCATGTCACTTTTTATCATGCCTCCACTTCCAAAATTCATCACTCAGGCCACTCCAATCCTAGAAGCCAACCCTTTAAAAGCTCTTTTAAGATCCTAACCAACTACTTCCCCCTTGCTTTCTAATGCTCAGTGGAGCAAGCTTTTTAACTGTAAGAACTGATAAAAAATAAGCTTATTTATACCAAGTGAAACAATACCTAAAAATTACATGACATTTCAGAATATTTGGATTTTGAGATAAAATTAATAGGAAAGTCCAAGAAATTAATTTATAATGGGATTTTAGACATATTAAAACTGGATTGAGACAGTTTGACTCTATGCATATTGTGCCTTTTCAAGAAGCTATATTTATCAAACTTCTTCACCAGATTTCCCTTTGCTTTAGGGTCATTTAAGCCCAAATGGGGGTTGGTAAATCAACTGTTGCACAATTCTGTGCAAAGGGGAAGAAAGAGTGATCTTTAAGAGCATCTTTGACCCAAAAACCTTCCTTGTAAACTACCTGTTACAAAGTATAACATTCCATAATTATTCACTGATTCCTTGAGGTTACACATTATGTTTTTCATATGTCTCTTTCAAAGTAGAAAATGCTCTGAGAACAAGACTTCAAGAAACTATTTTCTGTGTGTAGTAATATAAGGTAAATGAGATAATAAGTTACTTTTGTCAATTTAAAAGAAAGACCATAGCACATTCTTGATGAATAATAACCACCCAGTATTGCAATTGCTGTTATTTTTATTATGAGATGGAGACCAAGTAAAGCATCTGAATTTTGGGTCACTAATGCTGAGGTATCTATGTGCATTTCCTTAATGACTTGTTTTTTATTTTCAACTGTGTGGTCAAGGGCAAAATATTGAATAACTTTAAGCCTCAATTCTCCAAATTAAAAATAGTATTAATATTTTTCTACCTCATTGATGATGGTGAAGAATAAGTGGAATAAAAATCATTGGATGCAGTGAAATGCATTTATCTACATTATAGGTGTTCGTTTCAATTATAAGTATTCATTACAAATACATGTATCCAAAAAAATTAAAAAATACAGGTATCCTTTACAGAACAACTCATTTTTACACCCAAGTGCAAGAATTCCACCCACTTTGCTGAAGGTTACAGCCATTCCCTCTCCCCTATACCAGCAGTGACAAGAAATCTCTGTCAGGCTCAGCACAGGAGCTCACAGTGAGAGCATCATGTCCACCTGCCTGGCCTGGAAAGAAACACTGTCCAAACTATCACACAGATGCTGTCAGTCAGGAACTTCTGCTACCTTGTGGAGACTAGCTCTTAGATGATCAATATTGGAAATACACATAGCTCTTTGGAAATAGTCGTAGGAAGGTCTCTGAGAATCCTGGAAGTCAAAATGGCTGAGATCTTAGAGTTTTACAGAATCCATACATCCTGCCTCACATCCTAAAATTGTTCAGAGTAGTTCTGCCTTTAGTCTAGGGAATCTGAGACAATATGCTTCATAGAATGCACCTAGGCTGCGTAGCTGAGTGTCAAGTCCATCTTTGTGAATCTCCTGGATAGACCTGTGCCTGGATCCCATTTGACCCCATCTGGAGTCCCTGATTATGCTCTCCACAAACATGCCAACCTCATCAGAGAGAAGGTCCCTTAAAGTCCATTTCCTCCATGATTCTCTGTAGCAGAAAACTGTGTTTGTTAAAATTTCTGTGTGCTCAATGCTGTCACCATCCCAGACCTACCTGTTTTTAACAGTGCCTACCATCCCTCACCTTCCGAACCAAATATGTGGGGCATTCATGAAGTTCAATTATAAAACTCCTAGAGTCTTCTTTCCCCCTGTGGTAGCAGAGAGTGAGCTTCACCCTCTCAGGTTATCTTGGGCACTATGAATGGCTGGTGACACCATCATTTAGCAATTCATTGATCACTGAACTAGGTGGTCTTTTTTATTTTTATTTTTTAGTTATACATGATAGTAGAATATATTTTAGCAAATTATATGTACATAATATTCTATTTAGGATCACATTCTTGTGGTTGTACATGATGCGGAGTTACCCTGCTTATGTATTCAAATATGAGGCTAATAAAGTTATGTCTGATTAATTCTACTGTGTTTCCTATTCCCTTTGCCCCCTCCCTTTATTTCTTTTTGTCTAATTCAATGGATTTCTATTATTCCCTTCTCCAGCCTCCCTTGTTTTGGATTAGCATCCATAAGTCAGAGAGGACATTCAGCCTTTGTTATTTGGGGGGATTGGTTTATTTCACTTAACATGCTATTCTCCAGTTCCATCCATTTATTGGCAAATGCAATATTTCATTCTTCTTTATGGTAGAATAATATTCCACTGTGTATATATACCACATTTTCTTTATTGATTTATCCTGTGAAGGACACCCACATTGTTCCATAGCTTGGCTATTGTGAGTTGAACTATTTTAAATATTGATGTGGTTGTATCATGGTAGTATGCTGTTTTTAAGAGATTTTTTTTTTTGGAGGGGGTGGGTGGGTATAGGTTGAGGAGTTGGATGAATGTGTCAAATAATGCTTCCAGTCTAAGTTTTCTAAGTAGTCTCCATACTGCTTTCCATAGTGATCACTGAACTAGGTGGTCTTAATCTACATGCCATCTCCTTTATCTCTGAGCTGACCTCTCACAGTCTCCTAACCTAAATGTTTTCAACAGCTTGTGGAAACTTTAGCCTTCCTTGGCCAACTCTGGGAAATACATGATTAAAGCACAGAGGTGGCAATTAATTCCACATAATGCTGAATGTGGAGTAGTAATTCTATACTAACAAAACAAAAAAAACAAACAAACAAAAAATATCTCGTCTGCTAAATTATCCCATAATTTGGTGTGTGTGTGGGGGTAATTTCTGGTTGCTATGGGGATTACTGTGTTTCAATATTTCACTTTCATCCTTCCAATAACATTTCTTCTGAACAAAACAACATAACAGCAATGAATAAATAAGTAAGCAAATCAAATCAGAGTGAGTTTGTTTGAACCTCAGAGACCTACATATCTTTCCCCAAATCAGATCCTTACATAGAATCCTAGCCTAGTGTGCCAAAACTGAGGCTTCCATCAGTATCTGGTAGTTATCATGTCTGGAAAAAATAAATCCCAAGTTGGTCCCAGTGAAGTTCTACTATTCACTGGGGGATGGAGGACAAACCCTCACTTAGGCTGCTTAATTTTAGATTCACAAGAACACCAACAGCTAGATAGAAGTGATTTGCTTCTTCAGAATGTACCTCAGATTGTTAGGCTAATGTGGGGAACCCCAGTTTCTCTCACATGAGATGAGATTCCAGAGGCCAGTATCTTGCCCCTAGTAACACTTTCACCACCAATAAACCAGAGGTGTCTGAGACAAGCTCTGCAGGAGCCCTGTTTGGGGAGATGGCTTAAATTGCGGTGGACTACGGGCTTTGGCTTTGGACATGTTTGGGCATTGGCGCCTTCCGTACTTGGCCCGGGATCTTGCGAGACTTGGCCGGAGATCTCGAGGGACTTGAGCGAGATTGCGGAGGAGGTCTGCGCCATTTTGGAGGTTAGAGGAGCGTGGACGGCGTGTCGGGGTGTAGTTAGAGCCAGGGAGAAAAGTTGCCAGAATAAAGAGCTGTTTGTTTCCAGTTCGTCTCAAAACTTCTTCCCGCGGCTTCTTTGCTCCAAGCGGCCATCGCTTCAGGCGACTACAGGTGGTGGCCCGGACGGGGAATCGACACGGCAGGTAAGAACTGAGGAAACCTCGCAGGAGTCTCTAGTCAGAGCGGTTAAAATGGGTTCGAAAATAACTAAGACCCAAGTGTACAAGGCTCTTGATGGATTCTTTGATATAGCTGAGTCAGTTATTAGTGAGGAGAATTTGGAAAAAAGTGAAAGTGATCATGAAAGCTTGGCCTCGGCTGAGTCAGTTAGGGCCAGTAAGGATAGTATCAGTGCGGGCTCAAAAATGACAAAGATCCGAGCTGCTAAAGCTATTCAAGATTTATTAGAGATAGTTCAAGGATACATGCTCTCAATTGAATCCGGGACTCAGGATGTTACTGAGTCAGTTAGGACCAGTGAGAGTAGTAGTAGTGAGGAGGAATTAAGTAAAAGTGATTCTGAAAAAATGAACAAAAGGAAATTAAGGAAGACCAAGATAAGGGACCATCAAGTGGAGGAACCTATGTCCTCCACTCCCCCATGGGTGGAATCTATTACAGAAAATATGAAGGGTATCACTAGGCATTTGCATACCCTAGAAATAGAAATAAAAAGTCTTTCTGAGCGCTTATGTGCTCTCGAGGGTAACTCACAGATACGTTGGGAACTGCCAGTATTTGAATATGAAAATGGAGAGAGGGGCCACCAGTCAGTAGATTTCAAAACAATAAAAATTCTCAAAGAGGCAGTAATGACATATGGACCCCAAGCTCCTTTCACGTTGAGTATACTGGAGTCCCTTAACACCTTTAGCTTAACCCCCTCAGACTGGAAACGTCTATGTAAAGCAACATTAAGTGGGGGACAATACTTGGTTTGGCGATCACAATTTCAAGAACTTTGTATAGAAACAGCTAAAATAAATGCAGATGCAGGGTTTGGAGACCATAATATAGAAATGCTCACAGGAGAAGGGCCATTCGCAGACGTACAGGTTCAAAAATATTATACCCCAGGAGTATATGCTCAGATAAACGCAGCTGCCTTAAAGGCATGGAAAACTGTACAAGGACCTGGGGATCTACAAGGTAGCTTGTCCAAAGTAATTCAAGGACCTAATGAACCATATGCTGAATTTGCTGATCGACTTTTGAGAACTGCAGGTAGAGTTTTTGGAGACGTTGATCAAGTTATGCCATTAGTTGTTCAATTAGCATATGAAAACGCTAATAAATACTGCCAGGAAGCCATCAGGCCATGGAGAAATAAAAAGGATCTTTCCATATATATACAACTATGTAAAGATATAAATGATGCCTTTGTCACAGGGAATATGATTGCAGCAGCTGTTAGAGATGCTGCCCCTCAGAATTTCACAAGGACTCAACCTAGACACTATAATCAATCAGGATATTCCAGGAAAAATTATCATAGTCAATCAGGCTATTCTAGGCAAAATCCCAAAAGAGAAATAAGACCAAATTCATACCGTGCTCCAGGTTGCTGCCCCAGGTGTAAAAAGGGAAATCATTGGGCCAATAAATGTTATTCAAAATTTGACATCCATGGAAATCCTTTGTTCAGGAATTTCAAAAAACGGGGCACGGGGCCCAATGCCCCGGGGCCCACAAATGTACGAGGCATTGGAAGAGGAGTATCCTCAAGCATCCACTCAGATGCTTCCCCGACACAACCCCTATTACCCATCCACTCCCTCACCAGAGGAACAGGAAGAAATGCAGGATTAGACCTCTGTTCCACCGCCCGAATAGTGTTAACACCTGAAATGGGGGTTCAACTGATTCCCACAGGAGTCAGGGGACCTCTTCCCTCAGGGACTGTAGGACTTATTATCGGGCGAAGTTCTCAAAGCTTATTAGGTTTGCAAGTGACCCAGGTGTAATAAACTCAGACTACAAAGGGGAAATAAAAATAATGCTTAGCTCACCCCAAAGTATAAGTTCTGTTAATCAAGGAGATAAAATTGCTCAGCTGCTTCTCCTTCCAAATTTACATAATTCATTTAAAATGAGTATGCCTCAAAAAGGGAACAATACAAGATTTTGTTCCACTGATTCGAGTCCCATGGCTTGCTGGGTTCAAGACTGTACTAGGAGGCCTATGTGTAAAATAAGAATCCAAGGAATAGAAATGGAGGGACTTATAGATACTGGAGCTGATTCCTCCATCATTAATTTACGACAATGGCCCAAACACTGGCCTCTGCAAAAAGCTTCAACCAGTTTAAGAGGCTTGGGATATAATAACCTCCCAGAAAAAAGTGCAGTAATTTTAAAATGGGAGGATGATGAAGGACATAAAGGAACGTTTCAGCCTTATGTTTTACCTAACCTACCAGTTACTTTATGGGGAAGAGATATTTTACAACAAATGGGAGTACACCTTGCAACCAAACCTGCAGGTGTTAAATGTGAAAATATACAGGGTAGTCTTAACCCTGAAAGAAATCATTATCAAAAAGTACAGGGTAAGCGTAACCCTAAAAGAAATCATTATCATATAGGAAAAAGACATTTTTCTTCGGGGCCACTGAGAAAATAATTTTAAAAATACCATGGCTTTCTGATAAGCCAGTGTGGGTCCCTCAGTGGCCCCTATCTAAAGAGAAATTACAAGCGGCCCACCTACTAGTTCAGGAACAATTAGAAGCAGGACATATAGAACCTTCCACCTCTCCCTGGAATTCCCCCATATTTGTGATCAAGAAAAAATCAGGAAAATGGCGATTATTACATGATCTTAGACAAATTAATAAAACCATGCAAGTCATGGGCCCTACTCAACCTGGACTTCCGAATCCTGTAGCTATTCCAAAAAGTTTCCATGTTATTAGTCTTGATATAAAGGATTGCTTCTTTTCTATTCCCCTACATCCTCTGGATGCCCCCAGGTTTGCTTTTTCAGTTCCTTCTATTAACAATAATGGCCCTGATCAGAGATATCAATGGAAGGTTTTACCACAGGGAATGGCTAATAGCCCCACCATATGCCAAATATATGTGGACAAGGCTATCCAACCCATTAAAAATAACTATCCAAACCTCATGTGTCTACATTACATGGATGATATTTTACTGGCCCACCCTAATCAAAAAATCTTGTTTAATATATTCAGTGACATGGTAGAAAATTTTAAAAAATACGGATTATATATAGCAGAAGAAAAAGTTCAAACTAGATCTCCCATATTATATTTAGGATTTAAAATCATGGATACTTTTGTTAGACCCCAAAAAATTTTAATAAATAAAGAACATTTAACCACCCTCAATGATTTCCAAAAACTGCTTGGTGACATTAATTGGCTTCGCCCTACACTAAACCTCACTACTGGCCAATTAAAACCTTTATTTGATATCCTTCGAGGGGACCCTGATCCATCCTCACCGCGAACACTGACTCCAGATGCTAGGAAAGCTTTAAAGTTAGTAGAAAAAGCCATTGAAGGAGCTCATTGTGACAGATTTGATTTAACTCAACCGCTGATGTTGATTATTATTTCTTCACAATATACACCCACAGGAGTATTTTGGCAACAAGGGCCTTTATTATGGATACATTTGCCCGTCTCTCCTAAAAGTATAATTGAATCTTATACCTCCATGGTGGCTAAACTTATTCTTCAAGGACTTAAAACTTCTATTAAAATATTTGGCATTCACCCTGCTACTATTATTACTCCCTATTCATCGTCACAGATTGAATATTTATGCTTCAACGATAATGACTGGGCTATAGCTAGATGCTCTACCTCTGCAAATTTTGATAATCACCTTCCTAAGTCTCCTATATTATCTTTTTGTATTAATCATCCTATTATATTTCCACAGGTAATAAAAAATCAACCTATTCCTAAGGCATTTAATGTATTTACAGATGGGTCCTCAAATGGTACTGCTGCAATAGTCACTACAAAAGAAAATATGACTTACATAACTGCACACAAATCAGCTCAACTAGTGGAATTGGAAGCTGTGGTAAGAGCTCTGGAAAATTTTAGAGACCAGCCCATAAACATTTTTTCAGATAGCCACTATATTGTACAAGCCGTCCCAAAATTAGAGTTAGCAGGACCAATAGCACCTCATACTCCAGCTTTTAAATTGTTTTATCAAATACAAAAACTTTTGTGGGCAAGAAAAGAACCTCTATTCGTAGGCCATATTAGAGCACATACTAATTTGCCTGGCCCCCTCCATGAAGGTAATCAAAAGGCTGATGAACTTACAAAAACAATATTTATACTTTCAGCACTACAACAAGCTACTTTATTTCATTCCCAGTTTCACGTCAACAGCACCACCTTGCAACGTAGGTTTAAAATCACAAAAGAGCAAGCCAGAACAATTGTAAAAGATTGTAAATCTTGTATGACACATTTGCCCAATCCTCATTTTGGTGTTAACCCTAGAGGATTAATGCCCAATCATTTGTGGCAGATGGATGTTACTCATGAGCCAAGCTTTGGAAAATTGCGATTTATTCATGTAACCATAGATACATGTTCAGGCATGATTTTTGCTTCCTTACATTCTGGAGAAAAAGTTAAAGATGTCACATCTCATTGTTTACAAGCTTTTGCTGCATTGGGCATCCCCAAAATGCTTAAAACAGATAATGGCCCCGCATATACGTCCTCATCTTTCAAACAGTTTTGCGCAAAATTCAACATATCCCATAAAACAGGCATCCCATACAATCCTCAGGGTCAGGGCATTATTGAAAGAGCAAACCGCACACTGAAAATTATGTTATTAAAACAAAAAGAAGGAAATTGGAAAAGTCCTAAAGACAGATTGGCAGTTGCCCTGTTTACCTTAAATTTTTTAACTTTAGACTCTAATGGTTATTCTGCTGGAGACAGACATTGGAATCCACACCAACAACATAAACCCTTGGTTTACTGGAAGGATGTTCTTTCAGGTACATGGAAGGGTCCAGATCCAGTATTAATTTGGGGGAGAGGATCTGTTTGTGTTTTTCCAAAAGACGAATCCTCTCCAATATGGATACCATCTAGATTAATAAAGCAGGTACCACATCAAAATGATCAAGATGTAGTTGTTGAGGAATCAAGATTAATAAAAAAAAGTTACAAAATCAAGAAGACCAAGATGAAGATATAGAATGACTCCCTCAAAAGTATCCTTCAAAATGTTTCACAACTCAAGAGTCATTCCTCCCGGCCGGGATGAGGAGATCTCTCTTTAGTGTGCACACAATTGTATTTTTTTTCTTTTTATACATGTCTTTATGTCTGTACATTTGTCTACATTTCATGTTAATGTGACGTCACAAATATATGTTTGTATGTTTGTTCGTCTGTCCAGTGTGACGTCACAAAGAACAAAGCGCTTATGAAAAATAATATATATATATATATGGATCCAAATAACTTTAATTCATTTTAGGTTAAGAGTATTCAATTTAGGTAAATAATTTTATAAATGAAGGTACTTTCAATTTTGATTATAGGTATCCCTGGGACTTCTCTTTAGCAAACAATATGACTAGTGCTATATAACCTAATATTTTGGTGTTTTGACATAAGATTGTTCATTTGTTATTAACTTCATTTGTTTAATAGCTGATTAATTTCAATTATCTCAACAGGTAAAAAATTGCTGTGTATACAGAGACTTGAGGGTTCCAGCTGACAAATTATTTCTCCAAAGTGCCTTTAGCTTTTCTTTAATCTATCTTTAATACAGTAAATACCCTCAGCTTTCTTTCTTTTGTTCTCAATATGATATTTTGACAACTTATGTTTGTGTGAGCTCAAACAACAATGTGTATGAGCAGAAATCAACTTTAATTTTCTAATCTAAATAATTCTGTTTTTTAGTTTGACAACTCGACTCTTCACTCAGTGCTGAAATAACACTGCCTTTCCTTTAATAATTGATGCTTGAGTTTTCTAGGTAGCGGGCCCTGAAGATTTGCCGGTGGCATTATCTAGATATAAAAAAGACGGTTGCTGCTACAGCTGCAGGGAACGCGGTCACCACAAGCATCCCTGCTGCTCAAGCATCAAACAACCTCACCAACAGTGTGGCCTCTGCTCTACATACATGGGACCTCCTACATCAACGTGTTATAACAAATGGACATTTTGATCTTTCATTGTTTGGGACTTTACGGGACAATGCCTTGCGGACATTTGTCCAGAGAATTCAGTGTGTTACTTGATGAAACTTAGGGCAACTACTTTGTTTTAAACAATTTGATATGCTATACAATTTGGCTCGTCACCAAAAGGCTTGTTGCCTTAAAGCCGCAACATCTCCTCACAATTGGACGGCTGTTAGTCATCATACACAGTCGATCTTAAAGGGCTCCATTGGATGGCTGGTTAGCCAATGACGGGTAAGATCCCCAGAGGGGGACAACCTAAGACAGGCACAGTCGCACGGGACAGTCTCATGTGGCCGACATATCAACCTAAGACAGGAGTCAAGGGCACAGCCTTGATTATCCGATGACGGGTAAGAATGTTGGTTGCACATAGACGTCCTAGAGCATTACCTCTTTTAAAACAAAAGGGGGGAAATGCAGGAGCCCTGTTTGGGGAGATGGCTTAAATTGCGGTGGACTACGGGCTTTGGCTTTGGACATGTTTGGGCATTGGCGCCTTCCGTACTTGGCCCGGGATCTTGCGAGACTTGGCCGGAGATCTCGAGGGACTTGAGCGAGATTGCGGAGGAGGTCTGCACCATTTTGGAGGTTAGAGGAGCGTGGACGGCGTGTCGGGGTGTAGTTAGAGCCAGGGAGAAAAGTTGCCAGAATAAAGAGCTGTTTGTTTCCAGTTCGTCTCAAAACTTCTTCCCGCGGCTTCTTTGCTCCAAGCGGCCATCGCTTCAGGCGACTACAAAGCTCTTTATGTTCAAGTCATTCTATCATTTGGGTTCCAAACTCTCCTGTTCTCCTGTGACATCCTCAGTCTCCATCCATGATATTCACACCTGGATTTCTGCCTCATTGCTTCACATCTTGAATTGACTTTTCTTCTGGACTTCTTGAAAAGTGTCAGTCATTATTATTACCTAGAAAAGGGTCAGTCATTATGGTGTGCTGTCACATAGATTGATGTTCGTACTACATTCCATGGCCATAACTCTCATGCTAGCTAGCCTCTTGGAAGCTCAGTTTGACTATGTCTCAAACAGGAATGTTTGAATAATTTTAAGGTAACAATATAACTCCATCCCAAACATCAAACTTTTTACTCACCATATTTTTAAACATCTGTTTTTATATTCCCTTGACCTTACCTGAATGTTCTAATTGATTGCAAAATCCAGACATCCCTGGAGAAGGTAAATTTTATACATCAACAAACATACATACCCCCATAAAAGTGGAATTTTTGTGTTTAAATTATGATTCGAAGTTAGAGGTAGGGTAAAAGAATAAGAATTCCAATCTCCAGGTAATAGTTGAGGTGGAAAGAAAGCACCTCAGATTCATGAAATGAAGCTTTAGCTCCTGGAGATACAGCTTATGCCTTTCCAGTGTTGGGGTGAACTGACCCTGATGGCATTTTCTCCATGAACTACAATTACCTGTCACAAAATATTTTGATAGGCACTCACCCCTGTTTGGATCTTGGCTGTAAATATTTGCTTAGACCCTAAAACTGATGTCCTAAGTTTACAATGCACATATTGCATGAATATATGTTGATAAATAAACTTGGTAGCTGGTGTATGCATTGCATGTAAACGCTCTTTTTTTTAGCAAAGATTTGAATTTTATAGACTGTAAAATATGGATATTGCTCTATTTATCTTGATGTACCTCTATGAAAAGGTGACTGCTGTGATTGGAAAGTCATACCATATAACTAAAATAAGGTATTTTATTTCGATTTTTAGGATATTCCCTGACCAATATGTATAACCATATCTATTTTTAAAAAATTAGTTGTTTATTGCATAAATATTTTCAAGAGCTCTTGCTTGGCTGGGATCCTGACATGTTTTATAAACATTGTGAGTACAGAGAAGTCGGTCACTGCTATCAACACAGGGCTCAAGGATTCTTGTTGGCCACTGTCTGAAAGAAGGCTAGGTATATATACCAGCCTACCAGGCACAGAGAAACAAAGTCATCGAATATTCATATCAATAACAGACTATGGCCAGGGCATTAGGTGAAATTGTTGTTTGTTGCCGCCTGAAGCGCTTGGAGCAACGGAGCCGAGGGAAGAACTTCAGAAGCAAACTGGAGACAAACAGCTTTTTATTCTGATAACTTTTCTCTCTGGTTCTAACAACAACTAACACACGCCAAACACACCACTAAAAATGGCGCTGACCCGATCAGCAATTTCGGCCAAGTCACTCGAGATCCCGCAACAAATCCCGTGAGACTACGGGTGGCGACAATGGCCAAATCTCCACGGCTCATAGTCAACTGCAATTCAAGTCAATCCCCAAACAGGGCTCCTACAGTTGTTGTTGTTGTTGTTATTTTGCATGGTGCTGGGAATTAAACCCAGGGCCTCATGCATGCTAGGCTAGGGGTTTACCACTCAGCTACATCCCGAGCCCTGGAAAACTTCTCTATTTTTTTTTACTCCTTTAAAGGAGTAGATTGTAAAATAATAGAGTGTGTAAGCCAGGTCTATCCTTTATTGTCTATACTACTTTCTTTCTTTATTTTTTTACTTTTTAAGAAACCCACTTATAAAGGTAAAAGCCATTCTTTTCTCATCTACCACAGTTTATTTAACTCATCTACAGAACACAGGTTTTTTTTTTTTTTTTTTTTTGGTACCAGGGATTGAACTCAGGGGCACTTGACCACTGGGCCACATCCCCAGCCCTTTTTTGTATTTTATTTAGAGACAGGGTCTCACTGAGTTGCTAAGTGCCTCGCCATTGCTGAGGCTGGCTTTGAACTCACGATCCTCCTGCCTCAGCCTCCCAAAGTGCTGGGATTACAGGCATGCGCCACCGCGCCCGGCCAGAACACAGGTTTTAAAATACCTTTAAGCAGCAGAAAACTTCTGCTAAAAAGAGATCTATTGATAATCCATAATAATGAAGATCCACCCAAGTGGAGGTGGATGGGTCATTCCTGGAGGTCCCAGGACCTTGGAAACTTTGCCTTTTCTATGTAGTCCCAGGTAGCCTTGAAGCAACTGCACAAGAGCTCTTGGGAACGTGGCTCAGATATCTGGTTATCTGTGTTTCCTAGAATTCCCAAAACTTTCAGGAAAGTGACAAAAATATGCAATTATCAAAAATCCTCATACTTTATAGCAACAAGGAAGGAAGCAACTAACAGGCTGATAGTTGCTGTCTGCATATTTTGTTTATGGTGTTACTAGGTTCTGTCTCCTTACTCCTGCAAGCACCATGTGTTGGACAAAAATGCTTTTTCAATTTGCTCAGTCCCTTCCCGTTCCAGTTTTCCCAGAAAGGGTAGGTACACTTTTATCTCCTTACACCAGGCTAACTGCAAGTCCCTTACCTGGTTCTTCTACCTGCTTCTTTTAGATTCTCCACACTCTGCCCTCACTAGCCTACCTTAGATAGGTTAAGTTTTGTAATTACAGTGCTTAGATTTGGTCTCCCCTTTCTCTCAATGACCTGAATTCAATGTAATTCATTCAGTCATTGATCAGATATTTATGATGCCTAGCATTCAATGTGCTGGAAACTGCAGGATTGCAGATATATGTTAGAATCTTTGCCTTCCATTAGAAGAGATAAGGCAGTGACAAAATGCCTGTGATAGAAGGTGGAGTGTGACAAGGGCCATTTGAGTAGTGCAGTAAAGTTCAACAAAGTAGCTACGAAAAATGTCTGGCTGGTAAGATTGCAAAAGACTTCAGAAAACACTGAACAATTAGTGAAAAGTCACTACAGGATGACAGTATGGGCAGGATATTGAGCTGGAAGGGCAAAGCATTTTTAGGAGCATGGAAGTAGAAAAGAACAAATGCTATTCTGGAAGCTATGACTATATAATTTTATTAGGTGAGTGATAGAATAAACATGGAAAATGAGCTAAGCCAAGTTTGTGGATAGCCTGGAATACCAGGCCAATGTGTGTGAACTGCATTCAGAAGGTTTTGGAGAAAATCCAATGTTTTTTGAAGTCCATATGCCTTATTATTAGCTGAATGTATTTTTGGTTTGCACAGGCATGATGTAGTAGGACGGATTTGAGCTGAGAGTTATAAAATTCATGGATTCAAATTTCTGTTAGCATTACCTCTGCTTCATCTTTCTGGATTATCAATAAAACAAAGAAATAAGAATAAAATGATCATTTATCATTTATGTTTCTAAATGTATGTATGAACTATGAAGTGCTAATATTATATGCAAACTGATGAGAGGGCTTTAGAAAATGGTAAGAAAAATTGGCTGTGGCATTTTGGGGAACACATGAAATATAGTGGAACTCTGTGTTTTGTAAAATTGGGAAATAAAGAAATATTTGTCTTTAACTTTTTCAACCTAATATTGCACCTCATAGTTCCCTGCCACCATCACATCAGACCACAAAATCCTTCTGGAAGGAAGGGTATTTACTTTGATTCTTGTTAGTATTCCCAGCACATAGCAGAAAGCCTGGCTCATAACAACCACTCAGTAAATATTACTTGAATGAATGATCTCTCAAACTCCATCAAAGCCTCTGCTCTGGAGGAAAATATGTAACTAAATTCATGCTAAAGAATAAATGGTTATCCATATGCTAAGATGAATTTCTGTTATTAGATATGGATACAGAAGAGTCCATAGCTACGTAAGTTCAAATTTAATGGCAACACATATGGAAGATAGGGAGTATTTCAAAGGGCAACAGTGGTTTGTACAGCTGAGTTCCCAATTGACTACTTCCCTATTTTTCTGCATCTGGGGCCCTTGATTCCCATCTGAAAGCTGAGCCTCTAGGCCTTTGTGTTTTCAAGTACAAGTGTCTTTTACTAAACTCGCTTTGTTTTATACAACATATGACAAGAAAAGAGCCTATGGAGAGCTCCTGAGTCAGACCCTGTAGATAATCCCAATTTTTTTCAGACTGTGAAAAAAGGCATATGCTGCCATCCCCCTCCCCCCTGGCCCGTCCCAAGAGTCTTGGGAGGCTCTGTGTGCAGTATACTGATTACTTGGCCTTCCTCATTGAAACAAACAAGCAAGAAAAAAAGTAACTCACTTACCTTTTCACATGGATGTCCTTGTGCAGTTGAACACCTTCAGTCTGCTGAATGAAACCACAGCTGTTTTAAATCCTCTTCTTTCACACTTGTAAAAGAGTTGCTGTGTCCTTTGTTCACGGTTTCCAACTTGGCTTCCCCAGTTACATGCCTATTGCTTACAGCTTAGTCAGAATGAACATTACTGATGGAAGTGACCACATATTTATTCAAAGTGGTAGATGCCATAATAGTGCAATTTTTAGCATCTGGAATTTGGATATCATTGCACACAGCCAAATATAATCTGCACTGATGATACTGTGCTATCACTACATTCGAGTATGGTACCCAGTCTTCATACTTCATTCTGAAATACTCAAAGCAGTTTTTGAGAGGAGAGAGCAAGAATGCAAAAATTACAATAAATGCAATAGTATCTGCTAATTTAAGTCAACATTATCAATATATAGAGGTCAAAATGATTCTACACATGCTATGAACACTTTTAATCTAACAGAAAATATCTGTTTATCTATTATATTTCATGTTCTACATAATAATAAAGGACTAGACTAATCAGAACAACTTTAATTGCCAGTGACAGAAATCTACTGTAGCATAAACCAAAGGGTTTTATGAAGGGTGTAACAGAAGGACAAGACAGTGTTATTCTTAGGCCCAAAAGACAAAGAAATTTAATTAGCAACATTAGAGATCCATGTCTCTTCCTTCAGTTCTTGGAGAGTTTCTTTCCATGTAATGAACATGATCATTTTCAGAACATCAGACTCCCATCTGGGAGACAGCAACTCATTTTACGTCTTCCTACCGATGCTGTAATTAGTTACCATGAATATAGTGATTTAAAGCAATGCAAAAATATTACCTGATATTCTGGAGGTCAGAAGTCTAAATGGGGTTAAAATCAATGTGTCTGCAAGAATGCATTCTTTTCTGCAGACTCTAGGGCAGAATTCATTTTGAGCTTTTTGTCTGCTTTAAGAGGATGCCTGTGTTTTTTGGCTTGTGTCTCTTCCCTATATTTTCAAAGCAATTGCATTATTTTGATGACAATTTTATTATCACATATCTTTCTTTAACTTTCTTGCTTACATTTTTCACTGAAAAAAAAAAAAAACACTCTTGTAATCTGGAATAATCTTTCCATCTCAATATTTTCAACTAATTGATATCTAAAAAGTCTGTTTTGCTATACAAGATAACACATTCACAGATGATTCTGGGGATTAAGATGCAGACACATATGGGGGGCCATTATTCTATTTATCATGACAGGTTAGGCAAAAAAGTCCTTGAATGGACATTGAGTGGACTGGATTTTGTAATAGGATTATCTTCTCTTCAACCAATCTCTTCAACAATACTCAGGAGGACTGCATGCTCTGATTGGCCAGCGTAGGTCACATGAGACCAAACCCAGTGCTAAGGTGGCAAGGGATGAAGGTTCTTGCTCCAATAATACCATGAAATCATTTCTCTGCAGGAAAAAAAAAAAAAGAAGAGTTTCTTAGCAGAATGAGACAAAGGTATATGGAAAAAACAAGACAACTACCAATACATATTGTTCAGGAAAGTGGATAAATGGATTTATTTACCTGGCTACCTACCCTCTACCATGAGTTAAGCATTTTCCATTTATAACCCTCTTTTAAAATGTAAATATTGAAGCTAGGGTGGAGATAAATACTCATGTTTCATAATGTCAGTGTGAAAGTGTCCATCAAAGTCTTATTTTTTTTTTTTTTTTTTTTTTTTTTGTACTGGGGATTGAACTCAGTGGTGCTTGACCACTGCGCCACTGGGCCACTGGGCCACATCGCCAGCCCTTTATATTTTATTAGAGACAGGGTCTCACTGAGTTGCTAAGTACCTCACCATTGCTGAGGCTGGCTTTGAACTCACGATTCTCCTGCCTCAGCCTCCCAAGTGCTGGGATTATAGGCATGAGACACCATGCCCAGCTCAAAGTCTTATTCTTTATGCTAGCATTGGCTGAGATAAAAACAATAGATACTCTGGGGGAAGAGTTAGAGGGCCTCCAAAGGAGAGGTCCCAAAAATGCACACAAAAAATAGTCAAAACCATAATGTGGGCATGTAATCTCTCGCAGACTCTGGGCCAGCTTTGCATCTTCTCATGTCAACATGCACATGAACCCATCCATCTCATAAACGGGGTCTTCCCTTCCCTGTTCATACACTCCTATCCCTTCCTTAGCACTCTCCCATCCTGGAAGCTATTCCAACTTTTTTCTCAAAATTCCCATCTCTTATGTCTACAAAGATGGAAAGATCTGCTGTGTCCCTGGCCCCAAAGGAATGGCAATTGTTCATGGGCAGAGCTATCCCGCCAAGGGCATCAGCTCTTTTACATTTGGGCATTAATTCATAATCAAACATTGATGAATCATGCTATTTTACTGAAAAGCACAGTCTTTAAGTCAACCACCTAATCTAAGGGAAGAAATTAAACTCTAAACCAACATAAACACATTACAAGTCATTAGTGTAATTAAAAAGGAATGTATAATTAAAACATTTGTGTATTTTAGCTCAAATTCATCTGCGGTCGGAAATTTTAATGAACTGTTCATCAAAGAAGTCTCAGGAGTCTGGGGATAAGTTTAGCATAACAAGAAACTGGATGTTTTCTTTCCCTGTACTTCAGGAGTCCCATTCCCTCTGGTTTCTAAAAAGCAACCTGTCATTGGTTCCACCAAACTAATAATGATTCTAAGTGGTTATGATTGCTTCCGTGTTTTAAACTGATGTTATCTTTTTATCCCTTAAGAATCATGTTTTTCATAATTACTTCTCTTTTGTCCTTTCCTTAAGACAAATGATTTTGTAATTAGCGATGAAGGAAGGAGTCGTCACTCCAAGACATCTGTCAAGTTGTCAGGAAGTATGTCTCCCTGTAGCTATATTTAAACTTTCTGTTTAATAGCCTCTTGCTTTATTTCACAAGAACATCTCTGCGGAATCATGCCCAGGATCCCCTAATGATCAGATTCTATAAAACATAGAGCAATTAGACACCAAGAAATATTGCTCCCCAGAATGTCCTTCCTATTCATAATGTGCCCCTCTCCCTCCTTGCTTCCCTGTCACCCAGGGTCTCCACCCACAGGGATTTGCTTGCTCCATGGGCTATAGTCTCAGATTCTAGCCCAGGAGATGGCTGACTATGTCAACAATTAAGCTAACATTTTCCCCCAACTTCGGCATCAGGCTGCAACAAAGCTCTCTCTATTTACAAATAAACATCAAACGATTGTGAGAAGCAGAATACTTCTTTCTTGGAGGGAGCAAAGCTGCACCTGTACAGTGTATTTCCTACGCACGCTACAGAGGGATGATGCTCTCCATCGCATGTTGGCTGTTCTGTATCATCTGCCGCACAGAACAGACTCCCAGTGACTCCTAAAGCCTCCTTCCTTAGGAACAGAATCCAGAGTGACAAAAACATCCTGTGGATGTCGAGGAATATGGACAGCCCCTCTTACAATAGAATTCAAGATTATCACTGATCTCCAATTCAGATGCCATTCTGTCAATAGCTAAGACCCTAAATCTCACAGAAATCTGGAGCTGCTGTAATCACTCACTATTCTTCCACAGCCCATTTAACCCATGCCTCTTGTTCTTCCTAAGGGCAAGTTGGTACAGAGAGTTCCTTGTTGTGCCAATAGCTACACACAAGTGTCAGAGAGACCTAGGGATAGCAAAACAGGCAACTGCAGTCCCAATCCCACTTTCTACTTAGCCCTGGAAGAAACATGGAGGTGGGACTGGCTGTGAGGAATAAGCACATTCCATTCCTTCCTTGTTTTAGGAGATGTTTGCAGGTAGCACACTGGCCTGTCCTTTGAGCACCCTTCCAGCTTCCCCCTCCTTCAGAACACCGAGACAATTGGTTGGGACCCAGGAATCTGCTGAGCTTTGAAATTGTCTGAAAATTATCAGATTAAATGGAAACATTATACCTCATAGCCCTTTTCCTCACAGGTGGATTTGAATTCAAGAATAGACTCTTAAGATAGAAAAGCCTGTAGGTCACACACACACAAGAGGGATATTATAATATAAAGTATCTGACAAGAAGCAAGCCCGGTTTTCTGGTGAGAATGGCAAATGGCTCTCTATGGTGGGTGACCACTGATTTGTCCTGCCTGAGCTCAGTATGAGCAAGTCTCCAGATGTGGGCAGAAATGAAACAAATTCAGTGGCTGGAATGATAAAGAAAGTAGTTAAATCATCATGCTTACTTCCTTGGTTAGTTTTCCTACTTATCCTTCCTACAGCTCTTGGATCATTATTGTATTTAAGATGAAATAAAATCACAATGTTTCTGAGTTGTTCTAGTTGCTTTTTCTATTCCAAATGCCACTCCTCCCTTGTGACTACTTCCGTGTTCCTTAAACTATTCTCACTGCTCTTTCATTTTTTTTTTTTCTAGAGCATTCTTGGCATCAGTGTCATACCCATCATCTTAACACACCAGTTGCATCACTACATTGTCTTCCAGTTGTAAAGAGGTTATAGTCTCCCTGATGCCGATGGCTTATTTCATGGTTTCATGTCTCCTGCCATCACTTGGTCTGTTTTCCTTGAATATCACTTTTCATCAATGGATATTCCAAGTTCATTAAATGGGGCACCTCTTTTCTCTCCACCCACTCCATCCTAATTTGTGTTGGCTCAAGCTTATTAGCAATATGGCAGAAAGTGAAAATGTTGAGAAGGTCTTGAGTATTGAAAATTCCAGGCAGCTGCCATGCTAGCCATGGTCTCTCTACTTCTTGATATTTTTTCAAATGAGAAATATCTCATTTAAGCCATTGTATTTTCCATTGTTGATTGTTGGCAGTTAAAATGCAATTCTTAGTGAAGTGAAGATGCAGTGAAATAACTGATTTCACTGATTTTAATTGCATCACTCCTTATTCATATTCTAAAATAAGTGATTCTTTTGCTTTCACCCCCAATGGTATTAGTTCTTTGTGGGCTTGTAAAATTCATGTTTGTTTGAAATATTGTTCTGGATTCTCTAAAGTTTGGAAAGCATTTAATTATAATGATGAAATCAAGATTCAAACCCTCACATAGAAGATGCTACCCCAAACATCAACTCCAATATTTGTCCTTAGTCTCATCTTTCTCTTCTCCACCAGTGCCCTACCTGATAAGTACATAAATAGAAAAAAATCATATATACATGCAGTCAAGTCTCCTTACCACTGTACTACTTGCCTCTGGTCAACAACACAGACAGTCATGGGTGGTTTCATAGGCATAGAATGAATGTAGCAAGGTAAGGCACAACACTTTTTAAAAAGTTTTTAGACTAGACATTTAAGAGTGTGGTTAGATAGATGAATAAATAACTGAATCATAAACTAACATTGAAAAGTATCTATTAGAAAATGAATGAGGAAAATTAAGATGGTATAACAATGTAAGTAGGGAAAAAGATTTGATGTGTGTTATCTCCAAAGCTTCACAGATGTTTATACCAAGTGAACTGAGGAGTAGCTTTAAAATGTTATATAATTTTGGGAAAGGTACTCTAGTGTCACCTTTGGTGTCTTCCAATCCCAAACCTCAACACAATATTTATTTTTGTGTGTCCTGGAGCCACTAGTTGGGCTTTAAGGATAAAGAGAAGACACTGGGCTTAGGTAGAATTTGGTGGAATAATACACTGAAATAGAGCAATAATTGTGACCTTCTAGAAACAGAGGGGAATGGTGAAAAAAGAGATATCATAGTTACAGGAAGAGGAACATGGAATTTATACTCAAGGGAAAAACATGAAGAGTTAGAAAATGCCAGATATATTTGTGGAATATAAGAAAAGATGCATGCCTCATTTCTCTGGTAGATTTTCAGGTAGTGCAAAGTAAGAAAAGACTGGACAAGAATAGCCATAGTAGCCTTACTGAGACATAGAGAACAAGGACAATTTTTCCTGACCCAAATTTATGACACAAATATTGCCTATATTTAGCATGTATGCAACAGAGTCAATTATTGAACAAAAGGGAGAGACAGGCCAATGGACGTGAGGGTCATTTTAGTGGTAACCTATCTGGACTAATGATCAAGGTCCAGATGCACCCTTCATTCTAATACCTTGGCACTATTTATGCCCTCCCAAACTATTGGAAGAAGCAGCAAGAGAAACTGATTTGATTAAAAGCAACGTTCTGAAGATTGAGAATTTGAAATCCAAATTAGGTTTAATTATAGAAAAAGAACCTGATCTGTCTTGCATATCTGAATTGTGGACTGAGATTTCTAACGTTATATCCTTTCCTCCAAAGTAATAAAGTTCTGGTGTCTTGGTAGTTGGCTCCAAGAGTCTCTAAGTTGGGCAAGTTTGCCATAAGATCACCCTCAACTCCATGCATCTTCATCTTCATCATTTTCATTATTATCAAATTGATTTTACAAAAAGACTAAAGACCCAAGCAACTCACCAATGTTGACAAATATATATATATAGATCTGGAAAGACCAACAGTCACCAGGGTATGAAGATGCCCTTTGATGGGTTCTAAGATATATACTTTCAAGGAATGTATCCAGCATTGATGTGTGAGAGTTCATCTTGATTGATCCTTTAGGCCAGGAATGATCCTTATAAATCTTCTCTCTTAATGTGATATCCTCTGAGAGAAGTGACACATTAAGTGTCCGACATTCTAATATGAAGATACAATATAAGGTTTCCATTTGGAGGGTGTATGAGGATTTTAGAGTAATGAGAATTTGAGGAAGTCAAGAAAACCTAAATTAGAAAAGAGGCATGGGCCTTTCTATAGATGACATTGGAACAGTAAATAGTTTTCTTTACAAATCTAAAAACAATATTCAAACTGTTTTTGAATATATTCTAATATCTGCATCCAGGGGTCCTATTTATACATTGGTTTTACCCAGTTTCTCCTGTAAAAAGGTAAGATTAAGACATGTATACATGTACAAACACAATTATGCACACCTGCACACACATAGTGCCCATACACATGAGCACAAACACCAAAACTTATGGTCTCCCCTGGAATGGTAGAAGGAAACCTCAATAAATTAGGAGTATCCTAGAATTTAGATACAAGTCCATAGGACCTTATTTCCTAAGTCTCTCAGATTTTTAGTGAAAATGTCATTGTGGCTCTCTATTTGTTGTGATTGTTTGCTTATGGCCACACCAGAGGCTTTTTAAATGTTAGCATAAAAAGGAGTAAAAGGGAAAAAGAAAGAATAAAAATAGTCCAAAGTTTATCAATAAAATAAATCTCCGGTTGAAAGCAAGGAGGACTTTTAAATTATTTCAGCTATTCAATGAGGAGAGTTGTACACCTCACATTGGACAGCAAGGATGCTGTAGAAAGGGATCCTCTTGAATATCTTCAATTAGATATGAGAAGCATGGGTTTCCTGAGCTTCTTTTTCACTCCATGATTCTATTCTTCTACCATCTCATTTAAGGGACATATCTTAATAAAAGGCTCTTAAACACAGAACTAGCTCTGCAGGCTCCAAGAAATCCATGCCTTCTCTGAACACACATATTCCCAAGCACACACATTCACACTACTCTTTTAAAAATAGCTGATGTTAACATGATAGGTATTTACAGTGTACTGGATCTGTCAGAGTAAATAATTTCAAGATGTCTCTGATGACCATGTTTTTCATCAGATTTTCCAGTTGTACTTGGTATAATTAATCCTAAGGTTGTAATCTTATTCAGAAAAACGAAGTATCACAGGAAGCTAGTAAATAAATCCCTTTGCTATGAAAATTCCACTCCAGAGACTAGGAAGCAAACATCATAGCTACTATTGTCTTTGCAATGACTCTTGAAATATGTTAATAAATATTGAGTTTTACAATCCCCAGGCAAATAAATATTTAATTGCAACAATGGATATTTATCTAAAAACGCTGGGCTCAATCACATGTATTATGATTTGAGAAATCATACATATAATGAAGTGAAGATACAACATTTATAAAATGAAAATCAGATGCCTTGCAAAAGGAATCATCCAGAGAAAAAGGAAGTGCTACTGAAAATACAAAAAAAAAAAAAATTAGAGCCAAAATGTAAAAGTTCAACCCAATGAGTAGAAGATAAAGAAATTTAGAAAGCAGAAAAGGAAGATAAAGAAATATATATAAAAGAGAGAGAGAGAGAGAGAGAGAGAGAGAGAGAGAGAGAAAAGAAAATAGAATACCTGTTAGGGTTATGGCATAAAAGTGAGGAACATAGAGTAAAGGAGATCACAGGAAACAGGACTTGTTATTATAAAATAAATAATGCAAGAAAACTTATCAGATCTAAATGTCAAGCTTCCAAAAATTTTTCAAAATGAATATCATATATAATGTGTGGGAACGGATTCCCCACAAACAGATCCTTCCTCTTTTTTTTTCTTTGTACCAGGGATTGAAATTAGGGGTACTCGACCACTGAGCCATATCCCTAGCCCTGTTTTGTATTTTATTCAGAGACAGGGTCTCACTGGGTTGCTTAGTGCCTCGCACTTGCTGAGGCTGGCTTTGAACTCGTGATTCTCCTGTCTCAGTCTTTGAAGCCATGGGAATTAAAGGCGTGCACCACCTCACCTGGCGGATCCTTCCATTTTGAAAGGCCAGAAATATGGGTCAAAAGAGAGGATCCTAAGTTTTCATAGAGAGAAAGAAGGGCAGGGGCAGAGGGCATCTAATTACAATCACATTAAATTTCTAAAATGGAGATATTGCATGCTAAAGTGAATGGAGAAAAGTCTTC
Source organism: Tamias sibiricus (assembly GCA_025594165.1). Taxonomy (NCBI): domain Eukaryota; kingdom Metazoa; phylum Chordata; class Mammalia; order Rodentia; family Sciuridae; genus Tamias; species Tamias sibiricus. The sequence continues at coordinate 44,946,203 of CM046671.1, read as the reverse complement.
AAATTCATGGAGAAGATAATCTTTGACTTGGAATTTAATATCCAGGTGACACTCAATTAGATATGAAAGGAAAATAAGGACAAGGTCACATATGCCCATGACCTAAAACTATGTTCCCCTTTCACATTTTTCTCAGATAGCTACTAAATGTTTCTATTTAAACTGTAAAGATGGACACATGGGATCCAGGATGTGGGCTCCAACTAAAGAAAAGGCAAAAGGATTTTTCAGAATGATGGTAAAGGGAAACCAACTGTAATTGATATTTAAATATTCCATTATTATCTTAACAGTAAATTTTAACATAACCCCCAAATTGGCAGAAAAGTGGAAAGGGAAGTATGTTGAAGGTGTGGTGGGAGAAGATGCGTTTGCACATATGTAGGTGTGTGTGCAACACAACTTCCAACAGACACAATGGGGATCATGGCCCTGGATGGAACCATAGTCTTTTTGTAAGGGAAAGAGAACTTACATACCCTCTTGTACAATCTGCTTTTTGTAGACAATAGAAACAGCATATGGTCAGGTGTTCTGCTTATAAGTGGCAAAGCAGAGGTAAGAGCTAAATTTTATTGTTTCTTTTATTTCACTGTCTCATACTCTTTCCCCAATATTATTAACATAGTCAGACATTTTATTTGCATACTGGACACTTGTTAGAAGATTTAAGCACGGTCACTCTTGGTATACATGCTCATAATTCTCCTCATCACCAGTTCAAGTTTCTGATAACCATTGTCACTTGCAAGTCCTAAAAATCCCCATTCTTTCTGCAGACTGGAAGCAGACACAGTGTCTCTTGGGATTTCTATATTTGTGCCAGGTAGGGTGGAAAACACTTTATCCAATCACTTTGTGTGTACTGTGCTCTGTCATTAAATGCTACGTGTGTGTGTGTGTGTGTGTGTGTGTGTGTGCATGTATATCTCTTGCTTTTCCACCTATACCAGAGGTTCCTTGGGGAAAATGCAGTCTCTTTTGCTTGGGCCCAGAAGTGAGTAAAAGTCTCAGAAAAATAGCAAGATAGTGAGCAAACCTTGAAATCACTAACACACCACAGTCAGACTAGAGTCAGTTTAAAAGACGACCAAATAATAATCACTTCAAACAAGATAGTTGCAAGAATAGTGTGCTATATTATAATTCATTGTTTCTAAAGTGCTAAAAATATGCCACATGCTACTCTAAGTGCTTTGTATGCCTTCATGCATTTAAACTTTAAAAGAAAATGAATATTTTATGCTGTCAGAATTCCCATTTTGCAGGTGAGGATACTGATGTGCACTTAGGCTCCATGGGACAGAGTCCAGTGAGACTTCTGCTTGTCATTGAAGACTACATGTCTTGAACTTCACTGGTGACACCTTCCAGAATGTTCTCAATCTCAATGTCTGATCCTCTTTTAGGATCTATTCTTTGAGGACAGGCACATGTCTCATGTATTCCAAGCAGGCAAGTGGGACTCATGCATTCCTAAGCAGAGTGCCTTACACATAGAGAGTACTCAGCACTTGTGTTTGAGCTGGGCTTTCTGTGATGCATGTGGAAGCCTGCTGTACAAGCTCCAATGTCACAGACTGAGGGGTATCTGGGAGTTGGGGATCAACACAGCTCCACTATAGTTACCGTTTAGCGATCTTAAGTAACCACTAAAGCATGAAAGTGTTATTTGACATTTAAAAAAAAAATAAAGCATTTTCCACAGATTAAAATACTTCAATATTTACAGATGTCTTTTTGTGTTAATTTATATTATTGATTGTTTACCTTTGCAGAACTTGAATCACTGTAACTCAGGATGCCTTTTTATAACAGGTATGGCAGGTAAGATGGCCTGATTAAATTTTAAGAGAGAAAGATAATATTGAAGAAAAATAATTTACTCTGATGTTTCAAGTAATTTTAATTACCCACATTGTCAAAGAGTTGAGGAAAGAGATCTCTTAGAGAGATAGGTCAGATACTGGCTTTCTTAACTAAAGGTAGCAAAAAAATGCTGTAAAGCTAAAAGCCCTAGTTTGTTAAATTCTGATTAAATGGGATTTCTGTTTTTGTTTTGTTGTGTTTGTGTTTCTGTATCAGGCCTTCACAAGCTTATCTTACAATCAATACATGCTTTTATTTTTGACTGTACCAAACTGGGGGACTTTCAAATTATCGTCTGGGTTTTAGTCCCTTAGGTATGAGGCATTTCAGTCTGAAAGGAGTTCTGAGTCTTTTGCTGTGTGTGTGTGTGTGTTAATTAGAGTTGGTTTCATGATCTCTGCTGTCAGTTTCTTCTGCTCTACAATTTGAGAGACAGTGATTCTAAACCAATCCCAAAGGTCTCTGGAGACCATTTCCAGTTGCATTACTGATTTATTTTTGTCTTGACCAGATGGCTCCAGGTTCCTATGACTGTACGGGAGTCCTTTTGATTACCCTATTTATCTCTCCCAGTGCTCAATTTAAGGGTCAAATCTCATGTAACACATTTGCCAGCAAGATAAGCCATTCAAGCCCACTGTTGTTTGGACACCATACTTCTGACATATGCTCTGTGCCTCATTACACACCAAAGTTATTAGATTTAATACATGTTTTTATAAACTCCATAACAAAAGCAGGCAGGATTTTTGTTGGTTTGTTTGCCAATCCTTTGGAACATGCAGCCAATAGCAGGGCAGCATCCGGGAGGACTCTGGAGAGGAGGGGAGTCTGTAGGTCCCCCAAGGCTCCTGTCTGAGACCTTCCTTGCCTTTATGGAGGTGGCCATGAAAAATATGAGCAGAACATTTTTAATGAAACCAATAAAAATGCAAAGGAAGATTTAATGTTTAAAGAAACAATAAATCAAAAGTGACAACTGAAATGCAATATTTCACCATGAGATTGAGGAAATCAATTCATCCAAAGGGCACACTTGGCTTCTGTGTAAAAAAAAAAAAAAAAAAATCCCCACACATACTCACACAATAAAAGCTATCATATCAGCTGAGGCTAAATAAACTCTAGTTAATGGATTTTGAAACCTTGAAAAACATGCATGAAGCCAGACAATACAGAGTCCCATTGCATTTGGACACACACACACACACACACACCACAGCATCTACAATCCAAGAATTAGAAATTATTATAATCAGGACTCTCTTCAAGTTGTAGTTAGGTCATAATAAAATAAAAAAGAGCGTTGCTCAAGATGATCTGTGCAGACTCAGAATTTATTGTCAGATCATTTATTTTGATTCCTCCGTCATTTTCCTTGAATACTTTTTATGCAATGAAAAATATATTAAAAATATATAAAATGCTATTAAAAAAAACAGAAGTAGTGACTTTGATTCTACCTGTGGGAAAAAGAAAATGAGAATCAGATGATTTGGGCCTATCTCTTCAAACTTTTATAAAGTTACCCTGGAGAAAATTAAATTTAACAAAAAGCATTTTTGCCTAATAAGGACTCAACAAGAGATTGTCACTTGCATTAGATATTGTAATAAGAAAATGCAGTTTATGGTCACGGCTATAACAAAGGTTAAAATGTATAATAAAAATGGTCCCTGACAACTTGAAAGGGTTTATAAAAGAGGTGTGATTTGATCAAGACCTTGGAGGATGAGATGGAAGATAGCAAGTTAATAGATACAATCTAGGTAAGAGAAAGGGAGAATTGAAGACACGGAGTGATTTCAATGGTGCAGTTAGGTAAAGATCAGAATCAAGGCAGTGCAAGGAATATGGACAAAACAAGGAACATAGTGCAAAAGCAGTGAGAGAGGACAGAAGGCTGATGTCAACAGATAATCATGGGCTGATAGAAAAGATTGCATAAGCCCGTTTAGTCTCAGCACTATGCCAGGACATTGTCATTCACTTTCATGTGTAATCTTCCCCACAGCTTTTTAAGGTAGGTATGAAGCTCATTTTACATTTACCTAGGCACTGCCATGTTATATCAGTTTCCCCATGTGCTAGAACTTGCAAGTGGCAGAGGTGAGATTCCAAACCCTCTGTGACTGTGATGTGTGGATGTTGCTGCATGTGGATGCTGTGGAACTATGGACTGAGTGCCAGATAGGACCTGACCAGAGGCTTCTGAATGGCCAGCTAGTCACCATGCTAGCTTTGCCGCTCCCCACATCATGAATTCTCTTTCATTCCTTATATCTGCGGTGTCCTTCTTTGCCCTTCCCCAAATTATCCAGTCCTATTATCACCATAGTGTCTCCCATTACATGTCCAATCCTCAGTGACTCAGTTCTCGTAATCACAGCAATTGCAATGTTCCAGTCAGTACCTGGCCATCTCCTTGCATTATTAGTAAATTCTTGGTTAATGCATGCATCTCATCTTATGCAGTGAACTGAATGTATGAGCTGCCCACTCCATCCTACATTTCTAAGTGGAAATCTGATCCTCAATGTGATGACATGGAAGGGAGCCTTTGGAGATGATTGAGTGGAGTCCTTGTGAAGGGTATTAATGCCCTGATAAAAGAGACCTCAGAAAGCTCAGTTGTCTGTCTTGTCATGAGCATAGGGTAAGAAGAGAGTCATCTATGAATTAGGAAGTGGGCCCTCAACATACAGAGAATCTGCTGGTACCTTGATCTTGAACTTCTTAGCCTGCAGAACTTCCAGAAATATATGTGTATTTATCAGACACCCAGTCTATGGTATTTTGTTATAGTAGCTTATATGAATTAAATCATTTTTTCCCTAAAGAAACTTCTATTTCTTCACTGGAAGAAATATTTCTCTATTCTTCTTTTCTATTTTTCTCACAAGAACTTATCTCACAAATAACAATTTATTGGTTAATAATTTTTTTTTTCTGAAGATGCCATTCAGTACTGTACTACCCCATGTGCTTTTCAAATGTTGCATTGAATGCCTTTCTTCAATACCAAATCTTGGAAAGCATATATCTCACTTAATCCCCACAAGGTATTGTCTAGTATGAACCAGAGATACTAAAGGATATGACCAGAATCACTCAATAACAATGTAGCAAAGTAAATGTTAAGATTCGAATATATGATTATTATTCTCTGGACCCCAAATCTTCTCCTATATGACTCTGTATATGTATAGGATATTTTTTTTTTTTTTTTTTTTTTTTTTTTAGCTCACTATTCTATGGGGTTATATTGAGACTCATGATTCTTTCTTAACTATGAAAGTTGTTTAGTTACATAAACAAGTGTTTCTTTCCATGACCTTTAATATAAGAACATAAATAAGAACTGATTTCATAATGTGTGTGGATGACCCCAAATTCTATCTGAAATACTTGAAATAAGAGGGAGTATATGTATAAATGTTTTAAACACCTGATACTTTCGGCCTCTTACTACAAATTTTAGCCATTTTTGTAGCACATCTTTTAAGAATATGTGCCTTTTCATTTTAATATCTATTCTTGAATAGGCTTCAAAATTCATTTTCATAGATATCAAATTGTCTTTGTGAAGCAATTCAGTTGTTCATTGCTTTTGCTTTTGTTTGTTTATTTGTTTGTTCCTTCCTTCAATTACATGTCAGCTGTCACTTACCCTGTGTCATCAGGCGTATATTTAAGAACCCACTTCTAGGTCATTGCTTCTAATTCTTGTGGGAAGAGATGATAGACAAACAAGCATGTTAATGAAATCACAATGCCTGAATTAGAGCCCAGGGGAGTAAAATATGTAGGTTTAGTGCTCAGGCTTTGTCACAGCTGGTTTGGGAGCTTAAAGGCCTTTTGCCACATCATCCTAGTCTGTGTCTTTGGTTGAGGCGACTAAAGTCTGCTGATACTATGGGCAGATAACATAGAAGTAAAAATTCTGTCTAGAATCTTGAGTAAAGTCTTTGTTTAGAGAGACCAACAAAACAATTTCATTCTTTTGATTCTTTAAGTCAAAAATCTAATTTTGGAGAAAGAAACACATCAGAGATGCATGGCCCATAGATAAGTAAACATCAAAAAGATTTTATGGCCAAGTAAGTATGGTGCCAATGTTCCCTTGAAGAAGTGGGAGGAACAGTGTGGAATAGGCCTTCCAGACTGAGCAATGGAGGGGCAAGCCCGGGCAGAGGGGAAGCAGGTCACACCCAGGGTGGCTAATAACTTAGGTGGGCTTAATGTTTAAACAGCAGGAGATGCAATGATTTCTTTTCAAAGCAAGAAAGAAGGTTAAATTTAATATTCACTGTATCTTCATTGTAGAGTTCGCTAGCCTCCATGTATGTTCAGAATGACTTTGGGAATCTTATCTACTGCTTCTAATTTAGACCCGTGACTGTCGGCTTTTTCACAGACCTGGTGACTCCTAAAGTGGCTCCTCTTGAGGCTTTGTGAAAAATTTGGACAGCTTAGGACACACATATGTAGGATAGGAAAAAAAAAATAAAATAAAGAGGAAAATAAAGAGATAGAGGGCAATGAGAAAGTAGGTACATTTTATTTTTCTGCAGTTGGCTTTTATTTTTTAAATAACCTTGTACTCCTTTTCAATTTCCCCTCAGAACCGTTTTTCCTCTGCTCGCTCCCTTTTTCTTCATTATTTTAATGGCTACATCTTTGCTCTGATGTGTCAATGGGAGTGGAAAATCCTGTGAAGCTAGGGCTTAATGAAATGCCAGCTGGAACAGAGGGATAAAGTTTCTTTGGAGCAGCTTCAAAGGGATGCGGGCCGGGTGAGCTCTGGGACAATGGTGCCCAGGCCTCAGGACAGGGACAGCCTGGCCAGCTGGCCCAGCCTGGCCCTAACGAGGCGTGAAGGGATGGGGACCCACGTCACTGTGCACCGTGCCGTTGGGGATAAGGGGCAGGGATTTGCACATACACACACACACACACACACACACACATGCACACACAGGCTGAATCCTTACATTTCACAACAAATGGTTTTCTCATGAAATGAGAGGCCAAAATGTGACTCCTGCCAGAAGAAACAGGAGCTAATTTTGCTCAAAATTCCTGGCTTTCTGAATGCAGTCAGCCATGTCCCTTCCCAGCCCCCTGTTTTGGAATAAATTTGACATTTCCTTTTATAGGAGAATTACCAGGGAAACCTTAGTTTTGATAGGACTTGAGAGAGATTTATGAATACTCATTGGTCATTGTTGGTCAGGTGGCATTTCTCTTTCCTTTTTTTTTTAATGAATAAAGAAGGAAAAGTGACTTGGAAATAGACTATAAATCTAGAAGGCTCAAATGCCGCGTCTGGTTGTCAGCCCCATTTAGGTCTCAGCTTCTGAGAGGCCCTTGTACTTTGAGTGACATCAATATAATCAGATGCAGTTTGTGGCCAAAAGGGATTTTTAGCAAATAACAAGGTACCTCAACCCCTACCTGGTTCATTCATATATATTAATATGTGTTTTTTAAAACCTACTCTCTTACCCCTGGTGTTTTGCTAATAAGGGCATTTGACTAATTGTATTGATTAGCCTGTTTTATTAAGTGAACTTTTATAATTCTTAAAAGTGTCCTTACAAACTGATTCTTCTGCAAGTTGAGGTACTTCAAATCCAGACGAAGAATGAAAAAAAATAATTTTCCCCATTTCCCTTGCTTATGAGAACTGACAAACAAGGGTTTGTGTTATGTTTTGTATTCCAAACAACAAATATTTACAGAGAAATCATGATTGATATGTTTATTGCTTCTCGTGGCCTAAACAAATAAAATCTGTACATTTGTGCAAGTCAGATCCATAAGCCTGTATATATAAGCCACCATTTTTGTCTGCTTGGCAGCCTGTTGAAGAATAAAACAAAATAAGATATTGTCCTACATTCAGGGGACTTTCCTCTGGGCTAGACAGACAGGATTCTACACAAGAAATTCCTTTTTTGTTGGTCAAAAGAGCAGAGTACCACAAGTGTCCTGCAATCCAAACTAATTTGGCAGAAAGTTCTAGATAAGAAATATGCATAGGATTAGATAGCTTGTCAGCCCAGGCTTCCTAAATGAGATGGCATTTGAGTTCCACTGGTAAGGGCAGAAGGAAGATTCATAAACTCTTAAGAAGCTACATGGCGTATGAGGAAAACTACCAAAAGATTCCACTACAATTGTGTAAAATAATTCCAGGAGGCTAGAGATGTCAGTAAGACAATGATACAGAGGGCCTTGAATGCCAGGGTTGGTCTTTATTCTGTAGGCCAAGGGGAGGCGGGGGGGAGAGTTCTAATTACTGGGGTAATCAGATCAAGTACAGCATATGGGGTGACTCATTCTGGCTCTGCTGTCACACACAGGCACTGCTTCTTCAGGGTGACAGCTATGGAAGATCATTCCCCATACTCGCTGTCTCTCCATGCTTTTATTGGTGGCTGTCCCCCCAAAGCCAGAGCATTTATCATGTAGCCCTCTTTGTCTGGCACAAGCTATCACTGATTCCTTCAGGGGCAGTGTTATTGTTGTTGTTTGGGTCCTTCATGCTGCTCTTTTAGACTTCTTTCAAACTTCTCTCACCCTGAGAATGGGTCTCTTTATTAATCTCTCTTTAGTGAAAATCTTTCGTCCTAGAATCTGATTTATTGCCAGGACTAGGGTAGAGCGTTAATATGGCAATAGTGTGACTAGGAGGAAGCTATGAAGGTTCAAATGAAAGAGATGAGGAGTTGAAATGCACCGATGTGTTCTGGAAGGATTTAGAATGTAAAAGTAAGTGACTGATTTGAACAGGTACTCTAAGACCAATTAATGAGGGGTCAGTTTTAAACGGAGCATTTAGAAGACTAGGAAATACATCCCAGAGGGCAAAACTCAGTGTTCAGAGGGTCACAAGGGCAGGGCCAGGGATGTTGGGTTGAGTGTCTCTTCTAAGGTAAGGATAACTTGAGTCCAAATAATTTGAGTCAAAGAGATAGTGTGAGTATTGTAAAATATGATATCTGGGTGAGTTCTAATATATTGTCATAATGATGATTGCCTTTCCTTGGGGTGTTTTTATGCTTATATTAATATTTTTTGATCATACCCAGAAGTAATGCAAGAGTCTGCAAGTGGACAACAGATGATATATCTCCCAACTCATACTTTGCATGTGTGTGTGTGTGTGTGTGTGTGTGTGTGTGTTCCCACCACTGTAACTGGCAGTACTCATGTGATTGTTATGCTATAGAGAGTTGCATTCTACAGCAAAACGTGTTGACCACAGCAAGGGTTCTGGGAAGACCGAAGTTTCTGGTGTGAAAAGAAGACTCTTGTGCATTTTCACTCATTGGGACACCTGTTAGTAAACTCTGCAGGTAAAATTTCTGGTGAAGGGATATTCCTCATCTCTCAGAATGAGTTAAAAGTTCATCAGAAATCTCTAAGATTACTGGTCGCAGCTTGCTGAGAAGTATTTATCTAAAGGCACTTTTGTAATTACTAGAATTAGAACTGACTGAATTTCAAAACCAGTTTCTAGCCTTTATTTCTGTGTTAATTTTCATAGGCAGAGGTGTATCTGACCATGATTTTGTCATGCTTGATGAACTTTCATTCCTTCCTCACTGGGAGACCACCACCTAAAGCTCTCAGAGGACACTGCCAATCTATATTCTCACTATGTCCTTTAATTTTAAAGGAAATTTATGTCTTCTTACCTGAAAACTTTGTATTGAACATTTTATTTTTACAGCTTCTGATTTCAGTGAAGGAATGCCCGATTCCAATATTCAAGGCATGATTCTCATATTTCTGCCTACTCATAAAAGCAGGTGTAGAGATATTTTCTAAGATGCAGTCTTAGTAGCCTTGACTATTTGGGGATGTCCTTAAGAAGAGGTTATTGAAATTGAATTTGGTATAGTCAATGTCTCAAAAGCACTTGAAGATGTATTTGAATACCAAAGATGTTCAACCACATAGCAGAAGAGACTATCTCTTTGAAATAATAAGTGTTGTATTTTCATAATAGGAAATAAACATTGAGATATATTACTTTGTGGATTAAGACACGTTCCTATTCACAAAGGCACTCTTGAGCCCCTACAATCTGATTGGGGATGGGCCATGTACTGAAGGCAGAAACATATCCTACACTCTTATAAGATGATAAACACACATGCTGGAAATATAGGCAACATAGGATACTAAGTTAGGTGCCATTATTTAATGATGAAGATTCTCCAGATGCAATAGCATGTGATAAAAAGATTTCTTTTGTAACAAAAACATTACAAATAAATTTCTGTTAGGACCTCAGTCAGAAACTATCACTCTGCTTTATGGTATATACTACTTTAGGAGTGAGACAGAAAGCTTAGCTCAGCCATGAAAAGTGCACACTTGTGTGAACCATGTTGGAGGAGGGTGTTAAGGATTCCTCAGGACATATGTAGAAGCTTCCCCTTCCTGGGAGTCTGTCCAACTAGAAATATCACTCTGCTAAGGCTCTTCATAGCATCTACTACTACTAGGAAATTTGGTTCTTCTATGCAGCATCATTCTCAGCTGTGACTGCATCTCAGTCTTCAAACTTGACTTCCACCAATCTCCATCAGGAACCTTCTCCTGTCTGTAAGGCAATCGCAGTTGCTCCAGCACAGTGGTTCATTTTCATATGCCTATCTTGCTCATGCTGTCATTCATTGATAAATCCTTTGTATTTTATGGTACCTTAACCAGGTAGATGGCTCTGAGATGCATCAATAAATTAAGATAGAAAGTCCTGTCCTTAGGAAGATTATACTCTCCTCCACAGGAATATTCCTTCCTTTCTGCTCTTCCCTGTCCTACCAATTAATTGTCAGAATGTGATAAAGTTCCACATCCTCTGTAAAATCTAATTTTTTCCACTCTGAAATTCCAAATTTTCTAAGATGTGAACTACCTGTTTAGTCTTTAGCAAGAAATGCTTCTATTGAAATGTGAAGCTACTGGCACATACTCATCACATCTATTTAACTTGATGATCCCCCTTAAATTCTTATGAACTTGCAAAAATTTTTTTTTTGTTCTCTCTACAGTACCTATGCAGTATTCAGGACATTTTGATTGACTGATTATCACATATACTATCATTTTCTATAATAGCCATCAGAGCAACTGTCTTAATAAAACATCTTGTATTTGCATAGCATTTTAACCTTTATAGTAACATAAATTATCGTAGCACATTGTTAGTATAATCTCTTCATTTCAAAGGGAAGCTAGAAAAGGGCATTATTCCAATTTTAAACATAAGAGAGCTAAAGGATATTCAGGAATTTGCTCAAAGTCACAGAGCAAGTCAGTCCCCAAACTAAGAGTAGATTTGCAGTTTCCTGGGGCTTATCTTACGCTTAGTCCCTTCACCTTCTGTAGTTTTAAATATTATGAAAGCATCTTAGGGCAAGTACAATGAGCACTTGAGGGTAGCACACAAAGTAGTGTGCAAGAACTTTCAATTAATTGTGAGGGCATGGGAGAGAGAAAACTGGGATTGGAGCAGGCAGGTATTTCTAAGACTTCCACTAGGCTTAGCATCTCATCTGCACAACAGAGGTGAGTGACTCTATATGATGTTTTCCTTTCTCTTCTCTCTGATCTTACATTTATGCCTCCCGAGGACAATTCCAATCATATTGCCCTTAGTTACAAATCCTATCCTTATAGAGAAGCATGCTGTGTGATTTTGAGCAAGACAATGTACTTACCTACATGGACTTCACATGGCCACCTCATGAAATAATGGGGTGATAATGAGAGTATCTGGCTAATATTCATAAACAGTTAAAGCACCATGTAAGTGAATGTTCCTCCCCACCACTCAGCTTCAATCAGGGACATTCCCAACTGTCAATGCAGATAGGGGTTGTTTCTTCTAGAAATTCTCTGGGTGCATAATATTTGCTCTATAGAGGCAGCACTTATGTACAGCCTGGTATTGATCATTGTTTAAAAGTTTTTATCCTTTATAGTAATTTAATCATATATTCATCTGCTATTTTTACATTTATTCTTCTAGATTATCTCTGAAGGCTGTAAATAAAACTCATAAGTGTTAGTCTAGCTACAGCCTATAGCTTCCACTCCTCAGTGTTGCGGACAGTTAGTGCAGATCCTAGACAGAGCCCCACTCCTTCCCACCATAAGCACAGTCGTCTCCCCAGCCAGCACTTCATCCACTGCTATGTGGAATAGACTCTGCTGGGAGTCCAAGATGTGTGCTCTGACTTTCTAACACATAGCACCTTGCTCAGAAGGATCTTTAAAATCACTTGATCAAATGAATTTATGTCTCCCAATTGCATTATTAACAATTTGATAAAGGACTTTAATCTGTTTTTCCTACAAATATCTACTGTCTACTTTACCTGAGTACGAAGTATAAGTTTAAAATAGAAGACATTTAAGTAATGGGAATAATAAAAATTCCTTATATGTGATTACTTCATTATTTTACCAGCTTCAAACCAAGTTTTTCTGTGCCCAGAAGGGAAGAAATGTGTGCTTGTAAAGGTTATTATTTCTATTTAAAGCATAGATGCATTTAAGCAGCTGTAACAGTTTCTTTAATGTGTTGAGAGGAGGGGTAGCTTGGAGACCTGGAGGCTGTCTCTCAGCTTCGTGACTGAGGAGCTGTGTGACATTTGTCAAATCAATTAACCTCTCTGTGTTTGAGAGTTTCCATGTTTTGAGGAGGTTAAAATAATACTTGTTTTCTATATCTGTCTACACCCACAAAGTAAAAGACATGTCTTAGGGGAGTGAAGGCAATTATTTAGATGACTCAGGCCAAAATCAATCCTGCCATGAAGGAAAAGGAAAAAAAAAAATGTGCATTTGGGCCTCAGCTGTCCAGATTGCCTGTCGACATCAATCAAATTCACAGAATAAATGGTTCAACCCTTTGCTTCCCTTTGCTTGTGTTCCGAAGGCACCTTTGGGGGCATATTAGCTTGTTAAGACCAATGAGTGAATCATTAATGGCTTCAGGCCACTTAGCGTACATCTAAGAACAGTTGAAACACAAGAATACTCTGAATTCTGGAATGTCCGGGTTTCAAAGGATGCTCATCTCCCAAAGTCACCTTCAAAATTAGCATCAATGGAGAAGAGGAGAGAAAAAGGAATCCTGATGTGATTCTGTTAACTGTGAGCTGGATGCTATGCTTGGTGCTTCTTTCACCTTCTTACCTTCATCTGATCTTCACAATAATCCCAAGGAAGGGAGTAACAGAAGAGGAAACTGAGGTTCAAAGAGAATAAGGATCCCCCAGTTACACTATCAATATCGAACATCCTGGGGCCCCCAACCTAGTTCCATGTCTGTGACCTAGACACTGTATTGTACTTGACCCCAGCACAAATCCAAGTAAGATCTAATAAAACTCAAAAAAAAAAAAAAAAAAAAAAAAAAAAAAAAAAAAAAAAAAAACATCCCTGGACTCCTACAAAGCCAGGAGCTGAGCACAGTAAGATGAATGAGGCATGGTCCTACTATCGTGGACTCCTACCTGCAAAAGGTGAGAATAGCATGCATTAACCTGACAGTGATGCAGCCTGCACCACTTGCAAGGGAGCCCGGAGAAGGAGCTGAGCTCCAGACTGATTCAGAAGCCGCTTTAAAGGATATACTAGCAAGTTCAAGACTACTCCTTCTCAGATCTAGAATCCATTCTCCTCTTGCATTAGATCAAAGTCCAAGAGCAGAGTCTAGCCGAGGTAGGTTTCTACAGAAGATCAGATAGAATCTGCCCCATAAACCGTGGGGCCAGGGTTTGAATCCCAGCTGCATCTTCTATTGGTTGTTTCACAAGTCCGAGATGCTTGACTTCTCTGGGCCTCAGAGCCTGACTTAGTAAAGGATAATGAAAGTTAATGCTTCATAGGGCTGCTGCAATTGAGATCATGAAAGCAGGATGCCCAGTATGGTGCCTGGCATGGTAGATGATAAAGAAGATGTTATCATTATTAGTCTAACTATTTTTTTTTGTCTTCAAAATAAATACATTTAGTGGTGTATTTACAACAAACAGGCCACTATAATCTTCCAGGGATTAAAGGGTGGACTCCTTCCCTGTTACCTTGCTGTTTTTGAACTAAACCATTCACGGAACAATCAACCAAAAAATGTATACATTTTAATGAATTGAGCATTAGAGGTGAGTCACTGTACTTGACACATTGATTATTCGTCACCTACCAGATTCTGACATTCAAAATCATTTCAATTTTATTCGCTAGTTTCTCTTCTTCCAAACATAAAATTAAAGCATTTGTCATGTCATCTCAGTTGCCTTTTAAACTCTTCCAGACCAAAGGCCTTCCTTCTGTCATTCTGTACTCTCTATGCCCATAAGTCCCACTCTACCATCTCTGGCACATTAAGCAGTCTTAAATAAGGTTCACCTGCTGCCTTTGTTGAACCACTGATCCCGCTGCTTTGCAACTATAAGCTTGCGCAAATTTCCAAAGTCAGGATGGACTTTTTCTTGCTAAGGATTGCTTTAGGTATTATGGGTCTCTTATTTTTCCAAATAATTTTCAAGACTGCTTTTTCTGTTTGTATGGGGTCCTTGGGATTTTAATAGGAATTGCATTAAATCTGTATAATGCTTTTGGTAGTATAGCCATTTTGACAATATTAATTCTGCCTATTCAGGAGGATGGGAGATCTTTTCATCTTCTGAGGTTTTCTTCAATTTCTTTCTTTAGTGTTCTTTAGTTTTTGTTGTAGAGGTCTTTCACCTCTTTTGTTAGATTGATTCCCAGGCATTTTATTTATTTATTTATTTTGAGGCTATTGTGAAGAATGGGACCACCATTTAACCCAGCTATCCCACTCCATGGTTTATACCCAAAGGACTTAAAATTAGCATACTACAGTAATGCAGCCACATCAATGTTAATAGCAGCACAATTCACAATAGCTAAGCTATGGAACCAACCTAGGTGTTCCTTAGTAGATGAATGGATAAAGAAAATGTAGTATATATACTCAATGGAATATAACTCAGCTTTAAAGAAGAGCGAAATTTTGGCATTTTCCAGTAAATAAATGGTTGGAGTTGGAGAATATCATGCTAAGCAAAATAAGTCAATCCCACAAAACCAAAGGCCGCATGTTTTCTCTAATATGCGGATGCTAATTCACAATAAGGCAGGGGGCACTAGGGAAGAATAGTGTTACCTTAGATTAGGTAGAGGGAAGTGATGGGAGGGTAAGGAGGGGATGTGGGGATAGGAAAGATAATAGAATGAAAGAGACATTATTACTTTATGTATATATGTGACTACATGACCAATGTGATTCTGCAACATGTACACTCAGAAAAATAAGAAATTTTATCCCATATGATATATCAAATACATAAATGCATTCTACTGTCCTACATAACTAATTCAAACAAACAAATTATAATTTAGGAAAAAAACAATGGACCTTTTCCTCATAGACCAAAGACTCTTGAGGGCTGGGATCTGGGTCCTTCCTATCCATTTAAAACTCCAGGACTTGAAATAGAATAAATGCTGTTATGCCTTAATGGAAATGAATAAACTTTGAGGAAAAAAGGGTATGGTCAACTGCAATCACCATCAAGAGCATATTTGAATGCTGTACAGAAACACTGTATGCTTCGCAAAGATCTACAAAAATATGGAGTTGTAGAGGAATAGGGAAGGTTGTACTCTTTGCTTCAATGTGCATGTTTTTGTGGTAAGATTTTATAGGTAGAAAAGATGTGCATACTTAGATTCTCCTATGGATTATTAACCTGATACCGGTAGGTCCAAAGACAGCATGTAATTTTAACAACTGACCAAGTATGGAATATTGGTCAGTTGATACGCACAAGACATTTAGAAGCAAGTCAGTGGGAAGCAAGGTCAGATAGTTTCATGCAAACTCAGTTTAAATGAGACCCCTGGGACAGGAAGCAGTTTGGTTAACCATCATGAAATAAACCAGTAAAAAGACTGGCATCCAGTCTGGGCCAAGATAAATAAAATACCCAGAGGGTTCTGAGCTGTGAAGGTAACAGAAACACAAAAGAAATTACACTAAGCAATGATAAAGCTTGAATGTAGGTGCCAGAAAGGCAAAAAGATTTTGAAAAGATTCAGCCACATTAAAAACTAGGGTGGTGACAAGGCTCTTAGATTGGAGGGATAGTCCCTAAAGGCCCCAGGCTGAGAACTGAAATCAAAACAGACAGATGCTTAACATGCAATACTGCCATCAGGAAAGAGGCTAATGAGATTCTAGTCTGCTTGTCCACTGGGCCAGCCATCACAGTGTCACCAGGCAGGGAAGTTGCTGTCCCTCTTATAGCCACTCTTGTGAAACTGCATGTGTGATATGGCATCTGATTCTCAGCGGCTTAATAGTGACACTGTCTACTTAGTATAGCCAGGCTACAGCAGAGGGACGAGGTGCTGATTAACTGGCTGGGGAGAGATGCCTTGTTGGAAAGCTACAGATAGTTTGTGCATATGACAAGAGGCCATGGTCACAAGGGACGTGGCAAGGAACAGAAGACACCCATGCATGCCGGGCTCCTGGATTTGGACTGATGAGCATGAGGTACAAAACTGAATTGTGCCATGCAGACTCTGTCATGAAGTGACCCAGCCTAAAATAAGAGTAAAATGTAGGAGATCTTGTCTTCCCTCTTTCCTGAAAAAGTAAACTTGTTTGGCTCAAATATTTGGTTTCATATTTTACCAGGCAGCAAACAAAAGAAAAAAACAAACAAACAAACAAAAATGAAATGATTATATGCCTGTTTCTGCCTGGGTGATACAGAAGTGTAAGAATGTGGTAGGGGAAGGGGATGGTGTTGATGACAGAAATACCAGATCATGACAGAGGAGAGAAGGGGCATCATGGCTGGTCTGTTCACTAGGAACACAGCCACATTTCTTAGTCCTCTGGGTTCTCAGTCCCCTCATCTGTCCTGGAACAAGTTTTGAATGGATTTAAAAAAATTGCAAGTATTATACACAAGTGAGGCACTTGTGACTAAAGCATTTCTATTCATTACTTTGCTGGTCAATAAGTGTTCAGGAGAAGAAATTGATAAGACAATTGGTGGGTAGGGTATGTATGGTCAGTGACAATAAGTAACTTGTTCTCATAGACACAGTGCCAAATCTTCTTGGAAAGGTGATTCAAAATTTTTCATACCTATTAAAAATGAGGTTAAAATTGTCAAACGTTAGGGGGGGTTGTGAATATGTCCATATTCATTATTATTTAACAAACCCACTTATTTAACCATCTTCATGGTTAAAATCATTTTCCTTCAAACTGTCAAAGTGCGAAGTCAGCACTTCTCATACACAGAGACCTTGGCATGAGGCTGCCATGTGCAGCTGTATAGACTGCACATCGTATGACTTTGCTGCAACATTCAGATATATTTCAATGAGAACAGCATCCTCTAGCATTGTTTAATAAGAGAGCTTAGTTCTGGGAGCAACAATACAATTTTTTAACCTGTTTTTAAGAGTCAAATCAAACTCTTACAGATGAAAATATTCTTGTTTCCTGTATGCAACAGATATGGAAAGTAGTTTATCACAAATTTTTTGAGACGGTAGCCTTCTTCTTTCCATGGAGCACTTCTCTTCTACGCTTGTTTCTCTGATGTGGGTTGGAAAAAGTGAGTCTGGTGTGCAGAAATACAAGCATGCATGTAGCGAATAAGCCAGAGTTTGCATTGAAGGGTGGCTTATACTCTGCATATGGAATCTAATTCTCCTTCTCACAGAGCTTTGCTTGGTTGTAAAGGAAACCATTTTTTCTTTTAATTTCCTAGAAAAAAATGTTTTCAAGAGAATGGGAGTATTTCATTTTCCTTGATTTGCCTGCCTTTCCTTACTATCAGTTGCAAAAACAAATGACACTCTTGTTATGATGCCAAATTGAAGACTGATGCATATTTTGGCATTACATAAATAATTCTTAATGAATCAGGTACTCCTAACAGGCAAGCGTTGGAAAATGTATTTATTTTTGTTTCTTGTTTATACCTGTCATTACATATTCCTAATTGAGTTATTATTCTTTTGTTCTCGAGGCCGGGCTTCCCTATCTTTTTGATAATTCCCCCTTCCTTAAATGTCCTCTAGCCTTGAGAGTTAAATAGGAAGTAGCTGAATACTATCTCATCAGTTCTGTCTGAACTACCCAAACTGCACATCTCTGATCATTACTAGTTATTTGTTTGTGGGGGGAACAGTCTTAGGTGTATTATACTTTAAGGTAAATTGAAGCTTTGGGAAGCAGCAACAAATATAGCTGTATTTTTCTCTACAAAAAGATATCTCCAGAGAATAACATTCTCCACATAGTTTGCAAAATAAATGAGTTGGTCTGATGTGTGTTACTTGAAGAAGTGACAACATTTTCTGAACTCCTTGGTCAAGCATTTTAGCCATTAAGCTTAGATCCTAAGCATTTAATTGATTTTGCATGTCTCTTGTTTTATTTAATTGTAGTCGGTGATTCCTTGTACATTTGCATGTATTTGAAATCACTGTTTTCTTTCTTTCTTTTTTTTTTTTTTTTTTGGTACTGAGGATTGAACTCAGGGGCACTTGACCACTGGGCCACAATCCCAGCCTTTTTTTTGTATTTTATTAGAGACAGGGTCTCACTGAGTTGCTAAGTGCCTCGCCATTGCTGAGGCTGGCTTTGAACTCGTGATCCTCCTTCCTCAGCTTCCCAATGCTGGGATTACAGGAGTGCGCCACCGCGTCCAGCTGAAATCAATGTTTTCTTCCCAGTTTTAATATCTCTTCTATTCCCTGACTCTCCATTACTTTGCTGATTTGTAAAGTCCCTTAGTTTTCACACTGAACTAGAGTGGAACGTCAAGGGTCCATTCCCTTACTCTATGGGCAACTGAGTACTGAAACTGCTAGAGCCCATGGGATTCTAAGGAGTGTTCTGTTCAGTTGAGCTATATTTTTGTTCTTCACAACAGACATTATTATGTCAATTGAGAAAATAGCTTACATGAATTATTCTTTTGAGACTTTGGTTGATTATTGGTAATAATAACTTATAAAAAGTTTACTTTTCATTCGACACCATTTTGAACAGATTCCAACCTTTTTTCTGTGACTTTAATATCTTAGTGGAAAAGGAGGTCATATAAACACAAGATAAAACCTATAGGAGCAGCAACTTAGTCACAAAACTGAGAGACAATATGGTAGGATTTACACACAATTTGCTTTGCAAGCAATTTTCAGGAAACCAATAATTCTGGGTAGAAAGTGAAAATTTCCACCAGTATATTTCATCTCCTCTCACTCCCATCGTAGGTGGTCTGCCTAGTTTTGGCCCTTGGTGCATTACTTGTACATGTAAGTCTAGCCTGCATTGAGATTAAGACAGGAAACTAAAACGTCTTTGTTTCTGAACATGGTAACAGGCTCTTCCACTCATGAAGGGACCCTCATGTGTGGAAGGCTTAGCGAAGCCGTTCTCTTTCCATGTAGCCTGAATATGAAAAATGGCATAGGCTCAAGGGGGACAACATGGTGATGAATCTGAGTGTATCCAGTCTAGAGATATGTGAATACATATGTCGCCACAACTGTCTTCAAGTGATATGGACTTAACTGCATTTTTACTTAGCTCTTATTCAACTTCTAATTTTGTGAATTAGAGCATTGACATGTAGATAGATAAACAGAAGATAGATAGATAGATAGATAGATAGGTAGATAGATAGATATTTGAGTCCATCTTTTGGAATTCTTCTGATCTTCTCATACACATTTCTTATTAACAAAAACATCTCCTCCTTGGACAATTGTTTCTCATGGAATCCAATTATTGTATCCTGTCTCTTATTTGATCTATCACCTATCTTTTGGGCTTTCATTACTATTTATTTAATGCACAGATTTTTGTTAGGTTTTAATATCAGAGATTACTCTTTGATTTCTTAAGTGACTAAATTATATTTCTTAATTGTCTAAATTATAATTTCTTAATTATAATTTATATTCAATTGCTTTTTAAAATTTTGATGGAATATATGTCATTAAAATTCCTTTTTTGTGTTATTCTGTGAAACTTAAAGCTAAATATTTATTCTTAAAGGAATTTCTGCTATGAACAATAATGCCCTAAGTATTTGTTTCCTTGTTTATGAAACCTACTGAGTGCCACTGAGTGGAGCTTAAGGGCTGTGCACTGGAAATTTGGCTAGAGTTGGATATTAATCTATGAATTCTACAATTCCGCATAGAGCTCCCAGATTTTGAACACCCTTGTGTGGATCCCTGCTGCTATGAAAGATTCAATTCTGCCCAAAGACAAAGATCTCACTTATAATTACTTTGACAACAAACTTTGACCACATGACATTTTTTTTCTTACAGAAACTTCCATTTCTTTGCACACACAAAAACTGGCAAATGTGTTTAATTGCATATATCCATTTATATTCATTTTCTTTTTATTAAAATGTATACTTTAAAATGACTCAAGGTATGTTAGAATAATGATGAAATTAATGAGCAAATGTATGTATATATACATGTGGTGTGTGTGTGTGTGTGTGTGTGTGTGTGTGTGTGTGTTCACTTTAGGAGTATGAAGTATCCTCTGCTCTCTTCTACCAACCCACTTTTGTTCCAAACAACACAGTCTAATTGTCTTTAACTTTAAATGTTCTCATCCCTAAGGAACAAAAGAGCCAGAGAAAGAGCAGAAGGGGAAGCATGCTGGAAAAGGCATTGGTATCCTAAGGGATAATTTTTATCTCAGGAGAACTGACCTTTCAGAGAAAGCAAATTAAATTATCTTTCTCATCCTTTACTTTTGCTGTGACATCATTAAAATGCACGTTACATACCAACATTCGTTGTTTTGTATTCATAACCTTAGACTAAAATTAATCAGTTGTCACAGAGACTTAACACATTTGTTAATGGTGCCTAGCCAAAAAATCTGTATTGTTGTAGGAAAATCAGCTTTATGTGTACACCCTTGAGAAAAACAACAGAGGAGAATTAACTGGTGGACACTGAACACTCCTCTCTCTTGTTCAGAGAGAGCAGTCCTCATTCTCTTCTCTAGTGGTTCGGTTCATTCTTCTGTTTTGATGTTAGACATGAAGTTTTGTGGCTTGGAAAGAGGAAAGACTTTATTTCCATTGAAGTCTGATTAATATAGACTAGATCAAACAAGACTTAATATATGCATAAATTTAGCTAGTAAGCATTTATTAAGCTGTAGTGGAAAGCCTAGACTCTCATACTGGATTGAGAATATAAGAAGCTCATGAAGACTCATTAATGGGTAAGTCCAAGTCATTTCCACTGAAAAACTTATAGTCTTGCCAGGCACAAAATGAGTGAGCAGTTCATGGCAATAAGTCTTAAGTGCTTTGAAAAGGAAAAGCATATTCCCATTGGAAGAGGCTTATGAAACAAAGGAAGGATTTCTCAAGTTGGTCACATAAGCTCCATCCTGTGCAGTTCCTACAGGTCAAGGTAGCATGAATGGAAGTCAGCCTTTGGAAGACACTGTGCAATGCCATGATGGACAGGGAGAACACAGACATAAGGACCAGAGAGGTTGTGCTGGAGGTGGATGGTATTCTGGGGACAATTGGAACCACTGGAGAGTTGTAGGGAAGAACAAAATCTGATCTGATTTGAATTTTAAAATATTCTCTAGCATCAAGTAAACATTTATTGGAGGAGAACAAGACCAAAGGAAGAAACACAAAACCAGTTATTGATGCTGCATATGAGAGACCAGGGCAATGTGGCCTGCAGAAAGGCAGTGAAGTTGAGGTACACAGGTGTTGAACACAGAATATGTTAAGGAGGAAGAACAATGAACATTACTGGATGGCTAATGAGCTGGCAAAAGAGTTCAAATGTGAGAAAAAGGTAGTGCCCGCACTTCCTATTGTGTTCAAAAAAAGTTGAAAATTTAAGTCTCCGTATCTTCAAGGAATTTAGTGTTTTAGAAGTAACTGGTTTTGTAATTATCTAAATATCTGACAGTGTCATTTGTTAGCCAGGTGACGTCAAATGTTACTTTCCATATTAAGAATACTATAGAGTAGAAAATGGGTTGCACTGAGCAATAACCTAAAAAAAAAGTAAATATTACTATAAAATTACTAGTCTGATATTAAGAAAATGACACTACTTATATGTTAATCAATTACAGCAAAATAGTTAATTTATTTCAAAACTTTTTTCTTTAATAAGTCACTGAGTGAGAGAAGAGTCATTGTGTTGTGCAATTAGGAAACCAATCAGAAAAATTCATGCTTCAGAATATCTCTAAGAAATAGATTACTCACCTGTCTAGGTCAATATTTGATCCCTATTAGTCAATCAGTCCTTTTTAAATTTATATCAATAAAAAAATATTTTAGTAATTTAGAAAAATATTCACATTGTAAAGTTAATTTTAAAAAGTAATACAGTTTTAAATTCCTAACATCACTTAGGAGAAACATAAATAGTACCCTTATATATAGCCAAGTTTACAAGCATATGTCAATGAAAAAGTATTATATATTTTTTATATATAAGCAGAAACAAACTAAATGATGGAAAGGATATAAAAATGTTAACTGTGGTTACCTGTTAACTCTAATTGAATTACAGGTGAGTTTTTATTTATTTGAATATGTATTTTTTTTTATTTTAAAACATTTAATTGACAAATAAGATTGTATACATTCAAGATCTACAAAGCGATGATTTTACATATGTATACATTGTGTAATGATTACCACAATCAAGTTAATTTACTCATCCATTGCTTGGCAGTTATACTTCATGTGAGTGTATGTGCCATGAGTGAATTGAAGATCCACTAGTTTAGCAAATTTCATATACAAAACACATCAGTATTAGCTACATGTCACCAGGGTGAACATCAGATTCCCAGAACCAGTTTGACTTGCAATTTAAAGTTTTCATTCTTTGACTGACATTTTTAAAAAAATTTTCCCACCCCAGCTCCTGGCAACCTCTATTCTATTCTGCTTCTATCATTGTGACTTTTTCCAGGATAATTTCACATGTAAGCAAGATCATAGGGTGTTTGTCTTTCTGTGTGGTGGCATGTTTAATACAGCAAAATTTCCTCTGGGTTTATCCACATTGTTGCACATGGCAGAAATCCTTCTTTTTGATGTATAAATAATTCCATTATATATTAATCCATCCATCCATGGGCATGTCTTGATATCCACATACGTCTATAAGCATGTCTGAACTATCCATATCTTGACTATTTTCAACAATGTTGCTATGCATGAAGGTGCAGATACCTCTTCTAGTTACTAATATCATTGCCTTGGGATATATATCCAGAAATAGTATTCCTAGATCCTATGGTAGTTATTTTCTTAAATTTCTGAGGAAGATTTATACTGTTTTGCATAATGGGTGTATCAATTTACATCCCTACAATGGTATACAAGGGTTCTCTTTGTAACTTTTCTAAAATGCTGTCTTCTGTCATTTTGAAAATAGCCATCTAGAGGTGATAACTCATTGTGGTTCTGAATTGCATTTTTCTGATCAGTGGTGATGTTGACTATTTTATATATTTGTTGGCAACTTATAAATCTTCTTTGGAGGGGGAAAAACGTCTATTCTGGTCCTTTTCCCAGGATTTTGACTTGGTTATTTATTTTTACTGTGTGGTGTGAGTCACTTTTGTATTTTGGATATGAATCTTGTAATAGATCTAGGGTTTGAAAATATTCTATCCCATTCTATAAGTATTTTAGATATGAATCTTGTAATAGATCTAGGGTTTGAAAATATTCTATCCCATTCTTTACTGATTGTTGTGCAGAATCTTTTAATTTGGTTTAGTCACACTTGTTTATTTATATTTTTATTGTTTTTGTGCTTTTAGTATCACATCCAAAAAGTCATTACCAAGACCAATGCCAAGGAAAAAAATTTCTATATTTTCCTCTAGTTATTTTGGTTTTAGATCTTACATTTGACTCTTGAACCATTACTTATTTATTTATTTATTTATTTATTTATTTATTTTGTATTTTATGCAAGGTAAGAGTCCAAATCCTTCATATTAGCTGTGGATACCTCATTTCCCCAATACCATTTATTGGAAATAATTGACTTTCTCTATTTATTCTCGGTGCTCTTGTCAAAGATTAGCTGACCGTATATATGTCAATTTACTTTCAGTTTCCTTATTCTGTTCCTTTAGCCTATGTATCTATATTTATGTGTGTGCCATATTGTTTTGATTACTGTAGCTTTGTAAGATAGTTTGAAATCAGGAAGAATGATGCTTCTAGCTCTGTTCTTCTTCCTCAACATTACTTTGGCCCTTTGTATATTTTTGCGTTGCATAGAAATTTTAGGATTTTTTTTCTGTTTTGGTGAAAAACATCATTGAGATTTTTTAGGGGTTTTATTGAATATGTGGATTTGTTTAGGTAGGGTGGACATTTTAATAGTTTCAGTTTTGAATGTGATTTTTTTTTTCATTTATTTGTTTCATCTACTTTTTTTGCCAATGCCTTAAAGTTTTCAGTATATGGATCTTTTACATTCTCAGTTAAATGTATTCTTCAATATTTTATTCTTTTTGATATAATTGTTAATGAGATTGTTTTCTTAATATCTTTCTTCCAATTATTCATTGTTAGTGTATACTGGTGAAGCTTTAAAAAAAAGTTGAAAGCTTTTCCTCTGGGATCAGGAATAAGACAAATGTGTCCTTCATGCCACTGGAAGTTCCAGCCCAAGCAATCAAATATGAAAAACAAATAAAAGCCATCCAAGTTGAAAAGTGAGCTATTAAATCATCTTTGTTTGTAGGTGACATACTCCTATATGTGTAAAAAACACTAAAGATTCCACCAAAAAATAAAAATAAAATCTTTTAGAAGTAATAGCCTCAGTAAAGTTATAGAAGAGAAAAACAGCATTCTAAAAATCAGTTGCATTTGTATACACTGAGTTTTTCTCTATGTCTGACTATGGTCCTTCCAGCTTATGTTAGCCCTTTTAATTTTAGTGGATCAGCTCACTTGGATTTATTCTTGCTGTACCAAAAGAACTTATTCCTTCTGTAGGGTGGGGTTGAGCAGTGTGATCTCGTGAGTCTTGTTTGTTCTGTGAATATGGTAGTTTTCTTTTCTTTTTTATAACTCTGTTTGAAGAACAAGTTGGAATATTTCCTTAATATTTGCATATGCTTTCTAAATATATCTCAGCTAGTCAATACCAGATGCAGCATGGGAAGGGCAAGAATTATATATTTTTTATTTTTTTGAAGTTTTTATTTTTCCTAATTTAAATGTTTTTCTCAGAGAAACGGGTGTGAATTTTTGCTTCATGCACCACATTACCCACATAAACATGAATATTTCCAGTGCAGTTGCTGCATATTCCTGGTTCAAATAAATGTTCATCTTCATGTACTATGGAAACCTAGAGCAAAAGAAAGGACCTGAACTGCCTACATCACATGGCACTTAAACTCTCATCTTTAATCAAATAATCAGAACACACTTGGATTTGGCAAATTGCACCTTCATTTTTATTTCTAGCACCTCTAGCCTTTTCCTTCAAGGGAGATCTTCAACCCACCCATGTTTTCCTGTACATTTTATTGTCTGATCAAACTTACTCCCAGGAATGGAGCTTGTCTAATTTAGGTATGTATTTCAGACTATGTAGTACAACTCTCTGGGAGATTTTTATTTTAAGCCTTCTCTGTTTTTGTGAAATGGAAGGTGTTGTTCCCTGTAAAGGAATGCAGGCACTGGCAAGCAGGTGGTATAGCTCATTGGGGAAATAGTAGCGATCTTCCCCAGAGCCCTTTAAATGTTTCCATAGAGTCTCAGTCTATTCTGCCTCTATATAAAGCAACTGTACATCTGAATAATGACTCAGTTCTTCCC
Organism: Tamias sibiricus; assembly: GCA_025594165.1. Taxonomy (NCBI): domain Eukaryota; kingdom Metazoa; phylum Chordata; class Mammalia; order Rodentia; family Sciuridae; genus Tamias; species Tamias sibiricus. Next base: position 44,920,356 of record CM046671.1, on the reverse strand, counting down.
TCCAGCTGTTAATGTTGGCGACCCACAGAGTCTGAATTTAGAATCCAATGCAAACTCCGAGGCTACATCTTTCATTGTAGATAATATGAGCACAGTATCTTAGGCTTTATGAACAGACCTGGACTCAGAACCTGGATTTTGGTGCAGTGTTTGCTGGGAAACCTTGTGAGTTATGCTAAGCCTTTGTGTCCTCCTCTGCAGTGTGGGTGTCTACACCCTATCCCAAAGAGTTGTTAAAAGGGTTAAATAAGTATGCACCAGTTTCCATTTTAGCATAGCACCCAGAGTGTAGGGTATTATTAAGCATCCTTTCCATTTTACTACTTTGTAAGATAAAATCTCTGAGATTTATATATGTTTTTATTCTAGCTTCTTGTCATTGTCTCAATCTTTGAAGTATGGAACAATACTTGGTTGAAGTAGTGACGATATATGTAAAAATGATCAGAAGTGACTGTAATTTATAATGACCAAGATATGTGATATAGTCTTTCTGGCAAACTGCCGTTTATACAACTATGATCAATTTCTGGCTTGCCCCAAAGAGTGACATTTATTCAGATACTTGATATACACTTAAAGGACCAAGCACACAGATTTACTAGTGAATTCACATATTTGTCTTTATAAACTGTCAGCAACTGCCAGGATCCTCAAGGATATCTGGTCTACCTGGATAGCTTTAGCCACAGCAGTGTGCTCTGACCAGACTCTAGTCAAGATTGTACCTGGCAGAGAAATGGACTGTGATGGACAACATCTGAACATCTGTCTTCTTGTCATATTCAAGTGTATGTAAAAACAGCTCTATGCACATCTTCCCAGAAAGACCTGGCATAAAAGCAAAATTACAAATGCATTAATTGCACTCAATGAAACAAGAACATCACAATGTTAAGCAATGTAGACTTTCCTATTAGTCCAGAAGATTTCTTGAAACTGCTTATGATAGAATAAAATCAACCCTAACTTCTTTTCCATGCAAATGACTATAGAATGAAAGAAGACAGCAACATTGTAGAGTTTGCATTTCAATTACATATATGGGGCAGTATTTGGGGTAGCAGATTTACAAATGAAAAGAATTCACAAGTAAAAAAGATGATATTCATCAAAGGTACAGTGCACATGTATTGAAGGCAAAGACATAATAACAAACAGTTGTGCTCACCCAACTTCTCTGGTTCTATGACTCTAACTGCAAAGTTGTGTGTGAATGTGTGTGTGTGTGTGTGTGTGTGTGTAAACATTCATATACATTCACATGTGCAAGTATGTGCTGAGGGAATCCAGAGTGTCAACCGAGGTACAACAACCGTCTTGCAAACATTTGCTTTCTTAAGTTCACCCCACCTCACTGGAATGAATATTTAAATTATTCAGCATCTAAAAGCACTAAAATGCACGTGGGCCCAGTTGGCAGTTATTTTATACCTATTAGGCCCTGCAGCCCACAATAAAGAAGGAGGGAGCTGGGCTTCTGCCAGCATCACAATGGCACACTGTTCACACATCAAAAGCTGTACAACAGAGACAGTTGATGTTTATGGGTTCATGTTTGCATGATGCCACTTTTGTAGCGTAGCCCTGAGGTTTCATTGGAAGGAAGAGGGGATGGGATGTGTGGAATTATTGATGGTGAATTTTACCCTCCCTTCTTAGCAGAGAGAAGGGGTATGATGTTCAAAATGACCCCATCTGAAATTTAGATAACATTTGACTGTCTCACTCTTCTCGAGGACAAGTTTAGCAGTGAGAGATCTATCCAGAGGATGAATATTCACAGAATCACCAGTTTTATTTCTCAAAAAGGACTCTGAATACTACTCAACCTAAGCATGCTTATGTTTAATGCCTTTTTATGGAAGTAAATTTGCATCGGATAATAACACAATATAATTCTGTTCTGTAGTTTGCTAACTCACTCTCATCCAAGGACAGATTCCCAAAAATCTCACAAAGAAATAAAGTTTGGAAGGAGTTGAGGGGAGGAGGAGGCAATCTAGGCTTCTTGGTGTTTCTTTTTGGGCAAAACTAAGGGCAAGTGAATGCCATTAGAATTTATGACCTTAGGTAGGAAATATATTAATAGCACAGTGTGCATGTGTGTGTACACACTGTGGATACAGCGAGAGTTTGAGTATTTACTATCAAGTCGTCATTGATGCATTGCAGTTTATAGAGTCAAATTCATCATTCATACAAGTCATATATTTGTACAAATTGGACAAAGTAGGGAGAAGAGCCACAAAAATGACTGAAGGGATGAAGGCCTTAACATACGAGGTGAGATTAAAAGAACGTAGTAGTGTGTGTAGCTCTGTGAAGCTGCTGCTAAAAAGCTATGGTATCACAGCCTCTGCCTCAGGGCTGTAAACCCCCAAAGAGGAATTTGCAGGGTAGTAAAAGGGGCATTACTGAGAAGAAAATGAGCAGAGAGGAGTTGTCTGCATATCAGGGAAAAAAGTTTGTTGGAGTGGAAGCTATTAGGCAGCAGAATTACCTCCCCAGGGAGACAGTGGAGTCTGTGACCCCATTACAGGGGACATAAAGCCTGGCCGGATGGTCCAGTTCCCCAATATGCTATAGGGAAGGCCTCCTCCTGGGCCCCTTGGAGACTTGGCGGGGTGGATGGAGCAAGGAGCGTGACTCCTTCATATCTTACCATTTATGGTTTCAGTTTTGTGCTGAGATGAATACTTAAAACAGGATGCCCCAGCTACCTGGATCTGATGCCAAGGTTAGATTTTATAATTCTTTGATACATACTTAGGCATTATCATCAGACTGTCTTTTCCTAAACCTTTGATATATTTAAATGAAATAAAACCTCTAGGTTGCTTTGGAAACAGCATCATTTGACGCATACTTTAATCTGGAGACATTTCCACAAATATTTTTTAAAATGTGCATGTATGTCCTGTGGGGAGTCGGGTAGAAAATGAACCTGTTTGAACTACAATTCATCTCAAAGTTAACTGTTTTTATGCAGCCTGTGTTCTGTGTGTGCGTGCTAAATCTGCAGCCATGCTAATGGAATATTAATATATTCTTACTAGGAGGACAGATTAAGGCTTGAAAGGAAACAAAAAAAAAATAAAATAAAATAGAATATAAAGGAAAGAGCAAATGAAAGGAATTCGAGCCAGTTGGATTGCGGGGTCTCACCATAACCCCCTGGGGGAAGGACAGGGGGAAAGAGAGGCAGTGCTTTCTCTTTATCTTGCGAGCAATTACTGGCAATTTGTTCTGGCCAGTAAAACTTCTGATATTATCATGGTTGCTGAGTAATTTATCATCAAAGTTTAATGTGAAAACAGGTGACTGTGTAATCACCAATCTAGGAACAGAAATAGAATCGTTATTATTTCTGCCTGAAGAGAGAGATTTTTTTTTTTTTTCTGTCAATTGACTTAACGGCCAAAAGGCTGTTCATCATATCACCATGAATTATAAAACCTCTATTAAATATTCATAAAAGTTTTGAAATGAATGTGTGATAGAGATGAAAGCCGGGCTAATTTAAATACCTACCAGACCTGTCTTAATTACAGAGGTAAAATGAGATATAAAAATTATAGCAGCAAGGAAAAAAAAACTTGAAACAGTTCATTCCATACATTATAGAAAACGCCTTTGTGAGCCACCATACACAAAGCCCAGAGAGCTCTGATTCCATGTCCTTAAAGCATTGCTAAAATGGAGTTGGCCATGTTTTTCTTTTAAAGGGAGTGGAAGGGGGCATCACTGGGACTTAGGCCATATGATTTTTGCTTTCTCTCCGAAATGTAAATAAAATTGTCAACTTGCACCCACTAAAATTCGAATAATCAGAAAAAATCAAGTAGGGCCTAGTAGAAGGGTGATAGAAAGGAATCCAATGAAATTTTCCTCTCATTGTTCATACTGTGATTTATGTGGGTCTCATGGGCTTGTAAAAATGACACATGAGGTGATTTTTGTTTATTTATTTTTTTAAGCTTGGATTATCATAACCTCTTCTGTCATCTTAAGAGAAACGTTCTCACGAAGTGGTCGGATAATCCTAGGAGAATTAATCCGATTATAGCCGAGCTATAATCACATTCCTAACTAACCGCAAACATAACTTGTTAAGTAAAGGCATTTCCTGTGCCTCCCCAAATCAGCCTAATGGACCTGCAGTTAGAACTAGTATTGTCCATGTTTAGGTAAATGTGGAACTTAACATTAAGGGCTAAGGTAAATGTGTGCATTGCTTATTAGGTCACAATTGAAACGTGTCTCAAGGTGATTGTGTGTCCTCAAATACAAAGTTTCTTCTGAATGCAGAAGTGTTGATGATCAAAAAGAGGAAAGGAAAAAAAAGGATACGGTGGGGGAGTGGGCTGTGTTATATCATGATAGACTCTCAGATTAAAAGTCAGGTACCAGCTGGCTTGATCTTGAGAGCCATGCTTCACCTTGCAGAGTCCCAGTGTCGGCATCTGTAAAACGAGGGGATTAATTTGGTGGTGGCTAAAGACCCATCCAACTCTAAAATTCTGTGAGTCTACAATTATAAATAGGATGATAAGATGCTCTCTGGCTCTTAGGCCGCCACCCAGGAGAATGAATTCCAGTTTTAATTTCCTTTTTGGTGATAGGAAATCTGAAGACAGGCAAGGTTAAATGACCCACCCCGAGGCCCAGAGCAATCAGCAATGGAATCACAGCCTCAGCTCACAGCCCTGGGTCCTTGCTTCCAGTTTCATCATCTTATTGAGGCCAGATCTTTTAGGTTATTTGTTAGCATCTTATTGGCTTATTCATATTGACATACAGGATGATACCATCAATTTGGCAGAAATGTTCTACCTCATTATATATAGGTATTGCCTCCTCAATGTAATTTAAGTTCCAGGGAGAAAATATGACTAGGAAACCACTGGGAAGCTTCTTAAGATGTATAATCGGTGAAGTGCATTTCTCTTTTCCTTCCCTTTCCTTCTCTTCCTCTCTTGTCATTCACTTAATTTGGCCAATCATTTTCTTTGTTCTATCCCATTGTCTTATTTTCTCACCAATCAGCCAGCAGTCTTCCTAACCATTGCTTTAGCGCTTCTGATTATCTCTCCTTACCAGAACAGTTACTGGGTGCTTCCCACAGCCAAGCAGTGACTCACTTTATCTCTGGGGGTTCCTCAATATGCTAAAGGCTGCAAGCTATCACAGAGAAGCCAAAAGTCTACTAGTGCTGACAGTCAACTTCTAATATCCTGTACTCTTACCCAGATTAATCCTAAACCAGAGTTCTATCTTTTCTTTTTTTTTTTTTTTTTTTTTTTTTTTTTTTTTTTGTACCAGGGATTGAACTCAGGGGCACTGGACCACTGTGCCACATCCCCAGCCCTTTTTTGTATTTTTTATTAGAGACAGAGTCTCACTGAGTTGCTAAGTGCCTCACCATTGCTGAGGCTAGATTTGAACTCCCCATCCTTCTGCCTCTCAGCCTCCTAAGTGCTGGGATTACAGGTGTGTGCCACCGCACCAGGATTTTTTTTTTTTTAAATGGGTAAATTCAACTACAGGGTGAGATTTAGTCCTAGGTTTAAGTGTAATAAGGGGAAGAAGCAAAAGGAATGGAGTAGAAATAGAAAAAGAAGGAAATAAAGAACATCACAAGAGTACAGAGGACAGATTTTGTGATGACGATGACAGTTTGATCTTTTGTGGGTGCAGAATGTGGATATGGCTGCACCACTCAGTTTTCCATTCTTCTAGTCAGTTGCTCTGGAAGTGAACTTACAGTTGTCAGAAAATTTCATGTAATGTTTCATTTAGAATAGTCTTTATTTTATACACACTCATGTACCTGAGTAAGATTTCAGAACCTAATCTGATGGCTAGAGGACAGAGGTCACTTGATACATATCCCTTAATAGGTAAGGTTAAGGTTACCCACTGCTGCATAATCATAATACCACTACAAAACTTAGTAGCCTAAAACAGCTGCTGTTTTTTTTTTTTTTTTTTTTTTTTAATTTCCTAGTTGTGTTACTGTAGACTCATCTGAGCAATCCTCTGCTCCCCATCATATTATGGGATCTGCAGTCATCTGGGCCCAGCAGCTCTGCATCTTCCAAGATGGTTCACAACATGGTACACAAGTAGTGGTTGGTGCTGGCCATCTGGTCAAACAGAAGACCATGCTTCTTGTCCATGTGGACTTTCCAGGTACGTTTGGGATCTCACAGCATGACAATGGGTTAAAAGCACCAAGATGGAAACTCTATCCCTCCTCAGGCTGAAGTCTTGAAGTGGCAGAGTACAACTTGTATCACACTCCTTTGGTTAAATCAAGTTACAACCTCAACCCAGACTCAAGGGTGGGGGGAACCACAAAGGGTGTGAGGAACAATTAATTTGGGTGCAAGAAAATGATGACCGACTATGGAGAGTTAATGCAAAAGATAAATGTGACACTTGTAAGTCAGAGTAGGAAGCTGTTATATAAAATTGTGAAAGAGTTACATACCAGTATCTCTATAAAATAATATTGTACCCAACAAAGACGTACCAGTACCGAGAATACTTTTCTCCTGATGAACAGCATATTGGCAGAAACTACAATTTTCTTAAAGCAGATCTAGTTCACACATTTGTCTTGACTTGCAACAAATAAATGATGTCAAAAGCAAAAGAAGTGTCTGTGTGTATTACTTTTTGTGAATTCATTTCTGACCAATAAGGGCTAACCACTTATCAATGTTGGAATCACCAGAATCTTTGCATGTACATGTCTTCTTTGACTCAGCTAGATAAAAGTGGTATTGTTATTTTAAAATAGTGTGAGGTTTTAATACTGAGCGGTAGCCAAAGGGGGATGGGGCATAAAATCAGTAGGGAGAAAGATCTGGGTTTAACTTAAGAGAATCCTCTCTAAACATGAGATTATTCTTCAATGGAATGTGGTTTGTTGTAGTAGTGAGACCACCATCATTGGAATTATTTAAGCCCTATCCAGGTTTCATCAAGAATTATGTCTAAATCTATTTTTTTGTTGAGTTGACTAAAGTTTGGATAGCCTGAGATCAAACATAGAATTTTCGAGGCAATTTTAATCAGAAGCCAAAGCAAAATATTGTTGCATTTATTTATTTATTTAAGCTTAAAAATGGACTAGAATTACCAATTGTAATATTACCGATATTTGGTATCTCTGTGATAAAAATCAAAAGCAAAAAATAAATAAACAACAACTACAAAAGAGTTCTGGAAAGGTTTTGATGTTCATATGATACATGTTCTTCCAAATAAGGGCAGTGTCTACATGACAAGAAAAGCATCACTTGATGCAGAGACTCCAAATTCCAGTCAAACAGCTTGATATTTTGGTTGCGTGATACCAAATAATCAACATGAGGGGCTGTCACCTAAATTTCTGTAAATAATTTGGAAATCCTTTGTTTCTTGTTTTTCATTTTAACTTCTCAAATGGGTTCTCTACAGGAGTGGGGAGATACCGGGGGCTTCTCTGTCCTAAGTACAGAGTGAAAATCAGACAACTTACTCTGCTCCAGCCAATAAGCCCTAAGCCACCCACCAGAGTGTATGTCCCCCTCTTACAGCACTTTAGGACAAGGAACACCCCACTCTTCAAGGACACGTTGTATTTTAACCAAAATAGCTTTTAACTGGCAGTTCCTGGAAATGCCCTGCTAATGCCTTTTGTGGACTAATTCTTCTTGCAGGTAAAGACAGCTGTGTCTATGTGCATAATTTGGCTTAGAAAAACATAGTTGAGAAATATATTTGGCAATTGGCTACTAATTATTTTTTTGAAAGAATAAAAACTTTATTCTTTTCTTCTATTTGTAAAATTCAGCTTTTGAGAATGTCATTTCTGTTCATGTAAATACATGGCTTGCTATTTAAATGACTTCCTCTGGGTGTCTATTTAAAGATATTTAGTAATGTTGGTTTGTAATCGGAGTCAAAACTTTATTTTATCCACACATTTCTAAAACGTGTACAAGCGGCAGGTTGCCCTCTCTCAGTACAAAGCATTCCTGAAACACTAGGTGGGATCATTTTATTGTAAAAATGATGAGTTGAGGGTTTGGAACAGGAGGGTGTCCGAATTTATGACCACTCATTTTCACTTCCTGTTTCTTCCACAGAGGTCTTTCATCAGCAGCCTTGAAGATTGGCAGCCCAGATAGCTCGAAAGGTACCCTGCACTCCCAGGAAGGGAGGAGGCTGATGTTGAGGGAATGCAGTGTGAACCCACACTATACTCTACAACCTGTGCTCGATACAACCCCTGGCATTAAGCTGCCATACCACTACACTCATATGGCATGTGTGAGGTGAATAACGGGAGACACGAGAGCTCAGTGACTTGCCCAAGAGCACACAGGCACTAATAATACCCTAATAATACCATCTCTCTTTTCTCTTTTGACTGCCTCATTGTTTTATCACTGAGTCCAATTCACTGTTGTCATGATCTTTTTCCTGTTATTTCTACTTCTACCACTTAGGGATATAACATTTCATTTTCTCACCCATATATCTCCAATCTGCTATCTATTCTTGCCTCATAATTTCATCTCATGTTTCATGAAGGAATTAGAAAAATGTCAGACAGGAACTTCCTCAGCCATCCAAGGCCAGAATTCTATCATCTTTCTCAAAAGAGGGATGCTGGGAAATTTTTGTTGAGTTAGTTATATCCTCTAATTTATTATTATCATTAAACAGTGTTGAACCAGATAGTACTTCACTGTTTTGATTTTTTGGATTATTGCCCTCTTTTTAAAATTTTCTTAGCTTTTTATATTCTTCTCATTAGTATTTCCTTCCAAAGTGTCTAGTAGGAGAAATGGCAGATTACACCTGCAGCCCTTCTCCTGGGGGTTAGCATCTCCGTAAGTAGAACATGCAGTAGTGGGCTTGTGCACTTTTACCATTTTACCCTTCACTCATCGTAACATTGTGTGTTCTTCACAATAGCAGTGTTTTGGGGAACACATTTATGAGTTTTTGGATGAGAAATACAAACTCGTTATAAACAATCTCAACTAAAGAGGGACGTACAGAATTATCACCAAAATCAATGTTTCATGACAGTCTAAGACACACTATCAATATTTTTTATAGGTAAAAAATGGCACTGCCCTTGTTTAGACAATGCAGTGTTTACAGTTTTCTTTGTAACAAGCTCATGTTAAAAACACATTTCAGTTTTCAAAAGTGGCTTTTGTCTCCTGGTAGTGATGATGGTGATGCTATCAGACAAAGTAAAGAACACTGGAAATGTAGGGTTACTATAAGGGTAAGGGGAAGGTGTTTGAAGACTTTGACTTTCTTGATTTTCAGTTTAATGATAAGCTCAGGTTACTTAGACAAAGAAAAATATGAAAAAAGGGACAGTTGTCTAACCAGGAATAAACTGAACTGTGACATCTTCCAGGGCCAAGAACAATGTGATCACCATATAGAGGAGAAGCAGGTATGCCTGTCTTGACTTTTGTTTTGTTTGAATAAGAAGAAAAACACAAACAGAAGGAATATCACAGCCTCTGCCTCTTTCCCTACTATACCAGCTTCATCTCTGCTGCTGGCTAAAAATGAAGTGCTGGTGGATTGTGATTAGTTGTGTTATAAGAGAACTGGGAAAGTAGGTAACATTTCAGATGTGCTCACTGATAGCTTTATAATGTATCAATTTGTTAACATGCATATGTAAATATGAATTTTAACATGCATATGTAAACCAAGCCTTTTTCACAAAATAAACTATAAGGATGCCAGCTTGTATTATCTGTTGCATGTTTATATGTACTATAAAATGCACAGGTCAATTAACAAATATAAAAGTATATATGTAATGTCCCTTATCTAATAATTCATTTTATGTAAAGATTCTCTGAATCTCTCTGTGACCTCACTTAGGCAGGCCCAGGACAAAACTGCTGAAATGTGAAAGTTTTGTCTTATCAGGTACTGCAACCACTCCACAGCCACTTGAATTCATCTCCTTTGTCCTCTCAGAAGGCTGGAAAGAGGGCGGATTATGTAATCATAGATTCTTTTAACTCTCATCCCCACTCTCCATCACCCATTGATATAACCAGCATTATTATTTATTAGTTACATTATTATTTCGTGGTTATTACTTTTCTGTCTAGTGATACAGTTAAGAAAAATAGTAGAGAAATTTATCTTGTTGTCCCAATTTTGCCCCCCAAAGAAGAGACGACTATGCTTAGTCACATCCTGGGTGGATTACAATTCACTGCAATAACTTCAGTGTTTACACAAAAGTCTCTGTGCTGGGGTGGGGGCTGTGAGGAAGGGGACACTCAAAGTTATGGGAAGAATAAAGGGGAATTAGACAAATCCTAGCCCATAATCCACTGAAATAAAATTTATGAGAAACAACAAGCACACGTGAACTATTAGAGAAAACACACAGGTTTATAGTATTGAGTGCTGAGTGAAGCATTTTCCAGAGAGAAACGATGAAGGCAGGGTCAGTGGAATTGGAGTTACCACCAGCGAGAAGGGAGAATACCTTGCAGGAGGAGGAATGACTGAAGTTGGGACTTGTGTGCAGTGTAGAGTTTAAATAGATGGATGGGAGGAAGAGGAGCATTCCAGCCAGAGGAATCTGGAGTTAAGGACTTGAGCAGGGTGTAGAAGTCATATTTGTGGAAATCATGGGAGCAGAGCTTGAACACAGGAAAGGGCAGGTGCAGCAAGGAGTCATATGTCAACTGCCATGCCACAGAGTTTGGACTTTAGTGTATGGTGCTAGCACAGCACTGGGAAAGGTGATCTGGAACATACACTGTAGGTGCTGGCCTAGAGAAGAAAAGGCTGCAGGTCATCCTGTCTGGTGGATTCATCAAGGATGCACTGGAGATAACCTGTCTTGGAAAGAGAGAGAGAGAAAGAGAAAAGTTCACACAGTGGAAACTCTTTTTCTTGTTCATTCATCATTGTGCTTCTGTTTCGTTCTTTAACGTGTCATGGAAGGTAAATTGCTCCCCTATTCATAGTTCACTCAAATGTGTAGCAGTCACCTAACTACTGCTCATGGAGCACACGTTAGCTGCACAACATTGGTCAGGCATGTCACAGGGGAACAAGATGTATAAAAACCCCTCCAATATCTGCTTTCAATTCCCTGTTTCTTGGGAAGTCAACACCATTAATTTAATGATTAGTTTTGTGGCATCATTTTATCAGCGTTCAGAGAAAGAAAAGAGATCCTTTCCATTTGGGGAGGTCAAAGAAACCATCACAAAAATAATTTTGAAGATGAGCAATAAATGTGTGATGGGGTAAACCAGGAAGGATGGAGGTACAGTCAGCAGATGAATCAGGTTCAAGGGATGTGTACTTGTTCTGAAAGTGGACAGCAAACATGCTGGTCTAGGTAGAATAGGTGTGTGTCTTAATTACGAATGTAAAATAATTACATAATGGGAGCTCCCAATTTTTAATCCCCTGTTATGTGCAAAGCCTTTAATATATTATTTTAGTGTATTATCTATTTAATTTCACAATAAATATTTTAATTCAAAAGTAATAATCACATCTAACAATCATCACACCTTTAGATCATTTGAACCTGGTCCTCAGTAGTTAGTTCCTTCTTGTAGTGGGCAAAGATGTAGATCCTTCTCTGGATGATCAGCCTAAATGAGGCAAGATCCTCTTTTTTACTTTAATCTGCACTTGGTTTGAGAATGCAAGATGTCTAAGCTAATGTGAACCAATAATGATAAGAAGAGCTCAGCCAGGTCCATGGCATACACCTCAGTGGCTGGGAGGCTGAGGCAGGATTATTGCAAGTTCAAAGCCAGCCTCAGCAAAAGTGAGGTACTAAGCAACTCAGTGAAGAAAATAAATAAAATACAAATTAGGTCTGAGGATGTGGCTCAGTGGTTGAGTGCCCCTGAGTTTCATCCCCAGTACCCACCTCCAAAAAAAAGGAGAGCTCATTTGTAGCTTCCAGTAACATAGGAGAGAATCGTGTTGTCCACCATGTTCCTAGATTCTCAGGATGATGGGGGAAGAAAACACGAGGTCAAACCCCAAATACGTTAATACATTAGGAAGATACAAAATGAACACAGAGAAAGTGTACTAATCCCTACTTATAAAGTGGTGCAACACACACGCACACGCACACACGTCCAAACAATGCTATTCATGACTTAAGGGCATTGAATTCTGAAACCTAAATCAGCTAGAAGCATTTTAGCACATACTTCTCATAGCAACCCTGTGAGGTGAATACTAAGCATAATCCTCCACTTTACATATGAAGAAAGTAAGATGCAATGAGACTGAAAAATTTATGTAAAGGCACATAATTAATAAATTTTGGACCTGAAGTTTTATCCAAGAGCATACGAATCCAGAGTTCATGCTCTCCTGTCTCAGGAAGTATATATGTGATGCCTTTCTGGTGATGAGAAATCAGAGGCTCCAAACCACCCACCAACTGTAAACCCAACTGTGTCTCACTCAAAACTCAAATAACTTGGGCTAGACTCCTGAACTTTTCCACCTCTGACAAAGTTGTTGATTGCCATAATGGAATTAGTAATGATGATACGAGCCAATAAGATGGGGATTTTACAGACATTGATCTGAATAATTTTACTAAGAATTGGTTTGTTGCCTGGTGCAGTGGCACACACCTGTAATCCCAGTGGCTAGGGAGGTGGAGGCAGGAAGATCACGAGTTCAAAGTCAGCCTCAGCAATTTAGCAAGGCACTAAGCAACTCAGTGAGACCCTGTCCCTAAAATACAAAATAGGGCTGGGGATGTGGCTCAGTGGTCGAGTGCCCCTGAGTTCAATCCCCGTACCCCTTCCCTCCAAAAAAAGAATTGGCTTGTTTCAGTCTTCCTCAAAATTTTTTTGAGGTATTTATGTTACTATTTCATTCTTTGAAATAGTTTCTTCTTTGTAGTAGGCAAGGATGTGGGCAACTTCTTTGAAGTAAACACACTCAGGTACAACAAAGTTCGTTCCTACCTTCATTGGTGTTCAGAACAACCATGTCCTAAAAGATGGATCCAGAATTTTGTATATTTTATCTTCAATTTTCTCCACAGTCTGATGGCAATAAAATAAGATTATCATCATTTTTTTTTTTCAGATGAGGAAACTGGATCACAATGTTCAGTAAATAGCAGAACCCAGAGCTCCTAAATGACAGAGTCAAATTCAACCTAGGTTGTCTAACCCTAAATATCCTCACTGCTTCACATTTTCATGGACATGGAGCATTAAGTTTGGGCCTCCTAAAAGCCTGTGCCCTGAACCTCCTGGACTCTCTGCCCTGGAGAAAACCCACCCCCTTGGCTTCAGCCTGGACAACACAGTGGGAGCTGCAGGGAGCAGGTCTGCTGCACCTGTGCTCATTCTTTCTTGTGTTGACATCCCTAGAGGCCCAGCTTTCAGAGGGAGAGCCCTGAACATGTGCCTCAGTTTTAATCAAGTTGGATGTGTGGGGAGAGAAGCTTTCCCTGTGGCATTTCTATATTTCTTTATTGGGCCCCAGGTTACACACAGAATCACAATAGGGAAAGGCACAATTTCTACAGAGGGAAGAAAGAGGTTAGCGAATTCCTTCCTGTGTTTCCAAAGGTCTGTGGCTCTGGTAAGTTTTTATTCTGGTGCTCTTCTGATCTGTGTCAGCTCACCGTCTCTCTGGATATTCCCTGGAAGTTTGGCAGCCAGTATTTACTTTGACAAGACTTGGTTTTACAGTGAGCACAGTGACTTAGTGCAGCAAAAGAAACCCCATGCTGATAGGTTTCTAACCTAGTAGGATACAGAGAATGAATCTCAAAAATTATCTGGTGTGACTATTAATGTTGGAATATGCATCATTTTGTAATCATGAATATTCTTTGATGTTTTTGGAATATTTCACAAAAATGGAAAGACTATATCTGAAAGAGTGGAATCCCAACATATTAAGAGAAATTAGAGATGATTCAGTCTTTCTCTCTAGAGACAATCAAAATAAATCTCAGAGAAATGAAATGTATTATTTGAAGTTATACAGGCTATTTTAGTTAAATCATGTTAAGATTCAAAGTCCAGCCACTGATTATCCTCTTTTCAACTGAATTACGTTGTACTTTCTTTTGTTTCATGAATAATTGTGTGTATAATCCACATGTCTACCTGTTCGTTCACTATATAATATGTCTCAGGAAGCACGTGATGAATAATGCATAGTATGAGGGGATTGGGATAGAAAAATGGCAAAAAGGGTGTGATAGGGTATATCAATTAAAATGTGGTCAACCACAATTTAATTTTCTTTCTCTTTTATAAGAATCACATCAATTATCTATAAAATATTTGTTCTAAAGCTTTAACAATAGAAACAAATTTAAAATCTAGCAAGGATACCAATAATCATAAAGTTTGCACATAAACAGTCAAGCATTAACTTATAGCATAAGAGTTTTAGGCCAACAAGATAACTGTTTGAGGGTATGTTATTTGCCTATTAAGGCCTACTAGAAGTCTATATTTGTTTAGAGGCTGTTGAGACGCTGGATGGTATAAACTACTAACAAGAAGAAAAACAATAATTTGAAGTGGTAGGAGGCAGTTTAACATTTGAAAAGGGCAAAGTGACACAAAACCTTATCAAATTACCCCAAAATAAAACTGCCTGTCTTTTGGGGTATGTGGAAAATGATCATCCCTTGCTCTGTAACAGTTCCTGAGAGCATCTTATGATTATGTAAAAACTCATGCTTGTAACACCAAGTGTTAATTACTATTGGTTAAACTGCTGTCTCTGAGTTATGCTTATGAAAGCAGGTAGATATTTTCTTTTATTTGTCCCTTAACATATGAGAGAAAACCTTAGAGAGATAAGTATCAATTATCTGTAAAATTATTATTTGCTATGGAATGCTGAACTATCTGTTATTTGAATGAATAAAATAAATAATTATTGTTAAATCCCTGGAGAAATCAGAGAACTGGATGAGAGGATACCTGAAGGGGGAATTATTGTCTGCTTGATATTGAGGACAATATGCCTTAAGGCATTTTTTTTTTGGTTACCTTTATGAAAGCAAAGTTAATTTCCCTTGGGCTCTGATCTCCTCCTTCATTTTCCTATCCTCATCAGGCCACCTCCTCCAATCCCTGCTGTGCCCATCACATTCAGCCAGTTTTGACTTACCCAGTCATATGGTAGGGGCTAAGTGATACTGTATTAGAAAGGTATCTTGAAGAAGAAGAAGAAGAAGAAGAAGGAGAAGGAGAGGAGAAGGAGAAGGAGAAGGAGAAGGAGAAGGAGAAGGAGAAGGAGAAGGAGAAGGAGAAGGAAGAAGAAGAAGAAGAAGAAGAAGAAGAAGAAGAAGAAGAAGAAGAAGAAGAAGGGAAGAAGAAAGAAGGGAAGAAAAAAATCTCTGGGAGAGATTGCCATCTGAGTCTCCATGGAAGCATCACATTTCTCAGCTTGAAAAGGTGTCAGCAAGTAGCCATTCCCACAAGAATGTAAATTAGTATTTGCTGTTTTATTACTTATCTGTGAACAACAGGGATGCTCTATTGATGACATATTAAACCTATAATGTCTATATTGGATTCTAATAGAATTCCTTGAAATCGTCTCTGTGTTTTATAATTTTCTTAACCCAAATCTTCCTTATAATGTGTGAGGGGAAGTAACCTATTCGATTTTCTGGAGTTTCCAGAGAGGACTGAATTCATGTAGAAATTTAATGGCTTCAAGCTTTTATCAAATTTCATCTAATAAAAGCTTAAAATTTCAGGAAGATTCTGAGAAGATGACTTGGTAGGAAGCACCAGAAATCTCTCTGCTTAGATTACAATTGTATTAGCAGAGTCTGTCTCATGTAAGTCTTTGGAACTCTGTCTGGGGTTCTAAAGAGAGAGTTGCATGGTAAGTTGTAGCTAATTTTAATTGATTTCACTGTTAACACCAAAGAAACTACACATTTCCAATAAATTCAACCTGGTGCCTGGCAACTGTGCATATGTTCCTGGAGCAGCTTACACACAGCTTGCAGTCACCATGGGCAATAAGGACGTTTTTCTCCAAATACTGGGTAATTTTATCCTGATTGCTTCTTCTGACAATGGAGGTACATACACAGAGGCAGGTAGCCACTGCTAAAAAGCCACCCCACTGTTGCAAACCCCTACTCCTTTGACTAAAGTGACTGAAAGGGGATTTCAAGGGCCAGCACCTGTTTCCCTTTTATTTTTCTCTTTTCTCCATTTTGAGTGGCATACACTGAAGATAGACATTTAAAAGTTGGGGTTGAGGTTGTGGCTCAGTAGTAGAGCACTCACCTAACATGTGTGAAGTGCTAGGTTAGATCCTCAGCATCAGATAAAAATAAATAAATAAAATAAAGGTATTGTTTCCACCTACAACTTAAAAAAAAAAAAAAAGACATTCAAAGGCAATAGTTTACACAAGGACAATTAGAAAATCGAACCTGTTCCTGGAAAGGAGAAGGCTTAGAAGTTAGTGGCCTTAGAAGACAATAAGTGTTTAACTCATTTCAATCTTCTCTGTGAAGACAGTTTGCAACAGCAACAATAACAAAAAAGTGAAGGGGAAAAGAAATGAAAACCCATCACACCTTAGGAAAGGGAAAGAATTCATCCAATTACTACAGTTTTAGATTCAAATATCCAGTTATAAATAACAAAAATCAGAAACATATACAAAAATGGCCCATTCAAAAGAAAAAAAAATAAGCCAAAGAAACTATTCCTGAGTAATAATTATTGGTGAACCTATCAGGCAGTTTGAAATAATTTTCTTAAAGATGCTCAAAGAACTAAAGGAAGACATGGAAAAGTCAGGATAATGAGGTATTATCAAAATGGAAATATCAATAAAGAGATAGAAATATAAAAAGAAACCAAAACATTTTAGAGATTAAAATTATGACATTGTAATGAAAAAAAAAATTATAGAGGGATTCATATTTTTATATGGGGATGCAGAAGAAAGAATTAGCAAACTTGGAATTAGGGTAATTGAAATAACTGAGGCTGAAAAACAGAAAGAAAAGAAAAGACAAAGGAAATGTGAACATCACCTAAGGGACCTTAGAGTATCATTAAGCCAATCAGCATACATATTACAGGAGTCACAAAATGGGAAGAGAAAAAAAAAAAAGAAAAAGGCATGCAGATTTTTAAAAAAATAATAGCTGAAAATTTCCCATGCTTGATGAAAGACATGAACATAAACATCCAAGAAATTCAACAACTTCCAAGTAGGACAAACTAAATGAAATCCATGCTAAGGAACATTAGAATCAAACTGTTAAAAGACAAAAACATAAAGACACTGTTAAAAGCAGTAAGAGATAAGTGACTTGTCACATATAAACTATTGTAAATATGATTAGTAACAGAATTCTCATGTAAAGTTTAAAAATCAGATACAGATATAATCAAAGTGCTGTATCAAGCCAAATTGTTCTCCAAATATGAGAGAGAATTTAAGACATTTATAGATAAACTGAGGGAGTTTGTTACCATCAGACCCATTCTACAAGAATTGCTAAAGGGAATACTTTAGATTGGAATGAAAAGTACTAGGCAAAAATTCAAAACAATATGAAAATAATGTTCTTAAGTACATATATGGCAATTATAAGATTAAAAGTGAAAAATAAAGGAAACCTGAATCATTTGTAGAAATTAAATCAATAACAAAAATTTTCCCAACAAAAAAAAAGCTCTGTATTTAAAGTCTTCACTAGTGATTTTTTCCAAGGAAAACTTTAAGGAAGAACTAACATCATTACTTCTTAAATTTTGCCAAAAATATGAGGAGGAAGGAAAACATCCTATGTAATTCTATAGAGTGATTATTGACCTGATAGTAGCAAATCAATTTCAGCAGCTTATTAAAAAGTTTATATACCAGGACCAGCTGGAATTTATTCCCAGAATGCAGCGACAGATCATCATACAAAAACCAATCCACCATATTATTACACATTATACCACCTTAACAGAAGGAGGAAACAGAAGCAAACGTGATTTTCTCAATAGATTAATAAAAATCATGTGACAAAATTAGCTTTCCATGATATGCTATCTAAGAAACTAGGAATATGAGGGAAGAACCTCAACATAGTTAAAATCACATCTGAAAAATTCATAATAAACATCATATACAATGGTAAACAGTGAAAGCTTTACCATTAAGCTCAGAAACAAGGCAAGGATATTAACTTTTACTCACATTGTTTTTAAGATAGTACTGGATATTCTACCAGAGCAACTAGAAAAAAAAAAAAAACTAATAGGCTTTCAGATTGGAAATCAAGAAGTAAGATTACCTCTGCTTACAGATGATATGATCTTATATCTTATGTTTCCCAAGTTCATAGAACTAATAAACAAAATAGCAGCATGAAAAGTAAACACCTAAAAATCATTTGTATTTCTGTATACCAGCAATGAGTAATTGGAAAACAGAAAATTTAAAATAATTCCATTTATATTAGCTTTAAAAATACTTTAGAATTAACTTAAAAAGGTAAAAAATTCATACAATGAAAACTGATGCTGAAAGGAATTATAAAATATATATAGACGTCCATGTTCATAGATTATGTAATTTAATTTTGTTAGATCATCAGCACTATCTAAAGCATTCTATAGATTCAAGGAAACCTGTACCTAAATTCTATTGTCATTGTTGAAGAAATAGATAAATCTCTCCTAAAATCCATATGAAATTTCAAGGGATCCTGAAAGTTAGAACAATCTTGAAAAAGAAGAAAACATTTGTAGAATTCACTCTTATTGATTTCTAAACTTACTACAAAATTTCAGTAATAAACACTATGTTAACTTGGACAAAGACAGGCAAATGGAATAAAATAAAAGAGTCCAGATAAAAGGATTAATTTTTAGAATATATAGAGTATATATAAAAGTCAACAATGAAAAATAAAAAAAAACTTGTTCAAAAGGGGGCAATGAATTTAAATAGTCATTTCTCCAAACAAGATATATAAATGTTTAATAAATACATGAATACATGCTCAAAAATACTGATCATTAAAGAAATTCAAATCAAAACTACTATACTCTCTTATATCCATTAGGATAGCTATTATAAAAAAAAAAAGTCGGGGGAATTGGAAACCTTGTACAATATAAATATGAATGTAACATAGTATAGCCACATTGAATAAAATGATGATTCCTCAAAAAAATACTAAATATATAATTACTGATGATCCAGCTTTTCCAATTCTGGTGATATAACCAAGTAAAAGCACTGTCATAAAGAGATATTAATGTATATACCATGTTCATAGCAGCATTATTCACAATAGCTAAAATATAGAATCAACCCAAGTGTCCATCAACAGGTAAGTGTATGATAAGAAAAGTCAGTATACACATATAATGTAATATTCAGCCTTAAAAAGAAAGGAATTTTGACATATGTGACATCAAAGATTAGACAATAGGTTTACAAGACATAGTCCCTACTCTTCCAATTAAGTATAACTTGAGAGTCATTTCTATTCCATTGAACTCAATAAATAGCAGTATATCTTGATATTGATATCATAAAACATTATAATATTCATGCTAAGTGTAATAGCAGATGCTTTTTTTAAAATAAAGTTTTATTGGAACAAAACCACACCCATTCATGGTTGGAAAAAAAAACCACACTCATTCCTGTTGTCTGTGTTTACTTTGCATTACAACTAGTTGAGAAGTAACCACAGAAGCAACGTTGTCTTCAAAATCTAAAATAATTACTTTCCTGCCCTTTACAGAAAAATGCCATCAATTCCGAGTTACAGAATATGTTCAGTAAAAATTAGCAAGGCCTTCAAGAAAAGGTGAACTTTGAAATACTGGCAGCATTTGGAGAATGAGAAAGGAGAATGAAAGCATGCCTGCAGAAGGAAGCAATGTGAATGAATACGTGGATTGAAAAGTGAGTGTGCGGTGGAGATTTCTAGGTGAGAGGGGAACAGGTTTCTAATGGACAGGAGAGGTAAAAGGTGGTCTGGTAGCATGGAGCCAAACCATGGATTGATCTGCCAAGCAGAATAGCATTAACTCTACCTGTGGAAATATTTGGGATATGTGGGTGACATGAAGAAAGTTGAGTTGTAGGAAGTTCAATCTAAGATGGGAAGTAGAACCCGGAGCTAATTTCCTCTTTGATGACTCACAATGGTAATCACTGCAGGATAACAAGTCTTTTCTAGGTAAGTGCTTTCTGTGTTTTGGGCCTCCCAGAGGCAGCACCAAAGCACTGTGGACTAGTAATTGAAGGTGGAGGTCTTGAAGAAAGGGAAGGTCTGCCTCACTGGGGCAGAGGAACATATAGACAAGAAACCATCATTGGTTGCCATTTATTTTTTAAAAGAAAAATGACAAAAACATTAACTGAGTACTTATAATGAGCTGGCATTGTCTTTTTGATTTTTTTTTTCCCTTCAGATGAGAAAAATGATGTTTAGAAACTTAAGGAACTTCTCAAAGTCTACAATGATCACAACCCAATAAGGTAGAAACTTTGAACCAAATATTGCAGATTCTAAAACACTGTGCCACCTTGACAATCCATCAGTGGTTGCATATTCCTTCTCTATTGGAGCTGTGATGTCTTGTGCAAACCGTCATCTTAGTGACAAGAAGACAATCATCCAGAGAGAAGCAATCTAATTTTAAATCATTTTCTTTTCTGCAATTTATTGGCACTATTTCACCTGCATTCCTGGTATCCAACAGTCTTCAGTTTGGAGTGGTTGGTTCTTCACTAAGAGGCCATTTCTGTGACCTTGTGATACCTCATCCTAAAATTACTAGTTAATTGTCTTCATAGAGGCCCATTTTGCATGAGATAAAATCACCAGCATTTGACCATATCTGGTATGAATTTCTTTTTGAACAAATTATTAAGGGAGGAGGAAGAGGAATGAAAGGATTTTTAAAATAGCAGTTTACTGTAGTTTTATCAAGAAAGATGCTGTCTGTCTCACTAAGATGCTGACCTCAAGCCAGCTCTTTAGGGAATTGAAAGAATAAATTACTGAGATATAATTTTAGAAGTGATATCCCAGGTGAGCCAAGAAGACTTTGCAATTAGAATGTCATTTGCATGGTTAACAATATCCCTGCAGCCCTGATACTTCTTTTTCTCAAGCCATATAGAGAAAATCATCCAAATAAGCGTGGGTTATTATTTTTTAAAAAGGAAAGCTGAGGAGCATTTACTTAGTCCTTAGTGGTGTAGCAGGCAATGTGGAATATCTTTCATTTAAATGAAAAATTGGAAACATAACTTTTATGCCTAGATACTATCAGGGAAATCAAGATATTAATACACAGGCTGAGAGAAAAGGAAGCTAAAATGAATTTTCTCTTTTTATTTAATGGCTGAAGTTGAGATTTTTTTCTCCAGTATAAAAGTAGACTAAATACCATTTATTTTGGCTAATTGTAAGCTCTTTGTGGATGGAATTGTTCATATATTTCAATTGCATTTGAGAGCACCTAACAGAGGCCTGGGAGATAAAAGTGCTTTAAGATATCAACACTTTGTTAGAAATGGTTTATAATTCTGACTTTATAATACTGTTGGTCAAATCAAGAAATATTTATGGAGTGTCTATTACAAAAACATGTCTCTGTCAGGCATTGTTTATTAAAAGCATCAAACACATTTGAAACAACAGAACCTATGGTAAAATAGAAAGATGTTGGGCCAGGTCCCATGTCCCTAAGTTCACCATTGACCATCTGATGCGAATATGAATTAGAGAATAGATGATGAACACAAATGTTGGGCAAATTGAGTCTTATATTACTTCTATAAGTTTCTTGACCAATAGTGTCCTTTGTTCTCCCCAGCTTATCCTCTCCTTGGCTCCTCTAAGTCTAAAAATTCTGGTGTGAAAGAAAGATGAGTGAGCCCTGCCCTAAACTATTCACATTTCAATTTGACCAAAGGAGTATACTAATGTCCTATTGAATACAAAGTTGGAGATTTCATCAAGATCCTGAAAAAGCATGTAGACAAATGATTCAGGAACTTAGGAGTAAAAACACATATGGCTAAGGTTGAGAGGAAAAAGGAAAGGACTATAAACTAGTCATTTATACAGTGGCATGGTTTTAGGCTCATTCAATTCTGGGGAAATTTTGTTAGCTCCTCCATCCTCCAGGTCACAACTAGAGAACTAGTTGAGGATTGATGTGAAAAAAAAAAAAAATTGGGATAAAGGCATGTTTACACATGATTGAATATTCCTACACCTGCAATTGAAATATAAGAGGTGAAGGTGGGGACAGGTATGAACAGATGTTATACTATCATCATGTTTTGATTTAAATAATTTACATATTTCATGGTATTTCTGCCAAGTTCTTCCCAGAGCATTTTGAAGTGAGGGCCATCAATGCTTTGATTTTTTCCATCATGAATATGTTTGATATTTGTGTTTTCTTTCAGAAAGATTTGGATTTAAAATCTAATTTGCTGCTTCCTCACTGTGTGCATTTGGGGCAGGTGCTCATACTTTATGAACTTGAATATTTTCACATGTAAAGTGAATGTATGATAATACTTAATTTTTGTAGCAGTGTATGTGAAAATGACATAGTTAAGTGTGCAACACACTTACTTTATGCAGATCTCTTTCTTCTAGTAAGGTAAGATTCAGGTGGAAGAGTGTAAACATCCCTTGATTCACTGTTGGAAGGGCTTTGTCACATGGTGTGGCTAAGTAACTTGGTGTGACTATGAGCGAAGAATCAGGGAGGCTCTCTGGGCCTCATTTTCTTAGCAGGAAAATGAGAAGTATTATTCTTACAAAGCATACAAATATCATTAGGAAGGTTCATGTCACACAATGCCATGGAAGATGTGGCTCAGAAAAGAACAATGGTTGATGGCAAGGAAGGGGATATCTTTCAAAATCCACCTGGAATTTTTCCTAAGATTGGGCCTTTGTCTCAGGAAATTTGCCAAAAAATATGGCGAGTGCTTTATGCACATCATTCATCTTCTACCTAATAGGTCTACATTAGAGTGAGGAAAGTGACAAAGGTTATCCCCATATTTGAAGGACCCAAAACTTGGGAATGGTGGAAAAGGAGTTTAGGTTTCTTTGGTTCTCATTGGCATATCCTCAAAACCAAAGTATTTCTTATATCCAAATTAAATTTTATCCTTTCAGCTTAATACAGTCAAGATATAGCACCTATTTAGATCCTGTAGCCAAATCTTAAATATTTTTTTGATTTCTTTTTTTTTCCACTCAGCACATAAGAACTTATAATGAGTACCTAAGGCATCACCTGAGTCCTTTTTTAATCATGACCTGTTTACACCTTGAGTATTGTCCTAAACTTGATTTCACACTCAGTAACTGACTTCCTTCTATCATTTTAATAATGAAAAAGAAATCTATATTCAGAAGACACACTTTTGCCACAATTGAGAAGAGTTGAAATAATAGTCTTCAATAGACTTTGAAGGCAATTCCATAAAGGTTTAAGAAATGGCTCAAATGATTGAAACAATTGTCTGTTTTCTTTAGTTGAGTGCTTTGACTATGAAAGAAACTTAGGTTTAAGCATGAATTTTAAACATTAAACCTTAGTGCCTCATTCGATTCCTTTCTACCACCATTATTAAAGTTATTCTACAACCATAAAGTATGGAAACTCTAAAGTCTGGGTGGATTCACCAAAGAGATAAAAAAAGAGGAGAGTGGGAAAAAAAAAAAAAAAAAAAACAAAACAAATCAAAACAAAACATGAAATCTGTCCCTATTTCATATGATCTTTTTCTTAATTATTCATCATGGGATTAATGGTTTTAATCATTAGAATCTTTTACTCATAGACAATATAATCCAGAATCTCCCTTATTTAGAACAGAGAAGTTACATGTGTGGACCCCTCAGTCAATTTCCATTGTGAGAAGTAGAGCAAAGAAAATATGTAGGAGATCCAGAAGGCTTAGTAGGGTACAGTTGATAAAAACTGTTGACATCATTCATGAATTTTCTTAAAATTATTTTAAGGAAGATTTCCATGTATCCTAGATCCTAATTTATTAGACTTCAATTTTCTCATACAAAATGAAGAAGTTAGACCATGTGGCTGATCTCCATGGTCTCTTTTCTAACTATTTGTGTTCCTGGATTTCTCTTATCACCTCAAACAGAAAGTGAACTGAGTGATGTTTTTTGTAATTCAGGTCTATATCTTAAAAAGAGTCTGTTGTGGGGCACATTCAGTAAAACTTGGGGTTCAGGAAATACTTTTCCTTACTCTCTTCATGCCATGTCCTTCTAATGACATGTAGGCATAAGAGTCTTCAAAGAATGTATTGCTGTGTCTCACTGATATGGAAGTGCTTATCACATGAACCTGTCTCCTACCTTGGCTCATTCCATTTATTTACATCAAACATTGCAATTCTAACCAGCTCTCAAAATCTATTAAAATATATGGCAAAATGCAGCTAATTCAACAATTTTTTGAGCCAATTATATGTTTAGAAGTTGAAGAAAAGTTTATGTTAAACTATAATCTATGTGATCTAGAATATTCCTTGCACCAGTATTTTATTTAAAATGACCTGGTTGAGGGAAATGAATACTAATGTCTTTTCTAGCTCTTAAATTCGATTAATCTTTTCACCATGCTAATCAGAGATGTATACAGAGTAACCTAAAACATAGTCCTGCCGCAAATCAGATTGAAAGGCTAATCGAAGCTTCCTTGTAGAAGGTCTTGTATGGTCATTAGACCATTTTGTCTCTGCCTTGCTGCCAATGAAGAGTTCCCGAAAACTTTAGAATAAGGCAGTTCTACTGGTACACATTTTAGTTAGAATAAAAGTAAATTCCCAGGGAAACAGAGTGAGGAAATATGGTGGATAATATGGTACCAACCAGGGAACTTTTTATGGTAGAAAGGAGAACTGGGCAGACTTGGGAAGAAAAGAACAAGTAATGTTAAATTTCAAATTTGAAAAATGAGTTTGTTCATATTTTGTTGAGTATTATTATTTTCAAATTTGTAATTAAAATATAAAATATTGATAGAGTTATAATTTTGTTTACTGTATGTTAAATATAGGTCATATCTCTTAAATGTCTTTCAGGAAAAATAGTCATTAGTGTACCCAGCCTTGCCTTGATTTTTTTCATGGAAATTTCTTGGAAATTTAGAGAGAAAATTCTCCAAGCCTCTGTGGAAATCAACAAAAAATATGAAAGATAGAATTAAACCATCTAGTTAAGAGTTTTCATGAATAGGATGATTTTTTCTGTGTGTGTGTGTGTGTGTGTGTGTGTGTGTGTGTATGTGTGTGTTCTAAATGCACATTACAGCTTTACCCTCTGCATAGAACTGTCTTGCCATTTCTTTGCCTCTTTTTCTCATATATAAGTTTGTGATAATAATAGTATTAACTTCCTAGGTGAATGAGGATTAAAGACAAGTATATCTCCAGTGCACATTTTTGTAGTAACTGCTGAAATTCAAGTGAGAGTTCCACCACTTAAACTGGTGACCTATTTAATTTTTCAGTCTTTTGTTTCCTCACCTGCAAAAATAGAATACTAATATGAAATGGTCTTAGGATAATTGTGAGGAGTGATGATATCTCATAGACCAAGCAGGAACAACATCTGATGTGATCAGTTTCCATCAGTGACAGTGATTATTATATCCACACCTTATTTATATTGGCATACATAGGAAATAAAAATAAAGAAATAGCAATTTTAGATTGTCATCTTGTCTTGTTACTGCAACAAAACAATCTCAGTACTGGATTCCTTATGAAATGTAAAAGAAATGGGCTAAAAGACAAGTTAAGGATAGAATCAGTTCTTTGTCAGGAAATAAATTAAATACATAGAAAATATATTAATACCCACATTTTCTGGCATATGTTTTCATGTTCTCAAAGATTTAAAAACTGTATTTCTTTAATTATCAAAGTAGCACATGTTAAGGAAGATAATTTAAAAAACAGAATAAATTATAAAAGGCAAGTTTAAAAATTCCCTACCAAGAAATGAAAGTCTATCATTATATTGAAAAATTTCCTTCCAGCCATTTTTATAGTTGCATTTAACTGAAATCATACTCTGTATGAACTATTATATCTATAATTTTACTTAAAATTATATTATAAACATATTTCTGACCTTCTAAATGTATTAAAATTTTAAAGAACTAGACAATTTCCCCTGTGTTATGCAAAATTTTCAAGAATTCAGGTAATAGAAGATCTCTTTCACATGACTCTTATTCTCAAAGAGGCCAAGGGGTTGGTAGGTAAACTGAATAAATATTTATTGAGCTCCTAATGAGGGACCTATATTGCACTAGTCCCGTGGAATGTGGATATATAGATTATTTGGAGAAAAGTACAAATTCTGATAAATGGAAAGAATTAGATATTGGGATTTAGGTAGAAATTCCTGAAGGAAGGAAATAAAGGAGAATGGAGGAGAAAACAAACAATCATGAAACAGTATTTTTCAAACAGTGGGTTGTGATCCACAGGAAGGCATGATTAGCATTTATTAAGAAACTAGAAATGAATAGAAGAGAAAGTGTTATAAAACATTGCTCAGAATATTAGTAAATGCTGTTTAGGAAATTTTGTTTCTATTTTCATGCACTCTGTCATGATAGGAAATGTATTTTGGACTGTGGATTTTGAGGGTTAAAGCTTAAAGATCCATTAAGTTAGAATAACAAACTTTAGTCTTTGTCTCGTTACTGTAGCTCATGGAGCCTATTCTTTAGTTTTAACAAAACTTGAGATCCAGGCAAGAAAAAGTATTTGCTCAAGGTGACAGAAGACAGAATTAAAGCCTCCTTCCGCTCTGTTGCCCTTTCACATTGATGCAAATATGAAGTTTTGGATTGTTTTTTCTTCTGCCAAACTCATAATTTATTCTATCTCCAAGTCCTCTTTCAGTTCCCCTTCATGTTATTTTTAGTTCTAGTGCCAGCCTGATGACTAATTAGAGCCATATATGTCTTGTTTGTCACACTAAATGGAGGACTTGGACAAAGCCATGGTATAGAGACAGCACTAAAATTATAGCTCCTGATTCAGTGACATTTGCATTTCTAACCCTACAGTGTTTTATGATTTTGTTGTAAATAGAGTCAATGTCAAATTTGTGGTGATTACACAAAGAAACATTCTATATGCCTCCAGAACATTCTCAGGTATTATGCTTTTAAGTTAAAATTTATCAAAATAAAATGGGGGGCATAACATATAATGTAGTTTGCATTCTTCAGAAGCCTTGCTCAATAAGTACTGAGTTTTGATCGATTGATACAGTGTCATATTTGACTAAAGAGGTGGGGAAGTTGCTACTGTCGCTTTGTGCTGGATGGCAGCAGAATGCACTATTGATTTTATATGTTGGATGGGTTGTCAGTATATAGTGCATTGTTGATTTTGACTTTTATAGCCAACATGTTTCCTTTAATTGGATCATTTGTAAAAGAGAGGAGGGGACCTGTTCTCTCTTGACAGTGACTGATTACAATCATTTCATGTTTGTCAATATTTGATAAACCCACCGTTACCCAACAATATGGCTGCCTTTATATATTTGTTCATTCTAGATCCACTTCTCTATTATCATGTGCGACTAGTCTGCCCCAATTGTTACCTACAAATCATTTGTATATTTACTCGTTTGGCAACAATCAATTTTTTCTTAACTTTGCCAACCACATCCTTTCTGAAAAGAACAACCAATCCAGTTCTCTATAATTTCATTAATCTCAATGACTGCAGTCCCCTTCCCTTTGGCATCTACCATAAACTGTCAAGTTATGCGGGGTATTACAGATATTCACAGTGAAACTACGTTATCGTATATTTTTGGACATCAGATCCTAAAAGTGCTTGGTGAAAAAAAAATAACCCCTTGCCATTGATTATCTTTGTTTCTCTCCTATTGGGATTATTCCATCCCTGTGGACCAATGCCTAGATGGAGACCACGGGTCATAGAAACTTTCTGTTTTTACCAGCAAACAGCATTATTTATAATCAGGAGGAATTTTGGACTGAAGTATGATTATGTCCTACATACCTATGATAGTTACTAATTTTTGTCTATTAAACCCTATCATCATCTAGCTTCTTCCTAAGAGAGAAGGATTGCTGACATGGTTGCCATTTTTGTTATTCTATGCCAGAAAGGAAAATTTTTCATTTCCCATTTTCACCTAAGTTTCTTGGACTCAGATTTGAGAATGTGTGTGAGGTAAATAGGCAGATGATTTTAGAAACAGGAGTCTTAAGGGAAAAAGATTGGACTGCAAATATGAGAGGTGAATTATGGTCTTCTAGACCTTGGACAAGTCATTCAACTTACCTGTACCTGAATGTATTCACCAATAAATTCCAAAGTTTACAGTAAATAAAATTGAAGGTCCCTTTTATCATTCCCTGTAATCCTGTAATTCCATATTTTCACATATCAGGCTTTGGTGTGACAGAAGTGTGCAAGGCAATCTATGTATTTTTTTTTTTTTTTTTTTTTTTTTTAGAAAGAGGCTTTCCAAAGTAGTTAGATAATTTAGGAGCATCAAGGTATCTTACTGTTCTCTCACTGGACAAATGTTGTAAACTGCCTCTAGATATTCTGCAAGTAATGATGGATGATAACATGGTTACTCTTTTTCTCCCCTGAATTCTACAAATCACATGTTTTGTGGACAGGTTTTCCTAGTTGTGCCAAGGATGAGAGTTTTAGAGACCAATTCTTTTTAATTAGAGGATTCTGACAGCACATAGCCCAACATAGCATATTGGTGATTTGAAGATATAAACATTCATTGTAACCTCATTGACATGAAAAAAACAATACAACTAGAATTAGTGAGATGCATAGAAAGACATTATTATTGGCCATATAGAAAACAATAAATATAAAAACAGTCATTTGTAGGCATTTCTCACTTAGAATTGTATGCAGGGAAACATTTTAATTTATTGAGAATATTTAGAAATAAGTTTTACATTGTATGATTTTATGTTTTGAAACATGTAAGTATTGTGATACTTAAAAAGACAAACTAACTTTACTAATGATAGATTGGAGTATAAACTGAGTGGGGTAACAAATTTGAAATGCTTTGATCATTTTTCTTGATCATTACTTTCAACTGTCAAGTTTTTCCTCATATCTCTTAAAGACATAGAGGCAACTTATAGTGTTGGAAGTTCTCCTTTTGATAGTTACAATGCAATCCTCTTCATAATTGTCTATCAAGAGAATAGGATTTGTTGGTCTTCTTCATTCCCTCTTTCATCTCTAGTAGGTTGATACCTGGAACATTGATGGAGAAGGTAAAGAATCCTCATGAGAATAAACTTACATGTTTAGCATCCAAATAAAGGCTCAGAAAGACAATGTTAAGTCCTCCAAGAGATAAATTCTTGGAAGTAGAGGATACCCTCTGTGGCTTAGCTTCTTACCACTTCCTCTCAGTTCCAATCCTTGGTATTACATCCCAAGCCCTTTCACCACTGGGGAATCCTCTGGGATACCTTTAAGATGGGATATATGCATGCTATTTCAATCCTGTGTACGTTTGGTACATTAAGTTGGCCTATAGGAAATTTACTTTATACATCTTTGCTACTTCAGTGCTACAAATTAATGATCATACTTTCTATTTGCCCTTCAACCTTTCTTGAATTCCTTTTCTCCTTTTAAAATAGGTAGTCTTGTCAGCTAGAATAATGCCTCGGCAGGTATTTATCCAGGGAATAAGATACAGCTGTCTGATAGGCACCACTCATTTCTACCAAACTTTCGCCTTTGGTGGACCACCTTCCCAACATAGAAATGATAAAGTCATAATATTTTCTCCCATGTTTGAAATCTCATAATTAAGCAAAATTTCCCTAAATTCTTTATCTTCTTTTTATGTCATCTGAGCGCTGGTGACATCATTGGGCACTACAGGAATATGCACGATACTTGATTTCCTGTAGAATGGTGTATAAGTAGGACTTGTTTTCAGCTTTGTGATTTTGGTTTAACTCTTCTATGAATGTAAATTTCCATTCAATATTATTCTAGACGATCTGAATTTGTGCTGTATCAAGAAAGTCTAAAAGTGTTGGAAACTCGTCTTTTTTCTTGAAATGGGAAAAATCACTGTTATGAATAATTTGAGATTTCAACTGAAACAGTAGATAATATCAAGGCAAAAACTATTATTCAGGGCTGGGGGTGGTGGTGGCTCAGCGGTAGAGTGCTTGCCTAGCACGTGCGTGGCCCGGGTTCGATCCCCAGTACCATATAAATAAATAAAGGCATTGTGTACAACTAAAGCAAATAAATAAATGTTTTTTTTTTTAAAAAAAAACTATTATTCGCTTAGGTACTAGCAGTTTTATCCCTATCGTGTTACTACTGCCAGTGCAAATGAGAAGACAAAGAAAAAGGCAAATAATGTCTTAATATTATCATAAAAGTATGGATCTATCATCTGTACTTTTAAGAAGAGCTGCTTAGATATTATCATAACTACACTTGACAAGGTCAAGCACACTTAAGGATTAAAAGCCAGGGCATCTAATTATTCAAAGTTGTATTTTGCATTTCAGTTATTATTGGGTGTGTTAAAGACAGCAAGATCACTAGTCATACCAGTCAAACACTCAGTGGTCCCCATGTTCTGTTGCCTTCTCTGAGGGAAAGATCAGTGAAGAACATTCACAAAACACAAAAATGAGCACAGGTTCCTTAAAAAATACCCAATATTGCATATGCCAAAGTTCATAAAGGAATGTTACAGAAAATGTGTATCATTCCCATTTTGGCCAAGGAGGAAGAGAGTGAATGGACAGGTTCAAGTCATGAAGATTCAATGAGTGTGTTTTGATACCAATCAAAGAAAAAGTAAATTATCCCCTAGCAGGTAAGTTTCCACACTTGAACTCTTCTATATTGCTGCTATTCAATGTGTATGGGACACATTTGAAGCCTGATATTCAAAACTCAAGGCAGGCAGGCAGGCAGGCAGGCCGGGAATTCTCTTGAGCCTTATCGTACAGTATTGTTGGCTTTATTTTTTCCCCTTCCTCTTTCTTCTGCTTTTAAGGGTTTCAGTCATTTTTATTCATTTCAACAGCAGGTGTGAAATAGTAGGCTGTCATCTGCCTTTTTGTAGTGCTGCGGGCCAAAATTATAAATGGGTTGACATTAATGGCAGTCCGGAATTTAGTGCTGTATTGGTAGATGGTATTGAAAATGTTTTGATATGACAGATGAAATGCCTGCACTGAAACTTCAGTTAGACTTTAGCTTGCTACATCTGGCAGGGAATTTTTTTTTTTTTTATGCTTTGCTGTTAGTATCTAGTTTTTAAGGCATTTCTTCAAGTTTATATTCTGTTCTTTTTTTTTCTGATTTGAGTTTTCTTCATCTTTTTTTTTTCATTGCTTTCAATTTTGGGCATGATTAAGAACTAATGGAAGGTGAGGATGGACTTATTCAGCTAGGCAGTACTTCTTGCTCTTTATTAAACCTCCTCAACTAGGAAATGCCCAAGGTAGGCAGGGACCTTCCACAGTGCTTGCACCTATTCTGTTGTTCATACAAACATGCATGCTGCATAAAGAAAACATCAGGAAAGCACTGGCAGACCAAATTTCCTAAAGTCAGATGTATAGGTTGGTTTTGCAGGACAATAACAGTGTTCCCTGTCTAAATAAGCTTTCAAAAGACTGATCATGACCATGTGATTCTACAGCATGTACACTCACAAAAAAGAGAAATTATATGCCATCTATGGATGATATATCAAAGTGCATAAATGCATTCTACCATCATGTATAACTAATTAAAACAAATAATAATAAAATAAAAAAAAACACCGATTAAACAAAGCTGAGTGCATTTCTTTTCAGAGGAGATCCTCAGAGACTTTAAAGAATGATTTTCACTGTGTGTTTTCTTTTAGTCATTGTGGTTGCAAAGTTGTTACTTCTTAGGGTCTTTTAATTAATTTTACTTATCTTTGGAAAGACTTACTCTGTTAGACCAGAAGATTGTTGACCTTCCTACTTCATGTGAATAAATATTTTTGCCATATTAATTTTTTCAAGAGTTTCAGAAATATTTTATTTTTTTTTCCGCTGTGAATTCTGTCTCCTCTTCACACATGGGTTCCCTCAATTGGATAAATTAGGCTGTGGTCTCAAATCACCTCAAGTGCAAATTTGTTGTTATCTAAGTTGCTAGAAACTTCAGTTTGGAGTCTGACAGTATAACTCTCATTTATGAAAATTTAAGAAGATAGTCCATTTTATCCTTCAAAATGGGGAACACCTTTGCTTTTATTTTTTGAAATGTCTCCTTAAAGATTCACCCTGTTATTTTCTCTCTAAGATATCTGAGAGCTTACCTTTTCCTGAGGTTGTCAACAGGACTATCTTTACATGTAAAATGTCTCAATGCTTGTCCTTTAAATATTTCTATATTTCATTTTGTAAAACATTAGAAAATTGTTCAGATAATCTCAGCTTTTTAGAGCCAATATAGATAGGTCACATGAAATACAATGAGACTTCATTTTTACAGGAGCAGAAAATGTAATGCAGATGGTTAGAAAATAAATACAGCACTTACCCCCTTGAGAGAAAGGATTGTGGGTGGGGTGAGGAGGATGGAGTCTGTAGGAAAATGTCAGATAGCACATCACCTGGTAAAATAAGGAACAAAGAACTGTGTGCATCATTGTGACAGTGTGCGAACAATGCATTTGCTTTGCATGTGAAAGGAGTAAAGAATTCATGGAGATGGCATTTGGGTTGGGCCCTGAGAAAGAACAGGCATGGTCTGGGTGTAGGAGGACATTTCAGGCAGCAGAAACAGCGTGAACAAAATGAAACCCAGGAGCAAGAAGATAGATGATATGTTTGCAGAATTTTAAGCAGTTCAGTTAGGGTGAAACACAGAGTATACAGTAGAATTGGGATGAGCTGTGGAGTACCAGTCCTAAAAATTGGTTTCAGGCCAGAATGTGAAGGCAATGAATCGCTGAGGGGATTGTACTTTATTCTGCAGGTGAAGTTAAGCCAAAATGAGTGTGGAAGCAGTCAGGTCTCATGCTCAGATGCATGTCCGACTGAGGGGTTCTTAAATGGAAGCAAGAAAAATAGAGTTGAGATGAACTTTATTGGATCAAGCATAGGAGATGGAAGGAGTTTTGATTGTAAAATTTGAATTTATTTATTTGTGACAAGGCTAGTTCTATTAATAAATTGCATTGTATTCTCTTTTGACTTGAAACCTTTTCCCGAGATTTTCCTACATTTAAGAATATAGATTTTATTAAATGTCAGTTCTGATATGATGTGGCCATGTTGAACTTTTTGGAAGGCTTGCATGAATCTGAGCAATATTATGGGGTTCACCATGTCAGAGATACTAAGTATATCTTAGAATGCTCAAATGGAGTTGATTTCTGCCATAAGAAAACAAAACACAGTAAGAAAAAAGTGAAATAACTGCATAAGATGTCTGGGAATGAGAATCTCTGAATTGGGGCAGACCACACATTTATCAGGTATATGACTTTTAGAATTATATAATTTTATCTTCAAATATATGGGGTGGGAAGTACAAGACTGGAAGAAGAAAGAAAGATAAATAATTTTGCAATGGAAAAACTTGGATTTATATAAGATTTGTCATCAAAATATGTCCTGTGAAGATGGGTGTTTTTTGACTAACAAAGTATTCTGTGAACCTGAAAGCCAGGCTGGTCTCAGTTCTCATCAGTGCCACCTTAATGAAGTAGGATCATAGTAGCCTTGTCTTTTTTAAGGAGGAAAACTCTGGAGCCCATAAAGAGAGAAGAGACAAAACCCCGTGTAATCAATTGAGATTTGGGGGAATAATTCCTCATCTTCTTCTGCCAAATTACTTGACAATCATTTCTTAGTGATATTGTTATCAGTGCTTGTTTGAACTTTTTGGGTTGGCATTTGCATGAAGTTATAATGCAATGTAGAGAGCATATATTCAATGAATATTCATAATGCTGTGAAAAAATAATGGAAGAAAAGACCAACTGATTTGCATTGTCCTCAAAGCTTCACACACAAAAAGTGACATTTGTACTGAGTTTTTAAAGTATGAACTGAGCTTTCTAGATAGACAAAGGGAGCAAACAGTCCATTTCTTGAAGGTTTAGTTGTCATGTTCTGAGAAAAGTACATGACAACCATGAACAAACTAAGCAAGTGGTGGTAGGAAGTGCCTAGAAAATATTAGGATCTACATTATAACTAGCTATTTATTCCATCCAAAAGCTTGAACTATTTCTTTGGGAGCCGTAGGATGACATTAAAGATTTTAACAGGGATGTGACATAGTAACATTTTTTAATGGAACAAAGAACAATTGTACAAAACCATATCAATACTGACTTTTTGACATATACAACTATTAATAGAACACCATCATTTATCTGATAGAACCTTCTCTTGTGTGTTACCTACTTCCCAGGAAACAACAAATGTACAACTTAGCAATAACAAAATAAATCCACAGAGATGCAATTGATAATCTGTAAGTTCTTGAAGGGAAAAATGAGTTTATAATCTCTCTCTGGTATCTAAATAATATTCCTTCTATATACTAAATATGATTCAATTAAATAATTTTTGAGCGTGTGCCATATAGACATTCTGCTACACTCCAGCATTATATCCTGAACAAGACACAGGCCCTGCCACCAACAAATTGCAATTTATTGCTACAACCAGATGAGTGAATAAGAAATCTTCAGTCTACTCTGCTCAGTGCTGCATTTGCAACGAGTGAAGTGGTGCCAGGGATAGCCATAGTCCTTGTTTTCTTTATTTTGTGGAGGAAAAGGAAACTGACAAGCAGAGGCTTGCTGAAGGAAGTGTCATCTGAAAGGTTATTAATACTATTATATTAAATAATAAACATAAACATAGTTTGTAAGAGCTGTCATAGGAAAATACCAGAGTCTGAATGTATTAAAAATAGGAAATTATTTTCTCACAATGTTAGAGGCTAGAAGTCCAATGTCAAAGTATCTGCAGATGTGTTATCTTCTGAGGCACCTACCTCCCTTTAGCTTGCAGGTGGATGCTTCCTCCCTCTGACCTCACATAGTTATTTTTCTATGTGTGCTCACTCTTGGTGTCCCCTATCTTTATATAAGGACACCAGTCCTATTGGAATAGCACCCACCCTTATGTTCTCATTTAACATTGATCGCCTCTTCCAAAGAATCATCTCCAAATACAGTCACATTGGGAGTCGGAGCTACAACATAGAGTTTTTGAGGAATGTAATTCAGTTCATAATCAAAGGAATTAGAATTTTTTTGTGTGCTTTATATTTCATTCCATTAAATCTGCTTAAGTAACTGTAGAGCTAAGTGGATAAACTAATTCAGGTAAAGGTCTTAATGGGTAACAAAAATTTAATGTGTATTCTCCTGGTAATATTTTCTAAATGACAAGATTCTTTGTGAGAGTTCTCTAATGTGAGAGTTCCCAGCTTTAAGACCAACTAAGGCAAGGGACAGGTTGGGACAATGGATCAGTTTTGATGATCTTCCAAATCACAGCTGCCATATGAGCAATCGGCTCCATAGCCTATGCAAGTGACCAGTCTTATGTCACTGTGCTGTTTAACAGAGAAGGGGATCAGTCACAAACATGGGCTTTGTGCTTACTTGCCATAACTGTGCACACAGACATCGGTGGAAACTCCCTTAACAGTTAGTGTTTTCAAATCATAGCAAAGAAAGTAAACAAAGGAAAGCAGCACATGCAGTGTCTGATGTTTGCACAAATCCAATTCCTGCATTTTTTTCCCCCTTTAATACATGACAAAACTACGGGGCCTCCCAAGGGCGGGAAAAATCCATCACAAGGGACCTAGAGGTATGTTGGAAAGAATTCTGACCAAAGAGATTTATGAGGTGGTATAGTCACTGCTCAGGGGAGGGGAGGGTAGTGCTATAGCTTAAGATGTTTAAAACCTGGCTGCAAGAGAAGCAGGGAAATGCACCGCAGGGAACAATTCCCTGCCAAGTTCTGGGGGATGGAAAAATGACTTAATGGCATTTTCACTGTCTCAACTTTGGTGATTTTTTTCCTAGTAAGCAGACACCTTCTATAATTCCTTTTGTAAATAGACTCATAAGATATAGATGTGCCTTTCTCTTACGTGACTTATATAAACCACTATTGTTGTTGTTGTTGTCTCACAAAGAGTTGGAAATTCATACCTGAGGGATGAAATGGACTAGATGGGTTAAACTAAAAATCACTTCTTTACCTAAGTCCTGGGATATGTCATGCCCAACTCCAGAGGCCAAGAGACATGTTAGGGCTGCAAAAACTCTGAAGTACATAGAGTTTAAAAAAAAAAAAAAAAAAAAAGGTAAGGGAGCTTGCAAGTTATCTGTTTGAACTTTGATGTTAGATGTCAGTGAGCTGGAAGTTTCCATTAAAGCACCTATGGATGGAAATATTTAGGTGGTTGGAAATGGAAGAGTTGCACTGTGTTGCAGGTTCCCTGGGCATCTGACACCAATCTTTCTTTCCAACATTATATCTTTAATGTGCCTTCTCAGTTTCTGCCAAAATGTTCTCCAGTGCCCCCAGCACACGTTTCAGTATACCAAGCAGTGTTACATATCTACAACTACAGTGTGCTCAGCATCTCTCAGCTGAGGCAATTCTGAGGTTCAATTCAAATCTCTCCTAAGGCAGAGGAAAACAAAACTAAACAAACTAAAACAAGCAACAACTACAACAACTAACTTTTCATGTCAAGGAGACCAAGATCATTTGTTCTTTCTACCAAATTCCAATGAGGTACATTGAGTGTCCCACTCCTTTCGACATAGGATGAATTACTTTATACTGTGGACCATCTTTTTGATATGCATCTACAGTGACCATTTCCTGTGTCTTCCTGCTTAATACAGCATAGTAGAGGCTTGATAGAAACTGAGTGGATAATAGAGAGAAAGTAGTTTTCATTAATGTTAGAGAAACTGCCTGGAAGTAAAAAGCAATATAAGTAAGATTATTATGAATTGTTGTATCAAATCTTCAAGGGACAGCTACATTTCCACACAATCTGAATTGTTCCAGATCATGGAAAAATACAGAGCTTTTCAACTCATTTTTTGGTGGCTGGCATAAACCCAATGCCAAATTTGGTGAAGAACAAACATGTGTCCAAAACACATCTCCTTGCACACATCCATTATAGAATAATCACATCTACAAGATAGCTGCAAAATTGCTAAGCAAAATATTAGTATAAAATAATTTACCATATCAAAATATTGATCCCAGCAGCTCAGGAAGCTGAGGCAGGAGGATTGTGAGTTCAAAGCCAGCCTCAGCAAAAGCAAGATGCTAAGCAACTCAGTGAGACACTGTCTCTAAATAAAATAGGAATAGGGGTGGGGCTGTGGCTTGGTGGTTTAGTGCCCTTGAGTTCAATCCCTGGTATCAAAAAAAAAAAAAAAAAAAAAA
This sequence comes from Tamias sibiricus, assembly GCA_025594165.1. Taxonomy (NCBI): domain Eukaryota; kingdom Metazoa; phylum Chordata; class Mammalia; order Rodentia; family Sciuridae; genus Tamias; species Tamias sibiricus. Next base: position 44,882,731 of record CM046671.1, on the reverse strand, counting down.
AGATTGTATGGTCAAGTAAATTCATCTAAAGGTATGCTCACAATTAGGAAAAAAAAAATATCTAGCTTATCAGTAGGTCAAACGAGAGAGAAAAAAGTGACCTAATTAAAAGATGCAAAGGTACATTTCATAAGGTTCAAATCTATTTCTATTATTAAAAACCAAAAGACTCCATTGAAAGTAATTTAGGAATGATCTATGAATTAAAGATAGAAACTTAGTTTCCAAACTAACTTTATACACCCTCTGGGACCCCACAACTCAAACAGCATTCCCAATAAATTGTGGAAGAAAACAAGGAACTAGCACTGCTATTATCCAAAAGTTTCTGAAAGTACTAACTAATGAAATGGTATAATAAAAACATAGAGATAGATGTATTTGCTATGATTTGGATAAGTGTCCACAAAGGTCCACATGCTAAATGCTGGGTACCTGGCTCATGACATGGATGTGAAAAAACCTTTAGGATGTAGGCATCCTCATAGGAAATTTGGGGATCATTAGCGACATGTCATTGAAGATGATTGTGGGGACCCTAGACCTTTGCTATTCTTTTCTTTCATTCCGTGATGTTGAGGTTAGCTTCAGCACAGGTACCTACCATGTTGTGCTGCCTTGCTGCAGGCTCAAAAGCAATCCAGTCAATTGATCATGGATGGAAACTTCCAAAATTTTGAGCCAAAATAAACCTATTGTAAAAGAAATATTAATAAGTTGATAATGTCAGATGTTTATAGTGATGGAAAATAATTCCTACAATATTATGAAAAAAAGTGACAAGATATCTTTACTTACAGATTATTAGTTTACTCCAAAAATGTAATGAATTGAAGGAAAATTACTTTGACTTCATAATAAAATATAGTAAAACATATGGTTACAAAATGAATAGAGAAAGCTTTCCTGTAGATTAATAATAACTACTCAGAACACAAAATTCTATTCATAGCAATCAAAAATTTTTTAAAATTATGAGGTAAGCATGAATGTATTAATCTATAAAATTTTACATATATACTTAAACATCTACGTTGTGTTTGTATGTGTGCATATGGGGGAGGGGAAGAGAGAGAGAAAGAGAAAATAAATAAAGAAAACAAAGGCTTATGATCCTGGATGAAAAGATGTAATACAATGTTACTATTTATTCACTGAATTAATCATTAATTTTAGTAAAATGTTGATAAATATTCCAAATATTCAATTTTAAATAAACTGTGTAATGTGTTTTCTAAGCAAGATAAATGATAGGTTAACTCATTAAAAAAAAAAGGGGGGGGCATAATCCATGGTTCATTTTCTTACTAGAGGATAACATTTTTTATAGCTTCAAAAAACTAAGAGTATGGTGTTTTTACAAGAGACAAATAGATCAGTGAAAAATAAGAGGAAGTCTAGGAACCAGCCATACTTCATAAAAGAATTATGGAGAAGCAATCTCAAAAAAGTAGGGGTATATTTTTAATAAATTCAGAGGAAAACAAACACATACAAAATGTTGGATCTATTATGGTTTGCATTTGAGGTGTCCCTCCAAATTTCCTGTGTTAGCACAGGAATTATCAGAGGTAAGATGATTATATTATGAGAACTATAACCTCATTAGCACATCCCAGTTTGAATAGACTGACTGGGGTGGTAACTTGAAGCAGCCCCAATCAGGGAGATGGCTATTGTGGCTAGCTGGAAGCCATAAGTTCCACCTGATAATAATCATAGCACCTGTAAATGCACGTGATGCACCCGCAAAGCTAAAGGTATATAACCGGGTGAAAGCGGTCAGAAGGGAAGTCAAAGTTGCTCATGCAGTTGTGCTTAAGCAGTAGGCTTGCCACCTTAAAGCCTCAGCATCTCCTCAAAAAGGGCTCAAACATCCACTCTTTTAAAACAAAAGGTGAAAAGCCAGGTAGGGACAAGAAAATAAAAGATAGAAAATAGAGAAAAAGAGAAAATAAAATATAGAAAATAGAATTAAAGCACCTTTTAAACTGAAAGGGAGGAAGTGAAGAAGCCCCAATCAGGGAGATGGCTATTGCGGCTAGCTGGAAGCCATAAGTTCCACCTGATAATAATCATATGCATGCGACGCACCTGTAAATGCACGTGACGCACCCGCAAAGCTAAAGGTATATATAACGGGTGAAAGCGGTCAGAAGCGGCACTCATTTAGTCAGTCGTTCAGTCGCTCAGTTGGTCGGAAGAAGAGTTCGGGTCAGAGAAGAAGAAAAGAGTCAGAGTGGCTAGAACATAGTCAGAAGAAGAAAACCAAAGAGATATATAGAGAGAAGAAATTGTTGCTGGTCAGAGTCAGGACGAGGCTGTCAAAGCTGGTCAGAGTCAGGCCACGGCTGCCAAAGAAGAAAGAAGGAGCGCTCTCTCTCTCTCTCTCTCTCTCTCTCTCTCTCAGCTCTCTCTAAGAAAGTAAAAGTAAGAGTCAGTAGTCAGAAGAAGTAAAGAGTCAGAGAGGTTGCTGAAAGAGCCAGTGTTAGAGTTTTGAGAGATTGCTAAAGCCGAAGAATAAAAAAACCTTCTTTCATCTTCATTCTGCCTCCGAGTTTTTCTCCTATGGCGGCGTTGTTGCTCCAAGTCAGGAAGCAACAGTAACTTATGTGGGTAGGGCATGGCTAGAGGAGGAATTTCATTGGGGGCAAGTCCAGAAAGGGTCTATCTTCCCTGTGGCCCCTTCCTCTCTTTCTCTCCCTGACAACTGTGAGGTGAGCCTCCATCATGCCTTCTGCCATAATGTTCTGCCTGAGCTTAGGTCCACAGCAATGGAGTCTGGCCAATCATAGACTTAGACCTCTGAAATTGTGAATCAAAAAACACCTTTCCTCCTCTTAATTGTTCTTGAGAGGTCACAGCAAAAATAAACCTGACTAACACAGAAACATACTTCATATACTATACAAAAATGAACCACAAATAATTTAGTCAGATACATGTTTAAACTTCAAAATAATACAAGAAATAGTAAAATGTGGATATTATTTTCGATATGATACTAACACCAAAGAAGGAATGCAGACCATTCCCTCAAGTATACATTTAAAACACCTATATAGAATGGTAAAAGAACTTCAAAAGGACATAAATAAATAAGTACCAACATTTTCAATATGTTGAACAGTCCTATAAACTTAACATGTTAATTATGAAAAGCATATTTTATAATCAAGAAAAAAAATAAGAAAATTAGACATGGAAATAAATTCATTAAAGAAGATACAAAAAGAATCAATTGCCTGAAATATATAACAATTTCATTAGAAACATCCACTGACATGAGTATTTTCTTAAGATATTTATGCACAAACCATAAGCATAGCCTGGCTGTGTAAGTTTAGGCTACCATATGACAAACAACTAGGAAAAACCTGAATGAGTATAGGCAAGCGGTTCATGGAAATATGGTTGCCCTGTCAGGGATTAAGAATGATACTTTAGATGGAGAAATCAGTGATGTAGGAATTACCTATAGCATATTTTCCAGTAAGATTTCAGGTAGCAGAACAGTCTTTTTTTGTTGTTAAAAGTTTCTTATATAGCCGGGCGCAGTGGCGCACGCCTGTAATCCCAGCACTTTGGGAGGCTGAGGCAGGAGGATCACAAATTCAAAGCCAGCCTCAGCAATGGTGAGGCACTTAGCAACTCAGTGAGAACCTGTCTCTAAATAAAATACAAAAAAGGGCTGGGGATATGACCCAGTGGTCGAGTGCCACTGAGTTCAATTCCTGGTACCACAAAAAAAAAAAAAAAAAAAAGTTTCTTATATTCATATATACATACATACATAAACATATTAAAGATTTTAGTTAACATTATCAACAGTTGGGTAGATCTTTGGAATAAACAGAATTATGGATGTACTTTCTTTTTATTTATTTTTTGTGCTATGTACCTATTTTTTATGGTAAACCATATCACTGATATATAATATGTATGTAATATACACATGTATATAATATTTATGTGTATTATAATATATGTGTATACATATATGTGTATATATATATATATTTAATACTGAAGATTGAATACAAGGCCTCATATATGTTAGGCATGCACTCTATCTCTTGAGTTATGATCCCAGTCCCATTTATACATATTTTAATTATCCTTTAGAACAGTGATTCTGGACAAAATTTTGAAAACAAAAAAACATTCTCTCTGTCAAACTTCTTGAGTCTCTTCTCTAAACCACACCTTACCTTCTCTGTCTAATCTTTGTGAAGTTTTAAAGACTTAACTGTGACCTTAGGCACAAAGTGGTCCCCAGTCCAAGTCCCAGACAGGTCAACTACCACAGCTACTGAGGTCACTCTAAGAATAACTTTCCTCAAATCTGTACTGTTAGCTAGAAGAAAAGGATGTTGTCAAGCAAGCCAGTCTTCATTGTTCTAGAAATTAGGTAATCTGGGCTGTGTTCATAGACTAAGTGAGTCCATCGTTTCATCTGCGACTCCCAAAGCATATGTTGCTCCAAATGGGCTCCTAGATCAGCTCTCCATCTAGACTACAGACATTATTAGACTTTAAAGTTCCATAAAATGTTTCAGTGTTATTTTTTTTAATCAGAAAACAAGAATATATATAATAATAAAAACAATCAATAAAACTATTCCCTTATATATTCAGCCTGGATTATATTTGTCCTTATACTGACAAAATTATAAAATTATTATTATTTTTCTTTTTTCTGAGGGAGGATGGTCTAAGAAGACAAAAGAACGTTGGGTCCTCAAAAGGTAGTTACCTAAAAAGCAATGGTAAGTGGTGTGAAGGTCTTTACAGAAATCTGAACAGTTGCAAAGGCTTCCAGAATATTTACTTTGAAGGAGGGAATGTGTATTTTTCTCCACATGAGAACAACAACAATGCAGTCTTGGGAGATTCATAGTCTGAGATATCTCTGGAGCTTCCAAAGGGCTTCAGAGGGAAGTCTTTCCTTCCAGAAAACTCAATAGTTATGCATGTGGCAGACTTGACTAAACAACTCCTGTATTCTCACTAGAACCCAAGAACAAATTAGGAATCCCCAAGTCTACTGTTGGCGCCACTGACAATCCCTACTTCTACACCACAAAGCAAGGTTTTCCATTTGTGTGTTGTAAGCATTTAATGATGGTAAATAATATTTCTGAAATGAAGGAAAAATATCAGAGAATGTGGCTGTACAAAGAACAAGGTTTGTTTGGGGTTTCTTCTTGTTATAACTTTTAGTTTGGTGCTGGCTGCCTAGGGCTTTGGAGAAATCAGAAGGCAAAATGCTGTGTTTTAAGTTGAGTAAAAGGAATTTAAAAAATCAAGAAAAGTGAATTTTTACTTAGTAACATGTATTTGCAGTGTGGTTATGAAAAAATGAGGTTCAACTGCCAAAGGCCAAATATTAGAAGATAGTTAAAGTAATATTTTGGAAGTGGAAGATGTCTGAATGAAAAAAAAAACATATATATGTATATAAATATACATACACATATATATATATATAAACTCACATTGGAAGCTTCAAAAACATATACACATGCATGTGTATGTGCATATGTGTGTGTGTGTGTGTGTGTGTATGTGTGTGTGTGATTTCTCCAGTAAGGTCACTGAATTTTGTTCACAAGATAAGTGTGTATATGTTTCCCTGTGTTTACATGCCAGATCTTCCATGTAAAATGTATTTCATACTGTGGGCCATGGTCAAACAAACTTCCAAATTCTATGCCAAAAGCATTATTCGAAGAAGACCCCATTCAATCTCAGGCCTTTGTCCTTCCCCAGAGGAAGAAATGGAAGGCTAGGGGAGTGGAGGCAGGCACAGGAGAGGAAGAGATAAAAGACAAATGTCAGGGCTTTTTCTAAGCAAAGATCTGTTTACAAAAAAATAAAAAGGAAAATTAATCCAATGCTATTTTTTTCCCTTAAGAATAAAACCAAAGCAGATGCTGAAATGGCACTGACATCGGTGGCCCAAGTGTTCCCCACTGCTTTCTGTTAAATCTGAAAGAAGAAGAATAAAAAGCTCCAGGAGAGACTTCAGTTTCATTATGTTCCCTGCAGTCTAAAAAGCAATGGTAAGTGGTGTGAAGGTCTTTAACAGAAATCTGAACAAGTTGCAAAGGCTTCCAGAATATTTACTTTGAAGGAGGGAATGTATATTTTTCTCCACATGAGAACAACAACAATGCAGTCTTGGGAGATTCATAGTCTGAGATATCTCTGGAGCTTCCAAAGGGCTTCAGAGGGAAGTCTTTCCTTCCAGAAAACTCAATAGTTATGCATGTGGCAGACTTGACTAAACAACTCCTGTATTCTCACTAGAACCCAAGAACAAATTAGGAATCCCCAAGTCTACTGTTGGCGCCACTGACAATCCCTACTTCTACACCACAAAGCAAGGTTTTCCATTTGTGTGTTGTAAGCATTTAATGATGGTAAATAATATTTCTGAAATGAAGGAAAAATATCAGAGAATGTGGCTGTACAAAGAACAAGGTTTGTTTGGGGTTTCTTCTTGTTATAACTTTTAGTTTGGTGCTGGCTGCCTAGGGCTTTGGAGAAATCAGAAGGCAAAATGCTGTGTTTTAAGTTGAGTAAAAGGAATTTAAAAATCAAGAAAAGTGAATTTTTACTTAGTAACATGTATTTGCAGTGTGGTTATGAAAAAATGAGGTTCAACTGCCAAAGGCCAAATATTAGAAGATAGTTAAAGTAATATTTTGGAAGTGGAAGATGTCTGAATGAAAAAAAAAATATATATATGTATATAAATATACATTACATATTTAAAAAGAATTATATATATATATATATATATAAACTCACATTGGAAGCTTCAAAAACATATACACATGCATGTGTATGTGCATATGTGTGTGTGTGTGTGTGTGTGTATGTGTGTGTGTGATTTCTCCAGTAAGGTCACTGAATTTTGTTCACAAGATAAGTGTGTATATGTTTCCCTGTGTTTACATGCCAGATCTTCCATGTAAAATGTATTTCATACTGTGGGCCATGGTCAAACAAACTTCCAAATTCTATGCCAAAAGCATTATTCGAAGAAGACCCCATTCAATCTCAGGCCTTTGTCCTTCCCCAGAGGAAGAAATGGAAGGCTAGGGGAGTGGAGGCAGGCACAGGAGAGGAAGAGATAAAAGACAAATGTCAGGGCTTTTTCTAAGCAAAGCATCTGTTTACAAAAAAATAAAAAGGAAAATTAATCCAATGCTATTTTTTTCCCTTAAGAATAAAACCAAAGCAGATGCTGAAATGGCACTGACATCGGTGGCCCAAGTGTTCCCCACTGCTTTCTGTTAAATCTGAAAGAAGAAGAATAAAAGCTCCAGGAGAGACTTCAGTTTCATTATGTTCCCTGCAGTCTAAAAAGCAATGGTAAGTGGCGTGAAGGTCTTTAAAGAAATCTGAACAATCGCAAAGGCTTCCAGAATATTTACTTTGAAGGAGGGAACGTATATTTTTCTCCACATGAAAACAACAACAACAAAAACCATCCTTCCCAAATCTGAGCACACAAACCTGGAACAAGAAGATGTAGTCAGCTCTAGGAAAACTTCCCTGGCTCAGCAACCTTCAGGAAGACTGGGTGTTGTGAGGAGGAGGAGGAGCCTTCACCTTCTCTGAAAACACCTGCTTTGTGTCACACCAGCTCCCAGGTTGCACATAAAAGGCACAGAATGTGTGCATGTGTGCTTTTAATTTACTTATTTAAAGTACATCTGTGATAATCTCTTTGGAATTTCTATTCAGGCTTTATAGTTTTTGTTTATATGATAACATAGTTTTCACATCCAGATTATAAACTCCCAGGAATGAGAGGTGCTTTATGTCCTGACCCTTCTGTGCATGACAATGTGCTAGGTGGGGTTCTCCAGAAGTCAGTACTGAGTGAATAAGAATTCTATTAAAAATCATCTCAGTAATTATTTTTGGCTTCAATTCCTTAGGCCAGTTAATTCCTATTAAAGTCTTTTCAGGTCTCATTTTCTTGAAAATGGAGAGTAATATAAGAGAACCTCTAGCCTCCTCATCATCCAGGATGTTAGAACTCTCACCGCACACCATATGGAAGCTTTTCTGTTTCCTGTGTAATGGGGACAGAGCGCACCCTAAACACACTTGAACTGACAGCCTACGGCATTGTTTCTCAGAATGTGATCATGGACAGTTTTAATCTGAGACACTTACTACGAAGGGGCCACAAATCAGCATCCATAACATAAATCTTAGAGTATTTTGAAGCAAAATATTAATGAAATCACAAGAACACAAATTTAGGACAATTCTAGGCATGTTTGGGTCTGAGGAAAGAACAGCAGAATGAAAAATATGTTTGTTGGGGGTGGGTGGGACTGGAGGTAGAAATAAACATGTTTGGTCCTCTTGGTCTTCATGTATTCTGATATAATGAAGTGATGGGCCCAGGGTGGGACTGAGTTGTACTGTCTCTGTGTCTAGTTTGACAAAGCTTCCTTGTTATTTAGGACAGTTCAAGGGATAAATTCCTGAGTATTTGAGGAAAAACACAGGTCTTGGAGTCAGACCAGTTACTTGTATGTGGCCTGCTGAGCCTTACCTACACAGCCAAGATTCTAATACCTACTTTTGAAGCTTTTAGCAAGATCTCTACCAGTTGATGAAAAGTGCCTGGCGAATACTTGGTGCTCCTGCTTTCATGCCTTTTTACATATATCACTATCTCCATTCATTTATTTATTCATCAGATATGCTATCAATAATAAGAAATGAAATAATATAAATTACAGCTAACGCTTAGAGCTCTACAGCATTTTACAAATGTTATCTCCTTTACTTTCCACCATGCCCTCAGAGAGATATAGTAAAATTGTATTCATTTTATGGATACGAGAATTGAAACATCGATAAGTGATGTATGTTACCTGGACTGATATCTCAGCCCTCACAATGCAGTAGTTTTATGCAGGATATGAAGATGTATCAAATAAGGGCTTCATTGTTACAATTTGTTTAGGCCAGAAGCATCATAGACACATACAACTAAGCAGAATTAATATGTTCCTAAGGGTGCAAATAGAAAGTTATAAAAGTTCCCAGGAGGAAGAAGTCTTTTCAAGTTCAATAATAAGGGAAGATTTAAAGAGAAAGGACACTTTTTAAAATGTGTTCCTGAAAGATATGTGGTCTTATAGGTAGAGATGTAGGAAGGTCCTTTCAAGGAAAAGGTGAGCTAGAATAAAGTTGCAGAAATGGAAAAAGCACAGAACACATTCAGAAGGGAATAAATAAGCTAAGAGTAAGAATTGCATGTGCAACAAAGTGCAGAAAAGGCAAAATAACTGACATTTATAGACAACAGTAGATATCGATGAAATAAATGCAAAGTTAGTCTGAGTCCACTTGAGAAAACCTTGAATATCAGACCAGAGTTTGGATTTTTCTGGTAGCCAAATCGTAATCATTTAAGCTGTAGGAGTGGGGAATGGCATACTTAGAGAACACCAGAGCTTTGGAAACTGTTTTAGAATATCTCAAGATGAAGAAAGACAGGAGTAATGATAAGTCAGAAAGCAAATATAAAATTCTGGGCAAAGGTATGTTTCAGAAACACATTGGTGCCAAGAACCATGGAGAATAAAGAATACAAGGGGGGAACTGGGGTTGTGGCTCAGTGGTAGAGCACTCGCCTAGCATGTGCACGGCCCAGGTTCCATCCTCAGCACCAAGTAAACATAAAAGGCATTGTGTACAACTAAAATAAATAAAGAAATATTAAAAAAAAAAGAATACAAGGGGGTAGAAAATTTTCTCCTATTTAGTGTATAACCTTATTTCTATACAGTGAGACAGACAGACATCCTGTACAGCCTCCTAACACAGCACTATACATGTTCATCTAACACAGCAAGTACATTCTCCCTTTGGGAAGGAGAACCTATGCACAACATTTATTTTTCATTTTCTCATTAATTTTAATTACTGAAATGGAATGTATTATGCTACCTTTAAAATTTCATATCAACGGTGCATGCTGAGAACCCTTTCAAACTGCATTTCAAACAATTCAATTTCTGAAGTCTGTGTTAAAAGAGATAGGGGAGAACTGACACTGTATCATTTCATATCTGCATTTTAATGTGGGTTTTCTTAATGCCCTCCCCTCAGACAAATGATAGGTTTTGAAACCCTTACATAAATACCTTTTTTTTTTTTTTTTTTTTTTTGTCCTGGGGGAGGGCCAGGCTTAACCAGAAAAATGATAAACTAAAAGCACCAGGGCTTCCTGTCATCTTTCTAACCTTCCCCAGTATTTGTAAAGTGTTAGGCTATTTCTGAACCAATATTTTGGTAGGTTCCAGCTGTCATCAGCCGGGAAATGTGTTGTTCACCTTCCCTTTCCTAGTCCAGAACACCTTGTCCTGCAGCAGAGATTTCTTCAGCACAGTCAGAAAATACAAAATGCATAAGTCCTGGTAATCATACAGAGGAAGGGCTCCATTTGCATACCCTTCATAATTCAATTTAATTTTTTTTTTTTGTCAAGAGTCCTGAATGCTTTGTGTTTGCTTTAATCAGAATGTTGACATTTACACTGAAGCCAATTTCTCTTTTTCTCCTCCGTGTTTTGTTTAACCACGACAAGTGACAGCAAACTGGAAAGAACAGACTTTTTAAATTGGCTCCTTGCCCGGAATGCATCATTTCTCTTGTAGCTTTTCCCCCCTTTCTATGCATCGCAAGCGGAAATGTGAAAACATACTCTGCGAACACAAGAGTGAGGTGTTACTTCTTTTAGATAAAGATTTGTGTTGTATTTTAAAACTAGATTGCTGTACTGTTTCAAGCTATTAGCAAGAGCCTATTATGCTGTGGCTCCAGGTCTTTGGAGAGATATGCTTAGTATATTTCAGTATTTCAAGGCAAATGGAAAACCACATGTGAAGATATTTAATGGCAAAACGATCAACTCCTGAAACCTGAGGAAGCAAGAAGCAAGAATGGCATCTGCCATTAACTCTTTTCAATGAAAGTTTACCTGGTCCTTCCCTGTCACACCCTGGATGGTGGGGGGGAACTCCTATGTGACAGTCAACCTCCAGATGTTAGCCATTCAGGAAAGCAGAGAGCAATGGAGCAGCATGCCTGATCTCTTTGTACAACAACTTACTGTTGGGTTTTACACTTGATCTCTAATAGCTCTACGAGAGTGTAGCTTATATTTGTATTAAAATTTGCCCACATATCAGATTTGATAGTTTTCACAGACATCGGTTTGCGAATGGCTTTATCAAACACAGAAGAATCATTCAGCCCTAAAGAACTAGCTGGTTGATATAAAATATGTGCCTTCATGGAATTTAATTATTTTTCAACAAAGGGACAGCAAACAGGAAGAAATTGGATCTTCAAATAAGCCAGATGTTGAAATCATAGGTTCCCCTTCTAGAAAATAAGTTGAGAAATCATTGAGATACTAGCCTTCTCTCAAGCAGAAATCCCTTTGCTCAACCCTTAAAAATATGTTTTTTCTTCTTTCCTTTTTTTTGTATTGGGAATTGAACTTGGGTGTGCTTAACCACTGAGCAACATCCCCAGCCTTTTTATATTTTTTATTTTAAGACAGGGTTTTACTAAGTTGCTTAGGGCCTCCCTCAGTTGCTGAAGCTAGCTTTGAATTTGTGATCCCTGTGCCTCAGACTCCTGAGTCACAGGGATTATATAGGTAGGGGCCACTGCACCCCACTCTTTTACCTATATATGTGAAATATGAAATGAATAAGATACATATAAGAGATTTACCTGAATGGAACCAAAAGAAAGATCTAATGAGAGGATCACAAATGCTTCCTGATCTCTGTATTTCTCAACTAATGTGCTATCCCATACAATGGTCATCACAAAGCAGAGTCTTGGAGAAAACAAGCCACCTGGTCAATGATTTTCAATCTCAAAGTCAGGATTTATTAATGTAACTCAATAGATTATGAACATAACATTGTTAAATGTTAAGTCACATAATAGAAAATAACAGAATCTATTTATAACATATAAAACTCTTTACGCATGAGAGGTTTTTCTATCATATTTGTGTGTGTGAATATGTATATGTATGTGAATTTGTTCATGATGTGAAATGTATATCCTACTTTCCATGAGCAATCAAACATTTTTTTCTAAATGCTAAAAAATGTAAACAAACAGAAATATACCTTAGCTGTTTTCTTGCTATTCATCATTTGCCATTTGTCAGAATATAAATTTACCAGTCTTCTCTTGCCATCAGAGGTTCCATGTGGAACATAAGGACATTTGTCCTTTAGCAGAGAGATGAACAGTCCCTTGCATATACAAAAGAAGAAACACATATTTAGAAAAAAAACAAAATAAATATTCAAAGAGTATTAAAATGTAGGACTTAGCAGAAAAGGAAGTACCAGAAGGGAAAAGAAAATCATCACAAAAGTTATCAGTTGTTTCTGATGAGGAATCCATTCATGTATCTGAGGGGGATGCAAGGACAGAGTGGCTGAGAGAGGGGCCAATTTAGAAACCTATTATTTGAGACATTATTTGAGGTAAGGAGTAGAGCATATGGTTTCTTAGGGCTGCTATAATAAAATATTACAAACTAAGTGTATGAAAACAACAGAAGTTTATTCTCTCACAGTTTGGGGAGCTGGACTAAAATAACCAGGAGTCTGTAAGGCCATCTTTTTGGAGGCTCTGGGGGAGAATCTCTTCCATGGCCTTCTTTTAGTTTATGCTGTTCGCAGTTATCCTTGGCTTTCAATGATTTGTAAACATCACCCCAAATCTGCCTCTGGAGTCATACTGCATTGTTCCTGTATGTCTCTGTGTTCCTGTTTATTCTTTTTTTTTCTTATAAAAATACTACTACAATCAGGTTATAGCTCATCTCATGGCTTCGTCTTAATTTGGTTTCATCTTCAAAAACACTTTTCCAAATATAGTTACATTCACAGGAACCAGGGTTAGGATTTCAGTATATCTTTTGGGAGATATAATTCAACTCATAAAAGGGAGTTCATTAAAATTATTTCAGATCAAACCATTTCCTAAGATGATGATAGAGAGGAAGAAATTAAGTTATACATTTATAAGGAAGATTACCTGTTCAAAGTGAAAACCATATCCAAGACCACGAAAACAGATGAAAGTATTCTAGAAATGTAAATACAGGTAAACCAGATTCAAAAAAATAAAATAAGGCAGGAAAAATACTTTTGATATTTTAAAATATTAAAATATGCAGAAACTTTTAAAGCTCAAAATAATAAAACAAAAACTCAATTTAAAAATATGGAAAAGGCCCTTATTGATATTTAACCAAAGAGATATACAAATATCCAAGGTCATATGTCATTATGGAATTACAAATTTAATCAACAATAAAATACCATTAGATAGCTATTAGAATGACCAATATTCAATATACTGACAATACCACATGTTGGTGAGGAAGTGAAGTGACAGGAATTCTAATTCATTGTTCATGGCAATGCAAAATGGTACAGCTATTTTGGAAGACAATTTGGCAGCTTCTTACAAAACTTAATATATTTCTACCATATAATCTAGCAGTCAAATTCCTCGGTATTTGGCCAAATGAATTGAAGCCATGCCATACAAACACCTGTACATGAATGTTTATAGAAGCTTTATATACAACCATCAAAACTAAAAGTATCCAAAATGTATACTGTAGGTGAATGATGAACAGTGGTATGTACAGAGAGTGAAATATTATTTGATACTAAAAAGTAATGAGCTATTAACCATGCAAATGTGCTGAAAAAAATTTAAATGCATGTTAACCAAGTGAAAGAAATAAACCTGGAAAAGCTGCATACTCTATGATTCCAACTATAGGACATTCTAGAAAAGCAAAACTATGGAGATTAAAAAAAAATGATCAGTGATTTCCAGGGCTTAGAAGTGTGGAAGGAATGAACAGGCAGAGGATTTTTAAAGTTGAAAATTAATTGGGATGATACTATTTAAGTAGGCACATGTCATTAAAAATTTGCCAAAACCCATAGAATGTATATCAAGAGTGAACACTAATATATAAAATATGGATTTGGGTGATAACGGTGTGGCAAAGTAGATTCACTGATTGCAACAAATATGCCACCATGGGGTGTGACATTTGCATTTGGGAAGGATTGCACATGGGAAAACAGGGAGAAAGGGAGAGTGTGATGGCTAATCTGGATTAGCAACTTTATGGGATTAAAAAGAGTAAAAGATTTATGTGTGTGTCCTTGACGGTGTTTCCAGAAATGATTGGCATGTGGAAAGAAAACTGAGTGGGGAGATACACCCTGACTGTGAGTGGCACAGTTCAATAGTCTGTGGGTCAGGATGGAACAAAATGTGGAAGAAGGAAGAAGTCCAGGAAAAGGCAACTTTCATTTTCTCTTCTCTTCTCTTCTCTTCTCTTCTCTTCTCTCTCTCTTCTCTTCTCTTCTCTTCTCTTCTCTTCTCTCTCTCTCTTCTCCTCTTCTTTCTCTTCTCTTCTCTCTTTTTTTCATCTCCTTATACTTCTTCAACTGGGGATTGAGCCCAGGGTCACTTTAGCACTGAACTACACCCCCTGTTAATATGTATATATGTATGTATGTATGTATGTATTTGTTTGTTTGTTTGCTTGTTTTTATTTTGACATAGGGTTTTGTTAAGTTGGCAAGGCTGGCCTCAAATTTATGATCCTTCCACCTCAGCCTTCTGTGTGTCTGGGATTATAGGCATACACCATTCCTCCTGGCAGCAAGCTCTCAATTCTTGAGTAGATGCTTCATTTCCTAACATAATCACTTGAGGACATTGTACTCTTGCTCCTTCATGTTTCCAAGTGAACCCTGGCTAGTGATTCTTGGAGTTTCCAGGCCTTCAGTCTCAGACTTGATCTTGTAAAAAAATCTTATGAATGCCCTTTTTGTATCATATATATGATTCATATCATATGTATCATGTATATATATATATACATATATGTTTATATATACACACACACATATATAATTGCCTTTTTATAACTATATATGTATGTGTGAATATATGTGTGTGTGTGTTATCTGTGTGTGTGTGTGTGTATCCATAATCCTGTTGGTTCTATTCTCTAAAGAATCCTCTCTAATACAGAGAAGGGGGAAGATGGAAGAAAGGCTACCGTACCAAATCATAATAAATAAAGGAAAGAATTACCACAAAAAAGTAAAATTATACATATGTTGAAGATGATTTAAAACTTTTATCTAGTGGAAATTTAAGCATTTTTTAAAATATGAAAACTTTAGAATATTACTTTAGGTAAATTTTGTAGTGCTAGCTTAGTTTTTGTGAACTCTTTCAATTTCTGTTCATCTTGGAAGTATTTGTTTCCATTTTAATTTTGAAGGATAGTTTTGTTGGATATAGCAATCTTAAGTTAAGAGTTATTTTTCTTTCAGGACTTGGAACACATCATTCCAAGCCATCCTGTCTTTTGAAGTTTGTGCTGAAAAACAATTTCAGAATGAAAAGTATTTTTTAGGACTAACACAAGATTAAGTAAAATTAACCATATGCTAGGTGGCTAAAGATTCAAATAATTTTGAATTCAACATAATTCAAGGGAATAGAATAAATGAGACAAAATTTACTCTCTGACCTGAGTTGTAATCATGCTAGAAATAAATTTTAAATTAAAAAAAGTCATGCAATGGAAATTAATAAAATACTGTGGTATAATCCAAGGTCAAAGAAGAAATGACAATGGAAATCATAAAATAATTTGAACTGAATTACAATTATGATTGGTCATATCAAAATTTGTAAGATCCATCTGAAGTTATGATTTGGAAAAAATTTAGCACCCAGGTAGAAAATGTTAAAAAATCCAATAAATCAAGTACCCATATTATGAAGTAAGGAAAATTAATTAGGAACATATAGAATAAAGTTAAATTTAAAGGTAAGACAGCAATTAATGAAATAGAAGGAAGACATAAAAGAAAGACAAGCAACAAACATAAAATTCACTCCTTTAAAAAATAAAATGTAAAAGCCCTTTAGTAAAATTAAGAAAAGAAATAATGTGCACATATTCAATGGCAGAAATAAGAATGATGCCAAAATTTAACAAAAATGAGAATGATCCTAAGGAAGTACAATGAACAACTTTGAGCAAAGTCGAAAATTTAGAGTAATTCATATCTATAAAGGCACAATATATTAAAAAACATTTATAAAATATAAGTATTATCATAAAAATTAAAGTAATTGCATCTGTAACTAAAAGTTTTTATCAAAGAATAACTCACTCTAATCAGCTTCACTTTACCTTCTACCAAATACTTTAAATAGAAATAAAACCAGTCTTGCAAAAAGAGTCCAACAGGAAGAGTTCTGGTATGGCAAATGAAGGACAATAGAAAATCTTTACCCAGGTAAGCAGTGACAAACTAGAAAAGATGTCAACACAAGCATATGTTATCAATCATAATTTGAGAAGTGCTTATTTAATCACAGTGGGAGTTCTTGAGTTTGTTTCCTTCTACCAACTTCTTCAACAAAGAAGTTTAATCATCACAGAAAAAAGCAACAACTTCACAGCATATTGGGATTTATTTGATTTGCAGCAGAATGCAGAAGAAACCCATGTCCAGGAAAGTTGTTGAAAATAATATTGACTTCAGTGCCAAATGAAAGAACGGTGTTCTTTTAATGAGCCTGAGATTATGATACTGATTGGGGTAGGCTCAGAGCTCAGAATGATAAAGTAGATTTCTAGTATGGAGTTGTGTAAAATGATCTAGTCTTGAAAAGTTCCCTACATTTGTAGTAGTCAAGAAATTTGCATGGCAGTTATCCATCATTACCCTAAATACATGTATGAAGACACAATTGTTGTAAAAATTTCTTTATATAAAACCAGCAATTTAAAAAATTGTGCTCTTTATATGTAATAAATGAAATGTACTCTTCCAAACATGTATAACAAATTAGAATAATAAAAAATTCTAAAAAAAAGAAATTTGCATGCCTATGTAAGCTTAAAAATTGCTTAAGACAAAGGTTCTATCTATATGTCTGGCTTAATGTGTGGTCTTAAATGCCTGAACAATGTATGAGTTCTTCAAACAATACACAGATGTATAGACAAAAAATGAAAACCTTACTGGATCAATGTGCTATCAAACCAATAGATTCTAAAATTAGCCTAATTCAAGTCATTAAACAGACATTCAAACCAATAATAAATAATAAACAATACTAAACCTGGCAAAGGGAATTAGAGTCTTGAATCACTGTAATTTATATAAAATGTCTACTTTCAACTAGAATTATTAATAGATATGCAAAGAAACCGAAAATTATGATCCATACAAGAAAAATTAGTGAATAGTGACTAATCTGGATGGATCCATAAGTTAAAGATTTCAAAGCAGCTATTACAAGTACAATGAAGAAATAATTATAAGGAAGCATCATGTTTAAATAATTTAAAGACATTATGGTGATAATGACCTAGAAACCTGTAAACACTAACAATGGGATAAAAGTTTAAGAATAACTATATATAAAATATCTAGAAAAATTTGTCTTGACACAAGTTATCCAATTTGAAGAACAAAGACAAAAATTAATGAAGAAAAATGAAGAGAGACTTTGGTATTTGTGGTATACCATCAAGTGTAGCAATGTTAAGCATAATATTATGCCAGTATATGTGTGTGTGTGTGTGTGTGTGTGTGTGTATGTGTGTGTAGAAAGAGAGAGCAGATATTAAGAAGCTGAAAAAAATACTTAAAAGAAATAGTTGCTGATAACTCGTAAACTTGATAAAATGATTGATTACACATCCAAGAATCTCAACAAATTCTAAGAATGATAAGTACAAAAAGATCTGTATTTAGAACTATAGTAAACTTCCAAAAACTAAAGATAAACAGAATACTTTGAAATAAGCAAAATAAATGTTTTTGTTATATACAAAAGAACCAGTGATATTATCAGCTGATTTATCATCACAAACAATGGAAGACAGAAGGCTTTGTAATGAGATATTTAAAGAGATGAAAGAATAACAAAGCCTCAACCAAGATTTCTATATTCAACTAAATTATTCTTCAAAATTGAAAGTGAAATGAAGCAATTATCATGTAATTCATTATTGAGAATGTTATATTTTAGATATGCCAGGTACCCCCAAATCTCCTGTGTTAACACATAAATGTTTGGAAATAAAATGGTTGGATTGTGAAAGCTATAACCTAAACCGTCTATCTAGTTTGAGTGGGGTGGTAGGCAGCTGAAATATGACCACAGGAGGTGGTTCACTGGGGACAAATCCCTGGAAGGTTCATATTCCCCATGGCCCCTATCCCTTTATCTCTCTGCTTATTCACAATACCCTTCTGCCATGATATTTTTTCCTCACCTTCCCCAGCACGTGGATTTGGCTGACCATGCAGAGAACTTCTGAAACCATTAGCCAAAATCAGCTTTTTCTCCTCTAAGTTGTTTTTGTTCAGTATTTTGGTCATAGCAATGAAAATCTGACTTACACAGGGAAACTATAGTAAACAAATATGCTTTATAGAAATACTAAAAGATATCCTTCAGACTGAAAAGAAATGATACTAGAGGGTAATTCAAATACATAAACACTAAAAATCACTGTTGTGTTATTATTGAAAATTTATAATTATTGCTTTTTCCAATTGTCTTTAGTCTGTAAAGAGTTAACAAAGTGAAAAATATATTTGTATATTCTTCCATATTTTCCTACATAATTACCTTTACTGGTGATCTTTATTTCTCACATAAAAACCTTCATGACCTTGGTCTTGGCAATAATTTCATAGATATGACACCCAACAAATAGGCAACAAGTCAAAAAACAAGAAAATGGTACTCTATGAAAGCTGAAAGTAAAAAATTTTATGGCTTTTTAAACATCATTCTAGGATGTGTGTGTGTGTGTGTGTGTGTGTGTGTGTGTGTGTGTGTTTTGTGTGTGTGTCTGTAAAAGTTATCCAGAGTCTTCTGATTTTTACCATTTTACAAATCTGGGTCAAGTATAAAAATCTTCATTTCCTACTCCATGATTTCCAATGCATGTATTGTCATCTGATTGTTTTTCTCTATAGGAAAGATGCCATGCTTCTCCACCTTGCTTCGTGATTATTTTTCATTTTCTTTAATTTTCAAAAATTTATTTATGATGTGTCATGTATTGGCATGAATTTCTTTGGGATAATCTTTATGGTGTCCATTCAACTTTTTAATATCTAAGTTAATGTCTTTTGCCCACTTTTGTGAGAAAATTTCAGCCCCTGTTCCTTCAAGCACTTTTCCAGCCCTACCCTAATTGTATTCTACTTCCAGAACTTTTATATTATGAATGTTTATCTTTTGTTGTAGTCCCACAGTTCTTAAAGTCTGTGCTCATTTTTCTCTCTTCTGGTTCCATAAATTTCTATTGTTCTGTCCTTTGTTTGACTGATTATTCTCCCAGGCCTCTACTTTGTACTGTTGAGTCCATCTATTCAGCTTTTTGTTTTTAGGTTGATTTATTTTTTTGTATTTTTTTCCATATTGAATTTTTCCACTTGATTCTTTCCCTTATTTCTTTGCCAATGTTTTTTTTTTAAATTTGAGATTATCTACTTTTTAATTTGTATCAAGCATATTTGTGATTTCTTATTGATGAAAAAATGTAATAGCTGTTTAAAATCTTTCTCAGATTTTTCTAGTACTTCTTTCATCTCAGTATTATATGGTGTTCCAATGTGAGATATGTGTGGTTTTGGAATGAACTTTCTCCAAGGACCCCTAATGCTCAGGAAACAATACCCAGAATTAATAAACAGGATGTTATCAAATTTAAAAAAGTCTCTTTACAGCAATGGAAACAATTAAGACCATGAAGAAAGAACCAACAAAATGAGAGAAAATCTTTGCCAGCTACTCTTCTGATAGGAAATCGTTATCTAGAAATATAAAGACCACCTAAACTTACTTACAAAAAAAAAATAAAATAATAACCCAATCAATAAATGGGCAAATAAACTAAATTGACACTTCTCAAAAGATGAAATATAAATGATCAACAAATATATAAAAATGTTTGACATCTTTACTAATAAGGGAAATAACAAATTTAAACTATAAAATCTTTCTTTTTTATCTTTTTCTTCATACCAGTCTAGCAGATGAAGAGAGGTATGGGCTTGATACTCTCAAGTGAAGGTGAAAGTGTGAATTCTTCATTCAAGCCTGCATTAATGTCTGAAAGAGGGGTCAACATTTTATGGCAAGGTACAGTTGACAATTAGCACCCCAATGTGGTCTACCCTGACAACGCATGTAAAGGTGGGGGTGCCCTTATTATTGCTCAGAGACATTGAGTGTCCTGACTCTTTGCAAGGCTGCCTCTGACACTTTCCCATCATGAACAGAGAGGGGCACATTATTAATACCAATTAGACGTGGGAGTCCAAATTTGTCACCTTTTTTTTATTCCTGCTATTATCAAAATTGTTTCCATATTATAACTTTTATTTTATGCCTTATTGTATTCTTCCTTGTCATTAATAATGACATGGGGGAAAAATTAAGGGTTAACCTTAGACCTTAACTTAAATGTTACTGTCTTAAATGAAAATCTAATTTTCTCGTTTACAATGTTATTCTCCACTAAGTTGTTGTATTTAGTTTTTTTTTTTTTTTCCTCATAGCTAATATTCTGATATTTTCTTCTTTAGGTTCTTTTTTCTATTTTGGTCTCTATTCACTATCATTGGATTATGATTTTTGTGGAAGCAGAAACCTGGTCTGTCTTGACAATTACTGTCTGTTCATGTGTTTAGAAAAGTCCCTGGCACAGAGTAAACATTCAATGAAAATTCATTAAATGTGAATGAATGATACAGATTGTTTTCATCTTACATTTTTGTGGTTTAGTCATTCATTATCCTAAAGGAAAAAAAAATGCATTTCATCATATTGATGATAGGAATTCCTCTTTGCCCCTCTGATAATCCAAAATTACTGGCAAGCAGGAGCAAAGGCCTGAGTGACAGGCTTATGGCTTTGTGGTTACATCCTGAGGATAATTAACTCTTCTAGGCCAGCTGTGACCCCTGCTGGGAGTCAGCCTGTGCCCAACATGATGACAGAATTGGTCCCAAATGAGGCCACTACACTTGAGTCTCTGTAGTGAGTCCTGTGATTGTAATGAACCTAACTCTCTGCCAAATAGGAAAATCAAGTCAGAATTTAGGGACCCGTTGGTTCCCCAGAGAGTCTTGCAAATGATTTGAGAATTTTAGAAAGCAGGTCCAGGGGCTCAGCTTGCCAGTTTCCTATGTGAGATGATTCCAGTGGCTTTAATATAGCCTTTTGAGATTTCCTTGCATTTTTTCCCCATAGTTCATTGGCTATTTCTCCACATCTGAGTTTCAACAAATAGAAACTTTGTCTCTCAGTTTTAAGCTTTTTCTCACCTTTTAAAATGCAAATACTTCAGGGAAGGGTAACAGCTGGTCAGTCATTTTGATCATAATGTAATGAGTTTATTAGAGCCAGCCTGGAGAGGGAATTCTGACACAGTGCATACTATGCCACAAACATGGCTCTGTTTTGAAGCTTGCCAGTACTGGAAAATTTCCTCACAGGAGAATTTCTCAGACATGCAGAAATGCAGTCACTCTAACATATGCAGATGGAAGGCATAGTACAGAAATGAGTAACTCGATCTCAGTAGAAACTACCACTGTGGATTGAGGGATTTTGGAGGGAGGCATAGTAACTCCAAAGCCTAAGATTTTCATGTTTTATGTAATGAATGGCCAAGGATTTGTGAAAGTGAAAGTCTTCTTAAAGTCCTGTTATCATTAATAATAAAGTCCTAGTATTTAAATTTCAGATTAATAGCTATGCATAAAATAAAGCTGGGTAATTTAGTTGAGAAGGACATGGTAAGAGAGAAAATTAGTCTACTTGAACTGGGATGGTCATCCAAGAAGGTGACTTTTGTTCTGAGATCCAAGGCCATACCTAGGGACATGGGGAAAGGAGTGTACTAGATAGAGAAAGCAAATAGAAACCCCTATGACAGGAATTTTTTTTTTTTTTTTTTTTTTTTTTTTTTTTTTTTTTTTTTTGAGCAATGAAGAAGAAGACCAGGTTGTAAAGAGCATTGAGGGTAGGTCCTTTTACAGTTATATGATTCAGCTGTATTTTCCAAAATAATAAGTACACATGATTTTTTTGGAGGAGTCTCCAAAACTAAAATAATAGTGCAGTAAATTCTTGATTACGAGAATTCTCAGTGTAGAGTTTTGTGAGTATCATTTCTGATATGAATATCATGTTTTGTGTGTGTAAAAATACTTAGTTATTTATTTACATAAATCCTGGAGAGAATATTCAAAATGATACCTGAAATGGGAAGACACATCAATGATTTATACATTCTAGAAAATCAAAACATAGTATATATCTGTGTTTTTAATCAATGAAAAATGTGAGAGCATGATTTTTTGTTGGAAAAAAATTTTCCAAAAAAATAACTTCAATTTTACATTAACAATTCTGTGCTTATTTTGAAATTATGTCCTTAATAGGGGACAATTTAAATGTTCCCCACTGTCCTCTTAACCTCAGAATTGGCCATAGGTAAGAATTACAGATGGTTTTCCAAATCAGCAGTGTAGGTAGACTTTCCTTCAAGCCTTTAAATGGGGCACCATCATTTAACTACTTGAGACACTCTAGTTTATAGGGAAGGGGATGAGATAACATGTGAAAAGTCCCCTGAAATTGGCCTAACCTTTTGATGGATGGCTACTAAAAATTTTAAATGTCACTTTCTATTTTCCTATTATGAAAGAGGGAATAAACAGTTAAAACCCTAAATGACATTGGTCTAATTGATAGAGTTTTCCATACAAACAAAAATACTGAAATTAAAAATGTAACAATTTTTAAATAGAAAGGGCTATTTCTCTGAGTGTTATTATTGTAGTATTTATGTCAAGACCTGGAATGTGACAGGAGAATAAGTTGGTATTTCTCTCTCAGCTTTCTTTCTGTTAGGGGAGCTGGTGAAAGAGGACCAGTCCAGCCTGAGTCTCATGGGGCCCAGGCATCTTTCAAGAACTACTATAAAGGTATAATACAAGGTACTTGAGAGATTTCTCAGAGGCAGTGCAAGAGGTCCCTCCTGACCAGTTACCACACCCAAGGTCTATGGTAGGTACTGACAGCCAGTGAGTAGAGCCCAGAGATTGAGCAATTAATAAACCATGTGCTACAAAAGAGTAATGAGGTCAATGCTGGGCAGTTCTTCCTTCTGAGGAGCTCTGAAATAACTCTCTAAATGCATTACATTATACAACGTAGGGGGCAGAGTTGTTTCATTTTCTCTCTTATTCTTGCATTAATCCATCCCTCCAATCAGAAATAAAGCATCTGAGAGGTTACCAGAATCAGCAAGAATGGAAGGATTACTTCCAATTAAAGCATTCAGTCAATACCAAATCCTAAAATAACCAAAGTACTTCTCTTCATCCAGTCAGACTTCCAAAAAATATAGGAATATAGGTTGCATACATTTAGATAAAGGACTTTGGAAGCAAAGGTTTGACACTGGTAGAAGCAAAATTTGTGATGAAGCCAGTGAATGTTGAAAAGCAAAAGCTACTATGTTTGATAGGATCAAAGACATGCCAACATTGCCTCTACTTGTGGGTTCATGTGGATTGACACATTCATCCAGAACCAGGCAAAACCTTTTGTAGATCACACTGCTTCGTAGAGGTCTTTAGTCAGGTGGATTTCTGAATTGACTCTGTAAGGACTCTGAGAATAATTCCAAGACATTCATCTGTAAACAGTTCTTATTCTAATAGGCTTGGGTGTCTGATGAAAATGGAAAATTAGATGTGTTTTGGTTCATTCATCAATAAAATACCCAGAATTTCAGTGTTAGAAAATGTTCTTACACAAAATGACCTGTTCTACCTTGAGCCAACAATAGGAACAAAGGGAAATAGCCTGTTAAGTGGTTATGTCCTTGCTGTTCTTCTCTTGCATTCCCCACAAAATTGCTATTCAGGAGAACCAATTCATGTGGCCAAGTGCCCCATGTTATTCTCTTAACTCATACAAAACATCATGAGTTGAGGGAACTGAAGTAACCATTTACTTTAGTTGTGCCAACAGTCTACATCCTGAGGATTCTCTTTAATTTCTCCCAATACCTTTGTACATTGAGTTTCAAGATGCTCAGTTACAGGTAAAATGATGGTGTTTTGGAAATTGGGAATCCATCTTCTTCTTCTACCATAATCTCCTGGTTTGGCTGATTAATATGATAGCTCTCTTATGTGGAAATGACAGACAATAAATAATCCACCATATATTTCTAGTAGATTTTGGTAATAATAAAAAAAAAATTACTGCTATTTTTTCCTTCTGTTTGACAAGCAGCAGAGGAGAAACATCAGACTACATAAAACTGCAAGTTTAGCAGAGTAACAAGTAGCAAAATAGAGCTGGGTCTTCTCCACGGGGCTCCCTCAGTCTCTTGGCTGGTGCAAAGGTCCCATGTGTGTGGCTTAAGACCCCAAG
Organism: Tamias sibiricus; assembly: GCA_025594165.1. Classification (NCBI taxonomy): domain Eukaryota; kingdom Metazoa; phylum Chordata; class Mammalia; order Rodentia; family Sciuridae; genus Tamias; species Tamias sibiricus. The sequence continues at coordinate 44,858,098 of CM046671.1, read as the reverse complement.
GTTGGATTGTTTTGCCATTGTGCTGACCTCTGGTGAAACTCTATACTGGTTCATTTGAAATATGGGCATGACTGTGGTATCCATTATGTTCACATGAGTGAAAGGCAGGGATCCTAATTAACAAGTCTTTGACTTCATATCAGGTTTACCTTCCATGGCAGGGAAGTCAAAAAGTCATGACTGATGGCTACTGTTACTCTGTAACAGTTCAGAATGGTATATGCACCAATTTTCTCACCACTGGGGGCATAAAGAGCCCAAAAGTGATCCTACCTCGCACCCTAAGAAGGGACAGGGGTGAGAGACCAACGAGCTGAGCATAAGACACTCAAAACAAGAAGAGCACTAGTGTCGATGTAGTACTTTTTACCTGTGTGTATTAGTCTGGTTAGATGCCATAACAAAATACTATTGACAGGGTAACTTATACAACAGAAATGGATTGTTTTATAGGTATGAAGGCCACGAGTCCAGCATCAAGGTTCCAGATGATTCTGTTTCTGGTGAGGGCTTTCTTCCTGGCTTGTGGATGGCTACCTTTTCAAGTTGTCTTCATATAGCCTTTTCTCAGTTTATATCAGGAGAGTGAGCTCTTGTATTTCTTCTTCAAGAACACTAATCCTATTGTTACAGGCCCCCATCCTTTAGATTTTAATCACTTTCTTAGAGAACAATTTCCAAATATTGCCAAACTAAGGGTTTAGAGGGACACAGATATCCAATCCAAGAATATGCTTGCCTACATCCTACATGAACAAGATAAGTCAATTTTTGGAAATGTGGAAACAGTGGACAACTTCCTTTTGCTTCCTTCTCTCTTCCCTTCTTTCCTTCCTTCCCTCCCTCCTTTCTTATATCACTCTTTCTCCCCTTTTCCTTTTCTTTCCTCCTTTCTTCCTTCCTTATCATTTCTTTCCTGGTGATAGCTGGTTGTCCAGACTAGAATTTTAGCTCAACCTTAAATTTATCTAAAGCATAAACTCCCTTTGTGTCGTCCTTCCTTTTTTAAACACTATTTGTGCATCCCTATCATCTAGTGACTGTCTTCCATTAAATGGCATTTCACCACTCAGTGCTTGAATTTATCCCATCCCTCAGGAAGTTAAATAAATATGAATTATCAATGGGTGAATCCATAAAATTAATTTGAACATTTAGGAATATAGTAAAATGATTTCACCACACAATAGATGTTGCAGTAGAAATGTAAAATGGAAGGAGAAATCACTTGATTATTCCAGAATGGAAATTATGAGGTTTCAATATCTCAGATAATGGCATTTCAGAGAAGTTGTGGTCATGATAGAGAAAATGCTGTCCTTGAAGTGGGTGTGGGACCTACAGATGCAATGTCTTTTCTCTTCTGAAGAACATTTTCTTAAGAGGATAGGAGCTGGCTATTCCTTACCACCCATCCTCTCTCCATTTTATCCTTAGAAACAGAAGTCTAATTCTGAAGGGAGACCTACACAGGGATAGTTTACTACTGTTCTTTTTCTCCCTTAATTCCAGTTGATGTCAGTGGACAAAGGCTTGTTTAGGTGGTATTAGAAAGCATGTGGGGGCTTCCAGTAAAAAAGCTTAAAAGGAGATGCCTTGGTTGAAAGGTTGCCATTTTCCCCCTGTACTTCCTTCTCATTCTTGCTGCATGAAAAGTGAACTCAGTGACCAGAGCTCCAGCAGCCACATGGGATCATGGATTGAAGCACTAATGATGATAGAGCACAAAAACAAATGAACAAACTGGAAACAATTTAGGGTCTGGATCCATGATGATTCATGGAGCTGCCATGCTTTCTCAGAATGGCTCAACTTCTTATGTGCTTACATGAAAGAAGAATGGCCGTTTGGGGTCTATTTGTTAAGTTTTCAGTTAAGTGTTGCCAGATCTAAACCTAACTGATATACAGGACCAGCAGAGTAGGTGGTTGATTTGATGAGTTCTAGGAAGAACCTCTAGCTATGACCTCATTTGTCTCTCAGTAGAGCCAGTATCCAGAGGAGGAACTATTGAATTATGTTAGATAGAAGGACTATTGGTCATTGGGTTTAGATTATGTAGCACAGAATTAAAATCTGGCTCTGACATTTAGTAGCTATTCGACTTTTAAAAAGAAATCTTCACCTCAGTTTTTCATCTGCAAAATGGAAATCGATTCTAACCTGGTGATTTCACAAGGACTAAAATAGATGCCACATGTACAGCACTACCTGGAGCATCTTGAAAGTCACTGGCATCTCATAAAATGATGACCTTGGTTACTAAATCTCAGAGTCCTCACAGCACTATGACATCTATGTATGTGAAATGTGGGGAAAATTCTGGGAAATGCCTCCTCATGGTACTCACAACAAATAATATATTTTGAAAACAAGTTCCATGGTGATAAAGTGATTTGATCACTCAACTTGAAGTTCATTAGTGCAGAGATTTGAATCCAGCTCCACAGGGTCCTGTGTCAGAGAACTTTCCACTGTTTCAATGTACATTTTTGAAGTTTTAGAGATGGAATGCTTTGTTATGATCAGTACCAAATCCCACTTTAGCTAAATCAGAATGACTAGGATAGAACAAAAGGAAGACTATAAGGTATCTGGAACAAGTCAGATTTGGAGGAAGGGAGTAAAACACCATCATTATGAGGTTGTGTTTGTCTCTGGGAAGTGCTGCTGCATGGATTCTAGACAGCTCTACTGAAGCTGTAGGGATGGGGGAGGAATTGTACTCTGGTGTCCAGAACCAGTTCAAGTAACTGAACATACTAGAATTTAAGGCACCACAGGTTTAAAGACAGAGTCCCCAAGACTGCCCTCACTGCAAATGCAAGTCACATATACTCTAACTGGCTACAAATCTGAGGGTACCCACAGCCTCCTTCCTTTTCAGTAATTCGTAAGTATGACTACACAAAATGCAGGAAACTGGAACACGTATGATAGTAGAATTATTATAAATGACAGGAATCACATCAAGGCAGAGACATCTTCCACATGTTCACTAACCAGAAGCTCTACAGTTCCTATTGAGGAGGCATGGATGATTGAATTGATGCCACAGGGTTACACTCCATTTCCAAATCGCTTTCCTGATCAGGGCTGGGACCAGTCTTCCCCTGCATGCTAATCCCGTGCTGGTTTTCTCAGATGACCAGCCCCTATCCTAAATCATCTATTCAAGTGTGATCCAAGGGATTTAAGAATAAAAAATACAGTTCTACTACTTAAGAATCCCAAGGGTTCAGAGTTTCCTCCCACTAGCAACAAAGGCCAAACTTTTTATTTTACAACAAACTGAATGGAAGAGAAAGACCATTTTCTTGGATCTGCTTATCCCAGACCCACTTCTAGTCAGGGACTAGGAAGGATCTTAAGTTACTCTTGGACTAGTTTATAGTTTTACCAATGCATTATAGGAAAAAGCAGGTAAATATTAGCAGGAAGACTTAGTGTTGATGCATTTTTCCCTGTTAGGTCCCACTGACTTGAACTTGCAAATAAAGCCATTGTCTTTATGAACTTATGTGAGTAACAGTATCGATGGGTTTTATTGTTGTTGTTGTTGTTGTTCTCATTATATTCTCACATTTAATAAGTGTTTTTTTTAGATTTTTTATAATCACTCTAAAAATAGTGGACAAGATAAAAATTTTAAACAGCTTTTTCACCACTGTGACCAAAAGACCTGACGAAAGACAACATAGAAGAAAAAAAGTATTTGGGGCTCATGGTTTCAGAGGTCTCATTCCACAGATGGTCAACTCCATTGCTCTGGATCTGAGATGAGGCAGAACATTATGGCAGAAGAGTGTGAGGAAGGGAGGAAAGAGGTTCAAGACAGGGCAACAGGAAGCAGAGAAAGTGCCTCTTACCAGGGACAAAATATTTACCCCAAAGGCACTCTCCCAGTGATCCACCACCTCCAGCCACACCCCACCTGACTACAATTATCACTCAGTTAATGCATAGCAGTGGATTAAACTAGTAGTTGCATCTCTCATAACAAAATCATTTCACCTATGAACATTCCTGCATCATCTCATTCATGAGCTTTTGGGGGATACTTCATATCCAAACCATAACAATAGAGTAGATAAGCAATACTTTATGGTGGTGTTATTTTTCTAAGGTTAAACAGAAGGTTAATATTAAAATTGGGCTGTGTGATAGTTGAAATCTTGAGAATTTTTTCCTTAACGAATTGAGTTTGCTTCTATGTTACATGATTTCAGGTCAATTTAACTAGACTTGCTATATTTCAGTTCATCATTTGTAAAATGGGATACAATGATCCCCCCAACCCTCTGATTGATGTGAGGACCCATGATAGTGTGTGGACTATATGGAACATCCATGCAGTTTGGCATATAATTAGACCTCAAACATGAACATTGGACATTAGTTATTGCATACTGACAATTAACAAAGCACACAACTGAATCATAATGCTTTTTCCACTGCCACTAAAAAAGAAAAAGAAAACGAAGTTATCTGTTTGAGTTTTGAGGAATTTCTTGGATGATGAGATTTGGTTATGTCACCTCTTTAAAAATGTGGGGAGGATAGTAAGATCACCCTTGTTGGATCTCACAGTTACTCCAGCATGGGGTATTTTGTTAAAAGGAGAGCATAAATGAAGATCTGTCTTGTTTCATTTTGCTCTCCCTGACATCAGATTTGTTGAATGAGACAATGTAAAACAGATCAGCTGCACATGGAGTTTTCGTTTTTGAAAGTTTTGGAATGTGTTAGTTTTCAGTTTATGCCACTTCTTTACACTAACAAATTCCAAATTCATACACATAATGGAAAGTTAGGAAGCCTTATATTTTTTTCTTGCTTGAAGTTTAACACTCCTCACTCCACTTATGAAATTCTGGGGATTGCCCACCCAACCTGGATTTTGTCCCTTTTTAAGAATCTTTTTGTTTGTTTTGTTTTGTATATTTTGGTACTGAGTATTTGAACCCAGGATTTCTTCACCACTGAGCAACATCCCCAGCCCTTTTTATTTTTTATCATGAGAGAGGTTCTCAGTAAGTTGCTTAGGGCCTCACTTAGTTGCTGAGGCTGGCTTCCAACTTGTGATCATCCAACCTCGGCCTTCCAAATGGTTGGGATTATAGTTATGTACCACCACACCTGACTATTTAAGAATCTTATAAACTTTTGTTCTGTGGCCTATCAACCATATAACCTTTTCTATTAACCTTTTGTTTCTTAAAAAAATGTTTTCATTAGTTTTAAAAAAATGTCTCTGAGGAGGTATTTGGCCTGTATCCATTATATGCCTATTATTTAAAACAATTCATAAATGGGTCCAAATACTTGTTACAAGATTCCCTCAGAAAGGCAGTAACAAAGCATATGAGAAGAAAGCACAGATGGATGTCTTTAAATTATAGAGTGAGAAATTCTTTTTCTTAACTTGACACAAAAAACGAAAACCATGTAATACCAACAAATTTGAAGATAGGAAAATTAAGGGGGAACAAAGGTGTCATGACATAAACTACCATGAGTAAAATCAAAGGCTATATGAACAACACTCAGAATAAAAAATCAATAAAACTAAGAGAAATAAAGAATATGTATATTATCAAAATAAATATAAGTGGCTTTGGCCGGGCGTGGTGGCGCATGCCTGTAATCTCAGCACTTGGGAGGCTGAGGCAGGAGGATCGCGAGTTCAAAGCCAGCCTCAGCAATGGTGAGGCACTTAGCAACTCAGTGAGACCCTGTCTCTAATAAAATACAAAAAAGGGCTGGGGATGTGGCCCAGTGGTCAAGTGCCCCTGAGTTCAATCCCCTGGTACCAAAAAAAAAAAAAAAAAAAAAAAAAAATATATATATATATATATATATATATATATATATATATGGCTTTGAATTCATGAATGATGATAACAAAATGACACCATGAAATGTGTTATTGTTAAAACTATAAGGAATTCTTATCCATTGCTTGTGGCAGTATAAATTGATACAACTTGTATGAAAGAAATATGGCAATAACTCTGCTTCAGCAAATTTCACTGTAAGGTTTATATCCTATAGATGTGTGTTAAAAATAACCATAGGTTGCTTCTAATAGCAAAGAGTTGAAACTATCTTCATGTGTATTTATTAGGAGGCAAGCTGAAAAGGATATGGTAGATCCAACCAAGGAAACAGTATACAGCAAAATAAGAGGAATGAAAATATTTCTGTATTGATGGAGATGATGTCTAAACACCTTGCTAATTAGAGGAAGAAAAATGAGGAAGCAAGTTTATGTATTATAACCAGAAAACTTTGTGTAACAAAATAGAAAAAAGAAAACATTTACATATATTTTTATATAACTTTCTTAAATTCACTTGGCATGTCTCTGGAAGGATGTATCAGAAACTGAGATCCTTTTTTTTTTTTTTAAATGGTACTGATATTTAGCATATGAGTTCAACTGGACACTGCCATACTTGGGGTTGTTATCTTTTGATTTTTGAGTCACTTTAATCTCATACATGATATAAAATTTAATGTACAAGAAGTGTCTATAATTTCTTTTATTTTAGATAACAATAATCTAGCACATTTTTGATGACTGTTCTGATGGATGAATAAAATACTGTCAACAGAGACAGGAGTGGAAACAAATGTAAAACATAAATCAGCCTGTGAACACAATCCCTAAAAAGTTGATAGGAAAAGTGTTTGTCTCATGACTTGTAAGTTAAAACTCAGGATCCATAAAGCTTTTTCTAAGGAACACAGCTCCTCAGCACGCTGGAAAGCCCATGCTGTATACTCCAGAGCCTCCAAAGAGGAAAGTCCAAGCCCAGTTAGCAGCTGGTTCCTGGATGTCTCTGCGAGGTCACCTTGAAAAACCTATTGAATTGTCCTAGGGGAGTGGCAGGAAGATGGCCGACAGGAGGGAGGCTAAAAGACGCTTAGTGGGAAGTTTGAAAGCGTTACTAGCAATTCTCTTGCAACTGAAAGGGAGCTGAGACATTTGTGCACCTCTGGACGGTGAAATACAATGAACTCCAGACCGCCAACGCACAGGGGCCGAGTTGGAGCAGTCCACAGTCCGAAACAGCACCATGGGCACTGCCGGTGCTGCCGGCGCAGCTGCCCAATAACATTGTGGCAAGGGAACGATCCAGATCCAGACAAGGGCTTTAAAACCGATCAGTGAAGAAGGATTAAAAAGGAACCTGGAACCGCGAGCGGTGTCCACATAGAGCTCTTTCACGCAACTTGCCAAACCGATCTTGCACACTCTGGAGTGACACAAAGGTCTGCGGAACAAGAGGAGAGCACCGCCATCTTTGAGGAAGGCAGTGGCTGACCCGGACAAAGGAACAAGGCATAAAGGAAGAGTAGCTGCAGACATTGAGGGATCCGCCAGCACGCTGAGAACAGCACACACCTGGGTAAGGCTAGGGCAACCAGCAGGGGAGGGCGTGTCTGAGGCCAGCACAGCAGCCCCAAGAAGCTACAACTGTGGGTGGGCTTGGGGAAAGGATGCCTTCTGGAGGGACCCTTTCCCGGTGTCATCCATCTGCTGACACACAATACCTCTGAGACACTCTTCCACTGTGCCATTCTGCCACTGGCCAAAGGTGCAGCCTTGACTCCACTAACAGGACTGCTGACTGTCTGGATGTGATCCGATAAAATTGGCTTAAACTGGAAAGAAAAAAAGAAGAGCTTCCCAGGGTCCATTTGGTGTGAGACTTGTTCCTGGGTTCGACTTTTTTTTGTTAGTTTGTTTGTTTTGTGGTTTTTTTGGTTTTTTTTTGGGGGGGGGGTTGTGTTGTTTTGCTTTGTTTTTTGCTTTGATTGACAGTGTGTTGTTTGCTTGCTTCTGCTCCTTTTATCTTTCTTTCTTTACTTCCTTCTCACTTTTGCATATTTTCTTCTTCCTTCATCTTCCCTATTTACATCCTGCCATTGCATACTCCACAGAGGCAAAAACAAGCTATATGCAGAAATTGGGGTTTCTAGAATGGGCACAATTGAACTATATAGCAAAGCAGTGTTATATATAGTTTATTCTCTATTTTATTGACTCTCTATCTCCTCTGTCTTACACCAATTCCTACTCTTTTGTCATTTTTTCTTTTCTTTTCCATCTTTCTTTATTTCTTCTCTCAATGGCTGCATAAGTTAGGTTTATATATAAATCGGTCTTTCCAACTAATTGTTCACTCCACTCTCTTTCCTCTCTCATCTGCTGATAGTAAACCACTTCCATAGAACTCTCTTTTTATACTTTCTAAGAAAGAACAATTCTATACACTCACTTCCTTCTTCCTAAATATATCACCTCTGTGTCCAATACTTGAAAGTATAAAACCCCATCAGAAGCATAAAGAGTAAATTGGAAACAATATCTGGGTTAGCTAAATCTGTACATTGTGATCAAACTTGGATTCTCTGAATAGAAAGTGTTAGATTTTAAAGTGTAAAGAAATTATAAGGGGATCTGATAGCATTGTACTACAGGAACAACATAAGGCTTTAAGGTAAAATTGAAATAGTCAAGGTCCCATACTGCAGGAAGAAAAGACAGACAAGCAACATGAAAAAACAAGGGAAGAAAGTGACACAAACAAATCAATATACCTCATCAGTAGATTCCATGGCAAGCACAGTTGGTGAAATGCCAGAGATGGAATTTAGAAATTACATATTCCAAATGTTTATGGAACTTAAGAATGAACTAAAAAATGAGATGAGGGAGCAAATACAGGTGGTAAACTATCATTTTGACAAAGAACTCCGAAAACAAATACAGGAAGTAAAAGATTACTTCAATAGGGAGATAGAGGCTCTAAAGAGAAACCAAACAGTAATTCCGGAAATGAAAGAAGCAATAAACCAAAATAAAAGTTCAATTGAAAGCATCACCAACAGAGTAGACCACTGGGAAGAAAAAAATCAGACAATGAAGACAAAACATATATCCTAGAGAAAAATCTAGATTACACAGAAAAACTCATAAGAAATCAGAAATATAACATCCAAGAATTATGTGACAACATAAAAAGACCAAACTTAAGAGTGATTGGGGTAGAAGAAGGGGCAGAGTTTCAAGCCAAAGGAATGAGAATTTTATTTAATGAAATAATTACAGAAAATTTTCCAAACCTGAGGAATGAATGGGAAAACCAAGATCAAGAGGCTTACCGAACACCAAACAAACAAAATAACAACAGATCCACACCAAGGTACATTATAATGAAAATGCCTAATATACTTAATAAGGAGAGAATACTAAAAGCCACAAGAGAAAGGAAACAGATTACATATAGGGGGAAACCAATCAGACTATGTTCAGATCTTTCAACACAGACCTTAAAAGCAAGAAGATCCTGGAATAGCATATTTCAAGCTCTGAAAGAAAAGGGATGTCGACCAAGAATCTTATATCCAGCAAAATTGAGCTTTAGATTCAAAGATGAAATAAAAACCTTCCATGACAAGCAAAAGTTAAAAGATTCCACAACTTGAAAGCCAGCACTTCTGAACATCCTGGGCAAAATTTTTCATGAAGAAGAAGAGAAAAATAACAATGAAAATCAACAAAGGGAGATATTAAACTAAGGGAAATACCAACCAGAAGAGAAACCAAAGCAAACTAAAGACCATAATACAAATAAAAATGGATGGGAATAAAAATCACATCTCAATAATAACCCTGAATGTTAATGACCTAAACTCGCCATTCAAAAGACACAGATTATCAGAATGGATTAAAAGAAATGACCCAACAATTTGCTGTCTCCAAGAAACACACCTCGTAGAAAAACACATCGATAGACTGAAAGTGAAAGGGTGGGAAAAGTCTTATCACTCACATGGCCTGCGGAAGCAAGGAGGGGTTTCCATTCTCATATCAAATAAGGTAGACTTCAAACCAGAACTAATCAATAGGGACGAAGATGGATATTTCTTACTACTTAAGGGAACCATTCATCAACAGGATATAACAATCATAAATCTGTATGCCCCAAATAATGGAGCACCTACATTCATCAAACAAACGCTTCTCAAGTTCAAGAGTAAAATAGACCACAACACAGTTATTCTAGGGGACTTCAACACACCTCTCTCACCAATGGATAGATCATCCAAACAAAAGCTAAACGAAGAAACTTTAAGCCTTCTTAAAACAATTAATAATTTAGACCTAACGGGATATATATAGAATATTTCATCCCTCAGTAAAAGAATACACTTTTTTCTCAGCAGCATATGACTCCTTCTCCAAAATAGACCATATATTATGTCACAAGGCAACTCTCAGAAAATATAAAAAAATAGAGATACTACCCTGCATTCTATCAGACCATAAAGGGATGAAATTGAAAATCAATGACAAAACAAGGAATAAGAAAAACTACTCCAACAACTAGAAGCTAAATAACATGCTACTGAATGAACAAGGGGTTGAAGAATACATCAAGGAGGAGATTAAAAAATTCCGAGAGGTAAATGAGAACACAGATACATCATATAGAAATCTCTGGGACACTATGAAGGCAGTAGTAAGGGGAAAATTCATTGCACTGAGTTCATTCCTTAAAAGAAAAAAAAAAGCCAACAAATTTATGACTTAACATCACACCTCAAAGCACAAGAAAAAGAAGGACAGATCATCACCAAGAGCAGTAAAAGACAGGAAATAATTCAAATCAGAGCAGAAATTAATAAAATTGAGACTAAGGAAACAATTCAAAGAAATGACAAAGCTAAAAGTTGGTTCTTTGAAAAAATAAACAAAATTGACAGACCCTTAGCGATGCTAACGAAAAGAAAAGAAAAAACTCAAATTACTAACATTTGTGATGAAAAAGGGAATATCACAACAAACACCTCAGATATACAGAGGATAAGTACAAATTACTTTAAAAACTTGTACTCTAATGAAATTGAAAATATTGAAAGCATTGACAGATTTCTAGAGTTGTATTATTTGACTAAACTGGAACTGGAGGCTATACACAATTTAAACAGATCAATTTAAGTGAAGAAATAGAAGATGTCATCAAAAAGCTACCAACAAGGAAAAGTCCAGGACCTGATGGGTTTACAGCTGAGTTCTACAAGACTTTCAAAGAAGAACTAATACAATGCTCTTCAAACTCTTTCAAGAAATAGAAAAGAGGGAGGGCTTCCAGACTTTTTCTATAAGGCCAATATTACATTAATTCCAAAGCCAGGCAAAGAGACACATCCAAAAAAGAAAATTTCAGGCCAATATCTCTAATGAACATAGATGTAAAAATCCTCAACAAAATTCTGGCAAATCGGACACAAAAACATCAAAAAGATAGTGCACCATGATCAAGTGAGGGTTATTCCAGGGATGCAAGGTTGGTTCCACATTCGAAAATCAATAAACATAATACATCACATCAATAGACTTAAAGATAAAAATCATATGATCATCTCAGTAGATGCAGAAAAAGCATTTGACAAAATACAACACCCCTTTATGTTCAAAACACTGGAAAAACTAGGAATTTCAGGAACATATCTCAACATTATAAAAGCTATTTATGCAAAGCCCTGAGCTAACATTATCTTAAATGGAGAAAAATTGAAAGCATTCCCTCTAAAAACTGGAACAAGACAGGTATACCCCCTTTCACCACTGCTATTTAACATAGTACTGGAAAATCTGGCCAGAGCAATTAGACAGACGAAAGAAATTAAAGGGATCCAATTAGGAAAAGAAGAGCTCAAATTAGCACTATTTGCTGATGACATGATAATATACCTAGAAGACCCAAAAAACCCTACTAGAAAACTTTTACAACTAGTAAATGAATTCGGCAAATTTGCAGGATACAAAATCAATACCCATAAGTCAAAGGCATTTTTATACATCAGCGACAAAGCCTCTGAAAGGGAAATGATGAAAACTACCCCATTTACAATAGCATAATAAAATAAAATAAAATAAAATACCTGGGAACCAACTTAACGAAAGAGGTGAAAGACCTCTATAATGAAGATTATAGAACACTAAAGAAAGAAATCATAGAAGAACTCAGAAGATGGAAAGACCCACCTTGCTCTTGGATAGGTAGAATTAATATTGTCAAAATGTCCATACTACCAAAAGCATTATACCGATTTAATGCAATTCCAATCAAAATCCCAATGTCATTCTTCAAAGAAATATAAAAAGCAGTAATGAAATTCATCTGGAAAAATAAGAGACTCAGAATAGCGAAAGCAATCCTGAGCAAGAAAAGTGAAGCAGGTGGCATCACCATACCAGACTTTAAATTATACTATAGAGCAATAGTAACAAAAACAGCATAGTATTGGCACCAAAACAGACTGGTGGACCAATGGTACAGAATTGAGGACACAGAGACTAATACATATAATTTTAGCTATCTTACATTAGACAAAGGCGCCAAAAATGTACAGTGGAGAAAAGATAGCCTCTTCAACAAATGGTGCTGGGAAAACTGAAAATCCATATGCAACAAATTGAAATTAAACCCTTATCTCTAACCATGCACAAAACTCAATTCAAAGTGGATCAAGGACCTAGGAATTAGACCAGAGACAATACGCCTAATAGAAGAAAAAGTAAGCTCCAATTTCCAACATGTCGGATTAGGCCCCAAGTTCCTTAATAAGAATCCTGTAGCGTAAGAATTAATATCAAGAATTAATGAATAGGATAGATTTAAACTAAAAAGCTTCTTCTCAGCAAAAGAAACAATCAGTGAGGTGAATAGAGAGCCAATTAATTGGGAACAAATATTTAATACCTGCACATCAGATAGAGCAATAATTTCTAGAATATATAAAGAACTCAAAAAACTTAACCCCCCAAAACAAATAACCCAATCAATAAATGGGCTAAGGAATTGAAAAGACACTTCTCAGAAGAAGATACACAATTAATCAACAAATACATGAAAAAATGCTCAACATCGTTGGCAATTAGAGAAATTGAAATCAAAACTACTCTAAGATTTCATTTCACTCCAGTCAGAATGGCAGCTATTAAGAACACAAACAACAATAAATGTTGGAGAGGATGTGGGGGAAAAGGCACACTCATACATTGCTGGTGGGACTGCAAAATGGTGCAACCATTATGGAAAGCAGTATGGAGATTTTTTGGAAAGTTGGGAATGGAACCACCATATGACCCAGCCATCCCACTTCTGGGTCTATTCCCAAAGGACTTAAAAACAGCATATTATAGTGACACAGCCACTTCAATGTTTATAGCAGCACAATTCATAATAGCTAGGTTGTGGAACCAACCTAGATGTCCCTCAGTAGATGAGTGGATAAAGAAAATGTGGTATATATACAAAATGGAATTTTACTCAGCAATAAGAGAGAATAAAATAATGGCATTTGCAGGTAAATGGATGAAGTTGGAGAATATAATGCTAAGTGAAATTAGTCAATCTCAAAAATCCAAACACCAAATATTTTCTCTGATATAAGGAGGTTAGTTCACAGTGTGATTGGATGGGGGTACATAGGATTAGAGGAACACTAGAATGGTCAAAGGAAAGGGAGGGCAAGGGAGGGAGCAGGGGGAGAAAAGGGGGGAAAATGGTGGTTGAATGAGATGGATATCACTATCCTAAATGCATGATTAAAGATCTGAATGGTACTTATATACTTTGTATACAAGCAGTTGTATGTAAAAAGATGATATACTTGTGCATTATGAATAAGTAAATAAATAATCTAAAAAAAACCCAGCATATTACAGTGACATAGCCACTTCAATGTTTATATCAGCACAATTCACAATAGCTAGGTTGTGATGAGTGGATAAAGAAAAAGTGGTATATATACAATGAGTGGATAAAGAAAATGTGGTATATATACAAAATGGAAATTTACTCAGCAATAAAAGAGAATAAAATAATGGCATTTACAGGTAAATGGATGAAGTTGGAGAATATAATGCTAAGTGAAATTAGTCAATCTCAAACATCCAAATATTGAATGTTTTCCTCTGATATAAGGAGGCTAGTTCACAGTATTGTTGGATGGGGGTACATAGGAGGATTAGAGGAACACTAGAATGGTCAAAGGAAAGGGAGGGGAAGGGAAGGAGCAAGGGGGGAGGGAGGGAGAGAAATGGAAAAAAAAAAAAAAAGGTGGTTGAATTGTCCTAACATTTTTACTTGGGATTCTTCATGGGGATATTTTATATGGGAAAAATCGATAGTAAATAACAAAATAAAACCATATACTATTTCAGGAAAAGAGAGTTCATCCTCATTTTCTTGTTCCTTAAAGAGGAATATCATCCATTGGTATAGTCGGCTAGGACACTCTGGAATGCTTCCTCATTCACCCTCCATTCATTCCTTTACTAATTTATTTTTCCATTTCAGGAATCTCTAATCCTTGTCTCAACCTCCGAGGGCTGGAATCCAATGTGTAGAAGTCCTGCCCGGAGAAGGGGAAGCTAGAACTTTTTCCTGTACTCACAATATAAATGGAACTGTAATGGCAATGAAGATATCCCTGTGTTACCCCTTCTTTTCACTTTCCAGATACCACATGCAGTTGAACCAGGTTAAATCTTAAAGGACCTCTATTAACACATCTAAGGAATCAGTTACATATTCTTTCATCCTTATCATCATGATTAAAGAAGTGTGAGTGGGGCAGTGGGCAAAGAAAATACAATGCAGAACAATATTTCATGAGCTCCTAAGAGCAAAATCTAGAAATAAATGGAGGTGTTGGTGATGGTACTAAGGATAAGATGGTCATTCTGCAAGGGAGTTGCTTTTGTCTGGAGACTTGAAATACATTAACATTTGCACAGCTAGTGACTAGGGGAAGGGGCTAGCAGAAAGTCATGAAATCCACCCCTCTCAGCTGATTCTTATCAAGAAATGGTGATAAAACTCCAATGAAACATTAACTGGGAAAGTCTTCTGTAGATACCAATCAGAGATTAGAATGATGGGTGTCACCAGCCAAGTTCCTTCATTTTGAGTCAGAGGATGACCAAGCAGTTCATTGGAGTGTTCTCAAGACACATGTGTGATGGGGATGATGTAGGATCAGGCAGAAGGAGCAGCTGGATGGTAGCTCAGTAGCCACAAAGGTCTTAAACGATTCCATGGGGATTTGGTGAGTTATTTCAAATTAAAGAAAAAGAAAGGACCAGGCCTTCATATCCTTCAGCATTTTACTATCACTCCTGATAGGAAATGAGAGCTCCCCCTAGGAAGAGTATATGATTTTGGACAAAGCACCTGTGTTTGATCAAAGTTAGGTTTTAGAAAAGAACTCAGTTGAGAGCTATCCAAATAATACTCTTAACACTTGGAGGAGAGGTTAATACTTCACCCTGCTGGTAGGCTTCTGGTCAAATACCATGACCTCCATTACAAAAGGGACTGATCAGATTAAGGATGGGATTCTACTCACAAACTGCTGTGTATGTGAAAAATTCAGTTCAGACTATGCACCTTCCTCTAGGCACTGCTTTTCACAAAAAAGAGTACCATGTGACTGCCATGAGTTATTCTAACAGTCCCTTCCAGAATTTCTCCGGAATCTGATAGAGGAGAATTTGTGTTTGGCACTGGCATTAACCTATATTCCTGGCACAGGTCTTCATCTCCTCAAACACACACCTGAGAACTCAAATAGCTCACAGTCGGAACTGCTGGCAATCTTACGTGTGATAACAAAATGGAAAGGTTCAAGCCAAGGAAATTTTAAAAAGACATACGGCATGACAGATGATGCCTCCCTCCAAGAAAGCCAAGGGCAAGTTAATCCACCTTTACCTGAGGGCATTCAGATATGGAGAAACTGTGCAAATCACAGCTGAGCCCTTCCTAGTCAGCAGGACCAGAGCAGGCCTGGCCATGCGGGGGTGGAGGAAGTGACTACCCACACAGTGTGACTTGGAGGAGGCAGCAGAGCCCTAGGTCCCCGGACTTCCTCCAGATGTAGTTTATTTCCTAAAATTTCATGTGCCCTACTTAAGTTTTGCTAAAAATGTAACTCCTTTCCTAATTATCAGTCCTGGAAAGGCAGAGTTAGGGAGTCATGAGAAGTAGGTTTATCACAATCATGCCAGGAACTACATGTGTTCCTAGATGTGTGACCCTGGATAAGACTTTTCTCTCTGAAACTCAGATTCTGTGATTCAGTACAATGTGTGATGGTTTTGATGCCCTTTGCTTTTGTGTAGACATATGTGGCCTCAGATTACTGCTGATTCCAGCTACTATTATTACCACCTATGCTGAAAAGTTCTGTTTTAGTCCCATCATTGCCAATGAATATCTGACAACTCCAGCACCTAAAATTTAACAATATTTTTGGATTACAGAGCCAAAATGGCCAGCTCAGGAAAAGTTTGTGCTTTTTCTAGGAAGCTTCCCATTGGACTTACTGTGTGTGCTTCAGGGAAAGGGGATAGAATATGCAGATCCTCTAAGTCTGGACTCCAGCTACATTCTTTACAGTCTTTCTGTATATTACCTTACAACTCCAGGAAGACAACTGGTCAGGAAGAGCTCATGCAAACAGGAGAACTGGCAATCTCTGTGGATATTCTACAATCCCCAGAGTAGGGGGCTGACTGAGTCCCTTTACAATCGTTTTAATTCACCTTTACTATTTGCTTCTCGGTGTCCCAGCATAAGACTGTCATGTTTTAATTTAAACAGATGGCTAAATGAATGGATAGGCAGATACAAAGAATGAATGAGAATGAAAGACAATAGCCAACTTCCCAGCAGAAAACAGCAGAATTGAAGTTCTAAGAAAAATTATTTACTGAACAGGGTTAAAGGAATCAACAAAGGATATCCAAGGTTTCTGGGGACAACTAACAGCAAGAAGCCATTACCATCCCTCAATTGAAGAGCAAGGAAGAGAGCCACCTGGCAGGGTCTGTGGACACAGCCACTGCCAGGCCATGATGGCAAGCAGGGAGGCAGAGAAAGACCTGCTCTGAAGTCTTCTCCCTCTTTCATCTCTTGCTACTGTATTCCACTGGCCAAACCAAAATGAAAGCCAGAAGACAAGAGAGTATCCAGGATTCAATCTTTAAAAATCAGTACACAAAGTCTCAGAGCACAGATAAAAAGGGTTGTAGATGGGAGATAGAGATGGAGAATAGCAGAGCAAAGCATACATTAATGATTTTTGTGGAATAAAAATCATAAGGGAGGCATAAGGTCTTAGAAGAGGAAGATTCATCAAGAGGAAGCAGAGAAAGGCCTGCTGGACATACCAGAGACAGTGTCACCTAATTCTGATTACATGGGTGTTGGAAATCACTGGTCAGCACAGTTACCACCTTTAAAGAATCCAAATTTTACTTCAGTTTTAGGTTCTCCAAAGAGTGCTCTTGAGTGCCTAAAGCATTCTCAAAATGAGCAAGTTAAGGCAATATAATTTTTATAAATAAACAATTAAAATAGGAAAAATAATTATTTTCTAACTTCATTTGTACCAGACACTCTGCCAAATGATTTACGTAAATGATTTAATTTCATTCTTACAAAGTCTGTGGGAAATATAGTCTCTGTTTTAGAGTTGAAGGAACTGAAGTTAAGGATGGTAAAGTTGATCATTTCCAAAGTTGATCATTCAGGAAGTGACAAAGGCAGGTCTACTTGACCTTTGAAAAGCCCATTCTCAAATCTCTTCACTATTAATTACTTTATCATGCTAGTTTGAGTTTGGTTACATGTGTGAACTTTGTTTAAAATTATACCTAAGCAAGTAGATTCAGCTAGGGATGTTCTATGGCTACTCCAGGCAACAAAAGAGTGTGTTTTGATGGCTCTATTAGGAAGCCAAAGAGGGAACTTAAATGAATCATGTACCCATTGAGAAGATCACATAGAATCAATCCAGAAAGTCAAAAATTTTGTTGGTCATCTGTCTTAGTCTGTTTTGTGTTGCTGTGGCAAAATTCCTAAGACTAGGTTTTTTTTTAAAGTAACAAGGTATATCTGGTTTATAATTCTGGTGACAGAAAGGTTCAAATAACATGGCATTGGTATATAATGAAGTAACTCTGGGTGGTAATACCTGTATTAATCCATTCATGATGGTGGAGCCAGTTGACCTAATTACCTTCCACTAAGTTCCACCTCTTAAAATTTCACCACCTAAAACTTGCCACACTGGGGACCAAGCTTCCACTACATGAGCCTTTGGAGGACAAACTACATCCAAACCATTTTATCATCTATGACTATGTAAAGACTCTGGTATATCTAAGAAATATACCTCGTACCTTAAGATACTGTACTGCATGTGATGTTAATTAGAACCTATACTGTACTCTAGCTTCAGAACAGATAAAACAGTGTAATAATGTGCTCAGATTTTAGTAAGGAAAAAAAAAAAAAAAAAAAAAAAAACTAATGATGGGTTGTAGGAAATATTACCCCCAAATATGGGACCTTGGATATTGTAAAGGCAGCAGAAGCAGGAAGGCCCCCTGGACTGTCTCCTCACCCCTTATGCTAAGCATGCTATAACACACAGGAAGGTCACTCTTAGACTACCCTTCTGTCTCTCTGAAAGAACTTCACATGAAAGGCGTTTTTGCCCAAATATCCAAGAAAGGAATGTCACCCAGGGACACCATGAAAAATCTGAATAGCAGGCCTTCCTAAGTTCTCCCCAGTTTACTATCATTAAATCATGCCTTTTAATCTGCCAATTATGACTTTTTACAACTGAGCCTAAAAATATACAGATTGCCCAGTTTATTTTGATATTCATTTCTGAAGACTCCAGTGTCATAGGGAACTTTAATAATGAGTACATTTGTTGCTTCCCTCCTGTTGACCTGTCTTTTGTTGTAGGTATGTTAGCCATAATGAAACTGTGTGATAAGTGAGAAAATGATTATTTTTGTTGTTGTTGTTGTTGTTCTATGGTTTCTGGCATCTTGCCCTGGGGTGGGTTTCCTTTTGTTCTGGGTATAGGGATTGAGGAGAAGAGATTTCAATGTGTGTTTACCTTATCTAGTAGGGTATCCTTTTCTCCATCCAACTTTTTCTTTCTGCTGGCACATAACCTTTCTTCTCCTCTGCATTACTCTGTGCCTTCATGATGGGACATGTCACCTAATGTTCTAAATATTCATCTAGCTCTTCCTGTAATTAGTATATAGAAAAGCTTCTTGAAAATACAGCCTGTATATGTTCTTATTTTTAATTTTTTTTCCCTAGCACATATTTTATTTTGAGAAGGCAATCATTTCTTTAATAGGATTGTGATGATTGATTACAATACTTTGAAAAGTAGAAATCACTGTTCACATGTGAGTCATCTTTGTGTCATCTAAAGCACAGTTGAACTCCTTCAACTTTCTTTCTGGACTGAATATTTGTATGACATATTATCATTTAAATGCAGAGGAGGAAGTAGCTATTTCTTATGTTTTGGTGAATACTCTTATAAAGGAAAGAATCACCTTGGAGTTTAAGAGAATTCTGATTTCCATACATCAGGTTTGCTTCAAGCAGCGAGGATCTGTATGTGGCAAGATGGGAAAAGCTGGGAGGCATAGCTTTGGGGACTGGAATAGAATTTAATATGTATTTTAAAATACAAATTGCATCTTCACATGGTGAGGTCCATGTTGTGATGATGGAAAGCAAATCTGTATTTTTGTAACCGGTTTCCACTACAATAATCTTAAAACCACTATAAAATGGAGGTTCTGATAACCATCTAGAAATAACAGGAAGAAAAAAATCACACATAACTTCTCATTTTCTTAATAATGACTTCCTTATTTTTCTCTGTGTATTCAACCTCCTCTTGGCTTGAATAATAATAATATATGAATGCTTAGAAGATGCTTTTTTTTTTTTTTTTTTTTTTTTTTTTTGTTCCCTGCACTGTCTCTCATAGAACTGAGGTGGTAGAAGGCAGAGGACCAGTTAGCAGGGAAAATAAGTTTGAAATTGGGAGAAGGAGGACAGTTAGAAAGAACACCCATAAGTCTAATAGAACAGACACATGCCACTGATAGAAGAAAACGTTTGTACTTTTTACTTAAGAATGAGGAATTTGATGCACAAGGTGATTGTTCTATGATTCACTTATTTAACAAATAATTAATAAGTGAATTTAACAAATAATTGATTATTGACTAACCACTTTTGGGGGGCACTGGGAATAGAGAAGTAAACAACACTCAGGATGGGCTTATGCAGTTCACCCTTAGCCTAGAAAGATTCCCCCTTCCTATTGAATGCTAGATGTAATTCTATGATGCTGTCTAATTAATCATTAAGAAACTTTTTCCTGTGAGACTTCCTCCATCTCTCATGAAGGGTGATGTGGCACAAGAGCTGAGCTGCTGCTGAAATGCATCCTGGAAGAGAGGACTCATGCACCTGATCAGGTACCATAGCAGGATTTCCCCAAACAAGACTTGACATGGTGACTCTTGGGAAACACACAAGTCCTGAGTGATATTCTTTCATTTCATTCTTCTTTGTTTTTCTCCTCACATTTGATGGGTAGAGAAATGGAGTCACTGTCTTCTTATATTATAATGTCATTATTGTTATTCAATCACTTTTTAACATTAATGATTGATATGTGATATAGCTTTTAATTGATTACAGGAATCACAGTCTTATACATTTGTCACACTTTCATACACCTTTATAAAGATCAGGAAAAGCATAGCATTCCTTTCCCTTCAATATTTTCTCTTGTGACTAGACCTACAGTCTGAACCAAAGAAAATTTTCTGAAAGGATATATACCTCTGAGCTTTGAGAATGTCTGATGTGCTCACAGCAACTTGTTTTAGTTTGCTTGTGTACTTTTTAGACTGAGCTAAGTCCATGTCCCTCCTTTCCAATGTCTGCCTCTGGCAACAGCCTGCTGAGTCTTTCCCCCTCTCCATCTCACAGCAGCCAGACTCCCCAACCAGGCTTACTGAAAAGCAACTCAGACACAGGCATTGACCTAACCCATTTCTGTCCCTTCCAGAACATGTTTGCAACTTTCTTCATTGTACAGCCACTCTGAGCACACGCTGAGCTGATGGCTCACCTGGAAACATTCTCTCCATCGCTACCGGAGGTCCAAGTCCTGTTTTATTTCCAGCTGGAAACAAATGGATAATGATAAGACCCTATTTCATTACCTTTGACTATCTTGATTCTTAAAATATTCATCAAAGATTCCTTTTTTTTTTTTTTTTTTTTTTCGTTAAATCACAGTAGCTTGATGTCTTACTGTTTCTAAAAGTGAGTGTTTCCTGAGCCAGTGGAAACTGAAAAGGCAGGGAGGAGAGAGTTCAGTTGGAGCTCATTAAAACTATGATGCATTTGAAACACTTTTCTAAGGATAGGTTATCTCCAGTGGACAGGTGTCAGTGCAGGGTTAATTTTCTCATTGTCTTTGTTCTGGCTGTTCCTAGCCTCTTGATACTTCTCCAATAGGATATAATTCCAAAGCTGTTATGCTTGATCATGTTTGTTCCCATATATATCCGATACTTAAATTCCCCCAGAGAGGTTGATCTGAGTTTAAAGTGAAATATGGATGACTACATCCTTTACCCATATTCCCTATTGTTTTCAAATTAATGCTGCTAGCTGCCAAACAGCACAGGCCTTCTCCGGTGGCATTATAGAATCATATATATTGTATTCTATAGAGGAACATATGAACCATTGCATCCAAAAGCAGCACTTTTACACAATAAAAAAATAACTGAAGCCCGGTGATGCTGAAGTGTTAGACCATGTTCACACAGCTATTTAGTGCCACCTCCAGGAAGGCAAGTCCTGTGACCCTTAGACAAGACTTGTCCCATCTCTTGGCTCTAGCTCTTTCTGTACATTTTATTTCATGTCACTTCCAAATCAAATCAAATATCATCACCCACGATGATAGCAGATACTAAAAGATTATTTTATTATATGCCTAAAGCAATGTGCTTAAAACCATGGTCTATGCAGGCAGGACTATAGCTCTGCCCTATCATTTACTAACTATGTAGAACAAGGTGCTTGACTTACCTATTTCTTCATCTATAAAATGGGGATAATAATTGAATTCTTATGATTATTGTCAGGGCTAAATGAGTTCATCCAAGTAAAAAATCCTAGAACATTACTTAGTATATGGAAAGAGCTCTATAAGAATCCATGATTGTTATTATTTGATAAAGTCTTATGTTGAGAAAACTCTAGGTAGAAAAGGTCAGACGAAACTGGAAATATCAGAATTTCTTTCAATTTCTATCTCCAGTCTCATTTGTTCTATGCTCTTCAATTTCTATTTTTCTTCAACTAGGTTTGCATCCTGGCATGCATGTTTGTTTTATTCTTAACTGTTTACATACTTCAGGATCAATTTTTGCTCTCACATGCGCATGCTCAGGAGATGTGTGTGAATCAGAGACAGTGGCTGAGGATGACTCGATACAGAGGAGTGATTGAAGGTCAGTTCAATGAAGCACTGCTAGCTAGAAAGTAGTATGCATGTCCTTTTATGAGCATTGCTTTTCCATTTTAATCATAGTGGAAGTTCATTCATTCATACGTTAGGAATGTGCTAGGCACTCTTTCACCTCAATGAACAATGCAACCCCAAATTTCTGCCCTCATGGTGTTTATAGTATATTAAGGAAAGTATACAATAAAATAAATTGTGAGTGTCATATCGTGAGAAATATCATGGGAAGAGACAGAGAGAGAAGAGGTATTGGGTGTATTGGAGGCAGTTAATTTAACTAAGATGGAGGGAGAATGAGTAGCTTTTGAGCAAAAAATTAAAAGGAAGTTAGGGAATGGATCATTGTTAACAGAGGAATAAGTGGGGAGATGTTGGTGGAAAAGAGCTTGGTGTGGTCAAGAGGCAGCAACAAATCACAGTAGCTGGGACTCAGTAAGTGTTGTAAGGGCAGTTAGGATGAGATCCAAGGGATAACAGAAGCCTGGTCCTGTCAGGACTCAGAGGTCATTGCCAGGGAAATTGAGTGTTTCAGGCAGCCAAGTAACTTGATCAGACTTACGTTCAAAGAATCACTTTAGCAGAGTGATTAAGAATTTGCTAGCAATGATTAAGATTTTGCTAGCAATATTCCATCTAATTACCATAAACACTATATGGTGGATTACTTTGTAAGAGGAAAACTGAGGTTTGCAGAGGCCTGAAGTGGCAGATTGGGAATTTAAAATGAGATGTGCCTACCACCAGATTCTATAATTTTAACCATTAATTCTTCATATATATATATATATATATACATACACATGTATGTATATATATACATATATATATATATATATATTTAGTTGTAGATGGACATAATATTTTTGTTTTTCTACTTATTTATTTTTATGTTGTGCTGAGGATCAAACCCAGTGCCTCACACATGCTAGGTAAGTGCTCGACCACTGAGCTATAACCCCAGCCCAACATTAATTCTTATTATCTCTCACATTCTTTTAAACCCTTGTTAATCATCTTTCCATTGCTATGGAAAAAAAATTTATAAGAAACAAAATGAGGAAAAGTTTATTTTGGTTCACAGTTTCAGAGGTTCTAGTCCATGGCATTTGACCTCGTTGCTTTGAGGCAAATAGTCCATTATGGCAGGAACACGTGGCAGAGAAAATCTGTTCTCTGCATGGAGTCCAGGAAGCAAAGAGAGAGAGAGAGAATGGAAAGGCAGAGATACCAATATCTCCTTCAAGGGCATACCCCTAATGACTAACTTCCTTCCTTTAGGCCTCATCTCCTAAAGGTTCTTTCACTTTCCAATAGCAAGCACCACAGGCTGATGACCAAGTTTAGCATGAGGGACTTTGGGGTCATCTATGTCCAAACCATAACAAAACCATAGCTTCATGTTGGCTCTAGAGGAGCTTTTATTCTTCTCATATTTTATGACAATCTCCTTCTTCTTTGTTTCCTTAATATTCGTGAATTAGAGGTATTTTGTGTGTTTGTTCCATGCACATGCTAAGCGTATGGAGAAGACAGGTGTCCACTCTACAGGCATATGGGTCAACCTGACAAAATGACATGAATCACATAAATTGATCTGAGCAATACTGCAGTTGTCCCTAAGGTAATGTGGGTAAACATTGCAAAGACTGGCTGAGGCTAAGTGAGTACTTAAGGACATATAAATTCCATCTTCTACAGAGAGACCAATGTCATTTTAGGAATAGGTTGTGCTCCCAAGTGAGTTATTTGCTTGAAACCCAGAGAATATCCCAACGACATGATATAAGGTGCTTTGACTGGCTCACAAAGCTTGTTTAAATATGATGTTAACAACAACCTTCTGCTATGACCTGTGCTTTTAATGTCACTCCTTAAGACATCCCTCTCCTTCACCCCAACAATTGTCTATTGTCAAGTCAAGTAAAGTGCTTTGTTTTTCAATATTTTGTCTTCAAATATTCAGTCATGCATTCTTTAACAGCAGGGATGTGTTCTGAGAAATGTATCATTAGGTGATTTCATTGTTGTAAGAATATCTTAGAGCACACTTACACAAACATAGGATGAGCTGCTGCCAGTATAATACAACATACTGTTTTATAGCAAACTATATTTTTATAGTAGAACATACTCCAAAATAATGATAAAAGTATAGTAGAGTAAATATATAAACCGATGGCAGTCATTATTATCAGTATTATGAACTATATATAATTGTACATGCTAGGTGTTTATACAACTAGCAGCATGGTAGGCTTGTTTACACTAGCATCACTACAAACAAGTTGCACTACCACAGTATGATTATGAAGGCTATAGCAGCACTAGGCAACAGGAATTTTCCATCCCCATTATAATCTCATGGGACCACCACTGAACTTGTGGTCTGTAATTGCCTGAAATATTGTTGTTGGGCACATTATTATATTTCCTACTTGCTTTTCCCCCTATCTTCACTCTGTTACAGATGTGATAGTTTTACCCAGACTTTCTTAATATTATTAATTTTTTTCCAGCCTCTTCCCAGCATCATTTCTTCTTCCCCAAATTAACCACACAACACTAAATGATCACCTGTTGTCAACAGTATTAGGCACAGTCTGGTTCTACCATTCTAACCTATGTCTTCTGGCTGATCTATTCACCATACTCTAGTGAATATTAATTGTTCATTTTGTCTCCAGCATAAACTAGACATTTCAACTTTTATCGTTTCTCTATACTATTCTTCCTTGTAAACATTTTCCTACTTTTATTACACAATATCAAAATCCCTTTGAAATCTTTCTTCATGACACCTCTTCATTGTTTCATTCAGAGAAGGCTTATACTGCAGACAAACATTTCAATGGCTAAACATAATAAAAGTTCTATTTTTCAACATGTGAGAAGTCTGTTGTGGGTCTGAATTACTCTACAGGACACTGACCTTCTGTTGGTTTACAGAGTATACAGAGAAAAACTTATTGGAATGAATCTCACTATCAATAATTGCCTCTCTAATTTTCATGGCGATTCTACAGCTGTCTGATATGAAGAACTACACACTCTAGCCCAGAGTGACGCACATCAGTTCCACTCAAAACCCACTGTCCAGAGCTAAGCACATGGCTCCACACAAATAATATGTAGGGTAGTCTTATACCTGAGTTTTCTAATGTATTTGGAAGAAGACAAGACCAGATGTGGGTGAACTCTGAAAGTTTCTGTTCCATCCATGGAGACTTTCTATGTTTCCTTAAATGATGGTAATGGAGGTTTTATAAATATGTCCCCTACTAGTAAAAAGGCAATATATTTTAATTGAATTGAAATGAATTTCAAGAAGACATGTCTAAGATCATTAGGAAGGTCTCACTTTTTCTCAAACCTAATGAGATATACAGTCACAGCCCAGAGATGGCAGTCATGGCTTTCAAAAGTCTATCCTAACATATGTTACCTGGAGATGCACAGGGCCTTAGAAACTGGTACAGGAAATTAGAACATGACTGGATATTCTAAGGACTCTCAAAGGTATTTTGTCAATCAAGGAATTCCTTACAGTCTCTGATATGAAAATAAGAATTTATTTTTCTGAATTTGGTCTTGATTATGTATTATAAACGAGCCTGGGCTCTCTAATGTATGGTGGAGGGATAGTCCTTCCTAAAATAGAATTCCAAATATTGCCTGAAATACCATAGAAAATGTAAAGGTTCAGAAATTATCAGGGGAGCAGCATCTTTAATTCCAGAGGCCTGCCTCACATGGAGGAGACTGAGGAGAGACACATTCCCTTTGCCTGTTATACTACTTACACATGGGATAGATTATCTTTGAAATCTATTGTACTGAGGGGACTTTTGGGAAGGTGAAGTTTGTTTTGTTTTGTTTTGTTTTTTAATGAAAGGAAAATGATGAAGTTTTGAGTTCAGATTCTCCAAGCAGAATTTCAATTGGAAGATTCTTTGTTTTTCTCACACTTTGAACAGTACTCCAAGTAGGTCAATGTGGTTTCCAAAGCACGAAGTCAGATTTGTATTGAGTTTGGGTGATCGGTCTTAAGTTATACTGCCAGTTTGGGCCTTTTCCCACTTAACTAAACTATGAATCCTGAAGCTTAATTTGTATCTTGAAAGAGACATTCAGGTAAAATATCATCAGGATATACATAGCAAATATTCTCTTGATGAGAATTCCTCAAGATGTTTTAGAAGGAAAGTCATATTTGGGTCCGCCATGTTTCCACAGTATTTTGATCTATTAGAGCAAAGCCTAATGGCCAGAAAAGGGTGGGGTGGTCACAGATGCATCAATGAGTCCCAACATACTTGTCCTCACATCACTTTAGCTCTGTTTGTCTTCTTACAAAAAAATGTTTGTGTGACTTCTGGGAAACAAATAAGACTCCTTGGATCTTCTCCAGTAGATTTTAAACATTTTGGAATCATGAACTTTTTAAAAGAGCTGGTAACATTTTCTTGGATCATTAAATAAAATCTTATGAATTTTCTACCTAGGAAGATGAAGATAACTTAAATATATTTTTAAGAGATTTATAACCATTTAAAATATTGACTGAGGTTCATGAAATCTAAAGCAAAGACCTTAAGATCTGTCATAGCCAGTCTCTAATATTACTCTCACAATAACATACAGAGAAATAAATCAATAGTGCAAAATGTTATGAGGAGGAGGAAATTGAGATCTCAATATTCTCTAGACTCACCTAAAGAATGCAGAGGAATGGAGTATCATTCCCAAATCTACACCTCCCTGCTTCTTACAACTAATGCCTTCCATCAGTGGAATTAGCCATTAGAAGTAACTGTTCCAAACTAAACTGACTTTGAATATCTTCCAGTGAGACTTAGTTAAGTCATCACTCTGGTTAGAAATTATGGTCTCCTAATTTCTTTTCAAATCCGCTTATTCACTACTCAGTTCTAGGATTTGTCCTTTGCTGACTTCGAATCACATCTCTCACAACCCCTTTAAACCATTGCTTTATCTTGGCTCAGTTCATACCATCAGACATTTTTGTTGGTCTCAGTCTTTACCATGCACCATAATTTGAGCTTAAGTTTTTCTACAGACCTGCAATTCAGTGGTTAAATCTAACTGGTTCTACATCAAGGACATAGCAGCCATAACCTAATAATAAGAAGCTGATGATTATGTTTAAACACATGTCTTTGCTTTTGCCCATATTGTAACTCTGGAATGCCCTTCTCAGCACCCCATCTTCTCATCTTGAGTAACATTCATTCTCCCCTTACTGACATTCAAGAGTAGCTGGAGGATCAAATCTAAGAAAATTTCCCTCATTTTACTACATCCAAGCTAGTTAGGGTCTACTGTATTTTTTTTTCCCTGTAATCTCTGTAGACCCTACCTTAACACTTGCTATATTTTATTTAAATAACTTCTTTATACTTCTGTCATTTCTGTGATGGTGCTCTCTAATGCAAAAATTGTGTCTTTTTGTTTTTTCTGCTCCCTGCACTTAGAATACTGGCAATTTCTAGGTAAGAACAGACATCTGGACATGTCTGACACCATCTTTTTTACCCTATCCATTAATACATGCTACCCAACGGTGAGGTGCTCTTCAGTGATGGAGACATTGTGATCCTTCATACACTGTGACTTTTGTAGCCCACCTTTCCTCTACAATTTGACAACCATGAATAATTAAAAGTGGTTGCCTTGAATGCATGATGGAAAAGGCTCAGAAGAAAGTTGTGATTGGCCAATACTGTCAATTGGAATTTATATAGTATAAACTGGCAACCCACCTGTCAACATTCATCTTCCCACCAAATGCAAGAGTTTTATGATAATGTTAATTATTTTTCTATTTGCCTACGTTTTGCTGCTATGAACCACCAAACTTTGCTCTGTGAGAATTATCTTGAGTCAGGCATGAGGGAGACATTATTGGTGCTGGACGAACCACAAGCAAAACTTGGTGATGACTCGCAGGGGAGATGAGACCTCCAGATTTCTATTGCTCTGTTATTTTCTCACCAACAGTAGGCTGGTCTCCATAAGCTATACTTTTGATCATCATCAGAGAAGATTGTGAATATTCATCTGTTCTGCACATTTCAATATGGTGCAAGTTGTTCATAAGTAGTTGTTTTAATGTAAAGCTTATAAGGTAGAGGAATGTCAATCAGGGACTTTGCAAATACTAAAGATAAAACAACTTTCAAGGGACCTGTTTTCCAGCCTTCTAATGCTTCCTCATGTTCTTTGGGAATATAGTTCCATTTGATTGCATCTAACCAGTCACCAGAATGTCAACAAGGTCTGAGAAACTGCTTGATAAGTGCGATCACTAGAGTATGTTTTATGAGCATATTTTAAAAAAAGGCATGGGTTTCTTTGTTTAACCAGCCTGCAGCCTCTTTATAACATTAGTAGGTAGAAATTAGACCATTGGTATAACATATGGCAATCTAAAGTGAAACTGTATTTTTTGTGGTATAATAGGAAATCCAAGGAAGAAGGAATCATGTGATAGTCACAGAATATTGCATAAAACAAGCCAGAGTTTCACCTGCAAGTGGAATTCAAGAGAATACTTCTCTGAGGTAGAGATATACATTCCTTACTGAGATTTCAAAGACATATGGCCGTACACAACTGGGTTCAAATCCTAGATCTTCTCTAAAGCTTTAAACAAAGAATGAAAGCTTCCTGAATACCATTGCCATAATCTGAAAAAATGGTTCTGGTAATAAAACATTATAGATATGCTATAAAAATGAAGGGACTAACATATACATTCCTAATCCAAAAATATAAACCATGAAGTGTTCCAAAATATCTTTTGGAGCACTGACATGATACCAAAAAGCGGAAAATTTCATACCTGACCTCATGTAGTAGGTCACAGTCCAAACATGAGCACACTAAAACCATTGTATAAAATTACCTTCAGGATATGTGCATAAACTGTATGTGAAGCATAAACTAATTTTTTGTTTTGACTTTGATTCCATCTCCAAGATACTTCATTATGTGAATGTAAATATTCCAAAATTAAAAAAAAAAAAAAAAAAAAAAAAAAAAAAACGGAAACCCCAAACACTTTTGGTCTTAAGCACTTCAGAAAACTGATACTCAACTTGTATAAGGCTTATTGCATAGTTACTGAAAAAATAGTAGATATCCAATCATGTGATTATGATTTTTCCTTTGATGTAGTTTTTTTTTTAAAGTGTAGAACTTATAATTAGTTTTGAGATATCCAGGGGAGTAGGAAAATATTAAATTACATTGAACAGGAAGTGTGATTAGTAGGGGAAGAATACACTGGCCTGAACCCTCAAAGGGGATAGAATGTTATAGAAAGATATAATGATGTGGACAATAATAGAATACTGACTTTCTATTCTTGCCTATCAGAAGTTGGAAAGTCATGACACCTGTGCAATAGTTACTTGGTTTTGAATGACATAGTCACTGATACTACAAACAATATCCCCCAAAAGTGTGGAGACATGTGTCTGAATCATCTTGCTTCAGCAGGTATTGCAGATGCTGATAAGACTGGAATGGGTAGGGGTTTTCTTGTCCCATGAAAAGTCATGCTTTGATGGTGAGGAAGAGAGAAGATAGAGATTGACATTGCTAACCTGTTCTTTGGATTGTCTTTCTTTAGCTATTCTGTATGACTTATCCATAAACAGAATATGTTTCTGTATAACCAACATGATGCCAGGCTTTGGGATAGGGAATCTTTCATATAATCTGTTCTCTATGTTTGAAAAATTGTGGCAATGGTAACCATGTGACAAAGCAACAGTTCCTCCACTTGTAGGTTTTATTACTTTTTCCATACAAATATTGACTGACTGCCTATTGCAGGAGAATCTCCAAACCATATTTATTTGGACACAGGAAGGGAGTGATAACCAACATGGCAGGTGACTAAATGAAAATTTTACAAATAAATTCTGGTTCGTTAGGAACTGACTACTGCTTCTAAGTTATCACAACTTTAAGCCAAATGATTCATTCCTTTTCATGGATGGAGACAATGAGACATTTGAGGGGCATAGAGAAAATCAGTTATTAAAATTCTATTTTTTCTTGCAACATCAAAAGGTGCCTTTACTTCCTTTAAAAAAGCTCAAACTGCTGAAAACGAAAAACATGGCCATAGGACAAAACTGATTATTACCATGGTCTTGATCCAAATCACATCAAAGTGAATTTAATTCCAGTGTTCAACAATTTGATTTCATTTGGCATAGAAGTAGTCTTGTCACTTTTGTGATTTTTAACAAACACTGATTACAATTTTGTAGATAGTGAATGATAATGGAAAGTTATAATGTTTTATAATTTTATTAAATGTTTTATGAAGTTCTGTATGTTTAAATTTCTAGTTCTATTTTTTCTACAATTTTGGAAAATGGATTATATTTTGTATTTATACTCCGTATTTCACAAAAACAATAGAACACATCAGTAGGGCTCATATATCCTCTGGGAAATAGGAATTATAACTCAGATATAGGTATCCCAGTATACTTTATAACTGAAACTTTCTAATGCCTATTAATATCCCAATACCAATTACTTATAAACTGCTAAAAGCTTATACTTCTATTAAGATTGTCTTTTGGGCCATATTCTTAGAAGTTTGCATATATTTACTCATTTAAACACGTCATCCTCATTATACTGTTATGGAGGAGACATTAAATAATTACTATTTTATAGATGAGAAAAGAGACCCACAGAAAAGTTAAATTACACTACTGACATCACACAACTTCTGTGTCAGAAGACGGAAACAAAACTAGAGCCCAACTCCAGGTTCTGTTTTACAACAGTTCTTTATTCCACAAAATAGAAACCAATGCAGTTATTAGTTGTGTTTTAATAATCATTTTCAGTACATTTTTATCTTAAAAAGTGCTTTTAAAAGTGAAGTCTACTTTCAAATAACCTGAAAATTGAATTCCTTGGTTGATAAGCCAACATTTCTGGAGCAGTTGAGATAAATTCAGTTTAATGCCCCTCATTGCATTTTCCCAGCCTCAAATCATCTTTCTTTTTCATAAAATTCTGCCTTAATTTTCCCCCCAAATTTTCTCAGGCTTTATACCTTACCTGGCATATATTCCAGAGCTGTGAGTTAATTTCCATATTAGCCTCCACAAACCACAACCTCGATGGTAAACCAATCCACAGGTGCATGTGATTAAACTCTTACACAGTAAGAAACTTCCTGTGAAGAAAAGAAAGAGGTGGTGCGACCTCATGTGCACTGGGAACACTTCCTGGAGGAATCCAGAGCCATAGTGAGTCCTGAACAGTAGGTGGTACCTGGATATCAGAAGAGAGATGGTGCTGGGTAGAGAGGAGCGATCCAAGGTGCTGCCATTGCTCCTGGTTAATCACGGGAGGACAATATTGCTCTAGCTGAGGGCAGTGAGTAACTCCAGACTGTACTTCCCCTCCCTTCCCTGGACTACTTTTGTTCTCCTTAACTAAGTCGAGACTCTTATAATGCATGTTCTTTCTACCTCCACTTGCCTTGCATTTTAGGCCTCAAAGCACTGTTAGCACAGGCTGAACTTTGGTTTTCAAAATTAAAAGTAAATATATCAATTCTGAAACTCAGGAATTAGAGCTCCTCATACACCAAACCAAGCAATGTGGTGATGTTTTGCAATTTGCTGTGGGCATGAACAGAAGGAATGTTAAATCCATTCCTGCATCATGCAGGCCCAGGAAAGCACACATCTCTAAATTATGAGATAACTCAGAATGATTGCAGTAGGCACAGGCTGACCCATTGTAGAATGGGAAATATTTTCTTTTTTACAAAGAGGTCTTCAGCTATCTTGAAGATGGATCCACATGAAAGCTGCTTTTATGAAACTTTCCCATGGTATGTGGGTATTCCAGGTCTCCATACTTTTCCATATTCCATCTATATTTGGAGTGGGGTCCATTTAGATATTCTGGGTGCTAGAAATAAAAGCAAGCTGGCAGCTTAATTCATTGCAATAATTTATGGGTTTAATCTTTCTTTTAAAATGAGCCCCGTGGCTTTGAAACTGGTGCATACAGTATTTGTAAATAGGCCTCATACAGTGTCCACTTTCTGGAGTGGGATCAAACAAAACAAGAAAAATAACATTAAGTCAACCAAAAGCAGCTGGCCAGACTCTGCAGTCAGCTGTTTATGAGCAACCAGGGCTTTGTTGCCCTCATTCAATAGACATGTGAGCTGGGAAATCACAGAGGTTTGGAGCCTAAGGGACCTTTGGGTTTCAGCTGGCCCAGATCTGGCACTTCCAGACAGGCAAATGTCTATCCAAGAGGAATACTCAGGAGTTTTAGCCACATGGATATGATAAACTTTTTAAAATAGAACTGGCTTTTTTTTTTTTTTTTTTTTTTTTTTTTTTTTTTTTAGCTTCCAAAAGAGCATTCTGTACTCCTTCCCTATGTAAGATTCAGTGAGCATTGTGGTGGAACAGTGGGGTAATACATGCATCATAATTTATTTTTGAGATTATTGAAGTTCAGGGTGTTAGATGGGGTAGAAAGAAATTATATGTTCCCTCATATGGCTGAAAACAATAAGGCAGAATAGCAACACGCATTGTGCCCAAGATGGCTGAAAAAGTCATTTCACATACTTAAAGAACTGTGGGTATAACCTATAGAAGAAGGCAAGCAGCATGTGAGGAGAAGACATAATCAAACCTCTATTTCAGTAAAACATAAATAAAGCCCCAGCCTCTGCCCCACCAGGTCCCCAAGCGTGCTCAAACATTTTTTTTTTTTTTTTTTTTTTTTTGGCTAGAATCAGAAGCATCTATTTCAAAATTATCTGGGTCAGCACAAAGTGAGTTTCCAGCCCCACAAAGTATACAAGGACCATTGTGGCAGGGGCAGCGTGAGTGTGGAAAGGGAAAGAGGAGGGAGAGAGGGTGGTGATGCTAGCCAGGGAAATAACACTCTTCATCTCCGTCAATCCGATTTCCTACAACATCTGGTCATCTTCAAGGGAAAGAACTTCACAGAAAGCTTTGAAGTCCGTATAATCAAATGTCAACATGCAGATAATGCTTCTCAAAGTGTATTTAGCAGGTAAAAAGAACACTTTTAATGCCATCATGGGTTACCATGAAAAATGCATTTACTGCCTTGCAAAATTATAAATAAAGATACATAAATAAGCAGACAATATGTTTGTGAACAAATTACACCGACTTTTGTTACACAGACAGGCATAAAGGCAAGTATTTTAGTTTGAAAGCCACCACTTTAGAAATAAGGAAACATTGAATCCTTTAGAAAGAGGATACAGATGGTATCCATCTATTAATGTAAATGCCAGCCACTCATTTATATTAATAAACACAAACTTAAGACTCCAGTTTAAAATTTTTCTTGACCAATGAGCTTTGTACTGCACCACGATTTTGAGCTAATAAGACTTACTGGGGCAATTTAATGAAATAAAAATCATGGAACGTGGCAAATGAAGGAGAGTTACAAAGACCAGTAAGAGATATTGACTCGTTTCCTATAAAATTATAAAGAAATGGCCCTCCATTATAGTAAAAAATGTGAACCAGATAGAAGAAGTAGGTGTGGAGAGTGATAATTTGCCCTTAGCATGTGCATTAGGAATACATTTTACATAATAGAACTAACTGGTTTTGCTGTGATCTATTTAGAAGGTAAAATCTATTCTTATCTAAAAACAACGTGAAAACGTGAAAACCGGGTTGAACTTTCAAGGTCCTTACCAGTTTTGTGAGATCGTGAGCTGGAAAGAATGGAAACATGTGACCTTCATGAAAATCCCTGTTTCTTTTCCAACTTTTCATTGCCAATGGGACCCTGGGGGACTGGGGCACATGTTGTTCCAGTAGAGGTCATGCTGATGACATTTCTATAGATTTTTTTTCTTTCTCAAAGAATCAAAGATACAAGTGCTGGAAAAGACCTATTGCTCTCTTCTTCTGTTCCCTAGAGTCCTTGCAGAATTGCTCCCAAAGTCCTTTCCTGCTATGTCCAGTCAAGTTTTAAATAGATCAGTAAACGAAGTACCCTTTAGGGTCTTTAGAGAACACTTTTGTAATTTAATAGACCTTCTGTTTAAGATATTTTCTGCAAAACAAGCCCATTGCAAAAGAAAACCATCTCATCCCTCTTGCTAATTTCCCCTGAATTGTTCACTAAGCTCTTACAGCTACCAGAAGAACCTAACTGGGTTGATGGTTTTACCACCCATCCAATTGGCAAATGGAATCTGGTCCATTGTGAATTTTCAACCATTTGGTTCAGGTAGCTTCTCTTTCACCATTTCTCTGAGTCATCTTTATCACCATAACCAAACGGATAAAAATGGAAACTCTTGAACTGCAACCTGGATAGACTGTGGGAGGTGGGAGGGGAGAGGTGCTGACTCAATTTTCAGTTTTCTAGTGAATACTGCACTGAGGACTCCACCTTGTCCCCACCCATGGTGACTAAGTTGCTGCTGGAAACCTGTGTGTCTGGAAATAAATATTTTGTTATAAGAGAGAAAATTATCAATTCTATTTATTTCTTTGTGCACAAATGAAGATAGCTGATCATCACAGCCTGTGTGTATGTATGTGTGTGTATGTGTGTGTACATATAGTTATACATAGTTATATATTTTGTTTCTTACTAAAGGAACGGTTGAATAGAACTATCTGGTTTAAAGGATGAGCCTGACTGATTACTGTAATTCATAGGGCCTTAATTAGCTGCACAAACCATTAGCTACAATTAGACTATTATAAAACACTTGATGCGCTATGTCAACCATGGGGCCTCATTTATTCTTGTGGCAGGGATCAGGCGGGGGGGGGGGGGGGGGGGGGGGGGAGGGCAGGCATACTATACCGCCAAGCATGCTAATAAAGAATGATTTTTGATTTAAGATGTTGCCGATAGTGCCTCAAAATTAATCTCAATAGCTGTCTAATTTGTGTCGGTGGATGGTATATTTATTGTAAAATGACACCAAAGCTAAATGAGTTACCTGAAGCAGGAGTGTTAATGTCAGTGCCTGGAGATTCGACTCCATATGCTGGGATACGGCGAATCGCTGGTGCCGAGTGCTCCCAGTGGAGCGTTTGGCCTCATCTGTCTTGGAAAGCTCAGCAACCTGACTTTCACTTTATGATCCTTAAGTAATAATAATAAAAGAGAAAGAGGGTGAAATGGAGAGACACTCTCTGGGACAGAAAGAGACAAAGGGAAGACAGGAGAGAAAGAAGAAGCAACAGACAGGTATTGTAACAATACACACTTCCTAGGGCAGAGCTCAGTTCTAGATCATTATGGAAATAAAGAAGATAGCAGATCTCAGTGTGTCCTTCAAAAGGTTTTTCATTAAAGAAGAAGAAATGAAAGGAACATATTGGTGGTGGAGGAAAAAAATAGAGAAGGAAACCCTATCTTCTACTCTAAGACCATCTGATAGGGAGATTTCACATTTGCACAGAGCTTTGAAGCGTCAAATCTTGTTCACATACAATGAAGCTCTCTGGCAAGTGTGGGAGCCAGCATCTGCCCATGAGGAAGCTCTGATTCAGGGGCAGGGGGAGAAGCATCCAGTCCAAGGTGCATGATCAGTTCCACATAGGGGCAGGAATAAAATTCATGTTTCCTAAGCTCATGCACTTTGCAGAACATATGGTGGTTCCCAAGTCTGGCAAATCTTTAGAATTCTGGAAGGAGGAGGAGGAAGGGGAGGAGGATTTTTGACTTTCTTTGTACTCCATAGATTAGAAACTATAAGTGATGATGAAGCTGAGGAATCTTCATTCTCAAAACTCTCTGTAGATAACTTATTATTAACCATATTTGAAAAATGTTGTCTCTACCATTGGTTCTTTTCTTCAACCTGGGCATGGAGAAGATTCAGTCAGTTGCTAGACCCCTGATATTTCTGATTCAGCAGATCTGGCATGTGAGAATTTGCATTTCTAATAAATCAGCTTAAACCACTGATCTAGGAACTATGTTTTAAGAACCATAAGCCTAAAACAATGTTTCTGAACACTGGTTATGTACTAGAGTCACCTGAGAACCTTTTAAAAATATGAGTCCTAGACTGTCCAACATCCAATTAAGTCAATAGCTCTGGGGTGGAATTCAAGTACCTGTGGTTTGTAAAGCTCTCTGAGTGATTCCCATGTGCAGTCAGGGTTGAGAACTGCCTTTACATAAACCAACTTTAGTTAATATAATTCAATTAGCATTGATTATGGGCAAACTATGAATTAATGTTCTCTACATAATAGCCCATATTATAAATTACTACTTATGTTTAGTTACAGAGATTTTAAAATTTGTATTTTCATCAGTTAATGATTATACTTTCGTTTAACAGAAAACTTTAAAAAATGATAAATTTTCTAAAAGGACACAAATCTCAGCTTCTGAATTGGCCTTTTTAAAAAAAATATTTATTTATTTACTTTAGTTGTACACAATGCAATGCATTTATGTTTACGTGGTGCTGAGGATTGAACCCGGGCCGTGCACATGCGAGGCGAACGCTCTGCCGCTGAGCCACAACCCCAGCCCTGAATTGGCCTTTTTGAGCAAAATAATTCTTTTATTTTTTTTTTTCTTCCTAATATGTTGGTCCATCACTGACACAATTGCCTCAGAATACACCCTGGCAATTTCAAAATGCAGATTCATGAGTCATGCTTCCAACCATCTGAATCAGAATCTGTGAGGTAGGGCCCAGATTACATTTTATAAAGTTCCCTGAATCACACTATTGATTTATAGCCAAAATACTGCAATTTGGTGAACTTATGGGTTCTGAAAAAACTGCTCTTTTTGTATATTTGAGGTGCCTTTTGTTCAAGTGTATCCTTAATGTCCTATTGGCTATTTTCAGTCCAAGGTATCCCCAAAGATATCCTCTTTTAGTTTGAATACTGGACCTTGTGGATAAGGCAAGCTAGAGGGACTTGTTACCATATGTTCCAGAGAATTTGTTGAGATCAGGCTAGTAGCAATAACAAAGACACCCCAAAATATATAATACTTCAAACCCAGTAAAAATATTTCTTGCTATCTTAATAGTTCAGGCAGGTATTGGTAGTCAGCTTGAAATTTTCCTCCATTGAAGACTTAGAACCTGAGATCTTTTAGGTTTCATGGCATTACCATTCCTGGGGGCTTCTGAAGTATCTTCACCAGGGAGAGGGAGGAAAAAGACAGCAGAGAGTGTGGGGTCATCATACCCGCTTACAGCCTGTGGCCCAGAAACAGCACCTACACTTCTGGTCATATTCCATGAGTTAGAACTCAATCACATACTACACTCAAGTGCAGTAGGAGCCAGGAAATGTCAGATCAGTCTGTCTAAGAAGATGAGAAGACAGAGATTTTGATGAACACTTCTCAGTTGTGGTCACAGTCAGCCATTTGGAGAATTATAAAAATGTAGTTAGAAAGAACAAGATTGGAAAATGACACAAATATATACACACCCACATAAAAGACTAAGGCAAAAGCAAGAGAGAAAAATAACACAGATGCAATCATTTTGACCTCTGAAAATAATATCTGACTCTAGATTCACCTTTAAACTTTATAGTCATGTGAACCATTACACCTTTTTGCACATAAGCTGAATTGAGTATCTTTTCTACCTTTAAAAGATAACTAATAAAGGAGGAAAAGCAATTATTTAGTTTTCTGGGAAGATGACACAGACTAAGTATCAATGATATAAAATAATAGTTGATTCTTTAACATTTTGTTTTCTCTCATTCTGCTGCTAATTATGGTCTGTGCTCATTAAGGCAGAGCTATTGACCAAACAACAAGTCAAGTCTCTTGAAAGTCTGTGCCAATGTGAACTTGAAATATCCTCCATCTTTGGTAAGGCTCTGAAAACATAAAATGCAGAGCCAAAATGAAGATGCACTGAATCTCTTTGGAACTGGAGAGAGGCCACAGAGACAAGTAATGGGGAGATCAAGGGAATCAGAGAATCCATGCTTGATAATCACTGAGAGAGGAATGCTAGAATAGGAAAGGGAGAAATGTGAAAAAGGAAAGGGAGAGAGTGTGTTTGGACACCAGAGTAATGAAAAGGGTGGCCAGTATTTAACTTCTAATCAGAAATACTTGGACAGTGCTATAAGCCAGACAGCAAGACAGGGTATGGGAAATATGGTGAGTCTCCATGGACTCCAGCCTCAAAAGCCTTCCATTTCCTAGGAAAGATGATGGTATTTTTTTTGTCAGAGTATAGAGTATAAAGACATTCAGACCTGAATTTGAAATCTAACCCTATTTTATAATGGTTAATGAATATAGGTAAGTCATTTTAAGTGTTATGAGAGGATTTTTTTCACCTGTAAAATGGGGATGAAAGGAAGCCTGTCATGTGGATATGTCTCATATGGTGTTATAAGTGTGGATCTTTAGAATAGGATCAGCTCCTATTGTCAGTATGTCAGTACCCCTTGATGCTTAAGATCTAAGTTTGATATATAAAGTAGTCTCATTAAAAAGGTAGTGATAAACTGATGAAATATAGTATTAAACTTGAGTCATAAAAGGGCAGGAAAGCTATCCACATCACCTTTAGCATTATACAAATGGATAGTTTCTGAAGAAAGAGTTTTTTCTTGTTCTGATATAATACTTTAATGATGCTTCTGATAAAAGAAACAATTTGGGGAATAAGAGGCAAAAAGATTCATAAGAAGAAATTAAAGATTTTAATAATGTGTGCATAAAGCATAGACATTTATAAGGTTTATTAAATCATGTTCAGACTCATTTTTTCTGTGGTTGCTAAAATACTCTTTGGTGGAGGTGATAGTGGACTAGCTTCAGTGATGTCCATCAACCTCAGCGAGTCCAGGGAAGATGCACAAGACACTTCAACAGGAATGTACTTCTCTTAATTCAATCCACTTCACGGATGTTGAGCATAATGTGCCTCTTCTCTTTCTTTTCTCTCAGAATGGATTTTGCTACATTACATAAATAGCATGCATTTATATTAAACAAGCTATGTGTGAAGTACATAGTTTGTTTTGAATTTTAACCTTTGTTTAATCTAGATATAAAACAGTTGCACAGGTCATCACCACAGATATAATTCTGGGATGGGCACTTTTGTCCTGTACTGGAGGATCTCTGTCCTGAAGAAGAGTGGCATTACTCCCTCTTCATGTAGCCTTTCAAAACGTTTATACATAGATTGCAAAACAGTGGGTTATAGGAATAAAGTTATTTGGCAGAAGTGATATATATTTGATCACCTTGCTTATCATACAGGGGGATGAATATGAATCTAAGACACATAATTGCTGCTAGAAAGAATTGAAAAGGATTATGGTGGATAATCCAAAGAAATACACCACAGAAGGACTTCAGAGATTATCTAATTTACTACCTGGTTTAGTCAGCTTTTGTGTCACTGTGACCAGAAGACCTGAGAAGAGCAATTAGAGGAGAAGAAGTTTATTTTTGCTCATGGCTTTACAGGTTCAGTCCATGGTCAGCCAACTCTATAGCCCTGGGCCTGAGGTGAGGTAGAACATCTTGGCAGAAGGGTGTGGTAGAGGACAGAAGCTCAGGATATGACAGCCAGGTAGCAGAAAGAGAGCTCTTCTCACCAGGGGCAAAATATAAACCCCAAAGTCACGCCCCCAGTGACCTACTTCCTCCAGTCATGCTCTACCTGCCCACAATTACCACCCAGTGGTATCTATATCTGTGGCTAATAGACCAATCAGATTACACCATACATAATTTAATCATTTCACCTCTGAAATTCTCACGTTGTCTCACACATAAATTTTTGGGGGACACCTCATATCTAAACCATAACATTACCCAACTTTTCAACTGAGTAAACTGAGGCTTAGCGTACTGAAGGTCTGTAAGCCTCTGTTTCCACAGAGGTAAAACCTTGGCATAGTAGTTAACACTAAAATGAGAGTTGATCTGTAATGGCAGATCGACTTCACCAGACACCTTAGTATCTATATAGAATAATTAAAGAAATTTCTAAATCTTCTATCCCTTCTAGTGACAATTTTTAATGTATAACACAGAAGCTCAGTGATTCCTATTTTCATCAAATCTAATATATAAATCATAATTTAAGAAAACTAGTTAAAGGGAATTGTTCATTTTGTAAATGGATCCAAGACAATTTCCTTAAATAGCAAACTCACATTGTGTATGCAAAAATTTTAGTTACACAAAACCTTTTAGGAATAGAGTGATTTGCTAAGATTCAGGTAGTCCTGGGAATGTAGGAAGCAATTTATATTCTGGGAAGCAAACAAGAGGAAATTCACGATACAAAATTGTCACTCTCTTGGTAATCTTTTAAATATAAAAGCCACCATACTTAAAGAAATCCCCATTCTGTAATATTTTTTTTTCTCTAACCTCCCCAAATGGGGGGGGGGAAACACTAAACAAGATAGTGGAACGTGTCAAATCAGCCTTAATTTTTGGCCTCTGCTCAGGAATGATGGCACCACTCTATAATTACAGTTAAGAACATAATCCCAACTTCAAGAGATAACATTTAGAAATAATACTCCGCTGGAGGAGGACGTCTCAGCTGTAAATCCAGGTTTATCGAAGGCCACCTCACAACCATCACACAACGTGGGAGCCTCTGTCGATGAGCTACAGAGATATTGCCAAAGATGGGAATTATCGGGTTTCTTCTGTGCAGTGCCAGTCGATCTGCCACTTTTAAGTGCTAATACCTGCAGCTGCTGAGCAGAGAAAGGGCAGGTAAAAAGGCTGGGGGAGGAAAATACTGGTGTTCTTTGTTTGCGAGATTGGGCTCAGTCCTTGCAAGTTCCTTTAATGCAACATTTTTGCTTCCCCTTGTTCTGAAAGAAAAAAGATCCCTTGGATCCAAATTTATCACAATCGAAATAAAAAATGTAAAAGATCAGTATAAAACATTTAACAGCAACAGTTAATAATGTATATGATAACATATTGCACTAATATATTGACAAATGTGGCAATAAAGTATTAATGTGATTATGTATCATCAAATACACCAGCCATTCATCCTCTCTTCTATTCCAGTTTAGAAACAAAGCAAATGCTACGACTATAAAGTGGAGATAGAATCTCCAAGTGTGATTTCAATTAAGCACATCTCTGAGAAACTCTACCCACAAGCTCCTAAGGAGGCAGGTTGTCAGTTTGATTATGACAAAGTGCCTTTCAGAGTGGTAACAAAAGCCACAAGAAAATGACTTCTATATTTCAGTCCAAATCCGGGAATCAGGCCTGATCAGCCTTGGGATAGCTAAGATGTCAGTAAAGTGTGTTTGTCCCAGCCCTCTTTTCCTACTGGGGCCTATTTTCTTCATCTCTGGGGTTATGGTGTTGGCGGTGAGTTGTGTGTGTCAGCTGAGCTAGGATGTGGACTCCCAACTATGCAACTGAATCACAAGTCTCGGTGTGGCTATCTGTAAGTGTATTTTTAAGATATGATTGAAGGTCATAATCAGTTGACTTTAAGGAAGGGTGGTTGTCCTAGGAAATCTGAGTGGACTCCTTTCATCTGTGCTAAGACCATACATGTAGAACTGAGGCTTCCTTGAAGATGAAAACATTTTGCCTGTGGTCTGTAGCTTTGACTGTGGATTGAGAGCTTCAGCCTGCCCTTGCTCATTACCTGCTTTGCAGATCTCAGACTTGCCTCTCCAGACCCCACAATCATATGAGCCACAGGCAGATTCCTTGTAACACATCTCTTAAGATATATTTCCTTTCTATTTTTTTATTTAATTTTTATTTTTTCGCTGGAAGACCTGAAACTTCAAGAGATTTCAAATCTCTATTGAATCCAGAAAGCAATATAACCAGACCCCCAAAAGAGAGAAAACCAATTAATAATAACAATTTTCTTTCTTCTCATACTATTCTTATCTTTCTAAAACGTTGATGGCAAAATGATGATGCAGAGATGACAGTCAGAATATAGGAAGAGAAACCTGGGTGTAATGTCAGAAATAGCAACTTTTAATGAAAGCTTCATCGCCGATTTTTCTATTTGATCTTGGACAAATATCCTCCCCATCCCC
The DNA here is from genome assembly GCA_025594165.1 of Tamias sibiricus. Lineage (NCBI taxonomy): Eukaryota > Metazoa > Chordata > Mammalia > Rodentia > Sciuridae > Tamias > Tamias sibiricus. The sequence goes on along the minus strand of CM046671.1, from coordinate 44,815,499 downwards.
AATCTGAGTATAAGTGGTGGTTTATTCTTTACAAAAGTATTGCTTGGAGAACAAATAGCAATAATACTTGTCCGATTGTCTTTGCAAAGTGCTGTCATAAATATCATTTCTATAATAACTCCACTTTTGAGATTCACAGTTTGGTCCAAAACCTCACCCAGAATTAATGACAACCAGAACTAAGCTCATGTCTCCTGGTTTACTCTTGGCACAGAGTCCACTCTCTCCTCACCCAGTGGATGCTGTCTCTGTCTTTGGAATATGCTTTTAATAGATTTACTATCCTCTTGAATTATTCAATCAGAAGTGAGTCTCAGTCAAGGAGTTTCATAGCATAGCTTAATGTAGGTTTTTAAATCTGTTCCCCCTGCCCCTGTTGGAATATCAAGATCATCAAACTCAATGCAGCTCATACACTACAAGGTCAATTGTTCCATCATTAATCTTTCCATAATCCTGGTTATTGTTTTTGTCCTTATGACATGAATGCTCCCCTGAAAAGTTATTGAACCAATAGTTTACAGATTTGAAGATATTTGGCCAATTCTTTATGTCACTGTTGAAATGACCTGAAGATCACTGCTTTATTTCAAGGAACCAACAAGAGACTTCCAACCAACATAGGTTTGACTTGAACAATTTGTGGGCTTTTTTCTCTATGTTTGGAAGATGAATAGGGCTTGTCACAGTTAAAAGATAAAACTTCCATACAAGAGAAACTTATTTAGTCCAGAAAATGGAAGAGGAAGGAATAACATTTTTATTAGTTAATTTTAATTACATAGAATAATGTATTTAATTGTAGTATACACACAAATAGCATACACTGACCACACCTATCCTCTTACTCCCCTTACCCTCCCCTCCCTCTGTTCCCCTTCCTCTTCTCTAATAGTCTCCCTCTGCTTCCATGTCATCTTTCTTACCCCCACCTCCAAGATTCCACATATGAGGGAAAACATGTGATTCTTGCCTTTCTGAATCTGGTTTATTTCATTTAGCATTACGATCTCCAGTTCCATCCATTTTCCTGCACATGATGATATTTTTTTCTTTTTTATGGCTGAATAATATTGTATTGTGCATATATACATTTTATTTATTCATTCATCTGTTTACAGGCACCCTAGGCTGATTTTATAACTTGGAAGATAGAAATATCTCAAATATACATATTAAATATATAAACACTTATTGTCAAAATGAAGGAAGCACATTTTTTTTTTTTTTTTCTAACCGTGTTGACTGAATCCTACTCAACCGCAATTCAATTTTTTGCTTAAAGGGACAAAAATTACCATGGGCTTATTTTTTTAATAACAGGAAAATTATAATACATAACAGGAAGGTGGTGTACAAAAATACAGTTGTCTCATGCAAGAGAGATATGCCATTACACATTCTGTAACCTTTCTGTATTTTACCTTTTTGGGCATCTGCAAAAGGTACCCAGGAATTCTTTGGTTTTTGTCATGTTAATGTCAGATGAGAAAACAGATGTCTGGGGTGGCTAACTGATTTACCCAAAATACTAGTCAGTGATGTTGTGACTAGGACAACCTTGTCTCATTTCTCCAAGTAACCCAACTTTGGAAATCAATAATTAAAATTTGGATCTTACCTTTTATGGGATCTTGATCAAGTTATTTAGCATTTCTTTGCCTTAATTCTCCATACCTGTAGAATTGGCATATTAATATCTATCTCACAGGCAAAAGAAATTAATTAAAGATGTGACAAGGCCTTTTTATAGAATGTGGTGCCCCATCAGAGTTTACTACTTGGTAGCTCACAGGATTTTTCTTTGTTTCTCTTATTGTCACTGACCTACTCAGATATTTCTTCCAGACTCTTACTGTATCCAGAACATACAACCATTTTATTGGTTATCTTTTTATACAGCCAATGTCTGTGTACCTTGTGCCCTCTGGGAAGGCACTTAGAAGGAGGGATCACACATTGTATTCTTTGCATGCTTAAGTAAAAAGAGAATTGTTGAGTTAGATGTATGACTGTAACAATGATTCAGTGAATGAGTCCCAAGTTCAGATTCACAATAGAAGCTCACTAAATATTAGTGTATAATGATCAATAAATGAAAAGTGGTATATTTACCTTTTAGCCCATACTTTAGTATAACTTCACACATATGGCCTTTTACCTCACAAGCATTAAGAATGGTAGACCTTTAGTTAATATAGACTGAATGACTGAATGAACAAATAGATTGATTTATGCAAGGCATCTGTAGTCTTCTCTTCCATTTATCTAACTTTAGAACTTTAGCAAATGGATAGCATGTGAAAGTTGAGACAAAACAATTAGGCAATCTTTTGTTTTAAAACATCTGGTTTAACTGAGTGTTACTGTAAGTACAGTTCTCACTCAGTGTATCCTAACTGGAGATGGCCAAATGGTCCAAATTCTATTATGGGTAATATTTCTGAGTGGTTTGACAGATTTCAGAGCACCCTGGTTTATCATCATCCATAGAACATGCCACACTTATGTGTAGATGTGTTAGAAATTTAATTTAAACTTATTTAACCTGTTCTACTTCATTATTTATGATATAACCATACAGAGCACCAAGACCCTTATTTTAGTAGAGAGCATGTGTATAGGCGTTGGAATTGAGCACATTCTTTATCTTTTATTTATGGTTCATAATGTACCCTTTGTTGTTTGGTACTAAAGTTTGCTACTATAATCAGCAATGGATTCAAATAAGAACATGATATCTCCATAGTAATGAATGAAAATAAACCAAAAAAAATTATTTGTTCACATTTTAATTATTCTTCACATGCAATACCAGCATCACTCACATTCAACATAAGCAGAAAACTAGGGATATAATTTAAAGGAACTGAAAGGACTTCCTATTTGGCAACATGTCCCTACTACCAGACAGCCCAACTGCCACAAAATAAACTAGAAAAAAATCCTTGAGTTTTTAAAGGCTTCCCAGGGCAAGAAGATACCCCTATTGCATGCTCTAAGGCAGGTTAACACCTTAAACTGTTATCAAGCAGGAACACCTCAGCCAAAATTATTTCCTCCAAGGGTTTCTACTGTGGAAACTTCCAGAGAAGAGCAGAGACTTGTAAGAGGGCAAGGCAGAATAAGTAGACTGATGTGGATTCTAGGAAGGACAGTCATTGTGTTGAGCACCAGCCAGGTGAAGGCATTCTGAAGCCTCTGTCTAGTTTGTGATTATGATGAGAACTGGCCAAACTCCTAAGTCCGTTCCCTTGGCCTCTCAAGAGACTGTATTAGTCAACATCTTAAACATAAGCTTTTAAAACACAAAATCATCTGTTTCATATTCTCGGCCTTTCCAGTTTTCTAAATAAGAACCTGGACTTCATCTTCACAGTAAAATAAGGAAAAAGTTTGGTGGAGAGCCGAGTCAATCATGCAAGTAGCTAAGGTTGCCAGATCTATATTGTCTGAATGAAGAGGACAAAAGAAAAAAAAAAATTCAACTAAACCAAGTAATTTTTGCCAAAGGACATTTTAGAATTTTTTCTTAGACCAAATAATTGATGTGAAATATTAGTTAGCTGGAATTATCTGGATAATTAATTCTCTCTGTTTTCCACTTAATTTGTCAATGCACACAGAGCCTGAGGGTGGGTACACTCAGAGTCTCAGTGATCCAGTTTGAATGTCTTCTTTGATCAAATTCTCTGAATAATTACTCAACTCTCCAGCTCCTTTTGGCCTGCATGCAGAGCCTCTGTACTCCTCTGGGGAACAATTATCACACCAGAGACCTTTTGTGTAGGTTTTGTTGTAATCAAAGGAATAAGGCAAAACATAGCTATTAGGTTAGGGATATTTTTCAGGGAATTTTTTAGGCTAAATGCTACTTATTTATTCAACCCTGTTTCAATTTTCCAAACCAACATTAATTTTTCCATCTTGGGAGAGTCTAGCAGTGTTCCAAAATGGAGACCACTGAAGGCCCCCTTGAGGATCAAAACAATTGGGTTTTGTTTTGTGGAGTAAGATATGCAGGCTGAGGGTAGAACAGGAAAGAAAGTTTCCTCCCCTAAAATAAAGGGAATTTTCTAGAGGGAATGGAGAATAAGTTTTAAGAAAAAAGTGAAGTTGGAGTTATTGAATAACTGAGAACAGTGATATTGAATAAAATAGTTTATGAATATTTATTGCTGCTTGGCTAGACCATGCAAAGCATCCATTTCTTCTCAAGGTGCCTCAACCTTGGGACTCTCTTAATATTGAAACTCTGAGCTCTGCTGCTGCAAGAGTATCCTTCAGTAAAGAGACTGACAATGTCAAAAGTGCAGCTGAGTTACATGAAACATTTATTTAGTATTGCTCTGGGACATTGTCACCTCCTCCACGTGCCCCAACATCAGCCCATATTTAGCAAACATTTATAGTCCCACAATGCTTTGCACACTTATTTTCAAAATTTTGAACATGCAGTTGACTTTTGGCAAAAACGAATATCCTAATGAACCAAAACTATGCATGAACGTTGGTTATATGGAGCTAATGGAGTTGTGCCTTTTGGGAAGTACATGCAGTAAATGCTCAACAAAAATACTTCATAAGAAAGTTCCTATTTGATAAGCCTTTGATTGCCTGCAAGGGTCCAACTTCCATCTCATTTGCCAGCGCCACCATGTAAACAAATCATACATAATATGCACTGTGCATTTCCAGTTGGAACCATCCTCAGAGACCATGAGGTGTGCTGTGCTGCCACTGGCTCACAGACACTATGCAACTGCAACCCTGGAAGAGGGGACTCTGTAGGCATCAGGTCTTTTTACCAATAACATTTAAGTACTGCCACAAGGAGAGAGAAGTATTTAAAAGATACATTAGAAGTGCATACTCTCTTTTTATTTTGGCCTGTGTTTGATTTACCAGTATCAGTACATATACTACCTGCCTAGAGCTGTGAAAGGCACCATAGGAGGGCAAATTAATTATAATGTGATAACCCTGTACTCCAGGAAGTACGTGACACTAAGGCAATTATTGAAAAGTAATAGTCTCCACCTCCTGTTTTTTTTTTTTTTTTTTTCTTTTTTAATCTAAGACATATCTGGGATTCCCATGCAACTTCGTCAATGCATAGAATTTTCCCTTCCTATTCAAGATTCTTTATCCATATATAGTATCCCAGAAAAGTGGTCTCCAAAACAAGATACATGCATGGCAGCTGGTACACAGCTATCCGCATGGATGCTGAAAATAGAGCCTCTCTTTGTAGGCATTTTAGTTGATAAAAAGAAAGAAAATTAGACTTAAACCAAGTCTCACAAAAAAGGACATGAGCATTAAAATTATTCCAGAAAAGTAGCTGCAGACCAAAGATAGTATAAATGATGCATGTGCAAAAACGGAAGTCCCCATGCCTATGCATGGTCTTCTTCAGATACCTAAAATGGAACAACAGGAAGAGGCTATTCAAATATGATTAAAAAAATAGGCCATAATTTTAAAGTCCTCAATGACTCCTTAAAATACAGTCTTATTTCTAATACCATTAACAAAGAACCTTACTCTAAGCATAGCTTGTCCCTTGAGAGAGACTAACAACTGCTCATAAACAGTTGTGAATATGAATCATGTATAACATAAAATCAAACTTCTATAATTTTTCAGCAATAATTTAAATAAACTGTCCACAAAATTTCTTTTGAAATATTTGTAAATAATAAATGTACAAATGAATAAATACATAGAAATAAATCTACATATGTTGGAACTACATGCTCAAAATTTTTTTCAAACACTCTATTTTTCTTTCAAATAAATCTTTAGTGCTCTTTTCCTTACACGTGATAAGGCACTTTTAGCAAATAGCATTATTTAGACCACTTTCAATACTGGTTGCCCCCTGTACAATAATGTTCCATTATGACTTTTTAATCTTACACATTAAGGAGTTTCATTAAAGTGAGCTCAGGTTAGCATTTTTTTAACCTGCTCTAAAAATGTTAACATGAGCCACAGTGGGCTACCAGCTCAATAATCTTCCAATTGTCCCAAGCTCCAAATGGCCCATTGAGGCTCTATTTGTTCCAGTCTGTTGGTTAAATATGTATTTGTATGGTTTTTAAAAACATTTAATTATTTACCTAAGAGGCCCTAACAGCTGGTCTACTAGGTAAAGCCAACAGGAGACAGTTGAATGTCAGACCCATTGAATTTAAATACATATAAAAAAAGAAAACAAATTAAAAGCAAAATCTCTTACCTTTAGTTCTCTTTGTGTCTGTCATGTAAACATAGATTGAAGGTACATGCTCTGCATATTAAAGGTCTGTTATAAGGAGTACCTGTAGAAAATCATATTTGCTCATGTTGTAGGTCAGTGGCCATATCTAAGGTACATGATTTTAATGCTATTTCATCATTTCCTCCTCTTTTGTTAATATCAAAAGTATTTAGATCATATTGTGGTGTCATTCCAAATCTATAGAAGCTCCTTTATGAGTTCAGTGTTTTTAATTATTTTTATGTATATACTACAAAACTAGGACAACCTAATAACAACGCTGAATTTATATATTTAAATGTATTGAGCCAATGTCTTCACTCTAGCTAGCTACCTATCCCTCCCACCATCACTTTTCAAACTCATGAAATAATTTAAGTTTCTCTATGTTAATACATACACACAACTACATATAAATGTAGCACTGAATATCTTAAAGTTATCATGTTGAATTAGTCTTGTTATATCATCAAAATGAAACCAAGATGAACCAGTTCCTTGAACAAAGCATTCCTTAGGGACCTAACTCAGCTATACAGGATGCTAAGAATTTTTAACTTATGCTGCAAGAATAAAAATAAATGGGTTAATAGTCTGGGTTTTTAAAAAATGATTTAATGTTCCTTTGTAACCACAACAAAAATTTTCTATATTTTATTTTATGTCCTTAAAAGTAAAATTCTTGCAGACAATCATAATACCTTTAGCATATCTTAATATTTTATTAAGTAAATGTGAAGGTTCCAAATATCCTTTTGGCTAATGTGCATTTAGAAATAATGTATCAGGCTAACAATTTTTTTTTTGTTTTGTTTTGTTAAATATGTTACAGTGTTTTCTTACCTTGAAGACAAATGCACCTCCATAAACATCTGGAAGGTGATATTGAATTTACAATTCTTGTGCTACTTGAAACTCTGTGTCTGAATATAGAGGTATGGGGAAAGAGGGTCTCAGCTATCCTTTTATCTCACATGCCTTTCTTTTCCATTACCAGATAGTTTCATGCTGAAAGGGAATTTTCCAGTTCATGTGCTTGACCTTTTAGAAATGTCCCTTCAAATGTGCCTTGGCTGACTATTAGACATAGGGGTTTGAACACCCAAGAGACTATCCAGTTTTGAGAGCAAGAGACCTGGTATCAGGCCCATTCAATCTCTAGAAGTAGATTCAGGGTCATTTAGAAAGGTAGTTTCAAGGCGTGAAAAATACAGGGCAGAGTCTAAAAGGAAGATATGATTCTGTGCTAGCATATACTGTGGGACTCTCTGTTCTTGCTCAAGTTTAAGGTCTTCACTATTCATTTAAATATCTCATAGTGCTTAGCATATAGTCTTGAAAAGCTTTTATTGATGAAGACTGGTGATTATTTTACACATTATTTATTTACTATATCCACCACTCTGGAAAATGTACCTCTTGAGATGAATATTATATTGATCAACCTCTCTGCAATCATCTAATAAAATGAATAATTATCTTCATCTTATTGCTACATGAGAGTGTAATATCATGGTTTGTCTTTAGGATTTTTTTTTTGTGTGTGTGTGTGGGGGGGGGTATGATGCTAGCATTCCAACTCTGAGCCTCACAACTGAGCTACACCACAGGTCACATGGATTTCTTTAGAATTGAAAATTTCATGCAGTGAATATAAAAAGTAACAAAATCCCCCACATTTCAATTCTATATCAAGATAGATTCCTTGGGAACTTTGTAATATTGCTAATATAGCCTAGCCATTTATGTGGCCAGAAGAATTGAGAAGCAGTCCCACCATTTAGTGACTGAAGACTCATCTGAAATAGCTGTTACCATACTGACTGTAATGCCATTGCTTTTATATCTCTTTATAGATAGACTCCTAAAAGGATAAAAATATCCATTAAACTATGAAATCAGCATTGAAAAGTTTCTGGATATCATATGTTTTACTTATAAAAAAAACATTTAAAACTTTAAACTTGATCATTTCTTCTCTCTGTTTGGTCTAGCATCTACCTTGGACATTTTGCAAAAACATTTTTTTAAACGTGATTTGCAATTTTGGACACTGGATGCTTCCTTTAAGACATTGCAAGAATTTTTTTTGTTTGGTCTGATTCTCTGTACTCCTGCTTTTACTCAAATTTGGTCAAAGCCCAGAATGAGAGAGATGTGAGAAAAATCTAAAACTCAAACTCTTCCAGTCAAACTTAGAATGGATTATTCAAACAGCAAAACTGTGTCAATTTGGATTCAAGGTCTTTAAATCAATAGTTGCATTTTAATGCACATATCACTAGCATATTATAGATATGTCATAGATAAATAATTAAAACTTATTAATATTTATTTTCAATAACCTAATATAATTCAAATATCATAAATTACAATTATGTTTACATTTACTTTTTAAGCTTCATGCTAAGGCACAGGACAAATCAATAAACCACTAACACACATCTGAGGGGTGCCTAAAATGGACCATATAGAGAGCAATTCCATAACCATAGGGATTTAAACAGAACATAAACTTATAAATTAAATGGAAATAAAACATAAATACATGAGATGATTGAACAGAAACAATATTTAATTGTTGCTGTGAGCCAACTAGTTATATTAGTCTTTCACTGTATTAAGTTGTTATGCTTCAAGTTGAACAATGACATATTTCAATTTATCTAACAAAAGGATTCATTTATGTAAAAACTCATATCTTGAATAGATGTGTTAGTGCATCAATGTTTTGTTTCATTCTCATCCCTGTGTGAAATGGAAAACTTGTATGAATTAAAAAATTTTTTTGAGTTTTCTAATGGCTGTAATATTGTTACAATCTTCTCAACAATTTTCTAAAATGTTTTCAAAGTAGGAGTATGCAGAAGTGTGGTACATTTGTTATCTATTTTCCCCACTAAAGAATATTAACAGCATTCATGTCACATATAACATTGTTGAGGAGTTTCTAATGTACAAGGTAAAATTTTCCAAGGATGAAAGTAAATCTCTTCCACACTCCTAAAAATTATTTTAGATTTCTTATTGGCACGTGTCAATTCTGCCATGTTTATGTGGCTTTGCAAGCATCTCACTTTCCTACAATTCTCTGCAACATAATAATAGTTAGAGAGTTTCATACCATCCCTGGCATCTGAAAGAGACATTCGTTTTTTCTTCCTCCCATCAGCTCAAGAAGCTCAAGCATTTGACCACTTTCACACATTTCCCCTAGGGAGGCTGCAAGAACAGGAGGATGAGATGGTTTTGTGTTTTGTTGCCTGCAAGTGTGGCAAATCCCTTTCTGGCAAAGAAAATGAGTAGAGAGATAAGTGAAATGTCAGGATAACTTGGTGTTTTACTCAGGTCATCTGTCGAGAGAGATAGAAAGAGAGAGAAAAAGAAAGAGAGGAGACCATATGCACTTTCATGTTCTGAGTCTTTGCTGAGTTTATATAAATCTTTATACAGTTTTTCCACTGCCTAGTTAAAGCTGTTAGTGATATGCATATCCTGCATATGAATGCAAAGGACTCATCCCTTAGGTGGCTTCAGTAAGGAACATGTTTTAGAATTTCTGAGGTCATGGAGAATTTATTTGATGAGGGTGAAGGTGGCCCTCATCTAATATAAATCTCTGACCGACCAAAAATACTCTACTTGCCTCTTAACCTAGTAGCAGATAAATTGGTGAGCTCCTGTCTAGATGAAGTGCTTTGGCTTCAGGTGAAGGCAGGGAATTCAACACTTGGCTCACACCCACCCTAGTTCCATATTACAATCCTCCTTTTTGCCTTGAAATTAAAAACTCATCTGAAATAACCTTCTGCTGTAGTATTTCCCAAAGTGTTCTTTCCTCAACACCAGTTCAAGGAGCCCTAATTGACCACAGGTTTCTGGTACTAAAATGAAGGAAATTAAAGACACAATCCTATTAGCTATGCATTAAAAGATAAAAAAATAAAATTCTACTTGTGGGTCTGTGCATAGGAAAATTAGGTAGAGACAGTGAGGTGGGATTTTTAGGATATCAAAATTCTTACAAAGTTTTTCTGTTGAAGTTCAAAGTGCATAGTATTCTACTTTGCATTGTGACATTGTCTGTAGAAGGCAGATCTTCATAGATTGCAGCATTGTTTCTCAGCAAGTAACTTAACACTACTCTTGGAATTATTGAAAAAATCAACATGGTATGTTAAAAGCACAGATATTTATCTCAGATGACCCAAAGACAAAAAGGAGTTGAATCTGCCTACACCACAGTGAACTTATCTGGAGATCCAGAATCTGCCAACCAGGATAGAATGGGAAATCATGGGACTGGCAAAATTGGTTGGAGTTAGAAGAAGGGATATGGGCTGTATTTAATCATAGCAAAAATCCAAAAAAAAAAAAAAAAAAAAAAAAAAAAAAAAAAAGACCAGATCTTCAATTTTGAAAACAGTAGGCTTTAGGAATAATTCATTGCAGCATTAAGGTGAAATTCTTTAATAAACAAGATGAGATGTCCTAATTCTGAAGGTAAAATTAAGGTACCTGGATGGTTTACTTTGTTGGATAGAGAATTTCACAATAGGACACTGTTCAAATGCAATCTAAATTAGGTTTCAATGAAAGTGAAGGGCCAAATATTCATATGAAGAAAGGCTGAAGAGGATGGTCTCTGGTTTCAGTAATCCTACCACTAATACCTTCAAGGTGTTAACAATTCAGTAAAAGAAAGGGTGATAAGGAAGGAATGGATTGTAATGCAAAGCAGCAGGGAAATGGTGTTTCAGAGAAATTTTCTCTAAATATTGCCAGTCTTTTTTTTTTTTTTTTCTTCAAGGAATTCTTAACAACATTAAAAAAAATCGATATGGAAGCTAGACCAAAATAAAGACAAAAGTGTGTGGGTGGCTTGGGGATGAGGGTGATCCACTGACAATAGAAGAGAGATCAGTGGAGGACATTGAGGGTGAAGGCAAGTAGAGAAAAAGTGGGATGAAATTGACCAAACTATTCTATGTACATATATGTATATACCACAGTGAATTTCACTTTCATGTATATCTACAAAGCGCTAATTTTAAAAACCTCTAAATAAATCGAAGGAAGATCAGTAGAATAGAGGAAATGAAGCAGGGTAGGGAAGAGAGGAGGAAAGGGAGGAGAAGAGGGAAAGGGGAAGTCCTGGGCACTACATTGGGACAAATTATATTCCATCTTTTTACGATCATATCTAAATGAACCCCAATGTTATGTGTAATTTTAATACACCAATAAAAAAGTCAACATGTTAACATTGAGTGCCATTGGGAATGCTTGGCCTGTACATTCTTTTTTCCTACAGTTAAACCCATATGTATGTTGATAGACTTAACCCTTCTCAAAGTCCAATTTGAAATCTATAGGCATGATTCAAGATTGCATTTTTTTTTTTTTTTTTCAGAAAAGGACAAATACATTTGGGTAACCTAGGTAAAAGACACAATTATTGGTACTGCACTTAAAAGATTGAACAGTTAGATGTCACTTTCCATCTTTTACCCAACTCTACCACTTTTTGATATTTAGTCATATGTAAATTGTGCTTGAAGTTTCAATGTTTTAATATTGTCTCCCTAACTAGACTTTCACATTTAAGAAATTTTCAGTGATGCCAATAATTCATTCAACCATGTTCTCTGAATTTAGTATTTGGACATGTAATCTGAAAAAATGATTTTATGTCCCTTAGTTGTTAAGGGGTACTCTTGAAAGTACACCATCATAAATAAATTAATAGGACATATCATAGTTTATGGAGTTAATATGAAGTAATATTGACATTAAAATAATTCAGGAGATAGGGCTGGCACTTCATATACATTACAATCAGTATGAGTGAATCAAGTTGGGGTGTGTTTCCAGCATGGATTTGAGCTATGAACTAAACTCCCTGTCAGTTGTGTAGTAGGTTTTCCTGATTCCATGCTACAGCAACTTACAGGAGGGCCAACTTATAATGAAGTCCCAGTGCTGCTACTTCTTGTCCTCCAGGAATTCAGATCCTGGACAGAGGCCATTATCTTCCTGAGCTATCACCCCACAGTCGAAACAGAAGGTTCAGGGCACATGAATAATGCCACAATAGGAGGGAAGTGACTGTGTTCCCAAGCTCACCAATTCCCACATGCCTTCCTGTCTACCTGTGTGGCAGGGCTGAAGCAAGAAGCCAATTATTTCAGAAGGCTTTTGTTTTGCAGTAAGGTAGGTTCGCTGACTGCTGCACATCAATTTCTGCCTGTAAATGTAATGGCCACCTGGTTAGTTTTGCTTACAAATGTCAGCCCACAGGAAAACAACTCTAATCTACAAACTAACATCATTAAGCAGAAAAGAGAGAAAGGCCTGATTTGACAGTGATGATGAGTTAGCCTAGTGTAAGTCTTTGTAATAAGACTATTTGACTCGCTTTCATGGTGTAAAAACATCTTGGACTCTGAGAACTCTAGCTGTGGACAGACCACAATGGCAAAGACTGACATAAAGTGTCCCTGAAAGCTGATAAAGTGTCACAGATCAGAAAACATCCTGTAGAAAAACTTTCGAAGGAAAGGTGAGCGAATCTCAGAATTCTGGAAAATTAATCATATGAATAGCTGGACATATTTTTCATATTATACATGTTCCAAATTAATTTTAGCCACTGACTCTATCAGGGTTCGGGTACAAAAAAAGGAAAGCACACATGTTATTTTCTTGAATAGCATGCAATACTTCAAGTAAGATAAAGAAGTACTAGAGGATTGAAAGGATGAAATGGGAACACAGAGGCACACCAAAGTAGCCCCCATAGAAAGCATCTTCAACTTCTAGATCCCAGGAAAAAGCTGTTTGAGTACCCAAGAACCTAAATAATAAAAGGATTCTGGAGAACTAGAACTAGATTTATGAAAGAGGATGCAGCCTAGCATCAGATGGTACCAGCATTGCCCCAGCAGGGCTGGGACACAGGACTCCTCATCTCTGCAGAGCCACATGGTGGATGGTCTGGTGTAGGAGATGAAACCTTTGAAGTTGAAATAAAAAGCTCATACAACTAAGTTCTCAGTCAGAGTAAGAAGATCTGCTGGTGGGGGAAGAGCAAGAGCTTCTCTAACCTCCTCCTCCTCTGTATACTACCTCTTGGTACCAGCAATGAGAGGGAAAAAAATGGGGAAAAGATGTTACCCTTTAGATATGAGACGTCCCCCAGAAGCTCATGTGTGAGACAATACAAAACTGTTCAGAGATTAAATGATTAGATTAGAAGAGGTGTAACTTAATCAGAACAATAATCCACTGATATGGATTAATTGGGTGTTAACTGTAAGTAGGTAGGGAGTGGCTAGAGAAGGTGGGTCACTGGGGGCATGCCTTTGGGGTTTATATTTTGTCCCTGGTGAGCAGAACTCTCTATGCTTCCTGATTGCCATGTTCTAAGCTTGTTTTCTTTCACTACGGCCTTCTGCCATGATGTTCCACATCATCTTGAACCCAGAGTTATGGAATTGGCCAACTATGGACTGAGGCACAGATAAATTTCCCTGCTCTATGTTGTTCTTGTCAGTTCTTTTGGTCACGGTGATGAAAAATTTAACTAAAACAGGAGTAGAGACAAGGGACAACAACTTCAGAGCCATCACCGTCACAATGTGCAATTTCCTCTGGTCCTTCATATAACAAGACTTTGGACATTCACTCTGATACAGGCACTTCAATTTACCCATGTGGAAAACAAGGCAGAGAAATATAATATCATAGATTCAAGTATTCAAAGGTGGAGCCCCTATCTCCAAACATCAGCCTGCAGCTGCTTCTTCCTTTTATTTGATCTTCTTTTGAGAATTCTTTTTTTTTTTTTTTTTTTTTTTTTTTTTGGTGGGAAATGATGTGATAATATTGAGAAGGAACCAGTTCACTTCACATTTCGTAAGCAAGATGCCAAGCCCCCAGAGACAGCTAAGTCTTTTGCAAGTCTTCTACAGTGGATTTTATTGTGCCTCACATCCTGTAGATAGTCTATACAACTTTATTTTTGGAGAAATAAAGAAGAATTCTGAAATAGTCACCAGTGTGCTTTCATACCTATCTCTATTTGAGTGTTGAGGCAGAGGGGATGAGAGCTTCCCGCCCATTTCATTTCATAAGTATAAAACTTGAGTCTCTGACACTCTGGTCAATTATGTGAATCACTTAACAAGTGCATGAGAGGGAGATGGAGAGTAAAGAGCCTACCAGCAGATCAATCCATACATTTACTTCTCATGCCATTGTACCAAAATTATTCTTTTGTTTTTGACATTCTATTTAAAAATCTATTAAATCATAATGTTCAAAGTAGAGAAAAATATCCCTCTGTGCTCTTGTGTAAAATACAGACAAGTACAAAATGCATTTAGGAATTCTGAATGGATTTTTTTATTTTTATGTTTGGGGTAGAAAATTATATCAAAAGGTTTAGAGATATTGAAATTTACCAGGAAAAAAAAAAAGTGACATGTTGAAAAAGAAGCCTGTGAATCCAATAACAAGAACAGTTTTACTTTTCAATCTGCTTGTACTATCCTTCAAGTTAATACTTTTTACATATTCACTAATTTTACAATAGAGACCTTTTAAACATATCAATAGGTCAATAAATCTATGCTGATAATGGGGTGGTACTTAACTCAGTCTTTATGAGCTGGTTTCCTTGGATGCTGTGTTATATTGCTATAACTGCTGCCACTGAAGAGATTTATAGCTATCGATTGGTACGTTTAGCATGTTGATCTGTCAAACAAATAAAGAGGCTTTGTAGACTAGTGTATGGCTGGAATCTATTCAAGTTAAGAATTAACCACTGGGATGAACTTTGTGATTTCCTGAAATTCAAACCATCTCTCTTGCTGTTTCCCGTCCTTTCCCACATTTCAAAAGGTTCCAATTCCTGTTCTTGGCCTTGTTATCTTCCTATATCCCTTTTTCTCTTTTGCTCTGTCTTTTCCCAGAAATAAATCCGTTCACACTCTCTACCTAACAACAGATTCACCTATTCTGAAGGCTGTCGTCATAGCTCAGATCCTTCATAATGTCTTGCTGCATAATCTGCAAATGACGATAATCTATTGTTCTCTTGTTGCTTAGAAATCCTTGCCATTCAATGTCCTCCTTTTGTGGATCAATTTTATAATTCCAAATCAGTTCTACAAATATCATTTCCCTGAATAATGTGGGGACTATGAGCAGTGGGTACTCTTATATCTCTGTAAGTAAATTACAAAGCTGAGGTCATGATTGGTTAAGGGAATAGCTCATATTTATAGTAAACAAAGAAGTGCTAGCTCTAGATACTCAAGTCTCTATTTTTTTTTTGCTTTTACTTTTTTTTTTTTTTTTTTTTTTTTGGTACTGGGGATTGAACTCAGGGGCACTCGACCACTGGATCACATCCCCAGCCCTTTTTTTGTATTTTATTAGAGACAGGGTCTCACTGAGTTACTAAGTGCCTCGCCATTGCTGAGGCTGGCTTTGAACTCGCGATCCTCCTGCCTCAGCCTCCCAAAGTGCTGGGATTACAGGCGTGCACCACTGCGCCCGGCTGGTTTTACAGTTTTATGCATGTTTTTGTATCCTTTATCTTTTAGAATTTTATTGGATCAAGTCTAAAAGAAAGGAGTTGAAAGAAGTTTGTATTTGTGACATATAATTCTACAGGTTGCCTTCATCTGAATGGTATAGATTTCTTCTTTAATTTGGTTTAAAATTTATGTTCCCAAGGCTCTACTGCAATCTGATGAATCAGATCACTGTTTTAGGGCCTTAGAATCAGCATTTGATATCAAAATTTACTGATATAAAAAATTTCAAGTATTAATAGAAATTAATAATATTTTGTTTCCTTACAAGTATAAAATTTAAAGAAAAACATATTGCAATTCTTATGACAAAGTGTCTGAATTTTTATTTTCTTAATATTCACCTCTTTAATCACTGGCAAGTATCTATTTTAGGAAAGTGTGTATAAAACAAGTATTAACCCTTCCTGAAATATCCATCAATACTTCAATTTTAGGCATCATGCTTACAGGTCAGACACTGGGCTGGAGGGTAGAGCATAAAGCCCTAGATGGCAGAATATTGTATTTTACCAATGTGCTGGACCAACACAGGACAATTTATTTTCAGTGCCCCTAGTTACTCTTAATTGAAATTATTTTCTCTTTGTATACATATGTGCAAAAGTAATTTGGAATAAAAGTGGCACTGCAGTAGAAATGCAGTTCCTGCATAATGCTTTCTTTGACAAGTTCAAAGGCAATGCTCTGCCACTATTCTACATACATGGAACTGCACATGTGACTGGAAGTGACTTGGGTGTCCATAGGACAGAGCATATGCAGAATGTAGGAAGTCAAGGGCAGCTGACTGCAATGCAAAAGGAAGACACCACCAAGAGAGAGAAAGACAAAGACTATAATGAAGGTCTTAGGGCATCCTGAACCTTGGTGTTTGCCCATTCATCAATAACACTAGCCCTCTACATGTATGCATCCATATTGTCTCTACTATACCATCTTCTTATGTGTTTGTGTCTATACACAGATACACATAAATGAAATTTTATTGCTTATTTTCAAAGTCATAATTCATTCACCAACTATTTGTTGAGTGGCTAGAGAGAACTCCCAGATATATAATTTCCTCCATGTTTCTCCCCTTCCCTTTCATTTCTTTCCTTTCCTATTTTGTGTCTAAATTGTATGACATGCTATATGGACTAAAGCTGGTTGTATTGGACTAAATAACTCATTCTACTTCCCATCGTGTGTACAATGCTTATTATTTGGGAAGGTTCCACCCACTAACAACTCTGGCTTCAGAATATATTGTTTTCAGAGCTCTTCTGACATCACTCAGGCATGCTGATTGTACACAAACAAATATGTCTGGGCTTGATAAGGCTAAATTGCATATAAGCTTAAGTTCTTCTTTGCTATTATGTTTAAACAAAAATAACCATGTTATTTCCAGATCCAGTCAATCCAAAAGAAAAGCTACCAGTTCTTGCCAAATAGCAAAGGACAGATTGGTGAGAACAGAGGGGGAAAAAGACAAAACTTATTTTCTTTCTTAGAGCAAAGCAAGTGAAGAGTCCAATTGGAAGGCTGGAGACACTGTTTGATAGACTGGACTGGGGCTGAAGCCAGCTTTCCCATGACTTGATCCCATCTATGCAGAATATAGCACTTAGTAAAGTACTAGAAAATACTGATGTATTGGCGATGGTTCTCCAGAGACACAGAACCAATAGGTTGTGTGTGTGTGTGTGTGTGTGTGTGTGTGTGTGTGTAGAAAGAAAGAGAGGAAGAGAGATTCACAAACTGAGATTTATTGCAAGGAATTGGCTCACACATTTATAGACCCTGAAAAGTCCTGCAGTCTTTGTAGTTCTAGTTTGAGTTTGAAGGCCCGGGAATCAGGAAAGGCCAGTGGTATAAGTTCCAGGCCAAAATCTGGCAGGCTTAGCTTGAGAGCCAAGATGTGCCCATGTTTCAGTCCTAGTACAAAAGCCAGAGAAACACCAGTGTCCCAATTCCAGCAGCCAGACTGGAGAAGATCCCTCTCATTAATTCCTTTGTTCTCTTCATGTCTTCAGATTTTTGGATGCAGCCTAGCTACTTCAGGAAGGGCAATCTGCTCTGCCGGCTCTGTGAATTTAAATGTCATCTTACCTAGAACCACCATTACAGACACTCAGGATGATATCTGGGCACCTTATGGTCCAATTGATCATCATACTACCTTGGGGTTAACATACCCAGCAAACTGGAGGTTTGAAGGTCATCTGGTCTAAATCTTTACTCAGGACAGGGATTTCTCCTACTGCCTCCCCAAGTGGGTATCATACAGATTCTTGTATGACACCTTGTCCTTTCCCACATGGCTCACTCTGTTGTTGGAAATCTGCAGTGAAATAATCTGACCTAGTCACTTTTATGTTTTTTACACATTTGATCAAATACTTGCTTATCTTTGGAATGCTTCCCCAAGTAGAACTTTCCCTTTGAGTCTCCTCTGATGTCTTTAGGCAGATAAATACCAATGCCTCCCTCTTTGGGGAGCTGACTGAAGTAAGTCAGGACTAGCATTCATGCTATAGGGGAAGAAACATTAAACGACTGTGCAAATAGGTAATGGAGGATGGCAGGACACACTGATCAGAGATCCTGTACCCCTTCTTCCTCTAAGCAACTAATTAGTGGCAGTATGAACCAGTACCCTATGTGTATTTCATATTGCATTAGATGCTACATGAAATGTGAGTTCTGAACGTGGATGATGATGCAGGTGAGAGACAGAAAGAAGGTATCATAGATTAACAGAAGGTACCTAGGTAGATGTGAGAAGCAGTCAGGCTGGAGGAAGAGAGAAAAGGAATCAGGGAAAGCAGGTGACTGAGAAGAGCTTTGTGTCTTTGTTCTTAAAGAAAGGGCATTGCTTAGCTTCTCCTGGAAGTGAGGCAAGAATTTCTGGGAGGAAGGAAGGGCTTATGTATATATAGAAGCTGGCAGTGAGCAGTTCCCTGCAGGATGTTTGAGGGGTCACACTCCCTGGGATGTAGGTTCCTGAGCTTTCCCAAGTAAATTACTCACAATTAGAAAATGCCTTAGGCCCAGACGCAATCAGTCTCCATAAGATTAGAAGAAAATCCTGAAGAAGTTTGCTGGCTCTAGGGATTTAAAGCATCTATTTACTGAGACTGTAGGAACTGTTCAGACAGATAGGAAACCTGCCTCCACACGGCTGTCCCCCTAATGGGCTGCATCAAGTCCCTAGTGGCCACCTCCTGGGATGAACAGAGATTTCAGTCTCTTTCTCCACACCAATTTTCACACTCCTCTGCCAATAACGGGGGCAATTAATGTTGCTGCTGACAGTTATTCCAGTTTGGGTCCAGGCCCATGGGATGAAAAACCTCACTGGGATACTGAAGCATTGTGTATGGACTTGCAGTAAAATAAGCTAAGACAAAGGAGAAAAGAAAAAAAAAAAAAAGCTTGCTAAGGGTTCCAATCTTAGAAAACTTTTAGGATGAAAAAGTATATATCTATTTACATTTTAATTTACCTAAAAACAATTGTTGAGTACAGGGGAATGAGATTGATCAAAATTGTATTATGTGCATATATGAATATGGCATATGAATCCCACTAGCATGTATAATGATAATGCACCAATAAAATAAAGAACAAAGAATAAAAAAACCTTGTTGAGTGTATAGCATGTGCCGAAGCATGTGCTAAATGGTATACTATGTATAAAAGAGAAAAAAAAAATAGAAGATTTGGAATCTGTTTCCAGGAAATTAGAAGTCCAGTTTGAAGAATAAGGTGCAGATCACAAGTGCAGTGTCTTGAACAGGGCTGGTGCTCTAAGGCCATGTTGAATAAACCATCGACTGAAAACAAAAGAAGCAAGCAAGGCAGAATTATATAAAAGGTAAAACTGGTCTGTAACCGTTTATTTATTGAGAAATTATTTACACTATCCCTACTCCTTCTTTCCTGTATTTCCTTGTATTGGTTCTCTTTTATTATATGAGCCTTTAGGTGAGAAAAATACCATGTACTTTCTTTCTCTCTTCTGTGGCACAACCTGGCTGAGGCTGCTCTCACTATAGGAAAGAGATAAGTACAATTAGTTTGTGCCTCACGTCTAGTTATCACTCAGCCGAGCTGGCTGCTGAAGCCTTACATTTCCACGTAACACTCCTGTACATATCTCCTTTTTTAATTATTTCTACAGGTTTTAATTTGTAAACTGTCATGTGAGATCTGGGGTTGCATTTTGCCAGAATAACTGATATGATTGCAAAAGCAAATTATAGCTAGACCTGAAGCTTTTTTCAGACAAAAAATTATTACATATTTCTAGTGTTAGGGGGAAAAAAACTCTCTAGAACAAGCTTCTAAGCAAACACAACAATTCTGGTCTCCTGAAAATTGATATATTCAATTAAATGCTCACAATCTGGTTAGCTTTCAATAAATACCATTTAAAACCGAAAGCCTCACTGTTATAAGCATGACGCTAGGTAATGAAGCTTGTATCATTGTTGCTCTCAAGATTTTCACCCAGTAATATGCAACTTCAAAACTCTTATCTTTGAGCTCAGAAAGTAATTTGACTCACATTAGAGTTCTCTTGCAATAAATATCATCATTATTTTAACTTGATACTCCTTCTAGTAAAACCTTTTAATTCAGATTCCACAGAATTGA
Source organism: Tamias sibiricus (assembly GCA_025594165.1). Taxonomy (NCBI): domain Eukaryota; kingdom Metazoa; phylum Chordata; class Mammalia; order Rodentia; family Sciuridae; genus Tamias; species Tamias sibiricus. The sequence continues at coordinate 44,794,982 of CM046671.1, read as the reverse complement.
GAAGAGGTGGGACAAAAATTTGGTTTAAATTTTTAAAAATCCCTTTTATAACAGAGATTGAGGAGTGTAACATAGTAAGGAAAGTTTTGCTCGGAAGCACAAAGGAGCAAACAATTTTAAGAAATGTCGACTATTATTGAGCTCTGAAAACTCAGTCACAAATGTACATGTAGTTAGAATTACTGTAATAACTACATATTTAATACACTCAAACATATAGTTGTATGTTTACATATATGTATATAAACATATATCTTATGTATATATATGTATATTGTTTCTAGTTGCAAATTACTTCCAGCTAATCAATATCATGTGCACTAAATAATACTAATGATCTCTATGTCAGAAAGATTAAGGTCCAGTTATCATAAGTACTTGAAAGTAATATAATTGAATCAAACTGCCCACGAGTCTGACTTCATTAATTCACAATGTCTCACCCTCTAACTAGAATGAATTGATGTTTTTGTTCTAGTGTATTTAATCAAATACTGAAGAAGCAAGAAGGAGGATAGGGTGGAGAAGGCAAATGAAATGCGGGCAACTTTTACTTAATATTTTAAGTGTGAAGTCACAGCTGTCAATTCTCATTGACATTTTCCCATACTCTGCTTAATTAGTGTCTTTATTGCCATAAACACGGAGTCTGTTTCTGCTTGCTAAAGTAAAAACTAGGAGAGAAAGCCATTGAATCTGAAATTTTTCTTCTTCCCTAAAAGATGTTAACCAGTAGGTTTAGCTAACATTCTTTCCTCATCATGATCTGATAATTATTTAAGCACATACATGCAATCTTTGGGTAAAGATATCATAAAAGATCTTGAGATTCATATAGTGGAATTGGAACCAAAAAGGCACCATTGGGAGTTTCACACAGAACCAAGGATCTGTGTTGCTGTTATTTTAACCAGGTATTTCTGGCTATGACATGTTGGGAATAAGGCACTGAAGTGTAGGAGATCATGACACAGGTAACTGTTTTAATGATCCAGAAGAAAACTGATGGACTGAACCAAGAGAAAGAATCAAGGATGATTGAGAGGAAACACATGGGTTGTAACTTGATGCTTGGTAGACATGAGGTTTGGACACTTATTTGTGATGTTTCTGAGTGTTCTAGCTTGAGGCACTGCATAGACATCAATGCAGTACTCACCAGAGGAATATAGGAAGAAGTCCCGGCATTATCATATCGGGAAGACTGAGAGAGTTACTGCCTAACCTCTCTGCCCTAGAAAGACTGCATTGGAACCCAGAGGCTAGTTCAAATACAGATTTCAATCATGGAGTACTTATTATTTGCTAGTGACTACATTATGTAATTACTTATTAAGCAACAGTGACCAGCAAATGTAGACATTTAATTAGGTACTAAATTATATGGTAAAAACTGAAAGAATTATAGAAATTTGTTGGAGGGATGCCAGAAGCAGGAAGAGCTTCATGCAAGAGCTGAGATTTGAGTTAGCTCTTGATAGGCCTAGAAGTGAAGAGCAGTCTCCTGGGGAAGGGAATGGCCCAAGAGGAAAGGCAGAGGGTGCCAGAGAACACAGCAGAGCTTCAGAACAAGTCAGGCCAGGCATGTATTCAGTTTTTAAATCTCCATGTGCGGTTCTCCTGGTGCCTCTTAGGGACAGCAGCTCTGTGAATGGAAAAGGGAGAACAGCATCCTTAGTGTGGCTGTTGCTTCGACTATGCCACAAGACTGAAGCAACAATTGTCCATTCGAAGACAAGGTTGTTAAGTCCTTGAACACAGAAGAAAAAAAGTAAGAGCCTGTATTACTATGATAAATGCATTTTTTAGTGCACATATTATATTTCAATAGGATGATGTAAAAGAATTATCTAAATGAGAATGAGAAAGGTGGAATTGACACCTGAAGATCGCTGGGCAATGTAGTACTTAAGGAACCAAATTAATTCAAACTATAATTCACGGATCTATTATTTTTCAAATGCTGAACTCTGGAATTTTATTAAAATGCACACAGAATATAATATATATCTTTGTTGTTGTTGTTTTGTTTTTAGTTGTCAATGGAACTTCATTTTATTTATTTACATGGGGTGCTGAGAATCTAACCCACTGCCTCACATGCTAGGCAAGAGCTCTACCACTGAGCTACAAACCCCACCCCAGTTTGCTGCTGTTTTTTTTTTTTTTTTTTTTTTTTTTTTTTTACCCATATCCCTCTGCTTATACCAACAGTACTAGAAATGCCTGGAAAAAGTGCATTTTTGTGAGTTTCCAATGACTTACTTGCTCACTCATCTCATTATCTGGCAGGCCGTTTGTCTTTCTTTTTTTCTTCCATCTAACAAATGTAAAACCTCCAGGGTTTTCTATACATATCCTTTTTGAAAAGGTTTGTTTCTGTTTGTATGTGGGTGTGTGTTTCTCTAAAATATAGCCAGAACCCATTAGAATATGCTGTCAGAGTCAGTGGTAGGATTTTGTGTCATTTCCCTTTCGACTTGAAAAATAGCATTTTGAAAAAAATATTTTTCATACAGGACATTTTTCTCCCTATTCACTTTGATAGCACCACCTGCTTCGGGAAATATATATTTTCCACAAACCACTCAAATGAACTAATCCATTTTCACTATGTGTCCTTTTTGGCAAAATATCTACAGAATTTGCTTTCATAAAGATAAATTCTGTTGCTTTGCTTCTGTCTTTTTTTCCCCCTCTCTCTTTATGAAAGGAAAATGATTCCTTGTTTTCTTCCTGTTGGGGAAATATATACAGAAATGAGATTCTACAAACAATTAAAGCCAATGAGTGAAACTCTTATTTTGGACAAATTTATTTTAATCTCTCTCTTTCTCATTTTTCTCAATTGCAAAATGAGAATGTTAGAATCAAATGGCCCTTAAGCTTTATTTGCTAAAGATTATGTGATTCTTTGCCCAGGATATTTTATCTGGGATTAGAGGTAGATGTAATGTGGAGTTCTGGTATGATCAGATATCACTTTATATTTTCAATTAGTGCTACTGTCATGCTTGGAGGTAATTTTCTTATGGTTAAAAGAAAAGTTGGGATTCTATCTTTAGAATTACATGTGTCTTAATCAAGGCCAAGAAACCAAGAGAAGGAAGCTAAGGGAGAGCTCCAGGAAACTCTGTTACTCACAGGACTTGGAGAAGTCCTCTTAGATGGGTATGTGCTGACTGGTTCCCCAGTATCTTGCTCCTGGGTTTGCAGAACAGAAGGCTTGACCAGAATTTTCCTATGCAAAATGGCAAGATGTCAACAGAAACGTGTATCTCACTATAGATCTAGTGCTTCTGGGTGTTGAGTTCTGTGTTTAAGAAAAGGAGAAATCACAGGGTGCAGTGGTGCATGCCTGTAATCCCAGCCTAGCCAAGGAGGCTGAGACAGGAGGATCACAAGTTCAAAGCCAGCCTCAGCAATGGTGAGGCCCTAAGCAATTCAGTGATACCCCGTCTCTAAATAAAATACAAAATAAGGTTGGGGATGTGGCTCAGTGGTTGAGTGCCCCTGGGTTAATCCTCAGTACCCTCTCACAAAAATAGAATGAAAGAAAGAAGGAAGGAAGGAAGGAAGGAAAGAAAAGGAGGAGAAATCTCTATTACCTCATTGGGATTTGGGGGGATTAATACCTTTGATTAATACCATTCTAGAAACATACATACACACATCCACACACACTGTACATACATACATATATGTATATATATATACATATATGTATGTATATATATTTGTATGTATACACATATTTGTGTATATATATGTATATATAAATTCTAATGCATTATATCTCTTAACAAATATAGCTAGACAACATCTATGGTATAGACCAGAAAGATCTAGACCAATGCAGACTGAACACATCATTTTCAGAATTATCTTTGATACAAAAACTACCCCCTTATAGGCATTTGAATAACTCCAATTCTGAAATCTCAACAAATGCTTTGAACTGTCATGGGAACCCACCTTGGAATCCAACATCTCCCAGGTACTTCACTCTGTGGTGACATCATCAGTGCTGTCTGTGATGGTATTCCAGTTTACTGGGGAGGGTGGTGGAACAGAACGGTAAGGAGAAAGAGAGAGAGAAAAAAAAATTTACTAATTACTTACTTACATGATCTGCCTTTTACATTCTTTGCCATTTGTAACTATTACTACCTAAGGAGGTGGGTGTCATTATCAACCCCACTTCTGCAATGAAGAGCTATGAAGTCAAAGGGACTCTCAAGTTTACACACAGCTACTATGTGTCAGAGTCAGGATTTAAACACATGCAGCTTGACCACAAAACTTGAGGTTTTAACTGCTTCTCTAAGCAGCTTCTTTTCCCTGTTTCCTAAGCCAAATTCAGTGCAAGGGAGATTGACTCCCAATCAGGATTTTAAAGCTAATTTCGACATGGGTACCATTAATCCCTCTACTGGACAACTTCATGCCCACTCGTTCATTCAGTGTTGTTGGCAGGCAATGAAGCAAGACTCAGCTGCAGTGCACACAGCTGTTAGGTGATGGGCATCTGTTTTGGTTTTGTAGACTAGTGTATTCGGGAGAAAGCTTGAGCTAGATTCCTGTTTCTACAGTGAACCACTTTCACAATTCTGGGGGAGTCATCTCATCTCTCTCAAGTTTAATCTTCTTGTTTGTGGAGCATAGAAATAATCCATGCCAATTTTTTTTTTTTTGATTTTGAGATGTCACTAAATTGCTTAGAATCTCACTAAGTGGCTGATGCTGTCCTCCAACTTGTGATCCTCCTACCTCATCCTCCCAAGTCACAGGCATTACAGGTGTATACCATTGCACCCAGCTGTCAGTTGTTTATAAATGAGGTGCTCTAAATAATCCACAAAGGGTGGGCATAATTAATGATAGCAATTGCTATGGATTATCATCACTGTTTTGTCAATGAGATAACAAGTGACCAGAGAGATCACTAAATGATTATGTTGAGCAAGTCTAATTCAAAGTGTAAGGGAAAGGATGAAAGGTGATGAGTTTTTATAAGGACCAAGTATTTTGAACTTGTAGTCCAGTGCCTTGCTACCACATCATGCTACTTCCAAAAGCCTGTTTTGTTCCTATATGTTTAAATAAGAAAACTGGCAAACCTATGTACACATCAACTACTATCAGTCAATTCACTGCTTAAACTATTTAACAAATGTTAGGAGATGTGATCCTGTGTCTAAGAGCAGCATTATTTTAATGGCTAGATGTGGGAAGCCTGTCACTCTGCCAACCAGAACTTTGCCTGTTCCATTTTCCTGCTGCTCACACTCTTGTGTGTAGTGTTTAGCTGGGACTGAGACTAGTTGTATTCTGAGATGAAGAAGCCACTTCTGCTTGCTGTTCTTGCATGTCCCTCTAAGTGGGATTTTCCCAAGAGCTTCCCCTTAAAGAAAAGCAGAACAGAAGGCCGGTTTTAGATGTGAGTGCTGCCTGGAGATTCACAGCCCCTGGGGAAAGGTCTCACCACAGGCTATTAGTAGAACTGAGCTGTGAGTTTGCAAATGAAAAGTGAGACTCCACTTGCATGTGCATGCTGACTGTAGGTGCCCAGGTGCCAAGCAGTGGAAGGACTCACAGATACCTCCTCAGACAGCATCTGTCTCCCTCTGTTTGCTGGGAGGGTGTGTGGTCACAGTCCTCTATCTCTGCTGAGCTGGAGAAGGAGAGAGATCATCTGGGAGCAGACAGGAGGAGAAATGCCTCTCAGTAAATTTCCACTCAGGCCCAGCAAAAGAACAGTGAATTGGAAGATCATGGAGGGGAATTACTTGAAAACAGAGTTCTTCATCCTGGATACTATGAACAATGACTGAGTTGCTAGTTTGTTGCTTCATCTGGGAAATGAACAAAGTAAGCCGTCAGAATTTTAAGTTTCTCTCTAGGGTAAAAATTATAAATTCATATATCACCTTATACATCAGAGTCCTTAAAGCGACATAGAGACCAATAACTTCAAGCAGTGCCATGGAGACCACTTAACAGGATACTTAGGGACACAATGCATCTCTTTATCTAACCATACATATTATTTTAGTGATGGTAAAACCATCAAATTTAGGATTCTGAGACACATTATTGCACATTTTAGCAACTGTATATACATTGCATGTCAGTAGAGAAAGTTCAGCAATTGGATCCACTGGTTCCTTCAGCCGCAGGGTAAAGCCTGTCTCCTTGAGCTTTTAATCTCGCTACAGTCACTTCTAACTATGGTCACATTAGTAGTCTTTCCATTACCCATTTAACTTATATGGACAAAGTAGTGTATAAGTGCTTCCTAGATTAAAATGTCAGTTACTACAATTCCAAATGACAATAATAATAGGCAAAATAATTTACATTTGTATAATACTCTAAGAATGCATTAAACTTTGTTTGAATCTCGTATCTGCTACGTTCTAGCTGGATGGCCCATAGATAAGTTACCTAAACTGTCTGGTCTTAAGTCAATTTCCTTTCTTACAAAATACCAATCACAAAAGTACCATATTCAAAGGTAATTTTGGGGTGCAATAGCACGCGTACACTCACACACTCTCACATTCACACAATCAATACATTTTATTCCTCTTGATTTCTACACTTATGAGTACATATACTTCCCAAGGAGATACCCGAGAGAGCACTTTATAATCACAAATATGAAACACAAATGAAAACCACAAGCTAGGTCAGAATCACTAATAAGGTCTAATCATTAACAATGCCCATACCGATACAAATAATTGGCCTAAAAGGGGAAGTTATATATTCTAAGAACTATGAAGAATGAAAGAATCTGAAATAAAATAGAAAATAAAAAAGTAATAAATATTTTAGTAACTGATCAAATAAACCAATAGTCAAAGAAGTATGCATTCACCAAAAACGAAGTACATAAGAAAGGACAAGTTGTGACCTTATGCAAAACAAACCAGATGAGGATCAATCACAGATGCCCACAGATAGAATGGGATTCTCAGAAGCCACTTGGTCTGGGTCCAGCTTGTGAAGCCTTCATCGGCCCCATCTGCCAGTCTGATTGTTACAGAGGTAGGGGAGAACCATACTTTTATTTTTATTGATTTTTTAAATTATTCTAATTTGTTATACATGCATGCAGAGTGTCATACTTTGAGTATCACCTTTCCCTCTTTTCTGTTATCACTTTACAATAGGATGGTCTGAAACCAGTTATATTCAGTAATGATCAGTATAAGATATAATTGTTCAGTGTTGTAGTTGATTATTTTTAAAGATGCACATCAGACTTGTATTACCAGATGTGTGTTGTCCTTCAGAACGGTCACATTGGAAGGACATGCACTTGACTCCAGAGATGATGCCACCATCAAAATATGTTCAGTTCCTCTATGAAAATGGATTCAGAGCCACATTATGTTCAAAAAAATAAATCCATTGGATTGTTTAATGAAATATTAACATATATAATAACAATGTAGCACATTTTTCTAGAATACAGTTTTGCACCGGCCGGGCGCAGTGGCACACATCTGTAATCCCAGCCCCTGGGAGGCTGAGGCAGGAGGATCTCAAGTTCAAAGCCAGCCTCAGCAATGGCGAGGCACTTAGCAACTCAGTGAGACCCTGTCTCCAACAAAATACATAAAAGGGCTGGGGATGTGGCCCAGTGGTTGAGTGCCCCTGAGTTCAATCCCCGGTACCAAAAAAAAAAAAAAAAAAAAAAAAAAAAAAAAAAATTGCACTGAAATAGAAAGCATAGACCTTTCCAAAGCAATTTTCTTAAAGAGGAAATAAATGCCTAAAATTAATGAAAGTGATATGAGTCTCAGCTTCTACTATAATAAAAGAATTTCGTAGTTTCTATTAGAGCAAACACAATATAGCTTTCCTATGAGAAGAATTGTACATTGTGTATCACTAATAATGCCAGCTATATTATAAACCATAAGCAGTTAACTAATAAATACTTCTCAAATGGATGGTTGATACAACCTTGTTCCTTTAAATTCAGGATTGTCATCCCTGAATACACTGCTGGGGTCAATTCTGATTTAATGGGTCTTAGGTATGGCAAGACCCATTATTGGCATCAATATTTTTAAAAGCATTCTGGTGATTTTAATATGCATCTAGGGTAGAGAATCCCTACTCTAAGTTTCCAGGAAAGTTTAATTTTTGATGTCTTCGTCCTTTAAATGACTTTTCTCTGAACCTCTCAAAGTTCTCAATGGCTTTTTAAAAATGTAGAGACAAAAATGATAGCCATTCATCATTATTTAAAACACATGAAGGCAGAAACATAGGCTGCAGTGTTTTTGGACCTCTCAACCATTCTCAAAATAAGCATTCAATAAATACTTTTAAAATAAGTGAGTCTGTTGAATAAACATGGTAGGCAAATAACAGTCAAAAGAAATAGACGTAACATAGCAACTTGTATTAATTGAGAAGGAAAAAAATCCACAAACAAGAACACCAAAATCGGTACAAAAATACAAGTTCACATGGTCTAGAGATCTGCTTGTGGAAATATTTACTGTCTTTATCTCTACCATAAGTTCTGGTCGCTTACTGTCTTCTGCTCACCTGTCTTCCCGGTGTGCATGCCCAACAGGAATTTCAGACTTTACATGTCCAAGTGTGCCCTTGATATCACTCTCCCATAGACATGCTCGTCCCAGTGTCTTCTGATTCAACAACTTACTCAGTAGTTTTGTTTACAAAAATAAATAATTCCACACATATAAACAGAGCTGGGAATAAGAGATGCTCCAGGGACATGACCTGGATTTTCACTCAGTCTTTCCTGCTAGCTTCCTCATCCCTGGACACATCTCTTTCTTGATTTCTACTCTGTAAAACTTCCACTTTCATACTTTGCCCTTGCATTGGCAAGTGTTCTCAGAGTCTTGGTTTTTAGTTTTTCCACGTGGATTTAGCTTGTCTACAGTGAACTGCACTGATAGCACACAAGTCTCTATTATAGGTTGGGACTGAAACCAACAGGGCATCCCTGGTTCCCCATTATGAAGGGAATCCAACACAGAGACATTTCAGGAAAATGGAGCAGGTTTCTTAATGAAAACCTCAATCTTCATAATATTAGCATTTTCCGAATGCATTCCAGGATCAGAGGAAGTAGGGAAACTCCTTGGGTAATTCTAACAACTCAGACAACTGCCAAATTTCCTCTCTGATAGTGCCTTGCATTTAGTATTTTCTTAACATGGTCGATTTCTTTATTAGAATGGAACAGAAAGAAAATGCATATTGTGGGAATGGGAAGAATTTAGCTTATTCCTAGATTAAAATTTTAAAATACTATTAAGTACATACTTGTCTATTTAATATCTCTTTCTAACACATTGAAAGTATTCTATTATCTAAATTAATTTTGATAAGCAGGACACCCCAAACCTTTGATTAGATATAGGCATTCTTCATAGAAACAGGGCTAATATTGACCCAGTATGGCAAGGTATGGTTTTATTGAACATTTATGGCCAGAGTCCTTTCTAAATGGTTGAGCATCCTTTTGAGTATTGGGTACTTTCAATATCTCCCCTAGAAAAGCAAATCAACAAGTATTTATGGAGCATCACCATGCGGAACACACGGGAAAGGCATATCTGTGAAAGCAAAGTAGTTTAAGGCTGACAGATGACTTCAATGAAATGACAAATCAGAAGCGGGCACTGGTTCTAATCGTGTGCTCTCATGCACGTGCATTTGTGTGTACACACGCAACCCAGTGAAAGACATGAGGCAGCAGATGGACCAGCTAAGTGAGTACAAGAGCAAAGTGAGTAAAATGCTACTGTAATCTAAAACCAGTCTCTGATATCCTGCTAAGTGCAAGTGACTAGGGACAGGATTTTGGGGCACCCAGATGGTGAGGTAGGGTCCCCCTTATCACAAAGCTTAGGGTATGACAGAAGCCTGTGCAAAATCATCACAGGCCAAGTGCCAAGAGCACAAGGACAGCTGAGTGAACGGCAGCAGACAAGTGGGCCTTGAACCAGTGGCGATTCCACCAAACGAAGCTATGCAGAAAGACTTCCAGGCAAGGAACAGCTTAAATCAATGACTCAAAATGAGAAACTCTTAAGACTTCTTGGAGAAAGTTACTCTTTCGAGCCTGGGATCTGGTTTGGATCAGGTAGGGGAAGATAAGCAGAGTGCTGAGGGTCCTAGAAATTACGCTGAAAGGGAACCCTCTAGAAGATAGAAAAGTGAGAAAAACAGGGCGAGACTTGAGATAAAAGGCTGTTTCTGAAAGGTTGGGTGAAAGTTAGTTTTAGCATCTTTTTCACTAGAATAGAGTCCTAGAACTCTTCACAGAATGATCACTGACGTCGGCATGATGAGCTCCAGATGGCAAGAGTGGAGAGATAGCAATAACTGCTGTGAGACTTTCAAGTCTGGTTTTAGGATATTTGGCACATCATGCAACGTGCTAATGTATAACTCAGGGTTTAAATTGTCATTTTCCATCCTTAATTTTTAAGGACAAAATGGGGGTCTACAGCAGGAGATTTTAGAAGTAATATCGGGAGCTGACAAAGACAGAGAACATTAGCCTGGCATGGATAACTTATGTATCACAAGTTACATATTTTAAGTAAATGTTCACTGGATCATTTAACTTGGCATTTATAACTTGTGTCAAAAATAGAAACTTTGTTCAGCATGCAAGGTACAAGACTTATCATCTTCTACAGAGAGATAGAGAAAAACCTCATATAGGCAGAAGCAGGAACATGCCAAACTTCTTTGACTTTGAGAAGGTTACAGACAAGGTTGACAATGTCAATGCATGCAGCATGATTTATCATGAGCTTCAGAAGGCCCTCAATAAAGTTCCACATGACAGCCGTCCATTGAAGGCAAGAGCTAAAGAGATGGGGTAGAGCATGGAAGTGAATAAAGAACTGGTTTAAAAGAGAGAGAGACAGAGAAGCTAAGCAGAGCTGCAGCTCACATGATGAGCTACATTGCCTTCCAGATAAGTTTGATAATGGCTAAGCTTTTTTATATAATTGTGTTAGTTTTTGGAGTTGAGAACAGCATCTCAAAATGTTTATTGTGAGAGAATTGCGAAAACTGGAGGAACTAGGTGCTTAATAGCCTAGATAAGATTAATTTCAAGTTAAACTGCCCCTAGCCTGGTTATGTTTTTACAGATTGCTGCAGCATTTGATCAGGAAGGAGGCAGAAAATAAACACTCGCAGTGAACCAGCAAGTTGGCTTTTTAAAGAGTACAAACAGTTTCGATGGCTAAGATGCAGCTAATGAACCTCAAGATGGGGGGAATATATATGAGACTAGGAAGTGGGATACCTGCATTCCATCTACCTGGAGGGTTCAAGCAGCTTCCTTTACCTCTGAGACCAACTGTCAATCTATAAAAGAACAAGTTAGAGCAAATCATTTTTTGGCATCTCTTTTAATAATAGCACTATAAAATATTATGATAATGATTTTGATATAAAATGTTCTGTATTTAATGTGAGTGACCAGGAAACTCTGGGATGTTTGGCTAATTTTATTTCACAGAGCAGAAAGAGACCTTCTCAAGCTTCAAATCCACATAAAGAACACATAATAGAAATAATAATGAAAGAAATGCCAAGCATTTTCTGTAAATTAAAGTTGTTTTTACTAAATTATGGGCCATATTTTTTGGATGTGTGCTCTCAAAACAAATTAATACTGCTTGCAAGGAGAAAAAAAGGAGATGCAAGTGTCTCAAATATATTGGATACATAAAAGCTGGAGTATGCATAATCGTCTTGCAAGAGTTCTTAAATCTCTGTATATAAACTGTTTAAAAGTAAATTAAAATTATTCCTTAATGAAATACAAATCTGAAGTCACTTGAATAACTAATCATTTTATGACCCATGCAGTGAATTTTTAATGCCTACTTCTACCTGATTATTTTAGATATGTCTGTGTTGTAAATTAAAAGCTACATAAATCATTAATGTGTTGATACAGATCAGTGAACTGCTTACACTATATGTGATTCCTTAGGACATACAATGTCTGATTCACCTCCCTCCCTTTCAATTATATGGCAGCAGGGCTCTTTCCCTCTGTTTATCTTTTCCAAGGTCTTATTTGGTAGAGCTGCATACCAAAGACTTTATCATCTTCCAAAATAGCCCAAGGCTCCCAACCATAGGAGGTTCACATTACACAAAAGGACAAAGCCAAAACCCAAGAGGTAGACACAGACAGGAGGAGGGAATATATTTGTTTTCCCAAGACACCACAGCAATAAGACATAATTTCTGCATTTTTCTTTGGTCTTTGTAACTCCTTTACTATCTTTGAAAATCTCAGTCTTTCTCCACCTTGAGTTACAGGGCTCCTATCACCTAGTAGCAGCTACAATTATTGTCAGCCTAATAACTGTACTTCCTTTGGGAGCCATCACAATATTTGTATCTTCTATGATGCTGACTAAGTGCACCCATAATTTAAAAAAAAGTGTTATTCACAACATAGACACTTCATTGGATCAAGTTTATAAAGTCTCTATGGTGTAATGAATATTTCTTCTAGGTACTATAGAGATTTAAAGATGAGTAAGATATAGTACCTAGAGAATCATAGGGATATCAAAATAAGAGAAGTAGTGAAAAAAAAAGGAGAGAACACAAGAGAACATGAAACAAAATTATCAAGGAGAAATTAGTATGGGATTCTGAAGATGAGTAAAAAGCTGTTATAGAAACATGGGGTAAAAAAAAAAAATAAGAAAATGGCTGCTCATAGTCAAATGCAACTCCATTATAAGCTATAAATCAAAACCCCGTGAAATTTTAAATTGAAAATATCAAGCTGAAATATAGTAAACTATCTCAGACACCAGGGTTTATAATTTTCCATAATCTGAAAGGTAAAATGGTCATTTATATCTCTTGAACAAAGGAGTAATTTGATCAACCTTGTATAGTATGTGAGATGGACTGGATTCCAGATCTGCAAAGATGAGACCGATTAGAGTTAGAGACAAATCGTCCATTCTGTTTTCATTCAACCACTGTCTACAAGGTTCTTATTAGGTATCACCTTTTAATTCCAGTGCTGAATAGTATGAAAAATAGAATGTCCCTACATTAATGAAATTTGCACCCACGTGGATAGAGAGAAACAAAATAAATGACTAACAAATAGACAATTCATCCAGTGATGGTGAAGAAAAATGGAGGGTGAAGAGAAGACCATGCTCTGAGTGTTTTATTTCAGCCAGATAGTCATGGAAGACATTTCTGAAAACCCTGGAATGGAGCAAATGCACACTGAAGTGAGGAAGAAAATTAAACAGGTACTTGGAAGATTTTGGTGCTTGTTGAAAGCATATTTGTTGTCTTTCCCTGGTGTATTTTAATTCTTGTTCAATGGCATTGTATGCTGCCTTGACTCTAGTATTTTTGTGAAGCAGAACAGAGAGTATCTCACATCATAACTCACTCACTGTGGCTCATGTGACAGGAAACATTATGGTAGGTTAAAAAATATTATATTATGACTTCATGATCTTGGGTTTAAAGAGGGGTTCCCAGAATACCTCACAGTTTCCTGCTCTGGATTACATAAGAACCTTCAGCTACTGTGTGAAGCTGCTGGCTACTTTAATAAGAGGAAGCCAATGAAAAACTTGTTTCCAACAAAGTGAAGGAAGAAATAATCTAATTAATAAGCACAAAACATGAGAAGGTTTTTTTTTTTGTTTGTTTGTTTGTTTTTTTTTTTTTTTTTGTTCAGTGAATAAACAAGAAAGGCAGGAAAGTAAACTAGAAGAAATTATATGAAAAAAAACAAAGGTGGGGAAGAAGAACAAAAGTAATATCACATGTAAGGAGATTATGAAAAATACAATTCTTTTGAAAATACTAATGATAAACAGAGTGAAGGGAGATGAACTGAAAGGAAAACCATGGAAAGCAGGGCCAGATTCCTGCTTTAGGAATTGAATAGATGTGGTTTAAATATTTTGTATTGTTCATTTGAATACTGATGCACAAAGACTAAGGAAAGCTTCAAAAATATTAGCAAACTTTATACTTTACATTGTTGTGACTAGATACATATTATAAACAAATAGAGGAATAAAAGCTTATTTAGGGCTCATGGTTTCAGAGGTTCAGTTCATGGTCCACTGACTCCATAATTCTGGGCTCAAGATAAGGCCCATCATGGAGAAAGGATTGGAATGCAGAGGAAAACATTCCAGGATGTGACAGCCAGGAGGGGGAGGGAGGGGGGAGAGAGAGAGAGAGAGAGAGAGAGAGAGAGAGAGAGAGAGAAGAGAAGAGAAGAGAAGAGAAGAGAAGGGAAGGGAAGGGAAGGGAAGGGAAGGGAAGGGAAGGGAAGGGAAGGGAAGGGAAGGGAAGGGGAAGAGAAGAGAAGAGAAGAGGAGATACTCTCCCCACGGTCAAAATTAAACCCCAAAGTTGTATCTCCAATGACCTACTTCTTCCAACCTTACCCTACCTGCCAAAAGTCACCATACTGCTAATCAACTAAATAGGTTACACCTCTCATAATATAATAATTTCACTTCTGAACTCTTTTCCACTGTCTCATCCATGAGCTTTTAGGAACACCACATATCTAAACCATAACACTCTTTAAGTATATGGGTACTTTCACTAGGGATATTTCAGCTCAAAATTAATCAATAGAGCTATTTAGAACAGAAGAAAAAAAGAAAGTTCACAGCAAATTACTGCCAAAAATGGAATTTTGAATGGCCGGAATGGCTAGCGAGTAGGGAAGAAATTCCAAAATGGTGGAAGCCACAGAGGGGACACCAAAATCATGCATATAAACTCTACCCAGTAATATACCTCAATTCTCTCCTATATATGAGAAGGGAAAATTTTAGCTGACTTGTCAGAAAGCAATATCAGGAGAGAATTGATCTGTGGCCCATTATTAGGAGATAGTCTTCTGAGTTTGAGTCAAGCAAAATTAGCCGTTATGAGAACAAAAATTAATTCCTTCAGAAGAATATAATAAAAATAAACAAATTGTCTATTTATTTATTTACTTATAAATTTTTATTTATTTGCTTTAGTTGTACACAATGCAATGCATTTATGTTTATGTGGTGCTGAGGATCGAACCCAGGCCACGCACGTGCTAGGCGAACGCTCTACCGCTGAGCCACAACCCCAGCCCTCTAAGTATTTATTTATAATATCTAGTACAAAATAAAAAAAAAAAATACTAGACAGTCAAGAGAAAAAGCAATAGGTAGAAATCAACCACAAAATGACTCTACTGTTACAATTAGCAAAGAGTTTTCCATTATAAATTTCTTAAAATATTATCAAAAATATGATAATGACCAATTACAAGATGGAGAATATCAGCAGATAAATAAAAATTGTTAAAAAATGACATTCTGGAAATGGAAAGTATAGTGTTTGAATAAAAATTCCATTGGTGAACCTAAGAGTTTACTGAAGAGAGTGTAAGAAAGGATTATTGAGCTTTAATACATGCCAAGATAAAGTATGCAGTCTGGAAATAGAAAAAAATAAGATGATAAAAACAAAGTTATCACAGTTTCAGTGACCATGGGACAAAATACATAGTCTAGAACAGGAGTATTTGGCATTCTTTAAACAGGAGAGAGTAAAACTAGGCCAATGCTACTGCTGCCACCCTATTACAGAGGCTCCCAACTTCAAGACCTACATCCCTGGCAAGCCTCAGAAATGCCTGTTCCCCTGCTGTTCCTCTTCACCACTCTTTATTCTGCCCAGTCATACATTCACAAAAGCTATATACCAAGCACATACTATAAAACCCCAAAACTCAAAAATTAAAAGAAACATAAGCCAATAAGATTGATAAAAGATGCAGACACTTGTGAAAGAGAATACAGAAATGGTTAATAAGCATGTAAAAAAATCCTCAGTGTCATTGTTCATTATGGAAATACAAAATTAAAGTAGGAGTAAATAATGATAACAGTACCACTAAAATGGTTAAACAAGTTGACAGCATTGAAAGGTGTTAAGGTTGTAAGATAAAAAGAGAACTGTACTTCACTGTTTGAAGTGTAAAATTGTATAAGAATGGTGCTAAAATTTGGAACTTTCAACCAAGTTAAGCATGTGTTTAATAAATAAATGAGAAATTCTACTCTGGAACCTGAAATGCCAGGGTCAGGAAGCAGTGGAATTTCAGAAATAATGAGCCCACCCAGAACCAGACTTGGGCTTCTAAATTCCATTCTCCATTAATTTTAGTCAGGATGATGTAGGAAAAAAATGTTATTCAAAGGCTGGGGCAGGAAAAGTATAAGAAAAATATTGAATAATCTCTCTTATTGAATCAGAGTGTAAAGAAATATTCAAAACACAATAGAGATATTTTTAAATGTCACAGAAGAGAACTTGAAAGGAAGGAAAATAGACAGATCTGGGAAAATACAAGTCGGAAGTCAAAATGTAAATTAACTGCGAATTCAAATAGAAATATATGAAAGTTCCTTAGGGTGCTATTGTAATTTTTCTATATGTTTTAAATTATATTCAAGTAATTGTTTTTTTTTTTTTTTTTTTTTTTTTTAAAGATAGGGTTGAGACTAGACAAAAGATAATGAACATCATTCTGTGTAAGATAATTCAAATGAGGGAAAAGTTGTTGGCAGGAGAGAACAAGTTGTGCATGAGTTACAATAATTAGTTAAATTATTTATTACCTCATTCATTCCTTTACCTGTTAAAAAACATTTATAATGTCTCAAGCTTTCTTTCTCATGACAGTGAAGATTTAAGGAAATTATCAATGCATAGGACACCAATCTTTCATCCCCAATCCAGCCATCTCCACAATTAACAAAGTGAACTGGCCTTCAAATAAAAGGACCCTGCATTCTGGTGAAACAGAACTATTAACAGGTAAGCATTAACAATTTAAAGGGGAAAATGTGTGGGATTATTCAGCAAGGAAAATTTGTGGGATTATTCAACCTCTCTACAACCTTGTCCACTCCGGAGCTGGTCAGGTTGCTTAACAAGCTCTTTGCCAGATTTGATCGACTGGCCCATGTGAGTTGAATTTAATTCCCTCCTAGTCTTCTGCAGGAATGAGGTACTGCACTTACAACTAGCCAAGCCTTATGTTGGGTGCCAGTAGTTGAGTGGTAAATAAGGTTCCTGCCTGATGAGGCCAGGTCAAACCTAAACTTGCTCTTCTTCCTTTCTCCCATCCCTGACAATGTGTCTCTGTTCTCTTCTCTAAGGTAGAGCAATGTTGGGCTGAGAGAGGTCTGGCTTTGTGGCATCTTTCAACTCTCCTACTGACCTGACTTCAGTGTGCCAGGCTGATTGGCAAGTCCTCCATCTCATCAGACACACCAGGGACCCCTGGGCAGACAGGAAGAGCAGCCAGGTACCAGTGTTTTCAAGTATCTGACTGTGAGAACAGTTTTAATTAAAGTGAAAATAATATATGTTCCAAAGCAGGTTCAAAGACCATTGCATGGAACAGAACAGGGAATGAAGGGTACAGATCAGACTTCTGGACAGAGGACAAGATCACCTCCTTTCAAAGATCACAGTGTTATCTTTCATGACTCCTTTCCCAGGGAGGAGCTAATCCAGCCACACAGATGAAATCTGCTGTACCATTCACTGTGGGAGAAATTCCTTGAAGTCCTGCCTTGTGTTGGGAGAAAAATAGATGATATTTGCAAGAAACATGAGTCTCACAGCCCCACCTTGAGCCACTACACACATAGACATGTGTAGAGGTGGATCTTTATGTATTCACATTCTTTGTTCACAGGGTTCATTTTTTGGGTGAAGAATGAAGCAGCTTTGGTCTTTACCCCAGAATAGTGCCAATGCCAATCTCATCAAAAGTTTAATATGCACAAAGTTTGACTTCGATGATTTTCCACCTCTGTTTCTATTTGTTTGATTTTGTTTTTATTCTCCCTCTCCTGTTTTTCTAAAACCTCAAAATGCATCTGTGATATGTTTTCTTTTGTCACCACAAAAGCAAAAGGAAACTCATTTGGGCTTTGCTTAGCACTAGCTCAATTTAGATATGAACTATTCACCAAAGATTCATGGCTAGACTCCACAAATTTTGTGATTTACCAAAAATAGGGTCAATGTGTGTCTGTTTTTATGATGGAGGATCCTATGGTTTGTGTTGATAGCAGGAATAGAATTTGTTGGTTGAGAAATGAATTTCTGGAGGTGAATTACATGGTTTAAGTCACAGTGCCATACTTGACCAGCTGGGTGTCCTTTGCCAGGTGACTTAATGCATACCTTGTTCAATATTCACAACTGTAAAATGGGAATAACAAATTTGCTTCAAATAGATTTTAAGATTGTATGACTTAATATGTGGAAAATAATTAGAACAGTGCCTAACAGGAATCTATAAATAAATGTTAGTTTTAATTATATTTTCATTTTATAAATGTCTCATAGGGATCCAAGACTAATAAATAGTTAAGAACCAGTGATGTGAACAGAAAGATAATTTATTCATTCCTCAAGTGTGCCTTAAGTCCCCAGTAGATGCAAGAATTAGGATTGAGAAAAGAACTTGTGCATTTCTTTCAAAGCATGGTCCTGTCTATCATCCCATTTTACTCCCAAAACTTCTGGGGATCCAATATCTTTTAACCAACTTAAAAGAAACAACAATCACAGGGTAGTGCTTTGACTTCCTTCCATCCTAGCAACCAGTTTGTTATGGCAATGGCCTGGGGTTTGTTCTCCTTGCAAAAGATTAGTATGGTACTTCTCAGCTGCAAAGATGAGAAAAAAAAAAAAAAAAAAAAAAACCCTAACATAGTAATTAAAGAAGGGAATGGAAAATTATTAATAAAATAGATCCTTCATCAAGTACTTTCTGCATAACTATTATGAGATAAGCTTTCTTAGAGGTGGAATCAGGAATGTCCCAGAAAGAGATCTTTCTTTCTAGTTACTTCAGTGCAGTCACACCACACCTAAGTATGTACATATTTACAGGCACAAGTGTACACACTCAAACATTTGCAAGGAGTATAAAAAACAATACAATTACAATAAAGTAATTAGTAAGATTGTTGAGGACAGTTTGCACTGAAGAATAAACACATTTTATCACTATTGTCTAGCTTGGAAAAAGCCTATTTTAAACCCAGGCTGCCTCCTATGAATACAGTTGGCAGATGAGAGTAAAAAGGAGGAGTAATGAAAGATACTACTTGATGGTGATATGCCATCCACTGCCAATTTATCTGCAGTCAAAAGTGAAATATCAAATTGATATTGTCAGATATTCCATAATGAAGGGAAAGGAAGAGATGAAGGAGGAAGGAAGAGAAGGGAGAGGGAAAATGAGAAGCAAAGAAAAAGAGGAAGGGAGAAAAAGAAAAGATGGAAAAGAAAGAAGGTGAGAAGAAGTTGGGAAAGAAAGACAGGCCTTCAGAAGGTGAAAGGACTCAAGGAATCAAAATGGAGGTAATAGAGAAAAAAACAAACAGAAAAACCAGTATCCCAGTCAATTAAACAAACACAACAAAACAAACACTTTGTGGTGATTTTGTTTTATTGTCTACTATGCAAAATGAACAAGTTGTGAAGTACATGGGTTGCTCAGGTTTCATTATAAAAGAAGGAATGGGCTCTGAAGTCTAAGCAAATTTAGAAAGTTCTTGAATGTGAGTGAACACACAGGGTTTTTGCTTGTTTGCAGTAATAGTTGGTTCTTTGGTTTGTTTCAGGAATATCATGAATTCTACCCTTTTATGACCTACCAATAATAAAAGGGTTTCTCAAAGGCTGTGGCTCTAACTCTGGTCAAATAGATCTAGTAGGCCAATATCCCCTGTTCCCTCTGAGATCCCTCATCACCCCATCTCCCTTAACATGTCCCATCTTTTTCCTTAGAATCGTGCCAGGCACACAGGACTCTGGAGCAAACTCCAACTAAGTGGGGGCCATGTTCAAGATGGACTGGCCACCTCAGTGTCCTTCACAGGGAGGAAGAGCCACAGTAGTGTCCACCAGCACTTAGGGGAGTCTTTCTCCCTAGGCTGCTCCAGCGGTGATCCTGAGACCTAGCATTGGATGTGTTTCTGCCTCAACATGTAACTTCTGCATGTTCCAAGGAACTCTCAGTGCTTCTACAATGCATGGGTGGCATAGTGTGCAGGGTGTCTCAGTACTTCAAGAGGAAGGTGAGGCTTTTCCTCACACCAGTAAACAAAGCTTAGCTGGTCTAGTCTTCCCATGGGGTGCTGGATCTAGAAACACCGTGAAGACTTAAGGTGGAAAGGAAAGGAGAAATCCTGGTCTAAAGGAAGTGTGATTGCCAGATTTGGCCATGATCTGGCACCACCCCACCCTCCAAGTCTAATCTTCACCATTGTGAAGATAGGAGCCTCTGACTCTGCCCAGGTTTTGTGGGGAGTGTGGGCAAGTGAGATTGTCTGCTTAATTGAACCACTCCAGTCAGGATGGCAATCATCAAGAATACAAGCAACACTGAATGTTGGTGAGGATGGGGAAAAAGATACACTCATACATTGTTGGCAGGACTGCAAATTGATGCAATTGTTATGGAAAGCAGTTCAGAGATTCCTCAGAAAACTTGGAATGGAACCACAATTTGACCCAGCTATTTCACTCTTCACTTTATACCCAGAGGACTAAAAATCAGCAGACAGTGACACAGCCACAGCTGTTTATAACAGCTCAATTCACAATAGCTGAAATATGGAACCAACCTAGATGACTTTAAACAGATGAATGGATAAAGAAAATGTGGTATACACATATACAATGAAGTATTACTCAGCCTTAAAGAAGAAGGATATTATGGCATTTGCAGATAAATTGATAGAGCTGGAGAACATTATGCTAAGTGAAATAAGCCAATCCCAAGAATCCAAAGGTCAAATGTTTTCTCTGATATGCAGTTGCTAATTCACAAGAAAGGGGGGGGAGTAAGGAAAAATAGAGGTACTTTGGATTAGGTAGAGAGGAGAGAAGGGAGGGGAGGGGTTGTGGGGGAAGGAAGAATAGTAGAATGAATCAAACACTATTACCCTATATGCATATATGATCATATGACCAGGGTGATTCTGCATCACATACAACCAGAAGAATGAGAAGTTATATTCCATTTATGTATGATATGTCCAAATGCATTTTACTCTCATGTATAAGTAATTAGGACAAATTAAAAAAAAATGTGTAGAAACATCTAGCAAGATGGAAGTATAACCTTGACAAGAAAGCATATGTAGTTCTTCTGAGAAGACAGGCCTCATAGAATACTCCCAGATTGATTTTTTTTTTCTTTCAAGTAGAAGGAATTCCAACATGTTTATAAATCATGGTGCTTCTGTACAGGTGTTTGCCTTCATGAGGGATTGTCAGCCAGTTCTACTGCTTACAGTATTTTCTTGAATAGTTTTAATGCCTTGACCAACATGGCCCAGTAGTCCTCGAAATGGTCAAACAATTCTAGAATATCACAAACTAAGACAGTGATTTTGTAGGTGCTGGAGACCAGTTATCCTCAGGCATCCTATGTAAATAAGTAGAATATTCAATGGTGTACACATGATGTTGTCTATGATGAAGAGAAAGAATTTCTTAAATGAGATTATAGCAGAGTGTTAGATATAGAGTAAAAGGGGGAGGTATTCCTGTGTTATGTTTGTACCTCTTTCTTGTGGGCATTTGGGGTAGGCCAGCCTGACCTTTTTTGCAGATATCCCCTATTGCTTTGGTAGCTGATGCTGGAGACATAGGAGCTTGTATGTTGGGCCTGGTGGTTAGGCACTAAATGTGATACAGAACCACATTTGGAAATTACTAAAGGGTTCAGACTTCATCTTGGTACTTGTCAATCTAATAATATAAAAAATGTAAAAGTAGGACTTCAGATTTGGAAAATACTCTTGAACAACATATATTCTTTAAATTTGAACACATATCTTAATTCCCAAAATCAACAGTGTAAGATGACAGGACAGATAATTGTTTCCATTTATCAACTGAGAAATACAATAATACTCCTACGTCATGGGAGAACAAGTATTATGGAATCAGAGGGACATGGTATGAATCTCAGTGTTCCAGCAAAGAGCTATGCAAACTCTGTGGTTGCAAATTTTCTAAGCCTCAAGCTTTCCCTATATGCACAATACAGAAATAATCTGTCTTGCAATATGACTTTGGATTTCAAAAAAGGTGATGTGTTTGGTGGTGCCTAAGGTTTTGCTCAACAAATATTAAGTGCTCAAGAAAGGCTAATTTTTTGCCTTTACTTTGAGTTGACTACTGACCCATAGCTCCCACACTGAGTTATCCTTGTGCTGAACTTCCTCTTTGAATGCTGGATAGAATTTCATAAAATGTTTCTTCATGAATGGAAAAGCTAGTAAAAGATACTAAGTAATCCTAGCTTCTCAAAGTCAACTGCATTTCCTGCACACTAAAGCAAAGGATAAAATGAAGGTAAGTTTCCCAGGTTGTGGGCCCCAACATTCTACTGGGCAAAGAACAGTAGGATTCTGCTTTACTTGGATTCATTTGCATGTACATACAGATCAAAATAACTACTTAATATATTTAATGTGTACTTGTGTATATACAGCTTATGCAAAATATTAAAAGCAAACTAGTTGTAGGTACATTGAAATTAGAAAAGTGTTCCAAGTTATTGGTATTACTGACAGAACATTATGAACTCTTCATTATAGATTTAAAGTCTCCAATTTTCTCATTTCCAGTCTTTTAAAATTCAAAATTGGATCATATTTTATGCTTACAGGGTGTTTTCTCAATAAATACAGCCTTGCACTTCAGTTTCTTTTTCTGTGTCTGCACATCTGGTTGGTTATGTCTCCAATTAAATTGCATTCCAATTTGTCTTATAATAGTAATAATAATAAAACTTCTACAGATCAAATAAAGCCTCCCCAAGGACTTGTTTCTCTTATACTCTGGCTAGCGTACAGCTCATTCTGAACAGTCAATAGTGATTTGGATCTGCTCTATTTTAGAGACAAGGACTAAAACCCAGTTTTGTTTGGTCTTAAGGAGGAGAAGAAAACTGGCAAAATGTATAATTCCAAAGTTGTATTTCTTTCTTTTATTCATTCATTGATTCTTTGAAGAAATACTACACTGCATCAAGTCTATTTTATTCTATTTGGCAGAGGAGTTTGGACTACAAAGTGATTGGATTTTTTTTTTTTTTTTTTTTTGAGTATGGTTGATTTTGTTATTTTTGTTTGTTTGTTTGCCATGAATACACAAGAACTTCTCAATCCATGTAAATACTTTCCCTTTTAATCAGTCTTTGCTTTGGAAGCCATACATTCCAAACCCCTTCCATTTACTCCTCCTCGTTTTCTTTTTTAATCTTTGAAATAGTCAACTCTTCACAATTACTTGGGGCTAAGCAGAGAGACACTGAGTTGTCTCTATGTAAGTGACCACAGAAATGATGTTGGCAAAATACTAGATCATGCTGTGGGTAAATACTACGTTCGTCTAGAAATAGATATGACTGGATATCTGGAAGAGCAATCTTTTACAAAAAGTTCCTAAAATGTTTCCAGTGATAGGAAACAGATCAGTAGAATAAATAACTAGCCTATAAAAGAGTAATAACACTGTGTTAATTTGGATGTGTCAGTCTTCACACAATTCTTTTAAAAGGAGAATGAATCTCCTTTATAAATTTTATTTTCTTACTTATCTGAAGGTAAGCTTAGCACATGATGTCTCATAAATGAGTGGCTTAAAAACATCATAGTGAGTGAAGGTACAGATCTGAATATATACAATACTAAATGAGATAACTTTTAAGGAAATAGTTTGAGGTGTAAAGCCAGTATCATACCTTGATTGCACTATTCTCATGTTTCTTTGCTCATTCATTCTAAGAGGAAATGGAAAGTTCATTTAGGCTTATTTTCATTTTGGTTTAGTTTCTTTTGTTAAGTTCTGAGATATTTCAAGACTGAGAATTTGCTCATCTATAAATAACAACTGTGGATCGAACTCAGGGCCTGGCATATGAGAGGTGAATGCACTACCTCTGAACTATATACCCAGCCTGAATAATTTTTAA
The DNA here is from genome assembly GCA_025594165.1 of Tamias sibiricus. Lineage (NCBI taxonomy): Eukaryota > Metazoa > Chordata > Mammalia > Rodentia > Sciuridae > Tamias > Tamias sibiricus. The sequence goes on along the minus strand of CM046671.1, from coordinate 44,770,864 downwards.
TATAAACTTAAGGATGATTTCTATTGACTGGACGACGTGTCCTATTCTAGGTAACCTTGGGAGATTGATAGCTGAGGCATTTTGTGGTTGAAAGTCACCACTAACACTTAGTGAATAGTGAATAAGTATCTGCCTTGCATTTTCTAGAGTAAGCCATTTGACATGGTAAATCTATGAAATGTGTGTGACGGTAAGGATGACTATCAATGATATAAGTCTAAACCTAGCTTGTGGGACTCAGAGGAATTCTGCTCAGGATTTGCCATTGATTATAATCAATGGTTGATTGCAATCAACTCAAGTGTGGCTATGGGTTCTGGAGATGAAGCTAATATTAATTTCTACAAGGTTAACTCCCAAACCAGCAATGAATTTGCCTATTTGGGAGCTCTGACATCTTCACATCTGTGAAGAAGAGACAGTAAAACCATAAACTCTTACAACTAAACCAATCTTAAAGTGTGTCTTATGCAGACCTTTTATTTTACAGATGGAGAAATAGAGACACAATTGAAATGGCATTGCTCAAGACAACTATGTACTCAATGCAGCAGAGAAGGTACACAATTCTAAAATTGCGTTTTGAAAGGAGAGCTTTGGAGCAAAACAGAAACAGATAGGAAGAAATGACTAACAAAAGTACTCTGTTATACTGTGGAATTGCCTGGAGGATACAAAAGTAATATGTAATACACACACACATACATACATACATATACACTGCACAAAAGCTTTGTGTCCTGAGACAATAGGATGTTCAGGGAAGAAGCATTTATATGCACAAAATAATTATAACAAACAATACAACATTTAATAATGGCTAACATAATGCAACAACTAATCAAATATAAGCATGTTTTGTATGGAGAAAAAGAAGAGGGAAGGTCTAGGACTATTTAAATAGAGTAGACTTGAAGTGGGCTTTAATTGGCTAAGACTAAGGAACAGACAGGGACTTATGTGAGTAAGGATTTGCAAGGGACCGAGTAACAAAGGTATACAGAAGGAATAAGGTGGGCAAGTATTGAAGAATGGCAATTTGAGGCCCTTGCTGAAATTTTTTTCTTCACATTATAGTTTGGATGTGAGGTGTCCCCCAAAAGCTCACGTGTGAGACAATGCAAGAAGTTTCAGAAAAGAAATGATTGGATTGTGAGAGTCTTAACTAGATCAGTTAATTAATCCCTGATGTGATTAATTGAGTGGTTACTAGAGGCAGGTGGGGTGTGGCTGGAGGAAGTGGTTAACTGGGGGCGTGGCTATGGGGTATATATTGTATCTGGAGCTGGAGTCTCTATCTCTGCTTCCTGCTTGTCATGTGATCTGCTTCCCTCTGCCACACTCTTCCACCATGATGTCCTGCCTCACCTTGAGCTGCAAAGAATGGAGCTGGCCTCCTATGGACAAAGACCTCTGAGTTTGTGAGCCCTCAAATAAACTCTTCCTTCCCTGCAGTTATGCTGGTCAGATCCTTTAGTTACAGCAGTGAAAAAGCTGACTAAAATACTTCAGTTCACTGGAGAAGCTATACTAACTCCTGGGATGAAGGCTGCAGGGAGAATGCCTTTTCCAGAGAATGTGAAACCTAGTCGTAAGGAAGGCTAATTCTAGGAAATAGTTTTACTTTCAGAGGGGTCTGGTGGATATTTGGAAGGAGCAGACCCAGGGATGAGGGAACAGGTGTAGAGCAATGTTACCCAGCTGCCATGCTGCAGCATCTGGCTCCCTTTGAGATCTGCAGACATTGGTGAATTCTAGGCAATTAACTTTGACCTGTCCCCACCTACTTCTGTCATTGGAACAGGAGGTGTGACTTCTGAGACTTTCAACAGGGATCATTCCAGGCCTGACCTGAGGATAGAGCATTATTACTGGTCAGTGTCTCTCCCTGGACTAGCTTTCCTTGAAGAATGCCTCATTTCATGTATTCATTTTCCCCTCCATTTTTATGCCTCTCTGTCCTTGGTCTCAATGAGTTAAAAACACATTTCCGAGTAAGTTGTTAACTGTGGGTTCAGTGGGGAGGGCAGTGCCGACCAAGAAAACAGAATAAAATGGAAGTGTCATAGGTCTCAGGTGATCAGGGGTGGGGCTTTTTTGGGAAGCTTTTGGATCTTGATGGTTCTGAACTCATCAGTGAATCAATCCACTGGTGGCTGAATGGATTTCTGGGAGGTAGACCAAGTTGGGTTTCTATTGCTTCTCTCTGGCCCTTCTCTCTGGCCCTCCCTATCTTTCTCTTCTTCCCAGCTGCCAGATGATGAACAGCTTTCCTTCCCATACCCTCTCCTCCATGATGCCTCACCTCAGGCTCCCCAAAATGGAGTTGGCCAACCATGGACTAAAAATCTCTGAAATTGTGAGTCAAAATACATCTTTCTTCCTTTGAAAAGTTGTTTATGTTAGGTAGTTTGGTCACAGAGATGAAAAGTTGACTAACACAGAGAATTTCATATAAGGGAGGTGAGGTAAAGGTGGAAATGGAGGTTGCAAAGGAATGGGAAAATCTGGGACAACACGAGGTTGTGTAAGCAAAAAAAAAAAAAAAAAAAAAAAAAAAGAAAAAAATTACAGCAAGAGAGATTAGTGGGCTTAATGGGATGGCCAAGGCCAGTTGTTACAGAATTTTTTCCAGTGTGAGTTAGTAAAGGTCTGATTTCAGACTGAATTCAGACAACTGTGGCTTTAGTTCAGCATGCTAGAGAATTGAGTTGAATACTGCAGAGGAAAAGAGGATGTGTTGGGATGTTTTGTTTAATTATGTTTGAGTGGTGTCAAAGAAAAAGAAAGAGCTGAAAAGATGGCTTTTGTTATAGTGCTAGTTATATCTAAACTGTGTAAAGCTTATGATAAGGTAAAGAATAAAGGTTGCATTTGGCTTTTTGGGATTGGCTGACTTCACTTAGCATTATATTCTCTAACTCCATCCATTTACCTGCGAATGCCATGATTTTATTCTCTTTTATTGCTGAGTAATACTCCATTGTATGTATATACCACATTTTCTTTATCCATTCATCTACTGAACGGCATCTGGGTTGGTTCCACAGTTTAGCTATTGTGAATTGTGCTGCTATAAACATTGATGTGGCTGTGTCCCTGTAGTATGCTGTTTATAAGTCCTTTGGTTAAAGACCAAGGAGTGGGATAGCTGGGTCATAAGGTGGATCCATTCCAAGTTTTCCAAGATATCACCATACTGGTTTCCATATTGGCTGCACCATTTTGCAGTCCCACCAACAATGTATGAGTATGCCTTTTTCTCCACATCCTCGCCAACGAATGTGCTCTAATAATATGAAATGTAATACATTCTGCTGTCATTTATAACAACTTAGAATAAAAAGTAAATTTGAAAAGAAAAAAGAATAAAGGTTTCCCTGAGTACTGGATTGAATACTCCAGGCTCTGCATCAAACAAAGCAGCCAGGGGACCCAACCCCCTAAATTTTGTTTTGCTGGTTGTAAAAAGAGTATTCTAAGTGTTTTTTTTTTTTTTCTTTTACTTTTTCATATATTACATTGTGGTTTGTCCTTATTCATGAATTAATGATAAAAATATACTTCTTAAGTAATGTCACTAATTTATTCACTCAATAATGAGAACCTACTATAAGATGTAATTTATTTTAAAGTTCTGAAAAAGGTTATGTTTATCATCTACAGACACCTCCCCCATTTCCAATGCTATTTGGGATTGATACTGAGATTTCAAAAGAACTTTAATGGATATTTGTTGAATTGAGATCACTGGTTACATAAAATTAACTTGTTTATTAATACATTTATTCATTTATATAACAAACATTAAATTGGTGTTTGTGGTATGCCCCAGCAGTGTGTTAGGAGCTGAAAATTAATGTCTGCCTGGGTACACACCATTATGCAAGAGTACCCAACTATACATAATAGCTATGCTCCTGAAAATGGGTGTGAAAACTGAGTCACATTTAAGCAAACTAACAGAGCCTGATGTTTAGGGGAAACCCTGAGGAAGATCCTTTTGTTGAGTAGAAAATCTTTTTTTTTTTTTTTAATGGAAATTATCATATTCCGATGTGTTTTCTCAGGAAACCTGGATTTCCATATGCTTGATTTTCCTAAATAGGAATACCACCTGTATTTTATTCCCACATTGTGGGGTACTAACTTTCAATTGGCTGCAGAGTCTTACACTAATCATTTTCTTTCTCAACATTAGAAAATGTTGAATGGCCAAACACTCATCAAAAATGTCAAAAATGTTTTCATTTTTGAAAATCTACTCTAAATGCTGAAGAGGCTTGATTAACTTAGAGTGGTTTTTATATCATTTTCTATAACCACTTAACTTAAGGGTAACTTTTAATGACATCCTACCAAGAGCTTATAGAATTTTAAAGCAATCAGTGATTTTTTTTTTTCCTTCCAATATAGTTAGAATAAAATTAAACCAATTTATGCTACATATAAGGTCTTTACTGTATTCTATATTTATGTTATTAAGTTAAAAATAGGCAATATGATTCTTTTTAGTTATACGATGTTACCTTATATTTAAAAATCACATTTTCCCAATGTTATTTCATGGGCATCTAGTTTGAACTTTATCTAACAACAAATTGGCATATGATTTAGTTCCTTCTTCTGAAAATTATTTATAAAGTTACCCACAGTCATTAAGGTAGAAATCATTTTGATTTTCATCTCATGTTTGAGGGTCTCGTCCTCTCTCTGCTTCACAGGAAGTAATGTGTCTAAAACTGGAAGGTAAGAAAAAGGTTTGACCCTGCTATCTAATTATTAGATATTCTTTTTTCAGTTCAAGGAAAGATGTGGAGTGGCCACTACTTTATAATATAATGCATATAGTTAATGCTATATAAAAGGGTTATTCTAACAAGTGACCCTAAATGAACCCCTCTGAGCATCAGATTAAAAGTAAGGTCATGTATGGGGATTCCTTTTTCTCTGTGTTCTCATGCTTTTTATTGTCTTTTGATTCTACTTATTCTAGTAAGCATAAACTGCTATTTCCTTGGGGTTCTAATGTGCATTTTCCTATTGGCTAATAATGTTGAGCATCTTTTCACCTACATATTGGCCATTCATACATCTTTTTGATAATGTGTATAGAGAGTTTCTGAAATGCTCATTACCCTATGTAATTATCTAGTTTTCTGCATGCAAAACACATAATCTGATAAAAAAGTCCTTATTCTGAGGGAGTGATATAACCTCAGCTTGTTATCTACTTCTTGAACTATAAAGAAGAACTGATGCAAGTAAAGTAGAAATGACCCCATGGGAGTGGACACAGGAGTATTTCTTCCTAAGATTTAGAATGACCACTCACTCCTTCATACTATAGATAAGAAAAACAAACAAAAAACTGATCATTCCTAAGAAATTTCATAAAAATCTGTGAATCCCTGACAGAATGTAAATTGGATCAAGCTCTTTTGTAGCCTTCTTGTAGACTTTCTGCCAGAGAAGACAAGTGTAAACAAAAGGACAGGAACCTGGAATTCCATGGGTCACCACTCTACCTGCTTGAACCTCTCACAAAATCACACAGATACCAAAATGGGAACAACTTAAAATGCCCACTTGTGAATTTATACTTTGCTAATTTTTACCTGTCAAGCAGAACAAAATATCGTCTTTCTTAATTAGAAGATGAAGCTTATACTCCTCTGTGGAGAAGTCTCATCTCGCTCAAAAGTATGATGCATGCTTCCCTGGAGGACCTTGTATGAAGAGAGAGAGAGAGAGAGAAATATATCCACTGTTTGGTTATATAGGCCCGGGCCTGGCCTGATGGTCAGGTCAGCTTTGTTTAACATTAAATAAAGCCACAGAGAACAACTCTGTGAGCATATCGGGAGTCAATGCCATTTCCTGTAATATGGCAAACCTTGAGATAATAAGAGCCTTTCAAATAAACTTTGCTTTAAAAACTGCATAGCACACTTCAAAACTCTAATCCCACCCCCTTAAAAAAAAAAAAAGGGCTGCAATCATTCTCACCTGCTCGGTGAACACGGTGATTGGAAGCACATTCATAATTCAGCATGGTTAAATGCCATGGACCAAGGAGATAGCACTCCATGGGCCATGTGGAGTGGGATGACCTTCGTGGCTGATTGGGCTCATTGCAGCAAGTTGTATCATTGGAGAAACAGGGAAGTGACCCAGCTATGTCCTACAATTGTCAAAATGTATTCTCATCAATCTAACAAGTAGCCAGTTTGATGGATTCTTTTGAATTAAAGTAAAAGTGATAAGTTACAATTTTTCAGGTTCCTGGAAATAAGTAGTTTGAAATGGAGAGAGGAAGTGTCCTGGAAGAGAAATACCTTTGTCTCTAGTAATTGCAAACACACCAATCCTCTCTGCACCTCACAATGCTCTTTCCTCGTATCATTCCACTTGAGTCACATGCTGTATGAAGTTGGGGTTATATGCATTTTCAGATGAAGAACCTGAGGCAAGAAGCATTTGAGAAGTTTTGTCTGGTGGTTTGTGACAGAATATTGGGTGTCAAAACTATTAGGTGTGAATCTCATCTCTGCTGCAACTAGAAAAGTGAACTGTGACAAATCACCCAGAGGAGTGAACTGTGACAAATCACCTAATGTCTTAGTTTTCTAATCTGCACCATGTTGATTAAAAATGGTCACTTTGCTATTAGGTTGTTGTGGAGATTAAATAAAACACTGCATATAATTCACTCACCTTAGTGAACACCACATTGTAAGTACAAGTCATAACTTAGACTGTTCTACCAAATGTCAAAGCCACACAAAAAGCATAAACTTCAAATAGGATCCACATGAAGGATCTCATATTTGCTCTTTTCATATCTTAATCCCTTCCCTCCACCCCAACTCCCATGTTACGTAACATTGTTTAAGTAAAGAATAGCCAATCAAGCTCGGTGCAGTGGCGCACACCTGTAATCCCAGCGACTCAGGATGCTGAGGCAGACGGATCGCGAGTTCAAAGCCAGCCTTAGCAAAAAGTGAGGCACTAAGCAACTCAGTGAGACCCTGTTTCTAAATAAAATTAAAAAAAAAAAAAAAGGGCTGGGGATGTGGCTCAGTGGTTGAGAGCCCCTGAGCTTAATCCCCAATTTTATTTATTCCCAAATATAAAAAGAAAAAAATAATAGAATAGCCAAATTGACAAATGTATACAATGAGTCCCCCAAATTATGATCAACACTTAGGAATATTTCAGATGCATAGTATTTAGTCCATAAATCTTGCAATTTTGTGTGGAGACAAACCATACACTTAAGGAAGCAGTGCTATCACAAGGCATGTTTAAGCTTCAGATGAGTCCTGTTTGGAATTTATGTCATCATGGTCATGAAAAGGAGGCTCATGGACTGAGAAAGGGAAGAAAGGCATTTGCTATATTTACGATTAAACTTTTTTTAAAATATTTATTTATTTGCTTTAGTTGTACACAGTGCAACTAAATTTTCACGTGGTGCTGAGGATCCAACCCGGGCCGCGCACATGCTAGGCAAGTGCTCTGCTTAATGTTACCGACCTGTAAGAATATGAATAGACACTAGACTAAACCTTGAAGTTCCAACTTCAGCAAGTGTGGAAGAGACAAAGGGTAGGGTAACTAGCACAAGAAAAGAGACAAGTCAGAAATGAAGTTAAGGTATAGGTAAGAAAAGAAAAATCCTGTGTGGCTCGGGATGGTTACATGGTGCTGGAAGGGTGGGGGACTGGCCTAGCAAGCCTGGGGTCAATGGTTGGAGGCTTTGATATAATGGCGCTTCTTTGACACAGGTCACCCTAGTGAGCTGCCAGGCATCCTTCTGCTGGCACAGGGTAAGTGACTTTGTGGGACTAGATGAAGCTTTATTCTGTTTACTGTTAACTGACATAGAAGACAATAAAATCCATGCCCATACCTAGCTTAGTACGATACTCTAATTTGATCTTTAGCTAAAACTGTGTGTTCTGGGAGAAGTGGTAGTGAATATTTCCTTCCAGGAACAATTTTAACTCTGATCTTCTCATTGTCTGCAATTCACTGCTTATGGAACTGGCCCCAGTTTAAGGAACAGCTGGGAAGCTGGCTCCCTAGCCTTCAGGCCACTATTGACTACAAGTCTTCCAGCACAACCAGATTAATGGCATTGGGTACAACTATAGTAGGTTGCACTAATTAATCAATTTTATTTTACTGTATATACTTGCAGTTGAGGCTTTTACATTTAGCATGCAAATTTATGTAAATTAAAATTCAAATACATGCAAACAGATATGCAAATATGTGTCCCTAGATTTGCTAGGGAAAAAAAATCTGGTAGCCCTACTGTAAGTTCTTAAAATGCAGTTGGGGGAAGGGAGAGAGAACTTGAACTACTCTTGCAGCTTGATCTGCCTTTCATTTGTTAATATATGCAAGTTGAAAATGAAAATAAAAACATGTTTTACTTCAGCTGCTCCCTATGTTATAAAATAGAAAGCTGAAAATCTGCAACAATAACAGGAACAAAATCTGTGAGTCTCCTCATTGAGATAAGAATTTCAAAGTTTTATTTATTCCCAAATCATCTGCCTTTAGGCATTGAGTCTCATAAGTGTGGGTTTCTTACTTTTAATTGATCGGATTGAAGCTATAACTAACCCCAGAGGAAATGCTCTTACAGCTCTGAAACACAAGACCTTATAATCTATAAGCTTTGAGTTGTACATAAACTGCTTAGAAATCTACAGTAGAAACTGAAGAGTGAGAGAAAAGCTAATAATGAAAAATTATATTTGATTAATGTATATTGAACACAAATTTTATTTAAAAGATAATTATTTCTAAGTGAGCACAAATTAAAAGACAAGAGCATAGTCCATAAGCAACAAAATGGGAACGTCCTAAAGTAAAACACAGACCAGAAGCTTAATTTAGAATATATTGCAATGCAAGAGATAATATCTGACACTTCCAATTTTGGATATTATAGTTATTTTCATGCAAGTCTGATCATTGGACAAATAGTAAATGAGTGGACATTAAATATTACAACAGGCATTGTCCCAGGTGCCTAAAGAACTGAATTTACTGCTGGTTCTGTCTTATCATGCTATGACATGACATTTGGCCATGTAAGGAATGTCAGCCTCAATTTCCTCATGGTAAAATAAGATAATAATAATTGCCTGACCTCTCTAAAGATTGCTATGACTTTCAAATGAAAAACTGCAAAGCACTAAATAGATGTTAATTACTTTTGCAGAAGTTTATCTGTGGTCATTGCCAAGTTTTCCTTTCTGAGAAGATGCTAAGCACTAGGGACTTGGTTATAGATTCAATTTGATCAATTAAAGATTAGAAAACCTACATAGGAAACTGGAGGTCTCAAGATAGATGATTTTGGAGTAAGTACGACTTAGAGTTAGGTCGAAAGGAAACTCACAGTGTAATAGAATAGTGAACGAAGACCATTTCTCAAATTTATGGTCATTTTCCTCTTTGTACAACGAGATTATTTCACATGTGAATTAAACCGTCTTTCAGGCTCTCAGATTCTATGATGCTCAACTTTGTATCTCATGCCAGCCTACACTAGGTGGATTTTCACACCTGAGATATCTTTTTTTCAAGTATTATCAATTCTTGGCACAATTATCTTCTCATTCATTACTGGATGAAGTAATTTGTGCTAAAGTCATCTTCAGAAATTTATTTGAGTAATTAATTAAGATCTGCTCTATGAATGTTGTTGGAAATTCAGTATAAGTAAGATGTGTTCATTGACTATAAACATTTAGAATCTAGACATATCCCTCTCCTCCAAATCTAAAGTTGTCCTTATTTACCAGATCAGGGTCAAAAAAGGTATTCTGAACTCAAAAAGACCATGTCTCCAATGGTAAGCTAAATATCATTTAATCTGATTGCCACTAATGTTTCCCTAGAGCTGACTGTTAGGACCAGGTGCTTGCATTAAGAAAAGCAATCTAGTAGCTCTGACCTCAGGAACTGAGGGCAAAGCATGCATGTGTGCATGTGATTTTTGTGTGGAAACATTGCTATTCTGTTGGTGAGACTCAACAAACAAGAGACAGTGAAAATATCCTAAATGTCATCATGAAAAGTCTTGGCAAGTGCTTCATTATAGTAGGCAAAGAAAAGGTAGGAGACAAATAGGAATTCAAACTTTTCAGCCCATTATTATAAGTTGAGTGGAGATATCATTAATAAAGAAAAGTATAAGGGGTTCTATGATGGGGAGATACTGGAACAAAGAAAAGTCAACATGATTTATAATTTGGCTTGCTGTATAAGTAATTTGGTAGACAAGTTCTATATGGAATGGGAAAAGTCAAACTAGAACTTGGAAGATGGGGAATGGCTATCTCTGCATAGGGGACTTAGCTGAAATCTGGGATGTGGGCAGTTTGAGTAAGGCAGGGTGCATTTACCTTTGGGAAGGCCTAAATATAGGGGTCTAGGAATGAGGAAAGCACTGTACATCTATCTGGAAGTAGATTACAGTCAGGAAACCAACATACTCAGGAAACAGAATTTCAGGAAGAATAAACTTGACATTATTTTCATCACCATCTAATGAAGCAGAGCTGAGGCCAGTGCCAAATCCCAGATCATATTCATGGAACCATTATAAGTAATGCCAGGCAAACTATAGCACAAAGTGGAAAATCTACTCATATTATAAGTGCAAGAAACAGGTACCCATATTTTAAAGTATGTCAGTTGAGGGGAAAGGAAGGATGATAGGGAAAATGATGAAAATAAAAAATCAGTACAAATTGTGTATGATTAGCAGAGCTAGGAGTGATATCAGCCCCCACTTTTGTATTTATATTTCTGAGCACATTGACTATGCAATTGAATAATGTTGGTGCTAAGTATTGGTACTTTGATTTTTGTTAATGAGAAGAGAATAGAGACCTTAAATGAGGCATTCATTTTGAGAAAAGGCTAAATGAGTTCCTGGCATCTCCCTGGGGGAAGAAAGATTTGCAGTGGGTCAAACCTAAAATTGTCATTTTATTTTGCATAGTGATGATTTGGTTTCAGCAATGTATTATCTATCATAATGAATTAATGTTAATTTGCATTGTATTTGCTCTATATTTATTTAAGCAACTTGTTTTGGTTTTATAATGGTATATGAATTAACTGTATAAAATACGTATCTAGTTTTACTATTGTGAGGGTCAATGATAGATACATATGTATATATAATATTTATGTATTTGTGATATATCAGTAAGTTTCATGATTTTATGTATATTTTATGTATATATGTAGATATACATATATACACACACATATATGTACATACATATGTTTTTCATATAAAAGGAGGCCTTGAGTTCCTTAGGTTTAACAAACACTGCTACAATCCTGTACTACTAAGGATTTGAAATGCTGTGGGTTCTAGCTGACGTATACTATAAGTATAAATGCACTGTAGGTTTTGAAGACTTGAAAAAAATGCAAAATTTATATTGATTATACATTGAAATTATATTATTTTTCATAGGTTGTGTTAATTATATATAATATTAAAATTAATTTCACTTGTTTTTCCTTTTAAATTGCTGCTATTAAACAAATTAAAATTCCATGTGTGATATTCCTATTTTTTTTCCACTGGACATTGCTGGTCTGTAGTGTGTACTGCCTGGCAGCTGGGCCTTCCTGCCACGGATAACTCCACTGGCATATGTTGCTTGTATTTATTTGATACTCAGAGGCCAAGGAAGAAAGGGGTCCTGAGACTGAGATGTGAATGTAAGAGCAGCTTACAATGTCCTTCTGGCTACAGTCTCTCAGAAGATACTTCTATGCACAAATCAAGCAGGACTAATTTGATAGCACACTCAGTATCAATTGGCTTGCTAAAGGACCTGACAATGAGATATTTGTGAATAAAGAACACCATTCATATTAGCTTAGAGTCTTGCCCTGTGCATGGAATAACAGAACAGAGGCTATCAGACCCTTTTTACGAAGCCTTCTTGGGACTGCTCTCTGTGCTTTTAATATCAGATTATTGGTCACCAGCCAAGTAAATCTGAATGGTCTTCTAAGGCCATATCTAAACGTATATTGCCCAAGAAGAATACCTGCCACAGGTCCCACACAATTCAGGGATTCACTTGTCCTCTGTACCAGCAGTAATTGTTAGCTTGGTCATCGATCTACCCATTCAGGGGAGGAAAGTTTGATACACTGAAGCCTCCAGCACAGGACTGATTTTCTGATATATAATGATTATAATGCATTGAATTGAATCAAGCATGTTTATTTGTTATTCCTTTTCAAGCATGTTTTTTAAAGCGAAGATACTTGTCCATATGTATACACATGCATACACACACATACACATGCACAATTTATAAGGAAGACTATATGTACATATGTAATTTCAATTGATGTGAAAAAGTCTATTAAGATAACATATTTGAGAAACATGCATTTATAACACTTCTAATCACTCAAATTATTTCTTCCACAAGCATCAATATTCTCTTTCCCACAGGATATAAAAGGTGCTGATGAAACACATTATCTTATGTAGATTTCCAGGCCAAAAGTACTTAAAAATAACAGCAAAACAACAAAATTGTAATAGCACTTTGGAAAAAAAAAAAGAAGAAGAATCACAGCACAATATAGTATTAAATTCTATTAATTTTCTCAGATATGATTCATTATTTATCCATCTTACAAATTATATGCCTCCTCAGACATTATTTGTCATTAAATTAATTGCTAGCATTTTTTAAAAGAAAAGCTAACAATAGATTAAAAAATCTGAAAATGCCCCTGTAAATAAATGCTTCATGTTTTCTACATATTGTAGGAGGAAGTACATGTGTCATGTACTAGTCTGCTCAGGCTGCATAACAAAACACTACAGACTGAAAGGCTTAAATATCAGAGATCTGTTTTCTCACCATTCTAGACACTGCAAAGTCCAGGATCAAGGTACTAGCCCATTTGGTTCTAACTGGAAATGGACTTGCTGACTCACAGAAGGCAGCTTTCCTATTCATGTCTTCCCAAGGCAGAAAAGGAGAGCAATGTTCATTCTTGCATTTCTTATAAGGACACCAACACAATCAAATAGCAACCACCCTTATGACACATTTAAATTATCACACATTTTACAGGCCTTTTCTCCAAACATGGCCACAATTGAGGACTAAAGCTTTAACATAGGATTCTTTGGGGGTGTGATCAATCAGTAAGTATATAATACCTTGTCTTCCCAAAACCCTACTAACAAACAAAATTTTAAATCATGAGGAACAGGTGAGTGGGTAGATGATCACTCATGTTGTTAAAGGTGACCTGGGGTGTTCCTCTGAATAGATGCCATGATGTAGAAACACAGCCACTCAGTTATGACCTGGCAACCAGTGGGAGTTTGGTTTTAGTCCCAGCTCGGCCACCAACCTTCTCTGAAACCCTAAGCATGTCTTCATGATATTTGGGTTTTAATTTCCTTATTAGAAACATGAAGGCATTTTTTGCTTTTTAACTAGCAGCTAAGGGGAAGCAGAAGAGGCAGGGAATAACAGGGAAGAGGATCTTCTTCATTGCCTCTGTTAGTGTGTAGCCCACAGGTGTGACTATGGCTTAGTGGAGAAATGTCTAGACTATGCCAGTTTTTGCAATATCTGCATGCTAATGTTGATGGGTGGAACATGATATTAGTTGGTGCTTTTGCCCTTGCACACGGTCAAATGGCAATTGTCACATGATTCTCAGCACTCCAGTGTCTTTTTTTTTTTTTTTTTTTTTTTTTTATCTCCAAAGCTTGGCAAAGCAATGCACAATTTGACTCAGTAAGGGCTTCATCATCTATTTTCTTTATTTGGTCGACAGTGGAGAAAACATTAAGAAAAACAGAGAAGATTAAGAAATAGTGGCTTTACCCAGTGAGGAAAACATTATGGACATCAGAATTTTTTTCATTTTTGTTTTCGGCTTCTCATTTTTATGATATTTTCTTTGTTATTGTTTCTTCTTACTTATACATAACATTAAGATTCATTTTGACGTGATTATAAAGCACAGAGGGGCTGGGATTGTGGCTCAGTGGTAGAGTGCTCGCCTAGTACGTGTGTGGCCCGGGTTCGATCCTCAGCACCACATAAAAATAAACGCATTGTGTACAACAAAAGCAAATAAATAAATATTAAAAAAAAAAGCACAGAATTCAATTTGTACCAATTAAGTCCCAGGTACTACCCCTTCTCTTCCTCCCTCCAACTGTGCCCTCTACTGTATTGATTTTTCTTCTACACACTTATAGTTTTGTTTTTTAAATTAGTGTCTTGTGGATATATATGATGGTGTGATTCATTGTGGTATATTTGTACATATACATAGGAATGTTGGGTCAGATTAATTCTGTTTTTCCCTTACCCCATTTCTTCATCCCTCTTCTTCAATCCTCTTTATCTACCCCATTGATATTTCTTCCAGTTTGATGGAATCCCTCTCCCATTTTCCTTATTTTGAATAGTTTCTGTATATCAGAGAAAATAACTTTTGACTTCCTTGGTCTGGCTTATTTCACTTAGCATTATGTTCTTCAGTCCCATCCATTTACCAGCAAATGCCATACTTTCATTCTTTTTTATGGCTGAGTAATACTCCATTGTGTATATATACCACATTTTAAAAAATCCTTTCATCTATTAAAGGGCAACTTCAACATAGTTTGGCTATTGTGAATTGTGCTGCTATAAATAATTGTATATAATATCCTTATACACAATGTGGTTGCTTCCCTATAATATTATGTGGACATCAACCTTCCTCATGTTTTCTTTTTATTGGCTCAGAAGAAACTCCGAATAAGAAGAAATTTGGGGGAGGGTGGTTGAAGGGCAAAAATCACACCGGGGACAGCTGTGTAGCCAAGAGATTTATTCAACAGCCTTTGTGGCTGGTAGCAAAACCGGAGAAGAGGTGCTCTGGTTGAAGGTCGAAGAGGTTCTGGGAGAGGGGACTCAGGGAGAAGGGAGTGTGCAAGCTCTGGTGGGAGAGGGGAGTCAGGGAGAAGGGAGTGTGAAAGCTCTGGACAGAAGGTGGGTGCTTGGTCGCACTGGCTAGGATCTCTGGAGCTATCAGCTAAAGCAGCTGCTGTCTGGCTGGAGGCTGGAGCTGTTGGCTGGGAGCAGCCGACGGGCTGAAGGCGATTGGTCTGGAGCTGTTGCAGTGGCTTCCTCCTCTCCACAGGGTGGAGCTGATGTGTCTGAGTGGCTTCCTCCTCTCAGCAGCGATGAGCTGATGTGTGTGTCTCTGTGTTCTGAATCTCTCAAACAGGGCCCTATATAGGGATTTATGATGGGAGGTGTACCAGAGCAACCCCAATGCCATTGGCTTTTTGCCCATAGAACAGGGCGACCTTTAAGCCTATTGGCTCTTGCCCAGGGAAAAGAAACATCCTGTCCAGGGAAGAAACATCCTGCCCGGAGAATGAAACAAGGTTGCTTTGCTCAGGATGTGGAAAACTCTGGGGGGGGGGGGTAGCCCATCTATCAGGGGTGGTACCAGGGATTAAACTCAGGGGCACTGGACCACTGAGCCACATCCCCAGTTCTATTTTGTATTTTATTTAGAGACAGGGTCTCACTGAGTGTGTACTGCCTCACTTTTGCTGAGGCTGGCTTTGAACTCATGATCCTCTTGCCTCAGCCTCCTGAACTGCTGGGATTACAGGAGTGAGAAGGAATTCTAAGATTTGTTGAAAACAACCTGACTTCCTTGGTTGCAAAGAACATGCATATGTTTATATTTAATGAATTTTAAAGGCAAAAGTGATAACTTTTTAAAAATCTCCTAAATTTACTTAGGAAAAATTTGCACTAACATTGTTGTTCACACAAAGATGAATGATACAATTTCTAGTTTATTCTTTCCCTGTTTCTTTCTTTCCTTCCTCCCTTCCTCCCTCCCCCCCCCTTTCTTTCTTTCTTTTTGCCGTTTTGAGGATCGAACCCAGGGCCTCATGTATGCTAAGCAATTGTTATATCACTGAGGCTAAATCCAGTAAGTATGGCAAGAGTGGCTGGCCTCACTCAAATTAAAAATAAATGGCACATTCATGACATGTTATGGTTGCAGACTTATTCCCTGGAAATCAGTTTCCCATACTCTGCATACATTAATAACCAAAACCATTAAAGTAGAATTGTTCTCCCTAAGATGATCAGTAATCCTTTTTTTTTTTTTTTTTTTTGAGAACTCTAAGCCATTTCCAATTAATCAGAAGCATGATTCTGTCAGTTTAACTTTCATGAGCAAATGGATCATAAGCACCTTCTTAAACAATCTTGAGAACAAAGCACAAAGACTGGTATATAGGAAGTGAATAAATAACATGTGCTTGGAGTCCAGCCCAGCTTGATCTCTGAAGAAGTTACACTGGGGATCTTCATCCCTGGGAATCAGATTCAGATGTTACAAACAGGTGCTGCGTTGTGGTTAATTAATAACCAACACCCACTCCTTCTTTCTTCTACTGTGCCATCTACATTACAGAGTCCAAAACATAAGGACAATCTATCTCAGATTTCCTTGAAGTTAAAATTCCAAGGAAAACCAGATTCCTCCAGTAAGGCTCACTTGAGCAGGATTTGGATAGGCAGATGTGAAGAAAGGCCATATTTTCGCTGTTTGGCTGCAGATTCTGATATACAAGGCTGAAAAGTTAAAGTTCATTTGAAGCAGTACGTAGTGTTAAATCTCTAGCATCGTGGGCCTCAAGAGACAGATGCACCAATGGTCTTGGTGTGGTTTATTACACCAGTATTTGGTCATCAGCCTGGTGATCAATGAGAGCCAGTTGGACATTCAGTGGCTTCCTTTCTCTGGCTTTCTGATTTCATGACCACATCTGTGGTACAATGTTCTTAAACACAGTAGTATTCAGGCCCTCTCTTTACTCTTTTGCTTTCTAATTTATTCATCTATGTTCAACCATAAATCCTGGGAAAGACTCACAGTCTGGTCTTGCTAATGCCATGGTAAGAGTCAACCAACTTTTGAACTGTACTCATGAATAGTGATTCTCAGGTATAATCCAATTCTGCAGGTTATTTTATAATAAATTCATTGAGTACCACATTTTGGGAGGTTTTATTAATATGGTTTTTAATGAGATAGACAAGACCCTAGTTATCATACAATTATATTTTAGTAAAGGAACAGAAAATAAAGTATATTTATAAATAAATAAGATCATTTTAGAGAGAAATGTAAAAATTAAAGCACAATCATAAACTAGTATGTAAAACTGGGCATGATATGTGACTTGAAAAAATATGAAGAATAAGAAAGGTTCATACATTCAAATTTCAAGCAAAACAAATGCCAACTGAAGGAATAGCCAATGGAGGCATTCTAGAACACGAACAGGACTGGTATATTTGTGAACCAAGAAGAAACAGTGGAAGTGGAATGTGGTGAGTAAGGAAGAGAACTTTATAAGATGTCTTTGGAAATAGGTTAGGCTAGACTAAGTTGAATTACAAAGGCCATGACCATCTCAGTTCTGATGAAGTAAGTAAGGTAATATGAGTTATTTTCAAAGAAGTTCAGTCTGTCTGTGGGATAAAAATGCATTGTAAATGTTTGCTAAATGTTTGCTATTGGAGGAAGAGATAATACAAGTAATGTTGCTATTGCAACCGTGAGTCTAGGCAATCGATGATGTTGACAGGCCAGATGTTGAGCAGAATCAAGAATGACAAGCTGGGTGTGGTGGCACACACCTGTAATCTCAGTTGCTCTGGAGACTAAGGAAGGAGGATTGCAAGTTCAAAACCAGCCTCAGCAACTTAGCAGACTCTTGTATCAAAATAAAAGTAGAAAAAGGACTGGGGACATGGGATGTGGCTCAGTGGTTAAGCATCCCTGGGTTTAATTCCTGGTCCAAGAAAAAGGAAGAGTTTTTAGCTGAAACAAATGAATTAATGGAATATGGTTGAATGAGAGAAATGGCTTATAAAATAAGAGGCTTACATAAGTAAAGAAAATAGTACATTTTGGAGGGGGTAAAAATAGACAAGAGAACAGGTGGTACATAAGCTAAGTATCAATATAATGACTCAGTACCTCCCCTTGTTATAGACCTGACTCTGGAGCTCACAAGCAGTAGAAATTCAAATCCTAAGTAAAACACACTAGTAATGTTCTTGCCTTGAGCCATTTATTCATCTCTTCTAATCTCAGACCTCTCTTCTGGAAACTATGACAAAAATATCTATTACATGTGATACTAAGGATTAGTTGAGATAATGGAAGTAAATAAGAGCAAATTTTTGGAAAATAATCAATAATAAAATACAATAATTTTCTCTCAGTTATCATGACCCTTAAGTGAAATGGTGAACTGTAGTTTAATTTATTGGCCCAATATTACCTAAGTTACTTCAAACTAGGCCTTACATTAAATTTGGTCTTGGTCAATCAGCAAAAGCAAAGGTGAATTCTCTGTGAGAGGATATAAGTTCAACCAACTTTATGAATTCCTACAGATGAACACTCTCTTTGCCTCAAATACTAAGAAATGGTAGCTATTACCATTGTTATCATGACAGTGAGAAAACATGTGGTCAGACTTAGCCACAGAGTTCTACCCAGACATAGAACTGGTCTACCAAAATGTCTCTGCAGTACCTCAGGTTAAAACTTGACCCAGGAGCAATCCTTTCACCCTCTTCCACTGACCCCACCTCTGGATGTGTTCTGCCTGCAACCATCAAATTACACAACTCAGAAATTTCAGTCTTCTATTTGGTGACCTACCTTCCCAGAACACATTAGGAAATTCTCTCCAAATTGTATTACTTCCATACCTGTTTTATTTTCCATTCAACATTAATCATGTAGTTCATAACAAATGTTCAAAAAATAGTCATTAATGGAATTCCTGAGGTTTTGAAGATGAAAAACTAAATAAAGTGTGAAGTTAGAATCAGCTTGTGACTATCCAGTCACCAAAACAGACTCAACTAACAGCCTAGACAGAAACTCCTTTACAGAACTCTGTTAGTTCCAGAGTCAGAGGAGCTACCTTGAAGGAAGAACTTCATTTTATGCCTGTAAATATTCATAAAACCCAAGTCAATGACTGCATTAATCCCTAAGAGTCTTCAGAGAACCACGTTTCAACTCTTCTCTTGCTGAGAATTTGTCATTGATAGTCTCTTACTTTGGAAGTAGCAGCTTCTGTCAGCTACGACTTGAATTATGATCTGTCTTTTACCAACTCATTTATAGAAGGAAAGCACCTTGGGGCAAGAACTTTGTTGTTATTCAGCACTGTTCAAGCTAAACCATGTGTGCTGATTTGAAGAGCAGCACCTTACAAAAGAGCAAAAAATAAATAAGTTTCAGGTCACCTTAGCTAATTCATCTAATTGTTTCCATTAATAATTAATTTTAATTTTGTTTAATTAAAGTTATAAAGTGAGATGAGCTGAAGACAAAATGTGATTGGTTTAAACCAGAGAAGCTTCAAGTACCACAGGCACATCCTCATGACTGCGTCTCCAAATGGGCTCTTCCTTTATGAATTCTTTTGGCAATTTTATTAAGACATGCTTATTTTTATGACTAGATCACAAAATTTCAGGTATTTTTGATCTCAAGAAGTTCAATAAATAATATGTTGATTTGAAAGAAAGATGAAAAGACCTCTAATCATGCACACATTTGGTCCCTTATCAATATTTCCCAGTGTATGTATTTAATTAGAAAGAAGGTCACACCAAAGTCAAATTGGGCAGGATGAGATCTCTGGGCTGGTATATGTATCCAAATGGTAATAGCAGCTCTCATTTTACATGACATGTGGATGTCTGTATTTATTATTTTTTTCCCATTGAAGTTTCTCATGTCTGTAAGTAGCCTGTTTTCAAAGCAAACTGGTCCAGTTCTTCCCAGATCTATACATGGAGAACTACTTTTGCATTTATGAAGATGTTATCCTTGAAGTAAAAATAACACATAATTTATTTAACTATCCAAATGGGCTATTCCTTTTATACTTTTCAAAGGATTTGTCTTTTCATACATGTGAATTGTTTCAAGAATATCACAAAATTGTTGTCTCCATTTACTGCTCCATGTGCTTGGAAAAAGCTCAAAGAAGAAAATTAGAACCAAAGCAAGCAATTGAATTAGTGATTTGGCTCCTGTGTGGTATGGTTTTTTGGTCTTAGGTGCAAGATTGCCTCTTGCTCTTCCTCAGATGATCTTTGTTCCAGAAGTACTTCTTTCCAAGAATGCATCTCTGCCCCTCCTGGATTCTTAAGTGTCTATTTGCTTTCTTTCTCTGCTGCCATGTTGCCTGCCATCACTCGGCCCTTGGTTGCCATATTGAAATGTCCATCCAACTTGTGGTCTTTGTCAGGCCTTTAATTCACCAATCTAAAGAAACTTGCAGGGATGATACCACACACACATACAAACCATCCTGGATGCACAAACACAAAATTATGAAAATAAGCATCAAGTTTCCCTTTAATCCTGTAGATGCACAAATGGAAAAAAAGAAGTCCAGAGGTGAAAAAATGCAGTTCTCCCTTCCCCTCTTTCCTGGCAACCATGAATCTACTTTCTGTCTTGATGCACCAACCTAGTTCTGGACAATTCCCGTACAGGGAAGTAATAGGCATGTGGCCTCGTCCTTGTGGCTCCTCATCTAGCATGTCCATACTGCATGCTTTCTATCTGCTGAATGACAGTCCGTGATAGGGATGCCAATGTTTTATGCACCCACCCCTTCATAACTGATGGGCACTGGAACATTTCTACCTTTGGGTTTTGAGTGATGCTGCTATTAATGGTCATGTATGAGTTTGGGCAGGGGCACAAGTTTTCATTTGTTTTGGACAGACACCTGGAAGTGGAATTGCTTAGAAGTACAGTTGCCCTGTTTCACCTTTTAAGGTTAGACTGCCAGACTGTTTCCTGGAGTAGCTGAGACATTTGATTTCCATCAGCAGTGCAAGTGGGTCCTAACTTCTCATTGTCCTCTCCGATGTTTATCAGTAACTGCCTTTTTCATTCTAGCCATCCTGGTAGGGATGAAGTAGTATTTCATTGTGTTTTTCAAATTAATTTATTTGGTTAGCCAACAAAATTCTGTCTATGTATGGGGCACAGTGTGATGTTTTGGTCTATGTATATATTGTAGAAAGATTAAATCAAATTCATTAACATAAAAAATAATCCAAAAATGTCTGTTTGTGAAACACTGATTTAGAAACCGTGAGTAGTTGAAACACAAAATTATGTAGCATTTCATCTTAGTGAGACCAACTGACTTTTTAAATTAGACCCCGTTAATGTTTAACAGGTTGGTTCTCAGTTGTATAGAAATAAACACTAATATGAGAGTGATGGCACATGCCTGTAATCCCAGCAGCTAAGGAGACTGAGGCAGGAGGATCATGAGTTCATGAGTTCAAAGCCAGCCTCAGTAAAAGGGAGGTGCTAAGCAACTCAGTGAGACCCTGTCTTTAAATAAGGCTGGGTATGTATCTTAGTGGCCAAGTGCCCCTGAGTTCAATCCTTGGTACTGACCCCCTCCAAAAAAAAAAAAAAAAAAAAAAGAAAGAAAGAAACACTAGTCAGGGCTCTGACCCCAAATGAACTTAAAAAAAACTTAAAACCAAATGAACTTAAAAAGACATAAAAAAAGAAAGTAACACTACTCAGGGCTCTGACCCCAAATGAACTTAATTTGATATCTCAGATTTTCCTCTATGAAAAAAGAAATTTAAAGTAGGTGGCCTCAAAGGTCTATTTCAGCCCTAATATTCTTTGATCCAATGAGGAAATATTTTCTGTTCCCCACAGCATGGGAGGCACAATTTTTTGAGGCTCTAAATGGGTCTGAAAGTGGTCCTGGGAAATAGAGTGGGTATATTCCAAGTCCTGCCAGAGGGCAGAATAGGTCTTTTACATCTGAAGAAGGTGATTTCAGTCTAAGTGGCCCCTGAAGCAGCAGAGCCACCCATGTACAGAACATTCTGTGCAGCTGGCAACTGACCTTGTTTCAAGAGAAAATGATTCCTGAAGTGTTCTCTTTGTCCTGAAATTCTTTTTATAAAATTCCCTGGTTTTTCAAACCTTGCCCTTTAAAGGAAGCAAGAATAAAACAATAGAACCATAACAGCTGTTTGCCAGAGTTGCAAACTTTGGACAGCAAGGCCCTTTTCAAATGCGCTCCAACTCTCTGCTGATTTCCCGGTAGACTTGATCTTAATCACAAGCCTGATTTGGCACAGTGGGTCCTGGATAAAGAGCAAATCTAATGCAATGTATGAAAAGAAGCAGCACCCTGTATATCTGAACCATGCCAACTTCCTCACCCCGGACCCATTTCAACACATTTAATCCTCTGCTTTCAGAGTTAATTTCAAAAGTTTGGTGTAGCAACTTACTATATATTAGTTGCAGAGTCCCTGGGGAGGCAAGGCCAGTGAGTGTGGCTCCTGTATTTAAGAGGCACAGTCAGTCCAGGCATGTGGTGCACATCTGAAAATCCCAGGGACTCTGGAGGCTGAGGCAGGAGGATCACAAGTTTGAGGCCAGCCTTAGCAATTTTGTGAGACCCTCAGCAACTTAGCAAGACCCTATCTCAAAATTAAAAAAAAAAAAAAAAAAACATAAATAAAATTTAAAAATAAAAAGGACTTTGGATGTAACTCAGTGGTAAACCACCTCTGGATTCAATCCCCAGTAGCAAACTTTTTTTTTTTTTTTTAAAGATATGCACAGTCTATTTGGGGACAATAACTTTATTATAACTAGACTGTAGGGTGACATCTTCAGTGTTGAATGTATAGCTCACATCACTATGGGAGAACAGAGGGAGAAATTCCTTTTTCCTTAGGGTAGTTAGAGTTGGATTCAGGCGCATGAAGGCTATAGAAAACAGATGATATTTGCTCTCAAGCCAGTGGTGTGGATTTGATTAACCCATCATTAAGTTAAAGGTATTGAGCACCTGTTGAACACCCAGCCTAGTTTCTGTAACAGATCTTAACCCAGTCCCTCAAATTACAAGAGGTAGAGAAAACTAATAAAGAACAGACAGATTCTAAACAGTGTGGCAACAGCTATGGCAGGAGTTTGGGAAGAAAGAATATAGTCCAGGCTGGGTCATTTGGAGAAGAAGTAATTACAGAGAAAAGAGAAGAGACAACAATATTTTATTGCATAGCACTTGTACAAGTATGTCTGTGTGTATGTGCATGCGTGCATACGTGCACATGCTTGTGTGCAGTGGGGAAACCTGCAGGACACATGTGAAGGTGCATGCCATGTTCAGGGGTGCCAGAGGCAGGGAGGTATGTTTGAGGGAGAATTGAGTAGGGCAAGGTGAAGCACACTAGTTGGAAGCTGCATCTCTCTGACAGAAGGGTGTGTTGACGGCTCTAGATTATACATAGCCTCTTCTGGCAGCAGTATGTGAGAAGTAAGGTAACAGAGTCTGTGGGCAGGTTGGATATGTGGCAATGGTTCAGATATGAAGGATCAGGGTAACTAGGCTGTTGGCCGTAGATTGGGTAGGAATAGAAGGGAGGTATTTTTGCTTGTTTCCTATTTGCCTCAAATGAAATGTAGGTGATTTTTTGGCTAGAATTGTGAATACTAAAATATTTTTATCCTCACCACCTGCTTCTTTTTGCAAGTTTATAGCAATGAAAGATGGCATACAAAAGACAACTCTGAAAGAGATGAACAGCTCAATTTTTACCAAGGTCTTTTCTTAGGCTTTAACATGGTGAAAGAGAGAGTTGTAAAAGTTGAAGTTATCACAGGGAGAAAAGAGCAGTAACTTAAAACAATATGTTTGAAATTAACAATGTAAGCTAAAATGCTGACCTTTGGGAAACTGATTTTTGATGAACAAGGTTCTCTATACATCCAGAATCTGTGTACACAAGTCCATGCAAACTAAGCCTGACCTGGTCATTCACAGAAGAGTAAGGCGCTCAGCAACAGAGAGCAGTGGTTAGGAATCCAGACCCCAAACCAGCTATCTGCATTCAAGTCCCACCTACAAGCCAAGAGACCTTCAGCAAAAGCCCTCTGTTAATAAATGGGGGTATTGATATATTTAATTTACAGATTGTTGCAAACAACAATCTATATATTTATATATTAATATATAAAAAGAACAGAGGAACAGCGGCCAGAAATAGCTATTAAATGGTAGGTGCTTTTTTTCCTTTTGTATTTAGGAAGCATTATGAAATGTTGTAATGATTTGCGTAAGTCCTTCCCTGTCTACATGTGCCCTTCTCTTCAATTTCTTATAACATCACATCTTGTTAAGAATCAAGTAATATTGTTGTGTACCCAGTATGTTCCAGGTACTTTTTTGGGGGTAACCAGGGATTGAACTCAGAGGTACTTGACCACTGAGCCACATCCCCAGCCCTATTTTGTATTTTATTTAGAGACAGGATCTTACTGAGTGGCTTAGCACCTTTGCTTTTGCTGAAGCTGGCTTTGGACTCATTATCCTCCTGCCTTAGCCTCTTGAGCTGCTGGGATTATAGGTGTGTACCACCATACCCTGTGCCAGGTACTTTTATATATCATCTAATTAGCTTTGTATAGTTATCTATGATTCTTTTTCCCAATAAGTCAACTGGGTCTCAGAGATTTTAAATAACTTCTTTAGTCATACTATTACTAAGAGTTGTAGTGTGGTTTTGAGCCCACTTCTAGGACATCTCAAAACACCCCATCTCAGTGCTTTCTTAAAAGGAAATCTGCCCACAGAGATGACACAGGAGGCTCACTTCATTGTTGTTAAGGAGTGTGACTGCTGCATCAACCTCTCCTGGAGCATATTCTTTAACCATTTTGGGACAGACTCAAGAATAAGGGCCATTAAGAGACTCTGTCCATATGTTCCTCTGAAATTAAATAACTGGAAATATAATCTATCAAAGCCATTGGACTTTGCACTAACTGGACAAGTATATCTCCAGCAAAACCTAACATGGAATATCAAATCCCAATATTTGCAGACAGTATGTCTCTTTCCTGAGAGAGCCAAGGGAATCAAATCATTATATCCTAGGGGAATCATGTGAGTAACAAAAATGTATAGATATTTTCAAGGGGAGAAACTTCAGGTGGTGTTCTTTGTTGGTAATATATCCATCACTAATGAATAAACAAAATGTCACATATTCATAAAATTGAATGTTATCTGGCTGTAAAAAGGAATGAAATACTTGTCTTATTCTATAACACAGGAACCTTTAAAATATTATCCTAATTTAAGGAGGCCAGTCACAAAAGCCCATACATATTATATGATTTCTTTTATATAAAATTTCCAGAATAGGCGATTCCAGGAGAAAAAAAGTTAGACTAGTGTTTGCCTATCCCTGGAGAGGCAGAGGATTGAGGTTATGAACACTACTCCATGAGATGTAAGTTGTGAGGCACACACAGATGAAGGAGAATCAATCAACCCAAATTTATGAGCTATCTTCTGGTTCCCCATCAAAGTCATGGCTGTATGGTCATCATTTTTGTGCAGTCCTTTCCATTTTTTGGTTTTCTGTGGGGGTTGGGCTTTGACTATGTCTGTTTATAGATTTAACTTTTGTTGTTGTTGAGGACTGGGCAATGATGGCTAAAGGGCATGGAATTTCTTTATGGAGTAATGGAAATTTTACAGAATTAATTATAATGATAGACACACAACTCTGCAGATATAGAAATTGTTGTGGAACTGTGCACTTTAAATGCATGGATTGTATGACACATAAATTATATTTCAATAAAAGTGTTAATTATTATGTAGCTATCTGATATTGTGTGTTCACCATGTACGTCTCTGCACTGTGGAAAGAAGTCAGGGATAATAAAGTTTTGGAGAGAAGAGGGGCAAGGGGCAAGGTAAGGGTTAAGCTCTATGCCACTCTTTTGAGTATGGTTGAGGACCTCTGAACAGTTGGAAGGGGGTTGTCATCATATTCTTATAATGAATTTCTAATAGGGGAGGAAATGGGGAAAGTGCATTTAGTTTCTTATGCCTTATGTCCCAGGCCCACCTGGTTTTATTTTTATCTTTCCTTTTAAAAAATCTATGACTAGTCTTACATGTGATGCTGTAAAATGATCTTACTTTATATCAGCATACTCTTAAAAAAATAGATGACAACTAACTCCCCACCCCCTTTATTTCCTGCTTCTCTTTTTCCTGAGCCTCAGTATATCCTCTGGCTCCCATGCCACTCATTCCTTGAACGGACTTGTCGACACTTCAAATTATCTCCAGTTCTGCTGCCTCCTATATATTGCTTAGCCAATGTATACACACTTAGCTCTCTTAATCTCCCTCATAAGTAAATTCCTCAGCCCCTTAATCACCCCCGCTTCTCTTCTCTGAATCCTTTCCAATGTGTTGACATCTTTCTGGCACAATGGTGCCTACAGCCATATGCCTTTGGCACCCGTTCCCCTTGGCCTCCCACCAGAAATGGAACTTGGCCGACGTCAGAACAGAGAGTAAGACATATTTATTTGATTTAGCTTTTGATTATGTTCACTTCTTGGGATGATGGTTGATTACTAGTGATGGGGTTGGCCAGGCGTTGGGATTCAGGGCACGTTGGTGGTAGTGGACATTTATGTGTGAAGAGCAATAGCATATAACTTGCATGTCTCCCAGGAGTGACCTCCTTGTAAAATAGATGAAAACAGGAGCTTTGGGAAATAGTCATATTTTATAGCATCCTAAAGGTTTTTGTTTGTTTGTTTTTGTTTCTATAGGCAAAATTTCAAGTTGCAATTTAACTTTTAGTAATTCTAGAATTTGGGGGCTACCCAAACTTAAAATTTCCATAGGAAGAAGAAGCCTATCACAGCAGAATCATTTGGGATAGAATCTTTTAAAATAGATACTTTAATCATCTTTTCTAGGTTAACTCTTCACTTTATATGATAGATGTTGGGAGACATAAAAGATGGGGAAAATCAATTCACTTGTATTTAAAAACCACCTTTTGGATTTCCATCACATCATGTTTCTGATTGGAAGACACTCCCTTTAATGGAAACTTTCCATTCTTTGGATTTTGACAATGTCGAAAATTTTGTGGATTCAAACTTATATTTTTATACGAACTAATATGATTTCTCCAGTGATAAATCAATAAATATTGTAAAGTTCTTTGAGGAGGAAAATATATTTGCAAATAAATCATGTGAGAGAGAAACTATAATTTGTTTAAAATTTGAAAAGTTATAAGTTTCCTTTATGTATTCAGTCAATATTCATAGAGGGCATACAATATCCCTTGACACTGTTAGACACTAAGGCCACTGTACACACAGGTATGTTTTAACTATGAAATCAAATTCTATGCCCACAGGTAGATTGTTGCATGGGGGATAATAATGGAAAAATTCTGTGTGTCACCAGAAGACAACCATGAGGAGGTTTCTTCCTGCATTTGGAAGAAAGCCATATATGTCACTCCAGTATTTGTCACTTGGGGTGGTCAGTCACACTAACCTCCATATAAAGAACAGCATGGTATCTATACCAGTATAGAGTGCATATTTTTCTGAGTATATCATGGCACAATTATCACCATTGGCAAGCTAAATCCTGTCTCTGAGAGTGACACCAAGAGAGCATATTGCATTTTCTCGAGTGGGTTATATTAATCTTGCCAGTGTACAAGGCAGATGTTCAGTCTAGGGTTGGGGAAAGTAAAGAAAAAGAACTTGCTATTAGTGACAAACTTGTGTCAAATCCAGCTGGAAGTGATGGAATACAGGCAGATGGGCATTCCCATGAGTAGGAGACATGGAAATATCGTTCAGCGGTCATCAAGAAATCTGAAGTCAGGGGCTAAAGCTATAAAGGGAAATAAATGAAGGAGACAGCTACAGGGGATAATAAGTATCACCCTTTTCTCCTTTAAGAACAGATGATAGATACTCAGAAGTCAGCAGCCAGCCAGCAGCAAACTGTGCTCCTAGAGGAATCTCATGGGCTGTTTGAATGTAACTTCAGTGTTCTGAGCTCTATCAAAGGAGACCCTTAATTAACCTGAAAGTTTGCTTTTATTTTTTCCTGCTATGGGTCCTCTCCTGTGCTTCCAAGTTTTGGGTTTTTTATGTGCATGTGAAAGAGCTCCTTGGCTTCTCTCTTGAAGTCTAGTCTACCAAGAGCTCAGAATTTCCTTCTTTTCTGGAAAAGTGGATGGGCAGACCCAATGCCCCTTTGTCTCCTTCCATCTGTCCAGCTTGTGTGATATCAAGGCATGTCTTTGCAGAAGGTTCACAGTGCTCTCAAAAGAGAATTACAGTACAGGAAGAAAAAAAGGTTGAAAACCATTAGCCTAGTCTTTTCCTTAACCCTCCTCAAGGAAGCTATTTAAAGACTTAGTCTTTTAGAAGGTGAATGAGAGCCCAGAGCTCCCTTATCTCCTAGCCTGGTTACCCTTACTTCATTTACAGACCAGCTCACGTGAGATACCCTACCAGCTGGTCCCTCTGCCAGGAAAAAACTCTGGACCCCTCCTCCCTTCCACCATCAGAACACCCCCACCTACTCCACAAGAGCCCATGTCCATCCAGTTTCCTCCTTTATCCCTAGAAGAGAGAGGGAGAAGGAGAGAATGTGCTGCTTTGAATTGAGGCTTTGCCATGAAACAGTTCAAGTCTAAGATCCTCTCAGTTCTCATCAGTGACATGGAACTAATACTTCTTATTTTACATGTTGAAATGAGCTCAGACATGGGAAGCAGTAAGCACAGCACCTGACATCATGATCAATCTTCAATTCATTGTAGTTATTATATTATTACCAACAGTTGTTCTTTAAGCAAGAAGAGAGATGGTGAATCTGAAAAGGGCTCCTTGGATTTCAGTTCACAAAACAATATATGGTACCACTGTTTTTCCACAAGATGAGCAGGGAAGAAATGATACCACTCTAATATTCTTTTTCCTTTCAGTGATATTCTCCACACAATGTCATATCAAATTGTTTTTGTTTCTTATTAGCAAGTATGGCCTGGCCCCATAAGAACAATGAACAGGGTGCCTTTTGAATCTACCAGGAGCCTGAATCAATAGCACCAACAACTAAATATTCAAATGTAATATTAGACCAACACTTCAACTTTTCCTTGTCTTTCCTTTTCCACGGTATGGTTCTGGCTCTCACTAAATTATTCTTTGAGTGTGAGCCTCTTTGTAATGAAAGAGCCTGAGAGGAGGTGGCATCTGCCCTCTGTCTGCATTGGCATTTCCTACTCTTCCATGTCTTAGCTGTTCATTCTCCATCCTGTACTATAGTCCAGCAGCTTTTGTGGCTTTTACCTCCTAAGTCACCTGGAGATGTTTCCACATGCTGATAACTTTGATTCACCTTTAGGTTTATGTGTCTATACCCTCCACACCAGTCATACTCTTACAAGATTAAGCAGTCTTCTGGATCAATCCTGGGAACCATGTTACTTCCTCATCCACAGAACAACATTGGTGGCTTTCTTGGACTTAACACCAAACATAAGACTTCAGTCCCATCCTAGATCTGCCCTTCAACTGGTCTGCTTCGCACCCTCAGAGTGATTCACAGGTCAGGTCTAGTTTTTTTTTTGTTTGTTTGTTTGTTTGTTTGTTTTGATCAGAAAACAGAACCAGGGAGGGAGCTGACTGTGGAAAATCGGGCATGGGCTGACTCTAATAAATTGTGATGATAATATGTTATTTGGTCTGTTAACCGAGGTTCTTCTTGCTTGCGTGTTTAACAAACACAAGTTCAGACAAGAATTGTTCAAATGTTCTGTAATATTTTTTATTTTTTGCAGAGCCCATAGCATCCCTCTGATAGTAAAATCTATGCACACCTGGATTCTTTAGAGTCAGGTGTGAGTCATCTCTGGAGAAAGTCACATTAGAATTCCACTAATCTTTTATTCCTAACACCAATGTAGGACTTCCTGTAAATTAATTGGAAGTGACAAATATCTACAAATTTATAAATTCTCTATATGTGCAGAGTATGTCATAGTTACAAATTGCTTCCATGAACAATACCTTGTTTGAGCCACACAAAAATCCCTGTCTTGGGGGGGGGGGGTTAATGTCCCCATTTTTCAGGTTAAGACAGTTTCAAATTGGTTTCTGTGATTTACCCAAGATCATTCAGAAATGATGCTGTGAATTCATCCCTTGTCTCTGAGTATGTATCTACTTCTTACAGTAGGCTTTTAACTAGGCGTGTTGAAAATATAATTTTAAATTATAAATAGAATAATTAAAAGAATATTAATTAGTGAGATCAACTTCTACATACTTGTATGTCAGTGACACCATTTTCTGTTTACTTTTACTTGATTCTATTTCATTTGACATATCGAGGAGGTTGTGCAGTACTTTCATTAATATCTCATCTAAGTCCAATGATTTGTGAATACTGAACTTTAAAAAAAAAATCCCCTTACCTGACTTTAAATCAATAGCAGTGCTGTCTCACTTTTTCATTATTTCCCAAGTGTCCAAATTCTCTCTTTATTTTTCTAGTTAAAAACCAATTTAAAAAGCATTTCAGTGACTCTGCCATTATAGAATTCTTGTTGTAATAAAATTAATAATTTAAATTTGTTGGCATCAAATGCTGAAAGTCCTCCGGGCACTTTAATGAAAATAGAAAATGATACCAATACTGCATCATGCCCTGATGACTACCCCAGAGCAAGATTGGACAAACCCGCCAAATGACTGCACAAAGAATGATTCCAAATTAAAATTTAAAAAAAAAAAAATAACAATCACATAGGAAAGGCATTAAGTTTACCCTAAAGAGTAATGGACAGATTCAAGGGAAGACATCATCTGATACTCTAAGACATGATGCTTTTAAAATATTAGCCCTTCACAGGGCTTTGGAAAGGACTTAGTTTTACCCCTCCAGATTTATTACAGAGAAACTGACACACTGAGAGGTGCAGTGAGGTTCTTATGGTCCCACAGCTAATTAGACAGGCCTTGACTGGTACCCAGGACCCCTGTTACCAAGTCAGTCAATTTATCACAGGAGTTACCACTCCTTTTACCAGCATTCTGAGGATCTGTTAATTTCTGACAGCTAGATATAACTAGCATTAGCGACTAATGTACAAAGTAGAAAGAGCACAGAGTACCAGAACACAGGGTTGGGACCAGGGTGAGTCAAACAAGTGAAGTGAGGCATTTGTCTCAAGTGCAAAGTTTCAGAGGATTTAATAAACTTATTTATCTAGATAAATAATATTCTAATGTAATATTTTTTAAAATAAGAATTAGTGAAAATAAACATTAGAATTATGTCTTTACCTCCTTAATTTTCTTCTGAGACAAGTGCCTTTTAATTTTGCTTGTCTCCCTTGCATCTCTCTAGAGGTCTGGGAGTGCTTTTCTTTTCTTTTTGAAGACTTTTGGGCCCCAGAGGCCAATGCTTTATTGTTGAGACTAACAGAGAAAGCCTTTTTCTCACTTTGTAAGGGTCAGAAACTTACTGAAGAGTGAAATCACTCATTGTGTGTTGGTTTTAAAATAAAGTTAGCAGATTCTTTGACACTTGTCTCCTTAAAAAGTGCATCCTGGCCATCTTTCTCCCTGTGTGGGCTGTGCTGTTTGACCAGCTTGAAATGAATAGGAGGTGGCAGAAGTGGCAAAGTGTGATTTCTGAGATAAGGTCACAGAAGGTATTATAACTTCCTCCTTTCTTTCTTACTAGCTCAGGGTTAAGTCAACTGCCTGGTTATGAGGACATTCAAGATGACCATGGAGAGGTTAGTGTGATAAGGAATTGAGGTGTCCCACCAACCACCATGTGAAAAGGCATCATAGAAGCCAATCTTCCAGCTCCTCTCAAACTTTCAGACTGTGGTAGTCCTGGAGAACATCTTCCCTGTAGTCTCTTGAGATGCCCCAAGTCAGACCACCAATTAAAAAGCCTATCTGAATTTCTGACCCAGTGAATTTATAACAGAATCAGCACTTTTCTGCTTTAGGTCATGAAGTTTTGAGGTCATTTGTTACCATGTAAAAGGTTACTAATACACTGTCTTATATGTCAGGGCTATGACATTGGTCCAGGGAAGAGGCATGTCCATAAGATTATGAAGTTCCTGAGCAATAGCTGGCCTGACTATGTCCAGGATTTCCTATATCCTGAAGTAAAATTATGGTTTTGACTTAGATCCAGATTTCAGTCCAACCCTTTCATTGCCATGTTCAGAAAACACAATAATCAAGTAATAGTTTACACAGCTTCCCACTTAAAAATATTTGGCTGAATGTAACTACTCACAGGAGCTGGTATTTGCAAAAGTTCATGAGTGGTAACATTTTGAGTTGATGAAACTTCATCTCCAAACAAGGAGACTTGTTATTAAATCAGGAAGAAACCACTCCAACAGCCAAATTCCATATGATAATTGCACACTATTTCTAGACGTTTTAAAATTGAATTTATCTTAAATACCTTTACCAACATATGCTTAAGTCCATACTCACAGTTTGGAGCCATTTCTTTAAATCCACCTTAACTAAGAAAATTTAGTTCAGTGAATCCTAGTTTTTAAGCAAAGCAGTATTATCTTGCTTCACTTAATTCTCTCTTGCTAAATTCTTTTAATTTGAAAATACCACTTAACATACACAGTGATTGAGAAAGCTTTTTATGTGGTTTTAAGCTTGGAAAATCAAAGTCTATCTGGTCACTAACAGGTACATAGATTGGTATCTGTTATCTTCCATCATTTTCCTCCTCCATTTAACCAAGACAATAAGTATTATTTTAGTGTGTCTAGCTACACACTAAGCTATTAAAATCTATTGCAGTTTGGGGCCATATTTACTTACCATAAAAACAAGATTATAAGAAAATGGGACTGAGAGTTCTTGATAAAGGTGGATAACAGGCAAAGAAAACACCTTGACTGTGGTCACAGGGGAATGTGACCTGTGGGGTGAATTCTGACAGAAGTACACAGAGCTGAAACAGTTGTGAGTGGAAGGAAAGGGTTATTGAAAACTGCCACATTTACAATGAACAAAATATAAATTTCCCATATGCCTTAAAAAAATCTAGGGAAATTAATCCACATCATAATTGTGTAACTTCCTCTCTAGGCAACTATCGTCTTAATAACTTATTTTACCTGAAATCTGCTTTAGTATTATTTTTGGTTACTTTGAAAGATAATTATATACATGAGCTATTCCTTTTAATTGATTTTAGCTCATTTGAATTATATTTTGATTTTGTGGTCCATTATATAAATAACAATATTTATTATGTAAATAACAGTACTCACCCTGATGTCTATTTTTTTGTTTTATATTTTTTCCCTAAAGATTCCATATTTCTTATATGATGAGCAGACCTAATTTTAAAAATAATAGGTATAATTTACATAAAATGAAACACATGGTGTCTCAGTGTGGAGTTAAATGAGATGTGAGAAATCTTATTGGTTAGATAAACCTATGTATACAACACCACTATGAAGACAGGGAACATTTCTGTCACTCTGGAAAGTTCTCTCCTGCTCCTTCTTAGTCTCCACACAGAAACCCAACACTGAGACAACTACCATTTGGATTTCTATAGGTAGAAATCTATTTTCTATTAGGTGACCTATTCTGCACCTCCACAAAAAGGAATCATGTAGTAGGTAGTTTTTTTTTATATATCTTTATTTTGTACTTCATCTTTTCAAGGTTCAAGGTGTGTATTGGTTGTTCATTTTTTATAACAGTTTGTTCTTTTTATTGTCTGATAGTATTCCACGAATGAGTGTATCACAGTTCATTTGTATATTTTTCTCTTGATTCACATGAGTTGTTTAAAGTTTGGATCTGTTATGAATCAAGCTGTCACGAATATTTTGACACAATTCTTTGCATGGACATATATTTTCATTTATCTTTTGTATATACAACTAGTACTATCTTGATGGGTCATAGAATAGATATAAATTTAGCTTTGAAAGAAACTGTCAAACAGTACTGCAACATAATTGTACTGTTTTCCACTCCCCTTACCAGCTTGTAAGTGCTCTAGTTGCCCTGAATCACAGAAAATTCTTTTTTTTTTTTTTTTTTTATGGTACAAATTGGGATTTTACAAAAGCAGCTCAGCAGTTTGGGGAAACAAAAAGAGAAAATATAGTTACAGATTTTTAGACACTAGTTATTTTGTGAAGTATTTTTTTGTAATTTTAAATAACAGGAGATAGAAAAAGAGTATAAAATAATTGGCCAAATGTGCTTTGTTTGGAAGATTACGAAGAAAACATTTGACATAGTGGTGTGAAATCTCTACATGTCAATACTTCATGTTCTGCCTTGGAAACTTAAGGATAATATTTATAAATAAAATTTTTCTATTCACTTAATTGGTCACATATTTTTAAATGTATTTCACAGTAATGGAAAATTTGGAGGATAAGGGGAAAAGAGATGGTAGAGATTTGAAGAAAGGAAGACACTAAGACTCAATTCTCTCCAAGACAACTCCATGGACCACATCAACCAGTGAATCATTCATGCCCTCTAATTACTTGCATATTCTATTTGGTTTTTCAGAAAAATATGTATTATTCTCCTCTGTTCTTTATAAAATATGCGAGGTTTCATAACACATAACAAAGGGATAGCCTAGTTTTGTTTTCACAGTGTCAATAGATATTTTGCCCATGACAGCTTCTGGTTTTACAAAGTCTTGAGTATTTTCGTGTTGGGATAATTGTGATAACGTGGCATAAGTAATGTGGTGCTTGGGAGATGCTTTATTATTGAAAAGGTCTCATTTAAAAAAAATAAAATTAGCTGTAGTTATCAGAATATTCTAAGAACACTCAGCTATTCTGCATCTTAAAAAACATAAATTATGAAGCTAGATAGTTTTCTCTTTTTCATAATTAAAAAAAGCAGGATTGAAAAAATGGCCCATTTATAAGGAAACAGTTATTATATTAACACTTTAATTATTGAGTATTATGAGGTAAAGGTTAAAGTATTGTTATCTATTTTCCATCTATTCTTGCAATATTAAACAGTGACTAATGTGTTAAGACAAAAGGGAAAGTGGAAATAAATATAGAAAGAGACAGAGACTTTGCAGCCATAGGAGTTTGTAAGAGATGGGCATTCATAAACTGTGTTTATCAAGGAGAAGCAGTGATCAAAATCAAGAAGTAATGAGAGTGATAGATATTAAAGTAGGTCAAGCTAATTGGGTCACCCATTGGGTTTAGCAAAAAGTATTAAGAGAAAGGAGTGGAGAGCAACTTGCTTGCTTATTTGCAAGCAAGAATATCAGAAATGGGTGGAATTAAAGTAGCTTGCCAATCAACATGCTTACAGGGTGGCCACTCGAGCACTATGCTCCTTCAGCTCCAATTCCTAGAGACCAAGGGAACATATCAAATGCAGGCGGATCACAACTCCCAAAGTAGTGGTTGTCTGAAACTGGGAAATTAAAACTAAATGGCTAGAAAAGAGGGAAAGATACAAGACTGATGACTACCACATAAGCATTTTATCATAGGCACAGGGGAAGACAGACCAGATAGGCCTTTCACAGTGACAGAGATGAAAAGGCAAAAGTTTAAAACACAGAAGTTTAACCACCAAACTTATTTATGGCCGTGTGCATTCAAAGACACCACGGTTTTGAAAAGCAGCACTATATTTTAAGGATGTCATTTTTAAGAGTCTACACACTATGAAAATAAAATAAACTGTAGTGAAGATTGGAAGGAAGAAATTTGAATAGTAATAGCATGGTCTCGACTTAGTTTTAAGCCTGTCTACTCAGAGGAACATGCATGGCCAACCATTAGTAAGAGGACTTGTGGTACTGAGATGAGTGAGCCTATGTAGAAGTAATTATAATATTTTGATTTTTTTTTTTCGCTCTTATGCCAGAAAATTCTACTTTCTATGGAACAAAATATTGCTATGTCTAATCAAGAAAATTACTATAACCACTGAGAGAAAGGAAAAAAAAACGTGTTGATTAGTAATTTTTTCTAGTCCAGGACAATTTGGGGAGGCTCAAGGCTAAGAAGAAACCACACAGGGATAGGTAGTCCTGCTGTTTGGGATCACGTCCCTGTCCTTACCAAGAGCAAGTATTTAACTCAAGAGTGAGAACACACTGGACAGTGTTCTCCATTAATCCACATAAATAACACAAGTCTACAGAAAACTGGTTCTGTTGGAGAAAAACAATTCAGCTTACATTTATCAGCATTGAGATCACACAAAAACTCAAAATCCAAGTTTCAAAATATGCTCTTTGTTCATGGTCAGATAAAAACCATTTCAATGGAAACAAATCTTGTCATGATGGATCAAATAGCCACAAGTGTAAGGTAAGATTTCATTTGACGTACATATTACATTAAACATATTCAGAATGATTATTTTCACTGGAGCACTGATAGATCAACCAATGAAAATTTAATGAGAATGTTGTGTGTCCTTGTGAGGTGTATTCCCTCTTGGCAGCTAAGGGGGACCAGAGCACGCTGTATCACTCAGTCTTGTCAGAGGAGATGTTCTGTCACTGATTAGAGAGCTGCATGTCCTCTTTAGTCACAAAAACATTTCATGGGGTAACCTTGTTTCTGTCTTAATGGATTCAGGCAATGTAATGAGAGCTACCAAAGTGGACATGAAGAAACCCTTTGAGAGACAGAGCATGTCACTTCTCACTTACTCACTAATGGCAGTCCCTCCTGGGCTGAGCAAGCCCCTCTGGGCAGAGCTGGAAGAGTCATTTAAAATGCACCTGCGTTCCTTCCTTCCTTCAAATGCACCAGAAAGGCACCAAAATGTGGTATTCTCCCTGTTAGAAACACGAAATACAACTAATGCATCTTAGTTTCATCAGCACAAGATCAGAGTGAAAAATAGTACTCTCTTAAATGTGCAGTGCATACTCTATTTTTTCAAAGTATATTTTTGTCTCTACATTGTACAAACCTCACCACACCCTTGGGAATGGATAGGTCCTAAATAGGTTGTTTGCTCTTCTTTGTTATGAATTGGGTACCCAATGCTGGGGGGGCGATCACATGATATCTGTAAGAGGCACAACAAATGAATGGCAGAAGGTGGATCAGAACTGGGGTTCTCCAACTTATTTACATATTTCTATTTCTCCTCTCTTTCTCCATATGAGTGTGTGTATACATATATGCATATAGATGTGTGTGTATATATGTGTGTGTATACATATATATGTCCAATGACAATTTAATACCTGCCATGGCCAAGCCGTGATGCATGCAGGACAAATAATTGTACTGTTCAGGGAGAGTAAGGAAAAGAAGAACTGAGTTACTGGAAGTCCAATTTTATTCTATATCTTTTGCCAATTTGAAGAAGCAACTAATTCATAAACTATATGGTAAGCACATTTAACTGTTCTAGGATTTTTCTCATGCTTCATGAAAACAGAGATCATAACTGGGAAACCAACTGTAAAATTAAAAGAACTAGATGTTGCCAATAAAGACCATCATTTCAGGAAAATAAATTTGTTTCTTGGAAGCGGTTCTTGAATGTATGCTTGAGGTGCCCACAAGAAAACTAATTCAACCGAGAAACAAATTGATCTTGCTTCACTGGTTTATATGAACAGAGTAAAATACACACCAACAGGTTATATCACTTAATAACTTCTTGTTCCCTATAATGAATCAATGGCAAGATCACCTTGAATTATTATATTTTGAAATCATATGTACAAAGTAACCTAGGACCACAGTGCCTGCACCAAATAATGGGTTTCATTAAGGTCATATTCAGAGCTAACAAAATCAAGATAATCAATGCTTGTGTCAGCCTTTATTCATCGTATTTGGGAGTTATTTTCTTGAAGGTTTGTTTTTTTTTGTTAACATATTGATATCTTTAATGTGGACGTGAAATAAAAATGCATAATTTGATATTGTAGTCGGTGGCTAGAAAAGTGTCACTTTATTCTTTGAAAGCATCTTTCTGAGTCTTGAAATGGAAAATGGGACAGTTTTGCAAAAGCAAATAACTCTCTTATGCTTTGAATTCTTTGGGAGATGGTTCCAAAAGTTACATTAAATGTTCTATTAAAATGATGGGTGGTGGGGATTTGCAATTTTTCTTTTCTGTTCTCCCAGTTTGTAAAGCTACCAGGAAGAGCATTTCTTTGTACTTACTTGTGGCCATCATACAAAACAATGGAATGAAGCCTGAGAAACTGCCTTCCAAAAGTTCCTTTAAAGTACTTTCCCTTCTGTGCTCCAGCCTGTACAGCAGATCCCAATCGACTATGTGGTGTGGACACAGTCCTATCTTCTAAAAAGTGCATGATCTTTCCAAATTAATGAAGCAGAGGGAGGAACACAGATTATCTCTACATTTCAAGAGCAAAAAGCTTAATAAGTAAACTAATAATAAATGTTTAGTTTAAGATGAACGTTTAAATATCAGGGGATAATAATTTATAAACTCTTTAAAGCAACCACTTTTAAATCACAAAACTAATGAAATATCTTAAATACTCATTAAAATAGATTTCTAAGTGAAAGTTACAGGAAAAATACAGCATGCTATTTTATAAAACTATGATTTCCAAAAGCGTATGGTCTCCTACTCTTTTCTAAGAAGTATATTTTTAATTTAGACTCACTACAAATTCATATTTTACAAATGAAAACTGGAATTTATGTGTTTGGCTTGATAATATTACTTTAGAATTATAACTGCATTTCCTAATTATGTTAAACAAATCCTACTAAAGATGATTCTCCTTATGCCATATTTAAAGAAATTATTTTTATCATGAATCTGCTATAAACATAAAATTATAGAATGAGAAGGACCCTAAAGTTTATTTTTCAAGTGTTTTTTCACTATTTTACTATTAAAATGATGAGTGTGCTCTTCACCCCCTGGAGATCCATTACTTTGAAATAGTTTGCATGTTCCATATGTATTATGAAAAATTATATACCTAACTAACTAATATTCAAAGACTCATATCATCATGTACAATTAATATTAATGCATTAAGAAAAGTGATGGCATGTAATATTTTATTAGCATGCGCTATCATATTGCAGTATTTATTTCTATTAAGTTATGTGAAATAAGGAAAATAACTAATGAGTTTTCCACAATTTTCAAAGAGTCTCTATGTGAAACTATTGATATTCTCTAAATTCATTTATAAATTTAAAACTTCAAGATTAAAAGGGGAAATCACCTAATTCAAACAATATATTCATAACTGAAATTGTAAGGACATGTCATTACCACGGGCATTTAAATCCTCCAGCTTCTCTAAGGTTTTCTGACCTTTCTCTGGACACCAGTTCTTCAGACAAGAGGAAGGAGACCGTTGAGGAGGACTCCAGTTCAGGTTTACTATTGAGATATGGTTTAGCTGAAAAAGACTCATTATATACAGGGGATGTGTAAATTTTATTTATTTATTTATAAATCTTCTTTTGAGATGTATTTACTTCCTTTATTGCCTTCTCTGATGAGGACCTGCCAAAAAATAGATCTGGGACTGTGGGTGGGGATATGAGATTGAATAGATCATCTGTAGAGTTTTGGGGTCCTGTTTTCTAGGCTACTATGAAACTGAACAAGGCCATACAATAAAAATATAACTCTGACATAGACATTTCAGCAACTGGCCAGGGAACAAATTCAGGAAGCCAATGATTGGTACCTATAACAATTGGTGCAAAGTGGTCATGGATCAATGAGTAACTGACAATGACCATAATTTTTGTCCCAACTTCGAAACTAGAAGCAACCAGAGAAAGCTATGCGTAGTTAACTAATCAGCTAGGGAGTCCTATTACTTAGCTCACCTTTAGCTTCTTCACTCACACTCCAATCAGGGGCTTTCTAAAATATTCATGCTTTATCATCATAAAGTTTTGTTTATTATTCTTCCTTGTTTTAAGTTTCTGCCCAAACACAAGAGATGGTGGCTGACTCCTCTGCTATAGCCAACAACCTGTTCTCCTCAGGTTGTTCTTCATTTACTTTCACACCTTTGATTCAGTCTTATAGCTTGATTCAAATTAGGATTAGGGTTTTAAATCTTCTTTTATTCTTTATCTTGAATTAGAAGCAAATATATGTGTGTATATATATATATATATATATATATATATACATATATATATATATATATATATATATATTTCCCAAGATTGATAATGGTCCGATCCACTTCAATAGTGCTATGATGCTTTGTATTGCAAGCTCTTTCTCCCTCCATCTCTCTCTCTCTCTCTCTCTCTCTCTCTCTCCCCTCTGCCCCTCCCTCCCCCTCCCTTCCTCCCTCACACACACAGGATGAGAGGATATTAATCATTACTCTGTTTACAGAAAACTCTCTTACTTTGTTTCTGTGTACTTTCCCATCCTAAAACACTAGTAACTTAAGGAAATGATAGTATGCAATGCATAAAATGTGATGCTCCAGTATGGTGATGCCACCTGCTTCACTTTTCTTGCTAAGGATTGCTTTAGCTATTCTGGGTCTCTTATTTTTCCAGATGAATTTCATGACTGCCTTTTCTATTTCTTTGAGTAATGTCATTGGGGTTTTGATTGGAATTGCATTAAATCTGTATAATGCTTTTGGTAGTATGGACATTTTGACAATATTAATTCTGCCTATCCAAAACAAGGTAGGTCTTTCCATCTTCTGAGGTCTTCTATAATTTCTTTCTTTAGTGTTCTATAGTTTTTGTTATAGAGGTCTTTTACCTCTTTCGCTAATTTGATTCCCAGGTATTTTACTTTTTTTGATGCTATTGTAAATGGGGTAGTTTTCATCATTTCCCTTTCAGAGGATTTGTCACTGATGTACAAAAATGCCTTTGACTTATGTGTATTGATTTTGTATTCTGCTACTTTGGCAAATTCATTTACTAGTTGTAAAAGTTTTCTGGTAGAGTTTTTTGGGTCTTCTAGGTATATTATCATGTCATCAGCAAATAGTGCTAATTTGAGTTGTTCTTTTTCTATCTGGATTCCTTTAATTTCTTTCGTCTAATTGCTCTGGCCAGAGTTTCAAGTACTATGTTAAATAGTACTGGTGAAAGGGGGCATCCTGTCTTGTTCCAGTTTTTAAAGGGAATGCTTTCAATTTTTCTCCATTTAAGATAATGTTAGCCTGGGGCTTTACATATATAACTTTTATAAAGTTGAGATATGTTCCTGTTATTTCTAGTTTTTCTAGTGTTTTGAACATAAAGGGGTGTTGTATTTTGTCAAATGCTTTTTCTGCATCTATTGAGATGATCATATGTTTTTTATCTTTGAGTCTATTGATGTGATGTATTTTGTTTATTGATTTCTGAATGTTGAAACAACCTTGCATCCCTGGGATAAACCCCACTTGATCGTGGTGCACTATCTTTTTGATGTTTTTGTATTCAATTTGGCAGAATTTTGTTGAGGATTTTTGCATTTATGTTCATTAGAGATATTGGCCTAAAGTTTTCTTTTTGGCTGTGTCTTTGCCTGGCTTTAGAATTAATGTAATATTGGCCTCATAGAAAGAGTCTGGAAGAGCTCCCTCTTTTTCTATTTCTTGAAATAAGTAGAAGAGCATGGGTATTAGATCTTCTTTGAAGGTCTTGTAGAAGTAGCTGTAATTTCATCAGGTCCTGGGCTTTTTAAATTATACTTCAGAGCAATAGTAACAAAGACAGCATGGTATTGGCACCAAAACAGACTGGTAGACCAATGGTACAGAATTGAGGACACAGAGACTAATACGTATAATTTCACCTATTTTATATTAGACGAAGGCGCCAAAAATGTACAGTGGAGAAAGGATAGCCTCTTCAACAAATGGTGCTGGGAAAACTGGAAATCCATATGCAACAAAATGAAATTAAACCCTTATCTCTCACGACACACAAAATTCAATTCAAAGTGGATCAAGGACCTAGGAATTAGACCAGAGACAATACACCTAATAGAAGAAAAATTAAGCTCCAATTTCCAACATGTCGGATTAGGCCCTAAGTTCCTTAATATGAATCCTGTAGCACAAGAATTATATATATATATATATATATATATATAAAAGTATTAATGAATGGGATAGATTCAAACTAAAAAGCTTTTCAGCAAAATAAACAATCAGTGAGGTGAATAGAGAGCCAACTGATTGAGAACAAATATTTAATACATGCACATCAAATAGAGCACTAATTTCTAGAATAAATAAAGAACTCAAAAAACTTAACACCAAAAAAAAAAACAAACCCAAATAACCCAATCAATAAATGGGCCAAGGAATTGAAAGGACACTTCTCAGAAGAAGACACACAATTAATCAACAAATTCATGAAAAAATGTTCAACATCGCTGGCAATTAGAGAAATGCAAATCAAAACTACTCTATGATTTCATTTTACTCCAGTCAGAATGGCAGCTATCAAGAACACAAACAACAATAAATGTTGGAGAGGATGTGGGGAAAAAGGCACACTGATACATTGCTGTTGGGAATGCAAAATGGTGCAACCATTATGGAAAGCAGTATGGAGATTTCTTGGAAAATGAAATGAATGAAACCACCCTAAGACCCAGCCATCCTACTCCTGGGTCTATTCCCAATGGACTTAAAATCAGCATATTACAGTGACACAGCCGCTTCAATGTTGATAGCAGCACAATTCACAATAGCTAGGTTGTGGAACCAACCTAGATGTCCCTCAGTAGATGAGTGGATAAAGAAAATGTGGTATATATACACAATGGAATTTTACTCAGCAATAAAAGAGAATAAAATAATGGCATTTGCAGGTAAACGGATGAAGTTGGAGAATATAATGCTAAGTGAAGTTATTCAATCTCAAAAATCCAAATACCGAATGTTTTCTCTGATATAAGGAGGCTGATTCATAGTGGTGTTGGGTCGGGGTACATAGAAGGATTAGAAGAACACTATAATGGTCAAAGGGGAGGGTGGGGAAGAAAGGGAGCAAGGGGGGATGGAGGAGAAAAAAAGAAAAGGTGGATGAATAAGATGGATTTCATTATCCTGAATGCATGACTGAAGATGTAAATGCATACTGTGTTATGTAAAAAGATGCTCTATATGTTTATTATGATTATAATGCATACTACTATTATGAATACAACACTTTGAATAAAAATAAATATATAATCTTTTTTTTTTTTTAAAGTGATGCTCTGTGGGGAACACCCAGGTAGACAAGGAGGAGAATCTGCCTTCCAGAAGCTTAAAAGAAATAGTCGTTTTGCTATAGCAAAGCTATAGAGTTAGCCCATGACACATGAGGTAAAGAAAGTAAGTGTGTCAGCTGCTTAGTCATGAAAATGATTATTTCCTCTTGGTTCAGATCAGAGAGGCTTTTTGAAAGAACTGACCATTGTGTTGGGATATACCAGTGGGTTTGGGCTAGAGGGAAAATATCACTTTTCTAGCTGTTATTATTGCTACTGCTTTTCTATTGCTGATTATTGATATATAAATCTCATTATTCTAGGATCAACATTTTTGTTGACCCAGTTAGTATATAGGTTTGCAATTTGTCCCATGTAACAAACTTTTTTTTTTTTTTTTTTTTTTTTTTTTGCAAACTTATATATGGTCTCTTTTGAAGTGCTTCTTCTGTTGAATGGCTATTTTTTTTTTTTTTTTTTTTTTGCAGGGGTAGGTTGTAGTGTTTGAGTGATGAATATTTCTATTGAAAGGAGTTCTAAATGTCCATGTTTTCTCATACAATGAGGACTATTTTAGGCTTTAATTTTCCTTGCCCCACTGCATTGTCCATCTGTCAAAGTTCACCAA
Organism: Tamias sibiricus; assembly: GCA_025594165.1. Taxonomy (NCBI): domain Eukaryota; kingdom Metazoa; phylum Chordata; class Mammalia; order Rodentia; family Sciuridae; genus Tamias; species Tamias sibiricus. The sequence goes on along the minus strand of CM046671.1, from coordinate 44,726,958 downwards.
AGCCAAGAAGTCTTTCTCCAGCAATGAATTTGAAAAACATGTCCATAAAATGATCTGGAGAGAATCCTAAAACACAAACCTGTTCTTTTAAAAATCAATATGCAGGGCACAGTCATATGTATATAAACCTTTAAGTGTTTTGTTGTTGATGATGATTTTTGTTTTAGTTTGGTTGGTTGTTTTGATAATGTACAGCAAAGATTTTCATTCAATTCAAGTAAAAGCATAAGCTTGGATACTTCAAGTTTCATCTAAGAGACATAAGACCAGCAACGTTCCCACATCTATTTATTTATTTTTTTATTTTTTCTTTGTTTAGTTTTAAATTTAGTTGTAGATGGACATAATACCTTTATTTTATTTATTTATTTTTTATGCATTGCTGAGGATCAAACCCAGTGGCTCACATGTGCTAGGGAAGTGCTCTCTCACCGAGCCACAACCCCAGCCCCACATTCCCACTTTTATAAGCAAGGAAAAATCTGGACAAACAAAAAAATAATAAGCAGTTTGCAGAGCAAAAACTAACAAAAAATAGAGAAAGACAGGTCCCTGGAAGGAGCAGAAAAGCCTGAGTGTTTACTTACCAGGTTCAAATTTCACCTAGTGATATATAAACCTCATGAGTCAATTTTGATAGAAATTTTGGAGAATAGCTAAAAGTTGAGTGCAATAAATGGTAAGAGTGTGAAGCCTCTGAGGGCTGGGGACACAGGAGCATTTGTGCCAAAGGGGAAGATTCAAGAACACAGAGAGCTTCCTATTGATGACAGAGGTGGAAAAGAAGATCCTCAGTGACAGAATTCCACCAAGACACATCTCCCCCAAGGAATGAAAGCATCATCTGGAGAGAGAACAGCATCAAAACCTGAAGTGTCAGAGCACTGAGGAAACCCCAGAGCAGCTAGGGAAGAGGAGTGAAGGCTCCCCATGAAGGTCCTTGCTCACTCCTTTCCTCCAGATCTCCTTAGAAACAAACACCCTAATCTGCATAGGGAAGGCTTTCCAAGTGTGTAGGCTGAGAGCACAGTGGAGCCAAATGGAAGTTAGGGGAAATATATGAAGGTAACTACTGAAAATTCACAAGACTTATTTTCCCTATTGTCCCTAAGGAAATCCTTAATCTGTAGGGAACACTTGTAGCCTTAGGTTCCTGTGTAATCTTAACAGCTAGAGTTTGGAAATGAGGGTCACTAGTGAAAAATCATCCTTGGTCTATCCCACCTATGGTCACTAAGAAAACATGGTTTATCTGACATGGAGAAAGGCATCACAGTTGTAGTTTGGGGGCATTTGAGAAAATCCATTGTAGTGGAATAGAAGGTACTTGACCTTTGTAGAAGGGGCAGAAAAAAATTCTATACTCATCATCGTGTCTGAAAGAGGGGTAGAAGAATTTGTAAAGAACACACCTTGAAGAACAGTTTCATGATGCCTGCCTAAAATGAGGGTTTAGGAAGACTATCATACAATGTACTCACTCCCATACTTTCTATTATCATACTGACAAGAATCAAACAAAATTTATAGTACAATGCCTCTGGAAGAAATGGAAGAAACAAACTCTATCTGGGGAACAGTACAAAGAAAAGACTGCAAATCAGGAGGCAAAACAAAAACAAAGTATCACCATAGAAATCTGAAGACTGGTAGGTTGTGAGCACCCATTATAACGAGGAAGGAGAAATCCAGTTCAACTCCTCCAACCACACAAATGCTGTCACTAAAGACCCAGTGAAAAAAAAAAAAAAAGATATGCTAAATTTAATATATAAAGCTATCTACTCACTATCTACTGTCTTATACAGCAAAACCAGCTTTGGAAAACACTAAAACTTGTAAGGCATGTGAAAAGACAAGATAAAACATAATCTGAAGAGACATACACATTAGAAAGAGACTCAGACATGACAAGGTATTCGAATTGCCAGATGGGGAACTTTAACTTATTATCATTGATAAACTAAAGATTTTAAGAGTAAAGGCGGACAACTTGTAGGATCAAATAAGCATTGTCATAAGAAAGACAGAGCCAGTAATAAAAAAAAAAAAATATATCAAATCAACATCCTAGAAATCAAAATTCAAATAATAAAAAAAACAGTTTGATTTTCCTGCATCATCAGTAGGTATGATACTTCTAAGGAAAGAATCGGAGACCACAAAGGTAAGTCAAGAGAAGGTATCCGTTGAAATGTAAAGCTACAAAAGAAAACTAAAGTGTATCTTTAGAATTTGTGGGGCAATATCAAACTACCTAAGAAATTGTATTCTCAGAAGGAGGAAGAAGATAGAACTATGAAAAAAAAAAAAAAAAAGGTAAGGAAGCAATAGCCTATAATCCTCAAAAGTACTGACTTGAGCTAAAGCATAAATTCAAGAAGTTCAAAATACACAGAGAAGGATAACTAAGTAACAGAAAAGCCCCACCAAGGCTTGTTACATGCAAACTGCTGAAAAGCAAAGAAAAAAAAAATATCTAGAAGGCAAGCTGAAAAGAGGGGGAATGCCATATTAACTAGAGAAGAAGAAGGATAATACATCAACTTACTGTGGGACTTACTGAGGGAAAGATTTCAAACTTTAAGACATAATGATGTCTTTAAAGCACTGATATAAAATGTTGACATACAATTTTATACCTAGTGAAAATAACCTTCATATTTAGTTCAACAATCTACAAAAAGAGATTTATTTCATAACCAAATGAAATTTATTCTAAATATGAAAAGTTGATTCAACATGTAAAAACTGATCATTAAAATTTACAATAGAACGATGAAGGAAAATCATGTCTCATCAGGTGACACAGAAAATACATTTGACAAAATTAAGCATGCATTCATGATTTAAAAAAAATCTTCAGTATAAAAAGGTTGTACAATAAAACATTTGATAAAAATGTCTTATTTGTTAAAAAATGTCACCAAACATGATGGAGAAGGTATTGATTCAAGCACCTTTGGGAATGACTGCAATATATGAGAGTAATGGCAAAAGAAACTGTAACTACAATGTTTAAATTTGTATTCCTGAGCAGTATACATTAAAAATTCTAAAAAAACTATTTTTTTAGTCAGCCATGATGTTCTGCCTCACCGAAGGTCCACAGCTATGGAGTAAGACAACAACAGAATGAACTCCGATACCAGAGTCAAAACACACTTCTCTTCCTATTAAGTTCTTCTTGTCAGGTCTTTTGGTCACAATTACACAAGAACAGAATAAAACAATTAAAATAAATGTATCTTTTACCTGAACAATTAAACACATGGAAGACAGATTATGGGATGCAGGTTTTTTATTGTTATAGTGGAAGGTTAAAAATAAGCATGAAGTAGCTACAGTAAACCATCTAGTAATATATTAGAGTTATAGTCATCAAAAGACTCGTGTTTAGCTTACTAGAAACAGAGATGTCTACACATAAAAATATTTACAGATAGATGTATATACACAAGAATATATTTCCTTGTTCTATTAACTGAGGAACATAGGAATAAAGTCATTTTAGTATCAATTTGAATACAAACCCCTAGATCCTGGTTTGCAATATTATTTATTATTCAATAAAAGGAACTAGATTTTTACCAAGAAATGACTGGTACTTTGATTTTAATAGAAAGACTGTCAATGGATCCTGTCACATCCTATATTCACAGAAAATAAGAAATTGCTACAAGTAAAACAAAAGATACATTATACCAAAAAGTCCATCAAAATAACTCAATGCCCAAAGGTGGAACAATCTTTTTACTGTCTTAAAAAAAACACTTGAAACACACACACACACACACACACACACACACACACGATCAATCAATATATGTAGAAAAAAAAAATTGAAAAACGTTCAGCTTTCAATATTTACAAATATTATCAGAAAATGAAGAAATAAGTGAAACCCCCAATTCAATAAAAAAGCATCTGCAAAACCCACATCTAACTTCATACTCAGTGATGAGAAGGTGAACTGAATGTTTTTCCCGAAGTCAAGAGCAAGACAAGGAGATTCTTCTTCAATGCTCTTTCAAACTCATGCTAGAAGTTCTAGAAAACTCAATCAGGCAGGAAAGGAAAATAATCCATTTTTTTTAAAAAAAAAAAATATATTATTTATTTGTTTTAGTTGTACACAATGTGTTTATTTACGTGGTGCTGAGGATCGAACCGGGGTCGCGCACGCGCTAGGCGAGCACTCTACCGCTGAGCCACAACCCCGGCCCAAGAATCCAGTTTTTTTTTTTTTTTTTTTTTTTTTTTTTTTTGGTACTGGGGATTGAACTCAGGGGCACTCGACCACTGGGCCACATCCCCAGCCCTTTTTTTTTTTTTTTTTTGTATTTTATTTAGAGACAGGGTCTCACTGAGTTGCTAAGTGCCTCGCCATTGCTGAGGCTGGCTTTGAACTCGCGATCCTCCTGTCTCAGCCTCCCAAAGTGCTGGGATTACAGGCGTGCGCCACCGCGCCCGGCTAAGAATCCAGTTTTTAAAGTAGGAATAAAACTGTCTTCATGGATAATATTTACATGAATTTACATGAATACCATAAAAGAGAAATATCTAGGCATAAATCTAACAAGATACTTAGAAGATCTTCATGCTAACATTTATTAAGTGCTGATGAAAGATATGTTGTGTTTGTATGTTTTGAATATTTAAAATAAATGTCCCTCACTTGATTTCCAGATTGCTCACACATATAATCCAATCCCAATATTCTTTTAAGTAGATATTAACAAGCTGTTTCTAAAATTTGTATGAATTGTTGAAGGTGGTAAAGAGTTCTTTGTAAGAAAGAACATTTGATGAAGTCACATTATGTGACTTCAAGTCTTACTATAAAATTGTGAAAATCAAGAGAAGGTAGAAGTGGTAAAATAATAGCCATCAACTAATGGGACAGAATAGAAAGTCCAGAAATCACACAAATATAATCAACTAATTTTTAACAAAGATTCAAAGGAAATTGAAGAAAGGGTAACTTTTATAACAAATGGTGCTAGAAATATAGGACATTCATATGCAAAAGAATGAACCTTGACATATACTTTATACTTTACACAAAATATCTCAAAATTGAGTAATTGACCTAAATATTTAATGCAAAACTATGAAAGTAGATGAAGCACAGGTAAAAAAAAATAAAAGGTGCATGAAATAAGTTTTTGGTATGTCACCAAAAGTACAATCCATAAAATAATATTAAAAAAAAGTCAGCCATCAAGAACACAAACAATAATAAATGCTGGGGAGTATGTGAAAAACAAGGAATACTTTTACACTCTTGGTGAAGTTGTAAATTAGTACAACAACTATGGAAATCAGTATGGAGGATTATCAGAAGACTAGTGATAGACCACCACCAGTTATAGCCTCATTGGTATTTATTCTAAGACTTAAAATCAGCATACATTCATATTCGTGTTTATAGCAGCACAATTCACAATAGCCAAAACATGGAACCAGTCTAGGTTTCCATCAATAAATGAATGGATAAAGAAAATGTGGTACATATACACAGTGAAGTTTTATTCAGTTATAAAGAAGAATTAAATTCTATCATTTGCAGAAAAATGGATGGAACTGGAGAACATTATGTTAAGCAAAATAAACCAAACTAAGAAAGTCAAGGGTCACATGTTTTCTCTCATATGTGAAAGCTAGAGAGGAAAAAGAAAAAAGAAAGTTGGGGAGGGGATCTCATGAAAATTGAAGATTAGTATAGTAGAGAAAAGTGACCAGAGGGAGGGAAGAGAGAGGAAACAGGGAAATACTGGGAAATGGTATTGACCAGCTTATATTGTTATATTGTGTGCAATGAATTCTACCATTATGTATAACTATAGTACACCAATAAAATATATGGGAAAAATCCTACACAGGTTAATTGAATTAGAATTTTTTAAAAATCTGAGAAATTTACTGATGAGAATTAAATCACAAGCTAAATCTCTGAGGAACAAAATTGAAAATTATGTATTATATAAAAAGCCCTAAAATTTATCAATAAACAAACAATAAAGATGGAAAACGATGTGAATGGACACTTCACTGAAGAAGACACATGTGATGTCAATTTACCCTGGAAGAAGTCATTCAGTATTGTCCTTAGAGAAATCCAAATTATAGCTACAGTGATATACCAAAATTTGCTCAAGTTAAAAAAAAAATCATTTTACCAAATGTTGATGAAGCTTAAGAGTATTTGGAACTGTTCTTCATTGATGGTGGGAATCTAAAATATTCTATCCACTTTGGAAGACAGTTTGAAAGTTTATTTCAACGTTAACCATACATTTACCATTAGATTCAGCCACCCACTCTCATGTGTTGGTGTAAATGAATTTAAGATACATTTATAGAAATTTTACACATATATGTTCATAGCAGATTCATGAATAATTGCTCCAAACTGGAACTAGCCAGATCTTTGTGAAAGTTGAATAGATTAAAAAAACAAAACAAACAAACAAAAAACTTGTGGTAAATTCAGGAATGTGAATTATATTCAGAGATAAAATGAATGAACTATTGATTTACACAAAACATTGATGAATCTTAAATTTTGTGAAATGAAAAAATAAACTTACCTGAAATAGTACATATTGCATGCTTCAATTTATATGGCACTGTGAAATGTTCAAAGCTATAGGATCACTACACAGATCAGGATTTTCAAGGAGTTCTGAAAGCTGGAAGTGATTAATTAGAACAGGGAAACACAGGGTAATGTAACCCTTCTACCCTTTTTTTTTTTTTTTTTTTTTTTTTGATCCTAGGGTGGTAGGTACACAACTCCATGCATTTGTCAAAGTACATGAAAATGTACATCTCATAGGTCAAACTTTACTATAAAAAAAGCACCTGGGATCTAGGGAGAATCCCCAGATGGATCTAACTGTATTACAAATGTGTTACTTAATCTCACTAAAGGTGGAGCAGAATAACAGAGCTGACCTAAATAACACTAGAAACATTATTCTTATTGTATCCTGTAAGGCTTAAGCCAAGGAATTAAGCACAATACACTGTGTGTGATTTGTTTCTTTCAGGGATAGAGTTAACCTTTCTGTTACTTCTTTTACATATATACCACAGTTGAAAAAATAAGTAAATAAATTGTAGGTAATGGGTGTTAGGTTTCTTTTGGTCAGAGAAAAAAGTTAGAACAAGGAAGAGAAAACAGAGATGAATCATGTGGTGGTAATCATGTGGTGATAAAGGTATCAAAATGAACTCAATTTCATTTAAGATATTATACAGATAAATCTACCAATAAAATTGATATGAATATATATAATGAATATATAGACATATACATGCAAGTTTGTTTTTATGCATATAGGCATGGATACACCTACATAAAAACATACATATATATCTATAAAAATAGTTAATTTACATACATAATAAAATTTATATAATTTACTATGTTTATGCAGATAACAAATTCTATAATATTTTAACTATGTATTTCATAATATGCAAAATTAAATATTATATACACAAATGACATGTTTATAAATATACATATTACATATGTATATATAAATTTACTGTCTATCTTCACTAAATCTAGAAATATGATATCCAAACTTGATTTCAAAATTTAAGTCTCCTGTGAAAAGGATTCAGGGCTACATGGAGAAATATACTAGAGTAGGTATTCAGAGAAAACATAAGTCAGAGGTATCTTGTGTTTGAAATAAGGGAATACTGAAAAATTACTTAAATAAATTAGGGCATGAGCATTGTCAAATGACACATGAGCCAACCTGGAAGAGCTCTCAAGTGTCAAAGTTGGAATGATTTGAGCAAAAAAATAACCAGAGACAATATTAAATGATAATCCAATGTAGAAAATAAATATTCCTGAGTTCCTATTGAAGTTTATAAATAATGGAATAAATTACCAAATAAGGAGACAGGACAAAATATTCTAATGGATTAGTTGCAAATAATAAATGTAACTATTGTCTCCTGGGCTGGTTAGAAGGCCTAATTCCTCTCTTCTGAATTGTGAACTTGAATAAGGGACTTGTTACAAAGAATGGATATCAAAAGGGAAAAATAATAACTTTGCAATGAAAATATCTGGAAGGCACTAATTTAAACTGGTATCTCTGTGGTATTCTAGCCCCAAACCTGGAACCTTAGTTTAATCATAAAAAAAAAAAAAAAAAAAAAAAAAAAAAAAAAATTAGACAAACCCAAATTGAGAAAAAAAGTCTAAAAAACACCTTGCCAATACTCTTCAAGACTGTCAAGATAATAAAAACAAGAAAAGACTAAGAAAATGTCACAGATGAGGTGAAGCTTAAGGAGACTTGACTACTAAATTGCAATTTGGGATACTGTAGCAGAAAATGGACATTAATGGAAGAACCAGTGAATTCTGAATAAAGTCTGTAATTGAGTTAATTTCATTGTACTGAGGTTAATTACTCAGTTTTGATAAATTAGTGTGCTTATGAAAAATGCTTACATTAGGAAAAATGGAGAAAGGACTCTATCATGTTTTTACCTTTTCTATTTCCCTAAATTATTTCAAAATAAAAGCTTTGAAAAATCCATAATTATGCACTGCACTATTACTTTAAAGATAACCATAAATACTGTTTGGATAGAATTGCTCTGTATAAGAATCTGGCCATTCAATTTTCATGTTTTTGAATGAATTCAAAACAAACAAACAAAACAAAACAAAACAAACTAGAGACATTTGTACTATATTTCACAAATGAATAAAATTTAAGAGCAACTGGAAAATAAATAAAAAAGAACTCCTAGACTAAAAGTTTAAAAAGAAAAAAAATTAAAATCTACAAATTAAAAGCTATACAATTACTCTGGAAGATTATGAAACATGTAGGATTTTCTTGTACAAGAACATTCGCTAGTAGTCATAATAATTCAACAAAAATATAAAAAGTCTATTGCAAATGAAATAAGCACTCTACAAGGAGATTGACAAATTGACTATACATTTTATAATCATGAAGAAACATGTATATATTTAAGGACATTTAAAGAAAAGGAGAATATGAGGGGTGACTTTCACTACTAGCTATCAAAACATAAAAATCTAATGCTAAAAAGTGTACAATTCTTTTCACAAAAGAACAATAGGAAAAAAAAATGAAGATAGAGAAGTCCAGAAACAGATCTAATAATATTATACATGATAATGGTTTTAGAGAAAGGACAAGAAATGCACTAATGATGCTGGGATATATATACAATTGTATGTGCTTTAATGACTTACCTGTATTTCTGTGGCCATACTATACTTTAATAAAACTAGGTTTAGAAAAAATAGAGACATTATTTTTACCTGTAACTGTCCATTTAAAATTTGATTGTATCTCTTAAAATGGTGAAGTGGGAATTTTCATATAATACTGTAAATTAGCATAGCATTTTCAGAGAATATATATTCTATGTGGATTTAAAAATCTTGACATAATTCACACCTAAATAAATTCTGCAAGGATTATAGTTTTATATTGGAAAATTTAAATAAAATTACATTTTACATATATATGTTTTTATTATTACAGATATAAATTTTAATGTTAAATATGCACATACACATATACATTTATAAATACATACTTTATTCACCCTCTTATAAGTGAAATAAAATAAAAATATAATCATACTAAAAGAAAATAAAGGATTTTATGTTTTTTGTGTAAATTAGTGTGAATTACAATGTATGCTTGCAGTTTTGATTAATTATTTTTTATTAATATATAACATTGAAATAACTAAAAAACAAGAATTTTTTTGAAATATTTGATGCAGTTTTAATGTCCTAAGAGCAATTTTTATAAATCAACAAAAGAGAAACTCCAGCAAGAAATAAACTAAAGTAAAAATTTATAAATCATAAAAGAATTGTGATCAAAAAGAAAAACACACTAGCAACTAAAATATATACCAAAGTAACAGTATCAAGGTAAATATATTTCATCCTTAGGTAGCTACCACAGAAAATACATTTGTCACCTAAAAGAGATGCTCTAGAATGTTAATAATAGCACTATTCATTATAGCCCCAAAGTGTAATCAACAGAAATATCAATCAACAGGAAAATGGATCAACCCATTATGTATGTCCATACAACCAAGCATTATTCAGCAATAAAAAGAAAGCACATACCCATCCATAGAACCCACAACATCCTGTTGAGCAAAAGAAGTTATACCCAAAAGAATACACATTATGTAACTTCATTCTTATAAATCCTAAAACCAGAAATCAAGATTATTTCCCTTGTAAACAAGATTATTTTCCTTGTGCAATGTAATTCCAGCTACTTGGGAGGCTAAACAGGAGGATCACAAGTTTGAGGCCAACCTCAGCAATCTAGTGAGATCCTGTCTCACAGTAAAATTTTAAATAATAAGGGTCTGGGTATGTAGCTCAGTGGTAGAGCACTTGACTCCCATGCACAAGGCCCTGGATTCAATTCTTAGTATTTAGAAAAAAATACCTGAATAATACAAAATTACTGGGGTAAATAAAGCGGTTGAAAGGAGACATATGAGCTTGTACAGTGCTAAACATGCTTGAATGTACTTCTGAAATGGTCATATGTGTCTGTTAATTTTGTTAACTTATCAAGTAGTATACCCATGTACTTTTAGGTAGATATACTACACTTCAATAAAACCAAAGTTTTAGGGAAAATGGCACAGATATTCTATTTTTCCTTAGATAATAATTGGAAGTACCATGACAAAGCCCCACAGAGCTGAATTCTAAAGAATAAATAAAAGCCACGAGAGTTCTTAAAGATGAAGATTTGAATTAAGTGAAACAAAGGAGTGTGGAACAAGGAGAGATTGGAAGGCCAGGTCTACAACTGGACTGTGAAGACAATTACTCATCTTGGAGGGGAGTTCCTCGCATCTGCATTCAATTTTCTTACATGGGACTTTCTGGTATTAGGAGCTTATTCTCCTCCCTGTGATTTTCAGCTCTCCATGTGCATAAGTATCACAGGGAGCACTTGTAAATGCAGGATGCCTCCAGAGGTGTCAGGTGGCTAGGTCGGTGACTCACCATTTGCAATAAGATCCCAATGTGATTCTGATGCTGAGGATTTGTTAGCAGTGTTTTGAGAATCATTGGTCAAGTTTAGGGTACATGATCACAAATGAGTATTACAGGTACCACAATAAAATTGGCACCCATAGCTTCAAGATAGAAAAGACAGCCATATCATAAGGTCTTCTTTAATTTCTTTTTTTAGTGTTCTGTAGTTTTCACTGTAGAGGTCTTTCACCTCTTTCCTTAGGTTAATTTCCAAGTATTTTTATTTTTTTGAGGTTATTGCAAATGGGGTAGTCTTCCTAGTTTCCCTTTCATCAAAACTAAGATTTAATCTCACTTCAGTCAGAATGGCAGCTATTAAGTATTAGGAGATTATTATTATTAGGAGATTAAGAACGCAAACAACAATAAGTGTTAATGAGCTTGTGGGGAAAAAGGCACACTCATACATTGTTGGCAGGACTGTAAATTGGTGCAGCAAATATGGAAAGTTGTATAGAGATTCTTTGGAAAGCTGGAAATGGAACCACCATTTGAACCAGCTATCCCACTCCTCAGTCTATACTCAAAGAACTTATAAACAGCATACTACAGGGACACAACCACATCAATGTTTATAGCAGCACAATTCACAATAGCTAAACTGTTGAACCAACCTAAATGCTTTTCAGTAGATGTATGGATAAAGAAAATGTGGCATATACACAAAATGGAATATTACTCAGCAATAAAAGAGAATAAAATCATGGCACTTGCAGGTAAATGGATGGAGTTGGAGAATATAATGCTAAGTGAAGTTAGCCAATCCCAAAATACCAAATACCAAATGTTTTCTCTGATATAAGGAGGCTGATTCATAATGGGATTGGGAGGGGGAGCATGGGCGGGTTAGAGGAACTCTAGATAGGGTAAAGGGCTGGGAGGGGAAGGTAGGGGAGATGGGGGTAAAAAAGATCTTGGAATGAGATGGTTATCATTACCCTAAGTACACGTATAAAGACACGAATGGTGTGAATATACTTTGTATACAGCCAGAGAAATGAAAAATTGTACTCTATATGTGTAATATGAATTGTAAGCATTCTGCTGTCATATATAACAAATTAGAATAAAAAAAGAAAAGACAGCCATATATTTTATTGTAATACTTCACACTGTATCTAGGACTGAATAGATGATAACATTTGTTATTCATTATTAACAACAATAATTTTATGTTGTGTAACTGCTTACATTGAGTATTTCACTTAATGAGTAAATAAGTGGTGTTTGAATTGGAAAGAGTGAACTAACCTTTTGGAAAGAAAAAGTACCCGAGGAAAACAGTTACACATGTCAAAGGTAGATTATTTCATGAGTTTCTTAAAAAGAACTAAATGGAATAGAAGAGAGCTTTTCTTTCCAAGGACCCAGCTGAAGAGCATCACAGTAGGGCCATGGGTAACAGTATACTCAACATCTTAGCACACTGTGTTGGAGTTGCTCTGCGGTCTGATTATACTTTCGATTACCCCAGGGCTAAGTATTTCTCAAGTGCTAAGTATAGGGAGATTTGGCATCTCAGACCTATCCTCTGCAATCGCATTTCTCAGGAATCCTCTAAAGAGAAAGTGACATTGCCAGGATAATTTTGAAGAACATTTTATTTAGCTACAATTCTGCTGTCATTTTCTATATGTTTGGTATCTCTCTCCCCTTTTGATTAATAGAGACATTCTCATAAATAAAAGATCTTGCTCTCTTGAAACTGTCTGTCTTGCTCTCTTATTTCCCCTGTGAAGTCATAATCCCCCATTTGTGACATCACAATCTTTCCACTGCAATCAACAGTGATGTTTCAAGCTGGGGATTAAATGCTTCAGAAGAGGAAGACTTTACAAGAGCAGAGGGACTCTCAAGGAATAAAGATCCAATTAGCATGTAAATGCCCTTTTTAATTAAAAAAAGAGAAAGAAAAGTAAGGAATGAATAGATAGTCCCAATGATTGGAATGGCTTTGTTTGAAATAATAAATCTGGCCTTCCTCTTCACTTCCTTTTTCTACTCCCAGTTTCATCTCCTCCCCCACTGCCTTTCAGAAAGTGTATGCTCAAAGATAACACTAACAGCGGAGAGATGCTATGAACTGTAAATATGGGTGTTCTTCTGAGAGTACTTCTTGGGCCTATTAACTTGACCATGACTGAGGCAAAATTAGAAGATGGGCTGTTACAAGAAACAATTGTCCCAAGTCTACATGATCCAGTACTGTCTTCACGCTCCAAAACCACATGGCACCTACCCCTATCTCCATCACCAGCTTTGAGTTTGCTTTATTGTACAATGTTCAGTTCCTAAATTCTCAAAACTTCACCATGTGCTCCTGCTTCATGCAGGAACAATCCTTCTCCATCATTTTTCCATGCTTTGTCCTATATGTCATTCAAATTGGAGTATCAACGAGAAGCCTACAGGACCTCTTGCCACTTCTACCTACATTAGGACCTGGGTACCTTTTCTCATAGCAGGTATCATAATTATTTTATAGGCATATGGGTTTGATGTTTATGTGTAGTATCTGCCTCCACCACTGAGTTGCATGTACACTTTGTGAATATAAGCAACACACCAGCTCTAGTCACCTCTGCATGTCCATACTTCCTTCAATGAATGGCAGAGACACATTTACATGTATTAAACTCAAACTAAGTGGACAGAACTTCTTTGGAGAATTCTATAGAGGACTAAATGGCTTCCAAGTTCACATGAGATTTTCATTTCATAATTCATGAAATAACTTCTGGCTGTCCTCACCAGATCCCTCTGTTCTTTAGAATTTGAAGATTAAGATAAACTCATAAAATGCTAGATAAACGTTGACACAGAAATCAATCAAGAGAGGGGAATCTCATCATTGGGATTCTTGATTTACAACTATTTGTTTAGAACATATAGGTATGAATAGATTGACAAAATAATTTAATATCCAATGGGTATCCTTTTATGAGTGAAAAGGGATGCTTGTTATAATTATTCTGAGACCATGGGCATAAAACCAGACTGTTTTAAATCAAAATAAATGGTCACTTAATGTGACCAAATACTGTGGGAAATCTTAGAGAATACATGAATAAAAAAATGTCACTTGCCCTAAAGTTTATATAGTATACTGCAAAGGGGTATGAATCCACAAATATAAAGAGACTGTTTTTTTCCTGAAAAGAGTTATGAACTACTGTAGATGTTTAGAGAAAAGAGCTATGATAGATCAATGATTGTTTCCAATGAATGCAAAAGCTACTTATTCATGTCCTAACTATGACCAGTTTTCCAAACAACACAGTGTACTATAATGTAACAACATTAGACTACTGTATAGTAATGGGCTATGATAACTTAACCTATGGTTACAAGATCTACCTACTTGTAACATAAAGAGGGTTTAGGATTGTACAATATCTGCATTTGAAGTCTTCTTTTCCAAACAAAGCACTCTGTGGGTAAAGATTATCCCATTCTTCTATCACTTGAACGCACTATCAGCAAATTGAAGCTTCCCACAGGTGATCAGCCACATTGTGTTGATTAATTAATTGTTCAATTTGTGCTAGGTGCACAGGCTTACTTTGTCATGCTGCAAAGACATAATATGGGGACAGTAAAATACTATCTTTTCTCCTTGTTTTTTTCGTAAAATGCAATATCATGGATTTTAATTATGAGCATGAGGATAAAGTTCCTACAAAAATGTTGGTACATTACTAGAAGAACCTATGGCATTAAACAATGTAAAGTCAGCACAGATTGGGTCTAAATCATCTATAAGCCTCCACTGAAAGAATTTTAAACTGAAAAGAAACTCAAGTCTCATTGGATTCCAGAACATTGTAGATGAAAAAACTACAGTTCAGGAAAAAAGAACTTATTTGTCTGCCACAAAACCAGAAGCAGAACCTTACAGAACTCTGATACCCCAACCATGTCCCAGTGACAGTATTTTAATGCTGCCTCTCATTAGCTATGAATCAATGCTACAAGAAATCAGAAATATAGATTATACTTTTTCATATTGTTCTAGAAATACACATTACAGGTCTGGGGTTGTGGCTCAGTGGTAGAGTACTTGCCTTGCCCATGTCGATTCTCAACACCACACAAAAAAATAAATAAACAAAATAAAGTTATTTTTTTTAAAAAAGAAAAGAAATACACATTACATTACATTTTCAATTTGGTTCTAGAAATTCAAACAATCCTCAGCATTGATGGAATTATGGAATTAAATTCTTTTAAAAAAGAATGATGAAGAGATACTTAGAATATTTTTCTTTTACTTTCTAGTAAATCCCATGAGTTATAGGGTTGAGGGATTTGGTTAGAATTCTTCCAGAAGACAATTTTCTATTACCCAAAACATCACTATCATCATCAATAACAAATAATACTGTAATGACCAACATTAATTATAAACCATACTATGTATGAATCAACCACTGTTCTATATTGATATGCATATATAAAATTTAATCTTTGCCAAAGTTTTACAGTACAGACCCTGTTATTATTTTCCTTTGGTACATAAGAAAATTATGGCTTAAGGCATAATATTAGTTGTAGAGAACATAAAGTAGTAGGTGTGAGTCAGGTCTCTCCACCATGCCTGGGTTGCATGCATTATTCATTGGATTTGTAGACTGATGACTGAAATGTCAATAAGTGATGGAGCCATTAGGCATTCTGCAGTTCAAAGGAGAGGATGTCTCTGTTTGCAAGAGTGGTCAGGTAAGGCTGCATAGATGAGGATGTCCTTTTTTTGTGTATGAAGCTGGGTAGATGTTATTGAACTATATTAGAGAGTTCCAAAATGTTGGCCAATTGCACAGAAATAGAAGGACTGGTGTATTCTTGGCTGGGGTAGGGATAAATGGATTCAATTTATAAGACTGGAAGATTTATAGAGGATTTCTGTAATGGAAAAACGATAATGATAATATTGTATAGAGTACACATGTCAGTAATTAGGACAGCTGGGTGCTCATAATGAATATTATACTGACCAACTGTGTGACCTGGTAACTATCTCATGTGTAGAATAAAGCAAATTAACCAAATGACCTTTAAAATTCTTCAGGTTTTATCTAATTCAGTGACTTCATGTTACAAGGAAAATAGGTATTTTAGTCTTCATTTTATTAATGAAGAAATTGAGGTTGTGGAAAATTGTATGAATTGCCAAGTGTAGTACACACACAATAAACAGAGACCCAGGTCTAGAACCCAGGTCTTCTGACAGCTGGCTTTCACATGGAGAATACAGAAGAAGCAGGGACAGTTTGGGACATAATTTACCACATCCATCATAGTAAAGGAACTATGGGTAAATGCTTATGAGAGATTAATACTATTTTAATTCTTCCACTCATTTTCAAAATTAAATTAGTATATCAGCAACAATGTTTCAAATGCTTATCTGGCCCTTCCCAGATGTTTTTGTGTGTTTGTTTGTTTGTTTGTTGATTTCTTTCTTTCTGAATTTTGGACTGGCTAACCCACTGGGATAACCCAGGCTCAGAAATTGTTATTTTTTGTCTTAAATAGCATCTTTCTTCCTTACTATTTCTTCCATGCTATGTGAAAGAAAAATCATATTCCTCAAAGATGATGTGGCTGGGTCTGTGTTTGAAAAAAAAAAAAAAAAGAAAGAAAAAGAAAGAAACCACGAAAATGAAAGAAAGGGGGGAAAAATCCAGCACTGCTCCTGCAGTTGTGCACAGTGAGGCTCACCCATCTGAGCTGAAAATAACCTATATTTTATTTCCCTTATTTTTAGAAAACTGCCGTGGACACAGGGGTGGCCGAGTGGCCAGCTGTGCCCTGAAATGCCTGAAGCCATTGCAATCAGTGCTCCACTGTCTGAGGCTCCCAAAATGAAACACTTTGAACACTCATTCAAAGGTGTGAAAGCATGAAATTGGCACAATGGCCAGCCACCGCCGCACTTCCCAATTTTTCGCACTGCCTTCTGCTTCCCTTGTCCGCCCTTTCTGCTCTTTGTCCCTTGATTCTGACAGTTCTTCAAATGTCTGCTTAAAGAGCTGTGGCAGCCTGGGAGAGAGAACTGGAATGTGCTTGTAGGGAAGTCTCTATTCTGAAGTGAAGAAAGCTGAGGAAAAACAATGGCATTCAAAAGCCCTGAAAAAGCAGACTTAGATAGGCACAATGGAACATGAGCAGGGCGGGCGACACAGACATGTGCACACATTAACGGACAGATCAGTTGTTGGTTCAAATTGGAAGAGCTTAGCCTTAAAACAAACCCACCACCTTAGAGAATCTCCATGTCATTCCTGTATCATATGTCTCCTCCAACTATCTCAAGTTGATTCTATGGGGATATTCTGCTTGATGCTTTGGAAAGATATTACTGGAAGGACCCTTTCTTACACAGTAGAAACTAGCGCGGTTCCTGTCAAGTTGATGCCCCGATAGTTTTACCTGATGTATGATTGAATGAAATAAAGATATGGCAAAATGATTTCACTCAGCAACCATTTGGGGGAGGTTGCCTAAAATGAGCCTGTATGCTACTAGCGTATCACAGATTGGTCGCAAGAATTTCTCTCCTTCTCTGTGCCCTTGGACAGTTTTCCAAGAATTCCCTCCATCTTCTGTATTCTCAAGTTTTTATTCAAGAATGTAGTATATAGAATTGCTCTGAAAACTTCCCTTACTTGCTAGTTCTAGTCACCACTGTCTGTCCTGTGTACAGAGATGGTATTTTGTGCCAGTCTACTTTTATTCATGAAATTCCTGTTAAGTCCATAATCCTGAAGCCAGAATTAGACAGGCAGTCAGTATAGATAGGTAAATCGAGTCAGGTGGGATCAAGGAGGCCAATTTGAGTGAGTCTGGGAAGTTGAAGACTAGCCCCTGGGGGATTGAAATGTTAATTCCTTCAGAGACCTTCCTCCACCCTTATCTAGAACCTGCCCCTGCTCCAACCTGTTGCTAAGGTAACATATCCCATGAATTGTCCCTTTCCACAGGGAGTTATAGAGTTGTTAATTAATGTGTCCTGGGCTGCTCCATCCAGCCCTTCCTGTCAATCTGCTTCTCACCTTTTGGCCATCCCATCTAGCATCTCCTGGGGCAGGAAGGAGAGAGATTAAGGGGAAGAGAGCAGGAGAACAAAGGAATTCTAGGGCATATAAAAAGGCAAAACATCTTCCTGGGAGCAGTCTCTGTTACCCCTTTTTAAATAAACCCTGCTTTAGCTTGCCTCAGAGTGCTTCTCTAATGTTATACTTCAACATGTAAGGGAGCAGGACTCACCACTGATAACCGGTGGTATCCATCCTTTCTCACCCTTTTCCATTTCTTGCAGTACTCAGAGTACAGTAGGTTTTCTGTCTTTGGGATGGGAGGTCACATCAGGATGATGCAGGGAAAAGGTCAATTCTCATCTTTTTAGTTTTAAAATAGATTTTTTAAATTGAAAGTGGAAAGAATTTTTGAATATCAAATCCCAATCTGTGTTATAAACAATAGGTGTAAAAAGAGGGTGAGGAGGAAAGAGTCAGTATTTCTGTTCTGGGAATGATACGTACTAAACAGATTGGGGCTGAGATGAACATCAGAAAGGAAATAAGAATTAAATATTGGGGATTTTCCTCAAGAAGGGGCAAAGTTTCTATTAGGTGAAAAGAACAAATTATAATGCCAAATAAGTGGAACATAAATACATATTTTTGTGATGCAAACGGGAGCTTACATGGCCAGACATCATGAGCCACTTGCCTTGATCTCTGTCTTCTGAATCTTATTCCTATTCTAAGAAACATGGCTTACAAGTCTCAGATGATAGTTGCTTATGCACTTATTCTCTCCGCTTGATTATAAGTCATTTCAAAGAAAAGACTGTCCATTTTTGTACAACCCATGATCACTTACTATAACAGGCTATTAGTGGATCACAGCCAAATAAAATAAAATTGAAATTTTATTCAGTAGTTTCACTATTTAATAGGGGCAGATATGAAGCCAGCCTGCTCTCTGTCATGTAAGTTTTGTTCTTTCACGTACAGCTGTATGCACATAGTTATATATGTATTTCTATGTGTGCATTTTTTGTATGGTGGGCCCTGAAGAAAAATATAATATTCATTCTGTAATGTATCATTTAGGAAGCTTTAGGATGCAGGAAGCAAAGAACATGCCTTAAAGTAGCTTAAAAAATAAAGAAAAGTAAGCATTTTTAATACTAATAAGTTCTAATAATAGTGTAAGTGCTCAGGCCCATGATAAAGTTTGAATCTTGGTTGCTTCTGTCTTTCAGTTCTGTTTCTCTTCATGTTTTCGTTTGTGTTTTCCTAGTGCCCTTTATTGTTGTAGATAGCCGTCTCAGTTTCAGGTGTCATATGCAGGAACACAACATCTAGGAGGAGAAAGACCATTCCTTGGCAAGTGTCCTTTTAAGAGTGAAAGCATCTTTCATGGGGGTGGACCTCCTATAAATCAAAGGGAGATCAGTAGAGGAAGGGACCAAGGGGTGGGAGGCTGAAAGGGAGGGAAAAGTTCTGGGATGTGATATTGGCCAAATTATATTGTTATATTGTGTGCATGTACGCATGTACGCATGTACGCAACAACAAATCCCACCAATGTGTACAATTATAATGCACAGATAAAAAATTCAGGGGATAAAAAATAGTAAAGGCACTTGAAACACACCTGTAAGCCTCTTCTGATTTCCTCATTGGCCAGAAATTGTGCATTGTTAAAATGTACTAAATTTATTTCTAACAGAGACATTGGGAAATTAGAGGAATTTGCAGAAATTAGAGGAAACTATCCAAGTCATTGAAGAGGGGTGGGCACTCGGGCAAAATGAAATTTTACCTGCAAGGAAGAAAAATATATTGATAACAATGCCTGATAGAGAGATAATAATGGTAACTGAAAATTGTTGAATGTGTACTCTATTTAAGGCACTGTGCTAAACAGTTCATTATACTACTGCATTTAGTAAACATGGCAACCCTGCCACAGAAACTGAAACCCACACAAGTGAATAGACATGTCCAAGTTTACACTGATAATAAATGACAAAGAGGAGAATATAAATTTAACGTAAGTCTATCTATCTATAGGCCATGGCTGTTTCTGATATTTCACAGTGAAGACTTTGAAACAGCATGTACTTTAGAAGCCTAGTAGCTTAGCTAGAGATGCATTTCATGAGTTCAATGAACTGTTTGCTAGGGTCACCATGGTCACTTCCTTTAACAGGTAATAGGCTTATCTAAACATAGTACTTGCTGATTGTAAACTTTCTTGTAATTGGAATATAAAAGCTGCTTTCAAATCTCTCTCCCAGCCTTTCCATTAATGATCTGTTTAAGTGTCACTCAAAGTCTGGATTTCTTTGTCAATTAAACTGAGTTAGAGGAGGCTAGAAACTGGACGTGGTAGATGATTCAATCAATCTAAGGCATGGACTTGTGAAATTGAACCATGATTCATTTCTTCTCCCTAAAGACAAATATTATCATTAATGAATAGCAGTGCCATATCTGCAGGTTTTTTTTTTTTTTTTTTTTTTTTTTTTTTTTGCAAGTTTCTGAAGGTAGTTTCTCTAGTTACCCATTACTGGAGTTTCAAGCTGGAGTTCAGATCTGATTTTAAGAGGAGACAATCATTATCTCTGGATGTTATCTTTTTAATGGCCAAACTCACATGGCTTCATAAAGTGTTGGAAAGATTTTTGTTCTGATCTGCCCTCTACATCCTGCCTTCCAAAT
Source organism: Tamias sibiricus (assembly GCA_025594165.1). Taxonomy (NCBI): domain Eukaryota; kingdom Metazoa; phylum Chordata; class Mammalia; order Rodentia; family Sciuridae; genus Tamias; species Tamias sibiricus. Next base: position 44,706,114 of record CM046671.1, on the reverse strand, counting down.
CCAAGTGCAAAAAATTGTTCTGTTCTTCCTGTCTCTCCATGACCTTGTTCATCTTCCTCACTTAGCAATTTAGAACAAATTTCGCTTCAACATTGCTTTCCTGATCACTCTAAGTCCTTGAGTAAGTTTAGAATTGTATATAAAGATACAAGCCATTTCTTACCTTACACTGACACATTTTTGTATAACAATTTTATGTGTGTGACATTGTGCTTATCATCTAAACCCCAAGAACAGTGAAGGGAAATAATGAAAATTTTCTTCCAATTATTGCCAACTATAGTGCCCGGCAAATGGCCAGCCAATTATAAATGTTCTATAGAAATATTTTCTAATGCATGTTAATTTACCATTTACTTAACTGCTTCTAGACTAGTCAGGAATATACTTTGTGATAGATCAATGTGGACAGAGAATCTGTGTGATGGGTGGGTTGGATATTTTTGACACTGCCAGAGATGAAATGGATGAGAAGTATAAGCAACTGAGTATTCACTATTTTCCATAGAACAAAAGTCTGTGCACTATTTTCACTTGCCTGATTTCCTTTTATTTTTGTTCCTTATTTTATCTCAATGACAGACATTCCACCCTATTTAGGAAGGAACCAACAAATATTCTTAAAACACATGCATACTTGCCCAAACATTACTGTTTAACACAACTAAAACACTCAAAGATGCAAGTGAAGAATATATCCATCAGCTACTGGATGCACTGATGAGATTAAAAATTCAACATTTTCACCTGGCTTCATCTACTCTTTTCTGTGGTTCTGTGGCCTCAAGCTGCTTACTGCAAATTAGATTTTGCCTTAATATGCTAATGTTGAATAGGGGAATTGGGCTCTAAATAATTAAGTTGTGAGAAGTATAAAACTAAAGCAATCTATTAATGCAATATGAACATCCCTTGATTATATTTGTAGAGTGAATTTACCTGCTTTAAATGGTGAATTAGAATTGAAAGGTAAATTGAAATTTAAAAGAAAATGTGATAATAAAGTACCAACATGCTTTTTTTTCTTTCTTTCTTTTTTTTTTTTTTTTTTTTCACTTTGCTGTTTCAAATGTCAGAGCCGCCACTCAGTCATACTACTCAGATAAGGGTCCTTTAAAATCATAAGGCCACAAAAGATGTCTCTTAATTGATAGACTGGCTTTTACCACCAGTACTCATTCCCAGTCCTCTTCCTCTCCCCCACTAAAGAAAATCATTCCATTGCACTTAATGCATATTGTTCAGTTTGTAATTATTTTTCTTATAAACTCGTGGACTGCCCTTTTATTGCATAAAATTTGAAATCATATAAAAGTATTGTGAAATACACTTAGCCCTCAATATTCATGGTGGGGGCGGGCAGTTTGTGGACCCCATGCAGATATCAATATTTGTGATTCTCGAGTACTTTATGTGAAATGGCATCGTGTTAGATTATAATCTATACACATTTTCACATACTTTAAATATCTCTAGGTTGCTTTTGAAACCTACTATAATGTAAATGATATATAAATAGTTGTCATAGTATATTGTTTGGGAAATTATTTCAAGAAAACTTCTGTATGTGTTCAGTCCAGGTACAATTAGTTTTTACAATGTTTTCAGTCTGTGGTCGGAACAATCCACAAAGGCAGAATTCATGGATAGAGAGGGCTGTATATATTCTACCCTTCCTTTTTCAGTTGGTGATTCTACTGGTACAAACAAGAGTCTTAGAGGCAATATTTCTTCCCTTTGAAAACTTTTAATGGAATTCACATGTGTGTGTGTAGCATTTTGTCTGTAGTGTCAATGGTTTAAAGAGAAATATTCTAGGACAAAGGTTTGGGGAAAAAACAAAGAACCAAATTTTTTACTAGAATAAGAATCCTAGATATGGATTAAAACTGAGAGTCAGTCCAAGCATGAAGATGACACTGTGAATCAGACCTGGGGACTTAAGGTTAGGTGCTCCATTCTCAGATGCAGGTCTCTGCAAGGCAAGTTTAAATTCAGACATGAGGAATGTATGACAGAGGAAGAATATAGGATTGTACAGGGCTTAGATCTTTAACCACTCAGTACCCAGTGGGTAACAGATGGTAACCTCATCTTGAAGTCCACCCCTAAGATGCCAGAGGCTCTTTGCTCTGCTGGGGGCTGAGACTGCATGTGTGAAGACTCCTTGGCTTAGAATTGAGGTGGAGTATGAGCTGAGGCAATCAGGCTTCTAAAGAAAAAAGAACAAAGGGCAGAAACGGAACCACCCAGAGAAGGGGCACCCAAGTCCTGCTGAAACAAAGACCTTCTCTCAGAAAGGCAAGTGGGGCCGCCCCACTGTGGAGGGCATATGAATATACATGCACTGAAAATCCCCACTATGGGAAGATGAAGGGAGGGGACAGCAAAATGAAAAACAACCAAATAAATAAAGGTCAACCAAATAAAGAGTCATAAATATTTCTGAATTTCTCATAAACTCCATGCTATCTATTCTGTTTCCTTGAAAAATTGAATTATGATTCCTGAAAATCACAGCCTTATTGTATTTTTCCATGGCCTTGCCTTAATAGAAGATGAATCCTTAAGTAGCACCTGCCACAGACAAGAGCCCTTTGCAGTCACAGTGCATTTTCACCCTGTGAACTGCAATTAAGCCCATAGTTTTGCTTCCCAATCTATCTCATTAGTGTAGATTTGAAAAATAACAAACGATGAAAAGTTTCACATTTGCATATAGAGACTTAATAAATTTATCTTTCTTGATTTGTGGATAAGAAACTGTGTACAGACAGAACATTTCAAATGGAATCAGAGGATTGAGTTTGACTGTATCACTGTTGCTCTATATAACTTGCAACTGAATCTCAGTATTGACATTTATAAACATCATTGATTAGCCACTTCATAGAGTTGTGAGAAGAGAATAAAATTAAAAGAAAACATAAAAGTTTCCATTGTGTTATATACTCAGAAATACAAACAATGTTAACTTATACCTGTTCTTCACCATGTATAGTTTCATGTTTTAGAAAGTTTTCTGATGTGCACCCAGAGTCTTTCTGCATTTGCTTGGAGTCTGTGCCCTCAGTTCTCAATCAATACAGTTTTGTTATTTCCCATTTTGCTAGTTCTAGGACCCAAAAGACACTTCATATTGCTATACCACCAAGTAGGAAAGTGTTCTTGTCAGCCTTTACATCCTCTGCTATCACCAAAATACCCAACAAGAACAACTTAGACAAGTGAAAGTTTTTGGGGGGCTCAAGGTTTGAGTTCTCGATCCACAGATGGCCAACCCCATTACTCTAGGCCTGAGGTGAGACAGCACCTCATGAGGGAAGCACCCAATGGAAAAAAGCTACCTAATTCATGGTGGGTCAGGAAGCAGAGAGAAGGGAGGGGAAGGGGCCACAAGAAGATGAATCCTTCAAAGGCAGACTCTGGTGAACCAACTCCTCCAGCCATGCCCCACCTGCCTATGAGTACCACCCAGTCCTAGTTGAATGGACTGACTAGGTCTCATGATTAACAGCTCTCATAATTCAGTCATATTTTATTTGAATATCTCTACATTAACTGGAGTTTTGGGGGGAACATCTCATGTCCAAACCATAATAGAAGATTTCTGAGGCAGACTATCAGCAGTCTTCCTTTATTCCTCCCCCTTCTTGTCTTCGTACTCAAACTCAGCAACCTCAACTTAATTTCACTAAATCTTCACTTCTTCTAAGTATTCCTCTCCTTAAAAGACTTCCAATTGTTCCTCATTTTCTACAAACTAAGTTCAGTAAAGATCTCCCCTCTTCTGGAGACAGGAAGCCATGTCTGAATGCCCTACCTACATGCTTTTAGGTTTTACTCTGAATTTACTTTGTATAACTCCTATGATCCTATCACATGTTCACGTCCATGGTGACTTGTTGTCCCTCTGTATTTCTCCTGGTACTGGGAGAACAGAAATGGCACATTCCTCTCCTATATCTCCCATAGCCACTAACACATTGCCCTGCAAATAAAAGTCCCTCTCAGGCTGAGGCTGGGGCTCAGTGGTAGAGCTCTTGCCTGGCATGCACAGGCCCAAAGTTTGATTCCCAGCACCACAAAAAGCAAGGAAGTTAAAAAACTCATTCTCTCTTTTTTGTTGGTGTTCATATTAATGCTAATTCCATGCACGACTTAAACCATTTATAGTTCTATGCACCTATCTGAGGTGTTTAACTAAACATTTGATATTGCTGAAATAGGAGCTAAATTCTATAGAGAGCAAACAGACTATTTCTCTCACACACATGGATGCATGAGTTCTTTACCTGCATTTCAGTAAGGGGAGATGGAAGGAGAGATTGTGCTTTAACAAAGATTCCTACATGCTGGTCTTATACTCTATAAGATTAAGGCATGCCACTTCCACTAATAAAGGTTTTTTTTTTTTTTTTTAATTTAATGACATCATTACTAGCTTATACTCTTTAAGGCTTTCTTATTCTCAGGGAAATGAAGAAAACAGGAATGCAATGATGTCAAACTCACAAACATTGATGCCTAATATCCTCAACCCCAGAATCAGTGAAATGGTCTGAATATGCAACCTGAAAAGGTCAAAATGGCCAAAAATATAATTGGACCCAGCATCACATTGTAATTAAATCTCCAGAAGGTTCAAACATGCCACCTCTCTGTCTCTCAGATGCAGAGGGAAACACAAGTTTCACAGACCAGAGGAAAATGCACTGATTAATTACACGGTGATGTGATATTATTCCTGCCAGGATAGTCCCTCTGAAATGTCAGAAGGATTAGAAGTGCCACATCTTCCTCCCAGACTCTAATCTTAAAGGGCCCTAGGATGAAAAACACAGCAATTACGTTCATAGACTGTGTCAATTTTACAATAGAAAAAAGAGCGTTCCCAACAGCAAATAATTATAGCACAGCTTAATGATTGATTTAACATAGAAAACCCATCTAATTCCTTTTGTCATTACAATCTACAGTACTAACAATCTAACAATGCTGCCTTCGTGGATAGACATTACATTAGCATTAAGAATAATGCTAATACAACACGCAGTTTAACTTGTTATATTTTGAGTTGGCAATGCTCCCCCATACAGTTATTAGTGAAGAACACCTTCTGAGTGAGACCAACCAGCTGAGAATTTGCTTTTCAGCATCTGTGCAAATGCAAAAGAGCATTGTAACCCAAAGTAGTCTCCTGCATATTTCATACAGAAGGAGAGAATGTGTTTTCTGTTTTCATAGGATATAATTCCAGCTACTAAAAAAAAAAGAAAAACGCATAAGCTCTGGCAAATCGATTCATGATGATTCTAAACGGATCCCTATGTGGATGACATGCAAATGCAAGTCTTGCAAAAGATTACCTATGGAAATCTAGCTAGTCTACAAGTCAATAAGCAAATTACAGTCTAAAGTAAAACAAAACAAAACAATCATGAGGGCTCTGTGGCCTTCTTAGCTAAGTGATATGGTGACAACAGGATCATTCCAGAGTAGTAAGAATAAAATTTTAAAAAGTCAAAAGAAATATGCACAGGTGACCTTCCTCTTTGATATTCCACAGGAAGTTGTATGAGTAACTAAGGAGTTTCCAACATCTGGAACTGTCCCCAGCTCAGTGGTTAGCATCAGGCATACTCCAGCTGCTTAAATATCTGATATAATCAATTGCTTTGCTCATTCATTCCACAAAGTATAAACATTAACTGAAGGCACACATGTGCCAGGAGGTGAGCAAACAAAGGTAACTGAAGTGGATGTGTCCAGATTTAGGGGATTTTAATAGACATCCTTATGCTGATCATTAAGAACAACTAAGAAATTTAAGATGTGGGCATTCCAGATTCCATCTTTAATGTCTGAAAGGGAGAAGATAGCAGAATAGATCAGTATACACGTAGGCTGTTCAGAGAGCCTACCTCTATACATTAAATCTAGTTTAATCTAGTTATTAGATGCATGTCATTTGACAAATCAACTGATATCTTTGTATCTAATTTACTCATGCATAAAAAGGAGATGACAATAGAGCCTGTTTCCCCAATAGGCTTTCTGTAGAAGCTAAGTAAGTTCAATCATGGAAAGATTTTAGACCAGTAACTAGTACACTTAATATTAATTACCACTCCTAACACCCTTGGATGGAGTATTATGGTGCATAATAGTGACTAAATTCTGATTCTCTTTAGTAAGATTCTGATGACTTTCACTGGATCAATCATGTGCATTTTCCTCTGAGAAGAGAATGAATAGATATGTCAACTCATGTATTAATTTCATTAGACTCATCTTTTATGGAAAGCATATAAATTCAGACTTCTGTTTTCTATTTTGGTCTTCAGTGAAAATAATTGGCAAGAATATGTCTGGGATAGCCTGATGTATGTGTGTGTGTGTGTGTATGGATTGAACCCAGAACCTTGTGCATGTAAGGCTAGCACTCTACCATCCGAACTATATCCATAGCCCGGCCTGATATTCTCTAGACATATGAAGGTATTGGATCTGTTGGCCAGGGAACGTGAATAAGAACCTACAAAGTCATTACTATGGAAAAACCATAAGTTAATTTTTAATCAAATATTCCATTTTAACTCTCAAATCACAATTTCATCTTTAGTTCTGTTAGCAAAATCAGTACAAATTTTTGGATGTGTGACTACATTGTGGTATAGCCTCCCTGTCTGTCTCAAAGGGAACTTACTGGTAGCTTTGAGTAGGATAAATGGTGGAAGCAAGAAACTAAGTCTCTTTCTGAATGAATACTATTTTTACTGTCTATGAACACACCCAGATGGATTTCTTCATCATTAGACTGTATCTCCTTCTTCTTCTCTCCTTCTATTCTTGACTTGATCCAATGTATAAGGGTAAGGGGAGAGAGTTAGCAAAAGAAAAATCCCTTGATTTTATCTTAGTTCAACTGGGCCTAAAGCTAATAGAACACTTGCCAAAATGATCCAACTGAAATGTTAAGGGGTGGGGACTGGAAGGAGAATTCATACAATGATGATTGCTAGCCCTGTCCTAACTGCATCACTAGATAGACATAGGAATTTATTAATATATGTGTGTGAAGTTATATTATGTATTTCATAGAAAAATGGTGGTATGAAGTGGGATCCCACACTTCCAACTCTTCATGCTGTTGCCACTAAGTACTTAAACACACTGTAGCATGGAATCCAATGCATCCTTCTTTAAATAAACAAGGAAAGACCTCCTCCACAGGCAACTGGTATCTTGGAACAACACTGACACTTATTCTTCACAATGTTCATTTTAACAATTAAACTTATAGTCATTTTATTATGTTCAAGTCCTCTAACTACTTTATGAATGTTTAGAAGATGAAAGTGAGGAAGAACCATTGCTTTTATCTTCATAGCAGACAATGAGTGCAATACTCAAAAAAAAAAAAAAATTGTTTGGGGGAGTACTAGGGTTGGAACTCAGGGACACTCAGTTACAGAGCCACATCCCCAGGCATACTTTGTATTTTATTTAGAGATAGCATCTTACTGAGTTGTTTAGTGCCTCACTTTTGCTGATTGGCTTTGAACGTGGGATCCTCCTTGTCTCTGCCTCCCAAGCCACTGGGATTACAGGCTGCGCTACCACGCCCGGCTCAATAAATATTTTTTATTCATCAAAATATGAAAACATGTTACTTTAAAGCACCCAAAGCATTTGTATTGTAATAATGTCTAAAAATATTCAAGGATAGAATTTCACATATTATCAGTTTTTTATCCCTTGCTTAAAATTTGAATTTGTATAAAGATTAAATATTTCCAGAGGTATTTAAGAATCATTGCATTTGTGCATGTGTCTATTTATGTATGGCTGAAAACTAGCCCTTGCACACAAACTGTATGTCTCAGTTGCTCATTTCTTTACTTTATTTTTGTGATAGTAGGTGTCAAGAGAATTCTGGATACTTTTCATGTGTTATTTGGACACTTCATTAGATATATAAAATGGACACACTTTTCAAGAAAGATGAACTCTATAGATGTGTTTAGATTTGATTATCTCAAAAACTTTCATTAAGTTGTAACATACTGTATGTACTTCTCAGACATATGTTGTAGCACAAACAAGCTGAGTACAGAAGCGTGAAATCATTAGAATTCATTTCCAGGCCTGGTGATATGATTTGACTTGGTTTTCTTCCTGAAGTTCCTGTTACTTTCTGTTTAACACATGGAACAGCCTAATTGGCACTCAATAGCATTATTCAATTTTTGCTGAATTTTATGCTTCAAGAGGGACTTCCAGTAGCAAGATTACCCCTGAGATCTACCTTTCTAGATACTCAAATTTATTGTAAGTCTCAGGAACACTTTGGAACCACATGTAAATACTAACAGTTGATTCTGCCTTTCTCTTTCAATAGTAAGTATGTTGGTGGGCATTTTGAAAATAAATTATTCTCAAATGTTGTTAATACTTCTAAATAATTTTATTTGTTAGAAACATGAAGTCATGGATAAACAAGAAAGAGAATATGGGAAGAAGGGACAGAGGATGGAGAGAAAGCTTTCAGTTAGGATCAAAGGCAGTTGTTAAGTGGAAAAAAAAATAATTCTTTCCTAAGAAGCCTGAGTTTGGGGGAAGACAGACTGGAAGATTTCAGGTTAAATCCAGCCTGCAAACAGGCTTAATCCAATAAAATGGTCTTTGTTGTTGTTGCTTTGTTTTCATTAGATATACCTGTTATAATGTGAAGATTTCCCTCTTCATTTTGCCACAGGCCCCACCTTCACAGGGCTTATCCTTTGAGAGGCACTTGGCTGGCTTCTGGGCATATAGCTGTCCCATACTAATATATTCTAGAAAACAAATGATGAAATCTAAAGACAGTTTGGTGCAATCAAAAGACCAGGAATCAAGACACAATATCTAAGTTTTATCCCTGGTTGTTACTAATTGAGTCAGTTAGGGTTAAATTTCTTGAGTTTTGATTTTTTTTTTTTTTTTTCTGATACATAGTAAGTAGTTGATAAGTAAACCAGGTTGATATTCCTTTGGGCAAAATGCAGGTGTGGGCTTGCTTGGGCTACATAGGTCTGTCTTCATTCTCTCAAACACCTGTGCTTTCTAGGTTAGTCCGGTTCTTTCACTACTTAGATGACAACATTTTTGTGTAAGTCAGTAGGAGAAAGGGTTCAGAGTTCCATGAGGTCATTGCTATGGTGCTCACTTAAAGTGTACCTAAGTGCTTCAGCGAGTGGCAGTCATTAAATTTGATGTAACTAAGTTTCTCTGTAACTGTTTTAACCAGTGGAAATAGATGTAATGCAGCCAGTACTTTAATCAAAGTCCAGGTAAGAATAATTTTTCTCTTATTTTTAATATCTCAGTGAGTTTTAAATAAAGGAAATGCTGCATTAGAAAAACTAGTTAACATGAAAGTTGCAGCGGGGAAGGTGCTAGGAAACCATCCGGTCTATTCATCTCCACAGCGATCTATTTCAAAAGTGCTTATCTCTGCTGCTATTATTACAATCGCAGAACATGACAGAGCACTGCAGATGAGAGATAAAACCCAAGGCTTCAGAGGTAGCTGGAAATAACATGGCTTAGAGTGTCATGGTCTCTAGCCACCTTCCCTGCCTCTGACAGCCAGCTCTAGAAAACACTGTGAGCACAGAAAATGACGTTTGCATTGGGTCTCTTACTCCTCTTTCTGTACTCCCTGTTAGCACTGGCTCCCTCCTCTCCAGATGTCTAAGACTCTTATCTCCGCTCCATTAGCATCTGTAAACCTCCACTCACACCTTCTCTAACCTCAGCTCTGTAAGTAACCCAGGTGCTATTTTGAATGCTACATGCTTTATTCCTTGTTTTCTATTTATTCTTCCTTGCTGCTCTCGAATGGAATGTTCTGTTCGAATGTTGTCTCTCTTCTCTGTCTAGGACAACTTTGCCTACTAATTTCCATTTGGAGTTGACCCATGGGAGGCACAAGCATCACATAGGAGACAGGAGAGGATGCGCTCTTTGTTCCCCCACTCCCTTGAAGATGGTGTTGGTTACCATTACAGTGTGAATCTTTCCCTGAATTCATGTGTTGAAACTCAGTCTCCATTGTGGTGATATTTTAGGAGTTTTGGAAAGTGACTCATGCTGGCTCTGTCCTCATGAATAGACTAATGTCTTAACAAAGGGCTGGAGGGAATTAGCCTAGGCCTTTTCCTGTCCTTCTACCTTCTGCCATGTGAGGTCACAACATCCATCTATTATGGTTGAGATATGAAGTGTCCCCCAAAAGTTATGTGTGAGACAATAAAAGAAAGTTTAGAGGTGAAATGATCAGGTTATATGAACCCTAACCTAATGTGTGCATGAATCCTCTTGCATGGATTAACTGGGGGGTAACTGTAGGCAGGCAGGGCTGCTCTAAAGGAGAGGTCATTGGGCGGGTGACTTTGGGATATACATTTTGTCCCTGGTGAGCAAGAGGTCTCTCTCTGCTTTCCTGTGCCATGTCCTGAGATTATTTCCTCCACTATACTCTTCTAGTATTGAAGTCTGCTGTTCGTACACTGAGACCTCTGACACCCCATGTACCAAGTAAACTTTTCCTCCTCTAGAATTGTTCTTGTCGGGTCTTTTGGTCACAGCATCAAAGAAGCTGATTAAAAGAACTCCTGCCCTTGCATCTCTTCTACGTGGAGGTCACCTAGAAGGTCTAGAAGGTGCCCATCTATGTGGAATGAACTTCACTAGAAACAGATGTTGGTGCCTTGATCTTGAACTTGCCATTCCCTAGAACCTTGAGAAATAAATTCCTATTGTTTATGAATTATCCAGTCTGTGGTGTTTTGTTATGGCAGTACAAATGGACAAAAACTGTTAAAGTTTTATTTGTTTTCCTGCAGCACTAGGAATTGAACTCAAGGGTGCTGAACCACTGATCTACATTCCCAGACTTATTTATTTACAGACAGGGTCTTGCTAAGTCCTTTAACTTAGCCTCCTCAGTAGCTGGGATTGCCTTTTAGCACCACCACACCCAGCGGCATTTACCTTCCTTACTGAAGGCCTCAACTCTATTCAGCAGTTGGCCTGTTTGCATCTTTCTCTGTATGTGTCTCTCAGATGCTCAGTCACCCCGTTCTATTAACTGTATTCTTCTCCAGACCCTCCAGGCCTAAGGGCAATGCAGCTTCCCATTGCTATTAGTTCTGTGGTGTTAAATGCCTTGTTGGTTACCTTTATCCTATTTGACACCTTTGTTAAGTCTCCTCATTAAACCAGCCTTGGTCACCCATTAAAACATACCATATCCTCCCTGCCAGGATGCTAATTGTTACATTTCCCATTCCATCATTTCCATCTCTTAATTTGCATCTCTGAATTTAAATGGAAATTGAAGTCCTGCTTCCAGAGTTCTCTGGAACACCAGAAGTTTGTGCACCCCTTCACTCAGATCTCTGCTTTAGGGTAACCTCTCTAGGAGCCCTCCAGACTGTCCTCAGTATAGTAATGGTGCTCAGCATAACTTATCTGTTCATCCTGCTTGATGTCTTTAGAGAACTTACTGCCAACTGTCACCACTGTTTTTCCCCATACAGTGCATGGCCAATGATGGACAGTTCTGTGTCTTCTTATTGTTTGTTACAGTCACCTTCAAAATCTAGCACAGTGTGTAGAATGCAGTAGGGCCTTAATTAAGAATTAAAAAAAATTTTTCCAAAATAATATTTACTTCCTTGCAAATTGACCGTAGGAGCACCCCAGGGGCAGGACTATGCTGAGAATCCTAAGCCAACCTTTCGCGCTCTGCTGAGGAAAGCCCAGTTTTCAATTCTGACCTCCATGTACATGACTTCCACCTGCAGAAGTTTCTTTTCAACAGGTGCTGTCGGGTCCTATATCAGTTATACATTTAGGCTTTGCCGTCCTGGTGAAAACTAGAGTGCTTTTATTATTTTACTTTAAAATTGATTCTCTTCAAGATGAATGTGAGTGTAAAGTAAGAAAGTGAAGAAAAAAAAAAGAAAGCAAAAAAGAAAAAGAAAGCAAAATGTACTTCGAATCCATTTAAGATAGTAGAGTGGGAATTAAGGTGTTTCACAGGTTGTCACATTTGTTATGATTCACACTCTCCTCTCCAAAAAAAAAAAGGCTTAGGATTTCACAGATCCTCATCCACACTAATCCTGGCCTCGCCCCTGTGGACTCTCCTTCCTACCTCCAGCTCCTCCATTCTGCCTGTGCCTGGCATGAACTGTGAGGGGCTAATGGTTGGCTCCCAAGTTTCATTCCCTTCTGCCTTTTTCTTTTATCCTAAGTGGTCAGAGAAAGGAGAATAATGTCTGTAATCTGAGAACAACATCCTCGAGGTAAGGCAGGGACACGTCTGGATAATAGCTGTGTGAGTGGCCAGCGTCTGTCTGTGTATTTATAAGAGCCCTGTGTATTGTTCACCAGCAGGCATCAAGGTCTATAACCACATTTTTCTAGGGGCTGCACTCAGCCCTGTGCCGGCCATACTAAAAAGCTCATAAATAACTTGGATCAGAGGAAATTGGAAAATGATGACTATACAAATACAAGGAGAATTTTTATGCTTCCCAAAACCCAAATGGCATTGACAGTTCCGTTTCTTCTTGGCCATAAGTCACCATTGCTCAGAGAGCTCGTGGAACTCTGTAGTGGGATAAGAGAAGTTGTATCTGGGGAAGAGCATTCTTCATAGCCAGGGCTATGTGATTTGCTTTGACTCTTCTTTATTTCATTTTTAATATTCCTCTTAATATGCCAGAAATGCATTCACTTCCTCTCTGGTGTTTGGCAAGCAGGTGATCAGGTGAATTCTCAGTATGCTACAAGTGACTAATTGATGTCCCAAGTTAGCATACAAGGGTTAATGACTTAAAAGTGAGTTAAGTAAAACAAATGCAGCTTTAATTTATATTTCAAGCAGGTAAAAGGAGTAAAATGTGTACTTTAAGGAAAAAGGGAATTTTCCCACATGGGAGAGTATTTGATTCATGAAATCAGGAACCTATTTTCCAAAGTATAAAGCTTGAATTGCCACTGAGTGGGAAAATGCTCCAATGTCTATGTAGGAAATTATTAATGGTCCTGATGGATAAAAATCTGATTTGATGATTTAATAAAAATGAGCAATATTTCCATTAAAATTTTAAAAATTCAGCAATTTTGAAAACAAATTTTTACATACTTAAGAGCCAGTAGACTAGATTACTTCTCTCACCATCTTATCTCCAACCCTAACTGTCATTTACAAATACTTCGACCAATGAATTTAGAAATAACAACAACAAAAAAGTCACCTGGGTGCAAATGTTTTGAAACCAGTATTAGGATAGCTTTTGAATAGATTTATTTTCTTATAGGTTTGTAAGAAATTCATGCATATTAAAAATATTAACCTGTAATCTGCATTTTTCCTGATCTGCTAATTTGTTTGGCTGTAGTGTTTTATAACACAAAATATAATTAATTTTTTTTCATATTACACAACGTTTTTCTTCCTCCTTATGGTGTGTGGTCCCCTTTTCTGCGTCAAAAATGGCTTTAATATATCTGGATATTGCTTTTATAATGGCTTTCTATTAACATTTTCATTTATTTCAATTTCTAAGTGTTTCTGTTTAAGAGGCTTTTGTTCTCTGAGGTGTAGTGTTTGCCTCTTTTGGTAGCCCTTACTAGGCCAAATGCATACTAAGAATGAATGGATGAATAAATGAATGAATGGAAGCATTGTAGGCATCCGTGTAGATATATGGACTGAAACTAAAACAGATCCTAAAAGCTGTGACCATTTTGAAGAGATTTAGTGCAAAGCTTGTGACTTGCTTTATGAAAGACTACACTTTCTTTGTTCCAAAAGAAAATCAAAATGGCTTAACCTCAATCAAAATGATTTTTTCTTTTTAAATTTTGAAACAAAATGAGTGCAGTGATGTGTGACTAAGTCTGAGTGATATTTTCAGGATTAAAAATATTCATTAATAATGGGAAGAGGACTTCCTTGCATAAGAATGAATTAGTGCCCCTTCCTGAGATGCAGAGCCTGCCTTCTGTAGCATGCCTCAGTGCATTTGATTTGTTTATGGTTTGGTGCTGCTCAAAGCCAGGGTGAGGCTGTTCCTTTTAAGTCCCCATATTCCCAAGTCACGTTAACAACTAGGAATTATTTTTAGTTTAGAGATGGGATTAAGAAATGAAATAACCTCAAACACCAGATCCATTAATAAGCTTAAACATGGGCAGATGGGTTATAATTTAGTGACCACAAAAAAGCCCTCAATCTTTAGCCCCACAGGCTTTTTAAGGTGTTTAGAATTCCATCATTAAACTCCAATACTCTTGAGTTCAGGAATTGAAATCCTCTTAAATTCCCTTGGGAGGTGTTATATATTAAACTGTAATCATTTAATAAAAATAATGATGGTCGCTAACATTTATTGAGGGCTTAAGATGTGCAAGAAACTCTTCTAAGCATTAGTGTTATCTCCTTTAATCCTTACAATAACCCAACGAGGTAGGTATTACTATCATTCTATTTTATAGATAAGAGAACAGGGATTTCTTCCTTTGAAGTTAAGTAACTGTCCATTGTTGAAACTGGTATGTGATGGTGAGCCCTGACATTTTATTCATTTAAATACCTACAATGGTATAACTGATAGGTGGGACAGTAGGTGAAATATAGTGGACACTCTTATTTAGCTCTTGGCAATTAACATTGGTTAAAAGAGGAAGCAGAGGTTGAAATCTCGGTGTGCCAGTGGAGATGGAATAGAAGACTACAGAAATGGAAATGGAGAGAGCCAAATATTTAATAGTCCACACAGTTGTGTATTCTAACTCACCCTTGCTGGCCCATCAGGATTTCTAGAAGGTGTCATTCATTTTCAGTAGACATTAATCTCCATCCCCTTAGATACTCAGGATTCCCTCTGCAGCTCTTAGCTCTGCACCAGGGAGACTACGTGTTCTTTTCCGTGAGACCAGCACTTTTCTTCCCTCTGTTTCCCCTTTGTTGTTTGGGCCACGCAATCTCACCTAACAGCCTTTCCTGCCTGCAGAGAGTTCTACTGTTACTGTGCAGTTAACATAAAGCTTAGTCAGCAGGTTGATATTTATTATCTCCCAGACTATACGTGGCATCATACCTCAAGATCAACGACAAGAGCTGGGAGCGGTGGTGCACACCTATAATCCCAGCAGCTTGGGAGGCTGAGGCAAGAGGCTCAAGAGCTCAAAGCCAGCCTCAGCAACTTAGTGAGGCCCTAAGCAATTCAGTGAAACGCTGCCTCTAAATAAAATAGAAAACAAGGCTGGGGATGTGGTTCAGTGGTTTAGTGCCCTTGGGTTCAATCCCCAGTACAAAAAACAAACAAACAAACAACAAAAAAAAATACACACAAAACAAACAAAAAAGATTAATGATGAGGTTGGAAGGCAGCCAAGAGGATGTAGATGTTTTACCCCCAGAAGTTTTAGAAAAACAGCTAAAAATAGTTTAAAAAGGAGAAAAAAAATAGTTAATAGAGTTCATTTTCACAGACTTTGCTCCTTGTCTTGTTTTTCTTGTCCTCTTTATGGATAAAGAAGATCACAAGTCTTGCTATCTTCTGTACAGCAGTGGTGGGGGATCGTGGGGTGTGAGGTACACAGAGCTGGGGCTGCCATCTCTTAACTCACTACCCCTAGACCTGTGCTGATATGCAAGAGCCACAGATTTGTCCTAGGTCCCAGCTTGTCTTCTTTAAGAACAGACAGCTTATGGTCAAGCAAGACAGGACTTGACCTCACAATTCACCCCTTAGATGTCAGTTCTTTTTGAAGGCAAGAATGGTCTATGGGCTTTACCCATTAATAGAAAGAAGTGTGGGCAAGACTAGATCATTAGCTAAAGAAATATTTTGATGGAGCATCAGGAATATTTTATAAATGATTCCTGGGGACTGGGGGTATTATATTAGAAAAATGCATGATCTCACATGAGCTTCAGGGAGCCATGGACTTTTAGACTTTCTCATCATGGAACTAATTTAGGATACAGATATGTTGGAAGTGGTGTTATGAAAGCAAGGCTCCTGTGTCACCCTTTACTACTTAACACCCTACATAAAGTCGTGCCTTCTTGTTCTATTGTTATCAGGTATGAAGTAGTTTAAAAAGATGAAAGAATATGCCTGTGGCCTGACCTGTACAGTCTATGATTCTAAGACACAACCCATATTTGCCAGCAGTTAAGAAAGTATCCTATAGTCAACTGCATTCTTTTGTTTGCACAGAGAAACAGAAGTTGAAATGGTTTGTTAAAACTGCTCAGAGCTTCAGGGGCTCTAAACATTTCCCACCAAACAACAATTTGATGGGTTCGGCGTAAATGAATCAGCAATGTATAGATTATATTGCCCCTAATGAAGATGCAAGTTTATAGAAGTTCACTGGGCAGTGATGTTTTGGGGCATCCCCAAGCCCTGGGCACTGAAAGATTAATCAGGATATTTAGAAATAAAAACCTTTCTGGATGTCTGCAGCAGCCATGCAAAGCACTTCTTTTGTTTAGAAGGTTTTGGATGGGAAGACTAGAGTCTGTTTATTATATTTTGTGATTTGCCACATCTATTCAATGACCCAAATGCTCCATTTCATGCAGTTTAATCTCGGACCAAATGCCGTTTAACTATCAGAGAATGACTTCTCCTGATTTTCCCACAGTTTCCAATTGAAGCTGTAATAGATCCTTACTCCAAGTCTCTGACCAGGTACTATGAGCAATCTCCACGCTTCACTGTGGGAGAGAGAGCGCAGGGAAGGGCTGAAGCAGTGATTTCGGAAGCTTCTATCAATGAAAAGAGATGATAAAAATAAGCAGTTATGGGAAGCAGCATAAAGTGCATTAAAAAAGAAACAGTGGTCATTGCAATTCAATAGCCAAACCCACAGAAAATAGGAGAATGACAAAAAGCTTATCTTCGGTGTTCAGAGAGTTTGTTTATGGCTTTGTAGATGACTGCTCCCTTAGAGCGTTACAACTTATAGCAAAGACAGAATTCAGGAAGATGTGTGTGCTGGGCACTACAGTGTTGGACTGACTTTCATTTTAGGGAAATGAAGTTGCCCTTCTGAAGATAAAGGAAGGTTTCAATATTTCTTATATATTTTGAGTAGCTATAATAACACCTTAGGAAATACATTAAATGCAAAAATATAACCAGAAGATCAACTGTGTGTGTGTGTGTGTGTGTGTGTGTGTGTGTGTGTGTGTGTGTGTGTGTAAGCACTCTGTAATATTGAAAACAATGGTAATATCACAGGTCCCTAGAAATGGAAACTTAGGACCAGGTTGTACTATGGGCAGAGTAATGAAGAACACCAACAGTTAAAAATGTCTCCTTTCCAGAACTCCTGGTGGGTGATACTGTGGGTTTCTGGTTCCAAGCATGGGTTCGCTCTCATCAGAATCAATCTCATAGGGATAAAAAGAGAGGGAGTCCGCACCTCTTGATTCTTGACTTGGTCTAAGTAATTGCTTGAAACCCTGTGTCAACCATTGAAGCTTTTGTCCCCATAGATTCTAAAGCTCCCCTTTATGTTATTTTTGTCACAGATGCACTGGGTCCTTCATTAAGGGTAGCATCTGGTTGCCCCTCCTCTTCCTTTTTTTTTTATTAGTCAAGTGGCACCCAGAGGTCATTTGGAACTCTTCTTACATATTGGGATTCCACCCACAGAGGAAATCTGCTAGCCACTTAGAGATACAATCATCTTCTCATCCCAGCTCCTAGTGACCTTAGCATGCAGGATGTGCAGGTAGCTGTGGGTCTTTTCCTCTGAACACCCCTGGTAGGGTTGTCTGTGGGGTTAAGTCCTGAGTCAGTTTCAGCTGTAAACACAGGTTCATTGTGTTTGTTTTTACTTTTGTAGGCTGGAGACCTCAGCCACTGGAATTATATTATCACCACGGGCTTTCTCAGTGGTTTGGAAGCTCCCAAGGTGTTTTGGGGTAGAATTAAATTTCAAAAATCATAGGTTTCCTTGGTAATTCTCTGCATCTTGTTTCAGGCATTTTAAAGCACTATTTTTCAGAAGAGATCACAGACTGTCAAGAGAGATCAATGTTGAGACACCAGTAAGGACTTCCTGATTTGAAGCCTAATTTACAAACTCTTCCATGGAAGCTGCTGCATGAGGCCATAATGTTCAGGTGTAGAGCACCCTTTTTCTGGACCCAGTGGTGAATCACATTGTTGGAAATACTGTATTGGGTAGAAATAAAGACTGTACACTCTGCCGGGTGCAGTGGCACATGCTTAAAATCCCCGTGGCTTGGGAGGCTAAGGCAGGAAGACCGCTAGTTCAAAGCCAGCCTCAGCAATGGTAAGGCACTAAGCAATTCAGTGAGACCCTGTCTCTAAATAAAATACAAAAGAGGGCTGGGGATGTGACTCAATGGTCTAGTGTCCCTGAGTCCAGTCCCCAGTACCAAAAAAAAAAAAAAAAAAAAAAGAAAGAAAAAAAAAGTAAGACCGTACGTTGTGTTCTTTAAAGCACCTAAAATCAGTCCTAATTCCCTTAAAGGAACACTTTCTAAAATTTAGATAGTGTCTTAACATTGCCTTCTCTCTGACTTCAAGAGCATAGGATCTCTACTGTGCTCAGATAGTAAATGTTTTAGTAAATTACAGGTGCTGGTCTCATTATGCAACTAATTGTATTTTGAGAAGGAAGCTGGGTGTGTGTCAGTGACTTTGTCTTCCATGAGTAAAACCAGAGCAGATCTAAGATAGGATGTGATCCTGGGGTGAGTGTAGAAAATATAGCATCAAGGCCTCCACCAAGGTACTGCATCTGTCTGTCAGCACACACTGTTCATTATAGAACAGAGTGTGGCTGCTGCCTCACCTACCACAACAAGGTGGGTAACCTAGGCAAAGGATGCAGGAACCTAAGGTCTGGGGTGACTTAGAATCCCCTTCTGATGTCTAGGGAGACCAGCTCTCAGTTGCTCTCACATGCCCTGTTTAGGCCATTTTGCGTTCTCTGGATTACTGAGTTGTTGCGAGGTCGGTGCAGCTCTACTGTCCCTCTGTCTCTAGGGCCATCTGCATTGTTATGCATTCTCCTCAGCCTCAAGTGCTGCATTGGGGCCCAACAAGTGAATAATAACCAGAGAGGAAAAGCTCCATTTGGTGTTTCTGACTGTGATACAAACTCCCATACTCCGTCCCCTCTGAGATGCAGGGGGCTCACACTAACCTTTAATTGGGTTGAGGGTTCAAAATCCCTTATATAATTTTCTGTTTACAAACATTTTTACAAATCTCAGAGGCAGTGGAAATACGTGTTAGATTTTTAGTTGATTCTCAAGCCTCTGTTTTGACTTGTATTATTACAGAACCCAGATGTGTGGCTTGTGAAGGTGGATTCGCCGAAATAGCCAGAGTCCCCGCAGAGACAGCTCTCCATGATACTAGGTTTCTGAACCCAGGTGAAGAGATGAGTGAGGGACCAGAATTATATGTGAAGCCTTTTCAAACTTTATTTCCTGCTTCAATTCTGTCATTCCCTCCTTGTTTGTAGTACAAAATAGATTCGTGAGACATTGAGAATGTCAGGTCACCAAGACAGGTGGTCTGTTGAATGTAGGGGAGAAGAGAAGAGAAACATGGCTGACACTTGGGGTCTGGTTGGGGACCTGTGTGAAAGGTAACCACCCTCACTAAAATGTAGACTATTGAAGGACAAGCCAACACCAGGGCACATGATAAAAGGGTTTGGCATTGCCTACCTGAAGAATGTCTAGGCACATCTGGCTGCTGGGGACTCTGTGTACTTTCTCCTGTGTGAGCTGAGATACTCTGTATAGACCACTCTTGTTCAGTCAGTTATCACTAAAATTTCCATTTTCTGATTCAGAAAATGTACCTCTGGTGCCACTTCTGCTCCTAACTCCTATTATATAACTCCAGACAAGACTGGCACTTCAAGGCTACAACCATTTGAAATATATTTCAAATGACAATTCAATCCGCAAATGATAGAGTAATAAGAATGATGAACAGGTCAAGGTCAACGGATGAATTCAGTGTCAGGCCACTGGAGATCTGTTGATTAGCAGCACTAATGTGTAAGTCATCCAGCTAGCTATAAGCTAGTTCACATTTATACAAAATGATCTAAGAAGCATAGTCAAATGCTGAGTTAAAATTCAGATTTTGTGTGTCTAGGGCATCCCCCTTTTTGACATGGCTCTCTAGTTCTGTGTCAAATCCATGAGGATAGTATTAAGGGCTGAGTAGAAATCTCACGGCAAAAACAATGGAGAGGTGTGGATGAATCAGACACGGAGGCAAAACCTAATGTGTAAGTTCCTGCTCTGCCGTGAGATCAGGAGGAGCAGAGAGTTCTGGGAAGTTCCCTTGCAGGAACCAAACACATATGCATAAAATCTGTGCATCAACTGGCAGTGAACAGAGGTGTTCACACTGAGTCCCCCAGTAGGTTCTCGAAGTCTCATGAGTACCCATCAAAACATACCAGGATTTAATTTCCTGAAAAGGAGCAGAGTGAGGACCCTTGTAGGGAAAAGAGGCTTGTTCTTAGTACTCACTCTCAATCCCACAGAGAAAGGGAGGGCCCCTCCCAGCAGACATGTGGGAGATGTGTACACATGATTGTCCAGGAAAAATATCACAGGAGCCTCTCTGAGATGGGAGGGTTCCTATTAGAAAGGCCTGTCAAAGACAGCACTTTCAACAAGAGAGTGTGCCAAGTTTTTCAAGCCATCTAGCTTGAAGAAATGGCAGATAAGACAAATTTTGCTTTCATAAACTTATTGACTAAATCATGTTGAATTTCAAAATTTTTCCCCTGCCTACAAATATATCAAATATGGTTATAGAAATATAAAACTTCAATAAAGCATAAGGCTGGAAACAAGAAGACTATGGCTCTGGTCTCACATTTCCCTGAGTGAGTCCTTGAGTAAGTTGCTAACCTTTGAACACTTGCTTGTTCATTTATCCATACATGACCTAGTCTCACCATGCTTATATAAAGGAACATTGCCAAGATGTAGCAGGTCAGTTGATTGGTTGTGCTACACATGTGGCTATAGATCTGCCCTGTTAGCTGACTGGAATTCCCCAATTCCCAAAAAAATCTTAATAAGTTCCCTTCTTGCTGTGTCATGATGGCTGCACAAGGCCATGCATATAAAGGGCATTCCAAGGTATTGGCCAATGCTTTGTGGTATTTGAACCAAGAGGACTCCCTGGATTTTGTAAGCAATGTTAAGCCACTCTGCCATTCATGGAAGAAAGAGTGGTGTGTGTGTGTGTGTGTGTGTGTGTGTGTGTGTGTGTGTGTGTTTGACCGGGTAGTGGGGAGGATTTTCACTCAATATAGTAGAAGACACTTTGCTTTTCTTCTTTGAAAATAGCATTCACTATTTGTCATTGGTGGGAATTGGTCAAAAGTAGAGATGGGAAAGAAGGGAAAAAGGACAGTTATGAAGCTATTCTCACTAAGAGAAACATAACTGAAATCAATAATGTACTGTTGAAATCATAGAATTGATCCAATAGGTAAAGCAAATGGGTCAAACAAAACAATTTTTTTAAAAAAAGCAAATCAATCAATCGATTAGACTGTATCATTTCTCCCATCAGAAGCTTTAATTTGAAGATACACTGGACTGCCCATGGAGTAGCTGGGAACCCCTTGAGGCTTTGGAGCACACAGAAGAAGGAAGGGCCAGACTGAGATGGACCATAAATGCAAGTGTAAGTGTGAAACAGGATATTAGATTTTTAAGATTTTTACAAAGGACATAATATATTGCATTTAATTAATTACATATTGAAATTAAATATTATATATATTTGGTTAAATCATATATGTATGCATACCTATTAAAATAAGTGTTACCAGTTTTTTTTTACCTTTTAAAGGGGGCTAATAGAAAATTTTAAATTGCTTTGTTTTTCAGATTATATTGTCATTGAACAAAACTAGTCTAAGACATCCCCAAAAATTACTTTCAACAGTAGAGATTCCCTTAATAAGCAAGTCTTCTTACAAGTAAGATGCAAAAATCAGTATATGACCACCAAGTCACTAGCTGTTTTTAGAATATTGTAGCTGGTGCCAGGGGACTAGGGATCTGAGTAATGTGGAAATAAACAAAAACTATGTAAAACTATCAAAAGTGTCATTTCAGAAAACCTCTTTGTCATGAGACATGGTACCATGTGTGATATTTTTATATAATATGTGCAATTTTAAATTTTTACATATAAGAATACATGTGCCTGCCTTGGAGAATTGAGCTACATTTTTTAATAATAAGAGTTAAAATTATATTTTAAACTGCATCCTTATATTTATTTTATAAAAAAAGTGTTGATAAAATGAAACACTATTTTAATTGCATTCTTCTCCAGTAAAATCCAGGATTTAAAATACATATATTTTTAAAAGCTCTAGCTCTAGCATCTTTATTGGTCTGACTAGTGAAAAATGATGTTTTTGCTTTTTGCAGTAATATCTCAGGCAGAGCAATAATGATCAATCCCTGATGAATATAACAATGGCTCCAGGCCATCACTGGGGAATGGCAAGAACCTCATTTTTATTACTACGTTTTAGCACAATATAGAAGATTTTGTTTATTTGTTAGCTTTTCATAAAAATAACTTCAGTAAGTCTAATGAAAAATTTGAGACAGATTCATCAAATGCGTATTTCAGACTGAAGGTCAGGATCCTCTGGCCCCTGTTTTCTCTGCAACTGTTGAAGTAAACATCCCTGTCTTTCAGCTCAGCAAATATTTATTGAGCACCTCTCTGCCTGTCTTGTGCCACACAGGAATAATACCAACAGAGATGGGACATGATTTCTACATTTTAGTAACAACAAATTTCTTTTCTAAACACCTTTAAAGGAACGTAAAGAAAATATCCAGTTTTACCACCTTATTTTGCATAGGAAAGAATAGGGACCCAGAATGTAAAGTGACTTGCTCAGGGTCACCAAAGCAGATTTGGAAAAGTACTAGAAGTCACTTGTTGTGATACCCAGTCTAATTCTTTTTATTACAATAGACTGCTTTGCTGTAGAACTGTAGAAAACCACTACTTCTACAGGTCCTGGATTTTTTTTTTTTTTTTTTTAATTTGCTGTTCTGATGTGTATCACTTACTTTCTTCCAAGAAGTGCCTCTTGGTAGTGAAGGCAATAATCATATTTGGAAGACTGCTCTCAACAGCACAGACCCAAGTAGAGAGCAGCCCTGGGCCCTCTCCATAGATCACAGCTTATGGCAGCTCCCCCAGAGAACACAGAAGCGCTTGGACCAGCTTTAAGTTTAAGTGCATGTCACCATGATGTACGGTGTCTTTGGTGTCCGTATATCATGGAGTGGAAGGGGTGTCGCCCATGGATGGAGAGCATCTATTCTCCTCTCCTGACACTGTGACTTTTCCCCAAACAAGACATATCTGTGTGATTACAATCTTATCCAGTCTGGCTTGTTCCCTTCAGAGCTCATCTGCAGTGAGGGACACAGTCCGTCAGCATTTTTAGGAGACAATATTTGGGGGACATGGTTTAGAAAATCATGAAAGTGGTGTTGAGTTGAGACTATATAAGGTCATCCTATATGCATTATTTTCAGCTTCTTGTTAGCATTTCAAAGAACCTAATTCCCATGTGCAAGGAGGAAATGTAGCAATTAAGAACAAGTTCTCAAAAGTCGTCCTTTTCTGGGTGCAAATGCCTAATCAATCATTTCCTGGCTGCATGACTCAGGCTAGTTATTGAACACTTCTTTGCTTTAGTTTCCTTAGTACAAAAATGGATATAATGTGAAAAAATGCTACTTACTTTATGGAATTATTTTGAAGAATAAATGAATAAACACAAATAAATCTCTTAGCATAGAACTTAAACACTGATTGTCTTTAGTACGTAAGAGTTGTCATTGGGCTGGGGTTGTGGCTCAGCCGTAGAGTGCTCGCCTAGCATGTGCTCACCCCGGGGTTCGATCCTCAGCATCACATACAAATAAACGCATTGTGTACAACTAAAGCAAATAAATAAAATTAAAAAAAAAAAAAAAGAGTTGTCATTATCATCTTAGGACTTGCCCAGGAGTTTACCTCAGAAAATTTTAAAAAGTTGAAGCATTGTACTTTTAATAGCTAAAGAACTTATGAAGCAAAAGATATCTCAGGTGTCACCTTTTTATACTACCTGGAGAAGAATATTATAAAGAGACAATCATGGAAGAAATTAATCCATGCAGTCCTTTTGCTCCATCTACCCATTCACCAACTTTCTTACTGCCTTGAAATTTGGTGGTCTAAATAAGTTTGCTTGAACATTTCTGGTTTTCTTGACTTATCCCTTTCTTCATAATGATCAAGGCTTAAGGGGAAAAATAGCTTATCCCTAAAGCCAGAGTTTAATAGAACATGTAGGCATGTGGCCTGAATTTGCATTTCATCTGAACTTTACTATGTTAATTAGACACACATGTTAAATATGTACACATATATGTTTACTATAATAACATATTACAGCATGCATGGGCCTAGTTTCACTCTGGGAGAACATTGTCAGGAGGTTATCTGAGAGAAGACAGGCAAAGAACCTCTCTCCTCTAGTGGTTCCCTGATTCAGAAAGGGAACATTGAGCACAAAACTAAGTTCAGGATCCTGCATAGATCCAAAGAGTTTGAAGCTGTTTCTTCTTCTCTGTCCTCTTCTTGCAGAAAGCCTTTGATGATGTGGTTTGGGAGGGTGGAGTCTCCAATGTGAGCAAAGCCTCTGTGCCCATCTCTAGTTTTACACAGTAAGGGACATTGTAAAGAAGAGAAACCACCCACCCAATCTGAGCAGTAGCACAGATATTTCTTAGCTGCACCTGGTTGGACTTTCCTTACTCTGTGTTCTGAACCATGACATTATGTAGGACTTCTCTACCTTTTGGAATGAAACAGCACTTTTCAGGTAATTAATCTTCTCTTCCTACCTGGACTGTAAATCTCGAAGTTGGAATACTACCACCTCCCCAAATTTTATTTGATAACTGACTAGCCCAGGCTAAGCATACAATGGAGACTTACTCAATGATAGGTGACTATATTGAATGTTGCAATCAGAAGTCCTGAAAAGTTGGAGGAGTGTACTGATTTTCTCTTTTAGTTCCAATTTATATAGTTTAATTATCCTCATGACCATAATAATCACCACAACAGCCTCTACCCACCATGTAGAAATGGTGTTTTGTGGGCTAATCTGGGGGCACCTTTCTCTGTGATTGCTACTTTGCTTCCTGGTGACTTTATTCACCTGCAAATAATCTGAATAACAAACACAGCACATAAACCTAAGCTACCACACATAGTAAAACCCCAACTGTTTCCCAGAGGACAGACTTAGGGGAGTGAACCAGCAATTACTGATGGTGTAAAGTCACCCAAACAATCCTTCAACTACTTTATTTCTTTTGTAAGAGGGAAGAAAAAAAGAAAAGACGGCTTCTCTCAATATGCTGATGCCAAAAAGAACACTGACGTTTGTTTTCTGAATGATATTTGACTGTGAGTGCTCAATAATTAGAAATATTTAATGCAGGCAAATATCAGCAAGTTAGAATTGTTTTCCGCTTAAATCTTGTCATTTGCCAGAAAGGAAATGATATGTTAGACATGTTGCACTCTTTCTCAGTATGATAGCAACTAAAGTGGCTTAAAATTGGATTCATTTATAAAACTGGACACTATTAATATCATTCCCTGCATGATGGTAATTCATTTTACTCTGCTTTGTCTCAGAAGCAGTAGGGGCTCCATTCCTTATATTCAGTTTGCAGTCCTAATTAAGTATTCATTATAGAATACATATTTTTTCATTTAAGACTGGATATCAAATATTTATGTGCTGTATTACACTTGTTTACTATTAGGCCAATGTAGTGAGGTACAGCATGCCTAGTAGTTACGTCCCTTCAACCTGTAAAATTAAGGTTTGGAAGGAACTCAGCTGGAGTAAAAGCCTATCTCCCTCAGGGTTCTCATTTCAATGACATTGCACCAAATAAGCTGAATCCCTCATAAAATGTAACTACACTAGTTTCCCCATTGAGAATGAAGAGATACTCCAAGGATTCAGTGTAAAGTTTACATAACACATGAAGAAGCTTTACATAAGATACAGTAGGACCATGATCCTCTCATGTTTCCTATTGGCATTGAAAGAACTAGATACCAAAAAGGACAAGAGCACAGAATGGCTTAATAAAATACAATTTTTTTGGTAGGGAGGGTACCAGGGATTGTACTCAGGGGCACGCAACCATTGAGCCACATCTCCAGCCCTATTTTGCATTTTATTTAGAGACAAAGTCTCACTGACTTGCTTAGTGCCTCACTGTTGCTGAGGCTGTTTTTGAACTTGTGATCCCCCTACCTCAGCCTCCCAAGCTGCTAGGATTACACAGGCATGCATCACCGCACTGGCTCAAATATCAGCAGGGTTCTATTAAATCATGACTGTGTGTGATAAAAGAAGTGTTCTAGCAAGAATCAAGTTTGTGACTCGAATAGTTGAATCTTTGAAACTTGATAAGACATGATATGTGTACATAATAGTATAAATTCTGCATTTACATTATGCTTTCTCTCTTGGGTTCTCGAAGGACCTTTATTTAAAATAAAATTTTGATTAACACTAAGGGACAACTGTCATTTTCAAAGGTTGAATTTAAAAGTGAAGATCACATAATCACAAGGAACTCAATAACTGATCAAATTTGGATCACTCAAAACTCTGTGATTATCCTAAAGATTCACAGGTATATGTCCCATATGAAAATTATGATCATGAGAACTTCATAGTTTTGAAGGAAGAAGGAGGTGAGTGAGGAGGAACAGAAGTAATAAGGTTAATTATAAGTTGCCATAATATTGGAGAGATAAGCTATCAGCATAAACTTAATTCCATAGCAATAGAGGATATCTGTATATGATGTCATAAGAAAGGTATGTTCCACTGCTAAAGAAAATGATCATATAAGTTCATAGGAGGGAGATATTACACTATCAGAATTGACTTGAGAGGGTCTCTTAGAGAAGGGAGCTCTTCATCTGCATCTTGAAGAATTATTTAAAGTGAGAGCAAACATAATTAGGCTAGGGAATTAGGAAGAAGAAAGTAAGGGAAGTATGATAATGTAGAGTTTGTTGGTGTACAAGTCTAGACTGACTTGCCCACTGCAAAAGGCAGTGGAAGAATAAAAGAGAAGATGGATTAGCCAGATTGTTGAAGGTCTGAGTGGAATATTAAGAATTAAAAAAAAAAGAAAGAAAAGAAAAGATGGTTGAATGGATGGATATCGTTATCCTAAATGCATGATTGAAGACTTGAATGGTACGAATATACTTTGTATACAAACAGTTGTATGTAAAAAGATGCTATAAATGTGCAGTATGAGTTGTAATACATACTAATATTATAAATAAAAAATAAATAAAATATTTTAAAAAATAGTTTTTTTCTTTATGAGATTAAAATAAACAAAGTTTTACCAATGAAAATCAAAGTGTTATATTAAAAAGCCTGTTAAAGGTGTAATTAGGGCCTGGCATGGTGGCGCACGCCTATTATCATAGCACTTGGGAGGCTGAGGCAGGAGGATCTTGAGTTCAAAGCCAGCCTCAGCAATGTCGAGGTACTTAGCAACTCAGTGAGACCCCCTGAGTTCAATCCCTGGTACCAACAAAACAAAACAAAAAGGTGTAATTAACGTTAAAAAAAAAAAAAAAAAAAAAAAAAAAAAAAAAAAAAAAAAAAAAGAACTGGGAGCTGGGTCTCTTAGTGCATGCCTGCTGCCTGCAATCCCAGTGACTCCAGAGGAGGCAAGAGGATATTGGGAATGGGAATTCAAGGCCAGCCTAGACAATTTAGTAGAACCCTGCCTCAAAAAGAAAAAAAACAAAAAAAAAAAAAAAAAAAAAAAGGAAGAAAGAAAGAATAACGGAAGAAATTGAAGAGAGAGAGAGGCTGCTGCTTTGGCACCAGGTGGCATGGTGAACACATGTGAATTTGTGGCAATAACAATATACCAATGAGCAGAGCTGCTGATGACACAGAACAGCCTACTAGACCTAGAGGCAGAAGGCATTTGTAAGATAAGGTATAAATAATTCTCAGTTGCTGCTCCAAGTAAAAACAAAGCTACAATGCTTATTTCTTTACTTCTTTATTAATTGTACATTTATTGACATAATTCTTCTCACTTAAATATATTATGGTGCCATTATATGATGTCAAACAAGGATATATCCCACTAAACTCATTTTTTAACTGATTAGTAACCAAGTTTTTTCACTAAAATATCACTATATATATCGTCACTAATTTTTTTCACTAAAAAATTATTATATATATATATATATATATATATATGTTTCACAGAACAAAATAGATCCTCTGTTTGACCAATATCTAATCTTTAGAAGATGTTTATGTATAATTTTATAATATAAAAATATATTTTTTCACTAAATAAAAAATCACTATACATATACCACAGGAGAAGAAAAAAAGATCCTCTATTTGACCACTAATATTTAGAAGATGTTTATGTCCAAGGAAAGATTGAAACATCAGAACTAGGTAGGTGTTTGGAGAGGATTTTCTTTTTCCAATTGTACAATTGTATAAAGAAATCTGAATAACAGAACAAGGTTTCTGGGGGCTGCAACAGCTTTCTATAGCTAGTTTAAGACATCTAGGTTTAAGACTTCTAGCAATTTTTTTCTTGCCTCCAGAATTGAGGGTCAGTTTCTGTTCAAAGACTTTAAATATCTTCCATGGGAGCTTTTAAGTACTTTTGCTTGTACGTTTCAAGGTTTCACATCTTCCTCTTGTTTTAAAACATTGTATAATTTCAAATGCATAACTACAAACCATTATAGAGACACCTCATCTAAACTACAGCTTCTTGGACTTCAAATATGATGTCATGCACTTTCATTAGATAACTGTCTTTTCTCTTGGTCAAATAAGAATTGCTCTATTTAATTCAAAGAAGAGTCCCCAACACTTCCAAGAAAGTCCCTCTGGCACCAGTGACTATCCTGCCCCATTTTTCACCTTCCGAGGTCTTTACACACATCAGCTAAATTCGTTCTCCCAGGCCTCTGTGAAGATGGTGACTTTACAAATTCCTCCTTTGACAAATTTCTCCCTGGGGAGACGTTATAGATGTTGATGGGGAAATGCATCTTGCCAAGATTATAGCCCACTCAGGATGTGGAGCCTTGGAATTTGAAAACTGAGTGGTGCCTTTTAGGGCTAGCCATTTACTTAAGATTCAACTGCAAATTGTTAGCTAATGTTTACAGGAGGGATGCACAATTAATAAATGCAAAAATTGTGCTTCACTTCTATTTCCAAAGTGAATAGGATGTTTGTCAAAGCAAGAAACTTTGCTTTGATTATAAGCTACAGATAATGAAAATGTGTTTATGTTTCACAAATACATTTGATTCTGGTGGATTGTATTTCCCATCAGGGAACCGGGTTCGGCAAATATTTTCACATGCTAACTCCTCAAATCAGGCAGAAGGTTTTAGTTGACTAAAAATACAATAAGCTTAGAGAATAGAGGTTTGAAAAGAAACTGAGTAATAGATTTTATAATTATTCTGCACCAGAATTTGTAAGGACCAGCATTGAATTGCTAACTGTAAAATACACATATCACCTTCTTTTAGGGAGAAAATTCATAGATATATACTCTCTATTTTTTCTTAGCCTTGTTTAAAAAAAAAAATCACAATTACCCAAACCCCATTATGTTGGACATGAGAGGCCTGTATTAAAATACTTTTGACCAATAAAATGCAATTTCAAATAAGGAGTAAAAATATAGGGAAAAGTTTAGAAATAAAATAATGCCTGGATCTACTTTAAAGATCAGAGGCACTTTGGCTAGGAATCTGGGCACACTGGAGTTAAAGGCTTGCTACTCAGCCCCATGGGAGCATATCTTTCCAGAATCAAGAAGAAATTGGCCACCAGAACTGGAGAGATGTGTTTTCCTCTTGATAAGGGGAGTAAGATGAATTTTCCAGGGTTCGATTCCAGAACGAACTAAAATATCCTATTTATACAATCCAAGGAGAAAGAGGGTGTCTGGAATAAGGCTGAAATAAGAAAGAGCTACCTGTTTCAGCAAAACAATATGTGCCACAGAAAATGTTTAGCATGAATAGCCACATTCTCAATATATGACAAACTACCACTGTATATTCTTACGTTGTGAGCCCTATAACTAAAACAGAGAACAGAAACATTTATATTCTCTATTTTGATTGATGAAATCATCCTTAAAACTTTCCAACACTTGATTTATTATACAGGACATTATAATCTAGACAACAAGTACTAAGTCTCAACCAAGAAGAAGGTGAGGCATTGGTGAAGAACAGTAATCGGGGTGGTCAATATGCATCCAGCTTCACTCTCAGGAATGTTCCCCTGGTGGTACTGTCTCTGTTGCTTATTTTTCCTGTTGGACCTGTTAAGCAGCAGTGCTGTGGATTTCATATCTTCCTGTGACATTTGAGTTCACCTTTGCAGTTTGATCAGGGAGACTTGTCTGTGACTTTGATTTAAGCATGCTGAAAAGGAAAAAAAAAAAAAAAAAAGTCTTAGTTGAAAAGGTACAGAGAAACAAGCTGTTTGTCCACTTCCTTTTTAGCAAGGTTGTTTTGTCGAGGTCTGAAATCACACTTCATAACAGGCACGTACACACCTCATTTCCCTCATGATTGCAGTCAGTAATCTTGAGTGAGTGGTGTCTCCATTTATGTGTTGGGGCAAGAAGGAAAAAAATTTCTGCTAATCCATGAGACTGTTTTGAAACTCTGTGGGTTGCAAGGCTGTTTGCTTATAAGCCCTCAGCATTATTAGGCATATATTTCCATAAACTATAGTAGGAGGGATGAAAGACTTGTTTTTTTTTTTTTTAATGTTTTTACTTTCACTTCAAAGATATTTCTTCCTGAATATCTGTGTCTGTTCTTCCTATATTTCTCTTCCAATGTTGATTTCTTCTCCATTTCTGTGTATTAGCTTGCCTTTTATTCCCCCCTAGATTTTCATATTTCATGGTCGGATACAATCAAGTCCAACTTTTTGTTCGTGTGACTATTTTAAAAACCCTTTCCAGATGCCTCTGAGTACTGTGACTTTGATACAGTGGGGAAGATAGGGCATGGTTCATTGCAGGTAGCCAATGAATAATTATTGCCAAAGCGATTCATCCTAGAACTCGTCTTGGCTGTGAAGAAGGAGACAGTGCTGCCATTCAGAGGAGGACTGAGAGCACTAGTCCAGAGACTTCTCTAGAACTTGCCATTGTTGATAAGCTAATTCCTTCTCCATTTCTCAGGTCAGATAAGGTTTAATAGGGTCTGAATAAATCTGTTGTCCATGCTTGTTAGTCAAATATCTGAAGCGCTTTTTATGTCCAGGAAAGACTGTTCACCTCTTCCCCTACCTGTAGCTGTTTTTCCTTTGATATGCTTCTTCAGGGTCTGCCTCTGTCTAAAGGGCCTCCCAATTCCTCCTCATTATACTCCCTGTCTCCATCTTTGATAACACTATTCTATCACCACACCACCATGTCAAAGTCAGGCTCCCAGACTGTTGCTCATGTATTTTTCTCTGAAGTGATTATTAAGATTTTTGATAAAGTTTTTATTTTAATGAATGTGACTCTCATCTTCTTTACAACACATTCCCTCTATACATCCATTAGGATGTAATCTCTGAAAACCCTATCTTCTTTACCTAGGAATCATTCCTACTGATGGACAGAGTGCAGAATCGCTACCAGGGTCTAGCTAATGCTACTGATGTCTGATGGAGGAGTACTGACTTTCATTCTGTGGCAGAAAGCATTGCAATGCTCAGCAATCCTGTTTTTTTCTTGCAAAAACTACAAAGCTCTATTTCTCAGTATCGCTTGCAACTTATTTGAGTGCCTTGTGTCTTAGTTTGAGGCAATGTCAGAAGCAATGAACTTCATTTCTAGTCCTTCCTCCACTCTTTGTTTCTTCCTCCTCTATCTAGAGTACTACTAGAGAATGGGACCATGAGAAGGTAGAACCTCATCCTGGTTCTCTGTGTCATTATCTGGTGGAGAAAACAGCCTGGAGAGTATCTAAACTGCATCAATCAGGGAAGCAAATGAGAAATGAGCCTTTATTGTGATAAGTTTGGATTTCTTTGCTTTTGCCCTAAAGCCAAAACCCAGACACATGCAGAAGACATTGGAGTGTACAGTGGAGAATTGGGAAATACCCCTAAACATGACATGTGTCCACATATACAAAGGAGTTTGTCTGTGCATGTGTATGTGTGTGCTTGCACACCATTGACCAACTCTTTGCCCTCTTCCTTCAGGCTAAGTATGATAATGGTGGAGTCTTTCTTCATCTGTAAAATACTGTAGAGATTAGATCATCTTTGACTTTGGAATTTCTTCAGAAAATATCCTGATGCTCACTTAAAACAGTATAGCATTTCCTCAGGTCTCAACATTTCTAAAGTCCTTTAAACCTAAGAACAAAACTCAGGGCTTGGGCAGGCTCTGATTTTAAGTTCAACCAAACCATTTCTTTGTTGCCTTTGCCCCTTTAAGAAAATTCCAGATGAAAGCATAAATCTGCCACATGAACTGATTTGCTGCACAGCAAGATAATTCTTTTAAGTAGTTTCTATTATAGGAAAATTAATTTCAAGGCACTTCATACAGTTCTAGTAAAATCCTTCCGCTCCATGGGGGTCCATGAGCAACATTAACTGTGCAGCATTTGCTGGTATGCCTCGTGATGACTTGGTGCAGTGAAGGATGTTTTCTCAAAAAAAAAAAAAAAAAAATTAAGATGAGCTTTTTGAGAAATGCATTCTATTTTTTTTCCTCCTCCCTGCATGAACATTTAAAGAAAACTGGAATTTGAGATGCTTTTGTGAAAGACCAAATATTTTTTTCCTACCTTATCAAAGAGAACAGAAAAGTGTTTCTCCTTGTGAAATTTTGTAGTTTATTTATTTCTGTTTCAAGATGTGTGTGATGTGTGATGTGGTGTGTGTGTGTGTGTGTGTGTGTGTGTGTGTGTGTTTATAGGGCAACACTGATTTATTTGAGGACTTTACTAAAAACAAACACAAAATCCCAGCTGTTAATAAGTACCTTTCAAGTTTGAATGGTTGACAACAAAGTAGATGTCACCATTCTGGAGTCTTTATCTGGTTTCCTTTATTTTCTCACAGGTGTACTCAAGAGAACCACATAGAGTCTACATGTGTTTCCCTCTCAGTGTCAATTCCCTGGAAAGCCCAACTTAAAACATGTGTCCTACAAAATATATATGTATTCAGTACCAGTGATTGAACCCAGGGGCGCTTAATCACTGAGCCACATCCCCAGCACTTTTTATTTTTTTATTTTGAGATAGGATCTTACCAAGTTGCTTAGGGCCTCACTAACTTGCTGAAGTTGGCTTTGAACTTGTGATCCTCCTGCCTCAGCCTCTCAAGCCACTGGGATTACAAGTGTGTACCCCCACACCCAGGTCCAGCAAATTTTTAAACTCACTCTCCTTCAAATATCTTTTTTTTTTTTTTTTTTCTCTCTCTCTTTCTGTTCTCCCTCCTCTGCTCAAAATAGTTCTGATGTTTAAAGTATTATTTTCTTCCTCTAGCTCAAGGGGGCTACACATCCAAATTTAAGAACTAATTTA
Source organism: Tamias sibiricus (assembly GCA_025594165.1). Taxonomy (NCBI): domain Eukaryota; kingdom Metazoa; phylum Chordata; class Mammalia; order Rodentia; family Sciuridae; genus Tamias; species Tamias sibiricus. The sequence continues at coordinate 44,672,284 of CM046671.1, read as the reverse complement.
TGTCCTGTATTTTATGTCTCTTTTCTCTATGTTAACTTTTCATCTTATCAATTTTCCTTTCTCTGAATCATGTTAGAAATGATATTGGAGTTATTTCACTTCGTCATGAAATGTTTTGCAGAATAAACTTCAAGCTCTTGGGGCAGAGGCCCTGATATATTTATTTTTCACCCCCACAGCAACTTGTACAGCATTGAGATCATAGTGCTAATTTTTCCCCCATTTTTTTTTTTTTTTGTGTGTGTGTGTGTTTGTGTGTACCAGGGATTGAACTCAGGGGCACTCAAGCACTGAGCCACATCCCCATACCTATTTTGTATTTTATTTGGAGACAGGGTCTCACTCAGTTCCTTAGTGCCTTGCTTTTGCTGACACTGAATTTGAACTCACGATACTCCTGCCTCAGCCTCCCAGACTGCTGGGATTATAGGCATGTGCCTCTGTGCTGGGCTTTCCACATTTTTTGCTTATGTTTTCAGAGGGCTTATTACACTGGGATGTAGCTCATGAGTGATAGTCAAACACAGGATCTGGAGAAGAAGACTATAAATGGTGTGTGTGTGTGTGTGTGTGTGTTTAAATTTTCATTTTGTGAATAAGTTACATGAACAAACTATATATTTATGTTTTAAAAACAAATGAATACACTGTAGTAAATACTACAGCTATTTTTAAACAATCATGGTGTTAGAAGCTCAACCAAAGTCTTTTGTTTTGGTGAAATTCCCAGTGGAATTACGCAATTGCAGATCATCCATGAGCCATGGTAGCTGAAGTTACAAGATGTTGCACCTCTTGATTTCCTTAACATAAAATCTGAACCTCTGTGGGTGCATTGATTTTACTTTCTTATAAAACATGAAGTAATAAATATTTTATCAAAAATTTAACATTTACATGGTATTTCGACAATATTTTTCATTTGATTTAGTTTGCAGAAACCATAAAGAGAATTTTCTTTCTGGTATTTCAATGCATAACATGTCAATGACAGACCAAAGGAAGAGCATGGGAGCTTGATAATTATTGGAAAAATTCCTAATGCTTCAAAATGCCCCATTTACAGTTCCATCTGGAACCTAGAAAGCATCAGATTGGGCCAATGAGTGACTCCTCATTTCTTTTTTTCTTCTTTTTTTTTTTTTTTTTTTTTGTTATGATGGATTGAACCCAGAGTCACTTGACCACTGAGTCACATCCCAAGGCCATTTTTGTATTTTATTTAGAGACAGAATGTCACTGAGTTGCTTAGCACTTCATTGTTGCTAAGGCTGGCTTTGAACTTGCGACCCTACAGTCTCAGCCTCCCAAAGTGCTGGGATTACAAGCATGCACCGTGGCACCCGGCTCCTCATTTCTTTATGGCTAAAGTTTTCTCATCTAGTTGAGAATTTTTTCATTGTCAGGATCTTCCTCCGATTGTCCAATAGCAGAGAAGACACTCTGAAGATCTCTTCAGATATAAAAACAAATAAGAGTTCCACTAAAATTTTATTGTTCTTAACTCTTGGTGTTTTCTTAGCTTGGAGGAATTTTAAACAGTACTCACTGCTGCAGGTTCATGGTAACTCTTACAGAAGTAATAAGTATCTTCTTTTTTTAATTCAGTGTTGTTTATATATAACAGTAGCATGCTGTACAATTCATAATACACATAATGAGCAACTTTTTACATATCACTGTTAATATACAAAGTATATTCATATCATTCATGTCTTCAGACATGCATTTAGGGTAATGATATCCCTCTCATTCTTCTGGAAAAAATAAGAGACCCAGAATAGCTACAGCAATCCTTAGCAAGAAGAGTGAAGCAGGGGGCATCACAATACCAGACTTTAAACTATACTATAGAGCAATAGTAACAAAAACATCATGGTACTGGCACCAAAATAGACCTGTTGACCAATGGTACAGAATAGAGGACACAGAGACTAATGCCCACAACTACAGCTATCTTATATTAGATAAAGGTGCCAAAAACATACATTGGAGGAAAGATAGCCTTTTCAACAAATGGTGCTGGGATACTGGAAATCCGTATGCAACAAAATGAAACTGAATTCTATCTCTTACCATATACAAAACTCAACTTGAAGTGGATCAAGGACCTAGGAATTAAATCAGAGACCATGTGTCTATTAGAAGAAAAAGTAGCCCCAAACTTCCATTATATCGGATTAGGCTCTTACTTCCTGATTAAGACACCTATTGCACAAGAATTAAAATCTAGAATTAATTAATGGGATGGTTTCAAACTAGAAAGCTTCTTCTCAGGAAAAGAAATGATCATTGAGGTGAATAGAGAACCTACTAATTGGGAACAAAATCATTACTATGTGCACGTCAGTCAGAGCACTGATCTCTAGAATATATAAAGAACTTAAAAATATTAACACCAGAAAAAACAAATAGTCCAATCACTAAATGGGCCAAGGAACTGAACATACACTTCTCAGAAGAATATATACAATCAATCAACAAATACATGAAAAAATGTTCAACATCTATAGCAATTAGAGAAATGCAAATTAAAACTTCTCTAAGATTTTATTTCACTCCAGTCAGAATGGCAGCTATTAAGAACACAGACAACAACAAATGTTGGAGAGGATGTGGGGAAATAGGTACACTCATACATTGCTGGTGGGACTGCAAAAAGGTGCAGCCACTATGGAAAGCAGTATGAAGATTCCTTGGAAAACTGGGAATGGAACCAGCATATCCCTCTACTGGGTTTATTTCCAAAGGACTTAAAAAGAGCATACTGCAGGGACACAGCCAAATCAATATTTATAGCAGCACAATTCACAATAGGTAAGTTGTGAAACCAACCTAGATGCCCCTCAGTAGATGAGTGGATAAAGAAAATGTGGCATATATACACAATGGAATATTAACCGACAATAAAAGAGAATAAAATAATGGCATTCGCAGGTAAATGGATGAAGTTGGAGAATATAATGCTAAGTGAAGTTAGCCAATCTCAAAAATCCAAATACCGAATGTTTTCTCTGATATAAGGAGGCTGATTCACAGTGGGGTTGGGTTGGGGAATATAGGAAGATTAGAGGAACACCAGAAAGGTCAATGGGTAGGGAGGGTAAGGGAGGGAGCAGGGGGTATAAAGCGATTAAAAAAAAAAAAAAAAGATTGTACAAGTATCTTCACTTGATTGATAACAATTTGGGCTGGGTGCCTTAGCACAAACCTGTAATCCCACCAACTTCGAAGGCTGAGGCAGGAGAATCACAAGTTCAAAGTCGGCCTTAGAAATTTAGCAAGACGCTAAGCAACTTAGTAAGACCCTGTCTCAAGATAAAAAATAAAATAAAAATAAAAAGGCCTGGGAATGTGATTCAGTGGTTAAACATCTCTTAGGTTGAATCCCTGGTATTCCACCCCCCCAAAAATGTTGGGAACTTAGATTTTTATGAACTAAGTTTCAAATACTAACCTCTAATATATCTGGAGACATTTATAAAACAGATTTTGTTTCTGCTCAGAGTAGAACCAGTAATTCTAACATGGAAATATAAATTTATTTGCTCTGGGACAGATTTTGAGAGTAGCCTCTGGTTATTTTTTTAAAAGTTGTGCATCCAGATCAGTCCATTGAAGCCATTTCATGCATAAGTAGCATGTGGATGTGTGCAGTTTACCAGTTAGTACACTTGACTGGACTTCTGGTTTAAAGAAGGGTCTTCATTAGACTGACTCAAAGAAATCTAAGTTTCATCCAAGGGCTCAAGAAGTGAAAAATCATGTGACCGACCCCAATGGGACACAGATATTAATCTATGAATCTACACTGCACCGATATTATCCCCTCAACATTGCCAAACTATTTTTTTAAGGTTTATTGTGGACAGGGAAGCAAAAGTATAAATTTTCATTCTGATATTTCTTTTACAGAAACTTCTTGTGTGTATATCTATGGAAAAGATTTGTAATTAACCCATGACCCAAAGTCAGAATGGACAGGAGAGATAGTTATGTCCTTCTAAAGTTCTGTCTCATCAAGTTCATAATTTGTTCCAGGAGGATTTTTCTACAGATTTGTTTTCTTGGCATGTTTAAAAAGTTTGGTCTTCTTTTTCTAATAAATTATTTTTATAGACTTTCAAATAGCTGAATAAAAAAAGAAAACATTGCCACACTTTGTCTTTTCCTTTGCAATAACTGAGACCAAAAACAAAAAGGCTCTTCCCATTTGTAGAATTGATTTATGATTAAGTTTTCCAGTTGGTTCTACAACCTATAAATGTATATTTTTCCAGACCATGATTTTGTTGAATGAAGTCTTTGTAGGTCTTTGAAGAATAGCTCATGACCCCAGTGTGGTGGCCTATGCCTATGATCCCAATGGCTCGGGAGGCTGAGGCAGGAGGGTCACAAGTTCTAAACCAGCCACAGCAAAAGTGAGGTGCTAAGCAACAGAGTGAGACCCTGTCTCTAAATAAAATACAAAATAGGGCTGGGGATATGGCTCAGTGGTGGTCAAGTGCCCTTGAGTTCAATCCCTGGTACCTCCCCCCAATAAAAACAAAATCAAACAAGAACAGGTTATGATTTTAATCCTTCTCCTATCCCCATCCATCTAGAAAAAAAATAAATAAGGTTGTTAAAAGATTAATAATCTTACATAAACAGTAAGGCCTACGCTAGGAAGGCAGGAGACTTCCAAACCATACAACCTGACTTAGAAACAATAAAACACTGAAAAGGCAAGCAAAAACATTTTTAATTCTAGCTGATTCTTGGTATTTTTCCTACATACCATTCCCCTTGCTATGGGCCATGGGTAAAAAGGTACTTATAAATAAAAAAAAAATACAAATCATTATGTATATCTCATATAATCTCATAAGGCAGAACTTCGTTTTGTGATATGTTTTTCCTTAAATTTTAAATGATGAAATCTGTAATCAAAGAACTTTTGAACTTTTATTTATATCACCTAAGGTTCAATTTCAGGTCATGCATATTTCTGAGGAAGAAATGATCAAAACAAAGAAGTAAAAACACAAGGAATCTAGTTTTTGTGCTCACTAGTCAAGTAGACTAGGGGGCAAATGTTCCATGTTTTCTCTCAGCCTCAAATTCCCTAACTGCAAATAAGGAGCTATGGATAAGGAACTCTTTCCAGCTCTTGTGGTTCTCATGGACCCCAGCTAAGCACACTGACACAACGGTGAGTGGTCAGCAACATCACTGAGTTAGTGTACTTGAGTTTGACATCTCCAGTCTCTGCTTTCTAGCTGACCCTCTACCTTAGTCACGTGCCCTTTCCCATGTCTGCAACAGAGGGCCCTAATTTCTGGATTTAGGAAAGTGTGTGACATTCCATTATTTTTAGAGTTTGAATCTCAGGTACTATGTCCCTTCCTGCTGGGTTGTCTGTTCTTTTGCTCCTGGAGTCAGTTTTGTGTCACTGTAATGAAATATCAGAGGCAACTGACTTGCAAAGAGAAGAAAGTCTATTTAGCTCATGGTTTTGTGGGTGATCAGGGCCTCCAGTGAAGATGTGGCAATGGCAGGGAGCAGGAGGTGGATCACAACTCACATCAGGAGCCAGAAAATGAGAAAGACTGAGAGAATAAAGTCCCCTAGTCCCTGGAGGGCATAACCCTAGTGACCTAAGTGCCTCTAGATTCCACACCTTCAGGACCAAATATCTTACACATGGACCTTCAGGGGAAAGTAACCATAAGCAGACCATAGCAATCATCTTAGACTAATTCTAGGTGTAAGGAAGCTACTGGGGAAATGTGAAGGAGCATGTCTTTCTGTGCTCTTATGTGAATCCTTCTCTTTGGAGTTCCTGCAAGTACTCATACTCAACATGCCTATGGACACTGCCTCTGGTATGAGTGTAGATACACTAAAAGTCCTATGGTTATGTTAGTAGATTGTTCTAAAACTTCTTCATGTTTGCAGTTGCATGTATCAAAACAACAGGGCTTAAACTAAGAACTTTAGCTGTCACCAGATATGGACATTGGTCTCCTCTCTCTCATTTCCCAAGATGCTGCTGCCACTGGATGACTCTCATCCCACTTCAGATTATATGTGGGAATCAAGACGCACCCAGGGGGCATGGGGCTAGAGTGTCACATTCTGCATTACATAGGGTGGCCCTGAAAAGCACTGTGAAGGAGAATGGGCTTTTCTCTTCTTTCAGCCTTGCATTACAATATTTTGCTTTTATTTTTGATGTTAATAAGTCTTTCTCACCAGAAATAATTCCACAGCTCCCAGCATATTTGGAAATGTTCATCTGAATGACATTCATATTATGTTGGCAGCAGCTAAGTGGATGTCTGTGAAAGCTTCCTTCCTCTCTTCCTCCTTTCTTCCTTCCCTTCTGTTCATATTTTTCTTTTTTTCTTCTTTTGATTCCCTTTCTTTGCTTCTTCTATTCTGCAAACATATGTTAACCATCTACATCGACTAAGGTACATTCTGGTCACTCTGGCAGAACGAGGAGAAAATTCTGAGATTCTCCAGGAGGAAATGGCGGTCCAGTGGAGAGGTAAATGTGACACAGGGCAATGGGTTACAAGGTTATCCTGAATGATGAGAGTTGTTTTGGCAGTCAAGGAAACCTCAATGGGAATCCAGGAGAAGCTTTTCAGAAATGACACTTGAACTTGCTTCTGATGCAATAAGACTTTTTTTTTTTTTTTTTTTTTTTTTTTTTTTTTTTTTTTTTTTTTTTTTTTTTGTGGTACCGGGGATTGAACTCAGGGGCACTCGACCACTGGGTCACATCCCCAGCCCTTTTTTGTATTTTATTTAGAGACAGGGTCTCACTGAGTTGCTAAGTGCCTAACCATTGCTGAGGCTGGCTTTGAACTCGCGATCCTCCTGCCTCAGCCTCCCAAAGTGCTGGGATTACAGGCATGCGCCACCGCGCCCGGCTGCAATAAGACTTTTTCAGGTGAACAAGTTAGAAAATGCATTCCCCCCCAAAAGGAAAGATCATGTGCAAATGTCAAGAAGCAAGAGGGGGAATGTCATGGTCTAGGGGGAGAGGTCATACAGAACAAAATAGAATGACCACAGAAATTAGAATTGGAGACATCTACTTAGGCCCATATGTCTTCAACAAGCCCTTCCAGTGGGTTATCACAAAGAATATGCAGAGCATCCTTGTCTCAGAATATTCAAGTCTGGGGCCCTATTGCTCTTCTTTTTTACCCCATACCAATGGCTTTGCAGAATCCCAGTTGAATGTCAATTGACTCCAGGCTGCTCTAGGTCGTCCTATGTGGAAAAGAATGCTATTCCCCACTAAATACAAACTGGACCTAGGCTGACCACTACATGCAAATCTTTTCTGTTTAGGAGGTATAGAATCTTTGAATCATGCATCATACATGTGCACACACATATGCATGCTTATGATAAATACTGTATTTATAAAAAAGCTTACATGTTTATAAATTATTTTACAAAATAATATAATAAACATTCACATGGACAGTAGTAACATGGTTCAACCCTATGTTGAATGTATAGAAGATTGTTTTTGAAATCAGTGTTTCACAAAGAGGGCATTACTGGGAGCAGAGACTAAGATAAGTAGATAGTGATGTAGCTGAGCCACTGTGCATTCACAGAGTACCTGAGTACCTCATCAGGACCTCACATCAGTGACTTGGAAGCATTACTGACCCCTTCAACAACCAAAGTGTATACATTGAATAATTGTTAAATGTCTGTTAGTTTGTATGTCCATGGTGAGCCCTCCAGAGTGGCTAGGACATTTAGAAACTGAAACACATGGCATCCAACAGAAGCTTTGCTATAGTAATGTGCTTTACAGAAACCACTCAAGTGTTTTGCTTTCTCTAGGATTTTTTTTTTTTTGTGTGTGTGTGTCCCTCAGTCAAATAATATTCTTATTAGGGTTGAGTGTGCAAGAAAAATATAAATATATATGGACATACATATATATCAACATATATATATATAATATACATATATTCATATTGAAATAATAAAATTTTCTCACTGTTCTTTTCAAAATGAACAAGGTAAGAGATTATTTTATACTGTGAATTTTGTCAAGGGACATAAGAACTGGGTTCATAGAATAGCTCTACCATGAAAAAATTCAACCTCCTTTGACCTCAATAACAAGTTGAAGCAACAAAGAGAAACACCACCAAATTGACTTTGTTTCAGTAACAAGTACAATATATTCATCAGATGATTAAACATTCCCTTTGTAAGAACATAACCCTGCAGAAAGCATTAAAAATAATTCCAAATAATACTTAACTGTGGGATCATATCATCAAGAGAAATGTAAATGGAAGCCACATTGCTAAGACAGAAAAACTCAAAGTTGCTCTATTTGAAGTGGGGAAATGATCTGGTAATCTCAAAAGGTCTTTCAATATTCTGACTTCACATAACTGAGGGAGTATCTCAGGCAACCCCTTAGGACTTTACTGAATCTTTGTTAGTAGTTTTTCAGACCATTGACTATCCTGTTTTTGTTCAGTTTCAGCTGTAGACAATCTTGCATTTATTTAACCAAAATTGTTCTCTCAAACTTCTTATTGGTTTTAATTAGTTATACATGACAGTAGAATGCATTTATGCACTGTGATATATCATACATAGATATGATATTATTTCTCATTTTTCTAAATCTATACATGATTCTATACATGTTGCAGAATCATATTGGCCATGTAGTCACATATATACATACAGTAATAATGTCTGTTTCATTCCACTATCTTTCCCATCCCCACATCCCCTCCCTTCACTTCTCTCTACCTAATCTAACACTGTTTTTCCCTAGTGACCCCCCCACCCCACCTTATTATCAATTAGCATCCATATATTAGAGAAAACACTCGGCCTTTGGTTTTTTGGGATTGGCTTATTTCGCTTAGCATGATATTTTCCAACTCCAACAATTTACTGGCAAATGCCATAATTTCACCCTTCTTTAAAGCTGAGTAATATTCCATTGAGTATAGATACCACATTTTCTTTATCCATTCATCTATTGAGGGACACCTAGGTTGGTTCCATAGTCTAGCTATTGTGAATTGAGCTGCTATAAACATTGGTGTGGTTGTGTCACTATAGTGTGCTCATTTTAAATCTTTTGGGTATAAACCAAGGAGTGGGATAGCTGGGTCAAATGGTGGTTCCATTCCCACTTTTCTGAGGAATCTCCATACTGCTTTTGATATTGGCTGCACCAATTTGTAGTGCCACCAGCAATGTATGAGTGTACCTTTTCCCCACATCCTCACCAACGTTTATTGTTGACTGTATTCTTGATGATTACCATTCTGACAGGAGTAAGATGAAATCTTAGAGTAGTTTTGATTTACATTTCTCTAATTGCTAGAGATGTTGAACACTTTTTCATAATTTGTTGATCAATTGTGTTTCTTCTTCTGTAAAGTATGTTTTTTTTTTTTGTGTGTGTGTGTGTGTGTGTGTGTGTGTTAAGTTTTTTGAGTTCTTTATATATCCTAGAGATTAATGCTTTGTCAGAGGTGCATTTGGTAAAGATTTTCTCCCAATCCATAGGCTCTGTCCTAATATTATTAATTGTTTTCTTTGCTGAAAGAAGCTTTTTAATTTGAATCCATCCCATTTATTGATTCTTGATTTTACTTCTTGTGCTTTAGTAGTCTTGTTAAGTAAGTCAGATCATAGGCCAATGTGATGCATATTTGGGCCTATTTTTTTTTTTTCTATTAGGCACAGGGTCTCTCTTCTACTGCCTAAGTCTTTGATCCACTTTGAGTTGATTTTTGTGCAAGATGAGGGATAGAGGTTTAATTTTATTTTGCTACATATGGATTTTCAATTTTGCCAGCACCATTTGTTGAATATGCTATCTTTTCTCCAGTGAAGAAATTGGCACCCTTGTCCAGTAAGAGATAACCATATTTATGTGAATTTGTCTCTGTGTCCTTTATTCTGTACCATTGGTCTACAAGTCTATTTTGGTGCCAATACCATGCCGTTTTTGTTACTATAGCTCTGTAGTATAGTTTAAGGTCAAGTATTGTGATGCCTCCTCCTTCACTTTTCTTGCTAAGGATTGCTTTAGCTATTCTGGGTCTCTTATTTTTCCAAATAAATTTCATGATTGCTTTTGCTATTTCTATGAAGAATGTCATTGAGATTTTAATAGGAATTGCGTTAAATCTGTATAGTACTTTTGGTAGTATGACCATTTTGACAATATTAATTCTGCCTGTCCAGGAGCATGGGAGATCTTTCCATCTTCCAAGGTTTTCTTCAATTTCTTTCTTTAGTGTTTTGTAGTTTTCATTGTAGAGGTCTTTCTCCTTTTTTGTTAGATTGATTCCCAGGTACTTTATTTTATTTTTGAGACTATTGTGAATGGAATAGTTTTCCTTATTTCTCTTTCAGTGGATTTATTGCTGATATATAGGAATGTGTTTGATTTATGGGTGTTGATTTTATATCCTGTTAATTTGCTGAATTCATTTATTAGTTTTAGAAGTTTTCTGGTGGAAATTTTTGGCTTCTATATATAAAATCATGTCATTAGCAAATAGTACTAGTTTGAGTTCTTCTTTATCTATTTGTATCCCTTTGATTTCTTTCTTTTGTTTGCTTGGCTAGAGTTTCAAAGACAATGTTGAATAGAAGTGGTGAAAGAGGACATTCTTGTCTTATTCCAGTTTTCAGAGGGAATGCTTTCAATTTTTCTCCATTTATAATGATGCTGGCCTTAGGTTTAGCATAGATAGCTTTTAAAATGTTAAGGTATGTTCCTACTATCCCTAGTTTTTCTAGTGTTTTGAACATGAAGTTGTGCCGTATTTTGTCAAATGCTTTTTCTGCATCTATTGAGATGATCATATGATCCTTGTTTTTAAGTCTATTAACATAATGAATTATGTTTATTGATTTCCATATGTTGAACCAACCCTGCGTCCCTGGGATGAATCCCACTTGATCATGGTGCACTATCTTTTTAATATGTTTTTGTATGCAATTTGCCAGAATTTTATTGAGAATTTTTGCATCTATGTTCATCAGGGATATTGGTCTGAAGTTTTCTTTCCTTGATGCGTTCTTGTCTGGTTTTGGTATCAGAGTGATATTAACTTCATAGAATGAGTTTGGAAGGGTTCCCTCCTTTTCTATTTCATGGAATATTGTGAGGAGCATTGGTGTTAATTCTTCTTTGAATGTCTTGTAGAACTCCTCTAAGAAGCCAACTGGTCCTGGGCTTTTTTGGTTTGTTAGGCTTTAGATGGTGTTTTCTGTTTCATTACTTACAATTGATCTGTTTATATCATGCATGACCTCCTCATTCAGTTTGGGTAGGTCTTATATCTCTAGAAATTTGATGTTTTTGAAATTTTCTATTTTATTAGAGTATAAATTTTCAAAATAGTTTCTAATTATCTTATGTATTTCAGATGTATCCATTATGATGTATCTTTTTCATCTTGTATTTTATTAATTTGAGTTTTCTCTCTTTTTCTCTTCATTAGCATGGCCAGGGAGTTTATCAATTTTATTTATTTTTTTAAAGAACCAAATTTTTGTTTTGTTAATTTTTCAATAGTTTCTTTTGTTTCAGTTTCATTTATTTCAGCTCTGATTTTAATTATTTTCTGTCTTCTACTGTTTTGGTGTTGATTTGTTCTTCTTTTTCTAGGGCTTTGAGATGTGGTGTTTGGTCATTTATTTCTTGACTTTTTATTCTTTTAATAAATGCACTCAATGCAATAAACTTTCCTTTTAGTACTGCCTTCTTAGTGTCCCAGATTTTGATATGTTTTTTCTGTGTTCTCATTTACCTCTAAGAATTTTCTTATTTCATCCTTGATTTCTGCTACTATCAATTCATCATCAATTGTGTATTATTTAGTCTCCATTTGTTATAGTAGCTTCTATTTTTTATCTTATGGTTGGTTTCTAATCATTCCATTGTGGTCTGATAGAATGCAGGGTAGTATCTCTGTTTTTTTTTTTTTTTTTTTTTATATTTACTAAGAGTTGCTTTGTGGCATAAGATATGGTGTATTTTAGAGAAGGATCCATGTGCTACTGAGAAGAAAGTATATTTATTCACTGATGGGTGAAATATTCTATATGTCTGTTAAGTCTAAATTATTGATTGTATCATTTAATTCTATAATTTCTTTATTTAGTTTTTGTTTGGAAGATCTGTCCAGTAATGAGAGAGGTGTGTTAAAATCACCCAGTATTATTATATTGTGGTCTATTTGACTTCTGAAATTAAGAAGGGTTTGTTTGATGTACATAGATGCTGCATTGTTTGGGGCATAAATATTTGTAATTGTTATGTCCTTCTTATATATACTTCCCTTAAGAAGTATGAAATGTCCTTTTTTGTCTTTTTTGATTAACTTTCATTTGAAGTCATCTTTATCTGAAATGAGAATGGAAACCCCTGCTTGTTTACACAATCCATATGGGTTATCATATTTTCCCCATCCTTTCACCTTCAGCCTTCCGAATGTCTTTGCCCATGAGGTGAGTCTCTTGAAGACAGCATATTGTTGGGTCTTGCTTTTTAATCCAACTTGCCAGTCTATGTCTTTAGATTGATGAGTTTAGGTCATTAACATTCAAGGTTATTATTGAGATATGATTTGTATTCCCTGTCATTTTATTTATTTCTGGTTTTTTATTTGTCTTAGTTTCTCATTTAGTTGAATATCCCTTTAGTGTAGATCCTTCCTTTGCTGGTTTTCACCATGGAATATTCTGTTGAAAATGCTCTGTAGTGTAGGCTTTTTAGTTGTGAATTCTTTTAATTTTTGTTTATCATGAAATGTTTTAATTTCACCTTCAAATCTGAAACTTAATTTTGCTGGGTATAAAATTCTTGGTTGGCATCCATTTTCTTTTAGAACTTGAAATATATTATTCCACACCTCCTTGCTTTGAGAGTCTGGGTTGAGAAATCAGTTGAGATCCGAATTGGTTTCCCCCTATTTGTAATTTGATTTTTTTTTTCTATCATTGCCTTTAAGATTTTATCTTTATTCTATGTGTTGGTCATTCTCATTATAATGTGTCTTGATGTGGGTCTGCTGTAATTTTGTACATTTGGGGTACTTCTAAGCCTTTTGTATATCATTGAAAAGATTGTGCATTCTTTTGTTTTATATCTCTGCTCCTTTATCTATTCCAATAATTCTTTTTTTTATTATTCTAATTTGTCATACATGTTTATAGAGTACATTTCATTTCATATTACATATAAAAAGCACAATTTTTTAAGTTGCTGGTTTAATATAAAGTATTTTTACCACAATTGTTTCTTCATACATGTATTTGGGGTAATCATGGATAACTCAGTTTGCCATTATTTCTATCCCCTTGCCCCCTCCTCTACCTCCCCCCTCTTTGTTCTATTTAAAGCTCTTTCATTCCTCTCATTCCCTCTTTCTTGCCTTTATAAGTTAGTATCTTCATATCAAAGAGATCATTCTACCTTTGGTTTTTTGGGATTGGCTAACTTCACTTAGTATTATTTTCTCCAACTCCATCCATTATTCCAATAATTCTTAAACTTGGTCTTTTCATGTTATCCCATAGTTCTTGAATGTTCTGTTCATGTTTTTTTTTTTTTTTTTTTTTTTACCATCTTCTCCACATGTTCAAATCTACTTTCAAGATTATATAGTTTGTCTTCATTGTCTGAGGTTCTGTCTTCCAAGTGGTCTAGTCTGTTGATGATATTTACTGTTGAATTTATAATTTGGTTTACTGATTCCTTCATTTAAGGAATTCTTGTTCTTCTTCTTCTTTTTAATGATCTCTAACTCTTTATTGAAGTGGCCTTTCACTTCCTGTATTTTTTCTCTGATTTTACTCCTTATATTATCTTTTACTTCACATATCAATTTAACTATATACAATCTGAACTCCTTCTTGGACATTTATTCCACTGTGTTATCAGTAGTTTCTGTTGTTGAAGCATTTTGGTATGTTTGGGCCACTTTACCCCCCCTTTTTTTATGTTGTTAGTATGTTTTCTTATCTAAAAGTATGGATCTAAGGCAGGATAAATTCAACCCTGTAGACCCATAGTGTCACTGAAGGTTTCCAGCACTTTGCCTTTACTGGTGAGACCAGTATCAACAGCACCCAGTGTATACAATATATAGTCTTAAACCTAATAGTTCCCACTAAGGCATCTACGGCTTTCTCGCATTAATCCAAAATGATGTGTTCAATAACTATCTGTAGTACAAACAGAGTATTTGTTAAAATGACTTACCATTTTAAATGGTGGATGAGAGAACAGAGGTAGTGCAATATTCTTGAAGAAGGAAGAGAGAAGCTAGAAGTAAAAGTTCACAGGAAGAGTGGAAGAGGAGCCGAAGAGATTGGCTGTTGGTTGGAGAAAAGTTGGAAAGAAAATCCAAGAAAATAGATAAGAGAGAGGAAGAATATGAACAAAGAGAAAAAATTAAAGATATAAGAATCCAATAAAAATGCAAAACACCATTCATATATCATTGTCCTCCATATACTGATGCATTAAAAACATCCTGTTCCAAATATGGTAGAGATTAGTGAATGAAAATGTAAAATAAATTAAATCTTTCTGGAAAGTTGAACTGTCTCTGTCAGTGATCAACAGTTTCTCAGCCCTATCTCTGATGCTTCTCAGGATCACCAAACCCAGATCAACCCTCGCAAACCCAGTCTCTATCCCACCAATATGGGCTTCAGATATTCGGTCTTGGCCACACTGCAGTATCAAGATCTCAATGCTGCTCCTACTTGCAGAGAGACCACTAAGGATACCCTCTTGCAAAGGAGCAACCCCAAGATGCAGCAGCAAGAAAAGGACCACCAGCACTCTCAGCAGGAAGACACCAGATTTCTCTGAACCTGCAAGTTCCCCCCACTAGACCTGCAGGCCCCAGCTGGAGTCCCAGAAAGAGGCTCTTGTGGTGGTAATCCTATTAGCACCCAGGCCCCAGACCCTGGTTGGTGTCTCAAAGTGGGTGCAGCCACATGCAACCAAACTAGGAATCTCACCCAAAGCAGTCCTCTAGGTGTGGTAGCAGCATTAGTGGCAGTGGTTGTTGGCAGCAGGCAGCGGGTCAGCAGTATCTGCAACTGCAGCTGTAGGGGCAGCATCACCAGGTGATCTCTGGGTGGGTCTGCAGCAGTGTCAATTTCAGTTGCATCCAGGGCAGTGATTTCTTCTATGGCAGCAGCACCCAGAAAGAAGACCTCCAGGAGATCTCAGGCTGGCAGCTGCGGAATCAGAGGCAGAAGCAATGGCGACACTGGTGCAGGTGGTGCTTGATTGATAGGAGACTTCCTGTTCCAGGGCAGTGACCTCAGAGATAGCCTTGCAATTCGTGTCTGAGGTAACCAAGGCGGTGCCTGGAGAAGAGACCTCCAGGCACGGCAGTAGCTTCTGAAGCAGCCCAGAAAGAAGACCTCCAGGTGACCTCAGGCTGGCAGCAGTGGAATCAGAGGCAGCAGCAATGGTGGTAGGTGTGCAAGCAGTGGTTAATTGATAGGATTGTTCAGCAGCAGCAACCACAGAGGTAGTTGGAATTCACATCTATCAACCGAGGCTGTGCCCAGAGAAAAGACTTCCAGACCAGGCAGTGGCTTTGCGACAGTGGCTTCTGCGGCAGCGGTCTTGTTGGTTTTTCAAAGTCAAATCCACAAATTCATTTATTTGCCATGTGATATCTTCTTTCTGGGTTCATCAAACCCACATAATGAATTTCTAATGAGAGGAACAAATCCAGGAACTGGACAACAGTCTTTTTAAAATATGGTATTTGGGAAGAGGGTTGGCTAGTACTGTAAAATTATATTATATTGGTGACTACTTCAACAGTTTTCATGGAACACTAACTGGAAATTTGAAGAGAACAAAACAAGAAACTAAATGTGATTCAAAGAGAGAAAGAAAAAAAGCTAAATGAGATGGGTTAGTGAATCAAAGAAACATGCAATTAGAATTCAGGAAATTTTAATGTTGGCCATCCTGTCCTTCAGCTTTTCTTTACCACCTGGACTCAGAGGAGGTTTTCACATTATTTTGGCTCTAGTATGGTTGCATAGCCCCAGGGGGTTGGAGTGAATCACTTCCAATGAGTTAGAGATACCAGGCTGATTCCCCAGACCCAACTCACTGAGACATGAGTGAGACACTCAGTTCCCTAGCTGCTGGCTCCCGAATCCAACATTACATCATGCATAAGGAAGAGAGAACCTTTCCCTTAATCACTCCTTATCCAGCTGCAGGCTGGTTTATCGTCATGACTGTCAGGGATGATTTAGTAACCTGTCTTCCATCCAGGTACTGTCAGTGGACAATGTCAGACCTTGCAGTGTACCTAAGGGAAGTCAGAGGTGGCAGGAGCTATGTTAATAGGAAAAAGTTGGAGATGTGATTCATAGACTTGGTTAATGCAGTGGGAGAACAAGCATTGCTTCCTTCAGTTTGAGGAGATGATATACAGATAGCACTATCAACCTGGGTCCCTACTTCCTTTTTTTTTTTTTTTTTTGATAGTGGGAATTGAACCTAGGGGTGCTTAACCACTGAGCCACATCCTCAGCCATTTAAAACATACTTTTTTTAGAGACAGGGTCTCACTAGGTTGCTTAGGGCCTTGATAAGTTGCTGAGGCTGGCTTTGAACTCACAATCCTCCTGCCTCAGCCTCCCAGCCTCTGGGATGGCAGGTGTGCACCACCACACCTGGTTCCTGCTTCCTTTCTTAATTCAGTATTTCATGGGAAGATTCCTCGAATTACTTCATAATGGCAAGGGAGAACAAGAAATGTGGATAGAAATATACAGACTTTCATCATGATGTAGAAGAAATCTTTAAAAAAGCTCATCTTACTTCTGAATGTTTGTGTCATCTTTAGATATAAAGAACACAGTGTTGTGAGTTTCAATGTAACCTGTCTGTGAGTCTTGTAATGGTGCCTATCACTCACATTTCTTTGTGGACATGTGCCATGTTTCTCAAGTTGGGATGATATAATAGAATTTGCAATGTGGGTGATCATACTGACAAAGGGAATGAGTATATGGTTGTTAGGGATGTAAGAGTCAACAGCATGAAACCTAGTGTTAGAGGTGTAAACTGGGTAGTTGAGTCCTGCATGAAGTGTTAACCAGCTATCAGAGTAGGCTGACCATAAAACAGATTTTTTCTTGTATTTGCCCATTTACAATGGCATAAAGGGTTAATGCAGATTGAGCTATAGAACAATTTACCTTGCTTGCCAGAAACAGAAAAGAAAAATATTCTAGAAGTGAAATAAATTTCCTTATAATAGAATGTCTTATATTAATTTATCTGATTTCTAAATGGGAACACTTCCTAAATCAGAGGGATGACTGAAGGAGGTGGAATGTTAGCCACAAACTTCTATAGCTTTCCTTAGAACTAACTAAATTGTCATTATTAATGACAATAATTTTCCTTTAAAATACAATATTGCACTATCATTTTTTGCTGCTATGAATTGCTTACTTACTTCTTACCTTCAATTAGTTGACCTATTGTTTTCTACACTTTTGATTTTGCTTCAATATTCTGGACAAATAGCCTATTGTAGATGGAAATATTTTTCAGCAGTTCTGATATTTTTTTCCTTCTTTATAAATTGCTCAATAAAATTCAGGAACATTAAAAGGGCACCATAAATGCTTAAGTATACTATATTCCCAAACTATATTTGATTGCCTAGTAGTTCATATCATGATAGAAGCTCTTGTAGTAACTAAACTGAGAGGAAGCTTGATTGTATCCTGTTTTACTGGCTGAGAGCATACTCAGGGGCTCAGTATATCACAAATGTTATCTGTTAGAAGAGAGAAAGTGAAAGAGATCTCTCAGAGATGATTGACCTCCCTCATTAGTTACAGAATATGTGTTTACAAAATGCCCTATGGTTTCTACATACATATACATGGGGACCATGGGTATAGGAAGAACTGCTAAAACAATAAAGGACCATGTCCAATCAACAAAACATTAAGCTTAATGAGTTTTCAACAACATTCCTCCTGTTTGCTCCACTCTCTGCCCTTTGCTGTAGAAATCACTGAAGAAAATACAAGTCATTTTCTGAAGGGATATCACAGTTGTTAGGATTGAATTGCTGAATACCCCCACCCAAAGGCCTATATGTTAAAGGTTTGGTCCCCTGCTTGGTACTTTTGGAAAGTGATGGGACATTTAGGGGGTGGGAGCTAGTGTAATGCTCTTAGGTCATTGCAGGTGAGTTCTTGAGGGGAACTCTGGGACTTCCTCTCTCACATGATCTTTACTTCTCTCTTTGCTTCAGTTTCTGATGGGACCACTGGCACTGACATGCATGCCCACCATGGCATGCTGCTGTCTGCCCTCACCAGAGGCTGATCCAATGGAGCTTTGAAACCTCCAAATCTGTGAGCTATTTAACTTTTTCTCTTTATAAAGTTAGGTGAGAAGGGATTTTGCTGTGGTAAAGCATTGGTGGCTACTACACTATTATATGGCATGATTTGAGGAAACAACATAAGATTTTATAAATTAGAACTAAACTAAGTTTTCCAGATTTAAATTGCTAAGGTGCTTTTAAGGATGCAAGGAAACAATACAGAAAGTCTTCCTGGTGAAGAATGTTCCAGGAAAGATGAGTGAGATTTATGAGCAAGGGGGGAGGGAGGGGGGGAAGAAAAAAAAATTGGTGTTTGAATGAGATGGATATCATTATCCTAAATGCATGATTGAAGATCTGAATGGTACATATATACTTTGTATACAAGCAGTTGTATGTAAAAAGATGCTATATTTGTGTATTATGAATAAGTAAATAAATAACTAAATTTAAAAAAAAGAAAAAAGAGAAAAGAAAAAGCATGTCAGGCTATCAGGAAAGCATGAGTGAATCTGTATTACCTACTTCTTAAAAATGGCTCTGACATGGTTAAATCACATCTCCATTACTTTCTCCTTGTTCTAACTTCGAGTCCTCCTTGCACTGGGTGAGTGAACAGGTTTCTATTTGCTGAATTCATTCTATGTAATAATAAAATAATCTTGATTCTTAATGTAAATTTAAAAAAAAGAAATTGATTTTTAGCTTCAGAAATCTCGATTAATTGAGACTACTTACAACTGCCTGGCAGTCTGAGATTTTAAAAACCCTTAGGCAAAAATGTGCAGGAACATGGAAGGTGGTGTTGCCTCCATTCCTACATTTAAGGACAAAATCTTTCTTTTTGACCCACCTACCCATTTCTCCCACTTGTCAAAAACCATTAATGCTTCTTAAATCTGCATTTCCACAGAAAGAGAAAACTAAAACTCAACGGGCAGGGTACAAGTAAAATCCTGAGTAGAGGATTGAACCAACACATAATGGAAACAAACAATAAACAGAGAAATATATAAAAACAGGAACCACAGAGTAAGATGAGAAATTAGGGATGCTGTTTAGGTTTTGGTCATAGTTACAGGTGGAAATGGGATTCATCTTGGAAAAGGCATGTCACAGGGTTTTGTGCCTAACAGACTATTGTGCATACAAAGTCTCATACTCTTTCAACTATTATTTCATGCTTATGTGTTATTATTCTTTCAAGAAAATATTTTTGAATGTTTACTATTCATCAGAAAGTGTACCAGACATATTTCAAGTATGATAATAAATCTGACAGATCACTGTGTATTAAGAAGAATCTAAATGCCATGCTTTGTTTAAGGTTTATGAATATAGTAGGTAGAGGACACAAAGAGATCATTAGAGAAGTGGTGCATTTTTAATGGCTTCTAGGGGTTAATGACAATATAGGACATACAAATTTCAAGATGGACAAGTGAGCAGTATTTCATATGAAAGGGAAGCAAGTGGAGAAACACATCTCACATGGGAACATATCATAAGCATCACAAAGAACCCTGAAGCAAATGAATATATTGCAGAACCAACAAGTGGCTAGGTTAACTGAACCTGGTGACAAGCTCAGTCCTGCCAAATCAAGTGGAAGATGACATCATTATAAGGAAGACAGTCATTTTCAAACCATTTCAGATAATAGATTTTTGTTATCAAAGATGATTACTTAATGAGTTTTAGTGAATAAAAGAGATAATAGGAAATCTAACAGAGCTTAGGCTGAAAGGATGTTAAAAACAAGAAAATTCTCATTCCCATTTTTGCTGTTCTTTGGTTTAGATGCATTCACACCTTCTAAAATAATAAATTTGTCTATACTTACATTTCTGTCTGTTCATCCATTGCATTACTATCATATTTTTAGAAGTTCTTTACATTTTTAAGTTTTCAACAACTAATAATAAGACTTAAAACATCAGGGACTTCTGCTTATATGCAAATAAAATGACATAAAATGGATTTGGCCTAAAACATGAAACAACCAATAAAACAGATTGGCAAGACACATGCAAAAATTATTTCCAACTCAATGAATATTCATCTATGAAGGAAAATGGTTCCTGGAGATTAGAAACAAGGAGGTGAGCGCTAGAGTTGGTTAGCTTAATGCCATGAGAAAGTTCTTAGGGAATGGTACTAAGGAGAGGGAAATGAAAAAGATGTTAGAAAATTCCCTAACCTGTGCAAATAGAGCTGAGGATCTTAGGAGATGAAAGGCTGATAGAACATACTGCTGAAAAGAATAGAAGTATGCAGACAGAATCCTGAAAATCTACAAAGAATCACCCTTAGGTAGTCAGCAGAATTCTGATTAGCAAATGCATGTGAGGAAACTACCTGACACAAGAAAAGGAATAATCTAAAACATTAGAGTCTGGCACTCATCCTGGACAGGGGATACTTTATTTCTGTTGGGTAGAGTATAAGAACTCATAATTCATCAGACAGTGGGGATAATATTCAGGGAGGCCTGTCCTCATTAGTAGAAATAATTAGCTGCATATGAAGAACAACTCTAAGTGCACCAACAAATAACAGTCAAGGCCTCAAAAGATCAAACTGTTTTCCAGCAGTAACCATATCCCAGAACAAAGTTCAAATATATTTATAGAAATACAAAAGTAACCAGTACCTATTAAGGTAAAAATTTGCCATGTCTAACAGTCAGTTAAAAAGAGGCTGGCATTCAAAGAAGCATAAAAACAAGACATGGAAGTCAGGTCCAAATTGACAGGGGCATGAATAGTGGCAGACAAAAACATCAGGAGAGTTGTCTTCAACAATGAATTAAAAACATGGAAGACATTACAAAATGTCCCAGGTCAAACTTCTAGAGAAGAAATTTAAATACTTGAGATGATACATTCATTGGATGGGTTTTACCACATGTTATATAATTCAAAGGAAATACCTAGTAAATTTAAATATATAACAGTGGAAAATATTAAAAATGAATCATAGAAAGATAATTTTTTAAATTCAGAGAGCCTATTCTATATGTAATTGGCATCCTCAAAGTAGAAGAAAGGAGGATAGAGAAGAGAGAAGACTTATTTTTAAATTGTGGCTGAAAATTTACCCAATCTAACAGAAAATATATACCCATGGATTAGAAAAGCTCATTAAATCCTGCAAGAAGAAACAAAGAAAACTGTACAAAGTACATCATAATTAAATTTCTTAAATTTAGAAATAAATATAAAATTATTAGCCAATAAAGTAAACCATCCTACATGTAGAACAGAGATAAGGGTGATAATAAATACTTCACTGAAGGACAAACAGTGACAGGGGCAATGATAAAAAAGAGAAGAAGAGAAGAAGACAAAACTACCTAGAATTTTATACCAAGTGCAAAACACTTTCAAATATTGGTGGTTAAATAAAGACTTTTTCCAGATATATAAAAGCTCAACCACTTCACAGATGAACTTGTACATTAAAAGACATGTTAAAGAATTTCATCAAGCATATAGAATGTAATTATCACATATAAATATTTATACAAATATTTAGCATTAGAATAGTAACTGTGTTAGTCAATAGATTTTTTTCTTTTTATTTAAGAATATTAAGAGTTATAACAATAATAATATTTAAATAATGATATAATATATGTAATATATATATTACATATATTTTTATATACATATATATATGTGTATATATATATATATATATATATATATATATATATAAAGTCCACACTATATATATATAAAGTCCAGAGGGGAGAAAAAAACAAGTATAGTTTTAACATTGTTTTATTACACCTGGAGTGGTATATTATCATTTGAAATTAGGCCATGATAAGATAAATGTATATTCTATAAACCCTTGACTAAATAACTAAAAGAACAATGTGAATAGTAGCTGCTAATAAATCAATAAAAGAAGAAAAAAATTAATATATATATATATATATATCCAAAAGATGCCAGGGGAGAAAAAAAGAAGAAAAAAAAAAAAACTATTGAGAAAAGTAGAAATTAAGTACCAAGGTAAGAGACTAAAGCTAAATATATCAATATCACACTAAATATAAATTATCTAACCTCACCAGTTTGAAAGCATGTATTGTTGATTAGTTGGTAGGCCCCAACTAAATGCTCCCTGAAAAAAACACAATTATATGTGATGAAAAATAGGTCCAAATTAAATGTATAGAAAAATAAATCTCATGCTAAAACTAATGAAAAGAAAACTGGTGGAGTGATGTTAATATTAGATAAAATATATTTCAGATCAAGAAGTATAATACCAGCATAGATTAAAATCATTACGGAAAGTTACAGGGTTCAAATTACTATAGCATATAAAATTCCTAAAGTCTTCTGTACCTATAGAGAGTGCTTTATGGATGGAAAGATTTTTCACAAAATTTTAGCAAATTCAAAATAAAAATGTATTAAATGTATAGTACATTATGACCAAGGGTCATTTATACTGGAAATTCAGAGTTGGTTTACTATTTGAAAAATCAATCAAAATACTTTACTACTATCATGCCTTTATAATGATAGATTTATTCTGATAATGCATCTTCAGGTGATTTTGTCATTGTATGAACATACTAGAGCTTATGTACACAAATTTAAAGAATATAGATAAGTCACTTAAAAAAAAATAGGAGGTGCAGTACTACAAGATACATGAAGCTGCTGCTTTTTGAACACTGTTACTGTTTTGCAGTAAATACTTTTTTTATTAAGAAGGAGAACACAAAAATAATGTTAAAATTACTGTATAATAAATACATGGACCAATAATATAGTTATTTTTTATCATTTGTTATTGTTATCAATCATTATGACTGAATGTCATTATAGATGTGCTATATTTGTATATGAGTATCAGTCCAGTAGGTTTGTTTATACTAGCAGCACCACAAACTCTTGAATAAAGTGTTGTACTTTGACATGACAATGGCTACAATGGCATTCATTAATAGCAATTTTTAGGTCCATTATTGCTTTTGGGATCACCTTTGTATGTGAGGTCATTGACTGAGGTATCATTATATGACACCTGACTACATATGAATGAAGAAAAATAATTATGTTTATCTCAACAGAGACAGAAGAAAAAAATATATTTGACAAAACCTAATATTCACTGTTGAGCAAACTTCTCAGTAAACAAAGAATAGAAGATAATTTCTTGAACCTGGTCAAGGATGTGTCAAAGTATCTAGAGGTAAAAGTTGAATACTTACCCACAATATGAGAAACTTTTCAACTATGTCACCTCTACTAACCATTACACTAGAGTTTTTGAATTGTGCAATCAGGCAATAATAATAAATTAAAAGCATCTATGTTGAAAAGGAACATATTGTCCTGATTGTCTACAGAGAAAATGTGATGAAATCTCCAAAAACACTATTAGTATTAATAAGCAATTTTATCAAGGATGAGGGATGTGGAACTATTATATAAAAGTCTATTAAAATTTCTTGTACCAGCAATAGCTAATCAGAAATAATATTATTTACAAAGTCATCAAATATATGAAACTTCAGGAATTACTAAGATATGAAAGAAGTATATTCTTAATACTAAAAAAAATGGTTACAGAAATTAAGGAACTAGTTAAGTGAGGATAGCTTTACATAGTTGTTCATAGGCCAGAAGATTCTCTTCTGTTAATGTTTTGATTCCCTCCTAATGACAATGACTGTAAACTAAATAAATCTAACATAATATTAAAAACACCTTTGAAAAGGAGAACAGAGTTAGTGAACTGATTCTGCATGATTTTAAAAATTTTCATAAAACTATAGTAGTAAGAGCAGGGTGGTATGGGTTTAAAGACAAATAGAAAGAGTTTAGAACTATACCAACCTGTACATACTAGTTTTTGCAAAGGTGCAAGGACTATCCTGAGAAACATACAATCTTTTCAATAAATAGACTTTGGTAACACGTGTAGATATCCATGTATGAACCAACGAACTTTAATTCATGTCTCACATCATATATAAAAATTAATTCTAATCACTCATTGATTCAAAAGTAAAACCTAGAAGTATTAACCTTCTAAATAAAAAAACAAATCTTTGTGGCAGGGGTAGGGAAAAATATTTTAGGACAAGAAACCATGAAGCATATAAGAAAAAATTGACAAGTTAAAGATCAAAATTAGAGCCTACTCTTCAAAAGATTCTGTTAAGAGAATGAAAAGGAAAAGTAGAGACAAGGGGTAGGTAGGTACAGATTGTATTTCTGAGAAACCAATTTTATCCAAAAAAATCATAATTTAATATTAAAAAGCAAAAATTTGAATAAAAAACAGGCAAAAAGTTTGAGTAGTTACTTTACCAGAAAATGATGACAAATGAACACATGAAGAGATGTTCAACATCATTAATCACTGCAGAAGTGCATGTTGAAACTATAGTGGAGAATGACAAGAATTTTAAAAAGACTAACCACACTTAGTTTTGGCAAAGACTTGAAGGAAGTGAACCACTCATATATAAAATGATACAACCTTTCCAGAAAAGTTTCACAGTTTCCTAAAAGTTTAAACATATTTCTATTTTATGATCCAGACTATTCTACTCTTAGACATTTATCTAAGAGAAAAGAACATTAATGCATTTACTTGTTCACAAACATTTGTATGCAAATGTTCATAAGAGTTTAGTTATAGCAACTAAAACCCAAAACAACCCTAATGACCCTTGGTGAGTGAAGGGATAAATAATTTTTCAGGAACACAGAGTGCAATTCAGCAATGAAAATGAATCGACTAATAATTAATGAACATACAACAATGAGAAGAATCTCAAAATGATTATGCTAAATGTAAGAAGCCAAACAAAAACAAGAATATGTGCTGTGTGATTCCATTCATAACATTCTGGAAAACGTAAAATAGCTTCTAATGAGAAAATACAGATTAGTGGTTGCCTGAGGAGGGGCATGGAGGGATAAGAGAAGAAATTATGGAGGAATACACAGTTACTGTTAGATATGATGAATGTGTTTACTACCATGATCGGGTCGATGTTTTCAGGGTTGTTTGTCAAAACTATTCAAATTATACTCTTTAAATGCATACATAGATTTTATATTAATTGTACTTCAACAAAGCTATTAAACCCAGGAGTGGTGGCAAACACCTGTAATCCCAGAGGCACAGAGAGCTGAGGAAGGAGGATTGAAAGTTCAAAGCCAACCTCAGCAACTTAGCCAGCAACTTATCGAGGCTCAAAGCAACTTAGAGAAACCATGTCTCAAAATAAAACATCAAAAGGGCTGGGGATGTTGCTCAGTGGTTAAGTGCCCCTGGATTCAATCCCTGGAACCAAAAAAAAAAAAAAAAAAAAAAAGGCTATTTAGAAAATACTTGAGTACTGCATTGTAGCTAATTATTCAAAAGTGCTTTCACATACACTATCTCATCTAATCATTCTAAGAACTTTTTATAGCATTTAGAACAATTAATATTATTCTGCCTTTTCAAAAGAAGTCTGCAAGATCAGAAGAGTATAATATGACCAAGGTCACGTAGCCCTCAAATGACAGAAAGAGAAAAATGTTCACATTCCTAGTTCCTGTGTTTCCACAAGTCTCCACGCTTAGTTCTGACTCACATTCAGGAAAAAAACAAAACACTTTCCAGTGAGTATATTTTACTGGACATATTCTCAAATCCAGCTTCTTATACACTTTAGAAAGAGTGGCTCGTTTATATAAAGGAAATTCTTTATAGCACACGCTGCTCTAACTTCACAAAATTTGTCTTATTGCTGCTGCATATTTTTCAATACATTTTCATGACATCAAGCATTTAGTATTTGTACACAGAAATGCCATCTGATTTGAGTTTCTTCTGATCTTCTCAGGACTTTAAACATATTACACTTATAAATAATGCTTTTTCCACAATTATCTCTTTCTCCTCTTCCACATTGCCACTTTCATGATTACATAATTCCTTTGGCTCCTTTTATTTCTTAGTGTCTTACCTCTACCTCATCAACTAGGTTTTATATTCCTTGAGGACCGGGAAGGTTGATATGCTGTTTTGAATCCTTATAAAGTGTTTCAATAGACCACAATGCAGTATTTTACTTTTAATATATGGAAGATAATATTTGTTGATGTGAATACTTATTTTTTCATTTTATGTTCAGATATTTCATGAATACTTGCTATATAGTCTTTTGGTTTCTAGTGCTTCACTCTCTCCACATGAATTCTCAAGTGACTTCTTATTCTTTTCACAGAAAGAATTCATATTCAGTTGTAGATTTCACTTTTACATCATACTCAAAAATTATAAATTTAAAAAGACTCAAAAAAGAAAGGTAAAAACTGATATCCTAGTATAAGCCTAGATTAATATTTATTAGAAAAGTATACAAAAGGAATCAATGTATTGGCCAATTCATGTAGCTGAACTAAATATAATAGAAATAAATATTCTAGAGGTTAATGTGGAAAAAGCAAAATTTTTAGACACAGTTTTGATCCTTCTCTTAGTTCACTTGCTTCGCTATAGCAAAATACTTGAGACAAGGAAATTTATAAATAATAGAAATTTATTTCTTAAAATTTGTAGCTGAAAAGTCTAAGATCAATGTATTTACATACTCCGTTTCTGGTGAGAGCTGCACTCTGCTTCCAAGATGGTGCCACCAGCTATGTCTTTTTGTAGCAAAATAGGCAAATAGCTCCCCCGTACTTCTGTTATAAGGATGCTGATCCCACTCGTGGAGACTTCTCCCTCATGGCTCAATCCTCATAAAGACACAACCTCTTTTTGTTTTTCTTTTATCTGAGATGAGATTTTGCTGTATTTCTCATGGTGATCTCAAACTGTTGGACTCAGAATCCTCCCACTTTCCACTCCCAAGTGTTGAAACTACAGGCAAATGTCATCATACCAAGTTCTAGGTCCAACTTCTTTTTTAAAATTATAATTATTAATGCACATTAATAGTACACAATAATGAGCCTCACTGTGACAATTTCATACATGTATATAATGTACTTTGTTTTTACCCACCCTCCCTTTATTCCACTCCATTCCCCTCCTCTATACTCCCCCTTATGTTTTCATGTCATCTTTTTTCCTAGATTCCACATATGAGAGAAAGCATATAATACTTGTCTTTCTGAGTCTGACTTGTTCCACTTAACATCCATTTTTCAACAAATGACATGATTTTCTTATTGTTTAATTCTCTCTCTCTCTCTCTGTATGTGTATATATATATATATATATATATATATATATATATATATATATATATATATATATATATATATAATCAGCCAGGCATCCTGGCTGATTATAAAACTTGGCTGATATGAAATAATCTGCAAGATGCATGGGTCTCATGTATCTCTATAGTATGCTGACTTTTAGTTTATCTGATACATACCATACCCAAGGATGTTATAGGTGGGTCCTATGGTAAATCTAGTTTTAGTTTTTTGAGGGGTCTGCATATTGTTTTTCATACTGACTACATTGGTTTATAGTTTTCCTTTTTCTTTGTGTTCCTGCCAGCATTTTTTTGTTGTTGTTTTGATAATAGCCATTCTGACTGCAATGAGACAGAATCTCACTGTAGTTTTGATTTACATTTCCCTGATGGTTATGATATTAAACATGTCTTTAGCCCAACCTCTTGTACCATCATATTGGTGAATCAGTCCCAACATATGAATTTGGGTGAGGTACATTTAGACCAAAGAAGTCCTTCTACTAAATGACTTTTGTTTTTATTAGAGATTTGGAAACTTATGCCAAAGTATTCACTGTGGACAACTAAAAATCTTATTTAAGTTAGATTTTCAAAAGGAGTAGATGGTAGCATGAATATAACACAACTGAATCAGCATTGATTTACTTACTCAACTATGGGCCAAGGATCCTTGTCAAGAAAGACAAGCAAACCCCTTTGTCACAGCATTAAAACCTGGGACAGCAGAGGGAAGACCTCCTTTGAGTCTCATCCTATTTTTCCATTAACCCTTATATATTTAGGAAGTGCTTCATTGCTTGAGTCTCTTAGCTCAAGCCCTTTAGAGAAATCCCTGTGAAGGAAATACCACAGATTTATCATTTATGAATTATTCAACATTATCATTATTAGCTCTCATAATTCCAGCCATGCTGTTCATGTGGCTCTGTCTTTTTGCTTAAGTCATATAAAACTCAGCTGACAAAACATTAGCATGCATACCATGGGGAATTGTTAGGGGCTGGCAAGGCTGATTATAGCTGCCTTCTTCTAACTCCAGTGATTTTGTGTGCACATAACTTTGTAATTTCCAAACACAAAGTTTCCCCTCAAAAAAATGAAGTGTAACAAAGCAATAGTTTGAAGCCAAAGAGTGTTCCCGGCTAAAGAACTTGATGTCTGAGAAGGGCCCGCATCATGAGTAATAATACAACCTGCAGCTCCATTGATGACCTACAGTAGAGCAAGTGGAGTTATGGCTGGCTAACGTACAATGATACGGGAGATCATTCTTGGGACTTCACAGGCATTCAGAGAGTTGTCCTTCACTTATATCTTAAATGTCACTAATATGACTTGTGCTTAGAACTTAGGCCCACCATCATAATGTGCAAATATCCAAGTAAGCTGTTACAACTTTACCCCCCCAACCCTTTATTATAAATCTTTCCATCAGGTTATTTTATTCAATCCAACTGGGAAGGGAATGGATTGAAAGCACAGTCTCTCTGCTTGGATTTGCAACCAAGGGGTTCCAGAACCGTTGGCCAGGCAGCAAGTCTTATGCTGGCTTCCCACTGTTCAGTGTGCCGGGCTCCTAGATTCCCACTGGGATTCTTATAGATTTTGGAACTGATCTGTCAGTTTACAGAGAGAAGCAAGTTTCTACATAATAGTATGAGCTTAAGCTTATATTTTTTTCTTTCTGTTCATGCCAGTCCTGTAGATGCCCAATCTCTAGGCTTGTCATAGTGAATCATACACAGAGTACTATTAATTGGAGAAAAAATACCCCTATGGGTTTTTTGTTTAGAAAATAAGGAAAGAAGATAGTAGCTGTTCATAGAGTTCCATGACTGTTTTATCCCATTCAACTACACAACAACAATCACCTTGTAGATTGAATATCATTACATATTTTTACATACAAAAAATGTCTCAGAAATTTGTTTTGATTTGATCACTCACTCACTCATTCATTCAATAAATATTTGTGTATTGGGTCCTTACTCTGTGCCTGACATTGTTATATGGATTGGGGATACAGGAGGTGTGGGGTGTGTGTGTGTGTGTGTGTGTGTGAGAGAGAGAGAGAGAGAGAGAGAGAGAGAGAGAGAGAGAGAAATTAAGTCCTCTGTAACCATTTTACAATATTGTAGGAAAAGCCACTGGCAGATATGCATTTTGAGCTCATTTCTGTCATTCATTTTCCCTACATTATATATCATCATCAGTCTGCAGGAAGCAAAGAAGTTCATTTATTAGAAAAAGTTCAAGGTTTAGAATTACATTGTCAAGATGAGGAAGGATTATAACCTCCACTCTCCCTAACTGGGGAACCTGTGTTTTGATCTGGGTCTCCCCTAGAAGGAGTTTTTGAATATTCATGCTAACCAACTATATCCATAAATGAAGAGTCTGCTGTGTCAGAAAGCACATATTGAGGTAGGTGTCCAAGGTCCTCAGTTTATCAAGATGATGCAGGGACCCTAGTTTGGGAGGGTGTGTTCTCCCCACCTCAGGTGATGCCTGGACCTTGAACTTCTTTAGGGCTGATTTTCTGCAAGGACTGACTGGATTTAGTTGTTTCTGAGCAGCAGCACTATATGCCAGACTATACCACTGGCACGTGAGGGAAAGGGAAGACTGCATCCTGCCACATTGTAAGGCCATCTCAAGGGCCTTCTAAAGCCCAGATTTCTTCTAAATTGGGGTGAAGCAGAGCTGGGATTGCCAGTAAATCAGGATGGGGTTAGAGTCTCGCAGTTAAATATCAGTGGGCCTACTGGCGGGACTTAGAGACACAGGCAGGCTCACACCCACCCATGCTCCACACACGCTCGCACACACAACCCCAGGTGGAGTGGGGAATTAGTCAGCGGAGGCCTGACAAAGTGCTTCCTACACATGCTGTTCTGTCAGGCAGCACAGCTTCTCGGGCTTCAGAAGTAATTACATGGATTTTCTGTCTTGTACTTGCAAAAACACAGCCCAGCACTGCGCTGCTGCTGCTGGCTCGTCGCTGACAACGCCTTTGGCTCTCACAGGCAGCAGGCTGCAGGAGAATGTTTACATGCTCTCCTTTAAGAATTCAAACCCCAGGAAGGCACAAGAGGTACGAGTGGAGTGGAAGGAAGTCAGCCAAGAGTTTACATGAGGGGAGGAAGAGCGTAGCAGAGGTACACTGGATAATCAAGCAGGATATTATAGAGATGTGGGTACACAAAACTGGGGGGGGAGCATTATTGAAAGAAAAAAAGGCTACAATAATGCTATTAATGAGTTTTATTTTCTTTCACTTCATCCATCAGCATAATTACTTGGCCAGTAATACTCATTTTGCTTTCTATTGATTCATCAATCAATCAACAATTATTAGACCCTGCACGCCCCAAATTCTAGGCTGGGCAATCTGTGTTTATGTGATTTGAGGAATAAACTATAGTATTTGCACACAGCGGACTTACATAGGAGGTGGAAAGGCGATTACTCATTTCAGTAAAATTGAAAGAGGGTGGTTAGTGATGTTTGCCCAATGAGATATGGAGTACAGAACCTGATATCAAGCCTATACTAATTTTGGGGGGATATTTCTTCTGCAATCTTCATCTTAATGTGGATTAGAACCATGAAATAGAAAAAAAATATATGTATGTATGCATATATATACGTATATACATATATAAAATGAATCATTATATATATAAAACATTATATATTATATATACATACACATATATATATACACATATATACATATATATGTGAAACAAAATGTGCTGGGGTGTTGCCAATGGTCAATCTTGCCTACGACTGGACTGGCTTAGAGGGATGCCTAGAAAATTGTAAAGCACACTTCTGGGTGTGTCTGTGAGGGTGTTCCATAGAAGACTGGCATGTTGGTCAATAAAGACTTTCCCTGAATGAAAACAGCATCATCAAATATTTTGGAACCTGAATGAAAGGGAAGAGTAGAAGAAAGTAGAAGTGTGTACAGACACCCTGACTCTGATTGAGCAGGTTTGTTTTTATGCTGCCGTCATCCATGGACATCAGACTCCAGTTTCTTCTGCCTTTGAATGCAGAGATGCACCAGTGACTCTTCAGGGGTCTTCTGAGACTTTAGTCTCAGGCTGGGGTGCGTCATTGGTCCCTTGTGTTCTGAAGTTACTGGCTTCTTGAAATGACCAGCTACTGGTTTTAATGGTTCTTTGGCTTGCAAATGGTCATTGTGGTATTATTCAACCTCTAGAGGATGGTGTAAGCCAATCTAATAAATGCCATCTCATCATTATACATATTCTATTGATTTTGTTCCTTTGGAGAATTCTGACTAATACAGGCACTCTTCTATCTTATGAGCAAAAGCAATAAGACACAGCCAAGAGTAAGGAGAGAAATATCCTTGAAATGTATTGTGTGCTGACGAGTTGTTTGCATAATGGTTTGAGGAGTAGGACCTGCAGAAGTTTTATAACTAACACACAATATTCCACATGCAATGTGTGTGCACATTGCACATGAGGTCTTTTAGGTGTGAGACATCTCAGCTTTGTGAATGGAAAATTCCAAATTGAAACCAGCTCATCTTCAGGGTGAAAAGACCATCCTGGCTGTTATATTAAGTTCAGGTAAGTGATCTGGCTCTGTTTATGAATTTCTTATAAAGTGATTTTTGTATTTACCCTGATACTCAATATGCTGACCCAAACCCTGTGGGAACCTTGAAGTCATCTGTAGCATATAGAATTGAAAAGAAATCCAGACTAAGTATGCATTTATAATTTGATATTAATTGTTTCTGTGATCTTGGACAAGTACCTTCATTTCTCTTATGTACTTAAATCTTTTGGATGTGTTTAGGACCATTCAAGCTGTTCAACTGTGACAGGTGTTTTTTTTTTTTTTTTTTTTTTTTTTTCCAAAACTTACCAACTAGTCAGTCTTCTCATTTTCATACTTGTGCCTCCTTTTGGATCTTCATCCAAACTATTCTCCTCTAGTGCTTCCTAGTCCTTCTAAGTCTATGAAAATCTGGATGTGTTTTCAGACATGACATGGAATAGATAAAACCACTTGAGGGATTTGTGATGATTCATAAAAGTTAAACCTAGGCACCCCTATCCCATCTAAGACATGCATATTAAGTGGCACATTTTTGTAATGGATTGAAGATTTCACTATATTTAAGGTATGCAAGAGAATCTGTCAGGTTAAATCAAGAAATGAAATAGCACAAAGTATCAAGTTGACACAGCACATGCAAAGGTTTACAGAGTCAGAAATTCCTTTAGGTGTGGGGGTTACTTCTTTCAATCATTAGAGTCCCATTTGTAGTAACGAAGAAACAACTTGATGTAAATTTACAATATTAAATTACTCTTCCACAGAAAAACAATATACAGATGCGCTTGTTGTTTGCAAATCTGTGTTTTAAGAGATAGTTTTGTTTTGAATTCTCTCTTTTATTTTGTAAAAATGTCCACATGCTTTTGATAACTAAAATATTTTGCATTTATATCTTTCTTTCTTGAAATCCTAGTAGAATTACAAGTTCATAATAAAGTCTGCAAAAGGATTTTAAAAATATGTAGAAAACTAGACAAGAGAAAACTTAAACAAAAGTTGTACAGAAAATTTTTGAATAAACAGGTAGATGGTAATAACTGATTGAGCAGACTAGAAAATCATAAAACATAATTGCTCCTATATAGGGAGAGACAAAAGACATGTAATTCACTTTGTAAAACTCTGTCAGAAATTGAGGTACCAGAACATTTGAAGTTGAGTGTTTCATTATGGGTTTGAAAATTAAATGTGTTTTCTGGAATTCACAAAATGAACAGTAAAAGACCAATGTTCCATTTCGAAATCCATTTATGAAGAGAGTTCACCTCCACTCAGAACAATAGAGAAGGTTTACCTTTGATAGAGGATGCACAGTGATGAATTTGACTCAGACATGGTAGGCATAGCTGAGGAATGGGGTAAATGCCATGCTAAAAAATGAAAGATCTATTCTAAAAAAAAAATAATAAAAGAAAAGAAAAGAAAAACAAATAAAAGTACTTATAGAGTGGAATTGCCTACTTCTAGTTTGTTCCTCTAAACAAATTCTATGAAATTCTGAAAGCTAGGATCATAGCCCCAAGGAAGAAAACTGGGAGTATTAGTCTATACTGAAACTCCCCAGCCCAAGAAAAATGACTTGTTGATACTGATGAAGACAAAGAGAATGTAGTTTCCTATCATTTTATACTGAGGCGAAGCCCACCAGGCACCAAACCTGTCTGTGCCATCCATAGCTTTTGTCAGCTGATTTGGGTCCCATCCTTGCATATTGATTATATCAAAGGTTCATCATTTGTATGCTTTGTTTATAAGCAAAATCTCTCATGTGAATGACAAGGGGAAAAAAAAGAAGACAAAAAACATAATAGACCATATGAAATAAAGACAAAGCAGAAATCAGAGGAAAACTTCAATAAAACTATAACTGGTGGGGAAAGTATTATTTAATAATTTTTTCAAAAAAGTGTAACATTAAGTTGCAACATAAAGTTGTAACATAAAGCACCTATGCCAGCCATTGTTCCGGATATTTGGGGTATGTTGATCAAGAGCCCCTGCCTTTTGGAACTTATGTTTGGTGGAAGAGAGACAATACTTCATCCAAGAAAACAGAATGAGATGCTATAAATAGAAATATTTTCAAAATGAACAATTATTTTTGAAAATGCATAAGTTACTGCTGAATAAAAAAAAAATAGAAGAGTTGGAACTGAAATTGAGAAAATCTCTTACTAAGGAGAACAAAATGATAATGACAGAAAATAGAAACAATTGTTAAGAAAGACTACTATTTAAAGGGGAACTACTATTTAAAGGGGAACACAGAAGTGAGGGAAAAATTGAAGGGGAGGAAAATTATGAAGGTAATAAGATAAAATATTTCAGAACTAAAAGATTTAGGTTCAGAGATTGAGAGAACCCTTCTAACCCAAGTTAGGACTCATCTTAATGAATTTCCTGAGCAGTGGGGAAATCCTTTAAGTAGGTAAGGATTTGTCCCATTCAAAGTATTGCAGAACAGAAGGCCTGAGATTTCACATCAACACCACCAGAACCTGGAAGATAAGCATATTTGCCTTTATCAGTCCAAAGGAAAACTATAATTGCAGGTTGAATGAAGATTTAGATGTTAAGGATTTTCTTTCCCAAGAGCCAAATATAATATGGGTCCTCCCAAAGTAGAGAAGAAAAAGCAAGTGCAGGGAGATATGATGACTAGTAAAATAGGCATTACTAGTGTTTCAGGTAAAAAGTAAACATTACAAAGGGAAATGTACAATACATGCTCCAGGTCTGAGCATTTTTTTTTTTTTTTTTTTTTTTTTTTGGTACT
Source organism: Tamias sibiricus (assembly GCA_025594165.1). Taxonomy (NCBI): domain Eukaryota; kingdom Metazoa; phylum Chordata; class Mammalia; order Rodentia; family Sciuridae; genus Tamias; species Tamias sibiricus. Next base: position 44,637,231 of record CM046671.1, on the reverse strand, counting down.
GGGGATTGAACTCAGGGGCTCTTGACCACTGGGCCACATCCCCAGCCCTTTTTTTGTATTTTATTAGAGACAGGGTCTCACTGAGTTGCTAAGTGCCTCGCCATTGCTGAGGCTGGCTTTGAACTCGCGATCCTTCTGCCTCAGCCTCCCAAGTGCTGGGATTACAGGTGTGCGCCACCGCGCCCGGCTTGAGCATATTTTTAATATTCTAAATACTTTACAGTGCTGTCAAAATGATCTTTCAAGGAAAATTTCTCACTTAAAATGTTTTACTGGTACCCTTTTATTTCAGGATTGTGCTGGTCAGCTTTCCTACCAGCCAACCAACAAAACCCCTGAGGTAGTCAACATATAAAGTGAAAGGTTTATTTTGGCTAATAGTTTTAGGTGTTTCAGTTCATGGGCAGTTGACCCCATTGCTTTGGGCTGTGATGGTACATCATGGCAGGACTATATAAATGGTAGAGCAAAATAACTTGTGACCACAAAGCTAAAAGAGAGAAAGGAAAACAAACAAACAAACAAACAAACAAACAAACAAAAAACACGGTCCCACAATCCCCTTGAAGAGTGTCCCAGTGACTTGAAAATCTCCAATCAGAACTCACCTCTTAAAGCTTCAACCATCCAGGAATGCAAAGTTGGGGACCAAGCCTTTAACACATGGGTCTTTGGGGGGACATTCTAGACCCAACTATTAAAGTAAAATCCAAATTCATCAACATGATTAAAAAAAAAAAAAAAAAAGAAAAAACAAAGCTTTACATTCAAAGGAGTTCATGGCTCATCTCACTGGTCCCGTCTCCCTACTCACATATTCGGTTTTGAATGGAATTCTTTGCAGTTCCTGGAAATCATCATGGTTGCTCAGCCTCCTTGCATTGCTCATGCTGGTTCTTCTGCCCAGATGTGTTCTCTCCTTCCTGTATAGCATCTGTGTATCTGTGAAGACCAAACCAAGCATCAATTCCCTGGAAGCCTTCTCTTACCCTCAGCTCTATGTGGCCTGACCTGGAAAATGCCTTTCTTGGGCTCCTTGATTCTTGTGCTGGTCTGTCATGGTTCAACACATTTACTTAATGTTGGCTTATTTTTACTATCTTCTAAAAGAATGTGATTTCCTGGTCTCCTGAAAAGTGAGAGTCATAGTATATTCATTGATATATTCTTAGTTCCTAGCATATTATTTTGGCTCCTACAAACTTCTTATTTAGGCATAAAAACAACCTTGAGAAATGGGAAAACTTTCACACATGAAGAAACTCAGAATAAATGACTTGCAGAAAGGCAAACTTTTTTTGTAAGTGGTAGGGCTGAATTCAAACTCAGAACCTGTGGCTCTCTTGTTATCCCTACACAGTGATAGAAGGTAATGGCAGCTTGAGAAATGAGCCTGCAAAGCAATATAGAGGTGAGATTCTTCAAGCCTAATCCTGGTGTGAAAATGAGAAGCTATATAATTTTTAGCAAGTTACTTTGTTTCCCTGTTATAAGTCTCCTCCCTAGGTGCATTTCTTAGCATAAGTACCCAAGTTTTGTTTGTGGCAGGCTGTTTGGGGTAATGTGTGGAAGCTCTGTGAAGCACGCAAAGAAAACAGATATAAGGTTTTAATTGCAATCTGCTCTGTTTGCATGTTTCTGCAATGGATTTTCTTAAATATGGAACTTAGTGCTTGTATTCTCCTAAATGACATTTTTACCTCTCCCTTTGTCTGCCTCTAGATTGCCACACAGAAAAATGCAAACCATGCTAAGTTGGTAGTCTTATTTCTTGACAGTTTAGATGAAAATAAAGCTAAATGAAAGGCCAGTATTAATACTATTAAAGTTATTTAAATTACATCTTCACACTAAACATTGCATAGAATAGCTGGATATAATCAATATTAAAAAATAGCAAGAAACAAATTAGACAAGATATTTTATTTGCAAACTTTTAACAATGAATGTTTAATAGGTGGGAGCTAAAAAATTAAGTCTTCTTTTGACAGTATTTATTTAAAAGGGAGAAATATGTTGGAGTATATAGAAAAGTAATTTTTTAAAGACAAAAAATTGATGCAATATAGTTAAAAAAGATTTATTTTTGTTGAAAAATAGACTTCTCTATATATTATATTTCTACATCCTATTACTTGAATTTGATACAGAAAAATGGAAAAAGATAACTCATATCTAAAGAAACATTGATTCCAATGCATTTTCAATTCAAATAGTCTTCACTCAACAATGAAATTTATATAAAAAAGAAATACATTTTTTTCTCTTTTTCTCCTTTTATTTATACATCCACAATCAGTCAAGCCATAACACTATCTAAACAACTGTATGCATTAACAAACAAACATAGATCAATAGCTATAATTTGACACACATGCACTGTTCTCTATGAAAACATCAATAGTCTAAAAGCTGAGTGAGCATAGCTGGAAAAAATATGCTTTTCAGACACAATGTTGGCAGAAGATTAAATAACCAGATGTCAGGGAGAAAAAAAATTTCAATGAAACTGAATGCATATTGGAAATGTACAGGTATTCTGTAGAGCTAAACTGTTCAGGATTAATAATAAGAAAATTATCTTCTACTTGCAGTCATTCAATTACTGTGTGTGCAAATATTTTGGATTGGATGTTTCCTATTCAAATATATTATTATCTACCTAAGGAGCCCTGTTGGGAGTCAAAGCAGAACTGGGATATGAGTTGCACAATGCAGTCTAATCTGAAAACAATATCTTAAGTTGCTATAGAACCTTTCATAAGCGAAACCACAGATGACGCGTGTCATTCAAATCTATAGCACTGTGATGGAGCAATGAAAAGGGAATATATAACTTAGTAATGGGCTCAGGCAGCTGAGAGAAGCCAAGTTTATGTAGAGCATTTGATTGAAAATAGATGAAATTCAAGAGTGTGTCAACTCAGCCAGCACCTACACAAACCAAAAAGCAAATAAGCCATTTGCCATTTTATTATAAGGCAATATAGATGTGGATAGGGCAGTGCACTGAAGACAGGGCTATACAGCATTTTTATCATTTTCCAATGTTATTATATGAAATAATTCATTGTAATTACACACAATAGAAGAGAGTGTATCTCCCATGAATAATATTTTTAAAGGTTGACTCTCAGCTTTCTAGAATGCGCAAATTATCAGGAGTGACCACACCAGGAGAAATGGCCAATTTATCTAACACATCTTTTAATTTGCTTCTTAAAAAGCACTACATTATAAGCCACATATACCCCTAGTTCTATAGTTTCTAAAGTTTCTTAGAGAGCAAGCTCATCATTCTGCAATCGTTATTCACAAGGGAAGGGAGCACATTAAAACCAATTCACATGCTTATGTAAATGTTATGCTTCAGATTATGCCTCAAAAACAAGAAAATGAAGAGAGGAAATGGGCTGTGGGTGGGGATTAATATGTGAAGATGTTACAGAAGAAAAAGAGGAGACAGAATAGAGGGGTTATCTTTCCAAAAAAAAAAAAAAATGACCCAGATGAGAGATAGTCAGACAAAAACTTCTGACCAGAGTCTGGGAATCAGGGCATAGAAGTCCAGGAAAGTATCAGGCAAGAGGTAAGGTAAGGTTTTAAAGTAATGAGTCACATGTTTAAGAGTAGAGATAAAGAAGAAGAAAAACAAAAACAGAAAAGGCAAAAGCCATTGGTATAAAGAGATGTAAAAGGTGAATATAAAGAATAATGTACATAATGAGCTACCCATGTAAGTGTGTTCACTTTTCCAAATAATTTCCTAAGTAAAAGACTGAAATATAGAAAACTATTTTTTTACAAAAATCAATAAGCAAATGAAAAGCATATTAATAAAATAAACCAACAAAGGACATGGGCAGACAAATAACTGTCCAATACACAATTGTAACAATACTCAACTTCACTATCATGCAAAAGCATAATAAATAAATGTGCTGATTTTTAGCTCAGCAGATTGGCAAGTATTAAGGTAATAAAAGACACACCATTACAGCAAGATTGATGTTATAGGCACTTTTTCTGTCAGTATGATGCTTTAAGATATATAAGAGAAACTCCTGGAATTTTGCACTTCTATTAGCCATTTCAAGAAATTCATCCTATGTAAATTGGGGCATATGAAAAAACTTAAGCCAAACAAATGTATTAAATTTGACATACACACATAAACATACATGAACATGTAAATCATTTACACAGTTATCATAGCATTTCAGGGAAGTCTGCTATTGTTTAGATATGAGGTGTCCCCCCACACACAACACTTGTGCTAATACAGAAATGTCCAGAGGTGAAAGGATTGGATATTGTGTACTGTAAAATGATTAGTCAATCCTAGTTTGAATGGACTGCCTAGATGGTAACTGTAGGAAGGCTGGGTATAAATGAAGAATGTGGGTCACAGGAGGTGTGCTCAGAAAGGGTACATTTTCCCAGTGGCCCCTTTTGCCCACCCCTCTGCTTCCTGACCCAACCATGAGCGGATCAGTTTTTCTACTCATGTCCCTTCTGCCATTATGTTGCCTCACCGTGGACCCAGAGCAATGGAATCGGCTTTCTATAGACTAAGATCTTTAAAACCATGAGCACCAGATAAACTTTTCTTCCTCTAAGTTGTTCTTGTCAGGTGTTTTGGTCATAGTGATGCTTAGAAACTTACAAAAACAAAATCTAACCTGGTAGTTAGGTCTTTTTCCAAGGAATTGGTGAACTGTGATCTAATCAGGTTTAAAAAGCACATGGAAAGATAAAGAAATGGAGAAAAGTTTTTGTTTACCCTAGCCCAGAACTATGGACCAGGGCTGAGTCCTAACAAACGCAGGCTGCATGGGAAGCTTGCATTGAAGTGAATGGTACCTGAGACCCTGACCATAACCACACTACTCAAGGTGCCTAGAGACAAACTTCAATGAGCAGGTAGATGGATGTGAGGAAATAGTGGAACACGGTGGTGCTTGAAGTCATGGAAATGTTGAGGAAAGCAGGAGAAAGGAAGCCTTCAGAGAAAAGGTAATTGTAGCAGTGACAGCAAAGGCATTGGCCCAATGGGGTCTTCAAGACATGGGCATCACCAGAGAATGGCATGGGAACATGAAGGTACTTAGCATATGGACATGACAACACATCCAAGCATCCAGAGACAATCATTGACACTCTTGAAAGTTGTGATTAAAATCACTAACCCAAAATACAGTCAAAATCAGCACCACACACACACACACACACACACACACACACACACACACACGTGTCACAGCTGCCACCAAACAAGGGGCATAATTAAATAACATTTAATGCTCAAACCTAGCCTAGGAAGGAAATGGAAGATTTTGGAATACAGTAGTAGTAGCAATTTTGAGAATTTTCATGCATATCTTCAAATATGGAACAAACTGATGACATTCCAATATTTTCTCACTTTTAATTGACATCTTTTAAAAATGACTACTGGTTACATTAGGGGGCATGGAGGACAGGGCTGCATTTCTGATGAAAAGGATATTCTGGTTCCATATATTCAATGGGGAAAGCAATTGGGAGTCTGGAGACACGGTGAGCACCCACTAACTAGGTGAAGTGAATTTGCCTCTGGTAAGTTAGGTCAGTCAAAAATGACAGCATCTTAAGGGAAGATGAGACACTGAACAGGAGGATTTTGATAAATTTATTGTGTCCAGCTTTTTGATAAAGTTATTGGCCCCAGACATGTCTAGAATGAACTTGGGTTAAAACTCTATAAAGATTTTAATTAGCTCACTTCTACTAGTAGAGAGATCTTGTTCCTTTGCCTGCCTCTCTACCTAACTACTAACATATGGGAATCTGTTCTTAGTGTCCCAAAGAATATATTGAAGACCACTTTATTTGAATTCATGCCCTTTTCCAGACATGCCCTCAAGTTATAAAAAAGACAGGTCAAAAAACAAACACTTGAATCTTAAATTATAGCTCAGAGGGGAAAGCACACATATCTCAGATATTATAGGACAGAGTAAAGGATGCCTCCCACAGTGTGCACATACACATACACACACAAATACACACACACGGTAAATAATATTATATGATCATACAATGCTATAGCAATATTGTATGCAAAGATCTAGTTCAAATTGGAAAGCAATAGGTAAATTGTCAAACACTAAGAAGCTCAAGGCGTTCAATATATCTACACATACCTTATAAAGAAAGTATAGACAGAACTACCCAAATAAGAGATTATAAAAGAACAGGAGGAGAAATAATGAGAGATGTGGAATAGAGAACTAATAAAGAATTGATAGTTGAATGCACATTAAATGTTCAAATTGAAAACATAGAAATGCTGAGAAAACTTCAATGATGGCAAATTAATAAAGACAAAATTCAAGGTGATTAAAAACACATAGATAGGAGGCACCTCACATACAGTATGGGAGAGATGAAAATCCTTAAAGCAGAGAACTCGACAAACATAGCTAAGGATACTTACCCAGAACACAAAATCATTTCTGTAATCAGAAACAAATGAATCTTTAAATGAAAACATGCGCATAATATTGAGAATAATTAAAACAGAAGATTGCATATTGAGAAATACATTGGATTAATAATTTTTGAAACTTAAGGAAAAATGCAAAGATGATTTAGCTATCCATCAATAAAAAGCAAATTAGAGGTGAAGAAAGCAATGCTGAGTGGACTCATACAGCTTCACAGTCAATCATTTGAGGTAGGAAGCCAGAAAAGCAATGTTGCCAAAATAACAATTTCACATCCTAGTCCAAGTAGTAAAGCAGCAGGTAGTTTTTCACCCATAAAGTCGGTTGGAGTTTCATACTCATGAGCTGTTCTTGAAAACCACAAATGCAGCAACAACCAAATGTTCTAAAAACAATTTCCAGCAAATTAAATGACAAATCAAAATCGAAAGCAGATATATTTGAAAGATTATTTTTAAAAAGCAATTATTCTATATCAAGATAAAGATCAAATAATCAAAATGGAGATACTTTGCCATTGTCTGGAACTGGGAAGGGAGGAGTGATAAGAAGTGACAATGCTGGTGCCCTTTTCTTTGTGGACAAGGAACACATCAATGGTGCCATGAAATGAAACATGGAATTTAAAAATCTTTGCTTTAATTAATAATAACAGTATTTTAGAAAAAAATCTCATTTTTCCAATTTATTTTTTAATTCAACTATCCTTGCAATTTCAAATGTACCTTTTTTTTTCCCCTTTGGCTAGATATGTAAAATGAATTTGAACACTCTTTACTTATAAGTTCGCATGCATATATAGGAATCCAGATTGATAAAACTACCACCCTCTCTCTCATTCATTGTCTTTCTTTTATTTCCTCTCCCTTCCTCTCTGCTTTCCTCATACTGTCCCTCCATTTATAAGGCAAAAATGTCTGAGATATTCACAGAGCATTTGTTAATTCTAAAATGTTAATTTTTTGTTTTTTTTTTTTTTTTTTTTTTTTTTTGGCAATGTAGTAGGTTTATTTTTGGTGATGTTATTGGTGTCACATATACTGTAGATTGGAGCAAAGGAGATTAAAAAAACTAAAGCTTCCTAAATGTTGAATAACAGAGAAATAGTTAAATAAGGTGTGTGTAACCATAAAATGAAATTCAACATAGCCATTAAAACAGTGCTATAGAAGACTACTATAGAAATATGTTCATGCATATAATTTATTTATTTTTTTTAGTTTCTCATAGAGGCACTCTGCCTGTATTTATAAACTGCATGTATTTCTTCTGATATTGAGTAACACTTTATAATATTTTGCTTTCATATTATTTTAGCTTTACATTGCACTGTGAACTTAAAATTACATTTTTTTTTTTTTTTTTTTTTGTACCAAGGATTGAACTCAGGGGCACTCAACCACTGGGCCACATCCCCAGCCCTTTTTTAAATTTTATTAGAGATGGGATCTCATTGAGTTGCTTAGTGCCTCGCCATTGCTGAGGCACTTGCTTCAGCCATTGCCTCAGCCTCCCAAGTGCTGGGATTACAGGCGTGTGCCACAGTGCCCAGCTTTATTTATTTATTTGTTTTTCCAAATTTATTTATTTTTTATTCTAAGTTGTTAGAAATGACAGCAGAATGTATTACATTTCATATTATACTTATAGAGCACATTTTTACATATCTCTGGTTGTATACAAAGTATATTCACACTATTTGTGACTTCATACATGCACTTATGGTAATGATATCTGTCTCATTCTACCATCTTTTTTTTTCTTCATCCTTTTGCCCCTGCCCTCCCCCTCCCTCCCAATTGGCCATTCTAGTGTTCCTCTAATTCTCTTATGTCCCCATCCCCATTTTTTGGTATTATATGAATTTTACATATCTATGTATCTATGTATGTGTGTGTGTAGGTAAATATATAGGTATGCACACGTATTGTGGACATATGTATTTGTGTGCATATTGTGTGTGTGTGTGTGTGTGTGTGTGTGTGTGCACATTGGACATGGGTCTTACCTAAGTCATATGAGGAAGGGTGGTTCTTTGCAGTAAGCCACTTTTAAGAACACAGAATAAAGTTGAGAATATTTCTTAATCTTTCCTTTTTTGAAAATTGTTTGTAGGAGTCAAGTAAAAATACAATACAGCTGTCATATGTATGTATGTGTGTGTTTATCTATGTATATACACCAGCATATATGTGTGCATATATATTTATCTGTGCATGTGTGTGTGTGTGTGTGTGTGTGTGTGTGTGTGTATGAAATCCTTTAGACTAGGAAAAACAATACCTGTACAATAAAAATTTATTTCTGAACAGTCAATGTGAGAATAAGTCCTATAGAAATAATCAGCTACAAGAACACTAAAGCAGGGCTCTGTTTCAGCACACATGTTGGGCATTGTAACACCTAGCTACCAAGCTCACAGTGGGGCTCATGTTAAATTCTCTATGAAGATATGACTCAAAGAGCCAAGGCACATAGTACTCAGTGAGTGCTCAGAAACACAAGCTCTGGCCAGAATTGAACACTACCTCCCTCCTTGCTTCCACAAGACCCTCACAGGAGTTGGCCACACATGAGCAGTTTATCACACTCCTACATGTTGAATATTAATTAATGAATATATTAATGGATATTAATCTATCACTTTATTTATTTATTTGTTTTTTCACTCTCTGTCCAGGGGCAATATAAGATTGAATGCATTCTGTTCCTTCTGGCGGTCCTTGTGTATTCATGATTTAAGTAATAGTACAAGAAAATAAAATAAAAATGCCACAGAATAATACAGGACAAACTAAGCATATAGAAAAGGTACTGACAGGTGAAGAAAATGGAGCCAGTGGAGACAGCAGGGCTCCATACAGTCTCCCCTAATGGTGGGCACCTTCAGCTGAGAGTATTGTACCTCTAGCTTCAGATTGAATGTGGGAGAGAGCTGCAGCAAAGATTAAGATTTGAGGGATCAGGTGGCTTTCTCTATGAGCAGGAATCTCAGACTATAGCCCACCGTGGGACCCTCTTGTCTCCACCCCCCAGTTCTGTTTCCTTTAGTGATGTACACACACTGGGTTCTCCTGGCTGGAGGCAACTGTACCTCTCTCAAATACCAGTCAGCACTTTCCCTTCTCCTCCCTCAGAGAGCCCTGGATACTCATTGTTAAGCAAGATCCATAGACATTTTATCACAATGTGGTCCTGCCAAGTCCTTCCTGGCTCCAGGATGAGAGAGTCATCATATTTATTGGATAACTATCTCTATTTCAAGGAAAGTCAAATCTGTTATTCTTTACTTTGTCATTTGGCTGAGCCTTGACACCTTTTACCTTGGCTTTCCCTCTAATCCATCCTTCATTTTCCTGGTGAGATCTCTTTCTTTTATTTACTGGTGCAATATGTACATTCATAAGGCATATTGGAATCAGGTCTGAATAGAAGCCCACAGCTTCTATAAGGACATATAAAGGTGGAATAATATTCAAATATGAGTCTATAATTTAATCACTATCTAATTACATTTTTATACTTGCTATGTTTTATGTAGGATTATATACCAAAAATATCTCTTCATCATTGTGGATTCTTTTTTGTTTCTTTATAGGGATATCTCATGGATTATTAATTCAAATCACAGACAGATTAGGTAACTATACTCAAGTCACACAGCAAAGAAAATCATCTATATATAACCCATACTTCAGCATATCATGTTTTAGATGTTTAAATTTTTACTACTCCCTTATTCACTCTGGAATCTCTCTACATTGCCCCTCTACTAACTTATGAGATTTCCTCAATTATAAAATATAATAGTTTGTTCAATATTGAGTCAACTTAAATATAGCTTTTTGAAGCTGATGGATGATAGAAATATATTTGTTGAGTTTAACTTATATTTTCAATAGCTGCATACATGTGGATTTTGATAATGTTAATGCCAAAAAATAAATGTTATATATTACAATTACTAATCTTTGAAGTCCGAGGTCAATGTCAGCATATCTGGAAGCATTTTCTATTTGCTTCACTTGGAAATGACTGCTTCCTCCCTAAAATTCCACTCACACTTGTTTGTTCATTTCTCACATGAAATTCATATGCACTGCTTATTTGGATAAGCTGTGGTCTTTTAAAAAACATTTTAGCATAAAAGATGCAATAATATCTTATATTTCCAAGCACTTTCATGTAAATGCAATAAGCCCTCAATAAATATTTCCTGCTTGTCTACTCAGAGTCAAAATCGCAGATGAATTTTTGTCAGTTAAGTAAAAAACAAAAGTTTTGTTTATATAATATCATACATCTTTTCTACTTATTTACAAAAATCTGTAAATATTTGGTCACAGGTGTGCCTTTTCAGAAATTTTGTTTGTTAATTTTTATTCTGTTCTGGCAATACATCTGGGTTCTCACAAGTAAGCAGGAATTCTTAGCTTGGGATCACTCGTCAGATCCTTCTGCAAGGGAAGGCGCTGTAAAACTTCCTTTAAGATGGTGCCACTGTACTCCACTCTCAAGGACTAGTGGGTAGGAGGAAAGCTTTGGTTCCTTTGCAGCAGCTTCAGAAGGGGTGAGAAAGTACAAATCCATGGGCTCCTGATACTGGTTTATCATAAGTAAAATAATAATAATAATAAATAAAGAAACAGAGTGTCTGGCCCATCATTAAGGCAGCTTATCTCTTTAGCCCCACAATTGGTACAGAACACTGCCTGGCTTTCTATGTTCTCATTTCTGGTTTTAGCGATTTTTTTCCTTTTTATTTCAATATCTTTCTAGTTACCCCATCTTGCAGTTGCTATTTTCCTCTAGCTTCCTTCTTTCTCTAAGATTCTTTAGGTGGAAACAAGTTAATATATTTTAATGAGAACAGTATGAGTAGATGGGATTCTAAGATTTAAGTGAAGGTATATGGATATCTTCCCTGAGAGAAATTTGGAGGAATTAATTTGTGAGTTGGCATTGTATGCTTCCTTTCCTGTTTTTGATAGTTTTGTTCCACAGTAGACCAGTGCCTTATACCCATAAATCTCCTGCTCTGCCTGGTATCCTCAGTGCTTCTGATGATCTTTTTGTTTAGTAGTTTACATGGGCATCTGCCAATAAGGCTGTAAAGATTGGAAACTCTTTCTGCCTTTCTCACTAATCATTAGGTGTCCTATATCTCAGCCCTTCTGCATCCCTGGCTAGTGGTACAGAAACACATTCCTGCAAATGATTCTGAGACGTAAGTTCAATGACACATGAAATGTATTGTGGGAATCTTTAGTGCACTCACATATATGGGATGGGGTTCAGGGAGAATAATTTTAGGTAAGGAGATAATTTGTTTTGCCTCTCATCTACCAATGTATGGATCTGCCCTGTAATGGATAGAATAGAAGGAACCACAGCTCAGCAATAATGTAGAACAGCCAGCAGGGATAATGTCCTATTGCAATGCCTAGCCACAGTCCTTATATGTACAGAGGAAACAAATTTGTTTGTTACTCACCTTTTTAATGCATTTAAATAAGTTATTCATAAAGTTGTAAATTTGTTTTGCTCTGCCAATTAGTCATTGTCCTGTCCCTTTCTGGGTACCCAACCTGAATATCTTTGCACACACTGCTATTCATGAGTTCCTGATTTACTATTTTCAACAACAACAACAAAAATCATTATTTTTAATTTTTTTATTGTTCTATATGTCTTCTGTTTGCATTTATTGACTCATGAAATTTCAATGCTACAAGGAACGTACAGGGCTTAGAGTTCAACTTCCTCCTTTCATAAACTAAGAGGGCAGACACATTCGGTGATTTTTTTCCATGTTCAGCTGATATTTAAATAACTAGATCAGGATGAAAACTGGTAGATACAATGCTAGGTCCAGTCGAATTACCTGATGTCATTATCTTTTAAAGCATATATATTCCTTAAGAAGTTGCCTTTAATGATTCCATATATCACATTACCTAGAATATTTGAATAACTTTCAGCTTCTCGTCCTTCTAAAATTTACAGGTTATTGCAAATATTAATGGAAAAGAATTCCAAACTTGGGTACAAACTTGGTTGAAGGCAAAATGATCTACATATTCATGTTGGCTTTGATAGCCTGGCATGTCTCCAGCACACAGTAAACAGACAGATAGAGAGGACCTTTATTCCAGCTGCTGCATTTAGCAGGGTGGTATCTAATACATTAGAGATGTTTTCCCAGGTTTTTCCCTGTTAAAATAATTCATAATGATATCAAGGTCAGTGCAAGCTGAGGCTATTTGTTCTGTAGATACCAGACATGCAAGGTAAACCTCCTAGGAGACTATTACAAGCCATCAACAAAGCACCCGCTAAGGATGTAAATTTTTATTCTCTCTGTAAATCTTCAGCTTGCATCTATCATGGCAACTTCTGCCCATTCATACCAACACTCCCTGACTCAGTCCTTGTACAGACTTCAGCAAAGAGCATTTACTACATAATTTACAAAGCTGTTCAGGGCTTAGATCTACCCAGGTGTGTCTGTAAAGATAGAAAACAAGGGCTTCTGAGCTGTCAAACTCAAAGGTCTCATTTTGTTGTTCTTGTTTTCCTTCTCCTTCTTCTTCACTTATTTTTAGTTGACAAATAAAATTGTACATATTTATGGTGTATAACATAATGCTTTAAAATATGTATATAATGTGGAGTGACTAAATCAAGCTAATAAGCATTATCTCACATACTCATCATTTATTTTTGGTGTGAACACTTAAAACTGCTCTCCTACTGATTTCAAGTATACAATACCTGTTATAGACATCAGATTGTACAATATGACCTTATTCCTCCTGTGTAATAAAAATGTTGCTTCTTTGACCAATGTCTCCCCAAATACCTCTTGCCCAGCCCTCGTATGGCAACTGTTTAACTCTTTTCTCTGTATTAAGCCTTTTCTAGATTACATATGTGAGATCATTTAGTATTTGTCTTTCTATGCTGGCTTATTTTATATATTCTCCTATATTTTTATCTATTTTGTTGAAAATCACAGGTTTTCTTCCTTTTTAAGACTGAGTAGTATTCCAGTGTGTTTGTGTGTATGTGTGTGTGCATCAAATTTTCTTTATTCATTCATTCACTGATGAAAGTATAGGTTGATTGCTCATCTTTACTATTGTGAATAATGCCGTAATAAACACAGGACCATAGACACTGCTTCAACATACTGATTTTATTTTATTAGGATAAATACATTTATTTTATTAGGATAAATCCCACTGTGTTAACAGTGGGATTGCTAGTTATATTTTAAATTCTCTGAGGAACCACTATACTCTCTTCTATAATGGCTATACTAATTTACGGTTTCACCAACACTGTACAAATCCTTTCAATTAATGGTGTTAGGCAAAGTGGACATCTACAGGCAGATCAATGAAATTAAGTCCTTCTCAGGCCATATACAAAAATCAATCCAAAATAGATTAAAAGCTTAACTATGAGCCCTGAAAACTGTAAAACTACTCAAAGTAAACAGGGGTAAGCTCCATGCTGTTGGTCTAGGAAATAATTTTTAATATGACCAAAACATGATAATCCACAATAACAAAAATAGACAAATGGGATAATATCAAACAAACACGCCTCTGTAGAACACACACACACACACACACACACACACAGACACACACACACCACCACCACCACCACCACCACCAACAACAAAAACAGGAGTGAAAAGATTATGTAATGGGAGAAAATATTTATAAACCATATACCTGATAAGAGGTTAATGTCCAAAATCTATAAGAAATTCAAAAAACTCAATAGTGAAAACAAACAATTAATTTTAAACTATGCAAAAGATAGGAGGATTAGAGGAACACTAGAATGGTCAAAGGAAAGGGAGGGGAAGGGAGGGAGCAACGGGGAGGGAGGGGGGTATAAAAAGGAAAAAAAAAAAATATTGGTGGTTGAATGAGATTGATATCATTATCCTAAATGCATGATTGAAGATCTGAATGGTACTTATATACTTATATACTTTGTATACAAACAGTTGTATGTAAAAATATGCTATATATGTGCATTATGTATTGTAATACATACTACTATTATAAATAAACAAAGAAAGGAAAAAAAGATTAGGATGAATATTTATCAAATGCCAATTTATACATGAAAAGATGCTCAACATCACAAAGTATTAAGAAAATGCAAATCAAACCACAAGGAGATATCACCTCATACGTTTTAGAGTGGCTACAATAAAACAAAGTGAGAGATAATGAGTAATGACAAAGATGTGGAGAAAAGGGAACCCTGATTACCTATCAGTGTTCCTGCTAATCATGAGGTTAAAACAAAGGATATGGTATTAATTGGAGTGTTTGTACTGAAACCTGTTGCCCAATATCCTCAACTACCTTAATTTTTATGTCTTTAAAAATCAAAGAAAATTAAGTTCTTGTGTTAGACTTCATGGGATATGCCTTTGCTCCAGGGTCTATTCCTCTAGGAAAAGTTTCCAAATAAAATGTAATCATAGAAGATTAATAAATGTTGAATATTTTATTTGGGAATGGAATCATTTGAGTACCTTTTATTAATATTAGATATATTTTGCATTACATATACATACATAGTGCATATACAGTAGAGTTCTTCATCCAGTCATCCCTTTGCAGGAATCTGTATGCATGACAGTAAATCATCTGTGAATTTCTGAAAGAAGAATCAGGAAAAGAGTTAACAGTTGTGGGAACAGCCTGGTATTCATTTCATGACCAGCCTTGTGCAGAGAACAGGTCAAATGTAACTAAGAGTATGCAGTTGATTAAAAAGAATATATTTTCATGGAAGCCCTTGTGAGATCAGGGGACTTTGGGAAACAAATTTAGCACAGAGTTAGCAATTAGGGTTCTAAAAGGATGTACTGCCCTTTGTGTGATGTGATGCTGCCAGTATGAGTAGCAAGTAAATTGCTAGCTTAGTTTTAGCTTCTTGCAGAATTGGAGGCAGAAACAAATCCCAAGTAGTATCAAGATGGGCATGGGCAGCACTACTTAAGCTCTTACCAGGAAGAGTATATGTGTAAGAGACAAAGGGAGAGATTTCAGAAAGATGTTTATGAGTATATTTGAGTCTTTTCTGTGGCCTCCTCAAAATGACTGAGGATGATTATGACTGCAGAGAGCCATGCAGACCTGACCTCCCTCATAATCCACAGGCAGTATAAGAGGCCTTGATGCATTGTTCTCAATCATTACAGTCCTCATTCCTCTCTGCCTTGGCCAGTGCCTAAAGTGTGCATCACATAAGATGACATTTGGTAAACTGTGAAATTCCTCTTTTTTTGTTGTTTATTTTGTTTTTTTAACCTATAAAACCTCATATTCAAAACACTTTTTAATTTTTTTTTAATTTCACATTTAAATGAGTAAATCAAGCACACTGCACCAGTTCATATGGTATCACAAAGTAAACAGCAAGAATTAATTCCCGTCCTCCTCTTTACATCCTCAGAGGTAGCTACTATTATCAGTTTATATGTACCCTTCTAGAAAAATTCTATGGATATTATAGACTTTCCAACATCTTTCAAGAACACTGATCATGTGCCATATTCCTTAGAAAAGGTTTGAGCACATATGTGGTGTTTTACAACTGTGTATTAATAAAGACATTACTTCAGTGCCTGTTAGAAACCTGGAAACCCAAGGGTGGGTAAAACTGTGGACGTGGCCACACTGAGCGCCAGACTCAGACCATGAACATTTACACACAGCTCCAGTGCTACTGAGTCTAAAGAGTCAGCATTGCTGGGGGATTCAAGATAAATGATGCTATGGAGACTATCAGATCTTGAAAAAGGAAGCTGAGCTCTGGCATTTTACACTGTGCAAAGACAAATGCTTTGCAATGTGTATTAAAAGCACTCTGTGATCAAAAGATTTGGCAAGTCACCAGAATTCTTAACTTTCTCACGATAGAAGAAATCTCATTATATATAACCTTTTAAATGGGACCAGAGAAATATTTTCAACTTGACTCTCATTGAGCTCAACCTCTACCTGGAAGTGCAGTCCAAATGGAGACAAAATGTATATTATTTTTGCATTAGACATGTCATGCCAAGAACACTGTTCCACTATTCCCTTTTATTCCAGAAACACATTTCTTTTTCTCTCCTCTCTATTATATGCAGCTCAAATGCCTTTTAGTACACTAACTGTGCAATACTATTTTTTGTTTGTTATTTATGTTTCTTTTTTGTGTGTGTGATACTGGAAATTGAACCCACAGGTACTTTACCACTAAGCTACATTACCAGTCATTTTTGTTTTATATTTCGAGGCAAGGTCTCACTAATGGCTCTGGGTAGCCTCACACTTGCAATCCTCCTGTCTCAGCCTTCCAAGTCACTGCCATTAAGGCAGTATTTGAACTGGTCACTCAATCCACATCCCAGATGAATGATCCTTCAAGAGCTCTATTAAACATGTCATTTCCTGGGTAAAACTCTACAGTCATGTTTCATCCTAACTGAACTCAGACATGACACTGAGTCTTTACTTTCTACTCTTCACAAAACTGAACGTCTTTCTTTTTGTATAATCCCTTACAAATTTATAATTCCATAACTTTTCAGACCTAATACTTTACATATGAAAATCCCACATAGCCTATCTCCACATATTGTATACTCTGTCTATTTTTAAGGAAAATGCATTCAAGTTCTATCCACATCATTACTTTCTTAGCCAAAGGTTGCTTATATCTAAGCCAGTTTTGCAGAATTATTATCTCCTGTCCAGAGGGGGAAAAATGTTGTAAGAAGAAGGCAAGGTAAGAAGAGAAGTCAGATGCTAGCATACTGTTTCTACCCTATTATTCTGCCTTTGCAAAAGCAACAAATTTTATTTTAATACTTAGAGGACAACTACAGATTAAAGGTCTCTTCTTAAGTCCAATTCATTTACTTAAGTACAGAATATGGTCTGTATTTTTCTTCCTTTTCAACTTTTTCTCTGGACTAGTAAATGTTCTAACAGTGTTTAGCATAGATATTCACAGTATAGTTTGGTAACTACTGTCTTAGCTAATTGGCCATGTAATACTGATAAAGCAAGGATGAGAACTGAATGAGCCAGAAGAGATTCAGGCATCACATCCGTGCAGGATTCAAAAATCTCTCATTATAGAAAGTTGAAATAAAAAAAAAAATTCCCATTTCCAGACATCTGTTAAATGAGGTGACTGACATGGTTTCCAACCTTGACTATGTAGGAATGTTCCACACGTAGGTAGGCAGAGGAATACCAGCCCTCCCCTGCTGTGCAAGCACAGTTCTCCAACCCCCTTATTATCATACTGTCTCATTGTCCCCCATCATAATCTTTCTCCTTATTCCTATGTCCATCTTATCATGCCACAATTTATACTGTATGGTCTGACATGTTTGTTATTTTGACTATGATAATGGTCCCAGATAGGAATCAGATTCTTACTTCATACCTCTGGAAAAAAAAAATGCTCTGAGGAATACAAATAAATTATTCTGTCTCTTTCCTTCTCAGGATAAAAAACCTAATTGAGGATATGACAAAAAAAAGAGAGAATAAAAAGATAAAAGCACATATATCAAACCTCACACAACTACTACAAAGTGGAAGGAGGCAAACATTTTTTTAATGATGAACATGAAGGAGCTTGCTATCATAGTGAATGGAGCAAGTAGAGAAATAAGGGCAAGATAATTTCTCCATGTTGTATCAGAGGAATAGGGTGACTCAGAAAAGCATGTTAGCAGCATCCGTTACAAAAGACTTTGAAGTTCTCTAATCTATTATTACAGGGTCATTCCTAATTGGATTTTCAGAGACTTTTTCTACTTTGGATATCAGAGGATGCTTCTCTATAGAATCAGATGACCCTTACCCTCAAATACTTATATATCCCCATTGCCCTGAACAACATGACATCTTTTGGACAAGCTGTTAAGTTATATCCATCAACAATAGAAAGCCTTAGAAAGACTTTCATTCCCTTATTCACAAATTTAATAAAATCAGTAAAATGATATTTATTTATTTTTTAAATTTTAATTTGTTATATATGACAACAGAATGCATTGCAATTCATAGTACACATATAGAGCACATGTTTTCATATCTCTGGTTGTATACAAAGTAGAGTCACATCATTTATGTCTTCATACATGTAGTTAGGGTAATGATGACCATTGCATTCCAAAGTCTTTCTTATCCATATGCTCCCTCCCTTTTCTTCCCTCTCCTTTTCCCCTTTGCCCTATCTAGAGTTCATCTAATCCTCCCACCCCTTCCCACCCTGCAGCATATTATGAGTGAGCATCTTTAAATCAAAGAAAACATTAGCATTTGGTTTTTTGGGATTGGTTCATTTCACTTAGCATTATATTTCCAACTCCATCCATTTACTTGCAAATGCCATGATTTTATTCTCCTTTATTGCTAATACTCCATTGTGTATATGTACCACATTTTCTTTATCCATTCATCTACTGAAGGGCATCTAGGTTGGTTCCACAGTTTAGCTATTGTGGATTGTGCTGCTATAAACATTGATGTGGCTGTGTCCCTGTAGAATGCTGTTTTTAAATCCTTTGGGTATAGACTGAGGAGTGGGATAGCTAGGTCAAATGATGGTTCCATTCCCAGTTTTCCAAGCATTCTCTATACTACAGTAAAGTTATATTTAAATTCTGAATTTATGGTTGCATTTCTACAACATTCTTTTTTGTGTAAATTTTGTGCTAGAAGTTCTATGTTTGCTCTTCAAGTAGTAGTCACAAAAATCCTGTAAGAGAGATGTGATTATGATCATTTTACAGACAAGCTGAGAATCAAAAAGGATGAACCCACTTAATAGGATATAGAATTTATCTATACCACTTATAGGACATAAAATTTGGACTGATTTCTTCTAACTTCAAGGAAAGGGAACTGAAGAAATTCAGTCCATAGTCATGTATCAAGCACTGTGCATGTGTGTATATCTCTTTAAACACAGACACATGTGCACAGATATGGCTTCATTGAATATATGCAGTACCAGGAATCATCATACCTTAAACCCCTATAGAGATTCAAGGAGGAGAATTAGAGGAATGTTTTTTTTTTTCTTGTTTGTTGTTTACTTAGCCATTTCAACTAGTAGGTAAGCAAAAGATTATTATTTCCTGAATTGGTTGGTTTCAGAAACATTTATTCATTTAATTCAACAAATTCCTATTAAGTATAAGTGATTTATGAGATGGTAAAAAACTGTGAAATGCCAGAGATTCTGAGATGATATAAATTAAATCTATCCAATCTTATAGAATTTATCATCCAGTTGGACCAGAACAGAATTTAATGAGCATATTCCAGGAAAGGCCTGATAAAGCATATTTTTGGACTGTGGGCCATATGATGTCTATCACTACTATTCAATTTTGATCAGTCTTAGACAATGAATAAGCTTGATTACCTTACAATAAAGAGGTTATTATATTAAATGGGATTTTAATTTCATATAATGTTCATATATGTCAATATTTTTTTAAAAAATTGTTACTCAACCATTTAACATGTAAGAAGCAAAGGAACTTCCTCAGCTCAACAAGGTGAATTGTGAAAACCCACCTTTAACATGATTTTCAATGATGAAAGCCAGAAGATTTCCCACTAAGTTCAGGAACAAGGATACAATGCCCATTTCAAAAGTGCTATTCAAAATTGTACTGAAAGTTCAAAGAAATTAGGCCACATGAAGAAATAAAAAACATTTAAATTGATAAGAAAGAAAGAAAACTATCTTTATTCTCAGATTCCATGATTCTACAGAAAGAAATTCTAAAGAACACACACAAAATGCACTGCTAATCTAATAAATGAATTTAGCAAATTTGAAGAATGTAAGATCAACCTACTAAAATCAGTTGTTGCTTTACACCAGCAATGGACAAGCTGAAAAAGAATTTAAGGAAACAATTTCATTCATAATAGCATTCAAAAAACAAAATATAAAACAGTTAATTCAACTAAAGATATGAAAAATTTGTAAAATTAAAACTATAGAATTGACAGCACAGTGGTAGTAGCAAATAAATGCTAAATCAGTGGAAAGACATCCCATGCTCATGGATTCAAAGAGTCATCTTAAGGTCTCAAAATTACCCAAAGACTTTTACAGCTTCAATGAAGTCCTTATCAAAATCTCAATTGTCATTTTTCTTTAAAATTGGAAAATAGTATCCTCAGATGGATATAGCTCTATGTGTATCTCAATAGTTAAAGCAAAATTGATGAAAAACAAAGCTGGAGAATTCACATTTCCCAATTCTAAAATTTACTACATGGCTATAGTAATCAAAATACTGTGGTAATAACTTTAGGTTAGGTACATAGACCAGCCCAAAGACTAGATTGGAGAATATGGAAATAAGCTCATATTTATGGTCAAGTTATGTTTTATTTTTGCACATGGTGGTAATTAATTCATTGTCATCTGGTATACTATTTCAGTTGATGAAACTACAATTTAATTTTACATCTTATTATTTTCCTAATTTTTTATTTAGGCATCATACTTATACATATTGGTGGTATAAATACGTGCACATAACATAATTTGGTCAATATCACTCCCCAGTATTTTTCCTTTCTATTCCCGCCTTCCTTTTGCTGACCCCTTTTCCTCTTCCCTACTCTACACCTCTTATTTTCATGAAACAACCCACATTAATATTTTTCTTTCTCTAATTCCCCATGACCAAAACCAGACAATTGGGTGCATTTCAGATTCTTATCAATTATAATTTTGCATACACTTTCCAAACCTATCTGTAAGGCTGTAAACCATGAGTATAAATATTACACAAGGACTGAGAGCAAAGGAACTTATCCAGCAACACACAAGATTCAAATAAAGGGTGAAGTCAATAGGTCTGACCAAAGGGAACCAAACTACTGGGGAGAAACAACGGGAAATTCATAGGTTTGATTGTTTCAAACAAAACTTTGGGACTAAATGCATGGTACCTACCATAGCCTTCTGAAACCTGTGTTGAGGACTGACTTCAGAGTAACTGTTCTATGCTGGATTACCATTTTCTTACCATATTTTTGACAGATCCAGGCTCCTGAAGATGACTTGCCTCCAGTACTGTGGTGATTTAGGGACTTGGAATAAACACACAAGACTTTAGTTTTCTGTCTGGCACTTTTTTGTGAGCATGACATTCATTTTGAGATCTAAAAAGAAAAACAAAATAATAGGAGCTATAAATTAAACTCTCCCAGAGAACTGGCTTGAAAGGAGCATACAACTGATAAATATGTCAAGATACAAACATCATTTCTTTGCCTTCAAATGAAGAGAAGATTATAGAATTTCTTCAGTAATTTCTAAAATGAGAGTAAGTATAATTTTTCTTTGTTATGGATTTCAGTAAGTTTAAGGGTATATACAAAATGAAAATGAAGAGCTCATAGGAAATCAGAAATCTTATAATGTGGACAGCCACATAATACAATAAACAAACACATATATGTGTATATAGGCACACACTCTGTATGTATCAACAATTTGACGTAGAAAAATTCATCTTCATATCATTCCATGCTTTTATAGATTCTCTTAACATTTCAAAATCTTTCTCAAGATCATAGTGAAAATAGGAAGATCCTTCTAATGAGTTATTTCAAAAATTCTAATAAAAATTATATATTTACTCATGATGGAATTGCAAAGGAGAATTGAATTACAAAGTGTATTTTAGTTATTTTTCTTTCGACTGGAAATAAAATAATGCATTTGGATTTGTGTGTGTGTGTGTGTGTGTGTGTGTGTGTGTGTGTGTGTGTGTGTTTTAAGCTAAAGAGAAGAACTGATTAGCTACAGATGCCACACCAGACATATAGGGTCATATGGAAATTAAATCAGGAAGTATATTTTTGGTAGTTAAAATGTTTGGACAATGGTTGTAAATATGCATATTTCTTTTTAAAAATTTTATATGTTAAGACTGAATTATAAAATTTAATATTGACTCTACTTTTGAATCCAATCTTCTTTAGAAATTTGGAGGTAGCTTTGTGACCACCCAATGACCCCTTACAATTTCAGAATCTATATACTAAAGTTTATAAAAAATGAAGGCTGCCAGAGAGTTGTGTGCTGGTCACAGAATAATAGAGCTATAGGAAATCCACCATGGAAGGTACACATGGGCATCATAGGTCCACTGGAAAATACCTACCATAAAACCCCTTTCACAGTACTCATTCACCCATCCTCTCTTCAGCTATGAACACATTGAGCTCCTCCTAGACCACTGGTACTCTGCTCTGCCCCCTGTGGGTAAAAAATGGCAAAAGACACTGCCATTTTCACAGATTCCCAGAATCCTGTTATTCTTTATTCAGTTTACACACTCTCTTTTAAGTCTTACTGATGTGAATAACTGGAACTTAAGGATGGTAAGATTGGCTAGAGAACGGCAGTGTTTGACTCCCAAAGGAAATGGGGGACTGGAGAAGCAATTAGAGTTGGAACTCAGACATATAGTCAAAAATGTGGATTCATCAGAAAGAATGAAAGAAGATATTATGTATGAATCTAACAAAAATATTACTGGTGCTCATTAATTTTGGTATTCTCTCTGTTCTTCAAAACTGCTCACTGGAGACACAATTTGTCTAGAAGTTGTGATGAGACAAGACCTAAAATTGTTGACCAGGAGAAGGGGACATCTGTAGTACTAGCTTTGTATCATGCAAAACTTTCATGGCCTCGGGTGGAATTTAGTTTAACTAAACAATGACAGTGCTGTCTAGAATTAAATGTACTTCATCCAGTGAAACTAGAGAAATAGAAGAGATTGAATCACAGTCATTAGTCACAATCCAATCACACAGTGTACTTTCAATTAAGGTAAAATTATTATCACAGAATGGTGAATGTATTAAGAATCATATCTGAATAAGTTGAAAAAAAACAAAAATTTGCAGTCCTGGGCTCCAAATCTATTAAAAATGTTGTGAACTTCTTAAATAGTAAAATAATATTAGGTTTGTCTACAAGATTCTATTAAGTAAGAAAAATAACATTGAATATTTTAAAAAATACTTTTAACTGCAAAGAAAAATACTGTGTTTGATGTATAGTTGTATTCGAATGTTAGATTCATTAGAAGTTTCATTCCCTGGGCATTTTAATTATTTGAATTTTAATTCTTAAAGATAACTTATGCTTAATAGTTCCCTGAAAAAAAATGGGGATTTTGTTATTGTGGGAGCAGGCAATGTAGTTGATAGAGTCATTACTTTATATACTAATTGTGTAAGAAAATTCTTCAGTAGAGCATTCACTGTACATCCTATTTGCTAAGGCAGATGAGGCATATGGAAAAGTTATCAATTCTCTCTCTCTCCAGGTATTTAATAAATCTAGGAACATTTTTCATTCACAGCTGTGAGAATCCCCAGGAGGTTCTGTGAGTATTTGCACTAGTTGGCACTGTATTTAAAGACCAGCCCAGCATCTCCCCCACCCCAGCTTGGCAGCAGTGTCTTCTTTAGGACTGCAGAAGAAGAGAGCATCTTCTCCTGTCGTGGGGTACTGGTTACCAAAACAGACAGGCCTGTGGTCTGGGAATGTTACTTAGTGGTCCGAGTGTGGACGGTTTTCCCACTTTCACTTTGACCATGGGGAGGGCACTTTTGCATTTTGAAGGAAAATTCACTAAATGCAGCCTCTTCTATTTTTGTCTCCTAATGTTCTAACTTGCCACCTCCAACATCCCCCAAATTGGTACAGCCAGAAGCATAAAGGAATAGAAATTATCTAATACCTAATAAAAGAGAAATTCAAACAAAGAAACAAATGAATAAAACCTTTTGCCACCACTGAAGAAATGGAAACAGAATCTCTGGTAGTGGTGATGGCCATGCCAGGTGAAGGCCACTCCTCAGACCTCTTTGCTTTTGCTTTAAATGCTGTGTTTAATTATTAGTCATGAAACACTGTGGGCAGAACAATTAGTTGTATCTATATTAGATCTAAGCTGTAATTATTTGTTACATTAATCATGACTAGAGTGAGAATTTAATTAGTCACAAACATTAAGTGAAATTTTCTGAAGCATGGAAAATATATTTTCTGTTGTTTGGTGCATCTGATCAAAGTGGGGGGCACTGTAGCTGGATGGTTGAACTGGAGGGAGCTCAACCCTCAAGCTTTTCTGTCTATTGGCAAAGAAATCTGGATCTAGGTGATCTCATGTCACCATTTTTGCTTCACATCCAAATGGTAAATAAGTGCATGTTCCTCAGCATCAGTATAGGAGGACCCTACATATCAAATGTCACCCATTGATCCAGAAGGGACATCTGATGTCTAGTTATTCAATTCCTATTTGTTTCCATTTTTGTTTTTATGGGGTCAAAGATGTTACCAGACCTATCCCAGGGAATGAGAAAGGAAATGCCCAGGGAGAAGTCCACATTGAGTTATGTTAGTATTTGTCTGTGTGATGTGCTTTGAAAGGAACAGAATAGAATGCTTGGCATCCATCTAATCACACAACTAAAGTGCAAAGCCTCAAAGCTCTGCAATCTGTATTCTTTTCAAATTAGGAATCTAAAGACTTTGGTGAGCACACAGGGGAGGAAACAAAGCATAAAGGTGGTGGCTGTGATAGTGTGGGCCACAAAGTTTGATAATGTCACACATTTAATGAGTCACATACGTAGAGCTGTTATCGCCCCAAACAGCTCTACCCTGCTGATGCGAGTGAAAACTTTTAGACAAACTCAGCGTTCTTCTGCTCATTACACTGACCTGTCAGAAATGACAACTTGGCCCAGTCTGGTTATTCCATGCTGACAAGGTACCATTCAGGCTTCGTGGCTATAATGTCAGCTTTTAAAGGTGCAATGTACTTAAGGAAGCTCATTTCTATGATTTGGCCAAAAAGAGCCATTTTCCTTGTCAGTGGTGAGGAATGCCTTAGTTTTCTTTAAATTAGGAGTCATTTTCATGGAGATTGTTCCTGGGAAAACCTGCAGAAAGGAGAGAAGCTATTTTTTCAAAAGGTTTAAAATAATTTAGCCTACTGAGCAATGGTATGATTACCCAGTCTGTTGAAGACAGCCAGGGATGCTCTGCCCAAATCACATTTCAGAACAACCAGTAATGCAACAAATAAAACTTGAATTTGATCATAAGCACTGTGCACCATTCTCTGAAAGCAGAGGACAGTGAGTTTGAAAGATCTTTCTATGCAGTTTGGGGCCATAGTATGCAGAATCTGGGATAAGATGGCAAAATGCTAGACTCTTGTTCCAGAGCTAAATGTCTTAGCTTTATCCAGGAAGGAGGAACAGAAAGATTACTAAGGTGAGGGTTTAAACTTTATCATAAGTCTGGTACAAATGTGAGGAAAACTGGCAATGAGCTAGTAAATTGAAACAAGAGAGAGGAAAACAGAAAGACACCACTTCCTTTTATTACTTCTCCAATAATTCAATATCGCTGTGGAGTCCACTTGAATTCCAAATTCTCGGCAGAACTAGAATTACATTTCAAAGTTTAAATATGAGGCGTTTCTGCTCCTTTATTTTAAAAATCTACTTTCAAAATCCAATAAATAGATGGACAAAGGTGGTTTTGCAGTAGTCATGAGGTTGTGAAAGATGTTCACCAACACTGGTAAATTCAAATCCAGCTGTACTGGCCTCATGTTTTTTTCCTCACTTTTTCAAATACTCTGGCTCATGCTAGGACTATTGAGAATGTCTAATCAACTACAGTGGATATATCCACTAATAACTCATAGAAGGGTATGAATTTTTTTTTTTTTGCATATCCACTCTAATTTAAGACAAAACCTTCTAAATGGGCACTAGATTGTATTCATCACATATTCAGATTTAGGTTTCAGAATACTTCCAGCCAAATATATCTATATGACAAAATACTGTTTGATTGTCGATACTTTTCCATTTTTTATGTAAAGAAACTTGCATCTTCTCAAAATATTTATGACCGAATTATATGAGCCAACATTTTCATAAATACACATCCCAGAATTAAATTTTCTAGATTATGAAAAGTACATTTAATCTGAGAAATAAGGTGTTATGGTTAATTAAACTTTAAAAACAGTGAATCTAACAGTCAACTAATAAAGTTCTATTTAAGAGTTAATACTCTCATGCTATAGAAAAAAGCACATCATCCTCAAACACCTCACAATCTAATAGGGAAGTTTATGCTGCATCATAGGAAATACTAGAGGCAACACAGTGTCTGATAAATAGGCATGCGTGCTATAGATATCTGAGATCTAGAGGTTACAAAACCTGGATGAGAATAGTCCTGTTAGTGGCTGCTTGGATAGGAAAGTAGATTTGCATTCGTGTTCTGAGAAAGACATTATAAGCAAAAGATAACAATGTGAGTAAAGAATTGTGCAAAATGTGTTTGAGAGGAGAGTGAACTTTAATTGAAA
Organism: Tamias sibiricus; assembly: GCA_025594165.1. Taxonomy (NCBI): domain Eukaryota; kingdom Metazoa; phylum Chordata; class Mammalia; order Rodentia; family Sciuridae; genus Tamias; species Tamias sibiricus. Next base: position 44,610,237 of record CM046671.1, on the reverse strand, counting down.
GGGAGTAAAATGAGTAACCTCATTGTAAGAGGCATTGAATGACAGGAGAAAGAGATCAATGTACCAGGTTTAAGTCATCTTTTTTGCCACTGCTACCAAAAGAGCTGACAAGAACAATTTTCAAGGAGGCAAAGTGTATTTTGTTTCAAGGTTTCAGAGGTCTCAGTCCATAGATGGTTAACTCAAATTGCTCTGGACCCAAGGTGAGGCAGAACAACATGGTGGAAGGGTATGGAAGATGAAAGAAGCTCAGGACATGGCAATTAGGAAGCAGAGAGAACTCTGTTCACCAAGAACAAAATTTAAACCCTAAAGGCACATCTCCAGGGACTCACCTCCTTCAGTCACTGCCCACCTGCCTACAGATGTGACTCATTTAATCCATATGAATGGGTTAATGCACTGATTAGATTAAAGCTCTCATAACCCAATCATTTTCCTCTAAACTTACTTGCATTGGTTTACATATGAGTTTTTTGGGGATGCCTTATATCTAAAATATAACATACCATTTTGGTGTCATTATTTTTTGATCATGTAGCTTAAATTGCTAAGAATATTGAGAGTTTATACTTGATTATTTTTAACTTATTGCCAGGGCAAACCTATAATTCATGTGGCTCAACACAGTTTCAATTTTGATTATGTGTATTTCTACTCATTGGTTTCATTTAACTTATTTCAGTTCAATATTTTTATGCAATATTCCCTGGATGTCTAGTAGGCTAATAGACTATAATAGTGATGCTAAAGTGAAATTTATAACTTCTATCCTTTGAGAACCTTCAAATCTAGGTGCCTTGGAAAGTTCTGACTATGGTAGTATTAATATGAAGAACTGTATTTAGAAAAACAAGCCATGACAGCAGACAGTGTGACATGGACACACACCTGTAATTCGAGTTATTTGGGAGGATGAGGCAGGAGGATTACAAGTTCAAGGTCAGCCTGGGTAACTTAGTAAGATCCAGTAAATAAATAAGCAGATAGATAGATAGGTAGATAGATAGATAGATAGATAGATAGATAAATCAGGCTGTGGATGGAGTTCAGTGGTAGAGTGCCCCGCCCATGGGTGGTGGTTCAGTTCTCAATATGGAAAAAAAAAAAAAAAAAAAAAAAGAATAGAAAAGAGGGAAACAGTGTCCAAAAAGCAATTTGTGGGCTCAAGGATTCATTCCACTTCTTTTGGGTGATCATGAGATCAACACTACTAGCTAGTGCAATTGTTAATAATAACAATGCTTCTAATGTGTTCAGGAATTTATAGATGATGAGACACTACAGACATTGCATTTCTTTTGTACCTTCCTGTGTGACTTCCTGAAGAGGCGTTCAAGTGGACATCTCTAGGCTTTGTTCTTCTTCTCCTTACCAGCTTGCCACATAGGACACCTTTTTATGTCATGCATGTGTCATAGGTATGAAAAAGAATGTTTCAATAGTTCAAAACAGAGAATTTAGAGTTTCTTATGACAGTACACCTCTTTCTAAATTACATTTTCCTTACTCAGCAACCTTCCACATCCTTTCTCTCATTTGATCCTCATAAGTTTATTTTTGTCATAAAGTATATTTACATATTATTCATATTTACACTTCTCCTCTCATCAAATGAAACCAACAAAACTTTCACAGGCATTGCATATCAATTTCTTATAACCCAATACTGTCAAAGTCATTGTTTCTTCTCACCTGTCTCACCTACACATTTTCAATAACGTTCTCCATTCTGGCTCCCTCTGCTGAGTCTTACTAATGCATATGCATCAGTGGCTCACAGGTACTCGCTTCCACAAAGGGTGATTTTTTTCTCTTCTCTTTTACTGAGAATCATACAGCCTTCATATATTAGAAATTTGACTATTTTCTCTTTTTATAATTGTTTTCTACTTGATTTTTGACTTTTTTTTTTAACAAAGGAGCTTTGGGAGACTACATAAGGATTTATATTCCAATGAACAGACACAGTCTTTTCCCACTCTAGGAACTTCCTTTGGCTAAGTCCAGTTGTTGATTATATAATGCACAACATCTAGTATTTCTGTTTTGCTCAACTTCTTTTTCTTCTTTCAACGCCCCCAAATAGTAAACTTTCCAATATTTTTTCTCCTATGGGGGCTTATGTCCATTTGATCAAGGATAAAGAGGCTCTGATTATTATCCTTTCCCATCTTCAAGTTAAAATCCAAATATTAATTGTTAATAACACTGAATTTTATGCTTTGTCCTTTTTCTCCTAAAGGAGACCCATTAAATGACTTCTAAATTTATCCCAAGTTTCCACAGGTTCATTCATAAATTTCCCTTTTATAACACTCCTTCAAACTTAATGATAGGAGGCATAATATGCATTGAAAACAAAAAGCCAAATCTCCTGCTTACTACACACAATGATATTATATTATACTTCCAAATAATTTTCTTTTTGTTCTTTATTCTTTGTTTAATTTTTCATCTTTTCCATTTTAAATTTTCTTCCAGAATATGTCCCACGAATTCTCACTTATCATTCATGGTGTTTTTAATCTTAAGTCCTATATTTCCTCTCAAAGACTACCACATTCTATTCCCTCTTCTCTTCCTTTTGGTCCTTTCTGTGTCCTATATGTCTTCTTCCTTCTCACCTTCTCACTTTGCTATTAATTTTGCTATATGGTAGTCCTAATTTTTGCTTCTCCTAACTTTATTCATCACTTTAACATCATAATATCATGGTTTCTTCCCCTCTAAACTAGCAGTTCTGAACTGGGAGTAATTTTGTTCCCCAAATGACATTTGGAAATATCTGCAGACATTTTTGGTGATCATATCTGGAAGGAGGGCACTACCAAAATCTAATGGGTAAAGTCCAGAAACGCCACTAGGCATTCCCCAATGCTCAGGGCCTCCCTGACAGTGAAGGGCTATCTGTTCAAAATGTCAAAAATGCTGAGGCTGAGCAACAGCTATGCTCCTATTATCCTTCTGTGCAAAACCACATGTAACCTCTCAGAGTAGGTCCCAGCTGATGTCACCATGCTTCTTTTTAAACATTCCTACTATACCTTTCTCAAATGTACATAGTATCTTTTTTGAAAGTTATTATATATGATCCACACATAAAATTGAAGGTCCATGAAACTTTCTGGTTGCCATCACACATACATATGGAATATTTTACACTAGCCCACCTGACATAGCATATATAGTTTTAAAGAGAAAATTATTAACCCAAATAAATACCTATCTCATTTTTTCTTTCAGTGTCATTGATTATTTTTTAGAATCAATAGTCAGGAATTTTGATCCTGCTTATTTTCTGCAATTGGACCTATTGAGAGTTGCCAGAAATCTTAATCAATGTGTTTGCAATCTCTAACATAAGTATATAATTGCTCATATACTTATTTGTCATAAAATATAATTGCCAACCCATTTAATGTCCTAAACAACACATTTTCAATATACAACTACAAAAAAGAATTCAAAATAATTTTGTATGTTCCTTCAAAGATGTTTACAATGCCATAAAATCTGCTTCATATTTGGTTTTCCACGTGATTTTTTAAAATTTCTCAGATAGATTTTCAAGTATGATCCATAATTTTATTACTTCCTATGTAGCATTTTCTTCCTACTATGAATAGACAATTTTAGCAATATTTTAACCTAGTACTTTACTATATCAAATCCTAGAACTTTTTGTTCTATCATGATTGCATTCTCTAAGCTACTTACAAATAATAGTTTCACTTTTTCCTATCTTTTCTTTCTTTTTATCAAACTTTGACCCTGTGTACAAAATTCCCCACATCTTTTTCCAGTTCTTCCTTCATCTTTGTTTACCAATGTTCTCTATGTCTATTGCTTGAAATATTTACTTTGTTCAGTAAAAATTTTTTATCTGTGACATTTGCAAGTTTTTTCTTATTCACCAAACTTATTTAAGAATCTTATCGAATACTTAAAAATCAGTAAGGATTATGATAAAAGATCATGACTTTTATGTTATATTTCAAAATATTATAGACATGGTTCTTATCAATTTAAAAACCATCCCTTCATCCAGGTGCAGTTGCACACCCCAGGTGCGGGAGTCTGAGGCAAAAGGATTGCCAGTTCGAGACCAGTTTCAGCAACTTAGTGAGACCCTAAGGAACTTAGAGAGACTTGGTCTCAAAATAGAAAATAAAAAGGGCTGATGATGTAGCTCAGTGGTAATGTGCCTTGGGTTTAATCCCTAGTACCAAAGTAAACAAAACAAACAAACAAACAAACAAATAAATATGACCACCCTCTTTTTTCTTGTTAATAGCAGATTCTGTCATTTGAAATGGTACCTAAAATGCAAAATACTTGCTGTCCCAGTGCCCCTTATATCTAAGAATGGTTCATAAATCATTTCTAGCCAAAGAGACACATGGGAGAATCATCTGAGATTTTTTCTAAATAAGACTTTCTTCTCTAATAAAAGAATGTGCTGAGAAGAACCCATCGATTACTTTTTCTTGTGTTGGACATTATCTTGTGAAGAAATGATGTCTACAACTAATATTTCCTCCACCACAGGAAGTTCATGTCACATCCAAGACTAGATGAACAAATTCTAAAAAACTAGTTCACTGGTAGCATTGTTATGCCTCTAAAGCAATGATTTAGATGAGATGTATGATGCTAGTAATAATAACTAATGTTTTTGGAAGTTTACTACATTTCAAGTGTTTTTGGTCCTTATGCAAATAATCCATTTTTAACATAGTCCTACATGATGTTTCGTAATTATTTCCATTTTTTTCCTCTGAGGAATGTAAAGGGCAAATGGGCCAGATAGCATACCCATAATCACAGAGCCCTGACAGACTTGTTCAATGAGTTATATTTTCTCACAACAACCTGGAGGTCACCTACTCCAGACATTGTGGTGCATGAAGCAGTTTGCGCTCTGCAAAATGTTCTCACCAAATCTTACATGTAAAAGCTACTGAACACAATCATTCTTCATTCTGATGCAAGAATCAATTGTTCCTTTTTGACTCACATTTAGTTTATTTTTTATTTGTTTCTGTCACCCTGTCCCTTGATGATGGTTGTGTGGGTTGCATGCATGCATTACCCCTAACGCTTCCATTCCCATCTCTTCCTATTGTGTGTCCCATCTGCTGTTCATTTCTCCACTCCTCTTCTTTCAGGTACCTGGTTATAGATAATTCAGTTGTATTCATTTTCCTTCTCCCACTGTCTATTCATTTCTCAGAGTTTTTTTTTTTTTTTTTTTTTCTTATTTCCTCACCTATAAGATTCATATTAACTACCTCTTTGGAAGAAGAAAGGAGAGGGCTGTCTCTCCACTACCAGCTGTTTTCATGTTCTTACATTTTTTTGTCTCTGATTAATGTGTGTTTCCCTCCTTTTGCTTCATAGACTAGTTTGCATCCTTGTTATTTTCCCTCTTCTAAAATCCTACTGAGTGTTTCCAGTATCATGTTATTAATGAACTCTGGAGGTCTTCAATGCAATATTTATTTGGGGGGTTATACCCTAGAGAATATGCCAGGACCGATCACCTGATAGGAGCTTCATGGTGCCCATTAAAGGAAGGAACACATTCATGACTACATTGGCAACACCCTGACCATTTGTTCCTTTTCGATTTAAGCAGAGGACACCAACACCAAGATTCCTTTTTTTGTTGCTTTTTCTTCAGAGTGCTGAAGCTTGTTATTGTCCTTGGTTGTCTTTTATTATTTTATTTTCTTGTGCAGTTTGGATAGATGTGTCTTTTTATCCCCAGAAGCCATCCACAGTCTCCTTTACTGATGATACTTATTCTCTGGACCTAAAACCTTTTTCCTGATTGTACCTTTAACTTCAGTGATTTCCTGAGCTTCATCAGTAGTTGATCTTTAGATGTCCTCTGTGCAACTATAACTCATCTCAGTTCCTAATCAAAAAAATGCCCATAGGCACCACTTCATCCTCGAGCAAATGAACAGGGTCTTTAGCCTTGGCCTATTCAGTGGAGTCATTGCAAAGTTCTCTGAACAGTATCAAGCTTTTTTACTTTTGACACTGTCTCAATAATACATTCAATTTATCTTCTTATCTAATGCTCATATCAAATTTCTTGCATCCTGGATTTTAAATTACAGCAAATATGTCCCTTGGTACGTCCAATAGAATTAATAATCAGGTTCCTCACAATGTGATCCCTCATGAGGCTTATGCTCTCATATCTGGTGTCACTGTTTCAAGCAAATCTTCCCAGAAAATGATTTCTATCATGGCTGGGCATTTACACATATGTTGATAATTTGTTCTTCATCTTTCTCTTTTTCTGCAGGAATTTTCAATAAGTATGTTTTCTTTATTTATTTATTGTTTTACATTGTCATCTATCCATTCTTCCTACTTCTCTTTCACTTTTCTTTCTTTTCCAAATTACTTGGCTTTTCCATAATTTCATTCTACTGTTATTTTTTTAACTATGTAATATGATGATTCTAAATGCTATTTATTATAGTATACCTGGCACTCTCCCTGGTGTGAATGCATTTGTGTATGTGCATTTTTTTTTTTTTTTTACTCAAAATAGACAAATAAAATGAAAATTTATGACTTGGTGTTTAATTGAGTGACTCCAGACCACGTCTGATAATAATTAGTGTTGTCTTGTCTATAGCCCAGTTATGTTAAAATAGTGAGGTAAGTTGCAGACAGGTCAAAGAAAGTGCCTGAAGACAACATGGGTGACATATGTTTTATCAGGGAAAGCTTACAAGAGGTCAGTGTCTGCTCTAAGAAGAGTGCAGTGGAGACAGACTGACAGATGGCATGTCTGTCCCTCTTAGTGATTTGCCAAACAATGCCTCCTCTCCCTCAGGGTGTTTTGTCCAATGGCGGTTGATTGGATGAGTGACAAATCCTTACAGTGCCCTCAGTTATGTACACATCCCTAGAGAGGAGTTTTATATAATAAGCTATAGAAGCAGTGACATCATCAGGATTAGCTTTCTAATTTACTTGTATGACCAACACCCCAAGAAGCCACAATCCTGGCAAACATGCAAGAAAGTGACTTTCGACAGATAACAGTAACTGCCCCAAGTCTCCAGTGTGCATAAGAGAAAGCCAGTGTTCTTAAAAACAATATGTATTTGGAAGTTTGAGCCCTGTCTTGCTCTCATTGTTCCTTCAACTTGGCTAGGGTTTTGGGAACAGAAAGTGAATTTTCAAAGACATGGCACTTTACTGTCCCCCCCTTTTTTAGGGAAAATACAATTGTATATGTGTGAATGGATACACACGCACACAATGCAGGAGAACTATTATATATAATATAAATCAGTTTCTCTCTCTCTCTCTCTCTCTCTCTCTATATATATATATATATAATAAGCTATAGAAGCAGTGACATAGAATATATACATATATATATATATATATATATATATATGTATCACACACAGAGACATATGATAAGCCTATTGAGATAAGTGTTATTTTCCCATTTTTACAAACAAGAAAATTGAGATTTGGTGAAACTAAAAAGTCTGACTAAGTCATATAGATAGTAAATAAAAGAGGAAGAATTTGAATATTTGGGTTTGTTTTCAAAACTTTTTTTGTTGTTTGTTTTGCAGGTAGACACAATACCTTTGTTTTATTTATGTGGTGCTGAGGATTGGAACCCAGGGCTTCACACATGCAAGAGGAGCACTCTACTGCTGAGTGCCAGACCCAGCCCAACAAAACGTTTTATACTATCTGACAATTCATTCATGTTCTCAAATAGAGCCTACTGTAGCCTTGGCATGGCTAATATTCCTAAGATATAACTAATTGGGAACACACACATGGAGCAGTCCCATCTTTGTGTAATATATATTTATTCTCCAGTGTTTAATTTTTGTTTCTACTGATTTTGAAATTTTCTTAGGCCTTATTGTTTGTCTGTTAGTTTCCCTGTTTTTTTCTTCCTAACATATGTTCACATAAAACCTTCCCATATCAGTTCTATTCTCTTCTGTCCTTGTCTACTTTACCTCACCATCTTTCTGCACCCAGTATCTTCTTAGCATGAATCACTCACTAATATCAGCATAGTTCATCGATTATTGGCCATGCACTTTATTGGTAGGACAAAGTGTGATCCACTGAAGGGGACTCAAAGACCTAGTAAGTGTTAGTGACTTACTCAAAGCCACATTGTGAGTTAATAGTAGACACTGGGCTAGAAACAGGTCTTATGGTTTCCTGAGGGTCTGGTACCTTGTTTGTGTATTTACTGTACCTTAACACTCATGGTTTTAAGTCTAATTTCATCTTGGGTATGGCTCTCCTATATGATTCTGAGAGTTGTTTCATATATTTTTCCAAAACTTGATTAAAAATGCATGGTCCAAAAACAACCAACAATGAACTTATCACTAAACCCAGGATCATTTCTGAGTTCTTATTTCAGTTGGCATTGGTTTCTCCTCCATGAGCCATTCCTTTACTTGGTATCACTGTCACAAACTATTTAGCTCCTCTCTTCCCCTCTCTGGCCATTCTTCCTCAGTGATTTTAGGGGCTCCACTTCTTTACTACATGGTTCCATTCTATGTTCTCTTTTCTTCTTATTCTGCCACTTGTTTGGCTATATAATTGGCCAACATGTTTTCACTTACCATCCATGTGTTGAGTGAATGACTATTTGTAGCTCAGATCTTTTCTCCAAAATTTAGACTCATGCAGTTTATATACTACTAAGACATAATTGTTTGTTTTTTATCTAAGTCACATCTGGCATATCCAAAAGTGCACTGATAATTATTTTTAATTATTATGGTTTTTATCTCCCAGCCATCCTTCCTTCCATGTGCTAGTGGTTAACATTCTCCATATTCTTAATCTTTCTTCACTATCACTCTTATATCTAATCAAAACTAAGTGAAGCTGTATTCATATCCTGGTTTTCTCTGAGCGCTATCACTTTTTTCTATCCCTACCACTACCACTACAATGTAGGTCTATAATGTGAAGAGTTCAACTCTTCTTGTTCCAAAAAACCTATGAGTGAATTTTTAGGGTTGTCCATAATTACAAGGACCATACCTTACAGGCCTCACAGGAAAGCTGAACTTCCTCTTCCCACAGTAGATTCAGTGCACTAACATCTCTGAAGGGAGTTTCAGCCAAGGATTCAAGCACCTCTGGAAGGCCATGGTCTTAGACATATCTGCAGTTATGGAGTTCTGGCCCAGATGCATCCATCTGGAGGTTTTCTTATCAAGAAAGCTTGAAGATAACATTTCTCTACTCTCAGCACTTAGTGCTAGTCTACTCCCAGGAATTCCCCATTTTCTTCTCCCCAGTCCAGAATCCATAAAACTTCAAGAACATTCTGTTCAGGGTTCCCTCGGCAGCAATGACCCTAAGGTTTCTGCTGATTCACTTGACTCCTGGCAGGTGAGCTGTTCCATGAGGGAAACTGTAGTAGAGGAGTCAATACTTTCTCTGATTTTAGCCTCTTACTTACATTATTGCAATTGGTGACTAAAAGATTGACCATTCTGCCATTTTGAGTTTACTCTTGGGATTCTAAAATTGAACAAATCTCACTGACTTTGCTGGGAATGCTTTGAACCAACAGGGTCTAAGTGACACCATTCTCTCCTATGTTCTCTGATTTTAAAGAAGAGATTTGAAGGTATTCTCTCTGTTTCTCAATTGCTTGGGTGTAGTGGGAAGTGGGCATCAAATGACATTTTGTTGATGTGCTTCTTGTCAAATTATAACAATAAAATTCCAAGTGGCAAATGACTGGAGTGGCCACAGTACAGTAATCCAATTTGAAATGTTTAATAGTTAGTATAGAAAATAAGGCTCATAGGAGCAAGGTGTTACAGACACAAAAATAGGCCCAGAAATCAGCATGAATGTTTCTGTTGGGGTTATATTTTCATGAATAGGATATTTGAGTATTTGGGATTATAAACTTATATGGGATCTATGTGGTATTTGATCTACACATAGGTATGTACTATCAATCTCTTAGCCTCTCATAATCATTTCTGAGATGGATCTAGCCTTATAGTGTACGTCATTTGAAATCCTTGTCTACTGACCCTTATTAATTCATATCACTGAAGAAAACAATATCTGGTTGCATATTACCTATTTCCATATAGGTATAGAATTCTCTTTGGAACAACATAACAATGTGATAATATGTAGGGTGAGGGTTCCTACAAGAATATTTGGTACATCACACTTCCAATGTATTTTGCACCATTACTTGTTTCTATTAGGCTTAGACAGAACCAGATGAACACACAAACTCAGGGCAGAGCCTGGAACACACATCCTACAATCCCAAAGTAAGACGGTAGTTAGTGGGCTAGCAGCAGCAGCAGCAGCTGTTCATATCCACTGCCTTGAACTCTCTCACTAAACTTAAACTTGCCTACACAATCTTTCCAACAGCATTCTACCTTTCAAGGGAAACTACATGTGTGATGATTCTCTAAGAGACATTATTTTAATACTTAGAATTTATATAATTGAAAAGTATAGTAAAGGCCTAATGATTTTTCATATTCTTTTATGTTATAAATCAGAATTTGAAAATCCAAAGAACAATATACAATGTCACACAATTTGCTGGTGGCAATGTACTCAACAGATGGAACTTCTGTTCTCCCTTTCTCCAGAAGGTAATGCTTGCCCTCATTTCTTACCTTTAATTTTAGCCTTCAAGTTATCTTTTATATCTTTCTTTTTTCACTATCTTCTTTGGTTGTTCAAATGACTTATTGGCCATTCTCTCTATGTAATGTCAACTAGATATGACCTCTGCTCTTCAACTCAATAGTAATATGCCAGAGCCGTTTTTATTATCTCACCTAAATAAATTCCAGGTACAGTATTTCACATTTCATAGTGTCTCCACTATACATTCTGGATCTGGGAACTTAATCTATTCTTTCACTCTGTAAGAATTAAAATAAAATATTTAAATAATCTCATTGACACTACAAAGCACTTTAAAGTATATTATCCAACCTGATTGTCATGATGACTTTATGAATAAAATGGTTCACCCATTTCATAGGTAAAAATGCCAGGGCTTAGAAAAAATTTAAATGATAATTTAATCATCAAGGTAAAGCTGAAACCTTAGCCACTTGAATAAAAATTCCATGCAGATTTTAATCGTCCACTGAAAATACTCCTTATGTGCCTGATTTATGTTCAAGAAGTTGGTTTTCTAGGAGATGGTTACTGTATGAAGCCAGACAGTGATCCCAGGAGGTCATTGCAAGATTCAGTGGCTGCTCCAGAAATTTTGAAATGCAACTGGTAAAGGTATTATTACTATGGCTCTCCCCCTCCTGAGTTACAAATGCAAGGAGCTGATTATTATGATGATACTTCATTCCAATAAGAACTGAAATAGGACAATGAAATCATGATACTTAGCACTTATATAGCACTATTCATCTTCTGAGCTCTTTACAAACAGTAATTAATTAGAGGAGAGCAACAGAGAGTTCAGCTGATCTGGTGATGCACGTGTAATAAACTGACTCCTTCAGAATTAAGAGCCAGAGGGAAGTGTATACCTGAGATCCATGCTGGAATGTACGCTAGTATTTTTGTGTAGGGGAGCAGGTAGGAAAGGGTACCAGGATGCTCTAAAATATCCAAACTTCTTCTCTTTCTTAATCAGCCTTTGAAAAGAGACTATTGCCATTTGAATTATAAGGGACTTTTAAATAGGGGAGGAAATGGAAGTTAGTCAAGTGAAGGGAAAGATCAGATAAGAAAATTACACTATATGTTAAATTCTGCTGTAAGCAAATAGTCCTTAAGGGACTATATAATGATTTGATTATCAAAGAAGGAAAATGTGCAGTTTCTCTCTGCCATGAATACCTGGAGTTTCTCCTTTGAATCTGTTGTTCATCAAAATGTGTCCTGGGGACTGAACAGGACAACTGACTAATCTCTTGTTAGAAGACTTATAAGCAGAAAAGAGATAAGGAGGTAAAAACAAACAACAATCTTAATGTCATAAGCTCTTCCCTTCTCTCTTATTCAAACTCTGTTCAAAGAAATAACCACAAGGTCTAGTGAATGACTGACGATGTGTCCTCCTCTTGCTGAAGGACATTCACCCCACATCCCAATGCAGGCTCTGTCCCTTGATGCTTGGCATTTGGAAGAAGATATACATTCTTTTCTTTTCTTCCCTCATTTATCTGTCTTCTCAGTGCAATCATCAGAAAGATACTCAAATACAATCAAATTCCTTGTATGCTCCCCAAATTGTGCTGGCTTTTAGTAGAAATAAAGTAGTGAGAGCTAGTGCCATTGTCTCTACATCAGTTGTTTTAGAAAAATAGAATTTTGATCCTGGGGGCATTTGTCTTTCTTGCCAGGTACAAGCAATTCTGCCTTACACCCCAGTGCAAATCTAGCTCTGCAATTTGCTGGCTGCATGATAGTAGGCAAATCATCCAATTTTCTCATCTTCAATTTCTCTACCTTATAAACTGAAGCAGGAAACCATTTACTTATGATATTTATTTAAGGCTTCACATTAGATGTGAGAATATGAAGATGGAAAACGCAATTTCCCCCTTATAGTGGCTAACAATCTTTTGGATATCACAAATAAACAAGAGTTTATCAGAAAGGGGTGTGATAACTTGGTATTGATAGTATAGTAGAGGGACCCTTGAACCGAAGTGATAGAACTCTTCAGAGATATGCTGTTAAATGTTAAGGAATCCACTTTCCTGGGGGAAAATTGCACATATTTATACATAAGCATGAGTCTATTATAAATCTTTTGATATAAGACAGCATGAAATATTTAATAAAATATTAACAAAATAATGAAATATATATTATTTTACATAAATTCCATTCAACCTATCAATTGATTCTCAGAGTTGTTGTCTGCTGTTAATTTTTACTCATATTCTTGGCAGATGTAGGGAAACTGCTAAACCAGGATAGTTAAAACATGAATGTTGTTTGATATTTTCATTTATGTCAATAAGTAAAAGTAATACAAGACAAATTTATATTTACATTTTCCTATTCATCAATGGTGTGAGCAATTTTTTGCTACATTGAATAATATAACCATACTAAAATAAATTTCTTGTTTTTATCCAATTATAAAACATGGCACACATTTCAAGTCTTATTCTGCATTAATATTTTCTCCATATTCTTACTCTTACTTTAGAATATCAACTGTTACTTAACATTTAAAAATATTTTTAAATATTTCAAAATGTGATTTTTAGTATTTGGTAATATTTTTTACCTGGGTTGAATTGTATATTCCAGCATGACATAGTTGAATGTAGAATTGGGAAAAGATGTACATTAGGAATTTACAATATAACATTCAATAGATGCCAGTAATCTCAAAAGTATAGATAATGGAAAATGTGATAAAATAATTAGGGAGGTATGACTATGAATTTGAGTATTTTTAGTATGATTTAAAGTGGAGTTTATTTAATTGTACATTAAATGAGTATGCTTAACAATAGCTTTATAGACTCACAGAATTCCAAAAATTTTAACAGTTGACCATAGTGAATGAGTATGAATGGACTGTATCACATTCCTGGGAACATAGAAAGACTTTGAGAATATTGAAGTTCCTACTGAGAAGCCCCCATAAAGAAAAAGAATGTTTCTCCAACAGAAAACAATCTGTGCAGAAAGTGAGATGAAAACATATTAAAAAAATGGAAATGAAAGAGTAAGGACCCTATGGGCAGCACAAAACACCTTGGGGCCTGCATTGGGACCTTCCAGCACAGAGAGCACTCAGGGCTCTGGAGTATACACAGGAAAACTACTCTCCTAGAGGAAATATTTGGAGCTTAAGGACAATAATAAAATACTACACCTGTAATATACAAAGAACATTATCACAAAAAAACACTACAATATGTGATTAACGCTATATTGCTTTTGAGAAAAAAAAAAAAAGAGTAAGACAATGTCAATATCATGACATTTTAACAAAGTCTTAATGGAGATTATCTTATTTCCATGGCTGGTGGGCACCAAATGAAAGAGTATTGATGTGGCTGTTTTCGATAAGACTTAGAGACAAGCAGAGAGAGAGAGAGAGAGAGAGAGAGAGAGAGAGAGAGAGAGAGAGAGAGGGAGGGAGGGAGGATCACACATGGTACAGTAATTGGTACCCTAAATTGGATAGTGTGGTTCAGCACTGTCCCTATGAGAAGTACTCAAAGTCCCAAAATAGAAATTCAGGAAAAAAGATGAGGGAAAAAAGAAAAATGTCCAGATAAATAGTGATTCCAAGAGGAGTACAGACCACAGGGTGGCTAAAGGGAGGGAAGAAATAATGATTCATGCCAGCCTTTTGGTCCCTTGTGATCTCATTAAGTGTTAGAAATTTTGGGTAATTGAAGTTTTTTTTTTTTTTTTTTTTTTTTTTTTTTTTTTTTTTTTTTCCAGAAGTTGGAAACATATATACCCACACACACAATTAAATATTTACATATTGCTTAGAAGTCCACAGAGTAATAAAATTTATATTAAGAAAATTCGATTGATGGGATACATAAAATCTATTCCCAATACAATCTCCCTGTTTTCTGCCCACTAAGGAAGATACTAGAATATTTTTCCATCCTCTCTTAAAGATGACATAGACTCTGTGATCCTTATGTCTCTAAGGCATAAGAAAGGACAGATGGAGATGGCATGGCCTTTCTTCTTTCTCTTTGCCGCCTTCTTCTTTTCTTCTTCTTCTTCTTCTTCTTCTTCTTCTTCTTCTTCTTCTTCTTCTTCTTTTTCATGAACACAAACATTTTGATAGATACTAGGAGAAGTCATGTTGCAACTATGAGGTAACAAAGTAATGAACATGAAAAATACCAAGGTTGGCCCACCCTGACAATGAGCTGCAAAACTGTGCCAAAAGCCACCTGCCTCTTTTATGCAAGATGAACAAATCTTCATAATCTAAGCCACTATAAGCAGGAATTTCTGCTTCTTGCAAACAACCCAGAGATCGATAGAGCACTATATTCCAACTAACACTTAAGACTAACACTTAAGACTTAGGGCTACTGAGGGGCATCTAAATTAGTTTCACAACCTAGCTATTGTGAATTGTGCTGCTATAAGCATTGATATGTACTAGCAAATTACACTAGTACTGAAGATATGGCTGTGTCCCTGCAGTATGCTGTTTCTAAGTTCTTTGCGAATAGACCCAGTGGAGGGATGACTGGGTCATACACTGTTTCCATTCCCAGTTTTCTAAGGAATCTCCATATTCTTTCCATAATGGCTGCACCATTTTGCAGTACCACCAGCAATGTATGAGTGTGCCTATTTCCCCACATCCTCTCCAACATTTATTGTTGTTTGTGTTCTTAATAGCTGCCATTCTGACTGGAGTGTAATGAAATCTTAGAGTAGCTAGATTGTGGAACCAACCTAGATGCCCCTCAGTAGATGAGTGGATAAAGAAAATGTGGTATATATACACCATGGAATTTTACTCAGCAATAAAAGAGAATAAAATAATGGCATTCGCAGGTAAATGGATGAAACTGGAGAATATAATGCTAAGTGAAGTTAGCCAGTCTCAAAAATCCAAATGCCAAATGTTTTCTCTGATATAAGGAAGCTAATTCACAGTGGGGTTGGGTTGGGGAGCATAGGAAGATTAGAGGAACACCAGAGAGGTCAATGAGGAGGGAGAGTGAGGGAGGGAGCCAAGGGGTATAATGAGAAGGATATCATTACCCTAAATGCATGTTTGAAGACATGAAAGATATGAATATACTTTGTATACTAACAGTGATGTGTAAAAAGGTGCTCTTTATGTGTATTATGAATTGTAAAGCATTCTACTATTATATATACAACAACACTGAATAAAGAATAAATAAAGAAAGAAAGAAAGACTTAAGGCTAAACCATAAGGTATATTGCAAATTACACTAGTACTGAAGATTTGTGCATGTATCAGTGCTAAATTCTTTGAAACTTCTGTTTTGATGTCTTAGTCTAGGTTATTGGTTATAAATACAGAAAAAAATATTCCAAGTAGCTCCCAATGATAGGATATTTCATGAATTAACCAGAGGTCTCTCTTTCACTGAATCTGGAGTAAGGAAGTATGACAAAACTTATCTCAAGTTTGTAACTCAGGACCTTCTTTCCCATGACATATCATCTCCCATTTCTGCTTTCCTAAACAACTGCTTCACTTTTTTTTTTCTTTTCTTAAAAACTTTCTTTCATTCCCTTCATGATTCATCTCATTTCAAACAAACAGACAAAAAATAAACAGATAAAAATCTTTATCACTGGATAGTTTATGTGGCACCTTAATTATCAAAACCAAAGATTGTCATTTTAGCCAAGAGAATAGATTCTCCAATGTCTCAGAATCCTAGGGCACTATAATGAAATACTGCAGATTGGGTGGCTTAAAAAACTCAAAAGTATCTCCTTACAGTTCTGGAGACTGGAAGTCCAAGATCAAGCTATCAGCAGAATCTGTATCTTTTGCAACTTTTCTCCTTGGTTTAATATGACTGCTTTCTTGCTGTGTCCTCACATGCTCTTTCCTTTGTGCTCAGGTATGTTGACTTCTTTAAAGGACATCAGTCACATTGGATCAGTGCCCACTATGATACTCTCATTTTAATTTTTGTTTTTGTTGTTACTAGAGATTGAACACAGGGCATTTTACTACTGAACTATATCCTCAGTACTTTTTGTTTATTTTGAGGCAGATTGACTAAATTGCTGAGGCTAGCCTCAAACATGTGATCCTCCTTCTTCAGCCTTCTAAATCCTGGAATTACAGGCATGCTTCATTGTACCTGGCTTGCTATCATTTTAATTTAATTACCCTATTAAAATGCATATCTCCAACTCTCATCATATTTGAGGTACTGGGTATTAGAGCATCAATATGTGAATTTTAAAAGAACACTATCATTCAATAACCCAATTTTCATATGTGCACTTTTGGCTATGTGATACATTTTATGATTGAACTTGTCAGAACTATGACATGAAATTATGGCATTGGCTGATAAATGGGTGGATCTGGAGAATATCATGCTAAGTGAAATAATCCATGCCAATAAACCAAAGGCTGAATGTTTTCTCTGATATGTGGATGTTAATTCAAAGTAAGGAGGTGGTGGCTAGGGAAGAATATGGTTACTTTAGATTAGGTAGAAGGAAGTGATGGGAGGGGAGGGGGTATAGGGGTAGGAAGAATAGTAGAATGAATCAGACATTATTACCACATGTACATATAAAACTCTACAACCTGTGGGATTGTACATCAAGTACAACCAGAAGACTGAGAAATTATACTCTATGTATGATGTATCAAAGTGCATTCATTCTACTATCACGTGTAACTAATTAGAATTTTTTAAAAAATGTGAAAACTAAAAGGCATTTGAGACACAATCAATGAAGGGATCAACTATCTTATTCATACTTCCTTCTATGTAAAAATGCTAGTTTATAAACATGTAAATCAAGATATTAATTACTGGATTATACAGATAATATGGTAAGTTTTACTGGCACCTTCAAAATGCATATATTAAGTGCTCCAGGGGGACATGGACAGTGCTACCACAACATGATAAAGGATGAAACAGTTTTGTTTACATGAATGTACAAAGACCTTAGGGATAGTTTTTAGAGAAATACCATAGGATTGGGTTGAGCAGAAAGAAGGATAACTAATTCACAAATGACTAGGAAGAAGAAGGCTTTCTACCCTTTGGAGCAGAATCAGTGGAGACAAGGGAGGGAAAAGAAAGAAAGGCTTCTACTAGTAATAGTCAATTGTATAATTTCAACATAGGTATTTGTACAGAGAAAAGTGACAAGCAAGTTGTAAAGAACTAGGTATATAGATTGTCAAGGCTTTAGATATTTAATGTGTGTCTGCTCATGCAGTCTTGCAAGAGTTAAGCTGAACAATTTTCTGCTAGAATTTTCTGACATCTCTGAGTTGGCCATCTAAGCTCTCCTCCTGAATTAATACCGGGTTTGGGGTGACCTGGAAGGTCAACTCTTAAGATAATTAGTACCAAAGAGCTGCACTCTTGCCATGCTGCCATTTCAGCCTTCTCACAATCTAGCAATTTTTCATGATAAATTGAATCTAATAACATATTTTTGCAGCCAAGATACATGGTGGATCATTGTCTTGTCACTTTGATAAAATGTTTGAGGTTTTTTCCTCTGGTCCACACTTGACGATAGATCAGGTGAAATATCTACAGTTATGTCAAACCAACACAAATATAACAATTTCCTGAAACATGGACTTGGAAAAAAATCATTAATTCTTTGAGTAAATAATCCAGGGATATTGCTTGTGCTTCACGATTTAAAATTCTTTTTGTTGGTGTTTCAATTTTTAGGGTTTCTTTAAGAATTAGTAGCCAGGTATACCCTTTAGAGATGTAGAAAGATGCAGTCCTTTAAAGATGGACAGTTGAACTTTGAAGAGATGTAAATGAGAGGCAGCATTGTCTATGCATGACACCAAAAGAATTCTGTTCAAGTGTGTTGAAGGATCTCTTTTGCTATTCCTAACCTGAATCTATACCTGATATGAATATGTCAGAGTCCTCTGTGATTCCAAAGAGTGGTCTATATGCTGAAATGGATTGCAACATAGGGTTTGCAATGCCACAACCTGGACAGGTTTTAATTCTCTCAATTAACTTTTTGCGTAATAAGGAATAAGTATATAGGCTCCTTTATTCCTTTTCTTAAACTGTGCATGTAAAATGAAGGGTCTCATTTTTCTAAGAAATAAGCATAATGCACAGAATGGCTGGCATGTAGGTGATCACAAATTCATATATTGTTAATAAATGGCCTTTATCTCTACATTTAAAATACACAGTTTAAAACAGATACATTTTTTTTATTCAATGCATATAATCAAATTTTCTTTTTCTCTTCTGAGGATAAGTACTTTGAATCATTTGTAAAAATCATTTTATTGTAAAATAAGTAAAACAATCAAAATGCAGCTTGATAAATTATTCTAAAGTAAACTTTACTGAGGGTCCATATTTATAACCTTTCCAGCCACCAGAAATACCTTCCATGTGTCTGGTCCCAAACACAATGCCCTCTCTGCTTCATGAGGAACAATTGTCCCAAAATGTGTGATGCAACCTCTATGGGTTTTGTAGATTTGTAACCCAAATGTACTTTAGCAGACACTGTCATTTATGCTGTGCACACATTTAATTTTAACAGCTTTTAAATGTTTCTTTTAATGTACAGGAGTTGTATATATTTTTCACTTCTTTTATTTGCTGAAGAACCTGGACTGTTGGACCTTAAAAGTTTCCCCTGGTCTGGATTTTGCTGATGGGACACACCATGCAGTTGATCCAGTGAAAAAAATCCTCCATAGTTACTGTAACTTGGCAGCTGGCTCTAGATATTGAATCACAATGAGAACTCTTGAGAGGACTCTAGACGGTGCTTGGTAGATTGTAAAGGACATGATGTCTGGTTGTTCTTTAAAATGATTTTTGAAACCACTAATAATTATTGATTGCATTTATGTCTTAAATAAGAGTTACAAAATGGGAGCATTCAAATTTCAACCTTTGGGACCTGGGGTTGTGGCTTAGTGATAGAGAGCTTGCCTGACACACGTGGGGCATTGAGTTTGATCCTCAGCACCACATAAAAATAAAATCATAGTTAAATTCCAGCAAGCAATTTTCAAGATATTGACAAGATATAAAGTTTTCTTTCTTAACATTTTGTATGCAAAAACAAAATAGGTCAAATATACAAAATAATACTGAAGAAGCTGCAGTAGTCAAACCAGCATGTTATTTTAACAAAATAGTAAGCACATAGGTCAAAGGGATTGAAGATGTAATCAGAGATAGACCCATGCAAATATAATCAATTGGTCTTTGAGAGATAATAGTTTTGTAAAACTAATAGTTCTGCAAAAATATGACATCATTTGCCCTCTTCATTTTCCCCCTCCCAACAAAATGAACTAGACACACGTTTTATACCTTTCACAAGAATTGACTCAAATGTACTACAGATCTAAAATGCTGCACTTTTCTCTAAAAGAAAACAAAAGAGGAAAATATAGGCAACCTTTGGTTTGGTGGTGACTGGTGAGTTTTTAGACACATCACTATAATAGAAAAAAATTTGAGGTGGGACTTTACCAAAGTTAAAATAGTTGGCTTTATATAACATACTGTTACAAAAATCAAGGGAAACTACAGAAAGGGAGAATATATTGACACATGTATCAGTTATAACAGTTGTAATCAAAATAGTAAAGAAAGAGTTAATGTTGAACAAAAAAATATTTTTTTAAAAAATGGGCAACATATATGAAAAAATATCTCATCAGATATATGAATGGCTTATAATCATATGAAGAGAAGTTCAACATCATTTAACTTTAGAGAAATACAAATTAGAAAAACAAAATACCACCCACAACTATTGGAATGCCCATAAAAATAAAAATCAGACAATAATAATCTCTGGTGATGTGATCAAGACAAAACCTCATCCATTGCTGATGGTGCAGCCACTTGAAAGAAAACATGGCAGACTTTTACAAAGCTACACATAGAATCACTTAGTGACTAAGTAATCACAATTCTAAGGTATGTACTCAAATCATTTGAAAATGTAGGTTCACACAAAAATATACACATGGAAATTGCCAGCATATTTCTTTACAATTGCTAAAATATTAGATGGTATCAAGATTTCCTTTAATAGGTAAATGGATAAACAAACTTACATGATACAATGTTATATTTTTTAATGATAAAAACAAATGAACTAACAAATCATGAAGAGACAGATGAATTTTAAAGACATATTACTAAGAAACCAATCTAAATACTCTATGATTTCAATTTTATGGTATTTTGAAAAAAAAATGAAAAACTATAGCAACAACCAAAATATTGGTACTTGATGGGAAGAAGGAGATGGTTCAATAGATAACACATAGAAAAAAAATTAATATGGTGAAATCCTCCTCCATGATAGTGTAATAATGGATACATAAGACTATACATTTGCCTAAAACCTTATAAATTAAAGCATCAAGAATAAACTTTAGCCAGGCATGGTAGCACACACCTATAATCCTAGTGGCTCAGGAGACTGAGGCAGGAGGATAGAGAGTTCAAATCCAGCCTCAGCAGAAGTGAGGCACTAAGCAACTCAGTGAGATCCTGTCTTTAAATAAAATACAAAACTAGGGCTGGGATGATGTGGCTCAGTGTTTGAATGTCCCTCAGTTCAATCCCCTGTATGCTCCTTCCATCCTATAAAAGAACAAACTTTATGGTTTCAAAATTAAAAAGAAATATATAGAAGTTCAGAATTTTCCAAGATAGAATTCAGAAGGTGATAAGACAATATAATTGAATTATAAACATATACTATTATATCCACTGAAGGTGATAAGGAAAATAGGGCAGACCTATGTGTTTTGATAATCAGTAAACTCTATGAAACTACAGGCAAAGTAAGCTATAAATGAGCACTGTAATTGAGATGAAGAATTTGTGTTACAGATATACAGGTTGAAAATTTGAAATCAAATTTTGTGTATACTAGAATTAAATAATTAAGTAAATGGATGGCAGAAGTTGAAGACCCAGTGTCTTATTGTTGGAAAGGGGCTTTGCAGATGAGGAAGAAGAGGACATTAGAATGACCCTTTCATTAATAGATAAGAACTGTAGACCATCACATGAACTAATACTTGGCTTACTATATATTATTATAATATTATCTGTATTAATATGTGTGTGGATGCCCCATGTATTTATATTCTTTATCTGTCAGCTGAGAGGTCTTGGAAACAATGACACTCCAATAGCAATTTGTATCTGGTCCCTAAATTCTGTTTTGAATAGCATTCTTCAGTAAAACGTGTCTAGTCTTCATGGAGAAATGATTGAAAATACAAAAAGAAATATGCAGAATTATCCTGGAGTGTCTTGTACCATCAGAAAATGAAGTAGACAGAGTGTGTATGTGTTTGAGAGGTGGCGGGTGGGGGAGGGGAGAGAGAGAAAATGAATATGGAAAATTCTGTGTATCAAAAAAAAAAAAAAAAAAGAAAATTTAGAGAATCCCTAATGGCCAAAATTGAAATAATTGTAACAACAACATAAATAAGTTCAATTTTAATGATTACCCAAAGTATGACATAAATGTTCATGGGTTCATAGTGACATAATTAAACTATTAAATAAATATATATGGAGAAAAAGAGATAAGTCTTCTCTCCTGAAGATTCCAAAAGCACAACTCTTCACAAGTGCAAACCTTACATATTTACTTCCCTCCAAAGAGGAACATGTGAAAAAGGGGGTGGAAAGTATAACTTTACAGAGGAGAAAAGAGACAAACACTATCTTGTTGAGGCTATCAAAATCTCATAAGCAATGACATGTCATGTTGATGATATGTACTCAATATAATATGATGAATTTGGCATTTTGATCTTATTAAGATAATCGAAGTAGTGTAGTAATTAACAATGGTGAAATTGATTCTGTTTTGTGAGCAGAGTTGTTTTCTCTCTCAATGGCTTCTAAATGTTGAAAATTTCTTTCTTGTTCCCTTGCAATGATCATTTCTGACTACAAAAACATTGTGGTGTTGCTTTTCAATAAGACTTTCATTTTCATTTATATGTCTAATTGCCAAGTTCAACTGGCAGAGAGGAATGGGATGGGGGGAGCAGGGGGGATGGACGGCTTCCATGGATGCAGGAACACTTGATGGAGACTCAGCAACAGGTTACCAGATACAGTGAGGGTGCACACAGATGCGACTGTGAGATCAGTGGAGAGAGCTTCACAAACTAAATCTACCCATCTCTGCAGAATTCCTTAGAATAAGGGCCAAAGCCAGTCAAAATAAAAGTCAACATTTAAGTCAACAATACTAAAAAGGGGAGAATTAACTCAGAACTCAAATTAAGTAAGGCTACTTTGGGCCAGGGCTGCTTAAACTCTTCTAGACTTCCTTCTCCAAGTGACCTGTCCCTTGAACCACTGGGCCCAAGTCTTTAACCACCATTTTAGTAAAATGCAATCTGTAGGATAGTTTTCAGTTATCAGAAGCTGTACAAAAACATTAAATAGAAAAACAATCAAAATTTTAGATTCCTTACTATCTATATGTATGACAAGAATATTTCAAGAGATTGTCTATTGAATTTGCAGAGAGGACCCCTAAGCAGGCTGTGCATCCATGCTAATTACAGCACTTATTGTATTCCTAAATAAATGTGTAATTGTAATGATTGTATTTATTAACATATTCTTTTATTTTTTCTCAATAGTTAGAGGTTTGAGAAAAAATAAACAGCTATTCCTACACAGTGATACACTCTGGAACAAAAAATATAGAATTCTAGGGGGTGCTTCACTGTTTTGAGCTTAGAGAGAACATGCTACAGTAGGGGGAAAAGTCTATCAATAGAGTCATGTCTCTGGGATTAATTTTTGTCACATTGATTCTCAAGTCACTTTATTTGAATCTCAGTTTCATTATCTATGAAATGGAGATAAAAATCCAGGCCAAAGATCTAACTTTCGGCATAATATGATGAATATGAATAAATTTTGTTGAATACAGAGGTGGTTACAATAGAAATTACTAAAGAGAAAGTTATAATAATTTATAATAATTATTAACAAAACCACTACAACAACAAATATTTCAGGGAAAACTTGATTTTCCTAGAAAGTCAGGAGGTTCAGCTTGAGATTTTGACTATACTGCCACACCATCTACTTAGCACAGAATGGGGTATGGGATATATTCACTATGTTCCAGATGGAGAAATGTTTCCACCATATAACAAGCTGGTGGGGATCTCTCAGTAGTACTGACAGGCATCATACAGTAGCTAAGTAGAGAAGCTTCAGCACACCTCCTCTCTATGGAATGTCTTGGGCAATGCCTTGAGTTAATTATAGTCCATCTACGCAAAACACACATGTTATTTCCACAACTCAAGGAGGGTCTTTGAAAAGGCTCTAATTCCTGGTTTAGAAAGCCTTCCCTCTACCTGCCCACTTTGAAAATTATTATTCATACTTTAATTCTTAGTTTGATATTTCTGTGAAACCTTCCGGACTCATCTGCACTAACTGTGTGACTTCAATTTCCTGCTGTTCGTGATATTCCTCAACTATATGTTCCTTTAGCACAGGAAATGTAACCTTTTATCTTTTAATTTTTATGAAATTATTTGTAAAGTTCCTGCCACATAGAAGGTGATCTATTTAATTATTTTATTCAGGTATAATCGATGTGTAATTAACTGCATAGATCTAGAGTATACAGTTTGTATGTCAAAATTGTGCCCATATTCATCAAATAATTTTCTAATGAAATAAAAGCTTAATATTAAAACCTGGCACCATTGATTATGAATTTAATGTAACAATTAATTTGGTTTATTTTTCCAGATTTATTGAGAAACAATTGACCAAAAATATTGTAGTAAATACATACTATTGAATTTGCAATCACTGGCATGGGATATATATATATCCCATGCCAGTGATTGCAAAGTCTATGAATGACTTTGCAAACATGAATAAAGTATTAGTTTTTCTCTTAAAAGTTTTAGTCTCTGGTCCTGATTATAGAATAGAAATGAAGTTCCCAATTTACCAAATTTTTCCGTTCTCTATCAAATTCTTTTTGTGCATGTAGTTCATAACATGTAGTTCATGGAGACCTATCCCCCAAAGAGTGCATGTAGTTAATGGAGATCTATCCTCCAAAAGAGCTAATTGAATGAGAGACTGGAGATCTTAGAGATCTAGGACAGTCAGGTCAAAGAGTAGCCAGACATTTCATCTCTGTGCAGTTAGTCATCAGAGAGAGAAATAAAGCCAGGGGTTGGACAAAAATATGATATAACTAAAATCAGGATGAAAGTAGTGTATGGAAGCTTGGTTAAATGTGGAGGAATTATACTATTAGCAAAGACAATCAAAATCATGAAGTAAAAATTGATATACAAACTGTAATTGTTTAAGACATTTGTGATATTAAGTGTATAAGTCCTGGAAAAGATAATATGTACTTTTTACATACATATAAACTTCAATTCATTTCTGGGTCAAGTCTTGAGGAAAGAAGATTCCATGTGCTTACATAATAATATTCAAATGGTTTAGATGTTAAATGTTTACAGATGATTCTCAACCTCTGAAGGGTTTGTGTTCCAATAAACCCACCATAAAATGAAAATGTCATTGGTCAAAGAAACATTTATTATACCCAATCTCCAGAACACCATAGATTAGCAACACATTACACTGTAGAGAATCTGTTGTTTGGCCTCATGGTTGTGTGGCAAAAGTATGATACCTCATACTTCAAGCTTGGGAAAAGATCAGATTTAAAATTCAAGTGCAATTTCTACTGAAAGTAAATTGCATGAAAATTTAAGTTGAATTATCTTAAGTCAAGGGCTGATCTGTATCTTACTGACCTTTATGAAAACCTTCATTTCTCCCTATGTTGTTATGAATATACGTGTTCCTTCAACTTGAAATTCAGTGGAACCCTGAACACCTTTAGAACTTTTATTCTATGACTCTTTTCCATAGGTTACGCCTCTTCCAGTACCCTTACTAGATAAAGCTTTTTATTTTAATTACATTCTCACATTCCCTTCTCATGATGTTTTCTCTGTTCTAATCACATTCTTTACTGTTTTTTTTTTTTTTTTTTTCCCAGAATCTCAGTCCTCCATTGATGCTGTCTACAAGCTTTCTGTCTACCTCTTTCCTCTTGTTCTTTCTATTTACATATAGCACTGGGTATTTGGGCTACACAGATTGTCATGTGGCTATAGTCAGTTAATCCTCAGCCAGTTTATTCTAAACCATTTTACATTGATTTCAGTTGAATTCACGTTATTAATTTTCCTCAATGTCAGAATTTATGAACAATTAATTGGCAGAAAAAAAGCTTCTCAAACTTGTTGCTCCTAACAGTGAGGATATTTGCTTACAGAATCCTTGTTTGTTTTTTCTTTTTAGTTATACATGACTGTAGAATGTATTTTGCTATGTCATGTATATATGGAATATAACTTCCCATTTTTGTGGTAGAATAAGATGTGGAATTACACTGGTCGTGTATTCATATATGAACATAGGAAAGTTATGTCCGATTCTGTTCTACTGTCCAAAATAGATATTTAATGTCGGGACCTTCCGGACAATTTACAGTCTGACATTCTTCCTTGCATGTGTTTATGATAGTTTGGTGATGGGCCTGTGGCATTCACCAGATTTTCAAACAAGGAATTATCTCCCACTACAGAGTCAGGAAAGCAATGTGCAAGGAATGCAAGTTAAAGTAAGGTGGACAGACTTTAAGTGAAAACAGGGAGATTTAGGATACCTGTAGGAAGACAACCCAGCAATATATAGAGACAAATTAATACTTTGGGATTAAACTGTCTGTGAAGGATAGAAGCATGTCAGACTAAAAATAGGCACAGAGTAATTCAGAAGCTAATCAGGCTCTGTCACAGATAAAATTAGTAAGTAAAAAAAGTTTTAACAAGACATTAGCCATCTGAACAGCCTAGAAGGCTTGGGGAGGGAGATGAGTATTATGGCTGTTGCATTAACATCACTGTTATTAGGTTGGTGATGATTAACAGGATGTGGTCCCAGAGGGAGCAAGGTGAGTCTTCATAGGACAGCACTATGTCAGGAGATGATGGTCTCAAATTGGATAGTGAAGGTGAACTGTCTGTCAGGAGGGACATCAGGCCCAAGGACAAAACAAGGGGCCAGACCAGTCTAGGCAGGAGTAAGAATTATACCAGGGAAAAAATTACAAGTGATATAAAAGTAAAGTGACACATAGATTTGTGACAAACAGCCACACCTGTTAGTCCTTGCTTTTCACTCTGTTCATATTTGGTGAATATTAAGACAATGTTTCTTTTGGGTCAATCTCATTCAGATTTTATGGTAAGAACTGAATTGAATCTATGAAGCAGAAAACCAAAGAACTTTGTAATTGCTTCACCCAGGAAACTTTGGGGATATATTATTCCATTTATTATCAGGATAAATTGATTAAATGCCCCTTGAATTTAGAGCCTAGTGCTAGGTGCTGTAGAAAATGTAAAGGAAACCTTAAGCCTGGGTTTTCACAGGAGATTATAATGAAATGGAAGAAGCAATGCTAACACAGATTAAAATATAAATAAGTACAAAACAGGTAAACAGCCACCTGGAAATGTGAAAGTACCTTCTTTTGAACTATGAATATAAAGTTTAATTTTTAAAATATTCAGAATGAAACAAATACATTGTTGGTGAACATTTTTTTTCCAATATGAAGTTCATAAAGTATTAAAGGGAAGAGGACATCAATTGTTGTGAAGGAAACTGTGGAACATCATTTGGAGATTAAAAGGCTGGGTTAAAAAAATAAAACTTTCAAGGAATTATGGTAAAATACTTTTGCATTTAATCTAACATTATTTAATGTTTTGCAATATATGTGTAGTCCTAGCAAGAAAATAATATGTACATTATTTGATCAGATTTTTATCAGATGAGAGAGTCAGAGAAAACTCTTGAAAATTGGCTTAATTCATGAGGAATTCTTACACAACACAGTTTCCACAAGTGGGGCAAGATCTCACACAGATCTCACACAGGCAGTATTCTGACTCTGCTTATTTGACAACTGGTCTCAGCAACATACCAATTTGTGCATGCACTTTGTCTCCTCTCTTGCTTCTAACATTTCTGCCAAAGATACATATTGTAGGAGAGAAAGGACTTCATCTCTCAATTATTTTTCATTAGAGAAAGAAAATAACTTTTCAGAATCACCCAGGAACATTTTTTCAGAGAATAAGTAAGTTAGTTCATTTACCCATTTATACACCAAAAAGTAGCAAAAAGAATAGTGTTGCCTTGTTCTTAGACAAGCAGAAACACTACCCCCAGAACTGGGGTGCAGTCACCATCCTTTCAATGAACAGGGCCAAAGTGAGAGTTGAAAGATTCCTTAAGACTATTAGGTCTCTGGTAGGAAATTGAAAGGAGAGGATAAATACTGGTGAGCAATCAACACTGGAAACTACAATATCCTGAGTCTACTATCAATATTCCAATGAGACATTTCTTTTTATAAGTTTAGTTTTATTAATTAACACATAATTGTATAAATCAGTGTGAAGGAGCCCTAATAGGAGATGGTTATTTGCGGTTAGCTGACAGCCATAAGAGATGTTCTGGTTTCCACCTGAAAGAATCTTTGTATGCCCGTGAACTATGTGACGCACTCGTGGTCCTTGTTAAAGCTAAAGATATATAACCGGGTGAGGAGTCAGACTAGGATAGAGAGAAGTAGTAGTTGCTGGTCGGAGTCAGGCCGAGGCTGCCGAAGAAGAAAGAAGAAGCTCTCTCTCTCTCTCTCTCTCTAAGCTCTAAGAAAGTAAAAGTAAAAGAAAGTAAAGTAAAGAAGTAAAGAGTCAGTAGTCAGAAGAAGTAAAGAGTCAGAGAGGTTGCTGAAAGAGCCAGTGTTAGAGTTTTGAGAGATTGCTAAAGCCGAAGAATAAAAAACCTTCTTTCATCTTCATTCTGCCTCCAAGTTTTTCTTCCCGCGGTGTTGTTGCTCCAAGTCAGGAAGCAACATCAGTGGAGTATAATATGTTGTTTCAATACATGTATATATTATGAAATGATCAAATTGGGGTATTTAGCACACCCATTTAGCACACCCGTCACCTCAAATATTTACTGTTTCTTTGTAATGAAACATTCCAAATGCTCTCTTCTAGCTATTTTAGAGTACACAATGTATTATCATTGACTAGAGGCACCCTACTGTGCACTAGAACTGTTGAACTTATTCCTCCTAACCACGACTTTGTACATATTGAGGAAATTCTCCACATCCTCCCCTCCCTCACCCTCTCCAGCCTCTGGTAACCACTATTCTACTCTACTTCTACAAGATTGACTTTTTCTAGATTCCCTACAAGAATGAGCTCATGCTATATTTGTCTTTTCTATGTGTGGCTTATTTCACATAACACATTATACCCCACAGATTTGCACTATTATTCTGGGTCAATTAAAAATGGATTATCTATTTTACTTTCTTGTAGGTAGAAAGAATACAGAGCTAGAGACCCTGAGGTCAATCCCTGTAATAAGTAAAACAATGAAAGCATGCCAATGCTTTTCGTTTCTCAGCTCTTAAACAGGAATAGTTGTAGTAGCAGTTAGGTCCTGGAGTAGACATGAAGCCAGGGGTTGGGGGGTAAAGCATGAGGAGTCTATTCACGCTCTGTGGCTCTATTCTTCCTGCTTCTTGGTGCTCCTTCAGTGCTCTGTGCCTGTTGGGATGCCCAGGAGTTCTTTCAGACAGGTACAAGAGAGTATTTGCCATTTTATTTATCTGCCTTTGTCTTTTAGTTGCCACTTTTCTGTATTGATTTTAGGTGCCCAAATCACTCCATTTCTTGGTAAATTGTTCCAGGACCAGCCCATGCTGTTTCTGGAAAACTGCAATGAGCATGACATACCTGAGTGCTGTTGTAGCCATGTAATATCTTGTACACACAGCACTTGCACCTGTTTACATGTGTTACTCTGTCAAAACAACAACAAGGGTTTGGATGATGTCGGAAATGCAGGTACTAAGAGTTCTCATCATTTACTGGCATCTTGGAAATTTCACCACTGTATGATTTGCAGGTGGAGGGTCATCAATGTGCTTCTAGAGTTTTTAATTTTCTAAACTCCGATAGAAGAGGAAAATAGTCAACCCCAAATTTCCACACAAGAAAAGCTATTTGCTTAGATATTTACAGGACTAACTCTGAAGAGAGCAGGCAAATATCCTATAAGGCAGTGTTTGCAGACTAGATTTTAGCTTCTTGTTCAAAATTAATATAATGATGACATTTTAAATTCTTACTTCAATGCTACCTCCCATCTGCATCTATAGGAATGAACTCAATAGAGATTAATACAACCAAGCTCAGATACTCTGAAATATGAGCAAAAGAGAATGTTCTCCATGTGGTGGATAAAGGAAATTGTCCTTTCCCAAGGGAATTCTCTGTGTTTGATAGTTTCAATTTTCCTTGTATACAGTTTGGAACAATTTGGTGTTCCTAGGAGGGGATTGTGGAGACTTTTACTCATTTCATTTTTATTTCAGTGTTAGAGAATGAATATGTATTTCCTCAAATTTTGTATATTTACACCCTAATCCTCAGTATGATAGCATTTCAATGGGGGACATTTAGAAGGTAATTAGGCTACAAAGGAGGAGTCCTCATACACCATTAGTGTGCCCTTATGTTAAAAGGTATGAGAGAAGTCCTTCTCTGCCATGTGAGGACACAGCAAGAAGGTGACTACTCTCACCAGACACCAAATCTGCTAGCACATTGATCTTTAATTTCCCAGACTCCAGAAATGAGAGAACTAATGTTAGTTGTTTAAACCACAGAGTGCATATAATATTTTCTCATGGTCACACAAACTGAGCCATTCAGTATGTCACACTCAATTTTCAAGAAAAGAATATTATATTATATTTATTTATTTATTTATTTATTTTACTCTACTCTGTGGCCATCAACAGATTTATCTTAAAAATTAAGATATTATTTATATGCAATAAATATACTAAAAGTTCGATGTATCTTGACAAATGCATATAGTTACATAACTACTGTCACAATCATGATATAGAATATTTACACTTCCCCCAAATTTACCTCACTCATTTTTGTATTCAACCTCTTCCACCCAAACTCTGACATATGGTAATAACTAATTTGCATTATCATTATAGTTCTATCTCTTCTAGAAATTTATATAATTAGAATTGGCATATATACTTCCAGATACTATATCTTTTTTTTTTTTTTTTTTTTTTTTTTAAGGAAAGTACTTTTTTAAAAATGTTACAGTAGAATGCATTTTGACATATTGTATACAAATGGAGTACAACTTCTTATTCCTCTGGCTGTACATGGAACAGAGTTAAATCAGTAGTGTAATCATGCATGTATATATGGTAATAATTTGGGGGGAGTGTAAATATTTGATATCATAATGTCCATCTCATTCCATTGTCTTTCCTATCCCCACAGCCCAACCCTTCCCTCACTCCCCTCTACACAAACCAAAGTTCCTTCATTCTTCCCTACCCCCTGCCCCACTATGGATCAGCATCTGCTTATCAGAAAAAACATTCAGCTTTTCTTATTTTTTTTTTTTTTGAGTTTGGCTTATCTCACTTAGCATAATATTCTCTATTTCCATCCACTTACTTGCAAATGCCATAATTTCTTTCTTTTTTAAGGCTGAATAATATTCCATTGTGTTTATGTACCACAGTTTATTTATCCATTCATCTGTTGAAGGGCAGTAGGTTGGTTCCATAGTTTATATATCCAAAGAGATTGGAAGAAGACCTGACTGTGCACAGGTCTTGACTTGAAAGAAAGAAAAAGCACAGATCATTGTTTCTATTGGGGTAGAAGCAGCTCTTCTACCTCAATGTGTTGTTTGAGTATTTGAGATGATTGATAAACAACAGCAAGTGATTAGTAATTAAAGGCTTATTTCAGTTATTAGAATAAAATAAATAAAAACATACAATCTTAAAGCTCTTTAGAAGTCTGGAGATGCCTAGAGAAATAAAAGAAGTTTTAAAAATAAAATCAATAATTAAAAGAGCTACTTGAGACTAACTGTAGACTGACAAAGGGTGAATCAAACTCAAAAGCTCTCAAGTGATTTTGTTTTCCATCCAGAATATGCTTTAAAGATAAAAAGGCCAGGCACAGTGGCACTTACCTGTAATGCCAGTGACTTGGGATGCTGAGACAGGAGAATGGATTTAAGTTCGAGACCAGCCTCAGCAACTTAGCAAGGCCCTGTCTCAAAAGTTAAAAAAATGAAAAGGGCTGTGGCTGTGGCTCAGGGGTTGAATGCCCCTGGGTTAAATCCCTAGTTCCACCCGCCAAAGGAAAATTCTCCATTCAGACAAACTTTGGTCAGTAGCATCCTTCTGGAAGGGAAATATGTTTTGTGTATTTTGTAGAATATATGAAAGTGATGTTATTTTCTATTTCTTAGAAGTTTTACACCACATTTAGGATATAACTTCATATAATTTTTTTTCAAACTAAATTCCAACATGATAAAAAAAAAAACTTTAATAGATTAAATTACTTAGTTGAGTGTCTACATATTTTATACATATTTTTAATTTATCTTTAAGATGCCTGGTTAATTTTGAACATCTGTTTAGTAAGCATTATTTGTAAATCAATCCTTTTGTTCTACCATCATTTTCTGTGGCAAAGGAGCCATATTGAAATTATACGTATTATTTTACCTCCAACAGGTAAAGTTTGGAGGTCCTAATTTCTATCCTTGTAACAAGAAAAGATGCTAAAAAAAACAAAAATCAATGAATTTTCTTGGACCTATAACAGAATTACAGTTGCAAGGTAAGCTGCTACACTAAGGCCTGAAGAAACAGGTGAACACAGAAAAATAGGTAAGGGCAGTTTACCTGAATGCAGAAGGTACTAAGGCATAAACAGTTAGAAACAACTTCAAGGCAATTCTGAATAATTCTGGAGGCTGAGTACTAGCTGGAGAGGGAAAGATTCCTGCCGAGCTGCAGATGTACAAATGTTCCATGTTTACATGGGTTTTTATTTCCAAGTAATGTACCACCTTATCATGGTCAAGAACCAAGAAAAATTTTCTTGTGTCTTTGGCAAGGGAAGAGGAAAGTAATAATTTTAAACATCCAGAATGTTCTGGCTTTAGGGTTCTCAAGAAGAAAAAAAATCAAGAGTCTCTCTCTCTCTCTCTCTCTCTCTCTCTCTCTCTCTCTCTCTGTCACACACACACACACACACACACACACACACACACACACACACACACACAAGTACATAAACACAAAAACGTAGGAGATTGATTATAAGAGGTTGACCTATGCGATTATGGAGGCTGGCAAGGACAAATCTGTAGAGTTGACAGAGCAGACTGGAGATTAAGACACAGTGGTGCAATTCCAGTTGGGAGGCCAGCAGGTGGAGACCCAAGAGAGCCAAAGGTTCAGAAGTTTGATGGCAATCTTCTGGAAAATTCTCTACTAGAGTATCTAGTGCTCAGAAGTTGATTTCTAACACCATTCCCCAACAAGATGAAAGAGGGCTCCTGAACGAAATGGTTCATTCAAGCAATAGGACAGTAAATATATAAGAAGAGTCTGGAACATTTTGTAGTAACAGAAAATAAGAAAATACCTGAAAACAAAGCCAAAGAAAACAAACAAGCAAGCAGAAACCATGATGATTGGCTCATGCCCAAGGAACAAAGGATCAAATTGAAAGAACTCCCAGTGGTCAAAGATGGGAAAAATTAAGCAACAAAATAAATACAGAAATATTTCATTATAACTCAAAGTTTGAAATAAATATTCCCCATGATTTCAATGAAAATATAAAGTAAATTATTGATAAATATATGTTAATATATCTTTTGTAGGGAGAACAGACAAATCTTTCTTGAAGAAAAACTTCAAATTTGCATATAGATACTCTGCCTTTAAGGAGGTAGAGAATAACTCGCGACTCATTTATGAGTGGACTATGCATAGTTAGTTCCTGCCAAGGTAATGCATGTGAAGAGTGAAAGCAGTGCCTACACAATGGAAAAATCTGGCAAACACAACTTCAGATAGGAGATCAAGGTCCATTTCTGCTATGGCAAATCATATGAAAACGTGTATTCTCCCTACCCTGGAATGAAAAGGCACCTTGGATCTGTGATTTTCTTCCCATAATTCTAGTTGAATAGTAACAAAGACAGAAAACCCCAATGGAGGATTATTCTATGAAGTACCTAACTAGTATTCTTCAAAATTGTTTGTGGAGACATTGAAAACAAAGAAATGCTAAGGAAATTTTAGTCAAGGACATGCCCAACTAAATGCAATGTGACCGATTGCAGGAAATTCCAGCAGAAAAAGATATTAGGAAAAAAATTAAGAATTACTAAAAAAAATAGTGGACTATAATAATAACAACCTACCAATGTTGAGTGTTTATTTACAACAAAGCTCTATTGCTGGTGGTGTAGCACGTTAAGTGCATGTAGGTTATATGGAATCTCTTTGTACTTCTCAAATTTTCCCTGCATCTAAAAATATTCTAAAAATTAAGTGTACCAAGGGAAAATATTCAAAATACAATTTCATGTCAAGGGACTTTTTCCTTTTTAATTTCTCTGTAAATAAGTCTACTTAACTCTTTTCAAAGAATCTCCATGAGTTTCTGAATTTTCCAAAGTGTTTGAAGTTTCAAAAACTTGTGAAAAGCAAATTAACTCAAGATCTATAAAACATTACCTCTTTGGTTTTAAATTGACCCCAAAGTGAACTTTCATTTCAAAGTACCAACGTTTATCTGGCCATATTGGTTTTAGAGCATCAACAAATAAATACAGTATTCTGAAGATGAAATGGAAAGCATATGGAAGTATGGGCATGAGTGAGTTGGGAGAACATTGTAGTATTTTTCAAAAACAGCTACTGAGAAAATAGAAAGGACAAAAAGGTGTCATCAAGACCGGGTTACAGCTCCTCGTTGGTCTTCCTCTTGAACTACTATAGTAATTATAGCACCCGAAAAGATCACAAAGAAAGGAACTAACATAAAATGATATTTGATCTTACCATTAAAAATTTATCAATGATTGGCCAGATGTGGTGGCACACACGTGTAATCCCAGCAGTATAGGAGGCTGAGGCAGGAGGATAATGAGTTCAAAGCCAGCCTCAGCAAAAGTGAGGCACTAAGCCAAACAGTGGGACCTTGTCTCTAAATAAAATACAAAATAGGGCTGGGGATGTGGCTCAGTGGCCAAGTGCCCCTAAATTCAATCCCCTGTCCCACCCTCCCCCCAAAAATCATCAATGATTGCAAATAAGCACCTGAATTAGAATGGGGAATCTTTTCAAGGGCTTCCTGTCATGTTTCCTACAATCTATTCAAACTTTCTCAATACCATTTGATTTTGGAAAACTTTCAATACACACTAAAACACTTTTTTTTCCTATATTGACTTAACAACTTTCAGAGTTACATAAAAGAACTATGAATAATAAATTAAGAATTATTGAAAAAGTTTCCTATCCAACCACATACTGAATTGTACTAAAATCACACTGGACTAATATGTATGAATATACTGATGTGGTATCAGATAATTCTATTTGTTTTATTTTAAGTTCAGAAAACAAACCTTAGTGATAAAAAATGTATGTTTTGAATCCCTAAAGAAGATTCATATGAAGCCTGGTCCTCAGGTATAGTACATTTTCTCTTGTGTTAACATCAAAGTTGGTGGGTTGTGAGTATTGTATATTTTTCTTATCTGGAATATACCAAATACTATGTAACCTTTCCCAAGGGCATTTCTGCAACCAGAACAGAGAATATGAAACACAAATCCCTACTTGGTGCTCCATATTGAAAACACAAAAGGTATCTACTAGAATTTTGTATTTCCATAAAACTTCAGACTAAATGTGTCCTTTTGCTTCCTGATAAGGTAAAAAGAAAATAATGATGAAATACAATCAAAACACTATATTTTGGTCCCAGGAGATTTAACAAAACTTAGTTCACAGTGGTCTCTATTGTTTCACTCTTTTGTTTTTTCCTTTGGGGTCTTGCAAGTACTTTGGATATTGTTCATGTTTCTTTGCAGTTTATGAACTATAATTAAGGACAAGGACATCTATTTATTCATCAGGTTCCTGGTAGGATAAAATACATTATTCATCTGCAACAGCATATCATATTATAAGATTTGGAATAGAACAATAGGAAAATGTTGTACTGCTCATAGCCACTTCAAGCTTAGAGCTACATTGCAGAAAACAAGCCACACACAGTGACAAATTCAGCTGGGCATCCTTAGGAAAACTTCTTTATATCCTTTTGTTCCTGCCTGTATGTATACAACATGAGTCCACTTCCCAGACACCAAACTTTATCTACCGATTTGTCTCAAGCCCACCCCAAGGTATTGTTGTAAAGGGTTTCCCATGACATAGACTACTCCTGTCATCTATGTAAATGAGTCCTGTTCTCCCTGAGAAACCAAACTAGTGACTGGAAGCTGCATTAACAATTAATGAAATTCCCTCAACTTGCCATTCCCGAGGCCCCAGTATCCCAAACACCAGCCTTTCTTCAGCGCACCCTCCTGTTTGTATTCCATTGGGGCTCAACAATTTCACTGGTGGGGCTAAAGGCTATTACCTTAATTAAATTAAGGTACTCATCCTGGTGAGATTGTTGTGGAAACACAATGGGAAAAATATGATATAGCAATTTAGTGCCTAGTTGCCAATCTTGCATTGCTACCCCATCCCCTTGCTGCTGTAAGGTGGAGATTTGCTATGTAATGTTGCTTTGGGTGAATGAGCAAAATCCTTTGTCTTCTAAATATGTGCCATTATATGATGGGAAGGTCATAGATCTATCTCAACCTTGTGTGATTTGCAGGACTTGAGTAGAAAAGGAAAATACCACATTTCTCTTATTAATGAGTGTCTTTGAACCTCAGAAGGGTCTCGTTTGTACACCTCTAGAAAATTTATCTATAAATGTAAGGAGTTTACAAAGCAAGGCAGAAGAAAATAACCTTGAAAATATCACAAAAGAGCTGCATTGAAAAATGCTGTAAATATTTACTAAATACACTGAGGCATTTGCTAGGGACTGGGAAACCAGAAAATTACAACCATTTAAGAGAAATATCTTTTACATTAAATTTAATTGTAGTTTCTGATGACTGAAGACAGGTTGGAAAAAGAAAAGGCGCGGGAAAACAATAACAGCAGCAACAAAATCCCTCATAAGTTTAATAGCCGCCCACTGACTTTAAATGTGCAGAAGACCTCTCCAAACACAATTCTGAAATGTAGAAGAATCCTCCTTTATTGAAGACTCTGGCCTCCTGCCCATTCATGAGATGAATCAAAATGCCACGTATGTACCCATGCTCTGCAATGCTGTTTTGTGTAGTTTTATTTTCATTTCCTGGAGACTTTGCTCTAGACCAGATATATTTGTATTGCTCCCCCCAATCCCATCCTAATTCCTTGGGTGAAAATCATGTCATCTTTCAAGAAAAACAAAACAAAACAAACAAATAAGCAAACAAAAACTTCATAAAGGAATTTTGGTCACAACAGAATTAAATATCTTTGTGACCAATCTGGTCCCCCAAACAATAGCTACCCATGACTCTTCCTTCCACTTCAGGAGACTGAGTTTCAAGTTTCAAAAGCGCAAAGTAGTTCAAAATGACACAAAGTAGAAGTTAGAGTTGGTTTTCGAAATGATTTTACAACTTCAGCTGCATTTTTAAAAAGAAACTAGTGAAGTATCCAGAAAAGATAGATGAGAAGTTTGTTCAATATGTATAGAAACTTGATTATCTTGTACCCGTTTCTAAAGACCTAGAATTGAAGTCAATGCTTTATATGCAGACAAAAGGAAAATGGTAGAATGGAGAAAAATAACCCCTAGTCTCATTCTGGTCAAGAGTTGTCCTTGAGAAAAATCAACATTACCATGTATTCAGTTATTTGTTGATTATCTCACTCCCTTGTCTAGAATTTCAGCTACTTTCGAGTTGGGACAGGTTTGTGTTCACCAGAACAGGTCATGAGAGACAGTGAATGCTCTAAAACACCAGGTTGAAGGAATATTGGCCATAAACCTGTCAACTCAGAGAGAATAAATGTATGGTTGCTACAGATTGACTGTTGCTTCCCCTAAA
Organism: Tamias sibiricus; assembly: GCA_025594165.1. NCBI lineage: Eukaryota > Metazoa > Chordata > Mammalia > Rodentia > Sciuridae > Tamias > Tamias sibiricus. Next base: position 44,572,258 of record CM046671.1, on the reverse strand, counting down.
TTCATCCATTGACAACCAATCCCCAGTACTTCAGATGTGATGCTATTTGGAGGTAGTCCCTTTAAAGAGGTCACTGGGAGAAATAAGGGTATAAGGAACTCACCACAACACAAGAGGGACATCTGCAATCCTCGGAGAGAGGTCTCAAGAGAAATTAACCTACTGCCATGTTGTGAAGTTTTTCTTGGATTTCTAGCTTGGAGAAATACAATAATATAAATTTCTGTTATTTACACCATGTAGTCAAATAGGGTTTTTTTTGTTTGCCTTTGTTTTTGTTTTTGTTTGCTTGTTTCTTTTGTTTTTTCAGGTGGGGCAACTCTAGGAAACTTATATAATGCTTCAGGATAGTAGAGTTACATACAATGCAAAATGTCCAATAAAACTTGAATACATGAACGCTTGATTAATAAAGATTTGTTTCCTTTTTTGAAGGAATTTTGCAAATTTGAGGAATTTTTTAATAAAAGCAAATACATAATTTTTGTAAAATTTAAAAATTGCTGTTTATCTGAAACTCAAATTGAAATAAGTACATCATACTTACTAAATCAAGTAACTTCAACATAGGAGACATGGAGAAGATTTTACAGAGATAATGCTATTTATCAAAAACAAACAAACAAACAAACAAATAGTTTGGTGGGGATTTGAGGAACTTTGAAATAATAGAAATCAGTATGAACAGACTACACCAGAAATTTTCATCAAATTCTCCCACTGTGTATAGCAATCAGAGTCCAGGAACATTTTATATATTCAGAAATGACAGCTTAATTAGATATGGAATTGACATCTTATGACTCAATGGTTTCTAAACCTGGGAGCTTAAAAAATCACAATTCTTAGATACTCACCCAGACTAATGGGTCACTAATTTAATGTGACTAAAACCAACTCAATTTAAACATATCTCTCACCCATAAACCAAACTGGGCAGGCTGAGAACTATTACATGGTCAGTCTCTGCAGAATTAAATGTGAAGCCTTGATAAACTCTCTGCCAAAGGGAATACCACATTATAATAGCTCCCTGGAAATATCTCTATTTCACACGATATTGCATCAGAAATTCTTTTACTTTTTTATCAGGCCATAGTTGTATTTATGCACACACAGAGTATATTCACTTTTTGTGTGTGTGTGCATGTATGTGTATGGGCACACAAAATTGGCCATGTCCATTTTGTTAAAGAAGTAGAGATAAACAAACTATCCCTGGATTTTTACTCAAAAGTTAAAGGCTATTGTTCCATGGTGGTATAGGAACCCCTCAGTCTAGAGAGTAAAAGCTATATGCTATTGACACAGGACCCTATTCAAAATTAATGTTAGGTAGCACAATGTCTTCTCAAGTATAGCTTGTAGAATGTACTGAGTCTGGAAGATTAATTTATAATTTACACAGTAAATTTCATGAGGGTTTGGGTAGAAAATAAAATTACACTTACAGTTCTTAGAAGATAGAATAAGTGGCCAATAGTAATGATTATGTAAATACTAATACCTACTTTTTAGAGACTGGCTAGTGAGGGGATGTTAGGTAATGTCTGGGGTCACAAGATAAAACCACGAAGAAGGAAGTAATCAAGAAAGAAATTAAGAAAATAATAAGGTAAAGGGGAATGCATACAGTTAGGCACATACATAAAATGGTCTATGTGGGGCCATTCGTATTAGCCTGAGAGTATCATTTAGATGTGTATCTGTGGAACCAGATGCCCCTTTACTGGTAGAAACTTTGCATTTCATGGGGTTATGAAGGAAATCATTTTCCCTCTTTTTGATTTTTTTCTCCTCTTATCTACTGATAAACAATATTACCTCTGGATAAGATTGATTCTTCTGGGCCTTCTAACCATAACAGCATGCTTGTTTGGTCATAAGAGTGAGTATGGGATTCAGACTAGCTAGTGAAAAGAGCCCATCTTTGTGACCATACAGATTGCCTCAATGATGGTGAAGACTATGTGCCAAGTCAATCTGACTTCTCCAGGAGATGTAATTTTATAATCCCTGGGAGAAAAAAAGGTATTTCCCCCTTGAATAACAGGCAGTAACATTGTGACCCAGAACTGCCAGTGAAAGTGATCCCTGCCACATGCAGAGCACAGGAAAAATGAGGCCAATAAGCACTCAAAATAAGGGAAGATGAGCACTATATGCTATTCTTTTCCTCTTTCTCTGTGTCCCTGTATCTGTGTCTACATTTCTTTCTTTCTTTCTCTTAGACCCATGTGTACACGTGCACACACATATATACACAAACACAATTGGTATATGGTATTTTGTTGACCTTGAGGTTGACATTGTTCCCATTGTGTGTGTGTTTGTGTGTGTGTGTGTGCACACACATGTGCGCATGTGGTGGGGTTAAATGGTCCAATTAATTCCCCCTTTTGTCTGAAGGGGTTTGTGTTTTCCTGTCACTAGCAACCAGAAGTGTCCTGACTGATTCCAAGTATAACTTTTACCATTATATGGTCAAGAATATATTTAAACGTTGTTACATGCTATTTTAGTTGATCTACAGTTATTGTTAGGGAGGTAAATCTTCCTGTTTATCTTGATAGCTATCCCTCTGTATTTGGAATCATTTTCCCTTGAACTTCTACTTTTAGAAATGGTAAAACAGAACAAAATGTTACAAGGTTCAGATGAGAAATGGATATTCAATGAAGTTCAGATTGTTCTCAGTGAAACATTACCATGCACGACTGGGCCTGTCTGCATGTGGTCTCTTAAGTATGCTTAGAATATTTCTGTATTTGGATCACTGCTGAAATTTACCCTTTCCTCCTCTCCCCTTGACTGGATTAATTCCAGTTTTCTACACCTATGTTTCAGCTTCTTGCTGCAAAGCCTTCTTTTGACTCAGGCCATGTCTGGTTGCTTACCTTTGAAAAAACATCACATCCTCATATATCTTCTTCAATTAGGTTGAAAAATGCTATTTTTCATCAGCTGATGAAGACAGAAATTGTCTTTTAGAATTAATCTCTTTATTCATACAGATTAATTCATACTTGAGTTATAAGTAAAAATTTTAAGGAATAATATTTTTATGGATTATAAAATAATATAACAATTCAACATGGATAGAATCTATACCTTCCTTTGAAATAATAGAAGCAGTTGTAAAAAATGAGATGGGGTGGAGAAAAAATAAACATTTATTCATAACTCTTCTGTTTTCTATCAGATGAAGAGGGGTTGGTGTCTTCTTTGGTCTTTTCTCTTTATGGGTTTGATCCCTGACTGAAAAACTGTATTTTCATTTTTAATTTAATTTTTTAAGGACTTCTGTCTTTTGGGAATGCAATTAGATTTTCCAGGACATCTGTCTGTCAAGAAGGATAATGGCATTTCCAGTGCACATTCACCGAACAGGAATCTTCATCTAAGGCAGGACTTCAGGGGATACGTGGAAACAACTGAAAGTCCTCCTCTCCTGGGCCTGGTAATTTAAGAGAGCTGGCCATCCAGCTGCATTTAGAAGCAGCTCTTCACACAGAAGTCAGCAATTATCTTCTCAGCCCAGGTGACAGATGGTAGGAATGCATTCTCCTAGGCCCAGGAGTTGGCTCCTACATCTGTGAAGACATTTTTCATCAGGCTCCCTTTGCATATTCATGGTATGACAGGCTTCAGTGTTATTGAGTGGGCCAGACCCCTTCAGCCCTGTCAGGCCTCTGTTCTTCCCTTATTCCATGCATCTTCAATCTCCTTCCACCAGGCTCCAGTTAAATCAAACACACAAATGGACTACTATATATTAGTGTATATATATATATATATATATATATATATATATATATATATATACTAATTTTATATATATATATACATACACACATATGTGTGTGTGTGTGTGTGTGTGTGTGTGTGTATACATATATATATTTTAGACACTCACCAACCTCTGGAGGAATAGTCCAAGACAGAAAATCCCACAAACTTAGGAAAAACTAAACAAAGAAGCACATACTTAAGCAATCAAAAAACACATACTTGAGTGGCCTAGGAAGAAGTATTCAATTCATATCATTTTCATGATGTTTTTTTTTTTCTTTTTTCTTTTTTTTGTCACTAGAATCAAAGTTCCCTGAGGCCAAGAATTTTATGGTATTCACATGGTATCCCTAAAGAGCACTTTAATAAATGTTTGCAAATAAATGAATGATTGACCAAATAGTGGGTTATTGCTTGAGAAGGTACTGATGTGCTACAAACAGCAGAGGGTCTCATGGTTGGAATAAAAGGAGACAGAAAGTTGTGCTGAAGGAAATTTCTGTGCTCTTTCAGCTGAAAGCGACACTGGAGCCACAGATATCTGTCAACTCAGAACAGACACTGGCCTGGATGGATTCCAGGTTTTGTTCTGATCCAAGACATGGAAGAGTCATTTCCTCAGCTCTTTTCTTGACCTTTCCTTGGAGGGCTTCTGATGCCACAGTACACCTATTCCTCACACCTCCTATACTAAGCCTCAATCTTAAGGTTATTGCTCCTTATCTGGAGCCCTCTGCTATTACCCAGTCTTGGCCTCCATATCTTAGGCTACATTTTGGTCTTTCCCAAAGTTGGCCTTATGGCCATATACTCCTAATTCTTCAGCTTGTAAGTCTGAATCCACCAATTTGTCACAATCACATGGAACGTCATAGGACGTGCTAGCACACACAAATAGACACAATTTACTGTATTTTATTGAGTGCTCATTTTTAGAGGGTACATTAAAATTAAACATAATTCTGTTAATTAAATATATTATTTCTTTTTAAAAATAATTTCAAGGACAAGTCTATCCACACAAAAGTCTATGAGTTCCATGTAACCTTCTAGGGTTAGTGGAGTCCCTTCTCATCCACAGACCAAAGTGTTTGAGGAAATTGGCAGTTATGCATAATGTCACAGGGATGGGCCACATTTCCTAACCCCTCATACCTGTATTTGACAGTTTAGGATAGACAAACTTTTGAAGTACATGGAACTTTAGTGTTTTATTTGAATTTCCTTTTTGGTAGAATTTACAGTTAACATTTTTTTCCAGTTTCAATACAAATAACACTTAATAAAGGAAATATAAAAAAAAAAGTTCTCTGAAATCTTATTCAAAGCTTTATGACATATGTTTGATTGGTACCTACATGATAGTTCTTTGTGTAGCAGTGATCAGGCATGCAGGCCCCCAGTGGGCTAGAGAAAATATAATATATCCCAGACACATAGTAATTTCTACCTCCTAAATGGCTTTACTCTGTGTGTGTGTGTGTGTGTGTGTGTGTGTGTGTGTGTGTGTGAGAGAGAGAGAGAGAGAGAGAGAGAGAGAGAGAGAGAGAAAGAGAGAGAGAGAGAAGAGAGAGAGAGAGAGAGAGAGAGAGAGAGAGAGAGAGGGAGAGAGGGGGGGAGAGAGGGAGAGAGGGGCTATGCTCTATCTGTTAAAGAACTATGTAAGAACTTTTATTTCAAAACTACTAGAAGACTGTGAGTCTTTCCAAAGCACTGTGGCATGTAAGTATTTAACTTTAAGCAGCTACCAAGGTCAATGGCTTGACCAACCTTGCGAAAGATGGACAGATACCATGAAGCATAACCAAGTTAGTAAATTCCTAGGCAGTGCTGAATATATCTCATCGTACTCCTCAATGAGCAGTTGGATGTTGTGTTTTGACATATATTTTAGGAATCATCCTGAGTTTTTAAAAATATTACAACATAAAAAAATAAAAACAAAATAAAATGTGGGCAATAATCAAAGACACACTAGATAAAGGAGATCATTTTTTTCACAACTATGATCTTTACTATTACCAAATTCTCCTAGTTTGTAGCTGTCAATTAGATAATTTTGGCAGGTATGTTATACTTAATAGATAAGTATCAAAGCTGCCCCTCATATTTTCTGTAATTTTGGGGAACCCCCAGGCATACCATATGCTCAGGAACTCAATCTCATATTATTATTCTACTTCCAGAACTGCCTGTGACCTCTATGAGAATATCCCTTTCTAAGTTCTCCATGGAACACAGTAGGGTCAACCAGAGGGCTACTTCTGTGAGAAAGCCACTGTCACCCCGTACCTTCCTCCTCCAAATTTCTCCCCAAACCAGAAAGCCCTTCTGCCCAATCTCCTTGTCTTTATGACTCCAGTCTTGCAAATTAGAAAATTTAAAATCCATTGTCAGTGGAACTACCTAAGTTATTTTTTTTTTTTCTTTCTGCCTGTACTTCATGTCTCTGAGGTAAAGAATCGTCTCAGAGATTATATGAGGAATCGGAAAAAGTGCAATGTTCTATTTTTAAATCTAACCATAGAACAGACCCCAGATTCTATTTACATCTGTGGTCTTCTACTCTTGACACTCCTTGTACACATCACTTTATACACTTGGATGCCTTGGCAGGAGGTGCTGGTTAGTCAACAGGTCAGGATGACAGTACTATGTCACTATTCACTGGGTGCTTACCTAGGCCCCAGTCCTGGAAGCCCACAGTAAAGTGTGAAAAATTACTGTAAACAGCTCAATGCAAATTAACAAGCACAATTTGGTGAGTATGCTAAAGGTGAAGAACATTGGGAGGAAGTCATAAGAGAAATTTTGCTTATATCAGAAATAGAAAAACCAAAAGTATAGGGTAGAAAGTGACCTTCCTGTTGAGACATGTGAGCTAAGGAGGATCCAGGCAGCAGAGAGACATGTTCTAGGCAGGTGGTCACCAGCAAAATACACTCTGGACTAGAAATGAATGTGGACTTTTCCAGATGTGAAAGAGAGATCCTGTGGTCAGACTTTGTAAGCCAACAGAATAATGGCAGCAGTTCAGGTTAAAGAGAGAAACATCACCTTAAAGATCATGTTTTTTTTTTTTTTTTTTTTTTTTGTTGTTGTTGTTGTTTTTGGTACTGCGGATTAAACTCAGGGGCATTCGACCATTGGGCCACATCCCCAGCCCTTTTTTTTTTTTTTTTTTTTTTTTGTATATTATTAGAGACAGGGTCTCACTGAGTTGCTAAGTGCCTCACCATTGCTGAGGCTGGCTTTGAACTCGTGATCCACCTGACTCAGCCTCCCAAGTGCTGGGATTACAGGCGTGTGCCACTGTGCCCAGCAAACATCATGTTCTAATATTACCAAGGAATCACCAAATGCAGTCAAGTTCCAGAAATGTTCCTTTGTGATTGAGACCAAGAAGACAATACAGTATAATCTCGAATGCAAATAAGTTGTGAACCCAGGAGAATCACAAGCTTCCTATAAAATGATCTTTTATATTTATATTTGATTTTGTCTCAGACCTTTCCTCTGGATAAAGGAAACATGGATATGTTATCACTAGGTCCATGCATGTCCTTGTATGTCCCAAGAAGCATGGGGAAATTTAAATATCTTATTCCAGGAATCATCTGTGCTCAAGGAAGAAAGAATTAGCAAAATTACAGAATAAATTACTTCAGGAGTATGACAATAATGCAATGTAAGTACTTGACTTGGGTGGGGGCATTGCACAGCAGATAGATTAACCAGAGCATCAAAATTCAACTGAACTCACAGTTTCTGGGATACACATTGCCAACTCTTAAGACACTTGAGGACTTCCTTATTCTTACATCAGGATTAAGCTGAGCACTTACCCTGAAAAGGTCACATGCTATGGTGAACTGTGGTCCTCCAAATGTGATTTCAAAAGTGAGGTGCCAAGGCCTCCAGGACCCCACCTCTGAAGTAAACCTCCTCTTTTTTTATGATTTTTAAAAATTTCAATCCAAGCATCACAACAATATACTAGTTTCCACTTTTTAAATAAATGTTCAATTCCTCCTAAATGTCATATCATAAATCTCTTTGGTAGTGGTTAGTATTTACTAACATATTTTATAAAGAAAGGTAATCTTGAGTCAAGATATAAAGAAATGCAAATACCTAGGTACAATTAGTATTTTCTCATTAAACTTCAACTATTTCTAATACCTTTTTAATTTAACCTTGATTTATTTTCCAATGCTAAGGAAAGAAGCACCTTCAACTTCTTTTTCATGAGGACAATTATTCAGGATCTCTTAGTACATGCTGTTGTAAGAAGAACATGAGGAGAGTTAAATAGGCACTCACACTGACCTTGAGTAGTTTATGATCTAAGTAGAACATTATGATGCAGAAATATATCTTCAGGGAATGCATTAGAGACCTTACATTACTTATGTGTTTAAATTATGTGCAAGCAAAAAGGTAACAGAATTTAATTCAGTGATGAAGAAGGGAAGAACTTCAGTTTAAGGAATGTATCAAAGATAGTTTTACGCTTAGGAAGACTGTTTGAAGAATAAGCTGTTTTAGAAGTGTCTTTCTAAAGGGAAGAGAATTTTAGTGAATCAGGACTAGAATTATCTTAGATCTCTTGGTGGCAGTTATCAGACATATAAAGGATGTTGCCCATTCATATATATTGCCTAGAAAACATACTATATTGCATAAGAGTAAACATGTTCTAGTTGTTAATATAAAATAAATAACTAAGTGGAACAATAAGGGTTTTGGTAAGTTATAGAAAGATTTAGATAAAGGAGACTGGCCTTGGACTAGCTATTAAAGAGCATACTAAATATGAATCAATATAGGAAAATAAGGTGTGTCAATTTTGGCCAAGGGAGGTGGTACAATACTTGTACTCCCAGCTACTAGGGAGACTGAGGCAGAAGGAATACAAGTTTGAGGTCAGCTTGGACATATTAACTAGACCTTCTCTCAAAATAAAAAGAAAGCTGAAAGGACTGGGGAATGTAGGTCAGTGGTACAGCACTCCTTGGTTTAATACAGCAAATCAAAACAATCCAAACCAAACCAAACCAAACAAAGGAAAGGTTATTAAAGTAGATCAAATAAGTGCAGAATTATTTGGGAAGCTTTACTGGAATTGGCCAGTGTGGGCTTGGTGATTGAGAGCTATGAATGCTACAAGAAGGTTCACATAACTGCCTCATTTTAAAGATAAAACGTCTGCAATGAGCCTTGTATATATGTCACCTGAGTTACTCTCTTTTTCTGATCTGGGAGTACATCTTCCTGTTCAACTTCAGTCTTTACCTTCTTTCCTGACCTCGAGTAGTTCCCTCCCTCATGATATCTTTTTCAAATTGCATTCAACCTACCTGTTGTGAATAACACAGCATGCCTCCAGCTTGTATGTTGCTCCCAAACAGTGTCATATATATAGACTCAAACAGTGACAATCATTAATAAATATCCTACCTATGGGCCAAAGCAAGGTTGTGTAAAAGAGAGCAGACCAAACATACATCTTCTCAACAAATGTTTTAGTTCTGCTCAAATAAAGATGCTTTGTTTCTTATATCCAAATTCTGCAGCCCACCCAGATTTAACATAAAGCACAAACAAATATCCAAATGCTATTGCCCTTTCTATACGTCATTTACATTATCTTTCTCTTATAAAGTCAGTTCAACCTTTCTTCTTTTACAAAGCTTCCAATGAATATTTTATCTGACAACTATAAATCCCTTCTCTGAATTCCTGAATTTATTCTCCTCAAAACTTTAAATTGTATTCTGTTCAATAAACAGGTCCCCTAGGCTTTAGTGAGGTAACTGAGCCTTAATCTTCTGAATCTCTTCCTTAACTGTGGTCTGCACATAAGAAGATTGTTTAAAATATTACTAATGTTCAGTTAGACAAATTCAGATTTATTATCTCTCCTCCCAAGCTTTTAGTAATTAGAATCCTCTTAACATGGGTCCCGAGCCACACCAATATTATGGATAAAGTGCTGCTCCTGTCATTTCTCCAATCCACTGTCATTTGGGGAAATAGCACAAAGTTTTTTCTTACTTTTTTGCCTTGTGAAATGAGGCTGGTAATTCCTGCTCCTTCTTTCCTTTTTCACTGATTTCAGGAAAAATACAGACTAAGAAATGAAATTCTTTGAACTGTCTGGAAGAAAAATCCCATTTAAATCCTCTGTATTATTAACCAAACTCCAAACCTGAAAGGCTTAGTTTGGATTTTACACTTCAAATCCACCATGTTCTTGGGCAGATTGGGCTTGACAAATCATATCACCATCCATTGCTCATTCTCAGCAGCTCCTGATGCTGCTGACATTGTGGGGATGATGACAGAAGGGGCTTGAGGAAGAAGATGGGATGGGTACTGTAGAGGGAAATTCAAATTTCTCCAATACACTAAAACTTAAAAGTTTCACCAAGAAAATCAATGAAAGGTTGAACAGGGAAATAAGCTAGTGTACACTACTTAGAAGAAAACCATTACTATCTATGTCTACATATTATTGTCAGCTTAATCTCAGTAGTGGCTATTTTGTTCCCTTATACAACATTTTTGGAAAACTGATAGAGCCAAACCAATTTTCACTACCAATAATTGCATTTTTTTTTTTAAGTTTTCTTCCCCACAATGATGCCCAAAATCTCTCCTCTAATGTGGGGTCACACAACTTCTAAATTTTATAAGCATAAGCAAAGAAGTTAAATGAAAGCATAAACATAAATGCAAAAGTTCCTGGGGAGAGTAAGATATATTATGTGGTCTATAAAATGATTATTGCTACTGATTCCCCATGTGAAATTCGGTCAAATGTTGTTTTCTGCCATGATATGAGCTTCCTCTTGCTAGGATATCTTTTGAGTTAGGAAGAGAGGTGATGATGCTGTTTACACAGAACCAAATGAACATTTCGTGTCCTCCTGGGAAGCCCAAATACACTGACATGGATCTAGGTGCCCTGGAGTTTTTCTCATGACAAAAGAAAAGACATAAAAATTGATGACAAAGTCATTTTGAGAAATTAACTTTGGTTAATTTATCTGACCTTGCTTTAAGAGGTACAGCTATGCTGAGTCCACAGACAACTTCAGCCCAGCTGTGCTTGGCTAGTGACTTTTTAGTACACGTAGAAGATTTATCATGATTTTTTTTTTTTTTTTTTTCCTTCTCTTTTCCACAGTGAACGGTGCTTTCCTCATACCTTGTCTTTCCTTTATCAGAACAAATTTCTGCTATTTGCCTGGAAATGTCATTTTCTCTATTTCCCTTACTAAAGAGCAAAAAGCAACAATAAAAACTATTTGAACAATGGATTCTCCACTCCCTGAACTTAAAACATTTTACCAAGTAGTATTCATGCACTAATGTGAATGCTTCCAAGAAATGGTGACATTGTGAATTACAAAAACATGTGTATTTGGTCTTCATCCCTATTTTCTTGCACACAGCTGTTAAAATCCTTAGAATTTTGCATGGCATATGTGTCCTTTGTATGTTAATGACTGGTGACTGGGGGTCCCTGGAAAGCTGGAGGATGGTGGCTGTTCACCAAAAAGACCAAAACATGAGATTAGGAGGTTGCAACTTTTAGTTGCATACACCAACCTCCAAGGAAGGAAGTGGTTGAAGACTGAGGTGATCACTAATGGCTAATGATTTCATCAATCATGCCAGCATAATGAAGCCTCCATTAAAAATTCAAAATTACTGGTGTCATTGAAATTCCAGAAAGTAGAATACACAGAGGTTACTGGGGGATTGTGCCTAGAAGGGCATAGAAGCTGTACGTCCTTTTCCACACACTTTGTTTTATGCATCTCTTTATCTGGCTGTTCATCTGTATCCTTCACAGTTCCTTTATAAAAGCCAGTAAATAAAAGTAATTATTTCTGTAAGTTTGTGAGCCACTCTTGAAAATTAATCAAACCCTAAAAAGGGGATCATAGTAATCTTGATTTATAGCCAGTCAGAAGTACAAGTCAAAAATGGGGGGTTTACTGTCACCTGAAATTGGTGGGGGAGGTAGGATCTTAGTGACTGAGCCTTCAGTCTGTGGGATCTGATACTGTCACTAGGTAGACAGTGTTAGAACTGAATCAAATTCTAGGATTCCTGGTTAATATCCACCAAATGAGTTTTTCTGTGCCTATGGAATAAAAACAAAACTGTTTCAGAATGTCAGATGAAAAACATGTTAATTCAGGACATGTAAGAAAATAAAAAGCTCATGTGAATTAAAAAAAAAAAAAAATCCAATGGAGACTTTCTTGGTGTGTGAGAAAAACCCTTCTGACACATTTGGTGTCAGAAATGTTATGTTCAGTGGTGTGAGAATAGGAAGAAACACCGAATTTTTTCCCTTCTTAGAAGTGGTATCAAAGTGGAATATTGTAAGAGATAGGAAGGAAACATTATTTCCTGTTTCACACACCATTCAACCCAACACTTATGAAACAAGCTATTTGTGGAATTTTCTACATAGCTTGAGTAATTTTTCAGCAGATACCAACTGGCTGTCCTATAGTTTAGTTCAATTATGATACCATTTACCTGAAGATAACATTACTTTCCATAGATGAAGGGCTCAGTCACACAAAAATGCCCCCTACTTCACATTCAAGTCACAAGTTGCAGGTTGTGACCCATGTTTCTGACTGAAGTGACTCACAAGTTACCACAATCTCTTTTTGGGGTTCAATTAATAAGTTTTAACAGATCATGAAACTCAGGGAAACACTTATGTTTACTGATTATTATAAAGGATATTTCAAAGTATACAGATGAACATCTAGATGAAGAGAAATATAGGGAAATGTATGTGGGAATGGGGCATAGAGCTCCCAGTCTGTCTGAATGTACCACCCACTACACCTCTTCATATATTCAGCTTTATGGAAGCCCCCCACCCCCAAGCCAGTTCTTTTAGATTTTCATGAAGGCTTCATTATGTGGGCATGGTTGATTAAATCATTGTCTATTGATGATCAACTTAGTATTCAGCCCCACTCTTCTCCCTAGAGGTTGGAGGATAAAACTGAAGTTCCAACCCTATGGGTTTCCCTGACAAGCATTCTCTATTTAAAAACTATTCAAGCACCCAATCATCAGTTATCTCATTAATATGCAAAATATACTCATAACTTTGGAGAATCCAAGTGTTCAAAACCTGTGTACCAAGAATCATAGGCAGAGAACAAATATGTGTATTTATTATATCCTAATATCACAGGAACAAACTTTAGGGTAATAAAAATAAAATGCTCTTCTATTGTAAAACATTGTGTTCTGGAAAAAAAAAAAATGGCTATGCCATGATCCTGAACAAACCCCAAGTGGAACTTTTCTTGTTCAATATTCTATGGAAATATTTGTTTTTTGAACAATAGTCATATTGTGTAGGTCCCAATAACCTGAAGTTTCAAAATTAGTTTGAAAGCTCCCATGAACATTTCACATAATTAACATTTAATTGTCTATTCAACAGTCTTCACTGACTGCTAATTCTAGGTAAAACACTGAGAAAGAATCTAATGACATAATGTTAGGTAAAAACTTGTGTTTTTTAAGTGAAGAAAAAAGAACTTAATCATAAAAAATTGTATCTGAATTTAGTGTTTCAAAAATGCATTATATAATCAAAATGTTACCATTCATCAATGCATAAATGATTTTATATAAGGAAATTATATAACTGAGCTAAGAATTAATGGGGAAGATAAACAATATTTGTGTAACCTCGGTGATGATGAAGTAGAAGATATTCCATGAAGAGTAAAGTAATCCGATTTAGCAAATAGATAAAATGCACTTCTACTTTTGGAAAGGTGAAATAGACATACTTTTTATTCTTCTTGCTAAGTACAATGAAAACCCCTGGTAATTATATATATAACAAATATTTAGAAAACTCTGAAATATGGAAAGAGGCAGACCATAGGGTAGGGATCTCAGGATCTAAGAAATAACATGGAGGTAAGATCTCTGGGTTTCCTTTTTTATCTCATGCAACCCAGACTTGGAGCTGATAAAACTGCCATACTTGAAATGCCAACATACTCTGATTATAAAATCCTCAATAAAAGCCTGATCTCTCTAAACCACAGAACCAACAAAGTGGCTAACGAGAAAGACAGAAAAACCTTTAAAAAGTTAACTGTCTTACCACAGCCAAACATAACTGAAAAACTATGGCTCCATTTCTAGACATGCCAGGCAGCTACGTCTGCATGGGAATCTAGACTGCAACATGATTTCCAGTCTCTACAAGTGGTAATGAGGTACCTCAGTATCTCTCCCAAGGGGGGATCTGGGAGGGCCAAAGATAGGTATGGGACTTCTGTCTCTGCTGACTGGAAGTGAGACCACTCCTCACCTCAATGTTCCATAGTATCAGTGGAGATGATGTGAGGTGCCTGGACTACATCTTTCACCCAGCAGTAACAAGGCACCTCTGAACCTCCCCACTGGGGGTAGTGTTCAGATGAGGCCTAGTGGAGAGTCAGGACTTTGATCATCACCCAGTGTTAACAAGGACACTCCCCATTGTGTTTTCAGTGGAGGCAGCAAGGCCAGCAAATATTCCCATTCCCACCAAGCAGTGAAGAAGAGCAGTTCCCACCACAAAATACCCATTTTGGAGAGCAACAAAAACAACAACAAAAAGAGTGCGTGACTTGGACTTCTGTTTGCATCTGACAGTAATTAGATAACAGCTTTCCCTGGTTTGATCTTCATTGTAAAAAGCTAGCTATCAAAAAGGTATCAGTGTGATTCACAGCCTCATAAAAAAATATGAAAATTTCCAGGTTTCATTTGAACACCTCTTGTCATAATAAAAAAACAAAAAGATCTCAAAATAAATGCAAAGAAAAATAATACATGAAAACACTGAGAAGACAACTAGACTATAGTGATGTAGTAAATATTTTTAAAAGTCTCCCCTCCAAAATAAAAAAAAAAAAGAAGTTAGAAAAGAGAAACAAATGGAAATATTAAAATTGAGTGTAATACTTTACATATGAAGCTCTGTGGATGGATTCAATTGCAGAATGGAGGAAACAGGAAAAAAGCAAAGATGATTAAAAATTTTGAAAGTACTTAAACAAAAATGACCCTTTGCCTACAGGGTCAAAACAATTGGAATGGTTGTGTCTTTTTCAACAGAAGCAATGGAAATATAGAAAAAAACGTAGAAAAAAAAAATGTAAATACGAAATCTTATACCTACAAAACTTTTGTCAAGAATGAAAATAAGTTCAAGATATTGTTACATTATGGAAAACCAAGAGAATTAATTGCCAGCAGATAATCTAAGAGACTCACAAAGAAAAATCTATAAATAAAAAGGAACATTGGAATGTATGGGATGAAGAATGAAGATGTTAAGAAAAAATAGTATAGGTAAATGTAATATAAGTTTGTGTTTTCTTTCTTGGGTTTTCTAAAGTATGATTGGTGGTGGAAGCAAATATTGCAATACTATATGAAGTAGTTCTTAATATTTTTAGTGAAGATATTTAAAAAAAAATTATCATACATAGTAGATAATAAAGAGTGATAGAATAAGGTAATCTTTCTATATTTCCCTGTTCCAGACTATGATAAATTGAGTTCATATAACCTAATGCCTCAAACATTAAAACAGCAACACAATGAAATATTAAAAAAAAATACTACAGAGAAACAAAACAATAATGAAAACAGTTTAAATCCCACACCCCAATAAAAAAATGTCAGTAAAAAGAAGGAAAATTAGAAACTGGGAAAACAAAAAACAAGAAATATAGCATCAGATGTAGGCCTTAATACATCAAATTATATTAAATATTAATGAAATAAATACACCAACAGGAGTTAAAAGGTTGAGGGAAGCAGAGAAATTTTTAAAATATATGCCCAATTATGTGCTATCCACAGGATAACTAATTAAATTATTATTACATAGTTGGTTTGAAAATAAACTGATAGACAAAGATATAGCATAAAAATTTAATGAAACATTAATAAGAGTGGCTATTTTCATATTAGATACAAATGGATTTAAGACAAGTTCATCTGAAAATTTTTCAGCAACAGGTGAACATTATATACTGATGAAATGGCAGTCCACTGAGAAAGTATAGAAATTCTATGTTTGTATGAAATAAGTAACACAACTGCTGCTTACATGAAGTAAAAACTGGTAGAATTAAAAAAAGAAATAGTCAATTTAAGCTAAAACCTTCAACATGTCTGCCTATACAATTGATATAATAACTAGACAGAATATAAGTGAGGACATAGACAAGCTCAGTAACTCTATCAGGTACAGGGAATATTTGGTATTTATAGGCCACTCAGCAACAGTAACAAACACTTCCTTTTACACATGGCAAGGTACCATATTCTGAGCTCTTAAACAAATGTCAAAGAATTTCAATGTGATTTTCTTACCATAATGAAATCAAATAGTAATTCAAAAAGAGAACCATACCTAGAAAAGCACTTGTAAACTTAATAATCCATGGCTCAAAAAGGAAGTCAGAAGAGAAATGAAAAGTAATTGAACTGGATGAAAAAAAATTCTATCTCAAAATTTGTTGGACTCTGTTAAAGAAGCCCCAAGAAGAAATTTTAGATTATTGTGAGTATATTAAAAAATGAAAAGTACCCAATCGATATATTTTAAATTCTTATTTCAAGCACAAAATTAAAATAGAGCAAGCAAAACATAAAGGAAAATTTAAAAAAAATAGAGGAGTAGACATAAAACTGAAACAGAAAAATAACGCAGAAAAATCAATGAAACAAAGACTTCAGTTTTTAAAGTTAAAAATAAAATCAATAAAATTGATAAACTTTGAACAAGACTGACAAAGAACAAAGATATGACTAAAAAATCACAAATATCAGGGTTTTCTGTCCTAAGAAACACTATAAATACCATAAAGGTAATATGAAAGAACTACAAACAACTCTACAAATATATTTTTGAAAATTTAAATAAATAAAACTCTTCTTTGAAAAAGAAAAATTACAACATAGAGTATATGAAATAGATTATTTGAACAACTCCCTACCTACTTAGGAAATTGACTCCATAATTTTAAAACCCTTTCAAAGAATATTTTAGCCATATGGTTTTATTTATTTATTTGTTTATTTATACTGGGGATTGAACTCAGTGACACTCGACCACTGAACCACATCCCCAGTCCTTTATTGTATTTTTTTTAGGGACAGGGTCTCACTGAGTTGCTTAGCACCTTGGTCTTGCTGATACTGGCTTTGAACTGGTGATCTTCTTGCCTCAGCCTCCTGAGCCACTGGGATTGCAGGTGTGCGCCACCATGCCCAGCTTACCTATATGATTTTAATGGAAAATTCTATCAAATGTTTAAAGATGGAATGGCATAAATAGCATACTACTATTTTCAGAAAATGGAAATAGAAAACTACTTCCTAATTTATTCCATTAGACCAAAAATGACCATAACATGGAAAAATAAATAAATAAATAAGGACCTGAGAGGAAAAGAAAACAACAGACCAATACTCCTTAGCAATATTGATACCAAATATTCAACAAAATATTTGCAAATTAAATTCATCAATGTATGAAAAAAAATTATCCACCATGACTTGGAAAGGTTTACTCCACATATGCAAGGCTGCTTCAATATTCAAAAGTCAATGAATGTAATCCACCATATTTACAAGCTGAAGAAGAAAAGTTTATAAGTAAATCAATTGATGCATACAAAACTTGCAACAAAATTCAGCACAGATTCATGATTTGAACTCTCTGAAAAGTAGGAATAGTAGGAATAAAGGAGTGTTTTCACAGTTTAACAAAGTATATCTACAAATATCCTAAAGGAAACATTATACTTCAACGTGAAAAACTGAATATTTTCCCTTAAAAGCAGGAGCAAAGCAAGAATGTCAACACTCTACTCTCACCACTCTGATTCAACATAGTGCTGGAAGTTCTTGGTAGTTCAGTAAGATAAATAAGCAAATTAAAAGACAGGGATGGAAGAAATAAATTTGTTTATATTTGCAAATGACACAATTGTCTATGTAGAAAATACCAATGGAGCCGGGCGAGGTGGCGCACGCCTGTAATCCCAGCACTTAGGAGGCTGAGGCAGGAGGATCGCGAGTTCAAAGATAGCCTCAGCAATGGTGAGGCACTTAGCAACTCAGTGAGACCCTGTCTCTAATAAAATACAAAAAAGGGCTGGGGATGTGACCCAGTGGTCGAGTGCCCCTGAGTTCAATTCCCTGGTACAAAAAAAAAAAAAAAAAAAAAAAAAAAAAAAGTAAGAAAAAGAAGAAAATACCAATGGTACTAAAAATGAGAAGAAAAATAATCCTAGAACTAATAAGTGAATTTAGTAAGGTTGTAGGGTAAAAAAGAAACATAATAAAGTTATATTTCTATATGCAATCAATAAATGTGAATTATAAAATTTAAAAATCCAGTACTACTTATAATTATTGAAAAAACAAAGTAAGTATACTCTAACAAAATGTGTATGAACTTTTTCATTAAAAACTGTAAAATGTAAATGAAATAAATCAAAGGTCTAAATAAATGGAGAGAAATATTGTGCTCACAAGTTATAAGGCTAAACAAAGGGTTTTCCATTGTTTTCAAGTTTTCATACAGGTTTTACAAAGTTTCTATAAAGAGTACAGGAAGAATTTTTTGTATAAGTAAGAGCTAGAATTGCTAAAATAATTTTGAAAAGGAAAAATAAAGTAGTAAGAATAAATCTACAAAATTTGAAGACTTACATCATGACAGTAATCAAGATTGAATCTTGTTGGTTGAGGGGAAAATTTATAGGTGAGTGGAGTGGAATAGTTAAATCAGAAATAGACTCACACTTATATGCCTACTTTGTATATGTATGAAAATATATAAGCAATTTGTAGAGGAGAGATAGATAGCCTTCTTAATAATAGAGAAATTGAAAATCCATAGGATGAAAAAAGAGAAAACATGGTATAAATGTAAAAAGAAAAAAACACAAAAATTAACTGAGAATGGATTATAGACTTAAAAGTAAATTGTAAAACTCTAAAACTTTTAGAAAAAAAAAAATAGGAGAAAATCTTCAGGACCTAGAGCTGGAAGAAAAAGCATTCTTCCATTTGACCCCCAAAGCCCAATCCACAAAAGGAAAACTTCATAAAATGAATGCTGTCAAAATTGAAACTTTTTGCTCTGTGAAGACAAAGAACATGAAAAGACAAGTGGTAGAGAGAAAATGTATGCAAAACAAATATCTGATGAAGGACTACTACCTAAAATATATGAAGAATTCTTTTTTTTTTTTTTTTTGGGGGGGGGGGTACCAGGGATTGAACTCAGGGGCACTCGACCACTGGGCCACAGCCCCAGCCCTTTTTTGTATTTTATTAGAGACAGGGTCTCACTGAGTTGCTAAGTGCCTCGCCATTGCTGAGGCTGGCTTTGAACTCGCCATCCTCCTGCCTCAGCCTCCCAAGTGCTGGGATTACAGGCGTGCGCCACCGCGCCCGGCTCAAGAATTCTTAAATCTCAAAAGTAAACAAAAGTCATTTGACTTTTCATTGAAGAAAAATATATAGATAGTACTTAAGCTTATGAAAAGAAGTTCAATATCATTAATTCTTAGGAAAATGCAATTAAATCCACTGTGAAATATATCAATACATCTGTCAGAATGGCAATTTAAAAAAAATAGAGTCAATATTATATGTTAGAGACTGAATCACTCAGACATACAGGATGGGAATGCAAAATAATACAGCATTGTGAAAAACAGTGTAACAGTTTCTTGAAAAAAATAATAATCAACTGCCAGAAAACCCAGAAATTACAAGAGTACTCTTGAACATTTATCCCAGAGAAATGCAGACTATATTCATACAAAAGTCCCTACAAAATTGTTTATAGCAGCTTTATTTGTAATGGCTCCAAAGAGGAAACAACCCAGAGGTCCTTTAAGAGATAAATGACTAAACAACCTGTGTTCTATCCATATTATGGAATACTACTCCAAAATAAAAACAAATGAACTACTCAGCCACACAATAACCTGGATGGATGTCCAGAGGATTATGCCATATGAGATAAACAATTTCTAAAAGTTTCTGGCTTTCTGATTCCACTTATATAGCATTCTTGAAATATGAAAATTACAGAAACGAAGAAGCGTTGATTGGTCGACAGGACTCCGGAGTGAGTGGGGTGAGAGGAAGGTAGGTATGGCTATAAAGGGCAGGGGTAATAATTCTTGCTGGAAATGTTCCATTTCTTTACTGCATTTTCAGTATCCTGGTTATACTATGGTTTTGCAGGGTTTTACAGTTGGAGGAAACAAAATAAAGGGCGCATGGAATCTTATCTTCTGATTCCTTACACCTTTATGGTTATCAACAATGATTCACAAAAATGTTTAATTAAAAACAGGAGATTCTAAATTGATTCTGAATGGTGCATGGAACATATTTATAGTAAAACAAAAGATTTTTTTTAATCCCAAATTCAAAATTTAGTTTATTTTCTTTATTTTATTTGGCGTCACTGAGAGGGAAGAAAACTCTTAACTATTTCTGTGAAAGAGACAGCATGATCTACTGAGGGGTAGAAATGCAGGCATGTTCAGGGCACAGAGAGCAAAACAATATGTGTTTACCTGAGATGCTCAGTGTCTCAAACTCAACATCTGTTTAGAGGTAGGAAACACCTGGTTGTGCTAATGAAAAAGCAGCATTTCATGTAGAAGTTATCTGATATAAGACTTCTTGGTCTTTCCTACCCTGCACCCTGCTTCTCTTTATCTTCAGCTTTCTCTCCCTCTCTCCCTCCCTCATTATTGCTCTTTCTTTTGCCAGTTCTGTAAGCACTGTATGCTACCAGAACTTGGAATTGAAGCAAAAGCTGAGTTTAAAAAATAATAATTTCTATTTTATTCTAGTTTGTGTCTTATGAATTATTTATTCCTGTTATATGATTTCTACATTCCTCTCTTCCCCAATTGTTCATAAACACCCCTCTCAGAGCTTTGGCTTGACCCTGAGCATTCTGGAAGGTGTGTCACTGAACTCACTTTGCAACTTGTTTGCTTAGTAGTTTCCTCCTGCTTACAAATCCATTCCTCCACTCTGGGACTTCTAGACAGAATATACTAGAGGGCTTCTGGCTCCATGAAATCTCACCATTAGATATTTTACCCTGAGAAATGGTGCAGGCTGCTTACCAAAGGACCCCTGAAGGCATGGGCTGAAATGCAGAGAAACTGCAGCTGCTGACATGGGAGGTGACTGAAGTGTTCCTTTTCTTCCAGCTATGTGAGGCTCAGAATGTCATGTAGACATCATCCAGAATGAGACCTCGGCTTATCAGTCATCTCTGCCACTCCTGCATCTATTTCTATTCAACGTATTGTGTTCATGAGATATCTCTCCTATCAGTTCAGCTGGGCCTTTCTTTTGTAGGAACAACTTTCTTGTCTCTGAGTTATTGCTTGCCTAGAATTTTCATAATAAACTTGAATCAAAATGAACAATCTTCAAAGAATATAGAGTGACAATGCATTGTACCTCTCATCTTTGCGTCACACAAAGAGTGAGTGATAACACAGGCTATGTGATGCTAGGGTGCTTGGCAGTGTTACAGAGCCAAACAAAGGAGCCCCTCCAAGTCCTAGAGCAGGGAGGCAGTGAGAACTGTCAAAGTGTGTTCAATGTCATGGCCATTCTGGAAAGTTTATATTGGGATAACCAAAGCCTTCACCTACAGTCCAAGCTTACAGATAAAAAGAGAAAAGGAACACAAACACCCCCTTCCCCTTACCTTGACAGCAGGACACAAGAAATGAATCTTCTATTTGTATTGCCTCTTGGCATGGGCATACATGCGGAGCATATTTTTAACTGAATTGAAAGGACTTATCCTATGAGCAGTAATTCTTCATCAAATTAAATTTCGGTGTTAATTTGTTATCTAACAGGCAGGAGGCAGTGATGGTAAATTTGGCTAAAGAATATGGATATCCTTGTAAAGCTAAAACAACAGAATCATTGTGTTGCAACAAAAGGGGAGGGCTATACTTGATCCTGGGATTGATGGACAGTTACTGAGTGAGTGACCCGGTAAGAAACGTGGAAAGTTCTGAAGCAAAAATGCCCATATTCTATGATATTGCCAACACCAAGCTACATCAGATCACAGACACTGTCACTAAAGTGTAGCGTCTGCATCCACTGCCTTCTGCTGAAAATGTCCCCTTGCCACTTTCCCGTACTCTGAACTACATGCAAGCCCTCATTATTTTATATCTGGATGATTTGACAATTTCCTAGAAATTTCCCTGGCTTAATTTCTTCTCCTTTTCAAACTATCCCCTCTGAAATTGAACCTCACAAAGCTAAGATTTTTTACTACTCATACAATTTCCCATAAATTTCAATAGCCCCTTACTGCCTGCAGGATGTAGTCCAACCTCTTTAAGGTAGTCTTTATATGCCCTGTAAACATTTGGCTCAAACTACTCTCCAGCTCTTACCATGCAACACATCTATAACAGCTTCTTACTCAAAATTTACTTGTCAGTCCATTGTACTCAGATGTGCTTTCTCCTTTTTGTTTTAAAACCAACACTTTTCTTTGAATTTGATCGCTAACTCATCTTTCTTCTTCATTAGATCTTTCTATTCCACTACCAAACCCTAGCACTTACTAAAAACTGTACTCTTTATAGTCCCACTGAGGATGTGGCATATTTCACACCTTATCTTCTGCTACCACGTATCTTTAAAATTCTGGATTATGGTGTTCCAACTAGGTTGTAAGCTCCTGCCTTGATTCTGCTTTCTAATGTTGTTTTTAAACAGCAACACTCAACAAAATTTTGTTAATTTAATAGAGTCTTAAGAAGAAAGTATTTTATTTTTCTCATTTCATTTTTCTCATTTATTTTTCTCATGATTCACTAAGACATGTTTTCTCTTCCAGAAACACAGTTGCAATTGCACAGCCCACTAGTGAAAGGGTGATGATTTTATCTTTGGATGCACTGGCAGGTGGTCAGCTCTCCAGTCCTGCCACATCTGTTACCAACTGATAGTCAAGAATTCCATTTTTTTTTTTTTTTTTTTTTTTTTTTTTTTTTTTTTGTGCCTGCCTAAGCTTTAGGCACATGGAGGGAGAGGTATCAGCTCAGAGATGCCTAAGATTCCATGTGCCGAATCACATCTTAAGTGTTGTAGTGAGCAACCGGGCTCAGCAGGGGGATTTTGCTCCCAACTGAAAGCTTGATAGCAAAGAAATCCTTCAAGCTTGTGCATGCGATGCAGACCAGTGAAGCCTCAGTCGAGGTATTTATTTTCCCCTTGGAAGCCACTGTGGTTAGATTGAATAATGTAGGAGCATCTCAGTGGTCTCCACGCTGATAGGGAAGTATGCTGTTGTTTGTATTCTATTACAGAAAATAAGGAAAGAGTGGGAGAAAGACATGGCTCAAAGCACAGGACCTTTTCCCCCATTGGTTACTATAATTTTAGACCTTCACATGAATTACATAGTTTTTATTATGGTAATAATGTATTCAATAGGCCAACATATGTCTCAGACACAGTACATGTAATGCTCTATGCTAGACATTGAAGATGTGGGGAAGATTCAAGGGGAATTTTCTTTTAATTAAAAAAAACTGCTAATGTGAATACAGAATTATGACTTATATTTTACAGAGAACTTGAATAAAATCCCTGAGATTTATGCTTTAGAATAATGAGTTTAAGTTATGTTCTGATTTGAAATTGCTGGGAGACCGTGGTAAAACAGTTGATCTTCCTTGCCTTAGTTTCCTCTGCAAACACATAGGATTGATACATATTATTTGACAGGAGAATGGTTTGTGAACTACAAAATATAACACAAAAATAAAATGTTATAACAATGATAATATAAGTCTTGAGGACCTAAGGGAGTGGCTGTCCAAGCTAAAAATGTTGATAAGGGATTGCATTTTAGAAGCAACAGTATTTAGGTAGAATTTCTGAAGATGCAAATGGTTATTGCTACAATAGTGAAAGTAGGAAAGACCTAGGATGCAATGTACATTATTGTCCCCCCCCCAAAAGAAAAGATGGTAGAATGAGATGGATATCATTACTCTAAGTGCATGTATGAAGACATGAATACTTTGTATAAAACCAGAGATATGTAAAAATGTGCTCTATATGTGCATTGTGAATTGTAATGTATTATACTGTCATATACAACAACTCAAATTTAAAAAAAAAAAAAAAAAGAAAGTAAGGAAGAAATAGTGCAGCTGTTACATTATGAGTAAGGATCCAGAGTAATACCAAGGAATAAAGATTGTTGCATTTGGAAAAAAAAAAAAAAAAAGATAAACTCTTAGGTATCTGAAAGATCTGCAGATCTGTTTATTTGTGCCTAGTTTAGTACTAGGTTCTAAGGATATTCTAATGATGAACCGAGCATTATTCAGTCCTCAAGGAATTTAGAAAGAGAAGGAAATAATTATACTAAATGAGACACTTGATCTTATTTTGGCCAGAGGGCTGAAAACTCTAGATATGCACATTTGAGTTTCTCATTTCCCCTGTCTGTCATCAGATTTCCCTACGTTCCATTTAACTTCACTTAGTATTCACTTGAGTGTAGCTATATTTTCTCAAGTACCCTTCCCCCTTTCCTTTCTTTTCTCTTTCTTTCCTTCCTTCCTTCCTTCTTTCTTTCTTTCTTTCTTTCTTTTTTCCTTCCTTCCTTCCTTCCTTCCTTCTTTCCTTCCTTCCTTCCTTCCTCCCTTTCTTCCTTCCTTTCCTCTTTTTATCTCCCATGGATATCTGAATCATCAATATGAATTTTTTATTTCTTTTTTCCTTTCTAAATTTTTTTGGCTCTGGGAATTGAACCCAGGATGATTTACCACTGATCTACATTCCCAGTCTTTTTATTTCTTATATTGAGACAAGTTCTTGTTAAATTGCTAAGTGTATCATTAAGTTGCCGAGGATGGAATTAAAATTGTAATACTCTGGCCTCAGGTTCCCAAGTTGTTAAGATTACAGGCATGTGACAATACACCCAGCCAATATAGGTTTTTCTCATCAACAAAGGAACATTTTAGGATGAGGTCTAATTTTAAGCTTACTTTTTATTTTTATAAAATATGCCAGCAAATAGACTTTGTATTATGCAAGACAATGAAGTCTGGCATTTTGTGGTAGACAAGGAAAGATCAAGATCTGAAATAAATGTGGCACTGAAGTTAAGGACTTTCTTCCATGATAGGACCTTCTGTAGTCAGCATCTGCAAGTTCTGTTAAATGTGTAGTGGCATGCCTAAAGAGGCCAGAGGGCAACATATGGACAATGTAACTGATCTCCCTCAATGTTTGGAGAGTCAGCTAGAGCAACAGGCTGTAACATTGGCCTATGCTATTTGACTATCATTAGGAGGCTTTATCAGGCAGGACAGGACTCAAGACCTAGAAAAGAACCAGGGTTCTAGACCATTAACCTAGACCCAGGGTATGGCACTGGGTGCAACAGGCTAGTAGGCACTCAGGTTCAAATTTCTTTTTCTTTTCTTATGACACTTTCTCTGTCTTCCATATCCTTGCCCTCCTCATACTCCTGTCATGCCCATCTCCATCCATTGTCCAAGAAGCCTCTCAGAACATGTGCCAGGCTGAGTCAGGACCTCTTTTCTGAGGCTTCACAGTATTTTATGAACACCTTTAATGCTGTGACTCTTTCCTGTGACTCTTTCCTCAACATTACAGAAATGAACACACTGTCTAGTATATAAAGACACTTAATATCTGAAGAGTAAAATGGATGAGTGAATGGATGGATGGATGGATGGATGGGCACAACTTAAGAGAACTGGAAAATAAAGTTACAAATAAAGAAGAAAAAAATAGAACTGGGATTCAAGGTTAAGCCTAAAAATTGTCTAGAACCCTATGATATAATGTTTAAAGTGCAGTAAGGATCAGCGAAGATCAGAATTCATCCAAAAGTTCAGCTGAAAAAGTTCTGTGAGTTTTAAATTTCACAAACGTGTTGAATGGTAGGGAAAACTTCAAATACAAGTCAACCTGAATCTATTTACCATGTCATGTAACTTCCCTAGACAAATGGAAGCATAGTTCATTCACAATGACTAAGACCAAAATCTCAAATGATATATGTCTTTGCAAATGATGATACCAAGAAGTAATTAAACAACACTCTTCTTGAAAATAAATAACAAATGAGCACAATATTTTTAAAAGTACAGGGTAGAATTTCAAAAAAGTGTTACAACTTTAGGGAGAGTATTCTTCTTTCAAAATTGAATGCATTGACAACTTTCCTCCTTGGTGGAGATTAAATCTAATATTTAGGGTGACCTTGAACTTGGAGGATCTTTATCCCCAAATCACACGTTTAGAATAATAGCATCAAGATATTAAAGTAATTGTGTTTTGTCAAAAACACCAAAGGCTTCATGATACACATTATTTCAATACAGAGGAAAAATATTTGTTCATAAAGATGTACTTAAGGCTCTTCTTCACCTCTGTTCAGTGGGCTCTTTGTATAACAGCACTCATTTTGTATAATGGCAGAAGATATTTATATTGTTTGTTTGGATTCTTACATCAGGTCACAGAGAAACATCTTTAGCAATCCTGTAGTGCACTGTTTAACAAAGTTGTCTTTGTTCATAAAAAAGATGCAATTACTTGATTATGTTATTATGTTCACTTTTGCCTTTATAGAATTTGTGGAAAATAACAATATATAATAATAAAAATGACTACTAGTACTACTAAATGTCCATTTGCTAACAAGATGTTGTGGAAGTACTTTATATGGGTTAATTATTTTAAACTCATTCTTTTTCAGATGAAAGAACTATTGCTAAAGAAGGTTAGTAATTTACCAAGGGCCAGAGACCAATCAGTGTTAGGGACAGAATTTGAATCTAGGCCCTCAACACTGGAGCTGATGATATGAGTGTCATCAAGTATACTGAGTAAGCATGACTCTTTCAATGTGACAACAAACACTTTAATTCTTTGAACTATCAGACCATGAGAAACCATTTTGTTCCCTGGGCATATGTCTTCCCTTGTTCCTGAATGGAAATTCCTGCAAGCCCCATGAAGCTCTGTTACCTCTTGAGTAATATCTTTTCCAACCATCACTTTGAAATCCAAATATAGCCTCACTTTCAAGTTTGGAAGGTCCAGTCTCAACAAAGAATCAGAACATCAGAGAACATTCTCCTCTAATTTGGGCATCTGCATTGAACAAGCCTATTGCCAGAAGGGACTGTAGTTGAAATTTCTCTAGCTCTTTATAATTTTCTTATTAGCTCACTCGAAAATATTTTTCACTCTGCATTTGGAGGGGTTTGCAGACTGGGAAAGAAAAGAGAAAAGAAATGTGTGAACATTACTACTTGCTTGTCTCATATGAGCCAGTTTCATATTCCTTGTGACTAGGAGATGATTTCCATGAAAAGTATCACCTGCCTCTACTTCTCCCATGACTAGGGAATCTTGTCTTCTGAGTTACCCTTGACACAATTGAATGCATCTCTTATCCTTTGTGAGCAATTATCCTTTCACAAGTATCTAGAAACCTCATCTAATTGGATTTCTTTTGAAGAAATTTTCTTTGTCCCTACTAATGATCCCATTTAGTAGGACATCAGAGAACCTCCGAACAAGTTCTGTCAGTCATGTGGCTCCATGTAGTCCATGGAATGCACATTTTGTCCTTCTAACAGGGTTTGGGACTTAAGTCCAAGCTCACATTTCTTCCATGGCTCATCTGTCAGTTCACCTCACCCTCTCTATTCCCTGTGCAGTGTTCTACACCATGGATGCTTCTCTCACTCTGCATAGATGGATTCTGGGCTCCCTGCTGATCTACCAACCCTGATTGGGTGAACCCCCCCCTCTAATGTCCAATATATTCTTAAACAGTCTTCATTCTTATGTGGGTTAGATTGGGGAATCTGAGCACTTCTCCCTTCGAAATAATGTCTCTTTATTCCACAGTTCTTCTCCCTCATTCATTTTCTCTAAATTTACTTCCTTTCTGTATATTCCACTTGTGAATGATGCGACCAAGGAGGAAATTCAATGGGGGAAGAGGAGTTGGTATGGGATCGCAGGGCCCTAATGGAGTGAGGAGGTCATGTGCATGTCAGGGCCGCTGAGTATGATGTGTTGGAGCTCAGATGAGGTTAAAGGGATACTCATGTATGAAGCCAGTCAATAATGAAGTTTGGGTTCAAACTTTATCAGAGTAAAGGTGGTGCATACACAGGAGAAAGATCTGCTACATGGAGTCAAAGATTGAGAAGAGGGAGGCATATCCCCCCTTGGGGGTGGCAGGTTGCATGGAGTGTCTAAGTCCATGGAGCATAAGGAGGGCATCTATGGAGCAACTTTCATGACACAGGGTGAGGAATCTGAGTGAGTAAATAGGGAAGAATGGGGGAAAAGGGAGGGTAAGACTTTGCCAAATATAAAATATAATATATAATTTAATCATATTTTAATATAATATATGATTCAATATAAGAAAATACAATAAAGCTATAGGAGTTAATTTCTTAGTAGTGAAGAAGTAGTTACAATTTGGGAAATGTAGAAAACTACTATGAACCCTGGTTACTGGACTTGGACATATCAATGCAAATTAATGTTGATATACATATACACACACACATATACATGCATGCATATTCACACATGCTTATTTATGCACATCTGTTTAAAGCTATAGGTATATTTTTATATAATGGTTATAAATGTATAGATACACATAAACATATATACAGTACACAGACATGTAGCCATATATATGCATATGTAATATATATGTATATATATAATGTACACATAATACATATATAATCTGATGTAGATATATGTGTCTAATTATACGCTTATGTGTTTTTTGTGTGAATTTCCTAGCTCTGTCTTTTCAAAGGGTCTGAGAAAAACTATAAGGCAATAGCATTAAAGACACCTGGTGCCAATATCTTCATTACTCACTGTTATTCTCCAAGTAAAAAATTAGGGATTTTTTAGAAATGGCTTATTCCACACCTTTGGCACAAAAGGTATAGAAGGAGTCTCAAACATCTAATGACAGAAGGTAAAGATTTGCTCAAAGAAAGATACAGCCAGGTCAAAAAGATACAGAAACCAATTTGAATCAGCTCTCACTGAGAAGTCTGGGATAATTTGAGCATTAGAATGAGTGGCAGTAAAATGTTACAAGTCTTTGAATACAATGGATAAGCATTATTCTATAGAGATATCATGAAATTCAATAATCAACAGAAAGTTTGCTATGAAAAGCGATATTCGTAGTTTTAAATAAATTTCCCTCAAAATAACTCTTAATTACAAAAGGGAAAAATATCTTCATAGTGGGTAACTTGGACAGACACTTCAATGAAGTGGTCAAAGTGAGTGTCGTCATTCATGGTTCACTGTAACTGTCTACTGCCTGATAGGCTGCAGCTAGAACACAGTATTGATTCTATGATATTCCTGCAAATGAGGCATAGCCTGAATCTAATTGTAAAAAAGCCTCAGGTGTACCCAATTGGAGGAATATTCTATATTAGAAAAAATGTCTTCAAGCCTTCAAAAGTGTTGAATCCACAAAAGTCAGAGTGAGAATAACAAACTATTTCAAAGACAAGAAGACTAAAGAGATATGAAAAGAAAAGTATATGCAATATGGACTGGGTCATTTTACTCCAAGAAACATCAGTACAATTGGTGAAAGTTGAATAGTATGAGCATGACATAGAAGTGTGTATCAATACTGTTTTTTTTAAATTCTAATTCCTGTGTATTTGTTATATAGAAAAACCATATTGTGATATGATAGAAGTCCTAACATATGTAGGGTTGTTAGAAGATCAATTTGGTAATTCATTTTGAAATGGTGCATTAAATAAATCTTTGTACTATACTTACACACATTTTCAGTAAGTTTAAAATTGTTTTTTAAGTTTTTAAAAATAAATAATTGTGAATAATATAAATAAAATGAAATGTCTTTTAGTCTATAATCCAAGGCACATTTAAAACCTTGTCAGGTATAAGAAGTTTATGAGCCACTTTAACTGGCTTAAATTTCTCAAAATTTGTGTTTTGTTCTGATACTTCACCTTACTTCTTGATATCTCTGTTAGGATCTCAAAATAAATCACATCTCATCATGCCTTTACACTATAGTGAATACAAAACTTAATAAATTCAGTCCAACATGAAAATCATTAAGCATTTTAAAAGGTCGTTTTAGGCTCAATCAATCACTTGCTGGGCTTATGTCCAGCAGCTATGTGTATAATTGTGAATTAACAGAACAAAGTAAAGAATGTGTGTGAATACTAGGAATGTATACAGCACTGACTTAGTAGACCCAACCCACAAAATGATCTTAAGATTTCAGGGTAGTTTTTAACTCTGATAGCAGAGTTAATAATATATTTTTGTTTAACTTTTCATTCATTCAATCTTTTACACTTTACCACATACAAATGATAAGAACAATTGAGAATGGAATTCTATTTATAAACTAGTGGAATTTAATCACATCTAAAAGTAAGCATATTTCAACAATCTGAATATCAAGATGAGAGAAAAGTATTTTACATACTTTTCCTATTTTTGTGACTCAGCACTTTTACTCTTTATTATTGCTATTATTATTATTATTACTATTATTATTATTATTATTTGTTGTTGTTGTGGGGATTGAACCTAGGGCCTCATGCATGTTAGGTAAGTGCTTTATCACTGAGTTGTATTGCTAGCCCCAGAATCTTAAATCTTATGTTCAAATAAAGAAGTGATATTTATTACAAATTGATACATCCTTGATGTCTGTCTACTTTAAATATGTTAATTTTTTTTATACTAAAAATGTGTGTGATTAAAAAATAAAAAAAAAATTCCCATGAATTCTTACTGTTTATGTTAAAAAATATGAAGTCTCAAAACAAATTGTAACTCTGGCAAATTCAAAGCCATAGCTGCTGCCCCAACGAATACAGGAAAAACAATGGAATGGAATGATCTGGAAAGAAGTACAAAATAGTGATATATTCTAAAGTATAGTAATCCTTTAATAAGTATTCATAAATATCAAACAAGCTGGGATAATTGAACCTTACCCATTTCATCAAATTTCCAAAAGCTGGAATTAAATTTTATTATCTATTAATAACCAGAAAATCTCTATCTCCTGGTGAAACTTTTCCTCTGAACTTAAATTCCACATTCCTAATTTACTCTAGACACCTCTATCTGGTTGATGCACAGGAAATTCAAAATTATCACTGCTGCAGGAATATGAATTAAAACCACAGTGAAATAGCATTAAATACACTTTAGAATGCATAAAATGTATAAAGCAAAACAAAAACAACAGCCATGACATTCTCAGCATTGTCATGTCTATAGTGGAACTTTCATATACTGCTAGTAAGAATGTTAAATGATGTTCAAAAGAGTATATAAGTTCATATTATAACTTCTACACATATGTCCTAGCAGCCTTATTTGTTGCTAGACAAAGCTGGAAAAATGAAAATGTACATTTTCTGGTGAACAATTTCTGCCAAGCCCAAGCAGTGAAATACCTCTCAGTAGCATAAACTAATAAACTATTGATAAACACACCAGCATGAATGAGTCAAAATTATGCTGAAAAAAAGTAAATGGGACAAACAGGTACAAATGTTATGTTTCCATTTATGTAAATACTAGAGGACTCAAAATGCATCAATAGCGCTATATGAGTGGTAGAGAGAGAGTTGGAAGGTGCATGATAAAGGGTTAACAAATGGGTAGAGAGGAAATTTGGGGGGAAGTATATCTATCATTGTCTTGATTATTGTGATGATGTGCTTCATGATACATAAAATGACATAAAATAGCCATTTAAATATTCATCAATAAAGTTTTATAAACATATGGTCATGCCTATTAATCTACACATAGTGTATGGTAGTTTTTATACAACAGAAGCAAAGCAGAGTTAGGTAAAGGCAGACAAAATATTTAATCTTGTCCTTCATGAAAAAGGATAATGAACAGTCTGAAGCCATCTCTGCTCTTGATTAGTGCAAACATCATTGCATCTGGTCATTTCATCACAACTTTATCCTCTGTGTGATTTCTAGGGCATGTTATATAAATTAGGGTTCTATGACCCTCGTTCTTATTCTGTTAAATACAAAAACAAATAAATAAGTTCAGGTTTATTATGTTAGTATACAAAGTCTTCTAAAACCTGACTTTACTTTTTATTATTTTTTTCTTTTTTCTACTTTAGCTTTGCCAATATTCTACATTTCATACTTAAATTTACAGTGATCCACAAAACACCGTGTATTCTACCATAGATCTTTGCCTTTGCTCTTCTATCCTATGCACCATATGACAAATAAGTAATCATGTTTCAAGATTCATGTCACATTAAATATCATATGTGTTGAGGCTACAGTGTCACCTAGCCTCATTCCAGCAGGTAACAAATTCTCCCTCATTGTTTTGTCTTATTGCACTTTGTGCACATTTTTAATGTAAATGTCAATACATTGAATTAAACTAAATGTTTTTATATTACGTTCCTTATGAAGTAGGACTTGTACTTTATACAATTTTGATCACCTCAGTAATGTTAATACCTACTTAGTAAATGTGTGTACAAACAAATGGGGGAAAAGAAGAAACAGAAGTGAAAATTATGAGGAAGGGGAAAGAGGAGAAAATGACTCAAAGGAAAGAAGAATGAAGGAAGGAATAAAAGAAGGGAATAAAATAAAGTGATTGAAAAGAGAAAGAAGAAAGAGAATGAAAAGAAAGATCAAGTATAAAGTAAGAATGGAAGCAGATATGTTGGAATGAAAGAAAAAAGAAAGTGTGAGAACGGGGAAAAGAAGGAAGGAAGAGATGAAGAAAGCAACAGCCAAGAAGAAAAGACAGAAAGGAAAGAAAGAAAGAAGAGAAAGAAGTAGTACAAAAAAGAGGAGATGAAAAAGAAGCAATGAAGGGAAGAAGGAAGGAGAAAAAAGTAGGAATGGAATAAAAAAGTTGAAAGGGCAAAAGGATATAGAATGTACATACAGATAAAAGCATCAAGTTGTAGGCCTGCATCTCTAGGATTTCCAATAATTTGAAACAAATTATAAAAGCATTATCCATTTACAATATATAGTATTCTTGCACCTTTTAAATTTTTCTTTTGAACCAAATGATGTCTGGTCTTACTGGTACAAAGAAATTATGTTTTTATGTATATAAACAGTATCATATATTGGTTCAAAGAGGTTCCTGCCAAAGGAGGCAGCATCTTTAATTCACACAAACAAATATAACTCTGTCCTGAGACATCTGGAAGGGAGCAGCCTGATGGTCACTTGGCCCTGAAGTTTGGCATAGAGTTTGGACATGTGGAATAAGCATTCATGTTATAGAACTTACTCCATGCTTGACAGGGGTCATATTCTGGTAAAAATTTCTGGTATATGCAAGCACAGATGGAGAATTGTGAAAACCCACAAAGTCATAACAGGCATCACAGTGCTCAAGCTAATATATTATGATGTTGGCAGGAGAGTTTATGAGTTATTTTACTGTTTACTCCTCTCTAGTTAAAATTAAGTATATGTCATAGATTGTACTCCTCCTTCCCCCAATTCTTATCAAGTTGGTTTTATTTGGGAGAATGGTCAATAGTTGTTAGTAGCTTTTGCTCTCCTATGATACATAAGAGGCTACCAGGCCCCAATTACTCATTTGATGCATATTCTTTGCCTTGTGTATTATAAAGGGAATTACCCATCTGTTTCCTGTCCCCAAATGGCCAGTTTCTAAAGGGAGCAGCTAAAGTCCAAGTTCGAATATTACCATTGAGAATATTGCAGGAATGATCTCAGTAATGCTCACCAAATTGCTGGAGAAGGTTGCAGAGAGGGCTCCTCAGAGAATTTGGCTCATACAGGTTTTCAATACTCTGTGTCCACTTCTCCACATTTGTAGGTTATTGAAGTTCCTGGTGCTGTCACAGCCACTATCACTCAAGTTCCAGAGACTTTTAATATCTGTTTACCGTTGAAATTTGTTGCACAGCTATATCCTGGACATAGCTCTACCCCAAACAGAAAGAATATCCTTGCATTGGTATCCCTTTCAAGAAAGCATGAAGTATTGCCTTTTGGGTCTCCTGCCTTGGAATTATCATATTGCATGAGTGAATTGGACTCATCTCAAACACTGTGGCATACTCAGGTCTGATGGAGAGTGACTTCTAGTGTGGAGTATGATTCCCAATGTCCATAGCAACAGTGGTAGGTCATCTAAACTATATTAAACTTAAAGTGATAGTGAATGCCACTGAGTTGTACTTGTCAGGGAAGTATGTTTCCTTCCTTGCCTGCTTTGCATGCTTTATGGATTTGATTTAGCAGCTAAAAAACAGGGTTTGTCAACACTGATAGAGCATTTAACAATATAAGACAAAGCCTTCCAGTCTCATTTTTATGTTTAGTCAAGCCCAGAACTTGGTTATAAAATGATGGGATCAGCTTTTGTGACTGTTCTTCAAGATGTCAATATAAAATGGTTAGGGATGGAAACTCCAAAGGTACATCTTCCTTTATCAGCCTAGAAAGCGGTCAACGTGACTGAATTTGTGTAAATCTTTCTAGAAAGTAAGCATATTTTCCTTCATCTCCTCTTCTCCAGGATGAGTGTTTAGTGTTCACAGAGTTTTTAACATAGATCTTCCCATGATTTAATAAAAAAAAATTACCTCTTTCACATTTCAACAGGTTCATCTGAGACCTACTATTGGAGATTGGTTGAGAAATCCTGTACTTAATTTCCTGGCCTTATATATATATATATATATATATATATATATATATATATATATTAGATTTTAATTTTAGATTCTGTCCCTTTCCCATTTTTGCTTCCCATCCCTGCTTTATGTTTTATTTCCACTTCTGTCTCTATTTCATTTCATGTAAAGGACTCTACTTATAATAATACAGAAGCTAACACAGCAGAGTTAATCCAGCATGCATACACATGCTCACCTGCAGACTAAACAGGCTTCCTGGGTCTCAGTGATGTTGAAATACACATACTCAACCAGAGGTGGAGTATTTGCTTGAATTGCTTCTTTCCTTGGGACCATGGACAGTCATTCAACCTCTCTAAGCCTTTGACCTCATCAGTTAAATAAGATTGTAGTCGAACTCACTTCACAGCTCAATAACTTTCTCACCTATAACCAAAAGTAATCTGTGATATTAAAAGGCATACTCTATAGAACTCTGACAAAGATAATTTTAAAAATAAAAATCTTTGACAGTTTTCTGCCTTATCCTTGCTCGTATTTGCAACCTCTAATAACACTTGTGCATGAGTCAGATGGATCCATTGTCTTCTTTGTTAATAATTCTCTGCTGAGGTCTTCCCCTCTCCCACACCTTTGTCTTCCTCCACCTTTTATGCATACTTTTCACAGTCTCAGGAAAAGTGGATTGCATTCTCAGTCTCATTACACTGGGGTGTGGATATGTTTCTCAGATTTCAGAGGGGGATGCATTTTATAAAATGCTCTGCTAAAGCAGCAGAGTTTCTGACATTCCCATGAGTGTATTTCCACTTTCCCTCTCATTAGCCCATAGACTTTGGCTAAGAATTATGCCACTAACAAACCACCAACTACCTACTAAGATATTGGAATGCATTAGGAAGTCTGTATCTTTTTATTTCCTCCACGAACTCATATTATTTGTTTACATTAGTATAATGAGACAAGAAGTACTTTTACATTTTATAATTATAATCCTTTAGACATTCTATAATCTTACTATGAATCATGGTATCTATGATAGATGAAACCTAATACAAAAATTGATAAAGACTTCCAGTATCCAAGAAAATAAAGTTTCCTCATTTTCATGTATGTGATGATAAACAGAAAGATGCAGGTTTGATTTTGCTATCATTAGAGAGAGTTTTCTCAGAAATATCTATTTCAGATTCATTTGGGTACTTTTGTTATGGACCTGGCTACAAGACAAAAATGTTCAGGCCTCATTCCTAGAAAGAAAGTTTCATCCCACTGGAAGAAGACTTAATGTTACCATAATTTCACAGAAGTGCTCAGCCTGAGACCCCAAATATGTTCCCAAGTTCAGGTAACATCATAAGATGGCCCCCTGACTCTAGACTCCTGTACTATTCATCTGAACCACTAACTTCCTGCCCTGGAGATGACAGCCTAGGGAAAGAAGACGGCCATCACTTTCATTGTGACTTTAGCTAATTCCCTGCTTCTAGGCTTCCTTCAGTTTATTAAGGAAAGAGGAGCAAGAAAAGAGTTATCTCAATATTTCAGAAGCTCATAAAGAGTTTGGGGTCAAGTATAGTTATAAAAATGGATTAACATCTGGGCACTTCCTAATGCAAACCTTTCCTGTTTCTGCAGCACTTGGCTGCTGACAGTGGCAAAAAAGATGGGTTTTGCTTTGTGGCAATGTTGTTCTAACCCAGTAAAATGTCTTATGTCTCCAAAGTGCACAGACTAGATCCGTGTGTGGCATTTTTCACTGCCAGCAAAACCGCAAAACAGCAAATTGTGCTTGGAAGATGTCACTTGAAAGAGAAAAGACACAATGGGTTTGAGTTTTCCATCATAATTTCTTTCTAAATGAAAGAGCATTTTCACAGGCGAAGACTCTCAGTTTGTTTTCTGTAGCTGTGAGGTGGCTTCCTGTAAAGAATATTATTGGGCACTCATCGGATATTTGGCCATTTCTCAATTAGCCCCTTTGCTTTTCAATCCTATCTCCCCAAACCTACATTTTGCACTTGTTCCATTCTGAAAAAGTGCATGGCATAGTGAGGGGCTGAAGAAGTTGGAGGCCCAATAGATATGATGAAGAACACATTTTCCAGAGAGTGAGGAAGAAAAAGGAGGATCAGAGAATGCAGTTAATGAATGAGGAGGTCACACACCCCTGAGGTCAGAGCAGGCAGATGGTAAGCAGCAAGAGCCTCCCAGCCCCATTGTGAAGATAAAACTGATGAGGAGTCTGGCTTGGCTACTGTATGCCAGAGTATGGGCAAGGTTGGGGGACTGGCACAGACAAGCGCAGCCTGGGTATGGACAAATCCAAAAGATGTACAGTTGAATTCAAAGTTCACATGGATGTGACATTGCCTAGAACATAGTTGCTTTTCTCATCAGGTTGCTTTCCTACATTCAATGCCCTTCCATGCCTAAGATAATGGCTTTGCTTAAAAAGGAGCTTTATAATATTATTTTCTTTACTAAGTCGTATGAAATATGTTATATCATGTAAAGAATTGAAAAATCATTTATATCCACTATATAGGCACAATTGGATAGTAACAAACATTTTGTTAAAAATATACACATTTAAGCAATTTTTACATAAAAGAAAAAATGTGATTTATTTTAGATTACCTCACAATCATAATATATGGGTAATTAGAGAGACTTATAAAATGAAAATGGAATAATAATGGAGACATAGTCAAAGAAAATTGAAATAAATAACAGTTTATAGAACTTGTAGTCAGTGCACTAGCAGAGTTGATATCACTTAAGAATTTGTTAGGATCCTTTGTCCCACCCAAGATTTACTGAGCAGGGATTTGCATTTTAAGAAGATCCCAGATGATTCATATATATGTTAAAACTTGAGAAGCACTTGTTTAAATGGGGAAAGCAACCTAAAAATGCTGAAATGATAAAGTTATATTTTCTTTTATAATACAATAATTTTATCATGACTCAATTCTGCCTGGAATATGTCAAAGAAGTCAGTGTCCTGTATAGAGGTAGACCTGCATGTAGTAGAATGTCCCAGGGAGAGTTGAGATAGGACTAGCTGTTCATATTACAATGGTAAACAATTATAGTACCTACAAAAGGAAGTATAGACATGGTCAACAATACTAAGTAAATCATAGGCTAAGATGGAGGTACCAATACTTGTAGCAAGTGAAAATTTGGAGAGATGATAATGCAGCATGATTATAGAATGAATGTGACAAATTGGGTAAACGAAGTCAGTCTAACTCACTATCCAAATCTTTGAAACCCTTGCACATAGTGGGGTATTCACT
Source organism: Tamias sibiricus (assembly GCA_025594165.1). NCBI lineage: Eukaryota > Metazoa > Chordata > Mammalia > Rodentia > Sciuridae > Tamias > Tamias sibiricus. The sequence goes on along the minus strand of CM046671.1, from coordinate 44,534,236 downwards.
GGAAAAGAAGTTGCTGTAGAATGTGGCTAAATAGTTGCAAAATCATTAGTCAACTGCCTAATTCCCAACTATGAAAGCTGTGCTATATGTTTGTGGGCTAAGAATAAGCAATATTTATGATTTAGGTCATCAAATCATATTGTCCAAAATTGAGAGTTAAAACTGAGTCTGAATTCCATACAACAAATTCTGTGGTAGAAACTCCTATGGAAGCCAAATTGCTTATTCTTATTGTAGAACTAGAATTTTGAACTAGGATTTCCTATGTTAGACATTTACACCGCAAGACCTGAGTAGACATTAAGATTTGTACCTTAAAACCCACAATGGTAGGGCAGTGGGGATTAGAAGAGTAGAGAATTAAGAATGATTCCTGGGGTGGAGTGAGTTTGGTGAGGCAAAGTAAGCTAGGAGAAGACAGTAATAGTTTATGGGACCACAGGAGCAACACTCAAAGTGATTAACACTCACCTTTTTCTTTTTGAGGGGAGGGTTATTGATTGTTTGCTTTGTTTTGTTTGAGACTTCTCAGGGAAAATGCTTTTGGAAGAGACTTGGATCTAAAACAAGGTGACCATGAGAATCTGGGGCCAGGGAAGGAATGTTATGGTTTGGATACAATATACCCCATGATAGCTGATGTGTGAGAAATGCAAGAATGTTCAGAGTTGACAATGATTAGATTAGGAGAGCTTAACTGAATCAGTGGATTAACACACTTGAATGGACTCACTTGGTGGTAACTGTAGACAGAGTATTACTGGAAGAAGTAGATCACTGGAGGGAATGTCTTTAGAGTTCATATTTTTTCCCCTATTTAGTGGAGAGCACTCTTTCTGTGTGTTGTGTCCTGAGCTACTTTCCTCTGCCACACCCTCCTCCATGGTGATGTTCTATCTCATTCTCTGTCCAGAGATATGGAGTCAGGCAACAGTAGACTGAGCCTCTTAAACTGTAAACCAAAATAAAATTTCCTCTTCTAAAACAAACAAACAAACAAACAAAAGCCAAGACAAGAGAAACTGTAAAGGCATATTGGAAATGCAAATGGGCAGAAGATCTGGAGGGCAAATTTGGTTTCCAAAGTTGAGTCTGGCAATGGAGACATGGAGAATATATCAGAAGTCTCTGTGATCTCTTCAAGAAAGTTGCAGAGAGCTGAGGTCTAAGTGTGGTATGGTGTGTGGTGGGGCAGGTTCTTAGGAGGGACTGAGGGAGGAAGCTAGGCCTCAGAAGGAGAGAAAGAGAATGGTCAAATGGTTAATTCAGCTCCCCCAAGTTTACCTAAAAGCATTCGCCAAATATTACCCATGCTAATAGATCAGTATTTATGTATTGGATTCTCAGTTGCAGTAGCAATGATCAGTGGTGGAAGGTCTGCCCCTAAAATAATTCCCTAATAGTTTGTCAATTGAGATTATCTCCTCTAATAAAGGAAATATGAAAGTAGGTAAAATGAACTGGAAGTGGAATATCTAAATTTATACTATTTGCATGGGGCGGTGCTCAAAAATATCTTTCAGGTATAGAGAAACAAATAGACCATAATCTTTTGTGTTACTGATTTGATATTCGTTACTGTAAATTTTGAACCTGTACAAGTATGCTTTTGGGAAATAAAATTTATCATGACCCATTAACTGTAATGTAGGCTATTGTTACATGGAGTTCCATGAAATGACAAACAGAGCAGAAGTCTAAGCAGGTAGATTGCTGCGCAATCTCCCTTCCTCTGGAACTTCCAATAACTCCACCCCCATAATGCTGAAAAACAGCTATTCTCCACCGGCTTGTTGAAAGATAAAAAGTCTGTGGCATGTCTGTAAGCTCAGTATTCTGAGAAGCATATCTGAATGCTGTATTTCTTCTCTTTCTGCCAGGGTTTTCTTTTCTTTATTATATTGTCCCCTGAGTTGGCACTCACTGGAAATGCCTAGGACAGAACCACTGATGAGAGATATTTTGGGGAGTATCACACTCTCTTGTACACTGCTCCAATTCTCCAAGTGCTACAATCTGAATGTTCTCTTTATTCTGACACAGTCTTATGGATCACACTAACATTTTGGGCAGATGGCTGCTGGGGTGTCCCCTTAACTCAGAATCCAAAGTCTGGTTCTCTCATGGATGTAAAAGCTGATTTTGAAATTGACCTATTCTGAACCCCTCAGTTACTCTACCCATCAAATGGGCCCCAATGAAAATTCAAAAATAGAACTCAGTGGTATTGAAGGGTATGGGTCCAAAGAATATCAAATTCTTTGCATGGGCTATAAAGCATCATCCTTTTCTCCTTAAGCTGTAGGTCTCTGTAGAATCTGCAAAGACAATACGTCTGTATTCCATGGTGACCAGAATGACTTAGAGGTTAAAACACAAATTGTAAAGGAATAGAAGGGGTATGTGCAGGGAATGAGTAAAAAAGAAATGGCAAGATGAAGTTGAAGTCATGGGAATTAATTTCACAGGAAGGTTGTTATTGCCCCCTTTAGCAGCTAAAATTCACACACAGGCACATCTTAAGTAATGTGTCGAGCTGTCCGAAAGATAATTTGAATCCTGTCAAGGCAAACAAGAATATGCTCACAAATTCAAGAGCAATATATGTGCAATTTGCACAACATCAATTTCTTTGGTTGTTTTTGGATGGAGCCATCACCATCAATTAAGTTAGTGACTCTTTGATTCAAATTACTTTTTGACATGTAGTCAACTAAATGGCTCACACAAGCATTATTTTCTGCAGGGTTCCCTAGGCAGCCATATAGTAAATGTAAACAGGTGGGAAGGCAGAACAGCACTGCTGCACAAGCAGCCTCCTCCCCTTGCAGCACAGAGAATAATAACATGAAGAAATATGGAGACATTATTAGATGGCCTGGAATAAGGCTTCTGAAAAGAGAGATTTGCATATTTATTACATCTTGCTACTGATTCAATATTTCTCCACTTGAGGTTGCCTCTTAACCCCACATTGGACTCTATTATAATTGGGTCTCAGAGGTTAAGCAAGGGGAGGCCTGACTTTTAGGCCATAGAAGATGGTTCAACCTGCTATGAACTTGAACTTAATAAGTGGTGATGAGGAGCAAGGGTGTTATTGACAATGTCACTGAAACTGAGCTTTATGGAACCAACATATTATTTAGAAGTATGTGGGTTAGAGAGAATTTTTTCAGAAGACAAAGATATGTAATGATTGATAAATAAGTGTACAAAATAAGGATTTGCCGCTACTGTGCTCTTCAGCAGAATGGACAGCAGCCCCATCGGCCTTAACTTCAACGTTATTCACACACGGAGTAGGCCTGGTGAGGTTTCCAAAAGATTAAGCAGAATTCTAAAGTATCAAAAATCACTCAGTACCGTGTTTAGCTTCTTCCACATTAAAGACTCAGAACAAAGGTTCACATTCTTTAGTTCCTGGTTTCGTTATGAGATCCTATAACATATATGGTGCATGGTAGGTGAAAAATAAGACTCTGTTGGTCAAATGTAGAAATTAATCAAATAATTAATTCACCTTGCATTTGGTGGTTAGAACAAAGGAAACATAAATTATAGGTATGGTTTTACATTATTAACCTTTGGAATCACTTGAGACTTTGGGGGTTCTAGTCTACCCCTCTAGAAAATGGCAAAATGACATGAATCCTGGCATTTGGGGGCAGCTAAAAGAAAATATAATAAAGCTGAGTGTGGTGGTGCATGCCTGTTATCACAGAGGATAGGGAGGCTGCAGCAGAAGGATTGCAAGTTCAAAGCCAGCCTCCAAAATTTAGGGAGGCCCTAAGCAACTTAGCAAGATCCTGCTTAAAAAAAAAAAAAAAAAAAAGTGCATGGGGATGTTGCTCAGTGGTTAGGACTCCTGGGGGTTCAATCCCCAGGATCAAAAAAAAAAAAAAAAAAAAAAAAAAATAGTGGATAACATCATAGATCCAGATGAAAATAGCTTTACAAGCTGGGGACAGTGAACAAAGTAAACTATTGTTTTTGTTTTATCATCACTTTCAACAGACACTGGTTCTTAAATAAGAACGTTTCTAAAGGGAGGAAGTAGCACAAATCCCTCAGCTGCCTACACCACAGTCCAATTTGATATTTCTTATGCACAAGATAAAATGTTTCATGCTAAGATATACAATTCCAATACCTTTGTGTTTACTGGTTTATAAAATTCAGAAGCATAAAATCCCAAGTTTCCTTGGGTTTTTGCCAAGCATAGAATACAGATGGAAAACTGAACATTAAGCCTGTTATGCCAAACTTAAATTTGCCTATAAATTGCTGGATAGTTTCAGTTCAAAGAAACATGACAGTATTATCTTTAAAGCAAATTACAACTGAAAACCAGAAACCAAGGCAGAAAAAAATTGACATCGAAGAAAGTAGTTTCAAAGGAAACAGGGACAAAGCAGCGTCCATGTTCAGCTCAGTCTGAATGTTCATTTATGTGGTCTCATCTTTCTTCTTATACTAAAATAACTTTTATTCATTGACTCATTAAATAAACATTTACACGATGCCCCTAGGCCCAAGGCCTGTGGAGGTCGTAATTAAAAAGGCATACTTACTGCTCTGAATCAGTTAGGGTTCTTTGGTTGGAAGCAAACAGAGAACAAATAAATAAATAAAACTCTAACTAACATGCAAAAAGAAAACTTAATATTAGGTTATATTAATGCTCTGAATTTGTTTTTCTTTTCTTTTTTCTTTTTTTTTTTTTTTTGCACCAAGGATTGAACCAAGGGGCACTTAACACTGAATCACATCCCAGCCCTTTTTTTGTATTTTATTTAGAGACAGGGTCTCACTGAGTTGCTTAGTGCCTTGCCATTGCTGAGGCTGGCTTTGAACTCACAATCCTCCTGCCTCAGCCTCTTGAGAACTGGTATTGCAGGTATGCTCCATGCTGCTCTGAATTTTTTTAAACAGCTATGAGAATGAACAGAATTTTAGGCAAGATACATAATGTACTTAGAACAAATATGAATTTAAAAGCCTGGTGGTAGAAACCGTCTCCAGTCATATCTGGATTCTTCTGTTGTAATAAAGTGATTGCATCCATGCCCTCCATGTTTGTAACATGGTGTTTAAGATCAAAAGTCATGAAAACAAGAAAGTGAGTGATCAACTTCACGTCTTCACCCCATCAGAAGCTGAGCAGTGTGCAGAAGGATCCAACAGCAATATCTTCAGCTTTCACAGCAGGACATTAGCCTTTGGGTGGGAAGATATGCTTACTGAATATTAATGTAAAAGCAGGATGGAAAGTCTCTAAACAACATGTGCTGTCAGGACAGGGGAGGGGCCAGATTGTGCCTGTCTTGCTCACCTTCTCATGTCCTGTGTCACTGAAACAGCCTCTAACCACATAGGCTGGGGTAGGAACTCTAAAGTGGTACTGACACATGGAGGTTTAGAGAGAACAGAATGGAGTGCTGGATTTTAAACAGAAGAACCATTAAAGAAGGCTTCATTGTGAAGGATAATATCTAACATCAGAAAAACTTGTTCTTGGCATTGAAAATCTTTTTTTATTGTTTGTATTGTTGGTTCTATGATTTCTAACAGTTCATGGAGATCATTCTACTCAGGGACAGTAGAAACTCATTCCTAACAAGTTTAGGAGAAGCAGGGTCCTGTAAAATCTCTGTCCTGTATGGAATTTCCCTTGCAGATTATTTTAGTGGTTTCCCACAGCAGAATCTGTTATATCATGAATGAGCTGGTCTCAAAATTAACATGTATTAGGAGATGATTAAAATATCATATCAGCGGATTTTTTTCATGAAAAATATTATTTATTTATTTGTTTTTATTTGTTCTTTTTAGTTACACATGACAGCTGAATGTATTTTGGCAGCTGGTGAATGGACAGAACTGGAGAATATAATTTTATTTTTTTTTTCTTTGTTTTTCCCTAAACTTGAGGATAAGTGTTACAAACCTACAAAAATCATGATATTTAAGTTAAAGTAATTTCACTTTAAGGTATGTGAGCTAAAAAGGGACCATAAATGATACCTTTTAAATTCATTGAAGTCAAATAATGCAGCCAAGAAGTTAAGAAGATTTCCTGATGTGAATTCAGAGATCATCAACAATGAACTCAAAGACTTTTGTTTGAGAACGTTAAGATACAGTTATTCAACAAATGTGTTGTGCCCATCTGACAAGTGCAAAATCCTGTGGTATAAAAGTGAAGATAGGTAGAGTTGTAGTCATTGAGAGCCACTCCTCCTGTGGGCAAATAGTCTTTTGCTGAAGTATCTTCTGTGGATTACTGGTAAACAGCAAAGAACATTGGGAATGGATCACATATTGAAAAGAATTCTCAAGGAATAATACTTTGTCAGTTTTCAATCTTCATAATGAATGATAAGTTGATCAAAACATTTTTTTCAGTCTGTTTGCTCTTACTATAATAAAATATCCAGAGGATGGAGATTTTATAAAGAAAAGAGGTTTATTTGTACTCATGATTCTGGTACAAGGCTGGATCTGATGGTAGACTTCTTAGGGTCAGAGTCCCAAGGAACAGAAACTCAAAAGAAATAGAAAATACATGTATTGGTGTATATGTGGGTCTTTCTCCCTCTTCTTATACAATCTCTAAAATTAAATCATAGGGGTCTCACCCTGATAACCCCATCTAATCATTCTTACCTCTCAAGGGCTCTACCTCTAATGACACAATCTAATTAAATTTGCATCCTCTTAAAACCTCACAATATAATTCCATTGCATCATTAATTCTCATAACAAAGATGCAGGACAGAAAATATTACCTCTATTTAATAAATGAAAAGCTGAGACTCCAAAAACTTCATTGAATTATTTAAGTTCCTTGAGTAGATACGTAGTGTTATTTGCTCACTTGGGCATACCTGGCACCTGTTTCTTCATTATGTTATTACAAGGCATTGAAATTATTATATATATAAATTTCTCTTCAAATACATACAATATGCTTGAGGAAATTTTTCACTTTTTCACTATTATCTGTACTTTCAGAACAGGGTATAGTATTATTTTTCCCAAAATGCTGATTTTCTGTCTCTAAATTTTCTTCGAAATGCCTGATTCTAAAACTTCTGACCTGGGGATTGTCTTTAACCAATCATAGTCATCTTCACTCTTCTTAGAACCATTCTTCTTATTACTGCCAAGGCTCTCTATCATTCCTATTGCCACCTTTGTCTCCATAAGTTGGAACCTCAACTCAACACCAAAAATGATCCCAAGAAAGCATGTCAGATGATATCATCTCTCTGCTCAGAACTGCAGTGGCCTCTTGTCATTCAAGCTAAAGCCTTATACTGTCTACCCTATTCCCATTCTCTCTTACTGTTCCTTCTCAATTCAGCTAGCTAGATTATTGGCTGATGCATAGTAAGTGATCACAAACTGAAGAATGAGTGAATATGCATAAATGTAACATAATATTCTACCCTTTTCCAAATGACAACCTTACAGACTTTTAAGAAGATTTTTTTTCTCTTTTTCAGTCTAATCACTTTGTCCCTTAATCATAATACAATTTCAAGGTCCCTTTCCTGAAGCTCACTCTAGATTTTCCATGACCCTCTCAAAATGTTACTCTTCCAGTTGACTCCTGTTCTAAGTGTGACATGACCATTCTAGAACAATTTCGAAGTCACTGGACTGATTTAAAAAATCAATTATATGCCATGACAATATCACTACAATTGAAAGTTAAAGCTATTAAAATATTGAACTGGTCTTTTATTAATTCCACAAAATTTTATAGTATTTTTTTAGAACCATTTTTATTGCCTGGCAAACACTGACCACTCTCTGTTTGCTATACAGGTTTTACTTCAACCTTGTGGAGAGGGAGACCTTGTTATCTGTAAACCACCCCTCCTCACTGCATTGGTCTACATTCATGATTAGCATGCTTCAGAGAAGCAGTTCTTACATGAGGTTTCAGGACAGGCCTGGCAGCGTTGGTGTGGATATTTTAAGATTTCTTTGGAGTGAAGGCCCTGAGGGAAACCCAGATACTGTCAGAAGAGCCACTCAGTGGCCAGGCCTTTTGAGGTTGATGGCCTGTTTGCTTATGACAAGTGACTGACAAGCTGTGAAACTACAGGGGAAATATATACAGAACACACACGGATGCTGATTGATTAGAATTAAATGAATGAGAAAGGGCACGATGTCTCAAGAAGCGAATGTATGCAGATCTTACCCCTCTGCAAAGATGACCTAGATTAAAATAAATGATAGATGGAGAAATGATAAGTGATCTCAGTCTATGGGTATGAGGCTGTGTGTCTGAGATATAGATGAGATGAAAAAAACTCTGTTCAAAATTTTCTCCCCACCTGAGATGGACTAATCAAGCTAGAGAGCATTAATTATAAAAGATATGTAAATTGTCTTTATAAGGACAGGACATCAAATCTAAAATCATTGAGGCAGACCATACACATATTAGAAAAAAATAAATAATATGTAGCTACCTCTACATCATACTCTTAGCAACCAAGGCAGACAGAAGCTATTCTGGACCTTGTCTGGGTATGGAGTCAAGTATGACATGTTAAGAAAGAAACTGGCAAATATTTAGGGTTGACTGATCATAACATATTCAGATAAGAAATTCTCCTTAGGGTATATGTGGGAAATAGCATCTCAAAAAGTTAATGTACATCTTAAAAAGTCTAGTTTTAAGAATATAAAATATGCCATAAGTTGAAGGAAGAATGTTATCAACAGTAGTCATGAACAACCAGGAAATATCCCTTTTAATTTGGAGATGTATAGAATTCATGCTAACTAGAGTCATCTTAATAGAACCCCATGATGCAGAAAGCCATAAGAAAAAAAAAAAAAAGAGAGAGAGAGAGAGAGAGAGAATGATAGAATAAAGAAATTAGTATATTCTGAAGTATTCAAACACTTAAAAGGATGTGTTAACTGGTTAGGTTGACCATACAAGGAGAGCTGGGCATTGCAAAAATAAAGTGAAACTACGTTTTTTAAAAAGTCAAAGAATTCTCCTATCTATCACATTTCTTTGTGTCTTTACGTAATTTAAAGTCATGTCGATGAAGAAGATGGTGTCCCCTGTGGTTTCAATGGTTGCACAGGTAGATTACGGTTATAACTAAATGTCTCTTGGTTTGGTAGAAATTTGGTCACATCTGGATGAATCAAAGCATAGAGCATGGAAAGAAAGACGAATAAGTCTCTTAACCACAAGAGTATTTCACTTTAAATGGGAATGGAAGAGAATGATGGCAAGTCTTCCTTCTTTACTGGGAAATCCATCATCTTGTCCTATCTATTCCTCCATCTAAAATAGAATTCAAGATATGCACTCAAAGATTTACCTTCTCTGAAAACTTCACAATGTTAATTTCTATGGTTCATGTTCATAGAAGAAGCTCTCTCACACATAAACATCCACACACACTGACAGATATAATGTATGCCTACTCTCTTACACTCTCTTCACCCTCATTATTTCATTTATCTTCATGTTTATGCCCCATGTAGTGTAGTCTCAGTACAATGTCTGTTGATGAATTAAAAACATAATTCTTTCTGTACAAAAACTCCAGTGTTTTCTCATCTCACTCACAGGAAGATTCTTCTGGTCACCCATAAGACCCTCCATCACTTAACACCCACTCTGTCCTTCTGATCTCCTGTATTTTACCCTGACTGTCTCCATTCTTACAACACCATAGATGAAACTCTGTCTTAGGACTCAATATAATATTCTTCCAGGTACTTAACTGCAGGAGCCCTGTTTGGGGAGATGGCTTAAATTGCGATTGACTATGAGCCATGGAGATTTGGGCATTGTCGCCTTCCGTAGTCTCACGGGACTTGGCCCGGGATCTCGTGGGACTTGGCCTGGGATCTCGAGTGACTTGGCCGAGATTGCTGATCGGGTCAGCGCCATTTTGGTGGTGTGTGTGGCGCGTGTTAGTTGTTGTTAGAGCCAGAGAGAAAAGTTATCAGAATATAAAGCTGTTTGTTTCTAGAGCCAGAGAAAAAAGTTATCAGAATATAAAGCTGTTTGTTTTTGTTCCAGTTTACCTCTGAACTTCCCGTGGTTTCGTTGCTCCAAGCGGCCATCGCTTCAGGCGGCAATAGGTGGTGGCCCGTACGGGGAATTCGGAGCGGACAGGTAAGAACAGAAAGGTCTCTAAAGATGGGTTCAAATATAACTGAATCCCAAGTGATAGAGGCTATGCAAAGACTCCTTGATATACCTGACTCTGTTCTCAGTGAGGAGGATATAGAAAAAAGTGAAAGTGATCAAAAAAGTGTAGCTTCCACTGGGCCAACTAAGACCAGTAAAGAGAGTATTAGAAGAGTCCCAAAAATGACAAAAATCCAAGCTATTAGAGCTATTCGGGAGTTATTGGTGATAGCTGAAGGATACTTGCTCTTAATAAAACCTGGGCCTCAGGATATTGCTGTCAGTGAAATTAGCAGTGGTGAGGAATCTAGTAAAAGTGATCCTGAGAAAATGAGGAAAAAGAAACTAAAAAAGACCAAGAAAAAGGACCGTCAAGTAGAGGAACCACTTGTGGCCTCTACTCCCCCATGGGTGGAATCTATTACAGAAAATATGAAGGGTATTACTAGGCATTTGCATACCCTAGAAACAGAAATAAAAAGTCTTTCTGATCGCTTATGCGCTCTCGAGGGTAACTCACAGATACATTGGGAACCGCCAGCATTTGAAAAGAAAAATGGACAGAGTGTCCATCAGTCAGTAGATTTCAAAACAATAAAAAAATCCCAAAGAGGCAGTAATGACTTATGGGCCCCAAGCTCCTTTCACATTGAGTAGAAGCTCAACGTGCGATGTGTGTGAACAAAAATCAACTTTAATTTTCTAATCTAATTATTCTATTTTGTAGTTTGACAACTCGCCTCTTGACTCAGTGCTGCAATAGCACTGCCTTTCCTTTAATAATTGATGCTTGAGTTTCTAGGTAGCGGGCCCTGAAGATTTGCCAGTGGCATTGTCTAGACATAAAAAAGACATCTGGTGCTACAGCTGCAGGGATCACGGTCGCCACAAGCATCCCTGCTGCTCAAGCATCAAACAACCTCACCAACAGTGTGGCCTCTGCTCTACATGCATGGGGCCTCCTACATCAACGTGTTATAACAAATGGACATTTTGATCTTTTATTGTTTGGGACTTTACGGGACAATGCCTTGCGGGTATTTATCTAGAAAATTCAGTGTGTTACTTGATGGAACTTAGGACAGCTGATTTGTTTAAACAATTTGATATGCTATGCAATTTGGCTCATCACCAAAAGGCTTGTCGCCTTAAAGCCGCAACATCTCCTCACAATTAGACGGCTGTTAGTCATCATACACAGTCGATCCTAAAGGGCTCCATTGGATGGCTGGTTAGCCAATGACGGGTAAGATCCCCAGAGGGGGACAACCTAAGACAGGCACAGTCGCACGGGACAGTCTCATGTGGCCGACATATCAACCTAAGACAAGAGTCAAGAGCACAGCCTTGATTATCCGATGACGGGTAAGAATGTTGGTTGCACATGGACGTCCTAGAGTATCCCCTCTTTTAAAACAAAAGGGGGAAAATGCAGGAGCCCTGTTTGGGGAGATGGCTTAAATTGCGGTTGACCATGGGCCATGGAGATTTGGGCATTGTCGCCTTCCGTAGTCTCACGGGACTTGGCCCGGGATCTCGTGGGACTTGGCCCGGGATCTCGAGTGACTTGGCCGAGATTGCTGATCGGGTCAGCGCCATTTTGGTGGTGTGTGTGGCGCGTGTTAGTCGTTGTTAGAGCCAGAGAGAAAAGTTATCAGAATATAAAGCTGTTTGTTTCCAGTTTGCCTCTGAACTTCTTCCTGTGGCTTCGTTGCTCCAAGCGGCCATCGCTTCAGGCGGCAACACTTAACATGATTTTTCCCGCCTTTAAATATCTGGTCAAACATCCCCTCACCTGGTGAGACCATTCCTGACAATTTCTATTAATATTGCTTTTCCCTCAACACTTCAGATACCTCTTCCATTTTTTAAATCTCTAAATAGCACTTACCTAACATACCATAAATATTTCATATATATATATATATATATATATATATATATATATATGTGATCATACAAATCAAGATCTACTAAGAAATATAACTTTATCTTGTACCCAAATTACTAAATGGAAGCACATCCATTGTTTGTTCGTTTGTGTGTGTGTTCATGTATTTAATATCTCTATGACCCAATAAATGAATTTGAAAATTGTATTTTGCTCATAAGGATGCACAGCTATAAGCTGATGGGAGTTATATTTAAATTTTGTATTAAGAATGGTATAATGGTCCAGGACAGGCATCATGGATCCAGTGATAATTATTTGGCTATTGATGTGAGGTAACTAAACGTTTCCCTCTTTTCAGAATTGCAGAAACTTCGGACTGATGAGAATCTGAATGAAGTGTGTTCAGTGGACTTTCCTGATCTCTCAAATTAAAGTGTGGGTCTTTCTATTTCATGTGGCCCTAGGTTGGTTCCTGACCAATACATTAATATTATCTGATATTATCTAAGCATTTTCCCTTCCCTTCCTTTTTTCTCCTTTTTTTTAGATTCTTTTTTTTTTCTTTTGTTACCTTTCCCACCTTGTTTCAATCATCCTTCTTTTTCATTCCTTTCTCTTTCTATTTGTTTCTTTCTTATATTTTCCTCCATGCTATTTTCTTTTGCTCTTTTTCACCATCCCCTGTAAAATGCAGATGCTCCAGGGGAAGCTCCAAATGCATGATGTCCTTTCCTGTGTCATCTGCTGCTGCAGGAGCAGTACCAATTATACCTGGCACATCAATAACTATCTTTGGAATGGACAAAGAAGCGATGAACCCATGAATGAATGCATGAACCTATCTCCTCCACTGGTAAGAGTCGGGCCAGTTGTGAGGAGCAGCGGCTCCATAGGATGCTGCCCGTCCATTCAGATTCTGGGGAGCTGTCAGGTTTCCCCTCCTCACTGCCTTACCTCAGACCCCCTGGTGACAGTGATGGAGTTGACAAGATGTCAGCCGACCCTTATTGATTATGCATGATCTCATTAGCAAAACCTCAGCCCAGCGTGACCTAATCCTCGCCCGGGAGAGGCTGTGATATATGAGGACCAGCACTTTGTCACTTGAGGTTAGGCAATCAGGCAGATCACTTAGTACCTGTGGTGCCCCAAGACACACCCCCTCATGCTTTGGGAAGGAAGCTGGGAGAGCAAAGTACACAGAGAGCAATGTGGGTCAGACAAGTCACTGAGATACCATTCTGGCTGTGCAGCTGGTTATTTATTTATGTTTTGTTTGCTAGAAATTCATCCACTGTGGCAGCCCTGAGACATTTGTCCCAGAAAATAGTGAAGTTAAGAAACAGGACAGGAAGAGGCATGCTTGGAGCAAAACTGCCAAGATCATTGGGGTCTGAGACTTAAATTCCCTTTGGTGAAAATGGCATGTTCTAAACTGCCCTTGTCCCTACACCTGATCCCTGTCCCTCCCAAAAGGCAGCCTTGCCATCACAGGATGGAGAGAGGAATTGCTTAACACACGAGGACTTTGAGGGGTAAGGAATAGGAAGAGAGTCAAGTTCTGTGATGGAACAGCTATGGCCACAACTACAACTGATGCTGCCATTGTGGGAAGTACGGGAAGAAAACCTCTCTTCCTCCAGGAAGGAAGAACTGAAAAAATATTTTCTTTTCTCTGGACCAAGGGATCCATGATCAGCCCCATATGTTCTGTCTTGTGGGCCACCCCTGTGCAGTACAAAACTGTGCATCTTGTTCTGAAGGCCTGAGCATGGTGAGGCTGGCCTATTCTTACCCTGGGGGCTTGCAATCATAAAGGAAGCAGCAGGGCATGCTGAGTCACTGTGCACAGGTGACTGGGAGCATGGTTACTTGGAACTGAAAGCCAGCAACTAGTGCTACTCTGTTTTTGCAAATGGGGAAACAGAGTCTTAGAGAAAACACGCACTATAATTCTCCTGTTTCATTTGCATATAAAAGAATATGGAGCAGGTGGGTAGGCCTGCATGAATTTGTCCCCAGAGTGCTTGACTATAAAAAAGCACAAATTTTGTCCAGGAATAGATTATTTTTTTTTTTTTTTCTTTTTCAATTGCAATGAGTAACTCCTGATTTAAAAAAAAAAAAAAAAAAAAAAAAAAAAAAAAAAAAAAATCCTACCTTGTTTCAATCAACTTTTTTATTAGTACTCTCCCCTGACTGAGTCAGTCAGGGAAGAATCATCAGTAAATATTGCTTATTAAATGCTTGGGTCAGGTTATCTGCATGTCAAGTGGAGAGGGTGGGAGTGAGCTGGGGCCATTGCTGCTGACTGAGCCTTCTTTGCCTCCCTGAACACACCTCAGCGGCACCCAGCCTTTAATAAGCGTTGTGTTCGGTGCCCTTTTTAAAATGATTGAATTATGGCTTTTTATGGCTCTATAAAAGCCTTTATTAATTTTGGGAAGCTGCTGCATCTTCTGATCCTGCCCAGTCCCTGCCGGGAGGTTAAATTATTCATGTAGATTCCAATTGGCTGTGTTGATTGTGCTCTGAAAGAAACAACAAGCAGGGCTGTTGTTTTCCATGAAGGTTGGGGACAAGGAAAATATAGGTACCCCCAGGGGAATCATCTCATGGCCTCATGGGGCCTGGATGTCGTGGGAAGACACAGAAGGAGTTGCTGGGTCATCAAGGAATTGTTGAACACATATCCAAGTTAGTAGAAGAGACTTTACCAGTGCCCATGTGGAAACACATCTCTGTAGATGTGGGTGTGTTCCAGTGGGTGCCAGGGTATTAACTCCTCCAACCTGTTTCCACTGCTACTCATGAAATGAGAATAAAATATTGATTTTATAGCACTCTTACTGGCCTATGACGTGCTTTTGAACATATTATCTCATTTTTATCTTGAACACCCTGTGATTCTATTTGCTGGTGAAATGGCTCTTTTACCCACATTCATTTGTGGATCACAAGAATGGGTCTAAGGAAGGTGGTGTTGTCCAGTGTTATGTAGTCCCAAATGGCAGCTCTTAAAAGTAACCAGATCATTTAGTTTCAAGACTGGAGAGGTATTCCTCTCTTCTCCTCGTTGTTGCAGTCCTCCCTCCTCACACTTATGTATATTCGCAAAATAATATGTATTTAAATACCACTTACAGGTGCCTCCTGTAGTCTGCTAGTTGCTTCCTTTCCTTACTAAGTGCTTCCTTCCTACCTAGGATGATCGATTGATTCCTTCAAGGCCCCTTTGGAAAGTGACCCCTCCCATGACTCCTTCCTGGGTAATTCCATCTCACACTGCAGCCCTTCTTGGAACAGAAGGGAAACAGCGAGGAGAGCATGATTACCCCTCAGGGTCCAGAACCCAGTGCACTAAAGCTAGCCATGTCAGTTGCAGCCAGAATTCTGTCTTCCTTGAATCTGTTCTCTCTCCCATGCCTGTTCAGCCCACTCACCAAAGTTTTTGTGAGGGAGAAATAAAATGAAAACAGGACCATAGAATCTATGAACCATTACATGCATTTTATAAAATTGTCACCCTTACTGTGACATATAGAAAATAAGTAACAGAGAAATCAAGAAAATCTGATTTCATCAGAGAAGTCCCTAATAATCCTTTTGGCTTCAAACTAGCACGGTTTTTAACTAAGAGTCCCAGTAGTAACAGTTTGCAGCTGCTGAGATTCAAGGATGTTGTGAAGTTGCAGGTGACTCCAAGTAAAGCATTCTGGACACAGGGTTTGGGTGAGAAGCAATGAAAGAAATGACCAGACTTGGGATTAAACCCAGGACTAGGAACATAAAAATGAGAAGGGTGGCTGGATGCTGTGTTGATTCTTACATAAATTTAGAGCTCCAAAAATATTCTTCCAGGCTACAAAGCAAAGCTAGATAGGTAGGACAAATTGATAACGCATAGGGTCAGCATTGAGCATAGGGGCAGAACAAGACTCTCCATTAACATGGTTTCAGAAGATGAGCAACACAAAGAAAGCCAGTTTCCTTGGTGCGTTCTCCCTAATTCCTCTTAACACACCAATACAAAACCATACACACATACACACAGAGAGAGCACCTTCTAATTAGTATAGCCAGAGCCAGCTCCAGATAATAAAAGAAAACCCAGACACAGTGGCTTTGGAGAACAGGAGTGAATTTAAGCATTTTCAATGCTTGTTATGATGTTCATTCTAAAAGTTTCCACCCTTCTTAAATTCACTTAATATTTCATATGCTATTATCTGGCTACTCTCTAGAATAATCACTTAGATACACTGTGGCTCCTACTAATATTATCAAATTTATATTTTCTCCTCCTGCTTTCATGTGTCTCCTCCATATCTCTCCTCCTCTCTCTCTCTCTCTCTCTCTCTCTCTGTGTGTGTGTCTCTCTCTCTCTCTCCTTCTCTCCTTCTTTCCAAATCTTGTTTATGGCTAGAATTTCTCTGTTATTTTACATGCACAGCATTTTGATGTAGCTACCTTCTTTTTAGCACCCACCCTTTAGACACAGATACCACTGAGAAATTACTGTCTTCTGCAGCAACACTGATAAGGTGGCCACCATTTTTGTGTTATCTGTCACTCTGTGTGACCTAGGACCCCTTCCAGTGATCACTCTACTAAGACAATAGCCAAGGTCTCATCCACAGAGATAAACATTATGAAACAACCTCCTTCACATTACAGTATTGGGCACAAAGAACTGTTGTTCAGAGTAATTAACATGCAAAAAAAATTCACCAATATTAATTGGAGTTTAAATTATGCCAATTACCATAGGGGCAGAAGAGTGCAAAGCTCATATTTCCATGGTGTTTAGAGTCTAGTATTCAGAGAATGACAATAAAATGACAAATACATCTTAAGTAGTGATAATTTAACCCAAAGACATGAAGCTCAAGTGATGATGTTTCTGACGTTAGGGTGGAAATTAGGTATGTCTACCTTTGATAAGAATCTTTTTGTTTGGGTACACCATTCTTCACTCTTCACTTCAGCAAAGTTGGGTGGGGAATGAATGGACGAGAGATTTTTCTTAAACTGAGATATTAAAGCACCCCGTCCTCTGCCTGCCTTCAGCCAGGTCTGCTGGTTACTCATTTATAGACAAATTTCATGTCCAATTGAACCCTAAAGGGAAGATTAAAGCGTCAACTTAGTATTTATATGTAGAACCATAGTAATAATATTTGAAGATTGAAATTCCAGAATGACTACACACGGACCTGCCAATAACCTGTGAAGCTGCATTTAAGTGACCACTGAGAAACTTCATCCACCTCTTTCTTAAGTTTCTGAGCTTTGGAAGATGATGGAATGTTTGGGAAGTCAAACTGACTCCATTTACCAAAATCCTGTACTAGGTCCTTTTGTGAAGCTATCACTCAGGGGATGCAAAGTTGTAAAGGTGAAGTTGAAACGTGGTGGGGAGCAGGGATGCTGACTACTTGAATAGGAATGGCTGCTATTGAATATGGAAAATGAAAAACCCTAAAATAGTGAGGCCTGGGAAAAGGGAATGAAAAAGAAAATCATGCATTGATAGCTTTCATCTCTCCAAGATAAAACCTTCCCAGATGCTGGCCACAGGTGGGGAACAAGTATTTTATCAAACCTAGAATGATAGTCTCCAGGAAATACGAATCTCTTCCGAGATAAAACCTTTCCAGGTGCTGGCCACCGAACACCCAACACAAACACCCAAATTTCTGAGTGCCCAGCCTAACAATGCTTACTAAATCACCCACAACCTATATAAGCCCAGCCCCCCTCCTTTGTTCAGTGGCTCATTTTCCATCAGGAGAGTGGGTCCATCAGAACCATGACTCCGTTCCTGAATAAAGGCTTTTGACTGATTTGTGAAGTTTGCATCTAGCCTGGCCTCTTTGTGCTAACAGCTGCCAATGAAAACCAAGAGAAAAGCTTTCAGTCTAAAGTTATCTAATTTGCAGGGAGAAAGAGATTCATTTCCAAACAGTCCATTATTCAAAACACTGATTTTTAAAATGAATCAACACTGGAGAAACCACTCCTCCGAGAATAGAATGACTGTTTGGAGACCCAGAAAAGTCAGTGGCAGCCGTTGAGCAAGGAGAAGTTCAGAGCCCCACAGCATAGGCAGCAGCGCGGACACAGGAGGAAAAGGCACTTTGAGAGAGAGAGCAAAGGACACAACCCCTCTCTCCCTTTACGCATGGCAAATCAATTCAGTGTCTTTCATTACCACCTGAAAACCCAACGTACATGCGAACAATAAACTTTAATCTGGTTGACAACAGTTTTTTAAAAAACGCACTGAAAGCAAGTTTCAGCAGCCTGACATACTTTATGACACTTATTAAAAAGACACACTTGTAAGTCAATTAACCTGGCCAATGGTTCCTTTTAACTTGTTTTCTAGGAGGAAAGGCAGCAGCAAAAGGGCAAAGTTTCCATCTAGAAGGTTCTAAGTTGATTTCCTTTCCCTTAAAGTAAAGGCAGCTGCCTGACTTCCAGCTAATCTAGGTGAGTAAACTCACAGGCCCCACACCTCCACCACCAGGAGGTTCAAGGAAAGGTGCCTACTAGCTCTTTTTTGGTTTTTACATTTTTGTCATGCAAGCAAGAATTGGCATTTTACCTGTAAAGAAATAAATGTATGGCAAAATAGACAAAACCAGAATGGTTTAAAAATATGCATGATGCACATTATTCAGGTGACCAACATGTCTTGAGTTTGCACTGATGTGTATTGAAGGGAAAAATATAAACCAAGGAACATGTGTACTTTATTTAATTGTCTCTGAGGATGTGCCACCCTCTCCTTAAGGTACTCCAGACCTCTACTAGGTAATAAGTAAGTAAATAAGAACTTTCTAAAAATTCTTTTTGGTTTCTTGTACCTTTTGTTTTGTTCTTCATTTAGAAAAATTTGTGATACATAAAACAGTAAGAATTTAATATTTAGTCTATAATTTCTTAAAAATGATTGCTTTAAAAGTCCAATCATCTTAAAATATCAATTATTATAATTATTTAAATTCTGTGAATTTATGACAACAAAAATAGTAACTTCTCCAAAAAGGATGCTAAGATGATATTAGAATGCAGTTCTCTAAAACACAATCAAGTACATTTTTGTCTGCAGGAAGGAAAGTAAAAAATAAATAAATAAATAAATAAAAATGGGAATAAGGATCTCAAAATTTTCTTTGCTTGTGAGCTTCTTGTTCTGGACTTGATGCATTCGTGTCCTTCTGACTAAACTTTAAAGAACTGATATTGGATAGATTCTTGCAGATTAACCAATTGAACTCTACAGAGATTTTAAAAAGGTCAGTAGTGACCTACTTCTCTTAACTGTTGAGGCCTAAAGGAGAATAAAACAAGGTAAACCATTTATAGAATTTAAGGAGTTAATGGTTCCCACCTCCTCATGTCTCCATGACATTGACATTTACGGTGTGAAGTCAGAAGGAACACTTCTCCATTGTAAGGTCAACCCGAGGTCAATGTTTCATTCCCTTCTACATTTAGATTTATCTGAAATGAGGACATAAAACAATTTAGCTGTATTCACTTTTTTCTCTTCACAATATCTTTGTAAACTGTAATTGAATTCCTACTAATCCAGGGTTTCATGGCAAAAATCAGTCGCCTGCAGGGATCCAGGGCTGTTTACAGTCAACCCTGAGGGGAGGCACACAATAAATGTATTAATACTGAAGCCCGATGTTTATATTCAAGCCAGTCACTAAACTATGTTTTTGTCCTTCCCCTCCCATCTCCCACCAGCAGTGGAGTAGGGGTCAAAAGAGGTTTCAGTTGCAAATTACTTTTAATTTTCACTGTATTGAAATAAATTCTTGTATACTTGGAGTTATTGTGAAAGAAAACAAGTAATTTTCATATTCTGTCAATTGATAGCCTTACTTTTAACTGTTATTAGGGTGATTTCTACTTTTATTTAATAGTTCCTGCAGAGCCAATGGAAGAAAAAAAATAGAAAAAAAAGGAAAAAAAAAAAAAAACTTTGCATTGGTTCTAGACACTAAAAACAAAGTTCAACAATAAATACATTTGGCAAAAATGCATGCAATGATTGGAATAGGAAAATGATAGATATCCCTAACATGTAAAGAGCCCCAAAATTAATTACAAAATAAAATCTCCAATAAAAATAATAAAGGGTATGAAGAGGTATTTCAAATAAAGAAAGATATGCATTAAATATATGGCTAAGGTACAAATTGTAAAAGATAGTAAGTTAACATTATTAACTTATTAGAGATTAGCAAAAATTAAAAGAACATTATGTAACTTCATCAGACAATGGTATTCTACATTTTGGTAGGACAGTAGATTTTCAAGCATTTATTGAAAGAAGCTTACAACACAAAAACTTTAAATACATGTGAAAGTTGTCCTTATAATTCTACTTTCATTTGTGTTTTCTATAAAAAAATCAACATAAATGGCCAAGGGTGTTCAATTTTCCATTCTTTAAAATAATATATATTTGAAGGCAATCTATGTGTCCATCAATATGGGAAGGGAATGCACATCCTTAGGGGGCAATGGTCTAATGCTATTTAACATAAGGAGAGCCCTGTGCATGTCAGTGAAAGATTTTCATTATCATCTAACAATTCTAAAAATTTAAAGACCGTTTTCTCATCAACATGAATAATATAAAATTTTTTCTCATAGAAAAATATAAGTACATAAACTTGTCTGAAAAACTGTAAAAGGTATTACTAAAATCAGTAATTTGAAATAATTAGAGGATAAGTAGGGATTTCAATAGGGCAATGTGGGATTACTTTTTCTCTATTATTTGGAAATTTTATCCACCCCTACTCTATTTATAATTAAAAATACTATTAACTTTTTCTTATCTCATGGATGTGAAAACTGTAAAGTAAATCCAAGTAACTAATTCTACTATTCTTCAATCCAAATTTTTCATTCTAAAGTTGCTTTTGTCATTTGAGTAGTACAGAGATCCATCTAATTGGCACCCAGCAATGATCAAATATTATTCAGCAACAGTTGATGTATTTACTCATTACTGTTGCTTGTAGAATATGTGATGCCTGGAGATGAAAATTAAAAATAAAAAGTAAAAAAGACAAACATCATCTGGCTTTGGGGGTGCTACATATTCTGAAGCACCATTATCAATAACTGAAAATGTAAACTGAATGAAAATTTTTATAACTTCACAGCTATCTCACCTTGTTTCCAATGGATACTTCATCGACAAAACTCTTTCAGAGACAAAATATGAGTGGGGAAAGGAATCTGGGCAGACAAAATCAGTGAACAGCTATGCCCTGTGGTCTTTAAAGATGAATGGACAAATGTGCAGAGAAAATGAATTATCAATGGGGATAAACACCCCATCCTGGTTTTACAGATACATGGACACTGGAGAGAATGTCAATCATGCTAAATTCTGTTGTGTTAACCATTTCAGTGAAAGAAGTATGAAAGAACCTTCAATAATTTCAGAGGATAAACCTCTGTGTTCATCAAGGAGGAAATTTTACATGTATGTCCTCATACTATTCGGGTAGGCACAATTCCAAAGGGTTATACAAAAGTTGCGAAGGAAAAGCATTTAGTATTATACCTTCTGCTTTAAAAAAGACATACACACACACACACACACACAAAAGTACAAGTTAGAAGTCAAAACTACAGAGACATTGGATAGGAAGATGGATGTCTTTTGAAAATGTATTTTTAAAAATCAACAGGATCAATTGTTAATGGAAGTATGAAGTCTTGTGTGTTTCCAAGGTGTAGATAACATGACACATATCCTGCAAAAATCCCCAAATGATGAAAAGCTGATTTCTGAATCAGACAAAGTATAAAATCCTACACCTACCACCTCAGAATGTTGACTTACGACTACAGAAGAAAATAAATTGGAAATCTTTACTTTAAAATGGAAAAACTTTTGTTGTCATTCACTTAATGCTGCTGCATATATTCAGATCAAAAGAAAAAAAATAGGTCTGCAAGTTGGGGGCACTATTACAGTATTTGGCTAAACTGGAAAATCAAGTACTCACTTAGAATTTGATGTAAGGACAGACAGTTTTCAGAAAAGCTGCAGCACAGACTGTTATTAACACTGAGTCCATGCCTCTACTCTTCTGACACTGCCTCCTGCAACTCTGCTGTTCTTGTTATAAGGTTTTGGTTTCTTTAAATTCCATTACAAATAAAATCAACTGTTAACTAGAAATACATACAAATCACACACACACAAAAAAAATATATATATATATACATATATATATATATATATATATATATATATACATATACACATCTTTACACAGCCTTCTACAGAAACAAAACCAGTAGGACACACGCCCACAGTGATTTAGTGAATATCTGAAACAGACCCATATATCAGCCCTTGGGGTTCACATATATGCATATATATGTGAGAGGCAGAGAAATTTGTCTTGATACTATCAAGACTAAGACTGCATAAGTTTTCAAAATTTCACAATGATAAAAGGCTGCATCCAAAAAAGTATAAACTTCTGGCATTCATAGCTCAACATGAAGGTTATGTTAAGTACAAATGTATGCAAATATAAGGGACAGAATTGTATAAAAAATTGAATCAAGTATTTTCTCCAAAAGCTTGGATGTTTTCCTTTTCCTTTTGTGACAGTATTGTGTCTGACAAAAGTCTCAAAAGGTGGATGTCATGATTTTCCACTGTAAGAATGAGAGTTGAATCTGGAACCCTTTATTGGTCTGAAGGCTGTGCCCTGGTTACCTTCTGGTGTGAATGGGTAATGCCTTCCTGATACCCAAAATGCTGAAACACCAGGTTTTCCCACATTAGCAGCAAATGAGATCCAGCTGGTGGGTTTTGAATCTCTTTGAAAGGGTAGGGGTGGGTCTCATGACAGTCGCTCCATGAACAGCAATTTGAAATTCATAAAGAAATGTATTTGCACACTTATTTAAATATTTCAGTGTGATTCTTAACACTAACAACTTGCCAAATGCTAAATAAACTTAAAGGAACAGGAACTTCTAAATTATGGAAACAGCAAAATTGAGACCATATACTTTCAAAAACTCTTCAACCAAATTTATTGCTGAAGAAAAAAAAAATTAAAAAAAAAAAAAAAAAGCAGTGATGTCATTCAGAACCAAACAGGACCACCAAAGAAGATTTGTGGGATCAGACCTGAAGCAGGTGTGAATACGAACAGTCCTGATTTCATTCTCCTAAACATACAGAGCCTTTCTTCCCTTACAAACAAGGAAGAGCTCACCAGGTGGATTTTCTAAGCCCTAGTTTAAAGGGGAAATAACCACAAACAAATAGTTGGAAACATTTCTGACAAATGGTTGGCTGTGATGCCTGAGGTAAGGAGGAAAGAAGGGAGGGATAAAAATGGACACAAAAGTAGAAAGGGACCCAAAATGAATAATGAAGGATGAAAGCAATCTGAAAAGAACACCTGCTAGACTGACAACAGAAGAGGAACAGGAGAGCAAAGTAAGATAAATGCTCATCTTGGAGATATGTAAGATCGAAGGAAGGGAAGAAGAGGCAGGTATGAGCTAGTGATATAAATGAATTACACAGGAGCAGGCTTGTTTCAACACACACTTGAATCAATGCTATGCAAAGATCTATGATAACTGCCATGCCGTTTTGTCGATGCTCAAAATAAGCAAGAGTAATCAGAAGGAGTGATGGTAAGGCATAGAAGTAGGGTCCATCTGTCTTTTCCTTTTCCGGCACTGTGGTTATTATTATTAAAGTAAAGCTGTCACTATTCAAAGTCCACAGACATAAGTCATTCTGTATAGCTGAATTTCTTGATAGGTGAATGTTTGCCAATTTAAGGACTGAGACTTTATGTTAAATCTTTGAGCTAAATATTTTCTTTTCATAGATTCCAAGGGACTTTTTTATTATTTATGTTAATTGCTTTTCTTTTTTTGGACCCTGACCAAATTGAACCCCAATGACGTGATACCTGGGTTTGTTTCAGATATTCACTAAATCATTGTAGGCATGTGTCTTACTGTTTTTGTTTCTGTAGAAGGCTGTGTAAAGATGCTCTAATTATTTTTTCTGAATCTCTCTACTTATCCTGTGCCACTTTCTGTTTTAACTTCAAGAATTTCCATCAATCTTTAATTACATGATATATTTTTACAGTTTCTATGTTAAGCCTTACCTCTCTAAACAGATTGATGAGTCTTTGAGAAAAGAGATCAGTAGTTCATGAAATTTTACAAAAATTTTAAAAAGGAAGCAAGTAATCATCTAACAGAACCACATTATTTCCCAAATGATAAAATGTGCTCACTGAAGTGTTTAATTTGCTGAATTCCACACAGCTGATTTGGTCATATCTCAAACAAGTATTCAGGTATCCTGAAATCTTCTCTAGTGGATATCTTTTACTAAAAAATATTAATGCATGTCCTATAGCTCTTCTGTTTTGCCACAAAGAAAGTTAGCATAAAGTGTGAGAATGATCTCAAGGAATAGAAATATGTTTAGAGCCTTTGTAATCCCCATAAGTAAGATGCAGATTATAACATATGACTCCTAAGAAATGTGATATATGTATTTTGATCCATGTTCAACTTTAAACTTTTCCACAAGACTGGGGAGAGATTTAGCTGGTTTAAAAATGTTGGGGATTTATTTCCATGTGCCACTTGGAATCATCCTAGTAAAGATTCATGCTAGGAAAACAAAAGTTGAATCTTCAAGACAAGTGTAAGGATAGCCAAGAGAGGAAATGATATACAATGAATTATTATTTTATATCTGATACTAAGTTATTCTCTATTCTAAGTCTTCTTGACTGATGTTTGAATTGTAAGGAGAAGAACAAACCATTAAAGTCCTATTTAACTAAATTCCTTCTTCTTCTTCTTCTTCTTCTTCTTCTTCTTCTTCTTCTTCTTCTTCTTCTTCTTCTTCTTCTTCTTCTTCTTCTTCTTCTTCTTCTTTTTTTTTGGCTTGTGCTAGAATACAAGATCAGGTGCCCGCCTCTGTGGGCCCAGACTCTGAAATGGTAGGAAGAGGCATTCACTGCTCTTCTGGTGGTACACATTCTGCCTTGGCTTCAGTCTTTTCAGCTGATGGTGGTGTTTTTGCTTTCAGAAGGCATGGGATAGCAGATAGCAGATAGGCTGAGTAGCAGACACCAGCACTTTGCATTATTCATTCATTTTTCTCATATTAACTGAGCATTTTCTGGAGGCCATACATTTGATGATGTTGGTGGTGCCTTATTATTTTACAGTGGGATATAGGACTCAGTAAACAGTTGATAATAACATTGTGTGAGTCCTGGTAATGGGTGTCCAGGGTGCCATGGGACCATGTAGGAGGAATACTTTGTGCAGGATTGTGGGTGGGCAATGTGGGTGAGGCCACCTCCCCAAAATAACTTAGTTTATGGTAGAACTGAAGTGTGGTGGGAGACTGACTGTAAAGAGGCCCTTCTGGATAAAGGAAGAGAATGTACACTTGTATATAACAAAGAGAGAACTAGCATCTTCAGATAGCATTAAGTTTACCCTGGACTACAAATGGACTATGAAGTGAATGGAGGATGAATGATAAGGCTGTTAGGGTAGGCAAAGACAGAAGAATGAATAATTCTATCCTCAAAAATCAGAGCATCATTGTGAGGCTCTAACAGTAAGCATGACATAATCAGATCTGCATTTTAAAAAACTGTATTAATCTCACATAGATAAGATCATGCAGGGGGAAAACAATTCAGATCTTGGTTGATTTCTCAACCCAGACCCTCAGTTCCAGGATGTCCTGGAATAACATATATCAAGCTGTGAAAGAAAATAGATGCTAACCAAGAATCCTATATCCAGCAAAACTAAGCTTCAGATTTGAAGATTAAATAAAAACCTTCCATGATAAACGAACTTTAAAAGAATTCACAACTAGAAAGCCTGCAATACAGAACATTCTCAGCAAAATATTCCCTGAGGAAATGAAAAGAAAGAAAGAACTAAAGAAAAACAATGAAAACCAGCAAAGGGAGGAACTACACTAAAGGAAAAGTCAATCAGAGAAGACACTAAGTCAAGTTAAAAAACAAAAATAAACCAAATTAATGGAAATACAAATCATATCTCAGTAATAACCCTGAATGTTAATGGCCTAAACTCATCAATCAAAAGATATAATCAATTGGGGAATCATCTATAGAGAATGTTGCAGTTATCCAATTGGGAGATGCCTATTCAGGAGCTTATTGATATGATTTAAATATGGAAAAGAGCAACTTGGGACCTAACTGTTGCAATAATGATTTGTGGAAACAATTATAACTTGAATATATTTTAAAGTCATAGCTTGTAAGACTGACTGACATTTAGGATATGAGGGGAAGCTAAAAGTCAAGAAAGATGCTGAGAATGTGACCAATCTCATAGATAAGTTTTTGGGGAAGATAAGATATCGAATGATAAAGCAAAAATAATAAACCAGATCTAAGGGGACACAATGAAAAGATGGGGGTTAAGTTAATGGAGATAAAAAATAAAAACCATCAGAAATGTTGTAAAGACGTTTTCAGAAACAATTAAAGGAAGAAGCTAAGATGAAGGAAGACTGTGACCAAAGTGTCACAGCCAAAACCTGAGGGGTCAAAGTGGAATGAATTACTGCAAGTACCAGCCCAGAAGACAGAGCTCCTCTGCACACACTGGTTGGCTCATCAGGGATTCTCAAATCCTGAACACAATTTATTGGAGGAAATTTGCTGTTCTTCTGATTATGCACTGAAATACAGCCAAAGAAATCTGATTCCTATTATCAGGACCTGATTTTCCCCCCTCCCTTCTAGAAAATCCCCAAGAACAATGTAATCTATAACTATTTTTTTTTTCTGGCATAAACAATCAATAACTGTTAACCATTTTTCTTTCTTCCCTTTCTCACACAGCAATGTTCAAGACCATGAATTCAGTAGGCACCAGTGAATGGTGGTGCATGCCCATAATCCAGGTAACTGGCAAGGCTAAGGTAGGAAGATTTCATGTTCTAGGGCCAGCCTGGATAACTTAGGATTGGTCTCAAAACAAAGAAAATAAATATAAAGGATTGGGTGTAGCTCGTGGGTAGAGGGCGCATGGGTTCAATCACCAGTAAATAAAATACAACAAAAAAGAATTTGGTAGGCAGTTAAACATAGCATTTTGGTATATGATTGATGGACTGATTGACTGACAAGGAGGCAGAAATAATTCTGTATATCTATGATTTAAAAAGTGATATTTTTTTCTCAATCTGCTATTTTAATTGTTTATTTAGTGTCAAAGAACTAGTTTGAGGCATTTTATTTTAGTCCTTGTGTGAATTGCACTTTCAGGGTATGTTATAGATACAGTCTTGGTAAGGTGGAAAGCTGAATAGATCTTGATTTTTCATTTAAAGATTTCCATGTCAAAAGTATGTCAGTTTGAATACTGAATGACAAGGACCCTGAAACAGCAGCCTACTCTGGCTTCCACCCATCATATCCAAAGTAATACCGAACTATTCAAAAAAATTCAAAACAACTACAATAAAAAAAATGATAAAATACTTTAGGTCATGTTTTCAACTTCTATGAAAGAAAAATATGCTAAATCCACATACACACACACAAACACACCATAGGCACACACATACTCTTTCTAAAATGCATACAAAACAACTTTAAAAGAACTCCAAGCTCAAATGCTCTTGGGAATTTCAGCAAAGAAAGAATCTGTTTTCATCTCCAAACTTTATGTAAGATTCACCAAGGGTGGGAGTTGACCCCAGGCATGGGCTCTGAGATGTAGTTCAGTCCTGTTTATTAAATTTTGTTTTGTTGTCTGTGTCTGGCTCTTTCACTTCTGAGTCATTCAGCAAACCCTGCTTTCTCATTTCAGTTTACCATTTCTGTACAGAAAAATTAGTGAGGAATAGGTAGTGAACAACCATTAAATTCTGCCATTACAAAAAGAATGAAAATGCTTCCCAAGACTGGAGATTGGTGGTGGTAAAAGTTAATATTTTTGATCACTTATTACATGTTAGGCATGATTCTAGGTGCTTGACATACACTGTCATTTAATCCCAACAATGTAATTAAGTAAGTTTTGTTATTCTCCATTTTGAAGATTAAAACTTGAGATAGAGCACATGTAAATCACTTCTCCATAGGCACATGTCTAGAATAGAGTCCTCCACACTTCACAGTAATTTAAGAAGCCATTAACCTAACTTCAATGTTTAGAATATTATTTCTTAAAGTTCCCAAGTCTACAGTTATTTATGCATGAACTAATGACAGAGCTAGTCATTGTAAGTCTTAGTGTTAAAATCACACTCAGTCACTGGGGAGCTTATCAACATATAAGAGGCATTGGCTCTGCCATCATGGAATTCATAACCTAGGTCTGGAAGCACCAGAGGTAAGTGGTTAAGAATATAGACTTCGATGTAATGCCATGCATGCCTTTGAACTCATGGATCTATTACCATGGAGCTACATCCAGGCCATTAATTCTTATTAAACCCTATTTTTTCTTCTTTAAACAGGATTTAGCAATATGGATTCTAAACTGTTATCAGAAGAATTAAATGAGATTATGTATACAGAACCAGTTGCATAATGTCTAGCTACTATAGCTATTATTATTGCCTATGTTGTATATTTACAATTCTAAAATTATAAGCAACAGTAAAGGGCATTCTGTGATAAGTTCTAAGCTACTGGTATGTACAGTCCACATTCCAAGGAAGCCAAGCTCTAATCCTCTCCTTCCACAAACTCTCCCTGAGGGAGTACATGGTCCAATTTTAAGAAATGCTTGTAAGGGATGAATAGATTGAACACTCACCATTTGAAATGATTTTTCCCACCTCTGAGCTTGTATCTATTTAATGTTCATACTGTCTTATTCTTTAGCCCTTAGAGTTACATTGTGTAGGTAACTTACCTTGGGTGGGTATTTTCACTTCTTAGAAGTGTTTAACTGTTCACCTTTTAGATCCTGTATCTCAAATGATTGACTAGTTCCTAAAGCAAGGGGTTGCCTAATGTTCATATTTACATATTTTATAATGTCATGAAAATGGCACTGCCCATTGTAGGTATTAAATATATATTTGTTACTTTTGATTCTTTTGAATTATTTTCCCTGGATTTAATTTCATAATAGATATAGGAAGATTTTCATAGGCTGACAATGCCTTCTATTCATCTTTTAAGTATAGTTACATAATTCCAACACATTTTTCTCACTGGAGATTTAGAAAGAATAAATTGTTCTAGATTCAAACTAGCTGGCCTTTAGAAGAGAAAAGTTCTATTTGAAATATGACTACTTACTACCTACAAGGGGAAAAAACTCAGAAAAAAAAAATCTGTCATTCAAAAATCTTTAGTCTTTGTCCAAAGTAGTCTAAATTATTGTAAAGAATGATAATTTTGAGATCTTTTAAAAACTTCTTATACACAATAATTTGTATAAATAAGTATCATAGGCTTTATTCACCATTTTGACTTTATAATTGTCCTATTACACACACACACACACACAATGTGTACATATATTAAATGTTAAAGGCTTAAGGGTTTATGTACATAGGAAGAAAAATAGAAAAAAAGAAAAAAGCAAATAACAGTGCAGATGATTCTTCTCTACCAACTCAAGTGGGCTGGGATTTATGTGGTTGTGTTTATTACTGGCATGGTTTTGGCATTGGCAATCACTTAATAAATATTCCCCATGTTAATATTTATAATAATGTTATCAGTGGGGTAGAAGGGAGCAGAGAGTGGATGCAGGAGAGATGGAGATTGGAGATGACATCAGTGTTTATACTCAAATTGTGGGGGTCACTCATGGAAAGGACAGAGCCATGGATGTTCAAGATGGATGGGGATACTGTGTTGGTGTGTATTATGCAGGCAGTGGTTTGCTGGGAATATCTTACAATAGCTAAGATATGAACTGAAATTCATTTGAGTAACTCATCAGTTCATTTGACTAATTACTTGATTTGTCAAAAGAAACTGAAGTCAAACAGCCCAAACAAAAAGATTGCTCCATTTCCTATATGGTCTACAAACAGGGCTTTTACCATTTATTTGCCATTAAAACAGTCTACAACAAATTGAATTGAAGGGAAATTTTAATTCTTTACTCAATTTATCCAAACTACATAGACACTTAGCTTTTTAGAGTAATAGTTTCTTAGTCTATTTCATTAATTCCAAAGGGTGCTGAACTGTTTCAGGATGAACCTGGGGAGAAGTTGTGCTGCTTGGGGGAATTCCTCAACTCCCACTGGGGATTGGTGATATCGTGATATCCACATAGCCATGTAATTGCGGAAGCTTTGTGGCATGTGTTCTGTTGGATTTGCTACACACTCATTGTAAGAAGGCTTTAGACACCATTTCTCCCTCAAGAACTACAGTTTTGAAAGATAACAAACTAATCAACATATGAACACACACACACACACACACACACACACACACACCCCACAAAGATACCTTATTCAGAATTATTTTCTGTTCTTTAATGAACACTTACTTGGCAGATCCCCAGACATTTACTTGCTATAGGAATAAACTCCTATGCTTCCTTTAAGCCAGGCAAGCTTAGCAACTTGCCAGAGGCCCTGCTGTTGGTTAGTACTGAAGCTGGGATTTGGATCTTACTGTGACCCATTTTCTTTCTATGATGAGATACTCTTTCTGCCTCTCAGGATAAATTAAAGCAAGGAGGTAAAATTGTGGCCAAATGGTAAATAAAAACAAACCACCACACTTGCTACATTCTGTTACAGGACAAGTGGGTATGTCATTGGAGGTTGATGTTCTTTTAAAAGTGGTAAGACAAAAGCCGGACGTGGTGGCGCATGCCTGTAATCCCAGCACTTGGGAGGCTGAGGCAGGAGGATCACAAGTTCAAAGCCAGCCTCAGCAATGGCGAGGCACTTAGCAACTCAGTGAGACCCTATCTCTAATAAAATACAAAAAAAGGGCTGGGGATGTGGCCCAGTGGTCGAGTGCCCCTGAGTTTAATCCCTGTACCAAAAAAAAAAAAAAAAAAAAAAAAAAAAGTGGTAAAACAAAAGCTTAGATCCTCACTGCCTGGGTCTTTGGGACAGAAGGACTCTACGGTAGGTCAGCATGCCAGGATATATGATTATTTCACTACTTCTCCCTTCTTTCTGGAACTATTAACACTGTAGAATTTATTGTAGATACCATAAGTGCTTTGCTGTCAAGTAGATTACCTGTGGAAAAAGACAGATGTGAACATAAATTAGGATGAAGGCAGTCAATGGGAATTTGGAAACTGGAATCAGCATTTTATCCTTTCTCCATTGAGATCACATAAAAATGAGTAAGCACATCCTGCTTCCCCTTTTCTCTGCATGCTGTCTTGGCAACATAAATACTAATTGGTTGCTATGGTGATCTCAAGTTTGTTTCTAAAACTGAGATATCTAGGTAACCATGTCTGCAGGTGAGAAGATGGATGCTTCAACTTTGGAGTTTTGTAAGGAGATGGTCCCGGAGTATGAAAACTGGCAAATGTAGCCTGAGCTCCAAGAGATTGGTAAATTTGTTAATTTTATCCTTGTCATTTCTGACTAGATCAATTCATCTACCCACACAGGCTGGAGTGCCTTCATATAAGTTTGGTCTCTGAAGTTGACAACTTCCATAAACTTGCAGTCAATGAGAAATACCAGTTATGGGCAGAATTTAGCACTTAATACACTTTTTATTTTATTGCTGAAAAGGGTTCAGCCGCAGTAAGATGATTTAAGCCATCAATGAGATGCAGTGGAAACAGCCTAGTAAAATCAGAGTCAGTCTGTGCCTCTTCTCCATGACTCACAGGTTTATTAAGAAATCTCATTCTTTAGGGCCCAAAGGATGAGCAACACTCCTCCAAGTCAAGACCCTTGTGCGTTAATCGGTGACTGCCACCAATCAGCCGTATAGCACGTCAGGAAACCTTTCCAGGTCTCCATTTCCTTTTTCATAAAGGGAATGATAACTGGGCCTCCCTCAGAGGGCTGTTATGGGGATTAAGGATTGAATTATTCTAAAGTACTTAGCAAATACATGTGTTATATAAATGCTAAATACTAACCTATGGCTTTGATTTCATTAGCTGTTCACATTTGAAAGTTATAAGAATTCAGCAGTATGATCTTCAGCAAAGAACACTTCTCTATCAATAAAAAAAAATAAATAAATAAATAAAAATATACATGCATAGGCATAGGTATACATATGTATACATATATATATGTAATATACTAACATATAGGATTTGCTGTGTTTGCTTATCTATTTTGTGATCATCTTAGAACTGGCAAGTGGCTTTAAGAGGATAGAAAAACTCATATAATAATTAGGAGAGAGATGCCCTTCCAGGATTTATTTAGAAGCAGGAGAGCAAGGTCAGCCCACCTTCTTTCACATCCCTCCCCTCTCCTCCTTCAGCCTATGTGAAATAGACTGTGAGTTTATGGAGATTGTCTAGAAGGAGTAGGGAGAAGAATGAGGTGATTCTTTTGTTTCATCTTTAAATCAAGAAAGTGTGGGGGTGGCAGATATTTCTCCCCACTATGACTGGACATGTTTCAATAATTAGAAAGCAATCATTGGGGCTGGGGTTATATCTCTGTTAGAACAGTGCTTGCCTCACATGCACAAGGCCTTGGGTTCAATCTCCAGAACCACAAAAAAAAAAAAAAAAAAAAAAAAAAAAAAAGAAAGAAAGGAAGGTATCATGGACTTCAAGACATAGTAGGAAGAGGAGGCTTCCTTTTCTTTTTTTCTTTGTTGGCTATACATATAAACAGGATCTTCAGTGGCTTAATTGAGAAGAATAGATTCAGAATGACAGCATAAAGATAAGGAGCCTCAGTGAACAGGTAAATGTCCAGATACTTGGCTTGGCAAAGATATTTGTGTGTTTCTTTGCTAAAAAGGACAAATGAAAGGTAACTGGGTTTGAACCATCTTGCCAGCACCCAACCCTAAAACATTAGTCACTGGACAAGGACATTTCAGAAGTAAGATCTGTGGAATAGACTTATAAGGCCTGCAGCAGAGAAGGCCAGGAGTTACATCACATCAGATCACCCACAGCAGCAATGCAGAGTGAGAGGTCCAGCAATGAAATCGCAGGATAGAAGGAACTCAACAATGAAATCGTAGGATAGAAGGAACATTTGGATGCCCTATGGACCAAGGCATCAGTGGGAGTTCTTCTTTTCATTTTCTGTTTCTCCTTTCCCTCTTGTTCACAGGTAAGCAGGAGAGACCAAGAAGAAGAAGTGGAGATTCATTCTGCTAGACCCAGATTTTCTATGCTCCCAGTCATTAGGGCTCAAACCCACCTGCCTCAAAGAGAGCAGGAGGAAAGAAGCATTTAGTCTGACATGAGACTGAGATTTTAAATGGAATGGAAATGGACATTTTAGAACTTAAATGCTGAGAAGACAACCTGATCTACCAGAAACATCAAGAGAATAAAAGGGAGATTAAGCCATGTCCCTGTGAAGACAGTGACTGAGAAAAAAATGAACCTAGATTCTGATCACTTAATAAAACAGGGGCATAAGTAAAGATAACAGAATTTAGATTCTTCACCACACAGCTTTGCCAAAGTAATTTCTGTTTGCTGTACAACTCAGTTCTCTGTTAAAAAACAAAAATTTTGTTTTGGACCACAAAAAGCAAACACTCATTCTGACCCTTTATAATTTTTAGGCCTTATATGTGTTTACTCATCTCCTAAAACAAAAGGGCTAGCAAAACAAACAAGAAATAATTTAAAAAAAAAAAAAAACTGTTAAAAGAGAAAAATCCAAATAAATGTCTAGTCACATTTTCAAAATCAAAACACTCACTATGGGACCTAAGAAACAAACATGCTTACATAGTCTAACAAGTAACATATCTAGTAGTTGAGGTTATTTGGCAAAATAAGGATAGTCAAAATTATGTCACTGTACAGTTAGAGTGAAATATGAAATGAAATGGAATCTTAAAACACCACAGAGTCCAGTCAGGAGATACATATCAGTATTCAGTAAATTCATTATTTAATATTTCAGTTCTTATTACAATGAAATGAATAGTTTGAACATGATTCTTACCCATTATTTAAACTGGCACTCTCATCTCTTAGTATTTACTTAGCTTGATAATTTTCGTTATGTCACTGAAATAAAATGGCCAGTGATCTGTATGTTAAAAAACAAAGTTCAAGTGATAATGAATGCGTATCATGCAGCCAGTACAACAGTAAAACCTTTGCATAAGTTGTGTTATTCATGTGCACAAAAAGCATACCAGATGGGTGCTATTATTCTTATGTTGCAGAAGAGAAAACTGATGATTTAAAATTCAAGTGACTGGCCCAAAACACAGGGATAACTTACTTGTTTTGCTGTCTAATTGAATAGGCCTATTATTTTAATCCTATTGTTTAAGAACAAGTCATTAAAATGAAGGCAGTAGTTTGCTTTTTCCTAAGGTGTGTGCCTTTGGATGTTCTTCACAATGTATTTCTCTTCTCCCTTCCTAACCCTGAGACAGGTGATGTTGCAGAGTAAAATCAAAATCACACATCAAGGCATTTCAGGACCACTATAAATTGTGATCACACAACCTTGTCTAGGCCCTGCTGCCAAAAGACCTACTGCAACATGTAAAAATAATTTTAGGTTGGGTACAAGTGGTACATGCTTGTAATACTAGCAACCCTGAAGACTGAGGTAATAGAATCACAAGTTTGATGCCAGTCTCAGCAACTTGGCAAGACCCCATCTCAAAATAAAAAGGACTGAGTATGGAACTCAGTGCTAAAACACACTGGGTTTAATCCCTAGTACCACCCTGACAAAATTAAATAAATAAATAAATAAATAAATAAATTTTAAGTTTTTAAGAATAAACTTTCTAAAAAAATTTGCATGTGACTTTTAATTTGTTTTTAAACTTTCTTTCCTCAGTCCTAAGAAGATCCAACCTGTCTGATTGATAGAAGGGCAGGCCACTCCAAATGTTGTTCTCTCTTTATATCAATATTAAGAATACTGTGCAGAATCATTCTGGAGACATGAATGCAAAGCCCTGGGGAAACATTATGCAGCCCTCTTTCTGAGATTAGGGCCATTCTGCTTTTTGTATGTGGGTTAAATTAACACCATGACTTTGCTGTATTATGAAGGTCAATAGAATATTAATTTGATTTTTTTTTTCAATACCCAGGGCTGAACCCAGAAGCCCTTTACCTTTACCACTGAGCCACATGCCCTGCCCATTTTAATTTTTTTTTTTTTTTTTAATTTTGAGAAAGGATCTCACTAAGTTGCTGAGACTGGCATTGAGCATATGATCCTCCTGCCTCAGCTTTCTGAGCTGCTGGGATTACAGGCATATACCACTATGCCCAGCTTGATTTGGAATGATTTAAATTTGCATATGCTAATCGTGGGATATAGAATAAAAACACATACTCATATTTGGAATATAAAAATCTGGATCTCATAAAAAATGAGTGCATAATGGTGGTTAAAAGAAGTTAAAATGAAAAAGAGGAAGAAAAGAAATGGGAGGAATTGATCGATGGGTACTATGTTACAGCTAGATGGCAGTAAGAAGTCCTGGTGTGCCATTGTACATAGTAACCACAGATAACAACTAGAGATCATGTATATTTCAAAAACTCAAAAGAAAGTATTTTAATTATTTTTATCATATCTGAAGGGAGACGTAGTCCACTCTAAACATTACACACTATGTACACATATGAAAATATCAAATGGTAACTCCGTGATGTGTACAATTTTTATTTTATGTATCAACTTTAAAAAGTAATAAAAAAAGAAGAATGGTCATAAACCAAGTGTGCATATGTAACTAACATTAGGATTCACAGATGCAAATATGGATAAGTGCCTATTTAAGAAAGATGTGTTATGGTAAATGGATGGTGGGGCTGACACTGGAGCTACATGAGCAAATGACTAAATACAAAAGAATAAATACTTTTCACCTAATGATTAATAGAATCAATGTGTTTCAGGGAATCACAGATAACGTAATTTCTTCTTTGTCTTTGTGTGCACGTGTGTGTGTGTGTGTGTGTGTGTGTGTGTGTATGTTTATGTGTGTGTGTGTCCAAAGACACTTTCAAACATGGAAGACTTGTTCCCGTGTGTGTGTCCTTTCCCAGGAACACATGCTATTCCATGGCTCTGGATCTAGTGTAGGTATAGGGAAGGATCCATGTGCATGGTGAAGGTAGCCTCTGAAATGTTTGAAAAGGACAGTTTTTTATAGAATGACCTGGCAGTCCACTGCTAATGTCCTAATAATGTCCTAATCATGTCAGTTTGGACTGTCACTTCTCTTACTGAACTTTTTTTTTTTTTTCACCTGATTACAAGGCATTTTGTTAGGAAAAGAAACTAACAACATACCACATTTGGAAAAATAATCTCAAAAATATTTCTGTACATGTTTTTCTGAAATGCAACCCATAAACAATGGAAAAAATCCATTTGATGATTCCAAATTGAGACAAAATAAGCAGCCTGGCTTAATGCAGACCATCTCAGGGCATTTAAAATGCTAATGAGAATTTGGATCCTCCAGACAGGATATGATGCTTTCTAATGAGTTTCTTGTTCATTTATTATTCATTCAGCAAATATGTATTGAGTGCATATTACATGCTAGGTGCAGATCTCGGTATTGAGGATACAGGAAATAGTAGGACATAGGACGGATACCTCAAAATCCACCCCATTGGTGAGAAAGATGCCCACTTGTGGGGAAGAGACTAGGCAGCTGCTTATCATTCTGTATTGTTTCAAGCTGAGCAAAATGTTGACTTGAGAAACATCTGTGAGATGAAGAGTGGGATTATCAGCAGGGAGTCGGGCATCTGCCTACCTTTCTCCTTTCTGATAATTAACCATCATCTCCGCACTTTCTCATCTTCTTTGTATTGATCTTTCATCATATAATGGCCACAAATAGCAAAAGGAAGGCTTAATAACAAACATTAAAATGAATAAATAATTACAGCCACTAATCTTCCTCAACCAACTGATTATTTGTTCAGTGACACTATTACATAAAACGAGGTTTACATAATTTAAAAGGACATCGTCATGCAGTTTTTATGGCCTTTTTTTGTATTTGTCCTTGCTTCTGATACCTACCCCTTAAATATATGTGTGTGTGTGTGTGTGTGTGTGTGTGTGTGTGTGTGTGTGTGTCTGTATGTATGCATATATAACACTTGCTTGTGTTCCTTGAAAGAGCCTGAGTGAATGGAAATACAAGCCTATGCTCAGTAATATAATTATTACTGCTTAGGTAGGGACAAATACAGTGGTTCTATATACACAGGGGATAATTTAAACCAAAAATATATATTAAGTTCAAATTAAGTGCATTTATTATACTCGACTTTCAATGTTTTAACTCATAATAGTCATGATTATTAACACTTAAGATTCAGATCTTATGACAAAAATACACTTCTGAACACATTTGATACTATCTTATAATATCTTCAGTCAGCAAATGGAAAATTTTAATACTCATTTCCTAAAGGTATGCTTCATCTTTAATGTTGTCTATTTTTTGGTGTTAGGTGTATAAACTTTTGTATGATGTTCTTGAATTATATTTTAAAGAGTAATCTATAAAGAGTGCCATTTAGGAATTGCTTGTGTTCCTTGAAAGAGCCTGAGTGAATGGAAATAGAAGCCTATGCTCAGCTTGAATTGGCCATGACTGCTAGAACAGGATCACAAAGCAAATTGCCAGTCCAGACACCACCTTCAGAAACACTTGGTAAAGCAAAGAAGTGGGAATCTTATTTTTAAAATGACCATCCTATGTTCCCAGAGTTCACTTTGTAGTACACATACAAGTTTCTGTGAAAAATGTGTAAACAATTAACTTTCAACATTAAAAATCAACACACACATTGAGTACCTACTATGCACCAGGTATTTCTTGTTCCATGTCAATCTTTCTCAGTCTGTGCACTAGCTCTGCCAATTTTCTCTCTTCACTTGCAAACAGCTGCCTTTAGTTTTCTATAGCCTGGACTCGTGAGTAACTCTGGGGTGATCATAGGCAATCCACTTTGCTGCTTTTAACTCCCAATTTACATGACCTTTCAGTTGAGTCTCATAGTTCAGCATTCTGATTTTCCTCACTCTAAATTTCTGCCATGGTAATTTGATTGGAAGAACTAGTCTTTTTTTTTTTTTTTTTTTTTTAATCATGTCCATGGGCCTAATTATGGCTAGACTATGATATACTGACCTCTGGACCTGGCAAATGGAATTTAGATAGGAATTCTCCTGCAAAGAGTAGCCATTAATAGGAGTCAGATAGGGTATTTGGAATCAGGAACAAGAAAACCCAGTGGAAAATCAGTTATTCCTTCAGACAAGTAGCAAAATGGCTTGATCTACTACAGACTCTATATTTAAAGTCAACAACAAGAAGAAGGTCATCTCCCTTTTGTAACTCAAGTTTAGGAGCAAGGACAGCCTTGGCCAAGTACCTCCTTGAATTTCTTCTAATATCTTTTTGACCAGA
Organism: Tamias sibiricus; assembly: GCA_025594165.1. Lineage (NCBI taxonomy): Eukaryota > Metazoa > Chordata > Mammalia > Rodentia > Sciuridae > Tamias > Tamias sibiricus. The sequence continues at coordinate 44,495,493 of CM046671.1, read as the reverse complement.
AGTAGGTGAGAAGGACATTCCTAAACTGAAACTTGTCATGAAAATACCAAGTGTATGACTCACTTACAAACCAGAACATGTTCCTGAGCTGAGGAATAGACGTCTCTCAAATAAGAAAGGGTGGATACAAACAATATAAGAATCCTGTTAGAATGGAATAAGCTTATTAATTCTTGCCATGCTATTTATCCTTAACATACTTTCTACAAGGATTTAACATCAAAGTGCTACTTGGTAAGTTTCCCAGGTAGACTGAGAGCTATAAAAACTGACACAATAAGATATAGCTCAAGCTTCACCATGTTAAACTGGGTGTCCAGATTTCATGATGAATAAAAATTTCTTGTGAGAGTGGGTGACTTTATTTGTGCAAAAGTGTTTGTGTTATTTAACAACCTCAAGCTTTGGGGCAACTCACCTTTTCAGTTTTGAAAGTCTCAATAGTCTGGTTTTGTGTGTGTCATATGTGGGATGTGTGTGTGTGTGTGTGTGTGTGTGTGTGTATGCATATGTGTGCAGGTGTGGTAAGGGAGATGTCAAACTATTTTCCCAGTAATCTCATCAGACATTTTGAAAAATTATGTTTGCAGAAGTTTTGGGCTGTGAAGTGGTATGCAAATGTAAGACATTATCATGCCTCTTTCTCATTAACAACCTAAGTCTCTCTTGCAGATACAAAATATCCATAGGAAAATAAAATAATTTTCATATAAATAAGTAAAAGTATGTAAAAGAATGGTTTGAATAAAACTGGCTGGCTTGAGATTTGGTCTTATTTTGAAATGAGGTCAGCATGGTTGGGTTTGGAATTTCAATAGAGAAATTTTGCATGGCTCTCTGAGTTACACAAAGATATTTTAAATGCTTGGAAGAAGAAAGCCCCTCACAGATAGCAGCAGGAATCACACTGGCAGAGTTGAAGCAAGTAGAGAAACAAATGCAAAATGAAGAGAACAAATACTCATTTTCTCTCAAGGTGTTCAAAAAGCAGGAGAATAACAGAGACAAAGGGAGATGGTTCTAGAAAGTAACTGATACTGCAAAACCAGAAACGGTGGCACTCCCTGCCAAACAGAGCTGGCTACCAGAAGGGCATTCGGGTGCCCATGGGAGTTGTGTGGAGCAGTGACAGGAGCTCTCTGCAGAGAATCTGATCTGGGATTTGGTCCAGACCTTACTACTATCAAGTCCCTTGATGTTGGGCATGTCACAGTGTACCTACACCTCAGGGCTTCTCGACTGTGAAATGAGGGTGCGGGTGGGGATAGTATGACTACCAGAGCAAAACGGGTACATGGCAGGGGGTCAGGTCAGAGCTGATGCATGCTTCACTCTCTTTCGTGCCACCAATGCTCCTTAAGAGGCCTTAGTATGACTTGGATGTCATTTGTTCCCTTAAAGGTTCATATTTTGGGAGCAAACGTGGACAAAATGTGGCAAGAGTGAGAGATGTTGGGACATTTAAGAGATGGGACCAGCAAGAGGTTGGTAGGTCACTGGGGAGCAGTTCTCATAAGGCATTCAGTTATTTATCCTGGGACCCTGATGAATTATTGCAAAAGTGATGTTTATGAAAGTCTAGGCCTGACCCAGAATCTCTCACTGACTTCCTGTTTTGTGAGGTGATCTCTTGCTCACACATATATTTTAACTTCACCAGAGTGGGGAGCGGAGTGGGGCCAACAGATGCCAGACTTACAACCTACAAAAATGTAGGATAAATAAATCTTTTTATTTTATAAAGCTAACCTGCCTCAGATATTTTGTTATAGTTATGTAGACAGACCTCAGCATGAATTTAATGGCACTGTGCATCCCAAGTTGCCTTACTGATGGGGATACATAAATAAACTTGGAGACCAAGATGTCTGGGAAGCAAATAGAATATTTCTATATTTCAACAAAAATGCCAGGAAACCTTTAAATGTTCAATTTCAATAGTAGAGACAAATAGTCTTTTCATAATTACCTTATTAGAAACCGGATCCGCCTTAGTGACCAAGAAGATATCTGAAATGTTTTAAGCATTGTCCTTCCCTAAAGGCTGTGATTCAGTGGGGTCTAGATAGGAGCCCTACGATCTGTTCATAAAAATTTCCCCATGCAATTCTTATGAGTTTTCCAACGGTGAGTCAAGGCCCTAGAGGAAAACATAAGTGACATGCCTGGATTCTCCAAAGACATGTTGTCATTGACATTATGCATCACTTTGCTACATAAAGCCACTGTGAAAATTACTTTTAGAAGTCAGGATGAGGCTGCAGAATATTATGTATAGCTTTAGATATTACTGTATCTATTAGACATTCTATTTTAAATATGCATTAAACTATAAATCTGTTTATTATCATGATGGAAAAACATGGGGGAGAAAGGGAAAAGAGAAAGTAAGGGGTGATGAATGAAGGGAAGAAAAGCTCTCCTGGGAATAGGAGAAGGAAGAGAAAAGGGAACAAAAATTCAAGAAAAAAGCAAAGGCAGCTCATTTGAGAAGAAACTTCTGTGAGCATGCTGCTTCCATGAATTCAGAATTGTATTTGGAAATGGAAGGAGCAAGTCATTGTCAGCAAAACCCAGAGGTACTCTTCATGAATGGGAATCAGAATGTGGGATCAGAGGATGCTTTGCATCCTAAGTTATAAATTTGTCAGTATAGTTTTTCACAATGTTTATTGAATGAGCATGCTAAGATTACTCCAAAGTAAACATTTCAGTCAAAAAATACAGTATCTCTTAATTTCAAATAAGGCAATGTTTAAAAATCACCTAGGTTGGAGGAGTCTGAAACAACTGTCTCTTAGTAACTTACCTTCCGTTTATTTAAATGATGTTGAATCAATCCAGGAAGTTGCTTAACAACTAAATTTCCTGGGGCAAAATACCAGTATTGCTGTCTTCTAAAAAATATTATTTTTGTCAGGGGAAAAAAAGTTGAAAATTAGATGCTCTAACATCATGTTAGTAATGACCCTAAAATGGTTTTATTTGCAGGATGACAGGCTGTGGAAACTTTTCTAACACTTCCCAGTTGTATAGTTTCCCCAAATCAGTTTTACATAAATATAAAAGTATGCAATCTGCTGGTTAATAATAATGTGCTCATTTGTGAGCAGGTTGAAATAGCATGACACATCTGGGAAGGACTTCATTGACCCTTTGGTTAGTGGGGATTTATTAAATGGTCACTCCTTTAGACAGCATTACCATCTTGGACAGCTGTTAACATTTTGAGACTCAGGTATGTATTACCTTTGAGTAGAAATCCACACCATGGTTAGCAAAAGACAGATTTGTGTGTGTGTGTGTGTGTGTGTGTGTGTGTGCAAATAAAGAAAATAAATGGGTGATTTGAACTGAAATACATAAATATGGAATTATCTTGCTGATTCAAAATGTTAAAGAGTTCTGATTGTGGGTAAGTTGGGTTCTCAATGAATTGTTAATAACACTCTTCTGCAGAGCTTGAAATCCAATTCACATGCATCCATTTGATACATTTTGGGGGCAAACACCATATTCCATGTATTATTTTAAATATTGGCACAACAGTGAAGAGTTTAAAGCAGAAAGAAAAAAAAATAAACTGTTTTTATGGAGTCAGACAATGAACAGCATAGAACATGTACAGGGTGTCCAGCAATGAGAATTCATGGGGTGAAGAGAGAATAGATGGAGTAAAAGATGACTTACATCACAACTTTAGGTAGGGTGGTCAGGACAGTCACATTTAATAAGGGAGAATTTAGGAAGAGACCGAAAATAGTGAGAGAATGATTGACCCAGGTATCAGGGAGAAGGGGAGCTTACAAAAATAAAGTAGTAAGAGAGAAGACTCTGAGGAAACAGTGTGTTGGCTTGTGTTCAGGAATAGCAAGAAGATCCTGCCATGAAACAGAGAAAAATGCAGGGGAAAAAGGCTGAGTGGAGGACCAACAAGAACACTGAAGACCGCCATTTCCTCTTCACCTATTTCCGAGAGGAGAATGGATCATTTCTAAATTTTGTTTTTGAGGGTCACTTTGTCTGATGTCTGAAGAGCAGACTGTAGGAGCTAAGGGACAAGAAGACGAGAACAATTAGGGGAAGCATTAATATTAAAAAAAATAATAATAAAGTAGTGGCCTTGGGGGAGACTGGAGACAGATGATGGGATTCTGGAAATATTTTAATGGTAATGCTGGAGGATTTTTTGAGGAAAGTGGATGTGGCATATGAAAATAAAAAGGAAGACAAGACTAATGGCATAACTCCAAATTATTTGTCTTTTTTTTTTTTTTCCTGTCCCTATTGTTAAATAAAGAATCAAGGTCTTGGACTAAAATTTTTCCTTTCAGTCTGCTCTGAAGAATTGGCATAAGAAACTTTTCATATTCCTTATAAGCATTATTTTCTGTGTGAAATATCGTGATGATCCTTCAGATACATTTCTACCTAACACAGGAATCCTCATTCACATACTCAATGATAGATGTTCATTCAAGCACATGCTTGAATAACTAAGTTTTAAAATTGGACAAAGGAAGTAAGAGTCTGATCCATATTTTTGATGTTTTCATTAGTGCATTGTAGTTATACATAATAGTTGGGTTCATTTTGACACATTAATAACTGCATACAGTTTGCTCCATTTCATTCCCTAGTACATCCCCTTTTGCTTTCTTCTTCCTTACCCCTGATCCTCTTCCTTTACTCTTTTGGTCTTCTTTTATTTATTTATTTATTTATTTATTTATTTATTTATTTTATTTATTGTCATGAGGGATTGAACTCAGAGGCACTTGACCACTGGGTCACATACCCATCCCTTTTTTGTATTTTATTAGAGACAGGGTCTCACTGAGTTGCTAAGTGCCTCACCATTGCTGAGGCTGGCTTTGAACGCGTGATCCTCCTGCCTCAGCCTCTCAAGTGCTGGGATTAGTGGTGTGCGCTACCATGCCCGGTTTCTATTTATTTCTTATTTTTAATCAGTGTATTATAATTACATAAAAATTGGAATTCTTTGTGACATATTCATACATGCAAATAGTATAATTTGGTCAATTTTATTCCACAGTTTTTCCCCTTTTCCATCCCTTCTCTCTCATACTTGGTCTCCTCCCTCAAGTCCCCTGTTATCCCTTCTGTTTTCATGAGATCCTCCTTTTTTAATTCCTTATTTCTCTTCAGTTTCCACATGTGAGAGAAGATAGACAACCCTTGGCAATTCCATCCAATTACCAGCAAGTGCCATAATTTCCTTCTTTATGGCTGAGCAAAACTCCACTTTGTATATATACCACATTTTATTTATCCATTTGTCTGTTGATGGGCACCTAGGCTGGTTGCATAACTTGAATATTGTGAATTGCAGCACTATGAACATTGGTATGCATATATCAGTATAGTATGGTGATTTTAATTCTTTTGAATAAATACCAAAAAGATTAGTCATAGGGTGGTCTTTTGCGGAATCTCTACACTGCTTTCCAAAGTGCTTATAATAATTTTCAGTCCCCCAGAAAATGTATGAGAAACTCTTTTACTCCACATCCTCACCCACACTTACTATTATTTTTTTTTTTGATGATTGCCCATTATATTGTAATAAGATGAAATTTCAGTGTTGTTTTGATTTTTATTTACCTAATTGCAAAGGCTATTGAACATTTTTATTCTGTATTTGTTGTCCATTTGCATTTCTCCTTGTTATAAGTGTCTGTGTAGTTCATTTGCTCATCTAATGATGGGGTTATTTGTGGGTTTTTGTTGTTGTTGTTAAATTGCTGAGTTCTTTATATATTCTGGATATTAATCCCTTATTGGGGGGGAGTAGCTGGCAAAGACTTGTTCTTATTCTGTAGGCTCTCTGTTCACTCTCGTTTTCTTTTCTGTGCAGAAACATTTTAATTTGAAAACATACAACTTATTGATTCTTAATCTTATTTCTTAAATTTTAGGAGTCTTTCTAAGCTTTTAAAATCTACTTTAACTTACCTGCTCTCATCTTTAATTTAAAAAAAAGTAAAGAATTCTATGTTGTATGTTGTAGGTAATGTAACTGATTCAGTTGCTTTAGAAACCTTAGGTAGGTTTTTTTTTTATTATTATCTACATCTTATATAAAATGAATTCCAGGATTGCAGAACTTCTACCCTGTAGAATTTCAAAAAATATATATATATATATATATATACATATATATATATATATATAGTGAATATATTACAACACACTCACAAAGTCATTTAAAAACATGAAAATTTTCATTATGATATGATAGATTCATTCTAATATAAACTGAAGGAGCCCTAATTAGGAAGGGCTGTTGCAGCTAGCTGGAAGCCATAAGTTCCACCTGATATGTATGTGATGCACCTGTAGGCACCCGAAAAGCTGAAGGTATATAACCGGGTGAAAGCGGTCCAAGTGAGGAGAACAGAGAATTCAGTCAGTCGGGCAGTCACTCGGTCGGTCAGAAGAATCAGAGCGGCCAGAACGTAGGCAGAGCGGTTACAGAAGAGAAACCAGATAGAAGACAGAAGAGAAACCAGATAGAAGAAGTAATGACTGGTCAGAGTTAGGCCGAGGCTCCTGAGGAAGACAGAAGACAGAAGAAAGAAGAAGGAAGAAAGAAGAGAGAAGAAAGAAGCTCTAATCTTTCTCTAAGCTAAGCTCTATCTTTCTTTCTTCTAAGACTCTAAGCTAAGAAGCTCTATCTTTCTTTCTCTCTAACTCTAAGCTAAGACAAGAAGACAAGAAGACAAGAAGCTAAGCTCTATCTTTCTTTCTCTCTAAGACAAGAAGAAAAGCTCTCTTTAATCTTTCTCTCTAAAAATCTTTCTTTCCCTCTCTAAGCTCTAAGAAAGTAGAAGTAAAAGTAGTAAAAGCTTTACTCTGCCTCCGAGAGTTTTTACGCCCGGGTTTCGGTACCAGGTAGCTTACAATAAACAACAATATAACAAGACAAAAGTCAGATGAAAAAATAGAATTCTACTCAAGGCCAAAAGGGTTCCATCTCCCTAAAAACCAATGCCTCTCTCCTCTTTAATCATATATGGAACATAATGCTACTTTATTTCTTCTTACTGTTTTATTTCACAAAACATAACTCACTAATGTTCCATATGTTTATGTTTTAACAAGCATGTGAATCATGACTTTTTTGTGTTGCCATCTTTGACTCAACATACCTTTGTGAGACTCTTTTACATGTCACTGGATTTGGCTATAGTCCATTTATTTTCTGTGCTGCCAGCTGTTTTTTTTTGTGTGACTTATCCTGATTTATTTGTCCACTTTTCCATTAAAGGATGTTTGGGTTATTTCCTACCAAACATGTTTTGTGTACATGTCTTGGTGCAAATGTTAACAGTTGAGTTTCGATGGAATTTCCAGGTTGCAGGCAATGTAAATCTTCAGCTTTACTAGAAGATGCCAAACAGTTTGATAAACAAGTTGTACAAATTTACATTTCTACTAGTACTATAGCAGAATTACTTATGTGATCATTCTTGTTAGTATTTTGTATTGTTATTCTTTGTGATTTTAGATATTATGTAAGGGCATAGTAATATCTCATTTCCACATTCAGTTTCCTATTTATTATGTAGAACTTTTTTTCATTGCTATGTTCTTGTGTGGAATGTGAGTTTAAATCTCTAGCTAATTGCTAATGTTGGCATTTATTGTTAATTTGAAAGATATATTTTGGAATTTTCTAATGTAGGCAAGATTTCCACCAGTTATACCAATGTCTATCCAGTGGTTTGCCTTTGAATATTTTTATAACGTCTTTTGACCACATTTATCATCTTCTTCTTTATAGTAGTTCCTTTTGAAACCTGTTAAGACAGACACTATTTACTTATTGTTTGTAAAACTAAGTCATAACACATGCCAATTTTGAGGGGTTTTTTTTGTGTGTGTGGATTTTAATTATGAACTCAACTTCTTAAAATACTTTTTGTGCCCATTTTGTGAGTTGTATTTTTCTGATTTTGTCCAATTTTATCTAAATTTTCAATTGTATTTGCATCAGCATGTTTATAATTGCCTCATGTGATCTTTTAAAGTTTACAGAATCTATTATTGAGGTTCCCTGTTTTATTTCTGATAATTGTTTTTGGTGTTTTCTCTTTCTGGATGAGCCTCTTAAAGGCACCCAGACATGCACACACATTGCTTTGGCTGTCTGCCCCTCCCTGCACCAAGTCCCAAGTTTTGTTATGCTTCTCAACTATCAGAAGTGACAGATGTCCTTAATAGAAGGGGTGCTCTCAGTGGCAGGCTGTCCTCTCCATACCTCATTCCTCCTCATTCTTGCTTGGTCATCCTGCACTTTCTGACTACCATCACACTGATTTCAAGCACACTGAAATAAAATGTTGTCAAGCTATATAGTTATCCTCTTGGAAACATAGTTATTGATATTTAAGATTTAATTTTATGTCTGTTTTATTCCAAAACTTGTTCACTTTCTACCCTAGCACAGTTTACAATACCAAGATCAAATCAATACCAAAAACAAATGACTAATAATATTCCAAATGGTAATTTTTCATATGTATTTATATCCTTTTATCTTTATCTTCCAATATATTTCATAGGATTCTTGATGACCCTTCCCACACTCCCCTAGTCCTCAATAGGCACACAACACAGAGGTAGATATATAGGAGCCAATAGTCCTTACTGAATAAAATCAGAACTCACTAAAGAGAAGAGTGTTTTTAAGTTTATTTCTGGTTATACATGCCAACCAACTGCTTTTCAAACTAGGTTTCCAACAGTCAACTGATTTTTGCATTGTGAGGATGCAGCTTAAACCCCAGTCTGAGGAAATCCTCCAAACTGGTGATTTGAAAATTGCTTTCAGCCTGAATCCACAAGCATCCCTCAAAACCATCAGTCCGAAAAACCCCAAATGAATGGAGAACGTGGGTTGGGGAGAGAGCCCTGTTCTCTTCTGTGACTTCTTTGCAGAAGTTGTGTGAATATTATCAGTAAAGAGCAGTCCTAAATGTCCTCCTTTTAATATACAGCTCCTTCTTTTTTTCATATTGCATCCTTTCTCACTAGGTTTCTAAGCTACAGCTTTGGCTTCTGATGATTATTCATATCATCATTATTCCAGACTAAAAGCCTTTAAGTAAATAACCAAGACTTGAAAAATTGTAGAGGATAATTCTTACATAACACAAACTTCATTATATGGTTCTGTCATCCTCCCCCCACTCCAATTCCTTTCATTGTAATTTTTTGTCTACTTAGTAACATTATTTCTTGTGTACTTTTACACCATGTTCAATATAAATGGTATAATTAGCAGTGGAAAATATTTTGTTGTCTTCTTGCATTTATTTATGTTCAAAGGATCATGTAAAGTTCTGCTACATTAAAATTTAATTCAAAAGGAAACGAGTTTTGTTCATTTCTCAGTGTAAGACCCATTTCTGTTCAGCTTGTATGAATGATAAAATATTATCGGTCCATGTTTTTCTATTTGGTTTCTAGGCATTTGTGTAAACTAGTTAGGAAAAGCAAGTGTTGCTTTGTTAGGCATGTGTTCAAAGAAGTATTGTAGAGACATATTTTATTCTGGGCACCCTGTCACCATGTAGACAGGGCACAATCCATTATTTAGCAGTTAATTTGTTAATCGATTGACCAATTGGTTCAGGGATTTTTTTACTCTCAGATTACTAAAAAGAAAAAAAAAAGGAAGAAAGAAAACAACAATAAAAGCCTCCTCTGTAGGGTAAATTTAAGGAAATTGCATCAGAATCGAAAATGCAGTGGTGTTTGCAGATCTAGATTAAATCTGACACAGATTGGCAAACAATGAAAAAGGTTCCTTTGCTTGGAGCATAAACATTTTGAATCTCACCAGCTTGATGTTAAATCTCAGAAAGTAAATAAACTGAAGTGCCCTTCCACGGAGGATGTGGGGCATAAAGAAGGAGGGGGAAGTTGCCCCAGGTTTGCTAAGTTGTCCAGATTTCCTCTCCAAGGTCAGGGACAGGGTGGGAATGTTTTCATTTTTTCAGGTTCTCTTTCAGGGATTGCTGCCCCCCTTTCTTTCTCCCAATGTTTAGATGAAGGTAGAAATAGGGTGGAGAAATGCACTGTGGATACACATACTTTGATCTCCAGCATGTCCAAGGTATCTTAAAGGCTGAAGGATTGTGAAACTCACAATAAAATTAATTTATATGGGAGATCAGACGATTGTGTATGCAAAGCAATAAATCAATTGATTGCAATTGCTGTTAATGAATATTTTAATAGTGATATATGAATCAAGACAATTTCTATGTAACACTTTCATTTCTTCTCCAGATTAACTTGTATCTATTTTAAATATGTTCTTTCAAAAATATAAGAGGTGTGTGTATGTGTGTGTATGTGTGTGCATGTGTGTTTGTGTGTGAATGAAAGAGGCAGAAAGTGTTTTTGTTAGTGAGCTTTTTTTTTTGTCATGACCAAGATACCTGACAAGAAAACTTTAAAGGAGGAAAAGTTTGTCTCACAGTTTCAGAGATTCAGATCATGGTTATCCTATCCCATTGTTCTGGGCTCCAGGTAGAACACCATGGTGGAAAGGTGTGGCAGGGGAAAGTTGCTCACCACATGATAGAGGGGATCGGAGAGAGACAAGGAGGCACTAGGGTCAAAATATACAAGCCAAGGGCATGCTTCCAGTGACCTACTTCCTCCAGGCATGCCCCATCTGCATATAGTTACCACCCAGTATAGTAGTTCTTCAAATTATTAATCCACTTGTTAGGTTACAGTTCTCATAACCATTTTACTCTTGAACATTGCTACATTGTCTCATGAGATTTTGGGGAACACCTTATAGTCAAACAACAATATTGATTTTTCTTTTCTCCATTCATTTATGTTCCATTAATTTTCATTGAACCCAGATGTCTTTCACGTGACATTACTTCTTTTTCTGATTCAGTAATTTGAGGGAGTCAAAATTGTCAACTATTCTATTATCTTTCCTCAAGGCTAAGATTAAGGCTCATGCAAATATAAAATTTTAAAAGTTCACTCCACAACCCTATGAGAATAATAAATCTATTTGCATGGAAAAATACTCTATCAGCCCATTGTGCTGGTATAGTGAGTAACCTCTGTGTCCATCTGTTCTTCACCCATCTTTCTCTTATAAAGACAAAGTTAGGATTGCCTTGAGTCCTACTGAGACAATGCTATGTGTAAGGGAGCTCTGTAGAAAACACTAACAAAGACAGAAAATAGAGCTTGGCACTTGCCTACTCTATTAAATCATGAGACACTCAAAAGGAACAGAAGTTACTGAGTTTCTGCTCAATGCCAAGTACTCTGCTCAGTCTTTAGCACTCATCGTTCCATTGACATCCAAGGACTCTCAGGGTCAAGAACAATTCTCCACCTATAGATACACAACTAAGCCCTAAGTAGAGTAAATTACTTTAGGAAGTATGATTGGCATGGCCAAGTGGACAGCAAGCTATCTAGCCTATGAAAGACTCATGTTATACACATCTAGCATAACTTCCCAAGGGGTGTGAGCAAGGCCTTTGTCATTTTAACCCAGAAAGCCAGCAGTTTTATTTGTAAACATTATTATTATTATTATTTGTAGACACTTTTAATCTCTCTTCTCAATGTCATTTTTCAGATTTTATTCCTCTACCCATCCTGTTTCTGCTGCATGGACTGAAACTGCTTCCCACATTGGTAGCTTTATATCTACTCATGTGTAGTTGGATATACTGTTATGTGTATTATTTACACAAATAATGTTTTATTCTTTGTGCTAATATTCCTGTTCAGGTGCCTATCTACTGGGAAGACCTGTGAACTGGTCTTCAACTGGATCAGTCAGTCTCTTCTTCTCATCTCTTTTCATTTAATCATTTGTGTTAGTCAGTTTTTCACCACTGGGACCAAAATGCTTGACAAGAACAACTTAGAGGAGGAAATTTATTTGGGCCCATGGTTTCAGAGGTTCAGTCCATGGCCAATTGACTCCATTGCTCTGGGCCCAAGGTAGGGCAGCACGATATGGTGGAAGGGCATGGTGAAGAAGCAGTACTTCATTCATTAATGGCAAGAAGCAGAGGAGGGTAAGGGGCTGCAGGGAAGATGAACCCTTCCAAGGAATGTTCTCAGTGACCTACCTTCTTTTTCCATGCCTCACCTGTCTATATTTACCACTAAATTAGTCCATTGAAACTAGGATGGATTGAGTAGGTTAAAAATCTCATAATCTAATTATTTCACCTTTGAATATCCTGCATTGACAGGAACGTTGGGAGAAACTCATAATTAAACCATAACAGTCCATTCCTGAACCCCACAAGTTCATGGTCATCTCATAATGAAAAATGTGTTTATTCTGTGCTGCTTTTCTTTTAATAATCCCAGAAATATAGTTGCTCTACAAATAAACCCATGACTAAAGCTATACTAGTCATGTCCTTCTAAGGAATTTGGAATTGGCATAGGAGACTCCTGTCTCCCTGTGCCTTTATTTTGAATAGAGAAGATAAACCACAGAACTATCATTATTATTACAAGTCTTTTTCTATTAGATGAACTGGGATGCAAAACTGATAGTCTAGAGCAAGAAAATAAAAGAAGGGTAAGGACGACTGAGTCAACATAAGAGGAAGCGAGGGAGTTGTGATACACATCAGGACCTGAGCCTAGTGCATTCCTGGGGCCCAAATCTCTGCCTGTCCATTTGTCTTGAAACACATTTTGTGCATTCTTAACTTTTTTTTGTTTTTGCTTAACCAACTTTCATCTGCTTAGCTTTCAGGTGAACAAACCTATGTAACATGTCATTCCAAGAAATACTTAATTAATAAACCAGAATATAAAGGAAAAACTTCTGATATTTCTCATATTTAAGGTCATATGAACAAATCATGAAATATATTGATAGGGATAGATAGATGTAGATAATGATATATATACATATATTTCTCTACTACTCTCTCTCTCTATATATATATAATACATGTTATATATATATATATATACACGCACACACACACACACACACGTGTGTGTGTGTGTGTGTGTGTATGTAGTTTGGAGAACTCGGTGATGTTGGTGACTTTTTGGTGGTTTTTTTTGAAAATATCTTAGGCCGCTCCCATATTCATTTGTCAGAATTTTTGCTGTATAACAATATATCACATGAAGTATATCCAAGTACACAAGTAATGTTTTATTCTTTGTACTAACATTCCAAGATAAAGCATCTTCATACAAAGTCTGACTTTAACTACAGAAACAAAGAAAATTAGTGAAATAGAGATAATATGATTCATTTGGAGGAAGAAACAAAAAAAAAAAAAAAAAAGAGGGCAAAATGTTGAGGACACTAAAGAAGTTGCCAAAGGGTGTTTGAGGAGACTGGAAGCAAGGTTTTACTGAAGAAGTATATTCCACTAGCCTGAATCAAAGTCCCATTGATGGGGAGGAGAAGTGGTCCATCTATCAAAGTTGTGGCAGCGGGTTTACATAACAAAGAGGCAATGCAGGCATGTCTTTTTCCCTGACCTATGTCATCCATTTATGAAGGTGTCCCATTTTCTCACTGCCTCTGCAAAGCCTTCCCTAATTTCTCCATTTCATTGTGATCACTATCCCAAGAATGTGCAGTAGTTATTACACTCAATTGCCATGAGACTTGGGTTCATGGCCATGTCATGACACATGAATTGTTTTCCACTGGCATTGGTTTTTTTGTTTAAATAACACAACAAAAACAACAAAAAATGTTTGTTATAGGCTGCCAAGTGAATCAGTAAGTTCTTAAAATTCCATTTCTTAATATTTTCCTACTTTTATATTTGTAAGCTTCACAGATATCTAACACAGAAGTACAAATACTTGAACTATGAAAGAATTAAAAGTAGAGATAACATTTCACTTCCAAATTCTTTATTCGATATTTATGTGATCTGTACTGTGACTTGTTTGGTTGAACAGATTAAAGAGACACTAGGATAATTTTACTGTTGAGGAAGCATTTTGAAAATCTCACAATTTGGTTCAGTTGGATGCGTTTTTACTGTTCGAGGCACATGCTAGCAGCGCTTTTGAAAATCTCTCAGTGTTTTCAAAGCACCCCAAGTCCTGGTCCTCTGGTTCTCTTAGGTTTTTCTGAATGTAACTTAGTGTATGTACACACACACACACACACACACACACGTATGCAGGGAACAAATAGTATGGCAAATTTAGAAGTTTATTCATATTAAATATATACATATATATGTATGTATATATTGCCCTATGTATGTGTATATACCCCTTAACTGAAAGTTTATTTTTATACAATCAGAGAGAGAGGGAGGGAAAAATGTGTTACTTGGGGGAGTTTGTCTTAGATATATTTCACAATACCATGGAGACAGACAGACACACACACACACACACACACACACACACACACACACCACATTACCTCACTCATTATTTTCTAGATCTGGGACCATGTAATTTTACATGCCCCCATATATAGATGATGCAGCATGACAAATACAATTATAATTACCTGCAATCAATACAACCAATTCCAAAGGGTGAATAGGACCTTTGAAAAATTGTGATTTAAGATACTCCCATAAACCACAATTATAGAGACAGAAAACCATCCAGGAGAGAAACATTTATCTCAACAACCTGTTTATTACCACAGAGGAAACCTGAACTGAGCTTCATAAACTTTGCATCAAAGTTGAGTTCCTCATCTAAAGTGCATGGAAAATAGTAGCTAATCCTTATCTAGCTCCAGCTCCTGGGGAGTAAGAAACAATTATATCCATTTTCAACATGGCAAACTGAGTCCCTCAGAGTGCCTCCATTACCCCAAAGCCACACGGAGCCAAGAATTGACATCTTTCCTGACCTGGCTTCTTGAGTTTTCCTTCAGGGTAAGAGGAAAATCTGCCAGACATCATTAAGTATGATTTCTTCCTCCAACAGGCTTTCAATCTAAGCTGTATTTTAGTTAGAATCCACACACAGGAGAAAGCAGTAGTGCAGCGCCCCACTAGAAATGAGCAATAACATTCAAACGAAAATTGGAAGCTGAAGATCTAATCATTAACAACAGATGGTTCAACTTGAATCCGATAAACAAGTTTTGCCATTTGCTTTCCTTTCCACCCTTCTCCACTTGAACTGCTAGCGAGCGTGTTTGCATGTAAAAGTGCTAGGCCTGACATCAGCAGCATAGATGGCTCACCTGATGGAAGGAAAACTTTTATGGCGAAGCTGGAATATTTTCAGTTTGAAACTGATGGGCCCGTCTGATGTTGACAGCTGTAGCATGCCTGTCTTATTTATTTTCTTTGTGATTATTTATCAAGTCAATGTCCCTTAAGTGGCTCTGACAATGTATGTTTATTTGATCATGTTGCTCTTCTTTTTCTGGTCTCCATCCAGGGCACTTGCCTTCCTAAAATCATAAACCCAAAGGGTATTTGTTGTGCCTGCCTTGAATCAGTCCTCTTCTTTGTGTTCTGTGTTAGAGAAGCCATGAAGTATGGCATATGAAAAACATCATATTAGGGGTTGGTGATGCACATTGAGATTCCATCTCAGAAAATATAGTGAGCTTGGTAGATATGTGCATGTGGTTCCAAATCATAGCTCCTGGGGGGCAAACAAGCAAGTTTAAATCTTTTTGACATAATCATAGTGGGTATGTATTTATTAATCTCCAGAATGAAATATCCTTCAAGGCACCCAGTCATCATTGAGATGTTATTTCTTGTATAGCCCATTATTGTGTCCTTCATCTCCAAATAGGTTGGAGAAAGTCAGTAGCAAGAACCAGTACAAGTTAAGTAAAACAGAACAAAATGAATAAAAACATTTAGTATACTAAATATCAGTCACAGACATGCTCAGATGACCATGAAGACCAATTTTATCAGACTTTGGTTACTATTGGCTGAAGAGCCCAAATTCAAAAATATGAAATCTGAAATGCTCTAAAACCCAGAACTTTATGAGAGCCAATATGACACCATGAGTGAAAATTCCACACATGACTTTATAATGCAGGTTGTAGTCAAAACACAGGTATATTACAAATATTTCATAACATTACCTTGAGGCATCTAGGGGTATGGCTCAGTGGTAAGCACTTGTCCATCATGTCCAGGGTGCTGGGTTCAATACCCAGTACTGAAAAAAATTACCTTCAGGCTATGTGTAAAGATACATATAAAACAGAAAATAATAGTTTATACTTGTATCTTATCCTAAAATATTTCATTATATATACATATGTGTGTATGTGTGTGTGTATTCCATATACATATGTGTGTATTTGTGTGTGTACCATATTTATAAAATGTATGTATTCCAAAACCTGAAATTTTCGGAAATCCAAACCACTCTTGCTCCTAAGCACTTTGGATAAAGGATACTTGGCCTGTGTTACTCTCTACACTTCTTTAGTTGGTTACTCAAGGCAGTCTATTGCTTTATTTAGATGGGCTCACCTCTTTGTGTGTGTGTGTGTGTGTGTGTGTGTGTGTGTGTGTATTAATCTTATAAAGGGTGACTTTGGCCTCCTTCCAAACACTCCAGTACCCAATAGATGATGCTTCCAGAGCTCACAGGTTGATCTCCTTACTGGGGAATACTTCTCAATTCATTGCTTTCTCAAGAATACCAGCACTTCTCAAATCAGTCAGTTGGTCACTCTTTTCCTTCACAGACTTCTACTCTGACTATAATCATTTATTTACTAAATGAATTCTTCCCTGTAAAACCACAAAGTTGTATGAGGCTGAAGGATGGGAATTGATACTTTCTCTGTTTAGCCTCATGGCCATAACAATTACGAAATACACATTTTGCATTGCAAGAACTAGTTTGTATTGGTGAGGGCTCTCAGGAGAAACAAACAGAAAATATGAGAACTACAAGAAGAGAGTTTTCGTAGGAACTGGATGATGGGGTTATGGCGGTTAAGAAGTCTTATAATCTGCCATTTGCAAGACAGAAAATCAGGAAATCCAGTGGTATACTTCTAAGTCTAAAGGCCTGATTTGGACCAATTATATAAGCCCCCAAAACCCAAGGATTGGGAACACCAATGTCTGAGAGCAAGATAAGATGAATGTCTCAACTCAACCAGAGAAAGAGAACTCACTCTTCTACTTCTAGTTCTATTGAGGCACTCAGCAAATTGGATGGTGCCCACCAATATTGGTAACAGTGATCATTCTTTACTTTGTCTACTTATTAAAATACTAATCTCTTCTAGTGATTTTTCTTTACCCAGTCTACTTATTAAGCTAATGATCTCTTCCACCCTTATAGACACACCCAGAAATGATGTTCTTACCAGCTATCTAGACATTCCTCAGTTCATTAAAGTTGACAAATGAAATTATTCATCACAAACCTACCCTTTGTCAACTTGGCACCCATACATACCTCCTTAAGCCATGTTACTCTTCAAACATAAAAATCATAAAGCCATAATTTCACCTAAAGTGATACAACTATTGTTCCACCTTGGTAATATTTTGATTTGAAGGTATTCAGTTATAATCCTGTAGATACTAGCTCCAAATCACTGGGTTCTCCGTCAAAAGCATACATCAAATATTTGACATTGGCACATAAAATTAACCATCACATAATTAATCTTAGCGTAATTCTTCTTTTGTATTATTTGTAAAAGATGTTATTTTTTTCTCTCTCTCTCTCCTCTTCTCTCCCCCACCCCTTTCTCTTTCTCTCTCTTTTTCACTGTATTCACATTGCAAAAGTGTACATTTTATAAGCCTTGGACTGGGAGAAGACTTCAAAATACATACATCTAATAAAGATCATGCACTCAAATTTATACAAAACTTTTTAAATCCATAAAAATGAAGAATCCAATTGAGAAGAGATAAACAGGCATTTCTCATGAAAAATATCCAAAAGTCCAAGTTCAATAAGTATGTGAAATAATTGATAAAGTTTATCTAATTTAAAACTACATATGTCAGAGAGCTAAAATGTAAAAATCAACAACATCAAGGGTTGGAAAGAATGTAATGCAAGTGGAAAAATTTCTTATAATACTGATTTGAACATCAACTGTTTAAGTATTTTAGAAGACCATTGGCAACATCTAACAAAGCTAAATTTATGCCTTCTTATTATTAGCAATACCATTTCTAAGTATCTTTTCAGAGAGAAATTAGCATTTTTGATGCTTTCCTTCTAGGCATTGGACATATTGGATAGTTTGCCTGGCAGTAGAGTGGGGTATTTTTTAGGTCTGGTTTTAAAGAAGGAACAACACATGGTCATTGGTATAAAATGGGGAAGGAAGAGGAACACGAACTTACAAAAAGATGCGATCAAGCCTAAATAATCAAGTAGGGCTCAGGCTTTGATGTGGAGCAGTAGAAGTGGTGATCATTATGGTTGCATGTCAGCAGAGTTTTAAAATGGTGGGGGAAAACATCCCTAGAATTTCTGGATGGTTCTCAATAATAAAATGACTTCTTTTAGAGAAGTACACTAAAATCAAGTTAAAGTCATGCCACAAAGAAGAAATTAAGAGAAATAGAATAGGTTGTTTCAAGCTCCAGGGAATGTTGTCATGGCTGCAGAGGTAGGCAGTGACATCAGCAGATTGCCAACATGGGTAGCAGAGTCATGGGTAGAAGTTCCTGAGAAGGTAGAACAAATAGCCAAACTTTGGGCCTCCATGAAAGGGTGTTGAATCCACACCCTCTGAAGCCAGGAATGGAGGATGCAGCAGACTGCCACCCCAACACCTCATTAATGGGGAGACAATCCAAAATGAATATGATATTTTAATTAGTTTGGGAGTGGGTAAAGCTGGAGGCTTCTGATAACAACTTTTTATAGGTAGTTATGTGGAGAGGGCAAGAATAGCCTAGAGTTGACACTGAGGAAAACATATTTATCTATATACAGAGAAGTAATACAGTGTATTAGAGGACTAGTACAAGAGCTGTCCTCCTTTTTAAGTTATTGGTTTATGTGACTGATGTATTGATTTGAATGCAATGATGCATTTTGGCTGGATTAAGTTGTCATCTAACACAGTTGAAGTTTCTCATAAGTCTCAGATATAGCTACATATGTCACTGTACCACTTATGAGTTGAATGAACTTCAGAACCCAAGGACTACCTACTAAGGCAGAGGAACTCAATGGGTGCATCTGTTTACAGTCTGTATATATTTCAGTTTATAATTAGTAATGGAGAAATTTATTCACTCCCAAGGATATTTAATATTGATTAACATTTTAATAAATTATACTTTTTAATTTATATCTTGCTGAAGTTTACCATTCTTGTTGATCACTGTTGACCTATTAGTCATCAATAATTTAAAACAAGGGGGGCTTGAGTGGAAGGGAACCCAGAGGGTTTTCTAATTGTTTTATTGAATTTCCCCTTTGCTTTATTAATAACAGCAATTGAAGTGTCTAACTTCAATTATCAATAATGATAATGTATATATTTCAAAGCAATAATCAACTATCTCATATCTACATTACTCATGGCTAAAGTTAAATGATTCATTAAAACCATTTTTTATTCTATAGATATTAGGATAATTTTATTTGTAGATTTTGAGCCCCTTAATGAAAGAAGGCAAAGTTTTATATAGCTATAGTTTTACTCATGACCAAAACAGGTTGGTTGAAATGTCAGTGATTCTCAGTAGTAATGAAAAGGATAAATGACTAGCTCTAGCTGAGTGTGTTATTATTTCCAACTCTTCCTGCTGACTTCATGCAAGAGGATCATGTTACCTGCACTACTTTCTCAGCAATTTTAATGCTGACCTTGGCTGTATATCTAGCTTTGGTCAATAAAATGTGGGCACATGACTTGTACCATAGTTGAGCAGAAGTTCTGAAAGAACTTGTGGGGTTTCACTGGCTATCCTGATCATAAAAAGTAGATACCTGAATCAAAAAAGAATCCAAGCAACCTGCAGCAGATCTGCTGTTGATAGGTACCTTGACCAGAAAATAGAGCATTGTTGAAAGCCAGTAGGATTTTGTAGAGTTGATGCATATACTGCAATCATTAATTGAACAAGGAGGCAACAAGTCAATAATTAAATTCATAGTTTTACCTGTGGCATACATTATGAAACCAACTAAGCAGTTCTACAGATTTCCCCTTTTGGCAAGTTCAGGAGGGGGTCTTTCATACTAAAGTGGGCCATGGATCATAACACAAAAAGAAGCTAGTATACTGCATACCCAATGCAATAGCTGAGGTCTTAGAATGTAGAGTATGTTTCCGCATGGAAGGTTAAAAAAAAAAAATGGTTTGAGCCAGTGTCAATGTGTCAACCATGAAGTCTATTATTGAGGTTACTAAACCCCAATAATAGCAATAATAATAATTATATAAATGGTAATAATTATGTATAATAATTATGTATATTATAATAATATATAATAATAATAGTAAGGAGACTTTGAAGTGAGCTATCAGACTGACCACTCTGCATTTCTTAATTTTTTGTTAATTTCCTGGTGATTTTAATTGTTGTTTACCAGCCTTCCTAGCAACATTTAGCTGAAAAGCACTGCCCACTCTCCTGATATTTTGAATGAATTGCAAAGATAAGATACTCTTGGTTTCAACCTGATTTGGCACTAACAGTTAATTCCAGTCAAATTCCTAAAAAAATTCTGGCTACCGTAGATGGAATGATTTAGGCTGCATTTAACCAAAAGCACAAGTTAAAACAGCTTACAAACTAAGGTGGCATACAAACGTGTGTAACAGAAACAATGAAGGTCAGCAGGGCCCATTGCTCTTCTTTAAATGTCTTCAGTTTTGCTGCATTTTTTTGTATATGCCTTAGGCTAAAACTTACTTTTATCTTGCTTATGAGAAAAGAGAGAATCAATCATATCCTTAAATTTTGGAATAGAAGCTCCCTCAGCTTGATTCTTTTAACTTTGTGTACAACCTTATTTCAAAATCATCAGTAGTTGCTGGGGACCCCATGCATCATGAACTCATCATTACTTGAAGGGATGGAATTGGGGTCAGCTTCCCCTAATCTCCTTGGTAATATGGATGATAGAACAGTAGAGGGATTTGGAATAGTAGTGAAGAAGGGATCATGGGGGCTGCAAAAGCCATTGAAAGTGGGGTCTTAATAAGCATAGTATCTAAATACTGAGGAGTAGGAAATAAAATGCATGTAGAATAATTTTTACTTTTTTCCCCAAAATTCTATTTGCTTTCAGAAAGCATTACACATTCAAAAATGAACACTCCAGACATAACTTCCCTGTCCCTTGAGTATGTCTACATTTCATACCTTCATGCTTAAAGTGTTCCCTTAGCTGTAGGTGACTTTCTATAACACATCTATTTATTAAAATTCTGCATCTCCATCAAGGCCTGGTTAAATTGTCTCCTCCTTGGAATCTGTCCTAATTAATTCAGTCCACAATGATCTCATCATCTTATGACCCATAAAGAACTTGTTTTCAAAGTTACCAATTTATTAATTACTAGTATACTGTCTTATGACATAATCTGTACCCAACATTGCTATTTCTTACTATTTGATTAACCTTTTTATGTGTTCTGAGCCTTGTGTCCTACATTTCACAGTAAGATTTGACTTATAAAGAAGGAGACCATGTCTTTTTATGTTTTTGTGTGCCATATTTATAATCTACCATAAACATTGCATGGAATAAAATCCTATATACATGTTTTTAAATAAATACTGAGTACTAGAATTATTAATGCTTTTTTGAAGGATTACAAATATTGCTTTTAAAAATCTCTCAACATTGGAACCTATTCAAGTGCTAATTTATTTTACTTATATAAGCAAATTTTGTTTTGTTTTATTCTAGCTTGGATGACATACTTTAAAAGTGAAAGTGATTAGTCTTTATTCTTAAGGCAGTTTAACCCAGCCATGTCCATTTATTTATAAAAAGGGCCTCTCCTTTTTTTTTAAGTTTTTTTTTAGTTGTAGGTGGACATAATACCTTTATTTTATTTATTTATGTGTGGTGCTGAGCACGGAACCCAGTGCCTCATATATGCCAGGTGAGTGCTTTACCAGTGAGCCACAATCCCAGGCCCAAAAAAGGGCCTCTTCTTGTTCAAAAGATTCATCTTAAATTTTATTGATGTCTGGTTATACCTAGAACTCTGATGCAGTTTGAATCATATACAATAGGCCAGAATTTGGTGCCTGTGAATTTGGAAAATGTCAGGGTCTCTGTTTTTGAGATTTATTCATTGGTCCAGTTTCCATGGATTGCGACTGTGTCTAAGAGATGCCTGCATCATGAATAAAAACAGAACTGAGATTACATTTTTAAATTTGAACACATGGAGAATCAATAATTTGAACTTCACTAATTCATTTTTCAAATATGTATTGCACATCTGGCTCTCATTTCCTGATTTGACATATGAGAAAACTATATTTTTAAAAAATATTTTTATTTATTTGCTTTTAGTTGTACACAATGCGTTTTATTCAATGTGTTTTATTTGTACGTGGTGCTGAGGATCGAACCCGGGTCGCCCATGAGCTAGGCGAGCGCTCTACCGCTGAGCCACAATCCCAGCCCAAGAAAACTATATTTTAAATCTAAGTGTTCATTTAACCCCTAAATCATTCTTGATCCCAAGATCACATGGAATTTCAGGTTTCATAGTTATTGCCTTTACCTTCATTGTTTCCATAGTGCCATCTTTGTCCCTCATGTTTGCTTCAGATTTCCTGATGAACTGAGTCCTGGATGTTCATGAGGCTGGTGGAAAAATAGGGCTGAGTTTCTGGCTTTTGCCTCACCTGCCTTTCTTCTCTGCCACCCAGTACCCTGGACAAAGCTACTTCTCTGACTTCATTAGCCTGTGTGCTCCAGGCAATGTTCTCCCTAGTGACTGAGAGAAGGCCTGTCATTCTTGTCCCAACTTCTCTACTCTATTTGTGAATCCCTCTCCCCTCCCAAATATACTTCTTATTACTATTTGAATCAAGTGACCCAGTGTGGGAGGATTCTGTACTGAGTTTCAAATTTGTTTCTAGTATTAATTTGGTATAATTGATCTTGGAAAAGGCAATTAGACATTATAAATTATTCTTTTTCAATTAAACATTTAGCCACAAAAGAAACAAAGAAGGTCCTAAATGCACTAATTTAAAATATTTCTCCATGCAGAAAGCCAAAAAGAGTCAGATTATTTTTCCTAGAAGTGAGAAATAATCTGTACAGAATGCAATAAAAATAAGAAATATTTTAATTTAATTTGTCAACAAAGTAACAGATATGGCTGTGTTATTCTGTTACAAATCAATTATCACAATAATGAAACTTCATCTGAGTTTACTTTAATTAGTTGCATCAGTATGTGCTGTAATTGTTAATGCATCAAATTATAAATGATGAAATAAGGTTAAACAGCGACTCCCAAAACATGTATATTTTACAATGTAGGGGGGAAAAATCACAGTAAAATACCATGAATAATGTAAATGATGATCTAAAATGTTAAGTTTGTTCAAAATAATTTTTGGATGAGAAGAGAATAAAACTGAAAAAAAATAATAATAATAAACTTTGTTTTATCCCTTAGGCATTCACATTTTACATAGTTAGGAATGAAAGTTCTTAGGCAGCAACTAATTTACCCGCAAAATTTTCTTGATAAAAGATCTGATGCCTCTAAGTAGTGAAGAGATTTGCTTAAGGTCAGCCCAGCACCCAGTTTATTAGAGAAGTAGAATCAGAATCCCGATTTTATGAACTCTTGGACAAGGCATAGCTCAGCAACTTCACATTGCTTCCTCCCATTCTGCAGCAATGATTATAAAACATGCATTTCTCTTTGATTCTCAGAAATTTCCCCCCATGGCTAACACAATTTACTTGATATGTGAGAGCACTACACAAAATAAAAGTCGTATGGAATCACAGGGAAATAAAATTCTTCCCCTATTCTATGCAACTAAATACAGCTGATACTTTGAATGCTGAAGGGTGATAATTTAAACAAAATTGACACTATGTTGGTTTTTATGGATTTCTAATGTGTTTCATCTTGGGTACATTGGACATACAATGCCTGAGCCTCTGCTGCATCTAATACTGAGGTTTGGGGATTTATACAGATCAAAAACTGCAGTCCTCCTTCTAAAGTTAGGCAGGCACAAAATACTGCATTTTTATCTCCTGTCTTCTGTTTGCTTACTGAGAACTACATATTTAAGATAGGAAAATGGTTAAAATTCAATTAATACTTTATTTTGCAGATGTTTCTATTTGAACACTTTGCTTAAATTGTTCTCTGTAGACTTGCAATCTTTATAAAATTGGTTTAACCTGTGTGGAATTTAAGACTACATACTGAGGCAGGTCACATCTGGAAAAATGAAAACAGAAATGAAGCAAAGTAAATGATAACAAACTCACCATTAAAACAAAAACAAAAAAGACATAAAAAGTCCACAAACACAATACAAGTTAAACTGAAGAGCAATGTAGAGCTTCACTCAAATTTTTTTTGGGGGGGGGGGCGGGGTGGGGTACAGAAGATTGAATTCAGGGAACTTGACCACTGAGCAACATCCCCAGCTCTATTTTCTATTTTATTTAGAGACAGGGTCTCACTGAGTTACATAGTGCCTTGCTGTTGCTGAAACTGGCTTTGAACTCACAATCCTCCTGCTTCAGCCTCCTGAGCTGCTGGGATTACAGGCATATGCCACCAAGCCTGGCTAAATTTCTTTCTTTTTTTTTTTTTTTTTTTTAATAGCTTGAATATTTATCCTTCATATTTTACTTTCAGTAGAAAAAAAAAAAAAAAAAAAGAACTCTATTCCTCTTGTCAGGTTGTCATCAGGAAGTAAGTCAGCATACTTATATGTATTTCTCTATTTTTCTCCCCATTTCTGTGTTTCTCTCTCTCTCTTTCTCTCTCTCATGTGTTTTCTAGAAAATTTAATTTTTCTGAAGAACATGCTATTGAAAAAAATGTATTTATATTTGAACATTTATGAAAGAAAGCAGTGACCGTGTTTGAGGAACTCCAGACCAGTACTTATGTTCTGAGTGTGACTTTATTTTTCAGTTTGTGAATCTGTTGACATAAAAATTCCTCCTAGCATTTACGCATAAAGAGTTAGACTATTAATGATTTATAGAAGAAATAAAAGCACATAGTTTTAATCACTGTTGTCTGGCTGGAGAAGCTATGTTTCTAGTCCTCACTTTCTGTGACAGAAATATCCCAATAAGCACATGAAAGAACTCCAAACCCACAGGTAGATTGGCTTCTCCATGCCTGGTAGCACATAACATACTTTGGCAGAACATCCTTTGTGTGAGAGAATTCAAAAGTGTCTTTGGCCTATCATTCCCCATCTTTTTGGGACTTTGAACTTTAGAAACCAATCCAAATTTTAATTATAATGCTTACTAATATGATTCATTTGATTATTTACAAAATTATGTTATAGCTGGACACAGAGGTGCATGTCTGTAATCTCAGCAGCTCAGGAGGCTAAAGCTAGAGGATTGTTAGTTCAAAGCCAGCCTCAGCAACTTAGCAAGGCTCTTAGCAACTCAGTGAGAACCTGTCTCTAAATAAAATATCCTTCCTTTCCCCTGAGAAAAAGGGCTCAGGGATGTGATTCAATGTTTAATCACCTCTGGGTTGAATACCTGGTACCAAAATAATAAAATAATAATAATAATAATAATAATAATAATAATAGTAATGTTCTGTCATTCTCTGTTGTGGGGAAAATCAAACAAACAGGCAGACAATTTTAAACTGGCACTGGCTCAGAAAATCTGAACTATTTTGATGTTGTATGGATATAGCAGCTTTTCTTTTCTGGAACAGTATAAATAGGGAAGAGTGGTATAGTTAGGGGTAAGAGACACCACTTAAACTATCAGAAAAACACAGAAGCAAAGGAAACAAGATGATTCGTAGACACAACATAGTTGTGAGGAAAGATATCTCAAGGTTCTTTGTATTTTCTAGTTTCATTTGCATTTCAAAAATAAATTGCTAGCATATTACTATGAGCCTGAGAACTTAAGAGAGTCACAAACTTTCCTAAGCTTCTGTTTTGGTTTCAACTTGCTCATTAACTAGTTTGATTCATTACAGGTAATCATCCATTCTCAGTCCCTATATTTGGAAAATATCATAATCTCAGAAGCTTTATATTTGTCAATATGAGACTTAGACAAGCTAAATTTTCTTCCAAGGATGACGTCCAAGTTATTCAACAGAATAAATTTGGCTGTGGAAGAAGGATCACCAGTGCAGGTGATCACTGCCTGTTTGAAGTCTGCATTCTGGAAACTGGGAACCCCATATTTACAATGTCATATTGAATAACACTTCCAATGAGAGTTTGAATTTGTGTTTTCTTGTTGTTTTATGTAATTAGAGTCAAACATCGAATGTTCACAATACATATGTAGGAAAATATTAGAATTGCTGGCTCACCAACGAATTACACCCACAGACTTCTTAGGTTTTTCATATAGTTAGGAAACATCCATGGAGGAAGTGGCATTCCCAGAGCATTCTGCTTAGTGCTAGGCACAGGGGAGGGAAATTGAGGTCTGTTCCTTCCATGCATTTACATCCTAGCAGGACACATGCTCCTTCAACCAATAATTACTTCATTGATTATTTAATTAACACTTGGGATAATGAAGAGCAAATGCAGAGTTTATGAAAATGAGTAGCAAAGAGGTGATAAAGTCCAAGGTTGTCCCATTTTTTTTTTTTTTTTATTTTTAAGGAAATGATAGGAAAAAAAAATGGAACTTTTCATCAAGGGATGTCTTTTCAAGACTACTTGTGTAATTCTCTTTCACAATTGCAAGAGACATTTTTTTTTTTTTTTTTTTTTGTAGTTGTATATGGTGAAGAGGGACAAGAATCACTGCCAGCCTCTCTGCTCAGGTGTCCTCTGAGATAACACCTACCATTCCTGCCCAGTGTGAAGAGAGAATGAGCAAGGAAATACTTTTATTCATAACTTTCCAGATGTTCAGCTTCTTGAAAACAAAAACTATCATGTGCATTCCGTGTACTCCCCAAAGTTTTGTTTCAGAACCTTGCACATAAAAGCTGCTAATTTAATGATTATTGAATGAACAATTCTTCCTGTGAAATTTACATAAGCCTGTCCTCTTAAAAATTTAAGACAGAACTATGAAACTGTAAAAAATCTTCAGACAGCTACTTGTCTGTTTCTTCTTGTTTTAACATTGGTATGAGAGAACAGGGAATATGGTAAACCTCTATGGGAGATGACTTTGATCATATCTACCTGAGTTTCATAATTTAGTATATGTTATGCCTTGCTTTGTTATATGTACTTATTCCCTCATGCGTGTTTGGTCTCTCCAACTTGACTATGTATTCAAGGACCAGTATCATAACTTTAATCATCGCATCTAGCACAGGACTAACAATTTACTTATCTTTTTGGCAGACAAGCCAAAGGAATTCCGGAGGGCTACTATGAGATTCATAAGCAACTATGATGCTTTTTTTTTGGTGGTGGGGGTGGTAACAAGACTTGAACCCAGGGTGCTAAACCACTGAGCAACAGTGTAGCCCACTTTTTTTTTTTTTTTTTTTTTTTTTTTTTTTTTTTACTTTTTATTTTAAGATGGGGTCTCACTAAGTTGCTTAAGGCTTCACTAAGTTTCTGAGGCTGGCTTTGAACTTGTCTTCCTCTATCCTCAGGCTCCTGAGCTGCTGGGTTTACAGGCACAAGCCACTGCACCTGGCTTTGATGATGTTCTTGTTCATTGATATTTGCACTACTTTCTTGATTATGTAAAGGAAAAAATGAATCATCTGCACATTGACATGCCTTTGTGAAGATCCTTGAAATGGTAGAGCTGATTGTGTCCCTGATGTTCATTTGCTGGTTTGAACCAGGAAGCTGTAGTTGTCACTGTCATGCATGTGCTTGAGTGTCCCAATGTTGTTCCTCCTCTCTTTCCTCCAGAGGGAGAATGGGAGACTCCTTCCAGAGAGCTGATCTGCCTTCCCAAGCCTGTTCTGGGGCAGAAAGGAGTGATCTGTTATTTTCTTTGTTGAATGGCAGGACATCTCTCCTGATGAATCTTAGGGAAATACTAATCTCTCTCTTTCTATCTGCCTATTTCTCTCTTTTCCTTTCGCTGCTCTTTCCACCCCCATATTGGCACAAACTGCCTTTTTTTTCTTTTTGTCCCTTTCTCCCTCCCTCTTTTTCTTCCTTTCTTTCAGCAAACATACAAGAATGGAAGGCAGGATTTTGCAGTAGCAGATTTTTGAAAGAATACATTTCTCTGCTTGCTTTCTTTCTACACTCCAAAGACATCCCACATACACAGATGTGACAACTTTTTTTCAAAGCTAATTTGAGCGAATGCCTGTCTAGCGACTTAACTCTGGGAATAGTTACACTTGCCCAAACTGAAGTTCTGCCTTTGTAGAGGTGACACTGCTGGCATGTGATTCGTGCACACTCAGAACAGAGACTAAGAGAGGGAAAAAGAAAAAGACATGGAAATGAGGAACACGTGGTGGTGTTTTTCAAGAATCTTTGTTAATGGAACTGAAATAGAAATGTTCACCCAAATATGACTCTGCTTTTGTGAAAATAGCTATCTGGGAGGCATCTGGTTGGGGCTTCTTTGTTTTTCTTAATAAAGACATTCCTCAAATTTAGCATAGGCACCAAATATAAGAACACTTCTAAAGATTTATGGAGGTGGAGGGTAGTGAATCTTATTGGAATATTTAGTTTTAAATTTTACCTTTTCCACTGAATGCATAATTATTGGAATCTGTATTTTTAGGTTTTTCTTTCAAAACTGATGTTTTCTAAAAAAAACTCATAACATATTAGGTAATAGCTCTGATTATTGCCAAATTATTGATGAGGACAAGTGAAGGCATCTCTGGAGGGAGAATCAAGTACCCGAGCTATATGTTCCAAATGCATGTCATTCATGTGGCTAGCTGCACTCCTCTCCTCCTTTTCACTCCTTCTCTGCATTTTCTCTTCCTTTATTTGTTTCATCTCCTTGTGTTCATCCTTTCATCATGCAGCTTATATTTATATTTCCACATACTTAATGCATTGAGGGATATGGGGAATGCATAATGCATTCGTGGGAACATAAAGAATATTATATGCTGCACTTGCCCTCAGGAGTTTGCTGCTATTTGGGAAGACATGATATATATGCATGAAATGTTGAATAAAGATTCAAGATTTGAATAGCAATATTGGAATATAAATCAGATGAGCAATAAGTACTATCAGCATTTAGTTGAGAGATCAGTGCAGACTGCATGGTCAGAAAAAGCTAAAGTTAAGTTCTTTCGCCCCTCTGGAACACACAATGCTTATCTATACTTCAAAGATTATAGTGCTCTGCCTCTCTGTTTTTCCAAATGCTTTTTAAATATTCTTAACTTTCAAAGTTTCAATTAAACTTAATGTTCTCCATGAAGAATTCAGTAGTCATCCCAGCCTGCAGATACTTCCTCCTCTAAGCGTCTGTGTATCAGTACTTTTCTACCATTTAGCCAACAATACGTAGCATGTTATTAATCTCCACTTTGTTTTCTGTGCATAAATTTAGTCTCATCTCCTCTCTTAAAACACCTGTTGTTGGCCGGGCGCGGTGGCGCACGCCTGTAATCCCAGCACTTTGGGAGGCTGAGGCAGGAGGATCGCGAGTTCAAAGCCAGCCTCAGCAAAGGCGAGGCACTTAGTAACTCAGTGAGACCCTGTCTCTAATAAAATACAAAAAAGGGCTGGGGATGTGGCCCAGTGGTCGAGTGCCCCTGAGTTCAATCCCCGGTACAAAAAAAAAAAAAAAAAAAAAAAAAATAAAAACACCTATTGTTTTGGGAAATACAGCTCATGGTTTGTATTTATACATCGTGTGTAGTGTCACATGCATTACTGGGTCCATCTTTTGTTAGATAAGTGTTTACTGAGTTAATCTGTAGCCTAGAGACTGGGAATAAATTCCTCTTCGAGGTTACTAGAGTGTCTTCCAAGTTTAGTATCCAAGGAGACTTTGTTCTATAACTTGAAAACAAGTTATTCTTACAAACATCTATGAAACACTTCTAGCTTGTGGTGATCACATTAGAGATATAAAACAGTTTTAGGAGACATTTTAGGTTCTCATGGAGTTTAATGTCCAATGACACTGGCCATCACCAACAGCATCAGCCTGTGGGATACAGCCATTTAGAGGGGTTAACTACGTTTGCAATTTGTGTGACCACATCAGCTCTCTAATAAAATTTAGCCTTTAAAATTTATTTTTCACAATTTTATTTTAAAGGCATTCCAAAGGCCATTCAACTGAAGGCAGTAGGAGATGATTTCCTATGTCCCTCTAGGATCTGTCATTCTAGAATTTCATGTATCAATACACACAAACACATACTCACGTACACTTGCACACACTCTATATCCAGGAATTCAGAGGAAGGTACCAAAGTTCAACTTTTTCCTGCAGACCTCCCACTTTCAGATCAGCACCCCAGCTTTCTCTCTTTCTGTGACTCATGGGCTCAAGTTCTGTTTGGCTGAGGAACCAGAGTAGTTGTGATTCCTGGGAGAGTATATAAAATGACAGTTGCTGAAAGGTTACAGCAAAATCTATTAGAAAAGGAAAGTTGAGGAAAATCAGGTGAGCTCATAGAAGAAAATAAGGAAAGATTGGCTCCCTTTTGGGATTAGGTCTAATTAAGGTGAGCAAGCAGCTGGGCCTGTTTGGAATAACAATTGTGCTAGCATGTCACTTTTTTCTGCTTAGTTGAAATTTATATAGTTTGGGAATGGTGGATATAAGAAAATTAGAGCTCATTTAGAATCTGTTGAAAGGACAGTGTGCCTTCATTATTAGTTTTGCATCTGAATTTTCCTGGGGCAGTCCTCTCTCTGTTATAGGTAATGGATTTTTCCCCAGATGTAATTGGATGAGTTTAATTTTTTCTTTCATTACCTGTCGAGGAGGCCTATGCCCCTACTTCCCTTTGTGTTTTATTAGGACTGTAACCCCTATTTAAATAAAGGCTTTGATTGTGCTTATATATGTTCAATCAGCACTTTCTGATTGAATAGTTCTGGTCACACAATGCTCTCGCCTAGCATTTTTTACTAATTACATTTTCGCCCTGGCTGGGTACGGGAAAACCTTTGATGCTGTTTGTTTGCTACTTTTGATTATACCAGAGGTTTGGTCCACCGCAGCAACACAGGGGTGAGAAGATTGATCTTCAGACTATAATCCTGCTGATCTTGAGGGGGTGACTTGATTGGAGTTTATCTTCTATTCTATTCAAGAAGCCAGGTCATGTGCTGATAAATGCTTAAATATATGTGTGTGTGTGTGTGTGTGTGTGTGTGTGTGTGTGTGTGACATACACACACACACACACACACACATATATATATATACATATATATATATATATATATATATATATATATATATATATATACACAACAAAACAACAAACAAAAATCATTTCTGACAGTTTTTGGTCAATTTCCTTGGTGTAAATCCTCCCACCAGGGGCTGATTTCATTGTGATAGTCCTGCAGGTAAAGCTGAGAAGAAATGCACCCAATTAGAGTTCCAGAGCCAGTGCCTGAAGCTCTAGCACATTCCAAAATGTCTCAGTCACATTCCTGCCATTCAGTCTAGGGACACTGCCCTCTTTGCTTCATGGTTAAGGTAGAGACAGGTTGCTAAGCTAGCTTCACTAAGGTGTGATTTCAGTGAAATCTAGTCACAAATTCTATCCATTTTCTGTAGCAAAGGATATTGTAAGATGATTTTTTCTGCCTGGGTTGAAAAATAGAATGGCTAAACTGCATAATCTTAAGTTAAATCACATGCTTCCTTAGATATTCTTTAAATATTTATATATATTTATCCCTTTCTTGTATATTTTTTTAAAATTCTAGTAGATGTACTAAATTAGAATTCAGAAGACCTTAGATTTTGTCCAAGCTATCACAAGTTTTCTGTATCCTTGGGTAACACATTTAATATCAGGACAGCTTCAATTTACTCATCACTTAAGGAAAGAGAATAATTGTGCAAT
Source organism: Tamias sibiricus (assembly GCA_025594165.1). Taxonomy (NCBI): domain Eukaryota; kingdom Metazoa; phylum Chordata; class Mammalia; order Rodentia; family Sciuridae; genus Tamias; species Tamias sibiricus. Next base: position 44,463,323 of record CM046671.1, on the reverse strand, counting down.
TATAAACTCCTATATAAAGCTTATCATTGCCACATGGATAGCATTACTATTTCCTTTCATTGAACTTTTATGACATTTTATCTTCACATATCCTAAAGCATATTTTTTAAACTACAAGCTTAAGTAATAATTTGCTTACATAAACTGTATCTACAATTTAACTTATGTTGATGGGTTTTAAGTCTGGAAGGCAGGAACCATTCCTCTTTAGATGTCCCTCAACATTTAGCAGGGGTCCTGAACAGACTGAAAACTCAAAGAACAAGTGAGGAAGAATAAGTGGCTCATTTTCTTTTATCCTGGAAAATAATATTTATGTTGCAACATAAACTAATTCAAATAAAATATTTATAAAGTTAAAAGTGTGTTATCAATGATGAGTATCATTTTTCTGTTCCATTGTGCATATTTTCTAATATTAAATAACAAATAAAAGGGGGTTACATATTGGCTTTTAATTATTTTTAAATATGAAATTTAATTATAACCCTAGTTTTCTACTACAACTAAGCATTCTCAAATATCTACCATATTGCTAACATAAAATCACTTCAATTAAATTGAAATGAGAGCAACTTCCAAGTCCAAGGGCCTTCCCATTGGACCATGATGCTGCTTCTGCATCCCAGTTCCATATACCACTTCACCATGGCTGCTGGGGTTGGTGAGAAAAATACATTCTTGACTCAAACTTAGCAGTGCTACAGAGCCATAAGGACTGTGACTAAGGACAAGAAGACCAGCTTTTCTTGAGAGTGTTGTCACTCCACCTCTTTAAGTTACCATATTTCTATGCCTTAAACAGGAAGGATAGTGTCATCTTTGCCTCCTAGCATCAAATAAAGTATATACAAGAAAAGAAACTTGAGCCGGGGCGCGGTGGCGCATGCCTGTAATCCCAGCACTTTGGGAGGCTGAGACAGGAGAATTGCAAGTTCAAAGCCAGCCTCAGCAATGGCGAGGCACTTAGCAACTCAGTGAGACCCTGTCTCTAAATAAAATACAAAAAAGGGCTGGGGATGTGGCCCAGTGGTAGAGTGCCCCTGAGTTCAATCTCCGGTACCACAAAAAAAAAAAAAAAAAAAAAAAAAAAAAAAAAGAAAGAAAAGAAACTTGAATATAAAAATGCTACAGGGTAAGACAATCTCCAACTTTAACTGTTCTTCATTGACCCAAAGACTGATCATCAGGCAATAAATCTCATAAATGGGAAGTAGAATTTTGAAAGCTGGGAATGATTTCAAAATAGGATGGAATCTGGAGTGATCTGTTTTGAGCAAAATGAAGGATAAAATAACGCTGACATCCTCCCGCTAGAAGTGTGCTAAATGAAATAATAAATGACCAAAACATATTTAACAAAGGACTGAGTTTAAAAAAAAACAAAACAAAACAAAACAAAAAAAAAAAAAAAAAAACTCTCCCTAAACAAAGGGCAAAGAAAGAGCACAGGTCTTGGATTTTAGTCTACCTACAGAAGAGCAATGATGTCATCAGCCTGAACTAAGTGAGAACAAATATATAGATTCTCTAAAATAAAACTTGGACCTGCAGGCTACAATCCAAGAAAAAAAAATAGTCTTTACACTATTGTTGAGTAAATGTAAAACATAAAGTATCAAACAAAAGTTTGAAAGTAAAATGATTAAAAGGATGGATACTTTAAAATACTAGCTAAAATGAAACTAGAATAATTTTTTGAATATCAACCAATATACACCATAAAGGAAAAATATTGTTGGATTTAAAAAATTCACATAATTCTAAAATGTGCAAGTTGAAAGGAATACATTATTACACTGAAAAACAAACACTTGCAAAAATTGACAGAACTAAAAAGGAAAAATGAACAAATATAAACTAGAGGTGAAGATTTTAAACCTACATTTCTGAGGAATTTGCAGGTCATCAGACTGTAAGTAACTTATAAATAAAAAGGTGATTTACATGAAGCAATTTTAAGTTTATGGAAATGAGTAAAATGAAACGAGTTCTTTCATTTTAATAGATGAATTGGTTAGTTAAAAAACAAGAGCTAAAAGTAAAGAAAAAAATTAAATAATTTGAGGATAAAATAACATTCATATTTCACAGACCCTGTATATATTGGCATAGAATATATAATAAAGATAATATACAACAAGCCATTATAACTAATGGAAAACTTCAACACAATCATTCAAAATGAAATTATAAATATAGGGAAAATGGATGGTATTTCAATATACAAATAGATACATTAATTTCCAAAAAGATAATAATTTATAAATACATCAATAAAGAACCTAGAAAAAATCTAACAAGAGATATATAATTTACAAAGACAATTTTAAAAAGTTACTGAAGAATATATAATGCTATCCAAATCACCAGAGAGGTAAACCAGGTTCATAAATGGAAAACATGAATATGGCAAAAATGAAAATTCTCTCATAAATTAATTCATAAGTAGCACATTATTTCCATCAAAACACCCATTTTTTTCTTCAAAAGAACCTAAGAAGCTGAATACACAGTTCATTTGAAAATGGATAACACCAAGCACAGTCAAGAATATTTTGAAAAAATAAAAAGAAGTCTTTCATCCACCAAAGGCTGGTTCCAAAGCAACAGTTATTAAAACAGTGTGGTAGACAATTAGACCATAGAACAAAACAGGGTGTGCAAAAGTATAAAAACTTATAGAACGGAAGTTTCTTATGTGGGAAACAAAAGCATTACAAGTCAGCGGGAGATAAATCATGGACAATTCAAACATTGGGCAGTGAAAACTGACTTTCTTTACTGAAAACTTAATGCTAGTCATATGTATTAAAATGCAAATATGTGAAAATAAATTAAAAGTTTTAAGAGAAAACCTACGAGAGTATCTTCTTTATATCACTATATGGAGATATATCCATCTATTTATATATAAACACACACATATATATATATATAGAGAGAGGTCTATATATTGATATACAAAAAACAATGATATATATGTTTATGAATGTATATATATATATACACATATATATGTATATATGAATAAAATGCATGGAAATGCACAAAAAGATAGATTAAATAGATAGGTAGATAGGTAAACAGAGTAGTGATGAAAGCAGGGGGGGGGAGAGAGGGAGAGGTGGAGAGAGGAAGGAAGGAAAGAAGGAAAATGTTTCAGTGACTGCTATTGGAGAATAGAGAACCAAAAATGTATGAGATAGATAGTTGTTCTTGTGTTATTTTATTCCATTATAATTTGAAATGCAGATTTTATTCTGAGCCTTAAAATCCATACTATTTTTTGTGTACCACTTCAACATTGGCAGAATGACTGACTTTGCTCTGTCTTTCCTGTCATGAAAGCATGGCCTTCAGAATGACCCTTGTGCATGGACACCACAGGAATTCTACACAGTTACATTGCATAGTGCTGTAACACAGGCTTCCCTACATGGGGCAAGAATCATTCTAGAGTTTCTATGTCAGGAGACCCGATGCAGGAGCTATTTGAATACTGCAAGTCACAAGGCAGTCACCATTCCCACAATACATGCTCCCAGCTTTGAAAAGTTTGTTAGAAAGTTACTGTGCTGAGACAGTATTTACTCTTATTCTTTTTTTTTTTTTCTTTTGGTTGGGGGTTCTAATTATACTTTTTGTTTAAAAATATGTTTATCATAGGTGACAGTTCTTCTGGCAATTAAAGCTATGTGCCTCAGTGTTCCCTCCAACCTTCTTTTTCAACAGACTTGCATGATTATTTGCAGACCCCTCAGTACTCCCTGCCCTTTACAAACTCCTATTTTTTTATGAGCACTTTCAGTAAGATATGAAAAGTTCTAAACGGAAGGGTGTGTGACATGCACATTTTAAAGTCTGCTCCCTCTGCACTTCGGTATCTAAAACATCACTGAAGAGTGAGAAGGGATTTTGGCGCTGGTACTTTTCATCCATCATGTTATTATGAAATGGCTTAGCAGTGGGTGGTGATGGGCCATCTCTGGGAGAAAAGCTCCAGCCATTGCCATCCTATTGTGCACACAAACAGCCTACATCCCTCCATACATATTTATACAGACAGGAGACTTGGGTGATTTTTTTCATATCATGAATAATTTTAACACTACAGACGTTTGACTTTGAATCAACAACTAGTTTCAGAGGAGCATGGTTGCAGCCAAAGAAAGTTTCTAACTAAAATTAGTTACTTTTCTTATTTAACAAACTACTGCCTGCCGCATTTCCTGTGGTCTCGGCTTTCGTCTTCCTCTCATACAGTCACATGTAACAATGACTCCTTCGCTTCCGTGTCTATTTTCTTCTTGGCTTCTCTAAGTGTAAAACTTGCAGTTCCTCCTGCCAAGTGACTTTCCAAGGCTGTGCCCAGGAGATGCCAGCCTCACACATGCTCATCATGCTCTCTCCTATATTATTCTCAGATTTCGATGGCTATAAGTACCTTTGGCCTTTACACATATTCAACAAGTGGAATGTGGTCTTCACATAAAACCAGACCTTTGAGAGCAAGAATTTAAGCAAGATCTCTGGATACAACCTTACACAGACAATGGGTCAGGTGCTTTCAAGAGTTATATCTCATTTAATCTTTATAAAATTCTAAGCAGTAGCTGTGATTATTCTATTTCACAGATGGAGACCTTAATGAACTTGCTCCTGTCAATGAATCCAGGACTTTGATGGCTTCTTTACCCTGTTTAAAGTTAAAAGCATTTCTCTTGCTTCAGGTTCAGTCATGGCTATTCCTCTCTGACCACTTGTGTTCTCCTATAGCAAACTTATTGGTAAAGGAAATGTCTAGTTTGCATGATTCTTCTATTACGTGACTGATTCTTCTATTACGTGACTGAAAATATGGAGTAAAACCTAGGCAAATTCAGTTGGTGGAATCCTGATATACAGATAAACTTTTCACTTTTGGTGAGTGAGAGTCATAGTGGAGATATGATTTGGGGAACCCTTCAGTTAGACTCTAGCCCTTCTTCCTCTATCTTCTTATCCAGCTTTGGAACTGCTGGGTTTTTATCATGAAATAGCCCTTGTCCAACATTTTTTATTTTTTTATTTTTATTTTTTGGTACCAGGGATTGAACTGAGTGATGCTTAACTACTGAGTCACATCCCCAGCATTTTTTTTTTTTTTTTTTTTTGAGGCAGGATGTTGCTAAGTTGCTTAGGGCCTTGCTAAGTTGCTGAGGCTGGCCTTCAGCTTGTGATTCCACTGCTTTAGTCTCCCCAGCTGCTTGGATTACAGGTGTGTGCCACCATGCTGGGCACAAACATTTTTTATTCAACTGATGGCCACACATTCTTGGAGACTCTGTGGCACTGGGTTTAATGCTGCGAATATACTTTGTATATAAACTGTTATGTGTAAAAAGTTGCTCTATATGTATAGTATGAACTATAATACATACTACTATAAATAAAAATTTAAAAAAAATAAGGGCTCTGGGGATCTTAGATTCTGAACTCAAATTCCAGCTTCTCCACATAGCAGATCCAGGATTTACATGTTTCTTCATCAGCTGGTCCTTGGTTCCCCTAATAGCATCTAATTAGGTACTAATAATTTATTTTGAATAGGTTCTACAGTTTTAGCTGCACTCTTAGCTGCAAGTTTTTTTTTTTTTCCCATTGCAGTATCTCACAGTTATTACAAGATCATAAACATTTTATATTTGACACTTTCTCACTTTATTTTCATGTTGAGTGAGCAATAGGCAAGTTTTCCATATAATTTTGCATTTTTGAAGTTGATCCTACATTCTCTAGAAGATTATCCTAGTTACAGTAGATTTATAGACAACACAGAAATAATGGTTAGAAATACTGAAGTAATACTTGTTACTTATTTAATCCAATGTCTTTTCTTCTTTCTTTCAGAAAGCAAAGGGAAAACTTTATTTTTTAGAATTTGGTAGTGGCCAAATAAATTTACCACAATCATGGTGTTATCTAGACCTCAATTTCCTCATCTATTTTGAGGGACTTTAGCAAATATAACTGTTTTCTTCTGCCTTAGATGTAAGAGTCTATGACTTATACTCTGCTTCCCATCTTAATTCTTTATTTTGTTGTCAGAAGTAAACAAAAATAAATTTATATATAATGATTTGGGTTTGCTTTATAAAAACACTATCAAAGACAAATAAAAGTTGGGAAGGAAAGTCTTGCTCTTCACATTCTTTGACTCAGTTTACATTATAAATTATGTTTTCTGTTGAATTTAATTTTGGGGTCAAGACATGTTCCAGTTTTACAGAAGTACATGAGAGAACTGAAGTATGGAAGTGAATCAATTTCCTGTAGTGCAGTGGTCAGAGATGAACCTAATTTTAGAAATATTTAGAGATTTTGCCAAGTTCCTCTGTGCTAGTATTGGTGGGGCTGACTTGGGGCAATGTGCAGAGCTGGATCAGCATTGGGTCCATGAGGGTTTATACACTATTGGTCAGACATGGGATCTTGGCTCATTCAACTCTCTTTGGAATTTATATGCTCAATCTTTCCGACGGCCATTTTTCTTAATTTATACAGCTGCTTAATTCTGACCTATTCTATAAAAGGAACAATATTTTCTTCTACCCTGCTGCCTCCACAAGCTACTTTCCCCACCTCCTTCTTCTCTCTCTTCTTGTGTGCAAGCACAGCAACACTGGAAAGCCCTAATGAAGAAGCAGCTATTTTTCTATTGTTTCATTCCTGCATTAATCCACAATCTGGGAATTTTATCCGTATCAGGTTATTGGGAAGACAGTGTCTACCTCTGTCCTTTCACTTGCCTTCCCCAAGGGGAGTTCAAGTTATAAAGTCTAGCCAATTATTAAGTCAAGGAAACACACAAAGTGTTACTACTCACCTTAGTAAGTGGTAGGCAGGGATAAGGGAGTGGAAAAGAGATGGGTTTAATATTTCCTCTGTAGATTTACTATCATCTCTAAAATGTTCCCAAAATTTAGACTTGAAATTGGGTAGGAGCTGAGCTGGGACTATTTAACCTGTATCCATATCTGCTTGAAAGGGTCCTGGACTGCATTAAAATCTGGTACACTGTTCTCTCTATATACTTCTGTGTTTGCATAAACAAAGTATTATGTTCTAAATGCACTCAAAGCTTTCTTAGTACCTTTGCTTTTATTTGAGCTCTTTCTCCTTATAATGTTCTACTTTCAAAATGATGATTCCTTAGATTTTATCTCCCTGTCATTTAAACTAAAGCAGCACATCCATCCTTTTTTCTCAAGTCAAAACAAATACTTTCATTCTGTGTTTTAATTTATGTAACCATTTTTAATATCTTCTCTGAGTCTGCAAACTTCTTGGATTTAAGTACAACAATTTCTTCACATTTTTAATCCTCTAAAATGCTTAATTTATTATTTTGTATGCAGTGACTTTTCACTATTCAATTGTTAGCTGGGGAAATAAAACTTTAAAGCATAAGTAAGTATTCATGGGAGTGGTCTAGTCATGCCAGGCAGAGAAGGTGTGTGTGTTACAAAATATCTAAGTAAGATAAACTAATTCCAAAATAGGGATGATTAGTTTCAGCTTACTGAAGACTTGAAATTTTATACAAATTGTAATTGGTAATATTTTTTAGCAGTTAGGCATCATAAAAAGAAAGCCCTTTTTTTATTTTTAATTTACTGGATTTTTCAAGGTAATATCTATGGCTAAATTTGCCAATCCCAAAAGACTAAGTTGAACAGTGGAGACTGATATTCCCTCTATACCAGCTATTTTAAGCCCTGGTATCTTGACATTTGTCATAAATTATGAGTTCTGAGACATATTGCTAATAACAAAATTAAAGCACAAAACTTATGGAAACTTAGAGCAAAATGAAGGTCATTACCATTGCCTGATTTATGATGAAATACTCATTCACTCCTGAATCATTTTGGGAGTAGGAAATGGTATAATAGATTTAACAAGAGAATTGCACCATTTTGGGAGGGAAAACAAAAAGGTTGAAAATGGAAGAACAATACAATGAAACATTTGGATGAATGACATATCTACTTGCCCGGTGTTGTACAGGGGCAATTAGATTCCGTGCCTCCCTGTTATTCCTTATCTTTCTTCCAGAGTGTAGGTGAGTCATACTGATGTCTGAGCTATTGTTAACTCACATAATTCACATAACCCAATCAGTAGATGTGCACAGCTGGGACAAGAACAATGCAAGCAGCAATTGTTTACCATATTCACAAATATTTCTTAACTTGAAATTTTCAAATACTCCAGACATTTTTTTTTTTGTCTATGACTCGAAACGCAAATAATTTATTCCTAAAATATAGACAAAGGCTATCTTGGAACATGGTGACTGCAGTTTCAGAGAATTATGGCGAGGTAATATTAATTTTTTCAATCAAGATCCTCATATCTTGTTAGTAATATCTCACCACATTAACATATTAGCAGTATCCCATTGCATTGTATTAATATTCATATCATATCAGAATTTATTGTTGCTTATACAGTGTTAAAGTCATATCACATTAGTGACTTTCATATCAGATTAGTGAAAGTGGATCCTAATAAGACTTTCATATCCAATTACTAAGGTAACAGTTTTGTCTTTCCAAGTCACTTCTAACTCGAGCCCAGAGTACAAATTGATGAATGTGGTAATAAAGCAATCTTTCTAGCTGAAGATGGATGGCACCTGGGACCGATGGGGCTGTGAATGTAAGACTTGAATAAAGGGGCACAGCAGATGGGAAAAAATTCCTGCCCTTTGCCTGCAGAGCAGCACTTCTAAGCAAAGATTTTGTGAACTTAAGAAGCTAAAAATACAAACCTATGCCTTGGTAATTTACACCCACCTTCATCATCCTTGAGTAACCTAATGATTTAGGCCACAATAAAAGAAAGGGGTGAAAAAGAAGTATAAATGGAAACTGCTCAGCAAAGTGGTATGTGGCTTCTTAGTATGCATTCCCAGAAATTATTTGAATCTTGAAGGATTTTCACTTTACACTTGGATGGGTATTTTGGGCATATTGAGACAGATAAATATTTCAGGGACCCTTCAAATAATACTACACAATTATTCAATGTAGTAGATTGAACTTGATTTTTTTGTATCTGTTTCGGGATATAGAATAAATGGAAATGACGATGAACCTATGCATAAGTTGACTGAATCTTTTTGATGGCACAAACTATGCTCTTTTTTTTTTTTTAACCATTCAAACCTAGCACCCTATGTTTGTCAGATTTTCCATTACTGTAACAAAATGTCTGACACAGATAAATTTAGAAAGATAAATTTGGTTTTGGCTTATGTTTTCAGAGGTTTCGGTTCATGGTTTGTTGACCCTATTGCTTTGGGCCTGCATAGGTTAGGGAATGTTTTGTGGAACAACTCACCTCATGGTGGCTGGGAACTCCCCTCCTCTCCAAACAAACAAAAATAGAAAGAAAGAAAGAAAGAAAGAAAGAAAGAAAGAAAGAAAGAAAGAAAGAAAGAAAGAAAGGGAAATTCGAAGATGTGGGGGTCCCAATATCCATTTCAAGGGCATGACCTGAGTGATTCTAACTTTCTTCCTATAGGTCCCACCTCTTAAAGGTCCCATCATTTCCCAGTAGCACCAAGCTGAGGACCAAACCTTTAATATAAGGGGAATATGCCAGAAACAAATTATAGCATACCTCTTCTCAAAACCTGTTCTTATGTGTATGTATATGTTGTTTATATAAATAACTTTTGTAATTGTTTTGTTTCTCTGGCTGCAATCCTTTTGCCTCCAATTTATTAGGCACACTTTTTAAAGAATTTCTCCTGTCTTACTTTTTTTTTTTTTTTTTTTTTTTTTTAACAGCACAAATTTTTTTGCTAAAGTCTTAATGCTTTTGTCCTCAATATCTCCTCTTGGAACATTAATACATGTTAATTAATTCCAATTAAAAAAAGGAAACATCTTTTCCCTTGATTTAGTTCTTTTCTCCTTATCTTATTCTTACTGATTTTTAGAGAAGGTCTTTCCTCTCCCCCCCCACTTTCTTTCTATTTTTTCAGTATGGGGATTAGACCCAGTACCTTGTACATGCTAGGCAAGTGCTCTACCACTGAGCTATATCCCCAGCTCTGGTCCTTGTACTTTCAAATATCTACACCATGTTTAGAATATCAACATCATGCCTTATCAGCCCATCACAGTCTGACTTGCACTTTAATGGCATGTTTCCTCCTTTGATCAACACTGCTTTCCAGGATGCACAAGCAAGGGGGCATCTTTTCAGTCTATAAGTTCCGATCTCTAAGCCCATTGACCTTTTTTTTTTTTTTTTTTTTTTTTTCAAAATAAGCATGTTGTTTGACTTTGCTTTCATGACTTCACTTTGTTTTGGATTTATTCCTGCCTCTTTATCTACTTGTTTACATCCAGCAACCAGGTCATATCTCCACGTTCTCCTGAACTCTGCACAGCCAATTGAATTGATTAGATAACATGCTTGTATCTTTATGGTTTCAATATTTAGTGTGCAAGAAAATCATGGATGGGGGGGGGGGTTGTTAAAATTCAGATTGGTAAACCTCAGCCAGATGGTTTGAACTAGAAACCCAGGGGTCATTATTGTCTGCCTACCTCCCTAAGGCAACTCCCTTTTCCCCACCCCAGAACACCTGCCACCTGGGCCACTGATTTACATAATCTCCTGTCTTGTACTTATCTTGACCACTGCTTAACTAGATCAAGCAATAGCTTCCTTACTATTCTCACCTCTAGGAAGGTAGTGATTGATATCCTAAAAGGATTCATTAATTTACATATCTATTGATAATATCTTTCTCATTTTTTTCAAAACTTCATTTTTAATTTATTTGAAACAATATTAGAGAATAGATAAATTGGTATCATCTCCCACAAAGGAATGGTTGCATGATTTTCCATAGCTATGAAAAAATTGGTGAGTCCATCTATTCTTAGGAATTACCAGGGATTTCAAAAGGAGGGGATAGAAATAATAAAGTGACTATAGTTTTAATATAATCATTACTTTCTGGATGAATTCACTATGTTAAATAGCCTGCATACATAGAGTTGAACCCACATTTTGTGGGGCATGAAACTTATAGAAATTGGGAAACCCTTTTTAAGAAAACAGAAAATGATGAATACAAACTTGCTAGGGATTTTCCTAGGGATCATGAAGAAAAATAGGGATCCTGAAGCAATAGCTGTATGACCTTTTTCCATCTCTGACCTAAAGAAACATAGAGGCTACTAGTAGTGCTATGTTATGTATTAGAAACTTATATGTGGAAAGCTTAAATAACTTTTCCAGGATTTCACATATTGAGGTCACAATGAAAGCATGTCTAACTTCAGAATCTGTGCTCCAAATCCTTCACTGTATTCTGCATCTACTCTAAGGCAAAATTAACCAGTCCTTCCTGTGAATACTCGCTGATGATGATAATCTCCTTTCCAAAAGCTGGTCATTCTCAATTACAGTTGAATTTTCAATTCTCTCTGAAAGTCTTAAAATGTTCTTTATACCACCAGCAAGGTTCCACTGTAGCTCGTGTGTTTCAACTACAGCATGAAATGCTCTCCAGGCCAGATTCAGCCCATGTTCAGAGCAAAATCACCACCTCCTCTTATGCTCCATCATCCATGAACACGCATTTATGAATGATCAGGCCAGTCTCCATATCTTAGTTAAACCTCATCTTCATTCCTGGGTATACTCATGGCTCAGGACAATTTCCTTACTATTTCCTATGAGCTCAATAGTCTGATAACTCAGGGACTAATATCAGCTCCTTTGCCAATTCAGAGTTCTACTTGTAGCCATAAATAGCCAATGTGAGTTGCTTCTACCTACTCTGCTGTTAAACAAGGCCAGAAGAATCACAAATAAGTACTTGCAAAAGACATGCTGGTTAGACAGAGTTGATCTCTTGATGTGGGAACCATTACACATTTACATAAGGGAGGAAGCAAGGGGGGATGGAGGGGAAAAAAAGAAAAATTGGTTGAATAAGATGGAAATCATTATTCTAAATGCATGATTGAAGACTTGAATGCTACAAATATACTTTGTATACAAACTGTTTTGTGTAAAAAGATGCTCTATATGTGCAGTATGATTTGTAATACATACTACTACTATAAATAAAAAAAAATATTTAAAAAAAGATTGTCAACTAAATACCATTGTCAAAGAGTCTAACTCACTAAAGGTCCTAGAATAGTGGTTTATTTTAATCTTAAAATTATAAGTAAATCTATTTGCCTATTCAGCTGTGAAACTCTTGAGTCTATGTAATTAAGCAGCTTTTTCAAAACTCAAGGTTTGTCTTCATCTTAGCTAGTATTGTGAGGACTTTTGGAGTGTGTCTCCCACCTGCTGGGTACTTTGCTAGGAAAAAATAGAATATTAAAGTCTGGTATGGAGGGTTAATCATTCTACCTATGTGACAGCAGAAATCCCTCAAAGATTTCTGTCACCTTCTGCTTTAATAAGCTCACTCCATCCTGTTCTCACACAGACCTGGCCCTGCTACTTTCTGAGCCCATAGATCTAGTGATCTGGTCATGCTAAATCAAAATCCACACTACTGCATAACACAATAGAGATTTAGAGACTTTGTCTTTAGGGCCCAACAAAGATGCCAGAATCTCTTTTGATAACATTATCTTCTTCCTTTTTAATTTCTTTGCAGAACACTTTCTGAAAATTGAAATCCTTTATCTTAGAGGCAGAGATCTTAGCTTCAACCCAGTTGCCCTTTAAATATGAATAAGAGCTAGTGTTGAATGCTACCTGTCTTATTTTTGCCTGGTCTACTTGACTGCTTAATATTTTGTGATGCTTGAAAGGCAGATTTCTTCTCTTATCCACATTGAATAGTTCTTTGCAGCTCATGGGAGTTTAGGGACATATTTTCTATGTGTTTTTTTCATTATGCTGGTTAGGTCCAAATTGTAAAAGGTTATAAGAATTACAATTTGGATTAATTTCATATTTTTGGTTATATTAACATTATTTGAATTATAAAATATTGTTGAAAAAAATAAGAGTTTATGCTGAACATCCTGGTGCATACATCTGGAATCCCAGCAACTCAGGAATTTGAGGAAGAAGGATTGCAGTTTCCAGGCCAGTCTCAGTAACTTTGAAAAACCCTAAGCAACTTAGTGAGATTCTGTCTCAAGTAAATAATAAAAGGGCCTGGGGATATAACTCAGTGGTAAAGTACCCCTTTGTTTAGTTCCCGGTATAAAAATAAATATATAAATAAATAAATATGAATTCACATTACAGTTTCACTCTCCTATATTATTTAGTCAAGAACGTCTCTTGTCAATCAGCTTATTCACATTTATATTATACTGTTCAGGCAGGTGATATTAAGGTATAACATAAACACACTTTCTCTTCCAGACACCACCATCCTCCTATCAATAAGCCAAAATGGTGGTAGTGCAAGAGCCAAATGGAATTGAACAAGTAACTACCCATGTGTATAATTTCAAATATTGGCAACATCCAACAATGAAAGATATTTATTGAATATGAGGCAGAATTTGCAACAATAAACTCCACTGTGAACATTTTAGTTGGACTTTATAATGTTTTTAAAGCTATCTTGAGCCTGAATTACATAGGTCTTTAAGCAAATAAGTAGTGTTGATTGTTTTGGGAGGATTCAAAGAAGTCCTTCTGACAAACCTTGAAAAATAGCCTTGGCTGAAACTGGATATATTTACTATGGATTGACTTGCATCCACTCAAATTCATTTGTTGAACCCCTAAAAGCACATGTGACTGTGTTGGAAATAGGGTTTAAATGGAGACAAATAATGTTAAGTGAAGTTACAAGAGTGAGGCCCTGAATCCATAGAACTGGTGCATAAAATGAAAAGGAAGAGACACAGAGCCCTATCTCTACACCTGAGGACCCAGTAGAAGGTGGCAGCCATCTGCAATTTGAGAATAGAGGCCTCACCAGAACCCAGCAATGCTGCACCATTCTAGACTTCCAGCTTCCATAGCTGTGAGAAAATAAATTATGATATCTGAGCTATCCTGTATATAATACTTTGCTATGGGAACCCAAGCTAACTGATGAACCATTAGCATGTAGAAAAATATACAATGATTTCCACATACAAGTTTAGACGTGATCAATGAAGTAGAAATTAATGGTTTTGGTTAGTTGGAAGTTACAAAGATAAATGGAATGGTAACTGGTGTTAAAAAGCAGATTCAATTGATATACATACACAGAAAACAAGTGGAGGAAAAAGTGTAAGTTTTTTTTTTTTTTTTTATGGCAATCATGAATCTGATTTGTTCATACTCAATGCTTATTTATTGGAAGGACATATACAGTAATAAAGGACCTTGAAGAACCAACCAGTGGCCAGGAGTCCCTATTGGTGATAAAAAAAAAAAAAAAAAAAGAAAGAAACATTGGGGGAAAACAAGAAAAAAAAAAAAAAAAAAGATGGACTTTTCCAAAGCCAAAGCCCGTAGTCCACCGCAATTTAAGCCATCTCCCCAAACAGGGCTCCTGCATTTCCCCCCTTTTGTTTTAAAAGAGGTAATGCTCTAGGACATCTATGTGCAACCAACATTCTTACCCGTCATCGGATAATCAAGGCTGTGCCCTTGACTCCTGTCTTAGGTTGATATGTCGGCCACATGAGACTGTCCCGTGCGACTGTGTGCCTGTCTTAGGTTGTCCCCCTCTGGGGATCTTACCCGTCATTGGCTAACCAGCCATCCAATGGAGCCCTTTAGGATCGACTGTGTATGATGACTAACAGCCGTCCAATTGTGAGGAGATGTTGCGGCTTTAAGGCAACAAGCCTTTTGGTGACGAGCCAAATTGTATAGCATATCAAATTGTTTAAACAAATTATTTGCCCTAAGTTTCATCAAGTAACACACTGAATTGTCTGGACAAATGTCCGCAAGTCATTGTCCCGTAAAGTCCCAAACAATGAAAGATCAAAATGTCCATTTGTTATAACACGTTGATGTAGGAGGTCCCATGCATGTAGAGCAGAGGCCACACTGTTGGTGAGGTTGTTTGATGCTTGAGCAGCAGGGATGCTTGTGGTGACCGCGTTCCCTGCAGCTATAGCAGCAACCGTCTTTTTTATATCTAGATAATGCCACCGGCAAATCTTCAGGGCCCGCTACCTAGAAACTCAAGCATCAATTATTAAAGGAAAGGCAGTGTTATTTCAGCACTGAGTGAAGAGTCGAGTTGTCAAACTAAAAAAACAGAATTATTAGATTAGAAAATTAAAGTTGATTTCTGCTCATACACATTGTTGTTTGAGCTCACACAAACATAAGTTGTCAAAATATCATATTGAGAACAAAAGAAAGAAAGACTGAGGGTATTTACTGTATTAAAGATAGATTAAAGAAAAGCTAAAGGCACTTTGGAGAAATAATTTGTCAGCTGGAACCCTCAAGTCTCTGTATACACAGCAATTTTTTACCTGTTGAGATAATTGAAATTAATCAGCTATTAAACAAATGAAGTTAATAACAAATGAACAATCTTATGTCAAAACACCAAAATATTAGGTTATATAGCACTAGTCATATTGTTTGCTAAAGAGAAGTCCCAGGGATACCTATAATCAAAATTGAAAGTACCTTCATTTATAAAATTATTTACCTAAATTGAATACTCTCAACCTAAAATGAATTAAAGTTATTTGGATCCATATATATATATATATATATATTCTTTTTCATAAGCGCTTTGTTCTTTGTGACGTCACACTGGACAGACGAACAAACATACAAACATATATTTGTGACGTCACATTAACATGAAATGTAGACAAATGTACAGACATAAAGACATGTATAAAAAGAAAAAAAAATACAATTGTGTGCACACTAAAGAGAGATCTCCTCATCCCGGCCGGGAGGAATGACTCTTGAGTTGTGAAACATTTTGAAGGATACTTTTGAGGGAGTCATTCTATATCTTCATCTTGGTCTTCTTGATTTTGTACCTTTTTTATTAATCTTGATTCCTCAACAACTACATCTTGATCATTTTGATGTGGTACCTGCTTTATTAATCTAGATGGTATCCATATTGGAGAGGATTCGTGTTTTGGAAAAACACAAACAGATCCTCTCCCCCAAATTAATACTGGATCTGGACCCTTCCATGTACCTGAAAGAACATCCTTCCAGTAAACCAAGGGTTTATGTTGTTGGTGTGGATTCCAATGTCTGTCTCCAGCAGAATAACCATTAGAGTCTAAAGTTAAAAAATTTAAGGTAAACAGGGCAACTGCCAATCTGTCTTTAGGACTTTTCCAATTTCCTTCTTTTTGTTTTAATAACATAATTTTCAGTGTGCGGTTTGCTCTTTCAATAATGCCCTGACCCTGAGGATTGTATGGGATGCCTGTTTTATGGGATATGTTGAATTTTGCGCAAAACTGTTTGAAAGATGAGGACGTATATGCGGGGCCATTATCTGTTTTAAGCATTTTGGGGATGCCCAATGCAGCAAAAGCTTGTAAACAATGAGATGTGACATCTTTAACTTTTTCTCCAGAATGTAAGGAAGCAAAAATCATGCCTGAACATGTATCTATGGTTACATGAATAAATCGCAATTTTCCAAAGCTTGGCTCATGAGTAACATCCATCTGCCACAAATGATTGGGCATTAATCCTCTAGGGTTAACACCAAAATGAGGATTGGGCAA
Organism: Tamias sibiricus; assembly: GCA_025594165.1. NCBI lineage: Eukaryota > Metazoa > Chordata > Mammalia > Rodentia > Sciuridae > Tamias > Tamias sibiricus. Next base: position 44,446,593 of record CM046671.1, on the reverse strand, counting down.
ATGTGTCATACAAGATTTACAATCTTTTACAATTGTTCCGTCTTGCTCTTTTGTGATTTTAAACCTACGTTGCAAGGTGGTGCTGTTGACGTGAAACTGGGAATGAAATAAAGTAGCTTGTTGTAGTGCTGAAAGTATAAATATTGTTTTTGTAAGTTCATCAGCCTTTTGATTACCTTCATGGAGGGGGCCAGGCAAATTAGTATGTAGAGCATCTAGCTATAGCCCAGTCATTATCGTTGAAGCATAAATATTCAATCTGTGACGATGAATAGGGAGTAATAATAGTAGCAGGGTGAATGCCAAATATTTTAGTAGAAGTTTTAAGTCCTTGAAGAATAAGTTTAGCCACCATGGAGGTATAAGACTCAATTATGCTTTTAGGAGAGACAGGCAAATGTATCCATAATAAAGGCCCTTGTTGCCAAAATACTCCTGTGGGTGTATATTGTGAAGAAATAATAATCAACATCAGCGGTTGAGTTAAATCAAATCTGTCACAATGAGCTCCTTCAATGGCTTTTTCTACTAACTTTAAAGCTTTCCTAGCATCTGGAGTCAGTGTTCGCGGTGAGGATGGATCAGGGTCCCCTCGAAGGATATCAAATAAAGGTTTTAATTGGCCAGTAGTGAGGTTTAGTGTAGGGCGAAGCCAATTAATGTCACCCAGCAGTTTTTGGAAATCATTGAGGGTGGTTAAATGTTCTTTATTTATTAAAATTTTTGGGGTCTAACAAAAGTATCCATGATTTTAAATCCTAAATATAATATGGGAGATCTAGTTTGAACTTTTTCTTCTGCTATATATAATCCGTATTTTTTAAATTTTCTACCATGTCACTGAATATATTAAATAAATTTTTTGATTAGGGTGGGCCAGTAAAATATCATCCATGTAATGTAGACACATGAGGTTTGGATAGTTATTTTTAATGGGTTGGATAGCCTTGTCCACATATATTTGGCATATGGTGGGGCTATTAGCCATTCCCTGTGGTAAAACCTTCCATTGAATCTCTGATCAGGGCCATTATTGTTAATAGAAGGAACGGAAAAAGCAAACCTGGGGGCATCCAGAGGATGTAGGGGAATAGAAAAGAGCAATCCTTTATATCAAGACTAATAACATGGAAACTTTTTGGAATAGCTACAGGATTCGGAAGTCCAGGTTGAGTAGGGCCCATGACTTGCATGGTTTTATTAATTTGTCTAAGATCATGTAATAATCGCCATTTTCCTGAATCACAAATATGGGGGAATTCCAGGGAGAGGTGAAGGTTCTATGTGTCCTGCTTCTAATTGTTCCTGAACTAGTAGGTGGGCCGCTTGTAATTTCTCTTTAGATAGGGGCCACTGAGGGACCCACACTGGCTTATCAGAAAGCCATGGTATTTTTAAAATTATTTTCTCAGTGGCCCCGAAGAAAAATGTCTTTTTCCTATATGATAATGATTTCTTTTAGGGTTACGCTTACCCTGTACTTTTTGATAATGATTTCTTTCAGGGTTAAGACTACCCTGTATATTTTAATTTCCTGCAGGTTTGGTTGCAAGGTGTACTCCCATTTGTTGTAAAATATCTCTTCCCATAAAGTAACTGGTAGGTTAGGTAAAACATAAGGCTGAAACGTTCCTTTATGTCCTTCATCATCCTCCCATTTTAAAATTACTGCACTTTTTTTCTGGGAGGTTATTATATCCCAAGCCTCTTAAATGGTTGAAGCTTTTTGCAGAGGCCAGTGTTTGGGCCATTGTCGTAAATTAATGATGGAGGAATCAGCTCCAGTATCTATAAGTCCCTCCATTTCTATTCCTTGGATTCTTATTTTACACATAGGCCTCCTAGTACAGTCTCGAACCCAGCAAGCCATGGGGACTCAAATCAGTGGAACAAAATCTTGTATTGTTCCCTTTTTTGAGGCATACTCATTTTAAATGAATTATGTAAATTTGGAAGGAGAAGCAGCTGAGCAATTTTATCTCCTTGATTAACAGAACTTATACTTTGGGGTGAGCTAAGCATTATTTTTATTTCCCCTTTGTAGTCTGAGTTTATTACACCTGGGGTCACTTGCAAACCTAATAAGCTTTGAGGACTTCGCCGATTGTCCTACAGTCCCTGAGGGAAGAGGTCCCCTGACTCCTGTGGGAATCAGTTGAACCCCCATTTCGGGTGTTAACACTATTCGGGCGGTGGAACAGAGGTCTAATCCTGCATTTCTTCCTGTTCCTCTGGTGAGGGAGTGGATGGGTAATAGGGGTTGTGTCGGGGAAGCATCTGAATGGATGCTTGAGGATACTCCTCTTCCAATGCCTCGTACATTTGTGGGCCCCGGGGCATTGGGCCCCGTGCCCCGTTTTTTGAATTCCTTTCCATGGATGTCAAATTTTGAATAACATTTATTGGCCCAATGATTTCCCTTTTTACACCTGGGGCAGCAACCTGGAGCACGGTATGAATTTGGTCTTATTTCTCTTTTGGGATTTTGCCTAGAATAGCCTGATTGATTATGATAATTTTTCCTGGAATATCCTGATTGATTATAGTGTCTAGGTTGAGTCCTTGTGAAATTCTGAGGGGCAGCATCTCTAACAGCTGCTGCAATCATATTCCCTGTGACAAAGGCATCATTTATATCTTTACATAGTTGTATATATATGGAAAGATCCTTTTTATTTCTCCATGGCCTGATGGCTTCCTGGCAATATTTATTTGCGTTTTCATATGCTAATTGAACAACTAATGGCATAACTTGATCAACGTCTCCAAAAACTCTACCTGCAGTTCTCAAAAGTCGATCAGCAAATTCAGCATATGGTTCATTAGGTCCTTGAATTACTTTGGACAAGCTACCTTGTAGATCCCCAGGTCCTTGTACAGTTTTCCATGCCTTTAAAGCAGCTGCGTTTATCTGAGCATATACTCCTGGGGTATAATATTTTTGAACCTGTATGTCTGCGAATGGCCCTTCTCCTGTGAGCATTTCTATATTATGGTCTCCAAACCCTGCATCTGCATTTATTTTAGCTGTTTCTATACAAAGTTCTTGAAATTGTGATCGCCAAACCAAGTATTGTCCCCCACTTAATGTTGCTTTACATAGACGTTTCCAGTCTGAGGGGGTTAAGCTAAAGGTGTTAAGGGACTCCAGTATACTCAACGTGAAAGGAGCTTGGGGTCCATATGTCATTACTGCCTCTTTGAGAATTTTTTATTGTTTTGAAATCTACTGACTGGTGGCCCCTCTCTCCATTTTCATATTCAAATACTGGCAGTTCCCAACGTATCTGTGAGTTACCCTCGAGAGCACATAAGCGCTCAGAAAGACTTTTTATTTCTATTTCTAGGGTATGCAAACGCCTAGTGATACCCTTCATATTTTCTGTAATAGATTCCACCCATGGGGGAGTGGAGGACATAGGTTCCTCCACTTGATGGTCCCTTATCTTGGTCTTCCTTAATTTCCTTTTGTTCATTTTTTCAGAATCACTTTTACTTAATTCCTCCTCACTACTACTACTCTCATTGGTCCTAACTGACTCAGTAACATCCTGAGTCCCGGATTCAATTGAGAGCATGTATCCTTGAACTATCTCTAATAAATCTTGAATAGCTTTAGCAGCTCGGATCTTTGTCATTTTTGAGCCCGCACTGATACTATCCTTACTGGCCCTAACTGACTCAGCCGAGGCCAAGCTTTCATGATCACTTTCACTTTTTTCCAAATTCTCCTCACTAATAACTGACTCAGCTATATCAAAGAATCCATCAAGAGCCTTGTACACTTGGGTCTTAGTTATTTTTGAACCCATTTTAACCGCTCTGACTAGAGACTCCTGCGAGGTTCCTCAGTTCTTACCTGCCGTGTCGATTCCCCGTCCGGGCCACCACCTGTAGTCGCCTGAAGCGATGGCCGCTTGGAGCAAAGAAGCCGCGGGAAGAAGTTTTGAGACGAACTGGAAACAAACAGCTCTTTATTCTGGCAACTTTTCTCCCTGGCTCTAACTACACCCCGACACGCCGTCCACGCTCCTCTAACCTCCAAAATGGCGCAGACCTCCTCCGCAATCTCGCTCAAGTCCCTCGAGATCTCCGGCCAAGTCTCGCAAGATCCCGGGCCAAGTACGGAAGGCGCCAATGCCCAAACATGTCCAAAGCCAAAGCCCGTAGTCCACCGCAATTTAAGCCATCTCCCCAAACAGGGCTCCTGCAGACTTTTGCACTACACTCAATGTTTGGCAGGTTATACCTGGCCAGTTAGAGAAACTAGTATCACTGCTTTGGAAAGGGAGATTGTGCCCAAGATTCACAGGGAAAAAAAAAAAAAAAAAAAAGGTATAAACAATGTCTCTTCTAGGAGATGCTAGGGAGAATGTTGGCACAAAGGTGTAAATGGGGACACTAATCTGTGTTTCTTCTAGGTATTGTAATAGGAATTGGGCAGAAAAATGTGGCTTGATATTTTCCATCTTCTGCCTTCCATTTGGTGTCCTGAGATATGTATTTAGTGAAGATGAGAATGAGCTGAGGAATGGTATGCATCCCCCATTGTCCTTGCACAGGAAAACAGTTTCCATTCCACTTAAACACATGAGTCCTGAATGTAGTATTGGGAAGAATGAGGATTTGAAACCAGAATAGACAGTGTGCAATGATGGCTTATCTACATGGCAAATTTTCGATCCTGGATTAATTTTCTAACTTCTCTGACCTCTGGTCTCTTCATCTGAAAACATAGTTTCCTTGTCAGGTTTTCTTGATTACATGAGCTCACATACAAAGTAACAAAGTATAATAAATCATAATGTAATAGGCATTTCACAAATGTGAGGAATTTAAAAATTTCTGTCTCTCCCCTACTTTGATTTATATTGAAATGACAGACCTACATTTTATGGGATAGGCTGGCTTTATTTGTTCTGTTTCTACAACAACAAAAATAGTCATCAAAATTATCCTCTACACTGGTTAAATAAATTTTGTTATAAAATGTAGAATGACTTTTTAAGGCACTGATATGATAATATAAATTTTAAAAATGAAAATAACAATATACATATATTAAAATTATAATAAAGTCTTTGTCACTCCAAATATGAAATATTATCATTTAATTATTTTGAAAGCATAGTTTCTTCTTAGACTATAAACACATTTAAAAGTCATGGTAATACATACAAATACAATGTTTTTATTAATATTCATTTTTGGAAGTATCAACGATCCCTTAAAGTCTCAGTGTCTTAGAAAATCATCTCCATAATACAAAGTTCCTAGTCCTAGCCTTTCATCTTTGTGACTATTCCCCCATGTCCCACTTTGTAAATGTTCATTTGCTTGTAATGGCAATTTATGTCACTGTGCATTATACGGATGGCCTAATTCAAGGCCAGTCATCCAGTGGAGATGTCTTCACTTCAAGGGAAGTCAGTTAATGGTTGGAACCAAGACATTTTATTGTACCATATCATTGAACTGTATTTTCTACAATGTCTTTTTACTGACTGTGCCTAAAAACATTTCATTATGTTCAATCATATATACTCATTCTCATTAGAAGGTTATCACTTACCATGTAGTTCCACCTGCCCAATGCCTGTGATGCTTCAGGTTTCTTACACTGCCATAAGAAAAGATTTGGTTTTAAAATGAAAATTCTTATTACTCATTAGGTGTCCAGTGGTTTAAATAAATGAAATATGCTATCCTTCATTGGAAGAGACAATGCTCCTGATCAGGGTCTAGCATATGTTCAAGCAAAGGGGTAAGGCTACATGATTTTAGGGGCTCCAGTAGTCTCTCCTGAATTCCTCACAATTGCCTTTCCTGCCCACTTATAACTTATTCATATAAGAAGCTTGATTCTTGACATTCCTTCAAAAATCACACTTACTTTTATTTTTGTCCATTTATCCAACCTTTCATTCATCTATGCTTTTATGTTTATAAAATACTTGGCACAATAACCATTTTATGATTTGTTTAGTTCTGAAAATTCAAAGATAAATAATTCAGTGTTAACTTTAAATAGAGAGATATGTAGTGGGTATAAAATATATAAATGATTATAATCCAAGATTTTAGAAGCACCAATAGCCAATGCTATTAGAATACAAGGCAATGCTAAAGAATGCGTTGAGGAAGTCATAGATTTTATTAGTGAGCTTTTCATTGCAATGGCCAAAATACCCAACAAGAACAATTTAGAGAAAGGAAAGCTCATTTCAGCTCATGGTTTCAGAGTATCAGTCCGTGGTGGGGACAGCTACATTTTTCTGGGTCCAAGATGAAGCATTACATCATGGTGGAAAGGTGTGGCAATAAAGTACTGGTTAGCCCATGGCTGCCAGGAAAAAGAAAGAGTGAAAGGGGCTGCAGGCAGGATGACCCCTTACAGGGCATGACCCCAGTGACCCACCTCCTCCAGCCACACCCCACCTGCCTACAATTACCACCAGTTACTCCATTCAAACTAAGATGGGCTGAGTGCACCAGTTACTCCATTCAAACTAAGTTGGACTGATTGCATCAGAACTCTCACAATCCAATATTTTACCTCTAAACATTCCTGCATTAACACAGGACACCTCATATCCAAACAATAGCACAGGTACGATTGACCAAGTTAGCAATGGAAGACAACTTAACAGAAGAGAAGCACTGAAAAGCTTTACTGTGAACAGTATTTGGAATGAAGGGATGAAAGATCTTATTGAGTTCCAGTAAGAGCAAAGAGGTTTAAGGAGGTTTAGCAGCTCTATTGATGGGAATAGAAAGACTATCTGGTTGGTTGGCACTGTAAAGGAGCAAAGATGGGTTGAGGTCAGGGATGGAGAATGAATTAGAATTGTGTGAAGCTTAATCTTCTAACTACTGGTAGAAAATGATAGCACTAGAGGTTGATATATTTTTGGAACACTGATACTGACTAAATGTAAAACTTATCTACAAATAATATTGGAATTTTTATAATGATTATTATGATCTGGAATGTGTCTATAGTATGTATCTTAGTATTTATTTCTATAGTCCACCACCAGCTTTTTGCATGAAGTTATAGAAAGCCTTCAGGTAATTGTTCCCATCAAAAAGTACAATATGATGTTACTATCATCCACTAAAAAGTCATCTGGAGGAATCATTCCTCATACTACCAAATTCTTGTCCTGACAAATTAAATGCTAAAAAAATCAAAATCAAATTTTTTATTAAACTTTTTTTCCCAAAATTTATTAATCTTATATCTAAAATACTCATAGCATAGAATAATTTATTCATTTAATAACTGAGGGATAAAATTTGTATGAAACTTACCACCAAGTACTCACTAAGAAGTTATATAAAAGTACATATTTTATAGACTATATGCTTGGTATTTTCTGCAGACCAAAGTAGTTTACTTTGACATCATTTTTTCAATCTAAATTGCTTGTGGACATTCACTATTGCTTCCAGTTATAAGGTGTTTGTCATGTTGTTGATTTATTTTAATGAATTGGAGATAGCACAATATATCATATGAGGAAATCACAGTTCTTCCTTTTCAGAAGTGAACTGACACCTTATCACACCTGTTAATTTTGCATCTAATAGAATATTACTCTTTACCTTTGCTGCATTTCTAGTAGCAGTTCAAGTATGTTTTATCACTCTTTCCAAGAAGTTTTCAAATTCTCACTATATATATTTAGAATACAAATTTCTGTGCCTTGATCTTTCTCATGTTTTGTTTTTACATTGTTTGATTTAAATATTTATTTTCATTTTATCATCCCTAAACCTGATACTAAATTAAATGTTCATTTTACATAAATTCTGTAAGATGTCTATAATCCACATTTTAGAAAAATGAGACAAAAATAAATTCACAAAGAGAATTCTACTTTTTACTTAACACTAAGCATAAGAAAATATCATACCATGTATTTCCTTTTTATAGACGAGGCATTGAGGATGTGTGGGATAACATGATAAGGCACACTGCCTAATCGGAATTGAAGTTTGGTGGTATAGGGTAAAAGAGGCATGTGCTTACGAGCCCATAATTTGGTCACAAAGCCTTGTGTTGTATCTATAGACAGAGCTGCATAATTTAATAAATAATAGCAATAATAGTGATAGACAGGAGAAAAAAATTATAACCAATTGTGAAAAAAAAAAATGCTACCTGTGTTCAGCAGAATCAAGACAGACAATCTGTCTTGCCATTCACCAGAGAATGCTGGGAGTTTAACAATTAAAGCCTGCTTCTCTAGAGACCAGAGGCTGTGTTTCCCTCCACATCGCTAATGAAGTGTAATTCATTTTACCTCGCCCCCACCTTTAGAAATCAAAGTTCAAGCGTCCGTATCAGACGTGTTTGAAAGGCGAGGTCTTCTCTCCCCTTGCAGAGCTGTGTCTCCTCTTCAGGGAGCATTCTCCTGTTCTATTAATTATTGTGCTTCGATGACATTATTATTCATGGACTAACATCTCAAAATACTTGACTTAGCACTGGGTCTGGAACTAATACTAATAAGTACATGGCTGAATAGTGGGTGAACTTATTTCCCCCCTTCTTTTTCTGCTCTGCACACAAAGAAGGAAAAGACTTTTATTCAAAATTCAGTTGTCTTGCACTTCTAAACAGAATTTAACCTGTTGGCGTGTTAGGGGCAGTGCCATAGAGGCATGCACTAGCAGTGCATTCCAAAGAAATGGGAAACCCAATTCCAAATTTCCACAAACCATCAATAAAGAATGTGGTGAAAAAAAAGGCATTTAATTTGTTATGATTTGAACACAACTTATGATAATATTTAGTTTGGGTGCAGGGCATCTTTGTTCACTGATATGGAGTCAGTGATTGTAAATACAGTGTTATGCTGGTAAAAGATTGTTGATGCTTCAGGTAAAATTATGATATGATGAAATTACTTTTTAAAAGTAAACATAGCATATATTCATTCAAAAAGGTTAATCCTCTTCAAATTAGCCAATAGGAAAAGATACACATCAGTTAGGAGGTATAGTCCTAATTATCAGCTATATATAAAAAGGACAAAAGCAACTATTGGTTTTCTCAAAAAATTGTCATTGTTTCACTGAAATTGCTAATAAAAACAAAGTCATTTTCTATTTCTTGCTCTGCTGTCATGATGAAATCATGATGGTGTTCACTTATTATTTGTTGCCCAAGGTTGCATCATGGCTAACTAGCCTTTAGATCTATATTTATATTCAATGCAGAGAAAGAGAGAAATAGGTAGTGCTAGCGAGCTTTATCTCAAGTCTTCTCCTCATGAAATTAAAGAAGTCTCCAGATATTATTCTTTCACCTCTTCATCAGAAATTGGATTCCCAGCCTCTTCTACCTGCAAGGACATTAGGAAAGTAGTTGTGTGACTTTGTATTCCCTATAATGGGAGGTGAGAAAGGCAGGTTTCTGAGATTGGAGGTGGTGCTGATCAAAGAAAACTCTCCACCACAGCATTGAGTTATGACCATAGCATTGAGTTGGACTCCATTATTCAAAATTCTTCTTGGAACAAGGGGTGAGCTTAGTGGTTGATTATGCATAAGGTCCTTGGTAAGATCCCCTGCACTACAAAACAAACAAACAAACGAACGACACTAACAAAAACAAAGCTTTTCTTGGTTAACTGACTTCTTCATTATCAAGACAAATTTTCCTCAGAGGAGGAACACGCCTGCCTCCATATAGTGTTACCTTCCTCTTATCCTAGCAAAATGCCTCACAATATGAGTATGAATAAGTGAATTTATGACTGCATAAATGAAATAACAGATGTTCTCTTCCAGGTGTCTGTAGGTGTACTGTATGCACTGCCAGGAGGTGTACTGTATGCATTCCCAGGCAAAGTGGGATGACTATGGGTAAATGGTAAATTGGTCACAGAAAATACTGCCACTTTCTTTTAAGTGGATAGAGTGGAGTGACTTATTATGGATGAGAAATCTAAGATAGATGCAACACACCAAGAAAGCCGTTCCAGCCCATGTCTTTCTTGAGTTCCACAGTCAGAAATTGGTGTGGCTCATCACAGTTATCATGACCTGGAACTGAAACTGGAAGCCTGATCCTTTCCCCTATTGATATGCCCCCTTGTCAGTCCTTCCATATCTTCCTGACAGCCTGTTGGTATTATTTAGTCCCAGGTCTGCATACTGGCAGTTCCAGCTGAGAGGAAAAGTTTCTTATGGAACTTTAATTAGTTTTTCATTAATTCCCTTTTTTAATAAAGATTTTTTTGTTCCTTTCACCTAATACTTATAAGCTACATGCCAATCTCCTAAACAATACTTCCATCACTGAAATTGCTTGAGCTGCCTGTGAGTTTATTGAAAGTCGTGGCTTTTAGGAGTTTTCAGTGAATTAATTTTTGAGACACTGAATGCTGGTATTGGCTTTGTATTCTCTGTTTGGGAAGCATCCTGGCTAGTGTCCATTGTACCAACTACTTAACTGAAAAGCTGTAGAATGATGGGCAAAGACAATGGTGTGAATAAAGGAGAGAGTAGGACTACAATTCTCCTGAAACAATAATTCCAACATTAGCAATTTAAAAAATAAAAAAAGATAGACTGGTTTACCTCTGTCCTTGGATTTGTAGTTATTTTATGCCCTTCATCCTCCACTTCCCCTCATCTCATGTTATTCCCACCACCACACGGCCCCACCTTACCTATTTTCTAAGGTTCACCGGTGTTTCTTCTCCACACTGTCACAACAAATTATTTAAATTACAGTTGCATGTTATACATTTAGAACTGTCATAATCATTATTGAGGTTAATCGTTTGAGTGATTCTATGAATCAGATGAATGTGATTTACTTCTATTTAAGAGAGTTAGAATAAACTAGGAGACTAGGAGGTTAAGTGGGATCAAACCCAGACTTTAGGTTTAAAATGATGCTTTTTCCTAATCTATACCAACCCTTATATTACCAAACACTCTAAATGTTATCATTTGAAGACAGAGTGACCACTCCCTTTATAATATACTTTATATGTAACACATCAGGCTTAAGCTCAGACTGAATTTGATCAAAATTTATCCTCCAGGGGAATGGGACATTTTTAAGTATGTCTGATAATCATCATGTTAAAACTCAGAAGATACTTTGGAGCTTCCCATACTCTTAAGAAGTCACCTAGAAAATATTTCTTTTTCTTTAGACAGTTTCCTTAAATGATGTAGAGAAATCTTGTATTTGTTGCTATCATCTGTCTGTTGATTTCAAACTATGACTAGGAAAACATAAACATAAAATCGTCATGGTAGATGCTGAAAAAAAAAAAAAACATTTAGCAAAGTTCAGCATAAATTAACGATTATAAGCTTTTAGAAAAGTATGATTAGATGAAAGTTTTCTCAATAATTGCTTAAATGGTTATATATAAAAGGCTAAATAAAATGTTATCCTAAATGGAGAAAAGTTGTAAACTTTCTTCATGAGACTGTCATCTATCAATAGTATTTCTACATTATACTGGGACACTAGTCAATATAATAAGAAACAAATGAACAAAATGGCAAAGACATTGTAAAGGTAAAAATATTGCTCTTATTATTTATATAAGATATAACTAAATATTTATACAGAAAATAACAAAATGTCTACAACAAAACTTAATACTAGTAGTTTGGTAAGGTTATGGGTCTGAGGTCAGTACACAATAGCCTGTATTTCTACACAACAACAAAACCATTTAGAAAATGTAAAATATACTTGAAGTGCTTGTTAAAACACACAATTTTCTCTGTACCACCAAGAACCACTAAATCAGGATTCCATGTTTGTAACCCTGGAATTTCAATTTAATTTTGCAGTTCATGCCTCCTCCTTTTCTTCCTCCTTTCAGTCTGCTAAAGTTTTTGTTTTTTCTTTCTTTTTCTTCTTCTTCTTCTTTTTTTTTAAACCAGGATTTAAGCAAGGGGCACTCAACAAGTGAGACACATCCCAGTCTCTTATTTATTTAATTATTTATTTAGAGACAGAGCCTCTCTAAGTTGCTTAAGGCTGAGTCTGGCTTGAACTTTGCTCCTCCTATCTCAGCCTCCTGAGCTACTGGGATCACAAGCATAAGCCACAGCCCCTAGCCTTCTCTGCTATGTTTATAAGTGACCTTCCTAAATAAAGAACATATTATTTAATAGTACTTAAGTCTTGTTGACTACAGAGAAGGGTTGTATTCAATTTAATTGATTTTTGTGTTATTTGTTGCTATGCTCTCATTTTTGCTTGTATTAGAGTTAACTTCCTCTACTTTCTTAGTTTCCTAAGATGGAAGCTAAAATTATTGATTTTAGATATATGTACACATATTTATATCATAATTATATTATGATGTTGTAAATTTTGCTTTAAGAATTTCTTTAGTGGCATCCTATAAATTTTATTTATATTTTCATTTTCAGTGAATGTAAATTTTTAAAATATTTTCTGAGACTTCTTTTTTGATCTTTTTAGAAGAACATTGCTTCATTTCCAAATATTTGCAAAATCCCTGGATGCCTTCCAGCTATCTTACTGATATCATTTTAATTCCATGCAATTTGGGAATTAGTTTGCATTTTTTAAAATTTTACTAAATTTGTTAAGATGTTTTTTATCACATGGAAGGTAATCAATGTTGGTGACTATTCCATATGTATTAGAGAATATGGTGTATTATGTAGATATTGAATAGAATGTTCTATAAATATCTATTAGATCAAGTTGATTTATAATGCTATTCAGGTGCATTTTATTCTTATTGATTTTTATCCCTGCTTGATTTATTAATTACTGAGAAAAGATTATAAGTCCATATAATAAATGTAATTGCAATTTTTGTTTCACCTACTGTTTCCATGAATTTTTGCTTATCTTTTTTCTTGAAGTTCTACTATTAAGTGGAAACTGATTCAGAATTGTTATGTCTTCTTGGAGTATTGACCCATTTTCATAATAAAATGTTTTTCTTTATATCTGATAATCTTTCTGGGTTTACAATCTTCTTTGTCCGAAAATGCTACAATTTTCTTTTGGTTCTGTTTTTATGGCTTATTCGTTGCCATTCTTTTACATGACCATTGAAGAGTTATAACTAAAGTGTTTCTTATACAGAAGAGAGAGATGAACATTGCTTTTTATCCAAATTTTAATTCATACCATTACACTTAACATGATTACTGAGATAGCTAATTTAAAATTTACTTGGCCTGGGCCCAGAGTAGCAGCTCCCGGCTGCTGCACGCAGGGCCAGACCTGGGGAAGGGCTTCCTCCATTATCGGGAAGAGTGCGACCTGCCCATTTGCGACCAGAGCAAGAGGTAGACTCCTGCCCGCTGGAAGAAGAGACCCAGCCACCAGTTTGCCTGGTCTTCGGGGCCCAGAACAGCATCTCCTGGCTGCTGCACGCAGGGCCAGACCTGGCGAAGTGCTTCCTCCACTCCCTGGGGGAGTGCGACCTGCCCAGCTGCAACCAGAGCAAGAGGTAGGCACCTGCCCGCTGGAAGGAGAGAACCCGCCGCCAGTTTGCCTGGCCTCCAAGGCCCATAGTAGCATCTCCCTACTGCTGTAAGCAGGGCCCAGCCTGAGGATAAGCCCCTTCCACTATTCCACTGTGCCACTCTGCAACGGACCAAAGGTGCAGCCTTGACTCCACTAACAGGGTTGCTGACTGTACATGATCTGGGTCAGGTGGCTTAAACTGGAAGGGAAAAAAGAAGGGCTTCCAAGGGTCCATTTTGTTTGAGACTTGTTCTTGGGTTCAATGTTTTTGTTTTTATTTGCTTGTTTGTTTGTTTTGTTGTTTCTTGGGAGTTTTTTGTTTGTTTTTGTTTTGATTGACAGTGTGTTTGTGTGCTTCTGCTCCTCTTTTCTTTCTTTTCTTCCTTCTCACTTTTATATTTTTTCTTCTTCCTTCATCTTCCCTATTTACACCCTGCCATTGCATTCTCAACAGAGGCAAAAACAAGTTATACGCACAAATTGAGATTTCTAGAATGTGTACAATTGAAATATATAGCAAAGTGGTGTTATATATGGTTTATTCTCTATTTTCTAGACTTATTCTCTCTCTCCTCTCTCTTACACTAATTACTACTCCTTGGTTATTATTTTTTTTCTCTTCTTTATTTTTTTTTTTCTTTTCCATCTTTCTTTATTTCTCCTCTCAACCGCTGCATAAGTTAGGTCTATATGTAAATCGGTCTTTCCATCTATTCATTCACTCCATTCTCTTTCCTCTCTCGTCGGCTGATACTAAACCACTTCCATAGAACTCTCTTTTCATACTTTCTAAGAAAGAACAAATCAATACACTCACTTCCTTCTTCCTAAACATATTACCTCTCTGTCCATTACTTGAAACTTTAAAACCCCATCAGAAGCATACAGAGTAAATTGGAAACAACATCTGGGTTAACTAAATCTGTACATTGTGATCAAACTGGGATTCTCTGAATAGAAAGTGTTTGATTTTAAAGTGTAAAGGAAATATAAGGGGATCTGATAGCATTGTACTACAGGAGCAACATAAGGTTTTAAGGTAAAATCAAAGTAGACAAGGTCCCACAGTGCAGGTAGAATAGACGCACAAGCAATATGAAGAAACAAGGGAAGAAAGTGACACAAACAAATCAATATACCTCCTCAGATACCTCCTCAGTAGATTCCATACCATGCACAGTTGGTGCAATGCCAGAGATGGAATTCAGAAATTACATATTCCAAATGTTAGCGGAACTTAAGAATGAACTCAAAAATGAGATGAGGGAGCAAATACAGGAGGTGAAAGATCATTTTGACAAAGAACTCCATAAACAAATACAGGAAGTAAAAGATTACTTCAATAGGGAGATAGAAGCTCTAAAGAGAAACCAAACAGAAATTCCAGAAATGAAAGAAGCAATAAATCAAAATAAAAGCTCAATCGAAAGTATCACCAACAGAGTAGATCACTTGGAAGAAAGAACCTCAGACAATGAAGACAAAATATATATCCTAGAGAAAAATCTAGATTACACAACAAAAATGGTAAGAAACCAAGAACAGAACATTCAAGAATTATGGGACAACATAAAAAGACCAAACTTAAGAGTGATTGGGGTAGAGGAGGGGGCAGAGTTTCAAGCCAAAGGAATGAGTAATTTATTTAATGAAATAATTACAGAAAATTTTCCAAACTTGAGGAATGAAGGGGAAAACCAAGTTCAAGAGGCCTACCGAACACCAAACATACAAAATCACAACAGATCCACACCAAGACACATTATAATGAAAATGCCTAATATACTGAGCAAGGAGAGAATATTAAAAGCCACAAGAGAAAGGAAGCAGATTACATATAGGGGGAAACCAATCAGACTTTGTTCAGATTTTTCTACCCAGACCTTAAAAGCAAGAAGATCCTGGAATAGCATATTTCAAGCTCTGAAGGAAAAGGGATGTCAACCAAGAATCTTATATCCAGCAAAATTGAGCTTTAGATTTGAAGATGAAATAAAAACCTTCCACGACAAGCAAAAGTTAAAAGATTTCGCATCTCGAAAGCCAGCACTTCTGAACATCATGGGCAAAATTTTTCATGAAGAAGAAGAGAAAAATAGCAATGAAAATCAACAAAGGGAGATATTAAACTAAGGGAAATACCAATCAGAAGAGAAACCTAATCAAGCTAAAGATCATCATACAAATAAAAATGGATGGGATTAAAAATCACATCTCAATAATAACCCTGAATGTTAACGGCCTAAACTCGCCATTCAAAAGACACAGATTATCTGAATGGATTAAAAGAAATGACCCAACAATCTGCTGTCTCCAAGAAACACACCTCATAGAAAAAGACATCAATAGACTGAAGGTAAAAGGCTGGGAAAAGTCTTATCACTCACATGGCCTGCGGAAGCAAGCAGGGGTTTCCATTCTCATTTCAAATAAGGTAGACTTCAAGCCAAAGTTAATCAAAAGGGACAAAGATGGATATTTCTTACTACTTAAGGGAACCATTCATCAAGAGGATATAACAATCATAAATCTATATGCCCCAAATAATGGAGCATCTACATTCATCAAACAAACGCTTCTCAAGTTCAAGAGTAAAATTGACCACAACACAGTTATTCTAGGGGATTTCAACACACCTCTCTCTCACCAATGCATAGATCATCCAAACAAAAACTAAACAAAGAAACCTTAGGCCTCCTTAAAACAATTAATAACTTAGATCTAACGGACATATATAGAATATTTCATCCCTCAGTAAATGAATACACTTTTTTTTCTCAGCAGCACATGGCTCCTTCTCCAAAATAGATCATATATTATGTCACAAGGCAAATCTCAGCAAATATAAAAAAATAGAAATACTACCCTGCATGCTATCAGACCATAAAGGGATGAAATTGGAAATCAATGACAAAACAAGGAATAAGAAAAACTACTCCAACAACTGGAAGCTAAGCAACATGCTACTGAATGAACAAGGGGTTGAAGAAGACCTCAAAGAGGAGATTAAAAAATTCCTAGAGGTAAATGAGAACACAGATACATCATATAGAAATCTCTGGGACACTATGAAGGCAGTAATAAGAGGAAAATTCATTGCACTGAGTTCATTCTTTAAAAAGAAGAAAAACCAACAAATAAACGACTTAACATCACACCTCCAAGCACTAGAAAAAGAAGAACAGATCAACACCAAGAGCAGCAGAAGACAGGAAATAATTAAAATCAGAGCAGAAATTAATGAAATTGAGACTAAGGAAACAATTCAAAGAATTGACAAAACTAAAAGTTGGTTCTTTGAAAAAATAAACAAAATTGACAGACCCTTAGTGATGCTAATGAAAAGAAGAAGAGAAAAAACTCAAATCACTAACATTTGTGATGAAAAAGGGAATATCACAACAAACACCTCAGATATACAGAAAATAATTAGAAATTACTTTGAAAACTTGTACTCTAATAAAACAGAAAATGCTGAATGCATTGACAGATTTCTAGAGTCATATGATTTGCCTAAACTGGATCTGGAGGCTATACACAATTTAAACAGATCGATTACAAGCAAAGAAATAGAAGATGTCATCAAAAAGCTACCAACAAGGAAAAGTCCAGGACCTGATGGGTTTACAGCAGAGTTCTACAAGACTTTCAAAGAAGAACTAATACCAATGCTCTTCAAACTCTTTCAAGAAATAGAAAAAGAGGGAGCTCTTCCAGACTCTTTCTATGAGGCCAATATTACATTAATTCCAAAGCCAGGCAAAGACACATCCAAAAAAGAAAACTTTAGGCCAATATTCTTAATGAACATTGATGCAAAAATCCTCAACAAAATTCTGGCAAATCGGATACAAAAACATATCAAAAAGATAGTGCACCATGATCAAGTGGGGTTTATTCCAGGGATGCAAGGCTGGTTCAACATTCGGAAATCAATAAACATAATACATCACATCAATAGACTTAAAGATAAAAATCATATGATTATCTCAATAGATGCAGAAAAAGCATTTGACAAAATACAGCACCCCTTTATGTTCAAAACACTGGAAAAACTAGGAATATCAGGGACATATCTCAACATTATAAAAGCTATTTATGCAAGGCCCAGAGCTAACATTATCTTAAATGGAGAAAAATTGAAAGCATTCCCTCTAAAAACTGGAACAAGACAGGGATGCCACCTTTCACCACTGCTATTTAACATAGTACTGGAAACTCTTGCAAGAGCAATTAGACAGACGAAAGAAATTAAAGGGATCCAGATAGGAAAAGAAGAGCTCAAATTAGCACTATTTGCTGATGACATGATAATCTACCTAGAAGACCCAAAAAACTCTACCAGAAAACTTTTACAACTAGTAAATGAATTTGGCAAAGTAGCAGGATACAAAATCAATACCCATAAGTCAAAGGCATTTTTGTACATCAGTGACAAAGCCTCTGAAAGGGAAATGATGAAAACTACGCCATTTACAATAGCATCAAAAAAAATAAAATACCTGGGAATCAACTTAACTAAAGAGGCGAAAGAGCTCTATAAGGAAAATTATAGAACACTAAAGAAAGAAATCATAGAAGAACTCAGAAGATGGAAAGACCTACCTTGCTCTTGGATAGGTAGAATCAATATTGTCAAAATGTCCATACTACCAAAAACATTATACAGATTTAATGCAATTCCAATCAAAATCCCAATGTCATTCTTCAAAGAAATAGAAAAAGCAGTCATGAAATTCATCTGGAGAAATAAGAGACCCAGAATAGCCAAAGCAATCCTGAGCAAGAAAAGTGAAGCAGGGGGCATCACCATACCGGACTTTAAAATTATACTATAGAGCAATAGTAACAAAAACAGCATGGTATTGGCACCAAAACAGACTGGTGGACCAATGGTACAGAATTGAGGACACAGAGACTAATACATATAATTTCAGCTATCTTATATTAGACAAAGGTGCCAAAAATGTACAGTGGAGAAAGGATAGCCTCTTCAACAAATGGTGCTGGGAAAACTGGAAATCCATATGCAACAAAATGAAATTAAACCCTTGTCTCTCACCATGCACAAAATTCAATTCAAAGTGGATCAACGACCTAGGAATTAGACCAGAGACAATACGCCTAATAGAAGAAAAAGTAAGCTCCAATTTCCAACATGTCGGATTCGGCCCCAAGTTCCTTAATAAGAATCCTGTAGCACAAGAACTATTACCAAGAATTAATGAATGGGATAGATTTAAACTGAAAAGCTTCTTCTCAGCAAAAGAAACAATCAGTGAGGTGAATAGAGAATCAACTAATTGGGAACAAATATTTAATACATGCACATCAGATAGAGCACTAATTTCTAGAATGTATATAGAACTAAAAAAACTTAACACCAAAAAAGCAAATAACCCAATCAATAAATGGGCTAAGGAATTGAAAAGACACTTCTCAGAAGAAGATACACGATTAATCAACAAATACATGAAAAAATGCTCAACATCACTGGCAATTAGAGAAATGCAAATCAAAACTACTCTAAGATTTCATTTCACTCCAGTCAGAATGGCAGCTATCAAGAACACAAACAACAATAAATGTTGGAGAGGATGTGGGGAAAAAGGCACACTCATACATTGCTGGTGGGACTGCAAAATGGTGCAACAGCTATGGAAAGCAGTATGGAGATTTCTTGGGAAAATGGGAATGGAACCACCCTATGACCCAGCCATCCCACTCCTGGGTCTATTCCCAAAAGACTTAAAAACAGCATATTACAGTGACACAGCCACTTCAATGTTTATAGCAGCACAATTCACAATAGCTAGGTTATGGAACCAACCTAGATGTCCCTCGGTAAATGAGTGGATTAAGAAAATATGGTATATATACAAAATGGAATTTTACTCAGCAATAAGAGAGAATAAAATAATGGCATTTGCAGGTAAATGGATGAAGTTGGAGAATATAATGCTAAGTGAAATTAGTCAATCTCAAAAATCCAAGTACCGAATGTTTTCTCTGATATAAGGAGGCTGGTTCACAGAATTGTTGGAAGGGGGTACATAGGATCAGAGGAACACTAGAATGGTCAACGGAAAGGGAGGGGAGGGAGGGAGTAAGGGGGGGGTTGGAAAAAAATTGGTGGTTGAATGAGATGGATATCATTATCCTAAATGCATGATTGAAGATCTGAATGGTACTTATATACTTTGTATACAAGCAGTTGTATGTAAAAAGATACTATACTTGTGCATGATGAATAAGTAAATAAATAATAAAAAAAATTAAAAAAAAGAATCAATTAATGGAATAGATTCAAACTAAAAAGCTTCTTTTAGCAAAAAAAAAAAAAAAAAATCAGTGAGTTGAATAGAGAGCCAACTATTTGGGAACAAATATTTAATACATGCACATCAGATAGAGCACTAATTTCTAGAATATATAAAGAACTCAAAAAAAATTAATTCAAAAAAAATACCAATCAACAAATAGGCTAAGGAATTGAAAAGTCACTTCTCAGAAGAAGATACAAAATTAATCAACAAATACATGAAAAAATGCTCAACATCGCTGGCAATTAGAGAAATGCAAATCAAACTACTCTAAAATTTCATTTTACTCCTGTCAGAATAGCAGCCATTAAGAACACAAACAACAATAAATGTTGGAAAGGATGTGGGGAAAAAGGCATACTCATACATTGCTGGTGGGACTGCAAAATGGTGTAACCACTATGGAAAGCAGTATGGAGATTTCTTGGAAAACTGGGAATGGAACCACCCTATGACCCAACCATCCCACTCCTGGGTCTATTCCCAAAGGACTTAAAAACAGAATATTACAGTGACACAGCCACTTCAATGTTTATAGCAGCACAATTCACAATAACTAGATTGTGTAACCAACCTGGATGTCCCTCAGTTGATGAATGGATAAAGAAAATGTGGTATATATACAAAATGGAATTTTACTCTTCAATAAAAGAAAATAAAATAATGGCATTCGCAGGTAAATGGATGAAGTTGGAGAATATAATGCTAAGTGAAGTTAGGCTATCTCAAAAATCCAAATACCGACTGTTTTCTCTGATATAAGGAGGCTGATCCACAGTGGTGTTGGGGATTAGAGAAGGATTAGAGGAATGCTAGAAAGGTCAAAGGGAGGGAGGGGAAGGAAGGGAGCAAGGGGGGAGGGAGGGGAAAAAAAGAAAAGGTGGTTGAATAAGATGGATGTCATTATCCTAAATGCATGATTGAAGATTTGAATGGTACGAATATACATTGTATACAAACAGTGTTTTGTAAAAAGATGCTCTATATGTTTATTATGAATTATAATGCATAATACTATTATAAGTACAACAACTTTGAATAAAAAAGAAAATAAAAAAAGAAAAAAAATAAAATTTACTATCTTTGTAACTGTTTTTATTTATTGCTTTTGTTATGCATTTTATACCCTATTATACCTTATTCATTTATAATTATACATCCTGTACTATTTTATTTCATATTTTTAGCAAAGCATTTATGCTTTTCAAAAAATTATACTTCTTTCATATTTCCCTAGGGTTTATAATATACACTTTAACTTATTCTAACTTCATCAACTATTAATACTAAAATACAAACGTATTCTAACACTATCTAACTTCTCTCTCTTTCTCTCATCCCTTATTAAATTATTTTCATTTGCTTCATTTATCAGAATGGTATAAATAACCAGTGCAAAATTATCATTATCACTTCAAAGATATGATCATCTTCCAAGTCAATTAAGATTAATAAAAAGAAAATATTATTTCTTCTCATGTTTATTCCACATTTTTTCTTTTCTTTTCTTTTTTCTTTCTTTCTTATGTTTCACTGGTTATTCAGGTCACTGATTATTTTCTGAATTGCATCATGACTACCTATGTGTCCATTAAAAGACTTCTCCTCTGAAGGATGCTGTGTTTGAAAGCTTCCAGCTGTGAACATGCTTATACTTACTGAAGGACTGAAGGCTTGTCAGCATCACATGCTAATAAGGCGTGTGTTCAGGGGTGTTTTGAGGGGTGTTATTAAGTTTCTGATTAGAAGCATAGATGCGCAGTGGCTATGAATCCTGAGGTTGTCTTTCCAAGTGTTTTTGTCCCTGTTTCTGTTCCCCTATCTCATCCCCTAACTCTCTCTCTTGACTGCAGAGAAGATTTCTCCTTGTTATCTAGGACTTGTTTTTCCTTTTAGGTAAGAAAAATTTAGAGTAGAATTGTAGAGGGGTAGTGTCCTTCTCCAGAGGAGATTTCTGTTAGTCTACAATTACTTCAAAATTAGGAGTTTAAAAAAAAAAAAATGGTTAATCTTTTTTTTTTTTTTTTTTTTTTTAACCTCTGGATCGCATTTTTTGATACATCAATTTTGTCACTGGCTTTTGTCTTTTAAAAATTTCTCTAGAATATTTCCTCTCCTAATTCTCCACTCAAGATATTTTGTTGTTTTAATTGAAATATGTAAATATTAATGAAAAATCTAAAAAGACAAAATGAATGCAGTAAAGTAAGAAAGTTTTCCATAATTTCTCAGAGCTTTTATTTAAAAGTAAAATTGTATTTTGAAAATTTTTTTATGTTTATAGACCATTCATTCTAGAACATGTCAAATATATCTTCCAGATATTTTATTATCAGCTCAAAAAACATAATTAGCTTGCTTTGGTAGTGTTCACTAATTATGAATGACTGAGGTAAAAAGACAATCTTAACATGTATAAAATAGCTACAAATATTCCTTTTAAATATATAATTATTAAGATTTAATTTAGTCCCAACTGATTCCTTCTAGACATTTCTGCCAAAATAGAAAGCCCAAGAATAGGTCTCCAATTCTGCAATCTATTTGCCATCTCATTTTGCACAAATTTTTCAACTGCTGTAACTTTCAGTTTATTATGTGCCAAGAAAGTAGGTAAAAACTCACCTGTACTTTTAACACTTTAATGTTATAATTCTACAGTGAATGTTTAGCAGTATGATTTCAGATAATAGGAAAGACAGGTACAGGAAATACAATTCTGGAGGCTCATCTGTCAGGCTCTGAGATAAGGTTTCAAGCCAATCCTATATTTATTCTTTACAGTTTGAATTTTCAAAAGTGTTCTTTGTTTCTCGCATAGCACAGTGGTTAGGATAATAGGTTCCAGAACGGAAATATGTGGGTTCAAATGAAGCTCTGATACTTCCTTCTGTTGTGAACTTGAGGCAGTTACTTAACCTCCCTTATCCTCACGTGAGAGTCATAACCACAACTCCTTCTCCATGCCTTTCTGTGGATCAAAGGAATCTTAGTTGGTAAAGACTTAGAACACATGGAAACTGGCATCTCCTAAGTGTGTACACAGTTTATGAAATAAAATTAATTAATTGTGGTATATCTTCAGTGGTTCACTTAATAATGAAACAATGTGATATTATTTTTCCTTTCAGAGATGAGGGAAGAAAAAAATCATATAGAAATCAAGAGTACCTTGAATCAGAGTGTATTTAAGAGTAATTTACTTAAAGGAAATTAGTCAAGTTTTCAAAAAATTATATAAATTATGAAAGAGTTATATAGCTCCTCCAAAGAATAAATTCTATCCTAAAGTGAGACACAGACTGTCATGAACAATTTGGTTTGTATGTATGTAGGTTTATAAAAGCACACTTTTCACAATGCACATCTATCTGGTCACATACTGTCAGTGGTCATTTGGGAAGTGGCAGATCTTTTCTCCTCCTCATTGTCATTGCTATTGGCAACATTATAATTTATTTTCATCTGATTATCAGAGTGTGTCGAGGCTGACATGTCCAGGAGAGCTGGGTTGAACACAGGAGCTGCTTTCAGAGTGAGATAAACAAACAACAAACAAAAATACTTCAATTCATCAGTTCCCTAAAGTGTGTGATTCACATATGAGTCATTCTCATGAAGTGGAAAAAATGCCCATTTACAAAATCAGAAATGAAAATAAAATTGTTTTTAATTTAGGAGACAGAAGAGTGGGATGAAATATCTTGCTCAAGAGGATCCTTCTGAAAATGGATTTCTAACAGAAAAGTTTCACCCCTCCAAGCATAGAGATGCAAATTTTGCTTTCCATAAGCTAATCAAGACTTTTTCTTTTGGCAAGAAAACAAAGGAAAACCATTCTAATCCTGAATAAACCTGGCTTTTTTCTTACTTATTGGGTCTCCCAGGAACAGCAGATTGCAATGTTTAACTCTGTAATATATGCAATAAAAGATTTTAGTGATACTGTCAAGCTGACTACTTACCCATTTAACTCCTTTCATATTATACACATAGCTATGCACTGTCGCTTGAGATTACTTTGTGCAAGAAAGCTTTGTTAGGATAGATGAATTTGATGAATGTCAAAGCCAAATGTATATAGAGAGATATAGATATAAGGGATGGGGCCAATCTGATTTCTATTTGACTTCCACACAAATCACATTTCCAACACATTTCAATGAATCACAGTTAGATGCCAGGCTGGCAGACATGACACATTCTGGACATGGTTAGGAAGATAGATTTGGGATATTTCAAACATGGTTCCATGAAGGGTGTTTTGTTTTTTGTTTTTTGCAAAAACTCCAGAGAGCATAATACTGAATTATTTTTCAGTATAGTTTTGTTAAAATATCCAAATGAAAATCTTATCATACTTATTATATCCAAGCAAATATTACTATTTTGGATCCTTTACAGAGGGGAATTATCTTTCATGACATCTTTTCATATTTCCTAAGAGGTATATTATTTAAATCTGCAGAGATCACTTCTGTTACACATGAGTATTCATTTCTGACTGGGTAAGGGAGAAACCATCAGAGAGTTGCCTTCCTTGTCTGAGTAATAAGACCTTTTCAGACACATGCCTTTAACACCTAAAGCCCATCTTGCCTGAAAAGGAGGAGAAAGGGGATTTGGAGTGATGGTATTTCTTTATTAAACTGTTGAGACTGACCTTCTTATCTGCTTGGATCTCTATCTTTGGTTTTCTTCTTATATAGATTATGCACATTTGGTTTTGGTTCTTCTGGAAAAGTTTTAGTTATTTAAAGCAGAGACACTATATTACTGAAATAGTCCTCAACTTAAGTTGCTACCAATTTTCCCTTATTTATGGTGTTCAGATTTTAAACATATAAATATTTTTATATTGAATTCATTTACATGCACATCTTTGAATATCTCTTCTGAAATACCTATATTGAACTTCATCTCAAAAATAAAATAAGCTGAGTTTGAGCTCCAGCATTAAAACAAAAAGAAAAGAATAAAATATGCTGAATGTTGTGATCTGACCTCATCACTCTTCTTCTCTGATTCAAGATTCTCTTTTGTTTTCTAATTTTCATGGCTGAGAATATGACTGATTATCGAGATATAAACATTGTTGAAGAAACCTAACTATGAAATGTGCATTGTAGCATTAAAATACAGAATGGTCCATTTGGAAGGACCATAGTATCTCCTAAGCCAAAGAGCTAATGTTATAAATGAAGACAGGGATATATAGAGTGACTCTTCCCTCAATCACAAAGTTAATGCAGGAATTTTCTAAACTATCTTTCACTGACTTCTACTGTCATTTCACATATAGCATAAGGTTGGCTTGAGTCAGAATCATTATAAATAAGTTGCCATCATTGTACAATTACACTGCTCTCTCACAAATATCTTGTCTTTCTCCAAATCTCCACCCTAGAGATTAAGAAGACCTTAAGCTCTTTTGAAGTCCTTCAAAGTTATCTATACTACTACTCAATGTTAACAAGAAAAGGTAAAAATAAATATTTTATTTGAACAGTGTGGGTATGTAGTGTACAGTTTAGAATTATGGATTCCAGAACTAGATTTCCTGGTTCAAATCCAAGCTCCACCAAACTTCTGTTCTTCAGTTTCCTCATTGATAAAACTAAAGGTGTCCCTGGTACTTTATTTCCTATAGGGTTAATATGAAATTTGAATCCATTAATAAAGAAGCCAGAAGCATCTTTACAGTATGAAAAGTAGTTCCTGGCCAATAATCCGTGCTGTAAAGTCATTGGTCCTTACTATCCTCCAGAATTTTAGGGCTATAGGAGGAGAAAGCTGAACCTTTTTGTCAAATAGACATCTAGATAAAACCAAATTAAGTTGTTTAACTTCTATGTCAACATGCATTCTCTCCATGTGTGGCTTCTTGAGTACAGGGGGTCTTCCTGATTTTTTCCTTTACCTAAAAGAGTCATTTTTCTCCTCTTGCCTGTTTACCTAGTTAATGCTTCTCATTCTCCAAGAGATAATTTGAATGCTGCCTCCCCGTCATTGGTGTAGCTCTCTTGAACAGCTTTGCTCATCTTAATCATATTTCTGGATCATTTCATGAACCAATTTACATTGAAATCATCTACTTACTTATGTGTATTGACTATTCAATTGCAAGTGCCTATGTCCAATGTCATAGACATGTGCATATCACAAAGCCTACCACAGTGCCAAGTATATATTGTGCTAAAAAATAAAACTGAATAGAACAAGAAAGAAACTTATTTACAGTTATTTTGGAGTCCACAATGATGGAGAAAATGAAGGGAAGAAATGCTAATGTACAGATGGAAGGAGGCAAGGCCTAAGGAGCTAACCTGAAACTCTAAGAGAGTAAGTGTGTGATTGAGTTTGGGGAGGAAGGTATGGCAGAATTCTTAAGCTTAAATGTATCAAGGAACCACAGACCTTCCATAGAACACAGGTTAATATATGCAAAGTGGCAATGTATCAATCAATCAATATATAACATACATAATTCAATAAGCACAGCATCATCGCAAATGTCAAATGTGCCCATTTGAAAGATAAAGTGGAGTAGATCAATGTCTATAAATATCTGGAGATACTTTATATAAAAGAAGTAATAATTTATTCATGGTAATGGAGTGGAATAACCCATTGCTATGATTTTATCCAGTATTGCCCAAAGGTCCATATGTAAAGTGTTGGTCCCTGGGGTTAAGGTATTGGCAAGTGCTGTGGACCTTTAGGAGGTAAGGCAGAATGGAGAGGTCCTTAGCTTATTGGGGACATGCCTTTGAAGGGGACAATGGGAGTCCTGTCTCTCAATCTCTCCCTGTATTTTAGCTCACTACGTGAGTGGTTTGTTCCCTGATGCTCTCCCTGTCATTGCCATTCAACCTCCTCACCAGAGGGCCAAAGAAAATGGAACTTCCTAATTTTGGAATGAAGCCTCCATATTTTTCTCTTTATAATTTAATTGCCACAATTGTTTGTTTCATTGTAGCACAGCAAAGTTGACTAATATGACAATTATAGGAAACAAGACAGGTCTAATGTCTCCGATTCATTTATTCAGCTATTCCATAATCATGCACTTATTGCGCACCATGCGCCAATCCCCGTTCTCTGTACTGTGTTCATCACATCAGCAGTTGGGAAAGGTGCTTAATCAAATCCTACCCTCAAATAATCCAAGACCAGAAATGTGGGAGAAAAATCTATCTTGGCAAAATAGACTAGCTCCAAGCCCTTTCTTTCTCTGATCTTCTTGGCTGTCAGCTTTAGATATTCTTTTTATAAATGCATAAATGAACATCTGTTTCTGAGATTCCATGGGGAAATAAAAACATTAATAATTCAGATCCCTACCACAACTATACTAATACCCACAAATGTTATAGAAAGAATACATTTATATCCAGTAGATGCTGGTCAGCTTTCATTGAAAAAATATACACCAACTATAAATAACAAATAACATTGAACTCAGGGTCCCTCCTTTCCACAAGGCATAAACTGAGAGAACAGTGGTAGAATCAATGGGTCAGGTTACTTATAATGTTGAGCATATTATTCATGATGTGCCCTTGAGTTTATAATATCTTGCTTAGCCTCTTACTTTCCTGGTTTGGGTCTTTCTTTTCTCCAGTGAAACTGTAATCTCTTGAAACTAAAGCCATTTCTTTGGCTTCTCTTGGCTCTCACCTAGAATGGATTTTGGCACTGAGCACATATTTATTTATTTATTTAAAGATTGAATAGACTTTAAAGAGATTTTTATGATGAAAATATAAATAATAATGAGATGGGGGACAGTTTGTGAAATCCAGAGAGAGAAGGCTGACATAAAGCTTCCTGGATGAGGAATATCACTCAAGGACTCAGGAGCCAAGTGGGCTGCATTTTTATCTGCAGATCACCTGCCTCCTCTCAGTTGATTACAAATAATCTCCTTCTCATAGCTTCCACTGTGGAATTCACTTTGAGGGAATTCAAGAATCTGCCTTTTTAGGATTTAGGAATACCATCTGTTCCAAGACCCTAGTTGGTGGTAGTCGGTTCCCATCTTTTTTTTTTTAAAAAAAACAAACCCAAACCTGACTAATTGTCTAAAAGACTTCTTGTCGGTTCTCTTTCATGAGGAAGAAAATGCAGAAATATTTTTTTAAAAAACTATTGGTAAAAATTAAATCAAAGAAATTTTCTTAAGTGTCTGCTCTGAACTGGGAACTTAGTAGGTATACAGAAGACCCTGATCCTTTCTCTTCTGTGTCCCATACCACCGCCTAAAAGGGGCATCCTGAGTCATAGATGGTGAACGTCAAAAATGTCCATAAAACATAACTACATTGTATTTTTTTTTAATTTAGAACAGTAGGCTCAAATCACATTTCCTTGTCTTTTTCTTTTGTTTTATAACAAAAAGAATGTAGTGGTTGTTTGGTTGCTGTATCCTGAAAATGGCAACTCCTTTATTTTTTTCCCTAGATTGTGATTTCATTTATTACTCAGTAAGGAATATGAGATTTCAGTGTAGTTTAAAGTTTGAGTTTGAGAAGACCTGTAGACAATGGGCCAACAGATAAGGCAAGGAAACTTGTCTCAGAGACTTAAGCATTCTGAAGCTCTCCTTGTGTGTTCCTCCCAAAGACAATTCTCCTATTTCTTGGTGCACTGGCATGTGCTGATGTAATGAAGAGATGAAAAGGTTTCCTGGAGGGGGTGAAGTCTCAACATAAAGGAATCTAAGAGAAGATTTTAGGTAATAGTCCTAATTATAGAAATTAATTCCCAAGGCATATAATGATTGTATTGGTATCTTTCCTTCTCCTTGAATACTTATTTTCTAGCTATGTTCAGGAAGAATTGGGCTGAACATCTTTGATGATAGAAAGCTCCAGAAATCTAAGTAGTCTTAATCATACTGTGTATATTTCTATTTGCTTTTGTTCTAATAGCCAAATACTGTTTACAGTGCTATATCACACACATATGTTTATTAAAACATTAATAAAAACGAGGATGACAAGGACCACCTTATTCAATCCCTTAGTTTAGAAAAGAGTAAACAGACCAGGAGGAACTTATCCAATATCTAACTATTTGAGGATATAGAGCAAGGTCTCATATTACTCTTGCTTTGTAGCAGCATCTTTATTTTGACCTTGGGTCTTTGGGGCTTAGCTTGGGAGTTCCCTGTAGTCAGGACCCATCTTTGTTTCCCTATGGAGATGAGCTTTGATATAGAATTAGTTATGTAGGTTTAGAGCAGATTTTTGTGTGTGTAGGGGGGGTTGTGGTTGTTTGTTTGTTTTGTTTTGCCAGCAATTCGACCTCTTGGCTAAAGAGTCCTCTATGTCCATTTTACTGGTGCTTCTGAGGTTGCTCCCATGGATGGAAAGTATTAAAACTTCTAAAATAACACTATTGCTGATGGAGTCATTCAAATGCTGTCAAACCAGTCTGAAGGAAATGGGCTTTGGTGATACAGAGAACAGGAAGTTTTCTACAGCATGAAAGCTAGAGGCACATGCATAAAGGCCCTTGCTCTGCTCCAGCTCACATATGTTTGGTGAGCTTCAAGAGCACAGTGTGGCTGCAAGATGTCTTTATTTCTTTCCTGTTTCCTATAGGAAGGTCCTCCATGCCTTTTGAGTCTTCCTCTGTGCCGTTTCATGTGAACTCACTGTCATTTATTTTCTACTCATTTACCAATTACATTTTCACATAGGATACTGTTTCCTTTGTCCTCTGATCCATTCTATTCTATTCTATTCTATTCTATTCTATTCTATTCTATTCTATTATTTTTCTTTTATGTATATGTCCTGGCTCCCAGATCAGACTGTGAGCTTACTGGTTTGAGAAATGGAGGAATTATTTATTTTTTTATTGCTCTCATCTTAACTTCACATGGCAAAATTGTCAATAAATATCCATTATCTGATTATCATTGAAACTCGTTTGCATCTGATTTGCCTGTGTGGTGCCTCCTTTAATATATGTGGGACTACATAAAGGGGAGAAATGTTTCTTAAATACACAGTTCCTGCTGTGTCATGGAAGATAAGAAAATTAAATTAAACTAATAGCTAGTATTTATTAAGCATTTATGGCAGGTACTATAATTAGAATTGCATTATCAACTTCACCTTCAAAATGAACAGATTATTAACACCGGCCTTCACAGGTTGATTGTGGGGATTGAATGATACCCTGCAAATTGTGAAACATGATTGAGATATGAATTGGAATGATAATTGTGATGAAGACAATGAAGACGAGGAGGAGCTGCCTTACCATAATTGTTCCATTACAGTGTAGAATGCTCAAAAACCTATGGGAAGAGATGCTTAAGGAGTAAGTTTCAATGAGAAAAAATCCACTTTAGGAAAAAAATTCTGGAACGCTAAGGAAAAGCACAGATTTGGGCCAGAGAGGGAAGTATAAAACCAGTGAGGGGACCCAAAAATATATTTGGAGTTGCTGATAAGTGCTAGCCATTTTCTATTTCTGCCTAGAGCCACTCCTGTTCTTTCTCTAAAATTGTGAACAATATGCCTTTGATCTTGCATATTTTTTCTTGATCCAATCATTGTTTTCTTTTCAATCTACTTCCACTTATCCTGGGGGCTGCTGATTCAACAGTAGGTCTGAATGCTCAAGCTTAAATGATATATATTTTAACTTGTTTTTAAAGGAAAGCTTTGTAATTCCTATAAGAAATGAATCATTAATTCTGCCATGACATTATATATGAAATCTACCCAGGAGCTCCCAAATACTCTCCAATTCAGAGGAGTCTAAAGTTCAGCAAACCAAGCTGATGTAGTATTATATTTGCCCTTTAAAAAAGGTCAGAATATTGTTCAATTGATGCCAACATCCATGAACTAAATGAAAGGGGGCCTAAGAAGATTGGATGTGGTTAAGGGTTTTTGCTGAATTCATGAGGCTCCTTAGTCACTGTAAAATAAAACTCCCTAGCAAACCTTCCTGAGAGTAAATCCTGGGAGCATTTTGACATTGGATATAGGCAATCAGTAGGACTATTTTCATTGAGTTTGAATAAGCAAAGTCATTTTTTTTTTTTTTTTTTTTTAGTTTTCAAAATTCATAGGATATTACCCCACCTGCCCCATTTTTTTAAAAATTTTATTTATATCTTGAAGAGCCGGGGAAGAAAGGAGATTTGCTTAAGGTCAAGTTTTAATTAAGTTTATGGCAGAGCCAGGGTTAATACTCATGACCTGAAGTATGTGGTTTGGCATTAAGATACTTGTATGAATATTTAAATTTTCTAGCTTTCTACTTTTGGCAGCACCTAAAAGCCATTTCAATAGCCCCAGCAAGTGGTCTTTGTTCCACCTGTTACTTTAACGTACTTTACTATAAAGTCTTATATTTCTATGCTGTAATATTTTTCTTCATTTTATTGTACTTTCTGTCTTAAAAAGAATATTTAAATTAGTTAATGTACTTAGATAATTTTTAAATAGTCAAACAATACTATGAGACTCAAAATAAGAAATGGTAGTGCCTTCTCCTGCTCCCAAACCCCAGTTTCCACTCTCTGGGCAAGAAATACCTATATTTTTAAATATATTTTTCTTTCTATGATTTATGTAATTGTACATAATTATATTGTTTTGTCTTGTTGGAAATTTTTACTCTGATGATTGGCTTCATATTGTTGAAAGTGGAGTTTCAGTGCTCTGACTTGCTTCATGTTTGCAATCTCCTTTTCTACTTCCTCATATGGTTTTGGTACTAAAATTAAATTTGTCCTTCCTATGCATATTATTCTGTAAAATTTATCATGACTGTGTCCTATATGCACCACGTGGACATTTTCTTTCATGTTCAATATTTTGCCATTAGGGGAGGGTGTTATCAATTCACTGCTACCCTCAGCAGTAATAGGGAGGGATTTTTAGAATCTCGCCTCGAATTGGCATATATCTCCTCTACCTTCATTCTTTAGAATAGAACTCAAGGACATAGTCCCATGCTTGAAAAGTTGCAAAGTGGCATCTCAAAGAGACTATAGGAAACAGAGCAAAAGGATTTGGTGAAAACTTTCAAGAATCTTTGTAGCATCTTTGTTCTTGATTTCTTTTTAAAAAATATTTATTTATTTGCTTTAATTGTACACAATGCCTTTATTTTTACGTGATGCTGAGGATCGAACCCAGGCCATACATGTGTTAGGTGAGCACTCTACCTCTGAGCCACAACCCGAGCCCCAATGTTCTTGATTTCTTTACTTGCTTTTCTGGGTTTGGAAGACAGAGGAGCTTAATTAATTGTTTTTAACTGAAACACTTATATTATGCTTCTCTACCTCTTACCTTCTTCCTTGTTGCATTTGTTCTTTATTTTGCTTTTAATTTTCAAAGAGCTTTCAAGAAAAAGTTTTATTTACTCCTCTCAATAAATTATGCTCTATTGATGAGAAGATGTCGGGGCATTAATTTATTATGTGAAGACACTACAATTCAAAGAGTCAAGTGATTCCCATCCTTACCCCCACGTCACACAAAGGAAGTTGAAGTTCATGCTGAATTCTTCAGAAGCCTTTCTGATTGTGCCCTCCCTCCTACTCCTTTCCAGTGGGGCATGGGTTAGTATGCATTTTTTTTTTTTCTAGAATGAAAGATATGGGGAAAAAATGAGACATATGGAGCAAAATACCCATTATTTTCAGGAAATTTTCTTAGGCTTGATTAGGCATCATATCTCCTACATTCTATTCCATTTCTCTCATTATCACTTGATGGGTCAGCTTCCAAACCAGATGCAGAGGACAAGCTGCTTTCTCTACTCCTGGTCTCCAAAAGCAACCTATCAACACTATCAGCTCAGAAGACCTAGCGTGATGAAGAAACACAGAATCAAGTTCACACATGACATCCATGTGCTATTGTGCACAAATCAGGGCTAACAGGTCAAGCCTGTCAAAAGCAGTGTAGAGTCTACTCCTATCTCCTGTATATATAAAAGTATTATTGCACATGAACATAATGGACTGTCTGATAATCTTATCATTACATCTTAACTGCAACATCTTAAGAAACCTTTGGAACAGAAAAAAAGGCATATTTGTTGGGGCAAAAACTATACACCAGATTTATACAGCTTAGCCCATTCAATATTTGTAACTCTCTGTATAAGCTCCATATTTTCTCATTTAAAAAAAAGAGATAAAAGTAGAAATGAAAGATGTGCAAGAAACCTGAAACTACTCTGAGGGAAGCATGTAACCAGACCCAATGCAGAGGGAGATCCTGGATAAATGGCAGAGACCAGAAAAGACAAATGTTGCAAAAGAGAGCGAGGAGAACAGAATTTTAAGAGCAGTGCATGTTTAAGGAGAAATAAAAGGAGATTGGTCTTTGCCAATCCCTGCGGAGTTAATGGTGGTTATTGATGAAAACTGTCCGTTTTGAGACTACAGAGTTGGGTTTTGGAAAAACAGGGCTTGTGATGGAGAAAGTTCTTCTTCAACTGGTGAGAAAGTCAAGACACCAGAATTTATCTGCAGAGTGCTCATCTCCCCCTATAAAAATGAAAATAAGTCATCAGTATGGATGTTTGTCCACGTGTCATCACCATGCAGAAGTTTCTGAGTACTCCGTTGCTGGGATTTCATGGTTCTCACAGTGGCAAACAAGCTCTGCTGCCTTTCTTCAACCTCCCTTCATGGAATTTTAATGGAGTAAAACATTTATGTCAATAATTCACACGTTTCTGTTGCCAGTTGTGCCTATATTCATAACAAAATTTACCAAGACTTCTTCATTTATTTGCACTCTGTCTCTTGCATCTTCCGCTTTCCTAAGTGAATGTTCTGTTTTTATTAAGTGTGACTGGTTTAAAAGGATGCCCTTTTCTTTTTTTTTTTTTTTTTTGTTTTTTTTTTTTTTAATTTTTTTATTTTTTTTATTATTTATTTACTTATCCATCATGCACAAGTATAGTATCTTTTTACATACAACTGCTTGTATACAAAGTATATAAGTACCATTCAGATCTTCAATCATGCATTTAGGATAATGATATCCATCTCATTCAACCACCAATTTTTTTCCAACCCCCCCCTTACTCCCTCCCTCCCCTCCCCTTCCGTTGACCATTCTAGTGTTCCTCTGTTGGAAGGGGGTACAAAGGATGCCCTTTTCTTAATGAAATCCACCCAAATAGTTTTTATTGCCCTATTCCTTCCCATTTTCCTTCCTCTGTGACACATAGTCTACCTGGTATCCATAATTGCCATTTTACCTTGCTGTCATTTAACCTAGAGTTCATTATTTGCTCCTCTTTTAAATGCATTTGTGTTAATTTCCTCAGAATGTCCTTATTGCCAGCTGGTCTGTTCCCTGCAGATTTCCTGTGGCCAAATGTCACACCTAAGCGTCTGCACCTTCAGTGATTTCTTGGAGCATTTGTTTAGACCCTATCAATCATTATCTTACAATAAACAACAGCTTTGCAAATGGAGAGCAAGCCTTACCCAGTGATTGATGCTTCTAGAAGCCTGTCTTTTCTCCTTGTGAGAATCATGAGGGCCCTCTCTTATTCTGAGGACTCTGGCTATACCTGCCGTGGTTTATGGGAAGACAATGCTAAACTGCCAATATCAGGGCCTCTCTTCTTTTTCTCTTACTGCATTTCCTTATCGGTTGTGACAATATGCCACAATTAATGATAGCAGAAATACCCATGTTTGATACCACATGCATCACACTTAGGAGTGATGGATTAGCAATCAAGGAAATTAATTCTGCCATTACAAAGTAACATCTGAACTTTCACGTTAGGCAATTGCATTGTATAAGGTTTTGTTATGAATCCAGGCATAAATATAACATTAGGCAAGCTTATTTCCACCAATTTTTTTCCAACCCCCCCCTTACTCCCTCCCTCCCCTCCCCTTCCGTTGACCATTCTAGTGTTCCTCTGTTGGAAGGGGGTACAAAGGATGCCCTTTTCTTAATGAAATCCACCCAAATAGTTTTTATTGCCCTATTCCTTCCCATTTTCCTTCCTCTGTGACACATAGTCTACCTGGTATCCATAATTGCCATTTTACCTTGCTGTCATTTAACCTAGAGTTCATTATTTGCTCCTCTTTTAAATGCATTTGTGTTAATTTCCTCAGAATGTCCTTATTGCCAGCTGGTCTGTTCCCTGCAGATTTCCTGTGGCCAAATGTCACACCTAAGCGTCTGCACCTTCAGTGATTTCTTGGAGCATTTGTTTAGACCCTATCAATCATTATCTTACAATAAACAACAGCTTTGCAAATGGAGAGCAAGCCTTACCCAGTGATTGATGCTTCTAGAAGCCTGTCTTTTCTCCTTGTGAGAATCATGAGGGCCCTCTCTTATTCTGAGGACTCTGGCTATACCTGCCGTGGTTTATGGGGAAGACAATGCTAAACTGCCAATATCAGGGCCTCTCTTCTTTTTCTCTTACTGCATTTCCTTATCGGTTGTGACAATATGCCACAATTAATGATAGCAGAAATACCCATGTTTGATACCACATGCATCACACTTAGGAGTGATGGATTAGCAATCAAGGAAATTAATTCTGCCATTACAAAGTAACATCTGAACTTTCACGTTAGGCAATTGCATTGTATAAGGTTTTGTTATGAATCCAGGCATAAATATAACATTAGGCAAGCTTATTTAGACTCAGAATAGATTCAACATTGTTAGCTTTTTAGTATCCCACACAATGGTTTGCAATTCTTTTCTACCAAACCTCTTTTCCTTTCAAAGGGATATGAGGATTATAGAATTTCAAGGTCAGATAGATATTATATAATGCTATGTATTTTTGATCAAGTAACAAATACTTGTAATAGTCTCATCATGATCACAGATCCTTTAAAAATCGTATTTTTCTGAAATGAGTAATTTCACTATGATGGAAGGCACCATGCTTATTATACATGCTTCTTTTGATTGAAGAAGTCCTTGGAATAAACCATAGTCAACCTTCCTAGCTAAACTTCCTGCAAAGCTTCATCTTTGAGGTATTGTATATAATGTTACACCAAAAATACACCTTTGGAACTTTCTTCTACTTTCTTCAGTTTTGAATCACTGGTCTTTTGCACATGTTCAACTGTAACCAGTATATACCAAATAGTCCCCAGGATTGCTGAGGCTTCCAGCTAATGGACAGATCAAATCAAATGCCTTAAGACATTGCCTACAACCAAGATGCATATATTTCTTTTTCATTTCATATTTCATGAGGAGGTAATTTTATGTTAATCTTGAATATATATCGACAAAATCATACTCCTGGACCTTGTAGGTAGACAATCAATTAACATTGATAGATTTATTAGTTTCACTTTATTTCAGGTAAAGCCATTCCACATGGGGCCACTCACTGTGGTAAAAAGCCATTTTAATACTGGTAGGGTTCAAAGGTAGACTATGAATTTGAGTCCCTTGTGTATAAAGGAGAATCATAAGTTGGAGAAACATTGGTGAAAGCACAGGGAAAGAAGAGAAGATTAGGAAGAATGTTGACTTTTACCCCTTCCTACATCTTCCACTGGAGGGAATACAACCCCCCCTCACCCCCATTTCCCCTCATAGCTTCTCCTTGCTATCAGGCACTGCAATTCTTACAATATAATACAAAATTGCACAACTCTATGAAGTCTAGTAAATATCTCTTTCTTCAATATCTGCATTATTTTGGAATGAACTAAACAATGGTCTGAATCTTAGATAGGGCAACAAAATTGTGTTTAAATGAGAATTTGCTGAAATTATATGTATTAGTCTCTGTGTCCTCAATTCTGTACCATTGGTCCACCAGTCTGTTTTGGTGCCAATACCATGCTGTTTTTGTTACTATTGCTCTATAGTATAATTTAAAGTCCGGTATGGTGATGCCCCCTGCTTCACTTTTCTTGCTCAGGATTGCTTTGGCTATTCTGGGTCTCTTATTTCTCCAGATGAATTTCATGACTGTGTTTTCTATTTCTTTAAAAAACGACATTGGAATTTTGATTGGAATTGCATTAAATCTGTACAATGCCTTTGGTAGTATGGACATTTTGACAATATTGACTCTACCTATCCAAGAGCAAGGTAGATCTTTCCATCTTCTGAGTTCTTCTATGATTTCATTCGTTAGTGTTCTATAATTTTCCTTACAGAGTTCATTCACCTCTTTCATTAAGTTGATTCCCAGGTATTTTATTTTTTTTGATGCTATTGTAAATGGGGTAGTTTTCATCATTTCCCTTTCAGAGGCTTTTTCACTGATGTGCAAAAATGCCTTTGACTTATGGGTATTGATTTTGTATCCTGCTACTTTGCCAAATTCATTTACTAGTTGTAAAAGTTTTCTGGTAGAGTTTTTTGGGTCTTCTAGGTATATTATCATGTCATCAGCAAATAGTGCTAATTTGAGCTCTTCTTTTCCTATCCGGATCCCTTTAATTTCTTTTGTCTGTCTAATTGCTCTGGCCAGAGTTTCTAGTACTAGCTATCTTATATTAGACAAAGGCGCCAAAAATGTACAGTGGAGAAAGGATAGCCTCTTCAACAAATGGTGCTGGGAAAACTGGAAATCCTTATGCAACAAAATGAAATTAAACCTTTATCTCTCACCATGCACAAAACTCAATTCAAAGTGGATCAAGGATCTAGGAATTAGACCAGAGACAATACGCCTAATAGAAGAAAAAGTAAGCTCCAATTTCCAACATGTCAGACTAGGCCCCAAGTTCCTTAATAAGAATCCTGTAGCACAACAACTATTGCCAAGAATTAATGAATGGGATAGATTTAAACTAAAAAGCTTCTTCTCAGCAAAAGAAACAATCAGTGAGGTGAATAGAGAGCCAACTAATTGGGAACAAATATTTAATACACGCACATCAAATAGAGCACTAATTTCTAGAATATGTAAAGAACTCAAAAAACTTAACACCAAAAAAAGCAAATAACCCAATCAATAAATGGGCTAAGGAATTGAAAAGACACTTCTCAGAAGAAGATAAACATTTAATCAACAAATACATGACAAAATGCTCAACATCGCTGGCAATTAGAGAAATGCAAATCAAAACTACTCTAAGATTTCATTTCACTACAGTCAGAATGGCAGCTATCAAGAACACAAACAACAATAAATGTTTGAGAGGTTGTGGGGAAAAAGGCACACTCATACATTGCTGGTGGGATTGCAAAATGGTGCAACCGCTATGGAAAATAGTATGGAGATTTCTTGGGAAAATGGGAATGGAACCACCCTATGACCCAGCCATCCCACTCCTGGGTCTATTCCCAAAGGACTTAAAAACAGCATATTACAGTGACACAGCCACTTCAATGTTTATAGCAGCACAATTCACAATAGCTAGGTTGTGGAACCAACCTAAATGTCCCTCAGTAGATGAGTGGATAAAGAAAATGTGGTATATATACAAAATGGAATTTTACTCAGCAATAAGAGAGAATAAAATAATGGCATTTTCAGGTAAATGGATGAAGTTGGAGAATATAATGCTAAGTGAAATTAGTCAATCTCAAAAATCCAAATACCGAATGTTTTCTCTGATATAAGAAGGCTATTTCACAGGGTTGTTGGATGGGGGTACACAGGATTAGAGGAACACTAGAAAGGTCAAAGGAAAGGGAAGGGAAGGGAGGGAGCAAGGGAGGAGGGAGGGGGGAAAGGAAAAAAAAAAATGATGGTTGAGTGAGATGGATATCATTATCCTAAATGCATGATTGAAGATCTGAATTGTACTTATATACTTTGTATAGAAGCAGTTGTATGTAAAAAGATGCTATACTTGTGCATTATGAATAAGTAAATAAATAATTAAAGTAAAAATAAATAAATAAAAGAGAATTTGCACAGCATATTCGGAAACTGATCAAATTCTTAGAACACTGTCTGGACAAATATAGAAGCACTTCCAAATGCTTTAGACATGCCAATTTTTATTGTATTGATTTGATTTATTAATTGTAAAATATTATTTATTCTGTAAGATGGCTTCTCTGGAATCTATACCCAGAACTACAATGTTAAATTCATTATGAATTCATCAGAATTGCCTCATTTATTTAAAATCATTCTGATAATATTTTAATATTTAAAATGCTTTTCACCCATTACTTTAAGTCAGCAAAGGATTTTCTTATTTGTTTACATGTTTTATTTATTTAATATCATCTCATTTAAATACATATATATTGGCAATTTCTATGCCACAGTAGCTGAGCTGGGACCTGGGAATGAAGAACAATGACATGTAGAAATTATGGTTTTTATCATGCCTAGTATATCACAAAATGTGTTTGTAGGGTTAGTTGAGACCATGCTCACTATGGCTATTGAAGTTAGAATATGCTTATCAGCTTCATTGACACATGAAAACACTGAAGTCAGGCAATAGTACATTTGTAGCAAATCACAAAATGTGTTTGTAGGGTTAGTTGAGACCATGCTCACTATGGCTATTGAAGTTAGAATATGCTTATCAGCTTCATTGACACATGAAAACACTGAAGTCAGGCAATAAGTACATTTGTAGCAAATCCAATTGTAGGACCCAGAAGTCTTCCACAATCAGTCTGGTGTATTTTCTAATGTGGGCCTCTTGTCATCATATTCTCTTTTTATGATTATCTTAGGTCCTGATGTAAACACTGTCATATTTCTTATTTTACCACTTGTCTTAAGATTCTCAAAGTCAACATAGATGCTCAAAATATAATGAGCCATTTAAAATGTATCAACACAAAGAAAACCCTATATCAGTGTCAAAAGTCAAATAGACAATTTTATAAACATGTTTTATACTTTCATCTGATGAAATGCATTCTAAATAATTAATGCCCTGATTTTTACTGAAGATTTGACAATAACTAAAATACACAAATATATATTCCAAATTTAAGCCAAAAGTTTTATTTCTTTAAGGCACACACTATCTCAGAAATTAGATAAACATACTATTCTAATGTGGGCCTCTTGTCATCATATTCTTCTTATTTTACTATCTTAGGTCCTGATGTAAATTAAAAAATAAATTGAAAGCCTATCATAAAATAAACAAGATTTTAAAACAAAAGTAAGGCAAAAAATTGAAAAATGTGTGTAAGTCTTATTTCCTGATCACTCGATCATGTGATCATCCTCATACTGTCATGTTCTTCACAGTTATTTGCTCAGGATGGTAGTGAAGAAGGAAGGGAGCATGTTTCACTGAATTTAAAAAGTGCAATTTTTATTCCCTACACTGACAGCAGTGTGATTTATGTCCACGGATTTAGGTGAGGTTCTGGATGTTAGTTTCAGGCACTGATATGCTTCCTTAAAAGCTCATACAGAATCACTGTCTACATATGGCTGTGTGTTGTCCAGAGTGCAAAAGAGAATACTCTCAATGTGCTGGTACCAATTCAGTACCATTACTTACATTTTCAAAACATGCATTAATTTCTTTGTGGCTTATGATAATAAGCATATTGAAAGTAGGGTGTGGGTATGTGTGCATATATTTTATATGTAAACTTAAAATAAGATGTTAAGTTCTTTGTTATAACTAGCTTTGTTCCTAAAACTCCAAATTCAGACTTAGGGTAAATAAATAGTATAATCATTGAATTGATTTAGTCAGTTCAACAAATGCATGTTTTTAAAACACAAACCAGTCTTTGTTTTAAGATGTCACAGAGTGGTAAAATTAGGTGTGGATGAAACGTAAAATATCTTGATGGTTTATTGTCATGGCCTTTGCTCAAAAGGGGAGGAAATGGCCTGAAAATGTTGACATACAATAAATATGGATTGTGGAAAGGCAAAAATGGGCAATAGGGAAAATGTTCTTGTGACTTTCCTTCCTCCTTCTTTTGCTTCATTGTTAACTTGTCTTTTCCTGCTCCTCCTAACCTGCTTTCTCACTGCAGCCCTGAACCCTGTATCTTCTGAGGTGTTCAGTCCCTTGTGTCTGTGGTCTTAAGCTCTTCCAGGAGATAGCTCATCAGCAGGGCAATTATACGTAGCAGGTCACAAAATAAATTGACGTGACAGAGCAGATCTTTTTGTTCCTCTGTTAACACAACATCAATGATATTTTTAAATCACTCAATAGTCCCCTTACTATAGTATAATGAAAAGCACAAGATTCAAAACCACTCCTTGAGTTTCTATTTGTACTATTTGTTCTATTTGTACTACTCACTAGCCATGTGGCATCTGGCAATTTATTTAAATTCTGTGACTTAGTTACCCTCACTGTGAAATGAAGGTACCTACTTTCCAGGGTTGTTATAAGAATTAGTTACTCAATATATAAATTACTTATAACAATGCCCAATGTAGAGTATGTACTGATTTTTCTAGCATTCATGTACAAATTAATTTATTTCATGCCCAAACAATAATAATAAAAAACATTAAATTGCTTTGTGTGATTAAATAAACAAACAAACAAGTATTTGAACCAGCATTTGAACTCAAGCTGATTCCAGAAACTGCAATTATTCTGTGATTATTTTAACTGTTTGGATATATTGACTCTATGTGGAGTAGGTCTAATGCTATATATAATAAGCACAGGTGATTTTGGAAACATTCTCATACAAGCTATCCAGGGGCAGGTGAACATGATGTTGGTATGTTCACATCATGAACAGCTGTCTGCTTTGTCTTTGTGCATGTGGACTCAATTCCTTTCTCTAAAGTATAGATAGGTTTATACCCCTTTGTAGCAGCAGTGTCCTGAGATGCTCATCACTGATGACTGTAGCTGCTAAAATGTGTTCAGAGATTAAACTTGCAATAATCCTGTCTCATGGGAATACAAACCCATTTCTGGGAAGAAGCAGAAAAAAGAAATCCTTTGATAACACAAATTGTCATAAAAGCCCTAGCTTTAAAGGCAGGTACTTGAGTTCTCCATTCAATACCTAATGACTCTGATTTAACATACCACTTCATTATCTCATTATTCATATCACAACGTGGCTCAGGTTCAAAATTAGAGAAGAGATAAAGGTTTTGTATGAATCAGGCAGACATTTGAAAAAAATATATATATATATGTTACAATAATATGTCACGCAAAAAAAAAAAAAATAAACTAAAGCATGTATTTCCAGATTGCACAGAAATAATCGTACTGGTAATTGTGAGTTACCGAGCAATGGTTAAAGGGTATTTAGAGCACTGTGATGAGACAGGTTAGAAACATATCTATCATAGTTTATCGAAATAAGCTCATTTTTTACTTTTGAAGCTAGATTCTGGTTATCTGGAAGTACCATTCCCTTATAATGACAGATAAATTAGATGATAATTAATATGTTCTGTATAGAACACAGCTGTTCTATAGTGATCATTAAACATATACATTTTCTTGTTAAACTGAATATTCATTCAAATAGAGATTGAAATTTCACAAAGAGTCCATTTGCAAGAAACATTGGTCACTCTTGATAATGTGCATCATAATTAGTTTTATAGATATTACACTTAATGTTCAGAGTAGAGAAGGAACATAACAGAAATCTGGAGGCCTGCAGATATTGAATCCCATACAGAAAATAACTTCTGAAATTGTATTCCTTTCTTCTGCTTCCTTAGCTCATAATTTGGTTCTGATTGGGAAAGAAAAATCTCTGAAGATTCAGAGGTTCAAATCATATTAGCACTCAAAAGTTTGGATGTGTCTTCAAACCTCCTGGGCCTGAAAATATTGGCTGGAAATGCCACAAAAAAACAGCTTCTTCACAGCGTTTCTGGCTGTTCGACTCCTGCTCCTGGCTGGAAGTTCAAGTGCAGAGACGCATGAAATTGAACAATGATAATAATAAAAACTTTTCTGAAACCATTTTGAAGCTGCAAAAAGTGGGATTTTAGGTCTATCTAATCGGGAGGAATGGCTCAGGTACAATTTTATAGTCAAATGGGTTCATCTTCTTTCCTTCTTTCTCATTTGGTTCCTATTGCATGATAATTTTACCCCTTTATTAAGGAATTCAAACTTCAGCACCACTGAACTGATACCTACTAATTACTTGGAGTTGGATTAGTTCATTTGTTGGCTGGCAAGACCCCTTTGTTCTGTCCTTTCTTTGTGAGCCATGGGAAATTCAATTCAATGAATTTTTCTCTTCTCTCCCATTTATGCTATGAGAGAACTGGTTAAAAATAGTGGGTGAACTACAATAAATTTTGATGACTGTCTCTGCAATTCATTAATTGCATACCTTCGCCCTTGTGAGATTAGTGGGAAACATGTTAAAGTCTATATCCAAATGCTCTCTGGAGCGATTTCCGGAAAAAGAATCTTTATGTCAGAAAGGATGGATACTTGAGGACTAAACTTCTAATGATAATTCATCTGTGAATTCCATATCCAGGGATTCAACTAACTGCTGGTTGAAAATAGTTGGGGGAAATACTGCATCTGAACTGAATGTAAACAACTTTATTTTCTTCCTCATTATTTCCTAAACCATGCAGTATAATAACATTTCAAATATCATTTACTTTAAGTATTCTAAGTTATCTAGAGATGATTTGAAGTCTATAGTAGGTAAAGAAGAATGAAATCATGGTGAGTATCATGCTAAATGAAATAATCCCAACTAAGAAACTCAAAGGTCAAATGTTTTCTCTCATATGTGTAAGCTAGAGTAAAATAAAGGAAATGGGGAGGGAAGGATAAGGTATCCTAAAGATCAAGTAAAGATCACTAATGTAGAAGAAAGAGATCAAGAGGCAGACTGGAGGGATGGGAAAGGGGAGGCAATACAGAATAAATTTAAGGAACTGGGCTGTAGCTCAGTGGCGGAGTGCTTGCTTAGCACATGTAAGGCACTGGGTTCGATCCTTAGCACCGTATAAAAATAAACAAATAAAATAAAGGCATCCTGTCCATCTATAACTATAAAATTTTTTAAAGAATAAAAATTATTAAAAATCTTATTATTTGCATGTATAAATATATCACAGGGAATTCCACCTTCATGTATAAATGAAAAGAATCAATCAAATATAAATAAATACATGACCAAAAGAAAGTCTATTAGAGTAAAGAGAAGAGAACAGAGGACAGGAAGAGAAAGTTGGGGACCATGGCCTGCAATCGAATTCCATGCATATATGAATTTGTCAGGATGAATCCAATTACTATGTATACCAATAGAGCTCTAAAGTAAAATAAAATAAAGTATATGGGAGGATGTGCATTAAAATACATGCTGATACTA
This sequence comes from Tamias sibiricus, assembly GCA_025594165.1. Classification (NCBI taxonomy): domain Eukaryota; kingdom Metazoa; phylum Chordata; class Mammalia; order Rodentia; family Sciuridae; genus Tamias; species Tamias sibiricus. The sequence goes on along the minus strand of CM046671.1, from coordinate 44,402,521 downwards.
TGCCATCTTATAAAGGTACTTGAACATCAACATATTTGATATTTGGGGCATCCTGGAACCAACCTCCCATGGATATCAAAGGATGGCTTCACTGTCCCTAATACTGGAACATGCAAAAGGAAAGATGGACGCAGGCTTCTTTGTTCCTCTTTCAATAGGCTTTCTTTTTCTCCTCTTGTAAACTTCTAAGTATTATTTTTAGTGTGAAAAGAAAGTCTTCTTGGAAGAAGAGTAAAGGTGAATGAAAGATTTGTTAAAATTTGTAATCTTACCAAAGGGATGTTTATGGTACCTTTAACATAAGCAGATGTTAAACATTACCTATCTGTTGCTCAAGCATGAAAAGGACCTTCCTCAGTAGCAAATTCTGCTCTGCTAACATAACTGGGGGATTCCCTGGAGGCACCTCAATGCAGAGCATCTCAATTATGCCTGATACATGATTTAAGATGGTACAGATGGGAAATGGTGAGGGATGAATATATTTATTCATTTAGTATCTATGATTTCATGAAGGAGCCACCAAAATTCCTAATATTGTCTTACAAAGTCCTTCATATACATTCAGGCTCCATAAAGGGTTTGTTTTGGAAATAGCAAAATATAGAAGATCCTTTAATAATTTGCTCGCACTGGTATTTTGTGTGGTTGCGTGAATGTTCTGTTCATTTTTCCTTGTAGACATATTAATTTAGTCAAGGATTATTTTTATATAGACGGATTATGGTGATTAGAAGTTTCCAAAGGAGTTTGCATTCACAATAAATACTGATGATTTTAGCTTGCTGAGAAGTTGTTTATAGCAGTTTGTTTTCTTAGCTCGAGTCCGTAAGTCTAACTTTCAAAGCAGCAGGGCTGATAAACCATGAAAGACATATTTTATGGGCGATTCAGTAACTCGAATTGCTAGAAAAAAGAGAAAGTAAGAATTTTAAGGGGAAAAAAAAAAAAAAAAAAACGCTATTGACTGGTGCCTATAGTGGAAGGTGTTCACCTTCTTCTGTGGGAAAATTGGACCCGAGGACACAAATCCATTGCAATATAAGGCTTTCCTTACAAGACAGTTAATGCACCATCAATCAGCTTGTAGGAATAGTTTCTATGTTGCAGTCTAAGTATGTTTTCATTCAGCTCATTTGCACTTCAAAGCTGAAGTCGATAATTCAGGCCCAAGTAGGTGCAATTTGGTCTATTTCCCTTTTGTAGCATATGAACACAAGCTGAGAAAATCTCTAAATTCATTTGCACAGGGCATTACTGGCCAGAGTTGGCAAAGGAATGACGCTGCTTGTTTCCTATAGGTAAGTATTATTGCTATGAATAAATCCTTTGGGAGCAGGGGGCTCCAGATAAACATGGTTTGCTCTCTATTGGTGATCAATGATTTTATTACATAAAACATAAGGATACTCTTTGCTTCAGAACAGATCTTAGCATCTTATCTTCAGCAAAACACTTGTGCACTGAATTAACAAGCCAGAACAATCATCTTCATGGATTAAGAAATGTTTGGTGGATAGGGAGATGGAAAATGTAATGGAAAAGTGAGCTCTGCCTGCATCAGAATAATGGGGCTAGATCATTGTCAGCACGTACAAGAGACCAGAAAAGTGGTGGCAAAAGACACTTGCAGTTACCATTTAATAAAAACTTTCAATAGTCACCACTGTATCATGTAATAGTAATGGAATAGCGTATTTCTGGTACATTTTCCTCTTTTATTTTATTCAATTCCAGAGTCTACCAAAAGACACTGTTTCTGTTTACTCTATAGAAGCTTATATCCCAAATTTCACAGGATAGTTCTGTACAGTCTGCCTAACATCACATTTTGTCTCCACCTGTCCGTTATAGTAAACATAGTCACTTAGTGGTCACTGTGTTGAAGGATCTCACCAACATTATTTTAAGAGCTACTCATATAATTGTGGAAAATATGATCACATTATAAGTGATTAGTTCAAACTGCTGAATTAGAATTGTTTGTTTGAATTATTTTTTGAGTCAATATTTATTAGGTGCTTCCTTTGGGCCAGGGACTATATGAAACAGTTTGCATTCATGGTCTCATTTAATCATTACAAGGTTATTATGTGCAGTGAATTAGCACTATGACCATTTTACAGATGAAAAACATGAGGCACAAAGAGATTAGGTGATTGACACAAATCAATATCACTTTCCCAACATCTACACGTGTATTACGAATTGTAATGCATTCTACTGTTATATGCAACTTTGAATAAAAAAAAATCATTCCCAGGTTTCTTTGGTAGCACAAAGATCTTAAATTCAACCTGATTCTGAGGTGAAAACCTTTATATTATACACACTGCCTTTCATGCCTGTGTTAATAGGTAATGAACACGTAATATTTCTTGGGATGTATACCACAAGCATTTTCAAAAGAGAATAGCTCAAATTATGGTGATTACTGCCTGGCTTCTCACTTGTTCTATGCCATGGTCCTCACTCACATTTCCATTCTCCTATTTCTCCAACACTCCTCTTTGTTTACACCAGGTCATTTTCTTACTATTCCTTGTATACCCCACACTTGATTTTAAGTTTCATGAATGTCCTTTCTGGAATGCCACTACCTTTATCCTTCTTGGATCCTTGAATTTCGAGATTGAAGATTTCTGAGATTTCACCCCATCACATTGATCCTAAGTGATTTCTTTTCTCAATTTCATGTGAATTCACAATGTATCACATTAGGTCTGTTATCACCTTCTGTCAGTAGTCTTGAAGCTTAAAAAAAAAAAAAAAATCTATCCCAAATCTCACACCTGTATCTATGATAATCTCATTCACATCAAAGAGGGAGTAATTATTTGTAAACTTTAGAGGATGTTAGGATCCATATGTGATGCTAGGGATCCTAAAAATCTGCCTGGAAACTAATCTGTGAAGAATAGATCTTTGTGACCATTTTACTGGAGAAAATCTGAGGATCAGAGAGATGAGTAAATTAGTTAAGACAAGATGGTTTCATAATCAGAATTCACCAATATTTGACCCCAAAACCCAGGTCTATCTATTCCCTTCAGAATGATATTTTGTTGTTTATCCTCTCACTAATTCATATAATGATTTTAGGGTGTTTCTAATATAAGAATCTAGAACACTCTAGAGATCTCAATCAAGCACATGGATCTGACATTAATGAACAAACAACCTTTCTTTAGATACTTCTGCTCACATCAAGGCAAGGTAGACTTGCCATGGCCCTACATGATTAAGAAATCCCACTTCCTTAAGAGATGTCTGAATAGTAATTATTGTTGTAAAAATGTAAAGATGCTTTAAGCAGAAGTTTCTATACTGATTTTTTTCCAAATCTGCATGACTTTGTTTTAACATTACTACCATCATCTAATGAAGAAAAATAGATTAAATTATTCAAAAGAAAACCTTAAGGTAAATAAAATAAAAATCTGCTAATGGTGAAATCTATTTGACTCTATTATTAGAGGCACTATTGATTGAGTTGGTTGAACGAAGACCCTGATTCCCTGGAGATTATTCTGAGACAGCACCAAGCCAGGGGAGAGAGGAGCAGATGGAACCCACAAGTCCCTCATCCTCTAATGTGGGTAATTTTTTTCTGAATTCCTTCATTTTGCCTTCTTGTCAACAAATCCTGCCATCATTTCTCTCACATCTTCGCAGCATTTTCCAGAGCTGTTAACAGAAATCATTTCACAGACAGTGGGAAAGAATGTCATTTTGTCATTTTCTTGGGGGAGTAGAATGGAGGAACAGACAGTCTCTTCTCTTAAGGCTTTCAAGATGAAAAAAAATAATAATAATAATAAGAGAAGGAGGACTGACTGCTCACAAGGCCTAAGATCATTCAGAAATAGAAGCCAGAATCTCTCCAGGTAAACTTTCTCCCTGGTAACTAGAAGGAAGAACAGTTTGGGCCTACACTGACACCCCCAAATTTATGAGCACTAATGAGCTGTGTGAACTTAATCATTGCATTACATCTGAAAGGTAAGAGGGGCCTTAATGATCATCAGGTGTAACCTACTTCTTAATGCAGGAACTCCTTTTAATTACAGAATTCCTGTGAGAGGGCCATTGGAAGCTCATTAGTTCATTGAACTCTCTGTCCCATGGTTGTTTCATTTGTTAAGAAAGTCACCATTTCATTGAGCTAGGACATTCATTCGTTAGTATTTGCTCTCTTCGTTGGAATAGTAACAATGTGCGACAATGCTAATCATGATAATGAGGATGACATGAGTGTCAGAATATTTTCTCACACACTTGGTGTGCAATAAAAACTAACATATATTTAAGTCAATTAGTTATCACAACAATCATGTTATGGCAATTATTCTTTTCTCTTAATTTATACGAACCAGAAGACAAAGTCATTGAGGACCACAGAACTCACCAATGGAGAACTAAATTTGAAGTCATTTTTGTTTGAGTACAGAACTCTGCATATTGGACTCACACCAAAAAATGCTTCCAGCTCCTTATTTAGTACATTTAAAATTCAGTGTCTCCTAACTTCACTTTTTTCCCAGGTTACACATCTGAGCATAAACATTTCTTAATTAATAAGATTTTCAGTCACTACATGAGCATAGTAGATTTCATTTTAGAAGTTTCTGGATTTCTTTTTCTCAAAGATGGAAGGCTGAATTCAAAATAGTACTGAAAATATGTTTTGACAAGTGTAGCATATAGAAGATTCTACAAGCACATTTCATCACTTTTCCAAACCAAGCTTCTGCATCTGCAGAAACTATTAAAGCAAAAATGTTAATTGGCATCAGAAGAACATCAAAGCATAAAACTTTAAGGGAAGTAAACATATTTGAGAAGATGCCATTATGATTTTCAGATTCAAAGGATTTTTTATTAGTTGGAAACATCACCATGTTCTCCATCAAACTCAGGATAGAACTTACTTAAAATCATTCACCTAATCTATTTAAGAACACAGCATGGCATCTCCCTCCTTCTGTTGAAATTTGTGGTGAATGTACTGCTCTCTCACCTGCCCTGGTGTAACTACACAGGAGGTATCATGGACTTAGGAACCTACTATCAGCTTCTTAGAAAGGTAATAAAGCTGAGAGGCGCTCAGGCCTGTGGATTAGTCAGGAAGAGAAACATGACTTAGGTCTTTGGGTGGCCAAGAAAAATCAAAGAGCTAGGGACCAGAGCATACACAGGTATGATATACACAGATTTAATGGGAGTCAGGATGAGTTTCTGCCTTCTGATGCCATCTACAGAGACTCTCGGGTGAACTCTGATGCTGATGTGGAAATTGGGCCTCACAGGAATGTATCTTTGAGGAAACTCCAGTAAACTAGCATGGTTTCAATAATGTCTTGGAGCATTCCAGGCAAATAATAAGGCCAGTGCCCAAAGAAGCAGATAGACCTCATTAAATGGGGAAAACAGCAGCAGAAGTGGCAGCGAGAGTCATACTGGGAGGTTACACACAATGGCATAATGTCAGTAATATGAAGAGTATTATACAGAGAAGAAGGGGGGGGGGTCTTTGTAGTTACACCAGTGCTGTGCTTTTCCCTGTTTTTTTTTTTTTTTTTTTTCCATGAAACTTTGCTGTCCTTGACAGTAAGCATCTTTGAGAAAGTGTTTTGAAAGATGCATCTGGGTACCATGAAAAGTGGACAATCTTAAATGTGGCGAGTTCTGAGTTTAATTCTGTTTATTAAGTAGTACTCTAATTGGGGGAACTTTTTTATGATTTTATATGTGGGAAAATAACAATGGTAATGCAACATGCCTTTTTTAAAAAAATCTCTTTCCGTTCTGCTTTTCTAATTATCCTGTCCTTGTTCCAGAGAAACTCCTTTGCTATTTGTGAAAATATTTGGTGATTGCAAAGGTTATATCCACAGCTCTAACCAAGATGCAATACATCTTCTAAATTTATTAACTATAGGCATCATCATTTTCTTTCCATTGAAGATGAATATTTAGCTTATTTATATTACCCCATTGTTTTCATTCTCCACTCAATTACTAGGTAATGTTTCAGTTGGCCATCATTTTAATCCCATCATTTCATTAAAAACTTTAATGCTTGTTTCAGTAGCACATATAGTAAAATTAAAACAATGAACAGATTGGCCTGGCCCCTGCTCAAAGACAACATGAAAATTTATTAAGTGTTTCATGTAATTTAGGGAATATTATTCAGCCTTCAAAAAGAATATATGTCTGACATATATTATAACATAGATAAACCTTGAAGACTTTAGGTTAAGAAATAAATCAGATGCACCAGGGAAACAGTGCATAATTAAACTTACATGAGTTACTTAAAATAGTCAAATTCACTATTTGAAAGTAGAAAGTAGAAGGACAGTTGTTAGGAGTTTAAGAGAAGGAGACATAGGAAATCTTTGGCAACTATAGTGTTTTAATTTGGGTAGATAAAAATGTTCTGGAGATGAATTATGGTGATGGTCACTAGTATAGTTTGAATGTCACCTCCAAAATTAATGTTAAACTTTAATTTTCAATGTCACAATATTAAGAGATGAAACCCCCAGGTGGGTGATTGTGTCACCAGGACTCCTCCCTGATGGGTGGGATTTATGTCATGAAAGGACAACTTTGGCCCCTCTCTTATTCTTTGTTGTCCTTCCCAGCCTCCACCATGGATGAAGAAGGCCCTCACCAGAGGCTGGCCTCTAGATCTTGGACTTCCAGCTTTCAGAACTTAGGAAGATAAATTTCAATTCATTATAAATTACTCAACCTCAGGTTGTTTGGTTATAGCAGCACAAAATGGATGAAAATAATGTGAATGCACTTAATGGCACTTATGTGTACAATTAAAATGGTTAAAATGGTAAACTTCATGTTATGTGTATTTTTTCACAATAAGAATGTATAATAATGTCGTAATCATTCAGCTTCTCCCACATCTCTTGATGTAACATTATTTTTTACATATTTGTTTCCAACATTACTCCTTGTACTAGAGCATCTCTTTGTTCAAACATTCATAAAGATATACAGAAACAATGGCTGTAGACATCAGTGCAGTTGCTCAATAGAACTTTTCTACTCTCTGCCCCCTGTGCCCATGGGGAAACTGAACTTTCTTGTTCAGTTCAAACCTGGTCACTGTCAGCCAAGTGACCAGGTTTGGCCATTGAATTGAGCAGCAGCAAACTGAGTTATGCTCAGACATGAGCACTTATTTCTGCATTATCACTGCTCTGCCACAGCATCTGATGGCATTGGAAATGGGTGCTGTGATTCTCATTTTCTGAAATCTCCAAACAATGTGTTTAAAATGAGAATTTTTCCCATCCATTTTTTTTGTGTGTGTAATGAAGCCCTTTTAAATAGCTTCATGTCTTTCTACAGACATTCAAAATTTTCCTGTTTTTATTTTGCTTATTTTCTCTCTTACTCTTTTCTCCTTTCAGAGCTCATAGATGTTGGATCTGGCTATTCTGGGTTGTTCTATGCCTTTCTTGTTTTATCCTCTCTTTGGTGAGTCTGCCTTTTTTGCTCTATGTTTATGTAGAGCTTCTTGAGTTTTTCTCATTGATTTTTCTTAGCATCCTCCAAATTTGTTTGAGGAATACTAATTGGATATTCTTCCCTACCTTTTTTTCTCCTCTATGAGTTATTTTGGTTTCCACTGGACTTGTTTGATTTGCTTATTTTTTCAATTTAATGCTATTATTTTTTATATAGATAGCTAACTCTTTATGGATTATCTGTGCATATTTCAAACAGGAAATATTGAATCAAACATTCCAAGTAGGGCATTAGATTTTCTCTGCTGCAGTGAAGGGAGGCTTCTTTTCACTACAAGGATTTTCTTTGACTCCTGAGACTGACCTAGTCTCCTGGACACTTCAACCACTGGGGAACCAGGATTTGATATGGATTGCCAACACAGGAAGGATTTGTTCTTAGTGCCCACACTCAGCAACTGCTCCTAATTTGGTTCCAATCAATGCATTGCATTTTTGTCATTTTGGGGTTATATTGTTATTTTATTTGTGTCATTTGAGGCTTGAATCAACATGAGGGTTCTTGTATGCTTGTTAAGTCCTTTAACATGAGAGAAGATGATTGGGGAGGTAACTTGTTTCTTGCTACAGAGACAGAATTTTAGTCAGATCCTCTACTCCTCTGTACCCACCAATTTGGCCACTTGCGTAATCTTATTCTATGTATCTACTAATTATATCCCCTTGGTGTTTTGCCTGGTAGGTCAGTTCCCATTTTCCTGTCGTCTGTTCCCATATTAATTCTAGACTATAGAGTTCTAAAGCCTTCTTTGTCCAAACACATGGCTCCCCACTCATTTTCCATCTCTTAATAATGCTGTCACACCTGATATTGGATGATGGCCCTTTTCCTATTCTCTTTCCCATTAAGGTTTATGGCTTTAATTCAGTTTTTATCCTCTCATTTTAATGAGAAGTGGAGGCAATTGGAGGTACTTGATCACCATATTGAACCAGAGATCACCTGGGGCACTTGAAAAAAACAAGAACTGTGCACCTGCAGTCCCTCCACACCCCTGTGTTTTCATTGAGGGCTATGACGGATGAGGTTGGGTACTGAGAACATGGGTATGGGGAGGATTTTACTGTTTTCTGCTCTCAAAGACATAATTTTTAAAAATGTTTAAGCTGTTTGAAAAGAAGGCTGTAGGGAAATGGAAGGTGGATGGAAGTCAGGGTTTGCATCAGAAGCCATTTCTGTTCTCACACTTTTGCTTTTCTTTAAATTGTTGTTATGGTTTAAATATAAGGTTTCCACCAAAAGCTCACCTGTAGGACAACGCAAGAAATTTCAGAAATTTCAGAGGTGGATTGGTTTATGAGAGCCTTAACTGAATCTGTGCATTAATGCCCTGATAAGGATTAACTGGGTGGTGACTGCAGGCAGGTAGGGAGTGGCTGGATTTGGGTTACTGAGGGTGTGCCTTGCGGTTTACATTTTGTCCCTGGTGAGCTGAGCTTACTGTCTCTCTCCTCTGTGCTTCCTTGTTGCCATGTCCTGAGCTGCTTTCCTCCCCAACACTCTTTTACCTTGATGATTCTGCCTCATCTCAGTCCCAAAGCAAGAATCAGCCACCTAAGTACTGAGACCTCTGAAACTGTGAGGCAAATAAACTTTTACTTCTCTACATTGTTCTTTTCAGGTCTTTAGGTCACAGCAACAAAAGTGTTTACTAAAACACCTGGGACTTGAAAGAATTCAGATATGACCACACACACACAAAAAATCAATTATTAGACCAGCAATTCTACTTTTAAATTAATCTAATTCCAATAACTTAGTTGAAAATAAATATTTGTCAATATGAGAAAAATATTTTAATAAGTTTTCTTAATTTATATCTCAAAGAACCTCAAATTCAGGTTTCATTCTTGTAATTTCTGACTTCCATAAATATTTACCCAAGTTGTTTTCCTCAGTGTTTACAAAAATGCCTATAGTACTCCAGAAAAGTATTTTCACAAGTGCCTATATGTAATTTATTGGTGCTTAAATCTCTCCTATATTTGGGGTATAAAATCATGCCTGCTCAGAATGTCCAGCGTAGACAGCAGCAGAGTTTTATAATCCATCCAGGCTGCCCTTCTGAACATCTGCTTTTATTAACTTACCCTTAAACTTGCTCCTTGTCTTCCTTGAACTTCTGTAATTAAAAGTACATAGTCTGGTTCCATATTCCCCAGCACTTACCTCCTTATGATTTCCCACTTGGATTTTTTCATTTATACCACCACTTAGTGTCTTGTTCAGTTTAAGTCTATTTTGACTATATGTTCTACATTCCTTTGCTGTTTATATTTTCAGATTAGACATTAAAAGTGGAGGGGAAGTTGAAGCAAGATTTCTTTGACCTGAGCTATGTGCAGCAGTCAAAACTAGGTTACATAAAAGGAGAACTGTTGGACAAGCAAAAGAGTAGTGGTGCCAGGTGTGTGAAATAGGAGAGTTGTCCATGCCATTGGAGCATGAAAAAATAGTTGGTAAAAGTCTACTGAAAATGGGATCAGGTGATTGTCAGAGACAAGGGCTAGAGTTCACAGCTGTGCATGGGGAATTCAGCTGTTTTGGGTGTTTTCCTGTATGGTGATACTGTATAAAATAGAGAAGAATATTGCTAACAGAAATTTGAGACTCAGTCTCTGTCTCATTATTAATTAAAATAAACACATATGACTTTTGTGTTTATCAAAAATATGATAGATGCTATGTAATGCATTATGATAAATATAATGGGAAATTCAACTATGAGTAAGTACCCTTGGAAAAACCTGGTCTATGGCAGGAGAGTGAGAGGTAAGTACACCTCTAATGGAGAAATGGAAATGAATAAAGGATTGACACTATTTTGCAGGTGGTAGCATAAATTGCTAATGACTGAAAAGACACAACATATTTACAGCTGTAGATGAAAAATAATGTTTAACCTCCTGCCCTTTAGTCCCACATAATCAATGCCACACTTATTCCCACATAAGAATGCATGAGAAGTGAAATACGACAAAATCAGAATTCTAGGAAGCTTCATCATGGCTCATGACAGGGAATAATGAAGAATTTCCATTCATTGAAAATCTGCTGAGAGTGGCTAGAAAAGGACTTCCTGCGAAGTATTCTTATTTACCTATAAAATGAGAATACCTTTTGAATAAAAGTATCTTCAATTAATCCATTGGGTAAGTCATCTTGTTTAATTAAAAGTCCAAATCTTTCCATTGTTTTTCTCCTATGAAAGCTTGAAGATGTTATTCCACTCCTTTGATCCACTTTAAAAATTACCAAGGGCCACCGACTACTGCTGATCTTTTGGCATAGCTTTGGATGTTTCTTGAGACAACTTTGACTTTTAAAAAATTCTGTTTATTAATATGTTGGGTTATGTACCTACAGCATATTTAATTTACAATAGTCCCCCATTTAGGCATTTTGCCAAAGGAAAGGTCATCCTGTGATTAATGTCACTCATCTCCTCAAGTCACCACTGGATACAGCTTAGCTATTCTACTCAGCAGAGCTGTTGTTTTTTTTCTATTGTCATGGACTTCAGTGTTCTAACAATCTGGTAAGTTCCTGCATTTCTAGTTCCCAAGTGCACAGAGTGAGAGATAGAAATGTTTTTCTGCAACAATAGCATACAACACAGGGTATAGTACTCAAACACAGGCAAGGCCCATTGGGACACATTTGGCTTTTGAATTGTGAGGTTGGATACATTGTGAAGGAGGGAAAGATGCTACATCCAGAGCTGTCAGACTGAATTCCACACAACTTTTAAGGGTGACATTACAAAGACAACAGTGAATGGGACTCTCTGCAATCCTCTAGAGGTCTTGTGCTTTTGGCAAACATCAGAAAAACTAAACACTAAGTTTATTTAGGGAAATGCATAATCCCATTGCTACAATAAACATTCATATCAAATTTTCAGATTGGGTCATGCTAGTAACATTAAGATGCCTATAGGAAATATAAAAAAACAATATTTAAAATTGAATTTTGTGTGGCCGGGCGTGGTGGCGCACGCCTGTAATCCCAGCACTTGGGAGGCTGAGGAAGGAGGATTGTGAGTTCAAAGCCACCCTCAGCAATGGCGAGGCACTTAGCAACTCAGAGAGACCCTGTCTCTAATAAAATACAAAAAGGGCTGGGGATGTGGCCCAGTGGTCGAGTGCCCTTGAATTCAATCCCCGGCACCATAAATAAAAAATAAATAAATAAATAAATAAATAAATAAATAAATAAAATTGTGTGTATCATCCCATATACTGAAAGCAAATGCAAATTATTAAATAATTTATCAGAGATGCAATAAGCACACATGATGTACAATGCAATAGGACAAATGTTATGGAAAAATCAGTGATGACTAAGGTGGTGTCCTCAAAGGGACTAGGGACCTAGTGGAAGAGAGAGATAAATAAAGATTTGTGGAGTGATGGAAAACCAAACAGATAATGTGAGTTTGATGTGGAGGTATCTATCCTCAGAATTATAAAATAGAACCATAATCTTATGATATAGACTGCACAGGATATATACCAGCAAGATGAGTGATCAAAAGTGTTATGGTTTGTATATGAGGTGTCCCCCAAAAGCTCCTGTGTTAATGCAGGAATGTTCAGAGGTGTATTTATTGGATTGTGAGAGCTGTAACCCAATCATTCCATCCTAGTTTGAATGAACAAACTGAGTGGCAACTGTAGACAGGTGGGTCATGGCTAGAGGAGGTGGGGGTCATTAGGAGTTATCCCTGGAAGGGTTCACTTTTCCTGGAGCTCCTTCATCCCCCAAATCAATCAATGTATCTATCTATCTATCTACCTACCTATCTATTATCTATATATATATATCTGTTTCTTGGCTGCTGAAAGGCCAGAAGCTTTCCTCTACCATGGCTTTCTGCCATGATGCTCTACCTCACTCAGGGCCAGAATGATGGAATGACTCACCATGGGTTGAACCTCTGAAACTGTGAGTCAAAATAGAGATTTCCTCCTCTAAACTGTTCTCCTAAAGCATTGGTCACAGTAATATAATGTTAACTAATGCAAGAAATATCCTTGCATTCACAGATCTTTTGTATGTCCTTAGGTAGACATGAATCTTAAGTTTTAAAATATGGCATTATATTACTTTAGATAGATAATAGACACCACAATATCGTATGAATTGGGAACAGAGTACATAATTAAAATGTGTATAGATAATGATGAAAAATAAAATATAAGCAGAGAGAAAGAGAGGAAAGAAAGAAAAGAAAGAGAGAGAGAGAAAGAAAAAAATAAAGAAAATCTGGGGTAAATGATAAAGAATCAACTTTAGTTTTAGGGTTATACCTACCACAAATATGAAAAATAATCAATTCATGAAATGTAATTTGGTTGAAAGTTTTAATGTCAAGTGCAATGATGCTGGTTTGAACCTAAAGCTGGGTTTAATCTCTGATGTTGTCACTGATGTGTTCAGATTTCAGCTAAGATAAATTTCAGTGCAGGACTTTCTTGAACCTGATGAACATCATTGCAACAATTCTGTAAAAGTTTCCCTTAACCTATTACCATTTTTTTGTCAACATAGAGAAATGGGAAAATAGACTGCTAATTAATTGATATGGTGATTATTCTTCTGATTAACAGAAGTGTGCCTTAAAGTACTTCATTATATATAAAACACACAAAAGGTAGAGACAAAGTATTGAATATATTCGTAAATACATTTGTGTATTGGGTAAAAATAATAGAAATCTATAAGATAAAATGCAGATCTTTCTTTAATTGACATACAAACTCCCTCCTCCTTCCACCACTTAGTGCTCTGTTCAGGAGTGCTCCAGAATTTGATTCAATCTGGAATCATGTTCCGCTACACTAGCTCCCAGAGCTGGCCAATTATCTATGAAGGTTTCTTCTTGGATGCCCTCAGTTAGCTCTGTTCATTCAATGGAAAACTTGTGGTACTGAATTCATTCTAAATGACAGGCAGAAAAATCTCTACTATTTGAATGGCAACTTAAATATACAATACAAGGTATTTGATTTAACTTAACTTAAATTAATTTAATTTAGCCATCAAAGCCCAAATGAAGCTTAGTGTTTTGTGTGATGTCTCTTTATTATGTACGTATGTATGTGTGTCTGTGTGTGACTGTGTATGTGAAAGAAAAGAGAGTTCATACAATTTTCCTTTACCTTTGCAATGAAAGTTTTGTTGTTTTCTTTTGTAAAATTAAGGAAAAAAAACAAATAAACATTAACCTCTATGGAGTTGTAAAATATGATGAAACTATTCCAATTTCATTTTAGATTACATAATTTTCTATAGATTTTCTTATAACTCCTATCATGTATCAAAATTCTATCATAATTATCCATACAGTATCTACCTACCAAGCATACAACAACAAATTTAAAGAACAATTATTTCTGGTGTGTTCTCTCCCATAGAGATTTAGTCAATCAATCAGTCTGCCAATCAAATGTTAAATCAAATCTGATCATATCTAATAAACCCAGCTATGTGCCACATAGATAGAAGATATGAAAACAGGGCATATCTCTACTTCCCAAGACAGGTCAGCATTTACCTTTCGACAATTTGTGGTGAGTCATATACATTAAAATGACTATATGAGATTGACCAAGAGTGGCTTGGATAAAAAAGAGAATGTATCTGAGAAGACTACATTAGGGATGTGACAAGTGAAATACCTATCAATTTAATACAGGTGATTTTTCCCTGGAAAGAAATATTCACACCATGAAAATTGTATCATGAATGGAAGACAAGGAGTAAGAGCTCTTATTTAGTAAACAGTGAGAGTTTGGGCTTAAAGACTTGTGGATAGAAGTGAAAATGTGGAGTAAATAGTAGTGGTCTTTAAAGTAGTCAAAAATTCACCTCAAACTGAAATTCTGGGGAATCCAAACTAACTTTATTTCAACACCATGACTAGAGTAGCAACTGAGATGAGAATTTATGGTTCACAGGAAATTTCTTTGATGGCACGATGGGGTAGGTTCCCCAATCCTCCTCCTCACTTGTACATTCTCAACAAAAATATAGACACCTGATGATTTAAGAGTAAGTTCTGCTGAGAATCGGCCAATATGCTAGTCTGATTTGTGTTGCTATATTACAATATCTGAGGCTTAGTACTTTGTAAGTAAGGAGGTTTATTTCACTCATAATTTTGGTGTCTGGTTGGTCCAAACAGCACAGCACTGTCATGCTGTCAAGGGCCTCCATGGCATTAAATCATGGCATAAAAGCAGAAAGGGACATGACTAAATGCTGATGGGTGATGTGTATAAGCAAGTATGAAAGAGACAGGGAAGGGGCAGGTTAACTCTTTATATAGCAACCCTTTGTTTCAGGAACTAATCGATTCTTACCAAAAATGATCAAGAGACACAGTTAACCCATTCAGGAGGAAAGAGTCCCCATGAACTAATTACTTTCTGTTAGTCTTCTACTCTTAAATGTTCCAACACTTTAACACTGCCCTGCTGGGACCAATATTCTTACTCATGAATCTTTGGGGAACAAACCATATATAAATATTAGCTACAACCGTTGTATATAAACCAAAGATAAAATAATTGTTATTAAAATGTTAGATTTGGAGTAATATACATCTTTATCAATGGGATTGATATATGAAAAACCAGAGAAAAGCAAAGAAATGTAAAGCAAATTATAGATAGGGAAAACATGCTAAGTACTTCCTAAAGTATATTTGCAATGAGTATTTAGAAGATTCTGCTGTTAATGGAATAATAGCTGTCAAGAACACCTGGCTGGTGAGGAAGTTACATTGAATTTTAGAGCAGGATAGGAGAAGAGAGGAAAATTAGTTTGATAACAGTATCTTCATTATAAGCAATTTGAGTTGGTTTCAAGACAAACTATTTCTTATACAGACTTTATCCTATAATTTCATACTAAAATTGAAACATGAGGATACTTCAAAATAGTAAAATTAAAATTATTCTTATGGTTTATCTGCATCTGTAGTAGTGATCTTAGAATTTATTTGCAGACAGTCTTATATAGTTTTATGCCTGTTTGTATTGATCAGTCAATCATTGTCCATATGAGTTGCATATTGAAAATTGTACAAGTTTTAAGCAAGGACTTCCTTTCCTTAAGGAATTAACAATGTCATAAATGAGAAAAACCTTACAGATGTGAAAATAAAATAAACCATCATTTCATTACAGTTGTATTCCCATCATGTAGAATTTTCATTTGCCTGTTACTTAGTAATAGATGAATGCTGTCTCAGACCATAAAATATTGCTGGTCACAAAGAGGGCATACTTGACTCTGTGTCAACCGTCTAATTTGCCCATATAGAAAAGGATGTACAGTTTCTTTGCTTCCTTCAGACTCAGCTTTCCATCAGGAGGCATGTGTTCAATATGCACATAACTAGCTTCAAAAAAAATTAGCTCCTTTTCCCCTTGTGCTGTCACTTCATAAATAAATAAATTAATTAATAAGTTCTAAAAAGTTTCCAAGGGAGTTTTTGCATATGTGGTAAAGAACTTAGCAAAGACCCTTGGAGATGGCAGGATTTGACATGTGGTTTGGGTCATCATTCATTTGCCAGTTATCCCAGACTAAATAAATTTGTGGAGTTTGCCAAAATAATCAGAATGTTAGGTCTTCAGAATGATACCTCAGTGTATCTTCCATAAGATCTAATTCTACACTTTAAGTGCCAGATGCTTAAAATACATTTATTTAGTCAATAAATGGTCAGGACACTCAGAATTTTCTGTCGGATATGAGTTGATGTGCTCCATTCAAAGTAGTATTTCTCCTATAGTCTGCACTTCACCCCCTCACTCTCTCCTCTTAATTAAATTGAACCTAGATTTTTGAAGACCATACTCAATCTTGCAGGTAAATTTCTACTAGCCATTTATTGTTCTTTTGATAGTTCCTTTCTCCCTGAGTGATAATTCTTGTTAGTTTACTATGTTTAGTCAACTAAAGACATTTGCTATTACTAAGAGGTGATTGTGATTCTGACACATATCATTCACACTTTACTTTAGGACTCACTCTGTATGTGGTAACTTCTATGTTTTTTTTTTTTTTGTTTGTTTGTTTGTTTGTTTTTTTAACCAGGGATTGCACTCAGAGGCACTCAACTGCTGAGCCACATCCACAGCCCTATTTTGTATTTTATTTAGAGACAGGTTCTCACTGACTTGCTTAGCACCTAGCCTTTGCTGAGATTGGCTTTGAACTAAAAATCCTCCTGCCTCAGCCTCCTGTGCTGCTGGGATTACAGGCATGTGCCACAATGCCCAGCTTTTATCCATTTTGATGAAGACGTAGTGGTAGGTAGCCTGTATTATGGAATCATACAGAATAATTCCTCTTCTATATATTCATATGTGTAAGCTAATTAGAGTTTGATTTCACAGGGACTGCTCCTTCATTCTAGATGCTTCTATATTTCACAGAGATTTTGAGGGCTTCTTTCATACCAGGGTCCTAACCCTGTAGTTAGTGATTAGCAGGAGACTGCAAGGTAGAAACTAAGCCATGGACTCCAGGTTCTGCCAGGAGACACTGCAATAAGTTCTCTCTGCACAATGCAAAATATCTAACTTTAATATTAAAAGCCAGGAAGAATTATTAAGGATAGATTTTCATGATACTAGATATTCAACTATTTTAATATTTTAATTATTGTTAACCTTTTATGTTTTATTAGTACATTATAGTTATATGTTATATTAGAGTTTGTTTTTATATAATCATAAATTCATGTAATATAAATTTGCTCCACTTCAGTACCCAGTACTTCTTTTCCTCCCTGGCTTCCTCCTCCTTCCTCCTATTTCCCTCTTCTCCTCTAATCATCTTCTTTTTACACTGGAAAACTTTCAAACATGTTTGGAAGTAACACAATATATGTATGGGCTGCCAAAAAAAAAAAAAAAAAAAAAAAAAAACATAGATGGCAGTGAAGATTGCAAACCAGTGTTTGCAAAATGAAAATGGAACTGCATAGTTTTTGAGTTCTGATAGATATAGGAAGGAGGTCCCCCAGTGCTGCAAATCATAATGAATTGAGTCTAATAATAACATTTACACTTTGCATAGGTGAAACTGGATTAACTATTTTCCATTTATTTATTCACTCAAAGAGTTGTTACTGAGCACTTACTCTGTGATGGCCACTGTACTGAATGTTAACTATTAAGGGGAATTTGCTTTTATATGATGCCAAATTTTTCAGGTGCCATGGTAATGTACAGCTTCACTGCACACAAGGTGCAGACATTCTTTCCAATCATGTTTATAGAGCTGGTAATATTTTTAAATAATGAAATACTAAACACAGGGATAAAGTGTGAATTCCCACTTGACAATGGTGGCTGGCAAAGGCAAGTGAGAGGGTAAGATCATGGTAGTAGTTGGCACTTCATAGCAAAAGAGGCAATTTCAAGATGGCAGCATCACCTCCTCTGATTATTAATAAATAAATATTGACATTAATTTAGCACTTTCCATCTTCAAAGCACTTTACAATTATTAATTAGTCCTCTTAGGACTATTTGAAATATAACTTCCGAAGTTTGCATTTAAACAGGATTTTCATGATGGTGTTTTCTTGGCTTCAAGTACAACAGATTCTCTCTCTTATTTTTAATTCTTAGAATTTATCTTTCCCTGAATTGAACATAGTAAGACGAATGCAGCTAAACAGACATTCTAGGAAAGGTAGTTTCAGGACAGTGAGAAAACTGGCTTGCTCAATTTGCATATTGCCATAGACCAAGATCTTAGTTTGGTTTCCCTAGAAGCCTCCAGGCAAGGGGATGTATTCTCAGGTGGGTGAGTGAAACTGAGGTTTGTACTCAAACTTTTACACAACTGGAACTTCCGCTGTGCCTATTTCCATTTTCCTGCTGACTGCTAATTCCTGTACTTCTCAGTTTTATACTTTAAAACAAAAAAAAAATTCTTTTTTAAATTCTAAGTTTAAAAAAGTGTAGATGAGCAAAAACATCCATTCTTACCTTTTAGTACACAGACTAACAAGAGAAACAATAATTTATTACACAAATAAACACTACATGATATAACAAGTTTTTTTAAATAGAATTTTTATTTTACTTTTTTAGAAGTTTTATGTTTACATAAAACTGAGAGGGATGTCAAGAGTTCCCAGAGCCTGTCTACTCCCTCTCCTACCTTTCAGTTTCCACTATCCTTAACATCTTGCACTAATGTTGTACATTTTTTTACAACTAAAGAGTCAATATTTATATGCTACTATTAACTGACATCCAAAGCATACATGAGGATTCATTTTTTGCCCAGTGTATTCTATGTGATTTGACATATGTATAATAGCATGTAATGGCATGTTATCTGCATTGCAGTATCATATAGAACAGTTTCCCCTGTGTCAGCTTATTAGTCTGACTTGGCTGTGACCACTCACCTTCATCCCAGACACTCCCGCATATCAAGGAGGTTGTGTCTTTGGTGACTGCTTGTACAAACACTAAGATACCTGTCTTCTCAGCTCTGTTGGGCAGGGAGTCATCTGTCCCTATAGAAGTACATTTCAATCAATTTTAAGAAAAGACCAAGGTCTAAGGGTTGGTGATGAAGGGAGAACATTTGCAGTTAGTTTGACTTATAAGAGACCTTCTCAAATCCATGTGCCTGTCATGCATCTTTCCTATTAGGGAGCATGGTGGCATCTTCTTTAGGTTTGCCACACCTTCCTCATTTCTGCACTATGCAAGATCATTATAGGATCCAAGAGCCATCCCCTCTCTCTGTGAAGCTGTAAACAGTTATACTAATTATCAGGAAAGAATCACCTTTATAGTTTGGAATGGCACCTTGCAACTTACTTAAACCAAATAGATGTATTGGTTTACGTACATTTTATTTTTTCAAAAAGATATATGAAAATTTGCTGGTCCACAGTCCCTCACTACATATACAGAGACAGTCCAACACAACTTATTGCATTCCTTATTAACATAGGCATAAAATTGCATTTCTATTATGTTTCCATGTCTTTCTACCCCTCTAGCCTGACAATTACATAATGGAAATAATCTATAATTTACTCTTGAATTTCCTAATGCCTTGAAAATGGCGTACTACATGTTAGAGACTCAATTATCCAAAATATTTAAAAGATAAAAATAAAAGCAAATTTAAGAAACATATGGAAAGTATAAATAACGTAGAAAATTAACTTTCTATAACACTTCAAGGAGATAGTTTAAAGAAAATTTTAACTTTACTGCCCAATCCTCATTCCTAATGAATTTGTAATGGAACATCGACGATGAAAGGAAGGAAAAGGTATGTTATGCTTTGCAATACTACACCATGAAATCTTGATCAGAATATTATATGTGACTCATATGCAGCCCCTTTTGTCCTTGAGGATCTCCTCTAAATGCCACATTAAATCTCTGAGGAAGAAGACAATGATATTGAAAAGGGTGATTCTCCATTCCTCCAGAGGGGAGACCTAGTCTTGTGACAGAGAGGAAATTTCAGATCACCGTTAAAGAACCTCAAGTCTGCCCAAAGATTCCGGGCTCCCTGGAGAAACAAGAGTGAAGCTTTCCTATTTACCTTGAGTGTACTCCGGAAAGCTCCCCCAGTTACCCTCCTCCACCTGGGCCAGGAGCCCCTTGTTAGGGTTCCATTAGCTTGTGGTAGCCTCTCTCATTTTCCCAGTACACTATATTTTAATTGCCTGCATACTTGTGTTTCATCTCCACCAAGCTTTAGGATACATTATGACAGGAAACATCTTTGCCTTGCTTACCCTTTAATTTCTTATGCTTAACTTCATATTTGGAACATAATATGGGAGGAGGAAAGGAAGGAAGGGAGGGAGGGAGAGAGGAAGGGAAGAAGCCAGGTAAATATGAAATCTAGAAATAATAGAAATTCTCTAATAAAGCTCTATATATTAAGGCTTCACCATTTTTCCTAGAATGATAATTTATAAGAGAGCCTGGGCCTGTTTCTTTTATGCTTTTTCCTTGGTTGACAGTGACTGTATAGTTCTGTACATCTTTCATCATCTCCAATAAGTTTAACTGACTTGTTTCCTGTGGAGTTTGTTATTCATATGTAGTCGACTGTATTGTTCCACTTACTACATAGTTCCTAGTTTTATTCCTGTCATACATGTGCGCTTATTAGTCATATTAACAGTGGGCAGGGATCATGACCCATTTTGCTATCTTTCAATGCATGGTGAATTATATGGAATAAAATAGCTGCTCAATATGTTTTTAAAGAAAATTAATGTATAAAACATAAAAGGAATTTTCTTGCTTCAAATATATATATATTTTTTTCTATTTCAATTCATACATACTTCCTCCTAGCTTCTAAGATTCTAAGATTAAAATGAAGCATTTAAGACACACAAGAAATTGGTTTTAAAAACCAGTGGATATAATTGCACATGTTTATCTGTGTTTTCATTGAGTAAATAAATAAATAAGCTGTTTGTTAGTTTCTCTGTAGGTTGGATGTCAACCTCCTAGAGTTAAGAGATTCCATGGCAAACCCCATGTCGTCCCTCTCTGTCACACTCCTGCATACCTAGGAGGACACCATCTACAAAGGTGTTCCAAAAGGCTTCTCAAAAGTGGAAAGGTCAGAAAAAAAAGGTGCTAAATTCAAGAGATTTAAAGGCAAGTTATCAGAGGTTGGACTGGAGCCCCAAACCATACAAGCTATAAGGTCAGAGCTTAACTGCTTTTCCGTTTTATTGCTCAAGGACAAGAGAACTTGATGCATGCGACCCCAGCACCATAAACCGCCTATGGAGGTGGCTCTTTCATCATGTATGGTTGCAAGTTGAGTAGTGACCACACAATTTAAATTGACAGCAGCAGGGCCCTGGTGTGGATGTGAGAAGCAATGTCACACACAACATCTTTTTCCTAATTATTAGGACCTGGACAGGTGGCAGGAAGGGAATGAGGGGTGGGGTGGGGGAGAGGGAGGAGTGGGAGACACAGTGACATTTTCCATCTCAGGAGTACAAGATTCATTACCTCTGATGAAAAGTCACCAGGCAGCAGTGAGTCCTGACACACTCCGTGACAGGAGAAAGTGACATGGCCGTTTGACATTCAGGGCTAGAAGGTTGCCGGTCTGTAATCACTAGTTAAAATTGAATCTTGTACATTGCACCCTGCCAGCACAGCTCAACTCTGGATAATTATTTGGATGCTACTGTATTTGGATTTTATTTCCCCAACAGAGAGGGGAAGTTGAATTTATAGTCTACTGCTGGGTTAAGATTGGAACAGGCTAGATCTTTTTTATGGTTAATATGGCAGAGCCAAATAAATCTGGAGATGTTTTTGTCCCCATTTTAATTCTAAACCACTTGGAGGTGGGGATGGGGAACCACAAAGAAATCAAAGGGCACGTCTTCCAGTTTTTCACAAAAAAATAAGCACTGATTCTGTCAGTGCTGATGTTTTCCTTTTATGTGCTTTCACTTCATGATGCTTTAAACCAGCAATCTGGTCATAGAAGGGCTGGGAAATACCATTTTGCAATTGCTGTAGCAAGAGCTACCACATGGTGAAGACTTCTTTATGGATGAGGACTTAGATGGCCAATGTCACTTAAACAACCACTTGTTCTTTACCTGAGGGTCAAGGAAAAGACAAGAGAAGTATTTTACACTAGGTCATTTACTATGACCACAGGCTGGCTTTGAATGGTGGACTTGCAAATAGGCATGCTCTGATTCCAAAAAGAAAGTTCTCCCCTGTGGCTTCTATCCTGAGGCATGAAGGCTTCTGGTCATTGCAAAAGCACAGCCTATCTATTTACTCCATTAAGCCCAGAAGGATCCTAGATGTCTGGCTTGACAGACTACATCTAATATTTTGAAGAGTCACAGCCACATGTTCTTAAAAGCTTAAAGTGATCTCCACATCTAACTTCATGTACACACAGAACAAGTGCTGCCTATGTGCTAGAGTTTAGCTGTGCCCTCAAAAGCAGGAGAACTAGCCAGATCGATGGTCCCTTTTTAACTAAGCTTCCTCCATTTAATGATGATATTGCATTTCCAAGGGTTCCTAAAAAAGTGAACATTTTTCTTGGAAGGGAAAAAACAAAAAAAAGTTTCCCAAACACCCAAACACAGCCACAGAGAGGTAAAACATAGTAGGAATTTTGTTAGGAGACGCCTTCAGTTTTTGCCTCAGGGTTTTCATATACTGTTGGAGGAGGGTGTCCCTTGTGGACCTAGAGCTAACCAGGCTCATAAGAACCCTGGCTTCTGTCAGCTGTGTTTCCCTCACTCACTGAGAACTAACATACTCAATTTTGAAGAACTAGTGGATATAATTAAAATACTTATTTATGTAATTTACAGTGAGTAATAATAATGGAACATGATTTGGAATAAGCAAATTCCAATGGCCAGTACAGACTTACAGGTAAACCAACCACATTCTAAACAGAAAAGTGTCCCGATGATCAAGGGATAGGAACAAGTGAAATAAAATGAATCTAACTCTTCATTTCCTTATTGATAGTACAGGTATGGCCAAGGTCAAACTTCCTCAAATAGAGAACTGTCTTATTGCACTGAAATAGTAAGCATTCTTAGTATCAAGCTCATTTTCTCCTGAGTAGTACTGGGATAGGTATTGATAACTATGTTTTCTTATCTTCGATCAATTTTCAATAGCAAACACCACCCCCACTGCCTACCTGCCACTTCACAGCAGAGAGAATGTGCGTTAATGTCAAGCTCAGCCCAGCTTGACAGCTATATTGTCCTAGTTCTTAGGGGAAGCTACTACCCAGACTGAAAGAGTTCCCAAAGGGGCACATTTGAAGTTCCTTACAGATACAAACAGTTTAGCATGAATAAATTTGCAACTTCCCCTCATTCCATTACAAAACACACTGATAGGACCAAATGCATTATAGAGAAGTTTCTAGGCCAAAGCAGAACTTTCTGAACAGGAAAAGGCTAACAAAATGGTTGAGTTTGAGACTTTAGGCAATAAGGTAGCAAATGGTACTATCTGGTGTAAGGATATGAACAATTAGAAGAGGAGGAGAATACAGAATATTTTAGTCAGCTTTTTTTATCACTGTGACTAAAAGATGTGACAAGGACAATATAGAGGAAGAAAAGTTTGTTTTGACTCATGGTTTCATAAGTTCAGTCCATAGATGGCCGAGTCCACACCTCTTGGGTTAAGTTGAAGTAGAACATCATGATGGAAGGATGTGGAGGAGAAAAGCCACTCAATACATGGCAACAGGAAGCAGAGAAAGAGCTCCACTCACCAGGCACAAAATGTA
Organism: Tamias sibiricus; assembly: GCA_025594165.1. Classification (NCBI taxonomy): domain Eukaryota; kingdom Metazoa; phylum Chordata; class Mammalia; order Rodentia; family Sciuridae; genus Tamias; species Tamias sibiricus. The sequence goes on along the minus strand of CM046671.1, from coordinate 44,378,620 downwards.
TACCCCAAAGACACACGGCCAGTGATCCAAGGCGTTCTGCCACACCTTATCTGTCTACAGTTACCATCCAATAAAGTCCTATTGAGGGATTAATCCACTAACTAGGTTAAGGCTCTCATAACCTAATCATCTCACCTCTGAACTTTCTTGCATTGTCACATATTTGAGCTTTTGGGGCACATCACAAACCCAAACCATAACACAGAACAAAATTAGAAAAGGGACAAAGAAAATAGATACAGAAAAGAGACTGAAATTAAACCTTCCATTTCCTAATAGAGTGTGAGGAGTGATTGGAACTTAGTGGTGGTTGAAATGAGGATCCCAGCAGTGATCAAACTGAAAATTGAGGTACCTGAGTTAGTAGATGCCATGTGGTCAAATACACAATGGAATGTGTTGATCATATTACACCTCAGTTGCTCTTCCTTGTAGAGATGGGATTCAGGAGACTTTCTCTTTTCCCCTAACCATCAGTTTACCTTTGCTTTAAGAATGACCTCCTTTACTTATTGTCTAAGCCATTAGGCAAAAAAGCAAAGTAACAGCCAACTAGGGATTTTACCACAGAATGGCTCTTGGAGAACTGAATGGTAGTCCTCATGTCCCTATGGTTGAGAAAATACCTCTTCCTCTTGACCCCTAAAGTAAATTTCAGGTATGATATATGGTGCATTCAACATTCCCTATCCCACAAAGTCTTCCTTATCTAACCAGAATAGGTGATTTTTTGCTTCTCTAAATTTCCATTCAACTCATTACTTTTCTATAAACATGTCACCTGTGTTTGTGTTTGATTTTAAAGTTCTTTATGTTTCCAATTTATACACCTTGTTTGAACAAGCAATTAAATTCTGGAGGTAAGAAGTCTGTGAGACCTAAAGCTATTCTTTTGAACTCCTGGAAACTCAATTTTGCTATCTATTATGAAGAGGAAATGGGAATGTGAACCTCAAAGTTCTCCTCTAGTCCTAATGTTCTATCAAACAATGTGCAACGTTTCTTTTATCATCTCAAATCCAGATGTGATGGAAAAGGACAATTGAATAAATCACTGGATAATGAAAATGTTTGTTTGATTACTGAGGAGTAAGCTGTTTTATCACTTTTGTTTACATATTTACAGGCATTTTTTTTTCATAACGTAAATTTTCTCAAAAGTTCTTCAATCAAGCTAAACAGTCCCAAAGATGATGGCCTTCTTGGTCCAAAAGGTGATTGCATTCTCTTGGTTCCAATTTCCTTCTCCTAGGGAACTGTGGGAAATAGGACAGAAAAATGTGTTTTTCTTTGTTTAATGTGCTATACATAATTTAAGTAAAACACCATAAAAGCAATGCTTAGGACTGGACTTCAGGCACACCATTCAAATGATAGCTCTCTAAAATGTAATGCTGCCATTCTGGGTTCAGCCTAATTCATCAACTCCAGATGTGGCCATGCACATAGAGTGTGGGAACTCTGCACTTCCATAGGATCAAATTGCATTGTTTAACATTTCCATTCTGAAATGTTGTGTCACCAGACATCTCTCTAGACTCACTTGGTTTGTGTGTGTGTTGCTGAGAAGCACAAGCTGTCTAGAGCACTCTACTCATACAGCTTCTACTTGTAAGCTTTTCTCACAGATCTTGATGCAATTAGCATCCTGGAGGATTGAACAGAGGTAATTTTATCATGCAATCAAGAATGCTTAGCAAATGTCATATGTTAGTTATTGCTAAAAACTGAAAGAAAGGATGCTTTTGAAAAGTACCATTTGTCTAGGCAAAAAGCATATAGCTTGCAAACACTTGGGCAATGGTAGCATTTTATTTTGATATTACAATTTTCATATGCATACTAGTGTTCTTTGGAAGTGCATTGATTAACTTCATTGGCATTACACAAATGGAGATAAAATAATCAATAGCCCATTGAACAGGGGAGACATGGAGAGAATTTGTGGCAGCCTCAGGTGAAGCCCAAAGATTAGACCACTGGATTTGGATAGATTTCCTTTGGAATTTGTAGTCATGATAGAAGGAAGATTTTTGTCAGAGAGTAGGGTTCAAGGGTACTCCTTGCCTCAGAAATATAAGAAACAGGAGCCTCCTTTCTTCCCAATGTTCCCTAGCTATGTCTTCTGCAAATACAGCAATGAATATTTTCCCTCTGCTGTCCTGGGGGCTGTTCATTCAAATGCAGGGGGAAAATGTAGGTTTGCATTTTCTGCCACTCTCTTAATCAAGGTGATTTTCTGAAATGCAACTGTAGAAAATAGACTCTTTTATTTTGGGATCAACAACAGTTTTTACAATGTTCTGCAAACCTGAGCCCCTCCTTGAAATGTCAGGAAAACAAAAACGGTTCCCACCTGAAAGGCCTCTTCACTTGTCTTGAAAGGATTTTTTTCGGCTGTTCCCCTTAAGCTGCTTTCTCTTTCTGTGCAACTTCCCAATCCCATTCACAAACTGTTGCCATGGTAAATAATTATATCACAGATGAATTGTGTACACTTCCTTTTCATAGCTGGAAGAGAAATTGTAGAGGAAAGGGGAAAAAATCAAAATCCTTTAAAATTACAGGGGAGATAGCTGAGGAAAGATTGCCTCCTCGTTAACATAATTAGCTCCATGAATTATAAATTGGTATTAGAACTTGCTCTTCATGACAAAAGGAGTAATTATATTTACTCATGTAAAATTAAACAATACCAAAAAAATTAATGGGACTCACCAGAAGCTCTCTTGACATTATCATAAAATTCAGAGATCTGAATATCCTACAATCTGAAGTGATTTAAGCAGCATAAACTTTAATGCTGCTCAAATTTGCTCTGTAGAAATATATCTCCTGGCTAGTTTCTTATTGAACTCTTATGTTAAAAAATGCACATATACACATATATGCACACACTCACAACCAACAAACATTAAATGGATTTTTTCATAGGTTGATACACAGAAAGAATAGAGTTTCTGAACTCAAGTGGGAAGTCGAAGTATTTCTACAGAAGGATTTTTTTTTTTTTTTTAACTGACTGCTCTAAAGTCAAAGCCTCCAGAATAGAAGATGACTTGTTTATTTAAACAACTCTCAAATATATCGAAAAATGGGGCTGATGTGAGGGACGGTTGATTTGTCTAGCAAGAATAGAACATCCTGAAAATTTTATAATTGGAGAGGAATGGCAAAGTATCAGAATGGTATTGTGGTGAGCACTCTGCACATGTGGTAGAGATAGCCAGTGACCAGTAACTGGGAACATCTCAACTAGTAGATGTCAGACCTAGGAAGAGAAAGCAATAAAGAGAATCACTCTCTGTGTCCAGTTCTTTAAGACCTCTTATAGAAGACAAGCATAAGCAATTTTGGTCCCTTATAAAATTGTGGGATAATGTTTCTTTATTTGTTTGTTTGTTTGGTTTTGGTATCAGGGATTGAACCAGAAGCACTTAACCACTGAGCTATATCCTCAGACCATTTTTCATTTTTTCAAGAATTTGAGACAGTCTTGTTTAATTGCTTAGAGTCTCACTATGTTACTGAAGCTGGCTTTTAACTTGTGATCCTCCTGCTTCAGCCTACTAAGCTGCTGACATTACAGGCATATGCCACATTGCCCTTTTTATTTCTTTCCTTTCTACTTATTTTTTAGCCCAAATTACATTTCAGAAGTTCTTACTCTGTTTATTGTACTTATATTTCTTCCTGATTTTATGTAATGTTCTATTGTCTATTTCCTCTCACTAGTCAGATTGTAAAACAGTGGACTAGAGATCCATTGTATGTGGTATGCATGTTGAAAAGGCAATACCATTGTACCTACAAACCACTTTTTATGGGATCCGACTATCTCCACATATGCTGTCATCTAGAAATCTCTTCAGCTTTACCTGCCATTGTGTGCTTGATATTCCTTCCACTGTTTACTCTTACAAGGCAAATCACAGGAGTTTTCTTTATAATGTATAACTAATCTGAAAGATTAGCTCTCTTGTAAAGCTGTTGACTCAACTGTATGAAACCAGGGAAAGGGATACTTCTTTCCATTTGGGAATGGTGCCTAGGACTAATGCAGGCATCTTTGATGAACATTTTAGTCTGTGCATGCATTAAGCCACTGAGATTATTTTGGTAAGATGTCTATAACATGGACATCTGTACACTGCATGCTAGGCATGGAAGGAGAACAGCAAATAAAATTGAAAGATGTTCCCTAGGCTTCCAGAATTTATGAATTCTAGAAACCCATCATTTGGAATAATATGTAGCCAAAATTATGTTTACAATGAATCCTTAAGAATATGACAAAATGATTAAATCATATGTTAAGTGAAGAAAAAAAAAACAAGATGCAAAATTGTTATTCTAATGATGCCTGGTATGTGCATATGGGATGACAATCTGTCACTGCTTTTCCTCCTGGCCATTCTTCCCACTCCAGGACTTCCTAGAGCCTAGATGGATTCACTTTGCCATTGGGAGTATTTTCTACTCTATCTCTCAATTTGCATCTCAGAATGTTAATGTAGGCCAGTGTATAACGTGGGTAAGCAATACCTATGGGAAGAATCAGCATCTCCCACCTCAGGGTATCACTCAGGGTCCCTTCAGAAAACAGATGGTATACTCAAATGGGGTAATTGTGGAGAGATTAATAAAGGGACTGCTTAAAAAATACAAGCAGGATTAAGAGAAACCAATAAGGGATGGTGCAGTATCCCAGGGCTGACTACACTGGGAGTCATTACCGTCTACCCAAAGAACAAAGGAGGATGTGGGTCACCAGAACGTGAAAAGGGAAGTTGTAAAAGAGGAACACTGAACAAAGAGTTGTGGCCTTTAGGAGAAAGACACAGTTAACCTGGAGCAACTGGCCAGTCAGGGGCAAGGGGAATGAGTATATTTCACTTGCTTCATCGTTTTCTACTGGCAGCTTCCACTGGCCAAGCCCAATGGACACCAGATGGTGGGTGCCCTTTAATTTAGTTCATGAAGATTGGTTCTTTGGGGCACAAGCAAAATGGAGAAACGTTAACAGTGCATGCAGAGAAACACATTTAAAAACAAACAGCTAACAGAAACAAGTCAATAGCTGAGATACATTTTTTTTTAAATTTGGTAGTTTTTCTAATGTAGAAAATAATATACTTTCAAATGAAAATGTCACTGAATTTTAAAAATCTATTTTTTTAGAAAAATTGGATATGAATCTTCACTATGAACTATTTTTTAAAATTTTACTTTGAAGCTAAAAACATTTTTGAACCATATGAATCATTAAGTAAAATATGTTTGGCTAGTTTTTAAAAACCTGAGTTGCCTCCCCAGTAACACATTTTCAAAAACAACTTAGTTATATGAATATATGAATGAGAGAATAACCAGTAAATTCCCTGGGAAATTTCTCCTTATCATTGGTATCATCCTCAACTGCGTTTTGCAGGTCTTTTGCTCATAATCTTGCTTTTTCCACCACAGTAAACTCTACTTTCAGCATCTAAGGAGGTTGATCTTGCTTTTACCTTAAGTAAGATTATAAGACTCATGCAACATTTTATATTAAGGCTATTTTGTGAAAAATATAAAAAAAGGCTTATCTTTTAATGATGTGGTGTGGCTGATTTTTATTTACAATTACTAAGTTATCATTTGTAAATAACTCATTAAATATGTTTACTTACTGCAGGGAAAATTGATACTCTGAACATTTTCATTTTTTCCACTAGAATAAAAGAAGACTGATATTAAATATATAATAGCAGAGACTGTTATTCTCTGTTTTAAATAGCCCATTATTAAATATTTTCCTTTTGAAACAATTCTCTCTGCATTTATTTCCTAGACTATCAAATATATTCTACAAATCTCTTTTTTAGCAGAGCTCTGATTTTATTGACACTGCATAACCACTTAAAAGTTTTAGTAATAAAAATTATCTTTGTCACATATTGTGACTGATATTTCCTTAGTATGGTAGATACTAAAGACCATCAGAAAGAAAGGACCAAAGAATGACTTCTAAAAATGGCATATTTTTAGATACTGCTTGTGGTAAAGTCTGATGGTACACACACAAAACAAGGTCAAATCCAGGAATGGAAAACACTCGACACTTATATTGTCACATATGTCCCACTCCCATGGCAGATGCCACAGATATATCACAGCCCAGCTTATCCTCCAGATCTTGATAAAGTTTTACAATCTTGCTCATTCTAGTACTATAAACCTCCCAGTTCCAATGGATCAGAGCCAACCACAGTTTCAACAAATGCCCACATTTTCAGAATTGCTCTTTTAGATGCTCTTTTTGCAAAGGAAAGAACCTTTGAAAATTATGCATTACGATGCCATAGTAAGTTAAATGAAAATGCTTTCTTTTGCATTATGTTTGTGTTAAAAATGTAATACATGGTATGATTTGGAACTGTAAAATCTGAGCATGTTACATTACTTAGTATTACTTAGTATTCACTCAGTCTTAAGCAAGGGGATTTGGAGAGATAAAATATAATCTTATAACTATGAAAAATTTCATGATTAGTGACATACAGTGGTGAACCCTTCATACATATTACTTGTTTGGAACATTTAAAAACCCCAAGGGGCATTATTGTTTTAATATGACAGTGGAGGAAACTGAGGTTAGAGGATTATGTAAGTTATCCAGGGTCACTCATCTAATACATAGAACATTTCTCTACAGTAATAATGAATGGAAGTTATTGCAGAAAGAATTTTTACAATTCTTTTAAAATATAAATATTATATTAATGCTATAAATGCATAAACTGGATTTAGAGAATATAAGTGACATTTCCAATATCATAGAGGTGCCAGGATTACATCTGGGATTTGAATTTAAGACTGCCATCTTTTTGAGCTATGGAATGTTTTCTCCTAACCAAATATCTGCCTAAAAAGTCATGAACTTAAAATTGTATAAACTGCCCAACTCCAAAACAAAAACATATGAGGATGTGGATATCAAAACCTGCTTCTTTCCCCGTGGTTTTTAACTACTTTCCAGCTGGGAAATAAAAATAAGATTTCAGCATCCATTATTATCCACCCCAAAGTCAGAGAAGGAAGATGAATGATTCAAGGTCATGAGTGCTCTGGAAATAGTGGAGATCATCAGCAGTCATAGGTCAATGAAGGAGTACAAATCAGATCATGCCATTAATAGGCAAACAGAAGATTGCAACATTGGAGATAATAGCCACCTGCACCTCTGAGTTCTTCATTGGCTGAGGGCTAAGAAACCACCTCAGGAACAAATGTTGCTGGAGATCTGAGTGCATTCAGAATGGCTCCTTGCCTGCTGGCTGAAATCCTCATCAGGGCAAGCTCCAAAAAGAAGCTATTTCACCTAAAGCCTGTCAACTCCTATTAGATCACCCTGAGCATTAATTTCAATTTTTATGTTTCTGCACCATAAAAAAAAGCAAGAGAAAAACTTTGCATGTGCCAAATCTTAGCTGCCAACTGTTGGGGAAAAAAATTGATTTCTATTGAATACTGCACTTTGGAATGAAAGAAAACATTGTCTAAATGAAGCGGAGGCTCTCAGTCACCTATGCCTATATTACTGTGAAATCAATTATGTGGGCTCTTTCGAAAGTTACTGATTGTAGCAAATTGAATGGCCTTCATTTCAGCATAATTTGGAGAGGTTGATGTAATCAGAGACCTTACACCATGGTGAGATACAAGATTCGTGATATTCAGATGGGAAAAAACTACAGTGGTTAAGCTTGTTCCCTACCTTCCACTTACTGGCTGTAATGCTTTCATAAGTACAAATGGAATTGTTTTGATGAAGGTGACAATGGTTCTGAAGGGATGTGTGAGGGGGTAAGGGTGTAGAAATACAGTTGCTGGAAATCGCACTATTGTCCTCAGATGCAGGAAAGCTGCAGAATCTAATCCTATGCCTAATTGCCTGCAAATGAAACACTTTAATATCAAATCTTGAGTTATGCCCCAGAGCTGAGGTTCAAGCTTGGATTTGAGGAGAGGTGAAATACTTTATTTTTCTTGCTGTGCATAGTTGTACTTCCTCTGGAAATCTAGAGCCTCAAATAATTGCTCTTCAAATAATAAATTGGTTCTGTCCAACTTCAAGACAGTTTTTGGTTTAAGCAAACTCATGGAAGATTTGGTTTCATTACATTTGCCTAAATGAAAAAGGATTGTATGCATGTATATGTGGAAAGTGGCATGTCTGCAATCAAATATTTCTGCTTTGTAATAGGTCAGCCATCATTGTCCAATGTTAAGACAATGTGGTTTGTTCCATATCAAGCACAATGTAACCATCCTCCATCAAGTATCCATGAGTTATGTGAACATAGGTCAATCAGCCTTTGGGAGGTAGGACATGTTAAACAAAAGCAGTTTTAGATGATGCTCAGGACATATTCTAACTTTGAAAATAAGTGTGGTTTTGATTTGCAGGACTAGGCCTTTTCTATACTGAATTCTTGTATTTGTTCTTTCTTCACCCTTTCCAAAAAGCCCAGCTAGAAAATTAGAAAAAAAAAAAAAAAAAATGGGTGACCTTTTTTTTTTTTTTTTTTTTTTTTTTTTTTTTTCTGAATGTTGAAAGCTCTCTCATTTGGAACTGACTTGGTCAGAGTTGATATACGTTCATGTAGCAAGAGCAAAAGGACCTTTGTTCAATCGCAGTACTGTTGCTGTGAATCCATCTTTTTGTTTTGTTTTGTTTTGTTTTGTTTTTTTACCTGACTGAGTTTCAGTATGTTCACTGGTACATGGGATTTATTTTGTAGGGTAACTGCAGCATTACAAAATTCATTTGTGTTAGTAGGCATGTAATATGTGTAAGGAAATATCACTTATTAATATCAATCAAGTAAATTGAAAGATTTTTGAATGCAATAGCCAGACTTTTCTCTTTGAATAAAATAACATCTAATTTATTTTCAATTATTCTTGTTTGAGATAACAAGACAAAATGGAAAGAAAATGGATCAGGGTTTAAAAAGCTTAGTTCAACCTCAAATAGAACTATGTAATCTTGAAAAGTGCATTTATTTTTCTAGATATTTCTAAAGTAATTTACAAATCAAATAGAATTCATAAAACTAACTTCAGAACTAAACTCTAGAAATAAAAATTTATCTTTGAAAAATGTAAAGTAAAATCCAACTATAATTTCAGTCTAAACTATGTATGTATAAATATTGGTACATATTACCCTATATATGTATTAATAAGTGAAAGAATGTACTATAAGGAGTTGACTCACACAAATATAGAAGCTAAAAATTCCAAGATCTGCAGGTGGCAAGCTGGAGGCTCAGGAAAATTAATGGTATAGCACAGTCCTTGTTCAAAGATCTAAGAATGAGAACACTGATTGTGCAAGTTTGAGTTCAAGTCCAGACACAGGAGAACTAGATCCCAGTTTAAAGATAGTCAGAAAGAGATAATTCTCCTTTTATTGGATTTAGGTCTTCAGTAAATTGGACGAGGCTCACTCACATTTGAGAGGGAATTCTGCCTTACTTAGGCTACCAATTGAAATATTAATCTCATCCAAAACACCCTCAGAGATACACTCAAAAGTAATGTTCAACCCAATTCATAAGCACTCCTCATGGATAGTTTGGGTCACCCCAAAAGGTAAAGAATCATGACCACCTGAAGTGCTTGCTCAGGCAAAGAGAATACTGAATGTGTAGTAGGATAAGGTAGCTGTAAATACCAGTCATGACCACATGATCAGTTACTGAAAAAACACTACAATTGTCATGAGTGGTTCTTCTTATACTCTTATAAATATATTATATTTGTGTCTGTATATGTGCATATGTGTACTTGTAAAGCAAATAATTTATTTTGAAATCAACACATAAAAACAACCATCACAGTATCCCTCTGTATAAACCAAAAATGTTTCCACCACAAAGATGGAATCCTGTGCTCCTCCTAATCCACTTGGGAGCTAGAGTTGTGCCCAATCATGAGCAACTACCACAAATCTAGTTACTCTCATTTGTACACTGACTGAAATAAATATTAATGTAATTGAGAAAAGTGTTTCAAAAACAAAGATGTCCATAAACAACATTGTAGGAATGATCTTAATTTATCTCAAAGATAAAATAATTTAAAAAATGAAACCTAGTAACCCCCACAATTTCCCATAGTATATACTAACTCTCCTCTTCTTACCTCCTTGTTATAATAGGTATAGTGTATTTCCATTTTGCTCTCTCTCAGTTTTTACTTAATGTGCTGAAAAGTGAAGCACCCCCACACAATACACACGATATCTTTTCATCAATTCCATTATTCAATCAAATATTTCCTAAAACCTAGTGGAAAAGATCAAGACATAACTTTTGGTTTTAAAGATTACTTAATAATCATGCAGGAAATTGGATAAAAATTAGACTATTTAGTTAATTGTTAGATTTTATGAGAAATAAAATAAGTGTCATGAAGAAAAAAAGATAAGATAAAAACTAAATATTTAAACAAGCAGAGAATGGGGGCATCAGATAAAAATTAAGAGGTACCTTAGAGGGGACAAGAAGGCAGGAAACATTGCTGGCATCAATAAAACATGTTTACTTGGATTATCACAGTATTCGTAGCATATATAGTGCTTTTTAAAAATTCAGTTTGAAGTAATTTATGTCTTAGATTAAAGCACAGACTAACTATTCATCTGAATACCTTTATTCACACATATATTTCTTGGTGCATAAATACTAATATATAAAGCGTCAATTTTTTCATGTAAATAACAAAAGTCACCATTTTAATTTTATCTCACTTTTTATAGGCTCTATTATAATATGCTAATTGGATTTGAAAACAAGTATACTGGCTGCATTTATTCCACTCTGTAACACTGTGCCAAATAGTCTCTGAAAAAGAAATACTGTCCATATTACCAAAATCGTTCTATTTTTTTCTAAATCTCTCCCAGTGTCTACTTCAGATGTACATATGCTGGGTTTGACCAGTCCTGTCAGAAACATTCACTCTTGAACTGTCAGGCTTTGCCTCTAACACAATACTGAGAAGAATAGAGAAAGGTTTAAGTAATCAGAGAAACAGTTTTTCTGAAAGCAAGACTTTTAGAAAACTAGAATTCTCCAATGATAGAATAAATCAGCTCAAGAGTGCCAAAGAGACATAGGTGACTTGCAGGCTCTCTCCAGGCTGCTGGACAAGAAATTGTTCACTTAGACCAGGGTATGGATTATGAGACTCCTGTTCTATTCTACCTCTCAGTCTCTTGCCCAACCTTCCCGACTCACCAACCAACAAACTTTCTCTTTCCATCTTTAAGATGGAGAACATAAAGCCTAGCTTATACTTTTTTGGCAAATAGAATGCATAGTATATTAACAATACCTCATTCAGCATGTAGAAGTAAAGCTTGACAGTTCCATCCCTCATATCACGCCCCAATTTTATGATACCTCCAATAACCTTTTCCTTACTCCCCTAGTCAAAATTATTGCCCTTCAATAGAATGCAAAATGGGTTTGTTTTTGTACATTTACATTGATACTTATTATCTGCTTTGGTTTTGATAAGTGTCTCTTAGAGATCCATGTGTTAAAGGCTTAGGTCCAAAGGTGGCACTGTTAAGAAGTGTTGGAATATGTAGAAGTGCTTGTTTCTTAGGTCATCAGGGGCATGCCCTCAGAGGGCATTGCAGAACTCCCATGTCTTTGCTTTTTTCTTTTGCTGCTTGGCTCATGATATAAGCAGTTTTGCTCTACCATGCACTCTCTGCCATTGCCTCCAGCAACATTCCTGAGGTCCAAAGTGATGAGCCACTCAGTCATGGACTGGAATCTCCAAATAAGTTAGACAAATAAACCTTTTCTTGTGTAAGATAATTATCCCAGTTATTTTGTTATAGTAATAATTTAATTTTTGATACTTTATCAACTTTTTGAAAACAGATATACAATGCTATTCACCTGCATATCCTCAGAAAATGAATTGAATAAAAACAATAGTGGGCAATTTTTGGGGGGTTGGGGTGTTAAGGATTGAACTCAGGGGCACTCAACCACTGAGCCACATCCCCAGCCCTATTTTTGTATTTTATTTAGAGACAGGGTCCACTGAATTGCTGGTGCCTCGCCATTGCTAAGGCTGGCTTTGAACACACAATCCTCCTGTCTCAGCCTCCAGAGCTGCTGGGATTACAGGCGTGTGCCACCATGCCCAGCTAGTGGGCAATTATTGAATTCTAATAAATGCAAAGTACTCTTTCCCTGTCACTCTTTTTAATAACCTTTAATCAAAAGTAGGATTACTGCTACACATTTGTAGAAAAAAAAAATTACCTTTAACTTCAGGAGGCCTCAGCAAGTTTCTCAAATCCCTTAGCTACCCAAAACTTGAGATAGATTTTGAAGGAAGTTTGTATGATTCCATACTCATCTGTTAACCTCTGTATTATGATGTAGTTGTCTTGTCTTAAATCTAGCCTTTAATAATGAAGAGGAAGTTTACAATCTCTGCAATAATAAACATCTTTATCTTAACTAGACAATGGAGAGAGCCTTAGATAGGAGTTAGTATACTACGTTCCATATTTGGGGAAACCAAACCAGAATAGAGTAGTGCCACTTGCAAGGCTGGATCTGGATATAATTACAAGGAGGGCTTAGTGGGTGAGACTGGCATTACTCTAGGACATGCTTATGAAGAAAGATTGGACACTAAGTTCAGAAAGAATTGCTTCAGATGTGGTGCCCAGGTAGACCACCACTACAAGAAATATCCAATGAGGAGAAAGAGAAGGATCTTAACAAGAAAATGGAACATGAAAACATTTTAGGAAAAGAACAATATTCAGAAATCCAGTAAGATAACATTTTAATTTCAGTTCTAGAGCTGATCAATCTTTTGGAGGAACTTGTTAGAGGAAGCTACATTTCTGGTCATATGGAAACTAGGTAACAAGATGATGACAGAGTTTGAGACTATCAAACCTATCAAACCGGGACCTTGTCATTACAAAAGAATAAGAAGATACTGATTGCATCTCAGGATCGAAACAGGCATCTCCTATGCTAGGATAAGGCATAAGGTCAGAGACAAACTAGGGTCAAGATGGACACCACACAGAGCAAACTGAAATAATTACATTATAAAGCCAAGCTTTGGTGAAAATGCAGTTATGTACCTTGTGTGTATGCAACTTGTAGACTTTGAGAGTAATAAATACGAAATGAATCTTTGTGTGCGTATCTTGTAGAGAGAGCCAAACTGATTTAATAAATACTACTGAAAACAAAGCAACATTAAAATTTACATAAATGGCTAAATTTTTTTTCTAGAAGACCAAGAACCAATATTTCATCATGGACAGACACAGAAAAATAGAGAAACACTATGGAAATAATAACAACATTTCTATTACTGCTTCAGTTACACTTTTGTCTTTTAAACTTGTCATTTCTCAAAATCACCCAAAGGTCTTCTTAAAACACTGAGTTCTGGGTCATCTCCAAGTTTCTGGTTGATTATATCCATGATGAGTCCCTGAAGTTGTGTTCTAATAAATTCCCAGGTAATAATGATGATGTTGATCTAGGGACTGCAATTTGAGCACTGTGGAATTAAAATAAAACTTCTCCTCAGTATAACATAGTAAGAATTGATCCAAACCCATGGACACTAAACAAAGAGCAAAAAACATGGAAGGAGGAAACATATTTGGCCAAAAGTGAGATCCCTTAGTGTTTCACGGAACATGGGAATTCTGTCTGGATTCATAAATTACCCAATTCTGAATCTTGCCTGTCCATTACTAGGGAACCTGATACATTTCAATTTATAAAGTTCTAAATTATTATTTAAATTTATAATATCTTCCAAATGTGTCTTTATAGAGGATTTTGCTCCAACTCTATTTTGTTTCTACCTATGTGTTAAAATTGTATCACTAAACTGTCTTCTCATGACATTACCAAGGTGATCTTGTACTTATGCATCTTAATTTACCTAAAGTCTTTGAATCACATTTTTAACACAAGAAAAAGTGGAGGTAAATGACAGATCTTTCTTGAATAATGGTATTGAAAAGAAATGTGGAGCACAATAACATTTGATAAGGGGTTAAGATAAGTCAGGATTCATTGTTACTAGCAATGTCAGAGTTGAGGAGCAGGTGTCCACCATTAATCCACACAGCCTCATGACGTTAATGGGAGTCCTGTGGCTTCATTCCCAAGCACCACTTTGAACATTCATCCCAAGATATGAATTAACACAATGTAGTTCCTGCACTGCTGGGTCTTATTGCTTAATTAATGTGATCATAATGACAGTGGGGGACTTTAAATTTTCTATGTCACTTCATGTCTTATAAAGTTTCAATAGAGTAATGAGCTTCATAAGAAGATGAGTCATTTGCATGTGAGAGTTTAAGTAAGAGGCTTAGAGGCAATGTCCACCATTAAAAAGAGGTTATGCAAAGATATTGGCCGAGAACGACATATGATGTGCACCAAATTTTAATATTTATGATGAGCATCTCAGGGCTACATTCTGAAGAATTAATTTTCATTCATTTTTACTATATCTCCATTGTACTCCAAAGAAAGAAACAATCTGTTAACTTGGCATATAGTTGGCTATCAATTTTTTCTTTCAACAGGTAGTTATAAATTTTGCCTACATACTTGCCCTATAGCATGTTATATGTGATGGAATGAAGAGATAATTCAGACAAATATACCTTACATTCCCACTATATTTTACAAAAACAATTTACTCCACATTCTTACACTTACTGTTATTTTCTTTGCTTATCCTCTGCCATCTGTAGGATTTGATATTGCCCTTTAATTTTTTCTCCCTGGCCCGTAATCTCATTAAATTCCTCTCATCTTCCTTATATAACCTATGGTTCTGTATCCTTGGATTATCTCTCATTAATATAATCACTCAATAGAAGTAGCCCCTTTCGTTCTGATCTTGACCCTTTTTTTACTGCTTTTTTTTTTTTTTTTTTTTTTTTTTGGTTATCCCATGTATTTGCATGACTTAAACTATTAATCTCAAGAAGAAGGAAGTAAGTCATGCAATATTCAGTGTCATTTCCATATCATATTTGATCAAAACTATCTTGGCACTAATAAATAGCAAGGAAACAACAGGAAATTTTCAAAACTATAACTAATACAAATATAATTTCATCTTTTCATGATGTCCTGCAGCTTTCTAAGTCACATGTTGAGTTATAGTCTAAAGGAACATAAAACTGTTTTATACACTAGAGTTATAGACATCACTAAAGGGACTGACTTTTCTATATTCTTACAATATTAGGGGTTTAGAAAGTGATGTGTATATTCTATTTCCAATTTCAAGGTGGTTGTCAATTTTTCTTAATATTTAGACTTATACTATAGTGAAAATGATAGGCTATTCTAATTGCCTGAGCTGACAAGAAATGAATGTCAAGACTCCAACATTTTGAGGTTTAAAATCCAACAGTAGCCATAGCAAATAACATTTTGTATAGTCTTCCTAATATTTTCAAAATAAAATATTGAAATTTACAAAACACAAATGAAATTTCTGTTCTACTAAAGTTATCATTTGGTGCCATGAGTTTTTGAATATATGGATCTTATATACATACAATGTTGAAGGAAGCCAGATAGAAAACTGAAAATTTAACATTGGCCTTAAGACATAGGTACTAAAGATTATCTAGTCTTATTTATTTATTTATTTATTTGTTTGTTTATTTATTTATTTTTGGTACTGGGGATTGAACCCAGGGGTACTCAACCACTGGGTTGAGTACTTGGGCACTTGACCACTGGGCCACATCCCCAGTCCTTTTTTTGTATTTTAGTAGAGACAGGGTCTCACTGAGTTGCTAAGTGCCTCGCCATTGCTGAGGCTGGCTTTGAACTCATGATCCTCCTGCCTCAGCCTCCCAAAGTGCTGGGATTACAGGCGTGCGCCACCACGCCTGGCTGAATATATGGATCTTATATACATACAATGTTGAAGGAAGCCAGATAGAAAACTGAAAACTTAACATTGGCCTTAAGACATAGGTACTAAAGATTATCTAGTCTTATTTATTTATTTATTTATTTATTTATTTATTTATTTATTTATTTTTATTTTTGGTACTGGGGATTGATCCCAGGGGCACTCGACCACTGGGCCACATCCCCAGCCCTTTTTTATATTTTATTTGAGATAGGGTCTCACTGACCTTACATATACAATACAAGAAGCAATATCATAAGATCACAGTCCATAATTGTTGACTTCTTTCTGCCTTATCATCCATGTCATCTCATTTCAATCCCACACCCAATATATTACCTATGTTCAATATATTAGACAATGGGGAATGGAGAGAAGGGAGGATGTATAGGAAAATGAAAGACAGTGGAATGAATCTGACATAGTTTTCCCATGTACATATATGAGAACAACACAATGAATCCCACCATCATGTACATCCATAAGAATGGGATCCTAACTAGAATTATTCCATGCTTATATAATTATATCAAAATGGATTCTGCTGTCATGTATAACTAAAAGGAACCAATAAATAAAAAATAAAATAGTAATGTACAATTTCAAAATTGCAATTCTCATTCTTACTTGTACCTTTCTAAAGTCATTTAAATCCCTTACATTTCTTTGCCATTATTCTCAAACCACATGTTACTCTGAAGACAGTCCCTGAAGCTTTATTAAAACTTCACACAACTCATTTGAAAGTGCCCAAAGGAACCCAAACATGCCTTATTTTGTAACTGAATTCATATATTAAGGAAATATTGTGAGAATCTTTTGGTTACCAATATGTAAGTCCAGCAGAATGATAGTATCTGGTACACGTGAATTTTTTCATCCCTGTGAGATACTAAATTTTGCACATTAAATGCAGGTGTTGATCAGTGCTGCAGGGCCTCTGAACTGACCACATAGGATTGATTGGTGACCTGTTGGAAGATTCCACAGCAATATATCTCTGTAGAATTGAAAAGTGTGTCTAGTTGAAACTCATCTAAAGGGAAGAATTTCAATCTGATGAGTGGATCCAGTAACAAAACCTTAGCTTCAAATAAGTGGTTGACCCAGAAACCACTGGCTTAAACCTTGAGGTCTCAGGAGACTTATGACATGGAGATGTGGAAGAGTAGTTTTACAAAAGGATTTGGAGGATTTGGGAAGATAGACAGTATATTCCTGTGATTTATCTGAATAAATATAATAAAAAATGGAAAGAGGTGGGCCCCACCTTGCTATTGAAAGAAATGAAGTTTGACACCTCTGGATTTGGTTTCTCATCTGCATTGTGCTTGAAACATCTTAGGAGATAACAGTGGCTAGCAGAGCAATAGTTGGAAGCATAGTGCCAGTGCTGCAAAATAAGGGCCAAGATCAAACCTCCAGGACCTGGAGTATGAATAGCAAGCTTTAGAGATGCATTAACTTTGCTCAAGGGAAGTTCTGTAATATCTTCCAAATTGGTGATTACAAACAGATGCCACCCACAAATACTTTCCTATACTCTTGAAACTTTGTAGAGAACTTCATCTTTCAACTTGGATAAGAAAGAAGACTTTAACCCATATCTGCAGGAGCCCTGTTTGGGGATTGACTTGAATTGCAGTTGACTATGAGCCGTGGAGATTTGGCCATTGTCGCCACCCGTAGTCTCACGGGATTTGTTGCGGGATCTCAAGTGACTTGGCCGAGATTGCTGATCGGGTCAGCGCCATTTTAGGGTGTGCTTTTGGCGTGTGTTAGTCGTTATTAGAACCAGAGAGAAAAGTTATCAGAATAAAAAGCTGTTTGTCTCCAGTTTGCTTCTGAAGTTTTTCCCCCCGCGGCTCCGTTGCTCCAAGCGCTTCAGGCAGCAACAGGTGGCGGCCCGTACGGGGAACTTCGGAGCGGACAGGTAAGAACTGAAAGGTCTCTAAAGATGGGTTCGAATATAACTGAATCCCAAGTGATAGAGGCTATGCAAAGACTCCTTGATATACCTGACTCTGTTCTCAGTGAGGAGTATATAGACAAAAGTGAAAGTGATCAAAAAAGTGTAGATTCCACTGGGCCAACTGAGACCAGTAAAGAGAGTATTAGAAGAGACCCAAAAATGACAAAAATCCAAGCTATTAAAGCTATTCGGGAGTTATTGGCGAAAGCTGAAGGATACTTGCTCTCACTGGAACCTGGGCCTCAGGATATTGCTGTCAGTGAAATTAGCAGTGGTGAGGAATCTAGTAAAAGTGATCCTGAGAAAATGAGGAAAAAGAAATTAAAAAAGACCGAGAAAAAGGTCCGTCAGGCAGAGGAGTCACTTGTGTCCTCTACTCCCCCATGGGTGGAATCCATCACAGAAAATATGAAGGGTATTACTAGGCATTTGCATACCCTAGAAACAGAAATAAAAAGTCTTTCTGATCGCTTATGCGCTCTCGAGGGCAACGCACAGATACATTGGGAACCGCCAGCATTTGAAAAGAAAAATGGACAGAGTGTCCATCAGTCAGTAGATTTCAAAACAATAAAAAATCTCAAAGAGGCAGTAATGACTTATGGGCCCCAAGCTCCTTTCACGTTGAGTATGCTGGAGTCCCTTAACACCTTTAGCTTAACCCCCTCAGACTGGAAAAGTCTATGTAAAGCATCATTAAGCAGGGGGCAATTCTTGGTTTGGCGATCGCAATTCCAAGAACTTTGTATAGAAACGGCTAAAAGAAACGCGGCTGCAGGGTTTGAAAACTATAATATAGACATGCTCACAGGAGAAGGGCAATTCGCAGACTTACAGGCTCAAACAGATTATGACTCAGATATATATGCTCAGATAAACGCAGCTGCCTTAGAGGCATGGAAAACTGTACAAGGACCTGGGGATCTACAAGGTAGCTTGTCAAAAGTGATTCAAGGACCTAATGAGCCGTATGCCGACTTTGCTGATCGACTTTTGAGAACTGCAGGTAGTGTGTTTGCAGATGTTGACCAAGCTATGCCTTTAGTTGTTCAATTAGCTTATGAAAATGCAAATAAATGGTGCCAAGCAGCCATCAGGCCATGGAGAACTAAAAAGGATCTTTCCGTATATATACAACTATGTAAAGATATAAATGGCGCCTTTGTCACAGGAAATGTGATTGCAGCCTCAATGAGAGGTGCTTCCTCTCGAAATTTCACAAAGGCTAAACATAGACATTATAATCAATCAGGATATTCCAGGCAAAATTATCATAATCAATCAGGCAATTCTAGGCAAAATCCCAAAAGAGAAATAAGATCAAGCTCATACCGTGCCCCAGGCCGCTGCCCCAGGTGTAAAAAGGGAAATCATTGGGCCAATAAATGCTATTCAAAATTTGACATCCATGGAAATCCTTTGTTCAGGAATTCAAAAAACGGGGCACGGGGCCCAGTACCCCGGGGCCCACAAATGTACGGGGCATTGCAGAAGGAGTATCCTCAAGCATCCACTCAGATGCTTCCCCGACACAATCCCTACTACCCATCCACTCCCTCGCCAGAGGAACAAGAGGAAATGCAGGATTAGACCTCTGTTCCACCGCCCGAATAGTGTTAACACCTGAAATGGGGGTTCAACTGATTCCCACAGGAGTCAGGGGACCTCTTCCCTCAGGGACTGTAGGACTTATTATCGGGCGTAGTCCTAAAAGCTTATTAGGTTTGCAAGTGACCCCAGGAGTAATAAACTCAGACTACAAAGGGGAAATAAAAATAATGCTTAGCTCACCCCAAAGTGTAAGTTCTGTTAATCAAGGAGATAGAATTGCTCAGTTGCTTCTCCTTCCCAATTTACATAATTCATTTAAAATGGGTATGCCTCAAGAAGGGAACAATAGAGGATTTTGTTCCACTGACTCAAGTCCCATGGCTTGCTGGGTTCGAGACTGTTCAAGGAGGCCTATGTGTAAAATAAAAATCCAAGGAATAGAAATGGAGGGATTAATAGATACTGGAGCTGACTCTTCCATTATTAATTTACGCCAATGGCCCAAGCACTGGCCTCTGCAAAAAGCTTCAACCAGTTTAAGAGGCTTGGGATATAATAACCTCCCAGATAAAAGTGCAGTAATTTTAAAATGGGAGGATGATGAAGGCCATAAAGGAACATTTCAGCCTTATGTTTTACCTAATCTACCGGTTACTTTATGGGGAAGAGATATTTTGCAACAAATGGGAGTACACCTTGCAACCAAGCCTGCAGATGTTAAATGTGAAAACCTACAGGGTAATCTTAACCATAAAAGAACTCATTATCAAAAAGTACAGAGTAATCTTAACCCTAAAAGTAATCATTGTCATAAAGGAAAAAGATATTTTTTTTGGGGGCCACTGAGAAAATAATTTTGAAAATACCATGGCTTTCTGATAAGCCAGTGTGGGTCCCTCAGTGGCCCCTATCTAAAGAGAAATTACAAGCGGCCCACCTACTAGTTCAGGAACAATTAGAAGCAGGTCATATAGAACCTTCCACCTCTCCCTGGAATTCCCCCATATTTGTGATCAAGAAAAAGTCAGGAAAATGGCGATTGTTACATGATCTTAGACAAATCAATAAAACCATGCAAGTTATGGGGCCTACTCAACCTGGACTTCCTAGTCCCGTAGCTATTCCAAAAAATTTCCATCTTATTACTCTTGATATAAAGGATTGCTTCTTTTCTATTCCCCTACATCCTCTGGATGCCCCAGGTTTGCTTTTTCCGTTCCTTCTATGAACAATAATGGCCCTGATCAGAGATATCAATGGAAGGTTTTACCACAGGGAATGGAGGTAGCGGGCCCTGAAGATTTGCCGGTGGCATTGTCTAAACATAAAAAAGACGTCTGCTGCTCAAACATCAAACAACCTCACCAACAGTGTGGCCTCTGCTCTACATGCATGGGGCCTCCTACATCAACATGTTATAACAAATGGACATTTTGATCTTTCATTGTTTGGGACTTTACGGGACAATGCCTTGCGGGTATTTGTCTAGAGAATTCAGTGTGTTACTTGATGGAACTTAGGGCAGCTGATTTGTTTAAACAATTTGATATGCTATGCAATTTGGCTCATCACCAAAAGGCTTGTTGCCTTAAAGCCGCAACATCTCCTCACAATTTGGACGGCTGTTAGTCATCATATATAGTTGATCCTAAAGGGCTCCATTGGATGGCTGGTTAGCCAATGACGGGTAAGATCCCCAGAGGGGGACAACCTAAGACAGGCACAGTCGCACGGGACAGTCTCATGTGGCCGACATATCAACCTAAGACAGGAGTCAAGGGCACAGCCTTGATTATCCGATGACGGGTAAGAATGTTGGTTGCACATAGACGTCCTAGAGCATTACCTCTTTTAAAACAAAAAGGGGGAAATGCAGGAGCCCTGTTTGGGGATTGACTTGAATTGCAGTTGACTATGAGCCGTGGAGATTTGGCCATTGTCGCCACCCGTAGTCTCACGGGATTTGTTGCGGGATCTCAAGTGACTTGGCCGAGATTGCTGATCGGGTCAGCGCCATTTTAGGGTGTGCTTTTGGCGTGTGTTAGTCGTTATTAGAACCAGAGAGAAAAGTTATCAGAATAAAAAGCTGTTTGTCTCCAGTTTGCTTCTGAAGTTTTTCCCGCGGCTCCGTTGCTCCAAGCGCTTCAGGCAGCAACACATATCTATACATTTATGTTCCTACTAAGAGCTCTTTTATACTCACAGGTTAATAGGCCCAAAGAAACCTTACCTGACACACTGATAAACTTTGTCTCCTACTACTTTCTGTCCAGCCAAGCATGGAGATATGAAAATCCTGTGTTGAAAACCCTGTGTAGTTTTGTTGTCATTGTCACTGTTGGAGTCATTGTTGTTTGTTTGTTTTAGCTTGGTTTTGCAAGGTCCTAGAAGTTTTTCTATAGTTGGAATTCAAAGCCATTATTCTAGAGTAAACTTTCTTGGCTACCTGAGTCCACTATGATCTTCTGCTATTTTCTGAAATTGCATATCAATTAATTTTACTATTCATTTAATGAATTTATTATAGAATTGTTATGTATCATTGCTGTATTATTGCCTTGAATTTCTAAAACTGCAGGGATGGTCTTCACAGTGTCTGCTCTTTCCGCTTTACTAGATTGCCCACTTTTTGAGGTTGTTAGAAATTGTCTTTTTTTTTTTTTTTTTTTTTTTTTTTTTTGGTAGCTTAGAGTAGTTTCTACTGGGTTCTGACAATGGTAGGTACTCAAAAACACTTGAATAAATGCATGAATGTAACAATTAATTTCCCATCATTAATGCTGTGATGGTTTTCCACAAAGACAAACCTAGTTGTTGTTATTGATTTGGTGTGTCTATTCATACTATATTGTAGCCAATAAGAAATAAATGCTGAATTCTTCCTTTCAGTAGGGTGTAGTTTTCCCTGAGAAAATTTCTCATTTGTCAGAATTGCATTTGTTTATAAGTGCAAATAAAGAGTTGAAAAAATGAACAAAAATCTGCTGATAAATTTTAAAAATTTCACTAAAAACACAGCGGTAAAACAGCTGAAGCTCAAATGTAGAGAATCATGTCTCCTGAAAATAAATATCCCCCAAGCTCATAAACACCAAGGCTAGTGGTCAGGAATGAACAGATGTTTATTGCCTCATGCACCCTCTGCTACTCTGGGATAATCTCTTAAATATCCCAAATCCAGTTTGAATTTAAATTAGATTCATATTTTCTTTCACTATTATTCCATTAAAAATATCATATGATTAGCCAATTAAATGGAGGGAAAAAAATCAGTAGGAGAGCAATCCCCTTTAATATTTTCAATTAAGATGTAGTGTGGCCAATAAAAACGGCTTACATTTTCATTTTATGGGTACCTATGGAGAGCATTATGACACAAATGACTCAGAAGAAGGTAATCGTTTCAAAATATATTGTAGTGGAAGACTGTAAACAGTGCAGTGTGTTAGCTTACAAGGGATGTGATGAAAATATAAAGTTTTTTTCAAAGGGGATTCATGTTTATTTTATAGTCTTTTAGGGTATTTGTGCCTGCCAATTTACAGCACATATTTCTAAAATGCCAGAGACTCTTTTCTCCTAGGGAAGGGTAGGAAGGTGAGGATATACCCATTAGGGGATAATATGTTTTTAAGGAGAAGAGAGTCATGTAGCAACTCCATCCTGTCTGCTGTCTAGATTTGAAATGGAACTTCACCAGGGCGTAGTATAAAACCTTATTTTCTTACAGGACCATAAGGAGAAGACTGAAAGTCTCAGGCTACACGATGCCAAATACAGCAGGAGTATTTCTAACTCAAGGTGCAGCAGCAGATATTTGGACTGGATTATTTCACTTTGACTGTGTCCTTAATAATAAGATTTCAATTAATACTGTTTAGTGGTTATAGAATGTCGTGGCATTTTTATAAGGATTTCTTTACATATGATTTTGTTACATTAAGCTAGCAATGATTCAATTCTTATGGCCTGGGTTGATTCTTAGCTCCTCTATATTAAAAATATTTACCACAATTTTATTTAGTACTTATATACTTGATTTTGATTGAGCAGCAGATTATCAAACTATGTAGGCTGAGGAGAGATAGTTAAATATAGGTATTTAACAAATATTGACTAAATTTATTTATCATCTTTGTAAACAAAGGCCAATCATTTTGAGAACACTTCTCAAAGTAAAATTACAAAAAATAATCAAAGCAATTGGGGATTAAAAGACATGGGAATAATAGTAGAATTTTTATTTTTAGAAATATATTAATTAACAAATATTGTGTGTTTATTATGTGTCTGATCCTATAATAAGATTTTATACATTATTTCTCTCAATGTTTCCACATGCTAGTGAGCCTGGACCTGTTATAAGACTCAACAAAATTCACAGAGCTAGTAAGTGGAAGTTAGACAATAATCTTTATGTCTAGGGCCATGTTGGTATGTGTTTCATCTGATGGTTATAAAAACTTGACCATATTTTAAGTGCAGGATATTTTGAAATAAATAAAGGAAACTAGCCGATAGAATCCTTTCTCTTATATAACTTACACTATATCTTCTCTTTGAATAATTAAGATTTGGTCCCCTAACTATTGATAAACTACCTTGTTTTAGATAAAAATTTTAAGGAATTAAAAACGTTATGCCAATCATTGAATTGAAACCTTTCTCCCTCATTGGCTCGTGTTTATGTAGTACAGGTGTATATTTTCCATCTCCCTTCATACTTACCTAATAATTACATAAATTATGTAAATAATTGAACTAAATTGCACAGTTCAGGGATGAATTAGCTTCATTCTTTGCATATGGGGAAATTTAGAGCACTGAATATTTTCATATAATTATTTTAGGCCACAGGCAAAAATAAAGTCTGGAAGTTTGTTGTGTCCATTTCCCATCTCTACAAAACCAGGATATATTTTGTGAACCATTGTGTTATCTTATTTTCAAAAGCTATCATATAGGAGGTGTCTTTATTTTATTCCCCTTAAAGAGCTGAACTTTACTCCTTCACAAATATCTTCATTTTCCTAATGCTCGGGTTTTCTATGAAAACTATGGCACACTGAAAATCAAATGTTAGGTTTCACACTGTGAGGGAAACATTTACAGGTCTGTAATGCTGCTCTGATATTATATCTCCTCACCTATTAAAGACATTTCCCACAAATACAACTTTAGCAGTTACATACTTTGCCTGACTTCCTTTTATCCCTTCCCAGAAATTTGATATGTTTTCCCCCATCCAGGTGAAGTTGATAAAGTTTGGTGTGATTGACTCAGAAGTACTTTCTTGCAATGAATCATTCTGTCCTATGATTTTACGGATATCAATAAGAGAATATGTTTTTTAATGAGTTTGCTATATATGGGTCTTATGTTTATTGTGGTGTTGGGTATAATGTTTCTTGACAGATTTTAAAATGTTCATTTATAACAATCTTAGCCTCAAATTATTTGTTGGTAAAATATTAATAAAAATATTTATCTCTTAAAATTCCAATAATTTTAAAATTATACAGTTTATGTAAAGAATCCCGTAGAGTTCATGTCACATAGAAAGAAGTGCAGACAGAGTAAATATCACCATCATCACCAAGTTGAGTCTATATTAAAGCAGCTGTATTAAATCAGCTATATAAATTTAATAATTTGAAAATGAAATAATTTATTGTTATCCATATCACTATATCACTTATCCATATCCTATATCACTTAGTTTCTTGATTTCCATATCTCTATAAATTGCAAATTTCAATGAAAATGAACAAGTTGTGGATTTGTATAATCAATGTGATTTGAAATCCCTTCTGATAAAACAAATAACCCTCATACCAGTATTGCCATTCTATCCTTCAGGTCATTTATTCATTTTTTCATGAGTCTCTAGTGATAATTAGGCAGTGGTTTTTGCTGAGTGAAACTACTGTGTATCCAATGTCACATGGAATGAAAAAAATCCATCTTTTTCCTTTCTGCCATAGAAGATATTGAAAGATTAGTCAACTAAGTTAGGGCCCACTTTTAGAACCAGCCAGTATTCTGAGCACACATGGCACAGAATAGTCATTCCAGTTATAAATATTCTTATTGATTTCCAAATTTTTCGGCCTAACATACAATCTTGGCTCTTTTTTTTATTTTTATTTTTTTACAGATTCTGAATTTGGATATTCTCCAAAAAAATTTGTGCCAGTTTACCTATTATTTGCATCCCTGTTGCACTGGAGAGTGTGCATTAGGTAACATTTTTTCATGTAATATTTTCAGAGAATTGCTGCTCTTAGATTCTGACTTTAAAAATTATGTTCTGTTTCAGTGGGATTTTAAGATGAAGATATCAGAGTGAAAAATCTCTAATCTACTAATTTTTACCTGAATTCTGGCTCTGATTTAACAACTAGTAGGAGGAATTGACAAAAGAGGGTCAAGATGTAGTGAGAAGTAAGATATTTTAAAAAAAAAACTGGATTATATTCTTTAGATTTTTCAGATATGATACACAGTACATTTTCCATGGATGTCAATGAATGAATGATTTAATGACTAGAAAATATGATTAAACATCTTATATTCTCATTATGAATCTCTGCCTAGTTGCCTGTGTGAGTTTGAACATATCATTAACCTAAAAATCATTATGCCTCTGTGTATATGTCTGCAAATTGGGAAAATACTTTTATTATCAGTTAATGTAATTATCAAATAAAATAATACAAAGAAATTGCTTTGGAAAGTGTAAAGGTTAAGTTATCTTCTATTTGTCATATGTGTGTGTGTGTATACACATATCTATATGTCACAAAGATAGTCACAGAACAAATTAACAAGAGTCTTATGGAAGTGTCCATTGTGTGATATATAGAGGTACTACACACCTAGTATAGTGGAATAACAGCAGGGGCAGGAGAGCAAGTTATACTTGTGTACTGAATCCTCCATCTCTGCTATAATACCTAGCCCTGATCTGTGGTAGTTAAGAACAACGAATAATATCTTTTATAGGAACATTATAAAGTCTCTATCTGTTTCAATTCCCACCAATATAATAAAACAAACAAACAAACCAAAAACCCCTGCAGAATACTGAAGCAAAAGGCATAGAAGAAAAGCAAGAGAATACACAGACATTTTCTTAAAGAGGGAAAGAAATAGCACAGAAAGAAGACCTAGTGTGCAGGACTGAGTAGACATTACTCAGGTCAATCAACTGCCACCCTAAGTATAAGTTATCACATCAGGAATTGCAAATGTATAGAGTGCCAAGGAAGGCCATCAACAACGTGAAACACTAAAACTAGCCCAACTATGAACTGGATTAACTTAAGCTGCTATATTAAATGTTCAGCAGAAGGAAAGTGTGGCCATTTTCAAGAGGAAAAAGAATTTATTTACCTCAGTCACCCCTGAACTACAGAGGTGTTTAGCTTTCAAAAAAATGAATAAAGCATAAAAAAGATGAAAAAGTAAAAGTAAAGTAAACACACACACACACACACACACACACACACACACACTTTCAAGAGACAAAGTAATCATCAGAACTGGAGAGGTGTTGGAACTACTTGACAGAAAATATACAATAACTGTAATGAATCTAATAACAAGGATGGGCAACATCCAAAATAGATGAGCAATTTCAGCAGAGGAATGAAAATTATAAATAGTAATTAAATGTTAATTTCAAAAATGCAAAAATAACAGTAACAGAAATAAAGATTATGTTTGATAGACCAGTCAGTATGATCAACACAATTGAAGAAATAATCAATGAGGTTAGTAATCTCATAGGTTAATAAAAATTATCCAACTGAAGCATAATAAAAAAAAATAGGGGCAAAAAAGAAAGAAAAGAATGTTTAGTGTCTTGAGCCAACAATAAGAAAGAGCTCTATAAGGAAAATTATAGAACACTAAAGAAAGAAATCATAGAAGAACTCAGAAGATGGAAAGACCTACCTTGCTCTTGGATAGGTAGAATCAATATTGTCAAAATGTCCATACTACCAAAAACATTATACAGATTTAATGCAATTCCAATCAAAATCCCAATGTCATTCTTCAAAGAAATAGAAAAAGCAGTCATGAAATTCATCTGGAGAAATAAGAGACCCAGAATAGCCAAAGCAATCCTGAACAAGAAAAGTGAAGCAGGTGGCATCACCATACCGGACTTTAAATTATACTATAGAGCAATAGTAACAAAAACAGCATGGTATTGGCACCAAAACAGACTGGTGGACCAATGGTACAGAATTGAGGACACAGAGACTAATGCATATAATTTCAGCTATCTTATATTAGACAAAGGTGCCAAAAATGTACAGTGGAGAAAGGATAGCCTCTTCAACAAATGGTGCTGGGAAAACTGGAAATCCATATGCAACAAAATGAAATTAAACCCTTGTCTCTCACCATGCACAAAATTCAATTCAAAGTGGATCAAGGACCTAGGAATTAGACCAGAGACAATACGCCTAATAGAAGAAAAAGTAAGCTCCAATTTCCAACATGTCGGATTAGGCCCCAAGTTCCTTAATAAGAATCCTGTAGCACAAGAACTATTACCAAGAATTAATGAATGGGATAGATTTAAACTGAAAAGCTTCTTCTCAGCAAAAGAAACAATCAGTGAGGTGAATAGAGAGCCAACTAATTGGGAACAAATATTTAATACATGCACATCAGATAGAGCACTAATTTCTAGAATGTATATAGAACTAAAAAAACTTAACACCAAAAAAGCAAATAACCCAATCAATAAATGGGCTAAGGAATTGAAAAGACACTTCTCAGAAGAAGATACACGATTAATCAACAAATACATGAAAAAATGCTCAACATCACTGGCAATTAGAGAAATGCAAATCAAAACTACTCTAAGATTTCATTTCACTCCAGTCAGAATGGCAGCTATCAAGAACACAAACAACAATAAATGTTGGAGAGGATGTGGGGAAAAAGGCACACTCATACATTGCTGGTGGGACTGCAAAATGGTGCAACCGCTATGGAAAGCAGTATGGAGATTTCTTGGGAAAATGGGAATGGAACCACCCTATGACCCAGCCATCCCACTCCTGGGTCTATTCCCAAAAGACTTTAAAAACAGCATATTACAGTGACACAGCCACTTCAATGTTTATAGCAGCACAATTCACAATAGCTAGGTTATGGAACCAACCTAGATGCCCCTCAGTAGATGAGTGGATAAAGAAAATATGGTATATATACAAAATGGAATTTTACTCAGCAATAAGAGAGAATAAAATAATGGCATTTGCAGGTAAATGGATGAAGTTGGAGAATATAATGCTAAGTGAAATTAGTCAATCTCAAAAATCCAAGTACCGAATGTTTTTTTCTCTGATATAAGAAGGCTGGTTCACAGAGTTGTTGGAAGGGGGTACATAGGATCAGAGGAACACTAGAATGGTCAACGGAAAGGGAGGGGAGGGAGGGAGTAAGGGGGGGTTGGAAAAAAATTGGTGGTTGAATGAGATGGATATCATTATCCTAAATGCATGATTCAAGATCTGAATGGTACTTATATAATTTGTATACAAGCAGTTGTATGTAAAAAGATACTATACTTGTGCATGATGAATAAGTAAATAAATAATAAAAAAATTAAAAAAAAAATTAGCAAATAGGAGAAAGCAAAACAGAAGAACTATTTTAAGAAGTAGTGACCAACACTTTCTCAACACTAATAAAATATGTAGAACCATACATTCAAGAAGCTTAGAGAAAACTAAACAGCAAAAATATTTTTAATAATACCTAAATATTGAATACATTATGTATTCCAACCGCTGATACTTTCAGAAGACAAAGAAACCTTGAAAATACATACAGAATTTTAAAAAGCATCATCGGTAGAAAAACAAAGGTAATGAACACAGAATGTATCTTTCTAAAACCATAAGAAAGTATCTCTTTAAAATACTGAATGAAAAAACAAAACTCAATCGAGAAATTTAATACTCAGTGAAAATATCTTTCAAACAATAAAAACTCCCTACAAAAGAAGCAAAGGAAAAAAAGATCTATGTGTGTCATACTTGTTTTTTAACATTTTTAAAAAAGTGATGAGTGTACAATGTAGAATATTATTTTTTTATTTATTTTGCTGAAATATTAATGCACATCTAGAAGTAGAAAAATATAGTATTTATGTTATATGCTATATATAGTTTTATAGAATGAAAAAAATGTAAATATGTGACAAGATAGCATGAAGAATTCTTCAGTATAAAATGTCAAATGTATTTCTAACCATAAGTGATGAATTACAATTTGAATTAGGAAAAATGCTCCCAGTTACAATATTACACCCATGTGAAATACATAGGCATAAATT
This sequence comes from Tamias sibiricus, assembly GCA_025594165.1. Lineage (NCBI taxonomy): Eukaryota > Metazoa > Chordata > Mammalia > Rodentia > Sciuridae > Tamias > Tamias sibiricus. The sequence continues at coordinate 44,348,723 of CM046671.1, read as the reverse complement.
TAATTAAATTTGCAGAATTTCTATGCATAAATTTCTAAAATACTGGTGAAAGAAAGAAAGACGTACATAAATGGATAAGTATCCAGTGTTTTTGGATTATAATAATCAATGTTACTAAAAGGTTAACACTTTTCATATAATATATATGAAAATATATATATATATATCATATATCATATATATATATATATATATATATATATATATAAGAAATCCCAAACAAAATAACAGCAAGCATATTTATTAGCTATTCATAAGCTTATTCTAAATTTTTCCTGGAAAGTCAAAAAATCTATATAACAACTACAATAAATTTGTAAAAAAGGAATGATATTGAACAGTCCTATTAGTAATTGATTTTAAGATTTAATACATAGCCATGATATTTAAAAACTGCAGTATCAATGAATATATAGATGGAGAATCAAATAAAATATTTAGAGACTAGAAATTAACACCAAATGTATCTTGTACCTAAATGAAAAAAATACAAATAAATTATACATATAGATAGAGAATGTAAAATCACAACTAGAAAAAGACATAATCTATGACATCTTGAATTTGGAAATAATTACATGTGAAAGTGATACCGTGATCCAGTAATTAATTCAAAATTGGTTCCTATATAAAATAAAAGAAAAAATTTCCTCAGTGAAAGATAACACAAAAACAATTTAGAAAATCTCTACATTTGGATAAATTATTTACAAGTCAAACAGCTAATGAGTGAATTTTACTTGTAATCCATGAAATAACTCTTAAAATAGTTACACCTGAAAAAACAACTCAGCGATAATGGGTAAAATATATGAAGAGAAGCAAAATCAAAAAAGATACACAGAGGATAAATAATAAGTTTTTCATTAGTTTTTTTTTTTCCCAAAACATAAACATAAATTAGGAAAATTCAAATTAAAACCTATAGGAAAGAAAATAGAATGAATTGGATATGACTTTTCTATGCTCATATATGAACACATGACCAGTGTAACTCCACATCATGTACAACCAAAAGAATGAGAAGTTATAATTCATGTATGTATAATATGTCAAAATACATTCTATTGTCATGTATAACTAAAAAGAACAAATAAAAAAAATTAAAACTATTGAAATAGTTTAAAAATTATTGCAATATCCAGTGATAGTGAAGATGTCGAGCAAGTCTAAGTCTCTTACCCTGCTGGTTGGTAAATGAAATCACAGGCACCTGAGTAATCTGTTTAGCAGTTTTGTATAAAGTTAGATATGCATTTGTTATACAAATCAGCAATTCCACTCAGATATTTATCCAAGTTAACTAAAAATCTGTACTCTAAAGTTTATAACAGATTGATTTATAATCATCCCAAATTGAAAGTAACACATATGTCTTTCAACAGGTGAATATATAAACATTTTGTTCATGTAGGTGCACTGAAATATCACTTAGTCATAAAAATGATTCACAGAAACATGCATAAATATTAAGTGCATTTTTCTCAGTGAAAGGAGGTAGAATCAAAAAGCTGTATGATTTTAATTTATGTAATATTATGTAAAAGTGAAACCATAGTAAACATAGCAGTGGTTGCCATTGTTAAGGATAACAGCATGGATTTCTTATAAAGGGCAGCATGAGAACATCTTTGAAATGGTGGATCTAATCATTATGGTACTATGATGATATGCATATGGTTTTACATATTTTACAAAACATATAGCACTGTAAAAAAATATTAAATTTTATTGCATAAAAATAAAAAGGAATTATCGGCTCAAATATTGGAAAAGTCCAAGTTGGAGTGCAGACTGTGACAAATTCTTCTAAGCATATTACACGTCAGTAAAATTACTTCATTGACGGAGGTACAGAAGAAAAAAGAGTTAATTGAATTAACTTTGTAAAACAATGTACTTTCCACCTTTTTTCTAAAATTATGTCAAAATAAAAAGTAACAAAAGGAGAAAATATTTTATAGTATTTATATATTCAGGAATATATATTTATGAATATGAATTGATACCACTTGTAATGTATAAGCATAGAGTACATACATATGGTATATACAAATTTATAACATATTTTAGAATGTATTACTTTATAAACAGTAAGTTAATGATGAGTTAGTTTTTTTTTTATTAATTTTCACTGTGGTAAAATATCTAAGTAATAAATTATTCAATTAAAAATATTGATGCTTTATTTACCAAAAAGCATATGGCATTTTTTTGTGTGTGAATATTCCATGTTCGCTTGAAGTGAAAATTCATTCTGTTATTTTTGGTGCTATTTTTACATATATCAGATATAATTAGGTCAAGTTTGTTGTATTATTCAAATCTTCTATGTTACTTTGTTAATTTTTGTTTTTGTATTTTAGCTTTATTTAATGGTTATTGGAAAGATGTTCAAATATCTTATTATGATCATGAAAATTTTCATTTATTTTTACTTTAATATTTTACTTACTTTTTGCTTTATGTATTTTAACACTATGATATTGAGAACAAGGAGATTAAGAATTGTGATATGTTCCTAATAGACTAACTCTTTAATCATTATGAAGTGCCCCATAAAATTATTTATGCAACACCCAATATATATGAATAAGTGATGCATTCATTTTATTTCAGATCAAAACAGTTTTCATTTTTATTCTTTAGTTTTTTCTTTAGATATATTTGTCTAAATTTCATTATTTACTTTCAAATATTTACTTTCCAGAAATATTATAATATTGATAGCTAATTTAATTCCAGTTTGAACATATTTTGTATCAATGTATTTAGTTTTAAAAAAATTTTAAAAATATATTTCAACCAAAGGCCTTGTGAATACCAAGCATATGCTCTACCACTGAGCTTTACCCCAGCCACATTAAACCTTTTAATTTATTTTGAGGTTTATTTATTTATTTTTTACTTTATCATTACTACTCTTAATGGCTCAACATATTGTTAATATGTGATGTTATTGGTGGGTATGGTCAATGATGTCCACTAACTTAATAGTGTTCAGATCTTCTATATCTTCACAGGTTGTCTATCAATTTGTTCTACCAAATTTTGAGAGAGAGATGTTGAAGTACATAAGTGTATCTGTAGATGTATGAATGTCTTTGTGATTTTTCCAAATTCATTCATAATATCCTGAAATAATTTTATCAGACATATAACATTTAGGATTGTGTCCTCTTGATATAACAAATCGTTTATCATTATGAAAGGACTTCTTTATCTGTGGTGACTTCTTTATTTTTTCTCTCATATTTGTTTAATACTTAATATGACACTCCAGCTTATTTTTCATTAATATTAGCATGTCATATTTTAACAATCCTTTAATTTTAATTTAACCTAGTAATATGTTATGGTAGGTTTCTATTAGTGAGCCTGTAGTTTGTTCTTATCTTTTTATTCAGTCTAGTAATACCTTTAGATTACTTTGAAATAAAATGATTATATGTTTATGTTCCAACTGTCTATCTTCTTATTGGTTTTCTATTTCTTATTTGCCCCTTCTATTATTTGCTCCTTTTGTCTATTTTCATTTCTTTAATTATGTGTTCTATTTTTTCTGTTTTATACTTTTTATTGCCTTATTGGGTTTCTCATCTTATTTTAATATTTCTTTGATTTATAGTGTGCATTGTTAATTCATTACAATTTACCTTCCAGTTATACTATACCACTTCTCATAAAATATAAGACTTCACATTAGTTATGCTCACTTCATACCTCCATTTTTCTTCTGTTGTCACATTTTATTTCAAATATCTATGAAACCTACAGAATATTATTTTCAGCAGCAATCTTCTAGTGAGATTAAAATAAGAATTAATTATTGTATATTGATCCACACAGATGTCATTTTTGGTATTTCATATTCCCAAGAAAGATACATTTCTACATCTGGTATTTTCGTCCTTCTTCCTGGACATTTTCCTTTAAAATTTCTGATGTTAATAAGCTCTTTCAGTTTTTATTTGTTTGAAAGAGTCCTCACTTTGCCTTCATTTTAAACAAATAATCCCTGGATATAGAGTCCTGGGTTGCAGTTACACTCAGCTCTCCATATCGACATCTGTGGTTCTAATCAATCAGGAATCAAAGATATTTTGAAAAAAAATTGCATCTGAACTAAACATGTACAGAATTTTTCTTCATGTCTTTATTTTCTAAACAAGATCTTCAAGCTCTTATTTATAAAGGATGCACATTGTTAGGTATTTTAAGAATCTGGAGATGATTAAAATATACAGGAGGGTACATGCAGGTTATATTTAAATATTAATCCATTTTATATGAAGAGCTTGAATAGTCACAGATTTGAGTGTCCACAGGGTTTGGGTGGTGGTCCTTGAAACAATTCCCCACAGATACCAGGGACATATTTTTTTGAAATATTCTCTAAAATCCTATACTTGTCACTCTATATGTAATGAGTCTTTTTTCCTCTGGATACTTTTAATATTTTTATTTGTTACTGACTGATAAATTTGATAATCATATATTTTGGTATAGTTTTGTTCATTTTATTTTGTTGTTGGGGTTTGCTTTTCTTTGACTCCAGTTACACATAGAGCAGTCTGCATGAAGATTTTTCATGTATCACTGATGGTTTTTCATTTCTTAATTATTTTTCTCTACTTTTTATTTTTGTTCATTCGTGTGAAAATGCCTTCAGATTTACTAATATTTTATCTAAAATATATAATCTATCATTAATCTCTTCCAGTATTTTTTATTATAGCCATTGTAGTTTTTATCTCTAGTGGCTCAATTGCATTTTTTAAAAAAAAGTCTTGCATATCCCTACTTAATTTTTGAATAGATTTAATATAATTTTATTAGCTGTTTTAATGCCTTTGTTAATTCTAGTTAGGGTTAATTTTGATTCATTGATTTTTCTTTTCATCACAGATCAGAAGCTTCTGCTTCTTTGCATGCCTAGTAATTTTTTAATGGATTTCAACTATTACAGATTTTACTTTTTTGTGTCACTGACATTTTGAATTCCTAATATTTTTAACTTTCTTTTAACACAGAGTTGTTACTTGCAGATAATTGATTTGTTCCTTCCCTTACTTTTTATGTTATGTGGAAACAAAGCAGTATATTTGATTGAAGACTAATCATTTCCCACGACTGGGAAGAATCAGTAACTTTGTCTCCTGAGGGAAGACCCTTCTAATGACCCAATATCACACAAACCATGAGGATTCCCGGACATTCTGGGAAGAACAGGTACATGTGCAGCTGTGTGTTCATGTCACCTGTTGTTCCTCTAGTTCTTTCTGCTCTTCCCTGGACCCAGGTAATGACGTCAGAGGCCTCCTTGGATCTGTTCCCTGATGAACACTCACACTTTTGAAGGTTGACACACTCTTACTGTTCATGCTCATTTCTCAGGCACTCTGTCTTGAAATCTCTTTGGTTTTCCTGAACTCTTAGTGATGTCTTTCCACTCATATGACTCCCTCATTTTGCCTGGGTCCCAACTCTGAGCTGCAGCCTGGTATTTCTCACAAGGGAGTCATCTGGAGATAAATCTAGGCTCACTATTTTGTTTTCTTTACCTTATCTGTTAGGTGTCCTCTTTTTCTTTATATCTACTGTCTTAAAATTTGTTTTTCTTATAAATTTTGTCTGTATGGGGTGGGGAAAGGGATACAGATCAGGTGGAATAGTAATCTACTTTGCTGTTTCTTTATCTTGCCAAGAAGCAAGATAAAGAAAGCAATCAATTTAATGAACTATTGTAATAGTTGTTATCTTAAACATTTTTTGGAATAATACATTTCACATATTGGAGTACTCCTATAATTGACTTTTTGAAACTGTGTTTTTATTTTCTATCATTAGGGTATTTGTCTTAGTATTTAGAATTCTTGATATATATCTCTATATATTTTTATCTCTATGAACCCTATTAATCGTTAAAGATCTCCATGAAACTGTCCCTATCTCCTGTGTAATCTTTGAAGTGACTAGCTTATATTCATGCTCTATGATATTATACAATTGAAATTAGTTTCATGGCCCTAAATGTTCTTTAATATTGAGATTTTTTTTGTTGGCCTGTACATTAATACATACCACCTAGCTCATTTTATAAGTATACAGTATGTTCTCTATAAATAGATCCAATTTTATTGTCATTGAATGACAAAGAGTGAATTTAACATCATGCCAAATAGCCTTAGATAATATCAGAGCCTAACTGTGTCAATTTTAATTTCTATGAAATTGGAAGACTTACTACTCTGATAAAATATATACAGTATGTTTAAAAATTACAACTTTAAATAATAGTTGAGAATATGTAAATAGAAAATACCTCCTGGGGATTTTACATAAGGATGGGAGGACTATACCATGTGACAAACAAACTTTATGATCTTGTCTTTCTCAGAGGAGAATATGAATCTAATTTTGAGCTTCTCAAGAGAAAAAAATATTGGCATTTAATTAACACCATAAGGCAGACAAACATAGCTCAAATGATCTTTATCTCTGATGTCTGCCTAGGATGCTTTCAGAAATAGAAAGCTTTCAACAATTTCATGCTTTTTGTGGTACACCTTTAAGGTACCTTCAGGCATTATACATATAAGCTACATGCATAATATGCTTTTATTTATGGAGACACTTGCTCTGGCTTGTAAGAAGCTGTTTTATATTATTATTCAAATATCAAAAAGATTATACTGTGTTACTCATGTAAGTACCTCTGGGAGAATATGATTTTCTTCTATGAAAAATAAGGTTTAAGTCCTCCACATGAAAAACACTTATGGTACCTCTCCCTTAAACCTAGCTATAACTCCACAAGGTCACCTGAAACTAGTCAATTTGATTCTGCAGGTAATCATTGACTTTTTAAATTTATTTTTGTTACATTGTTGCCATAAAATAAAATCTGAAAATTAGAATATTTATTACAAAGTAAGAAAAGCAGATAATTTAACAAATACTTAAGAAAAAAATTATCATCTTCTATATGTTAGGCTACAATGAATGTCTTAGGAATAAAGCAAGAAACAAAACTAAAGGTCATTTTACTGTGACTAATGAGAAAGCAAGAATAAACAAACAAAAAAATGCATTTACCAGAAAAATATTAGATAGATATATATGTACAGAAATTTTAAAGAGAATTCTATTATATAGAACCCTGAGGTAAGAGTGCATGGGGCTAATTTTGATGATATAATAATGATTGGTCATTTTGGTAAGACTTTATTTAAACTAAAATCTAAGTGAGAAAAAATGAGGTATGGAATAATAAGAAAGAAGATTTTTTTTAAAGGAAATATGAGTTCATTCAAAGATTCTGGTAATATATTACTCAGGGAAGGCTAAAAACATGGGTTAGCATAGTAGAGATTACTTCTCCAGGTGTTTTATTTATTTATTTTTTTCAATAAAGGGTTGATAAGTTTTCTTCTTTATGCCCCACTTAGACTTTTTCTAAATGATGTCCTCCCATATTTTGGCTATGTAAAGCAAGATAAAATTTTCAAAAAATTAGCCCAGAACTGAGGTATGGCCAGCTGTGACTGAAGAGTCTGCTAAATTGATAGGGGGACTTAGAAGTGAATCTTCATATGCTTAGAGTAAGAGAAGAACTGGATAGTAGCAAACTCTGATAATGTCTACCCTAAGAAGGGAAATAGCTAAAAAATGTTATGAAACACCAAAAATTAGAAAGCGATACAATATCAAAACAAGGAGAAAGTGGCACACCATGAATTTGGAGATGAAAGTCAACAGTTCAGAATGATTTTGTAAGCCAACTGGTAATTGTTTCAATTTTATCCTGAGTATGATGGAAATTCATTAACTGCTCTAAAATGATCACATAAAATTATAATATAAGCTGATTTTTATTTTTAAAAGATCAGAGTGGATGGTATTTGGCTAAAAACAAAATTGGCAAAATAAAGAGGGAATGAAAGGAAAAATAGAGAGAAGAAAATTGGACTCTTTTAGGAAATGGGTTGGATATGATGGTAGTAAAGACATAGAGAAGTGAATTCACTTAAACTGCATTTTGGAGATAAAGTTGGCAGGATCACCCAATGGACGGATTGTTGGAGGAAATTATAATGTTCAAATTTTTATCTTGAGACACATGTTGCCTATTTACTGCAATGGGGAAGATGTGCATTGGATGCTAGGTTGTGATATCAATCCAGAGCTGTCTTTTGAGCATGTTTATAGTTATATTAGAGAATATTAAGGATGTGTCAATAGATTCTCCTCCTGATGATGTAGACAGTTTCAAGGATAGGACAAAAATTTTGGATGCTTCAGCATATAGATTGTGAGGCCTAGCCATAGACAGGAAATTTACCTAGGAGAACGGAGTGGGGTGTGCTATAAAATAGTTTATGGTTGATTTGGGACAGAGAAAAAAAATTAAATGTCAGGAATCTTTTTTCCAAATATTTCTTCCATTGTTTCATGCATTTCTTTTTTCTTTTTTTCTTTTTTTTTTTTTTTTTTTTTTTTTTTTTTTGAACAAACTGTACACATTTTCATGATGACAAACAACATGGTAAACTTTCCAGGGAGTGAGCCTTAAAAATGGCCTGCCCTACACTCTAATCAATAAGAAACTGTTTTTAAGACAGCTGCTATTTTCTGGTGCAAAATACATCTCAGCATTTCCGGCTGAGTGGTTCTGGAGGCTGCTTCATGATTGCATTTTATGTTACTTATTGAAGGGCCCACAATTACTATGCCATCTTTCACAGCAAAAGATGATTCTGCTGACCCACCATTGGCAAAGCATATGAACTACAGAATGGGCTTTATCTAAGTGTCTGTTATCTTGCCTTTTTTCTTAAGGAACTAACCAAATACTTCCTAAGGAAGCCTTTGTAATCTCTATTTACCTACTCATCTGGGACAAACTCAAGACCCAAGTTCAGTAAAGTATCTCCATGATGATTCCTCTCCTTCAATATTTACAAATTTATATAAATAGTTGCAATTTGTATCTTATTTTGACATGATAATATATAGAAACCTAATTTTATGAATAAAATATTTTACATTTATATACTATATCTTCCTCAGCAAATTACTACAATATGTGAGTTCTATTTTAAAGTTTCTTTTTCAATTACTTAAAGAATCTACACTAGTTTGGAGCATATAGGAATTGTTCAATAGACTATGTTTTCTGCATGTGTTTGGTATGTGTGTGGTAGGAACATGCTTAGTGTGGTGTGGTAGTGTGTGTGTGTGTGTGTGTGTGTGTGTGTGTGTGTGTGTGTGTTATATGAGAGTTATGTGTGAGTTGTATGTGTCTGGGGGGAGACAACAGTTATCAAAATGTTACAATCCCTTTTTAAAACAGGGCATATATCTAAAATTATTTTATTAATGTGAATATAATTTCTGCAACTTTGAACAATGTGAATGACAGAAATGTTTTAAGCATATTTTGATAGGTCTAAATATTTTGAAATTTATATAGAAATTTATTATTGTATTACTATATTTTTAATAAAAAATAGTCTAATATTGACAATTTTATACGTCTGATGTAATCTATTTAAATCGTTACATATTAACTTTATGTGATATAGGTTAGAATGTTCTCAGTATATGTGGTTCTGAAAGAAAAGATTTTAATTGCCTATTCAGAGATCTCATATGTTTACTGAACTGATTTATTCAACTACTTCCAATATTCTACTTCATTTGTTTTCTTTTTCTATTGTTAGTAAATATAAAACTTGTTTTCTTATACATTAATCTTTGTCTCTATTTCTACTTTTTATATAATTCTGGTAAGGAATCACAAGTTTAAAGGATGTCATTAATAAGTTTCTTGATGCACTTTGACAAGTAGATATCTAGAAATAGTGTATTAATTTACTCTACCATTTGGATGGAGATAAAAAAGCACTTTAATATGCATTTACTGTACCTTTTATAATGAATAAAAAAGTGTAGTTTATTTGCTTTAATGGTTAATGATGACAAACATATTTCATATTTTACCAGGTTTTAATCAAATATCTATAACACTTTATCTTTCTTTTGTGAATGGAAACTTACCTAATTCCTAATAACTTTTAATTTACACAAGATGATACTCTTTTATCACATATCTTCAAATATTTCCAAAATGTTGTATTTATGCTTTTATGGTTTTAACAAGTTTTAATGTACAGAGATCTAAAACTTGTGATGAAAAACATAACAATATTTTCCTATGTAGGAAACTATCAGGACTTTTCAAAAGTCTTAATGTTTGTCAATGTAATAACAAGTTTTTACTTGTACATTTCTTAACCATTTATATTTCCCATAATTTTTTATGTATTCTGCTTTTAAATCTAACATGCATTTGGTTGGAATATGTTGTAAGATTCTAACAACATTTTTTTTCAAATAATGTCTTAATTTTAAATTCTATTTCTCAGTTAAGGTCAATGTTAATTTCATTGGATATTGCACATCTATGATCAGTTTCAAATGTATGCTTATGTATGTTTCTATGTAAAGTTTTAAGATTCATAATTTTATCATTCAAAGAGTTACCAGTTTTTCCAGCATTCTATGCTGGAAGGTTTTATTACCCTAGTGAATTGCCTGGACTCGTCTGTCAAAACTCAACACATTTTAGAGAATCAAAGATTTGAATTAGTCTTGAAATCTTCAATTGAGCATAATTATTTTTCTGAATTTTATTGTTGTAAAATACTGTTTCCTATAACATTCTTGTCATCTTATTAATGTTCCCACTTTCATTCCTAATACTGGAATTTTATTTTCCCTCTTTTTTCTTTATCTTATTGATTTTTTTTATTAATGTAAAAACTATCTTCTGCTGATTTTCACTATTATTTTTTATTTTCCATATAATTGACTTTTTCTATTCTGTGATTTATTTTATTTTACCTAATTTGTTTTTATTGTGATTTTTTTCTAGATTCTTAGATTGGACATTTAGACTGTTAATTATAAAACATATGTCTGTTCCCTATAAAATTCTAACAACTCTTAATGACATCCTTCAAATTATGTTACACTGTATTTTATCATAATTTATGTTGAACTATTTTCTTATTTTTATAGCAATTTCTTACAGGACCTTTTGGGTATTTAAAACAGTGTTGTTAAATTTTCAAATATCTATTGTTGATATATAACATACTGTTGCTGCCTGAAGCGATTGCCTCTTGGAGCAATGACAATGCGGGAGAAAATTCGAAGGCAGGATGAAAATGAAAAAGGGTCTTTTATTCTTCTTCTCTCTCCAGCTTCAGCAACCTCTCCAATTCCAACCACAAACTCCAACAAACTCCTTCCACACTCCATCCATCTTCCAACCATCCAACTCAACTACAAAACTTCACGGGGTTATATACATTCTGCTTTAACAAGGACAAGTGCTTACAGCTCGAGCTTACAGTTTCGTTACACAGTGTTCACGGGCATACAAAGATTCTTTGAATAATGTATTAATATAAGGTGGAAACTTGAACATCTTGTATGGCTCTCAGCTAACCGCAATCTTAGCTATCTCCTTGATTAGGGCTCCTTCAACATACTGTATATTATTTAATTATTTTTAAATCCATTGAGATTTCTTTTATAGTGTAGGTTATGATATGTTTCATGCATCTTTCATGTGTAATTCAAGAGAATATATATTTTGAATTGTTGAAATTAATTTGTATAAATGTTAATTGGGTAAACTTGTTCAATAATGCTGTCTAAATCTTCTACAATCTTATTGTTGGGCAGTTTATTCCAGCCACATTCACTTCAGAACGTCTGGAAAACCTTTTTACTTTATATTACTATGAGTAATTTATTTCCACAATGAGAATTTGTTCCATCTAGTTATATATGTAATGATGACAGAGGTATGTTTGAAGCTTCTTATAGATTGTGAGTTTCTCAGCATTTCCTTCTGTTTATTTTTAATATCTATTTTACTGATAAATTACTTGGTGCATAAAATTATGTGATTATTATGAAAGTTATAAGTATATATGTTGAATATGTATGTATATAATAATAGACATCATTATTGTTCTTTAATGAAAAACACTTTTGATTTTACTTTGTCTAAAGATGTCACTTTATTTTTATCTGTTTTAATACTGATCACTAAATATTATTTCATTTATTTATTTGCATGCATAATTTAATCTTAACAATTAAAATAATAAAGCAGTTACTATATATATATATATATATATATTTGTTAAAATTTTGTAGCTTTGTGAATTTAAGTTCCAGAAAATCTTGGAAATTAAGCAAGGTTTACAGTGTCCTAAAAGTCATCCTTTTAGGTTGTTTTATGTCAATGATCTTCTTTTTGTATTTATTTCTCATCTTGGCATTTATCTCACTGTCTTTCCATCTCAAAATATTTTGTCTTAACTTATCCTGTCCATGATGGTGTTTTTTTTTTGTTTTTTTTTTTTTTTTTTAACATATTTAATATATTCACAGGCCACACTGTTGACAGATTTCTAAATTTTCTTTGTTGATATTAGTAATTTTCATTTGTGCATTTGTTCATTTGTGCTGCTATAGCAAAATCCCACAGGCTCAGTATTCTCTCAACAGCAGAGGTACATTTCTCTCAGTTCTATACTCTGCGGAATCTAAGATTAAGAATCAATCCAGCAGGTTCTGTGTCTGGCTCACTTCCCTGCTTCCACAATGGCACCTATTGCTGCATCCTCCTCCAAAGGAGACCAGAGCTGTTCCAAAATGGCCTAAGGCAGAAGGACAATAGAGCCCAAGCTAATCCCTCCAACCCTCCAGCCATGTTGATGCATTATTGCAGGTAGAGAATGCACAATTTCATAATTTATCCAAAAGGTCCTAGCTCTTAATATCACCATCATGGGTATTATTTTTCAGCATGAAGTTTAGACAGGACTCCCTCAAACTGTAGTATGTTCTTATTTTGAGACTTCATAATAAATAGTTTTTTCTTAACACAGAATTTACAAGGAACCTTATTGTCTTTAACCATTACAAATTCCCCAGGAATTTGTCTACAGTCATGCTTGTTTCTTGATTTCTGCCCTTGTAACTAGCTGCTAAAATCAGATTATGAGTCAGTTATAATCAGGATTCTATAAATTTTTTTATTCATGATAAATTAGCAAAATAAAGTAAACATTTTGGGCCTCTCAAGGCATAGAATATATGAACTACTTTAATAAATGGCATTGTTCATCTTCACCGTGGTTTAAATCTTTTTTTGTAAAGTAATAGCAGGAGTGAATAAATAAAATAGATTATTGTTCCTTGGTTTCTGCATCACCATTGATCTGAACATGTTTTGTATCTGCCCAATTTCTCCATGATCTAGCAGTCTTTATAAATTTATAATATTAAATCTAATGTTTGGGGTTTTAGTTACTCTTATCTTGTTCATATTTCTGAGGAGAGAGTATATAATGCAGTAAACCCTATCTCAATACTTGATCTCATTGTTCTCAATAAGCAGTTGAAGTAGGGGAACATCAGCTGTGTCAGGTCAGAAACCTCCATGATCATCTGCTTCACTTGTTTAAAGGGAGTTTTGCTTTCTCAAGTGTTGCTAACATAATAGTGTGAATTATAAACTACCAGAGACAACTTTTTGTCAACATTTACAGGGAATCCTGCCTGGAAATAAGCCTATCATGTTGAAATACAGTGCTGGGATAAAGTGAGAAAGAAAAGAGAGAGAGAGAGAGAGAGAGAGAGAGAGAGAGAGAGAGAGAGAGAAAGAAAGAAATATTTGGAGAGATAAACAGAGGTCAGAAGATATAAATATTTGGAACGTAGATTCATACCTGCATAATTTAACTGTACAAGCAGGGGAAGGGTGGTAAAATATCCTGTAAAATTACCAGATAGTAAATATTTAAGATTTTGAAGGCCAGATGGTCTTCTCTTAATTACTAAGCACAGCTGTTGTAGTGTGAACAGCTGTATATTGTGTACATTTATTTAAAGAATGAGTGTGAATTTGTTCCAATAAAACTTTATTGACAAAAATGGTGGTCCCAGGCTATAATTTGCCAGTATGTGATATAAAGTAATAATTAGGTTTTTTTCCTCTAGTTAAAAATATATGTATACCATGTAAAGTAGAGACACCTTTTACACAACTTGTCTATGAAAAGCATACTTTCATGGCATGTCCTATACAAATCACTCAACCTGTCTTTTCAGCTTCATTTCCTATTCTTTTCTAAGAAAATGCAGTGCTTGCCAGGTGTAGTGGCATAGGCCTATAATCCCAGCACTTGGGTGGCTGAGGCAGGAGGATGGAATTCAAAGCCAGCCTCAGCAATGGCGAGGCACTTAGCAACTCAGTGAGACTCTGTCTCTAAATAAAATACAAAATACAAAAAAAAAAAAAAAAAAAAAAAAGGAGGGGGCGCTGGGGATGTGACCCAGTGGTTGAGTGCCCCTGAATTCAATCCCTGGTACCAAAAAAAAAAAAAAAAAAAGAAAGAAAGAAAAAAAAAAAAAAAAAAAAAAAAGAAAGAAAGAAAGAAAGAAAATGCAGTGCTATATAAGCATAAGAGAAAAGCCGTATTTGGGCTGTGGGAAAGGACAGCAACCTGCCCATTTAAAAAAGCACTGCTCTTGTAAACAAAAAGCTGTTTTGCTTTCTCTTAAATTTCTGTGTTCTCTGGGGGAGGCATTTTCTCCCCATTTTATATCCAGGGGACCAGACTTCTTCTCTTAGGTAAGTGAACAACAGGAAAGCCACCTATTGTTTTCTCAAACTAGCTCGCTTGTCTTTATACTTAATGCCAAATCTTTTCAGATAACAGAGAAAGATTTTCTGTCACTTGAGTTTTTGGGGGTTGGTGAATTTCAATGTTTTTCTGTCTCTTTCTTCAAAAGTGTTTCAGCAGAAAATATAAAGTGTCTGCATTCAGAGCTGCTGGCCCAATGCTGCTTTAGACTGGACATTGTTCAATATAATGAAATAAACACACTACACAGCTTTGGGGCATTTATTTTTTAGTCTAAAGTTGTAGAAAATAAAAGAGAGATGAAAAAGTAGAATCTGGCAGTAATTAAACTTTCCCAGAAGGCTATGGGTCTCCCAAACTCTCAGAAAAACATATTAGAAAGAGTCTGATTCAGAGACGGGAGCCAGGCCCAGTAATTCAGGAGCATATGCATTATCTCAACATGGGAAATGAAAATAAAAGAAGAAGCATTAATCAGAACTCTAATCAGTGAGCGATACAATAAGGTTGATCTCACCTTATTCAGTTAGAAAAGCTCACATTGAGGCAATATCCAAGTAGTCACCATTTTCATACTGATTATATCAGGAAAAATGAGGGTAATGATTCAGATTTGGCAGCTGTGGTGTTCTCTTGTAAGAGAAACTAATAAAGGGACACTAAATCTTGATATACTTATCACATTTGGGCTGTCAGGAGTATATAATCTTTTCCAAAGTTTCTTGGATTGTTCAGTGCAGCATATTTCATCAGGAAGACGAGTTCCCCTCACCCACCTTAGAGCATCGCCTAAAGGAACAAAGTTACATATCCACAGAAGAGCAAGAAATTGTTGCATCATAAACAATATATTTATTGTAGGGCTTCCAAAAATGCTCAGACACATACACAGCCCTTTATCTATACACTGATATTCCAAATTAATTTATTTGGAGACTGAGTCAATTCACATTTGTAGAAATTTTTGCAATGTATATTTTTATATGAAAAAGCAGGAGGTTCCTTTTTTAACCTAACAAATATTGTCAATCATCTGATATTAGATTAAGAGAGCAAGAAGTGAAGAGATAGTGAAGAATAATTTGAATCTAAAATACAATACAGAAAAATACACACACAGGAATGTATACTGTGTTCATTCACACATTCTCCTTCAGAAAATTTACATATAAGACTGAGGCTGAGGCAGACAAATATAGTCAGTTTTGCATTTTGCTATGGTTGGCTCTGCCTGCCACAGCCTGTACATGGCAACCCATTATAAACAAGTAGAGATATTATTGTCACTGTCAATGCCCTTGTGAAGTGATTTATTGGTGTGCTAATGGTCAATCTTCCTAACAACACAAATAGAATGGAGTGACTAATTGTATTCTTGATTTCATTGCTCTTTCATCTGTTTCAGAATGTTCTGGATGCACAGTCTCTCATTGTACACAATTTAAGAATTGATTCATCACTGAAAGTGGTCTCACCAAGGTCAACTTTACCATCAGAGTTACTAGACATCTTAGTGTGCACAACTCCTAAGGTGTCTAGTGGTCCTTGGCTAACCTTCCCTCTAAGCTTCCATATGGGGGCCATTTGTTTTATGAAAACTGATTTTAGAAACAGATGATTCCAAATGTATCATTTTTCCTAAAAGTTCTATGTAGCTTTAGGGCCAATGATTTCTTTGAGTTCTTCGCAATCTATAACTTATTTGATAAGATTCTTGCTTCTGAGGATTAAATATATCATAATTACTTCTTATGTGTTGATGTGTGACCAAAATCAATACTTAGAGATATAGATTTCTAGAATTGGAAGGAATCGTCCAAGTGTTTGACACTGTACAGAGAAGGTATAGTCTTAGAAGAACAAAACTCCAACTCAATGCACTTAGCTTTGGACTTTAGTATCCCCCCATCAGTGGCTTAAATGACAGAAATAAGTATTGGAAATCCAGGTTTTAATAACCAAAAAGGGAAACCTATCTTGTGATATGTAATGCAGGTGATTATTACAAACAAAATTTGACAAAAAGATGAAATATTTTCTAATATAAAATGGACTATAGTAATTTACATTGAAATCATAAACATTTTACTCTTTCAACTCAGTTTCATTGGCCACATTCCTATTTCATAGAAGTTCCAAAAACTCTCAAAATCCTAAAACTTTTGTGTTTTGTTTCCCATAAAATGGCCTCCTCACAGATGCTGCTCACTTCCTTAGGTCTCTATGTGACGTTGTCCCAACCAATTTACCTAAACTGACTTGCTGTCTCACATGTTCCTTACCCTCCATTCCCTCACTATACTTCACTTTTCATCATAATATTTATCATCTCTTCTTATATTTTACATTTGTTTCTATGTTTAGTTTTTTCTCCCCAAACTAGAGTTTTGTCTTTTGTTTATACCTTTCTCTCCTATTCTGGAATGTTGAATTCCACTCGGAAGTATCCATTAAATATCTCTCTGTTGATTAAACATATAATGATATGTTTATAATACAGTAAATGTAATTATAAATGAAAAGGCCAATTATCAAAATAATTAAGAATTCACTGGGAGAAAATCTACCTGTACACCCAATAGAACATACAATTATTCTTTATACCAAAGTACTTGCTTTAGCTACACAAAGAGTTAGCTTTAAATTCACAGATGTTTAAGGCCATTCCTTTTATGCCAATGCATCCTGTTTTAGATAGCTTATTAATACTTCTTGGGGATACCTTATATCTAAACCATAGCACATTCCTATGTCTCTGATCTAAAAAGTCAAGAGTTTCAGAAGATCTGCCAAATAAGTAATATTTACTGTATCAAACCTTGCTGCTAACAGACCAGTCTAACCTAACCCTGTCATCAGTCATAGATACAATAAGATAGCAAAGTTATTAAGTATTCATATTTTATTTTAGATTTATGGTATTTAACATCTATAACAACAGAATTGAATAACTACATAAGAGATGGATATGTTATAATGAGAAGATATGTCCTAAGTATCAGTAGAGATATATGTGAGATTGTATTGCCTTAAGTAGTAAACTCTTCCTATGACATCTTATTCTTGAACAGTCACCAGCGGCATGGAAATGTCTCACCAACACCCAACAAAGAAAGAACTAAGACATTGCTAGGATGCTGAAATGACATATGGATCATCAACCACTATTGTCATCATTATTATTGTTGGATAACATGCATAGCTGGTCTGATGTTCAGTGAATTATCCCCCTGCATCCTTTTTCAAATGAAGGTAAGGACAAATGCTGACCACAATTTCCAAGAAAATGGGAATGAAGACATTGCATCTGAGCTATTCACAATGGTAGATGCTGTGTGTGTGTTTATGCATTTGAGTGCCTGCTAAGTTTTTAAATATATTTTGTGGAAATTGTAATGACAAAGTCTTAAAAGTTTAATTTAGAAATGAAAGCTTACAGAGAAATAAGACAGGGTTTTTTGGGGGGCAGGGTGTGATATAGAGTCATTGGTAGAGTTAGGTTTTCATGTCTAGGTAGAAAAGTAATGAAGCAAATATATTCTCTTGGCTTTGGAGGTCTTACTACAAAATTTGGTACCATTCAAACTCGATTCTTAAAATAAGAGCTTTGAAAATGTGTCAGGTAAAGTTAATACATCATAGAAGAGAGGGTCCTTTGCCATGGACTCCATCAACAGCCATAAATATTAACAAGTTAGTAAATCTATAAGTAATTATATTGTATTTTATATTTATGATATTTAACATACGTAACCACAGAATATATATCAAAATTATAGAGGTGATACTATTATCACAGTAAGGATACAAGCAGGGATTGCATATTTCAACAATTTTATAATAATAAGTCATGTTAGAAACAGGTAAGACATTTGTGCTGATCCATTTTTCAAGTCATTTTAATTTTCTTATTTTATTTTTCCTGACAACATCCTCATGCTATGGTATTTTTATAAGGAATAACTTTTTCATTTGATAGCTAAAGAAACTGAGGCACAGTGAATTGAAAGAAAATTATACTGAGACTCCCCAGAAACTAAGTCAAACATTAGTATGTGAATTTTATTCTATTTTATAGTCAGTGTTGCTATGTATACTTATAACTCATCTAATTTATCCCACAGTCTAAGCTGGGATGCTCCATTTTAAGGGATATATTTGAGGAGCCTGTTGTTTTTAATACAATTTTGTTTTGTTTGATACTTATGTGTTTAATCATTATTGCTGCTGGCTATTGTTCCTTTTCATGTATTTTAATACTTTAATCAATGGGAATTTTATTGGTACTTGTGCCCTGAGGCTATTGAAAGTAGAGGGTGTGATTTTATAAATACACAATTGAAATAAAGAAAACTAAAACAGATGGGCATGGAGACCATGTGGGTAATAAAGTGATAAAGTTCTTCAGGAGCTATGAAGGAAGGACTCTTCCCAGATGAGCATTTGCATTCGAATCTCTGAGTTGAAGAAGTTGGTTCTGCTTCTGTTCATTGTATTTTCTCATCTAAAACTTCTCTCCTGCTTCTTCGAAATCATTTCAGTTGAAATTCCCTATGAAGATTAACCTAAATAATCATAATCTCTTGAATATTGGACTACATATTGCAAACAGAAGTTTTATGCTTTATTTTTGTACTTGATTATATTAAATGTAGGGCCTAACTTTATGTTGATTTGTAGTTTCCTTTGTTTGTTTCATATCTAAATGTAAATTTTGTCCTTTATATATATTTGTCTTCTCTTACCCAAGTAGATTTTAGAATCCTGAAGGCAGATGTCATGCTGAATGATTCTTTGATATATCCCTCAGGAAGTAACAGCTCAATTGCAGTAATTACTTGAAAAATACTTGTGGGAATTATTGGAAAACTGTGAATAAGCCTAAAATTTTGAAAAGTTTAAACTGTTTAATTACCATCAAATTTAATTTTCTTCTTCAGTAATTGTTCAAACTTCATTTCTTATATTTTTGTTTTTATAATGATAAGCCAAAAACTAACAAATTATCACCATCTATTCTATTACCATAGGACAATGAACTGAAGGGATACTTGAGGAATAAATCTCAAAAATTTCATTATATTGAATACTACAATATTTTCTATAGGCTACTATAACATTCTTGTTTATATTTAAAAAAAAGGAAGGAAATGCCATTGTATTTCTAAATTTTTGTTTATTCTTTATTTTTAATTCCTGGGATTAAAAAAATAAGATTTACTGATCTATTAGTCCTCTTTAATGATAGGGGTTATCTGATTTCTTCATAATGTTTAGAGAGATGTCAGTGGACACGCAAAGCATTTGGTGGAGCTGACCTTCTGATGAAGAGGGAAGTTTCCACCCTCTCACAATCGTGCTGAAAGTTGCATTTCTTTTAATGACTCCACTTAGAGCAGCAGGAAGCAAAGTGATCATCACCAGCAGGTACTTAGAGAAGAGTGAGAGGTTGGATGTGGACTGCTCTATTAAAACATCCCCATCTAAACAGGGCTTCCTGGAGCTTAAGTGCCCATTGCTGCAGAAGCCAGGATCCCATCTGCAAGTGCACAGCGAAGCTCACAGCTCTGTCTAATGAGAAGAACTGCATCAAGGAGACATCCTTAAATAGATGAAAGATCCATGGCACCTAATGGACAATTAGTTAACTTCATTCTTCAGAGTTTTTAAGCATCTGATAAATTGAGAATTAAAGAAAAACACTCTGAGTGAGACACTGAAGGGAATTAAAAGCAGTCTAATAGGAAATTACTTTCACATTGCAAACATGTCTAATATTATTCTTTTTTAAAGTAAAATGACTAGTAGTCATATACTCTTTGCTACATCTCACCTTTGTTTCATGTTGTGAAGAATATGGCCATTGTCATTCCATATGGTTAGAACATACAGTGGGCTAGCTTTGTGAAATAAATATGCGTTGAAATTAGGGACGGTGGTCCAAAGATTGTCAAATTTGAATAAAGTTGTATTCAGTAATACTCAATCAGAAATGGATCTGAAAGTGACTCTTTTACTGTGTTATTCAATATATTGAGACTGAGTTACAGTGAAAAATAAGTGTTTTCTCTAGAGAGTTCTAAAATCTAGGTGTGACAAATTTTTGAGTTCAGTATTTTCCTCCCTCTATTGACAGTACAATGATAGTATTATAAATTCATTTTAGGTAAATTAATCTATATTATTTTAAGGTAAAATATTTGGAAGTTCTAGTTTGTGCTTCACACTGGGGTAGGTTGCTTCAAAAGTTTATGAGAAGTATATGGTACCTATTTCATCAAAAGGAATTACTATCAAGTTAGAATAAAACATTCTCATACAAATCAATAGAATAAAATTAATAAAGAAGTATCACAATGTGTGGTATGGACAATAAGACCAGTAAATGGAGAGATGACTTTAACCCAACTAGGAACATTGGAGGTAAAGAAAGTTCTCTCCAAATGGTCAAAATCCCTTTAAGGTAAAAATGACTGAAGGATGCCTACCATCTTTAGCAGAATCAGAATTTATAGGAACATGATACTTAAGAGACTGCTTTAAGAATGTATCTCTTTAAATTACCTCCATTTGTGTAGGGGACAGTAGTAGATTTATTTCTTTATTTATAGACTAAGATTTAATTTCCTGAATACAGTATCAAGTTCAGGGGACTTCATTAGTTAGTGCCAAAAGCAATAACACTAACAGTGCCACTATTCTATTCCTTACTTTCCATAACCTCATGAGTAGGAAACATTTATTTTTTGAACCACATCATAGATGAAAAATTGAGACACAAAGAAATGCAGATTGATCCTAACAGTGAGTGGCTCAAATCCACTGGATTTTAACTGTTAAATTATATGCAGAAAATTCACAAATGTTATAAAAACATACATTAATTAAAAAGCTCAGATTAGAACATTAAAAATAAAATTTGTCTATTATCCTCATGCTATTTTTTTTCAGTATATGAAAGACAGATTCCAAAGGAAATGAAACTTTTCCTAAGATTTCCAGTTTCTAATGCTAACATAGAATTCACTCTATTAATGTCTCCTTTCAGCTCAGTCCCAGAGGTTGGTATTGATGGAGGCTTCTCCTGAATCTGGAGATATAAAAAGCCCCGGAGAACAGTGCCTGTCATTAAAAAGTTGCCATCTGTCTTTTCTTGATATCTCCTGTGCTGTAGCCATTCACAGTATTTCCCTATCATTTCAATGACAGCTCATGGTAAGATAAACTCACCATGATAAGATAAATGGCAACTTTTTAATGAAATCCACTATGTGTGAGCTGCTTGGTTAGGTTACAGTTCCTCAAAGTGCATCTCATACTTTATTCCCCAATATCAAAACCAATGACCTATTCTTCAAAGGATTTTCTTTTCAGTTCTATAACTTACATGATTTACAAAGTCCTCCCCCACTGATTTTAACATCATCTCAGAAGGAGACCTTGAATGACCCTGTAACCTTAACAACTTACAGAAAATTCAGGGGAAATGTTTGTTTAGAACTCAAAGGTACCTTTTTTTTCCCCCCACTATCTTGAAAATAATATTTGAGTAATTGACAAAACACATGGAATGAGTAATTTTTATCTGCTTGAATTATTTCCTCCCCATAAAGGTAAACATGCTTTAAAATATATTAAGATGAATTTAGAAAAGGTTGTATTCTATCATGGGTATACTGTAGTTTGTTACATAGAGATTTACCCAAATCTCTGCCTACCTTCTTGTCAGATGGGGATTCAAAATACAACTGCTTTAGTGTAATTCAGGTATCCATGTCACAACAGTGCAGGGTGTCACAGAGGTGCTGTGGTAGCCTAGATAATCTTTCATTTTAGAAGATTAAAAAAAATGACCTTACAAAATAATATAAATCATGTTGAGAACAATTACATTTTTCAAGTTTTCTATCCTCAAATCTAACATTATTAGTAAAGCTATAAATGTGACTCTTTTACCTCTTAACTATCAACACATGCCATTTCTAAATTCCTAAATATGGTTGTTAATTTCAAGCACACCAGTGAAGAGAACAAGACAAAATGTTTACTATGAATTTCACATGGCCTCAGGGTCATCATTGTGAGTATAAATTTCTAGATTTATAAAGGAAAATGGAGATGGAGAAGATATAGACGAATCCAAGCACATGGATTTAAAATTATTTTTAAATATTTTATAAAGTTATTTTATAAATATCTCCTGCTTTCTGCCATGTTTTTCCCTAAAACTTAGATGTTTTAGTTAAGACAGATAATGATTGTACTTGCCTTTTTTTAATTGAGGTTCTGACAAAGCCAAGTTTTGCTGTTCTTGGTTTACAAAGAAAAGTTCTTATGTAATGACTGAATAATGAATACAAATAGTCAGTTGAGAATAATTTATTGACTGCCTATCATAAGCACTAATCTGGGTGATGGGAATTCAACATCCATTAAGAAAAATGTCTCAGCTTCTATGTTGAAAACCATCATAATTGGGATTTGTGGTGATTAATTAACAATAAATACTATGAGTTTAGAGGGCAGTGAAGTCAGAAAACAGCAAAGTATAATAAAGTAGTAAGTGGTATGTGATAGTTATAGATGGTTTGCCACTACAATCAGTGACAATGCCATTTATGTTAATACTTGATGGATAAACATCCAGGCAAGGTAGATCTCAAACAGAGTGCGTGTGGAAAACAAATGACAATGATTTTCACAGGCATAATGATAGGAACTAATATCTTTGAACTAGGTTATTGACAATAGGAAGCAAAGGTTTAGGAAATGACATTGGAGAAGTAGGCAATGGTGAGATCATGCATGACCATGAACACCATGGCAAGTTTAGATTTATCCTAAGCATACTTGGGATATTTAGAACTTTAAGCATGACAATGACATCATCTTACAGAAGAAAATTACTATGTCTGTTGGTTGAAGAATGAACCACATGGGTCCAAAAAGTAGACACCAATAAAGACACAGCTATTGCAGTAGTCTCTGAGCAACAATGGTGATCGATTCAGAAATGATTGCGTTGGAAATGGAAGAAATTAATGAATATAATACATATTTAGAAGCCAGCAACAATCACATTTACTGATGGATGAGTCAATTTGGACACTGGTGTGAAGAAAGAGAAGAATCAAGGATAAAACTTATGTTTTGAGCATGAGCAACCACTTCAAATGGGAAAGTCTGAAAAGATGGACATATATATGGAGAAAATGTGTTGTTGTTTTTTTTAATTTAACTATGAACTTTAAGATGCTTGAATAGATCTCCAAGTAAGAATGATAAACAGGCAATTAGATATATGAGTGTAAAGAAAGAGAAAGGTCAGCAATAGAAGTCTGTATGTCCCAAACTTGTTTAGGCAGTTAAGTGATATGACAGCGTATGAGTTCATGTGGAGAATGTATGTAAAGGCATTTAGAGGTCAGAATTAGAAAGTGGTACAAGCAAAATAGACTGATACAAAACAGTCAAGTAGGAGAAGCAGTTGAGTGGTTTCAAAGAGTCCAAAAACTATTTTGGACGTAAATGTATAGCTAATTATATAACATGACTCTGAAAAGTAAATAAAAGTAAGACAGAAAGCTGCCCTTAGGATTTTTTTTTTTA
The DNA here is from genome assembly GCA_025594165.1 of Tamias sibiricus. Taxonomy (NCBI): domain Eukaryota; kingdom Metazoa; phylum Chordata; class Mammalia; order Rodentia; family Sciuridae; genus Tamias; species Tamias sibiricus. Next base: position 44,324,379 of record CM046671.1, on the reverse strand, counting down.
ATTTTTTATTATTTATTTACTTATTCAAACATGCACAAGTATAGTATCTTTTTACATACAACTGCTTGTATACAAAGTATATAAGTACCATTCAGATCTTCAATCATGCATTTAGGATAATGATATCCATCTCATTCAACCACCAATTTTTTTTCCAACCCCCCCCTCACTCCCTCCCTCCCCTCCCTTTCCGTTGACCATTCTAGTGTTCCTCTGATCCTATGTACCCCCTTCCAACAACTCTGTGAACCAGCCTCCTTATATCAGAGAAAACATTCGGTACTTGGATTTTTGAGATTGACTAATTTCACTTAGCATTATATTCTCCAACTTCATCCATTTACCTGCAAATGCCATTATTTTATTCTCTCTTATTGCTGAGTAAAATTCCATTTTGTATATATACCATATTTTCTTTATCCACTCATCTACTGAGGGGCATCTAGGTTGGTTCCATAACCTAGCTATTGTGAATTGTGCTGCTATAAACATTGAAGTGGCTGTGTCACTGTAATATGCTGTTTTTAAGTCTTTTGGGAATAGACCCAGGAGTGGGATGGCTGGGTCATAGGGTGGTTCCATTCCCATTTTCCCAAGAAATCTCCATACTGCTTTCCATAGCGGTTGCACCATTTTGCAGTCCCACCAGCAATGTATGAGTGTGCCTTTTTCCCCACATCCTCTCCAACATTTATTGTTGTTTGTGTTCTTGATAGCTGCCATTCTGACTGGAGTGAAATGAAATCTTAGAGTAGTTTTGATTTGCATTTCTCTAATTGCCAGTGATGTTGAGCATTTTTTCATGTATTTGTTGATTAATCGTGTATCTTCTTCTGAGAAGTGTCTTTCAATTCCTTAGCCCATTTATTGATTGGGTTATTTGCTTTTTTGGTGTTAAGTTTTTTTAGTTCTATATACATTCTAGAAATTAGTGCTCTATCTGATGTGCATGTATTAAATATTTGTTCCCAATTAGTTGGCTCTCTATTCACCTCACTGATTGTTTCTTTTGCTGAGAAGAAGCTTTTCAGTTTAAATCTATCCCATTCATTAATTCTTGGTAATAGTTCTTGTGCTACAGGATTCTTATTAAGGAACTTGGGGCCTAATCCGACATGTTGGAAATTGGAGCTTACTTTTTCTTCTATTAGGCGTATTGTCTCTGGTCTAATTCCTAGGTCCTTGATCCACTTTGAATTGAATTTTGTGCATGGTGAGAGACAAGGGTTTAATTTCATTTTGTTGCATATGGATTTCCAGTTTTCCCAGCACCATTTGTTGAAGAGGCTATCCTTTCTCCACTGTACATTTTTGGCACCTTTGTCTAATATAAGATAGCTGAAATTATATGTATTAGTCTCTGTGTCCTCAATTCTGTACCATTGGTCCACCAGTCTGTTTTGGTGCCAATACCATGCTGTTTTTGTTACTATTGCTCTATAGTATAATTTAAAGTCCGGTATGGTGATGCCACCTGCTTCACTTTTCTTGCTCAGGAATTTCTGGGTCTCTTATTTCTCCAGGATGACTGCTGCTTTTCTATTTCTTTGAAGAATGACATTGGATTTTGATTGAATTGCATTAAATCTGTATAATGTTTTTGGTAGTATGGACATTTTGACAATATTGATTCTACCTATCCAAGAGCAAGGTAGGTCTTTACATCTTCTGAGTTCTTCTATATTGCCCCAAATAATGGAGCACCTACATTCATCAAACAAACGCTTCTCAAGTTCAAGAGTAAAAATTGACCACAACACAGTTATTCTAGGGATTTCAACACACCTCTCTCACCAGATGGATAGATCATCCAAACAAAAACTAAACAAAGGAAACCTTAGGCCTCCTTAAAACAATTAATACTTAGATCTAACGGACATATATGGAATATTTCATCCCTCAATTCATTGCACTGAGTTCATTCTTTAAAAGGAAGAAAAACCAACAAATAAACGACTTAACATCACACCTCCAAGCACTAGAAAAAGAAGAACAGATCAACACCAAGAGCAGCAGACAGGAAATAATTAAAATCAGAGCAGAAATTAATGAAATTGAGACTAAGGGTTTCAAATACATGAGTAAAATAGAGTTGGTCCTGAGGCTGTTGTTGAATTGATCACAGTGAAAGTGATACTAATTGCTGTTTAGAGTTATGATTTTATACACTTAAAAAAGACATGAAGTGTTCATGGTAGACTTTATAGCGAGCGATCGTGTCATGATTACATAAGAGTAACCGCGAGAGTATGTGGACATTATTATAACAGACTGGTTATATCTCATGCGCTCACAGCATACATCACATTATGACACAATTAAAACACAATATACATGATTCTATATTACATGGTGAGTTCTATGACATAGTAAAATATAGTTCCTGAGGCTGTTGATGAATTGAATCACATAAAGTGATACTAATTGCTGTTTAGAGTTATGATTTTATACACTTAAAAAGACAGGAAGTGTTCATTCCTTAATATTGTTTTAAAAAGGTGAGTTTATTTTAATTTGTTTAAACCCACTGGGATGACCTTATAAATCTATACAAGTAGTCATATATCTATTGATGAAATACAAACTAAAATGTCTCCTTAGAAATGCTAAATTAAATAGGGAAAAATAATAAACTTACTTTTCCCCAAATGGTATAAACGTTCTTAAGTGTTATTAAGGTAAGAATAAACAGAGCAAAGGAAGCCTAAGGAAACTTTGGAGGGACTGTATCTGTCTACTGTAACTTTTGTGGTCATACACTCAATATAAGCCTTTTATATATCTGTTATATTTTAGTAAAGCTATTTATCAACCAAGCAGCAAGTGTCATGTATTTGTAAAAAGGGATGAAAAGGCAGGACAGATTTTAGAGATTTTGGTTTGTTTGGGGGTCTATTTCATTACAATTTCTTAAATGAGACTCAGTAGTACTCTAATATTCTTTTTCTTTTAAGTTAGACAATGACATTCTTTTCTCATAGGAATAATAGGAACTCAAATTTGACTAATTGTGACAAATCAAATGTATCACCTGTATATTGTACTTCCTTAAATGGTGCCAGTGGCCTGTAGGGATTGTACATCTGACAGTTGCTGAGGCATTGGGTGGACGCAAACACTGCTGTGTACCAATGGCACCTGTAGTTTCCTACAAAATTCAGAACCTGGGTCCCCTTGAAAAACTGATTCAGTTTATTTTAGCAATTATATGGAAAACTTCAGGATTTGTACTCTAGCAAGCGTAGTATCAGCCATATGAATATAATATAAATGACTCAGAGTCCAAACAATGCACTTTCTAGAGAAAAAAAAATATTCAAAAATGGCAATTTACCTACACATAATCCATAAATTACACACTGTTAAGGCTATTTCTTATGCATACATTAATGAATTCCTGAGACAAACACATATCCCTATACATGAATTAACATATAAATATTAATTCAACTTCCACATTATGTGTATATTATTTTTATGTTCTTATTCAGTAGTATGTCTATTAATTCTTTGCACATTATCTTACATTTAACAGTGATGGCTTCTGAAATTTAATATGAGAAAACTAAAAGTTAAAGTTAACAATTTTTTTTTCTTATTGATTAGTATATATTGAATGATATTTTTTATTAATGGAGTTAGAATTTTAGTATAACATTTAGCTTTAGAGATGGTCTAGAACCACCTTCCACAAAGCCCATTCTTAATTGTTGTCATTGAGAAGAGGAATTTTAATTTAAATAATAACCCTATACACAAAATTTATAAATGATAAAAGAATGTGCTAATCATGGAAGCCTCAGTCTTTTGAATTCTGAACAATTGGAAGATTTTTGTTTATAGAATTTATCTCAAGCTTTTATTTTTTTATTTCTCACCATTTCTCCCTTTTTTTTTTTCCTTTTCCACTTCCTAACCCCTTTTTCCTTTTGTTTATAATGCTACTGAAAACTGTTTGAAGAAGACTACTCAAGGAAGTAATCCTGTAGAACTAGCAGCTATCTGAGTGACAGAAGACTAGAACTTCAGTTGTGCCTGTGCCTTGGATAAAGTGTGGACACTTAATGTACCTGTGGAGATCTGTATAATTTCCTCTCTTATTCTGAGATACAATACCTCTGGATTTAACTACTCATTCTTAACTTTTGAGATCCCGAGCATGAAGCAAAAATCCATGGCTTCTTTCCATAGGAAAAATGCTTATTCATAATTCTCAATCATCTTGCATATAGGTTCAGCTGGGTAGGGATTCTGGGCTGGAAGGCAGCCAGGTTTAATGTTCTATGACTTCAGACTCTATGGAGGGGAGCACAGTGGGACAGGCAGGGAAAGAGATGTTTGCTTCTTCGTGCAGATAATGAAAATCTGTTTCCCTGTGCTAATAGGTAAAGCAAAAAGATGGCTTCCATAAACCATGAGTTGCCTGAGAGCTGTGCTCGTATGCTGGAAGAACAGAGACCTGACTCACATTGATTTATGGATCTCGTTGTGCTTTTGCTTGGTCAAGTGTGAATTTGTTCTTCTTCCTGAAATAATACAATAGATGCCTCTGACTGTATTTGGTAGACATTCCTGGAGCATGGCAGAGATTAGTTTCAATCAATAGAGAGGTGACTTTACACCTTGTCCACCATAGAGGTTCCTGTGGGATTCTGAGGCATCTGTATCTAAAGCAAGTTAGTAAGAGGTCTTCTTTTCACCTTTGCTTAATGAAAGCATGATTCAACACCACAAGTGAAAGGCTGAGTATCACATATCAGTATTTGAAATTGGAGCATAAGTGTTGAGCTTTATCTTTGCATTTAGAATTCACTAACTGATATAAACTTTCAATCCTTAGAATACAATCATGGCACATTATAGAAGCTTACTAGATAATAATTAATTTATCTTTTTAATTATTTATAACCACCAGACAAAAGTCAAAGAGAAAATTAGCTATTTTACCATAATTTATTTAAATTACCCTAAGGCAAAAGCTGATATAAATCACATATTTAAAGCAACATTTATGACTACTTTCCATTGCTATGTCTCATAGCAGAAGTGACAAATATATTATGGGGTTTGACAAGCAGTTGGACTCTCTTAAATAGAAAGGTGATGCACTTCTTTGTTATGACAAATGACTGCCTTGAGTAAGGGAGGCAGGAACTTGCAAGTAAAACCTGAGGTGATGGTTGTAGTAAGAACAATGGGAACATCTTTCAGATTCCAATTAATTAAGTTTCTTAAACTTGATAATAATTGGCTAACTGAATGGATGAATGGCTCTCTGGGATAACTGGATACTAACTCATTAAATGATCATGAGGTTAAGGTTAATTTTACTTTGTGGAGGATGACAGGAAGACTTTGAATCCCAACATGGGATTCTGAAAATGGGTTTTTCTAGTGCCAGCGAAGACTGGATAGAGTCTGTGAAAGATAAAAGTACATTCTCATTAAAAGGGCAGTGATAACAGCAGCAAGTGGCAAAGAAAAATTGAAATAAAAACAAAAACATTTAGAGTGCTTTCTTCAATGGAGCACTTTTCAAGAAGAATAGACATAATTAATTTTAGTCCCACTGAAACAATTCACAGCAAAATGTGGAACTAGGGTGCCTGGTCCTCAGAGGCAGCAGCTCCTCTCAGTGATAGCATTCATCCACAGCCTCCTCCTTCATGCCACCTGCTTCTGTTTCCAAGTAAATGCAGCATAATTTCAGAGAGAACGGATGTTAATAAAATTAGTCGGTCACACATTGGAGCATTTATTGAGATCCTCTGGTTGTACATTTCCAGATCACAGTTGAGAAAGAAAACAACCTGCAGACCAATGAGAACATGTATCAAAAGCTGCAAGAGCAGCACATTTTTTTCTAACATCATCTCTTCTGGGAAACATTACCCTCCTGTGCTCTTCCAGACCATTGATTCCATTCTGAACCCATAAAAAAGAGATTATAAATCAAGAGAAGGAGGTTCTGGTAGAATACTATGAATGGTTTATAAGTTATTTTGTGAACAAAATTGAGACCATTAGAGCTGCTGAGCAGCTTTCTACCTCTAATCATTTTTTCCATTAACTAAGTTTTTTGCCCACTCTAGACAGAGTGGAAGGATTTTTATAGCAGTATCATATAGTAGAATTCTAAAGCATCAAACAGGCAGGGCTTACCAATTGCTGTATCTTGTAAAGGTGTCAAAAACTAACATGAGTGTCTTCTCCTGATACTTTTCCAGGGTATGGGCCTCTAGTTAGCCCTCTCTAATATAGTAGAGTGACATAAGGAAAAAGGTACAAGATTAAAAATTAGGGCCGGGCGTGGTGGCGCACGCCTGTAATCCCAGCACTTTGGGAGGCTGAGGCAGGAGGATCGCGAGTTCAAAGCCAGCCTCAGCAATGGCGAGGCACTTAGCAACTCAGTGAAACCCTGTCTCTAAATAAAATACACACACAAAAAAAAGGGCTGGGGATGTGGCCCAGTGGTCGAGTGCCCCTGAGTTCAATCCCTGGTACCAAAAAAAAAAAAAAAAAAAGATTAAAAATTAGCAGTCCTGGATTCCAATCTCCATTCTTCAATTTATTTGCATAGCTTTATGAAAATCACTTAACAGAACTGAAACCTCAGTTTCCCTCTAAGTGCAGCTGTGAATACATAACTACAGGTATTTCATAGGATGCTGTATGAAAAAAAAAGGAATGAAATTCCATATAGGAAATTATTTCAAAATTAAAATACATTTAAATGCGTAACAAAATATGGTATTCATCATCACTTACTATTGTATTATTAGTTTGATCATCACTTTTACAGTGCTCTAAATTTCCACTCTTTTGTTCTAAAGAATCCTGTACATATAAATTATCATCTTAGTTCTAACTTATGTTCTTATTTCTAGACTGTTAGATCAGTTGTTTCTGCAGTCTATTGGCCACATAATTTTCTAAATAATTCTCACTTTCTTTCTTGAACCATGTGTTTCCATATCCTGAATCCATATAATTTCCCATATTATAAGATACAAAATGAATTAGATACTAACCAGTCAGTGTTGCATTTCTTCAATTCCGTATATTCATTCAGAAATCAGACCACAACAAAGCTTCAGATTGCCTCTAAATGTAATGTGAAATTTTGGAACTTTGCAATTCCAAAGTTGCTGCTGTCATTATTTCTACCCAACCACTTTGACTGGTCCACTCAAAACTGCTTGTGATTCAGATGGAATTGCTGGGACATAATTTCTTTTTCTTTTCTACTTAATGTTAACTGTAACCACAAACAGCCATCTTGTGACTAAATTCAACACATGTCTTTACAGAAGTTGCAAACTGAGGATATGAAAGACAAATCAGATCTTAATTAGATTGTTCAAAACCCTATGACTAAATCAATATCTGGCCTTATACATTTCATTTGTATGATCCAGTGAATTTCTTTCTTTTTCCTAAGTCAGTTTTGATTTTTTTTTTCTGTTGTTTTCAAACAAAATAACACAAAAGTGTAAAGTAAATATATATATATATATATATATATATATATATATATATATATATATATATATTTGAGAATGGGTAATATTTATTGAGTGTTTCTCTGTGTCAGGCATTCTTATAACAACTTTAGCAGTATAACTCACTTAATCTTTCCATACAACTCTAAGAGATAGATATCATTTTTGTCCTTATATTGAAGATGAGTGAACTGAGATGCAATTGTTCAAGGTCACATAACTACAAAGAGGAGAAGCCAGTATTAAAACACAGAAACTAAATCATTTTTAAAGCAACAAGGGTCTGTTTTTAATGGAAAAATTCATAACACATAATCAAGAAACAAGAAAATTATACAAGTAATTGAAATCCTTGAATAGTCTTGTATATTTCATCTAGGCCAGCTCTGCCCTTGATCATGCCTCCTACATTCGAATTGTGCAAATCAAAAATGGAGAAGTCCAATGAGGAGTGGAAAATTGGTTTGGGGACAGATTAGGAAAAAGTGAAAATGAAGAAGAGAACAGAGAAATTTTCTTCTGATGCCACTCAGGGATCACACTGTACATAAATTGCCTCTAAATGTAATGTGAAATTTTGGAACTTTGCAATTCCAAAGTTGCTGCTGTCATTATTTCTACCCAACCACTTTGACTGGTCCACTCAAAACTGCTTGTGATTCTGTGCTCAATTCTGTAGACCCAGGAGATACTGCAGTACAGAACTTGGAAAAGGGGAGAGAAGGATAGCTACGGGTTGCTTGGTCTTCACACTGCTACCCTTTGGACGCTTACTAATCTAGAAGAGCATGGATTAGGGTCAAATAGTACTATTGCTTCTTATAGTTCTTGTTCTTGAGCACTTTTAAAATACCCAGAACTTTTTGTTATTGCATTAGGCCACTTTCAGAAAAAAAATTGGGAACTTATTTCATACAGAACACACATCATTTGCAATCATGGCTCAGCTCTCCCTATCTAGTTATAAGTATGTGGCATAGTCCGATAAGGTTCACTTCTTTGTTCCCAGGTGGTTACATATCATCACTCAAAGGAATCACTTAAAATAACAGTGATATATGAATTATTTTCTCCTGACCAAAAAGAAGCTCTTTCCACTCAATTGACACTCAGTCTTGAGTGTCTGAATGTCTTACAGTTAAATTATTAGAAAATGACATTGAAAGTGGGAAAGGATTTTTTTTTTTTCTTTGTCCATCATCTGAGTGACTTTAAAACACAGGGGAAAGAATTTTAACCTACTTAATAAACTTGAAATAGATGCTTAACTGGAAATTTCATTAAAAGTTCAGTATATTTTTCAATGTTGAATTCTAATTCTAATCCTTATCATAAGTCCATCTTAAATAACAATAGTAAATTTTATCCCTTTTCTTTCTGGAACACAAAACCGAGAGGAGAGTAAGGCACTACTTCATGCCCCCATTACATATTGACTGGATTTTTTCTGCTCAATATAGACTTTCTTCACTGTTTACTTAGGCAGTAAATCTTGTTTTTACATAAACTGCATCTCTCAGGTTCAAGACAACTGCACAAAAGCCCTATTATAAACCTTTAATTTAAAAATCTATAATTATAGAAGAACAAATATGTTTTGAGGTTAAAGGCACTGGTGATCTGTAGGTACTCCAACACATTTTTACTCAAACGAATAATTTCAAAGGTGAGGTAATGGGATGATGAGGCAAAGGATTCAAATAGAACAGAATCTCCAACATAGAGTATTGTCTCATAATGGCCCCATGCATGGTAAGCACCTGCCCTCCCCTGAACCATCCACTCACAACCATCCACTCACACAGTTATGTAGGGCAGATCCAAGTTTCAAATAAGCATTATATACTTTGTCTGTAACATTTATTGAAAAGGAGATTAGTGAGAAATTAGACTTTCTTCTTTTCCTCCCAGTTTTTGAAAGATGTTTTTGTTGGTTGTAGAATTATGGACTGACAGGATGTGGGGCATTGTTTATTTTGCTTTTTTCCAACAGGTTAAAACTGTATGTTTCCCATCTTTTGACTTTCATGGCCTCCAATAAGAAATTTTCTGGAATTCTTATCCTTATTCCTTTGTTGGTAATATGTGTTTTTTCTTCGAGATTACTCCATTGGTGTTTTAGCAGTTTGACTTTGATATAGCTAGGTGTTTTGTTTATTTGGTTGGTGTTTGGGATGATGGCTTGCTTTTGGTTTGTATCTTGTTTTATATTTTCTATATTTCTATTGCTTGTGTATAATTAATCTGGGTATATCCTTATATCCTTGGATATTATTCTTCAAGCATTTTTAAAAATTTCTTCTCTTTCTTGCTTCACCTTCTGGTTCTAATATATTATATGTCTGAACGTTTAAATTGGCCCACTGTTCTTAGATGCTCTGTCACAGTAGTGTTAGTCTTTTGTCTCTTTTTGTTTCAATTTGGGTAACATATATTTACTCCACATTCAAGTTCATCTATTCTTCTCATCACTGAAATGAGTTAACTGATGTTTGTTAATAAAACATCATTTATCACTACCATTGTGTTTCTAAAATTTCAAAGTATTTCTTATGGTTTCCTTCTCCCTTGTATCCACAGGAATTATTCATCTGATAGTATATGTTTTCTAACTTCTTCATTGGTGACTTTAATATATTAGTTATAGGTAGTCAAAATTCCTTCTCCTATAGTTCCAACATAATTAGTTCCAACCATAAGTCTAGTTTTCATGATTGCTTTGCCATTTCTAATTCTATTTGTTCTTGTCTTTTTCCTATGCCTTCTATTATTTGTAAGAAAGCCAGGCACCTTTTTTTGGAGGGTGGGGATTTCAGCATTGTGACCTACATTGGAAAACTAAAAGGAAAGGAAAGAAACATAAATGTAACATGGTGCTTTTTCAAAGAAAATAACTTAGCAGCACAGATATGATGTGAGTTTCTGTTGGCCATCTCATGAATAACTATGTTTAGGTAAGGCATAACTTTGCATCCTATGGATAGTGCGTCAGAGGAAATTCTCTTTTATTTTACTACATATTTATTAAATGTTTAAGAAGGGGCAAGTCTTCCAGCTGTGCCAGTTTTGTTACTGACTGCCTGAAGAAGTTCTTTTAGTATTACACTATAAATTCAAAATGTGGTATCTATTAATTTCATTCCTCAGCTAAAACTGAGACAATGAGAAGTCATTTTAATATTCTATTGAAGGAAGGATTATTTGAGATGAGTATTATAAAAAACTGTTGAGTGATTTTTTTTTTTTATAAAAACTCTTGAGGATTTTTCTGTGGCCAAGACACAGATGATTTGAGTTTATCTTTTATGCCTTCAGTTCTTAATTTCTTGAGTCACATATTATTACCATCTCATCATTTTTTTCTTAATGGTTAGTTTTATAAACCTATGATTCAATTAATATTCATTAAAACATCGATATGTATGATTTTGTGCTTCCATTATTGTTCCAATTCCATTATGGGGGACAGGATCCTAAACTTCTGTACACACTGGTTCAAATAAATTGTTCAAGTTAAGTTAAGTTTGGAAGAAGTGCTCCATCTAAGCCAGAAAATAAACTACTATGTAGAATACACCTGTGTCTTAATGGAGAAGATGGACTAGAACCTCAGTTATTCCTGTCACCTCTAATTTTTAAGGAATCTCAACATTTTATCTTATTACTTTTGCATTATAAAACATGGTAAAGGGAAAGACAAAGTCCCTAAGGGGAAGGCCTGGATTTTTGTTTCCAAAATATGCTAAAAATAGTGATATAAAATAACTTATATCTTACAAATTTTAGTTCCTCTCCTCCTTTTTAAGGGAAATATTAATATAATCTGGTGGCAAAAAACAATTTTTAATGATCATAAAAGTTCAAGACATCATTTATCATGGACTTTATATGCATATTTCTTGACATTTTCAGAACTCTGAAATTAAGATTAGGTACATTGAAGAGTTTTTTTGTTCATTTTGTTTTGTTTTTGTTTATTGGCTTTGCAGTGCTAGGGATTGAACCCAGGGCCTTGTGTATGATAAACAAGTTCTCTATCACTGAGGTATGCTCCCAGTCCAAGATGTGTTGTAGTTTAAATGACTGCACTTTCTTTTTCTTTCTTAATGTAATATAAAATAATGGTACATCTTATAAATGATAGTATGTTTGAATCAGTGAAAAAATAGTATAATTATGATACAGGCCAATAACTCAAACACAATTTCTCATAAAGGAAATCTTTTTATATAAACAATACAAAGAAGAAGGAAAAGGAGGAGGAGGAGGAAGAGGAGGAGGAGGAGGAGAAGGAGGAGGAATCCTGAATTGAAAAGAATAGGAAAATAAGCCAAAAAATAATTGAGATGAGGAGCCATACATACAAGCCATACAGCCTTGTTTCTTGGCAAGTATGACAATACTTAATAGGATGAAATAAAAGAAATGTTGACATTCTTATTTTACCTTAAATTACTTGGGGTCATATGGTAATATACCCAGTATAATTATACTAATAATATTAACATCATGTTTTTATATCACTGTAATATTTTTTTTTTCCTCCTCACCTAAACCTTGTTACACAGTGCAATGGAAGTTTCCCAAAATTAAGTTATGTCTTTTAGTCCACACTGTGTTAATATGAGTGCAGAATCTGAAACAGGATTTGATTTCTAAATCCATTTTCCTTCTACCACACCAGCCATTATTTTCTTTTAGTAGACTCCAGGGGAACTAAAAGCCTAAATTAGAGGGTTTTTGACTCTTTCAAAGCAAATATATCCAAAGGGTCAGGGGAAAGGAGGAAACAACAGTGCTTCATGTAGTATGAAAATACAGACTTTTTTTCCTTATATGCCTCCCCTGTCCTTTACTCTTTTCTTTGTTTGGAACCAATTGAAATCCTTCTTTCACATTAAAGCACCCAATATCCTTCAATAATCCATAACTACTGATTATGAACTATTATTTGATGCTCACAAAATTGACATATCACCTAAGAACAAAATCTGCTAATATTTAACAAAATGACAAGGTGTTCTGTATTTGTATTGCTTACATCATTTTATCCACTGAGAAATCAGATGTTAGACTAATCTCAACGTCTGACTTCACATCTGAAAATGAAGGACTGTCTATGGTGTGATGTTGCTTTCCATCAGAATAATAAGAACATACACATAAAAATGTATTTTATGGATGTAGTACATAGATAAGAATGTTCCATGGAGAGTAAATTATAATAATTGATTATAAATTAATCAGCTAATTCTCATATTAAATATGACTCTATAATTCTACAAATATTAGGAAAAATCTACTCTTGTGACTTCAACAACCATGTAAGTGGTAATGACCTTAGAGTTTGCATTTTGTGACCAGATCCTAAGATCCTGGCACCTATCTCAAGCTGCATCCAGTCAATCTACAGTGGCCAACATCCCCAATAGAATTCATCTTCCTCACTACTGGATATGACATCATGATTATTATTTTTGTTTGTCATTTACAAAAATACGACCTAAATTATTAACAGGGCTCAAGTTTCATGTGTTTTTATGTTTTGTACCTAGAATATACTCTGATGATAAAAGGTAATTAATATCTTTGTTTTGTAAACAATTATTGCTGTTGTTATTATTATTATTATTATTATTATTGATTATTATTATACTGGGGATTGATTATTATACCAGGGGCAGTTTACCACTGAGCTATATCCCCAACTCCTTTTTAATACATATTTTAAATTTTGAAATAGGGTCTTGCTAAGTTTCTGAGGGTCTTACTAAGTTTCCAAGACTGACCTTGAACTTGCAATTCTGCCTCAGGATCCAGAGTTACTGAGTTTGCTGACTGTGCCCAGCCGATAAATATTATTTTGTACAATCATTGCTATGTTGCATGGCCATGAAGAATGAAGTGTTTAGGTGAGAAGCTCAGTTAGCATATCTTTTGTGACTAATCTGTAGCAAGAAAATGAATACATAAGAAATCTGGCTGGAAAAAATGTCACTTTGAGATGGCAGCTCTTTTGGAGTTATCCATATTTAAAGTCTAAGGATACCAAGAATTCTTGCTTTTCTCAGGAGGAAAAGATGAAATCCTATTTAATATTTCTCAGGGTTAGCCATTGAATCTGCTTACCCCATTTGATTTGGCCAAGATCACCCCCCCAAAAAAGTAACTCTTTTATTGTTTCCCTTGATATTTCTGCATTCTTGACCCCCAACTTCCTACAGATGAAAGTAAATGCAGTCCCAGATTCTGCTATTTGCTTCTTGCAAGAATGTCCATCTCTGAAATAACATAATTTGATATCAATTTAGCTTTTCTGTAGCCATTTATTAATCCTGTACTTCAGTGTCTACTAAACATATATCTATACATGTATATTTATCAGCCTGGATAAAAATGAGATTATGTATATATACACAGATAAATAAGTAAATAGATTTATAAAAGTAAATGTAGAAAAGTTAAATAGGTATATATCCATTCACATCTATTTGTAAAAAAATATATTGACTTCTGTTCTATTACTTGTGATTTTAAATCAACTTATTTTTTATGACATATTACTTTTATTATATAATTGGATTATTTTAAGGAATATATTATTTTGGAATTTTATATTTATACTCAGGAATAAATCAAGTCTATATTTGCTTTCTCTAAAATATTCTTATCTAATTTTGTAAGAAAACCTGTAGGAATCTCAATTAAAAAAATTCCACTTTCTGCATCTCCACGAAAAATTTGTACAAGTGTCTATTATTCTATAAGTGGTTAGATTTACCTCTACAGTCACTTGGGATTGGTTGTTACTGGAGGAAAACAATTTGAGTAAACTTTTTCTTTCATTATGATTTTTTGTATATCTAAGTTTCTGCTTTAGTTAGCTTTTTTATGGTGACTAAAAGACCTAACAAGAACAATTTTAAGGAGGAAAATTAGTTTGGGGGCTCAGGATTTCAGAGGTCTCAGTCCACACTGTCTGTATTCCTTGGATTTCAAGGTAAGGCAGAACATCATGGTGGAAGAGTGTGGTGTAGGGAAATGGATCCCATGATGATCAGAAGCACAGAGACTCTACTCACCAGATACAAAACAAGTACCCAAAGGGATGTCCCCAATGACCCACCTCCTCCAGCCACACCCTACATACCTTCAGTTACTATTCAGTTAATCCTTATCAGGGGAATAATTCACTCATTGGGTTAATGCTTTCAGAACCCAATCATTTCACCTCTGAATGTTCTTACTTTGCCTCACACGTGAGCTTTTGAGAGACACCTAACATCCAAACCATAAATTTTATTGTTCTTCTTGCTTCAATGTTAACATTTTATACTTTATTATGAATTTATATATTTTGTCTCAGACTAAAAATCATTGGGATGTTTTTTTTGTTTATAATATTTTTAAAATTATTTGTCATTATGATGAGAATACAAAATTTATGTCCCAATTTATTTTTAATTTTTGCTCATTTCCATCATATTTTGACTGTAGGAATAATTTAAAGAGGTGTCTTCTTATTTTCTAAATCTTTCTTACAAATTATTTGTCTTTAGATAATTTTCACTTTTTCACATCTTACTTAACAATTGTGTCTTTATGTTTATAATTTTTCTTTTAATCATTTTATTGTTTGAATTATTTTTTCTATTTCTAGTTTTTGTTGTTGTTGTCCTCCTTTTTTCTTATCATACTAAACTTAAATTTCCCTGTCAGTATTACTGGCTTAATTGTGTTTTAATGTTTTTTAACAATTTGTCATGCTAGTAAGCTATAAGATCTTTACAATTTTCTTCTACTGTGATGTTCAACTCAAAAGTTACATAGTAGTAAGATTTCAATTTCAATTCATATATATTTTTAGTGGGAGATTATGTCTACTCATTAAAAATGTCACTGTAAGTTGATGGAATATTTTCTTAGGGAAATTTTGATATATTATTTGGGGTTCAAGATATGGCATGGTCAGGGTTTATCAACACTTCATGAACTCTTGGGAATAACAAACAATATCTTATATGGGTAAATAATTGTATGTATATATGTATAAATGTGCTTATATAAACATGATATTATATTAATAAATATGTATTCTTACATGTGGAGTGCTTTTTTAGACATGCCTTTCCAATAATTAGTATTTTTTGTATTCTATCAGATTCTGAAAAATTTATAGAAAATTATCAAGTTGTATGGGCCATTTTCTATTTCCTCTATAATTCTCTCAGTTTGGGGTTGATACATTTAAGCTACTTTATTATTTATTTATTGATTGATAATTTTTATATATTTTATCTACAAATTTATAATATTATTTTCTATTTATAACTTCATCAAAATGTTGAATGACTTTATATGAAATTGCTGAATTTTATTGTTTTCTTGTTACATTTTTTCCAATCTATCATTTTCTAGTTTTCTGTATCATTGTTATTTGAAGTGTCTCTCATTAATTCACAATAGTCCAAATTTTTCTATTTTATGCAAATTAACGTCCTAGCTCCTTTGGTAAAGAAAACCTATCCTTATTTACTAGCATTACTGTAATGTTTGTTCTAACTTCTGTTTTCTTATTTTTCTATATATATTTACTATGCTTCCTTCTTTCTTATGCTTTCATCCACTGAGTAGATCAAGGTGATTTGTGGCATTATTCATTCAATGTTAAAAGCTTCTATTAGTTCAGTTTTATTTTTTTAATTTTGTAGATACACAGTACCTCCAACTGATTCTTATTTATAGATAACAACTTGACCTAATTGATATTTTCACTATCCTTCTCTATTTTCATACTGTAAATCTTATTTAAAAATTTATTTATTCATTATTTAATCAGCTTTGCAACACTATAACCAAAAGACCTGACAAAAGCAAGAAGTGGTTTTTTGTTGTTGTTGTTGTGGTGGTGGTGGTGGTGGTAGTGGTGGTCAGTAAAAGTTTATTTTGGCTTACAGTTTCAGAGGTTCAGTCCTTGGTCAGCAGTCTCCAGAGTTCTATACAAGGTGAGACAGACATCATTAAAGAAGGATATGGTAAATGAAAGCTGCTCAGAACATGGAAATCAGGAAGTAGGTATTGATAATTACCCTCACCAGGAACAAAATATAAACCCCAAAGACAAGTTTCCAGTGACTGACTCCTTCCAACCACATGCAATCTGACTATAGTTACCAACCAGTTAATCCACATTAAAGTTCTCATAACCTAACCACTTCACTTCTGAACATTTTTCTATTGTCTCATACATAAACATTTGGGGGACACCTCATATTTAAACCATATTATTTCTCCTTCATTAGTATAGTTTTCTCAGTTTGCTATCTTTATACAACAACTTCACCTTTAACATGTCTTACCCTTTTTTTCTCAAGAATATCCACTGCATTAGATGGTACTATCTCTTTCAAGTTCTAGGGCATGTTCTTTGCTGTTGCATATGTTCCAATAGTCTGCAACCACCATCCACAAAACACATCAGATAATGTTTCCCCTGAGGAAATTAAAGGTCCTCAGCTTACAAACAAAACAAAGAGAAACCTGCCTCGGACCACATGGTATACCTTTTGAGGATGATACAATTCTCATTGACTGGAGTATTTTTCTGAATGTGTTAAAATCTGTGCTCCAATCCAACCAGTCCTGGAGCATCCCTGGTCTGTTTCATACTGATACTTCTTTCTTTAGGATACTGGCTATAATAGCAATCTGGAAGCAAGGAATAAGCGCAAGTAAAGCTCTTCCATTTCCTATTCTTTTACCTCATACTTATTACCTCCTTTCTCTCCATCTTTCACTGGCAACCAACAACCTTACTCCTACACAGAATTTCAGAGATTTCTTATTTACTTTCTGGAAATTAAAACCTTCTAACTTCCTTCTGTAGGATTTTAAGGGTGGAGTTAAAAGAGGAGAGAGGATGAAGCCAGAAACTGATGATATCTTCCCACCTTATCAATATTGTGAGGTTGGCAATAGCTTTTGGAGGAGCCTTTTTTTTTGTACACAAGAGTGTGTAGGTATCTGTGTATGTGTTGTTGTGCATGTTTCTGCCATGGCTCTCAACTTTCAGTATCAATATTCACTAATTTTTCTTAATTTATTTCATGATAAGATGAAGTCAGATCCAAATACCTAAATTTTTTCCTCTGATGTGTCAGATTTTTTTAAGTATGAAATTTTCATAATTTTCCAGAATGTGCATACCAAACTAAAGCAAGGAAAGATGTAAGCACTCATAAGTTTTCTCTTTTCTAAGAAGAGAAAGAGATTCCTACAGTCTCTTGCTGCAGGTAGCTCACCACAAAAGTTACATGTAAATAACTAATTATATTCTAAAATATATTGCCAATACATTGTTCTAATAATATCATTTAAGTAACACTGATCATGTAACAAACATTTTAAAGTGTCAATAGTACAAATATTTTATCAGTGTGGATCCCTCTCTCTTATGAATGTAACAGTTTTAGTGACTTAAAAGTACATTTAATTGTCATATTTAAATTTTATTATATTAACATAGCTTTATCTTCTTGAATAAACTTCAAAACAAGCTAAAATTCTTTCCTTTAAAATGGCTATTTTATCTCAAGATGTAGGAACATTTTAAAAAATGGATAACCACCACTATATTGAAGAATTGGGAAATTTTTTATTGACAATTAGTTGTCATCAGACTTAACAAAACATTAAAAAGAAAAATAAAGTCTCAGAGTCTCTTTGTGTGTGAAATTTCAGCATAAAACTCATTACTATCATTTTGTATCTGTTTTGAATATGTCCGACTTTAGCTAAATATTATTCATGCTAATACATCAAAAGTTACGATTAATTACCCTTACTAAACTTATCATTATATTTTATTTGTAAAACCCCTATTTAAAAACACATATTTTTTTCTATTACAGTTATTTCTACTTACCTAAAAAATGCATAGCTACTTATACATATTTGTAAGTTTAGATTTTTTTAAAATATGAAAGTCAAAGGAAAAGCAAACAATTACATTTAAGCATTAACCACAGTGTCCAATGTTTCTACGAATCAATGTTCTTCAGATTAAGAAACACCTGAAAGACACATCTTATTCTGCTGTATCTAAGATTTAATTTGGCCTATAATTTCTCACCTTGCGTAGATCTGTTCTTAATGTTATTATGTGTTCAGTTTTGCATTATATATAAAGATTCTTGCTTAAATGGAGAGTCTATTAGGAATACTGTCACAGTTAATTCAGAATGTTCCTATAGAGTTTCCTAAAACCTTGCAGAGCTACAAAGAGAAAAGGTAAGCAACCCACACTAAGGTAGACATACTTTGCTCCTAAATTAAATGGAGAAAACAAACATAAAAAGAAAGAAGGAAAAATGCCATCTTCCTCAATTGTGTGTATATGGGTCGAGAAAATACTACAAAGAGCAGAATCTCAGTTACATGGGGACAAGGAAGGAAGGAAAAAACAATGCTTCGTTGAAGGAGCTGATCTCAAATGGTGAGAACATGTACTCTTCTCAGCAAAGAGGGTCTTACCTCGACTGGCACTTCTGTGAGCAAGCCGGGGACTGAACAGAGTGAATGGTGAGGAGAACTGAAATTAGAAAAAACATGAAGGGAGCCCAATGGCTGAGAGAGGGAAGAAGGGTTTTATCACTTGGCAACCAGGGAGGGAGTAGAGGGATCTGGGGTCTGTTGACAAGAGTATACTTTGGAGTCAGATTAGATTCTGGGGCAAAAAAAGTCACTGTTTAGGGAGAGGGAACACATTTTCAATAAACTAGTACTGTCATGCCTGCTAGTTTACATGTCTTCAGGAAGGCCAAGGTCATGTGCTTGGGGCACAGCAGTGATTTCTACAGGGGCGAACAGTTCAAGGGGAAAGGGTTGGTATATCTTTATGGCCCAGGGGATATGCAAGAGGAGGATGTGAGGGTGTGCAACATGACCCCCCACACCATTTTCTTTAGCTGTAGGAGAGGACAGTTTTGGAGGGATAAACCTTGTCCATTTCGGTGACTCATTCTTATCCTTACAGATCATTTGTGTTTGATATATGTGTGTGTGGAGGGGGGGGGGGGGGTGAGGAAAAATGAGTAAATAGAACAAGCATCAAAAAACACAGAGTAAGAAAAGAAAAAAAAAAATGGAGGAAATTGGTAGAAAATATGGTCATTCATTGTGTGCAAAAATAAAAATTAAATTTCTGTCATCAATTTTATAAATTTATTTTTTTTAAATACATGAAGAAATTCCATTGAAAAGCCAGAAGTACAGGCAATCAGAGGGAAAAGACTATAGTGAGGCTGCAAAAGACATTGAAAAAGCAAACAAACAAACAAAAAAAATTGTGTAATTAAAAGAAAGAATACAAGAAAAATATAAGGGCATTTGCAGAATGAAGACTGAAAAATAAAATGAGCACAGACAGGAACAGATCTTTTAGGCAACACATTATAAACTATAGAGGATGGAAATGAGAATGAGAAGCACACCTAGGCAGAACTAAAGAAAATTTAAAAAACGAGGAAAAATGAAGATGATTAAGACAGAAAATGACATTTGATTTATGCCTAAGTATATCCAAGTGAAACCAAAACAATGAAGCCAAATAAAAAACTTAAATATAATTCAAGAAATCTTTCCTGAAATGAAACTTCACAAATTGAAAATTCATGTAATATTCCAGGGAGAGTTGGCTGAGAATGGTCCATAACAACATGTTAACAAATATGTAAAACATTAAAAAAAAAAAAAGGCTGAGATGTAGCTCAGTGGGCCTGTCATACATGAGGCACTGGTTCTTCTCACTGGGAAAGAAAAAGTTGAAAAATATGTTAAACAAAGATTGGGTTTTAAATAAAACGAACTTATCCTTTGGGTCTTTTCTACAAATATAGAAATGCTGAGGCAATGAGTAGGATCTACAAGGTTTTCTGGGGATGGGATAAAGGCCTATCTCAGTTTTTTATATACCAATAAACACGTTTTCAAGGACAAAATTTACAATTAGTTTGACGATTTAAAAAATAAATAAATAAAAAGTCTAATGGAATATTGCTAAGAGCTTCTGAAACTCCCAAAAGGTAAAAATAAGATAAATGGCAGGACAAAACAAAACTTTAGATGGCAAAGGGATAGAAAAATGAAAGTAAATGTCAGTAATCTTCAATTATAAACACAGCTAACAAAAATGGGAGACAGGGTGTGACAGAGGGAACACGGAATAAGCTTTTTTATTGCCTTCTTATGATACCTAAAAGTCAAGGTTATTACTAGAAACTGGTAAAATTTAGTAGCTGGCTTTTAGGTATGTTTAAAAATAGAGTTGGTTCCACAGAGCAACTTTCAGGTCAAGGAGACACTGCATATTCGACAGCAAACAAACAAAACACATATTATGGCCTGCAGAGGTGGAAGATGTCTCTGTTTGGTACACACACTCCATGCTGCTAATACAGGACAGAACTGCCTACCAATGCATTTTGCAGGTTACGGCCTTGCTGTTAAGTGATGGCAATGGTTCAAAAGGAAGTAGTAAGATTATTTAGCAAAACAGTTTGAGAAAGGAGAATTGGAAGTATCAAGAAGATGATAAAAGTTTATATTTTATTTTTTCAACCTAAGAAACCAAAGGATAATTCCTAAAGAAAGAAAGTTAAGAGCCAATTATCATCATAACCATTAAAACAAAATCAAATATCTTCTAATTTTAGAATGAATAAAGGTGGAACAAAACACACCTCAAAGGGAAAGACTTAAATATATTTTAAAAATATAGATATACAATGAAAAAAATTTTTATCATATGAAAAATGTAAATATGTATAATAATCTCTAAAAATCATTTCTGATTTGATCACAAAGCAAAACCCTTGTCATTAGTATAGAGCAAAAGACATTCCTAAAGTAACAGCATTAACAAAATAAAAATTATAATTAATATGGACACAGATGAAAAAAGTTCCACCAAAGAAATACTAAGAAAAAGAAAGAAGTTACATTTTTCAAGTCAGATGAAGTAAAATGCATATAAAAACACATTTAATGAGATGAGGAAGGATATAATTCCAAGCTTATCACATTTATGAATATGTATGCAACAAAGAGCACATCACCATCTTTCATAAAGGAAACAAAACAAAAAGAAGAAAACAGGATATTTTTTCAATCCATAACACATCAAGTGAACAAATTTAATTCAGGGTGTATAAGATGTAAAGTAGATAACAAATAAGAGGTATTTGATGAATCTGTATTTTAAAACCTGAATTGTCATATTTAGAGAACACACCATACGTTCAAATGACAAATATTCTAACCTAATGGTACCTTACAAGATGATGATAATAATAATAATAACATCTAACATGTTAATAAGGTGATGACTATCCCTTCTTAGTGCAATAAGACCATAAACCAAATAAATCATCAATAATTAATTCTAAAAATCCCCACTGCCTAAAAGGGGGTGGAGATCACTTAAATAACATTTGTGTCTATGAGAAAATAAAAACTGAGAAATAAACTTTTATATAAAATGACACTGAAATCACTATATATTAAAACCCAAAGAATTTGGCCAAAGAAAGTATACAACAGAGGAAATTTTATATACCAATATTAATATGTTTTGAATATAAAAATATATTATTTTATATGCATATACATATATAATTGAAATTTTTTTTTACACGAAGCGTCTATACTCAATGCTGATTGTGTATTAGAAATCAACTGGACAGGTTTTTAAAAATGGTAATTCTGGTTTTCAATGCTAAAGTTTTGGATTGATGTAATTCTGCATCAATAAAATATATATTCCAAACTGATAAATCATTTTTGTTCTTTCTTGATATGTTGAAATCAAATCCAGTGTCTTGCTCATGGTAGCAAGTGCTCCAAACTACATACCCAGTCATAAACAAAATAAATTACTATATTTAAAATATGCCATTTCAACTTTTTATGCAGAAAAATAAAAATAATTCTCAATTACTGCAGAATAGCATATGATATTTTATAACAATGCAACAATAGCAAAATCCAGAGGAAGATAGTGATAATTTGATGAGTATTTGAGAATTTTGTTAGTTTTTTTTTTTTTTTAAATAGTAATCAAAGGTCAATAGGCATGTGCCAGGGGCAGTGGCACATGCCTATAATTCCAGCAACTTGGGAAGCTGAGGTAGGTGAATCAGAATATCAAGGTGAGCCTTGGCAACTCAGTAATACCCTGTCTCAAAATAAAAAATTACAGGATATAGATCAGTAGGAGAGTGCTCCTGGATTCAGTACCAGGTGTCACCTAAAGAAATACAGTTCTACAATAAATGATGTGTGTGTATGGATACATGTATATACACATAAAAATTAATACTCCAGTGTTTTGAACATGAAGGGGTGCTGTATTTTGTCAAATGTTTTTTTCTGCATCTACTGAGATAATCATGTGGTTCTTATCCTTAAGTCTATTAATGTGATTAATTACATTTATTGATTTCCGTATGTTGAACTATCCTTGCATCCCTGGAATGAACCCCACTTGATCGTGGTGTATTATATTTTTGATATGTTTTTGTATCTGTTTCGCCAGAATTTTATTGAGAATTTTTGCATCATGTTCATTAAAGATATTGGTCAGAAGTTTTCTTTTTCTGATGTGTCTTTGTCTGGTTTGGGGATTAGGATGATATTAGCCTCATAGAATGAGTTTGGAAGTGCTCCCTCTTTTTCTATTTCCTGAAATAAATTGAAGAGTATTGGTATCAGTTCTTCTTTAAAGGTCTTGTAGAACTCTGCTGTGTATCCCTCTGGTCCTGGGCTTTTCTTGGTTGGTAGGCCTCTGATGGCATCTTCTCTTTCATCACTTGAAATTGGTCTATTTAAATTGTGTATATCATCCTGCTTTAATTTGGGCAGATCATACGATTCTAGAAATTTGTCAATGCCTTCAGTGTTTTGTATTTTGTTGGGGTACGAGTTTTCAAAATAATTTTGAATTATTTTCTGTATCTCTGTAATGTTTGTTGTTATATTTCCTTTTTCATTGCATATGTTAGTAATTTGAGTTTTCTATCTCCTCCTCTTTTTTAGCCTGGGTAAGGGTCTGTCAATTTTATTCTAGGAATAACAGGAACATATCTCAACATCTTAAAGCTATCTATGCTAAGCCCCAGGCCAACATTATTCTAAATGGAGAAAAATTGAAATCATTCCTTCTAAAAACTGGAACAAGACAGAGATACCCTCTTTCACCACTTCTTTTTAACATAGTAATTGAAACACTGGCCAGAGCAATAAGACAGATGAAAGAAATTAAAAGGATACAGATAGGTAAAGTAGAACTCAAATTATCATTATTTGCTGATGATAATATTATATACCTAGAAGACTCAAAAAATTCCACCAGAAAACTTCTAGAACTCATAAATGAATTCAACAAAGTAGCAAGATACAAAATCAACACCCATAAATCTACGGCATTTCTATATATCAGTGACAAATCCTCTAAAGGGGATATGAGGAAACTACCCAGTTTACAATAGCATCAAAAAAAAAAAAAAAAACCCCACTTGGGAATCAACTTAACCAAAGACATGAAAGACTTCTATAATGAAAACTACAGAACACTAAAGAAAGAAATTATGGAAGACCTTAGAAGATGAAAAGATCTAAGTTGCTCTTGGATAGACAGAACTAATATTGTCAAAATGACAATACTACCAAAAGCACTATACAGATTTAATGCAATTCCAATCAAAATCCCAATGACATTCCTCATGAAATAGAAAAATCAGTCATGAAATGCATCTGAAAAAATAAGAGACCCAGAATAGCTAAAGAAGTCCTTAGCAAGAAGAGTGAAACAGATGGCATCACTATACCAGACCTTAAATTATACTGCAGACCAATAGTAACAAAAACAGCATGGTATGGGCACCAAATTAGACTGGTAGACCAATGGTGCAGAATAGAGGACACAGAGACTAACACATATAATTTCAGTTATCTTATATTAGACAAAGGTGCCAAAAATGTACATTGGAGAAAAGATGGCCACTTCAAAAAATGGTGCTGGGGAAAACTGGAAATCTATATGCAACAAAATGAAATTAAACCTCTATCTCTTACCATGCACAAAATTCAACTCAATGTGGATCAAGGATCTAGGAATTAGACCATAGACTCTACACCTAATAGAAGAAAAAGTAAGCGCTAATCTCAAAAATGTTGAATTAGGCCCCAAGTTCCTTAATAAGACTCCTGTAGTGTAAGAATTAATATCAAAAATCAATAAATGGGATAAATACAAATTAAAAATCTTCTCAGCAAAAGAAACAATGTGAGGTGAATAGAGAGCCTACTAATTGGGAACAAATTTTTACCACATGCACATCAAATAGAGCACTAATCTCTATAATATATAAATAACTCAAAAATCTTAACACCAAAAAAAAACAAATAACCAAATCAATAAATGGGCCAAGGAACTGAACAGACACTTCTCAGAAGAAGATATACAATAAATTAACAAATACATGAAAAAATGTTCAATGTCTCTGGCAATTAGAGAAATGCAAATCAAAACCACTCTAAGATTTCATCTCATGCCAGTCAGATGGCAGCTATTAAGAACACAAATAACAATAAATGTTGGCGAGGATGTGGAGAAAAAGACACACTCATAAATTGCTTGTGGGACTGCAAAATGGTGCAGTCAATATGAAAGTAGTATGGAGATTCCTTGGAAAACTGGGAATGGAACCACCCTATGATCCAGCTATCCCCTTGGTCTATACCTAAAGGATTTAAAAACAGCATACTACAGGAACACAGACACATCAGTATTTATAGCAGCACAATTCACAATAGCTTAACTATGGAACCAACCTAGATGTCCTTCAGTAGATGAATGGATAAAGAAAATGTGGTATATACACAATGGAATATTACTCAGCAATAAAAGAGAATAAAACCATGACATTCACAGATAAATGGATGAAGTTAGAGAATATAATGCTAAGTGAAGTTAAGGAATCCAAAAAGCCAAATGCCAAATGTTTTCTCTGATATAAGGAGGCCGATTCACAGTGGTGTTTGGACTGGGATCATAGGAGGATTAGAGGAACACTAGAATGGCCAATGAGGAAGGAGTGGAAGGGAGGGAGCAAAAGGGTGAAGAATAAAAAATGATGGTAGAATGAGATGGATATCATTATCATTACCCTAAGTGCATGTATGAAGTCACCAATGGTGTGAATATACTTTGTATACAACCAGAGATATGTAAAAATGTTCTGTATAATATGAAATGTAATACATTCTACTGTCATTTATAACAACTTAGAATAAAACTTAATAAATTTAAAAAAATAAATATGTATTCCATTCGAAGTAGCCTCATTCAATTCAAATATTGCTCATTTAAAAGTGTTTTTGTTTGGTCGTTTTTGTGTGTGTGTGTGTGTGTGTGTGTGTGTATGCATTTGTGGTGCTAGGGATCATACCCAAGTCCATAAGCATGCTATGCAAATACTTTACCTCTGAGCTATATCCCAAGACCTTATTAATTAATTAAATAATATTAAGTTAAAAAGATTAAAGATGCATAATCCTAATGTTTAAAATTTCAATTGTAGGCTTAGTCCCATAATAGAAAGGGGTATGACCAACATTAGTTCAGTAATGATTTTTAGGTGATGGGATGAATTTGCTTGCAGGGTTGTAATTTGAACCCTAGGCCCCACACATAGTAGGCCAGAAGTTCACCACTAAGCTACATCCCCAGCCCATTTTTCTAAAACTGTTGAATAATATTTTTTCTCTAAATTTCAGTAATGACTATGCATTCAATCTGTTTACAGGAAATTACGGACCTTGACAATGCGAGTGCTTCTAGATGTAGTGAAGCCATTGAACTTAAGTTTCATCCTGCCAAAGCCACAAAGATAAAACCAGTGGCTGCCTGGATACTGCCAGATTCTCATATCCATGAATTTGAGCCTGTGCTCTGCCAAGTGGGCAGTAAATTGTCATACAGAAGACAGCCTGAAAGGAAGTGTGCTCCAGTAGATAGAATTAAACACTATAATGACAAGAATATG
Source organism: Tamias sibiricus (assembly GCA_025594165.1). Lineage (NCBI taxonomy): Eukaryota > Metazoa > Chordata > Mammalia > Rodentia > Sciuridae > Tamias > Tamias sibiricus. The sequence goes on along the minus strand of CM046671.1, from coordinate 44,297,774 downwards.
AATTATGTCCATAATGTAGTAACTTACTTTCTGTTCAACTTTGAAAAAGTAATTTAACTTATGTGTTTCAGTTCCCATTAAATTGATGGTAATAATCTTTCTTTGTTAACAAAGTGCTTTGAAATCACTGTGTGACAAGTAATATATTACCAGAAAGTATTCTTATTTCACCCTGCTTTGTAACCTCTCAGGAAAAGAATCTATGCATCATTGTGAATATTTCAATGTACAATGTTGGCCACAAAAAAAAAGAGGATATGATTGAGAATGATATGGAAAATACTATAATGCTCTTCTGTATGTCAGTGTTATGAACTCACCTTGAATGTTGAATTGACTAACAGCACATTTACATCAATGAGGTGACAAATGTAAGGAAGTTTCAGAAAACTATAATGAGACCCTATTTGTGAAGGATGCAGGGAAAAATAGAGGGTAATGAAACTTAGTACACAAAAATAGAATTATATTTCAAGCAAGGCAACTGAATTACAGGAAGTACCTACAAGTAAATCAAAAGAAGGCCTATTTCTATCTGCTAAGGACTTAATGTTTAATTGAGGGACTTATAGTGTAAGTAAATGCAGGTAACATTTTACCAAGTTAATTCCTGGCGTGGCATATTATGGGACACATCACACAATTGGTGTCAAAAAGAAGTAGGGTAAAACATAGGGGTGCTTAGAAAGTTATATGTGCACATACTTGAATTGCTGTTTATAGAAACTTCTCCTTTTGACATAAGAATCAAAAGGATGGGATCATTTTATCATGTCATTAATTGCTTTGGTGATTTTCTGGTAGAGAAGAACTATGGTCCAAGTAAACAATGAAGCTGAACAGAAACAAATTCCTAAATTAATTACATATACTTATTGTTCCAATTTAAAAGGAACAAAATATAAGGAATAAAATTTACTCTTAATTTTTCATCTCTGAAAGCATAGTATCGACAACATAAAATAATTTATTTGAAAAAGTTATATAAACCCTAATATCCTATATAAATATTTCCATATTCTCACATAAATTCTTTTAGAAACCAGAAGACCACATTTTTTTTCTTTGCTTGTCAAAAAAGCTGCACCCATGATCAGCAATTTATAATATTTGTTCTGCCACAGTTCTGAAAATTTCAGGCAACTGCATTTCCTTCTTTTTGGGTGGGTGGCATATATTATGCCATAGTATATGAGTTAATTCCCAATTTCAATAGATTTAGCCTCACATTTCACTCACCACTTACTAGTGGTCTAGTTTCAAAATTAGAATTTCTCAGTCTCTGTTGCATAGAAAACAACATGGGAATAAGAAACCAAACAAAATCTGCTTTGAGAAGTAAATGTGATAATTCATGTATAAATGACTATCAATGATTGAGGCAGCTAACAGCAGTCAGTAAGTACCAGATTCATTATCAAACAGGCACTTTGGATATTCTCTGTTCATCATCATTTCAGTAATTTTAAGCAAATCACAAAATGCTGTGTGTAAGATTCTTCATATATGTTGTTGGATAAAATCTGTCACTTCCTACTTGATTATCACAGGTAAACCAAAAATCATCAATAAACTTCATCCCCATCCACACTCTTCACCACTTGTACCATTAAAGACAGCACCAAATGTAACATTGACAGACTGAATTATTTACCAAGTACTTAAATGCTCAGTCTGCCTTTGGTTATTTTAATGTCTGAAATAATAGGACTTGGCAATTTTATACAAGTGAATTATATGAACCAGTTAATATAGACTTAAGTTATCAACTTTTAAATAATAAGTTATATTGAACTCTCTTATATTCCTTCCAACATTGTGTTTTATCCTTCATGTTTCTATGGTTGAAGAAATACAATTTGATCAAATTATGTGGAATAATCAGAAATTTCTTCTTAGAACCACAGGGTTGAACTATTATTTTGACTACAACACAAGGTATTAACTGACTGTCAAAAGACTAAATTGTTTAAGGCCTATTTGGATTGGTCAGTAGCAGAGAAAGATCCTTTCTTGTCGCAAGAACACCTGAAAAAGTTTTCAGTTCTTTTATAATATGGGATCTCTTTATCATGTCATTAATTGCTTTGGTGCTTTTCTGGTAGAGAAGAACTATGGTCCAAGAAATCAATTAAGCTGAACAGAAATAAATTCCTAAATTAATTACATATACTTTTTGTTCCAATACAAAAGGAACTAAATATAAGGAATAAAAGTTACTCTTACTTTCTCATCTATGAAAGCATAGTATCAACAACATAAAATAATTTATTTGAAAAAGTTATGTAAACCCTAATATCCTATATAAATATTTCCATATTCTCACATAAATAACTACAAACCACATAGCTACAAATCATTTTGTATTAGATAGTTATCCTCACTTTAATGTCATGTTACAATTTGAAGTCCAGACATTACTTCTCAGGAATCTAATCCTGATTGGTGATTGAAAAACAAACACTGAAATTTTACAAAATGGAAATTATTCCTGAAAAGAGAGAAGGAAGTGGAAATTTTATTAATGGCCAAGCACTATTTAGTGCAGTTAAGGTGACACTGTGTTTCACATCAGCCTATTTTTTACCCCTGCATATTGCATCACAGAGGGGGACAGGGCTAGTGTAAAAGGCTGCCCTGTGGTTTGATATAAATAAGATCATCAGAGTTGAAAGGAATAATCAGCCTGTTACATGTTATATAGGGTATTTTCCTCTATCATAGTACTTGTAGACTGCTGTGTTACACTAGATGATTTAATCTGAACCAAAATTATATTAAAGTCAACTGCAATCCACATGTGCTTCTCTTGGGCCTGACTCCCAGATTTCTTATAGTCTCTTCTAATTGTGCACATTGCTGTGTTCATTAGAAGGAAAATCAGTGCAAAGCTAATCAAATTGTTGACTAGTAACTAAAATCCATCCCAAAGAGCTTTATATTAACATTCTAAATAAAGATTTTCTAGGATCACCAAGGGTTTAAGCACCCAGGTTGAAGAGTAGGTAAGTATTGATACAGTTGTATTTCATGGGTATTAAAAGTTTTCCCGATAAAATAACATTAAAACAAAGTCCTATTAGGAATACTGTGGGTTGAGTAGCTACATCAATATTTTAACTGAAGGAGATGATCATGAGTTTAATATATTAGTAGAAACTACTTTCTCTGTTTCTGGAAGAGTGCAAGACATTGGAAAATGGAAAATATGTCAGAAAGGATACGAAAATTTACTGATAGGTTACTGCAATTTTGTGGGAGAAGAAAAAAGAAGTTGTACACATTTCAGATTGCATAAAGGTTACTTGAATAGAGCTACAGAAGGGAAATCACCAACCTATTACTGGCTCTGAATCACTAATTAAAATGATTCAATAGACAGAAATCATATTTTATGGAATTGAGTTATGATAATATTATTTTTTTTAAAATAGCAATTATGCTTTTGGACTACTACAATACATGATTGACCACCTTTTCTCCTAAGGAACTTAAAATTTGATTGAATCCACACAAATAAATTAATGAAAAGAGAAACAATATAAGAGATTTGCACAGTTTTCTCTGTAAGTAAGGACTAAATGGGGAAAACAGTTTATTTTATCCCAACAAATCTAACACCAAATATTGGTCTACCAGACCCAGAAAGTGTCCATATCTCTGCAGACAATACCTGAGTGTCATCTGATTAACTGAATTTGGACTCCATCTGACTTTTAGCTCAAACCCTAGAAACACTAGAAGTCAAGGCATCCGTCTCACAAGACTGCCTCCTTGCTTCAGGTGCCAGTCATGTTCAGAAGATCCCCAATTCCTCATGCTTCTGTCCAAACTTCACAATAAATTGGCTTGTTGAATTCCAGGGAAGACTTTACTTACTATTACTGGTTTATTAGAACCATCTTTTATAATATAAAAGATACAATGATGAGGTCCTGAGGTGAGGCTTGGAGGGTTATGAACAAGAACTTCTTCTGTCCTGTGTCATGGGGCACATCACCCTCCCAGTACATGGACGTAGTTACCAACTCAGAAGCTCTCCAAATCCCACACTATGTTGTTTACAGCTCTTGTGAAGTTTCTATTACATATGGGGGATGATTAAATTATTGTCCATTGAAGATTTACTCAAATCCTCACTTCCTCTAACCTGGAACTCAGTTTCCAACCCTCAAACCACACAATTCATTCCTCATATTCTCCAAGATTAACCTCATTAGCAGAGTTTACTGCAAATGGTTCATTATGAATAATGGAAGATATTCCTTTTGTTTATATCACACAGGAAATTCCAAAGGCATTAGGAGCTCTATGCCAAGAATCAGGGCCATAAACTAAATACTATAACAAAAGACATTCCTGTCACCCCTATCACTCAGGAAGTTATAAGGGTCTTAGAAGCTCTGATCCAGGAATCCAGGATGAAGAACAAATATATATTTATTACTGTATCACAACATCACAATGACAGATGAACAGTACAGGATTCATGTGCTGTGACTCCATCATTTGATGACAAAGGTCAGAAGGCATTTCTGAGAAGTGGCATTCCTTTGACTCCATTTAGAAAGGAAGCAACTGGAGACTCAGCTAAAAAGAAAAGAAGAATAAACAGAAGAAATATATTTTAAATTAATATTAAAATGATTTTGAAATATTCAAGTAGAGCTACTGTGAGCATCAGTAATTACACCAAAAAATGAGTAAATGTTATAATTATAACTGCAGTAAAAATTATCCAGCAGTTTCAGGAAGGAGCTCTGCACAGCATATTGATCAGCAGTTATAAGGCTTTCTTTTAAGGGTAGAAGCAACACGAAAAGATCTTAAATTCAGTTTGTTCACATTGTGGATGTTCCAATGGTTGAGCCACATGACTGTACAAGTCGAGAGCTCCACGACTATTGGCCCCTACTGTTTACATCAAATGTAATAATCTTATATTAATACATTTCCTGGATTATACCATGGGGACAAAAACTGCTCTCCCTAGCCCTCTTAATTTCTCAGTGCAAACCAGTCAGCTAAGGAAGTTTGGGTTAGAATCACTGTTCTCCATTTATTAGCCCCAACACAATTCTAAAATCGTGTTAATCATATTGCAAATATTATGACTAGGATAATAAATTCAGATTTATAATAGTAAATGGGAAAAGGAAGAACACAATTGCCTCTTTCTGTTTCTATGTACTTCTACTCCCTGCAGCTTGACCAACGTGAATCCTCAGTCTCATTCCACTTTTCTAACACAAGCATTGACTTCTTGTGCACCTAGGCAGTCTGCTGGTAGTCTCTGATGATCTAGTTAAGTCAAACTTATCTCAGTCCTGTGTTCTAGGTCACCCTCATCAGACCCAACAAATACTGGATGAATTTTTGGAGAGGCCTTCAAATCTCATTATTGACTCCCAATTTAGGTTTCATTTCATTATTAGTGTAATCATCTCCCTCTACCTTCTCACACTCTACATATCTGTTACTGCTTCCATGATAACAATGTATTTCTCCAACCTATGTCTTCTAAAAGGCTAATGGCATGTGTAAACACAACTTCATTCCATAATTTATACCTTCTTCTCAACTGATTTATTGAATTCCATCAGATCAGCCCTGCTCGGATTTTATGTTCTCTAGGAAAAAAAAGCTGTTTCTTAAGTATGCCTGCAGTTCCCACATTACCTACCATACTGCAATATGTAGGAAGCAAATACATATTTATTGAGTGAATAAATGAGGAAATGAGCAATTGAATTACTGAGTCTCAGGACAGCAGAGGACTGGGAGGTTCTTGGAAATTTAAATGTCTAATAACAAACATTGATAGATTGAGAAAATTTGCTTTTTATATTTTACAATTGTTAGGCTGATTTAATGCAACATGACTATAAAATTCACTTATTTTTCTTGGGATTGTAATGAAGTTTATAATCTAGTGGAAGGAGAGAGAAAATAAACAAGTAAATACTCAATAAACAAGATGACTTAAGATTAATTTTTGCTACATATGTATTATACATATTATATATCACCAGTTTATTGATGACTCTAAATTATGCAGCAGGATATAAATATGAATCTTTTCCCCCAAGCACTGGTTCCAACATTGCTCTGCTAAATCTTCCTTTCCTGTCTTTTCATGACATCTTGGGCAGAAACCATAACTTCCGAGTTGATCCACCTATAAAAACTTGAGCCAGTTTAAAACTTTAATCTTAAAAACAAATTGCATCCCTTTTCTTCCCTCTCCCCAACACAATATTAAGTAGGATCTGGTGGCAATTAGTAGGGGAAATAAGTGTGCCTCCTGGCTTTGAAAGACCTCAGCCTGTTTTGCCCTTGAGATCACTCCAACACGGGGGTAATTACTTTAGATGTGGTGGCTCAATCCTGGATACCTTTTCAGTTATAGTTGCTTGTTTGGGTGAAAATAACTCATTCTTACAGAATGAAGAAGCCTGTTTCATCTTTAGGTCCTACCATTCCTTTCCAATTCTAATCTGTTCATATATGCCCAGGATAGCTCTCAAATATGATACCTAGACAGACATTTATTCAAAAAGTAGACAGAATAGCCTCCATATTGTAGGGACAGTGCCTTAGAGTCTCATGTTTTGTGGTTGGGAATAAAGGTGAACAAAGTGCAATACTCCCACTTTGAATATGTCATTTGTCACAGGAGAAGACACAATTCCCAAAAAGAGTCTGAGAAGTTTCTAGTAAAGAAGGGGGATTTGATCTAGGAACAGTGGGGTTCCTGGCATACCTGACAGAAAAGAATTTTAGCAGGTACCATTCAAAGTCGTAGAGGGAGGTAGATACACATAGGAAAGTAGATACACATTCAAGGGAAAATGGAGACAATCTCTAAGGAGAAATGCCTTTGGGGTAAAGCAAGGAATATACATTCAGAAGAGAATGTAGGCTATCTCCTGAGGAAGAGGCAGCAACCCATTGGTGTGGAGTGTTACTACTTATCAAGGGCAGGTCTTAAGGGTTGGACTCGAGGTGAAGGCAGGAAGGAGTTGCACCCTTGGGCACCAGTTGTCTCTGCATTTGCATATTACTGTCATGTTAAAAGAGCATAGGTCAAAGACATGGGCCAAGGGCAGGTGGCTTGGGTGTAGCAATTGTTTATGGATGTTTTGAGCATTTCAATGGTTGATGGGCAATTCCTTCAAGACTCAGTATTTTCTCCCTTTTTCCCAAATTTATATATCATCATTGTCCATAATATTAACCACTTCAGTGACTGTCTCTCATTCAAACTAGTTTTTTCTTCACTATATCACCCTTCATCTTTCAAATCCAATTTCTCCTGTTTTCACACTGGGGGGAAAAAACAAAACCTTTCATGCAAGCATGCACTCAAAACTTTTCATCTTGCACTCTACAGTCTCTGAGCTTAGGCATCATTGGTCTGCTTGACAAGTCTTTCTTTTGTGCTTTAAGGTTTAGCTTTCTATTAGGGAACAGAAATGTCCAAGTCATCCCATTTCTATAAGTGTGATAAATGAACTATCTACAGTACTTTGGTTTTCATTCCAAGCTCTTGGCTATAGCTCATAAAGTCAATGTAATTTCCTAACAATAAGAGGTAGAGGAGGATTTTTTTTTTTTCTGTGTTTGGTTGTTATCCTGGGTTCCTGAGATAGCTCAAGAGAGATAAAAGGAGTCTTTTTTATTCACAATGAGCCCCTTTTAAACACACCTGAGTTTATGTCAGTGAAATGGATTTTGAAAAGCCCTGAAAAATGTAAGGATGGTTGTCAGGGGATGTGTTTCGAGCGTTGATACTTTCTGGAATCACCCCTACCTCCAGAGAGGGAGGGGACTGGAGATTGGGACAATTTCCAATACCAGATGATTTAATCAATTATGCCTATGTAAGAAATCCTCCCTAGAAATCCAAAACTGGGTTTGGAGAGTTGCCAAATGGAGGACTTCATGGAAGTGTCAAAGCAAAGCAGAACTCAAAAGAGCAAGAAAGCTGCAATACTCTTCCCCAACCCTCTCTGCTTATTTTTTCCCCACTTGACTATTCCTGAGTTGTATCTTTCATAAATAACCAGTAAATATAAGTTGTATGTTTTTCTGAGTTATGTCAGGCATTCTAGAAAACTACTGAACCCTGTGGACGAGGTTAAGGGAACTCCTGATTTAAAGTCAGTTGATCAGAAGCACCTGACATCTAGACACGGGAATTGGCATCTAAAGAGGGAGTAGTCTTGAGGGCACTGAGCCCTTCGCTGGTGAGACCTGATGTTAGCTAGTTCTCGGTAGTTTGTGTTAGAACATAATTGACTTCTAGGACATCTAGTTAAAGATCAGAGAATTGAGAAGTGCTTGATATGGAAGAGACCCACATATTTGGTGTTAAGCAGTGTTATAGATATAAAAGAATAAAGCTTTTTTTTTTTTTTTTTTCATTTTTTTTTGCATCTATTTCTTTTTCTCCATCTTCCTTCTCTGTGAATTTAGTAAAGTTTAAATTTCTTTGTAATGTTGCAGTTGGCATGTGTCACCATGGAGACATAATCCAAGATGAAGAGGCACCAATAGATGCCAACAAGGGAAGCGAATGATTGGAAACCATAATTGTAAGAAGCTATTTATAGAAGTCTCAGTCATGTACCAAACATTCTCCTAACTGTAGATAGACACTGCCTTGGAGTAAGGATCCTCTGGGGCTTTGGAGAAACTTCCCATTTTCGTGGACACTTTAGCTTTGGAGATGATTGAAGGCCAATGGTCTGTCCCATATAGGATCCAAGTGAGTAATGAAATCCTAAGTTATAGCAACGAAGCTGAGAGTGTTAAAATTTAGTGCTAGACAGATTGCCTGGCTTTTACATCCATCCCTATGCCTCCAGGCTTGCCTCAGGTAGTCTTGTGTACTGTTTTTTCTTATAGTGAAAGTGGTTTAACAAACACATCCTTCCTGGCACACGAGGGCAAAACAATGAACTTTTCAACAGTGGCGATAGTCCACATAAAGAGCTATTTTCACAGCTCAGCTAAAACGGCTTCAGCCAGAGAGAAGGGATAACTTCTTTTTCTGTTTCTTCCAAGTAAAACCCAAGCAATGAAACGTGTTTGTTTCTCTTAGGCTCCTTATTTCCTCTCTGCATCTTGTTTTATAGAACAATTTCTCGGAAAAAAAAAAAATGACACTATGTCTACCAACAGAAGGAGTAAAGCAAAGTATTAGTTATATACATGTTAGTTGCATATTGGAATCATTCAATGCATAAAAATTGTTCTTCTCTATTACATGAACAATTAGAGTAAAAGAAAGCATGATTGTCAACGTTTCACAATAGTAGCAAATTTGTAGACAAGCACTGAATATTTTGTGTATTAGACAACTATTAAGTAAATTAAGAAACTGAAGTCAAAGTTGAAAGGAAATCCAAAAGAGATGATAAAGTCAAATGAAAGATCAATTTTACATGTTTACCTGAAAATAGAATATCTGATAGGATGAGGCACAAGTTTCACAGAGCAAACAGAAAATATGATATTATTTAATAAATAACTATATCATTCTATATACGTGTTAAACTTACTTTGAAGAAAAGATTTACAAATATTAATTAACTCATTTAATCTTTGTATCAACTGTATGAATTAGGTATGATGATTTTGCAAAGCTGGAAATTATAGCAATGAATGATTGGTAAATAATTGTCCGTATTCACACAATGAGGAAGGAATGGGGACAGGAACTGAATTAAGATAGGCTCGCTTAGAAAGGAAGACACTTAGTGTCTATGCCAGGCTGCAAAGAGAACCAAAGCTGCACTCTGGCTACCATTGCTGGCTACCAGAAGACACGATGAGCTCATGAGTACTCAAGGTAGCAAATCTAAGTTTAAATCCCAGTTCAGCCAGGTGCCATGTGTAAATTTGTGTGGGAACCTGCAGTGCTTTCTTATTTTTATGTCATTTCATTCAAAAGTCTGGGGAGAGAAGACAAACAGATTATTTGTATAATAAAAGCATTTAGAATCCTACTTGTCACATGAGTAACACTGAAAAACAATGTTATGTATGAATAATTCAGGGAGACCTTAATACAGAATATGGGAATTCCACATCCCCCAAATCCTTTTCATCCATAACATCTAAGAATCCATAACTTTTGTCTTTTCTTCTGTAGATCTTGAATTCTTGACTTCCAGTCTGGCTCTCCTCCTCCAAACCTACACCTTGTTAAAAAAAAAAAAATCCTTTGTAAAGAGTGACTGTGATCATACTTATGCAAGTATAAATCCTTCATTAATTTTTAAAAATTCCATATTAAAAATATCCAAATATTTTACCAGAGTTTACATAGTTCTAATGTGCCCTCCTACATTATAGTTCCATTTCAGTTCACTCTTCTTACATGATTCCTGCTTGCAAGTAAGAAAAAAATGACAAAACAAGCATCTGCAATCTCTTTATTGCTCATCTATTCCACAGGTGTTTGTTAGATGAATACTCAAGTTTCAGGGGCTAAAAAGGCACAAACCAGAAAAGATAGGGTTCCTTTCTCCCACAGGAAAGCATTTGTACACCCACAGTTTGTGTTATGGCAGTGGGATAGGATGCTCAGAGACCAAAGAAGACACCTGGGAATGGGATGTAAGATATAAGATTTAATGAGAAATTCTGACCTGGAAGATTTAATGGTGATGGGCTGGACAGGTGCACCTTCAATACATTCAGTGCCTCCAGCACTTCACCCGAAATAGCATGTCCATTCCCTCATGATGCTTTATCCAGTGACAGACTGCTGGACAAGTACTTCCCTCCCCACAGTGTTCTGATCCATGCCAGTGACCACAGGGAAAAGAACTTATAAGCTAGGCTACAGAAACAGTCACTAGCTTAGCTTGCTTTGTGTCCCTGTATAACCAGCATCCCAAGGAACTTGGCATGCATGCAAGAAAGCAGCTTTCTATGGATAACACTCACTTGACTTAATTTCCAGCATACATGAGAGAGTTATGTCCTTCAAGATAATATGTACTGGACATTCTGGCCCATTCTAATTCCCAATTCATTTCTCTCTCTCTCTCTCTCTCTCTCTCTCTCTCTCTCTCTCCTTTTTTTCCTCTTCCTTTCTTTAAATAGAAGATAAGATGTAAAGAATGAATAAGAATATTTAGGACAACAATTTATCTAGATGTTTTTAAAAGATGTCACTCATATTCCCTTGGTGCTTAAGAGTTGTAACTGGCCATCTAAACAAGATTTCTGAAAAACATGAGCTTTCCTGCTACAGATGTGGCACTTTCTTCTTAAACATTTTTCTATTTGCTTCCCAACTGGAATGTGGATGTGAAACTGGACAAGGATGGCCACTACTGATCATGGTATGATGATAAGGATGAGAGAAGCCATATATGTTTAGAAGACAATCTGGAGCATAGATGAGGTCCAGGGTACTATATAGGAGCCCTGAACTTCCTGTTGCTGAACTTCACAAGGAACAGATTCAAATCCACAGCATTATTGGGAGAGCTCAGATGCATCACAAATAAACAGAGTTGTAAAAAGAAAATTTTGTACTGGGTCCACATTTGGTCGTATTCCTCCAGTAACCTCCATCTCAGTACACATCACTTTATTAATAAATCCTAAGAGATAGTATTGAAGTATTTTCCCATCATTCCCCATATTCAGTCTAAAATAAAATCTGTTATTATTGTGCTAAATGTATCAGGTCTCAACTGAAGCTGACTCATTTTACCACCACCACCAGAGGATCAGAGGGCAGACTGGCATGTTAATTTAGATAAATATATAGGTATTTCCTTGAAGGAAATGCAGTCACCAGCTCCTATCTGTACTTCTACCACACACTCCTTCCCAACTAACACAGCACCCCTCATCCCACCCCAACTACCATCTCTACACTGTTTGGTTAATGCAAGTTTCCGTAGTAATCCCCAGGTATTTTCATGTCTCCAAATACAACACTGAAAGCCTTCAGTGTGCTTTCATGAAAGCAGTTTCTCTCCACCTTTCTTGGATAATCCTCCACACCTTGCCTGACTCAGGGCTTCCATCCCTTTTGATTTCCCCTTCTTACATAACTCCTTATTCCTAATTTGTTTTCTTTCTCACATAAACCTATTTTGACCAATCCCCTCTCTTGATCTAACTTCACCAATCATCAAGTATGCCTTATCTCTGTCTGCCCTAGCAGTACTTATACTGATTAGAGTTTAAAGATTTGAGTACTTAATTATGTCTTCACTGAACCTAATGTATCAGGGAGGCAGACTGTCTTTATCTGTTTACAGCTATGCTAGTAGTGGCACTGCAGTGCCTGGCACAGAATAATAATATATGCATGGCTAGGCATGGTGGTGCACACATGTAAGCCAAACGGCTGTAGAGGCTGAGGCAGGAGGATCCCAAGTTCAAAGTCAGCCTCAGCAAAAGCCAAGGTGCTAGGAAACTCAGTGAGATCCTGTCTCTAAATAAAATACACAATAGGCCTGGGGATATGGCTCAGTGATTGAGGGTTCCAGAGTTTAATCCCTGGTACCCTTCCCAAATATATATATATATATATATATATATATATATATATATATATATATGTGTGTGTGTGTGTATGTACATGTGTATATATACACATACATATATATATGTGTGTATATATATATACATGTGTATATATACATATATATTAAATATTTTATATATATATATAGTAATTATTCATTGAATACATGAGTTTGCTAGAGGAATCTGTGGTTTGACTATATATTTGAAAAATAAATTTTTCATTGAAACTAATTTTGTTTAGTAAAAGTAGACTAAATTCTACCCCAATGTTGATAATTCCTACACATCTTATATCTGGGAATATATCAAGATTTTAACCTATACTTACCAGGAAAAAAAGCTACTGGAAAACAACCAAATAGTTCAGTGAAGATTATATTGCACCCCCAAAATGTGATTTCTCTAACTCCAAATTTGAGATATTGCACAGGAGCCACAAACTCATATTCTAAAAGTATCATTCTAATGTAGCACAATCTAAAACTTGGGTAAACTACTTAAAGAAATGGCCCACTGTTCTGTTAGAAAATGATCATTTTATTATGTCCTAATAATTATAATGACAAATAAAATAAAAGTAGCAATTAGTAGCATATATGTGGTACGTTATACTTTACATATGTCATTTCCAAGCAGGATTGTTCAGGTAAAATTCCTTTGTTTTGTTTTGTTTCAAAACTTATTGTGTTTTCACTCCAGTACTTCAAAATTTATAGAAAATCCAAATTATTGTGTAGATACATTTGTTTATGAAACAAAGTACATATGCACACAACCCCCACACATAGAATTTTACATCAAATGGATACTGTCTATTAATAGCCAGCAGAATTTTAACTTGTTGTATGTTAAACTATAGGAATATTGCTGTATTTGATTGATAGTTTTTGTCCTCATTACAATTTCTTGAACCAATTACCCCTCAAGACACACACACATGGAAGTAACATTTTTTGTTTGTTTGTTTTAATCTCTGGCAAAACATGAATCAATGCTTGAACTTAGACTGTTGATTATCAAGGTTGATTGTTGCAATACACTTATTTTAATGAAGTCAGTAAGTTATCAGTTCCAATACAAATATTTAACTACATAAACAAACCATTTTTAATATGAAATATTATTAACTGGAAAACAAATTTGTTTTCCTCATAACAGAGGGATGCTGGTGGGCATGAGCTAATTAATATACACCAACCATAATACACACCTGCAAACTGGAAGCATAAAAAGACAATGTCCTATAGCCCATGACTGAAAAAATTTACTTACCAAAAGTCTCACTATCACCAGGGTATACTATAGAATGGGATATTTGGAAGTTCACATTTTTGAGGGGAAGGAGCAAAGCACTGCTATACTTCCTTAGTAAAAAAAAGATGGAGATCTACTCAGGGGTAGTCTCTGGCTCTTGGCGAAAGTGAACCTCAAGTTTTTCTGCTGTTGGGTGAAGAGAACCCCCAAATCCAGGGGACAATTATGTTACAATAGACCAAAAATATCAGGGCCTGAACTTCTAGCAGAAAGAATTGTGTGCTTGAAGTTTAATGGCTGGGTTTTTGGATTCTTCTTAAGTGTTCAGGGAAATAGTTGAAATTACAATTCATCACTCTTTCTCTCATTTACCATTATATGTGGGTAAGTGGAGGATAGTGAACAATAAATTATACTACTTAGAGATGTAGGCTAAGCCCTTTTGGGGGCAGCTGTGTCAATAAAGTACAAACATAACATCAGTTTCCCATTACACACATCATTCAGAGTCATACATTACTCAGGATAATGGGAAAAGGGGAGATCAGAGTCTAAAATGAGAAGAGAAATTGAAGTACAACCAGAGCAAGAAGCAGCTGAGCCACCAGCACTCTGTACAGTGAAGCATTTAGTCAGTTCTCCTGGAAAACAACAGCTTCTATCTTTAATGACCCTGAATGTCACATCCCAGAAAGCTGAAGACCAGCTGGGGTGCAAGAATATTGGAAGCAAATTTTTCTTGCTATTCTCAGGTAATTGGAAATAAATAGACAACTGCTCCCACACATCACCCTGCAGATTGTGATTTAGTTCAAGAGTTTTGAAGGTGAATTTTTCTGTCTGTTTGCATTGACTTTGATGTGGATTTTTCAAAGTTATTGTGATTAGGATAGTCACCATGTGGGTATGTCATGGATGTAATCAGTGTTTTTTGAGGCTCAGATGAGGGGATAAAAACAATCACCTATGCATCCTTATACTTCTGCCCAGTGATTGTTATGGATCTATTAGTATTGTCTAACTCTGGTTCCAAAATGGTCATTCATTCAGTCCTTGAACAGACATCCCTAGCAGGGTGAGGGCTCAATATGCCTTGCTCAATAGATAGGTTGTCAAATATCTGAAATTGACTATTTTCTAACTGTAAACAGAATCCAATTACTTTTACCCTGAGAAGACTGGGTAAGAAAACATCCTTATTTATAAAATAATTCTTTTTTATTTACACACAAAAAAAATATATAAACAATTACGTATTCTTACTGGAAGGGGGGAGTTCCACAAGTTCCCATTTATCGAGAGTATTGCGAAGTGTAGTACATTTAGAGATTATTTTTATCAGATACATTATATAATTTTGGAAAGAATGCACCTTGCATTGTTTGTAAAAACTAAGTTTTAATAATTAAATTAAGAAAATATGATGCCAAGGATTTAAATTTATATCTTATTCTCTAAGGAACTCCATGGAATGGATGTTTGTTCAAAATTAAAATTTTTGTTACACTTTCAGTTTTCAGTGTTTATTCATACATGAGTATCTCTATATTAAGTGAATTTTCTCTTATTTGTTTGGCATTTGTTAATTTTCAATCTGCTTTATTTCTCTCATTTATAGCTTTAATTTCTCTTTTCCCCAAGGAATGTTTATTAGCACTCTAATATGAATTACAATGAATTAGTAAATATCCTGCATTCTTTTCCCCATCTTCCAAAATGAGTATTGTCATAAATTACATGAAGTTTATGAATACATATGAAAATAATTTGAAGAATTTTAAATGTGCCCTTAGAAAATATTCTTATGTCTCTATGTCTTTCTTTTTTCCCATTTACATTAATAAATACTGAGACCCTACACCATGAAACAGAGAATATAAGCCATTGTTCCTCATCCTTATGGCTATTTTCTTTCTTCCTTTATTGATACTTTTTAATCATAAATTTTAAAAAGATGTTTTAGTTACCTATATTTGTGCCTCTCAATAACATAATTAGTTATCAGTTTTAAAAAAATGTGTTGACCCTCACTTATCAAAAGTAACAGAGCAGTCAGCCAATTTACAGACTATGAACATCTGTTTATTTCCACATTGTCATGATTTGTATTATATAAGATTTTGTTTTCTTGAACCCAGGGGCAAAATCCAGTTCAGTGGAGCTCAGAGAATAAATTATTTTTCCCTCATTAATTATAATAATGCAAAACTATGATTGAAAACTATAGGTTAAAATATTATATTTTTACTGAGAAATCACAAATAGTTGGAAACAAATACATATGAATATATAAAAATCTAGATATATTAGACAGGGATATCCAGAAACTGATTTTATACACACACACACACACACACACACACACACACACACGCACACACACACACATCTATCCCACAAATATCTATATGAGAGGGAACAGTTTGGTTCATGTGGTTATGAAATCCCCATGATAATCTGCAAATTGGAACCCCTGGGATGCTGGTAGTATAAGTCTCATTCTGTGCCAGACAGAGGGAAGCTAATGGTGTAACCCTTGGTCTGAGACCAAAGGCCTGAGAATACAGTGGGAAGGAAAGGTGCTGGTGTTAAGTCCTATAGTCTAAAAGTTGGAGAGCCTGGAGTTCTGACATACAAACCAGGAAGAAAAGAAGATATCCCAGCTCCAGAAGAGAGATGTCATTCACTCTTCCTCTGCTTTTGTTCCATCCAATCACTAACCAAATTCATGGTTCCCATTTCCATTGAGGGTAGGTCTTCCCCACTCATTGCACCAAATCAAGTCACATGCCAGAGTCCTGTGGAAGCACTATCACAGCCACACCAGAGAAAATGCCTTACAGGTTTTTAGGTATTCTTACTCTAGTTCATTCAACACTCCACATTGAACATCACACTAGGGAAACCTTATATTGCCATTAACAGTAAAACAGATCTTCATAATACTATTGTCCTTCTATTGTTATTTGTCTGCACACTGTTTGATCACCTTTCCATATGACAATTGTTGGGACCTTACACTGTCTGCCAAGGGGTGGAAAAGCTCTGGCTTTCTGGCTGCTTGCCACATTACCACGCCCTGTTAGCTGACCTAGGCTAAGCAGGGGGCATGGCTGTGAGAACCAGAACCACCCTGCTGGTCACTGATTGGCTATGGCCCATTATAAAGCATTGTCCACCTTTTCAATAAACGAGCTCCTGCACCCAACAGACTGGACTCCCTGGTATGTTCCTGGGCCTTCTAAAGGCGGGGGGAGGGAACATTGGCGGCCTTAGCTTTCCCAATCTAGCCTCTTCATTGGGGTAGGCCTCTCTGGCCTCTTTTGCTGGACAAAAGAGGTCCATCCCGGATACAGGAAGGCTAGAGATTCCAACCCCTTATAACTTCGTGACAGGCAATGATTTTGTAATGTTTTCCATAACACAAACAAAAAATATCTGTTCCATCTATTTTTTATCTATTTTCTAGAATTGACAATGGAGTACTTTTATAGCTAGAAAAAATTCTTGCAACTTCATAATTTGCTATTAATTATAAACTTACAATTTGGTATGTAAATTTATGAGATACTTATCAACTTTTACATTACCTTTACCTTAATGTATTTCAGAACAAGCTATAAGGTTTCAGAACATTTAAAATTTTATTGTTTTCTGATTAAACCCTGTTTTAAATGAAAACACCTATTAACCCCTTTGTCACTTATGCTTTGTTAGTTGCATTAGGGTCTGTTTCCCATTCATTTCATCTGGTGCCTTCAGACACCAGATGTCACCATGGACACTAAGATTCATTCTGAGGTGACTGCCCACAGAGACCTATTCATAGCTATAGCACTGATATAGATTAATTCTGTACATAGAAGAGATATCTACTTCACATGATTCCTATCAAAACTGTTAAAAATAAATATCATGCATTTTTAATTATGTATGCTTTCTGTTGAACATGTCTGTGATGTGAGAAAACATGCATTTTTGGTTTGTTGTTTGATAGAGTGTTTGATAATTTTGCAGATCTTCCAGGGACCAGCATCTAGTTTCCTCCCACTCAAACCTGTTTTCTTTTGCTACCCCACACACTTCTGGTGCTTAATCTTTCACACTGTCATGAACTTTGGTTTTCTTAGCTTGAGATTGTAACTTGACACTGCCTAGAATGAGAGAGAGGAATCTAACATTCCCACCACAGTCTGGAGGAAATGAGTAATCACATAAATATATTACATTAAATTTCATCTTAAAATGTCCCCAAGTCAATTTCTCATTAATTCACTTCCAAAAAGTGTCTGTGGCTTTTCCAACCAAAGAAGAAAGAAGCCAGAATTGAAACTGAGGTAAAGGTGAAGTGCTAACCCATAGTAGTTTCATAGTTTGCTTGCACACTTTAAAATAACACGAAGCTGTAAACACAGTATTAGGAATCCCTGGCCCTTAAAAATTCACACACATCACCTTGGAAGATGCATGTGAGGTGAAGGATGCTGAATGTAATGTTCAGTGGCTTTACACAGATGTTTATTCTCTGTGTTCCTTTAAAAATGGATTCTGTGTTCATCACATGACCTTTGACTAATTTCCCATTTGTCTCTTGGTTGGATGAACACAATTTTTTAGTTTTTCTTTTCCAGTGAGACTTAATTATCTAAATACTTATTGCTTAAAAATATTTATGAACTGACTTTGAACTTGCATGAGAGCTGTGGCTGAAAAGAAAATGTGAAGAATGTACATAGTAGTTCACTGTCTTCTAATTTTGAATGCCGCTGTGGAGAGTTTTGAAGCTAGTCTATATTTTCTGCCTTTTAAATGGATAAGACTTTTAAAACTTTGGTTTATATGCCATTGGAGTTATTTCTTTACCTTTGTACTCCAGTAATATTATCAGAAAATATCTCCAGGGCAATATACATCAGTTTTTCTTGGAAAATAAATATCCCTATGAATTTGTGTATTTTGTATTTCTTTTTTAATCAGGAAATTTTCTTAAACTACATCTGGTTTTTTTTTTTTTCTGTGTCTCAGTTGGTTATCTTTCTACTATGACATTATATTCTGTTTTTGCCTGTTTTTCATATCTGTCATTTTATCACCAACATTTTTAATACTGCATTTAAAATATGAATTTATTCCTTTTGCAGAATTTTTTTATAATTATTATGCATGATAGAAGAATGCATTTTGTTTCATAACACACAAATGGAGCACAACTTTTCAATTATCTGGGTGTACATGATGCAGAGTCTTACCATATGTGCAATCATACACATATCTACGGTAATGATGGGTAATGATGTCTGTCTCATTCCACCATCTTACCTACTCACATGCCCCTCCCAATGGCTCTCCCCTTTTCCCAGTCCATAGTTCCCCCATTCTTCCCATGCCCCCTCCCCTTATAATGAATCAGCATCCACTTATCAGAGAGAAGGTTCAGACCTCAATTTATTGGGATTGGCTTGCTTTGTTTTGCATGATATTCTCCAACTCCATCCATTTACCTTGCAGGATTATTTTTATGCCACTATGTTTCCAATAGTGATTATTCTTTTATGTTATAGTTTTTACATTTTCATTTCATTCGTTTTATCCATATCTTTACTAAGTTATTTAAAGTCTATTTATATTGGTTTTATTTTTTCTTCCTTAAATCATTAATATTTTCTTTGTTTATTGTTTATAGTTAAAAGGCATTTCTTTTGCTAAAAATCTTTGTATTTTTATAGTATTTTTTCACATATTCATCTGCACAATTTTTTTAGTCTTTATCTTCCCCATTTTCAAAGGATTGAATTATTATTTCTTCTTTTTTTATTTGTTCTAATTAGTTATACATGACAATAGAGTGTATTTTAACACATCATACATAAATGGAGTATAACATCTCATTCTTCTGTTGTACATGTTGTAGAATCATTGGATTAAATTCTTATTCTCAAGTCACAGAAATAATGTGCATAGTACTAATCCCTATGTGCACCTGTGTTAGTCAGCCTCTTGTTGCTGTGACAAAAATAACAAGAAGAACAACTTAAAGTAGAAAAAAGTTTATTTTGGCTCACATGTTCAGATGATGAGTCCATGGTGGACAAACTATTGCTCTGGGCCCAGGGTAAAGCAGAACATCATGGCAGAGAGCTACTCTGTTTAAGGCAAGCAGGAAACAGAGTGGGAAGGAGAAAGGGGCCACAGGGAATTTGAACCCTTCTAGGGCATGCCCCTAGTCATCTACCTTTTCCAGCCATGTCCCTTCTGCCTACAATCATCACCTAGTTAGTCCATTCAAATTAGAATGGATTGAGTGGGTCACAGCTTGACTAACCTAATCATTTTACTGCTGAAGATTCTTACATTAACAAAGGATTTTTTTTGGGGGGAGGGGCAGCCCATACACAAACCATAACAGCTGGAAAGAGACTGAAACCTACAGAGACCGACAAGGAGGGGGCAGGCGTGGAGCGAGAGAGCAAGAGAGAAAGAGGTGTTTGATTTACCATTTTTCTCCAGTGACAAAGTGGAGCAGCTATGAGGGTAGCTAACAAAAGCCAAGTCTCTCTTATATCATGTTGCAATGTCAGGCAAAGATTTTCAAAGAATCACATCAGTACAGGATGTTTTTTTTCTAAATACTATATAATTCCATGTAGTACGTACCTACCCAGGAAATTTTAATAGTCAGCCCGTGTACTCCAAAACCTCTTTCTTTTTTCAATTATAGAACTTTAATTCCAGTTACCATGATGCCACTTTTAGAGAGAATGCTCTGTTTATCTGAGGCATACACACAGGCATCTTCTTGAGGCTCCTTTCTCCACCCAGTACACCCATTGTTTATTATAGCTATTTATACCACATTGCATTTACATTTCACTCCTTCATAAACTGCAATGACAAATTCTCATTCTTCTTATTGTTTTCATTTGATCAGAGGAGTGCTGATGAATTTTTTCTCTATCACAGTAAAACTAGAATTTTAAGTCTAATTTAAAAAAAAAAAAAAAACTGGCCTAAATGTTATTCTAGCAAAAATATTCATAGGTAAATCCATGTTTTTTTTTTAATTTATTTTTGAAAGAAGAGAGATAATCACTCTATTTTCTTTCATACTTTGCAATGGTAAATGAGAAAATAATACAATGTTTTAGTTATTTTTTTTAAAAAAATTGCTATATGTCTAAAATAACTTAAGATGTCTGTTTCTCTCATATTATTTCGCTTGCTATTTTCAGATTTATAGTTCCATCAAGATCTTTGTAAATAAACCAAATACTTTACTATGTACGTTAAAAATGCTAAATTCTATTTTAGTCAAATGGGAAATGAGAAGTATTTTTTTTATTTTAAAACAATGAGTTAAAAGACTCTCTGCATGAATACCCATATTTATAGCAGCACAATTTATAATAGCAAAACCGTGGAACCAGCCTAGGTGTCCAACAATGGATGAATACAGAAAATGTGATATAAATACACAAATGAAATTATGTTATTTGCAGGGAAATGGATGGAACTAGTGACAATTATGTTAAGTGAAATAAGTCGAATTCATAAGGTCAAGGGTCAGGTTTTTTCTCACATGTGGAAGCTAGGGAAGACAAAGGGGGAGGGAGGTAAGAATGGATTTCATGAAAATCAAGAGAAGATTTCCCCTCCATCCCATCTAGGCTGGAATGGAGGGAAAGGTGCTGGGGAGTGATATTGGTCAAATTGTATTGTTATATTGTGTGCATATACAATATGTAACAACAAATTTTATCATTATTTACAACTATAATGGGCCTTTTTTAAAAAAATGCATATGTGAAAGAAATCTAGTATTCAATTTAAAACTAAATGGTTTTATGTGTGATTTAAGAAATATGTAGTTAAATGTGAGGTATACTTTTACTGAGCAATTACACTAAAATTACTTAATAGTGTTTGATATGTAGTATTTAGCTTACATGGGTACAATGCTTAAATAAAATGTTTAAAAACCTGTTATATAAGCCAGTTTTCTTCTCAATTAGTCCAGCCAATTCAATATCTATTATTATCTTTTTTTTTTTTTTTAAATAGGAGTGATGCAACATGGTGGAATAGGAGTTTCTACTATTCGCTCTGCACAGGATACCAATTTTGACTTATACATTGAAGACAGTACCTTTTTGAAGTCCAGGAGTCAAGCAGAGAAGTTTTAATATACTTTTAGAATAAAAAATACCAATAATAGACACACTTGAGAGGGTAAAAAGAACAGATTCACTTTATACTTTTTACTTTTCCCCCAAAAGAGCATAGTTCTATTCTAAGAAAACTTCTTGACCCAGAATTTATTCTATAGGAGAAAGTGAGAATATTGTAAGTGAGCATCTAACTTCTCATGTTATGAAGGACAGTACTTAAGAGTTCAATCTCTTTCTTTCCTTAGAGAGAATACTGAGAGCATAAACAGAGCTTAATGAATGGTAGCACATGAAAGAGGAAAGCAAAGAGTGTATTCATAGAACCAGCACACAGCACTCAACAAAGGGCTGCATATCCTACTAGTTAATTAATGGATCTCATCATGAGACCTGCATGTGAGATGGTTGGATGACCTTGTTTGCAGACTCCCAACTGGTCCACTGGCACACCCAGTGTGCTGTATATTGCTCCCCTCACACAACATATGCATGGTCCTTCCCCATAACTCCAATTCCCAAATGGTAATTTTAAGCCTTTGCAGATGGCTAGTGATTATGTACAGTCATCCAGGTCAACTTTGGAGGATTAAAAAAATTAATTTCAAGGTTTTTCCCTAGGGAAAATATATGAAAGAGTCTTGGAACCTGGAATGTTCATAGGATATATGAAAAAAATACAAACAATCTTAAGAATTCCCGACCTAGGAGGTAACACTAGTTTGGGAATAGGGACATCCAGCCACAAAATCCCTAGTCATGTTGACTGGTGAAACTGCTACCCCACCAAAGCCAGTCAGTAAAGACTAGCTGAGATAACTGTTTTCAAATGTGAAGATAGAAACACAAGATTTCAAGGAACACATACACACACACACACACACACACACACACACACCAAAAAAAAAT
Organism: Tamias sibiricus; assembly: GCA_025594165.1. NCBI lineage: Eukaryota > Metazoa > Chordata > Mammalia > Rodentia > Sciuridae > Tamias > Tamias sibiricus. The sequence goes on along the minus strand of CM046671.1, from coordinate 44,274,885 downwards.
AAAAAATTTAAAAAAAGTAAGAAGGAAGTAGGAAAAGGAAATAAAGGAAAGAACATATATTAAAGGGAACATTTTTCAAACAGTCAATTTTCAAAGACACGGAGAATCACTAAATTGTTGACAAAAAATCAAAACACTTGCTTTAAAAAGCTAAGAGTGTTATAAGACAATTCAGATTAAAAACACATTGAAATAACAACATAAGTGGACAAAAAAACAGTTTGTGAACTGATAAAAAATCATAAAAAAAGAACCAATCAGAAATTTTGAAACTGAAGAACATAATGAATGAAATAAAAAATACAATAGAAAGTTTGAACAGTACATTTTTATCAGTCAGAAGAAAGTATGTGTGAAATTGAGTTCAAGATATTTGATACTATCCAGTTAGTGGAGAAGAGTAAATAAGAATAAAGAAAGTGTGTAGAATTTATGAAACACCTTCAAGAGAAGTAAAATACAAATTATCAATATTTCAGAGGAGAAGACAGAGAAAAATTCAGGAATTTTCTGTAAAGAAATAATACAAAAAAACTTTTCAACCTTCAGTTACCAAAGGCACAAAAGTCATCAAACATTTTCAAACCAAACAAGATTTCATATAATCAAATTAGCAAATATCAAAGACAAAGAAGCCAATTTGAAACAGAAAGTGGAAAGCAACACACCTTACACAAGGAAACCTTTGATCAACACCAATGGCTTTCTCAGCATAAACCTTTCAGGTCAGAAAAGAATGTGATGAAAGGATTCTATTCATAACACAAATACAGATGAAAGTACACAACTCATTGGTAATGATAAATATAAAAGTGATGAAAAGAACTACAGCTACACTACTTTGTTCATAGATACATAATATTAAAATATACTGTGACATAAAAATATATCATGACATGAAAAACATAAAATATGGGAGAAGTCAGTGAAAATGTAGAGTTATTGCATATAAATTAAATTGCTATCACAATAAAACATAAGGCTTTTCTGTAATGTATTTCATATAAACTCATGATAAGTATGGGTAAAGTAAAAAATAGTTGATGCAAAAAAGAGAAAGAGAAAGTAATCAAAATATATCACTAGGAAAAGTTTCAAAACAAAAAGGAAGACAGAATGAGAGAAATAAAGAATCAGGAAACAATTAACAAAATGGTATTAGTAAGTCCTTACCTGTGATTTTTTTTTAATCTTTATTTTATTTATTTATTTTTTTTATGGATCCAAACCAGTGCAACCTCACGCATGCAAGGCAAGCACTCTCCCACTGAGCTAAAACCCCAGCCCTACATGTGATTTTTATTATAAGTAAATATCCTAAGTTCTCAAACGAAAAGGCACAGAGATAAAGAATCTAAATAAATTTAAAAATCAATAACAACAATCATAAAAACTGAGCCACAATTATAATCTGTCTACAGTAGACTTAATTTGGCTTTAAGAAAACACAAGCTGAAATTGATGGAATGGAAATAAATATTTCATGTAAATAGAAACCACAATCAAGCAGGGTAGCTGTACTTACAATAGGCAAAATAAATGGAAGACTGTGTCTGTTGAAAAAGTCATTTTATTGTGACATAGTATCAATAAACCAAGGAGAAATAAGAATTATTAACATATGTGAACTCAATGTTCAATATAGAGCAATAGCAGAACAGAGCAGAAACATATAATAAAGTTAAGGAACTTCAATATCTCACTTTAAATAATGGGCAGATCATCCAAACAGAAAATCAGGAAGAAAACATTGTAGTTGGACTACATCAAATTAATTTAATAGATAAGCTCAGAACAGTCCACCCATTAGTTTCGCACCACAGAATCTTCTTAAGAACACAGTGAACGTGCTCCAGAAAAGCTATGTCATTTCACAAAATGAATCTCAACATTTTTTTTCCAACAGCAATTTAATGAATCTAGAAGTAAATAACAAGATAAAACCTGGAAAATTCACATGTATGTGGAAATTAAACAGCTCACTCCACAATAAATGGGTCTAAGGCAAAAAGACATACAAACTAAAAACACAATATGCTTATACTTATGGGGTGTGGCAAAAAGTTTTAAGAGGGATATTTGTAGTAAGGAACATTTAAATGAAGTAAAAAATAACAAACCTCAAATGAGCAATCTAACTTTATGCCTCAAAGAACTTCAAATAGAATACACTAAGCTAAAAGTTGACATAATAAACAAAAGTTCCCCAAATCTTGTAAGGAACAAATTAAAGAGAAACTATAATAGAAATTAAAAAATCAATAAAACTAATAAATTGTTCTTTGAAAACTTAAACAAAATTGGGAAGCCTTAGGGTGAACTAAGAAAAAAGAATACTCAAGTAATTAAAATGAAACTAATTCCTTTAAATAAGAGTGGGAAATGATGGAATGTCACACTCTTATAACCCTGGAGATTCTTGAACATGAGGCAGAAGGATGTCAGGTTCAAGGCCAGCATCACAACTTAGAGAGACCCTGTCTCAAAATTTAAATAAAATAAAATAAACAGGACTGGGAAATAAAGTTTAGTGGTAAAGTGCTCTTGAGTTCAATATCTGGTGCCTAATTAATTAATTAATTAATTAAGATAAACTGAAAAGTGGTGACATTATAACACAGAAATACAAAGACTTATAAAATATATTTATGACCAATTATATACCAATAAATTAGATAGCATAGCAGAAATTAATAAATTCCTAGACACATAAACTTATAGAGACTGAATTATGAAGACAATACAAAATCTAAACAGACAATAATAGATAAGAAGACTTAATCAGTAATAGAAAATTCACCAACAAAAAACAAAAAAAGAAAAGAAAAGAAAGAAAGTCCCCAAATCTAATGGCTTCACTGGAAAATTCTACAAAATCTTTCAAGGAAGTACTAAAACCAATCCTTCTTGAATTTGTTCAACATACCAAAGAGGAGGAACACTTCAAAACAAAAACATTTCATAAGAACAATGTAAGCAGGATAACAAATCCAATTTCAGGACAGTACCCTGTTAGACATCTGATAGACATAAGCATAGAAATTACCAAACAAATATTAGCCAATCAATTCATCAATACATCAAAATTATTAAGTGAAATTTCTCCCAGGATGCAAGACTGTTGAAGCCTATGCAAAAAAAAAAAAAAAAAAAAAAAAAAAAAATATATATATATATATATATATATATATATATATATGAATCACCACATTAACTGAATAAATTAAAATCATATAATCATCTGATCTATTTAGAAAAAAAATCTGACAAAATTCAAAATCTTTTCATGATGAAGTCTCAACAGATTAGGTATAGAAGGAATATACCTCGGTTTAATAAATAGCATAGGGGCCAAACCCATAGCAACTTCTTCCTCAATGGTGAAATGCTAAAAATTTTTCCTTTGAGATCAGGAAGAAGAAAAAGATGCCACTCTCACCATCTCTTCTTAGCAGAGTACTGGAAGTCCTAGACAAAGCAATCAGCAAGAAAAAAAAAAAATAATAAAGACATGAAAGTCATCTAAATATTAAAGAAAGAAGTAAAATGTCTCCCTTTGCAGATAACATAATATTAAAGAATACCCTAAAGATGGCATCAAAAAATTGTTTGAACTAACAAATAAATCCAGTAAAATTACATAACATGAGGAGAATAGACAAACATTAGTTTTGTTTTCACACTGTCACCAAGATATAACTGCAAAAGAAATTAAGAAAATAATCCCATTTAGAATTGTATCAAAAATATTAAAGTATTTAGAAGTAAATTTAACCAGGGAGGTGAACAACCTGTCAGTGTAAAACTAAAACAAACAAACAAACAAAATCTATGAAAGGAAGTTAATTCTAAGCAAAAAGTAGGGGAAATGTGCCTTGAAACTGGTCTTGACAATGACTTTCAGATGTGAGAACAAATGCACAGCAAAGAAAAAAAAAAAAAAGTAAAAATAAGTAAGTGGGACTACTATAAATTTAAAGATTTCACCCAGCAAAGGAAGCAATCATTAAATTAAAAAAGCAATCTACGAGTTGCAAAAAACATATTGGAAAAGGGCTAATATTCAAAACATATAACAAACTCTACATCTGTTGGTAGAGCTCAGGTTTAACTTGCAAAAGTCCCAGTTTCATTCCCCAGCCTATGCATGCGTGCACACACACACACACACACATACACACACTCTCACACACAAACTATTGCAACTGAACTAAATAGTGAAAAAGTAAACAAACAAAAAATCCCCAAAACAATGCAAAAACATGATAGAAAATATCAGCAAACAAGCTCAAGTGGCATCTTTCCTAAAAGAACAAAAAAGGGCCAACAGGTACATGAAAATTTTGTCAGATTCACTTATCAATAGAAGAATGTAAATCAAAACCCATAAGGTATCATCTCACAACTCCTAGGAAGACTACTTCCAAAAGGTCAAAAGATAACTTTTGTTGTTGAGGATGTAGAGTGATGGAAAAGCCAGACCTGATTATAAAATGAAATTATAAAAACATTAGGTGAAGAAACAAAGCCTGGGGAAAGGGTTAGTACCCCTCCCCTTCAGTCAGCCTTTCTTCAGGAAACTTAATTAACCATGGGTCCCTACCTATTGAATTGTAAATGACTGTCTCTAGGAGTCTGACTACTCCCTCTTGAATGTAAACACCCCTGCAGCAGGCTTTCAAGGCCAGAGGTTCAACTGATACTTGTGAAAGGAGCCAATTCTTCTTATACTTTGTAACTTTCTGAACTCTGTTGGAATGTACTTACATCACTGAATTGTTAGGCCAATTAACTGCTGTCTAAACTATAACCTTGTAGGCTTAGTTTTTAGAAATATAGCTTTTAGGGAGGTAAACTTAAGTCATCTTGAGTTACTGCTATCTGTGGTAAAGGCCATTTCATGATAACACTCACAAGTGTTTTACTGTCATTGCTCTGCATCTGTGAACCAATTATCATAAAAATCCTGTGCATGGTCTTTGATCACATAGGTCAAGAAGTCAAACCCACCAATGTTGTGATTGTTAAGAGATGATATCAAATTTCTGTAAAAGTCTCATGTAACTTCAGTTGGGGCCCAGAATTTCAGAGCCCTAGCTCATGTGTGCCTGACCCACAAATGGAAATAAACCTGAGTTCTCCAATCCTCCAAGTGGTGCTTAGTCTCTTGCTATGCAAGATTTCCATAACAGTAGAAAATCCCAAATCCTTATATACCCTGTTGGTAAAAATATAATTAATACAATCATTATTTGAAACAATGTAACAGGTTCCTTTAAAAATTAAAAATAGACTTCCTTTATGATCCAACAACCTAGCTTGTGGTCATAGATCCAATGGAAATGAAATATTGAAATGTTATCTGTACTCCCATGTCTACTGCAGCTTTAGTCACAGTAGCCAGGATATGGAAACATTGTAAGCATTCATTAACACACTGTTGGATAGAGAAAATATAATATCTGAATCTAAATATATTTATCTACCTATCGAAATGGAATATTTTTCAGCCTCAAAATATCTTGCCATTTGCGTTAATGTGGTTGAATGTGGAGAAAATCATGCAAAGTAAAATAAGTTAGAGACAGAAAAACATGCTAATATCCATTATACGCTAAACCTAAAAATATTGAACTTATAAAAACAGAGTAGAATAATGAATGGGTACAGGCTGGTGGGGAATGGGGAAATGAGGAAATGTTGGTCCTATAGTACAAATTTTCAGTTAGAATATGAATAAGTTTTAGAGATTCAATACAGTATGATGACTATAGTAAATGATAATTTATTTTATATTTGAAACTTATTGAAAGTAGATTTTAAATGTTCTTACCATAGATGCATACACATGCCAAACAGGAGTAACTGTGACCAATGTGTTAATCATCATATCTATATTTATTGTTTCAGAGTGCATACATATAAGAAGTCATCATGTTGTATAATATTTTTGCCAATAATAACTCACTAAATCTGGAGGAAAAAAGGAAATAAATATTTGGAAATGTTTCTTTTTATTATTTATTTGTTGGAAATGACATAAGTTAGCACCATCCATATCAAGAAAGCTATATCTCTACATATAAAAATAAAAATTCCAAAAATTCAGAAACAGAAGTTGCTAACTACTCACAAAATTTTCAAAAACTGTCAGTGGTTTATAAAACTATTTGTAAAACTGTAATATATTGTAATTTGAAGGAACAATTTTATTTTAATAATAAATATATAAATTTTCTGATGTAATTAAAACAAAATTGAATTTTTGTGATATTCCAACCCAGATACATCTTAAATCATGTTTTGAAAACAGATTATATACAGTTTTATTTCTTCAGATAATTTAACATGGTATATACCTAGGTGTGGATATATGCTACTTCATGCAAGTGCTCATAAGCACACAAGTGGTAACGATTTAAACTTAAAGTATGTGAAGATCTGGTCCCTGGTGACATAATTTTAGAAAGTCCCAAAGTTTGTGGGACTATGAAATAAAGTGGCTTTCCTGGTTTAAAAAATATACTCATACGCATCCAGATGCATTCATGAGTTAAACATACACTCTCAAATTGTAATCATCTCTTGGTATCCATGGAAGTGAACAATTACCCAAATCAGCTGATGCTCAAGTCTCTTATCTGAAATAGTGAGAAATTTGCATATAACCTATACATATATATCATATACTTTCAATCAACCTCTATAATATTTACTAACTAATACAATAAAAATAATAGATAAATGATTATTGAACTGTACTCTTTAGGGAATAATGATAAGAAAAATAAAACTGTACCTGCTTAATATAGACCCTTTTTTTCCAATTAATTTTTCATTGGTAGTTGTTTGAATGTTGAATCCATGGATATATAGAGTGCCTGCAAATACAGTCTGATCAAATGAAACGTTTACAGACATAAGCAAAACATCCCACCTCAGACTTTCTGCATTTCTCTGGACTAGGAGAATGGAAAAGAAAAACGGGCAAATTGAGCCTTATTTTTAAGCCGATTGTAATCAATTGTAATACAAGCTGGGTTATATCAGCCTTGATTTAAAAAATACTTTGAAAGGAAATGTCATGATTGATTAGTCAGTTATATACCCACTCTAGCTATTATTATTTTGTTGTTGTCATTAGAATGGAAGAAACTGAGCAAAGCTGTCACCATCATCGTAATGCCTGGCAGATGGGAACCAAGGATCAGTCCCACTTGTAATATGCAAAGTATGAAAAACTAATAATTAATTCTTCCATCTGATCTGGTATTCTCAAGTCGATATCATTTCACAACCTTGTTTCCATAAGCATTAGAACTCTTAACTCGTTAGGCCTTGGGGGTTCTTTCCATTCCTCTCAAGTTGAGATTTTGTGTCATGAAAAGTTACCCTCTCTTTTATCATGTAGGTTGTTTTGAATGTTATATTATATCTTGACATTTTGTTCTGGAAATTTTCTTTTAAATACAATTTATTATTTTCCTTGAGTTTCACTGTTTCTAGAAAATGATTCTTCTTGGTTCCAACATTCACACACAGAATTCCCTTCCTCAGAAAGAGCCTCTGTGGTTCATGTCGTTAGTATATGTTGCTTGCTTCTGGTGAACAAGAGACAGAAAAAGTAGTGACTAATATCAGAATCATGAGTGAAGATATGTTTTATTCATAAACTTTGCACCTCCAGTGAAATTAAAAGCAAAGTAAAGGGTCGAAGCTGTGAACCCTTTTTCCTAGAGCCTGTAAACCAATAAAGGCTTTATATTAGCTATCGATATCTATCTCTGAGTTGCCTTAATAACATCTTATTCCCTGTTTTCACCAGCCATCAATAATATTTCTGCCTGCCCGCTCAGGCCCCTATCTCTGCGTGCAATTGCATTATAAGGGTCTATAAGCCCAATTTGCTTCACATTCTTATTTTTGGAAAAGACTCGCTGGCTTTTGTAATGAGAGCAGCTGCCAAGAAGGCTTGACAGAATTTGTGGCCCATCTGGCTTATAATCTTCACTCAATATCGCAGAGGCCTAAACTCTGAGACCTGCTGATAAGCCCCGGCATCCAGGCAAGCGATGGCAGCCTTCTCTGTGATTTCTCATTAAGGGCAGGGACATCTCTCTGGGAATCTCTCATATCCTGGATATCACATAATTCCTTTTTTCATTTTCTAATAAGTACAAGAAAGTTGTATTTTTTTACAATATAATATCTTCATGTACCCAGATATCAGTGCACAGCTACATTTGGAAAATTTTGACACTGGAGTATTTGAGTTTCCTAAACTATTTGTTCTTATTTCAAAAGAGACAAACAAACAAAGATTCTATTAAATAAATTAGAATTTATTAAAAAGTAAGTTGTAGAATAACCATAACCATGTTAATTTTCAGAGATGATTCTGTTTTCTACTATATATTTATATGCATGTTTTCCATTGCTGTGCTCTCTGTGGCTCCAGTAGTTTATGGCAAAGAGGAATAGAATCAATAGCATAGCCACTGACTTAGCCAGCATTGATTGGCCTCTTTTCTTGGTGATTGAACAAAAGAGGAAAAATATAAAGAAGAGTCTACTGGGGAGGCTGCATTGAAAGTATCATCCTCCTCCCCTAACTTGCCTGTTGAGGAAGCATTTTAGAAGTAATGTGGAGTTCTTTTCAATCCTCTCTATCCTGCATGCTATTTTCCCCTGATCTCTTATAGTGTGTTTATTGTCCTTTGTGATGCACTACTAAGTATGTCAGAAGAAAACAGAGATATACTCCCTGTACCCAGGAGTTTACAACTAGTGGGCCTGAATTTATTGGCTTCTAAACTACTGTTGGGAAAACTGTTATCTCCTCTAGGAGGGCTGTAGAAAGGGATGCTATACTTTGGGTAGATCTGTGTCTACCAATGCAATTTAGTTTGGTAGAACAGCAAGCCTTTATTTATTATGCTATTTATCTTTTCCCCCTTGTAGAAATTGCTTTTGCTATATTTCCATTTTATATGCATTTTTTGATAAACTTGAGATGGTAGTGACAATATTTTGAACAGAAAAGCTCCTGTGGGAAGAATCTGAGTAATAACTCACCATAAGAAAATCTGGGCAAGGAACAGGACTGGTTGATTGTAGGAGAGAAGACTAGATCATTCTGAGAATCAAGGTTTGTAAGTCAGTTTTTTCTTATCAATTATTCAAGAAACATTGATTAGGCACAGATTCTACAGCAGGTGCTTTAAATACCCTTAAGTAATAAAGGTTTGAATGAGTTAGAAAAACAATAATATATATTGGCAAAAAGAAGGCTTTGTTGTGGAGGTGAACTGGGTTATCTAGCCTTAATTCTATGTAGATGAGAAGACAATGGACAAAAAAATAAAATAAAATAAAGTGCACCCTGAAAAGCATATCTTGGGCGTTCAGACTGAGAGAGTCTGAAGGTCCCATCTAGAGATAGTGTCCTTTGACCCACCTGTGAATATATAGACATCAGAATAACTCTATATTTATAGCCAGAAACAACTGGGAATAAAAAGATTCAATTACCTTGCCAATGGAACCAAATAACACATAGTACCTTTCTCAATATTTATTAAAATTGGGTAAGACCAAATGCTGAGAGACAAAACTCACAGAGGCTTCAATCAGGTATTAGTATAATCTAGAACCAGGAAACCTTGTCATTAACAGCCATTTTCTAGATTTGTAATATTTTGATTTTATTATCCCTTTAGAATTACATGCTAAAAGCAACTTCCAGAAGTATAAACTTTTCTTGGTCTAGTTTGAAAAAAAAAAAAAAAAGGAATGATATCTAATACTGTGTCATATGTATTATTGGCCAACATCATTCTTAGGCCAATCCCTCACCCTTCCTGGTATTCTTATTCTCCAAAGCCTGACACAGATACCACTTTGTTTTTATTAATCCTAAACAGTAAGTGAAATGCCTTCTATTTTTTGCACCACTCCTAATTCTATCACTTCTAAACATAATATTATTTAAAATTTGCTGTCATTTTAAAAATATGTTATTAAGTATCCCACCCCCAATGTATCGCTTTCATGTTCCCAATTGTACTTTTCTTTCCTACAGTTATTAAGTTAATAATTTTCACTTAGATGCTCTGGAATCAGTTGCAAAGTCACTGACTAGTTTATTGAATATGTAACAGACTGTTGAATTTTTAGAGTACCATACCTAATAAGTGCAGTGTTCAACTACTGAGTTCTGAATCCTCTACTATAAAAGATCAGGTTTCTCATGATAACTACATTCAGTGTACTGGGTTGTGGCTAGCATAACTCAGAAGTGTTTGTAAATAGCCTGTGCAAATAATAGTTTGTGATGCATCCTTAGCATCGGGTATAACTTTTACTATAGTTCTAAAATGTTTCCCCATTTTCTGACATGAACATATATAACATGGAAACTTCTGAACAAAAATAAAATATGAAAATTCTCAATGAGGGCATTTATGAGAAAACATCTCTTCTGCCCTGTGTACAAGTAAATCTCAACAGCGTTGGCTGCTCAACCTCATGCTTAAGCATTAATTTCACACTGTATTTTCCCAAAATTGAAGACAGTTAATTGACTTTTTACAACTTGTATTGAAACTTTTTTTCTGCTTCATGCCTTGCGGGGATGGGAAAACTGCCATTAGTGGAGCTCTGAAGTTTGTCTATGAGGAGGTGACAAAGTTAGTAAAAACAGGATCTAGATTAGACCCTATCCATGACTTATAATATTCTATGCTCATTGTTACAGATGGTTACTGCCATCAAAAGGATTTCATTAAATAACAGAATGAGCAAAAATAGCTTCAGTGATGTAAATATTCTTAAATTAATAGAAATGTTACAGCTAGAAAGGAGTTCAGAAAGTGAGGTCCAGACAGATTAGCAATTCACATGATAGAAGTCATATATCAGATTCTCCCATTCTTCAACATTTGTCAAGCTATAACATAGAAAGAAAAGAAGAGTTAAAGGAGAGATATTCTAAGATTTACAATGAGCCTACTGTGTGCCAGACCTGTATAATCCAATTGAATGTTTCTGACATTATTTTGATCTCATTTTTTAGCTGCAAGTCAAGTTCTGTTTTACCATTGTCAGGTGAGGAAATTGTTAATTACATGTGCATTACAGGCAAGATCCAATACCATCTCAAAAAGAAATCAAGGTCACTCAATCTCACTTTTCCAATTAGTGTAAAAAGATTTTCTAAAATAGATGAATTTCAAGAACTTGTAGAATAAAATAATAGAATAATTTATTAGGCAATTATTGTGAAAAAGTTTCTGAAAAAATTTCTACTTTGAGACAACTGTTAAAGTAGCGTGGATATCATAAGGATTGCTTATAAATGTTCCAGCTCTCTTCTCCCTCTAGGATATGTCAACGTTTTAACTCCTCATGCTATTGAAGATAGGAGTGGCCATGGGATCTGTTTCTGTCCATAAAATATGGAAAGGTGAATTCCATCTGGGCAGATGCACTCAGAGGTCAAGCATACCTTGCTGCCTCCCCTTGCATTGCACATGGATCAGTTGTGTGTTCTGAGGAAGTTATGTCCTGAAGGGAGTAAGATGAATGTAGCCTAGTTTTTCCTGATCATAGAGTGAGTGCTGAAAATTGTGTCTTACTAAAGCGGGCTTTTAGAGCTCACCTAACATCAATATGAGAGAGATTTGGCTCCGCATGCCTGTTTCTGCCACTTTATGACTTGGGTGATTGGGAGTACTCTAGTCCCTAGATTGCAGGTTTCTCAAATGAAATATTTGACAATATTTTATGTTACAGGTATGTCTTGTCAATTAAATATGGTAATGTTTGTAAATCATTCAACTGAATGCCTGTCCCATACTAGTGACATTTAATACCATCAAAATCATCATCAATATCATTGTCATCATCTAGTGGATGAAGTAACTGTCTTTCGTGATGTTATCATAAAGGGCTTAAAAACAGACAGGAAAGACATTTGTGTTGATAGAATATGAATGAGAATCCCCAATTTTAACCTCAAGAAATAAGAGCAAGAAAACTGTAAGATCTGAAGAACACAAGCGTACCTGTGCAAGAAACCGTGCAGTCATTCAGCAAAAGAGAGATGAACACAAGCTGATCTGATAGATCTGATAGGTAGGAGATGGACACATTTTCTTTTTCAGGAAAAAAAAAAAACATATGCACTCCACAGAAACTATTTAGAAGTATTGAATTAAATTATATCTTTAAGAAAATGAATTTTCCCTTAAAAAGTTGAAGTGGCAATAAAAACTGCTATGTTTCCTTGTCTTTTCTTCCTAAGCAGTTTCAGAGTTTGGGAAATGACTTGAAGCTGCCTTAGGTTGGATTTAACATAGGGGCATCTGCATTTGAATTTTTGTTTGACTTTATGGAACACTAATGGAGGAAGATGTACTGAAACAAAAAAATAATAACAGCATCATCAAGATATAAGTGCCCTGCAATTGAATATCAGAGATTTTTCAAAGAGTTCTTAGTAGGAAACTTCCCACTGAGAAGCACAGCCTGAAATCACTTCCCAGGAGTGCAGCTCTTAGAACCTGGGTGTGCTCTGAACAGGTGTTCCAACAAGTGTTGCCAACTGTGTCCTTCAAGTGGGGAGGAAATCTCAGCAATTTAAAAAGCTTTCAAAATAAGGCATTCAATTGGGAACTAAGAGAACCATATATAGATAGATAGATAGATAGATAGAGAAAATATATATAAACAATACCCCTTTCATAAAGTCAGATAACATGCATATTTTAATTGTGTTCTTCATGTGTTTATTATTTATGGCTATTGTTGTTCTTTTTATTGTTTTAAATGTTCCATTTCTTAAGTGTGGTAGACCTATAGCACAGAGTAATTAAATATCATATGATTCTCAAAAAAAGCATCTTTCCATAATGGCAGAATTCTTTCATGTAATAATAGTTCATTTAAGATGAAACAACCATTCTTGTTTTATATTTATTCCCCTACTCCTTCTGTCTGACATTTTGAGCCTATATTTTACAATTATCAAAACTACTTTCAGCATAATTCTGCAAAATCTCCTAGGATTAATTATATATATATATATATATATATATATATATATATATATACATATATATATATACATATATATATATGAACAGACACACACACACACATATATACATACACATACAATACTTTCCTACTTAAAGACCATATTCTCTATGGCTTTTCTTTAAGGTGGATTCTTCTACACTTGGAAATACTGAATATTCAGAAAATACTTTCTATGCATTTTTTTAAAATTAGAAATTAAGAAAAATATTGAAAAAGCAAGAGCTATATCTTTAAGTTCCACACTTGTCCAGAAACATGGAAGTTGCTCCTCAAAAAATATATATATAGTTAGCTAGCTTCTAGCCCTGGGTAGCCTCACAGTAAGTTTAGAAAGGAATAGAATATAAAGCCAAGGGTCTTAATGATTGTAAACAAGTGTCAAAATGCATTGGGTCATTTGGGGAGTAACATAATATATGTGTAATACAAAAGTCCTGTCTTTCTTGGAAATTATTATACATGATATTGATATATTTTCACTATAAATGACTTCAATGACTTCCTATTGCCTTCCTATCTAGAAAAAGAGGAATAGAGGAAATAAAAGAACCCTCTCTATTGTTTCATCTCTCTCTCTCTCTCTCTGTCTGTCTGTCTGTCTCTCTCTCTCTCTCTCTCTCTCTCTCACACACACACACACACACACATTTTCTTCAACCCCTTTGATCTGATGATTAATTTCTGTCTCAAACACTTTACCTCCTTGGATCCTCTCACAAACACCAGGCTTTAACCCATTTAGTATTAAGATGCTATGTTTACAGAGGATGAATTCATCCTGTGCATCTCTGCCTGTTTGTCAATTCCCAAATTTATTACCAATGAGCATTAGCAAAATGTCAGGGAATTGATGACCTTGGATCAATGCCCAGGGCAGAGCAGCATCCTGACCAAGAAATGTCACCTTAGCCAACCTTAATGAGAGACCACCCTCCATCTATTTGCAGCAAACCTCTGGTACCACAGCTTGCCTGGACCTAGTAGAAGAGACATCCCTAGCAGGAGCCAGTTCAGAATGATTTCTAAGGAACTATTCCCAGGGCTGTTCCTCATTTACCTAAATCCTGCAGGGAGCAAGTGGTTAAATTTCCCAATTCTTTACCTCTGCAATGGAAGGGGAGCTTCTAATAATACGTATTTTGAAAAGGGTTTTGAAAAGTCACACTATCTGTTGGGTCCCATTCTAGGGGTGGTGAGACATTTAAACCTGCTTTAAGAGAGGCTTAATTTGAAGGTCACCAATAGCAAACAGACTCCATTAAAGTTGCCACCAGACACATTATTAATATACCTAATGATAGTAATAGTCACAATTTATCTAAACCATTTATGTAAATGGCGTTAACATACACCATTTATGCAAATGTTGGCATATGATACTATCCAGGGCATATATGGTGTATTTTTAGTATTATTATTCATCATATCATTATCTGTGGTCATAAAATTTTACTGGGTTAAGATGATTTAAATTTGTAAGTAACCATATATCTATTGGGTCTCACATGTTCATGAGATTCTGCTTAAAGAGTTTTGCATAATCGTAAGCTGTACACTTACTTGATTTACCCAATGTTAGTGTTAGAAAAATGACTTTAAATGTGGGCATTTTTATTAACAGCAGACATATCAGAAAATATATATATATATACATATATATATATACACACATAGAGAGAGATAGATACAGACACACACATATATGTATATATACAAATATTGAACTAAAAATGGAGAATTAAATAGGTAATTACACAGGACTTTTTATTGCTCTGGTTTAAAATGACATTTTTAATAATAATGTAGTTATTCTAGTTGTCATAAGCTGCCATAATAAAATATGATAAATTGATTAAACAACAGAAATTTATTTTTCCGTAGTTCAGGAGGCTGAGAGTCTATGATCACTTTACCAACATGGTTGGTTTCTTCCTGTGTAGTAGACAGTGTGCTACTTGCTTGTGTCCTCATATATAAAAGAGAAAAAATAGCTCACTAGTATCTCTTCTTAGAAGGACACTAATGCCATCATGAAGGCCCCACTCAAATCTAATTATCTCCATACCTAAGTGACATCACTTTTGGACTTAGGGTTTCAATGTTACTTATCAGAGAACACAAACATTCAGTCCATTATAATGGTTTAAGTTCTTTTCATTAAAGCCAGAATATAACAAATAGTTTTTAAATACCATCAGGGTCCATGTAATTCAGGTGTTTCAATTATGAAAATGTATTTGAAACAGTTACCTTAACATGGACTTTAATTAATTAAGAGGAGCTAAATTTAACTAAGGAATAAACAATTGTTTATCTACTGGTCATAAAAATTCTCAGCATATTTCAAACAATACAGCTGTTTTTTTTTTTTTTTTTTTTTTTTTTTTTTTTTTTTTTTGCAGTGGATGCTATCAACCAATACACCTCTTCATATCTTTATCTCGGTTCTAATCAATATCTGTGTTGGTTTTTGTCAATATTTTGTTACAAGGCTTTTTCCAGGCCTATATCTGTCTCATTAAGAAAGATGCCCCTCTGCTTGTTTCTTGGAATTCTAAGTCTTTTTGAGCACAACAATTAGGGTTCTTTAGCTAAAGATCAGCAAAGTTCTCCAGAGAAATAAATTGAGAACCAAGCACTATGTTATATGTATTTGTATATGTGTGGAGAGGGAGAGTAGGGAGGGAGAGAGGGAGGAGAGAAAGAGAAAAAGAAAAAGAAAGAGAAGGAAGGAATGAATAAATAAATAAATTGATTTTTGATTAATGCCAAGGAATTACTTCCCAAGTTTATGGTGGCTTGCTTAGTAAATGCAAACTCTGAAGGCCCACCCATAGGCTGGAGCTACAGGGAAGAGTTGCAATTCCAGTTCCATGCAGCTGGCAGAATTCCTCTTCACTCAGGGGAGGTAGGTCAGACTTTGTTTTCTTAAGGCCATCAATTGATTCAATGATTCCATGTCAAATTTATGAAGGACAGACAGCTTGACTCAAAATCCTCTAATCTAAATGTTAATCTCATCCCAAACCAGAAAATGTTTCACCAAATATCAATATTGTGGCCCAGCCAAGTTGACCATCCTGGTTGCTTTATGTCAAGAACCAATGCTGCTCTTGAAAATTTTTATCCAACTCCAAACAAGTTTGGTGAATCAATATTTTTCAAGCACTCATCATGTATTAAGCACTGGAGTAGGCATTTTCACATTTAAAACTTTAATGATGCACTAGATAATCTTGTGGAAATAATATTGTCTTCACTCTACAGGTAGGAACAGTGAAGCTTAGTTGGTTTAATTGATTGCATGCAAACCAATATGCAGGTCACATTTCTCCCAGAAGGCTGACTTTTTACACATTTCTGCGAATGAAACTCTGTGTCATGACACAAGGTTTATTCACTTTCTCTTCATCAGTCAGGAAAAAATGAGATTGCATGCAATCCAAAATCATGTGTCCCTTCTTTTCTCCCCTGACCCAACACATCTTCTCAATCTTCTCTACCACTGCTTTAAAAACAACCCTGCCATCCTCTTGTTATGTTTTTATTCTTATTAATTGCCACTGTGAAAATAAAATAATGATAGCTGTCAACTTTGAGTGTTCCTGTGTGTTAGACACCATACCATATATATTAAATAAATCATCTCATTTTATTCTCATACACATACAAAATGATCTGTGTGTGTGTTTGTGTCAACACACACATACACCATACACACATACACACACCCTGTAAAATAAATTCATTATAAAAAATGGATATTGAACATTAGGGGGCTTCAGTAAATTGGTCCTCATCAAATAATTAGAAAGTGATTAAAATAAGTTGTAGGAAGTACTGAATTTCTTAAGACCATTACTCCTGTATTGTCACTGTGAATTATTATACTAAAAATCAGTGTCTTTCAACTTTAAAGCCTAGCTTATTTTCATCTCAGTAGAAATGCTAAACAAAGTGGGTATTTATTCTCAGCCAGAGGTGAAATAGGGAATAAATCAGACTGTCCTTGGTCTGGCATGGTGAGAGAGTATGCCTAAATTCGTAGGTTCCTGCTCCATACCCATGTTCAAGAAGAGTCACAATGACAGGGTTTCTGAGTGTGTTCCAGTGCTCTCTATAGGAAAGTAACTCCAACACAACCTTCTTTTCCTACAGATCAAACTCCATTCCTGCTAGGGGTCAGCCCCAGCCAGGGGGTACAACGCGAGCGCTCAAAGAAGTAGGAAGGCAAAGAAGCAGCGATGGGGAAAATAACACACCAACACAGGAGTCAGGCTGTGGAATCTTCTCCATCGCTGCTTCTCTGCCTTCCTACTTCGTTGAGCGCTCGCATTGTACCCCCTGGCTGGGGCTGGCCCCCAGCAATTGGCACCCAAAACGTGGGGCATAACCAGTAAATTCATTTACCTTTAAAGTATTTTTTAAAAGATTTAGGCAGAGGACAAGCTTCTTACCTGAAGTGCCGCGGACTTCTCAGCAGAGATAAGCTGAGTGAGGATGGGTAAGAAAATCACAGAACTATTGAGAAGTCATATGCCATAAAGAAGTCTAGAGAAAAAAAAGATTCTTTATTGTTAAACAGATGTTTGATAAGAGAGGTGCCGCTGTTACGTCTAAGCAGCTGAGACAATTTATTATCCAAGAGTGTTTTTCTCGGTTTCCTGAAGAAGGAACTTTAAGTTTAGATACATGGATAAAGCTGAGAGGAAAAGTAAAACTTTATTATGACCATCATGGGCCAAAAAGGGCCCTGATAGATACCTTTCCCTTATAAAATTTACTTAAAGATATTTTAAATCCTGCTCTTAAAGCAGTTTGCCTTATAGATAGGATAATGAAGCCAAAACAAACTCCTCTTGAGAGAGCCGCTTTCCTTTAAAATGGTTAAAGAGTTAAAAATTGCAATCAAAGATTTCGGCTCGACTTCCCCATCACTGCTTCTCTGCCTTCGTACTTCGTTGAGTGCTCGCGTTGTACCCCCTGGCTGGGGCTGGCCCCCAGCACATTCCTGAACACAACCACTAGCAAATGCCTTATTCAGTTTCAGTCTAGGAAAACCACATTGAAACCTTGTTAACTAATGATGGGCAACATTTCACCAGGTCAGATCCATTTGCCTGGAACATAAATTGCATGGCCAGAAAGATTTGTCCTTAAGCTTCCTCCCCACTCACCATTTTCTTTGTTTGCTTTTTTGCTATATTTTAAATGCCTATAATAATATCTAACATATGGAAAATACTTAATAATTTTGAAATGAACAAATTTATGTAATACAGATTAAACAAATGTTTACTAGTTACAAATTCTATTTTAATTTAGATGGATGTCTTCTGTGAGCCAATCCCATATCCAGTCTAAGCTCTCTGGACCCAAATCTCCATATCCCCAACCAATTAATCCCTATATCCCAACTCTTATTTTCAAGGCTAGATTCTGTCTGCCCTTTGCATAGCAGATTATATTTAAGGTTTATATCATAACAATGTCTGGTTCCTAGCTATAGATTATTGGGAACCCTATGGAATACTCGTTTTTTGCAATCCATGATCTCTGGGATCTTCTTGAATGACAATTGCTTAGTTTCTTAAAGGGATTCAACTTCAGCTTCCATTTGGCTTCAATGTTATGTTTCATGACAGTCTGTTCTAAAGCAAAAGAAGGTGGAAAATATAAGAGAGTAAAGGGGCTGGAGATGTGGTTCAGCGGTAGAGCGCTCGCCTAGCACGTGCGCAGTCCGGGGTTCCATCCTCAGCACCACATACAAATAAACGCATTGTGTACAACTAAAAGCAAATAAATAAATATTTTAAAAAGAGAGAGAGAGAGAGTAAAATTCAATATTACTCAGCTTAGCATGAAATATCTCCCATAATATAAAACCAAACTATCTTGCTAGCAATGTTCTCCCTAGCCACTCAGGAAATACATTTCAATCCTGCAAATCCAAGTTTCGGCTTCTTTCATCAATAATCATATTTCCCTCTTTTTCCCACCCAAATCCTGCCCCATACTTCAGATTTTTATCAATGTTCCCATACTTTATGGAGATTTTCCTGAACAGTCATTTGACAAATTGTTTCTTTAGGCAACTACATCCAAGTTGCTAAGCTAATCTTTCCATATGTGGCAATGACAAAAGCATGGCTTCTACTTTTGAGGAATTTACAGCACAAAAGAAGGAATGAATATAAAAAGAGTTAAGAGGAGCCCCATAGATTCAGAAATATGGACCATTGAGAGGACAGGAAGGTTGCTGAATGCTTACCAATAGATTATTGTTGAGCAGATTTGGGAAAAAAAAACATTAAATACAGAATTATCAAGAGGAAACTACTGCCTGAAAATACAGTCATGAGCTGCATATAAGCAAGTAAATACATTTGATTTGACTAGTCCTTAAAGAATTATGAAAAAGAGAGCCTGGCGATGTGGCACACACCAGTAATCCCAGCAACACTGGAAGCTCTCTGAGGCAGGAGGATCCAAAATTCAAGGCAGACTGTGCAACAAAGAGACACCCTGTCTCAAATTAAAAATTAAAAAGAGCTGGGTGTATTAGCTCAGTGGTAGAATATCACTGAGTTCACTCTGCAGTGCCAATAATAATAATATAAATAGAGAAGAAGAAGAAGAAGGAGAAGGAGGAGAGGAGGAGAAGGATAAGGAGAAGGAGAAGGAGAAGGAGAAGGAGAAGGAAGAAGGAGAAGGAAGAAGAAGAAGAAGAAGAAGAAGAAGAAGAAGAAGAAGAAGAAGAAGAAGAAGAAGAAGAAGAAGAAGAAGAAAAGAAGAAGAAGAAGAAGTAGTAGTAGTAGGAGGAGGAGGAGGAGGAGGAGTGGTATCAGGAAAATGTGTAGACAGGTTGACTAGAATTAATGGAATGATATTAAAGACATTCAGAAGAACTTGAATTTCATCCTTTATACAATCAGTGAAGAAACAATGAGTTCATTTTTAATGAATGGGCTGATGTAAAAGGAGCTGTCCTTTGATGAAAGGGTAATGACAACAGGATGAGATAGAATGATGATCTAGTGAAGTGTGTTTCCTGTCCAAAATGTTCCTACTTTCTCAGTTAATGTTTCTAAAAATAAAATGATTGCATCCCCTGCTCCATTCAAGGGACTCACTCTTCTTCATCTTCCCTTAATAATCCATACATTTTCTCACCATTTAAAACATAGGCTATCTATAATAAATGTTCTAAATTCTAAATTGTTCAGTGATACTCCTTCAACAAAATTCCTTCAATAACTGGCAATTACAAGTTGAATAGAACCTAAACTCCTTTTTTGTCCACAAGATCCCTCATGGTACCTCTGTTTATTCTCTACCCTCATCTTCTACCTCCCACTCACTAGCATTTATCCACAATGGCCATCTTGCTTCTGGTGAACAGCTCAGTCCTGTTTTCTATCCTATCTAGAGTATATCTATATGTTCTAAGTCATTACCTGAAATAATTTTTTCTTGATCATTTTAAGTCTCTATTTTTACACCCAATGAAGTCTCTACTGGATGTTTACTCCATTAGTGTGACTTTCTCTGACCTGATAACTTTCTCTAAAATAGACTGCCCTCTTTCTTTTGTCATATTGGAGAATGACACCAGGAGTGCTGTACCATTGAGCTACATCTATATCTCTTTTTATATTTTGAGATAGGGTCTGGATAATTTGCCAAGGCAGGTCGCCAACTTGTGATCCTTCTGCCTGAAACTCCTGAGTAGCTGGGATTACAGTGTGTACCACCTTACCTGGCTCTATATTCCTTTGTTTGTTTCTTAATGTATCCTTTTAATATTAGCTCCATGAGCCCATCTGCTTTCTTTATTCACCACTTTTGTTTTTACTTTGATGTCTAAAACAATCATTGACACAGAATAGGCTCAATTACCAATCTTTTTATTATTTTTAATGAAGAAACAATGAATGAATGCAGAAGAAATATCATAAAATGGAAAGCTTATTTAGTTGTCTCTCTAATCTGTCACACACCAAAAAGTAACGTTTATTATTGGTTGCATAGATAAATACTACATAGGCTTTTTTTTTTTTTTTTTTTTGTATTACCAACGTGCATTTGCAAGTGGCTCTTGTTATCTTGTTCTTTGTATGCAAAGTTCTTATATCTCCAGATCTAGGACTAACTCATGTGTTCAAGATCTCCTTTTTTCTTCTTAGTAACCTCGAACACAAAGTTTGCACTCTTCTTGGTGCAATAAATATTTATTAAATAAAGGAATTATTAAACATTGATGACAAATTTGATGGATATGAAAGTAGTGGTATACAAAAGAGGTCAAGAGTAAATATCTAAAAAGTACAAAAGATAAGTTGCTATATTTAAATTTCGTGAGAAACAGAAAAATGGTCCTTTTTCAAGGAAATGATT
Source organism: Tamias sibiricus (assembly GCA_025594165.1). Classification (NCBI taxonomy): domain Eukaryota; kingdom Metazoa; phylum Chordata; class Mammalia; order Rodentia; family Sciuridae; genus Tamias; species Tamias sibiricus. The sequence continues at coordinate 44,253,387 of CM046671.1, read as the reverse complement.
TAGGTCACAATTTTCCAGCCTTGGTCCTGTTGATATTTGGACCAAATAATTCTTTACTATGTAGGTTGTTGCATTCTCCCTCATTTGTAACAGTCAAAAATGTTTTTAGATATTCTTGAAGTAATCCTGGGAAAGCCAATTCATATGTATTTGAAAGCCGCCTCTGTAGGCACAAGATGGCAGCCAGCTCCATATTGCCAGGCACATGACTGATAAAGAGCTTGCAAGATTTGCTAGTTGAATCCCACTAAGTCGAACTATTTTAATTCATACTGTATGTGTGTCTTTTCATGGTCATGTGTTATATTGTGGATGTGTGCTGTCCCCCAAAAGGTCATGTGTGAGAAAATGCAAGAAGGTTTAGAGGAGAAATGTCTTGGTTATGAGAGCTTTAACCCAATGAGTGAATTAATCCTGATGGGATTAATTAAGTGGTAAATGAAGGCAGGTAGGGAGCATCTGGAGGAGGTGGGCCTTTGGACCCATGCCTTTTATATCTGGCAAATGGAGTCTCTCTCTCTCTCTCTCTCTCTCTCTCTCTCTCTCTCTCTCTCTCTCTCTCTGCTTTCTGATCATCATGTGAGTTGCTTCTTTGCACCATACTCTTCTGATATGATGTTCTACCTCACCTCAAGCCCCAAGGAAAGGAGTTGGCTGTCCATGGACTGAGAACTCTGAAAGAGTGAGCCCCCAAATAAACTTTTCCTCCTCTAAAATTGTTCTTTTCAAGTCTTTTAGTCACAGCAGTGAAAGAGCTGACTAAAACATCATGGTAGGGTGACTTACTAAGAGGCCAACGATCAACCTGGCCTGCCATCCAATAGCCTCAGGTGAAAACAACTCTGCCAGAGACACTGCCAACTAGATGCAGATGCAGACAATAATGGGAGCACTTTACATCTAATTAATACAAAATATCACTTGGGGTATGGTGGCATATTTAGCCAATTATGATTAAGGCCAGGTTTTTACTCTTTGTTTATTTATCTAATATCACCTCTAGAATATATTTGTTGGTTCTTTAGGTCAGTATCAAGAACAGATATAACACCATCTTCCCTGACTAACCCATTCCTAGCCGCCCTCTTTGGGCTTACATACAAAATGGAATACTGATCCCTAATTTCCTGGTAACAATCATCACTGATATCAAATAATCTATTTTTTCTGTTCCTCCAATTGTCCTTCAGGTCTCTCCCCAATTATGTAGTCTATTCTTGAGGGATAGAAACTAATTTTTAAATTTTGCTACTGTCCTACATCATTAGTAGTAGACCTATTAATTAGTGCAGAATAGGTGCCCAGTAGATAATCTTCATTAATTTTATGTAAATGACCATAATATTTATGCAAAATAACATGATGGAGTGGTCATCAGCCTGAGTCAAAAAGTAAGGTGGCTTCATTTCAAGGTCACAATCACTGCAAGGAAACCTCATATACCTAAGACTGAGGGTATGACTGTGTGCACTATAAATTGAGATGTTTGGGGAGCCATCAAAGACTTAGCTATGTCATTATGGACATCTGGTAAGAATGCTAAAGGTAAACAATCACCTGAAAGATATATTTGCTTGCATGTAGTGGGAAACAGCAGCTCATTAGCTCTCTGCTTAGCTCGTTAACTCACCAGCTCGTTAGCCCTCTGCTCGTTAACTACTTAGCTCTGATTAGCTCTGCTCACTTCCTCTTCCTATCACTCACAGTGTGAATGAACTGTAAATCTGCCAGAGCAACAGATGGCCATTTCAGGTCCAGGGAGAGAGTTCAGAAGGTGGGGGACAGAGCCTTCCTAGATTTTTCTGACCCTCAAAATATTTCTTTTTACTAAAGTTTGTGGGTTATGGTTTAACTTAATCTGGGGAGAAAAAAAACTTGATACAGTTTTATTTTAAGATGCAGAATAGTTTACTTAAATGGATTCTGTGGGATGACATATACATGCAGTTCAAGGGCCATTGTAGACTAGTTGGCAGGAGTCTGTATGACACAGAGACTTCAACACAAAGGCAAAGACTAGGAATATTTAAAATAAATTTATGTTAGTGGTTTGTATCATGTTCTGTACTATGTTGAATATTGTAGGGATTCAAAAGAGGCTATTTAAAACATCATGTGGAAGAGATAATATTTATAAATCCACAAATTCTTGGAGAACATAAATGCCAGTTGTTAATTATAAACTCAAATGCATGAGTACAGTATATACACTATGGGGATTTAGAAAAAGAAAAGATTTTAATTATTAGTAGTATAACCCTACTTGCTAAAAAATGTAACTTGGATTACCTATTATTTTTTATGCAAAAATCACATCATGTTTGGTGTCCATTTCCTTAATAAACAAAATTTTTTCACATTACGATCATGATTGTAGCAGGCCAGACCTTTATTTTAAGAACATTTGATTACCTGCCCAGATAATGCTCAACACCTACTTGATCTATGCTGGAAAATACAGGAAGGGTGATTCATTTATTATAGCTGAACTATTGTGCTTCCAGGTACCCAAACTTGAGGGGCACATGTTGTCTGGAAATTATGACGAATGAAACAATGTTTTTAGCATTTTCCTCTTCATCCATCCACACATGTACTTGTCCCTATCTACAATAACTCAGAGTATTTGAGATAGTATCAACTATTAAAAGCTTATTCTAAATTTGTTGGCTACACTGGTGGGTCAAGACTGTGGATAGACAACTGTTCAGAGAACAGTTACATTTTGATAAGGTAGACAAAGACATAAGCAGTTCACAGCCATGATGGATACTGTGGGAGAAAAAAAAAAAAAAAAAAAAAAAAAAAACAGTAGGGTAGCCTAGTAAAATTCCCTAGTATCCAGGAGCAAAAGGGACTCTGGACACCTGAGGGTAAGTGTCTTTTCCAAAGGTGGAGGCAGGAAGTATAAGATTGGAGGTCACTGATAACCACTTTCATATGCTTTGCACTGAAGTAGTTGACTGGTCTTATCTGTAGGGAAGGGCTGCTGCCAGCCAGGCTACCCTAACCTTCTTGGCAGTACCTCACTGATTTAAAGCCATTCAGATACAGTCTGTCTTGTAGCTACTTCATCATATATATACATAAATATATATGTACACACACACACACACACACACACACACACACACACATAAACATAGAGAAAGAGAAAGAGAAAGAGAGCAAGGGGTGGGGGGGAGAGAGAGAGAGAGAGAGAGGAAATAGCAAAAAATGTGAGACCTTTCTTAGATGCCTGGGGCTCTCTTACTTCTACTGCAAGAACTTTTGAAAAAGAAAACATAAACAAAATACATTTCCTGTCTGCCCATAACAAACAGAGACTAAAAATACTGTTACAACTGTACAATAGTTTAAGGTCAATGTATTCCTTCTTCATGGCTATGAAAACCTGACCTGCATAAGGCATTAAAATTCATAACACATGAAAATTAGGGAGTCCTGGAAGCACTTTCTTCTATATAAGTACAAATTTCCTCTGCCTACATCTAGCATTTAAAGGAAACCATCCAGATAATTAAAATGCCTATAAATGAAATGTCAAAGTTAAATGTTTTTTTTTTAAGTCTTAATGCTTAGGCAAAGTGAAACCTTTATTCTAAAATAATACGCTTTAAATACTAGCAGAATCTTGTGAGGGAGTAGAATAATTAAGGTTTGCCGCATAAAATGGGTCTACGGGTCTACATGCTGCTCCACTCAGTAAGTAACCTTTATGAAGGGGAATGCAATAATCAGTGTGTATTTTTTGTCCTTAAATACTGCCATTATTTTAAACATGAATGCAGCTACTGTGGATAAAGCTAACCGTACAATGCACATGGAGTAAATTAATCACACAAATATAGAACACAGAATTGTCGAGTTAGGCAGATTTTGATTTTCTTTTTGTGTTGTTGGCTTTAAGGTTTCGCTGTTGATCCTGCATTAGCATGATGATTATTATTTACTTTCTTTTTTCATTTGTTTCTTTGTATGTGCCTTACCTGGCCTGGGTATAGAGGCCCCTGTGGATTTTGCTGTCCAGGTTTGGGGCACGCATGATTCAGGTGAGCTGTGAAAGAGTTTGTGTTCAATTCAGTCTCTGGTCATGACATGTATAACCCAGGAACAAACTGTACTTTTTAAAAATAGATTTCCTTTGCTATCCAAAAGGTATCAAACAGTTCACCCACACTACTCTCTTACACACGCACACAGGAAGACTTGATGGCTAGCTCTTTAGGATGCTAGGATAACTGACCTCTCCAACCTTTGAATCCATAAGTGGACCTAAGTAAGCTTCAGGTGAAAGCAAACTTTGCCAGAGACACTGCCAAAGAAACAATACCATGTCCCCTATGGTCAAGGTCCTATCTCTTTGTAAAAAAAAAAACTGATTGTAGTTCCTTATAATGTATGTTCTGATATGACACACATCATCTCAACCACTTATACCTAACTATTTCTCTGTACTGGTAATAAAGCATGATCACATTGTACCCTACCTTCTAAAGGCCAGAAGCAGTACATTTTTTTTTACCTGTTCTCCTCCTCCTCCTCCTCCTCCTCTTTCTCCTCCTCCTCTTCCTTCTCCTCCTCCTCCTCCTCCCCCCCTCCTCCTCCTCCTGCTCCTTCTTCTTCTTTAGGCTGATGAGAAACTGCCCATACTCATATTTTGAGGGAAAATTCTTTGTTTTGCAGATGGTAATTGTGACTTGGGCCAGTTCTTTCTTCATTTGTACCATTTCTTTTTTTGTTTGTTTTTATTCAAAGTTGTTATATTTATAATAGTAGTATGCATTACAATTCATAATACACATATAGAGCCTCTTTTAACATAACACTGTTTGTATACAAAGTATATTCCTACTATTCAAGTCTTCAATCATGCATTTAGGATAATGATATCCATCTTATTATACCACCTTTTCTTTTTTGTCCCCTCCATCACCCCTTTGCCTTCCTCCCTTCCCCTCCCTCCCCTTTGACCATTCTAGTATTCCTCTAATCCTTCTATGTACCCCGACACCCAACACCACTTTGAATCTGCCTTGTTATTTGCACCATTTCTGATTTCACTTTTATGGAGGTGTCCTGAAGATCAGATATGAGACCAACATCGTGAGAACTCAGTGAGGGGATCCTCTCTTTGGATGATGTGTGTTGCATCCCTGCGATCACATTTTACCCATTTGTTTTAAAAGTACCCTCACTGCTGCTCATGTTTGAATGGCAAGTGGTAAAGAGAGACAATTTCTCTTCCAAGGCAATACATAAAAAGTAAAGCCAAGCCACATGGATTCAGAAGGGAGGCAAAAGGTCAAACACAAAAGCTAACCTTTAGCAGTCTATCTGGTGCAAGTAGCAGAGGTTGATAGTAATAAATTGAGACCCCCTGCATGGGTTCCCATACACAAACCTGTGGCTCCATTCAGCTTGAGTGGGCAGTAAATGGAACCGTACATTACTGAACGAAAATAAAATAGTGTGTGTTAAAGTGCAAGGGCATGGAGATAGTCCAGTCTTGGCTTATGGCCTCTTCTTCTATTGCAGCTGGCTTTGATTTTGGCATGGAAGCATCTGCAGCAGAGATTCTGAAAGGCAGAATGGGGTCCCCCATCTGTGTACAGGCCCCTGAGCATCTCTTCCTCTCTCTTGTCCATGACTCTCTCTTGTCCTCTGGGCTTCTATGCCTAGGATTCTCAGAGCCCTGGGGCACTCTACTTTTCCTACTCCTCTGTTCTGCCTAATTTGGGTTTCAGATTAAAGATCATATCCCCAGAAAATCTGTCCTAATTTTCCCCTTTCATTTCATCTCTGGGAAGCTGCTCCTTTTGTGTGCACATAGAAACCTGGTGCTTCTGTTACCATACTCACATGATTAATTTTGACATACCTTTTAGAAGAGTCAGTGTAAAAACCCTGTTATCTCATTTGCTCCTATATCCCTAATGTTTGTTCAGAATAGGCATTCACCATGTTTATAAATAAATAATGATCCTGCAATGATCTCAACATCCTCTAAACACTTTATTGTTTTCTTGGGTCCTGAGAGAACAGATACTTTTCACACTAAAGGTATTCTTCTACCCTGATTTCCCCAGACAATCAATACCATTAAAAATGATGAGTATAGCCCATGTAACAAAAATGAAAAATTGAACCGAAAGCCCATGTCCAGGATTGCTCTAGATAATTTTTGCCATCTTGTCTTTTGCCTGGGAAGATGAGTCCTCTCCCCAGTTCCTTTTCAACTTGCACTGGGCCACAGTTCGGAGCTAAAGTTCAAACTCAAGTTTGAATGCTTTTGAAGCTTAGGCTATTGATATTCTTCTTGCCAAGGATCAACCTTAGTTGTCTTTTTAGTACTGTTGGCAAAGGGAACAAAAGGGAAAATGGAGGATTGACAAAAGTGTAGTGCTCCAGGTTGGAAGACCTTACTGCCAACCCCGCTTACAAACTTCAGCAAACCATTCCATCCTTAAAAAATAGACTTGAATATAAGGTTTAAAAATATGCCTGTGCAGCCATTATCTTATCTTATGTTGTCCAAATGAGACCATTAAAAATGCTCATCAGTCCAAATGCATCAGGTTTTCTACACTGTGAGTTTCCAGTTTGGAGATAGGTTATTTGTGCCCATCCTGGGCTACAGGCTCACAGCAGGCCTTCCCTGGACCAATTTCAGGATACTCTTGTTTATTGCTCCAGTTTTTAAACAGTATTACTTATACCTTGTTGATCCACACAATTCTGGAAGGCAAATTCACTTATGTTTATGCATTCCCCTAATATCCTGCTAAGAGCTTTGCATAAAAGAAGTGTTTATAAATATTTATTGAGATAGTGCTTATTAGCAAAGATTCTTTGAGAGGTAGTATGCACTGAGAAAAAAAGAACCATCAGAACACACTTTAAACTCTCATTCTAGTAGAATATCAGTCATGAGAAAAAAAGCTTAAATTATTTTTCTTATTTCATGTATTGAAACGTTTTCAGTAGTGATCAGATTTCTTGGTATCTGGGAAGTTTCTTAGACACTGTGGTCTAAGAGACATGTGGGAGTGTTTTGCTGGGCAGCGTTTTCCTTGTTCTGTTTAGATAAGCCATACAAAAGGAACTATTTTCCTCATACAATGAAACAAATATCCTTCACAAACCTTCTGTTTGCACATAAATTATTTTAGTATAAAAATTAATTTTTTCCAATAAAAAAAAGGTATGAAACTTCAAAAGTTCTCAGTTTCCTCTTAAAGTTACTTCATTGGGACGTTCCATTTTTGTACATAAGACAATTCCATTATTTGTTTGAAATGCTGACACAGTAAAGAGAGGGACTCAGTTCTACTGCAGTCTGTACCCAAATTCTGTGTCTCCTGTCAGTCTCATGCCATCACAAGACTCCAAAATACATGGTCATCACATACACTCTCTGGTAGAATAGAGAAAAACGAAGCAAGTAACATATTTTGATGGAACCATCTTTATCTAAAACATGTTCTTGATGTGATGGAAAAATTGGTTAAACAGCTATATATTTAAATGATGCATTATTTTCAAAGTCATAAGAGGGATTTAAAATAGCACTGCAAGGAATTCAAGGGATAAAACAGTCAACATGACAATAGAAACAGGAAGATGGTGAGTCAGAAAGAGAGGAGTATGTCTAAGTCTTACTAATTAATTTATGCTTCTAGAAGATATAGGATAGACAATTGTTGCACTGATGTCATTGAAAATAAACACTGTGACTGACTGAGTCAAGAGGTACCATTGCTTTGGACATAACAACAACAGAAGCTAATCACATCTAAAAAAAAAGTCTGTTACATTATCAAAAGAGGTAAAGCAATGTTCCTGTCCATGTTGGTTCTCCCTTCTTTCATTATATTATTATTATCAGTAGTAGTAGTAGTAGTAGAATTTATAATGATACTGAATTCTAGAAATTAGTCTACAACCTATAGTCCCATGCAGTTTTCATTTTTTGTAAAATGTTTGGCAAAAGAGGTTCTGCCTAATCTTATTCCTACAGAGCCTATTTTTACCAAGCAAACATGGTAGTAGGAATATCGGTGGGATTTGGGTTTGATTATGGTTCAAATCCTGATTTTATTGATTATGCAATGTGGAACAGGTTAAGAATCTTGCTTTTCTCATCTGGAAAATGCAAAAGGAAGCTTTGTGTGACTGAGAAACACTGTGAGGATAGAATAGGCTAGAAAGTGGATAAGAGGGAAAAGCAGGGAGGATATTCTCATAATGAATATTATTTCTGAAATATGATTCAAATATCTGAAATATCATTAATAAATCCTTTTACTATTTGATACATGTATACTGCTGCTTTAAAAATAGCAACTACCTTAAGAAAAAATACATGAGAGAAAAGGCCTCCTGCCTCCACTGGGAACCCTGCTGCCTTTCATGGCACTCACTATGTAATACAATGCAATCAAACAGCAAGGGGAGATGTATGTTCCCCTACTCCAAGGCTTTGAAACTAGATGCCATGGAGAAGTCTGGTTGTGATGGTGACATGCAGCACTGGAAGAACAAGGAAGGGGAAAGAACAGGGAGAGACACAAAGAAGAGGAGATGATGAGTTTGAAAACCTGTGTCTGCTTCATAATGTCACCACTTCCAACTCTGTGACTCAGCTCCCTGTGGGGCCAAACTTTGCTCTAATTGCCGCTTTCTGCCCTGGCCACACTCCCTGCAGTGCTTACATAAGGGTTTGTTGATTGGAGCACAAACCACTCCAGAGCAAAGCAAAGCAAGTAGTTTTGACACTGCTCCACACCTTAGCAGTTGGCTTTGATGTTCACGTTCCTCCTTAACCAAATTATGAATGCTCTATTTCTCTCCATTGCCACCATAATGAACTTTAGCAATAATTATATGCAGGGCTCCTTGGACTAGATATTTTTTGTCTCCTTTGGTACCTGTCTTCTTCTGAATTCTGCAAATTCTGGAGGAAACATGGCAATGTTAGCTGGGTGCAAAGACAGAAGGAAGATTGATATGACTGAGAAACACTGTGAGGATAGAAAAGGCTAGAAACTGGCCAACAGGGTGAGGCAGAGGGGATATATTTTAATGGATGTATCTTTAATATGTGAAATATAAAATGTTTAATATTACTTTTATCTTTTCAAGTCTATGCCACATAAGATTCAGGCAGCAAACTTCTGCAGTGTAGACAAGCTTGCTTACCATTAGTGTACCAAACTCCTCTGCAGTTGCTGCAGGTGGTTCACAACCTCTTTCGTGCATATGGTGTTTTACATGTTTTTAATGCACTTTCACAGGTTATGCATAGATACTTCAATGAATTAGCAAAAAGACTCCCACTAGTATTTAAATTGCTTAATCAAAACTTTTCCCAGTATATCACACTAGAAAAAGGGAAGAGAAATGATAAAAAATACAAAAAAGAAAACATGTTGATTTTTATTGTCTTTATTTAATTTATTAGCAATTTATAAAACTTAAGATCTATTTTTAAAATATAACAATATAGTATCCAGGTGTGGTGGCGCATGCCTGTAATCCTAGCAACTTGGGAGGTTGAGACAGGAGGATTGGTATTTCAAAGCCAGCCTCAGCAAAAGTGAGGTGCTAGGCAACTCAGTGAGGCCTTGTCTCTAAATAAAATCCAAAATAGGGCTGGGGATATCACTCAGTGTTTGAGTGCCCCTGAGTTAAATCCCGATACCTTCTTCCCCAAAATATATATAACAATATAATGACTAAAAGTTTACTTTCTATCATGCTGGTCGAATTCTGTCATTTGCTATATGTTTAATCCTTGACAAAGTAACCCTTTTTTCCTGTATTTAAAATGGAGGAAATGATATCATCCACTTCAAAGAACAGTAATGAAGTTTAAAAGCGTTCAACACCTTCTGTGGATGTTATTAAGGGGTAAAATACAATTTCTGCATTATCATGTGCCAGGATTTACAATATCTTGCCACTCTTCCCTCTTATCTTTTCTTTCTTCTTCTATTTCTTTCTACTATTCCTTATACTTCTTAAAAATAAAAATTCAATAAATGTTCACTTATGCCAATTGACTATATGCTTTTTATGTATTATATAATAAGTCACTCTGCACAACAATTATTTATGTTAGTACTCGCAATATTACATTTTTACAAATGGGGACATTAAAATACAAAAATATTGTTTAGCCTGGTCAATCACTGAGCAATGTTTTATTTGGCATTTGTAAACAGTAATGTCTATGTAGCCCTGCTCATGAGAATTATGCGATATTGCTTCTCACCTCATTTTATTTATTTTATTTTTTTGTCATGCTGTGGATGCAACCCAGGGCTTCACTCATGCTAGGCAAGGGTTCTATCACTGAGCTATGCCCCCAATTGCCTCAACTTAATATTTTCAACAGCAGAGCAAGGATTTACTGTAAATTACAATGCAACATTTAAAATTCAGTGGAAATAAGGTTTAGTTTTTAATTTTTAATAAATTTAACACAAAGGAGAGATCATACATATCTGAATTTTGTGGACATGGGGCAATAATTAAAATTTAAAAAGCCACTGGAAGGCTATAACAAACATGTCTTAACCTGTGTCCTACATATTCCCTAGAAGGAAAGTCAGTATTCTCCATTCCAAAACAAACTCACTTCATTCAAGGTTATGAAGATGAAGCAGGATTCCACATATAAGCATGACACTAAGTGGTCTTTCTTCTCCTTTCAGTCAACCTCACTCAACACCACAATTAGGCATGACAACCTAGTACCAGTTATAATCTTTGGAAATTGCCTCTCCCAGCTCTACTTCTTTTTTTTTTTCTTCAAAGTTGTATTTATAATAGTAGTATGCATTATAATTCATGATAAACATATAGAGCATCTTTTTACAAAGCACTGTTTGTATACAATGTATATTCGTACCATTCAAATCTTCAATCATGCCTAGAGGATAATGACATCCATCTTATTCAACCACCTTTTCTTTTCTTCCAGCTCTACTTCTTGATGATTGCTTTGTCCTCATGGAAACCCACATGGCTGCCAAAGGTTTACTCAAGGCTTCTGCATAGGATATAGTAATGGTTTCTTCAATCCAAGGGTTGACAACGTTTGTTGCCTCAGAGAGACATTGCCTAATACAAAACTTCAGACATTGGAGAGAATGGAGATGGAGAGGCTGATGTCAACACAAGACAAATTAGATGCCTAACAATGCAAGAATCCTTACGGTATAGATTTTAACATAATTATCAATACATTCCTTTCAGCTATTTTCCCATTTTAATTGCATGCAGTTTATGTCTTTGTTTTATGTAGCTATTTCTATGAGAGGAGAATGGAAGAGCAAGATGAAAATGAAAGAATTATGCAAAGGAATCGAAGCTTGCCAAATACAGAATTTGTAGTTTCTACTTTGTGCATGATTTATGCACAATTACATTTTTCAATGTATTATCCTGCAAGCTACTTCAGTGTATAGTCCCAGTTTGTTTATCTGGTGTCTGCATTTGGATTGAGACAAATAAGCTTCTTTTATTTTAATTCTTAAAGCCAATAATTTTGGGGGGAGATGTGGAATTTATCTATTTTAGATTAAGTAATATCCATGATTCCTTGTATTATTATTTGGCTTGATATTGAAGAACTTTGTCACCATTCTGATTGATCTCCCCCTCACTTACGCAAAGGATAAAAAACAAGTTCTTGTCAAAAGTAGATACTTTCTGCTTCTCAGGAATAAAATTCAGAATTTAGTTGTTTTCTGGTTTAGCTTTGTCAACAGGTGGGGGACGAAGGATCGAAAATAAGTTGTACCCATGAATACCTTAGAAAACATGATGATTTTTTAAGGTACCGAGAAGAATATAGCATTGTATTTCAACATGTAATTAAATAATTATTAGACTGGTGGAAGAAGATAAAACAAAATCTATATTTTGAATAGAAGGACATTATCTTACAATTGGGAAAATATATAAATGGGGAGATGGACAGATACAAGCAGTCAAGATTAGGGATAATTTATCAACAGGAAATAGGATCTTACTCTTAATCTGAACTTCAGTGTAAGGATGGCAAATAGGTGGTTATGAGCATGGCAGAACATCAGTTCTTAAGGATTAAAAATCGTGTGCTGCCAAATCAACAAGGGACTGTGTGTTATTTTTTAAGTTTCAATGTAATCAGTTATCAGAACTTTTACTTATGAAGGTAAGATGGGGAACTAAGGTGTTTGAAGGAAGAAGACTAGTGCTTAGAACAGGAATATGTTATCAGGTATAGATGGGCAGTCAGTTGGAAAAGCTTCATGGTAAGCCACACATGAATCTAAGAAGGCCTACATATACCATGCCTCATGTCAGTGTTAGTATAGGAGTTGGGGAAAGAGCAAGAATATATAATTTAGGATATAAAATGGTGAAATGAAAATTTTCTAAAACTTACCTTGTTGATGATGTAGTTGTTGATGAGTAGACAGGGGCTACACTTACAGCTGTGAAGCCAACATCTCTATGCATTAGCACATGGAGTACTGTCAAATACCTCCATTTCCTACTATAATAATTTGACTATTAGAGCAACAGCTCTAATTCCCATTCTGAATCACAGGTGCTTCATACTGTGGGGGGAAACTATTGGTATACTGAGATTAAATGTCTGGCATATTGCAACTCCAGAGCAGATATGGAGTATTTTTTTTTTTTTTTTTTTTTTTTTTTTTTTTTTTGCGGCGGTGGGATTGATTGGTATGGTATAGTGGATTGATGAGAAGATCTAATTCTATTGTCCTCATCCTCATCTCTTTCTTTCTCCAGTCTTCTCTCCACACTTTATTATCTGTAGGTCACTTATTTTCTCTAAAATGTTAATGCATGAAATAGATTAGATAGGACATAATGTGAGACTGAACACTATGACCAGTTAAGGCAACCTCTAAGCAAATATCACACTGGGATCAGGTTTGATAATCTTACTGTTAAAATTTCAAATATATTTTTTAAAAAACTCAATTCATCTATATTTGTGTTAGAGTTATCATTGCACAAGATGTAGTGGAAGGGAAAAAATGGACACATGTAACTGCAAATATCTGGAAAAGAGGCTTAAACAATAATCTTTAAAATTTAATAATTGAGTTAATATTTTTGGTGTTATTCATTATTTTTTGGTATTTCCAAATTATATCTGGTGTAATTTCCCTCCTGCCTGAGGGAACTTTTAAAATATTTTTGACATACAATTCTCCTGGTGATATTATTTTCAGCTTTTGCATCTGATATAGTTTCTGTTGTACTTTCATTTATGATTTTTTTTTTTTTTACTGAATATAGATTTCTAAGCTGTTTGGTTTTCATTGTGCATTTTTTGGGGTGTTGCTTTACTGGTTTTTATCTTGAGGTTATTTCCAACTGTAAGTATGCTGTCTTTGTTTTCTTTATTCTTTTGTATATAATATATATTATAATGCAATTGTATAATATATAAACATAATGCATATTCTGTACATAATTTTCACTCATTTCTTTTAAACTTTTCTCTATCACGAATTTTAAGCAATTTCATTATCATTGCTGTATCTGTTTTCATATTTCTTTTGCTTGGGGTTTGTTGAGTTTCTGGATTTATGTCAATAGAATTTTCTTTATGTTTAGAAAGTTTTGCTACATTTGGAAATTTATTTCCTGTTATTATCACCTCTCCTTTTGCTTAGAGGGATCAAGTACATGTATATCAATCACCTGAGGTTGTCCCTCAGTTTGATTCTTTGTACATTTTATAGTCATATTTTCTGTCTGTGCCTAATTTTGTTTAGTTGCTGTTTTCATGTCTTTAATTCCATAATGTCATCTTTTGCAATATCAAATAGTATATACTATAAATAGTATAATATACTATAAATAGTATAAATAGTATATACTATGATAGTATACTATAAATAGATGATACTATAAATAGTATCATCTGTGCACTTTTGATCTCATGTATTGTCATTTCATTTCCAGAAGTTCATTCTGGGGCTTTTTGATTTGTTTCACATCTTCTTCATTTGCTCATTTACCTAACTTCTTGAACATGCGAAATACAATTATAAATGGTGCTGCTGCCATTGGTTCAATTTTGATTGAATTCTCTTTGTATCATGTTGTGATTCTCTACTCTCCTTTAGGTTGGAAATATTTGATTGATGACAAACTTTATGAATTTTATCTCTTTGTGTCCTGGATATTTTCACATTCTTATTTTATATTTTTTATACTTTGTATTTTTATTTTTCTGGGATACAGTAATTTTTGCGGAAACTATTTGATCTTATAGGGTCTTCCTTTTGCTCTTTGATTGTAAAACAACACTAACATTTATTCTAGGGCCCATATTTTTCCTTTGTCAATGAAACAAGGAAAACTCATTATTCTACCATTATTCCAAGAATTATGAGATTTTCCATTTAGGCTCTTTGTGATATGAACCATTTCCAGTTCTAGGGAATGCTTGCCCTAATCCTTTTTGGTATCTCTTTCAGCAGGATCAGTTCATTTCCTCATGCACATAACGTGATTAGCACGCAGCTGAAAACTTGATAGATGCTCTCTGCAAAACTTTAGTTTCCTAATGCACCTGTCTTTTCCCCAACACTCATGTCATGAATTTTCTGTGACTTCCATGTATTTTGCACATTCTTCTACTCAAGAATACTTAAAAGCTCCCACTCAGTTCACTTTCCCTCTGTCCAAACCTGGAAAATTCATCCAGGTAGAACATAGGGACATTTGCTGGGCTCACTTCATTTCTTTCCTGTTTCATGTAGATTATTGCCCTTTACTTGGTATTCAAAATCATAAAAATCATACAGTTTGTCTGAATTTTTAGTTGTCTAAGGTAAGAGAGCAAATTTGTCTTCTGTTTCTCCATCTTGGACAAAGTTGATTTTTTATAATTATATTTTATATTAAAACATATTTGAATGCTATTTTTTAATAAAACACATATATTATTTTTTTAAAAAGTAATTTCTACTGTATTCCATTATATGGAGTTTCTACTACCTTTTAGCAGTGTTTATTTGAAGGTAAATTTTTATATTTTAGATAGTAATTTGGTGGAATTCTTATGGTATGATCATTAACTTGTTCAATTTCTCTTTCAGTTTTTACTAAATGTGTGATTACTAGAACAAAGCATAAGGCTTTAAAATATATTATTAAGTGTCCCAACTTAGTCAATCTTTAGGTGATTTGTGAAAAATTAATAAAGAAAGTATACTTGTGTTTGAGAGAGGAGAAATGAAGATATACACAGAGTTATTGATAGTTAAAAGGTAGAAATGCCAGGCACAAAAATCCAGTTAGAAAACAAAACAAAATGACAAATGATGAGAATATGAATAAAGATATTGGCATAAAAATCAAGGTAGGAGAAAGGAAGTGTTATGGAAATATTTTGATGCAGAATCCATGGGATTTGAAATTAATTGGATGCTGGAAATCTTTATATACATTGGTCATGGACTGAAATAAGAAATTCCTATGGAAAGGAAGTTTTATACATAAGTAAACTCAAATCTTTAATCAATTTATGAATTTTATTAGATTTAATTTCCATAACAGCTATCTATGCAAGATTCAGGTAATGATGCTAACATAAAATCAGAATTTAGTCAAAATTCCTGAGCTTGAGGCATTGATTGAGGATCCACATGATCTGAGCAAATATGTGATCATTGGAATAAAGAATGAACAACACATAAATGTCATTTTCTATACAACATGGAAAGTTGAGAACAGCAGGAAGTAAAGGAAAAACTTAAAGTCTTGCATGTATTTTGATTATACTGAGAATGAAAGAATGGTGAGCAAACATATGATGGGATGATTAGAAAGGGCAACAGACAGAATGGCACTACAGAATCTATGGAGGAAAGTAATTAGAAAACATTTATCCATAATATCCAACAGTGTTTCAAAGCTAAGAAATATCTTCAAATTGGCAATGATCTTATCAAAAGTAGTATTATGTCATCTGGTTATCTGATTATGGGAGTGAGAGAAGATTGCAAAATCAAGAATTTATTAGGTACATGGGAAAAAAACTCAAACGGATGCAGTAATTGTGGCCTATAAGGTCGTAGATCCAACATGTCTCCATTGGTCATAAGAAATAGGATAAACTGGGTTCTTATTATAAAGGTTGGTAACATTAGGTTTGACTCTGAAAGATAGATTTAGAATGACTTACCACATATCCCTGATGGATAGATTTAGGTGAGATATTCTGTATAAGGTTAAATGTGACCATGCATCATGGTGGTACACACCTGCAATCCCAGCAACGTGGGAGCCTGAGGCAGGAGGATCACAAATTTGAGACCAGTCATGGCAATTTAGTGAGATCCTATCTGAAAATAAGAAATATAAAGGGCTGGGAATGTAGCTGAGTAGTAAAGCAAACAACCCTGGGTTCAATCCCAAGTACTGAAAAAAAGAAACAAAATTAACAACAGTAGACAAAATAGTGTCAACGTGTTTTACATGTTTTGTGGATTTTAATCAGGTGAAAATACAGTGCACATGATGCTAGAGTATGGCATATCTAGCATTATGTTCAATTTGAAATCTGCTTTCTGACTAATAAATTAAAAAGATGGGGGTAAAGTCTGGATGAGAGTGAGGGTGGAGAGAAGAGATGGGGAAAAGTAGTTCTCCAAATTTTTGAGACTCACTTCTTACATTCCATGGAGCAAGGGAAGTGATTTATGAATTCAAATGATCCATTTTCCTTTCTTTTCTTTGTGATAACAGGAATGAAACCATATATCAAAAAAGAAAAATAAAAAAATGAGGAATGGGTGGTGGGTGAGAATAAACATGTATCAACGAGGTTTTCATTAATTAAAGAGTTTTTCAGGAGGCAGCAGCTCATTGTCTGATTTTTATTTTCAGTCATGCAGATTATGTTCTAAAAGATACAGGTAATTTTTTAGTCACTAGTTTAGGCATGCCATTGTAAAATATGGATTCCAGTACAGTAACAAATCACACCCTCTCCACCTTTGCCCCCTCCCCAGGGATTTCTTTATGATTAGTGTTATTCCCAAGATTGCCAAAGAAATTCATAATTAGCTACCTATAGCCAGAAACACAGATAAACCACCTGCTTTCCCCTACCCACTCTTTCCCCTCTTTTGTTTAATCACACAATGAAACAATTATCTTCATTCGTGACATCACAGTCACTGCCATAGCAACAGGCATCTCCTTCTAACAGCTCAGTATGGGAATAATCAGAGTGCAGATATGAATTTTTGAAGGAGA
This sequence comes from Tamias sibiricus, assembly GCA_025594165.1. Lineage (NCBI taxonomy): Eukaryota > Metazoa > Chordata > Mammalia > Rodentia > Sciuridae > Tamias > Tamias sibiricus. The sequence continues at coordinate 44,236,083 of CM046671.1, read as the reverse complement.
AATAACATATTTATATAAATATACCAACAACCTGAAATGTCTAGGACAGAGGAATACCAATAGGGATCTCTCACAGATAAGATTTTCTTTTTAAATGTTAATTTTTGTCAGACTGTAAACTTCATCTTCAAAACCTTTTCTCCCATTATTATCATCATACCTTGAGTACTTAGAGCTGAATACCAGTTCACTCTGACCTTTCTGAAATCACAAGCCAGCCTTTCCCTTTGTCACTGTGATAATGGAATGGATCAGATTCTTCCTGCAGACATTATAATGGAGTTCAACTGTCTATGGCATACACTAATGAAAAATGTTAAACCTTTCTTGTCTCCACCATGTGCCACCACATCGCACAGCAGATGCCCTGCCTGGAGATGCCCATATGGCAGGCTGGTACCGGTGATATTTCTCTAAAGTCAAGGGAGCCTGTTGCATGGAAAGGATGTTGTGGGTGCCATTTTGAAGCTTAGGTACAACTGCATCAAGTGAGAGCCACTTTATCTGTCTCCATTTGTACCACCTCCACAGCACCAGCCATTCCTCATTGGCAGATGAGAGTATCTTTCTGCTGTGCAATTTCATGAACTCTGGCTATCCTTTTACTACCCCGTCCTCATTCATACCAATAATTCTTGACTGTTGCTTTATGGTTGTTAGACATTCCTTTAACGGTCCAAAAAATAATTTATTAAAAGTAAAAAAAATAATATATACAATGCAAACATCACAGGCCACAACATATGCTGACTTAAATTCACATTATACAGATGTCAATATAAATCATGGATATTCCTTCTGTTTCTCAAAGGAAAATGCATTGTGTATTATGTACCTGTAAGGGAATGGGACAACTAGAGTATAGAGCAGGGTGGGGAGAGATAAAAATATGTTTTTAAAATTCATACCTGCATTCACTAAGTAAGAGTTCTGTTCACTCAGTATCACACATAGTTCAAACTATTCAACTAAACATGTAAGGTTTATGATTAATGATGAGGACCAAAGAAGCAAGTAGAGTCCTTTGGTATGAAGATGATAGCAGATAGATTTAGGCCCCACAGAGGATATATAAGCTATAGTTTACTTTATTGAGCCAAGAGGATACTTGTTTAACAAAAGAATGAAATTATAAAAATCAGTACTCTGAGGAGTAGGAGGTAGCAGATTACTCAGTAAGCATGTGTTTTGTTTTTTTTTTTTTTTTTTTTTTTTTTCCCTAGACTCTTTTTTTTAAGTCTTCTCCGAAGGTCCTATATTAAGAGCCTAGTGGCAATTGATTGAGCCAGCCCCGCAACTCACAAATGACAATATAATGACTTTATTGTTCCCAAACTATACTGGATGAGTCATATCTCTAGAGTCACTTGGGTCAAAGTTTCACTTTTTTATTATTATTCCTCTTGGTTCATATTATTGTAGTATAAGAATGGCTTCTTTCTAGCCAACCTCATCATAACTCTGTGTTGGTGACCAGGAAGTTGCCTTTTTCTTCTAAACCAAAACAATCCAAGAGGCAAAAATCTGGCAGGACTGGTTATAATCATCAACTCTATTCTAGTTTGGTGTCTTCTTCATAACCAGAATCAGGCTACCTGCATGCTTGCCAAATCAAAAGGCCTAGTGAGATAACTATGTGAATAATCCTACCCAAGGTACCTTTGGCAAAATAATATCAATAGCTAAAATATTTGCATATCTTTTACTTGCATTTATGGAAATCAGCATAGATAAATCCTACATGAATAAAATGCTTAGTCTACTTCTTTTCTCCAGGCATGCCATTGAATTAATATATAAAGTGTCACATGATATATCAGAGAGATCGTTTTAAGATTATGTCCCCCAAGGGTTCAACCAAACATATAGTATAGATTATATTTTCAGTTGGCAAGGAATTTGGAGGTTAAACCTGCAGTGATTTACACACTGGATTTATAGTAACACAGACTATGCTCAGACAAATTTGTAACCTCTTGTGACTCTGGTTCCTAATCTGCTCAGAGAATAGTGTCTATCCTATGGATATGTCATGAAGGTTAAAATAAGTTATGTGGAACACCTGCAGTACATTGGGGTGTATGATAAGCAATTGTATTGATTAACTTCAGTTTTCAGCAGGAATCTTAGACAATTGAATACTCAACTAAATGAATCCTTTGGAGATGAAGACATTAACACCTCCCCCACACCACCACCACCACCACACACACAAACACACACACACACACACACACACACACACACACACCAGAACATAGTTTGGCACCTGAGAGGAAATGAGGACAAGAGAATTAATGGTACCCATTCTCTCAAGCCCTATGCAGGGTTTGGAATATGTGTCTCAGAACTGATGGTGGAGGCTTTTGTTTGGAGCTCCTGATGAAGGACAATCGGTAGATGAGACATCCTACTCCTAAAGTTGACAATAGCTACGACACTTTATAACCAAATACAAATTGGCTTTGGTTTCCTGCCAGTGTTTTTTCTGGTACATTGGATGAAGATTTGATTGCTGGCTGGCAAGTGCACTAACTTGATGCGTGATCCCTGAGGTTTTAATCGTTTTGATCACATTCTTGTCTCACTGAAAAATGCAGTTGTTGGCAATCACTCCTTCCCTCATTACTGCCAACTGGCTCTGGCCTGCTGTATTTCTTTCTTATTATTCCCCACTCTAGGTTTTCATGACATAGTTTTAAAAACAGTCTAAACCCCTTGACTAGTTAATATCCTTGGCAATCAGGAATATCCTCACTAGAACAATGCATTCCTTTGAGATTTACTGAAACATAAACTCAACAATTAATTACTTTTCTATACTAATATCATATGTATTGACTGAGCTCTTTACCCTCTTTCTGAGGGGGACAAAATGATATGATACCTTCATCTGGCCTATCATTGTACCTTTTGATTCATCGATGGAGAAATTTACCCATCTATCAAGTCTTCACTCAATGTTTAATATGTACCAAGTACAGTCTGAAGTACTGGGACTCCAATGACGAACAACATGATTTCATTGAACATATATTTTAATAAAAGATAAAATAAAAACATTGTCAACCACACAAACCAATGTAAAACTGTAACAGTGATAATGTTCTAGTCTAAGTGCATACTTTCACAAGTGTAAGAACTATTGGATCCCAATCAGGAAGCTCTGGGATTTCTGCCTGAAAAAAATGGTCAGTGAGCAGTTAGGAAGAGCAATGATTGATGCAGAGAAATCCACTTCATGTTGGAGGCACAGCATGTGCCAACGTGGGAGGGATTGAATGGGAAGAAAAGGATAGATTCAGCCATGAGAGAAAGCCGAGGAGATATCAGGTTGGAATCAGTCCGCCCAGAGCCAAATGAAGAAATGCCAATTATGTTTTATGAACAATAACTTGAAATGACTTGGAAGTCAAAAAAGATCAAATTTTCATTTTAAAATGATACTGGCTAGACTATGAAGAAAAGGCATAAGTGGGGAAGATAAAACATAAATATAGACCAGTAAAATGGCTAATGTAAAAGTACTAGAAATAAAAAAAAAGGCAGCTTGAAATAAAACAATAGATGTAGATATGACAATGATATTTAGACAATGATATGTACAAAACTTAGAGTTCAACACATATAGTCAATTTCTGGGTAATTCTTAGTTTCCATATTATATAAATTGAGCAGAAGTTGGCAACTTTTTCAAAGACAAGAAAACATGGAAGATGATTTTTTCAAGTCTAGTTTCAACCCTATCAAATTTAAAATGTTCCAAAAGTATTTAGGAGATATCTTGTAGGCAGATGGCTAAATACTCCTGGAAATCAGAGGGATCTTGCTTGAAGGTATGGATTTGTGAATTGTGTTCTTATAATGTTCATTCCAGTAGTAGAAAAGGATGACCTTGTTGAGCCAGGAAGCATGAAGGGTAAGAGATGTAGGAAAAGAACTTAGATTTTGGAGTTTGAACATTTTGGTATACTAGGAGGACCAGGTCTCCCCATTAAACTGTGGGTAGGTATCTTAGATAACTTAATGCTAGAATTAGAAGCAGATCATGGATGACATGATAAAAGGAACATAAGAATGTGAATGATTACAATAGATAATCTTGCAATTGCACCATATGATAACTAGTTTTTGATGATCTGAAAATCAAGATATCAACTGATCATGATAATTTTATACCTTTGTTACCTGTAAGTAGAACTAGTAGGTATTTTATTCATATCATTGCTGAATGTCCCTCGTATGAAGTCGCCTCTGACATATTTTTTTCCTCATAGCTTTTGTCTGCACTTCATTCAGAATGCTTCTGACAAGGTAATGCTCCCTGCTCTCCAGTAATCAGGCCATTCTTTTCCTCAAGCTAAACCCCTAATATCCTTTTTAAATTGTGAACTTTATTTTGTTGGCTTCAAGACTCTCTCTAGTTTTGCTCATGAGTGTGTTAGTCTCTATCAGACATCTAGGCTCCCCAGGATGGCACTGCCTTTGCTGCCTTCAGATCTACTTAATTATGTAGGTCATTCTTTTCTGTCCTTTCCTAGTTTGCTTCGCTTCCTTGCATCCACTCACATCATCTCCATTAGGCATTCTAACAACTCTGATCTTCACATTCTCCTTGCGCTTTTACAAAGGTGAGATCTTTTTTCAAATCCCAGGGACTGAGAAATATACCCAAGGCTATGAAGTTAAACTTGTGAGTCATAAGTGAACTAAAAGATTGGTCCAATATGTGGTGGGAAAATGTAAAAGTAAATAAATATAAAGATTATTGCCCTTCATTTCTCTTGTAGTTCAAATTAAATATAGGGTATTTTTCAATTCTTTATTTTTCCAATTTGACAGGAACAACTATCTTCATAAAAGGAAGTATGATCATAACAATTAAAGAGTTGGAGCCAGGCACAGTGGTGTACACCTGTAATACTGTGGTTCATAATGCAGAGGCAGGAGGATTGCGAGTTCAAGGCTAGGCTCAGCAAAAGCCAGATGCTAAGCAACCCAATGAGACCATGTCTCTATAATAATTACAAAATAGGGCTGGGGATGTGACTCTGTGGTCAAGTGCGGGGCAAAATCCCTGTTACCCCACCAAAAAAAATTAAAGAGAAAAAATGAAAGTGCTATCCAATTAAAGTTCATTCTCTCCTACTTCACTTCTAAATGCTATAGTCAATCTCCCTTTACCTTTCCTGAAAAAGAAGTGTAATATGAGTGTAATAACATAAGTGGTTTTATAAATTTTATGTCAATAGTCTTAATGACAATACATTTTTATTGATCTTATTGCTTTCTTTGAAAATATGCACAAATTTAAACTTATCATATCACATGTGTAATTTTCCTTTCCTCTTCAAAGATATGGACAATGTCTTCTTTCAAATTTTCTTTGACAGAAGCTCTAGGCAAGATTGAGTCTTAAGTCCTTTAAATCATTGTTAGTTAATTACATTGGAGTAAAGATGACTTTCACCTTAACATTGAAACTTGGGAGAAATATGTATCTATCTGCAATTTGGATGTGTCATGACTTGATGATTATCAACTTGAAAACAGTAAAACCAAACAACACACATGGGTCTCCTAGTGAAAAGGAGGAAGTATGGTTATAAGTAGCTGTGATATGGGACAGAGCAGAGTTTGTCTTGGGGAAGTGCTGTGATGAGGGGTCATTGAAAGGTTTTTTTTCCTTTCTCTAGAGAACTTGCAAAGTTGCCCAATGGGTGTGAGAATGTTGTAGGGTCAAGAAAATACAAATACAGAGATTGTAAAGAAAGTACTGCTATATCCAAAAGCCCATTGGTAGTAGGAGATTGGGAATGAATTGCTTAGGACAGGAGAATGAGTTTGGGAAGCTGGTTTAGTACCTAGCATGGAGAGCACATTATGCCAATTAAATTAAGTGTCCCTTACTCAGGGGTGATTGGAATAGTGAACACTGGTAATGGTTAAAAGCAACCTTCAGTCTCTCAAAGGTGCCTGGTTTAGATGGCAGATTATATGATTATTCTACACACAGAATATGTGACAGTGTTGTACAGATTAATGCTTTCCACAGTGCATATTGCAAAATACAAGTACTGAAAAAAGTATTCATAGGGAATATGAATACAAAGGATCTTTGGATTGTTGTCAGGGTCTTGTATGCAGTATCTGTTCTTCTTGATCATTCACAATCCACATTTTTTAGTCCTATAGTGTAGACATTTATTTAAATGTTTTAACAATTTTTGTCTATTGATTGGTAGAGTGCTATAAGATAAGCATTATGCTATAGAGAGATGAATACTTAGCAGGTTGGGTTAGTAAGTTATAAAGAATAGAGGTGGCAAAATAAATTACTTTTATAAGATTTTTTATTTATGCTACACCTTAATCCACTGTTGTTGACTTTATTTCTCAACAATAGAAACAAAAATATCTGACATCAAGCATGGTCTTGCAGCATATTGCCATTGAAAAGGTGAACCTATATCTCTTTGCTGTGTTTCACAGAGTCAGCCCTGTGGCTTCCTAAATTAACAGGATTTTGCAAACATTGTGCTATGTGACTTCCAAATGAATATGATAAGGCTTCTGTCTGAATTTCCCAGGCCAAGTGATGTTGGAGCTCTGTGCCATCTTATAAGAAGTCCTGCTGGAGCAAATTTGCTGTGCAAAGAGAATACATTGACAAATAAGGGTGCTGCAGGAAGTGCTGCATTTCCTACATTAGCCATTTGCATTTATTCACCCCAGATGCTAAGTATGTGAGTAAAGAAACCAGAGGGACAACCCCAGACATAACCATGTATGACCACAGTTGCATAAGACACCCTGAATAAGAGCCACTTAGCTGATCCCAGTCACTCATTCCCCCAAACAGGGATAATAATAAATGGCAGGATTGATGACAGTTTTTGTTTAATCCCACAACATTTGGTGTGGTCTCTAAAAAGGTGTTCAAAGATAATAATAGTTAGATCCATGAAAACATTCAAAATATGTGAAACATGATTAAACAAAACTTGAAGAAAAATTAAAAGTGCTAAAGAAAACTCAAAAAAGTAAAAGTAAGAATGATAAAATGAAGCTAAATGTGAAATCACATAATATATGATGTAATTTCTCTAAATTTGCTGCAGGCATTTCTAAGCTCAGTGCTAAACTTTCCAACAACCACAGCCACTTTGATCTATTGCATCACAGGCTCTACTGAGGGAGTGAGGTGTCATCTTATCTTAGAGATTATTGTCCCTTACAAGGTCAATGGTGGAGTAGGGGCAATGAGCACAGGACAGGAGAGATCAGTCAAAGTCTCCAGCATCAAGGAACACAGGGAATTTGGAACAGAAATGCAACAAAGGAATCAAATAATATTGGATATAAGCAACAAAAACATTACGAAGCAGGATGATTTTTAAATGATATTAATTAACTTCACAAGAAAAAATAATTTCATATTCATTCTGAAAATGCCAGCCGAGGTAACCAAAAGAGTAGTGCTTCCATTAGGAAGGAAGGAAGGAAGGGAGGGAGGGAGGAGGGAGGGAGGGAGGAAGGAAGGAAAGAATTAGATAACAGGAATAAAAGTATTTTCAAGAAAAATTTGTATTCAAATTTTGTAGTTGGCCATAAAAGCAGAAGATAATGCTCATTGAGCAGTAATGGGGAATTAGAGGCAGAAAATTTGGTCACATTGTATAGGGTTGTGAGATTTTTGGTCATCTCCTTGGGGTTGAGAGTTGAAGCTGTGACAGTCAATGAAATTGTTAGAGGAAGGGGTTTTTTTAGGAAAGAAGAGAGAAATATCAAGGAAGCATGGTAAAGAGAGGGCCTAGACAATATGGACAAAGAAAAACTGGTGCTATTTTTATTCTTTGGAGCAAAGGGGGTAATCTCTAAGGGGAGAATAATGATGCTGAGATTGAAATGACTGGGGGCAAAGAAAATCAGGGTTTTTTTTTTTTTATTTGAAATTTTATGATTTTCTTTAAACAGTTCCAACAGTACTTATGCAATAAATGAAGTATTAATGCCACATATATGAATGTCATTTTTCAGATAACTAAACCAATCCCTAGCTATAATATCCCATACATCAACTATTAAAATTTCTCACCCTAAATATATGAACCATCTATCACTTTCCCAAGAGCTTTCAAATTGATCTGAACTTAAAAAAAAAAAATGAATTGCACTTTTTGTTTAGATCTGTGACAACATGTAGTAGGTGATCAGGAGAGATTATTTTTCTCTTTGTTTTGATTCTCCAAATATGTTAAACAGAAGAAAAATAAGGGACACAATCCCAGGCTCAGGAATACACCAAGGGATGTTAAGTTGTACCACTTCCACCTTTGTATAGATCAGAAAGTTGAAAAGGGATATGAAATTTAAATGCTGCTCATATTATAGGATAGGACAAATTACAACACCTAGACAATGAATAAAACAATATAATCAAGTGCAGATTTTTCAAAATCAATTTTCATCACACACCAATTAATCAGGCCAGTTTGCCTCCTTAAATAAAATTCCTGTGGACAAGGGGTACAACTTAGGTGTAGAGAGCTTACCTAGCATTACAAAGCCTCAGGTTTCACACCCAGCACCACACACACACACACACACACACACACACACACACAAATAATAATCAATTGATAATAAGATGAAATAAAATGTCAAACCTATTACATGACCACATACATGAATACATGCATTTAATTATATCTATGTATGAATGTGAATGTCAGTGTGTGACCCATATATGCAAAGTAATGAAATTTCTTTTCTCAGATATTTCTACCCATCATTTCTGAAAGTTTCCCTCACATACCAATGTTTTTATCATATTTTTGTCCCTAAGATTTATGCCCTTAAATTTCTATTAAAATTATTCAACCTTGCTCATTATTTAAAATAAAAGTGTTTTTTCTTCCATGTCTCTCTTGTGAAAGGAGTATGTTTATATTGTTTGCTACTGTATGTTTTGCACAGGACATGATGAATAACTGCATGATTGTACCTTTTTAATTACTAAAATTCATGAATTTATATGAGTCCATTCCTTTGCTGAACCCCTAGGCCATATGTAATTTAGATCCATTCTATTATTATTTTCCAATATATTCATGTTATTTGAGTTTCTTTTTCCTCTATTTATTTATTTTTCCTCATAAGACATTTAGAAGAATTCCAAATATGTGGTACATTGAATCAACTTGAATTAAAATTTAAAGATATGATTCTCTTCCCGGAACAATCACAAATGTGAACTCTATGGCCAAACACATACAAACAGATAAAATTTCTATTCTCGATCTTGGCTCCCCATGCCATTTCTTGATCCTTTCTCTATCTCCTTACTAAGTGTAGGGAGAAACCAGCAGTAGTCAAGAACAAGAAAGCTAGGAGAGCATAGGAAGCATGATTTAAGCAAGGCATAGGCAGGCAAAGTGTGTTATCAAGGAAAAAAATTGTTTAAAAAAGTGTGTTAAAAGGAAATACTCATGTCCACAAGGATTGTTCTTACACTTTTTACTAACTACACAAACATGATATTTCAGATATGAAGAAATCTTCTCAGGTACCAACCTCTATCTTAATCATTCTTCTAATCCATTAAAATGTCCTGACAGCAAACAACCACAAAACAAAAATCTTATGAAATTAAGATTTGCATCCTTAGTTAACCATTGTCCAGAAAAGCAACTTCTTATTTGATAAAGGAGCAGATGAGAAGGAAGGGAAGGAAAAAAAAATAAAAGGCAGGACAAAGAAAAGAAAGGAATGAAGAGAAAGAAAAGCAGCAGGAAAAGGAGAACTTTGCCTTAATCAGTTTGCAAAATGTTGACCTCTCCAAATCCTCTAGCTGACTCAAAAGTTGGAAAAAAAAAATTGATTAGCACTCTGGAGAGTGGGGTAGGGCACTCCTTCTAATGTTCACCAGAGCCAAACGAGGGCGGTTCCATTGTGTAGCCCAGGGCTGAGTTAATCAAGCTGGCTCTGTAACCAGGAAGCTGGTTATGCCATTCTGCTCTCTTAATGTGTAGCACAAGCCCATTTACTTGTTTGATTTTGCTCCTTTTTGGTAAATAATTTACATAGTTTTGCATTAGCTCAATTTGCAAAAATTGAGCAAACAGTGCAATTTTCTGTAATTATGCCAGTGCAAGACAGAAGTAAAGTCTGGCTGAGAGAGGCTTTATCTGAACTGAAAAGACATTTGGTGGAAATGGAGCATGAGAAGAAAATGAAGATCTGCTTAAATTGGCTCTGGCCAAAGTGAGAAAGAAGAGAACACAATTCAGCTAACACTCTAATCGAGCTAAACATCTTTGTTTTCCTTCTTATTCTATAACAGTTTTAAGGTGGGCATATGTACACCACACACAGGGTGCCATGCCTGACCTCTCAGGAAGGAAATGGATACCAACCAATAAGCTTGTCTCCCTCATAAACACTTATATTCCTTTTTGGACTAAACTCTGGTCTTCTCTTGTGTATCTTCCATTTATCTACTATCCCAAAATATCCTACAGGAGCAAAATCAGGAAATTTGAAATTGAAGTTAATTCTGGGAAGACCAACCACATGCTTGACTGTCCCTAGAAATGCCTGATGGAATCTGAAAAGCCTCAGCAATGGGCACCTATTTACAACTCTGAGCATGGTGCACATTAATATTTGCCAATCTCTGAACAGTGTGAAATGGAGATGATTACACCATTAGCCTGCTCTAATAGAAACATGGTCTTGAAAGAAACGTTTATCTTACTTTGTTTTGCTTTGATACAACAGAATTACAAAGAATGAAAATTTTATCAAGGAAAAAAGTATGTTCCATAGTTCTGGATGGTAAGAACAATATGAAGGTGGCAGGATCTGATGAGGGCTGTCTTCCTGCATCATCATATGCCAGAAGGTAAGAGAGTGAGAAAGGAAGAAGGAGCGAGACTAAGAGGGTGCTGAACTTGCTTTTATAGCAAGCCCACTCTTTAAATTAATCCATTAGTGAAAATACCACTTGAAGGTCCTACCTCTCTACACTGTAGCATTGCTGATAAAGTTTTCAACACTGAAGCTTTGGGGAAGAAATTCAAACCATGCAACTTGCATCTATAGATAGGAGAGAAGGGGAGACTACCCATACTCATGTTAATTTCATCTATTTAAGTACTGGACCTGGTTAAATATAAATTTAAATTATTAATATCATTGCTTGTATATTTCAGCTTATGTGGCCTGCTCTGAATGAGTCTTGTTAATATCTACCTGTAAAATTGGGGAAATTACTTGTTATCTTGACACCCTTTTTTCCTTCTTTTTAAATAAAACATTTTGTCTAAGGTCCCTGGAAACTCAATATTTTTTGTTGGAATCTCATTACAAATTTGTGTTTTGATTAAAATATAAATATTATTTTCTGTGGATATCAAGCAAAGTAGAAATGATCACTTATTCTGGAACCCAGAAAATGGTCTCCTTTTGTGAAAACTCAATAAAGGTTAATCTAAATATTTGTATATAGGAAAATTCCACTAAATCCCATTCTACATCTATGGATTTTTATGGGGTAATTTACTTATTTTATGTAATATATGTGCATATAAATTATATACTGTTAATATAGTGGACATCTATTTTTACTTGTTCATAATTAATAATTCTTTTGGTTATAACACCTACCCAATTTGCTTATGCAATAGAGTTCTCTAGAGGAACAGAACCAACGGGATATATATATATATATATTGTATACGTATATATACAAATCACCGTATACGTATATATATACATATATACGTATACGGTGATTTGTAAACTTGCTCACATGATCAAATGCCAGAGAGTCTCACAGTGGCCAACTGCAGGCTGCATAGCCAGAGGGATTGGCAGCTGTTTAGTCTATGAAGCTGGAACCTCAGAACAAGAGGGACTAATGATACAAACCCATTCTGAGACTAAAAGCCTGGGAACACCTCAAAGGTCACTGTTCAGAATCCACTTTGGAAGAGAGAAGGAGCTGGAACCCTGTACCCTCAGGCAGTTGCAGCAGCAGATGAAACACCTGTACAAGAAGAATTGAGCTTATGTTGTGTGTGGACTTCCTCCTCCTTCCACTTTTGGACTATGCCACCTCTATTCAAGATGGGTCTCACCCCTCAGTTTGCTGTCTCATATGCCAATCATTTCTGGAAACACCCTAATCAACACACCAAGAAGTCTCTTAATTTTACACATCTCTTAATCCAATTGAGTCGACAATTCGGATTAATTATCACAGGTGGTATCTGACCCATACTCTGGTTGTCTCAGCTGAGAAAGTTCAATTTTGTGTACCATCCTCTCAACACATAGGTCAATCTAAGTGTATTAATCAAATACACCCTTCCTTTGACCTCAGTGATTGATATGAACTGGACATCAACCTACAGATGAACCAATCTTAAACTTCTCTGAAGTTTGATCTATGGCTCCTGTGGGAAGAAGAGATTTCTTTTCCATTGTATAATAATACAAAAGAAAATGGTCCTTAAACTACCACAATTTTAAAATAACATGATTTTAATAATTTTAGAAAATCTGCCAGAAAATAAAGTCAACCTACTGTGGGATCAGAAATGGGATATAGACAAATTGAGAGCAAGGGAAAAGCAATGATTCACCCTTGATCACACTGTGCACAGTCTGATTTACTGCCCTTGTACTGCATTGTACAGAAAACAAAAATGATGCCCTCTGTGGAAGATCAGATTACTGTTGAAAAGTACTTTTTTTTTTTTTTTTTTTCCTTTCTACCACCCCAGTGGGAGGAGCACACATTCCATCTTCTTTGAGCTGAGTATGACCCTGTGACTTGCTTTGCCATTTTTATGTTAACAAATGTTATATAAGCAGTGGCTTACAAGGTATTTGTACCATTGGGTTTGTCCTCCAGTCTGTCTTCATCAACATGAAAAGTGGCACTTATCCTTTCAACCTGGGCTTCATAATTGATATTTATGGAGCAGACATAAGTGTTATTGTAAGAATCCAAGCTTATCTGTAGCTAGAGCTTAAAGCTGAGCTGTTTAAATGATATCAACTGACCTACAGATTCTTGATCTAACTAAATTATTGTTATTTTAAGTCACTGAGTTCTGAGGTTGTTTGCTATAGAGACCGACCACTGATATATACTTTTTAAAAAATATAACCTAGTTTAAGTCCAGAGTCATTTGCTTGTGACTGAAAGTGTTTTGGTTAAAATGGAAACTTTTATTTCTTTGAAATAAAACTGTGAAATAATGATGTGATCTTTTATTAATGGAAATGTTTTATAATATACTTCATTTAACAATTTACATGCCATTGATAGGAGGCTATAAAAATATCTGAAGAACAAATTCTAAGATCATAAGAAATGGTGGAAAAATAAGAGAGCAGAAGAAGTGTTACCAGATGTTGAGGACTCACAATCAGAAACTTTAACTGCTCACTCTGAACTTCTAAAACTTAATATCAACTTAAAAAAATGTTCCCTTAATTTTCCATCCATTCTACTTACCCTCTACTGTTATGCACACATATTGCAAAATAAAAAAAATGAAATATTAAAGCTATTGAAAGGAAGAAAAGCAAACAACAAAAACTACTCAGAAGAAAAGTTACAGAACTCCCAGATTTTGTCTATAAATCCCTTTTAGCCAAAATTGAGTGCTTCTGCCTTTCTTTATTTTAATGAGTCTTCCTAATACTCATAGTAGTTAATTGTCACATAACCAAGTAGACTGCTGTTCGGCCTATGGAATTCAATTGTTAATTAAGATCAGTGAATTAACCAACTTGACAAGAGAATTGTTTTTTAACAAGAAAAAGTGACAACCTCATTGATTTTTTTTTTTTTTTTTTTTTTTTTTTTTTTTTTTTTTTTTTTGGTGGACAGCTGCTAAATAGTCAATATGATGCCCATAGAAAGTGACTCTTTCTATTCATAGGCATCTGGATCAAGAGTAACCTTTTCAAAACCTAATATAAGATTGTTCTTCACCTCCAAGAAATCTTGGATTTTGAGCTTGAGAAGAGGGAACTTAAGGATAGTATTTCCTGTAGAGGAAAGACTTATAGAAAAAAAAAATGAAAATGGATATTTAATATAAAAAAGTTGGTTCATGGAAGTCATTCATGGAAGCTAGTGTGCTTCCAAGATGGTGTCAAAAGTGTAGTTTCCAGCATACTTGCATTTAGGCAATACCAGGTGTCTTTCTTATATTGGATAGTCAAATGATAAACAAAGTAACATGTGACTTCAAGGCAAAAGTCCTTAAAATCCATGTGCAATGTGCTACCTGCCTGTATCCTAGAGGCTGAATTACAGTGCTCCAAATAGTAAATTGTCTACTGATGACTGAACATCCTGGAAGAGAATACCCTGCTGACCACAGGTGGAGATATAGCATGAGCAAATAAAAAAAGTGTTTCACTTTGGATACACTGAAAGTCTGGATTTGGTTGCTACTGGGGTATGATTGAGTCCTGACTGACACCAGGGCCTTTAATATCCTAGTGGAAACAGCAATGATATAAGCTTGGGCATATTTTGCACTGAATTGCTTCTCATTTTCCCATCAGTGTTTTAGAGTAGAGACATTGGGAAGCTAACTAACTAACCGTTTTACATAGACTCACAGTAAACTTATTCCCTATTTGTTCTTCTCTTTAAAATATGTTTTAACCTTGAATTATTCTTTGTGAGTGTGTGTGTGAGAAGAGGTGACAGAAGATAAGGCTTTATTAATTTTAGTTATTCCGGCTCTTCCCCCTTTGTTACTGGTATTTCTCCTTTGCCTGCTCCTCAGACAGCAGAGAAAGAAAACTACAAAAAGCAATCTTTCACACTTAAAGGAAAGCCAATGCCCTGTCCTGGGTGTGTTGTCAAGAAAAAAAATAAGCTGTGTCTCTTCAATAACTGTGAAATTCCTTTGTCCCTCTAGAGGGCTGCTTCCTGTATCTTGGCCAAGTCATGGCTTTCTTTCTTTATAAATGCAGCCAGTGTGATCTCCAAAGAGATAAATGATGAATAAGGTGGAAGCTATTTATAGTCGGGCTAGGAAAAACAATTTCACTTAACAAGGATGTCGGTTAAAATAATTAATGTAGATCAAGTGGACATGTGAATAGAAGAGCCTGTTGGAAAGTGACTAAATAGACAGTCTGATTCAGGAAGAAATATGCCACCCAGGTATTGGGGAATCATTACTCCTAGTTGCAGGGGCAGTTGTTGGGTAGATACATACCCTTGGCATTGAAAGCACAGACAAGGCCTTTGTAGATTTCATCAAATGGGGATACACTCCTATTGAACAAAACAAGTGTGTTTGTATTTAGAAACTTTGTTCTGCTGGCTGGAATAGGTTTCCCTGCTTTAGGTCTTCCTTTTTTTTAATTTATTTTTTCTATTCAGAGATGACAGAAATATAAGTGAAATGTATAGCTTTAGTTTGGAAACAATTTATTGAGTACCCTCTACATGTTTTCCTTGGTAATAATTTTCCCCATGGTTATGAGCATTCATACTCAAAACACACAGATGTGCAAAGAAACACTGAAAATTATGGGGTTGTTTGTTACTATAGTATAATAGAAAATAACATATCAGGGAACTGAAAGTATGGGATTAAGCATCTATAGAAGTCTAAATAGGATTTCAGAAGTAAAAGAGAACAGTCTGTGCAGGTGAGTTCAAAGAGAAATTCAGAGAAGAAACTGGACCTTAAAAATCAGAAGAATTGACAGGCAGCGGAAAGGGTGGACAGTCCAAGGCCATCCACTAGCCTGAGAAATATGACATTGTAATTTGTGAGGCCACTAAAACAGTCTTCCCCTAAAGTGAGGGTGAGAGATTCTTATACAAACTCTACAATTAAGGAGCAAATCAGAATAGCCAGTATATGAAGGATTTGAAGATTTAGGTGTTCAGACTTCCAAAAGTCTAGTGAGTTTACAACACCTGTCTCTACTCTGGTTTAAATTGAATTATACTGACCATGCAACATCATGGATACCTGACAAATTGTAAGGCAAATTAGAACACTCAAACTCTTCTTTCCAACTTGATTTTACCCATATGCACTTATCCCTATCATGAAATGAAACACTACCTCTAAAGCATTTACTAGCAGGTACAGTTTCTAACCCTAGTGACCCTCTAATTAAAAAAAAAAAAAAAGATAACACTAAAAATTCAAAGCATTTTCAGAAATTTCAATCTCAATTTCAATTAATATGACGGCTGAATGCTTTCTTTCCATGATGGCCAAAAAGCCCTATGAACAGGACATTATTAATTAATAAGGAAAGCATGACTATAGAAACCAAATAAGCCTTGCAAGGATGCTGGCATTTAAGAGATTTATAACCCAGATTTCTGTGATTCTCTAACTTGTGAATGATGTTGTCAATAAGTATCAATACAAGCAAGTGCAGAGTTCCTTGTCTACTGAGTAACTGCAGAGTGAGAGAAAGTCCAACAGCTACTGTGGCAAATCTGAATGAGAACAGATATCTGGTTCACAGGGTGGGATTCACACACTGTCTACAATTTTGTTCTCCTGTGGACACAGAATGAGAATTTTTATCAAATGACCTCATAATTATAAATTTAAGGTCTCTAATTCTTGTATAATGTTTTATTTAAAGAGAATGCTGACTTACCCAATGACAAAGGAAATAAATAAAAACATTTGTATCAAAAAACAGAATTTTGACTTTTAGCCCAAAGCACCAATTCTGTATACAGTTTTAATAGGGGAGTTCAAACCTTTTTTTTTTTTTCCTGAATCTATTCCTCCCTCTCTCTTTTTCTGCATTCTTAAATAGAAGGCTGTCAGGGGTGACCTTTATCAGCCCCACCAATGTGGTTAGTGTTGAGGGCAAGTTTCTGTAATGAGAGACTGTCTTCTTGATCACATCAAGGACAGTCGAAGGAGTCAACCAAACCCAGCTTCCATAGGTGGAAACCCAAGACTCAAAAGCCAAGGAGATGAAAACCCCAAGACTAAACTGCCTGAGGCATAATTACAAAGCGGCATCTTGCACCTGGATTTTCAATTTTGGTGGATTTAATAGAAAGATTTAATAGAAAGCTGATTTTGTAACAAAGAAGGGATGACAAAGCACCTGCAAGTAGAATCCAGAATACTTACCTGTGTTAGGTAAGTATTCAAGGACCATGGACCAGGCAGACAAACATAGTGATGCTCATTTTAGTAGAAATTACTTTAGCTTCATGTTTCCTCTTACACTCTAGTACATTGCTTTTGTTTGTTTGTTTGTGTTTGATTTTGTTAACAGGCATTGAATCCAGGGGCAATTAACCACTGAGCAACAACCCCAGACCTTTTTTAAATTTTATATTTAGGGACAGGGTCTTGTTAAGCTGCGTATGGTCTTAGTAAGTTGCTGAGGGTGGCTTTGAACTCAGGGTCTTCCTGCCTCAACTTCCTGAGTCGCTGGGATTAGAGGCAAGCACCACCACTCCCAGCAGTACATTGCTTGTTAAAGAGAAAAATGGGGATTTTAAAATAGGCAAGTGTACATGTCAATAAGTTTATTGGCTAGGAGAATAAGGTGCTACACAGAACAAGAAACAGGGGTTGGGATGAGGGTATCAGTGTAAAATTTCCAGGATCAATACTTTTGTTCTCATTGTGGTATTCAGTAAGAACCAAGGAAGATCTTTGTCCAAAATAAAATCATTTCATGTGATTTTCCAGGTCCTTTTCTATGTGTACAGGCCAAACACTTTATGCTCTACACTTTTGGCATGTGGCAAATTATATTTATAGGTAGCAAAATAACATTCTTTTTTCAAAATTAGGAAAAAAACATGGAACATTTAAATAAAAATCTATATGCTGACACGGTTAAGTTTTTTCAATGACTAATTTAAATTAGAGTGTTCTTGCTAAACCAAAAAAATAAAAATAAAAATAAAAATAAATATCACAAAAATAAGAGTTTCCAATTTCACAACTTCCAACCCACACTTTGCCTCACCACCCGGGTTTCCTTTTGAGAATTCATCTCAGACAGATGGTAGTGAGTTAGCAAGTCTAGACTGTGGGAGTATATAACTGCATTTGCATCTATATGATTATATAGAATAATTTTTCACTGAAATGGCATACATCATTGGGATGAGCTCCAGGACTTTACGATTTCTCTCTACTCGATTGGGTATGGCATGCATACAATTCACTCTGGCCACTACAAAAATTCTACCACAGCTGGAATGGAGCGCAACAGCTGCTTTACAGCACACAGCAACATGGCACAACAGTTTAGAATCATAAATGAAGAAGACAGCCTTCAATAGACACTGCAGGGGGAATTTAAAGCTAGAGGAAGCAATTAGCTGTACTGGAACAGAGCCAGGAAAGCAAGACAAGACTCTCCCCAACTTTGGGAAGGAACGCACAATTTGTGTTCCATGAATTTGTTCCCAGTCCAGGCTCACAGCTCAAGGTACTCAATCTGAATGCACTGGGCATAAGGTGATCCCATTTGGCCTGGGAAGGTGAAATGGCTCCCTGATCTCAACCCAGAATGCCTTCATTTTCTCCTAATAGGTGTCTTATCCAGGTATGCACCCAGCCCCAACCTTGTTTGGCTTATGAGATCTGACAAGATCGCAGCTTGAGGGAGGAGGTCTGTAACACTCTCTGACAGTGGTTGACTTGGTTTTTAATAGAAATGGGCAGCAATGTGCAGACCTTGTGCATTTGAACACAGGAGATTGGCCGGTTTTCATCACAAAAGCTTCCGAGCCTCTCTGTGGCAGCTGGACTAGAGACCTATGAGCTGATCTGGAAAACACGTCCTTTTTTTCTAATGGGAGCCACCACATTGCGTTCCTTTAATTACACCATGTCATGTTGTGTTCCCCTGTGAAATGACACGGAGGAACACGTGGTGACCTGGGATAACTGTGATGAATTGCATCTCGAGCAGAGGCTTGCTCTGAAAGGCGTCTGATGTGAGGAAGTAGGTAGTTCTAGCGTGCCACATTCTGTAGAATCATGGGCAAATTTTCCATTGCATATCACAAATATTTAATTATAAGATTATGTTTATGCTGACAGAAGCTTTTTTTTTTTTTTTTTTTTGACAGCACTTGGTTTTATTGGTGAAGCATAGTAATAATTTTACAGTGGAAAAAAATAAAAATTATAACTATTAAGTAAATAAAATCAGCTATGTTCAGAGGGATTAATTCTGATAATCAAATTAGATGAAGCTCACATCAGAAAGTTCATTTCAATAATTTGTTTCCTGAATTTGAAACTAAAAAAGACCACAAGAGAAAGTAACAATCGTCTAATCAACCATTAGTCAGGATTATTTACAATAAGTTTCTTTGAAGTTCTACTAAGGCTAAATACAGCTGGACAGAGTGGCACATGCCTGTGATCCCTGTGACACAAGAGGCTGAATCAGAAGGGTAGGAAGATCAAATAGCCTAGACATCTGAATGAGACCCTGTCTCAAAATTTTATAAAGAAGGGCTAGGAATGTAGTTCAATGGTAGCGTGACCCTGGCTTCAAACTCTAGGAAAAAAAAATGTTAAAAGCAAACTGACTTGTGCAGTATGTTTCATACTAGTAATGTGAGAATATTTTAAAGTAAATGGAAGTCCTCAGCAGCTTAGTGACACTCTGTCTCAAAATACAATGGTTGGGGATATGGCCCAGTGGTTAAGCACCTCTGGGTTCAATCCTTGATACATCAACAAAAAGTAAAGAAATCCGAGCAGTAAAGAAATCTTAAGTGCGAAGAATACAAACAGGGGGAAGGACAGACTCTTCAACAAGTGGTACTGGGAAAACAGGATGTTCATATACAAAAGAATGCAATTTGATCCTTATCTTACAACCTATATAAAAATTACTCAGGATGACTTAAGGAATTAAGAACAAACACTGAAATTAAATATCCTAGAAGAAAAGATGGGGAACACTTTCATTAATCTTGACAATGATTTCATGTATAGGAAACAAATTCAAAAATAGACAAATGACACGAAATTAAAATAAAAGTTCTTGATATATCACAGGAAATAGTCAAAAGTTTCAAGGCAACCTACACAATGGGAGCAAATGTTTGGAGACTACATATCTGATAAATAGTTAAATTCTGAAATACATAAAGGAACTCATATATCTAAATGACCAATAAAACAAAATCTCAAAACCAAAAACCAAAACAAAACAAAAACTAATCTAAACAAGAACTACTTACTCAAAAATGGACCAAGGACTTGAACGGGTATTTCCCCAAAGAAGATATACAAATGACAAATAGGTCTATAAAAAGGTGGTCAAAGTCACTAATTATGAAGGGAATGCAAGTTAAAATCATAATGAGATAACATCTAAAGCTCATTATTATGGCTCTTATTTTAAAAAGTGTTATTAACAATATGGAGAAATTGAAACCCTTGTACATATACTGTTGGTGGGAATGCAAAATGTTGAAGCTGCTGTGGAAATCTATAGTCAGTTTCCTCAATGAGCTAAAAACAGAACTATCTCCTGTTCCAGCAATCACATTTCTGAGTATTTGTCCAAATGATTGAAATAAAGATCACAAGGAAATATGAGCACTTACCTCTTCATTGTAGCATTATTCACAATAGTGAAAATGGGAAAATGTTAACTGTCCATAGACTGATGAATAGACTTTAAAAATATGAAACACACAAACAGTGAAATATTATTCACCCTTAAAAATGAAGGAAACCCTGGAATATGTAACAAGAAGTTTGAGCCCTGAGGTATGCTAAGGGAAGTAAATCAGTCACGGAAAAATACTGCATAATTTTCTTTGTATGAAGTATCTGAGTTGTAGAATGGTGGTTGTCAGCAAATGGTGGAAGGAGGATATTGGGAGTTGCTATTCAGTAGGGTATAAAATCTATTCATTCATGATGAGTAAGTTCAACTGATCTGCTGTACAACATTATGCTTATAGTCTACAAAACTATATTATTTTCTTAAACTTGGTTAAGAAGTCAGATCTCATGTTAAGCATTCTTACAACAATGAATACAATAAAAGATCATAAAATAGTAAATCAATTAATAAAACCAGGTGCTCAGTTCCACAGCTGTAGGAGCCACATTCCAAGAGTAGCACAATCACCTTTGGCAAGTGGCTGCCCTATTAGCACAGATAGAGAACATTCCCATTATGGCCTAAAGCTCTAAGCTCTAAAAATAGCCCTGTAGGAAACTAGACTAATAAATAAATAAATAAAAAGTTGCCCACATGTTTCTGATTTCCACAGATATATTGAAATGTGAAACAAATATCTGAGTAATTAAATAAATTTTGTTTCACTTTTTGTTGTGATCCTTTCATAATAAAGGCAAAGTTTCTCTCATTTTGCTTTTCTGAGATCGTACAATTATTTCTGCTTAATGTAATTATAAATGGTGTTTTGCCCAATAACATGTTAAGAATACAGTTCCATAGGAATCCAAAGGAGCACAATTAACAAGTAAATCCATCCTTGGGATTTAGGCTTCCTGTACTTGCATCAGAATGGAAACCTATTACTCAAAACACCTTTACATGTTGCCCATAGAGTGGACAGGGTAATTTTTAGTCAAAAAAGTCCCACTCATGATTTCCGAGTCAGATTATTCACAACTCCATCTCTCTTAACCACCAAATTACACTTTACAAAAATACAAGAACATCAGTCTATTTACCTTACACAGGGAAACAGGAGCAATATGATATTTTAAATTATTTTTTATAAAATATCTCTCCATGCAATAAAATTAAAACTTCATAAATCATGTCTAAGAACAAACAAAAAAACAATTTAAAATCCAACTTTTCAAATATTCATGTTCACTCCCAATAAAAGTTTTGCAAGTTGGTACAGGAAGTATTCTTTCCATTACACAGATAGGGAAAAAAAAAGAAAAAAATGAAAAGAAAAGCTTCCCCTCTCTCCTCATTCTGAAGTCAAGTCAATAGTACCTATACTATTTGGTGATAGACCTAGGTGTCTAGACCTTTTGGTATCTAGAAGACAGATAATTTAACATGGAAATGGGGGTTCTTTCAAGGTAGGCAGAATTTCTCCATTGCCACCTTGAACTTTGGCTTAAAATTTTTGTAGCACAGAACTAAGAGAAGAAAAAATGAAATTTTATGCCCTTAACAGTAAGTAATCAGCAGCACCTGTCTAAAAAAATGTACCTTTCTTTCTGTGGGAAGATAAGAAATGGTTTAGGCAAGAAAAAATGCTGCTACTCTCCCCAGATTAATTGCTATTTAAAATATCATTTTATTAATAAGCCATAGCTACCTTTTTAATAAACTAAGAAAAGTATGGAAAACACCAACACTTACTGTGCCTTTAACTTTTTGTAATTACAAGCTAGAAGCTGTTGGAATGAGGTGGGTAAGGGTGAAGCATTGTACCATAGCTAGAAAAGCAAATCAATACCAGCTTCTGAGATAGGTACTTGACTAGAAAGGACATTGCAAGATACAAAAGAGTAGATATGAAATACTATTTCTCTGACTTTTAAAAAAATATTATTGCATCAGCAGCATAGAACACAGATCTGGTAGAATTACAGAGGCACCAAAAATCTATTGTTGATTTCTTGAGATTATGTGACTAAGTATCAAATATAAATTTAATATTAATTCCTGGGATTTCTCTTAACCCTAGGATTTAGCACACATTTGAAAACTGAAATATTCTATAAAAGTGAACAGATAGAACAATATTTTATAGCCTGTTTAATTTCTTATTGTTAACCTAGTACCTGTGGTCAAGATATTCTTTTTTCTGTTTGAGCTTCAGTTGAATCATGGACATAAAATAATCTAAGTATCATCATCTCTACAGTTCTGTATGATTTACAAAATTGACTGGCTGTCATACCTCTTCTCTGTCATCTCTTATTCTTTTAAGAAACATTGGAACTCTATTAGGAATCTCCCTTTCAGATATTTGCTCACACTTGCAGAGTGTGCCATACAACGTGGATACCACCTGTAATAACTCAGTTCCACTTCTCCCATCTCACTCCACTTATCTGAGATCATGTTTCTTTACACCAAAATAAATTCTGGTCTATGGACCCAATTTTCATACAATAATGTGTTTGTAAGTGTGGAAGAAGTTACCTTAATTATCTAACAAAAATCAGATTATTGTGCAAATGAAGAAACTGAGACCTAGACAAACTTAATGATTTTTAAAGGTCCTCAAACCCATTATGGGTAGATCCAAGATTAAATAGGATCTTTTGATTATGTCCAAAGTTTCTTAGGGTTCTTATTTTATTTATTTATTTTTTTTATTTTTTTGTGGTACCTGGGATTGAACTCAGGGGCACTCGACCACTGGGTCACATCCCCAGACCTTTTTTGTATTTTATTAGAGACAGGGTCTCACTGAGTTGCTAAGTGCCTCGCCATTGCTGAGGCTGGCTTTGAACTCGCGATCCTCCTGCCTCAGCCTCCCAAAGTGCTGGGATTACAGGCGTGCGCCACCGCGCCCGGCGGGTTCTTATTTTTCACCCATGTTTTCACTTCTACCCTGGATATATTCTCAATATTTCTTATGTCACTAGACTTCTCTAATATCTGAAAAATTCTCAAAGCATACCCTCTCAGGAAAGTCTTGTCTTTTTGGTTCATGCACAAGCATTATCAAAATGACATAGTGAGAAAAACTAGTGTTTAGATCCTTGCCACCCTCTGTCTATAGTAGTGATGGTATCAGGTACAATGTGAGCATGGAATTAGCCTGGATAAAGCACTGCCAGCTAGGTGCCCTCCCATTCTATCAAATTTATTCATTGATTTATAGTGCTAAGAGTAGTAGGATTACTTACCTAATTATTTCACAAATATCCCCCATTTACATATAGACTGCTTGTTAATCTGCCTATGTCTTAGTGAGAACATTAGTCATTAGACCATGATCTATCATATTAACCACTGCTAGAGAGGCCTTTAAATATTGTTATTATTTTGTTATTCACATGTGTTAGGGCTAAAATATACTTAGATGAACATTATTTCAGACAACTTTAGTTTATGTAGGTGAATACTAGATCTTTAGTAAGCCCCTTGATTTTCTTTCCAGTCTGTTTTGCACAGTCCTCTGTTTTCCATGGGAAGGTGACTATCCCAAGAAAATATCCTGGAAATACTTATCAAGTGGATGCATGGTCAGTGGAGACATATGTCTTCAATCTTCCATTTTCTCTAATAGTGAAATACTAATTTTTGCCCTCCAATACACATTCTTACAATACATAGCCAATATATTACAAAGTGGTCAGCTAGTCAGGGCTGAGATTTCTTTAGATTGTATTATAATCATTTTACTATGTGATTTTCTCTCCTACTTCACCATAACTTATTCATGGATGGAGAACAGATTTTATTTGTCTTTTTAATCACATGGCCATTAAGAATGGTTCTGGTTTCTTGGCTTTCTTACACCTGCTGAATCCCTACCACAGTCTGTAAATGTGATTTCAGTAAACCAATATGTATAAATATTAGCCCTTTGAATGAGATCATCAGCTAGAGAAAGGAAAATCATATCAAACTAACACAATGTAAGAGGTCAGAGTGAAGTAGATATGATGAAGTAATTTTTTTAAAAATCTGTTATTTAAAAAACCTGTTTCATATAGAATTACATATCATTATCCTAAATGCGTGATTGAAGACCTGAATGGTACTTACATACTTTGTATACAAACAGTTGCATGTAAAAAGATGCTATATATGTGCATTATGAATTGTAATACATACTACTATTATAAATTAAAAAAGAAAGAAAAAAATGAATTACAGACTATGTATTGAAAACCTTATGTTATAGTTTAGATATGAAGTGTCCCCCAAAAGGGCATGTGTGAGACAATGCAAGAATGTTCAGATGTGAAATAATTATATTATAATAACTGTAACTGAATCAGTGGATTAATCCACTTGAATGAATTAAATGGGTGTTAATTATAGGCAGATAGGATGTGACTAGAGGAATGTGGTCACTGGAGGTTTTGTCTTTGAGGTTTATATCTTCTCCTTAGCACCTCACAGTAGCTCTCTCTGCTTTATGACTGTCATGAATTGAGGAGCTGTCTTTCATCAGGCCTTTTCTGCCATGATATTCTGCCTCATCTCAAGCCCACAGATGGGGAGTCAGCCAACAATGGGGTAAACCTCTGAAACCAGGATCCAAAATCAATGTTTCCTCCTCCAAGTTGTTCTTGGTGACTCTTTTGGCTACAGCAATGCACAGCTAATTAAAACACTTTACCACTATGAAATGCCTAGAATCTCAATTAATCATACAAAAGATCTTTTTTGAAATACACCAATGATATTAAGAGACAATTGAAATTATTTAGGTAAATTTTTTTAAAGTCTATTGAGCTGAAATTTGAGTATTAACAAATAAGAGAGACTACAGTACTCTGATTCCTGATAACTGGAGATTTGGAGATTAAAATTCAAATATGTTAAGAAAAAAAGTATGCATCAGGTCAACAGAATAGGAAATATGAACCTGAGACACGTACTATTCAGAATAATTCCAGAATTTCCAAACAGTTTTAATTTTAGTGATAATGAAAGAAAGATGATTCACCTGTTAAGAAAAAAAGTCAATAATAAAGCCTACTTATTTCCACTGTGTTTCCAGAGTGAATAAAAAATAAAAAATACATACACAAACATATATAAACACATATACACAATAATAACAACAGATTGTATAATTAAATTTTTGAGTAAAACTTATTTTAATGTCTTTGATATATTATTATATTAGTATATTAAAATATGCCAAAAAGTACCAACAATTTGCCATAATGAGTTTGCTCTCTCATGGTTCAGAAATTCACATTTATATAATCAGTATAGAAAATACAATTAACAGTAAATTGAATGGGCTGGAGTGGAGGCTCAGTGGCAGAGTGCTTGCCTTGCACATGTGAGGCACTGGGTTTGATCCTCAGCACTACATAAAAGTGAATAAATAAGCTAAATAAAGATATCCTGTTCATGCATAACTAAAAAAAAAATTTAAAAAAGAGTAAATTGAAGTATTCAATGGTTAGTAGTAGCTTTGACTCTCAGAAAATACAATGTTTGAAGAAAAATTTCCTCAATTTAGGCCAATGACAATTGTCATATCTGCAGTTAATTATTAATTAGTAGATAAAGAAAACAGAATAAACAAAGTAATAGACAATTAGGACTGAAAGTCAGTGAAATTATACTTTACATTTAGATCTCTTATCACTTCATAAATTATAATACAATTTTGAAAATATATTGTAGAAATAAAAGCTTGCACAGTTATGAAAAAAATCAAGATTATCAAAAGTGTTACAATTTAAAAAATAAATAAATTAAGAAAGGATAAGTATAATAGTTTTACTTAAATAACTGATGTCAAAACCAAATAGGTACAGCAGATGAGAGAGGTAGGAAAATGAAGCATTAATTAGAAGTAATTAGAAAAAGAAAAAAGCATATCAAATGATGTTAGGAGATACAGAGAATAGGATGAAGGAATACAATGTCTGAACATAGTTGCAGAAGATTAGAGACATTGGAAGGAAGGTGCCAAAGCTATATTCAAAGAGATCATGACTGGGGATTTTAATGAATTGATGGAATATGTGAATCCTTAATACAGAGAGCATATCTTATATATGGCTATCATAATTAAATGTAGAACCCAAATATAAAGAGTTGAACAAAATCAGCCACATAGAAATCAATTATCTATTTTAAAAAATCAGTAGAATACTGATTTAGAGAGAAGTAATAAAGTCTAAAGTCACTATAAGTATGTCTGAAAAAGATTGGG
This sequence comes from Tamias sibiricus, assembly GCA_025594165.1. Taxonomy (NCBI): domain Eukaryota; kingdom Metazoa; phylum Chordata; class Mammalia; order Rodentia; family Sciuridae; genus Tamias; species Tamias sibiricus. The sequence continues at coordinate 44,209,187 of CM046671.1, read as the reverse complement.
AGGGCTGGGGTTGTGGCTCAGTAGCAGAGTGCTTGCCTGGCACATGTGTGAGGCACTGGGTTCCATCCTCAGCACCACATTAAAAAATAAATAGACAAAATAAAGATATTGTGTCCACGTATAACACAAAAATATGTTTAAAAATATTGGGAGTATTTGAGCAATGTATAAGTCTATATACAGCTCAGTTACCTTTCAAGAATAAAGCATGAGTACCATTTTTCAGAGAGAGAAAAACTGATTGTATTTTTTAAAAATAAATTTGCATTGAAGAATTTGTGAAGTATGAACTTTAGGAGTAAAAAAAAACATGTCTCTTAATGGAAATTGTGAGAAGCAAGACTGAATAGTAATCAATGGAAATGGCTAAATATAGTGAAGTAATCAAAGAAAATAAAATGTTATAAAAATAAAAAAATAATAGGCAACATTGAAGATTAAAAGTAAATGCATTATTGTATTTATGCTAATAAAAGAAACAAATAGATTATGAATCTCTGAATAGATTTTTTTAAATGCATTTAATAATAATACTTAACTACCTCAGATTCAGGTAGAAAATAATCTGTTAAACAGATATATAACTGTATATTAGAAATTTATCATTAATCCAGAGAATAGTTATAAAAATCATGTTCTACATTTTTTTAATACTGGAAATTGAACCACTAAGCCATATCCTCAACCCAGTTTATATTGTATTTAGAGACAGGGTCTTCCTAATTTGCTTAGACCCTTGTTAAATTGCTGAGGTTGGCCTTGAAATTGTGATACTCCTGTCTAAGCTTCCTAAGTCATTGGAATTACTGAATGTGCCACTGAGCCTAGCTAAGATTATGTTTTGATTTGTAAAATATATACTATTTTTACTACTTAGAAGTAGTAATTTTTATTTGTGATATTATTCAGCTCAAGAAAGAGAATAAGAGACGAAAAACAGGAAGGAAAAAGAGAAAGAGGAGGAAATAAAATAATTATTATCAAAGAATGTGATTATCTGCACAAAAATGTTTTAAAAGTATAAAAATTAGTAAAATAAGAAAATATGAGAAATATGTGGATATAATAGTCTTAAGGACTCCAACTTATTTTTTAAAATGAGAAAAATAAATGATCTATGAACTATAAATTTAAAAAAATGACATGCAGAAAAATTATGAAGACATTTATGAAATGCTATTAAAATATTTTAAAACGATCTAAAACACTAACTTATAATTGGTACACTGCCATCCATTGGAACATTTTGGACATTTGTTAGCAGTATTTGGGGTTGACATGATGATTTGGTGATATTTCTATATCTGCAAAACAGAGTTTGGAAATGACAGTTAATTTGTAATGAAGGAAAATCTCCCACATTCCTCATACCACAATACCAAGAAATAATTTGCACATTGCTATCAAATACAAGCATTCTGTATATGTCATTAATAAATACATAGTTTTGTCCTTGAAAATATAAAGAAAGTGGAAATATCAATGGTAAAAAGTAATAAAATCAAAGAAATCACATATAATCAGAAGAAAGAACAAAACAGAGAAAATGTGCACTGTTTTAAAATGAACCTACCTATCTAAAAGCAACATAAAATTTAATGAAGTGGAGTAATCACTGAAAAATCTGTATTTCTTGTCTAACAAAACATGAAGCAGTAGCCATTCCAAGATTGGTGCATGTACTCAGTAACCTCAAAAAGGAACTTGTTCCTTCTAGTTCCCTGCTCTGCCATCCTTAGTGAGGGTTGCTTTATCACAAGATGCTCATTGTCTTACTAGGTATTGTTACCACTTTCCGAAGATATGGGAATAGGAAAGGCAATGAGAAAAAGCCTTACACTTCCCTAGACTTTACTTTTATTCAAGTTTGTTAAAAGAAATTCTGCTTGGAGTAGTCCATCCCTCATTCTTAATCATTAAAGAGTAGATTTTAAATATCTCACTTTTTAACACCTATAGGTAATAATAAAACTGAAGAGGAAAAAGCCTTTGCAATTTCTTTTGCGTTATCCAGAGAAAGTATTTTCATAAATAAATAACAAATACAAATATCTATTAAAAATATACAAAGAAGTCATTCCATAATTGAAACACAAATGTAGAAAGATTCCTTTCAGTTCTGACATTTAAAAAAAAAACTTGGAAATTGTCACTTGTTTCCCTGTAATAATGAAAAGGTCAATAGATTGAAAATCAGTGACTTTTCTTAGACTGTTTACAAAACTGAGGTTTCAGGTAAAATGGCAATCTGAAACCTGGAGAGACAGGCAAACTCAAAAGCCACTGAAGCCACAAACAGTTAAACACATACCATAAACTGGTTAGACTCACCATAAACTGTGTGTGTGTGTGTGTGTGTGTGTGTGTGTACACACACACACACACACACACATTATTACACTTAAATATTAATTTTGATGAACTGATGGAGGGTGAGTGCAGATTTGCTTGAGGACGGGAACTTGTGAGATGCTATCTTAGAAGTACTTCCACTCTTTCATGGATAATTTTCTCTATTAACCCCACCACATTCTCATGAGGAAGAGCCCTTCAATGAGCTCTCAGAGAGAATAGAATAAGTTTTGTGAAATTTGTTCAGAATGCCTGTCATAACAAAGACCTGCTCTTTAGGGGAAAAGAATACCATGTCTTTGTCCTATATGAGTTGAAATTTCTCCAAAATCTATTCCCTATAGCCTTCCTATATCACTTAAAGAAGGATAACCAAAGTTAAGAAATACATGATGAATTTCGTATAATGCTCCATGGGTCCATTAAAATGCTGACTCTTAATAATAAGTTAACAGAGCCCTTCATTTCCACATCTGACCAACATGCCCAAAGGGGCCCAGAATACCAACAGATGATTACAGCTGAAAAAAAAAAAATGACTAAATAAAGACTTTATCTGATAAGGTACTTATTGTTAGAGTGGCCTGAAGACAAGATGGGGGGAAAAAAAAAACACAGGTAACTAAAACTTTGGGCACCTCCAATTGCAGTTAACTTTAAACAAAACCCAATTATAAACATATTAGCATAAAATCACATATAAAGTCCTATTTAATTAGGCATTCCACAGGAAAATATTAAGCTATGCTAAAAGAAAGTGTAAAATACTATCTGAAGAAATGAAGCAAGTATCAGAAAATAATTCAGATATCATACAGATTTTTGAATTATGAGAGTGTTCTTTAAAACTATGTTAAGGCTGTACTAGAAAAAGCACTAAACATACAAGAATATATAAAGCGAGGGCAGAGGGATTAAAAACTCTAAGAATCAAAAGAATTCACTAGAGATCAAAACTAATGTAAGAGAATAAAGGATGCCATTGATGAACTCATAAGTGAACTGGATCTGGTTGTAAAGTTGAAGATATGTCAATACAGTCTTTCTAAACTGAAAAACAGAGGTAGAGAAAAGATAAAGAATGAAACCAACAAAATAAAATAGCAAAGAACTGTGGAACAATTTTAGAACACATAAAATATGCATAATTGGGATACTAGAGGGAAAAGAAGAAAATAACAGAAGAGGAAAAATATTTATAGTAACAATGCTGAAAACTCAAAACTTAAATCTATTTTCTAAACATGATATATCTGTGTTTGATTTCAGGGCATCATTAATTTTGGAAAATTTTCATCATTTTCAGAATGATAAACATCAAAAGAGGTATGCCACACTCAAACTGAAGAAAAATTCAGAAAATATTGAAAGAAGCCCAGTGGGAAGAAACAAATCTTTTGTCTGGAGGAAAACTGGTTAGAATTACAGAGGACTTCTTGTCAAATATCATGAAAACAAGAAGGAGTAGAATGAAGTATTTAAAGGATTGAAAGCAAAACCTTATTATCTAGAATTGTTGTACCCGATGAAATTATTCTTTGAAATTGAAGTATAAATAAAGACATATTTCTGAAAAATAATACCTGAGGGAATTTATCACTAGTGTTAATGTAGTACAAGAAATGTTTGAAATTCATCAGAGAAAGGTAAATTATAATGGCTAGAACCTCCATAAAAAAGGAAAAGTATTAGGAAATAATTTTATGAATATAAATTTTAAAAGTTTTTCTTATTCTTCCTAGAATAGTTTACATTTGATTAAAATAATAATAGGTACAATGTATTCTATGATTATAACATATGGATACATAAAATAAATGACAGTAATCTATAAAAAATACAAGAAATGAACTGTGAATACTCTGTCGAAAATGTCCCTGAAAATAAAATAATAGAATAGCAAAAATATCTATGCATAAAATGGAAATTCAGTGTTTGATTCTATGTGTCTCATTTATTTTATTTAACATAGTGTCTTCTAGTTCCACCCATTTCACTGCAAATAATTAGCTATTATTCCTTTTCATGGCTGAAATAGTTTTCATTGTGTATATATGGCACTTTTTTATCCATTCATTTGTTTTTGGACATCTAGGTTGATTCCATATCTTGGCTATTGTAAATTAGTGCAGCAATAAACATGGCTATGCAGATATCCCTTTGATATATGAATATTGTTCCTTTTGAATGTATACCCAGAAAAGGAATAACTGAATCCCATTATAGATTAATTTTTAATTTCTGGGGGAAATTTCATACTGCTCTTGTTAGTGGCTATATCAATAACCTATTGTGTACTTTTAAATAATTAGAAAAGAGATGCTCAAAGGCTCCAAAGACAAATTATAGAAAGCAGACAAAATGTTAATTGACCTGATTTTATTAGTATACATATTTTATACATACATTGAAATATCAGATGCTACCTCATAAATTGAAAATTCCAAAAAGTATTTAAGGAATAGTAACATCTAAATTACTATTATTTAATAATCACATAATACATATATTGAGTCATCAAATGGTACCCTATACATATGTATGACTAAATAATAATTAATAACAAAACAAGGCATGCAATTTAAATGAAGCTAAGATTATCTTTATATCCAACAATTTGACAATTTAGATTAAGTGTACACTTCCTTTAAAGAAACAAATTACTAAAACTTAAACAAGGGGAAATAGATAATCTGAGAAAGTCTATATCTATTATAAAAATTGAATAAATAATTACAATAAATTAAATGTGTAGTATTTAGCTAAACAGTGTGAAAATATTTAGTTACAAAACCTTGAATACAAAACCCTGGAAGAGATAGCTTATAATAGCCTTTTTCATTCCTATCAAAGACTGGAAGTAACTAAGCATTCCTTCAATGGGTGATGAACAAGCAAATTATGATACTTTCACAAAATGGAATGTTATCCAACAATAAAAACAGCCAACTTTGAATCCATGAAAAGACATGGCTAATCTTAAATGCATATTGTAAAAAAAAGAAGACATCCTGATAAGATTACAAACTGCATGATTCCAAGATCAGTAATTGACAGGAGAATGTGGGAAGGTGGATAGGGTTGAATAGGTGAAGTACAGGTTATGTTTTAGGGCAGGAAAACCGTTTTGTATGATATTGTAATTGTGGCTACATGACACTATGCATTTGTCAAACTCCACAGTACTTTGCAGCACAAAGAGTGAACCTTAATGCATGCAAATTTTAAAAATATCATTTAGGCAGTTGGGTGCTTTCAGGATGGAATGCATAATGTGACAACACAATCCAACTGTATTAAAAATATATGAAACAACTTCATTGAAGGAAGTTAGGCTGCAGATCTAAACATTTTGGAAATCAGTGGATTTTGTTAAAGACAAAAGAATATGTGTAAGTGCTATACCTGAGTCAGTAAAGTGTTTTCCCATGGGAATACTGGTTACTTGTGCTACCATATATTTATATATTCTGGGATTGAACAAATATGTAAATATTAAGAGGATTGTGTGAGCCAGATTTTTCTCCTTTGAAGTGATAGTTTACCTACACATAAGGGGAGAAGACTCAAAATTCCATGTGGTTGTAGATCAGAGTTGGAGAAAACAATATAAAATCATAATTAACTTAATATATATGCACATAGTTACAAATGAGGATGTTTATGCAATCATGTATATATTTAAGGATCATATGTGTATAAATTTACGTATATGTACATACACTCATATATTCCCTAGCTCTATGTATCATTCTGAAAGGGAGATGGTAAAACATCATGCTCCTGAAAGCCCGTGTCTGTTCCCAAATACCTAGCCAAGTCAAGGGAGTAATAAAGGCAGGTCTGGGATAGAATATACAGATACATATTATATTGAAGGACACTGGCTTTCTTTCTTGTATGCTGGTAATTAGGCTAATTTAGTGTTATCTGCATAACACCACTTGTTTTTGCAGGCACCCCATGACATCTTCTCCTTGGTATGTTTGTCATACAATGGGACAAAGCAAGAAGGCTGATGCTGCTTTTGCAGCCTACCATATAAAATCTCCCCCCTCAAAGTGATAACTGGCAGCCCAGAGCAGCATGGAGAAGGACGTGTTTGTCTAGATCATTGTCCCTGGAGAAAGTGTGGAAAGAAATAGGAAGTGCTACTTTCTGGAGAAGTACTTGAGGCATTGCTTGTAGCAGTGGTACCATGTCCATCACCTGGGAACCTCTCCTTTAACATTTGTCAATGAATGTTGTATATCATATCCCACCCCCACCTCCAGGTGTCCTCCTTGATCACTTGGCAACCTATTCCACTGCCAGAGCACAATTAGGTAGTAGAAGTTACGCTCTTGTCAGTTGAGATGGTCCAAGAGAAAGGACACTACAACAGCAAAACGAAAATGTATAAAGACTTTGGTTTCTAATGCTATGCCACAATAAAAAAGAAAATATTTGTTACACTAGAATGGAAAGTAGGAAAGACCATCCATTTGCATCTTGTGTCCAAAGAAAGGGACTTACAAAACAGAATGAATGATGGTGTTGTTATGTCAAACAGACAATGGAAGCAGCTAGAAGGACTCTCAATTGCACAACCCAGAATCTGGGTGAAAAAGAACTAAAGTTTAATTAGACTATTACATAAAATATGAAATGCACAACCATAAGTGTATATGGATATAAATAAATTATTGAATAAGTGGTCAGAAGGGATAAAAATAATTTATGTAGAAAATAACTTTGTAAATAAGTTACAAAAGAGGTAGAGCATAATTTCCCACTACATAAATATGGACTGTGCATAATGACTTCTTTTCAAAAAGTATAATGCAGAACAGGGGGAAAAGAATAATTATTACATGGAATAAATCTGTTAAACAAGATTCCAGCCAGGGAATCTTGGTTAGGCTGATAGTTTTTATTGTTGATACAATGGGATGAAAGTGGTACTTCATTTTTGTACTTTTCCTCCCCAAACATATAAACCTAGTCTAATCAGGAGAAAAACAGCTAAATATAAATAGAAGGACATTGTACAAGAAACCTGACCAGTACTTCTCAAAATTGTATGGCATTTAAACCAAGGGAAATAAAGAAAATGGTGTAGTCAGGAAGAGTCTAAGACTATAGGCCAATTAAATATAATGTTTATACTTATAGTTGATCCTGAACAGAAAGTCTACTAGGTAAAATTAAGAAAACTGAATAAAGCATACTCTTTATCTAACAATAGTGTATAAATATTGCTTTATCAATTATAAGTACTGAACTAGACTAATATAAGATTTCAATAATATTGGAAATTGGATTAGTGAGCATTTGGGAATTGTGACCTATCATTTTCCTTTTTGCTAGAAATCCAAAATGTTCTAAAAATAAAGTTTTAAAAATTCAATATCACAAAATGTTATGACATTATTTACTTGAAACTTAGATTGCATAAAAAACACTTTAACAGAAGTTATTTCTAAAATACTATAATTTTAATATGGTTGAAAATAGAATGTTGGCAATATCATATTAGTAAAGTTCAAAAAGGAAAAGAAAGTTAAAGGGCTGAAAAAGAAATATCTCACACTAAATATTAGTCAAAACAAAGTGGAAGCAATGATTTAATGGGCAGAAAATCAACAAGTACATAATTTCAGCAATACTATCTAAGGGAAGCATAATGATTTAATGGGCAGAAAATCAACAAGTACATAATTTCAGCAACACTATCTAAGGGAAGCATTAAAGGAAGATACTACCCAACAACAGATGACTACATATTACTTATGACTACATATGAATCACTCAACAAGTGGGACCATATATTGATAATAAAAGAGGTCACCACCTTCCCGGCTCCGGAAGGCAGGGGAACAAGCCCCTGCCTGCAAGAGTTCCAGCTAGGCCCTCCAACATGCTTTGCCAGCTTGTCCCGCCCACCTCGGAGATGCCATCCCAGCTCAGGAAGGCAAGGGAATAAGCCCTGGCCTGCAAGAGTTCCAGCTAGGACCTCCAGCATGCTTTCCCAGCTCAGCCCACCCACCTCAGAGACACCATCCCTGCTGAGGACTGCAGGGAACAAGCCCCTGCCTGCGAGCATTCCCGCTAGGCCCACTGACAAGCGTTCCAGCTCTGCCCACCTATAAGCGTTCTAGCTCAGCTCACCTGCTTTTGTTCCCAGCTCTACCCACCCACTCAGGAGCCACAGGTATTCTCTACCTCTGCCTACAGGTCAGAGAGCAGGCCCTGAGCCCAGAAACAGAGAATATTACATGGGGATACCTATCTTTTGTTTCTCCCACTGACGCCCTATTTCCCATGATTATCCTCTCACTAGACAAATAATTTAATACCTCTATCTGCTTACATCCTACCTTACAATCGTTTTAGCCAACCCATAAGTCCCCCATTCTACCATTAGATACTGTGAACCACCACACAAAAATACTGACAAAATGGTAGAAGATAATTGATCTCATCATTTATGGTTAGAATGTCAAAATTGTAAATATAAAAATAGAAACTAACTGATATATGGCAATATGTTGGGTACTTTGAATGCTGTAATATTGATCTTTCCATTAAAAGTGAGGCATCGGGTAACTTGTAGGAAAGATATAAGACACTAGGACAGAAACAGTAATACCTCAGACTTACAATGCAAGAGGGGAAAGCACCTAGATATGAAAAAGCAAGGGAGGAAAATGCCCCAAACAAACCAAGATACTATAGCAATAGAATCCACAGAAAGCACAGTAGGTGAAATGTTAGAAAAGGAGTTCTGAATATACATAGTTAAAATGATTCAGGATTTAAAAAATGACCTAAGTGAGCAGATACAGGCAAAAATTGATCTCTCCAATGAAGAGATAAGAGATCAAATACAGGCCACCATTGATCATACCAACAAAGAGATAAGAGAACAAATACAGGTAGCAAAAGATTATTTCAAGAAAGAGATAGAGAGTCTGAGAAAAAAAATCAAACAGAAATACTTGAAATGAAAGAAACAATAGGCCATTTAAAAAACCCAATAGATTCTATCAATGATAGATTGGATCACTTGGTAGATAGGATCTCAGACAATGAGGAAAAAATGTATAATATTGAAAATAAACTTGACCACAGAGTGAAGACGGTGAGAAACCATCAAAATATCCAAGAATTATGGGATACCATCAAAAGTCCAAATATAAGATTTAGTGGAATTGAGGAAAGTGTAGAGAATCAATCTAAAGAAATGCAAAATATCTTTAATGAAATAATGTCAGAAAATTTCCTAAACAAGAAGAATGAATTTGAAAACCAAATACAAGAAGCATATAGGACGTCAAATGTAAAAATTACAACAGATCTACACCAAGGCACATTATAATGAAAATGCCTAGCATACAAAATAAGGATAGAATTTTAAAGGCCATAAGAGAGAAAAATCAGATAACCTATAGAGGAAAACCAATTTTCATCACAGCAGATTTTTCAACCCAGAACCTCAAAACAAGGAGAGCCTGGAACAACATATACCAGGCTCTAAAAGATAAGGGATGCCAAACAAGAATCTTATATCCAGCAAAATTAAGCTTTATATTTGATGATAAAATAAAAACCTTCCATGATAAACAAAAGCTAAAAGAATTTACAACAAGAATGCCAGCACTAAAGAACATCCTCAGAAAAATATTCCATGAGGAGAAATTGAAAAACAACAATGAAAACCTTCAAAGGGAAGAACAACAATAAAGAAAAAAATTTTAAAAAAAGGAGAAATCAAGTCAAGCTAAATACCAAAAATAAAATAGAATTAAATAAAATTTAAAATGACTGGTAATACAAATCATATCTCAATAATAACACTAAATGTTAACGGCCTAAACTCACCAATTAAAAGACATTGGCTGATAGATTAGATTTAAAAAAATACCCAACAATATGCTGCCTTCAAGAGACACATCTCATAGGAAAAGATGCCCATACACTGAAGGTGAAAGAATGGGATACAATATACCACTCACACAGACTATGTAAGCAAGAAGGTGTTTCCATCCTCATATAAAACAAAGTAGACTTCAAGCCAAAGGTAATCAAAAGAGATAAGGATGGACATTTCATACTACTTAAGGGAATCATACATCAACAAGAAAAAACTGTCATAAATATATATGCCCCAAATAACAGAGCATCCACATTCATCAAACAAACCCTTCTCAAGTTCAAGAGCCAAATAGACCACAACACAATAATTCAAGGTGACTTTAACACACCTCTTTCACCACTGGATAGATCTTCCAAACAAATGCCAAACAAAGAAACTGTAGAACTCAATAATACAATCAATAGCTTAGATTTAACAGATATATATATAGAGAGAGTATATTATCCATCAACGAGTCATTACACTATCTTCTCAGAAGCACATGGATCATTCTCTAAAATAGATCATATATTATGCCATAAAGCCGCTCTAAGCAAATATAAAAAAAGTAGAGATACTACCCTGCAAACTATCAGATCATAATGGAATGAAACTAGAAATCAATGATAAAATAAGAAACAAAAACTACTCCAATACCTGGAGACTAAATAATATGCTATTGAATAAATAATGGGTTGCAGAAGATATCAAAAAAGAGATGAAAACATTCTTAGAGGTAAATGAGAATACTGATACAACATATCAAAATCTCTGGGATATTACAAAGGCAGTACTAAGAGGAAAATTCATTGTGTGGAGTTCATTCCTTCAAAGAAAAAAGGTCAACAAATAAATGAATTAACATTACACCTCAAAGCCCTAGAAAAAGAAGAACAAATTAACCCCAAAAGCAGTAGAAGACAGAAAATAATTAAAATCAGAGATGAAATCAATGACATTGAAATAAAAACACAAGTGAAAAAATCGACAGAACCAAAAGTTGGTTCTTTGAAAAAATAAATAAAATTGATAAACCATTAGCTATGCTAACTAATAAAAGGAGAGAAAAAAACTCAAATTACCAATATATGTGATGAAAAAGGAAACATCATGATGGACACTACAGAAATACAGAAGATAATTAGGAATTATTTTGAAAATCTATACTCCAACAAAATAGAAAATAATGAAGACATCGACAAATTTCTAGATATATATGATAAGCCCAAACTAAATCAGGATGACATACACAACTTAAATAGATCAATTTCTGTAAGCGCCTGGTACCATAACCCGGGAGGAAAACTCAGAGGCAGAGTAAAGCTATTACTACTTTTACTTTTACTTTCTTAGAGAGAGAGAGAAAGATTTTTTCTTTTTCTTAGAAAGAGCTTAGAGAGAAAGATTAGAGATAGCTTTTTCTTTTTCTTCTTCTTAGAGCTTAGAGAGAAAGATAGAGCTTTTTCTTCTTCATCTTCTTAGAGCTTAGAGAGAAAGAGAGAGAGCTTGAAAGAGAGAGATTTCTTCTTTAGAGAGAGAGAGAGAGCTTAGCTTTTAGAGCTTCTTTCTTCTTTCTTTTTTTTCCTCGGGAGCCTCGGCTTGACTATGACCAGCAATTACTTCTTCTATCTGGTTTCTCTTCTGTAACCACTCTGCCTATGTTCTGGCCACTGATTCTTTTCTTCTTCTCCGACCCGAACTCTTCTTCTGACCGAGCGACTGCATGACTGACTGAATGAATTCATTCTTCTCCTGACTCCAACCGCTTTCACCCGGTTATATACCTTTAGCTTTGTGGGTGCCTCACGTGCATTCACAGGTGCGTCACATACATACTTATTATCAGGTGGAACTTATGGCTTCCAGCTGACCGCAATAGCCATCTCCCTAATTGGGGCTCCTTCAAATTTCAAGCAAAGAAATAGAGGATGCCATCAAAAACCTACCAACCAAGAAAAGCCCAGGTACAGATGGACACACAACCGAGTTCTACAAGACCTTTAAAGAAGAACTAACACCAATACTTCTCAAACTATTCCATAAATAGAAAAAGAGGGAACCTTTCCAGATTCATTTTATGAGGCCAATATCACCCTGATTCCAATACCAGGCAGAGACAAATCAAAGAAAGAAAACTTCAGACCAATATCACTAATGAATATAGATGCAAAAATCCTCAATAAAATTCTGGCAAATTGAATACAAAAACACATCAAAAAAAAATAGTACATCACAATCAAGTGGGGTTCATTCCAGGAATGCAAGTTTGGTTCAACATAAGGAAATCAATAAATGTTATTCACCACATCAATAGACTCAAAGATAAAAATCATATAATCATCTCAATAGACACAGAGAAAGCATTTGACAAGATACAACATCCCATCATGTTCAAAACGCTAGAAAAAATAGGGATAACAGGAACATACCTCAACATTGTAAAGGCCATCTATGCTAAGTCCCAGGCCAACATCATCCTAAATGGAGAAAAGCTGAAAGCATTCCCTCTAAAAACTGTAACAAGACAAGGATGTCCTCTTTCACCACTATTATTTAACATAGTTCTTGAAACCCTAGCCAATGCAATTAGACAGACAAAAGAAATAAAAGGGATACAGATAGGAAAAGAAGAACTCAAACTATCACTATTTGCAGATGATATGATTCTCTATATAGAAGATACAAAAAACTCCACCAGAAATCTTTTAGATCTGATAAACAAATTCAGCAAAGTGGCTGAATATAAAATCAATACCCATAAATATAAGGTATTTCTGTACATCAGCAACAAATCCTTAGAAAGAGAAACTAGGAAATCCACCCCATTTACTATAATGTCAAAAAAAAATTAAATAAAATACTTGGGAATCAATCTAACAAAAGAAGTGAAAGACCTATACAATGAAAATTGCAGCACATTAAAGAAAGAAATCAAAGAAGATCTTAGAAGATGGAAAGATTTACCTTGTTCATGGATAGGTAGAACTAATATTGTCAAATGATTATTCTACCAAAAGCACTATACAATTTCAATGCAATCCCAATCAAAATCCCAATGTCATTCCTCATAGAAATAGAAAAAGAAATCTAGGAAAGCATCTAGAAAAATAAGAGACCCAGAATATCCAAAGCAATTATTAACAAGAAGAATGAGGCTGGTGGCATTACTATTCCAGACCTTAAATTGTATTACAAAGCAATAGTAACTAAAACAGCATGGTATTGTCACCAAGATAGACCAGTAGACCAATAGTACAGAATAGAAGACACAGAGACTAACACACACATCTACAGTTATCTTATATTAGACAAAGGGGCCAAAAACATACTTTGGAGAAAAGACAGCCTCTTCAACAAATGGTATTGGGAAAACTGGAAATCCTTATGTAATAAAATTAAATTAAACCTCTATCTCTCTCCATGCTCAAAACTCTACTCAAAGTGGATGAAGGACCTAGGAATTAAACCAGATACCTTGCACCTAATAGAGGAAAAAGTAGGCCCAAATCTGCAGCATGCTGGATTAGGCCCCAACTTCCTCAATAAGACCCCTATAGCACAAGAACTAAAACCAAGCATTAATAAATGGGATGGATTCAGACGAAAATGCTTCTTCTCAGCAAAAGAAACAGTCAGTGAGGTGAACAGAAAACCTACAGAATGGGAGCAAATCTTTACCACATGCACATCAGATAGAACATTAACTTCAAGGATATATAAATCTCTCAGAAACCTTTACACACAAAACAAAAAAACAAACAAACAAACAAAAAAAATCAATAAATGGGCTAAGGAACTGAACAGGCATTTTTCAGAAGAAGATATACAATCAATCAACAAATATATGAAAAACATGTTCAACATCTCTAGCAATTAGAGAAATGCAAATCAAAACTACTCTAAGATTTCATCTCACTCCAGTGAGAATGGCAGCTATCAAAAACATAAAAACAATAAATGCTAGCGAGGATGTGGGGAAAGGGGCACACTCCTACATTGTTGGTGGGGTTGCAAATTGGAACAGCCAATTTGGAAAGCAGTATGGAGATTTCTAGGAAAACTTGGAATGGAACCACCATTTGACCCAGCTATCCCACTCCTCAGTCTATACTCAAAGGACTTAAAAATAGCATACTACAGGGACACAGCCACATCAATGTTCATAGCAGCACAATTCACAATAGCTAGATTGTGGAAACAACCCAGATGCCCATCAATAGATGAATGGATAGGGAAACTTTGGTATATATACACAATGGAACATTACTCAGCACTAAAAGAGAATAAAATCATGGCATTTGCAGGTAAATGGATGGAGTTGGAGAAAATAATGCTAAGTAAAGTCAGCCAATCCCAGAAAACCAAAGGTCGATTAATTCCTTTGCTATGATGATACTGAATTATAGTGGCAAGGGAGGGGGGATGAGAGGAATGAAGAAATGTTAAATAGAAAAAAGAGGGGAGGGGAGGGAAAAGGGAAAGGGAATAGAAACCATGGCAGAAGGAGTTTGACCTCAATATACTAAGTGCACGTATAAAAACTCACATGGTATGAAAATACTTTGTGTAAAACGAATGACTTGAAAAATTGTGCTCTTTATATGTAATATAAAATGAATTGCATTCTAAAAGCATGTATAACAAATTAAATTAATTTAAAAAAAAGAAACTTTTAAGGTAAGAAGTACCATATGAAATAAACAGTTACTTTATTTAAAAAAAAGAAAGAGGTCTCAATAAATTTGAAGTGAATTTAAACCATACAAGTTATATTCTCTAGTCAGAAGAGAACTGTATAAGGTATCAATAAAACTAATATGTCTGAAAACTTCCCATACATCTAGATATTAAATATCATGATTCCAAGTAACCCATGGTATAATGAAAACAAAGAAAGAAAATTATAAATATTTTGATCTAAATGAAAATCAAAAACACAGGGAAAAACCTACATAAATAGTTATCTCACACTAGACAAAGGTGCCAAAAACATTTCTTGGAGAAAGATAGCCTCTTCAACAAATGGTACTGGGAAAACTGGAAATCCATATGTAACAAAATGAAATTAAGCTCCTATTTCTCACCCCGCACAAAAATCAACTCAAAGTGGATCAAAGACTTAGGCAGTAGAACAGAGACCCTGCACCTAATAGAAGAAAAATTGGGCTAAAATCTCCACTATGTAGGCTTAGGATCCGACTTCCTTAACAAGACTCCTAAAGCACAAGAAGTAAAATTTTTTAAAAAATCAAAATATGACATGGATTCAAACTAAAAAGCTTATTTTCAGCAAAGGAAACAATCAATAATGTGAGGAGAGAGCCTACAGAATGGGAAAAAGTCTTTGTCACATGCATAATCTCCAGAAAATATAAAGAACTCAAAAATCTTAACATAAAAAAAAAAAAAAAACCAATCAACAAATGGGCTAAGGAACTGAACAGATACTTCCCAGAATATATATAATAATTAATAAACAAATATATGCAAAAATGTTCAACATCTCTACCAATTAGAGAAATGAGAATTAAAACTACTCTAAAATTTCATTTCACTCCAGTCAGAATGGCAAGTATCAAGAACACAAGCAACACTAAATGTTAGTGAGGATGTGGGGGAAAAGGTACACTCATACATTGCTGGGGGACTGCAAATTGGTGCAATCACTCTGGAAAGCAGTATGGAGATTTCCTCAGAAAACTTGGAATGGAACCACCATTTGACCCAGCTATCCTATTACTCAGTTTATACCCAAAGGACTTAAAATCAGCATACTATAGTGATGCAGCCACATCAATGTTTATAGAAGCTCAACTCACAATAGCTAAATGATGGAACCAACCTAGATGCCCTTCAACAGACGAATGGATAATAAAGAAAAATATATGTGGTATATATATACAATGTAGTATTACTCAGCCTTAATGAATAATGAAATGATGAGATTTGCCAGTAAATGGATAGAAATGAAGAATATCATTCTAAGTGAAATAAGCCAATCTCCAAAAAACATGGACTGAATATTTTCTTTGCTATGTGGATGCTAATTCACAAATGTGGAGGGGTAGGGAAGAATAGAGGTACTTTGGATTAGGCATAGGGGAGTGAAGGGTGGGGAGGGATATGGGAATAGGAAAAACAGGAGAATAAATCAAACATTTTTACCCTATGTGCATATATGACTACTGTATTGGTGTGATTCTACATCGTGTACAAGCAGAAAAATAAAAAGTTATAACTCCATTTATGTATTGTGTCAAAATGCATTAATGTACAACTAATTAGAATGAAACTAAAAAAAGAAAATCAAAATAAAATATCAAGAATTTTAAATTTGGGTGGAAATTTGGAGCATTAAACACTATATTAAAATTAATTTTCTCAAATCTGTGACCTGAATTTATAATATTAAGAACAAGAGAAAGAATTTATAATATTAAGAACAAGAGAAATTTAACTTTTTAAAATTTTTTTAAATCTGGTATATTAAGAAAATGTATATATTTGTGCAGGATGATGTGATATTTTCATACACATAGGCATTGTATTGTATTTAATCAGGTTAGAAATGTCTCTTCAAGCATTTACCATTTCTTTATGGTGAAAACATTTAAAATTCATTGTTCTGTATTTTTGAAATATACACTATATAAGAAAAAATAATAACCATAAATACACAAATTTATGAAATAGAAAAGAAATTTGTCAGACTGTTTCTTTTAGATACTATCAACACTGTATCAGAACATTTGAGTGACTTGTTAAGTCAAACTTAGGAGATGATAAAGAGAATATATATCACTGCAGATTCCACAGATATTGAAAGGATAATACATAGCTATTCTTAACAATCTCATGCATATAACTTGTATAACTTAGAGAAAGCTGAATAATTGCTTAAAAGACACAAACTAGCAAAGGGCTTTGAAGAGTAAAGACATAAAGCAACCAACAATCCAAAATTTCTAAAAAAAATATTAAATTTGTATTTTAGCATTTTCTCATAAAAAAACCCTGCATACCCAAGGAACTGTATTGATGGATTTTACAATTTATTTAATAAAAAAATACCAATTCAACATAAACAACATTTCCCAACTCTTTTTATGAACATAGCAATCATTAGTATGATGAAAATTCTTCAAAGAAAGAGAGATATCATATAAATATCCCTTATGAACATAAATGTAACTTTAAAAGAATTATAACAAATCTCCCACTATATGAAAATGATAACATATTATGAGTAAATTTGTATTTTATAACAAGATTTGATTTTTGATTTAAAATATTTGAAAGTCAACTGTTTAATTCACTGAATTAAAAAGAAAACTAAAATAGAAAATTTGTGTTAATATTTAAATAAACACCTTTTACAAAATCCAATATCTAGTCTGGATTAAAAATATTCAGAAAACTAAGAAAAGAAACAATCCTCTTCAACCTGACCAAAGGCATCTATGAAAATTCTCATGCTTAGAGGCAAAACTGACTGTTCTTCTTTTCGGATAATCAATAAGACACCTCTTAAGACTTCTAATCAACATTTTATTGGAGGTTCTAACCAGTATAATCAGGCTAAAAATATAATATGCACCCAATTTAGAACATAATTGAAGGAGCCCTAATTAGGAAGGGCTGTTGCAGCTAGCTGGAAGCCATGGGTTCCACCTGATATGTATGTGACGCACCTGTAGGCACCTGCAAAGCTGAAGGTATATAACCGGGTGAAAGCGGTCCGAGTTAGGAGAACGGAGAACGAATTCATTCGGTCAGTCGGGCAGCCACTCGGTCGGTCAGAAGAATCAGAGCGGCCAGAACGTAGGCAGAGCGGTTACAGAAGAGAAACCAGATAGAAGACAGAAGAGAAACCAGATAGAAGAAGTAATGACTGGTCAGAGTTAGGCCGAGACTCCTGAGGAAGACAGAAGACAGAAGAAAGAAGAAGGAAGAAAGAAGAGAGAAGAAAGAAGCTTTAATCTTACTCTAAACTAAGCTCTACTCTATCTTTCTTTCTAAGACTCTAAGACTCTAACTCTAAGCTAAGAAGACAAGAAGAAAAGCTCGCTTTAATCTTTCTCTCTAAAAATCTTTCTTTCCCTCTCTAAGCTCTAAGAAAGTAGAAGTAAGAAAGAAGAAGGAAGAAAGAAGAGAGAAGAAAGAAGCTTTAATCTTACTCTAAACTAAGCTCTACTCTATCTTTCTTTCTAAGACTCTAAGACTCTAACTCTAAGCTAAGAAGACAAGAAGAAAAGCTCGCTTTAATCTTTCTCTCTAAAAATCTTTCTTTCCCTCTCTAAGCTCTAAGAAAGTAGAAGTAAAAGTAAGAAAAGCTATACTCTGCCTCCGAGATTTCTTCCCGGGTTACGGTACCAGGCAGCTTACACATAATAACTAAACTAATTTGAAGATAACAGTACATATGCAGAAAGTCTGATGAAATCTACAAAATGCTACTGGAACTAATATGTGTCTTTAATGGTATTGTCGTTCATGAGATTAACATTTAGTAATCAATTTTGGATTTATACCTGCAACAAAAATTAGGAAACATAAATTAAAATTACCATATATCATCAAAAATGTGAAAAACTTTTGATTAAATCTAACAACAAAGGAAGAATACCTACACACTAAAACCTACATTTTAATTTTGCTGAGCAACACTTAAAAACACCTAAAGAGAAAGAGATATGGTTTGAGATTGTTTAGAAAATGTAGTATTATTTCAAAATTAATTTTTCATAAAATGATAGGTGGATTCAACACAAATGAAATCCTTGACAGGATATTTGTAGTTATTGACAAATTAAACAAAATTCATAGAACTGCAAAAGACCTAGAATAGCCAAAATAAGAGGAAGAAATTCATAAGCCTAAATGAACTGAATTTAAGACTTTTAAATCTATAACCATCAAAGCAGTGGGGCTTTAGGGAAGAGATAGATAAAATGGCTAAAACAGAGTATGGAATTAGAACCATAAATATATGAAGAACTAATTACTTTTTAAAAAATATTTATTTATTTGCTTTAGTTGTACACAATGTGTTTATTTTTACGTGGTGCTGAGGATCAAACCTGGGCTGCGCACGTGCTAGGTAAGCGAGCGAGCGCTCTATTACTGAGCCACAACCCCAGCCCCAAGAACTAATTAATTTTAAAAGTATAATGGCAATCCAGTGCAGGAAGTATAAAGTCTTTCAACCAGTCATTCTAAACTGGATGTTACATGTGAAGATTAATTTTGTTCCAGTGTTACACCATATATAAAAGTATACCCCAAATTAATCATAGACTAAATATAAAACCTGTATGGTCTGGGATTAGGGAAGAAGTTCTTACATTCAATGCAAAAAAAAAAGTGTATTAAAATTTTTGTTAAGTTGGATTTTATTAAATTTAAGAGCATAGGCTCTTTGATAAATGATGTTAAGAAAACAAAAAAGAAAGCTCAATTTTTCTCTCAGAAGGAAATACTTGTTACAGCACATCTCTGATAAAGGACTATTTTTAAAAATATACATAGAACAGTTAAAACTCAATAATAAGAATGTAAATGTAGACAATCAGGCAAGCAACCAGACAGGAAATGGGCAAATAATTTGAACACATTCATCACTAAAGATGTACAGATGGCAAACACGTACAAGAGAAAATGCTTAATGCCACTTGTCAATAGGAAAATGCAAAATACTACAATGAGGAAATACCACACACCTACCAGAAGGTTTTACATTAAAGAAAGACTTATCAAGGGGTAAAATTGAGACTCTTTTGCACTGCTCATGGAAATATAAAATTAAACCAGCACCTTAAAAACATTTGGGTAATTTTCTAAAACAATTTAGGCATTCATCTATCATGTGACAATAACATTTGACACCTATATCCTGAAAGGAAAGAGTGAAAACTTATATCCACAGAAATTTTATGCATCCATATTCATACAAACTGCTTGTAATCATCACACAGTGAACAACATGAACATTTTTCTAATGTTAAAAGATTAAACAAATTGTATTAAAGCTCATACAAAGTAATGACTATTCCAGAATAAGAAAGAATGTACTGTTGATATAGACATCAATGGGGTAAATCTCAAAATTATTGGTCTCAGTGAAAGACACCAAATTAAAAGAATGCTTACCATATGATTGCATATATGCAAGATTTCAGAATATTCAAATTAATCTAAAGTAACAGAAAACAGATCAGTTCTTGCTTGGGGAACAGATGTGCCCACTGGGTTGAGAGGCAGCAATTACATAAGGGCACAAGGAAACTTGAAGGAGTGATGTACCTTAATTGTGATGATGGTTTTAAATGTGTACACATATTTTAAAACTTATTAAATTATGCACTGGAAATATGGGCAGCTTATATGCCAATTATAACAATATGGCCACTTAAAATAAAGAAATATTCTCAAATTATTTGAAAATCTGGGCTCTTTCCCTCAAACCAGAAAAAGATTGGTAAGAAATGTAAAATAGGCATATGTAAATAAAATTCCAAAGAAAAGAGGATTACTTTAACATATCAAATGATTATAGGCTAATTAATCTTGTGTCCACAATTCTAAGGTATAAAGTATTATATCACGTTAACCTTATCTTATTCTTATGGAAAATAAGCTGTTCATTTTCATTCCTAATTGATACAAAAAGAAATTGAAGTACAGTGAGTTTAAGTAACTTTTTTAAAGGTTAAATAGACAATAAGTGATAGATTCACTGGGAACCAAAAAGTAGGATCCTAGAGTTTATCAATTTAACCAAGATAATATACAGACTCTCCCACAAAAGTAAATTGAATGTTTCAGTAACTTCAAACACATTCACACCTGCCAAATTGACTATGTACCATGAATATAAAGATTTTTTAAAGTTAGAAAATCTATTAATGAAATTCAACATTTAGTAGATCAAAGAAGGAAAAAAAATACTATATAGTCATCTTAAATGTAGGAAAGTGTTTAATAATGTTCAACTATCCTTGATGGCTTAAAAATTAGTTATGTTTTGATGAATATTTTCCCCATGAAGGATATCTACAAAAAGTATAACACTGATATTGCATTTAATGGTTAAAATGTTTTTAAAAATCCTAGCTTTAAATTCAAAAGCCAAAGAATGCCCAGTAATACTATTTCCATTTAAGATACTGGAAGCCTTAGCCATTGCACTCATACAGAATAATAAAGAGTTAAAGTATCAGAAAGTTAGAAAGAAAATCATCATTAAGATTGTTTAGGCAGAAAATATAAGATAATCAATATATACACTATTAGAATTAATAAGAGTTCATCCAGGCTGCCTGTTTCTAACTCAATATGTAAAAATCAATGTCATTTATATATACCAGCAATTAGAGAATATATCATAGTTTCTAATTTTACATTACATATATATAACATGTATCCTTTTTAAATAAAAAGCATGTCTAAGAATAACTTGATTAACCTTATTAATCTTATCAAATATTTTCAGAACTTCAAGGGAAATTATAAAGGTTTATTGAAGAAAATAATGTATTATCAAACCGAATTGTTCCCACAAATAGGTATTGAAGAACAACCAAAACAAAATCAAACTGGTTTGTAAATTGTTCACAAAATTCACATCCTAGAATTAAGATTGTTGAAAACTCAAGACAATTTTGAAGAACAAGGTTGACAGTACATACAAACACTTAGAAGTGATTTCATCAGGCTGGGTGTGGTGGCGCACACCTGTAATCCCAGCACTTAGGAGGCTGAGGCAGGAGGATTGAGAGTTCAAAGCTAGTCTCAGCAATGGCGAGGCACTTAGCAACTCGGTGAGACCCTGGCTCTAACAAAATACAAAAAAGGGATGAGGATGTGGCCCAGTGGTCAAGTGCCCTTGAGTTTAACTCCTGGTACCAAAAAAAAAAAAAAAAAAAAAAAAGTGATTTCAGCAGAATTATTTTGGGCTCACCTAATTATGTGCATACACTCACACATATGCATAAATACTTCTTGTACACTGATGTAAATATGTAAGTAAAATAAACAGGTTAAGGTATTACTAAAGTGTTTTCCCTCTAACATCTAAAACTTCTAAATCATATTTTCATTCAAAGAATCAATGTTCGTATTTTTCCTTGTAAAATCTTCCTCTGTATCAAGAGCACCACATAAAAATAAATAAATAAATAAATATATTGTATCCATCTACAATTTAAAATATATACATATTTTTTTTAAAAAGAGTGTTACTGATCCTCATTTGCTTAAAAAATACTTGAGTGTTACCTCCAAGATTTTCACCAAAGTCACTGACATCCACTCTCTAAACTTTAATGCTGGCACCCTTACCAGAGTGCTTGAATTGAACATATTCTGACAAGTATATTCTTTCCTTAAATATTCATAAATAATGTATAGTCTTTATTAGTTAGCTTTTCATCACTGTTACTAACAAGCCTGATAGGTACAGCTTATAGGAGGAATGGTTTACTTTGGCTCATGGTTTCAAGGTTCTTAGTCAATGGTCACCTGACACCTTTCCTCTGGCCCTGAGGTGAGGCAGAACATCATGGTGGAAGAGCAGAGTGAAGGAAAACATCTCAGCTGATGGCAGCTAGGAGGCACAGAGGGAAAGAAGTAGGGGCCAGAGACAGAGTCCAATGCTTTATCCCCAATGACCTACCTCCTCCAGACACACTCCACCTATCTATAGTTACTACCCAGTTGACCATCTAAATTATTAACCCATCAAATGGATTAATACACTGATGAGGTTATAAATCACACAATCGAATCATTTCTGAATATTGTTACATTGCCCTATATGCAAGCTTTTGGGGGCACGTTCCTGGGTGCAAACCATAACATTAACCAGAACTTTGAAGAACTGTGATTATTTCTTCCAGAAATAACAACTAAGTAAGTTATTATTAAATGCATTAATAGACACCACATTTCTTTTCACAACTTCCCTCTGGTAGAGTGATTATTAGATGCCAATGATTGCCGCAGAGATGCTAGTTGTGAAGATTTTAAAATACGGGAACATTTGCAAATTGTATGTTGAACTGGAATCTGAATTGGAATAATGAGAAATAATGTTTTGTTCAGTATTGATTCACTAAATGCTAAGATCATATAT
Organism: Tamias sibiricus; assembly: GCA_025594165.1. NCBI lineage: Eukaryota > Metazoa > Chordata > Mammalia > Rodentia > Sciuridae > Tamias > Tamias sibiricus. The sequence goes on along the minus strand of CM046671.1, from coordinate 44,185,806 downwards.
TTATATACGGAAGCACACACACATGCAAACACACACATACATGCATGTTGTCTCTACAACCCAGCAATTAAGATTTAATTTTAATTATTAGTGAAAAATGGATCTAGAACATTCAATAATCAGAGAAATGTGTGCATGTGCAGTTATTGCATCACAGTCAATAAAAATAAAAATTAAATTTAAAAACCTAGAGCAACAAAAATATTCATTAACCGCATGATCAATAAATAAGTTGGAGGATATTTTTAACAGCTTAATTTTCAATTATGAAAATGAATGAACTTTAGGCATATTTATTAACATAGATATTTTCTGAAACAAAAACAGTACAGATAAATTATGTAAATTTAAAGAGCAAAATACAAAAGTTAAAATGAATGAAATAGAACTATGTGAAAAACATAGTTTTATCTTATGGATGTACCATTAAAAGAAACATATTTAGATTTTGACAAATGATGACACCATAATTATAAAATTAACAACAACAAAAACAAAACAAAACAAAAACAGTGCCATAGATTGATTACACAGAAGAGTCAAAACTGGAAATAGTGATCCAGAAAATAGGAGCAACAGTGGTAGGAAAAGAGGGAGAGAGACCTGGGGGAAGGACATGTAAAGACAGAAGGGCAATTTGTATGGAGGGGAAAAAACTGAGCTGATTCTTTGAAGGATGTAGATTGATTTGATATAAGTAGATAGGAAAGGTTGCCATACCCACCTAGCTGAGTATCTGAGCCTTCAACCTCAATGCTCTGTATGATCACTTTACTATAAGGGATACTGATCCTGAGAAACATATGACCAATATTTGGATAAAAAACACCATATAAGTGTATTTGTCATGGCATTTTGTTTTTTTCATAATAGTTGAATAATTTTATTTCATGCCCCACATTGAAAAGATAATTGTGCTGGATGTTGTGATTTAATCTTGTTGTAACAGAATCTTGTTCAGCCATTTATCTCAATAATACCCCAAATTCTGCCTTGTCTTAAGTCCAGTAGTCCCTTTCATCCTCATTATTGTGTTTATATGCCCATCTAACAAAGAAGCAGATCCTAAAGATTTTGGTCATTCATCCTTGAAGGTTGAATTAATATTAGTTCCTTTAAAGAACAGAGAGCAGGGAGAATTTTAGCAGTAGCAGCCTGTTCAGCTCTGTAAAGACTTTCTTGGGTTAAAGTGGAACTTCCAAGGACTTATTTAAATAACTGTCTTAAAACAACATAATATTCTTCTCTGATTCCTTTGGACTTTACTATATAAAGTACATGTGAAACATGCATGAACCAATTAAAGGATTTAACAAAAGAATCTTATAAACAAGTTCACCTTTATGCCAGAGTAGATGCTAAAATACATAAACTGCTTTGTGGTTTACATTGTAGTTTCACTTGTATTCATCTACCTGACCCACACAGCAACCCAGTGACAGAAATGAGGATGACATTATTGTTCCTCATGCTAAGTAAGAGGAAATGGGCTCTTGAAAATTGCTTTTTGAGTTGACAGCACAGAATTTTTCTCCAGACCCTGTAAAAATGGAATGTCTTACAAATACAAGAAAACAGTATCTAGAAAAATATTTCTGCCTTTTTTCTGTATTGTTTTTATTTTTATTTCCAAGGAAATGGTAAACACTAGCTTTAAGTGACTTTAATAGTTTCAGGCACTTCACTTCCGTATGACTCTCTTCCATTAACTGCTGTCTCTAATGGCTTTATGATTTTCACACCTGAATAGTCTCTCTTTAAATAGGAATTTGGACTTTTCAGGATATTTGATGTTAAGTGTATTTAGCAAATCTGAATCTTGCCTAAATTGAATGGAGGGAAAATTCAGGATAAAAGAGAGAGAGAGATCTAATAGATACGGGCTGTGTTGCTGCAGTAGTTGGAGCCATTTGGATTAAGTCCAGATAGTGGATCTTTATCAGGAGCATCACTGATGTCCAAAAGGGATACCTGCCTGAAGGAACCGACTCTATGGCTGTACATGGGAGCTGATGTCTCTCAATCCACTGGAGCAAAAGTGAAGTTCTTGTCCATCTTTCATTGCAAAACTGCCTGGTCTTCATCCCAGCTCTCATGCTGCTGATGTGGGATGTCCATGGCAGTGAGGAGGAAGACTTTCTAACTAGTGACTCCTCTTTTGATGCCTCAGGGTTCTGCTTGGTACTGAATTAAAGATATTTATCTTGGTTGGTATCTGTTGCAACTATTAAAACTGACATAACTGCCTCCCTTGATGGTGACCGTGGGTAGCAGGGAACACTGGGAATGTGCTCTCATGGGGCTCTTTGTTCTGCTCTGCTGAGGGACATCCTCAAAAGGGGCTGAGCCTTAACCCAAAGCCTTGAATCAAGTATTAAAGGTAAGCAATCACTTGGGGTTGACCAGAGGTTTATATCTAATCCCATTGTCTTTTCAAATCCAATGCCCAGCCCCCTCTAGTTCTTCCTTCACACCTATACCTCACCTGTCCTGTCTCTTATGGCTGCCTCTGGATTGGACTTTTGCTTTATAGGTGTTTTTTTTTTTTTTTTTCTGTTTCACTTGTCTTCCCAGTCAGGCTTCTGTAACCAGTTCATTAAGAAGCTTCAAATCAATGGAGAGTAAATACAAAATGTTATTTTTCTCCTGTCACCAACTTCAACTATGCTCCAATATTCCATCCTTTACTCACACCACAGGCAGAACTCACAGCTTTTTGTGTAAGCTGCCTATTGTGGCCAGCCACGGTGCCGCGGGAAAATTCTCGGAGGCAGAGTTAAGCTTTTACTACTTTTACTTCTACTTTCTTAGAGAGAGCTTAGAGTCTTAGAAAGAAAGATAGAGAAAGATTTCTTCTTGTCTTCTTAGCTTAGAGTCTTAAAGAAAGATAGAGCTTAGCTTAGAGAAAGACTAGAGCTTCTTTCTTCTCTCTTCTTTCTTCCTTCTTCTGTCTTCTGTCTTCTGTCTTCCTCGGGAGCCTCGGCCTTACTTTGACCAGTCCTCTGGAGCCTCGGCCTAACTCTGGCCAGTCATTACTTCTTCTATCTGGTTTCTCTTCTGTAATTGCTCTGCCTACGTTCTGGCCGCTTTGATTCTTCTGACCGACCGAGTGACTGCCCGGCTGACTGAATTCTCCATTCTCCTAACTCGGACCGCTTTCATCCGGTTATATACCTTCAGGTTTGCGGGTGCCTACAGGTGTGTCACATACATATCAGGTGGAACCTATGGCTTCCAGCTAGCTATAACAGCCCTTCCTAATTAGGGCTCCTTCATTTTTGTTCAAACTTTTGATCATTTTCAAATAGTAAAAGTTTAGACAATTAGAAGTTCCAATCTCTGATTAAAAATCCATGTCTTTACCTTCCTGAGGGGTAATGAGGATCCTGACTCAAGGGAACTGCTGCAGACCTTTGTGGTGGTGTTGGCCCTTGTAGTCCTCCTCCAATTTCAGGTTTCCTCTGTGGAAGTGGAGCATACACTTAGTCTGGAACACATCATCCCCTCCCATTCAAAAGCTAGATGCAGTAAGTAGAATTGTGAAGATAGGTTTTTCCTTTTTTAAAATATATAACTTGCTTTTAAATAATCTCAAAATGGAGGGGCAACATCTCTTATCTTGCTCTAACTGGAAGGTCTGTAGTCTTTTAATCAATGAGAGTGGTCTACATGCTTGTTTGGAGTTGTGTTCAGTTTCATCTTGGACCCTTTGGTCAACAGTGACTCCTCAGAATGAGAGGGCAGGCCTGGGCTGCCTTCACTCTCAACTAGCAACCCTTCGCTGTAACTGGTTCTTCTCTTTCACAGGAATTCCTTTCTTCTTAGTTCTTTCACATGCAAAGCTAGAGCCTCTGATTTTTTCTTCGCTATATTCATTTGGCCCAAAAGAAACTATGCTGTAGTCCATAAACATAGTGCTACTGAAATCCTCTTGTAATTTCTTTCAGAAATAGCACACACGATATGGCAGTGGTTCATTGTCATGAACTATGGGGATCACTGTAAACATTATGAACTCCTTCACCACACTTCTTACCACCATGTGTTTTGGCAAGAGGTTCTACAACTCATCAGTCTACTGCTCAGTAAGATGCCAGTGTCCATAAGATCTACTCACAAGGCTCTCTGCACCAAGCATTCCCCCCAAGAAGCAATGATGTTAGGAGACAGAACCTTGCTGGAGGGACTGGTAGTAGCAGAGCCCATTGCACCAACATCTAGTAAGTTCTGGACAGTCCTGCCTCAATCTTTTATTATTGTCCTTGGAAGACTATACTTGACTAATCTTACTGATTGGGCCACAGTTCTTGGGAATAGTTGCTGATTCAAGAACAGTAAGACATATCCAGAATGACCACCCAATTTTATAATTGTACCTACTTGATAGAATTAAAATCAGTTGCCTATTTGAAGCTTTCCTTAGATAAGAGAAAGGCAAGAATTCTGACTCCCATGCAAAAAGTCCAGTTACCTAATACCCAGGAGTTGTTGTGCTGGAATCCTCCAAGTGAATCCAGAGTTGAGGATATGCATTTTGAATTAATTACCTCTGATGTGAGAATTAAGGCTCATGAGTAAATGGGCCAAAGTAGAACAAATTTACTTTCTCATTGTGTGTATATCAGAACTTTCTGAATAAGAATTGTGTTTTTTCATGTAATCTCCAACATTATTATTATTTGTACATTGACTTCTTTCGGAGGAACTTTCTAGCCCTGAGCATTTATGCTTCCCCTGGTTCTCATCCAGACACTTACATTTTGAACAATTGTTATGTGCTTTTAGTTTTGATATTCTTAATCTTAAATTCTGTTCTATTAAAAATTTATACTCTCTACATAATAAATTTCATGTTAATAAATGATGCAATACATTTTGTTTTACATATATATCTTATATAAATGAAATCATTTATACACCCGCTTCTTTTTAATCATATTAATTTATTATTAATTGAACAAGAGGGAGTGGGGTTTTGGATGTAAGAAAAGGGCTATTGAATAGAATCTATCCTTTTCCTCACTTACTTTCTCTCTCTCTCTCTCTCTCTCTCTCTCTCTCTCTCTCTCTCTTAATCTTAATTCCAATTAAGGAAGAAGTATTCATTAATGTGATTAAAATAGCATTTAATTCATAAAAAAATCAACTGACATACATTTTCAGAGTGAAACACCTATTGCATGTGAAATGAAGGCCTATGATCCTATGCAGGGATCTCCCAGTTATTAAGTTCCTAATTCACACTTCACCGATCATCTGCAGTGATGGTTGGATTCCTTCAAGGATTCCTTTACACAATATTAGATCTTCTTGGCATGGGGTGCTGGGGGGAAGTTGCAGGAAAAAGGGGGATTTCTGCTGATTTTCAGCAATACAAATATATGTCTCCATTTTCAGTTGCCAATAACACAATTTCACAGAGCTGAAGTGGGCTCAGGTACCACCAGCCCCTTCAGCAAGGTTCTGAGTAAGTTGTTTAAAAATATTTATTTTGGATCATGGTTCTGGGGTGCAATGTTTAGGGGCCACATCCAGTGATGATCTTCTGGCAGCATTCTGAGGCAGTGCAGGGCATCACATGCCAAGCAACAAGGAACTGGCCTGTGGAGGTCAGTCTCTTTTGGTCACTCTTCCTCTTCTTCTTATAAAGCTACCAAAATTGAATCATAGGGACTCCACCTTAATAAGTTCAAGTAATCTAGATCATCTTTCAAGGGCCCCACCATAAACCAATTAAATTTTCTACCCTTTTAGTAATTCACAATTAGAATTATATTTCAATACATGAAGATGTGGTGAAATGCTCAAACCCTCTCTAAGCCATAGCATTGAATTTTGTTAGTAGTGTGGTATGAGAGCATCCTGTTATCATCTGCCGCAACGTGTGCCCAGAATGTGCAGTTCTTCACCAACTTTATAGTCCCAGACTGTACCAGTCATTGCCTTCCCACAGACCTACCTTAATCTTAGGTCCTTTAGCTGGATGGCTGGAAAAACAGAAGCAGCACTGGGAATCAGGTGTATGAGGAGACAGAATTAAAGCTGGAACCCATAACAAGTGACATGGAGCCAAAGTGCCAAAAAACAAGGAGAAAACTGAAGGCAAAGTTAGGTGTACATAGTTGTAGCCAAGGAGTAAGTGGAGACTGCTTAGGAAACTAAATTCTGCTTAAAGGACCAGTGGTAAGCCCATCTTTTATATTCCATCATGAGAATCAGTGACTGTTCCTCAAAGGAATTACTTCTGATTCATCTTTCACTTAAGTTCATTGAACAGATATTTTCTACAAGAGATTGTAAGTACATCAGTATTTATAAGTTAATGAGAAATAGGTCAAGATAATTCTCTTTTGTATCAATAATAAGTTAAATGGGGTTAAAACCAAAAGCAAGTTCTTAAATAACCTTTAAAATTAAATTTCATAAACATTCATCTGAATATGATTTATTTGAATAACACAAAACAAAAACACCATTACAAGTTGTCAATTGCTCTTTTACTACATAGTTTCGATATTCTTGGTTTTATAAACCTGTACATGAATCATAGGTCTGACCATTAAGTGGTATACAATTGAGGTTCATAACAGATACAAGCTTACATCATAATCACCAAGTGACTTCTTCAAACACAACATATCCAAGGTGTTGAAGAAGAGCTATTATTGACTAGTAAAACTAAAGAAGACTTCACTGAAGGGAGAGAAATTAGTGTGGACCTAAAATAATTGGTATCTGAAGAGAGTTTCCAAAGAGTGTTGGTTAGACATTCTGAAGGAATTTTCAGGACATCATGTAATTATAGAGGAAATCATGGAAAACATGATTAGGAATTTATAATGAATTCACTCTGTGGAAATGATTTTTCAAATTCTTAGGAAAATTCAGTTTATCATTATAGTTAACTTTATGTGCTTGCCAATACATGACTATTAAGTGCTTCTTTTTTTTTTTTCAACAAATTCTGCCTTCCTTATTAGTTTACCCATGTTTATCCAAAGATATTATCTTGCTACAAAGATGTATATAACCTCAAGGAGTTCTTGATGCTTATGATTCCCTTGAGTTTATTTGTACATTGGCATAGTTACCTGTTTTACAAGCAAGAGTTGTGGTGAAAGGTTCGGTAGCTGTCACACAGGCCATAGTTCAATCCCTGGACCTCTGTCTTCAGATTGCATTTAGATTGTCTTGTCCTGAAACATCTCTTAACCTTAAAATGGCTAAGTGTGAGTTCGTTGGCCTTTGATTCCACTTTTCTCCACCTGAGTGTCTTGGCTGTGGATTTGGCTGACTGTTTAGCACTTTGCCCTTATCTATTAATCTTGCCCTGCAAAGCAAGACTTGCTCCCTAACCTCAGATGCAAGTCCTTCAGGGTGATCCTGCCTCTTCCCTATGCAGAGGATATCTCTTTATTTGACATGCCTATAAAGAAATCAATGTGCCTGCAGAACTGCTGAGGCTGAAGATGGAAAGGGTCTTCATTAGGCCAATCCAATCTCTAATCAGATCTTCTCCAGCTGATGGTAGGTGATGTGGACCAGCTGATGGTAGGTGATGTGGAATTATTACTGGTTGTTTGATCAGGGAGGCAGAAGGAATCCTGAAGAAGGTGAATACTTCTGTCCTTTTTCCCTATTGCCAAAACAAGACTTCTCCCTATTCCCTCCTTCCTGTTTACTAGTCTTTTCCTTTTACTATTGCTAAATCTTTAGTCTCTCTTTAGTTCTAGCTCTTCTCCTGAAAGTACCATTCATCTTGAGAAATTCTTGCTTCTATATCTTATAGAATTCTCAGGGCTCTTTGTTGAACTCCCTTTGAAGTTTCTTTCCAAACCAGTTCTTAAATGAATGAAGAATTTTTCCAAACAAGCTTTAAATGATTCTTCAATATTTTGTTATATGAAGGAAAATAATCCTTTTCTTTAAAGTGCAACTGTCAGATGGCAGAATATTCTCTGAATATTCTGACATGTCAAGTATGAATGCTACTTTTGGAAAAATTAAGGAATTATATCAAACCTGATATTCAGTATAAAGAATCTACCTAAATAATCTTAATTCTGAATCAAAAACAGGATTCACTATTTTTTCAGTACTGGGAATTGAACACAGGACCATGTATATGCTAGGCAAGTGCTATACCACTGTTACATATCCAGCCCAGGAGTCAGTTTTAAGAATACAATAGAGACATAAATTGGCATTAACATTTAAGTCTCATCATTTTTGAGGCAGCTTCACACCCTTCACACTACATCTATACACTCCACAGCTCAATAACATGCACAGTGTCTTAGCAAGGAATATACCTGTAGTACAGCACTTACAATATTGTTTCTTAATTTTCTTTTTCCGTATCGTTTTCTCTATCCAGGCAGAAGCATCTAGAATGCAGGGAATATGTCATATCCATAGTTGTGTACAATGTATGGCACATAAAGTTTGCATAAAAATATTCAGCAATTACATTAAATGCTAATTGAAGATGGCTTTGGTGAAAGTGAGATGTTCAAATAGATCTGTGGAAATTTTTCTAAATTTATTTTTCCCTGATTGATATGATCAAGTGTGACTTTGTTTCTGCTGATTACTGTCATTCCGTACTTCTCAATTTTTCTACAAGGATCACGAATTGCTCTCCTAAAGTACAGGAAACAAAAAGTTAAATGATAAGAAAAAATAACTGTTGCAATGTCAACAGTTTTACTCAACTGTGGCCATAATTAAGAGAAAGTGTGGTCAGTTTGCAAATATGAGGGCATTTTCTACTTGTTTGTTTCTTTCTCTTGCTAGTATATGAAGTACACAGTCTATAACATACATGATTCACAGATTAAGGTCTTTGAGATAGGGTGATAGATGTATGGGTTTTGCCTTTATCAATAATGATACAAGTCTATTTACCTCAAAAGTTAGTGTACACCCTTATTAGGTTCCTTTGCATATCAACACATGAAGTTCTTTTAGGTCATTTACCAATCAGAATTCACCAGGCTAAATTAGGGCTCTAGAAACCCGAGAGTCTGCCAAAGTTTTGAGCAGTGAACTTTGTGTTCAGTCAGGCAATTCTCTGCTTTGAATTCAATCTGGAGATGTCAACCTAGAACTTTGTCTCTCATGAAATAAATGGCTCCATATTTTTAAGTCCTCTATATCTCAGTATTTTTGACAAGGAGTCAAAAATAATAATTGAACTGATTCATGAAATGGCAATTTTCATTTGAATTTATCATTTTTTTTATATTTGGTCCATTTATTATTGTTGCATTTCCAAGTACATTCTCCCAATTCTCTGCCTTAAATCCCAGTGATGTTTTTAAATTTGTAACATGTATCCATCTCTAGTTTCCTTATGCTGAAATGTTTGACTTTAAAATGTGAAGCATCTCTCAGGAAATGGTGGTAACATGTAGGATGAAGCACTTGAATGATCACACAATTAACTATGAAATGCCACTAGATATGTAATACTTCATTATATCTGGAGTTTGAAATTTCTTATTTTATACAGAATAGAAAAGGATATATGTCAATTATATAAAATATAAATGCAATTAAAACTATGATATCTTAAACATTTATAGTACAAATTTTGAAAACCTTTAGATGAGTCACAGAATCTAGGAAATTACTGCAATGAAATTTATTTTTTTCTTTTTTCCTCATTTTCCATAAGGTCAGCTCTTTTTTATTTCTTTTTTTTTTCAAAGTTGTATTAATAATAGTAGTATGGATTACAATTCATAATACATATAAAGCATCTTCTTACATAGCACTGTTTATATACAAAGATACAAAGTATATTTGTACCTTTCATGTCTTCAATCATGCATTTAGGATAAAGATATCCATTTTATTCAACCACCATTTCTTTTATTTCCCCTCTACCCCCATCATTTTGGTTTCATTTTTGATCTTGATATAACTTAGGGAGCACCACATTTGAGAGAGCACTAAAAATTCACCCTAGACTTTTCAAAATGTTTCATTAGCTTGCAGGTATAGTACTAAAGTCAAGCAAAGTGGATGGTTTTAAGTAGAGCTGAGCTATCCTTTCCTGCCTCTGACATTTTTTCCCCAGATCTTTCTTTTCTGAGCCCCAGGACATTTTCTGAAGGCCCATCCTGATTGATCCCTGACATGATCAATGTAGGCAGTGCCTTCCCTTCCAAAACCATACCCCATTCCATTCAAAGGGTTTGCTGACAGTTGTTCACACAATGAGCTAAATCTTACACAATGGGGAATTGGTGAGAAAAGTTTTTGATATGGTTTAGATGCAAAGTCCCCCAAAAGCTCATGTTTGAGATAATTCATGAGAGTTTAGAAATGAAATTATTGGGTTACAACAGACTTAACCTAATCATTGCATTAATCCTCTGATAGGAATTAAGTGGATGGTAACTGTAGGCATGTAGGGTGTGGCTGGAAGAAGTGAGTCCCTGGTGGGGACAGTTACTTTACTAAACTAATCAGTCACCTCATGTACTTCATGATGCTTTTCTTCAAAACTGACACCCTACCTTACTCTCTCCCCTGCTTCTTGGTGGCCATGCCTGATCTGCTTACCTCCTCTACACCCTTTCATCATGATGTTCTGCCTCACCTGGAGCCTCAAGGAATGGAGCTGGCTATCTAGGGACTGAGATCTCTGAAACCATGATCCCCAAGTAAACTTTTCCTCCTCTAATTGTTCTTTTCAGGTCTTTTGATCACAGCAGTGAAAAAGTTGACTAAAACAGCTTGAAACACTAACCTCAAGTATATTATTTTTATAAAACTATATTTTTCAGCTGTAGATGTACACAATAATATCTTTATTTTTATTTATTTATTTTTTATGTGGTGTAGAGGATCGAATCCAGTGTCTCATGTATGTGAGGCAAGCGCTCAACCATTGAGCTACAACCCTAGCCCAAACCAGATCATTATTTTCTTTATCTCTGGAGCTTCTAGTCTAAGGATAATTTCTGATTCAATCTCTAATCCAAATGTACAACAGTGTCCTAGGGCTCTTGTTATAAAGTCAGAGTCTTAAACTAATGGTCCAAGTTAAGCTCTCCAATGCTGTATTCAAAAAGGCCCTTTCAACATTTCTACTGAAGAAACCTCAGGGTACTTAATATTCTTTGAAATAATCAGTTACCTCATGTACTTCATGATGCCTTTCTTCAAAACTGACATCGTACCTTACTCCCTCCTATACACTAACACTTGCAAATTCAGTTCAAATTATAGCACTGTTTTATAAGGTTTTCTGTTACTTCTCAAGGATCACAGAATGCGTCACAGATTTTCTTTACTAAAACACTTTCCTTTATGCTGTTTTTCATTTTCATAGTTACATAAGTATAAGAAAACAGTAGATTTTAAGTTTTTTAAAATTATTTATTTACTTATTCATTATGCACAAGTATAGTATCTTTTTGGTTGAATGAGATTTTAAGTTTATAGAATGTGTTAGTAATTCTGTTACGTACTCAAAGATCAGCACAATGGCTTTCCCATAATTTGATCTAACCTTAATTTTAGATGGCATTCAGAAGTATTTAAATTATATCTTTGTTGAGTCAGTATTTATTTGATAAATAAAATCCTAATAACAGAATTTCATGTACTATAAGTAAGGAAAATATTTGGGGCTATTTATGCTTCACATATTATACTCAATGAAGTTCTGTTAGAGTGATTTCTTGTTCTTCCAAGATTTAAGTTATGCTGTCCTCTGTGTGCACATGGACATGGTCTTCATATGGTTAGCAAAGGGAATACAGAAAGGAAAAGCAGAAAAAGGGAATATTCTATAGTTTTATGGCTCTACTTATGTAATCACAGTGTAAATACTTGTGAGTACTAGAGCTGTGGAATTTATCAAACAACATGTCCAAGGTATCCATTATCATGAAAGGCAATCTTCTCCAGCTACAGCACCATATATTTAGTGCTTTGAGAAATTAAATGAAGGAATTAATATTTATCATATTTAAAAATGGCTTAGAATAATACTTGACAAAAGAGTACATAGATTATTGGAATAAAATAATCGATTCAAAATTTCAAAGTAATATTATTTATTTAATCACTATCATGATCTAATAACCACACAGCTTTTCTTATTGTTACTATTAGATTTGGTAAGTGTAACAAATAGTCCAGGGTAATGGGTCAGGACTTGTCATTGCTTGGGTATAGAGAAGGTCTATAGGAATTTAACTTGAGGATGATGGATGATAAGGGAAGCATATTGACTAGACACAGGTTTTAAACTGAAGACACTTAGAAATTGTAAATATAGATTAGAAATATATTCTGAAACTCCATGGATTAACCTTAGTATTAAGAGCATTGTAGTAAAATTTCAAAGGAATTAATTGTATTTAGCAACAAATCATATACAAGATGTTTATGGGGAAAATAATAGTATAACGTGACGCAAAATTGTCCCTTTGTCTTCTAGACCAGAGATCAACCTTCTGAAATCACACTTATGCATTTTTCATGCATTAATAAAATTACTGGTGTGGAAGAAATAGGAAAAAATTTATTTGGATGTAGCCTCTCAAACATAGTTAAAGGAAGCAGGCTCAAAAAAGCTCATAACTTAATGAAGATCATAAAACTGCAAAGTGGCAGTGTGAGGACCTCAACTCATATTTCTTTCTCTAGTTGAGTACAGTACTCCCTAATTATGGTCACATGATGGAGGCTATTAGAGCCACGATGGTTTAATGAGCACATTGCTAATCACATGTCTAACTCCTGACTACTTTTCCTTGTCAAGGATGGGTGTGATGATTAAGAATAAGTTTGCAAAAGAAGTCAGGAGATGACGGTAAAAAGTAGTTATTTTTATATCTATGGATAAGATACCACATTAGTCACTAGAATAAGAGACAAAGTAAAAGAAAAATCTCTTATAAGTCTTAATTTTGTTAATCAAACTGGCCTCATGCAAAGTTTTCTACATAGACACACTTATTCAAACCAAGCTTATATCTTGTCTTCTAGATACTCACAATGGTGATTAGGTACTATCTGCACCCAAGGAAGGAAAACTCCATAACCAGAGAAATAATTTCTTCCTCTAATCTAAGAATGAAGAACCTAAGATAGAGCTTAAGATCCATTTCTTACAGTCACAAAATATTTCCAGGTTTCTAGCTCATTTCATCTCTGCTTATGGTGTCAATACCTAGTAAAACCATCACTGATAAATGGCTATTCCCACTTACAGATGCAGCCCAAATATTACCTCATGGCACTTTTTTACAATTTTTATTTCTATTTGTCAGACTCTTGGAAGAAACTGCATACGAATAGAGACCAGTAAACAAATATCTGCTCCTAGTTGTACAAAAATTACAAAAATGGATCTGTACAGCAATTTGTCCAAAAGTAACTTTATTTTAGTACCAGAATGTTGATTTTAAAAAAAAATAATTAATTCTCTGGTTATCCTAGTATATTAATATACAAATTAATTTAAATCTAGTAGGAAAATATGTATTAATGAGTATTCAAGTTAAAAATGACTAACCTGGTCAGCTGAACTTCTGAAATTCTTGTCTTCAACATATAGTATCCTAGATGCAACCACATTCCATCCTAATGGATTCACTAGCTTACCTTTAAGTATAAGAATCACTTTGGGAAATTTTACTTTTAATTTTGTGCAACCCACAAGATATATAATGTGGAGCCAATTGTTTAGTTCAGGAATTACAAATGGGCCATTGAAACAAGATGTCTGATAATTTGATACACACACCCACATACACACATACAGAGTATAAAACAACATCAAAGTTTAACACTATAAGACAGCTCCTATGGAGTGTCTGATCAGTGCTGAAGATACCATGAATATGAATGAAAGCTGGGTAAAAGGAGATTTCAGCTTGGGCAATAACTGCATAAAGGTAGACACTAGAATTCAGAAAAAATATAGTCCATGTTTAAAGGAACATGACTAGCCCAACATAACTTGTGCAAAGGATACAGTTTAGAAAATAAGTTCAGATTCTCTGTGACAATATGCAAATATGACAAGGTCATATGTGGAGGCATTGATGGCGTTCAAAAAGCCAGGCTGTCAAACCATTTCTATGTCCTTGCAAAAGATCATGTCTGTCAGTGAGTTGTAAATGAGTTGAATTTGCCTAAAGTCTGGGCAGCCAGGAGATTTGGAAAATATCCAGTATATGCTATCAAAGTTCCTCATCCATGGCTTTCCTGATGATCTCCCTTTTTTGCAAATATTTTCTATCATCTGTTCTGATTATCTGTGTCCTCTTTGTTCACACTATAAGGTCCATCTTCTCAGGGTTATCATTCCTAAATGTTCTACCCTCAATGAGCCCTCCTATTTCTCAATGTCACTAGTTCTGAAGCTTGATTAGAGATTTTAGGTTAACCTAGGAGTGAAGCCTCTCAGGAAGTCAAGTAGGCAATGCATACTGATTGGCGGCCACAGAGAAAGTTATTTCCACATCCATGTATAATCATATATAAAATAGCAAATACAAGGGCTAGGGTTGTAGTTCAGTGGTAGAGTGCTCGCCTAGCATGTCTCGTGAGGCCCTGGGTTCTATCCTCAGAACCATGTAAAAATAAATAATTAAAATAAAGGTATTGCATCCAACTAAAGTATAAATTTAAAATAAATAGAAAATACAAACTAACTTCGATAAGGAAGAGGCAAAAAGGAAAAAAATTCAAAATCAATTTGAAATTTTGAGTTTGGAGAATGTTTCTGAAAATATTAAGAGATCTCTAAGGAAAGCAGGAACAAAGTCAAGGCATCTGAAGGACTGACTGGAGGCACAGGACTGGAATATTGAAAGAGGATTTACTGAGTGGGATGGGAGGAATCCTGAAGCTGGAAGTGCAGATTGAGGTGGGCAGATGGGCTTGTTTTTTTTTTTTTTTTTTTTTTTTTTTTGTACTGGGGATTGAATTCAGGGCACTTGACCACTGAGCCATATCCCCAGCCCATTTCTGTATTTTATTATAGACAGGGTCTCACTGAGTTGCTAAGTGCCTCACCATTGCTGAGACTGGCTTTGAACTCACAATCCTCCTGCCTCAGCCTCCCAAGTGCTGGGATTACAGGCATGTGCCACGGCGCCTGGCCATGGCTATTCTTTAAGATGTGAAGCTGTTATGGTCTGTGTTACGGTTTAGATGTGAGGTGTCCCCCAAAAGCTCACATGTGAGACAATGCAAGAAGGTTCATAGGAGAAATGATTGGATTATGAGACCCTTAACCCAATCAGTGAATTAATCCCCTGATAGGGATTAACTAAGTGGAAACTGAAGGTAGGTAGGGTGTGGCTGAAGGTGGGGGGTCATTGAAGATGTGCCTTTTGGGTACATGTTTTGTATCTGGTAAGTGGAGTCTCTCTGTTTCTTGATCACCATTATGTGAACTGTTTTCTTCTACTGCACAGTCAGCCATGATGTTCAGTCTCATATTGAGCTCTGAGAAATGTAGCCTGCCTTTTATGGACTAAGACCTCTGAAACCATGAGCCCTCAAATAAACGTTTCCTCTTCTATTGTTTTTCTGCTCAGATCCTTTACTCACAGCAGAGAAAAATCTGACTAAAACAGTCTGAATATAGGTGTTCTATCAAATTGCACATGTTAAAACTTAATCACAAAAAGGTAGCATAAACTGGGTGCAGTGGCACATACCTGTAATCCCAGTGGCTTGAGAGGCTGAGGCAGGTGGATCCCAAGTTTAAAGTTAGCCTCAGCAGTAGGGAGGTACTAAGTAACACAGTGAGACCCCTGCCTCTAAATACAATACAAAATTGGGTTGGGGATGTATCTCAGTGGTTGAATGTCACTGAGTTAAATCCCTGGTAGCCCTCCCCCAAAGAAAGATAATATTAAGACATGGGCCTTTTGGGAGGTTATTAAGTCATGAATGCTCTATACTCATGAATAAAATTAGTGCCCTAATTTTTTTTTTTTTTTTTTTGTATTGTATTTTAAAGAATGCAGTGCTGGGATTACAGGCGTGTGTCAATGTGAGGACATCCATGAAGAAAGTCACCCAACACCCAATATGTTCACATCTTGGCCTCAGACTTCTCAACCTCCTCGAGCTATAAATCATAAATTCTGTGTTTATTACTTATCTAGAGTATTTTACTTTAGCAGTTTAAACAGATAAATACAGAAGGTCATCAGGCCAATCAACCAGTCATTTAATTAATATGTATTAATCAACTAAGAACTATGGCCAATACTGTTGATAATATTTCTTTCACATATGGAAAAACCAGGAATCCTGTTGCTGTGTAGATTAAACTTCAAACTGCAACATTTTTGGCAATAGCTTTTCCTTTTTCTTTCTTTCCATTCAGTGATTTTTGGAGTTTTGATTCCAGACAACATCTTTGTCTCCAACTCAGAGAGTTCAATATCTAATTTTGGTATTTTTGAGGATTAAATCTATGCTCTTAAATAAACAGTTTCTCTTCTCTGTTATTTCCTTGATATGAAGGCTTATGGTTAGGCCTAACAAGGAGGCCTGGGCAGGTGACATCATTATTGCTTTCTTTAAGCCATTCCTTTCAATCGATCTATGTACTTTTCTATCTTCTCTTCTAAATATTAATATACTTTTCACACACACACACAAAATACCTACATACAAATAATAAATAAGAAGTTCCAAATTTGAAGCTTTTGGGGATTTCAATTTGATTATTTTAAAAATAAAACTGCTGTCAGCTTTGTTTGTGGAGAGGGTTTAGCAGCTCTGTTTACTCTAAAAGTAATCACTTCTTGATTCAAACTGCTTCACCAGTAAATAGAATATCTTAGGACATTAATTATATGGGAGAGAAGTCAGCAAGAAGTAGCTGTTACAATTCATTACTGTACAAGAAATAGCAAGAGATGGGAGAAAATGTAAAGAAGGAGATAATTGTTATTGCTTGGCTGTGAATAGGATTGGGATAGATGGATTGGAATTGGTTTATCTTTCTCCTTCATAATAAACCAAAACATAGGCCAGAGAGTGAGGGTAAGAAAAGCAGTGAGTTATCCACAGGTTTATTCTCTGGAATGCTACAGACAAAAGAAGTACCAGGATGCATCTTTTGAAAATAATGAATGAATTAATATCTTTATGTGCAATATTTTATTTTAATTTATATGGGTGGCAAGTTTCCATGCACTACTTTTGCTTGTTGTTTAAAAATTTCCATTATAAAGGAGTCCTTTTTAAAGGGAATTCTATCTGGGACAGCAAATATATAAAACCTGATCTGGGTGACATTGCAGTTCAACTTGGTCTTTTTAGTTGGGTACCTGCATGCCACGCACCCTCCCTTCACTCTGTCTGACATCCTGAGGCATCCCTGAGGAATTCTGTCTCCCCAGAAAGCACAGAATAAAGACCTCTGATCAGATCTGAGTCCTTTAATTTTACATATGCTCAAATCAAGACCCAGAAAGAGGCAGCTCTTTGCTAAAATTTATGTTGTTGGATTGTGATGAAGTTCACTAAAGAAATGGTCTCTTGTTTCAGGTGTGCTGTCCTTGCCTGTATTCCTTCTGCTTATTATTCAAGGGCACTCACATCAGAGTAACAATTCAGAGTTATAAATGCATCATCTCCCACCCTCATCTTCAAGTAACACTTCCTCCATATGGTTCCAGGTGTATATAATACCGCACATCACTTTAGGTATTGGAATAATTACTTTATAGCAGGCAATACTTCAGAGAGAGAAGCATGTGAATGTAATGTGGGGACCAAAGACATTTGACATAAAATTAGAGGGCAACAAAGATCAGGTTAGAACCCATTTCAAAATAAGACAAATAAGACATGGTATAGAGAGTAAATGCATTTTTTCTTTTCATTTATTCTCTCCCCCCTCTTCTTTTTTTTGTACCAGAAACTGAACCTAGAGGCACTGAACCACTGAGCCACATCCCCATCCTTCCCCTCGCCTCACCTTTTCTTTATTTTTTATACCTTTATTTTATTTTTATGGTTACTGAGGATCAAACCCAGTGCCTTCCATGTGTGAGGCAGGTGCTCTACCACTGAGCTACAACCTCAGTTCCTTGCCTCACCTTAAAATAATAATAATAATAAATTAAATTTTGATACAGGGCCTCACTAAGTTCCTGAGTCAGGCTTCGAATTTTCAGTCCTCTTACCTCAGCCTCCTGGGCTGCTGAGATTACAGGTGTGTGCCACTTCACCCGGCTGCTTTCATTTATTCTGAATAGTCCTGACTAAATATGGAGAGAGTCAAATTCAATCGTGAATAGTCCCAGTTTAAGTCCTCAAGAATCTGTGCAACCATACTGCTGTATGCTGGTGAACAAAAGCCACCAGGAAGTATCATGAAGTCAACCATAGCGACAGCTGTAAAGTAGGACCTAAGCAAGGTAAGTTTGCATAGCTTTGTAACTGAAGAGAGAAACACATCGTTTTCTAATGACACCAAAGTCTTCTGATTATAAGAATGTGCAGAGTGATACAGATGTAGCAAAAAAGAAAAGAAAATACACAGAAGGAAGATGGCCAACTGGTCAATACAATTGTAAAGGAGAAGATTTTAGAGAATAGGAACAAGAAAAGGAGGATTTAAATACCAGTGGTTTGGAAAGATGTAGACTCCCCCATTGTCTCTCATGTCTAGCAACATGGATTCAGTCAGCTATGTAGTTGAGGACTCAGAAGACTGGACTTGGGATTTAAAAGCAGACAGCTGGGGTCTTTGTGTTGTGATTTAATCATAGTCGTTCTCCCTTTATTTAGAGAATAGTGTGTGGGATAAAGGTATGGTTCTTAAACTCCATCTGGAATTTTAGTTCTTACCTAGTTTTATGTGGTTTCACAATGTGCCTGATCTTACACCCCAAAACTGGAGATGATTTTACACAGGCCTCCTTTGACTTCCCCAATGGTGGTAACATTCTCACTAGCACTCCTTTTCATTACACCTTCCTAGAAAAGCCACAGATCTCAAAGAGGAGAATTAGACTGCTCAGGGAACACCGATTAACAGCTCATTTTTCAACATAGCTGATGCTAACTGCAGTTAGAAGCATGCTGTGTATATGGTCCATGCATGCTGAGTGCCAGGGCTGCCCCTTGATGGTTCTCTTTCCTGATGGCTGAACATGCCAGTCATAGGAGAGATCCTCAGGGGAGAAGGTATTCATGCACAGTGCCTCCTTCCCTCTCACAGCAACTTTCTTATCATAAACACACCACCACCTCCATTAAAGTATGGAAATTCTGCAGTTAGAATTTCTTAGCAACTTTCTTAATATTAGTTATGAGAGTTCTTGTCCTGCCTCTGCCATTAGTTCACTAGAAGAAATAATCAGTGATTTTAGGTCGCTCTTCCTTGGGATGGGTATAATAATTCATAGAATATAAATGGAATTGAATTATTGGTGGGAGCAAATAAAACAAATGTGAATTTCTTTTAGAAAAGCATACAAAGTGTATTAGCATAAGGTCATACGGTTAATGTGATAGATTAAGAATATTATATATCAGTTTATCCACTATTCAGTTCTAGAATATATATACAGATGTTGCTCAACTTATAATGGTTTATCTTAACAATTCTATGACTTTATGTTAGTTGGAAGCGATAAACATTCAGTAGAAAGTATACTTCAAATTTTGAAATTTTCCAGACTAGAGATACGTGCCATGATATTCTTATGTACTGCACTTAGGGGCTGGGGCAGCAAGTGTAGCTTACAGTCAGTTTCATGATCACAGGGACAAACAACCAGCACACACAGTACCCTGTTCTGCTAGGCTATGATGTATGCTAGGTGTAAGGAATGCATTTCAACTTATGCTATTATCAACTTACAATGGATTTAGCAGACAAAACCCAAATATCAGTCAAGGAACAACTGCACTGCATAATATTGAAAATTATTGCAATAAGATTTAGTTTTCCAATAGGTTTGGTGGGGCAAATGTATTAAATATGATGTCATATCCTGTTCATAATGGTAGATGTCAGTAATCAATAGAGTTCTATTTATTGTTTTATAACTATATGGACTACATATGGATAATAACTTAATCATCACTAATTTATATTTATCAAATTCAAAATCTTTTGTGAAACAAATAAAAGGTTGTTGCTATCAAGGAATACCTTGTCTGTGAAGTAAGTGGAAAACTTAATATAATCAATTTTTTTTTTTTTTTTTTTTTTTGTGGTACTGGGGATTGAACTCAGGGGCACTCGACCACTGGGTCACATCCCCAGCCCTTTTTTTTTTTTTTTTTTGTATTTTATTTAGAGACAGGGTCTCACTGAGTTGCTAAGTGCCTCACCATGGCTGAGGCTGGCTTTGAACTCGCGATCCTCCTGCCTCAGCCTCCCAAAGTGCTGGGATTACAGGCGTGCGCCACCGCGCCCGGCTAATATAATCAAATTTAACAAATATTTTAAAATTGAATATATATATAATTTTGAATTTTACCTATTATAAAGAATGTAAATCTGTACCATAATCATTTTAACAATGTTGTTTACCTTGTATAACTATTTGCAAAACTTTTTCATCCTTCCAAAAACTTTGTATTCATTAAGCATAACTCACCACTCTCCCTTCTTCTCACCCCCTGATATCCTCAAATGTATTTTGTTTTGCAACTATGAATTTGCCTAATCTAAATATTCCATGTAAGCAGAACCACAATATTTATCCTTTTATGTGTGGGAATTTAATATTTAACTTTTTGAGGAACCCTTAAACTGTTTTTTACAGCAGATGTACTATGTTGCATACCACCACCAATGCCCAGGGTTCTAATAAATTCATATTTTTACCAACATTTGTAATTTTTCAATTTTTTATTACAGTCATCCTAGTGGGTGTAAAATACTCTGTGGTTTTGATTTGTAATTCCCTAATGATTGATGATCCTGAACAACTTTTCATGTGCATACTGTCCATGTTTTTTTTAAACAATTTCTTTTTTAAAAATATTTATTTATTTCCTTTAGTTGTACACTGATGCATTTATTTTTACGTAGGGCTGAAGATCGAACCCGGGTCGCCCACGTGCTAAGTGAGCGCCCTACTGCTGAGCCACATCCCAGCCCCGTATACTGCAGGAGCCCTGTTTGGGGATTGACTTGATTTGCGGTTGACTATGAGCCGTGGAGATTTGGGCTTTGTTGCCTCCCGTAGTCTCACGGGACTTGTTGCGGGATCTCGAGTGACTTGGCCGAAATTGCTGATCGGGTCAGCGCCATTTTAGTGGTGTGTTTGTCGTGTGTTAGTCGTTGTTAGAACCAGAGAGAAAAGTTATCAGAATAAAAAGCTGTTTGTCTCCAGTTCGCCTCTGAAGTTTTTCCCGCGGCTCCGTTGCTCCAAGCGCTTCAGGAGGCAACAGTATACTATCCACTTTTGAGAAATATCTACTCATGTAATCTGTCCATTTATTTTTGTTTGTTTTTTGTGGTGCAGGGAATTGAACCCAGGGCCTTGTGGATGTGAGGGAAATACTTACCAACTAAGCTATATCCCCAGCCCTAATTTGTCCATTTTTAAAATTTGGGTTGTTTGTCTTTTTGTTACTGAGCAATAGGAGTTCTTTATATATTCTACATTTTAAACATTTTTCACACATATAATTTACAAATTTGCAACTGTTTTCTTATTTATTCTTGATAATGCACTTTGATGAACAAAAGTTGTGCTATTTTAATTTGACAAATTCTAATTCATTTATTTTGCTTTTGTTGCTTATGCCTCTCTCTCTCTCTCTCTCTCTCTCTCTCTCTCTCTTATTTTGTTTTTTATTTTTATTTTTTTTAACCAGGGATTGGACCCAGGGATGCTTAATCACTGAGCCACATTCCTTGTACATTGAGACAGGGTCTTGTTAAGTTGCTAAGGCTGGCTTTGAAGTTTTGATCATCCTGCCTCAGCTTCCCAAGCTACTTGGGTTATAAGTGTGCACCACCATGCCTGGATGGCTGGTTCTTATGCCTTTGATGCCATTTTTAAGAGCCCATTTCCAAATACAATATTGTGAAGATTTACTTTTTTGTTTTCTTATATGATTCTTGTGGCATTAACTCTTATGTTTTGGTCATTGATCCATTTTCTAAATGGTTATATTGAGTTTCCTATATGGTGTGAAGTAGGAATCTAAATTCTTTTTTTTTTTTTTTTTTTTTTTTAACTTTGTAGACAGACATGCAGCTGGTTTAGCGCTATTTGTTTAAGAGACTGCTCTTCCTCCATTGATGGACTTTGGATCCTTGTCTAAAATCAATTGACTAAAAATGTAGGGTTTCACTTTTGGACCTTAAATCCTATCCCACTGATATATCTGTCTACACTTATAGAAGTTCCACACTGTTTTGATTAGTACAACTTTATATTAAGTTTTGAAACTGGTAAGTGTGAGTTGTCCAACTTCCTTCTGTTTAATCAAGATCATTTTGACTACTCGTCTGCCCTTACAATTCCATATGATTCTGAGAATAAGCTTTTCCATTTTTGTAATAAAGACTATCGGAAGGTTCACAAGGATTATATAGAATCTGTTGATAAATTTGAGTAGTATTGATATTTTACCAATACTTCCTTGCAATCCATAAACATAGGATTTGTTTTCTGCTTATTTATATCTTCTTTAACATTTTACACTAATATTTGTTGTTTTCTATAATACTTTGTACGTTTTTCATCCCTAAAATACATTTGTTTCTACATATCAAACTTTTTTAAAAATATATTTATTTATTTGCTTTAGTTGTACACAATGCAATGCATTTATGTTTACATGGTGCTGAGGATTGAACCCAGGCCACGCCACGCACGTGCTAGGCGAACGCTCAACTGCTGAGCCACAACCCCAGTCCAATATCTTACTTTTTTTAAAAAAACTGATTTTTTTTTTTTTTTTTTTGCAGGAGAGGGGGATGGTACTGGGAATTGCACTAGGGGCATTAGACCACTGAGCCATATCCCCAGCCCTGTTTTGTGTTTTATTTAGAGATAAGGTCTCACTGAGTTGCTTTTTGCTGAAGCTGGCTTTGAACTCAAAATCCTCCTGCCTCAGACTCCCAAGCCTCTGGGATTACAGACATGCACCATAGCACCCAGCTAGTGTTGATTTCTTAATATCAGTCTTAGTTATTCATTGTAGGTGTATGAACACACAGAGAAGTTTATGTACTTATTGTGAAATCTGAAAAATTGCTAATTTTTTATCCCCAATATCTTTCTTGTGGATTCTTCAGATTTTTTTAAATTTTATATTTTATTTAAATTCAAATATTAAATTTTATTAAAATATTAATATTTAAAATATTAAATTTTATAATATTTATTTTTTAGAAGTCTGAAAAATATAGATTATTTCTCTTCTTCTTTTCTGACTCAGATGTGTTTTATCACTTTTTCTTGTCTGATTTCTAGCCTGCTTCTGAATAGTAGTAGTGAAAATGGTCATTCTTGTCCTGTTTCTAAGCTATGAGGAAATTTTTAAATTAATTATGTTGTCAGCTATGGGTCTTTATAATTGTTTTCTTCATGTTGAAAATTTTACTCCTATTTCTAGTTTAATAAATGTTTTTATTATTAAAAGATTTTGGATCATGTCAAATGCTTTTTCTGTGTCAATTAAGTTGATCATGTAATTTCCATTTGCTGTATTAATAAAGTACATTATACTGATTTATTTCCTTATATTAAATCACCCTTGAATTCTATCAGTGCTCTTTTTTCCCCTTTGTCCAGTGTAACCCTGTTTTATCATCATATTAACCTGTCCTTGCAACATTCTGCCTTGTTTTCATCATGGTGATTGTTATAGTTTTAATATGAAATGTCCCCAAAAGCTCATATGTGAGACAAGGTAAGAATTTTCAGAGGTAAAATTTGATTATGAGAGATGCAACCTAATCAGTGGAATATTCCACCGATATGGATTATCAGAGAGGTAACTATAGGCAGGTAGGATTTGCCTGGGGGAAGTAAGTAACTGGGGGTATGCTTTTGTGTTTATATTTTGTCCTTTGTCCTTAGTGAGAAGAGGTCTTTCTGTTTGCTTCCTGATGTCCATGTCCTGAGCTTCTTTCCTTCTCTTTGCCCTTCCACTGTGATATTCTGCCTTACCTATGGAGTCAGCCAACCCTGGACTTAACCACTGAAACTGTGAATCAAAATCAAATTTTTAACTTTTAAATTCTTGTCAGATGATTTTATCACAGGAAAGAAGAAAAAGAAAAGAAAATCTGACTAAAACAATGATCCTTCCTCAATGTCTGTCATAACAGAAATTTCAATTTCTGAGATCATGGTAGTTCCTAGGTATGGTGAATTGTACAGTCATAACTAGATGTGTTATATTGAAGAGAGGTAGGAAAATTGGGTGTAGTTACCTATAATTGTGCAGGAGTGGAAGAAACCTGTGGGTAGATAATATATGCACTGTACTTTTGATTCCATGTGTCACCAAATATTTGTTGAATTGCACTAACCTAAATCAACTTCATTGATAATCTAATTCATATTCTAGCTACATGGTAGAGAACAAAAGAAACCTCATAACCTTCACTTATTTCTATGTGCAGAATTGCCTTAATAATTATGTATGGTGGCCTGAGGAAGGACCCCGCTGACTGCCTGAGTGACCTCCACCCACCCACTGTGCAACCAGGAGAAGCACCAAGCCATGGCCAGAGGAAGGGCCCAGCTGCTTGCCTGCCTGACCACCGCCCACCTATGCCACCATCAGTACTAGGAACAGCTGGCCCCCAGAGTAGTTAGGGCCTGGCTGGAGGAAGGGTCCTGCCTACAGCCTGTGTGACCCCATTCACACGGTCTACATAAGCAAGCAGGGGTCTCCATCCTCATATCAAATAAAGTAGACTTCAAGCCAAAATTAATCAAAAGAAATAAATATGGACATTTCATACTGCTTAAGGGAATCATACATCAACAAGACATAACTGTTATAAATATATATGCCCCAAATAATGGAGCATCTACATTCATCAATCAAACTCTTCTCAAGTTCAAGAGTCAAATAGACCACAACACAATAATTCTAGGTGACTTTAACACACCTGTTTTACCACTGGATAGATTTTCCAGACAAAAGCTAAACAAGGAAACTATAGAACTCAATAATACAATCAATAACTTAGACTTAACTGATATATATAAAGTATATTATCCATCAATGAGCCAATACACTTTTTGGTCAGCAGCACATGGATCCTTCTCTAAAATAGACCATATATTATGCCATAAAGCAACTCTAAGCAAATATAAAAAAGTAAAGATACTACCCTGCATTCTATTAGATCGTAATGGAATGAAATTAGAAATCAATGATAAAATAAGAAATAAAAGCTACTCCAACACCTGGAGACTAAATAATATGCTACTGAATGAACAATGGGTTGAAAAGACATCAAGAAGGACATTAAAAAATTCTTAGAGGTAAATGAGAACAGCAATATAACATATTGAAATCTCTGGGACACTATGAAGGCAGTACTAAGAGGAAATTTTGTTGCATAGATTTCATTTCTTCAAAGAAGAAAAAGCCAACAAATAAATCACCTAACATTACATCTCAAAGCTCTAGAAAAAGAAGAACAAATCAACCCCAAAAGAAGTAGAAGACAGGAAATAATTAAAATCAGAGGTGAAATTGAAACAAAAAAATTGAAAATTTGACAGAACAAAATGTTGGTTCTTGAAAAAATAAATAAAATTGATAAACCATTAGCTATGCTAATGAAGAAAAGGAGAGAGAGAACTCTAAATTACCAATATCTATGATGAAAAAGAAAATATCACAATGGACACTACAGAAATACAGAAGATAATTATTACTTTGAAAATTTATACTCCAACAAAGTAGAAAATATCAAAGGCGTTGACAAATTTCTAGAAACATATGATATGCCCAAACTATATCAGGATGATATACACAATTTAAATAGATCGATTTCAAGCAAAGAAATAGAGGATGCCATAAAAACCTACCAACCAAGAAAAGCCCAGGTCCAGATGGATACAAAACCGAGTTCTACAAGATCTTTAAAGAAGAACTAACACCAATACTTCTCAAACTATTCCATGAAATAGAAAAAGAGAGAACCCTTCTAAACTCATCTGTGAGGTCAATATCACCCTGATTCAAAAACAAGGCAGAGACACATCAAAGAAAGAAAAACTACAGACTAATATCTCTAATGAATATAGATGCAAAAATTCTCTATAAAATTCTGGCAAATCAAATACAAAAATATATTAAAAAGATAGTGCACCATGATCAAGTGGGGTTCATTCCAGGGATGCAAGTTTGGTTCAACATAAGGAAATCAATAAATGTAATTCATCATATCAATAGACTAAAAGGTAAAAATCATATGATCATCTCAATAGACACAGAGAAAGCATTTGACAAAACACAGTACCCCTTCATGTCAAAAACTAGAAAAAGAAAGACCCAGCCGCCAGTTTCCCTGGCCACCAGGGCCCAGAGTAGCATCTCCCTGATGCTGCACGCAGGGCCAGACCTGGGGAAGGGCTTCCTCCATTATCGGGAAGAGTGCAACCTGCCCAGCTGAGACCAGAGCAAGAGGTAGGCACCTGCCCACCGGAAGGGGAGACCCAACCTCCAGTGTCCCTGGCCGCCAGGGCCCAGAGTAGCATCTCCCTGCTGCTGCAAGCAGGGCCAGACCTGGGGAAGGGCTTCCTCCATTACTGGGAAGAGTGTGACCTGCACAGCTGTGCCTAGAACAAGAGGTAGGCACCCGCCCGCTGGAAGGAGAGACTCAGCCACCAGTTTGCCTGGTCTTCAGGGCCCAGAGTAGCATCTCTCTGCTGCTGTGCACAGGGCCAGACCTGGGGAAGTGCTTCCTCCACTCCCCGGGGGAGTGCAACCTGCCAAGCTGCGACCAGAGCAAGAGGTAGGCACCCGCTCACCATAAGGAGAGAGCCAGCCACAAGTTTGCCTGGCCTCCAGGGCCCATAGAAGCATCTCCCTGCTGCTGTAAGCAGGGCCAAGGCTGAGGATAAGCCCCTTCCACTATTCCACTGTGCCATTCTGCAACTGACCAAAGGTGCAGCCTTGACTCCACTAACAGGGTTGCTGACTGGACATCATCCTGGTCAATTTGCTTAAACTGGAAGGGAAAAAAGAAGGGCTTCCAAGGGTCCATTTTGTTTGAGACTTGTTCTTGGGTTCAACGTTTTTGTTTGCTTGTTTGTTTGTTTTGTTGTTTCTTGGGGGGGGGTTGTTTGTTTTTGCTTTGTTTTTGTTTTAATTGACAGTGTGTTTGTGTGCTTCTGCTCCTCTTTTCTTTCTTTTCTTCCTTCTCACTTTTATATTTTTTCTGCTTCCTTCATCTTCCCTATTTACACCCTGTCATTACATTCTCAACAGAGGCAAAACATGTTATATGAAGAAATTGGGATTTCTAGAACAGGTACAATTGAAATATATAGCAAAGTGGTATTATATATAGTTTATTCTCTATTTTCTAGACTTACTCTCTCTCTCCTCTCTCTTACACTAATCTCTACTCCTTGGTCATTTTTTTTTCTCTTTTTTTTTTCTTTTCCATCTTTCTTTATTTCTTCTCTCAACTGCTGCATAAGTTAGGTTTATATATAAATCGGTCTTTCCAACTAATCATTCACTCCATTCTCTTTCCTCTCTCGTCTGCTGATACTAAACCACTTCCATAGAACTCTCTTTTCATACTTTCTAAGAAAGAACAAGTCAATACACTCACTTCCTTCTTCCTAAACATATCACCTCTGTGTCCATTACTTGAAAGTATAAAACCCCATCAGAAGCATACAGAATAAATTGGAAACAATATCTGGGTTAACTAAATCTGTACATTGTGATCAAACTGGGATTCTCCGAATAGAAAGTGTTTGATTTTAAAGTGTAAAGGAAATATAAGGGGATCTGATAGCATTGTACCACAGGAGCAATGTAAGGTTTTAAGGTAAAATCAAAATAGACAAGGTCCCACAGTGCAGGAAGAATAGACGCACAAGCAATATGAAGAAACAAGGGAAGAAAGTGACACAAACAAACCAATATATCTCCTCAGTAGATTCCATGGCATGCACAGTTGGTAAATGCCAGAGATGGAATTTAGAAATTACATATTCAAAATGTTAGAGGAACTTAAGAATGAACTAAAAAATGAGATGAGGGAACAAATACAGGAGGTGAAAGATCATTTTGACAAACAACTCCATAAACAAATACAGGAAGTAAAAGATTACTTCAATAGGGAGATAGAGGCTCTAAAGAGAAACCAAACAGAAATTCCAGAAATGAAAGAAGCAATAAACCAAAATAAAAGCTCAATCGAAAGTATCACCAACAGAGTAGATCACTTGGAAGAAAGAACCTCAGACAATGGAGACAAATATATATCCTAGAGAAAAATCTAGATTACACAGCAAAAATGGTAAGAAACCAAGAACAAAACATTCAAGAATTATGGGACAACATAAAAAGACCAAACTTAAGAGTGATTGGGGTAGAGGAGGGGGCAGAGTTTCAAGCCAAAGGAATGAGTAATTTATTTAATGAAATAATTACAGAAAATTTTCCAAACTTGAGGAATGAAGGGGAAAACCAAGTTCAAGAGGCCTACACACACCAAACATACAAAATCACAACAGATCCACACCAAGACACATTATAATGAAAATGCCTAATATACTGAGCAAGGAGAGAATATTAAAAGCCACAAGAGAAAGGAAGAAGATTACATATAGGGGGAAACCAATCAGACTATGTTCAGATTTTTCTACCCAGACCTTAAAAGCAAGAAGATCCTGGAATAGCATATTTCAAGCTCTGAAGGAAAAGGGATGTCAACCAAGAATCTTATATCCAGCAAAACTGAGCTTTAGATTCGAAGATGAAATAAAAACCTTCCACGACAAGCAAAAGTTAAAAGATCTCGCATCTCGAAAGCCAGCACTTCTGAACATCCTGGGCAAAATTTTTCATGAAGAAGAAGAGAAAAATAACAATGAAAATCAACAAAGGGAGATATTAAACTAAGGGAAATACCAACCAGAAGAGAAACTAAATCAAGCTAAAGATCATAATACAAATAAACATGGATGGGAATAAAAATCACATCTCAATAATAACCCTGAATGTTAATGGCCTAAACTCGCCATTCAAAAGACACAGATTATCTGAATGGATTAAAAGAAATGACCCAACAATTTGCTGTCTCCAAAAAACACACCTCATAGAAAAAGACATCAATAGACTGCAGGTGAAAGGCTGGGAAAAGTCTTATCACTCACATGGCCTGCAGAAGCAAGCAGGGGTTTCCATTCTCATTTCAAATAAGGTAGACTTCAAGCCAAAGTTAATCAAAAGGGACAAAGACGGATATTTCTTACTACTTAAGGGAACCATTCATCA
Source organism: Tamias sibiricus (assembly GCA_025594165.1). Lineage (NCBI taxonomy): Eukaryota > Metazoa > Chordata > Mammalia > Rodentia > Sciuridae > Tamias > Tamias sibiricus. Next base: position 44,156,334 of record CM046671.1, on the reverse strand, counting down.
ACAGGATATAACAATCATAAATCTATATGCCCCAAATAATGGAGCACCTACATTCATCAAACAAACTCTTCTCAAGTTCAAGAGTAAAATTGACCACAATAAAGTTATTCTAGGGGATTTCAACACACCTCTCTCACCAGTGGATAGATCATCCAAACAAAAGCTATACAAAGAAACCTTAGGCCTCCTTAAAACAATTGATATCTTAGACCTAATGGACATATATAGAATATTTCATCCCTCAGTAAACAAATACACTTTTTCTCAGCAGCTCATGGCTCCTTCTCCAAAATAGACCATATATTATGTCACAAGTCAACTCTCAGCAAATATAAAAAAATAGAGACACTACCCTGCATGCTATCAGACCATAAAGGGATGAAATTGGAAATCAATGACAAAACAAGGAATAAGAAAAACTACTCCAACAACTGGAAGCTAAACAACATGCTACTGAATGAACAAGGGGTTGAAGAAGACATCAAAGAGGAGATTAAAAAATTCCTAGAGGTAAATGAGAACACACATACATCGTATAGAAATCTCTGGACACTATGAAGGCAGTAGTAAGAGGAAAATTCATTGCACTAAGTTCATTCCTTAAAAGGAAAAAAAAAAAAAAAAAAAAAAAAAAAAACAACAAATAAATGACTTAACATCACACCTCAAGCACTAGAAAAAGAAGAACAGATCAACACCAAGAGCAGCAGAAGACAGGAAATAATTAAAGTCAGAGCAGAAATTAATGAAATTGAGACTAAGGAAACAATTCAAAGAATTGACAAAACTAAAAGTTGGTTCTTTGAAAAAATAAACAAAATTGACAGAACCTTAGAGATGCTAACAAAAAAAAAAAAAAAAAGAGAGAGAAAAAACTCAAATTACTAACATTTGTGATGAAAAAGGGAATATCACAATAAACACCTCAGATATACAGAAGATAATTAGAAATTACTTTGAAAACTTGTACTCTAATAAAAGAGAAAATAATGAATGCATTGACAAATTTCTAGAGTCATATGATTTGCGTAAACTGGATCTGGAGGCTGTACACAATTTAAACAAATGAATCACAAGTGAAGAAATAGAAGGTGTCATCAAAAAGCTACCAACAAGGAAAAGTCCAGGACCTGATGGGTTTACAGCAGAGTTCTACAAGACTTTCAAAGAAGAACTAATACCAATGCTCTTCAAACTATTTCAAGAAATAGAAAAAGAGGGAGCTCTTCCAGACTCTTTCTATGAGGCCAATGTTACATTAATTCCAAAGCCAGGCAAAGACACAGCCAAAAAAGAAAACTTCAGGCCAATATCTTTAATAAATATAGATGCAAAAATCCTCAACAAAATTCTGACAAATCGGATACAAAAACATATCAAAAAGATAGTGCACCACAATCAAGTGGGGTTTATTCCAGGGATGCAAGGCTGGTTCAACATTCAGAAATCAATAAACATAATACATCACATCAATAGACTCAAAGATAAAAATTATATGATTATCTCAATAGACGCAGAAAAAGCATTTGACAAAATACAGCACCCCTTTATGTTCAAAACACTGGAAAAAGTAGAAATATTAGGAACATATCTCAACATTATAAAAGCTATTTATGCAAGGTCCAGAGCTAACATTATCTTAAATGGAAAATGAAAGCATTCCCTCTAAAAACTGGAACAACACAGGGATGCCCCCTTTCACCACTGCTATTTAACATAGTACTGGAAACTCTGGCCAGAGCAATTAGACAGACGAAAGAAATTAAAGGGATCCAAATAGGAAAAGAAGAGCTCAAATTAGCACTATTTGCTGATGACATGATAATATACCTAGAAGACCCAAAAAACTATACCAGAAAACTTTTACAACTAGTAAATGAATTTGGCAAAGTAGCAGGACACAAAATCAATACCCATAAGTCAAAGGCATTTTTGTACATCAGTGAAAAAGCCTCTGAAAGGGAAATGATGAAAAATACCCCGTTTACAATAGCATCAAAAAAAAAAAAAAATACCTGGGAATCAACTTAACAAAGGAGGTGAAAGACCTCTATAAGGAAAATTATAGAACACTAAAGAAAGAAATCATAGAAAAACTCAGAAGATGGAAAGACCTACCTTGCTCTTGGATAGGTAGAATCAATATTGTCAAAATGTCCATACTACCAAAAGCATTATACAGATTTAATGCAATTCCAATCAAAATCCCAATATTATTCTTCAAAGAAATAGAAAAAGCAGTCATGAAATTCATCTGGAGATATAAGAGACTCAGAATAGCCAAAGTAATCCTGAGCAAGAAAAGTGAAGCAGGGGGCATCACCATACCAGACTTTAAATTACACTATAGAGCAATAGTAACAAAATCAGCATGGTATTGGCACCAAAACAGATTGGTAGACCAATGGTACAGAATTGAGGACACAGAGACTAATACATATAATTTCAGCTATCTTATATTAGACAAAGGCACCGAAAATGTACAGTGGAGAAAGGATAGCCTCTTCAACAAATGGTGCTGGTAAAACCGGAAATCCATATGCAACAAAATGAAATTAAACCCTTGTCTCTCACCGTGCACAAAACTCAATTCAAAGTGGATCAAGGACCTAGGAATTAGACCAGAGACAATACGCCTAATAGAAGAAAAAGTAAGCTCCAATTTCCAACATGTCAGACTAGGCCCCAAGTTCCTTAATAAGAATCCTGTAGTGCAAGAACTATTACCAAGAATTAATGAGTGGGATAAATTTAAACTAAAAAGCTTCTTCTCAGCAAAAGAAACAATCAGTGAGGTGAATAGAGAGCCAACTAATTGGGAACAAATATTTAATACATGCACATCAGATAGAGCACTAATTTCTAGAATATATAAAGAACTCAAAAAAAAACTTAACATCAAAAAAGCAAATAACCCAATCAATAAATGGGCTAAGGAATTGAAAAGACACTTCTCAGAAGAAGATACACAATTAATCAACAAATACATGAAAAAATGCTCAACATCGCTGGCAATTAGAGAAATGCAAATCAAAACTACTCAAGATTTCATTTCACTCTAGTCAGAATGGCAGCTATCAAGAACACAAACAACAATAAATGTTGGAGAGGATGTGGGGAAAAAGGCACACTCATACATTGCTGGTGGGACTGCAAAATGGTGCAACCGCTATGGAAAGGAGTATGGAGATTTCTTGGGAAAATGGGAATGGAACCACCCTATGATCCAGCCATCCCACTCCTGGGTCTATTCCCCAAAGACTTAAAAACAGCATATTACAGTGACACAGCCACTTCAATGTTTATAGCAGCACAATTCACAATAGGTAGGTTGTGGAACCAACCTAGTTGTCCCTCAGTAGATGAGTGGATAAAGAAAATGTGGTATATATACAAAATGGAATTTTACTCAGCAATAAGAGAGAATAAAATAATGGCATTTGCAGGTAAATGGATGAAGTAGGAGAATATAATGCTAAGTGAAATTAGTCAATCTCAAAAATCCAAATACCGAATGTTTTCTCTGATATAAGGAGGCTAGTTTACAGTGTTTTTGGATGGGGGTACATAGGAGGATTAGAGGAACACTAGAATGGTCAAAAGAAAGGGAGGGGAAGGGAGGGAGCAAGAGGGGAGGGGGGAAATAAGAAAAAAAAAATTGGTGGTTGTATGAGATGGATATCATTATCCCAAATGCATGATTGAAGATCTGAATGGTACTTATATACTTTGTATACAAACAGTTGTATGTAAAATGATACTATACTTGTGCAATTTGAATAAGTAAATAAAAATAATTTAAAAAAAAAACTAGAAAAACTAGGGATAACAGGAATGTTCAAAACACAACAAAAACTAGGGATAAACAGAACATACCTCAACATTGTAAAGGCCATCTATGCTAAGCCCCAGGCCAACATCATCCTAAATTGTGAAAAATTGAAAGCATTCCTTCTAAGAACTGTAACAAAACAGGGATGCCCTCTTTCACCACTCCTATTTAACATAGTCTTGAAGCCCTAGCCAGAGCAATTAGACAAATGAAAGAAATTAAAGGGATATGGATAGAAAAAGAAGTACGCAAATTATCACTATTTGCAGACTATATGATTGTATACATGGAAGATCCAAAAAATTCCACCAGAAATCTTCTAGAACTAATAAATGAATTCAGAAAACTAGCTGGATATAAAATCAACCCCCATAAATCAAAGGCATTTCTGTGCATCAGTGACAAATCCTCAGAAAGAGAAACTAGGAAATCTACCCCCATTTACTATAGTCTCAAAAAAAAAAAAAAAAATACTTGGGAATCAACAAAAGAAGTGCAAGACCTCTACAATGAAAACTACAGCACACTTATGAAAGAAATTAAAAAAGATCTACCTTGTTCATAGATGGAAAGATGGAAAGATCTACCTTGTTCATAGATAGGTAGAATTAATATTGACAAAATGACCATTCTTCCAAAAGCACTATAGAGTGTCAATGTAAGCCAAATCAAAACTCCAATATCATTCCTCATAGAAATAGAAAAGGCAATCATGAAATTCATTTGGAAAAATAAGAGAACCAGAATAGCCAAAGCAATTCTTAGCAAGAAGAGTGAAGGTGGTAGCATTACTATTCCAGACCTTAAAGTGTATTACAAAGCAATAGTAACAAAAGCAGAATGGTTTTGGCACCGAAATAGACCAGATGACCAATGGTACAGAATAGAAGACAGAGACTAAATCACACATCTACAGTTATCTTATATAAGACAAAGGTGCCAAAAACGTTCACTGGAGAAAAGACAGCCTCTTCAACAAATGGTGTTTAGAAAATTGGAAATCCTCATATAAAAAAATGAAAGTAAATCTCTATCTCTCACCATGCCCAAATTCAACTCAAAGTGGATCAAGGACCTAGGAATTAAACCAGAGACTTTGCACCTAATAGAAGAAAAAGTAGGCCCAAATCTCTAACATGTTGGATTAGGCCCCAACTTCCTCAATCAGACGCCTATAGTGCAAGAATTAAAACCAAAAAATAATAAATGGGATGGATTCAAACTGAAAAGCTTCTTTTTAGCAAAAGAAACAATTAGTGAAGTGAATAGAGAACCTACAGAATGAGAGCAAATTTTTACCATAAGTACATCAGATAGAATACTAACCTCAAGGATATATAAAGCTCTCAAAAACTTTAACAAAAAAAAAAAAAAAAAAAAATCAATAAATGGGACAGGAATTAAACAGACACTTCTCAGAAGATGATATACAATCAATCAACAAATATATGAAAAAATGTTCAACATCTCTAGCAATTAGAGAAATGCAAATCAAAACAACTCTAAATTTCATCTTACTCCAGTCAGAATGGCAGCTATCAAAAATACAAACAACAATAAATGCTGGAGAGAATGTGGTGGGAAAGGCACACTCATACATTGTTGGTAGGACTGCAACTTGGTAAAGCCAATCTGGAAAGTAGTATGGAGATTCCTAGGAAAACTTGGGGGAACCACCATTTGACCCAGCTATCCCACTCCTTGGTCTATACCCAAAAGACTTAAAAACAGCTTACTACAGGGACACAGCCACATCAGTGTTGATAGCAGCACAATTCACAATAGCTAGATTGTGGAAACAACTGGGATGCCCATCAGCAGATGAATGGATAGGAAAACTTTGGTATATATACACAATGGAACACTACCAGCACTAAAAGAGAACAAAATAATGGCATTTGCAGGTAAATGGATGGACTTGGAGAAAATAATGCTAAGTGAAGTTAGCTAATCCCAAAAAACAAAGGTAAAGGATTTCTTTGTTATGAAGATACTGACTTATAATGAGAAGGGAGGGGGGATGAGAGGAATGAAGGAACTTTAAATAGAACAAAGTGGGGGGAGGGGGGAGGGGACAAGGGGATAGGAATAATGGTAGATTGAGTTAGACATCATTACCCTAAGTACTTGTATGAAGACACAATTGTTGTGAAAATACTTTATATAAAACCAGTGACTTGAAAAATTGTGCTCTTTATGTGTAATATGAAAAGAATTGCACTCTGCAAGCATGTATAACAAATTAGATTAAAAATAAATTAAAAAATAAAATAAAACAAATAATAATTATGTATGGTTACTAAATGGACATAACCCAACTTTAGTAGTCACTATTGAAAACTGTAAGAATGTCTATGGTCCTGAGCCACTCTTTTTTTCTTCATCACACGTACAAGTCAAAGATACACTTGGTTGCAAATTTGATCACATTTTAACCTTACTCTTTGTACTGCTAATTCTTAGTACAATTTTTCTAGAACATCAGTAGAAACTATCATAGAAAATATTTAGGACATAAAGAGCCTTTTCCATGACCTTAAGAATAAGAGTACTCAGGTATCATAGAATATATTATTCAGATAATTAAAATCCCTTTTACCTATTACGACTTTACACCTTTATAGATTCAGGACTACTGTTTTAAAATGTGTTTGAAAAAGAGCCTCTGATACAAGATATCTCAAAGTACATATATGTTTCCTATGAAGATGCTGAAAAGAAAATAATTCACAATTATGGCTTTAGCTACAACTAAAAATTTGGTCAGATGTTAGACTTTGATGATAAATTCCATGAAGTACAGAATAGCTTTGATCCCATGCTGTAGAGGTAGATAACCTACCTATTTTATAGCATATATGAAAACTTCTTATCTTGTCCCACTTTAGCTCACTTTGAATTAAAAATTCAAAATTTTTGAATATATTTCACTTTCCTTGTGACTCCTATTTTTAAGACAAATGTTTCGGTACTTTCTCTCCAATGATAACATCTTCACTTTTATTTGCTTTAAAAGTTCAAGCCATAGAAAACCAGAGCTATGGTCAATGTGATGGCAGGAAACACACAGAGATTGTGGAAGTACATTACATTTTGGAAGATGCTCATCCTAAACATAGTTAAGCAAGATCGAAACAGGAAGTCCTAGGAGCAGAGGATTCTGGCATTGTCATATTCCATGAAATCCACTTATCCCGAAAAGGCAAACAACTAGATAGTAGAAGGATGGAAAAGTTTGGAATTCAGTTCTACATAGCCACATTACTTGCTAGACACTGGGAATTAAGTCAGGAATTGCTGCCAAAAATCCATAATACTCTAACAGATGTAACAAGAAGTAGATTTCACCAGCACAGAAATGGACAGAAAAACTGTAGCCAAGGGAAATGAATACAACGTATTTGTTGATAATCACTGAATCTAGTTATATTATATTTTGCTCAGATATCAATTTAAAAGTAAAAAGAGTAAGGTTTATATATACAGATACAAAATGTATAAAAGGACAGACCCTTTGGAAATGACATTATTGACAGAAATTTTTAGTTCTTACATACATACCCTTTGCCCTGAAACTTTAAAATTTCTTTCACAAAGGCAGAATTTATTTCCCAACCATTTGACACTGGGATAGACCAAACATAGTACTTCATCCCTTGATCTGGCCAATAGCATGTGGTCAACATGATAATGCATAAATTCTGACCCTGGGTATATGAGGAATTTCATGTTCCAGCCTAAACAATTGCGTATCTGCCATCACCAGGAGAGAAATACCTCTGAGCTAGCAAATTGGTCAAAAATAGGATAAAGGATACATGATCAGATTCTCCCAGCTGAACCTGTCCCAATTTATTTGAGTCTAGATCAGCTCAATCAAACACATATGTATGAGTGACAATGAATGATTTTAAAAAAAAATAACTTTAAAGGTACTTCAAACATGCAACTTATTGCTAAAGAAGACTTCCAAATGTACCTATTGCAGAATTCAGGAAAAAAAAAAAAAAAAATTGAAAACTCTGGAAAAAATGTAAAAGGTTGTCAAGATTATATAGTGTCAATAAAATATAGCCAAAGATACATGAAAACAGTAATTGAGCTGAAAAATCAGGATACAAATAAATTTAACAAATAAGAAGGTGACTTAAGGGAATAAGAAAAATAAACTAGTAATGTAAAAAAAAATGTACATATTTACAAAGTAAAATATAATTCAAGGTTTGAATATATTTGAAAATTTCTTTCACAAAGTACAATAAAATAGAGAAAAACTAAATAGATATGGTTACAAAAATGAGGCACACATATATATAATCGAAGTCTTCAAGAAATAATAATTTTAGAACTTATTAAAATTATAAGACAAACTAAAATATGAATATGTTGTCTTTGAAAGAGAGGGAAATGAGTGAGTATTTAAATGCAGATCAAAGGGTTTTAAGTATAAATTCAAAACATTAGTGATGAAAACAATTATTCATAGGTGGTAGAAATGGTTTTAGCTGCAAAAAGATGAAACTATTTATACAAGTAGCCATTCAGATGGCAAAAAACAATACTAAATACCAATAGTTACTGTGCACTAGTCTTTTCCTCTCCCAAACTGATTTTGGGAAAATAACAAAAATAAGGTTATTAGTCATCAATTTATGGCAATTACTCTTGTATTTCAAATTATATGAGAATCCAGAAATATTTTGAGATGATTAAAGGCAAAGATAATTTAAGGACTTTAACATATTACTAAGATCATAGACATTTAGTTATAAAAATCTATATACCTTCTTGTATTTATTTTTTTCAATTTTCAACTTAGGATTTAAACTATACTTTAGATTAAATAGTGATTTCTCTATCCCCCAGGGCAAACATTGGCACTCCAGTATCAATTTCTTTTTGATACATTCCCAAAATCAGAAATGTTGTTCTTTAACCAGGATTCTTTTACAGAATATATGTTTTCCCTCCACAAAATCTGAAGAATTTAATAAATAAATAAATTGAATGTTTAAAAGTGTCCAGCAAAAGGGACAACTTAATTTAAAAAATATGAAAATAGCCAGCATATAACTGCCTCTAATCTAAAATCCTCCACATAATTTACCTATTATCAAATAAAATATGACTTCACATTAAACAAAAAAGCAGAAAAAAATTATGTACAAATATTTCTGCACTTTCTTCTTTCTTTATTTTACATTTTTTCCCTAAATTGGTTTATAATGGAAAAATCATAATAATTCTACTGTACAGTTTATTGTGCTAAACTAATAACTGTTTTGGAGAAAAATCAGCAGAAACAGGTGTTTCCACAAGTTTCATATTTTTGCACAAGTGACAGCTATTATGTTTCATTTTTTAAGAAAAATACAAATCAACAGTATGATACAAGTTTATGACATAACATTACACTTATTATTGTTATTTGTATCTCGCATCATATTGCTATCAGTTTTTTCATTAACACACAAATATTATAATAGCTACAATTTTCAGTTTCATGATAACTTTCCATTCCCAAATCCACTTAGCTCATTGTCTAGAAATAGGAAGTTATCAGAGTTTAAATTTCCAGAATTTATGAATTGTAGTTAGCAACTACAGAACAACATTTGACCCACAACTATTATCAACTACCTGCATATTCACTTCACTATCAGATTGCACGAGCCCCTGAGTGTATGGTTCACTGCAACACCAATTGCTTTTAAATAGATTGATACATCAAATATAGTCAGAGATTAAAGTTCTTAGAACACTCAGCTTTAGTCACTACTTTGTTGTTAATTTCCCAGTGAGTTGTGCAAATAGCACTGTGCTAATTGTGTCTGTGAATTTGGGAATTTAATGGTAGTATATTTGTAATTCTGGAAAATCCCAGGATGCTATGTTATCCTTAGAGATTGTCTTCAGAAATATTACCTAAAACCATTGCAGTGGATTGTTGGAAATAGGTTTAAAATAAAACAAAATAATGCTTCTAGTTTTCTCAATGGCACTTCTAGTAAGATTATAAATATTATTTTGATGTAGTAGTACACAGTGTGATGGTTTTTGTCAGCTTAGTTCTTTTTCCCACAGTGATTCAGATATTTTAAACATAGACTGCAATTTTAATGAGATTGTGTAGCTGAATGTAATCCAAAACGGAAAGCTTATCATGGGAACTATCTGAGATATGGGCAGTAAGGTTGGGCTGAGTCTGCTATTTGAAACTTCAGCAGCTTTTTGGTTTCTATGAATAAAGGTTTGAAATAGTCTGTGAAGTAGAGTTAGGACATTATTTTAGGAAGAGAGGTGGTGAACAACATAGACTCTTTTAGTTATGCAAAGAACAGTAAACTTCTCTTTTGGATTGGACAATTTTTATAAAAGTTTTTTCTTCTTTTTTTAATAAATGAAAGCAATTTGCTTTCCCTGTAAAAGACTGAGATAGGGGTTGGGGTAAAACAGAAAGTGTACTTTTCTCTCTTCTTGATCCTCAGGAGGTAGGATATAAGAACTCAAACTCTGAGTGAAGGAGCATGCTTACAGGTACATGTTTTAAGAGAAAGCTCACTTCCCTGCAGTATTTGGCGATATGAAGCAAAGCAGAGGAGAAACTAGCAGGGACACCATTGGGACAGGATGACCCTTGACTCTAGTAAAAGTCATATCTCATAGTCAACAGAAGGTTTTATTTCATCTTTCTAATTCTCTCTGTTATCCTCAGCTCTTCAGTTAAACCTTCTTGCAAAGATCATGACCTGGTCTTAACTCTGCCTAGAGACATTCACAGAGTCACACATGGAGAAAAATGATACAGATAAACAGAAAGAAGAAACCATGAAAAGATTATTACAGATGATCTCTAAGAGCAGAACAGTGATATATGGCAGAACACCTACCTGTCTACATTTATATGATGGGCAGGTCAGATGGTTGGATATGTAAACATTCCTAAAAGGTGCCCAGAAATAGGTGGAAAGTGGTATATCTAGAAATTGAGGAGAGATTGAACTTTCTCCCAGCTGGGGGTGGGGGGGTGTGCCATCCAGTCAAAAGATTGTTCTGCTAATTCTAAAGGTACATGACCCTGAAAATTAAAGAAATTGGTGACTTTGATCAATATAAATAAGACTGTAAGAAATGTAGAAAATTTCAAGTTGTTACCTGCAAGAAGTGAGTTTGATAGTTCTTTTTCTGTTTGTGTTGCATAGCTGATGTACAGATGATTGTGTAGTTCAAGAAGGATGTGTTTGTGTGTGTGTGTGTGTGTGTGTGTGCATGTGTTCAAGTATAAAGATAATTCAGCTGTTTGGAAGATAAACTGCAGGAGCCCTGTTTGGGGATTGACTTGAATTGTGGTTGACTATGAGCCGAGGAGATTTGGGCATTGTCGCCTCCCCGTAGTCTCACGGGACTTGTTGCGGGATCTCGAGTGACTTGGCCGAAATTGCTGATCGGGTCAGCGCCATTTTAGTGGTGTGTTTGGCGTGTGTTAGTCGTTGTTAGAACCAGAGAGAAAAGTTATCAGAATAAAAAGCTGTTTGTCTCCAGTTTGCTTCTGAAGTTTTTTCCCCGCGGCTCCGTTGCTCCAAGCGCTTCAGGCGGCAACAGGTGGCGGCCCATACGGGGAACTTCGGAGCGGACAGGTAAGAACTGAAAGGTCTCTAAAGATTGGATCGAATATAACTGAATCCCAAGTGATAGAGGCTATGCAAAGACTCCTTGATATACCTGACTCTGTTCTCAGTGAGGAGTATATTGAAAAAAGTGAAAGTGATCAAAAAAGTGTAGCTTCCACTGGGCCAACTAAGACCAGTAAAGAGAGTATTAGAAGAGACCCAAAAATGACAAAAATCAAAGCTATTAAAGCTATTTGGGAGTTATTGGTGATAGCTGAAGGATACTTGCTCTTACTGGAACCTGGGCCTCAGGATATTGCTGTCAGTGAAATTAGCAGTGGTGAGGAATCTAGTAAAAGTGATCCTGAGAAAATGAGGAAAAAGAAACTAAAAAAGACCGAGAAAAAGGACGGTCAGGTAGAGGAGCCACTTGTGTCCTCTACTCCCCCATGGGTGGAATCCATTACAGAAAATATGAAGGGTATTATTAGGCATTTGCATACCCTAGAAACAGAAATAAAAAGTCTTTCTGATCGCTTATGTGCTCTCGAGGACAACTCACAGATGCATTGGAACCGCCAGCATTTGAAAAGAAAAATGGACAGAGTGTCCATCAGTCAGTAGATTTCAAAACAATAAAAAACCTCAAAGAGGCAGTAATGACTTATGGGCCCCAAGCTCCTTTCACGTTGAGTATGCTGGAGTCCCTTAACACCTTTAGCTTAACCCCCTCAGACTGGAAAAGTCTATGTAAAGCAACATTAAGCGGGGGGCAATTCTTGGTTTGGCGATCGCAATTCCAAGAACTTTGTATAGAAACAGCTAAAAGAAATGCGGCTGCAGGGTTTGAAAACTATAATATAGACATGCTCACAGGAGAAGGGCAATTCGCAGACTTACAGGCTCAAACAGATTATGACCCAGATGTATATACTCAGATAAACACAGCTGCCTTAGAGGCATGGAAAACTGTACAAGGACCTGGGGATCTACAAGGTAGCTTGTCAAAAGTGATTCAAGGACCAAATGAGACGAATGCTGACTTTGCTGATCGACTTTTGAGAACTGCAGGTAGTGTGTTTGCAGATGTTTACCAAGCTATGCCATTAGTTCTTCAATTAGCTTATGAAAATGCAAATAAATGGTGCCAAGCAGCCATCAGGCCATGGAGAACTAAAAAGGATCTTTCCGTATATATACAACTATGTAAAGATATAAATGAGGCCTTTGTCACAGGAAATGTGATTGCAGCCTCAATGAGAGGTGCTTCCTCTCGAAATTTCACAAAGGCTAAACGTAGATATTATAATCAATTAGGATATTCCAGGCAAAATTATCATAATCAATCAGGCAATTCTAGGCAAAATCACAAAAGAGAAATAAGACCAAGCTCATACTGTGCCCCAGTGGCCGCTGCCCCAGGTGTAAAAAGGGAAATCATTGGGCCAATAAATGCCATTCAAAATTTGACATCCATGGAAATCCTTTGTTCAGGAATTCAAAAAACGGGGCACGGGGCCCAGTACCCCGGGGCCCACAAATGTATGGGGCATTGCAGAAGGAGTATCCTCAAGCATCCACTCAGATGCTTCCCCGACACAATCCCTACTACCCATCCACTCCCTCGCCAGAGGAACAAGAGGAAATACAGGATTAGAACCTCTGTTCCACCGCCCGAATAGTGTTAACACCTGAAATGGGGGTTCAACTGATTCCCACAGGAGTCAGGGGACCTCTTCCCTCAGGGACTGTAGGACTTATTATCGGGCGTAGTCCTAAAAGCTTATTAGGTTTGCAAGTGATCCCAGGTGTAATAAACTCAGACTACAAAGGGGAAATAAAAATAATGCTTAGCTCACCCCAAAGTATAACTTCTGTTAATCAAGGAGATAGAATTGCTCAGTTGCTTCTGCTTCCCAATTTACATAATTCATTTAAAATGGGTATGCCTCAAGAAGGGAACAATAGAGGATTTTGTTCCACTGACTCAAGTCCCATGGCTTGCTGGGTTCGAGACTGTTCAAGGAGGCCTATGTGTAAAATAAAAATCCAAGGAATAGAAATGGAGGGATTAATAGATACTGGAGCTGACTCTTCCATTATTAATTTACGCCAATGGCCCAAGCACTGGCCTCTGCAAAAAGCTTCAACCAGTTTAAGAGGCTTGGGATATAATAACCTCCCAGATAAAAGTGCAGTAATTTTAAAATGGGAGGATGATGAAGGCCATAAAGGAACATTTCAGCCTTATGTTTTACCTAATCTACCGGTTACTTTATGGGGAAGAGATATTTTGCAACAAAATGGGAGTACACCTTGCAACCAAGCCTGCAGATGTTAAATGTGAAAACCTACAGGGTAATCTTAACCATAAAAGAACTCATTATCAAAAGTACAGAGTAATCTTAACCCTAAAAGTAATCATTGTCATAAAGGAAAAAGATATTTTTTTTCGGGGCCACTGAGAAAATAATTTTGAAAATACCATGGCTTTCTGATAAGCCAGTGTGGGTCCCTCAGTGGCCCCTATCTAAAGAGAAATTACAAGCGGCCCACCTACTAGTTCAGGAACAATTAGAAGCAGGTCATATAGAACCTTCCACTTCTCCCTGGAATTCCCCCATATTTGTGATCAAGAAAAAGTCAGGAAAATGGCGATTGTTACATGATCTTAGACAAATCAATAAAACCATGCAAGTTATGGGCCCTACTCAACCTGGACTTCCTAGTCCCATAGCTATTCCAAAAAATTTCCATCTTATTACTCTTGATATAAAGGATTACTTCTTTTCTATTCCCCTACATCCTCTGGATGCCCCCAGGTTTGCTTTTTCCGTTCCTTCTATGAACAATAATGGCCCTGATCAGAGATATCAATGGAAGGTTTTACCACAGGGAATGGCTAATAGCCCCACCATATGCCAAATATATGTGGACAAGGCTATCCGACCCATTAAAAATAAATATCCAAACCTCATGTGTCTACATTACATGGATGATATTTTATTGGCCCACCCTAATCAAAAAATCTTATTTAATATATTCAGTGATGTGGTAGAAAATTTAAAAAAATATGGATTATATATAGCAGAAGAAAAAGTTCAAACCAGATCTCCCATGTTATATTTAGGATTTAAAATCATGGATACCTTTGTTAGACCCCCAAAAATTCTAATAAATAAAGAACATTTGACCACCCTCAATGATTTCCAAAAACTACTGGGAGACATTAATTGGCTTCGCCCTACACTAAATCTCACTACTGGCCAACTAAAACCTTTATTTGATATCCTTCGCGGAGACCCTGATCCATCTTCACACCGCGAACATTGACTCCTGATGCTAGGAAAGCTTTAAAGTTAGTAGAAAAAGCCATCGAAGGAGCTCATTGTGATAGATTTGATTTAACTCAACCACTGATGTTGATTATTATTTCTTCACAATATACACCCACAGGAGTATTTTGGCAACAAGGGCCTTTATTATGGATACATTTGCCCGTCTCTCCTAAAAGTATAATTGAATCTTATACCTCCATGGTGGCTAAACTTATTCTTCAAGGACTTAAGACTTCTACTAAAATATTTGGCATTCACCCTGCTACTATTATTACTCCCTATTCATCATCACAGATTGAATACTTATGCTTCAATGATAATGATTGGGCTATAGCTAAATGCTATACTTCTGCAAATTTTGATAATCATCTTCCTAAGTCCCCTATATTATCTTTTTGTATTAATCATCCTATTATATTTCCACAGGTAATAAAAAATCAACCTATTCCAAAGGCATTTAATGTATTTACAGATGGGTCCTCAAATGGTAGTGCTACAGTAGTCACTAAAAAAGGAAATATGACTTACATAACTGCACACAAATCAGCTCAACTAGTGGAATTGGAAGCTGTGGTAAGAGCTCTGGAAAATTTTAGGGACCAGCCCGTAAACATTTTTTCAGATAGCCACTATATTGTAAAAGCCGTCCCAAAATTAAAGTTAGCAGGACCAATAGCACCTCATACTCCAGCCTTTAAATTGTTTTATCAAATACAAAAACTTTTGTGGGCAATAAAAGAACCTCTATTCGTAGGCCATATTAGAGCACATACTAATTTGCCTGGTCCCCTCCATGAAGGTAATCAAAAGGCTGATGAACTTACAAAAACAATATTTATACTTTCAGTGCTACAACAAGCTACTTTATTCCACTCCCAGTTTCATGTCAACAGCACCACCTTGCAACGTAGGTTTAAAATCACAAAGGAGCAAGCCAGAACAATTGTAAAAGATTGTAAATCTTGTATGACACATTTGCCCAATCCTCATTTCGGAGTTAACCCTAGAGGATTAATGCCCAATCATTTGTGGCAGATGGATGTTACTCATGAGCCAAGTTTTGGAAAATTGCGATTTATTCATGTGACCATAGATACATGCTCAGGCATGATTTTTGCTTCCTTACATTCTGGAGAAAAAGTTAAAGATGTTACATCTCATTGTTTGCAAGCTTTGCTGCATTGGGCATCCCCAAAATGCTTAAAACAGATAATGGCCCCGCATATACGTCCTTATCTTTCAAACAGTTTTGCGCAAAATTCAATATATCCCATAAAAACAGGCATCCCATACAATCCTCAGGGTCAGGGCATTATTGAAAGAGCAAACCGAACACTGAAAATTATGTTATTAAAACAAAAAGAAGGAAATTGGAAAAGTCCTAAGGACAGATTGGCAGTTGCCCTGTTTACCTTAAATTTTTTAACTTTAGACTCTAATGGTTATTCTGCTGGAGACAGACATTGGAATCCACACCAACAACATAAACCCTTGGTTTACTGGAAGGATGTTCTTTCAGGTACATGGAAGGGTCCAGATCCAGTATTAATTTGGGGAAGAGGATCTGTTTGTGTTTTTCCAAAAGACAAATCCTCTCCAATATGGATACCATCTAGATTAATAAAACAGGTACCACATCAAAATGATCAAGATGAAGTTATTGAAGAATCAAGATTAATAAAAAAGGTACAAAATCAAGAGGACCAAGATGAAGGTATGGAATGATTCCCTTAAAAGAGTCCTTCAAAATATTTCACAACTTAGTTGTCATTCCTCCCGGCCGGGACGAGGAGATCTCTCTTTAGTGTGCACACAATTGTATTTTTTTTTCTTTTTTTCTTTTTTATACATGTCTTTATGTCTGTACATTTGTCTACATTTCATATTAATGTGACGTCACAGATATATGTTTGTATGTTTGTTCGTCTGTCCAGTGTGACGTCACAAAGAACAAAGCGCTTATGAAAAAAGAAAAAATATATATATATGGATCCAAATAACTTTAATTCATTTTAGGTTAAGAGTATTCAATTTAGGTAAATAATTTTATAAATGAAGGTACTTTCAATTTTGATTTATAGGTGTCCCTGGGACTTCTCTTTAGCAAACAATATGACTAGTGCTATATAACCTGATATTTTGGTGTTTTGACTTAAGATTGTTTATTTGTTATTAACTTCATTTGTTTAATAGCTCATTAATTTCAATTATCTCAACAGGTAAAAGATTGCTCTGTATACAGAGACTCAAGGGTTCCAGCTAACAAATTATTTCTCTAAAGTGCCTTTACCTTTTCTTTAATCTATCTTTAATGCAGTAATTACCCTCAGTCTTTCTTTGTTTTGTTCTAAATATGACATTTTTCCAACTTATGTTTGTAGAAGCTCAACCAGCGATGTATGTGAACAAAAATCAACTTTAATTTTCTAATCTAATTATTCTATTTTGTAGTTTGACAACTCGCCTCTTGACTCAGTGCTGCAATAGCACTGCCTTTCCTTTAATAATTGATGCTTGAGTTTCTAGGTATCGGGCCCTGAAGATTTGCCGGTGGCATTGTCTAAACATAAAAAAGACGTCTGCTGCTACAGCTGCAGGGATCGCGACTGCCGCAAGCATCCCTGCTGCTCAAACATCAAACAACCTCACCAACAGTGTGGCCTCTGCTCTACATGCATGGGGCCTCCTACATCAACATGTTATAACAAATGGACATTTTGATCTTTCATTGTTTGGGACTTTACAGGACAATGCCTTGCGGGTATTTGTCTAGAGAATTCAGTGTGTTACTTGATGGAACTTAGGGCAGCTGATTTGTTTAAACAATTTGATATGCTATGCAATTTGGCTCATCACCAAAAGGCTTGTCGCCTTAAAGCCGCAACATCTCCTCACAATTGGACGGCTGTTATCATCATATATAGTCGATCCTAAAGGGCTCCATTGGATGGCTGGTTAGCCAATGACGGGTAAGATCCCCAGAGGGGGACAACCTAAGACAGGCACAGTCGCACGGGACAGTCTCATGTGGCCGACATATCAACCTAAGACAGGAGTCAAGGGCACAGCCTTGATTATCCGATGACGGGTAAGAATGTTGGTTGCACATAGACGTCGTAGAGCATTACCTCTTTTAACACAAAAAGGGGGAAATGCAGGAGCCCTGTTTGGGGATTGACTTGAATTGCGGTTGACTATGAGCCGAGGAGATTTGGGCATTGTCGCCTCCCGTAGTCTCACGGGACTTGTTGCGGGATCTCGAGTGACTTGGCCGAAATTGCTGATCGGGTCAGCGCCATTTTAGTGGTGTGTTTGGCGTGTGTTAGTCATTGTTAGAACCAGAGAGAAAAGTTATCAGAATAAAAAGCTGTTTGTCTCCAGTTTGCTTCTGAAGTTTTTCCCGCGGCTCCGTTGCTCCAAGCGCTTCAGGCGGCAACAATAAACATTTATTCAAGAGTGAAACACATTATTTTCTAGATATATTTTCTTTTACATTGTCATGAGAAAAGGAAAGTTTGTATAATTTTGGATATCTGCCTTATACATTATACTCCTCTTAGTCTTGCTTAATATATACATAAATGCCTGCAGTTTCTTTAGCTGTAATCACAAATATAATACCTTTGAGTGCAAGTACAAATATGTTTGCTGGTAAATAAGGGATTATTTCTGCTGGTAGGTGGAATGCTGTGTAGGGGTTTAATTCTTTCTTTCTTTCTTTTATTTTTCCCCCCGCTCTGAGGATTGAACCCAGGGGTGTACCTACCACTGAGCTAAATCCTCAGTCTGCTTTGTATTTATTTGAAGACAGGTTCTTACTAAGTTGCCTAGACTGACCTGCAATTCATGATTCTCCTTCCTTTCCTGAGTTTCTGGTATCACAGGAGTGAGTCACCACCCCGGACTATTTTTAGAGTTTAATTCTTAAGAGATGTCCCCAGGAATACTACTGGCCAAGAATACCCATAATCATTCCTTTTAGTTCCTAAAATTCACCTCAGTTCTGTTCATCTGTTCATCAGATATGACATGATGCTTTTCCAGACACTTCATGTGAAGCAACAGAGTTCCAGAAGGTATGAGGTATTCTCTCCACCCGCCAAGAACTCTGAGTCTGAGAGAGAACAACAAACTAAGCTGATATTTGTTATGTAACTAGTATGCCTTAGGCTCTGTTTTAAATGCTAGCTCCAAAGTTGGGGAGAGTTAATTTTCTTGGGAGAGGAAGAAGAGATGGAATTTGAAGTGAGTCTTAAAGGACATGAAGGACTTCATCAAGTGGAGGAGAGATGGAACATACTTCATTTGGAAGGAGTGACTTGTACAGACTCAGGTGTGTGCAAACATGAGTGTATGATAACAACAGGAAACTTGAGACAGCTGAACATATGGTGTGCTGTGGATGGGTAGTGGCAGGTAGCATAGGCTCAGGCTGGTGATAAAGGGTAGAATATAAGCATAAAGAATTGAAGAATTAAATCCCTTCTGTGGCAACAGTTATCATAGAAACACTACCTTTTATTAGTTAATTAAATATTTAAAATACTATTAGGTACCTATCATTATCACTATTTCACAGACATGAAAAAAGAGTAATTAATAATAATAAATATAAATCAATAAGTATCTTACACAAGTTGATACAATTAATCTGGGACAGAGATTCTAAAATATGAATTCTTTACATGGAGGATCTCATGTGACGTGTCAAGGAGCTCAAGGTCAGATTAAAGCAATGGTGAACTATGTAACTGATCATTACTTAGAGTCAAAATACCTATCTTTGTGATTGATTTATTCATTCAAAAGTGACTATATTTCAACTATGTACTCCAGGAATATTAGTGTTTATGTACAGTCAATTAGTGGATGATTAGTATGTACAAATATGCATTCAATATATGGCACAAGGTTATGACAAAAACATTTTAATGCATGATTGCTGTATAACCGGTAAATTGGCAAAGTCTACCATGGAATAACAAGAGGAATGAGTTAGAAAAAGGTTCATGAAAGAAATGATGCTTGAAAAAAATTATTTCAAAAAGAAATTATAGTATGTAAGTAGATGCTCTGAGATTCCAGTAAATATCCTAGGGAAAAAAACAACAACAACAACAGACATCAATACCCTAAGTACATGTATGAAGACACAAATGGTGTGATAATACTCTAAGTAAAACCAGCGACTTGAAAAATTCTGTTCTTTATATGTAATATGAAATGAATTACACTCTGCAAGCATGTATAACAAATTAGAATAAAAAAAATCTTCAGTCTGTGGATCCTCCCATAGGAATGATTTCCAGCTAATGTTTATATTTTCCCTAAATGTAAATGCTAATAAATGGGTTTCTACCTTTTGAAAAAAAAAAAAAAAAAACTAACAAAGAAACAACAAAACAGGAAGAGTATACTGAGAGTTCATCTCAGTCCAGTCAGAATGGGAATTATCAAGAATACACATAATAATAAATGTTGGAAAGGATGTGGGGGGAAAAGTATACTAATACATTGTTGGTGGGACTTCAAATTAGTGCAACTACTCTGAAAAGCAGTATGAAAATTCCTCAAAAAACTAGGAATAGAACAACCATAGGACTCTGTTAACTCACTCTTTGTTTATATACAAAAGATTTGAAATCAAGCATATTACAGTGATGCAGCCCCATCAATATTTATAGGAGCACAATTCATAGTAGCCAAGCTATGGAACCAAGCTAGTTTCCTTTCAATAGATGAATGATTACAGAAAATGTAGTATATATAAACAATAGACTATTACTCAGCCATAAAGAAGAATCCCTTTATGGTATTTGATGATAAATGGATGAAACTGGAGACTATCCTGTTAATTGAAATAAATCATTCACAAACAATCAAAGGTTGAATATTTTCTCTGATATGTGGAAGTAATCCAAAATGCAGAGGGGATGGGGAGAGTAGTTTAAACAATGAGAAAGAAAAAGGGAAAAAAAGGGGGAGAGGGAATTTCATGAAAATAGAGGAAAGACCAATACAGTAGATGAAGGGGGTTACAAAGGCAGCAGAGGGGAGAGGAAAAGGAAAGAACTGTGGAATTGATCTGACCAAACATTTTTATGGTGTGTGTGCATGGATGTGGCAGGGTAGGTCCTAGCCTTGGGTGTATCCACAGACAGTATTTTTTTTTTTTTTTTTAAGAAAAGTAAGCTGTGAATGGATTGAAGACAGATGGGTGGAGTGGAGAAAGTGGGGTGGGGTGGCACCACAGCAGGTGAGGTGGGGGATGCTTGGGATTGAATTGGAGCAGGTGAGTTTCATACCTTGGTGAAAATGTCAGGGTATATCCTGGTGTTGATATAACTAAAATATATTTTAATAATCAAGAGTATAAATGGGTTAGACAATTAGCTCTATGACTGAAGTGGTAGTCAAGGGCTATATTACAAACTCTTGTTTTCCAGGAGAAGGTCTCTAGAAACCACAGATGGTAGCTCAAATTCAGACAACAGATGTACTTTGCCTTTCTTTTATTGTCCACATACAGAATGTTTTTTAAACTAAAATTAGCTGAGAAAGAAGAAGATTTCACAGAATATTCAGATTTTTGCTTTTCTTGAAAAATCAAGAAAGCTGCCCACACTATGTCTGGATTCCTGGATAGTGACAATGGGCACTGAACAACAGTTCCCTTAAGATGAGGTGTTCATTTCCCAAACTACTTTTTTCTTTGTTGGTAACTGACTTGTCTCAGTTGGCTTATGTTTACAGAACTTGATTTATGCCTTGGGTTTGTTTCAGGATTATTTATATTTCCTCTTGTTTGGCCCCCAAGCCCTCTTACACCTATTTAAAACCTAGTGACTCTGGCTGAGATTCCTTAAACTTTTTGTCATCCCAGGGATTTTAGAGTTGATTTTCTTAAGAAGATTGGAAGCCTCAGGTTGTAACTAGAAATAGAGGCAAAGAAAAGGGCCAGAGGTGCTGTAATGGTAAATGAGACAAAGCACCCACTTGAACTAAAATGTTTTATTCTTCTTTCTTTACTTGCAAGCACCTAACACAAAGGTAGGTGTAAAATATTATGTCAAATATGTAGAAATAGTTTCTATAAAATTGTTTTCAAAATTGTGTACCAAATAGTAGAAGACTCCATGATATTGTCCTTAAGAATCCAGGAATAAACTAGCAGTATTGGAAACTTTAGCACCATTTTCTTGAAGATTTTGAATACCCTTTAACATATCAATGCATCTTTGAAGTTGCATCTTTTCCCACAACAGTCAATTCCCTCCTATTGACTGACAGTCCAAAAGTTAAGTTCAATTCTGGAAATGCCAAAAGGTAGTGAAGATACAGGTTGAGGGCTTAGTCCCTGAGACTGCTTCCCCTACACTAGATGTAAATTTGGAGTTTCCCCAATTTACCTGTACTTTCCAATAGGCTAGAGATTTGGGAGCATCCATGCCATTTCATATTCAGGTTGGATAATTCCCTTACACAACTCATAGAAATTATCCAAGTGCTATATTAAATATCAAAGTTTTATCATGAAGGATACAATTCACAAACCATCAAAGGAAGGAATGCAGAGACTGGGTGATGGTTGCTTGGTGTCCCTGTCCTGAGTGTATTACCCTCCCATGGCATCAAAATATTTACAAACTCAGGAGCTCAACCAACCTCATCATTTTAAGAGTTTTTATTGGGAGTTCTTTATGTAGGCATGATTGATTAAGTCATTGGCCATTAATGATAAATCTTTATACCTAGACCCTCTCCCCCATACCTCACAGTGGTGGTTTGAGGAGAAGGCAGAACTTCTAACATTCTAATCATTCGTTGTTTTTTCTGACAACCAAGCTCCACACTGAAGTTATCTGAGGGCCCCAGAACCCACTTTGTTTGCACAATAAGCTCTTCTATGCTGTAGGAAATTCCAAAATATTTGAGGCTTTATGAACAAAGACCAATTTTTTAATATCGAAGTTTTACAAAAAATAGATCATTTCATTTTCTTTAAAGTGGTGTTGACCATACAAATTTGCTATGAAAACTTTTTTAATAACCTGAAACAAACTTTTGGAAATGTTAATTTACAAATTGTCAAAGCAATCAGTGAAACACCTGGAAAATGTATTATCCTTTATAAAATGAAGCACAAAAACAACAAAACAAAAACAAAATATGGTTGTGTATCTGAATTCAACCATTTCTAAATATGACCAAATGGTGTTGTCTATCTGAACGTATTTACTTCCAGTGCTTTCTGATTTTCAGCCATCTCAAAAAAAAAAAAAAAAAAAAAAAAAAAAAAAAAAGAAAGAAAAAAAAAAAGAAAAAGAAAAGAAAAAGAAAGAAAAAGAAAAGATATTTAAAACACATTTTTGCCTTTTTTGTTGTCCTTTCAAATTTTCAGGCACATGGGAAAAGTATGCAGCAGCTGAGGGGTCTTAGATTGGCTCTCTACCATGTTTTTTCCTCTAGCCTGACCAGAATATGCCAACTAATGTTAGGGTCTTTCCTCATTAGTGCAGCTTTAACTAAAGAATGGTAATCCATCAGGGGGCTGCAGAACATTAACATATCAAACCCACGCTATTCACAACCAATGTCCATCACCCTGAGCCCCTTCTGCCTCTCAGGTATCAGTGAGGTATGGAGAACTGAACAGGCCAAGAGGAGGTCTGTGGGGCTGTGTGCAGCCTGGGGCTCCCCTAGACCAGCCTGCCAACATGCAGATGTGCTCAGGGTCCTAGCTGCTTTACCTCCCTCCAGACATGTTGAGGCTAATAATCCCAACATGTATAGTAAGTGGTTTGGTTTTCAAATCCATTGCATCATTCTCCTAATTTGTCCATAGATACTATACCTTCAATACAAATATGCTTCATTTTCTTTCTGTTATCATTCCTTCTTATACTAACTTGTTCCCTTTTTTATTCTCATCCCATACAGTCATATATTTCCATGTGACCAAGAATGTAATAACTAGATTCCAAATAGACACATCATTAAGAATATAAGGACAATAACATCACACCTACTAACCACAGCAAGTTATATCACTCAACAGTCAATGTTTGTTGAACTAAGATTTTATTTAAAGGATCCTGTTTTTGTACTTCATATATGTGAGCTCACTTAATGTAACAAACATAGGACATGGCCACTTGTATTATTGCCATTTCACAGGAAACTTAAACACAAGGTATTAAGGAATATACTCAAAGTCACACAGTTAATAGCAAAGTGAGGATTCAAACCCAAGTATTCTTACTCCATCACCAACAGTTCTAGCACTCTAATATAGTTTCCTTTATTAGGAGTAATGACAGGGAAGAGCAGGAGAATTTTAGCAAATGTTAAATATACTATAAATATGTTTTTGACATGCAAAAATCAAATATAGTATAAAGCAGTCTGTGTATGTTTGTACGTATGTGTGTGCATATATACCTGTATATAGAGTCTATATCTGTATGTTCATCTATGTAAACATATGCACATAAATGTTCACATACATACATGCATACTTGTGTGTATATATGTGTGTTTGACTTCAGGAAAGGACAGTGGGCCTAAAGACCCAACATTAGGTTAAATGAGACCATTTAAATTGAAGCAAAATACTGTGGGATTACACCAATATGAATATACTTACTCAATTAATCGGACTGTTTAGTTTTTTATAATAATATAAATTCAAAATAAGTAATTAAAGTGTCTTTAAATTATATTTCTCTTCTTAGCATTTAAGTCTATTCCTTAAAACACAGTTGACTCACTTATGTCTTGGGTCACTCTTTACCAGGCTCTAGGGCTCTTTGCCCAAGTTGAGGGAGGTACTTCAGTGCTGCCCCAACACCACAAGTCTCTCCTGTCTTCCCCTGCTAGTCAATTCCAGCTCCAGATTCCCTTCTTCAGTCATTTCCTAGACTCATCACCCCATAGGTTTCCCCATGGGTTTCCTTTCTCAGTATACCTACCTAAAGTTCCTAAATCTTTGTACCTTGATTTGTTTTCAAAATCCCAAGTTACTCGAGGACTGCGACTCTATCTTCACCCCAAAGGCTACAGCAGATATCACATAAATAAAAAGTCCTCAATAAACTGTGGACTTATTATTGATCTTCCACTTCCCTATTGTGACACCTCAGGCAAGCTGGCTACTTGCTTTTCTATCATAGCTTTGATACTCTCCTCTGTAAAATGAAAGGGCAAAACTAGAGACCATACCACTCCGAGAGTCTGTGTGTAGAGTAGAGAGCAAGTCATAACAAAGCAGAGGAGGCCCAGAATGGCTGGTTGGGCCACATCACATGGAAGTGTTCTGCTCAGATGTGCTGTGCTGAGGTCCTGCACCCCATGATAGGGTTACTGTTCTTTGGGAGGAAGTA
This sequence comes from Tamias sibiricus, assembly GCA_025594165.1. Classification (NCBI taxonomy): domain Eukaryota; kingdom Metazoa; phylum Chordata; class Mammalia; order Rodentia; family Sciuridae; genus Tamias; species Tamias sibiricus. The sequence goes on along the minus strand of CM046671.1, from coordinate 44,131,172 downwards.
CTCTAATGGTGAGACCAGACTGGCTTGTGGTAGTAGAAAATCAACCATGGCCTAGATCTCATCAGCAGCGGGACGCCTGGGTTTCATCTTTATGAAACCATTAGTTCCAGTTAGCCTCTCCAATAATACTTATTTGAAAGTAATGGTCTGAAGCATCCAGATGATGGGGGCAAAATCAAGAAGGGAACTAGTAGCAGTTATCTAAAGTGCAGTATGTTCTGGACATCAAGCTAGCAGCTTTCAATGTTCCATCATTTAAACCTCACAGCAACCATATGGAGTATGTGTAATAAACTATACACATTTTTAGAAGGCTACAACTGAAACCTATTTAGGAGTAACCTATTTGGTCAGATAGTCAAAGAGCATCACAAGTGACACTCAAACTCAGGTTTATATGAATTGCAACCTTGTAGTGATTTTTTTTGTGGGTCTTTTGTTTGTTTGTATGTATTTATTTGTTTGTTTATTTATTTACCTACTTATTTATTCTGCCCCCCCACCCCAGTTAGAATATGGCAAGGTCAAACTGATCAAACTGTACTTATTTGGAACTAATGTTTCATAAAGAATATGACTTTCTAAACCTGGCTTAACCAGTGGCTTTTGCTCCCCTTTAATAAATAGATGAGCTTATCATACAAAGCAACAGTGCAGCCTATACATGTAGAAACAATTTTAAAACACACACACACACACACACACACACACACACACTCACACTGAGGAAAGCTGATGCCAAAAAACTTCATTTTACTTCCCCAAAGTATTTATTTTTGTCTGAAATGCTTAGGAATATTCTAAATTTTATGCTTATGCTCTAAGAAAAAAAAAAAAAACCCACAACCCTTTCCTCTTCATACACACTAAAATGCAATAGAATTAGGTTTAAAAGCAGTGTATTCTTTGAGGCAAAATAAATTACAACCAAGTCCTGCAGATAGTAGCTAAGTAAATTGATTTCTGTGTACAAAATGTCCTTTCCCTGATTTGTTGATAAAATTTTAATGTTATACATGTTAGAACTATTAAACACATCCTCTAAGCATGAGACTGTTATTGGTATTATGGTTTCCCCTTTTATCACTTGTTTTGTTAAGACTTTCACATTACGTTTCAAATTAGGCAGACTATGCTACTGAGGAAGAGGATGCTAACTATTACCAAAAGACCTTTATTACATTATCTTTACCTGTCATTCTGAACACTAGGTCCAAGCATGGACAATAACCAGACTGACCTGGGTGTACTTTAATGAAAATTGAAAAACAGAACTTTAAAACTTATTACCATATGTAGCAAAATGAAATTAAACCTCCATCTCTCACCCTGCACAAAAATGAACTCAAAGTGGATCATTAAAACAGAGACACTGCACCTAATAGAAGAAAAAGGCCCAAATCTGCACCATGTCGGCCTAGGATCTGACTTCCTTAACAATACTCCTAAAGCGCAATAAGTAAAATCAAGAATTAATAAACGGGATGGATTCAAATTAAAAAGCTTCATTTCAGCAAAGGAAATAATTAACAATGTGAGGAGAGCACCTACAGATTGGGAGAAAATCTTTACCACATGCAACCCTGATAAAGTGTTAATCTCTAGGATATATAAAAAACTCAAAAAACTTATCACCAAAAATACAAATAACCCAATCAATAAATGGTCTAAAGAACTGAACAGACACTTCACAAAAGAAGAAATACAATTGATCAACAAATATATGAAAAAGTTTTCAACATCTCTAGCAATTAGAGAAATGCAAATCAAAACTACTCTTAAGATTTTATCTCACTCCTGTCAGAAAGGCAATCACTAAGAATACAGGCAACAATAGATGTTGGCGAAGATGTGGGGGAAAATGTACATTCATACATTGCTGGTGGCACTGCAAATTGGTGCAACCACTATAGAAAGCAGTATAGAGATTCCTCAGAAAACTGGGAATGAAACCACCATTTGACCTAGCTATCCCACTCCTTGATTAATACCCAAAGGACTTAAAATCAGTATACTATAGTGACACAGCCACATCAATGTTTATAGCAGCTCAATTCACAATAGCTAGACTGTGGAAACAAACGAGGTGTCCCTCAATAGATGAATGGATAAAGAAAATATGGTATATATACTCAATGGAATATTACTCAGCTTTTTTTTTTCTTTGTTTTTTTTTTTTTTTTTATTTATAATAGTAGTATGTATTACAATTCATAATGCACATATATTCCATCTTTTTACATACAACTGTTTGCATACAAAGTATATAAGAACCATTCAAATCTTCAATCATGCATTTGGGATAATGATATCCATCTCATTCAACCACCAATTTTTTTTTTCTTATTTCCCCCCTCCCCTCTTGCTCCCTCCCTTCCCCTCCCTTTCTTTTGACCATTCTAGTGTTCCTCTAATCCTCCTATGTACCCCCATCCAACAACACTAGCCTCCTTATATCAGAGAAAACATTCGGTATTTGGATTTTTGAGATTGACTAATTTCACTTAGCATTATATTCTCCAACTTCATCCATTTACCTTCAAATGCCATTATTTTATTCTCTCTTATTGCTGAGTAAAATTCCATTTTGTATATATTCCACATTTTCTTTATCCACTCATCTACTGAGGGACATCTAGGTTGGTTCCACAACCTACCTATTGTGAGTTGTACTGCTATAAACATTGAAGTGGCTGTGTCACTGTAATATGCTATTTTTAAGTCTTTTGGGAATAGACCTAGGAGTGGGATAGCTGGGTCATAGGGTGGTTGCATGCCCAGTTTTCCAAGGAATCTCCATACTGCTTTCGATAGAGGTTGCACCATTTTGCAGTCCCACCAGCAATGTATGAGCGTGCCTTTTTCCCCATATCCTCTCCAACATTTATTGTTGTTTGTGTTCTTGATAGCTGCTATTCTGACTGGAGTGAAATGAAATCTTAGAGTAGTTTTGATTTGCATTTCTCTAACTGCCAGCGATGTTAAGCATTTTATCATGTATTTGTTGATTAATTGTGTATCTTCTTCTGAGAAGTGTCTTTTCAATTCCTTAGCCCATTTATTGATTGGGTTATTTGTTTTTTTGGTGTTAAGTTTTTGAGTTCTTTATATATTCTAGAAATTAGTGCTCTATCTGATGTGCATGTATTAAATATTTGTTCTTAATTAGTTGACTCTCTATTCACCTCACTGATTGTTTCTTTTGCTGAGAAGGAGATTTTTAGTTTAAATCTATCCCATTCATTAATTCTTGGTAATAATTCTTGTGCTACAGGATTCTTATTAAGGAACTTGGGGCCTAGTCTGACATGTTGGAAATTGGAGTTTACTTTTTCTTCTATTAGGTGTATTGTCTCTGGTCTAATTCCTAGGTCCTTGATCCACTTTGAATTGAGTTTTGTGCACGGTGAGAGACAAGGGTTTAATTTCATTTTGTTGCATATGGATTTCCAGTTTTCCCAGCACCATTTGTTGAAGAGGCTATCCTTTCTCCACTGTACATTTTTGGCGCCTTTGTCTAATATAAGATAGCTGAAATTATATGTATTAGTCTCTGTGTCCTCAATTCTGTACCATTGGTCCACCAGTCTGTTTTGGTGCCAATACCATGCGGTTTTTGTTTCAGCTTTAAAGAAGGGTGAAGTTAGGGCCTTTGCTAGTACATTGTTGGAGTTGGAGAATATCATGCTAAGTGAAATAAGCCAATCCCACAAAACCAAAGGCTGAATGTTTTCTCTAATATGTGTATGCTAATTCACAATAAGGCAGGGTGGGGGACACTAGGGCATAATAGCATTAGATTAGGTAGAGGGAAGTGAAGGGAGGGTAGGAGGGCATGTGGATATGGGAAAGATAGTGGAATGAAACAGACATTATTACTTTATGTATATATGTGACTAGATGACCAATATGATTCTGCAACATGTACACTTTGAAAAATGAGAAATTATATCCCATCTATGTATGATATATCATAGTGCATAAATGCATTCTGCTGTCATGTATAACTAATTGAAACAAATTTTAAAAATTAATAATAATAAAAAAACTTATTACCATTTGGATTTACTACCAAAGGATGGTGTTCTGTGAATCTGGACACATATGAAGAAATAAGTGAAGGAAACGTAGATGAGTAAAAATGTGGTCAAGACAGGCCCTGCAACCAACAGGCACATCCACGGGCATGGACCATGAGTGAGTAAAATGTTCAGCAAGGCTGAAAGCAGGGCTACATTAAAGCAACATGCACCACACAGTTCATTCAGAGCTGTTAGTCCTCCTGTTGCAGTTTTAGGAACATATAGATTCAGATTATTTGTGGTTGATGCTTTACCCCTCTTAACCCAAAGGTGAAGATGCTGTATCTATTCTTTTGATGGTCCCATTTTGCTGATCTGGGAAGCTCTCCTCTCTACTCCCCACTATTCAAATTCTTCTCATCTTGACTGTCTACATTAATATCTATCCCAGACAATTAAATATGTCAATAAAGCCTTTATTCCATTTGCTGCATACTATCAAATGAATATTTTTAAAACTAGGAAGAAAGCTAGGTATAAGATAAGAAAGGGTAAGGAGGTCAGTGAGTCAGAGTCCACATTATCAAAAAGGACCTCAGGAACAGATGTGACATGAACCGCAGGGATTTGGACAGTGTGAAGTTTCCAGAACTTCATTTCTCACCTGCACCATTATTCATTTTCTATTAATGAAAACTGCAGGAGCCCTGTTTGGGGAGATAGCTAAGATTGCGGTTGACTATGGGCCATACACATTTTTGGGCATTGTCGCCTTCCGTAGTCTCACGGGACTTGGCCCAGGATCTCGAGAGATTTGAGCAATGACTCAGCAGATTGACATTTTGGGGCATTGTCGCCTTCCGTAGTCTCACGGGACTTGGCCCAAGATCTCGAGAGATTTGAGGAGTGACTCGGCAGATCGAGCAAGCACCATTCCTGCTCGGGCGCATGGGATGAGACCAGAGAGAGAAAGGACAGGGTTATCGCTATTGTATAGATACATTGTAGTTTCTTGTAAGAGTACGTGGCTAGGTTTCTTGTGAGAGTGAAAGGACAGGGTTATCGCTATTGTATAGATACATTGTAGTTTCTTGTAAGAGTACGTGCTTGGTTTCTTGTGAGAGTGTGTATGTAGTGTTAGAAATTACAAGAGACAGAGACAGAAAGATTAAAGAATTTTTTTGTCTCCATCCTGTCTCCGGACTCCTTCCCGCGGCGCTGCCGTTCCAGGCTGCAATCCCTTTCCGGCGGCTAACAGTTGGTGGCCCGTACGGGGAATTCAGCACGGCAGGTAAGAACTGAGAAACCTCGCAGGAGTCTCTAGTCAGAGCGGTTAAAATGGGTTCGAAAATAACTAAGACCCAAGTGTACGAGGCTCTTGATGAATTCTTTGATATGGATGAGTCTGTCGTTAGTGAGGAGGATTTAGAAAACAGTGAAGGCAATCATAAAAGCGTAGATTCCGCTGAGTCAACTAAGACCAGTAAGGAGAGTATTAGAAGTGTCCCCAAAATTACAAAGATCCGAGCTGCTAAAGCTATTCAAGATTTATTAGAGATATTTCAAGGATACATGGTCTCAATTGAACCTGGGACTCAGGATGTTACTGAGTCAGTTAGGACCAATGAGAGTAGTAGTAGTGAGGAGGAATTAACTAAAGGTGATTTTGAGAAAATGAATAAAAGGAAATTAAGGAAGACCAAGATAAGGGATCATCAAGTGGAGGAACTTGTGTCCTCTACTCCCCCATGGGTGAAATCGATTACAGAAAATATGAAGGGTATCACTAGACGTTTGCATACCCTAGAAATAGAAATAAAAAGTCTTTCTGAGCGCTTATGCGCTCTCGAGGGTAACTCACAGATACATTGGGAACTGCCAGTATTTGAATATGAAAATGGACAGAGGGGCCACCAGCCAATAGATTTCAAAACAATAAAAAATCTCAAAGAGGCAGTAATGACTTATGGACCCCAAGCTCCTTTCACGTTGAGTATACTGGAGTCCCTTAACACCTTTAGCTTAACCCCCGCAGACTGGAAGCGTCTATGTAAAGCAACATTAAGTGGGGGACAATACTTGGTTTGGCGATCGCAATTTCAGGAACTTTGTATAGAAACAGCTAAAAGAAATGCAGATGCAGGGTTTGGAGACCATAATATAGAAATGCTCACAGGAGAAGGGCAATTCGCAGACATACAGGATCAAAAACATTATACCCCAGGAGTATATGCTCAGATAAATGCAGCTGCCTTAAAGGCATGGAAAACTGTACAAGGACCTGGGGATCTACAAGGTAGCTTGTCCAAAGTAATTCAAGGACCTAATGAACCATATGCTGAATTTGCTGATAGACTTTTGAGAACTGCAGGTAGAGTTTTTGGAGACATTGATCAAGTTATGCCATTAGTTATTCAATTAGCGTACGAAAATGCTAATAAATATTGCCAGGAAGTCATCAGGCCATGGAAAAATAAAAAGGATCTTTCCATATATATACAACTATGTAAAGATGTAAATGATGCCTTTGTCACAGGGAATGTGATTGCAGCAGCTGTGAGAGATGCTGCCCCTCAAAATTTTACAAGGGCTCAACATAGACATTATAATCAATCGGGATATTCTAGGCAAAAATTATCATAATCAATCAGGCTATTCTAGGCAAAATCCCCAAAGAGAAATAAGACCAAATTCATACCGTACTCCAGGTTGCTGCCCCAGGTGTAAGAAAGGAAATCATTGGGCCAATAAATGCTATTCAAAATTTGACATCCATGGAAATCCTTTATTCAGGAATTCAAAAAAACAGGGCACGGGGCCCAATGCCCCGGGGCCCACAAATGTACGAGGCATTGGAGGAGGAGTATCCTCAAGCATCCACTCAGATGCTTCCCCGACACAATCCCTATTACCCATCCACTCCCTCGCCAGAGGAACAGGAGGAAATGCAGGATTAGACCTCTGTTCCACCGCCCGAATAGTGTTAACACCTGAAATGGGGGTTCAACTGATTCCCACAGGAGTCAGGGGACCTCTTCCCTCAGGGACTGTAGGACTTATTATCGGGCAAAGTCCTGAAAGCTTATTAGGTTTGCAAGTGACCCCAGGCGTAATAAACTCAGACTATAAAGGGGAAATAAAAATAATGCTTAGCTCACCCCAAAGTATAAGTTCTATTAATCAGGGAGATAGAATTGCTCAGCTGCTCCTCCTTCCAAATTTACATAATTCATTTAAAATGAATATGCCTCTAAATAGGAACAATAGAGGATTTTGTTCCACTGATTCAAAACCCATGGTTTGCTGGGTTCGGGACTGTACAAGGAGGCCTATGTGTAAAATAAGAATCCAAGGAATAGAAATGGAGGGTCTTATAGATACTGGAGCTGATTCTTCCATCATTAATTTACGTCAATGGCCCAAACACTGGCCTCTACAAAAAGCTTCAACCAGTTTAAGAGGCTTGGGATATAATAACCTCCCAGAAAAAAGTGCGGTAATTTTAAAATGGGAGGATGATGAAGGACATAAAGGCACATTTCAGCCTTATGTTTTACCTAATCTACCGGTTACTTTATGGGGAAGAGATATTTTACAACAAATGGGAGTACACCTTGCAACCAAACCTGCAGGTGTTAAATGTAAAAACATACAGGGTAATCTTAACCCTAAAAGAAATCATCAAAAAGTACAGGGTAAGCTTAACCCTAAAAGAAATCATTATTATATAGGAAAAAGACATTTTTCTTTGGGGCCACTGAGAAAATAATTTTGAAAATACCATGGCTTTCTGATAAGCCAGTGTGGGTCCCTCAGTGGCCCCTATCTAAAGAGAAATTACAAGCGGCCCACCTACTAGTTAAGGAACAATTAAAAGCAGGACATATAGAACATTCCACCTCTCCCTGGAATTCCCCCATATTTGTGATCAAGAAAAAATCAGGAAAATGGCGATTATTACATGATCTTAGACAAATTAATAAAACCATGCAAGTCATGGGCCCTACTCAACCTGGACTTCCGAATCCTATAGCTATTCCAAAAAATTTCCATGTTATTAGTCTTGATATAAAGGATTGCTTCTTTTCTATTCCCCTACATCCTCTGGATGCCCCAGGTTTGCTTTTTCAGTTCCTTCTATTAACAATAATGGCCCTGATCAGAGATATCAATGGAAGGTTTTGCCGCAGGGAATGGCTAATAGCCCCACCATATGCCAAATATATGTGGACAAGGCTATCCAACCCATTAAAAATAAATATCCAAACCTCATGTGTCTACATTACATGGATGATATTTTACTGGCCCACCCTAATCAAAAAATCTTATTTAATATATTCAGTGACATGGTAGAAAATTTTAAAAAATACGGATTATATATAGCAGAAGAAAAAGTTCAAACCAGATCTCCCATATTATATTTAGGATTTAAAATCATGGATACTTTTGTTAGACCCCAAAAAATTTTAATAAATAAAGAACATTTAACCACCCTCAATGATTTCCAAAAACTACTGGGAGACATTAATTGGCTTCGCCCTACACTAAACCTCACTACTGGCCAATTAAAACCTTTATTTGATATTCTTCGAGGGGCCCCTGATCCATCCTCACCGCGAACATTGACTCCTGATGCTAGGAAAGCTTTAAAGGTAGTAGAAAAAGCCATAGAAGGAGCTCATTGTGACAGATTTGATTTAACTCAACCGCTGATATTGATTATTATTTCTTCACAATATACACCCACAGGAGTATTTTGGCAACAAGGGCCTTTATTATGGATACATTTGCCTGTCTCTCCTAAAAGCATAATTGAGTCATATACCTCCATGGTGGCTAAACTTATTCTTCAAGGACTTAAAACTTCTACTAAAATATTTGGCATTCACCCTGCTACTATTATTACTCCCTATTCATCGTCACAGATTGAATATTTATGCTTCAATGATAATGACTGGGCTATAGCTAGATGCTCTACCTCTGCAAATTTTGATAATCACCTTCCTAAGTCTCCTATATTATCTTTTTGTATTAATCATCCTATTATATTTCCACAGGTAATAAAAAATCAACCTATTCCTAAGGCATTTAATGTATTTACAGATGGGTCCTCAAATGGTACTGCTGCAGTAGTCACTACAAAAGAAAATATGACTTACATAACTGCACACAAATCAGCTCAACTAGTGGAATTGGAAGCTGTGGTAAGAGCTCTGGAAAATTTTAGAGACCAGCCCATAAACATTTTTTCAGATAGCCACTATATTGTACAAGCCGTCCCAAAATTAGAGTTAGCAGGACCAATAGCACCTCATACTCCAGCCTTTAAATTGTTTTATCAGATACAAAAACTTTTGTGGGCAAGAAAAGAACCTCTATTCGTAGGCCATATTAGAGCACATACTAATTTGCCTGGCCCCCTCCATGAAGGTAATCAAAAGGCAGATGAACTTACAAAAACAATATTTATACTTTCAGCACTACAACAAGCTACTTTATTTCATTCCCAGTTTCACGTCAACAGCACCACCTTGCAACGTAGGTTTAAAATCACAAAGGAGCAAGCCAGAACAATTGTAAAAGATTGTAAATCTTGTATAACACATTTGCCCAATCCTCATTTTGGTGTTAACCCTAGAGGATTAATGCCCAATCATTTGTGGCAGATGGATGTTACTCATGAGCCAAGCTTTGGAAAATTGCAATTTATTCATGTAACCATAGATACATGCTCAGGCATGATTTTTGCTTCCTTACATTCCGGAGAAAAAGTTAAAGATGTCACATCTCATTGTTTACAAGCTTTTGCTGCATTGGGCATCCCCAAAATGCTTAAAACAGATAATGGTCCCGCTTATACGTCCTCATCTTTCAAACAGTTTTGCGCAAAATTCAACATATCCCATAAAACAGGCATCCCATACAATCCTCAGGGTCAAGGCATTATTGAAAGAGCAAACCGCACACTAAAAGTTATGTTGTTAAAACAGAAAGAAGGAAACTGGAAAAATCCTAAGGACAGATTGGCAGTTGCCCTGTTTACTTTAAATTTTTTAACTTTAGACTCTGATGGTTATTCTGCTGGAGACAGACATTGGAACCCACATCAACAACATAAACCTTTGGTTTACTGGAAGGATGTTCTTTCAGGTACATGGAAGGGTCCGGATCCAGTATTAATTTGGGGGAGAGGATCTGTTTGTGTCTTTCCAAAGCATGAATCCTCTCCAATATGGATACCATCTAGATTAATAAAGCAGGTACCACATCAAAAGGATCAAGATGAAGTTGTTGAGGAATCAAGATTAATAAAAAAAGTACAAAATCAAGAGGACCATGATGAAGATATGGAATGATTCCCTTAAAAGAGTCCTTCAAAATATGTCACAACTTAAGTGTCATTCCTCCCGGCTGGGACGAAGAGATCTCTCTTTAGTGTGCACACAATTATATATATATTTTTTTTACTTTTTATATATGTGTTTATTTGTGTATTTGTCTAAATTTCATGTTAATGTGACGTCACAAATATATGTTTGTATGTGCGTCTGTCCAGTGTGACATCAAAAATAACAAAGCGCTTGTGAATATATATATATATATGGATCCAAATAACTCTAATTCATTTAAGTTTAAGAGTATTCAAAATGGGTAAATAATTTAATAAGTGAAGGTACCTTCAATTTTGTTTTATAGGTGTCCCAGGGACTTCTCTTTAGCAAAAAATATGACTAGTGCTGTATAACCTGATATTTTGGTGTTTTGACATGAGGTTGCTTATTTGTTATTAACTTCATTTGTTTAATAAATGATTAATTTCAATTATTTCAACAGGTAAAGGACTGCTGTGTATGCAGAAACTCGAGAGTTCCAGCTAACAAATTATTTCTCCAAAGTGCTTTTAGTTTTTCTTTAATCTATCTTTAATGCAGTAATTACCCTCAGTCTTTCTTTGTTTTGTTCTAAATATGATATTTTGCCAGCTTATGTTTGTGGGAGCACAGGCTACAATGTGTGTGAGCAGAAATCAACTTATTTTTCCAATCTAATAATTCTATTATTTAGTTTGACAACTCGCCTCTTGACTCAGTGCTGGAATAGCACTGCCTTTCCTTTAACAATTGATGCTTCAGTCTCTAGATAGCGGGCCCTGAAGATTTGCCGGTGGCATCGTCTAGACATAAAAAAAGACGGCTGCTTCTACAGCTGCAGGGATCGCGGTCGCTGCAAGCATCCCTGCTGCTCAAATGTCAAACAACCTCACCAGCAGTGTGGCCTCTGCTCTGCATGCATGGGGCCTCCTAGATCTACGTGTTATAACAAGTGGACATTTTGATCTTTCATTGTTTGGGACTTCATGGGACAGTACCTTGCGGGTATTTGTTTAGAGAACTCACTGTGTTACTTGATAGAACTTAGGGCAGCTGATTTGTTTAAAGAATTTGATATGCTATGCAATTTGACTTGTCACCAAAAGGCTTGTCGCCTTAAAGCCGCAGCATCTCCTCCCAATTGGACGGCTGTTAGTCATCTTACACAGTCGATCCTAAAGGGCTCCATTGGATGGCTGGTTAGCCAATGACGGGTAAGATCCCCAGAGGGGGACAACCTAAGACAGGCACAGTCGCACGGGACAGTCTCATGTGGCCGACATATCAACCTAAGACAGGAGTCAAGGGCACAGCCTTGATTATCCAATGACGGGTAAGAATGTTGGTTGCACATAGACGTCCTAGAGCATCCCCTCTTTTAAAACAAAAGGGGGAAATGCAGGAGCCCTGTTTGGGGAGATAGCTAAGATTGCGGTTGACTATGGGCCATACACATTTTTGGGCATTGTCGCCTTCCGTAGTCTCACGGGACTTGGCCCAGGATCTCGAGAGATTTGAGCAATGACTCAGCAGATTGACATTTTGGGGCATTGTCGCCTTCCGTAGTCTCACGGGACTTGGCCCAAGATCTCGAGAGATTTGAGGAGTGACTCGGCAGATCGAGCAAGCACCATTCCTGCTCGGGCGCATGGGATGAGACCAGAGAGAGAAAGGACAGGGTTATCGCTATTGTATAGATACATTGTAGTTTCTTGTAAGAGTACGTGGCTAGGTTTCTTGTGAGAGTGAAAGGACAGGGTTATCGCTATTGTATAGATACATTGTAGTTTCTTGTAAGAGTACGTGCTTGGTTTCTTGTGAGAGTGTGTATGTAGTGTTAGAAATTACAAGAGACAGAGACAGAAAGATTAAAGAATTTTTTTGTCTCCATCCTGTCTCCGGACTCCTTCCCGCGGCGCTGCCGTTCCAGGCTGCAATCCCTTTCCGGCGGCTAACAGAAAACTTTATTCTTGAAAAGATCAATTTAATTAGAAAACTCCATTTTCTTGAGAGAGACTGATAGCTATTACATATGTGTACATGTGTACATTTGTCCTGAGTTTTAGATGATGAAACAAGAACAAAGACAACAAAAATGAAACAATATTTTGAAATGGTATCTCTTACTTGTTGGTGGCTTAAGTATCTGAGTCTAAAGTTGACTCCAATTTTATTAAAAATAAAGAATATTCTCTTGGATAAGGTGACTCTATAGTCCCCAAATGAGACTTCTGTCTTTCTGTAATCAGCAGGATTGAAGGAGAATGGAAAAGAGAATAACTCTCTCATCATGTGATTCAATGACATTAATGCCTTGTGTACACACCCCTGGGATGAGTCAGAATCTTGCACTGGAAGTCCTGTTTTGTTGTATCAGCACTGCATATCCTTTACATTGAAAGTATTCAGTCCTCAGAAAGCAAAAATTTGCCTGGTTCTCAGGCCTTCAGACTCTAACACTATGAAATTTGCCGATTCCCAGGTTTCTAGGGAGCACATAATGGCACTTGGAGATCCTCCATATTACATGAGTCAAAACCCATAATTTTTTTCTATATACAATAAACATTGGTTCTATTTCTCTGGAGAACCCTAATACAGAATGGAGTGAATAAACCAAAGACTTGCATACCTTTAAATAAGAGTATGATTATTTAAAAAAAAATTTTTTTAATTGTAGGTGGATACAATACCTTTATTTTAATTATTTATATGTGGTGCTGAGGATTGAACCCAGTGCTTCACATGTGCTAGGCGAACACTCTACCGCTGAATCACAACCCCAGCCCAAGATTGTAACTCTTAATAGAATCACCTATAAAAAAATGCAGAAAATAATGAGATATAACCTCACAGATAAGAATCTCATCATATGGGGTACATACTGAGGCTCCTAAGAATAATAATGTAGTCATGTGTGGAAGGGGAAAATCAGTTACACACAGACGGGAAATAGTTATGGATAGAAGGGAAGAAAGCATATAGGGTTAAACATGGAATAAAAGGTCAGCAAAATCTAGTCTGTTATTCTGAGTTCTGTACATTCTTGTGAGAGACACTGTGAATGGAATCTGCCTTTCATGGCTTTCTAGAAAATGTAGCACTAAATACCAGAAAAAAAATATTCCGTGTGCATGCATGCATGTACACGTGGGCTCTCACACAGACACAGGACACACACCCTCACACAGGCCTGAAAAGCTTTCCTGGGGAGCCTAACAACAAAAACCCTTCAGCAGTCTTTGGCCTTTCTGCTATCTTCACACTCCATCCTTAATTCTATCTAGTGGAATAGGGAGGGCAGTCTGCTTCTATTGTTCCTTCCTTTAAGTGAGATAAGATCCTCACTCTGCACATATTTCCACTTTATCTCCACTGTCCTTGTGTCTCCACTTGTTCTTCGAGTTTAATGACTTTATTTCTTGCTTTGTTTTGCTCCTTCATATATCTTTGGGTTATGAGATCTTTACTGATTTCGGGACTCTCCTTTTTTTTTTTTTTTTCCTCTTTGAATCCCTTCTTTGTTCGTTGTTAACTGGAGGACTTCAAAAATGTGCCCAAGGTATATAGAAATTGTATTATTCCTCTTTTGTTGGTTGAACTTTAGAAACCAGTAAAAATGGAAACTCACTTTCATAGATTGTTTTACCTGGTTAACAACATTTTTACATTCTTTCTCCTTCCCACCCACAACAGTTTCTTTCAGTAAAGACCTAAATTGACTCATCTCTTTTGTGTGTGACAATCATGAATTTAATGCAATGTCATGTGCTGTGCCTTTAACACCTCATACTTTATCTCCTGATGATCCTTACACCTTGTTTCTTCATTAGTAAGACATACATGGCCCATCCTTTGGGAAGAACTGCTTGTTCTTTGTCTCATGAATACAAAAAAATAAATAAATAAAAATTGAGATCTTCAGACAGGTGAGAGCAAAGTAACAGGATTTATTAAAGCAATAGAAAGAAAGCAGAGTTCCCATAGTGGGAGAAGTCCCAAAAAGGGTTGCTGATTGGTATGTATTGTCTAGGAGTTTAGATGATAATGTTAGAGGGGAGTTAAGTGGCCTTAAAGAGTATAGGCTAGAGATTTTTAAAGAAGTGGATCTTTGAGTCCTTTCATGCCAGTGCACCTGGTATCCATACAACCCCTGTCCAATCAGGATGCCAATCATGTTACACTTCATCTTAGGGACTGGCTCAGGGTTCTAGCACATACCTTCAGGCTCCAATGGAGTCTCTGGTCATGGGATGTCTACTCAATGTGTAAACTCCTGGGGCAAGAGTTGGGCCTTAAACCTGTCTGCCTAACATGTTTCTATCTATTGCTGTCACTTATCTATTACAAGTATTACCATTTCATGTAAATGAATAATGTTTTAGTGTAAAGCTGATACATCTGTTTTAGGATTAGCATAATTTTTGTCTCATCATGATTTGGTGTTTGTAGGACTATGGCAAGTCCCATAAATATCACTATCAATCAGGAGAATAGCTATACATGAAATAAAGTATGCAAATGGCATGTCATTCTAAGTTTAGGAACAACTTAAACATGAAGTTGTCTTTGCATAAAATTATTGAAATCAAAAGCCGTTAGATAAGAGTTTGAATAAGGAATCGACACTTAAATGTGATGATGTGATAAAATTGCATTCAAATAAGAGGATTTTCTTGAACATATACTATATCCCTAGAAATATGCTAAGTGTTCCAAGGGATAAAATGTAATTATCATTTATCATTCTTCACTCCCATCTTATGATCTAGTTGGAGAGTTGAGATTTAAAAATATGAAGATTAACTCAACAGGAATGTAATAGAGTTGGAAAATGTGCAGTGGAGATTATGTCATGGAATTAAGAGAGGACAGAGATTATCCTGTGGCAGCTGTACCAGCGAAGGAATTGTGGAAATCTAAGATGCAGGTAGATATGGTTTTATGGGGAGGGTACTTCATTCACACTTCTAACTCTGATAGTTGTTTTGGAAACCTTTCCCTTGTGGGGAAGGTAGGACATGTATTGCTAATATTTTCCCACTCCAACAAAATGCCTTAATAATATGCTCCTCAGATTAAAAAATGATAACAAATAATTTTCCTACATAATACTGGGTTAAATGCTTTATACATTTGTGTGTATATGAATTTGGATTATATAGTAAAGGATTTTATTTTTACTAAAAAATAAAAACATGGTCTCAACTTGTGGAAAATAATTTCTATATCAAGGATGACGAAAAACATAATAATATAAGAGAAAACCCTTGGGACAGAGTTAAGTGTGACCAAGCCCCTGTCCTAGGCTTTTGTGAACCTGGGTTCCTGGTCTTCTCCTATTCTGTTGGTGATGGGAGTTTCTCTTCAAATTCTTCAATGATGAAGCCTCACATTATCACAGGCACATTTATCATTACAATAGCCTCAAATGATAAATTAACACTGAGAAGATGGAATTCAGCAGGGATAAATGCAAGTAAGTAGTGGGATCTGAACAGACCTGTAACAGATCCCTCAAAATAATCACAATGGTACAAAATATCAACAAAAGTATTAAAATGAATTGCTATGTTAATTAGGAATTTTATCATTTCTGAATTTACCCAGAAATGTGGAATGAAGCCCAATGAATTCTGTGCTAGGACTCTAGAATTTAGTGGGCAATCAACTATGACTGACCATGGAAGCTCCTGACAGCAGTGGTCTATTTCTTTCTCATCACACAAGTTATATCCCTACCAGGTCACCGTATTATAGAAACTTGGGTCTCAAACATTTGGAACTCTTGGCCATGCAAATTGTGGTTTCCAAAAAGCAAAAACTAAAACTAAAGCAACCAAGGAATAAAAACTTAAAAAGCATCAGCCCTGGGAACCTCCTGTAACCTCTCTCAAGAATTTCACAGGACCATCAGCCCTAGTTGAATTATTTCCCTATACATTCTCCCCTTCAGATGTGGGAACTGCAGAGGTAGGTTTCTTATTTATGCCTGGCTTTGTACAAAAGTAGCCACATTCAAACCACCTACCCAACCCATATTAGTAATGTCCTTTTACTTCCTGATTAAAGTGCAAAGTGCTTTAAACATTCAGCGCAAACACATTTGTTTATTTCTTTCTTAATTTGTGAGGCCACTTTGCTGGCAGAGACCAAAGTAGAGGAATCCAAGATGTATTGATTTCTTTCTTCATGACTATTTAATCGGTTAAAGTGTGCGCCACTTGCAAGTGCCAAGATGCTGGTTACATTTTAATAAATGTCCTCTTTCGTCGATCAATACTTCTCAGCCCCAAAATAAATAAATAAATAAAAGTGCTGTTCACTCATAAGTTAATGGGAAGAAAATCTTTTTACTATCGTCAGTCATCATGACAAACAAGAATATGAAAAGTGTTAATGAAATGACCAACTGTCTATAAAATAAAAGACTTGCAAGACAGTCTCCTTTCTTCCCTTAATTTGATGAAACAAAATGGAAAATTACACTAGTGCCCATCCAGCGTGAAATGATGTTAACAAGCAGAAAACAAATGCTATAATGAAGGACTTCTAGGATGTACTATGTATAGTCTTACTTGTAAAGAGGGAATTACTGGGCAGAGCTCTAGCCCTGAGCAACATCCCACCCCCTACTGAGGAGAATCACAGCTATCATCATGTCCCTAGGGAAGTAGTGCCATTCAGCACAATGCAACAAATTGATGTTCGCAGCATAATAATTATCCATGTGCTGCAAACAATAGGCCACACAATTACCAACCAGGGCAATGCCCTACACAGGCAAAGTGAAGTTCCAAAATGAAGCAATTGTACAGATAATTGAGGCAACAGCCCCACAAAAGAGAGATGTGGACAACTTCTCATTTATTGAGCATTGTTTGGGAAGAAAGAGTTACAAATAACCGAATTTTTCAGAACACCAAAACTTACCATTTAAGCACAAAATGTTTCATTTTCAAAATGTATTCTTTGGAAATGTATAGCTCATTTTAAATAGATTATTAATTACTCTTCCTTGTTAAACAACATATAAAAGTGGGATGATATTTTGATAGATTTCTTACTTAAAGAAACAAACCAAAACTTTTGATAGGGAAAGGTTCATCTGCAGCTAGTAATTCAGTTAAAAACTCAACCATACTCATGTAATGTTTCCCAATTTTACACCCAAGGATGGGATGGGGACATCTAGGTATACTTTTACAACCACATTCTGAAGGTGTTAACATGTTCCTGCAGATGCAAAGCAACATAAACCAAAACAAATGACAGCCCTAAAATCAAATGGAATGCAGTTGTAGATGTTTAAAATAGTTCAATTCCATTTTGGGTGGACTTGCTTTTTTCATTATTGGAAAGTGGAGAATAGTTTGAAAATTATGGGATGGAAGATGCTGCCTAACTCATTATGCATGTAACAATGGTATGTTGCTGGAAATCTTATTGGACTTTACAAGTCTGAATCTCCATCCAAAAACCAAATAGTAATAATTATAATCATTTTATTGTTATAATTTTTAAGGTCATTCATGAAAAATATTTAGCACTATCACTGGCAATTCATAAGGGCTCTATAAATATTAGAAACTAAATTAAGTAAATGGAGAGGGAAATTGGTTAAATAGGAATCCAGAGATGAAATATAAATGATAAACATAAGACATACTATAAAAAATAAGGAGTAGTTGCAAGAACAAAAGAAACACAGGAATAAGTAAAGAAAGAATTCAGGGGATAGTAAGTTGACTGAGATCACCATGTCCTTGAGTGTTCAGGGAAAAATCACTATTTCTTTATTAAGAGGTATTTATTGAGCAACATCACAGACTAGATACAGTGCTAGACACCATCAAATGACATAGGTAGTCTATGCTACATCCACATCTTTGAGGTGGAATTTGCCATTGCCATTTTGTAGGTGAGAAAACCAAAACACAGAATACAAAAAGTACAATAGCTCATATAGTAATAGTCAAGCATATCATTTAAGCATATCATGTTCTGATCTACCCCACTGCACTTTTCACAGTATCACAGATTCTACACACATGTATATTTTTACTTCATATTCATCTCTCTTTTCTGACCCACTTTTCACCCTTCTGTGTTTTCTGAGCAATCCCTAGGTGTGAACATTGAAATGATAAGAACACTAAAATTTGGTCTCTGCTTTTAGAGATTTTGCAGTCCATTGGAGGACAAAAGCATGTGAAGAGATGCACACACCTCAACAGATGAGTCTCCAATAGGGTGACCAGCGGAGTGCTATTGTTTCTCACAGTGGCTGTCTGCCTGAAATTCTTCCTTCCTTTCCAGGCTCCCACATCCTGATTTCCATCCATCTTTCAGTTCAAATGCATCCTCCTTTTCCATAACAGGAGCTCAGTGACTTCCACCTGATTTGAATCCTTCTGTGATTTGTGGTAAACACCTGAAGAGCTTATTGAGATACACAGTCTTTGGCCCAAGCTCCAACCTTTCAGATTTAGTATCTGGGGTAGATCTAAGAACATACACTTTAGCAATCTCCAGATGGTCTTGCTGCTGCTACTCCTGGAAGCACCTGCTAAGCAGCTTTCCCTAACCATAGCCCTCCTGCCTCTTTTGGCAAACATCCCCTCTAGCCTTAGATAATACCCCTATTACATATATCTAATTCCCCATTCAGCTACCAGGGCCTTGAAATCAAAGAGTATTTCTTTTTACTCTGTACCCTCCCACAGCCAGCGGCAAAGTATGCCAGGCCATAGCTAGTGTCCAGGAAATATGTTTTACTTACTGGTTTTTGGTGGATTGATTTACTAAGAGCTCAGTGGCTGTTTCTTGCCCATGACTTCCACCTCTAGTGGGGACTCCACACAGAGCAGCTGTTTAATGTGAACTTGCATGACTGGTGGAAATGGCAGTGAATACATGTAGCTATTTGAGCTATCATGTCTTTCAAATAAGATTTCCCAAATAATGAACAAATGTTCCCTCCTGCTTATTTTCAGGGTAATACACAGGCAGTTTCCTTGGAAACACTCACTCTGAATATTCTAAATTTTCCAGAATGGAAAAAAAAAAAAATCTTGCCTTTACCTAATAATTTACACCATCTCCCTCATTTTTGTGTTTTGCTGAGAATACATAATGAGATCTGAATGCTGATAAATGTCAATTTTGAGGACATAATTACTGTATTCATGGATTACTCTTTTCATAAAGCCACTTTTGTCAGTCAGCCTTTCTAAGGGCAATTATCTAATAAAAATATAAAATTTTAACTAATGATATTTAAAGTTATGTTTTAACTGTCCTCTCTATAGTGTCCATTTCTTTTTTAACACTAAGTTCTGTAATATTATTTTTTATTACCCCTTCCTTCTAGAAATCAGAATTAAGATTGTCATTTCCATGTTTGGGTTTGTGGAATGGAAATAGAACTGTTAGGCAACTTTTGAAGACTGTCATTAAATACTGACTAGCTTTAACAATGTCAAACATGTAGGTCCCAAAACCCCACTGCTGGGCAGAGTCACCACACTGAATTTTTTACTAGATTCAGCAGAATCCCCACTAACTATTGTTACCATTTATTCAGTTTTGACGTAGACTCTCCCTCCCAAAGTGTCAATTGTCTCCTGAGAACAAGTCCATGAACCACAATGTGAAGAGCAAGTTTAGTATTTATCCTAGTAATCTGATCTATGTTTATATGTATATAGCCAAACCAGGTAAGTCAGTACAACCAACCCACCCAAAGGACTTACTATCTGGATGGGTTATCTATGCAGATCAAATTAGATCCAATTCCTCCCAACTATTCACTTGATTGTATGTCCTGTAGACATAGCCAGAGGCTATTCTATTTTTTCTTGCCTTCACATACCGACCTCTCTATTTGATAAAGGTACATTTAACTTTCACAGTTATTATGTATTATTAGAAAATGTCTTGAAGTCTGGAAGTATCAAAAATAGCTACTAATGAATTATTATCACATTTATTCTCCTTGGATCAACAGGATACATGTTCTATTTGCATTGCCATTCTCTTTCTTTTGCACAGTATGAACTCTAAGATTGTTTTAAGTATCTATCATCAATTAGGGTTCATTTAACCACTAACATGTAGATAGATGCCTTTACTGGGATCAAAACTGGTGGCTTGTACATTATGCTAGGCAAGTTCTGTACCACTGAGCTATACCCCCAGCCCCACGTACTTTACATATTTAAAAATTTCATCACATGATTGAAAGTGTTTTGTAAATGTGTCTTCTTTAAAAAAAAAAAAAAATAACCAGCATATCATAAACTCTTCTCTTTAGTAATATACTACTGTGACTGAGAACCTTGGTTTGATTAACAGTGCCTTAACTTTTCATCACTGCTATGATCTTCATGACCAGCACAAACTAATGTCATGCTATCGAGGCTCTGGCATCCTGTGTGGATTTGCTTCTACAGCCTGCCTGGTTTGGGCATATAATTGCATCTGAGTCTTGCTTGAATTCTGATACTATGGATTCTCTCATCAATACCCTTTGGCTCTGACACTCATTTTGAGAATGCCCCCCCTTTGTGGATCCTGTCCCTACCCTGCTCAGGCCGTGACACCCATACCAGTTACCACCCCATGTGAATGTCTTCAGTGTTTGCTGAGGTCTGACTTCTCACCATGAGTTTCCCTCATTTATGAATGCATTATTTATCCCATTTGAGTTATGAAATTCCCTCTAATCTATCAATGGTTCCAAACTACACAAAAACTTGCCTCATTATGCCATAACTAGTATCTTTAATACTGAGTACTATGGGAAGGGACAGGAAGTAAAGGGAAAAGAACGGCGAAGGGGCTAGGATGAAGAAAAAAGTTCTGCTTTTATAAAAATAAAAAGTAATATTGATTAAGTATTTTGATACTTTGCTGAGTGTTTGGGACATTAGCTCATTCAAATCAAGAAACATCCCTCTAGAATAAGTACTACAATTATTATTATGTTGACTAAGTACCTGAACCTTAGAGACGTTCAAGGAAACTCTCCTGTTGTCAAAACAGAAGTCATAATGCTGAAATTTGAACCCTACCCTAATACCAAACTATGTTTTAATTATTAGCTACAATGCTATAATGCTTCTTTCCCTGTAGTTCTTAACTTATGCCTTCCATAAGGCCAGTATGAAAGAAAAGTAATGTCAGTTTTCAATATTGTGTGGTTCTGCTAAATTAATAAACTTAACAATTTTACCACTTTGTATGTATTGTGCCTTAATAATCTCATTTGATTACTTTCCTTTCTTGGGAGGGTGGTGGCTAGGACTCTCGAATACTGAGAACAGGCTGTGCTGTTGAGCCAAATTCCCAGCCAAACTTTTTGTTTTTTCTTGTCTCTTAATGCACCTTACTTTTTCTTCCTTTCTATTTTTCTACTTAATCTTATTTATTTTACACCTCTTTCTCTAATTTGCTATTTTATCATCAGTGTGTTTTCTTAAGCACTGTTTCCTATTTACAATAAATGCATTTTTACTGTATATTTATAAATGGAAAACAAAAGGTACTTAGAGACAGAGTGATTGTGAAGATGTAGTAGGAACTAAGCAAGAAGGCATGCCACCAATTAGCCAGCTTTTTCTGCTTTCCAGCATAGCACCCCCTTTCCCTTCATATGTAAACTACACAAATGATTTAAAAATCCATTTGAAAAGAAAGCAGAACCTATAATCAGCAAATTCAATGGCAAAATGGTAAGGGTGATAAATATTGATTTCCTTTCCAAAATATGTTTTGGCACATAGTTCACTTCCTAAGTAGAAGTCAAGCGTATAACATTGACAATTACCTTTGCCTACAAGTCAGGTTATTATGGGTGGAGGGAGGGTCAACTGTAGACTTACCCACTCTAGTCCCCCACCCCGACTCACTTCCCCAAAAGGTGAGCTTTGTTTTTTTTTTTTTTTTTTCCTAATCCTAAAAATATTTGCTCCAAGCTAATAGAAAAAATTTTATCAGAATTCAGTGGTTCTCAAATTCAATACACATCAGAATCACCTGAAGAATTTGTTAAAAAGACAGATTTGTGGACTCCCCACTCCAGAGACTCTGATTCAGTGTGTCTAGGGTTGAGCTCAAGTTTTGCATTTTTAATAGCGTCCAAATGCTTCTCATACTATGGTCCAAGGCGCACACCTTGAATAGCTCTGGATTAGACTATTATCTACAATATTCACAGTGACAAAATAATGTAATATGTTTCTAGTTCTTCTCTGCTCGACTCACTAAATTAAAAAAACATGAATGTTTATTACCAATGTGTTTACTATGCCCTGGTATTTAAAATGTTTTTCTCTGAGTCTTTTCTTATATAGCTGAGAGAATAAAATTGCCTCACTTACCAAATGCAGAGATGAAAGGAGAACTAGCGCCTTGATTCAAAATTCAATCTTACTAGCTATCATTATACAAATGTGTACCAGGTAAAATTTTAAAATGAAAAAAGTTTGTGGTTTTTTTTTTTTTTAATAATGCCTATATTCTACTTTAGCTTTTCAACTTATATTTCAGTTAGGAAATATTTTCAATTTTTTCCTATTTGTGACAGGAAAATTTAGACTGAAAATTACTATCTATAACATCTTTTTTTTTTTTTCTTTTAGTGAGAAGGTTTGTGCAAGTGTGGATATACTTGTGTGTACTTATGCACACGCCTGCATTCTAGTGGACTACCCAGTAAATGATCCAAGAATTTAAAAACTATGTCAGTGGGAAATCTTTCAAAAGATTGTTTAAGGGGCTAATATTCAGCTAAGACTATTCAGCCCTCTGTAAAAACAAAAGCATGTGAATGGATTTTCCATAACATAAAAAAAAGAAACTTTAGAAAAAACAGAATAACAAATACTTCTAAAAGCCAAATAGACTGAATTTGGTGGTAGTTGTGGTGGTAGGAGGTGATATGGAGGTTAGTGTAAGAAACCAGGGGATATCAGGAGCAAAACCTATGAGTTTATCTTCTTCCAGCTTTTCTCTTAAGATACTGAGTGGAATCTCAATTGATGGTGCTAAATTATAATTTTCAAACATTTAATTTTTTTTATTTGTTAATTTTTTATGAACATATGTCAAATATTGTATCATCTCATTAATTGTGAAGAAAATAGTTTGAAGTAAAAGGCAGCTCAAATTAATACATATAATTATTTGAAAAATATATGTTATATATAGTAATACAGGAAATCAGCAATACTAAATGAATTTGCTAATAGATGCAAACTTTATTAATATTCTATAGGAAATAAGCTGTGATTCTGGGACTTATCTTTTCTACAGGACAGAAATCAATTGCAACTTTACTTGCGAACATTTATTTTTACTTCTATGGACAATAACAATTTGCATTTCTATCTGTTTTCTACAACTTTTATTTTTTTTCCCCTACAGAATTGTAAAGAAGGCTTTTCAATGGAAAGATATTCAAAGGTGCACACCCCTTCAGGGTCATGTTCTTGAAGGGTCTGCTAGACAATCATCAGTGCAAAGAAATACAGTACACTTCTTTGTCCATTTCCAAATCTGAAACATTTTTCTCTATCAGTAGACATGCCAAATTGTCTTCCTCACATCTTTCGATTACTTTTACTTGCAAAGTCCTCCTTCTTTCACTGGGACTGTTCCATCTATACAACTTTATGTGGAGGATGTAAAGGAAAGTGAGGGAAAGATTGTTACATGGGGATATAGGACCTTTGCCACCCTCTCCACCACTCACTAGAAGACCTTCCTTGCATAGCACAGACAGCAGACAGAGGAATTGAAACCTGGCCTTCGGAGTCCCAGATCATACCCATTAACTAAAATGTCACTGGGTTATAAAAGTGCAGTTTAGTGGGTACTCCCCAGCAAGGGGTAAACATTTTTTGTGAGGTCAATACTTTACCCAAAAGGCATGAATGTTTAGCAATTTGATTTCAGGTAAGGATACACAGTGGTGCTGGAGAGGTTTTAGAGCAGGGAGCCTAAGTCAGAAAGAAAATTAATGAGGACATTAAGGTAAAACAACTTGCTAAAATATTTAATCTTGTTTTGCTCACATTTCAGCGCACTTAAGGAAGAAACCTAAGGAATTAGGAGAGTCCAGTGCCACTCCAGCGGATTCCAATCCAGATTGAGTGGGAGTTGTTATGAAAACCTGCCTTGATTTCACACCTTCCTGCTAAAAGATGTTATCACTCTGCCAGTTCTCTGAAGGAGATAGGATGTTCTGGGAGAAGGAGAGCCGGCTGACAGCCCTGAAATGCACCTTGGGTTTTGCAGCTGGAGAAGACATAGATCAGAGTGGAGATTCAAGAAAATCCTGTCCCACATGGATTCTGATAAATATGCAAGCACTAAAACATTAAGATACCTTTGTCAGCAATCTTAGATCCTATTATTTTTTTCCTCTCCTGCTAAGTTCTTTTATTAGCCACAATGATAATGATGCTAATAATAATCTACTTATCCCAGCCTCTGGAATGATTCTTAATAATTTATGATTTCCATTTTTTTTTGTCTAAAATTCAGCACAATTCGGCCTTTTAAAAAAAAGGAAAAAAAAAATGAAGTTACACACAGAAAATGAATTATGCACCAAATTGTAAATATTCCATTTCTTTTGCTGATCTGAAACTCCCCAAAGAAATATGAACACTTGATTTAAAATTCAGCTGCAGTGACATTTCCTAGCTGGAAAGAATGCTTGCACAAATTCACAAGTATTTGCAAAAAGATAACTTTTTTTTGGTGGATACTAGTACATTCTAATGTGCTTTTAAAAACTATCTTGTGCTTAAATTCCTCAAAATGAATAAAATATTTCTTCGTGGAACCTAGTTCTGTGAATAGACTTTTACAACATTTCAGCAAGAAGGGACATTACATTGCTGGGGATAAGTTCAGGATCCAAAAGAGGCATGCGATGCAACTTCCTAGCTGCAAAATGGCAAAAGTCATAAAATGCCCAGTTCCCCACTGCTGACCTAACAGTCCCATATCTTGGCCAACCTATATGTCACAACTGAAAACCATGATCCTGCTAATGTCTTATAAGAGGAGGGAATGCCCACCTATTGTTTTTTGCTGGGGTTTCCAAACGTAAACAGTCAAGTAAATTAAGCTCAGAAAACTACTACTATTACTAATAGTATTACTACTGAGTTACTCATGATTCTCATTTCCTTCCTTATGTTTGTTTCTTTAAACATTGCTCAGGAACAAAATGATTAGAGTCCATTCTTGCTCTTCTACATTTGATGACTAATCATGAAGCAAATATTCTAACTGTTCAAGTACGTTGGACCTGTGGGACAGGAAGCACCAAATGGCACTAGCCAACAACCATCTTTATTTTGATGATTTCACAACACACAGACACACAGAGAATAACATTTCAACCTGAGTATCTTAACATTGCATTGAATAGTTGATGTAAATAGTTGATAATTTTTTTGCATATTAGCAATGATAGGTGACACACACACAGCTAATATAAATACAAATTAATTAAACATTCAGTCAACCCATATTTAATGACTATATAATTCAATTTTTTTTTCATGTACTTTAATCATATAAACCTGGGAGATGACATGGCTGGCATAGTTTACCCAATGTTTTCAATAGATAACTGAAGAATATAGAGATTATAAATTAGAAAGCTAGATTCCTGACTCCTATTAATCATAATTAATTGTCAATCCAGAGAAAGTCTACAGATGCTTGGGGTCAGAACCACCATCAGCTTGTTAAAAATGCACAGCTTAAAGCTCTACCATAGAAGGCAGGAATACAGAATCAGAACAGGTAGGTTCAGGACCTAATAAAAATAGCACTTAAACCACCATCCCAATGGCTGGCTTCTAGCAACTTCTTACCTAAATGCTCTGGGATTGCTTGATTAATTGGAGTTTATTTACTAGATATTGCCAGAAGTGTCCTTTTAACCTGGAAGAGCGGCTGCAGGAGTCTCTGGTCTGGTAGCTGGCCCAGGGAGACATCTCACCAAAAGGCCTGCATCTAAAATAAATAGAGTTAGCCAGAAAGCAAAGACTACTAGAGATAGCCAACTGCAATGAAAATGAAGATGTGCATCATCCAAGAGGGTGCATCCTCTCTGGTTTATGTAGAGCACCATGACCTTTCCAAACAATTTCAAATTAGGCAAAAGTTGGTGGAATGAAAATGGGTAAATCCTATGATTTTTGTACTGGTTCACAAAAGGTTCATCCATATCAAAATGTAACAAGTGATAAGTTTTGTTCTTAATATTCTCCCATTCTCTTAATTAAACCTTTCCTTTTTTTTTTTTTTTTTTTTTTTCCATATGGGTCCCAGGCATATTAATGGATCTCTGAGAGCCTCTAGGAACACAAATGATAGAGGCTTTAGTGGTGGCATATGAGCCCACTGATGGCCATTGCTCAGTTCCATATCAGATTGAACAATCCCTTGTCCCTCCCAAACCAGGCAGCACATGCGGTTGCCTCCACATCTCCTGTACAATTTATTCAGACTTCTTCTACGTGGTTTTTTTTTTTTTTTTTTCTGTAAAGAAATAAAATTGCTAAAAACAAAGAGTAATTAATCAAGACAAAATTCACATTGAAAGTTTGCATTTTCTCCTCCTTCAAATATTTTACATAAATGTCTTTGCTGGGCAAAACAAATTGCAAATTGTTCTTCACATGGTAAAATGATATCTAACACACACGCATGCACACAAACATTTCCAAAGAAATGCTGTCTTATCAGAATTGACAAAGTAACCCAATACCATATTACAATATTGCTAAAGTAATAAAGCTTTTTTTTCTTCATGAAGTATATCTAACAGCAATTTTATCTCTGTCTGTATGTATGTCTCCCTCAATCTCTCACCCCTTCATTCATTCACCCTCCCTTTTCAGTCTTTGGCTTATCAATATATCAAAAAAGCAAATGTGACGACTCCTTCATATATCTGCTTTTCAGATTTCATTCACCTCTGACCTATAATGGTCCAATTTAGCTCAAGTACTTTTATTTATGCTATTCCCTAGACCTATACATTTTGATCAAAGAAACGACACTCACTCTTCAGTGCCTTCAGAGAGCACTTTGCAGGTACCATCCGTTCAGAAAAAGCAGTCACCCAATACATGAGATTGTGACAAGGTATAATGTAATGGTAGTTATGCGAACCTCCAATAAACCAGTGCTACTTCACAGATTACTTGGAGAGAAAGTCTCTTAGCGTGCTTGAAGAAGTATGAAATGAATTTCATTTCCTTCTCATTTGCCTTGCTTCTGAAAGGTTTCATGCAAGATATGTGACCAACTATTATAGTACTAATCCATCCATGACAGAGCTCAATTTTCTCTGAGAATTTACTTCTGAATGGGCTTCCGAAATACTTGAAAGCTCAAAATTAAAGTACACTGAACAGAGCAGCCACTGAGCTGTGGACAACTGTCAGTCAAGAAAACCAGTTGGAACAAAATGTAAATTAGATTTTATTTTATTTTATTTTATTTTTTTAAAGTGATCTATAATGGTTTGGTGGTAAAGTTTTATAGACCATTTCCAAACAAGAACAATAAGGAGGGCAGTGGCAAGAACTGTTGTTGTGAGCTTTTGTCATTATTGCAAATGAAAATGGGGGCTTCTGTTATGGAAACTGGAGACAGGGTCTGCAAACACTGTGGCTTGTTGTAGCCACTCTTTGTTCTGGTGGGTGAAAGAGTGGAAGAAGGGCAACTGTCTGCCAGTCACTTGAGATAATGTCTGTTAAATAGCTGACACTGCACCTGGTGCTCCTGTGGTCAGGAAGTTGTGGTCGGGATATCACTGAGGTTAGTTCTATGAAGGACTGTTTTGATTGAGTGAAATAGCAGGAGCTTTACAACCCAACTGTGTTTTATCTCCAAACATCGGGAGGTTAGAGATCTGTTGGACTAAAATGGAAAACATGGCTGGCAAAATTTCCAATTGTTCTACTTTGTGGAGTAATAAGGTCCCTACATACTGGAACTAAAAGCTTCCATATGTGCCCAGCACACGTCTGCTTAATGCCTAGCACATGTATAGTCTACTTATTCATATAAACACCCAGCATTCTAGTAACAGGGGGAGGGGATCAAGAAGAACAGCAATTCTTCCAGAAAGTTCTCAATTTATAATATGAGCAACAAACTCAACAGCTAAAAATGGAATGTACTTTTACACTGAAACAGCAGAGGTTCAGTGAACAGATCTTGTAAGCAATACATCCAGGGCTATTTAAGTTGAGGTAGATACTTGTACAGTCTTTTCTGTTTGTTTCTTTTTGAAAGTCTTGGGCGCAACCTTTTAGAGAGGTGTTAGCAGCTAGGTGGAAACAAACGTGAGCATATAAAAGTAATATTGCAAATGATATTAATCTCTAGTCTTACAAGAAGAGATTAATTAAGAGGCCAGTTGCATTGGTAAGATTGAGTGCATCTGTGCGTGGTGTCGATAAAGAAGGAAAGGAAAGGAGCCATGGTTTCAGATATCTGGGCAGGAGCTACCCACAAACTTCATTCTGCCACTTCTCCCAGGGCGCCTCCTTTTTTTTGTTTGTTTCTGAGTTTGTCTTGCGTTTTTTTGTTTTGTTTTGTTTTGTTTGTTTTCTTTTCTTTTATTTTTACAAATAGATGAATTTCATTTCCTCAGGCTGGTAACTCAAATCAACCATATAAAGGGTAGAATATGATTGCGCAACATTTCACAAAGCTCCATCTTTCTGAGTTTCTATAATAGGTGAACATTTAAAACATTAGTGATTTCAAAACCCTCCTTCCCCATTCCCATTTGGAATAGGCCAGCATGCCACAAAATTAGATGCTGTAGTGTCTTTCCATCATGACATCAGGATACTTAGTTGAAAAGACTAACCCAATGTGAAACATGGAATAATGGAAAATTGGCTGATGATTTTTGTTTTTAAGTTTGTATTTTTTATCACTTTTAAAGGCCAAATTCAACAAGTTGAAAACATCCTTCCAATTTTAGCTGCTGAAAATAAGCTTAATAAGTTTGGACTTCATATTGTATCCGAGCATAATAATTAAAAAAAAAAGAATACTTAAAACTTGTCTGAATAATCTAAAACTTAGAAAGGTCACTGTGCTAAAAGAATCATTTAAGTATTCATATAAGCATAAGGTGCAAAATACCACCTAGTTTGAAGGCTTCATTCCAAAGTTAAAATATGAAATTTGACTTGCTTCCTTAGCAAAATGTTTGTAACAAGAGTGAGCAAGATAGGGCAAGAAGGGGAAAGGTGAAGAATGATGCTTCTAGAAGGTTTTAGGTTTATAAAAGAAAGGACAAATTCAGTGCTACATACCTTCTGTAGCGAAGTACACACTGAAGCTAAAGGGCGAGATTTAAGTAACAGAACTATGAAGATGGGATTCCCAAGTTGTGACTGTCCAGTCAGAGCATTTCTTTAGAGATTTTGTTTTTTGTTGTTTGTTTTTCTTTTCCCTCTTGGTTTTGGATTAACCTTTAAAAGAGGCATTGAAATGTAGGAGGCATTTTGGTCCCCAGCCTGACTTACTAATGGGAAACAGTGGATCCTTGATGAGGTGGAGCCTAGTAGGAGGTTTTAGATCATTTAGAGTATACCCTTGAAGCAGGTGGAGGGTCCTCCGTGGTCTCCTCTCTCCTTTACTTCCTCACCATGAAGTGAGCAGGTATCTGCACCATGCACTCTTACCATGATGTACTGCAGTAGGCTCAAAGCAATAAGGATTTCAGTCATGGGCTGAGACTTCTAGCTATGAGCCCAAAGAAACCTCTTTATAAGCTGATCGAGTCATATGCTTGTTACAGTATCAAAGGGTACCTAACCCAACATGTAACATCAGTTAGCCTACCTGCTTCAAGTTTGGGGTCTTTGCTAAATGTACTGAATTCTTTTCTTATTAGTTATGCCTCAGGAGCGATCGCTCAGCTGCAATGGTTGAGAAATCTTTGTTTCCTTCCAAAATAATGAAAGAGAATGGACCAAAGACAGGCTCTCATTACATCTAGTCAAAATAGCTAATGTCTGCAGCACACCTCTTCAAAACCAGAAAGATAAATGGCAAAAACAAAAAGTAACAAAGACATGTGTTTTACTTGGTTCCTTAAAAAATCATTTTCTTTTAGAATTTCAGTGTGGCTAAGGAATGAAATTTTACGTCTCTGTATTTCTAACATGGTGGCAGCTCCTTGTCCTCGTGCTCATCACCATCTTCTTACTTCTTTCTTCTCCACCTCCTCCACCTCCTACTTCTTGTTTTTTTTTTTTTTTTTTTTTTTTCTTCTGGAGATTAAACCCAGTGGTGTTCAACTACTGAGCCATAAACCCAGCTCTTTTATTTTTATTTTGAGAAAGAGTTGCTGAAAGCTTTAATAAGTAGCTGAGGCTGGCTTTTAAATTGTGATCCTCTTGCCTCAGCCTCCCAAGCTGCTGAGATTACAGGTGTGAGCTACCATGCCTGTCATTCCAATTTTTATTATTATAATACTTTGTTCTTGATCTAGTATAGCACTGTATAAGGTGAAAAATCTTCAGAAATTAGAAATTACATGTTCTGGGTAAGTATTGCCACCATCTATATTATTGAGAAGTTCCATTAATTTATCTGAGCCTGTTTCCTCAGTGATAATGAAATTGGCAACAAATCAATCCAGTTTACTGTTAAAGAATATCAGGAATATACTTAAACATTTAAAAGATGTTGAAATTTATACACACTTCAGTTTTAGTCAGAAAAATCCGCTGTTGTTATTGCTAACAGCTACAACTAGTGATGTGGGACCAGAACACACCATTCCCTTCCCTTACTTTGTATCCAACAAAGTATCTTGCACAGGACTTTGAACATAATCTATCATCTATCTATCTACCTACTAAATTTTTATTATTTATTTCTTATCTTTCTTCTCTTTATCATCAGATCTTCTCAGATCAATGAATGTATGCAGTTTTTCATCTGTGCATTCACAGCCCACATTTCCACCATCCATTTGACATACATGTTACATATCCTATTTTGATTTTGAAATTATACAAAAAATTGTAAAGGTTTGAGGATATAGCTCAGTTGGCAGAGTGCTTGTCTTGCATGCACAAGGCCCTAGGTTAATCCCTGGCATCACACACACACACACACACACACACACACACACGCACACACACACACACCAAAAAAAAAAAATTAAAAGTATTTAAATTTTGACGATGTTACATTTTATTTAAATGTGGTTAATGCAAGTGTCTTTATAGCAAGGATGACTTTTTGTATCCAACAAAGTATCTTGCACAGGACTTTGAACATAACTCTCCAAGAAATGTCTAATTATTAATACTGGTTAAATTATCCAGTGTTGACAATTCCATACTCCAGCAAGTGCTGATGCTTCTGGCCTCAAAGAGAGGTCTTCCATGTTTTTGTAAGAAAGATTTTCTGAGACACTAAGAAGTAAACAAGTCATAATTCTACCAATGCTCATCATGAACCTCATCATTTCCACACAAATTCCAAGAACCCCTGGGTTTTTCCAGAGATGTCCAGTTATTTTATACTCTGATGGAGAAAACAGAACTGAGGAAATGAGACAAATTGAAAGCCCATGCCTCTGAGATGTACCATTAGTCATCTGGCATCTATTTAATTATGGTTTGGCCATGTCTTACCTTCTCTCAAGGATGGAACAACAAAGAATTCTGTACTGTGAGCCACAGGAAGTAAAAATGGAGCATAAATATTTTTCATCTGCCAAGTCAGTATTTTTATTCCATGGGCATAGTGTTTTTTTGTATTTAAAATGACAGATCCTGTCACAAAGGGTCTTAATATTATATTGAAAAGATATCTGTATTACAGCAGAGGTTAAAAAACTCATTTATTTATAAGACTCTCAGGTCCTGGAGAGGTCTTCTGCCTCTTTTTCCCTGCAGACAGTTAATATCATTGAAAATAAAAAGCTGTTATATTATATGACAAGACACAGTGGTATTAAAAACAAACACAGCCTGGCTGGTGCCAGAAATGTGCTCCAATACTGGTAAACTGTTGGCTATAATTGGAAAAAAAAAAGTAGGTACTATTTTGTTGTTGTTGTTTTATTCCTGGTTTCTTTCTTTCTTTTTTTTTTTCCCCCATCAAATTTTTGCATTTTTTACATGTAGAACAGATGTATTAAAAACTTACCAAATAAGTTATACAAAATGAAGAAACCTTTATTTTGGGCTTTCTAGATAATGAAAATAACATAACCACCAAAGGAGCAGATGAAAGATGAGAACTGATCATCGAACTTACTGGAGGGAAAGCGTTTCTTTCCTAGGCTACAGAGACACTCACAACCTTATAAAGGCAAGAGGCAATAAACTGAAAGAGCTGGCTAAAATGAAAAGTGAGAGCCATTTGCTCCACTGCAGCCCTCTGGCCTTTCCTGCCTTTATCCCTGAAGCTTTGGAACCTAGCTCAAAGAGTGAGGGGACTCAGAGACTGGCACTGCACCTTTTGAACAGTATGGAGCAGAAGCATCTCTACCTGATATCAGACATGCACGGGTAGTCCCTCTGCAGGATTCCATGGATCACCTGATGAGCTCCAATTCATTAAATGAAGGCAGCGACAACTGCTCCTACTATAGTAAAGACTATGGAGTAAACGAGATTTGGTAGCCCTGTGGGACCAGAACCAACGACTTGTGTAAGAATCATCTGGAAATACATTAATAATCTTATCTTAAAAACAAACAAACAAACAAACAAAAAAACTCAATGGGAGCTGGGTGTGGTGGCACATACCTGTAATCCTAGTGGCTCAGGAGCCTGAGGCAGGAGGATCCAAATTTGAAAGCCAGCCTCAGCAACAGTGAGGCCCTAAACAACTCAGTGAGACCTTGTCTCTAAATAAAACACAAAATAGGGTTGGCGATGTGGCTTAGTGGTAGAGAGCCTCTGAGTTCAATCCTTGGTACCAAAAAAAAAAAAGCAAAAAAAAAAAAAAAAAAAAAAAAAAAAAATATATATATATATATATATATATATATATATATATATATATCTCACTGGGTGGGGAGTGGTCTCTCAAATGCCTGTAATCATAGCTACTCCTGAGGCTGAGGCAGGAGGATCCCAAATTTGAAGACATTCTCAGCAACTTAGTGAGACCTTACCTCATCTGCTCATCTGGAAAAACACACACACACACACACACACACACACACACATACACAAACAAAACAAACAAAAAACCCTGAAACTAAAAAGAGCTGGGGATGTGATAAAGCACCCATGGGTTCCAGCCCCAGTGACACAGAACAAAAAATAAAAATAACAACTTGCAATTTAGTAACAAATTTGTTTCAGCATTCTACCTAAGTATACAACTGGTAAGAGAAAAACTGTATGTTTAAGCCCTTCTATATGAACAAAATTCCATTTAACTGTTCTTAAAACCAAGGTTCATATCAGGTGAGGAAGAAACAGCTGGAGGGGTGGTGATAATTTCATTTTTTAATTTGTCTTCTCTGCCATAGGCATTCTTCAACTCAAAGCAATGCTTTCAGCTTCTTTCATTCTCTTTGTGTTTGAAGGAAAACCAAATTAGATTGTGGATTTTCATCAGTCAAGGCCACAGACCACCTTGGATCAATTCATTTAGGAGGGATTTACTCAGTACTGCTGTAGAAATGATGTTGCAGAAAGCAGAATGGAGAATCCACAGCTCTTACTCTTATGGCACCTGCAATCCTGGAAGGAAGATGAGACACGCACAGAAGGATCTTCAGCACCTTGCTCATGAGTGGCGCAAAATATGAAAGTCTGTAAGAGAAGATGATGTGCAATTTGCTGAAAGCACAATTTTGTTTGTCTTTTTTAAAATATTTATTTGCTTTGAGTTGTACACAATGCATTTTTATGTGGTTCTGAGGATCCAACCTGGGCCGCGCACGTGCTGGGCGAGAGAGCTCTACTGTTGAGCCACAACCCCAGTCACCATTGTTTGTCTTTTAAACTCAATTATCTGGAAAATATTGTTGCATGTGTCTGTTCAACTTGAATGCAGATCTAGTTATAAATATAAATATGCAGTGTAAGTCATATCACTTAAGTGTAAGTAGAATTCTTGATTTTAACAAATTGTGTTTATTTACTAAATTTGGGGTTTGGAATAATGTTTATTGATACAACAATTCTAAAATTTATTTAAAAATGCAGTAATGCTTCTTCAAAATGCAGCAGTCCAAAATTTATCATCAAAAAGGTGAAATGTTTATTTTCAGAGATTTTCAGTGTTAGATCATTCAAGACCAGACCTTACACCATTTATAGTTCACTAGTTAAGACAAAGGACCAGGGAGATACAACTAATGCAGGATTTGTGGTTTAGACTGATAACCATTTGTCAACGTTTTACTTTGTTAGTCTTCTTGGCCATAAAGAGATCTCTCTAGGTCATATATGTTATGTTTACACATCATTTAGAGTCTGGACTACTGGTAAGAACCAGTTAGTAACAATCATTTTGGGAAAAAAGAGCATGAGAAATTATGTATGATGTCCACTTTATTTTCTTCTCATAATGCTAATAGCAATAGCCAGATTATGACTACTAGTAGTAGTAGTATGATCACTATTGGTCATAATATGACAACTAGACCTAGCAATAGTAGGTCTAGCCATCCTTCATAGTAGGATACTCTTGCCAATGTTATGTTTTTATATATGTAGGCATGTCTAAATGTGACATTTGACTCTGAACATGTGGCCAAGATCAGAGTTTCTAATGGAGTTTCATTGAGAATAATTCTATTTTTCTACTTAGTTCACAAATATCTCTTCCTTCTTTAAACTTGGCAGAAAGTTTGTGACATGATATGAACCACTTATATTGATGCTTTTTAAATTTTGCCACCTGCAGTTTACAACATGTTTTAAGTAGAAACTTTACAAGCTCTAACTACAGAGCAGGGGTTCTGATTTCTTTATTAGTATTACTGTTGATTGTCTTTTGTGAATGACCCCAAAAGAGGTGCTAGAGATGTCCTTAGAGGAAAAAATAATCACTGTTGTGGGGAGAATGAAGTTCAACAATGGTATGAATAGGACATGAGCAAATCAGGATGTGGCTTTTACACATAATGGGATCGACTTTCAATGTCCTTCACCAAGCAGATAGGAAGTGCCTACAAGGTAGAAGGCACTACTACATTGTTGGTGGTTGGGCACAAATATGAATAAAACTTTGACCTTATCAACCAAGCTTCCTCATTTAATTAGAAGGAACCATGTAGTAAAATTCATAAGCCATCATAAACACCCTCAAATGCAAAGGAAACTATGATTAATATACAAAGCCACAAAATATTTTGGATCAAAACAGAGGAATATTAAAAATTCCAAATAACTTTAGACAAATACTCAAAAAATATTAGCCAATTTCACTTGGTAAAGTGGAAACTTCTATATATGGTTAAAAAGGGCAAAGAAGAAACTGCAAGCAATAATTGGGTTGATTTTACTAAATGGTGCTAAAAATCAGTGATTTTAAAATATGCTAAAATTTCAATAATTTTTATTCCACTCTCTGTAGACCTGAAAACATCATACATGACTGACTTGGCTATAAAAATATCCTGTGTGTTCAGGTCATTCCAGTGATACACACTTCTGGTTTTATATTCATTCATTCATTCATTCATTCATTCATTTACTTTCTTCGTGCTGGTGATTGAACCCAGGGTCTTGCACATGCTAGGCAGGCACTGTATCTCTGTGCTACATCCTAAGGCCCACAATTCTGGTTTTATTAGTCTATATCTAAGGAATCCCAGGGAAGCTATGTTGTACCAAACAAATAGAAGAATGGCTCACAGGTCTCCAGGAGACACTTTCCCCAGGTGTTCAGATAGTTTTTCTGACCAAATGTGCATATATAAAATATCTTTAGTTTTTAAAATATGATAAAGGTGAGCAGTAGTTCAATCAAGCAAATGGTCAGAGATCAGTCTGACTCAGAGTTCAGATGCTCGGATAACAGAGCTGGCAATTACATGGGCTCTCTCTCTCTCTCCCTCTTTTTTTCTCTCTTTCTCTAAGTTCCTTTAGAGACCAAATGAGATAAATTGCTATCTGACCCATTGCTTGGGGATAAACATTAAATGGTTTATCTGGGCAACCCAATCACCTGCAGCCAGAGTGGAGAATTGGCCTAAATAATGAAGGTGTGTGTCATTCATCTCTTTGTCTGGCTCCTGGTAACCTTGACAAGAATGAGTGGAGACATGCTGATTTGTATACACTCAATAATTCAAGGTGTTTGCTTATCTTTCCTTGTCAGATGCTGCTCATCCCAAGTCTATGTTACCATCTAATTAGGCTTTTTTTTTTTTTAACTTTGCCTTTCACATAAAGCTTTCGTTTTTATTTCATGAATTTAATTTGCAACCAGTCTTGCTTTTATAAAATGTCACACTTATTTCATTTGTTAACATGTTTATTAGTTTTTATTCATATCCTTGATATATCCTCCCTGCAATTTGTGGTTCTCCCTCAATGTAATAATCAGTTTGATTTTGCTTTTTAACATATAAATCAAGAATTGTACTAAAAAACCTGATTCTTTGACTGCTTGCTGAAATCTGATGATAAAGATTTTTTTTTCTCTGAATTTGTTTTCTGGCATATTTTCATCAGCTTTTTTCTCTTCTAGTACTCTGTATTGAAACTGTTGCTTTTACCTCACAGTTTGGGATTTAATACTAGTTCTTTAAAGTATAAAAAGTAGAGTTGCTTATTAATATTTCTGTTTATCCTCTTCCAAAACCATCCAGTGATTGGTTCCTTTTTAAATTTTTGGGCTTGGCTTTATCCTGTGAGTTACTTTGACAATAGAAATATAAGCAGAGATATTTAACTTCTTGCTTAGGAACCTCCTACATAATCCTCTCCCCTGCTACTTTGTCTGTGGAGGCAGTATACAACTCAGCCATTACAGAGAGGATAACTGACCAGGAGACAGTGGATTATTCAGGAAAACTTGGGTGAGTGAAAAATAATCTTTGCCATTTAAATCACTGAAATTTGGGGTTTGATTGTTCTTTTAGCACAGGTTACCATACGCTTATGAATATATTTGCAATTATTCTGCAAAAATATTTATTCAGTAGTACTGAAAGTCATAAACCTAATGTGCCCCCACATCTTGCCACACCACCGGGGAAAAATGAAAAAAGCTCTACCATAAATTAGATTTAAATCTCACCAAGGAGACAAGTCTAACAGACACAAAAGAATTGGAAGGAAAACGAGGTGAGTGTGTGACTGGACAAGTAAATGTAGGGTGTGGTTCTACATACTGCACAAACAGGAGTAAGGACAGAATTTCAGGTGGGATACAATGGACCAGCAGAGCGCAGGAAAGCACATATTCTGGGGGATGAAAAATACAAGGCTGCCATTTGCAGTGACACACGCCTACAATCCCAATGGCTCCAGAGGCTCAGGCAGGAGGATTGCTAATTCAAAGCCAGCCTCAGAAATTTAGTGAGGTCCTAAGCACTTTAGCTAGGCTTTGTCTCAAAATAAAAAATAAAATAAAATAAAAAGGGCTGGGGATGAGAATGTAGTTCAATGGTTAAGTGCCCATGGATTTAATCCCTGGCACAGGGGTGGGAGGTAGGCAAGGCTAACAGCATATAAGACAACATGTGAAGCATGATCAGGTTGAAGTAAAGTAAAGTAAACCATGAGGCCAAGTAAAGTAGAGGCTCCTTGAGAGCAGGCCAGTGCTTCTTGTCTGATCTTCATTGTTCTTCATTTCTTTCATGTAGACATATTATCCCCAAATAAACTGTAAATAGTTGTAGATCAAGGATAAATTTTCTTCACTTCACCACCAGAAACAATAATACTCCTGCAATAACAATGATATGGTTCTGTTTCTACAGGAATTCTCTAACATAAGCTCAGAAAGGTCTAGAGTATCTACAAAAAGAGGTTGAGTATCCCTAAGCTGAAAATCCAAAATCCGAAATGCTCCAAAGCTTTTTGCAGGCTAACATGACCCCAAAATTCAAATATTTGATATCAGTCCTCATGTGATTGGTTATAGTCAAACATGCAAAATTATTTTTAAAATATTGTATAAATTTACCTTCAAGCTATATGTATAAAATGTATATAAAACATTAATAAATTTGTAGTTAGCTAGTGGGTCTCATCTTCAAGATATTTCATTATATATAATGTAAATATTCTACAATTTGAAAAAAGTACTTTCCATCCAAAACACTTGTCTCAAGTATTTTTGCTGAGGGATATTTAATCTATATTAAAAGGATTCACCTAATTCCTACACACAAATAGCTCAGGCCTCCTGCCTCCTAGGAACTTATAGTCTAAGTAGAGAAAAATGCAAGCAAATGGTGTGAAAACTAATGATATCAATTTGTGATTTTTTTGAAGACTCAACAGTAATACCAAACCCACTGCCCCGCTCTCCAGTAATGCCAGCCCATAGTCTCCTGTGTGTTATTACATTCCCACCTATCCCTTTTGAGAGCTGAGGATCAGAATTTAACCTCTCTTGCGTAGATACTTCCCATCTGAAATCCAAGACTGTTTTCTAAAGAATCTAGTGGTCTTTTTAAAATTTTTATTTTATTTATATTTTGACACTAGGAATTGAACCCAGGGGGTTTCAACCACTGAGCCACATCCCTAGCCTTTTTAATATTTTATTTAGACACAGAGTGTCACTGAGTTGCTGAGTATTGGGAGCTTCCCTCGATGCAGACACCTTTAAGTCCTGAAGCAAGGGGCTCCAAATGATTATTGCATTAGTCTTACATGGTAGTGCCAGGTCACAGTAACTTGGGCGTTGCCCCAGCTCGGATATCAAGGTGTGGCTCCAGGATTAGACCTACTTACTGGGATTGAGTTACACTCACCTATTCGTTTATAATCTTGCCCCTAACACTTTATGGGATAGAATGTTTCATGGACCCTGCTTTTGTGTGTATCCTATGTAAGAATGAAGAATTCCAGTGGCTCTCTCTCTTTGCATGGACCCCTAAGGTCATAGAGCCGTCTCAGATTTTGAAAATCTATTTCTGTGTGTCTGCGTGCTTTCTTTGCAGTTTTTTTTTTTTTTTTTTTTTTTTTTTTTTTAGTATTTGGAAAATCAGATTAGTGAACCCAGCATAGGTTGCCAGGTAGGATAGACAGCGATAGCTGAGGATGAATTTGAACTCAAGATTCTCCTGCCTCAGCCTGCCGAGCTTCTGGGATTATGGGCATTCACCACTGTGATTGGTTCTCATGGCTTTTTAGACAATGGTTAGCAACACTCAAAATGAAGACAATGAACTAAATTCCAACACAGCCATCACTTTGGGGTTGATCAATGACGTTGAGAAAGTTTTGTCTTGAAAACTATAGGATACAGCTCTAGAAATGTACTTTCTTCCCCATGTTGTACAGCATAACAAAAATCACAGCTGCATACAAAATGGTTTGGATCAATTCATTAAGACTTTGAAACAATGAAACATTACAAAAAATTGAGATAAGACACAAAGCTTACAACTGGGTATTGAAGGTAGTAGAGGTTCCCTCCCTTATCCCTTCCTACTATATATCTGAAGAATGAAAGCCAGATTCCATTTAGGGTATATGGCTTTTGGTCCCTTCTCATGCTTCCTGTTCATATCCAAGGTTTCACATCTATTTTAGGACATCAATATCTATGGAGGAAATTCCCAAAATCTCTTTCAGAAACAGTCTCATGATGATCATTAAAATAGAGGCTGAGAATGTGTCTAGCAACAGTGAGTGGCACCAGTGTTCCCATTTTTAATTCATAAAGCCCTCCAAAGGGCCACCAAAAATCAATCCTGGGGCCCAAATGTGTGGGAGCAGTTGGCTCCTTGCTGCTTTCCTTTTCTTTATTTTTCATTTTAAATGCTGTGTACTCCTATATACATTCCTTCTGTGCATGCATTTAAGCATATGCATACAAGAAAATAATCCATTCTTTGTCTCTGTCAAGACTCTCTTTAATTGGATTGATGTTTTAGTCTGTCTAGCATTCAAGGCCTCAAAATTTACTCAAAGGCCTGACTTCATTTTGCAAGATGCTTTTGATCAGCTGGACACAGGCCCACCATTTGATCCAAACCAATGACCCAAGTCTCAAGTGCTCCATCTATTAGACCTGCATAATCATCCAGCTTAGCTGTGCATTGTCCATTTTAATTAAGGGTGTGCTACACCCATTAGAGAAAGTTTATGAGCCAGAGATGAACTTATTTGTGCATGGACCAATCCCACAAATGGAGCTTTAGCACC
Organism: Tamias sibiricus; assembly: GCA_025594165.1. Taxonomy (NCBI): domain Eukaryota; kingdom Metazoa; phylum Chordata; class Mammalia; order Rodentia; family Sciuridae; genus Tamias; species Tamias sibiricus. The sequence continues at coordinate 44,090,396 of CM046671.1, read as the reverse complement.
TCCAAAAGAGTAAGAATAATAATAAAAATAACAATAATAATAATGAGGGCTGTGTCTCCTTGAATACCGACCTCCTGCTAAGTGCCCTTTCTCTGTTTGAATTTCTTGCTAATTCAATGCCATTAAAACAGATCCTCTTAAAGACTGTTCTGTCAAACACAAAAAAGAGAGATATATAGAGTGTGGGATTTAATTATCACTGCTCTATATCTCCAAATGTGAGTTTTTCTGAGTAATAATTGCCCAAGTTTGTCTTCAAAAGGCATTTTAATAGTGCTAATACTAGTAAATATTGCTCATTTTGATACTGATGTGCCGTTTTAATGGTTCCCATGGTTTCTAAAAGTCATTTCTTATCGTTTTACTGTAGAAAGAATCTTACTTTAATTATGTCATAATTGTTTGGAAGCCATAGAATCTTAATTAATGCCAATGGCTTCAAGGCACAAACCAAATGTAGAGTTTATATTCATGTTTGTTCTTCATCTCTTCTTGCCTAAGAAGAGGCCCCCCATGAGCTTTTTTAAACCGCATTCATAGATGTTTTTAAAAGATGGTGGTGATGTCATTTCTTTATTTTTCTAAGTTAGATTTTCTCAGCTTCACCTCAGATTTTAAAGGTTAATATGGAATCAACATTCAATCTTCACAGGGAAATCTTTATCTTGAAAATACAGTTGTTCACCCTCCTGGTAAATGCAGAAACCTCTGGTTGCTCCTTAGGGTGAATGGGATGAACTCCAAATGTCTTCCATGGAATTCCATGACTGCCGCCAGCCGGCTGCATGTTCTCATCCTCTAGTGAACACATTACTGACTCCTGTTAATTCTTTCTTATAGACATTTGCTCAATCTCTACAGAACTTTTCCCGCCACAGTACAGGAAACAGAGGACTTTACTCCACTCTGAGGCTACTAAATCACAGATGGACCTCATTTAAACACGTAGCTCTTTCATCTTGTAAAAATTACTCCGCCAAAGATTATGTCTTAAGAGCCTTGCGATTTCTCCTGGTGTTTGCATAAAGCCTTGCTTGAAGCAAACAGTCCTTAAATATTGATTTAGCGACTGCCTGTAGATTTTCTCCTTAGGACCTAGCAAGGCTTTAAAGATACACCTGGAAAATATATCCCTGTTTGGTACCAAACAACCAGCATAGAAATTTATTCTCCCAGAAGCATACAACTGGAAGTGACTTAGACATTATACCTGTATTGCTACATTGAATACAAAAAGGATATTTGCATCTGGAAATTTAAATTACATTCCCACAACTAGTTAGTAGCAGAGCTGTAACTAGATCACAGGCTTTCTGACTCAAAATGCTAAACTTTTCCCCTGTAATTTTCACATGTATCACATCAATCACCTTCATTTAGCTATTCCAAATATCTGTCTGATTGTCTTAGTCACATCCCCATTATGCATGCCAGCTAGTAAGCAACAAATAGCTATATGGAAACCATTGCTAATCTAACATCTCATTTTCTCTTTAGATTCAATCTCCTACACAAACTGAGATTCGAATAACAACAATTCATTTATCTGAATTGATTTACAAACAACAACCGTTAGGTTTTGACTGAAAAGGAGAGGAGATTTGTGTAGGGGCCTCTGGGGAATGGGGGTTGGGCAGTAAAGGAGCAGAGGAGGAGAGAAAACAGAGAGGGCAATATGTGTTCTGTCCTCTGGGTTCAGTTCTTGGACCTAGGCCTGAGTGTGATCAGTGAAGTTACTGATTTTGCATGAGGAATCAGCAGTCCTGTGGAGGTCAGGATGAGAAATGTTGATCCAGTGTGGCAGAAGGAGCACTATCTTTATTCTATCAGAAAACAGCTCAGAAGGAGAACATTTTAGTGGTTTGGGGAGTGGCAGGAGGTATTCCCACCTTCCCAGTCATGTCTTAGTTGGACACTATAGTTCCCTTGAGTGTTCTTCAGACAGAGTTTGGAGAGGCAGAGTGAGGAAGGCAGGAAGGTGTGGCAGATGTTGGCTAATTCAGTGACAGACTGGGAAGATCAGTGAACTATCCTTAGGAGAATTGCAGGTGTAATTTAGGAGACATTTTCGGAAGGTGGCGTTGAGCAAATTTTTGGTACTCCTATTCTGATGACCACCTTCTAGGAACAGATTTGACAGAAGTGAGGCATTTGCATTACATGTTACACCGTAAAATTAATAATACCCCAAAAGGGACTGAAAATCACCACTGGATGCTGAGGGCAGTGCTGCAGAAGTGGTCAGGGTTTTCTTTCTAGTGCTCCCTATTACCTCTGAAGTCTTTATAGCAGAGTTAATCATTACTTCAGAATGTCTCCTGAGACTTCTACCAGCCTGGCCAACTGTGGGTGGTGTCCTTGCTGGACAATGCAGAGTCCTGGAGTTCTAAGAGACCTTTTGTCAAGATGCCCCAGGCCTCAACTATGGTGTTTGCAATCTGGGAACAAACATTTCACTTGAGATGAATTGGAAGATTTTGAAAACAGAAAGACTACTAACATAATTGCTATAATCAATGTAAGCCACTGTCTAGGGCCACTCCTGAAAACCTCTGAAGCATCGCACAGCTGTTGAAACAAAGTAGTATCTGAATCAACTTTGGGAAGCAGGTATATGAGAATGATTATGAGCGTGTTTCTGGACTGTTATCTTTCCTCATGTTTACCATCCATTATCTGCCTTTGTTCTGGTTCATGCTAGCCTTTTTATAATCCTTTTTTAAAAATACAAAATCAATACAACTTTAATTACAAAAAGCCCATGGTGCCTCTTGAAAAACAGGACAAACAAAAAAAGGACATTTTGAAAAGGGGCTAGTGATCTAAGAAGCGTGACCTCAGGCCATCCTATTTCTAAGGGGTGATGCTGTTGATCTGTTGGTCCCATTATAATGATTTACACATCCCTATCTAGCACCTTTTGTTCTCCAGCAGGCTTTGTGTATGGTAAATGGAGAATTGCATACCAACCAGGGGTTTGACATTTACAATGCTTTGTCGCATAAGATAGAGTCACATCTGGGCAAACATTGTCCCTGGTGGTTAGCGGCTCATATCATCTGTGCGTATTCTGGCTGCCAAAATGATGAGCACTCATTAGAAATGTCCCATTTACTCCCAGAGCCAACTAAAAGCACAAACTAATCTAAAATGAACATTCACAGGGTGTGTATATGTGTGTGTTCAATTTGTGTGCTGGCTTCTTCCAGGGGCATACAGCAGCTTGTTTTTCTTTTGAATATTGTTTATATCAATGGCCTGAATCAATGTGAGCATAACAGTGTAGAAAACCTAATTTCTGATCATGCGTCTCGGCCTGAGCCAAGGGACATTATACGAAATAGCCAGATGAAACCCTTTGGCTGGTATTTAATATGTAGATGCTGTTAAAAACTTTGTTCTCTACTTGACACAACACTGGGTTTATGAAGACCCCTGGAGATATTTTCCTGAAAATGAAGAATAAGTAGGCTTTTTCCTGAGCAACTGCAAGTTTTGTTTATTTGTTTATCTGTTTTTTAAACCTACTGTAAATCAAACACTCAATCACAAATTCATCCTTGAGTTGGCTAAAAGAAAGGTAAGGTACACAATAACCAATCTAAAACATTGTAGAGAAATTCTACAAACATTTGTGTGTGTTAGTCTTGCCCTTGATTTCATCTTATTAGCTATCGTGATTTTTGATCATTCTAATTTTTCATCCTTTATGCATGATCTTACAGGATTGTAAATTTTTAGACAGTTTATTTATTTATTCTTTGAACAAGCTGGATATAAATACTTAAAACAAATAAAGTGAAACAAAACATACCGAAATGAAACTGGATTCTGACCACAAGGAGCCCATAAATTGTTTGTGGAGACTGTATAAATTTAGAGAAAGATAAAGATATAAGGAGGGCTCTACTAACTATCAATATATTTTAGACATTTAAAGCAATAGTACCTGAAAAGATAGGAAATTAATCTGGGTTGTAGGACTCCTGGGAAATTAATAGTTGGAATATAATTCTCTTCTAAATACTGGATCTCAAGACATTTGCATGATACCAAGTGAGACATGAACACCCAGTCATGAAAAAGCATGTGACATAAATGAGTAAGGAAGTCTGCACTATCTAGGTGGACTATAAAGGTTAAAGGTCTTAAATATTCAAACTGTCTTGTGTCATTCTTAGGTAACTGAGGTTTTAATGTTCATTCCTTCTAAAACTTAGGTTGAAACTTCACCTCCAAAACCACAGTTTGGGGAGGGATAGCCTTTGGGAGGCAATTGAATTATAAGTTCCATTCTCAGATATGGGAGTAGGTGTCCTTAAAAAAGGGCTTGCCCTTTTGCCTTTCAGCATTCTGTCACCTGAAGTGGTGACACTTCTCCCTTCCAGAAATTACAGCATTCAAAATGCCACTTTGGTAGAAGAGATTGGACCTCTCCAGACATTTGAAAGCACTGGTGCCTTGATTTTAGACTTCCCAGCCTCTGGAAGGATGAGAAATTTCTGTTCTCTATAAATTAGGCAATCTGTGCCTTTTGTTATAGCAGCACAAAATGAACTAAGACATATGGTCTTTACTTGGTTTGCCCTTGATCTTCTTCTATTAGAGAAAATTTTGGAACACTTTTTTCTGTTTTCTTAGTTCACAGCAGATTAGAAGCTGTAGGAACTCTGACAATTGATAGCCAGACAAAAAGTGAAGATGAGAAATGTTAAAAAGTGGAAACAAGACTCCTGAGTTCAGCAGTGTAAGGTTATCCCTGTTGGGAAAATATACCTTTCAGCTGCCCTGTACCATATTGAAAAACAAATAAAATAATCAGGAAACTGTTATAGACAGATAACCAGCATCACCCAATTACCAGTTTCACAAGTATTTCTGCAACCATGTTCAACCACCAGCAATGCAGTATATAGGAAACCATTCTTACTGCCACAACTGTTATTAAAAAAATAATCAAAACAAACAAACAAAATATTTTCAATATCACTGTTCACAAATGTATCCCTAATATCTCTAGTAGTTACATAAAAACAGTTCTGTTAGCTTATGAATTTTACACTTATACAATCCTGTAATCATGACTTTAGTTCTCAGTTGAAGGGGGCTGGAATTTAGTTATCAACGCAAATGATTCCTCCAATAGTGATTCATTATTATTGAATCAGGCTTTCTTTCCAAAAAAGCTTTTGTTCTTTATGCCTGCCATTAGTCTACAGCTGTCCACCCTAAGTTAACTTTTTTTTTTAATAGAAAAAGGCATACAAATTGACCACTGTATTAAATAGCTTGGTGAAAATCTTGACAAGATTAGCATGAAGTGAGAAGAGAATGACTATCTGCTCAGAGTGGCAAAAGTATGTATCTGCATAGAAGATGCTAACTCAGGAATACAGATGTTTTGAGAAGTTTCACTGAAAAGGGAGAAGAGAAATGTAAGGACTGGGTTTTTAGAGAGATTACTTTTGGTGGGTGTTGTTTTCTTTTGAGAATATAATGTCTTTTGAGATTGGTGGAAATGATATAATAGGAAAAAAAAGAAAATCAGTAGTTAAAAAATGAAGCCTTGAATAAATGAATGGCAATATAAGGACAGCAAATTTCAAAGCTATAGAAACACGTGAGAATGGACCATCTGAGATATAAAACTACCTATCAGGGTACAATTTCTTCTCACCCATATGGAAGATAACAGAGCAGTCACATATAGGAGGAAAAACGATAACTGGACTCTGCACATCTTGCCATTCCAATTGAAACAGCTTGACCAGGTTAATTTTATTGGTACTAAAGGGTATTTCTGAGAGAGGAAAAATATAAGCTTAAAGAAATAGAGAAAACTAGATTGAGAAAGCAAAATAAATTAAGGGGATTTTTTGCTTCTGTTTAGTAAAACCAGTTTGAAATCCTACCAAAACAAACCAAGAAAAAATTATACAAGAGCCCTGGAAAAGACAGTGACTATTTGGTTGTTGGTTCAAGAACACTTCCCTGGGGCTTTACCCCCAAACGACCATAGTACCAACACGTAGGAAAGAATGAAGAGAGAGGTAGGGAAGGAGAACGGAGGACAATAAGATAAAGGGTAAATAGTCAAGGGGGAAAGAATGAAGTTTTCAGCTGTAAACAGTTATTGTCCCTTTGTCTACACAAATGCCAATCAAAGTAGCGATATTTTCTTGGATTAAAATGCAGTAGCATTCCAATCTCTGTTTTGGTCTGGTTTCTCACTCCCCAGATATAATCACTATACAAAATAAAGACAAATGAATAATGTTGGTATTTTTTAATGGAGGTTGCCTCTGAGTTTGGCTCAGAGACAATGGCCTGTGGTTGTATCTGATTATAACTCATCTCCACGGGGGCAGAGAGAGCTGTTGTAAATGTCTGAGAAATTATGAGCTTCTTTAGAAAGATGAACTCTGTGATTATAATGACACTTGGCATTTGCACATTTTACAGCCTTTCTCATCTGAAAATCATGAAGCAATGTTTATATTATAACTAGATTCTTGTGTATCACTTTGGGGTTTATACCAATAAGTTCTTTTTTACTTGTTTCCCCATTTTTTTTTTCTTTTTCTTTAAAGAGTAGTCAGTGACTTGACATATCAGGACAATTAATATTTCTATTGAAAAAGGCAGTTTCAGAATTTGATGAAATGTATGAGGCTAAACTCAGGAGGCAGATCAAAGGCAGAGGGTACATCATCACTGTGTTAGTTTTCTAGGAGAGCAGACTATTGTTTGGAAGTCAGCCTAAATGTAATCCCAGATCCAAGATTGCCCCCATTCCCTGAAGGTAGGGACATCTCTACTTCCAAGCAGAGTTTAACATGATGCAACTTAAAAAACAAACAAACAAACAAAAAGCAAAAACAAACAAACAAAACCCATGAAACTCCCTATTCTGAAAATATCCTTTCACTGGCTACAGGATATTTATACTTTAACCATTCAATCAAGATAAGCCTAGGAAGGGTCATATGTGTTTAGTGATATAAAATATCCATTAAGATAGGATGACTTAGGCTATAGAATTTGCATCAGCCAGTTTATAGGAAATCGAGAACAAGATGAATACAGAACAGATTTTAAGTGTGTATGTTTGTGTGTGGTTATAGGAAGACAAGTGTCCAAAATGTGTTTGGGGGAATGTGAGTGGCAAAAGGAATTAGAACTCTGCATACCAGAGGATAAAGCAAAGCAAATACAAAATAGAAGGATGTGGAAAACCAGCTCTGACCACATACTATAACATCAAAAGACTGCCAAGTAATAATAATGATTTTCATTTATTTCTTGATATAGTTTTTACTAAGAAGAAAATAGACTGAGAGGAAAATAATATTTGCTTTGAACATCACTAATCTAAAAATCTGAATACCAAACTGTTACCAAATCTTAAATTTATTGAGCACCAGTGTGGCAGTACAAGTGGAAATTGCCACATCTCACCTCACATGACAGATTACCATTAAAAGGCAGGTACACTAAAAATATTGTGTGTGGTGTATAGATGTATATGATGTATATGGATGTATTTATGAGAAAAATTATTTGTTTTTGAAATTCAAATCTATCTGGTAGCCTGTATTTTTTATTTGCTAAATCTGACATGTCTACCAGAGCTACATCCCAGTAGAATAAATCAATTTACAGGAGAAGTCTATCACAGGCCACATATCCATGTGCTTTTTGATGGTCTCTGATCTTCCATATGCCAAATTCTGATCACCAGAGATGTCTCTTTGCTCCTGCCTGAATCTCCCAGGGCTGTCTACCTTGCTGGTACTGAGGGCCTTGGCCTCTCCATGAGGGAATTGTCCAACTCCTTATATTGGGCTTAGTGGACTAGCCCTGTGTTGTTGCCAACTAAATGGAGCAAAGCATATTTATGAAGACAAAACACCATGGACTTCCAGAAGTCTCCATTTACTACCTTAGATATTCGAAGATAATCTCTTTAATTAACAAGGTTTATAGAGTAGCAAAGTCCTTTACACATTCTAATAAGACACAAAATAAGATTACATGACTGTCATCCAAATGTAAAATAAATATTGGGAAATTGTGTGGTAGAGAAGGAAGTTGAAAGAAAACTTTGATGTGTTACTACTTCCTATACAGTTTAGCCCCCTAAACCCTAAACCCTAAATGCTATCTTTTCCTTCCTAGTCTTCCAGCCTTCATCTCCCCTTGAGAATGACCCAGTTTACCTTTTCACAGGGTAAAGCTGGGTTTTGGCAATCAGTAAATGTCTTTGCTATTCAAAATTGCTGTAGAAGCTGCATTTTAGGCACCTCTTCAGTGAGCAGGTTCCTGGTCAAGTTCAAAAAAGGAGCCATACCTTCATTTGCGGGATGCTGTGTTGAAGTCAGACTTCAGAGGCATGGCTTTGTGCAGCCTCCTGGGATTTCGCTGGGCTTGAATCGCCTGTGACCTCTGTGCCCTTACAACATCACAGAAAACACCATCATGGTGCCCACTAATTGGTCACCTTGATGTCAGTCACAGCACGGAGATCAAGGACAGAGCCGATCCTGGAAAGTGAACTACACACACTCTTGGAGGTGGTCTCTACAGGTCAGGCTAACCTCCTGCTGAGAGCACAGTGCGAGGGAACCTTACCCCAGGACTACTTAAAACATGGTTGTGCTGCATGTGAACAAAGGACAGGTGGCCCCATGAGTGACCCTCTCCTGGCCACCCACAAAGTCCAAATTGTCAGCCTTTCACACCTATTATGCTCCATTATCTGAGGAAAACACTAAGTGCCATGCTCCAATTCTAGCACATACAAAGGAGGCTCTTGAAATTAGTTTCTGCTTATTGGTTTTTTTTTTTTAATTATTAAGATTATTCTATTTTTAAGACAGCAAATCAATCATGGATTGCTGGAGTGTTACATGCAAGGTGCATTTGAGAAGCTCACTGTAATAACAATCATGATTTTCTTTAGAATCCAAATGCAATGTGTGTTATGTGAATAACTTATTAAGGAGTGGGAAGAAACGCAGGGAATAAATTGAATATGTCTTGTCATTATTTTCTCTGGATTGAAACTTATGTGAATTCTAAAATTCCAAGAAAGAAAAGAAAAAAAAAGGAAAAGAAAGAGAGAGTGAAAGAAAACCATTGCAGCAAGTGGGGTTTATTTAAAGTGCTTTATTCTGTAGATCAATTTGTCAAATGAAATATTTTCATTTGGATAATGACATCTTTTTTTTTAAATATACTAATTATCTCCTGTTCTAATGTCAGGCCTAGAAGTCTCTAAAAAGATCTATTTGTCTGTTTTTAGCAGGAGACTAAAGTTTTTGCAGAAATTAGAGACAAAAATTGGAACAGGACACACCTTGGTCAATTAACATTGTAGATACCACAGTCATAATGAGAACTAACCTGGAGCTCCTGAGAATGGAATCCACTGAAAACAGCAAGGTCCAAAATCTTGGACGGCCTGTCAAATGGATGAGAAAATATGAGTCCATACATGGACATATAAGGATCCAAAAGGGCCTCTATTTGTCTTGTAAGGCAAGAGCAACTGAATACATTCTCCATTAACTTCATGAAAACAAAGCCTGTGGGGACATACCTAGGAATGGTATGACTCCTATTCATGCTATTCCATACCTTTGGAGTGGATTAGAACCTAATAAAGTAGTAGGATAGCCACTCAGTGAATAGATCCAGCCACGGTGGATAGAAAACCCAGCATCTCACATGACAATGGCCGAGTGGAACAACTGATGCCCACTAGGAATCGAGGCACTGTGTATTTATTACTGACTTATAGGATAATATTTGTAACTAAGTTCTCATAATACAATCAATAAATTATTTTATCTTATAAAAGACTTGATTTCTTCTCTCTTTTCCTTTAAGAAACAAAGAACACATTCTTTCTCTGGAAACTTAGAGAAAACCTGAATAAATCCTCTAGCTTAATTTGTTTGTAGTTACTTGCACTAATCACTGGTTATAGAAGTCCTTTATTTAACTCAACAGCAAAGTCATAGAGCCCTGCTAACTGTACTAACAGATAATCCTCTGATAAATTGTCACCTCACTATTATTGTTTTAAATGATTTTTGTATGTGTGTGTGGCAGGGTGTGGCTAGAGATATCTTTGTCTAGCCCAAACTGGTTAAAGCCACCAACCCCTTCACTTGGGCCTGCACAGGGATATTGTGGGCAATCTTTTGACATTGGAGAGCCAAAAGTTCCACCTTCACATCATACTAACACCGCCATTTTCAGAACACATGTCCTGTGAAGAACACCAAGGTTGTTTTTGCATGTATAAACCATTACTTCCTCAGTATTCCTTAATTTCAGCCCCATTTCCCCACACCTCAGACCACCATGTTTCTTCATCCCCTAAATACTCCTAAACCCTATCCTCAGAGAGGTGGGGTTGAGTTTAGGGGCTCCCACTCTTCACCTTTAACTGCCTCATAAATACACACTCTCTATTCCTAAATTACTTCAGAGATTGGCATACTGAACAGCAGGCAAAATGCACCTGGTTTGGTAACACAGAGAGTGACATTTTAAAAAAGTGACATTTTTAAAGATTATTCTCTTCCATAGAAAACTTGAAGAAAATAGGATCAGGCATCAGACTAGGGAGTTCACTAAAGAAAATTTTTTAAAAAAAATATATATATAACTTTGTAAGAAGTCACGAAGGGCGGGGATCAACTCAGTCATTAGCATTCTAAAAGAATCAGATGAAGGGGAAGCATTAACTTTGCTGCTTTCTCCATTTTCTCCTTACTGTGGCCCTTTATCAAAGCTCAGGGGTTTGTCCAAGTAAAAATAACTAGAGCAGGGGGGCAGGAATAACGATCAAACTTTAGTCTGTGCCTCCCTTTTTCAATGGAGGACCACAGCCTCAGGGACAGTTTGCATTATTCTAGATACTAGCTAATGAAAACTGGCCCAGGAGCAAAGGGACGGGGAATGAACCAAAGACTCTTCCCAAAAATCTGGGGCATGGAACAGGCCACAAAGACACCTAATTGATTGAGGTAACTTGCTTAACTTGTTTAACTAGCTTTTTAAATACCTTTCTGTCTCTACCATTCTGTGATAGCAGGTTTAAGAAGAAGCCTGGCAGAAAGAAATAAAGAGACACTTGAGACATTGTTTTGTAGTATGACTCCATTAGATAAGGGACCTAGAGTTCCATCCTTAATAAAAGCTTAGGTAACTTCTTAGCATTATGGGAATGAAATAAAGGGGCCTGAGGGCTAAGTCCTTCCTTCTCATGCAAGAGGACTATTGAGGGTTCATCTTCTCAAATGTGAACTCCGCTGGGTAATCAGTCATCCCCATGGTAACCCAGCAACTTTTAATTGTCTTTAATTAAGGGGCCACAGAGGCAATCAGCTACATTTCTAGCACATTAATGAGGGAACATGTGGAGTGCAAAAATGGCTGCCAGAGGAAGGAGGTGCTCAGACAAACCAGGAGTTCTGACTAAATCTCTAGGAAATGCCCTAGAAGGTACAGCCTTGAATTTCCTCCTCAGATTATCAGGAGGAAAAAAATAAAAAAGAAAGAAAGACAGACAGACAGACAGACAGACAGACATTTCAATAATGTCTGGAGCAGGGAAGAAAAATGAGAAGTAAGTAAAAGAACAAATAGCGCCCTCTTATCTGAATTAGTAGAACAAATAGGATATAATAGGAAAGTATAATTTTTAAAGATGGAAAAAGCAAAAGCAGGACAAAGTAAGGAGTTAAACAAAGCTAAGGAGGAAGACTTGTGACTTCACCCAAAACCTAATGTTGGATTGAGAAGTAGGGTTGGAAATTTGGGCCTCTGCAGTCCATTTAAAGGGTTGCCTCCTTCCCCCATAATTTTCCCTGGCCGTGACACTACATGTTAGTCATTTTTTTTTCCTAAGTATTTACTGACCTCATTTGTTTAGCAAGTTTTAACTAATTTTAAAACATCATGTAGTCGCTGGGGTGCCTATGACTCACTAAGACAATTTAAAAAGTGACTTTATGCACATTTCCCTGCTCAGTTATCACCACTTCCTTGTGGCATGTGATGTAGCATACGCTTGATAACTGTTTCTATTGTTGAAATGAGGCACTGAAGCCTACCCAGGATGTACTGTTCAAAGTAGCCCAGCTCAACCAAGAACCAGAACTGGTATGCTATCCACTGTGACATGGTGGAAGAGAGATGCCAGATGTATTCTCCCAGCTTTTCTAAATACATTACAGCCTGATCTTTGCTAGGCACTGAGGGAATTTAGGAAGGACAAAAGACTGAGTTGTAACCAGGGATGGAATACTCTCATTCTTCACAAGGAGATTTTTTTGCTTGGATATTCCTTCTCATCCATGATACCACTGCCTTACATCGGGAACTGGTGCCTAGTTCAGTTAACCACTTCTGTTAATATTTATATTAATCAATCTATTCATGAAAATCTTATGTGAGCCACTAGGCACAAACTTCCATTCTTTGACTAAGAGAAAAGCATTAAGACAGACCTATTTTCAAGGAGTTTAAAGTTGGGAGTTGAATCTCACATGAAAAAATGCTAACAAAGCAGACAATTCTATGGAACAGGTTTTACAATTTATATATGTAGACTTAGCAAGCTCTGATCAAACTTGCTGGTAATTTTTATGTGCTGACTTTTCAGGCATTATCTCATTTTATCTTCATAGCAGTCCAGGGACGTAGATGTTATCTTTCACATTACATCAGATATAAATACCATCAAATTTTTTTTCCACACAAAATCATCCAACAGTTTCTTTTGACAGCAATAGCAGAATTATTATTATTTTTTGGGGGGGGCGGGGGGGAAGGTACAAGGGAATTGAACTCAGGGGCGCTCATCCACTGAGCCACATCCCCAGTCCTATTTTGTATTTTATTTATTTAGAGACAGGGTCTGACTGAGTTGCTTAGCACTTGCCATTGCCTGTAATCACAGCCTCCCTAACCACTGAGATTACAGGCGTGTGCCATCATTCCCGGCTAGCAGAATCCTTAACATGGCTGCAAGACCCATTGGATGGGATATTAGCTTTCTTTTCTGTGCCCTGAGCCCCTAACTATTCAGTCCTTACCTCCTAACTTTCTTTATCACTCTACACTCTGGATAAGTTTGTCTCTTCAATGAATCCAGAAAGGCATCACACTTGTTTTCACTATACACTTTGGTGTCTTAGGACTCACCTGAATTCTCATTTCTACAAGTCCTTCCTCCATTTCTTTGCTTAGACCAAACCTGATCAGGATGGCCTTTGTTAATTTCCTTCAATAAAACTTTTTTCCTCACCCTGGCAAGGAGTCTCATCATCCAGCTCTTATCTTCTCCATAAACACTTCCCATGTTAGTGAATTTACATGTTAAATTTGTTTTTTTTTTTTTTTTCTCTCCCTGAGGAGCAAAGGCTTTGTTTGATTCACTGATGTATTCTCTGTATCTAGAGAAGAACCTGACACAAAACAAGGATCAATTCATATTTGAGGAATCATATGCGTAAGGTAAGCAAGGTTTATAGTAGCTTAGTTAACTACCTCAGTTGCTGCCCCAGGTTGGAGATGGGATAGGAACCTAACATACCTGGCTGGTGTTCAAGGAAGAAAGATCATCTTGGGATGTAGGCACTGAAAATAAGATTTCTCATGACAAGACAGAAACTTTGTTTAGTCTTAAAACTGAAATTCTGACAAATGTGAAAGAAGGCATGGCATTATTGAGAACAGGTCCACATTTATTATTAATCTCTACATACATCATCAATTCATCCAACTATTCCTTTTTTCTTTCTTCAGAGATAGGTATATAAATGATTGACAGGTAGGTAGACAGACCATAGAAACTTTCAATTGTACTGTTACTGTTTTTCTTATCTCTAAACCCAAGCATTTCCACTTTATCTCCCTCCCAGTATGCTCAAAATGGCATGCACTTTCCAGGTATTTATCCAGTTAAACTTCTGAATAACAAACCAACTATTATTTCCATACCCACTAAAAAGTTACATTATTATGATTTCACATTTCTGTAAATACTTTTGCATTCAGAAAGTTTGTGAAAAGATAGCAGTAGTGGTTAAATTTCCAGTGCTGTTTTAGGTCAAAGACAAGATCCGTGATTCTCATGTCATATTATACTACCTGGTTGGTCTGAATTCTCTACCTAAACATAAAGCTGGCTTTGGCTTGGCAGGGCAACAAATGGGAAAAGAAAAGAAGAAAATGACTTCTATGGCTTAAAGGAAAATAATTTTCTGCTTTAGTTTTCTTCCCTTTTCTTACTTCACCATTCTATCAGGAGAGGAATATTCTTGCCTCTACGAGAAATAACCTCTCTTTCAAGCACTGAAAAAAAGGTCATTTTTTAGCTTTTTTCTGGGATATTCTGACAAATTTTCAGGTTGCATGGGATGCAGAGACCTCTGACATTCCAAGTGGCTTGAAAGTGAGCAAGAAGGGAAATAGAGGGGGCCCCACTTTCACTGATGCCATTTGTTTCAGTTAGTGGCAAAATACAGAACAAATTGATCATAATGGCAAATGGTTATGGTCCTATGTAGTCACCACTGTCTGTTTTCTTACTGCTTTTATGTTTGACTCCTATTAATCTGGGGATCTCTTTGGGAAAGCATGCATTGTATGTAAAAGTACAAAATATGAAAGTGCAAGATTTTGTTTCTTTAACTTTCTCCTAGTTAATTAAATTGAAATGGAGACTCTGGTGTTTGCAGCTTTAAAAAATAGCCAATTGAAATTTAATTGCTATCTTTTTTTTCTTCCGTATTCATGCCCTGAAGCTAAATTAATGATCAGTTATAAGCAATTCGGCTAAGAGAGTATTGTGACTTTTGGATGAAATTAAACCTTGGACCATATATTGAATAAAATAACTTCTAAGATAAGAATGACAACTGTATGATAAATAACAAAGGGTTAACACATTTCTCTGTGTTCTTTTTTGCTCTCTTTCTTTTTCTTTAAACAATTACAGAGAGACAGGAGGCTCAAGTGTATTCTAGGACCAGTAGCTGTTGTAAATCAAATTAATTACTTTTGCCCAAAACTGTCCTCAGTGGAGGGTTTTTGGCCATTGGACTGTTAATATGTCTTTACTTAATCACTGTCCTATAATGTCATCCCCTTGATAGCAGGGATGAACTAGAGCAACGGCAATCTTTTCACCTTTCCTAAAGTCCCTACAAGACCCTGATTTATAGGGTGAAAGCGTAATGTATCATTTAGCAAAAGATTGCCTACCCCTCAGATGCCCCCTCTTTTCTTTGGGAGCACAATAGAACCCAGACAAGCTGATATGGGAGGTGACCTTATATTTGTCTTTCTCTTACTGCTTTATCTCTGTTTTTAGTTCCATCTGAATTTCTTTCTTGGATTTTAAAACATCTTTGGTGGACATTTTATTTATCAAGACTTTACACATTCCCATCTCTTTGATCAAGAACAACTTGTTTCCACAGTGGTTCACACCAAAAACTGCACCAGTTTAGCCCAGCTCACAAAGATGTGCATGTTCAAAAAACAAGGCTACACGGGGGTGGGGGGCAGTGTGCTGACTCAGGGAAACACACTGTAGTTTCAGTCTTCATGTCTACACTGTCACCATAGCCAAAGAAACAGAATACTAGAGGATGGTCCAGACAACAGTAAAACACCAACTTATTTACTTTTGATATTTTTGTTACTATTGCATTTTATTCATTTTTAAGTGAACCATCACTTTTTTTTTTTCTTCAAGAATGCTGAAATTCACAAAATCAAAAAGGTTTCTCTGGGGCAGGGGTTGTAGCTCAGTGGTAGAGCACTCTCCTAGCACATGTGAGGCACTGGGTTTGATGCTCAGCACCACATGAAAATAAAATAAAGGTATTGTGTTCAATTACAACCAAAATATATATATTTTATATATATTTAAAAAATGGTTTTCTCCAATTAACTGCAAATTGAATGGGGAGAGAGCTGAGGCATATTTGAATAAAATGAGTAGCCTGTATTTGAATATGAAATATTCCACAACCCCGTGCATATACATCTGAAATCTGGGTATATTGGACAGCATTTTATTAAGCTCTGTCTGGTTTTTGACTTCAGCACACCCACACATGGACTGAAATTTCAGGAATACCTCCTCTTAGAGCAAGTTTTACAAGACAACTCATTCGGTTTTGGAAGGAGTGGAATGCAGTCTCCAAGATTTCAGTGCCTTCCTTGTTTGCCAGCCTTACTGGTTTCAGTGTTTTGATGGAGAATGCTACAATTGATTGTTAAGGCCTAGATTTGGATATCCTAAAATTGGATTCAGTATTTTCATTCTAATTTCTAATTTTTTTTTTTTTTTTTTTTTTTAGTAGAAGCTTATAGTAAAAAATCAGAAATTATAGGGCCAAGGCATATTAGGCAATGACCTCACAGCATATCATTGAAGGTAACATCTATAATTTATGAAAATTGTTTTGTAGAAATTCTTTTTTAAAAAACATTTATTTATTTGCTTTAGTTTTACACAATGTGTTTATTTTTACGTGGTGCTGAGGATCGAACCTGGGCTGCGCACGTGCTAGGCAAGTGCTCTACTGCTGAGCCACAACCCCAGCCCCTGTAGGAATTCTTAAGGTGGGTCTTCTGCTCATTGTCTTACTCTATTGTAAGGGTTAATGACTGGAACATGAGTGATGAACCACAGGAAAACTCCTTTGCTTAACAACATACAATTTAAAACTCTAGTGATTGTTTTTGGTCAGTTTCTTGCAATCTGCAAGGTAATTTTTTTTAATTTATTTGAAATTAGTCAAGTGCACTATTGAAAAGGCAGAGTGAATTGATGCTAAATAGTTTTTGGAAGATGTAATTGTCTGATGATTTGTAAATAGCCAAGCTTATCAAAAAAGTAATTTAAATGTTATGCTGACAATTTTGTTCAGTTTGGTATACTCTGTAAACTGGGGAATCCAATTTTTTGCCCCCATTAGCATGAGAATTATTTTTGCTTGGCTAAATAATTTTAAGGCCTAAGGACATTCAGAGTTTGGGAATCTGAACTTTTAATGATTTATTACCCAGCATAAACATCACTCAATAGATGATAATGCCAAAGTGCTTTTTAATAACCAAATTTTATGCATTGTTTAATGGTTGGAATGTGTTCCAAATACATTCTATTAATGTCCATCTTGGGAGAAAATCGGATTCAACAAGTCTGTTTCCATTTTCCTTATTCCCCCCCTTGCCCCTCTGTTTGTGCTGTTCAATGTGAGCATTCTAAACTCCAAAGTGACAGTAGTTCCTCAGATGAAAGAACTCTTACAAATTTATTATTAAAAAAAAGTTAAGGGATTGATAATGTTTCAATGTGTTATTTGATAGTAGCAAAATAATACAAAATAGTTATTTGCAAGATGGCATATTTTCTAAGTACTTTACATAGAACATTTTTTTTTCCAACTTCACAGTAAATATGAAATAGACTTTACAGTATTTAGGGATTTGTAGAGAGGTAACTAGGCCTAAGAGTTAATTTGCTGTGGCCATACTTCTAATCAGCCAATAAGCTTAGACTTAAAACTTATATACTGTCTGACCTAGGGTGTTTAACTACCATGTCATATTGCCATAAATAAATACACAACAAAAATCAGACAGACAATGGTGCATGTTCAAGTTCTGGAAAAGAAACATTTTGGACAAAACTCCTGGAAAGATAGGTACATGCGCCCTTTACCTATCAAACTTAACTTCTTATGCATGTGTGGTTCAAATATTATTTTGTATCTCACTAAGGGGCAACAACCAATTTGGAAGCAGGAGTTGAAGCTACAATTACATACCACTTTACATAAAAATTGAAAAAAATAGCAGGTTAAAAAAAAAAAAAAAAGCAGGAGTGGAGAGAATGATTGGGTCTCTGAATTCTCTGAAGATTTGCATCCACCCACCCCTCATTACCAGTTCAAAGAATATTCAACACTCTGCTGACAAACATCTTTGATTCAAGTCCTTAGAAGGATGGGATAGACTGTTTTTTTCTCCCCCAAAATTGTCTCCTCGGAAGCCTCTCAGAGGAGGTACTCATTAAGAATAAAATGATGTTTTTCTGATACCAATGAAGATCTGGAAGGCTAAAGCCATTCCCCCAGTATTTTCATTAACATCTGAACCTAGGCCCAGTTTAACCTTAATTACCTCTTAGAGTCATGGATCATGGCATTTGTCCCAGGACAAGGATAGCAGAAGGAATGGATGACCCCAGGCAGGGACTTCTTACAGAGAGTGGTCTGAGATCGAGCACTATGGTAAAAGTCTCAAGAAGCCGTGGAGAGACTATGAAGGCCCTGAAAAAAAAAAAAAAAAAGAACAGGAGGAAGGAGTGTGAAAGGTAAGGGGGAGGAAACAAAGAAAAGTGTATGCCTGATTTGCCTATTGCACCTTCTTCAGTGGCCCTGCTTTTGATGCTTCCATGTATTTCAATTAGCTTTGATTTGTACTGCTGGGACTGGAATGCATGCACAACAGGAAGAAGGAGCTGCATAAGCCGGAGGTGTAGCAGGCTCACTGCTCTGCTGTTTTGTTCTACTGCATTGAATAAAATGAATCTTTTCAAACAGGTGAATTTTCCAACAGAAATGGCCCAAACAGCCTCAGCTCATTGAATAGAAAGCGTAATGGTGATCTAAACCTATTACCTTCAATGGAGTCTGTGACATTTTCTTCCAGCATATTGATCTGCAAGAGAGAGGGAGAGGGAGAGAGAACTTTTTCCTCCACCCTTTGCGTCAGTCATTGTAATGCTAGTCACAATGCATTAAAAAGCCATGAGAATCAACAGGCCTGGCTCTTTTGTAACAGAAGTAATAAATGATTTTTACTGAGCAGAATCAAAATGTTGTTTAAAATCTACTTTGTACACCTTTTCAAATTTCTTACCAAAAGGATGCTACTTCCTCTCCTGCAAAACAAGAAATTAAAAAAATATATATATTAATTAACAGTTTTCAGCAAGTATGCATATCTTCCATCAAAGATTCTGGGATCCTTTCACAGAGAAATATCACTCATACCATCCATCTAAAAAATGCCTTCCCTAACATGAATGTTTATCCTAAATAATTAGTAATTTAATTTGAGAAATATCAAGCTTATTTAAACTAACATGGACTGTAATATCTTCTGGGTAGAAATGTTTCCTTGTTGTTGTTGTTGTTTAGCATTAGTTATATTGCTATTGTTATTGAATAACACAATCTCTGGAGAGAAGTAAAAAAGAATCAAATCCCGCCTCATTACATTGAAGCATGTCTTGTGTAGTTGTGATGGGCACTGAGCTTTTTATTAGGGTATGATTGAAATATCCGAATTTCACTAATTATAATGATCAGCTCATTCGAATACTCAAGGGAATGTAGAACTTTTACAATCTCCTAATATCCAAGTAAATACTATTCATTATTTTCCATGAAAAAGTAATTTTCTATATATGACATAAACATTTTTATACAGGGAACACTATCATGAGCTCCAAAGAAATGTATAATGCAAACATCTCAAAAATAGATGAGAAATGTGTGGTTATAAAGGTAACTACTAAACTATCTTTATTATTAATGTTATTAACTTATATTGAACCCATTTGTTTTGGTTTTATCTTAATTTGGTCCATTTCACACCTTGTCTCTAATATTTATATGTACTTTCTCTTTGTCTCAGTATAAACCTATTGCATTTCATGTTATCTGAATTTTATAATCTAGCCTATTACTTACAAACAATCTGCTGCTACAGTTGTTCCTAGGTGTTTTTATAAACTAATTTAACATCTGCTAGTACTATATAACATATCAACCTACAAATGGCCAATAGAACTTAGCATTGCTGTGAATTACCATGTAGATAAATGGAGTTGCATTAGTAATTGTAGGATTCACTCTGTATTTCATGGTAACTCGATGAATAATCAGTGTTATCTGGACTATTTTCTTTCCAGTAATGCATGCAATCCACACCCAAATCTAATTGCATCTAAGGTAAAGGATCATACCGACTACCTTTTTTAGTAAATTAATTGCTATTTTTTCTGAAGTAATGAATTTGTATAGATAATTCTAGAAAATGTGTTTGCTAGTGTAGAAATAGAGACCTATCAAGTAGAGAGAATTTAGGTTGAAAGGACTGTTGAGAAGACCCTTTATCATTTTGATGGATGTGGGCAACTGAGCACTCATACAAGGCAGGGACACACTGGACATAGGAAAGATAACAGCCACAAGGGCATCTGATGGTAGAATTAAGTTTCCTGGGAAGGGGACACCTAGTTACAAGTTGGACTCTTAGGAATTGGGTTGAGAACTTAGGCATTGGTCTGTCTGCAAGATAAAGAAGTTTCACATACAACATACTTTACAAATAACCTGGACCAAACGCCCCAATGCCTTATGGAAGCTAAGTTAGAATTTATAACCACCCTTCAGAAAGAGATCTTAAAACCAAATTAGAGATGAACACAGCAGTAAAATATCTCCAATGTACAGATGATGAAATATGCTGAGAGGGGTAGCCTGGATTTAATCACTTAAATATCTTCTAAATCCTCAAAATTAAATGGTCTTTTCTATACTAGGCAGAATTGTGATAGAACCTCCAGATTCCTTTTGTGTGGCATAGATGACTGGATGATGCCCTATGTAATGGTTAATTTGAATTGTTAACTTGATTGGATGAAGAGATGCCCAAGATTAAGAGGCTTCTGGGTGTGTCAGTGAGGGTGTAACTAGGAATGATTGACATGTGGGATAGGGAACTGAAGTGGAGACCCTCCCTCTAAGTGTGGGCATCACTTATAAGTTGGTGGCTTGGATGGAATAAAAGTTGGAAAAATAAGGAAGCAGCAGATGCAATCTTAATTCTTATTGGACAGGTTCTTGATTGCTGTAGTGATTGCCTAAGAATATCAGACTCTTGTTCCTTCACCCTTCTAAAGTGGACTCTGCCAGTGATTCTCCAGGGAGTTTCCATAAGCCAGAAGCCTTCAGTTGGTACTGGGGTAGCATTGTTGATCCCTCTTATTCTGAGGTTTCAGCCTCTTATACTGCACAGCTATTGGTTCCTATAGCTCTCCATCCTGTAGACAGCCATTGTGGACTATCCAGGTTCTGGTCCTGTAAGACAATCTAATAAATCACCCTTTTATAATCACACTTCTTGTTGATTCTGTTTCTCTAGAGAACCCTAATACACCCTCGAAATGAATAAGGTATGAACTGTAAATGTGATGGGATAGCTGTATCTTTGATGAGGTTATATTAGACAGGAGAGGTAGTGGGATATTCTTAATTAGTTAATGTTCTCTAATTCACATTGCTTGAAAATAATAAGGGAGAAGGGACAACCAAAGCATATTTGTGAAGCAGATCGATTCCACAGGTTATCAGTCTACTATTTTTGTCTCAGATCATCATTGCCAACAATTTTGTGAAATACAAAACATTAGAACTGGAAGACTCTTCCTGCCTCTTAGTCCAACATCTTTATAGAAGCAACATGAGTTTTCAAGGGCTCTCCACATGTTGGTAATTCATCAAAGGCTGAAATTAATTTCTTTTTACTTTTGAACTACCCCTTGTGTTTTCAGACAAGAAGAAGACTGTTTACATTGCCTCGGTTTATGTTATTAAATTTTGGAACTTCCAATTCAGGAGCCACAGCATTATTGAAAATAGTTAGAATCACTCTTCTCACCAACCAAGTATACAGAACACTTCACCCACCTAGAAACACTACTTGGATGTTTGTAGTCAAACTTGAGAGTCATTAATTTACTTCCCAATGTCTTAATCTTTACAGGGAGAAAATGGGGTAGATTTCAAAGTCAAATCAGATACATCAGCTTAGTAGTTTCATTTATAAAGTACAAGTCACAACCATCTCTCTTAACTTAACAATTGGAAGTTCAAATGCATCAGATTCAAGTTTTGTTTTTGTACTAGGTGTAGCTGTCCCTTCTACATATTGCTGTACCTTTGGATTTCTCTTACATCAATTTTTAAAATAATGATCTTAAATTTCCATATTCCTTCTCAAATTAGTAATTGAGCTTCTGGGAGGGGAGGGGGGACTGAAAAATATCTAGTAAGATCACAATATCAGGAGAGATTTTACGAGTTCTCTACCCCAAGTTTTTCCCTTACCTTCTTATATCAACACATAGAATATTCAAATGTGTCTTCAATATTATTGACAAACTGCATTCGGTCTTCCAAAAAACCTAAAGAGATAGGGCTGTGGATTTGGCTCAGTGGTTGTGTACTTGCCTAGAATGCACGAAGCCTCGGGTTTAATCTCTAGTACACAACACATACATGCATACTCAACATATTGAAGAATTCATTCTTTTTTAAGGGAGTTGATTATATTTTAGACATTACAAAATTTTTATTAGGCTAAATATAAAATAAATAGATTTATGTTATAGTTATTACATTGCTGAATGTGAACTACAATTGTATTCCTTTTGTGACTTCCTCATTCACCCTACAAACAACCCTAGAAACCATACCTGCTCCATGTCAGTGCTCTTCACATCATTTTGGACACCACCTTTGTAAGCCCCTTAAACTCTACCCTTTATTGCTGTTACTTCTGCCTCCTTTGTTGAGTTATCAAAGGGTAATTGAGCACTTAAAGTGTTTATAAATACTTTTCAAGAAGTGTAGTACTTCAGCATAGATATAATGTTCTGACTTCAGTTGACCAATTACCAAAATGAGTGAAGTATGAGTTAAGTGATCAGTTTTCTAAAATTAAAATGTCAGATTATTTCAGTTAACCCATTAAGCTGCCTTCAAGATAGTTTGGGTTTCTGGGTAGTGTGAAGGGTGGGTGGGTTGGAGAAGCAGACAATAAAGACATTTATTAAATATACCTAATCAGGTTCCAACCTTCACACTTGAACTGGATGTCATCATGCAATGTTTTCTACCTCTCCGCAGCTGTCAGCTGTGACTCCCATCAGAGTGATGTCACTGCTCTTTTCTAGTATTTTAATATAAATGCACAAAACACTAGAATTGAACATAGAGACCCAGAACACCCTAGGAGAGACCCTCTATCAGGTTGAAATTAATTGCTTCAATCAGTGCCCTTTTCATCAGTCAGTTATAATTAAATTGTAAAATAATCCAATCTACATCTTCATATTTGTCTAAAAGGATGCCATGTGAGGCCTAGAGCTGATCAATATCTGGTTGAAGTGCATACACAAATCATCCACCATTCGCTCGATCTATTAAATAAAAATAGCATTTAAGGAAACAGGATAAATCTAGAAATGCTTTTTTTTAAAAAAATATTTATTTATTTACTTTAGTTGTACACAATGTAATGCATTTATGTTTACATGGTGCTGAGGATCGAACCCAGGCCGCACACATGCAAGGTGAGCGCTCTGCCGCTGAGCCACAACCCCAGCCCTAGAAATGCTTTTTTAACTAAACTAAATAATTTCTATTAAGAAGCATACATAACAATGAAAAATATAGTGATGATAATAAATATTAATTGAGGACAGTATAAAAATCATTCTATCATTTTATGCTAAAATTCAACTCCTTCGCCTTTGTAATTATAGTCTTGAGTAAGGGGAAACAGGCCCATAGGCATGACTTCCATTCATCCATGTCCCTTATTGAAATTTTGATACTCCAAAGTCACACAAAGACACTCACAATGATAATGAAATGAAATATGGTAGCTCATGGAACTGACCTTGTGAATTTATAATCTTAAACTTATTGTCAATATTTAGAGAAATAGGGCCAGCATTATAGCTCAGTATACAGTACACTTAGCATGTGTGAAAACCTGGGTTCAATCCTCAGTGACAAACATTGAAAAATAAAACAAAAAATACTTAACAGAAACAATGCAAAAGACGAAACCCCTGAGATCTGCCCCATTGTGATACTTTGCACTACACTCCAGCCACCCTTGTCACCCTTGTGTTGCTTTGTGACAATCAGATTGATGTCATCACTTGAATTCCAGGTCTCCTCTGCCTTCATCTAAAACTCTTCGTAACATGGCCAGTATTAATTCACAATATTTTCTGCAAGTTCCTTCAGTGCTCTGAAGTGCAATACTTAATGGCAAAGAGTCACCGTGGCAAATATAAACTGTCTGACTCTTTCAGGAAAATTTTTGATTTAAAAAAAATTATTTTACGAATATGTTTTATCCTTTCATGCTTTAAAATAATTATCCTTAATTTAAAAGAATGAAGCAATATAGATTGAGAGCAGTTTTTTACACTGCTGTTTTCTCTTAATGTTAAATTAAGCTACCCATCCCAAGCATAGCTATAAAAGGCCTTCAAGTTTCTCTAATATGTTTTTATTATAAGCATCATTTTATGCTTTTTCATTATTCAATTACAGAAACAAGCTTCCTTCATTTTATGCTAAACCTAGTTTGGAATCTTTCTTCAAATCTAAAGGTTTGTTAGACATTTGGATGTATATATATATATATATATATATATATATATATACACACACACACACACACACACACACACACACATACATCTATATATATGTTCATAAGAGTTATTATTAGGGGAAAGGAATGTGTGTATGTTTTCTTATTAAAATAATTTATTCAATATTTCATTATACTGAAAAAATAAAAGATGAAAGTAGGCTTAGATGACAAAACATTCTCATTCTTTTTCTGTCCATATCATGGCATCTTAATTTACTTTTCTGTACACAAAGAATGTTTGTATTTGTTTTTTTTTTTTTTTTTTCTGGTTGTCATGTACTTATTTGTAAATTTCAAACAACAAACAATAGGTAAAACAAAACAATAAAAACAGCACAAACAGTGTACTGCATCTGTTACTTAGGTGCACATCATTAACAGCTTTCCATACTAAAATTCATTAGCTCTGATCATTAAATATATTCATCTCTCTGTTTTCTGGTCCTTTGTAGTCAGCTGTGTCCATGTGACTTTCATGGGCTCCTTCCACCTTTGAAAGGAGACTCTGTATGCTTTTAGGGGCAGAAGCCTATCTGATCCTGTCACAGTGGTCCCCAGTGTTGCAGAGAATGGAGACCTTATCTTTCTTCAGCGTGAGGAAAGGAAGGACTTGGATAATTGGGAATCAGAGTTAAGGGGACTCAAGAGAGGACACTGAGTAGAGTAGTATATGTAAGATAGCAGTTCAGATTACAATGTCCACAGAAGGAACAAATACTTAACTCATTCAGAAAATGTCAAATTATTGTCATAAAGTAGCATTTCTAGAGAGTTGCAAAGAAGTCTAGAATGGTAACCCACAAAGTTACTTGAGCTTATTATTGAGAATCTGGCTAGACAACCCAGAATGGAATCAAATCTTACCAGGTAGTTGGAAAGGCCAGAAGTAAATATTGTTTGGTAAAAGAAAACCAAGACATTTTTAAGACTTAGATGAACAGGCTACAATTCAGGCAAGGTTCAGGACTGAAGAAAAAGGAAGTACATGGCAGAGATAAAAGCAGAAGGCTAGTCTTGTAGCCTCTTTAAGTGAAGAGGAAAGCAAAAATAATATCTGAGTAGAGTTACAGATGTCCCACAACTGTTACAGTTCTATTTGTTTTCCACTTGACTAAATTATTTGAGTTATTTTAAGGAACTAACATGGGGAGAGGTAGACATTTGGAAAAAAGACCAAGAAGTGAAAAGTGCACATTTAACAATGATAATCAGTTCCTTCTTAGCTACACAGAGGTCAAAGCAGGTATTTTTCCCAATGGTCTTCCATTTATCTGATATTTATTGAATGTTCAATGTTTAGAAACTATGCTGGGTGTTAGAAAAATAATAGAAATAAGACTTCCATTTCATCAACTTGAAAACTAAGAATATTCTCTCAGGTTCCACAAACATTTCCTCCCATTCTGAAAAAAACACCAGATAATTGGTGTGATATATTGTGCATATATTCACTTTTTGTTTGGAACTGTCTGAGGCTTTGAGTACTATGTTAGACCCAATAGAATGCATGAATTTATGAAATTAATTATTGACACGTTCATTTAAGAATATTCTTCACATTCCACAAATTTGTTAAATTATCCCTGTTTGGAGTTTGAAGTAATGAAAATATGTAATTGCTTTCATAACTTCAGTTGGGATTATTTTCATTCTCATTTCACTTTCACTTTGTATTTCAAGAGTTTAGTACATAAAATCTTGATCCACACTGGCTGCTGTTCATTATCTTAGTTGTTCTCACATACACTATTCCTGCTAATAGCCTGTAGGCCAGGAATACCATCCCTCATGTATTGGGTATGAATAAGAAAGATGGTGATAAATTAAGCAATTTATCACAGTCACAAGTTGAGGGAGACTTGATCCCTGTTTGATTCTACATTTCTTCCATAACACATATAAACACCATTCTCAACCTTTTTAAGAGTCATCCCATCACCAAGTATCACCTTAAATGACATGCAGGAGGATAAAACAAACAAACAACAACAACAAAGAAAATTTCTCATTCTTTATCATTATCTATAAATTCCCTACTCATTTTCCAAAAGCCTGTACAAATTTTCCTTGAGACTGTGAAAAGCATAGACAATCTTTATGAATTAATAGAATATAACATGTTAGTCTTTCATAGTAATATGGACTAATTTTCGGAAAAGGCTTATTTCAATTGTTTATCTGTTGGTTTGGTGCTTTTTCCTCTTTTATTTATTTTTCTGTTTTTCTTCTTCACTGTATGTTATCTGCTCATTCAAATACCTTTCTTTCTCATCTTATTTGTTAAGACTCTCTCCAATGCCTATTTTATAACTAATTCTTAAGTTCTTTTAAAACAAAATTTACACATATTTACATATAAATCTTAGCTGAACAATTGTAACAAATGAAAACATTAATATAACCTACCCCCTTTTACAATATGTTCCCAGAAAGTTCTTTCTTTCCCCTGCACCTTCAGTTTTACCAAACAACAGTCAACAACTACTCTGATTGGTACACTTTTTTTTTTTTTTTTTACCTTGGATTAGTTGCACTTGTGCTAGGACATCATATATATGAAATATTAAAATTTGATTTTGGCCTCTGTTAATCAGCATTTCTAGAAATCAAAAAATTTTTATAAAAATGTAGAATGCTTTTTGTGATCTTATCAGTATACTGGATCTAACTGAAGAATCAGTGTATTAGAAGATAAGTCAATGAAAATTTCCCCAAATGAAAAAAAATAAATAAATAAAGCAGGGAGAAAAATAATTATTTTTAAAAAGGGACCAGATTATCCAACGATTGTGGAACAATTACTTTAGGTGTACATATGAATAATGAGTATACTAGATGAAAGAAGAGAGAAAAAAGGAATGAAATAAATATTTGAAATAATAACAATTGAGAATTTTTTCCAAATTAATGACAGATAACAAGTGGCAGATAGAGAAACTTCAGAGAACACAGAACATGACAAGAAAAAGAATCTATAGTAAACATATAATTTCAATATCAGTAAACTAAAAACTCAGAAAAATTCTTGGAACAAATGAGGGAGTGAGAAAGAAAGGACCTTATATACAGCAGAAAAAAAGGTAATAGTTACATTAGACTCTTCTTCAGAAACTATGCAGGTGAAAAGAGAGTAGGATGAAGTATTTACAGTGCTGAATGAAAAAGAAAGAAAGAAAGAAAGAAAGAAAGAGAGAGAGAAAGAACCTGGAAACTCAGATTTCTCTTTCAAGGAAAATTATGGTTTAAAATTTAAGAGGTGAGGGGAGACATTCTCAATAAATAAAGAAACTGAAGTTATTATAAAAAATCTCCCCACAGAGAAAAGCCCAGGGTTTGATGGCTTCCTGGATGCATTCTACTAAATATTCAAAGGATAATTAATACCATTCCCACTTAAACTGCTTCAAAAAATAGAAGTATAGGCCATACTTCCTGATATTATGAGGCCAGCATCAAAGTCATAGCAAACCTATACGGTGTCAACATATGAAAACTATAACCCAATATCACTGATGATTTGGAAGTAAAAATTCTTAGTAACATACTATCATACAAATTAAACAACATCTCAAAAAGTTTATACACCATTAACAAGTAGGAATTCATCCTGGGGATACAATGCTGTCTGAACAAAAGCAAATCAAACAATGTGGCATACCACATTAACAAAATGAAGGATTAAAAACACATGAATATTTCCATTGAAACAGAACAAGCATCTGGCAACATTCAATATACCATCATTTTTAAAAAATGGAACTATCAATGAAAGAGGTATATACCATGTTATGGTTTGAATTTTGATGTTTCCTGAAGAGCTCATGTGTTACTGCAGGAAGGTTCAGAGGTAAGATGATTATATTATAAAAGCAACCACATCCATGGATTAATACACTTAATGTATTAATAATTTGAAATGACTGCTGTCCTGGATGTTGACTGTAGGCAGGTGGAATGTTGTTGGAGGAAGTAGGTCACTGGGGCCTTGGTCTGAACTATATCTTGTCCCTGCCTCTGTTTCTCTCCCTCTCTCTCCTTGCTGACTGTGTTGAGTTTAGTATGCTCTTCTGCCATGATGTTCTGATTCACCTTAGACCAGATTAATGAAGTTGAGCAACCATGAACTGAGATTTCTGAAACCGTGAGCCCAAAAACTGCCTCCTCTAAGTTGTTCTTGTAGGTATTTTGATCACAATGAGGAAAATATAAAAAAGGCTTACTTTACCACTGAGCTATATATCCAACCTCCCCCCGCCCCCGACCCCACCACATTTATTTATTTTGAGACAAGTTCTCACTAAATTGTTGAGGCTGACCTTGAACTTTTGATCTTCTTGCCTCAGCTTCCAGAGCTGCTGGAATAATAGGTGTGAGCTGCAGTGTGCCTAACCCAACTCTGGAATTTCTATTTGGTTCTTTTTTTTTTTTTTTTTTTTTTTTTGTGGTTTCTATTTCTATGTTGAGATGTTCAAATTTTTCTTTCATATAAATGTACATTTTATAATGAAAATACATTTAATATAAGACAAGTTAGTCTTTTCTGTAATTTAACGTCTTGGTTATCTTAAAGACAATTTCTACCGACGACATTTTTCCCCCTGAATATATCGTTTTCCTATTTTCTTTGCATGCCCCATGTTTTTATGTATTTTAATTTTATGTTTCTTATTGGCTCCTGTGTATTATGCACAGGCTCTGAATTCTGTACTGTTCCTCTGAAGCATGATTTTGTGTTAAAAATCAACCATGTTGTTTGGATTCATATTTCAAACTATCTCTTGAATCTCTATATGGTTGCTTCTACCTTCCAGCTTATTGTTTTGAAGTATTCCACCCTAGCTTTTTGGTTGTTCTGCCAGCCTCCAATTCTTCCCTCAGCTACCTTAAATACTTACTAATGTCATTTGTGAAACTTGAGGGGGTCTGCCACTTGGGGAGTGCTGTCAGGCAATATCCTGCTGATTCACAAAACTCAATCTGCTTCAATGAATATTTCAAAAGTAAATACCCTTCAAATTGCTGCAAGTCATTATTTTAAAATATTCTCAAATTTTTATCACTGATGTCCATGGGTGGGGTAGTCTGACCATGTTATTCCACCATTACCTAAAGGTGGAACATTCTTCTCATTTTAAAACTGCCTTTGCTTGATGTCCAATATTTGGAAATTTTATTTTACTTTCTTTGTGTGTGATTTCTTCTCTCCATTAAGAACTTTTTTTTCTCCGTCATAATCTGGAGCTTTAAATTATTTTTCTACCTGCTTTACTATCTCAATCAGATTAAGCAGATTACATTCAAGCACAAGTTGTTGGACTTGCCTCTTACTGTTAAGAAAATAACTGGTTTAGTAGAAATATCTGTTCACTTTCCAGACCTCCATTCCAAGGTGTCAAATAATGGCTTCTACTCTGACTTAGATATTTGTTGTTTCTAAACGTGAGTAGTTATTTCTAATCCTTATTAACACAAATTTATAAAATGTTTATTGTCCCCAATTTACAATGAGGAAAACAAACCTCAAAAAGTCATTAAGTAACTTAGTGAAGATTCTAGAATCAAGTTATTCTGAGTCTAAACACAACACTTGTTTCCACTTTCACATTTTTTTTTCCATCTGTTTCTGTGTCAGCTTCCAAAAAAGAAGCTGTATTTACCAATTATGTTAACCTGAATTTTCATACTGGTTTGAAACATAAATGTCCTTGGTTATTAGCAGTGAATTAGCACATTTTTTCCCCTCTGCTGGGGATTGAAACCAGGACCTCACACATGCCAGGCATGTTCTCCACAACTGAGTTACACCCCTAGCCCTTTTAATTTTATTTTGAGACAGAGTCTCACTAAATTGCCTAAGCTGGTCAGAAACTTGGGATCCTCCTAAATCAGTCTCCTAAGTAGCTAGGGTTATAGGTATGTCTTTCAAGCATAATGTTCAATTTGATTTCTATTGCAATTGGCTTCTCTTCATAATCTGTCTTCTTCATTGCTATATCCTAATGATGACTCACATATATGTGAGTAGCCCAAGAGTGAGGTAAGTGAGGGAGAGACAGAAAGGGAGAGCAGCTTCCTATGTACATAGTGAAGGTATGTCTGCTTCTGGTAAGATACTGATAATTTACCTTAATTTATATATTTAAAAATGTCTCTAGATGCAGAGCCATAGCAAGCATATGCACAGGGAGAGAACAAGAGTTCTCAGGATTCTGTGTGAGCTGGGAATAATGAACTATAGTGATACTATCTTTCCTACAGACCCAAATGAGGCACATTTTTTAAAAGTACATTTGGTAGGCCTCAGGCCATGTAGAGTCCCTGGATATGTTTGTGTAAAACAGTGTGTGGAAGAAGAGGACTTTGGGGAAGTCTAAATGATGTAATGGCAACTATTTGCTGCATTCTTTTCTCTGATGGTTACAGGAACTAGTGCAATTCAGGCTGTGAGCACCTGGAAGGAAATGCCCAGGCAGGCACTTGCCATTGAAATATGGTTGGAGAGCCATTCCTGCATGTAAGTATTGCCCTGTTATTTTCTTTAGGGTTTTCAGCTTGAAACCAATCAACCTGAAGCCCGATTCAAGAAGGCATCTTTACAATCACAAGCTGTGGGAAACTTGGTTGGTTCAGTGGGATCTAATTTGTCTTGGGTAGAAAAAAAGATAAAGAAAAAAAAAAAAAAAAAAAAGGCGGAGGATGGTGGGAAGGGGGAACCAGCAAACTTAGAGCCATGGGTATTCACAGAAGCAGAGCTGACTGCATACAGCATGTTTGCTGTAATAAACAACAGTGTTATTAGCGAATATAAAGCCTGTGATAAACAATGCCATGATGTTCCATTCACCCTAATAGGCAGGAGCAGATAATTGGGACAAATAAAGTGCTAAAACAGTCTCTAACCACCTTTCTGAGCGTCTCTCTCCGAATGAGTGAATCGCCCCGCATGCTGCACGGCGCAGCGGTAGCCTGGGATACCAGCTTTTGTGTCTCACTAAAAGAATATGCTCCCGTTGCTAATGGAAAAACAACAGAAGCTAAAGACAATTGCTGGGATTGTCAGATCTCCTTTAAAAAAAAAAAAAAAAGTGGTAATGAGTAGACATGGAGACAATTCCACACATTCATCAAAGCCAGGAGAGAGTTCTTTGGAATACATTGCCAATTGAAGTCCCAAACACTTTCAACCATGGGGATTTTTAAATCAAACTCAGAGATCAGTTGTTTTATGTGGCAGTTTCTCCTTTCCACCTTCCCTCCACAAACTGCCTTGTCCTAGCAAGAGAGATATATTTTTTAAGCCTTTCTTGTTCCTTATCACAGCATCATTTTGACAGTTTCTACTCTTTGCTTGGTTGGTTGAATTTATCCAATAGTTGGGAGTTTAGCATGGTCGAGTATGGTGTCCTTTCATTGCACCGAACCCAGGCTATCATTGAGTTACTCTTCATTTTTGGCCTCAGTTTGTCCACATATCCCTTTCAAGGTTGCATTGGCTTACAACAGCAGGTACTGGCTGCAGTAATAAAGAGCTCTGAAAATTTCTGAATTAATTTAGGCTTAAGCAGTAAATAAAACTCACTGGAATTAGGGTATAGATGAATTTCATTCATTCATTCATTCAGCAATTCAACACACATTAATGAGTGCCCATAACACACTAAACACTATTTGTTCTTGTTTTTCAATTTATGTTGAAAATGATACCATTTACTGAAGTAATAAACATAGTATAACTATTCCATGTTAAAGGGAAAACATTTATATTCCTCATTTTTGAGTCAAGTATTTCTCATCTCAAGCTTACCATGTCCAAAAATGCAGCCTTGAGCCACTTTAATAGAATGTCGTCAGTTAGACAGAAGAGAAATAGACTGGGGATGAAAACTTATTTCAGTTTTGCATATGTTAATTTTCTTGATCCTTAGAAAGAAAAATGTTTAAAAAATTCTTAAAAATAGGAGATATGTGATGTTTCATGGTATGATCTAATAAGACATAGATATCTGGTCTTATGCCTGTTTCCTGGCACAAAACTTTTAAGACCCTTGTAACATCTTGAATGACAGGGATGAAAAGATCACCTTTTATTATTCATTGTTCATAAGTTCCTTTCAACCATACCTGACTTTATGTTAATGAGGCAACTCTTACAGGCGACTCAAACAAACCAATAATGAGATCAGAGGTTTAGAACTTCACCCAGAGTCCCCCACATCTCTGGGGAGGGCAAAGGGACACACCGGGTTATTTACCACTGGCCAACAAGTTCATCAATCATTCCCAGAAAATGGAACCTTCATAAAAACCTTAAGTAAGACAGTGTGGAGACCTGGGCCAGATAATGCATTCACAGGTCAGGGGTGGGGCTCACCGACCACACAGGAACAGGAATTTCTGTGCTCAGAACCTTTCTGAACCCTATTCCCTGTAGTTCATCTGGCCTTTTTAACTTGTCTCTTCTATAATATCCTTTTTTTTTTTTTAAATAAACTGATATTAACTAACTGGAATTGCAAAAGCTGCCAAAGTAAGTTATCAAACATGAGTGGGTTGTAGGAACCCTCAATTCTAGTGAACTCAAAGAGAAGTGTGAGTACCAGTACCATTGGGCCCACTACTTGCAATTAGCATCTGAAGTTAGGGGAGTCTCATGGGACCACTGAGTTCTTAACTCGTGGAGTCTTTGCTAACTCTAGGTAATTAGTGTTAGAGTTGAATTAAATCATAGGACACCCCATTGGTGTCTGGAGAGTTGGAAGATTGGTTGTCATGGGAAAAGACATTGTCCAAAACAGTAAGAATGAAGAAAGCTTCTTTTCTTTTCTTTCTTTCTTTCTTTTTCTTTCTTTCTTTCTTTCTTTCTTTCTTTCTTTTCAACTCAAAGCTATAAGGTGGAAAATTTAGAATTCATTGGTACAGAAAAAGTCACTTTTCACATGTGGAGTTAGAATATCCCCAGTGGTTTAGGAACCGTCCAAACCACAAGTAGATCAAATGATGAGACCAGAAGAGATGATGTTAGATGCCTGATTATTTATACCAGGATGAATTTTTTTTTCAGTAGACTCATCCTATAGCATCAATTATTGCCTTAAAAAATATAAACAGTTTAGTGTTCATTTAACGCATTGCTGTCATTGCTGGTACTACACTGACAAAGAAAGGGAAGGTGACTTCCAATTTTTTCTTACTATGAGAATACTTTAATTCCAAATACATTACAACTACTTTAAGACTAGGAGGGAATCAATGAAAACGGAAATATGAGATTTTTTATTCATGTTTGTTTAATACGTCAAACATATTAAAATTATTTTAAATTGGAATTTTTACATATCTAATGTTTACCCTAAAACCCAAATGCTTTCTTCAAAAGCCATATATACCATTAGGAATATTACTTTTCTATATTTCCAGTGCTCTTTATAGATTTTCATGTATTTAGTCTCTTTTAATATTATTTTAAATGCTGCAATTCTTATTATCCAAATGCCATTTCAAATATATGTAATATCAGGGTACTTAATATTACATATTTATTCAAGTATTCAAACATATTTTTTGAGGAAACAAAAGGCACAAAAAGGCAATATGCCACTTTGCCTACAGAGAAAAATGAAATAAGTAATTGAGTGAAATTCAACAAGGTAGGATCAAATCAGACTAGGAGACAAAAATCACTAGCATTTGAAGGCATGACTCATGGCATAACATTTATCTACATATTGCTTAAAGGAATGTGTGTCTACATGGAGTGGGGGACAACAGAGCACTACAGTGTGTGTCCAGTAGATTAGTTTTGTGACTTGGTACTTGCAGGGACATTTTTTGCTATAGCTTGAACTCCTCCATCAATCTGCTTGTGACCTTTGTTCCCAAATCCCATCTACGTCATTCTTATATAGTCTTGAATGGGCTGAGTCTTCTTCTAATCATCTCAGGGCACATGCTGAGCTCTACCCCTATTACCTATAGCTTTTGCCATCAGTATCACCCAGGTGATACTGAGAATACATGTCTTGTACTGTTTTTTATAAGAAGTTCTCTAAGTTGTAGACTACCCTCTCTTCAGTTTTCTACCAAGCATTTCATTTGTTATAATGGGACAAACACAGAAAGTTTTCAGTAATTGCTCATGATGCTTATCACATCATAACAATATGTACACTCTATAAGGAACTGTACAAAAGAACTGCATTACTTCCCTGCTCGCCACCCTCTGGCCAGTCTGGCCTAGTCCTCTATACCATGGGAACTGACTTTTCTTATTTCATTCCCAGCTCAGTTGTTCGGATCAGATACAAATTGATTGTGAGTAGAAGTTTTTCCAATCTGACAGCTGTCCAGTGTCTTGTTTGTGGAGAAAGAAAATAAGAACATGTTGACTGTGTTCCTTTTTCTGATGGACCACGGGATAAAAAGTGAAGAAAACAAGAAAGGATCTAACATTGTTATGACAATCAAGAGCATGCCCACTCTGAGCTGGGTGCTGTGCCTTGCCTTGTCTAGGAAAAAAAAGTGGCATCCCTATAGTCCCCTGAAACAAATGTGGTGACGAGTTCTGACAGGAGAGCAGAAAACCCAATGGAATTTCTGTGTCTTCCTCACATTAATAGAAGATACTGGTCTCCATAGCTGTCATTGTACCAGCACTTTTCACTGACACTAAAATTAATCTTCCAGTATAAATTCAGTATCAAAACAATTTGCAGATGGGCTCTTCTTACCTACTGAGTTCACGGATTTTTCTCAAGATGCAAATTTATTATTTTATTTTATTTTCAGGAATGGAAAAACATGACCTTTCTCTCTCTTGCTTCATCTTAGCATCATGGAATTACTGTTCAGTTTTTCCCTAGATATTTTATTATTATTACTATATATCCAAACCAAAAATACAAAGGAGGGAAAAAAAGAACAAAAAATAAAATATAAAATAGGGAAAAGAAAGAAAAATGCAGAATACCAGTCAGGCTTGACGAGGTTCCCCTAAGAATAGATTACCTAGTCTAATGTTGTGGAAAAATGACTGCTATACATCAGCAGAAGAGGTCAGGAAATTAAATTTTATGTGTCCTGCCTGGAAAAAAAAAAAGAGAGTTTGACTGAAAAATAGAATCCTTCATGGCTTGGTGGAAATTTTGAACATTTCAATTCTGTTTTTAAAAAAATGAAAGAAAGAAACCACCCTCATGGTAGAAGTAACTGCAAGTCAAAGAACACGTAAGGTCTTCTAAGTCATCAGGAACAAATGTCCATCACAAGTCACAGGGCTGCCGTATGTCAGGCCCATGAAGCCATAGGAAGGGTGGCAGCAATGTTTTGGATAGTTCCTGACTTCTGTGAGATTCAGAAAAGGAAAAAAGAAACAGGGCATCCTCTATAACTATTTTTAGTACCTTTCTAAGTGGTAATATCTTGGACTGGATGGCTTATAGAACTGAACAAATACATTTAACTCATAAATTTAAGTCGAAAATTTTTTTTAAAAAATAGTGTTCTTTGTTGTTCATGTCTATAATCCCAGTGGCTCAGGAGACTAAGGCAGGAAGATCACAGGTTCAAAAGGCAGCCTCAGCAACATAGTAAGGCCTGGAGGAACTTAGTGAAATCCTGTCTCAAAATAAAAAATTAAAAAAAAAAAAAAAAGAAAGAAAGAAAATGGGCTAGAGATATGGCTCAGTGGTTAAGCACCACTGAGTTCAATCCTTGGTACCTAAATAAATAAATTAATTAATAATAAATAAATAATACAGAATAAAAAAAAAAAAAAAATGTTCTCATGGAAAGATTGCCCCTTTCTCTCTTCTTGGTGACCTTGCCTACTACTCAGGTCACATTCAAAATCATTTAATTATTTCTGTACTATTTCATCATTCTTATTATTTGCATATAATTCAGATAAATCCATTCCACTTCTCTTCTTGCCAAGAAGAACTAGTTTTCTTACACCTCTTATATACTTTAACTACTATATATCCAGTTAGGGAGTCCGGTGCAGCAAAAATTTCCACAACACCTTAATCTCTTTACTCTGTCCTCCTCATCATACTTCTCCAGCCACAAATATATTCTAAACTGTCAATAACAGCAAAATCCTATAACTTAAAAACAAAACAAAAACTTCCCATTGAATTTGATTCCTTACTTTAGCCTACTTTTTGTGGTCGGGACTTGGTACAGAGGTGAGGCTGGCATCTGCTTTCTCTTTTCTTATGCAGTGTCACCTTTAGGTCTGATATCTTCTAGCCCCAGCTCAGAAGATACAAGAAGTTTATCTTTGTAAGAAGAAAAATAAAAATCAAGAGTTTCATTATTTTCGCATTCTCCTTATCTTTCAGCATGATCTGTCACTGTCCCCAACTCTAGAACCTTCTCTAACCCTCTTTTTATAACATAGTCCCTTCCTCTTACCATTCCAAATAATCCTTTTTTAATTTTTTTCTCTTATTTCTTCAACATACTCATTTTGCAAGGTCAAGTTCTAGATTGAGGCGTGTTTTTCTTTTTCCTCAAAGTCTATTTATCTGCCTCTTTCTAGTCCTTTATCCTCCTTTCTTTTGATGACGTATGACTTATAATAGATTCTACTTTTGAGACATAGTGAAGCAATGAAATTGGAACCATGGATACTGAGGCCAATTTATTTCATAATAGTCTTAATTTGATTTTGTTGTTGTTGTTGTTTTGGCAATGGGACATTTATATAAGCAGTCATGAAACCTCTCTAACCTCACCTTCCAAATTTTAGAAAAATTGTGTCTGGATCAAGAGTATATTGACAGAAATAAATAAGAAGAAATGTGGCAAGCATTTATCATGGAGCCCAACACAGTAAACTCATAATAAATTGTTTCATACTTTTAGTTCATGCCATCTGGTTCGTGCCCTCATTACATTTCCTGCAACACTTTACAGTGACCTTTTCATGTACAGCCTTTC
Source organism: Tamias sibiricus (assembly GCA_025594165.1). Lineage (NCBI taxonomy): Eukaryota > Metazoa > Chordata > Mammalia > Rodentia > Sciuridae > Tamias > Tamias sibiricus. Next base: position 44,052,884 of record CM046671.1, on the reverse strand, counting down.
CATTTTCCTGTGCTTTAGACACATACCACCCTACCTCATCCTCAATTCTCTGTCATCTTGAACTTGGTGGTTGGAATTTTCTTTGTGGAACAGTGAAATAGAGATTCTATTCTCCTTCCTATTTAGAAATCTGTGTAAATTCCACTGCTTATAGAATCAAAGTTAAATAACTTAACATAGTCTTGAAGGCCACCCAAACTTGCACTCCATCTTCCTGCCTGGATATATCCAATGTTCAAATAGAACTAATATGCTTAATGTCCGCAGAACATTACATGCAGTTTTTTGTGTCCATTGTTCTGTTGTTATCATGATTATTACAGGAAATGCCCCTTTCAGATCATACTTGTTCCTCTAGAAATATCAAGAATGTTCCTTGATTATCCCAAAGGCCACCTACTGATTAACTTCATGATATAGGCAGCATGTCCTTCTACCATAACACATCTTCTCTGATAAATTGTACATGTTTCTGATGGCAAATTTTGATATTTATTTCTGTGGCATGTGTTTTAATTATAAAAGCATTGGGACTTCCTCAATGATTCTGTATTAATTTTTTAAAATCCCTGTTATTTTAACATAATTAAAATTACCCTGGTATTTTTTAAATTTTACTACAGAATTTTCTGAATCATGTTTGTTTCTATTACTGTAAAAAGTAGCAGCAATTTGCAAAATAGTGATAAAAGAAACAATAGCTGGGCAATGATCAATATTTCCTCTTTGTAATTGTAAATAGACTTATGGGGATTGCACAGAAAAGTGCATATTATTATCATCAAATATTTGAACTAATTTCCATGACTTAAAGGAAGTTGAAAGTCAAGGGTAGAAATAGTTCTTTTATTCAAACAGTGTAAACTATCTTGATGTTTTGGAAGGGCTTCTAATGGATAGGCAGCCCCTTCACACAAACACCACATCCAATACCACTCTCAAATGCCTCCTATTTATTTGGTTCCTGGTTTTCATCTTGCTCTCTTCTGACTATTATCAACTCAGCATCCAGAGTTGTTCTGTAAAAGGGAAAGGCAAATTCTCATCTTACAGCTCTGCAGTGACTACTTTGTACTCTTAAAAAACACCAAAGTTCCCAAGCTGGTGTTATGATCAAGTCCTCAAATTCTCTAAAAGCAAAGGGCAAATGGGAGGAGAAGGACAGGTTAAAATCTTTCACATCAATAAAGGACTTAATATCTTAAAAAAAAAAAAAAAAAAAGAAGAAAAGAAAAATCCCACCAAAGTTCATACATGGACCACAGAATGTTAGTTGAGTTTCCCTTCATTACATTTCTGATCTCATCTTCTGACACTTTCCCACTTTTTCTCTTACTCCAGACCTGGGCCAGCCTTTCGGCTTCTGATCCTGCACATTGACCTCTATGTCCACCTGTCCTCTTGACACATAGGTAGTATATTTGCTCTCTCTCCTCTCTCACCTTTTCAAGCCCTGCCCTGATTTTCTACTTACAATGCAGGTTTATTTCTTAATTCCAGTATTCCTGATCTCTCTGAACCTGCTCTATTTACTAATATAGTATAACAAATGGTATAATTTCCTTAAAAATTTCATTTACTTATTTGTTACATGTGCTATTTGTTTTTTATTTTGTTCACTGATGAATTCCTAATATTTGGAAATATACTTACCTCTAATTTGTGCTCAATGAATATTAATTGAATGAATATACTGAACAGGGGCATCAATATATTTTTACTGTTTTCTTCTTTCTTTTACAGTATATTTCCTTGGAGCTCTGTACACTAAATATCAAAATGAACACCAAAAAAAGTCAATCAAATAGAGATACTAGTTACAAGGTATCAGAGTGTCTAGATACTTACAAAATTATGGATAAAAGACCAGCTTTCAGTTTCTTCATGGTAAAGAAATTTTATCGTCACATCACTTATATGATTTAATCTGATATAGTTACAGTAATGGTTGCTTTTAAAATACTCTTTTTATTGACAAGAAGAGAAACAGACATTTCAGAGATGCCCCAAAGACATTTCACAGATGCCACTGTGGGAGTTATTTTCTGCAAAGCCATAGTTATATGAAACAATTATGTTTTCCATCCCTTACAACTCAACTGTACTCAAACAGGTATATCTACAAAGCAAAATCAAGGACCGAGCAAAGCACTGATTTTTGTTTCTGAATTTCAAATTTGCTATTAGCCAGGAAATTTAGATTGATGAAAATAAGACAATAATGTTGCATGGATGATGACTTTGACAACTATGTGTTATCTATAAATACAATTAATGTATTTCCAATGTACATTGTAAACTGACTACTGATGAAATCAATTACCTCACTAAAATTTTTGTGTTTTTTTTTCTTATTTCACTATCACAAGAAGTGATTGCTACCAAGATTGATAAGTGTACATAGTTTACCACATTATTAAATATTATTTTATTGACTGAACCTCAAAATTATCTCATTATTTATTCATTCCTTCATTTATTAAAAAAAATGTATGCCACATATTGTTCATGACACCAGAGATAGAGTAGTAAAAATACTTACAAAAATTTCTGTCTTCCTAATGTCTAGGAACAACCTAAACATATAGAAATCATAATAAAGTAATATATTATGACGTTTTACTTCTCCTTGAGTACTTTGTATTCAGATTTTATAAAACCTATCTTTGACAAACACACACATGAGAAAATGGAATGAGAATACAATTATTATATATAAACCAAAAGAAAGATGATAGAGAAACTTTCCTGATACCTAAATTCTTGTTGGAATAATGGAAAACAATTATTAAATAATTCACCCAAAATATTACATAACTACTGAAATATGTTTTATCGTTTAAAACATTGTTATTAATATGTAACTCAGGAATACCAAGATATTTGAAAAATAATTACAACACCATATATGCAAACAACAAATAGCCTATATGTAAGTATATATATTACATTACTTTTTAAATAGAAGTTCAAGAATGTAAGAAACAGAAAATGTGAAAATCATTCTTATCATATCTCACAGAAATTGATAAGACTAAGTGAGGAACAACAACAAAAAAACGAAAGCAGTACTCAAGCATAATTCAGTTCCTGACTCAAGAGTATCATGAACTGATTGAAAGTCCAACACGAAATAAACAAAAATGGACAAAATGTATAAAAGTTGTTTTTTAATACTACTGAACATTCCGGAAAGAAGTATAGTGGTTTCTAGAGGTAGGAAACAGGAATTGAACCCTATGATTGCCCCACCTTATTTTCCTATTTCCTAAGAATTTCTAGGTCACACACAGCCAAGGGTTAATTAGGAAGATTAGAGGTTGTCTGAATTGGGAAAAATATATGAGAAACCAAAACATCCAGAATATATGGGACAAAATATCAGGAGACACCTGTTCAGACACACAACTCAAGAATAATCTACAGATTATGCCATTCAAATATGTAGATGCATGTGTGTAAGAAAACATCCCAAGTTTGGGGCTAGAACCACTGGAAAAGACTAGGGGTTAGATATCGCAGTTCTTGCACGAGGCCACTAATAGAGTCTAAATGTTTCTTTTTGCCACAGTTTGCATGTTGAAATTCTAATGTCAAAAGTGATGATATTAAAAAGCAAGGTCTTAGGAGAGATGCTTAGGTTTGGAAGGCAGACCCCTACAAATGGGATTAATTTCCTTAATAAATGGCCCCAAGAGAAAACTTTTGGTCCTTTTTACCATGTGAGGACACAACAAGAAAATGCCACAAAATCTAGAAAATGGACTCTCGTCAGACACCAAAGCTGCTTATGCATTAATTTTGTGCTTCCAAAATTCCAGAACTGTAATAATACATTTGTATTGTTATAAGCTACCCCATTTTTTAAATGGAAACCAAACAGACTAAGACAGCTAGGAATAGTGCCTGTTCCTATCAGCAAGACTGAAATTTCTCAGGATTCACAGGACAGTTAGTAAATTACACAAAATAGTTCTGCCTAAATAGTGGAAAATAAATTGCCCTAGTTCCACCACTGCTCTGGTGCCACCTAACATAGTCTAAAAGCAAGACCAAAAAAAAAAAAAAAAAAAAAAAAAAAAAAAAAAATCAAACATTTTCTAAAGAATTTAAATATGTTCCAGACTGAAACTCAAGAAGTTTATGGAAATATAATATCTAACACCTATGAGGTATAAATCATGATGTCTAGCATCTAGTCAAAACTTGTCAAGTATTCAAGGAAAAAAATACCTCATGTGACAAAAATATAAACAACTTAAAATTAATAAAGATTTGGAATTAAGGCATAATAACATAAAAACAATTAGTATAAAAATATTCCATCCAGAAAGTAAACTTAGGAGAAGTATAAAACAAAATAACCAAAGGAATCTTTTAAATTCTATAATATGTGAATTTAAAGATACACTGGGTGGAAATAACAACAGAGTAGACACTGCAAAAGAAAACATCAGTGAAATTTAATTTAAAAACAAAATGATGGACTGAGGATGTGGCTCAGAGGTAGAGTGCTTGCCTGGCATGTTTGATAAAAATAATAATAGTATATTAAGAGGTACATAATGTACAAACTCAAAATATATGATGATAACTGATAGATGGGCTACCCATCCCCCCCCCTTCCCGAGTTTTCCACATCCTGAGAGAAGCAACCTTGTTTCATTCTCGGCAGGATGTTTTCTTCCCCGGACAGGATGTTTTCTCCCCCTGGCAGGATATTTCTTCCCCGGGGAAGGATGTTTCTTTTCTCCAGGCAAGAGCCAATAGGCTTAAAGTTCGTCCTGTTCTATGGGCAAAGAGCCAATGGCATTGGGGTAGCTCTGGTGCACCTCCCACCAGAAATCCTTATATAGGGCCCTGTTCGAGAGACTCAGACACAGACACACAGATGCACACATCAGCTCATCACTGCTGAGAGGAGGAAGCCACCAAGACACATCAGCTCGACCCTGTGGAGAGGAAGAAGCCACTGCAGGAGCTCCAGACCCATTGCCTTCAGCCCCATGGCTGCTCCCAGCTGACAGCTCCAGCCTTCAGCCAGACAGCAGCTGTTTTAGCTGATAGCTCCAGAGATCCTAGCCGGTGAGATCAAGCACCCACCTTCTGTCCAGAGCTTGCACACTCCCTTCTCCCTGACTCTCCTCTCCCAACACCTCTTTGACCTTCGACAAGAGCACCTCTTCTCCGGTTTTGCTACCAGCCACGAAGGCTGTTGAATAAATCTCTTGGCTGCATGGCTGTCCCTGGTGTGATGTTTTGCCCTTCAATAACCACACAAATATTTGAAGGCAAGAAAATGAAATATATTGAGGTTCTGATATATAAAGTGGTGTAGCATCACTAGAAGAAAGATAGTGGTAGATACAAAATGTACAATATAAATTTTGAAGCACCATTAAAACAAACCAAATAAAGGAAGAAAAGCAAAACAAACAAACAAAAACAGATAAACAATCAGAGTTAATAAGCCAACAAAAGAAGCCAATGGAATTATTTAAAATAGTTATGTTGAAAAAAGGAAGAAAAAATGAACAGGAATGAAGAAAATAAAGAGCATACATCTAAATATTGATGAGTCAAAAAAAGGAAATTTTAAAAATATTTTAATTGAATAGAAATAAGTACAGCAATTCAATATTTGTGTAATACAAATACATCACTGTGAAAGGGAAATCTATACAACATACACCTACATTAGGAAAGAATAAAACAATTGTGACTCCAGTTTTACCTTATGGTACTGAAGAAGAAGGATCAAATAAAATCCAAAACAAATATAAGACAGGAAATTATAAGGATCAGAGGCAAAATGAAATAGAAATGAAAAAATAATGAAGAAAAATCAATGAAATTAAACCATACTACTTTGCTAGTTTCAATTAAATTTAAGAATCTCTTTTTTACCTAGCCAGGAAAAAAATCAAATAAATGAACAACCAGACAAAACAGTGAGGCTGAGACAGGGAAAGAGAAAAGAAGGAGGAGGAGAAGAAAGAGAAGGAATGAAGGAAGAGAAATAACTGTCAGTAAGTATCATGGGTGAAGGAGTGGATCACATCAGATTTATGTAATATTGAAAATATAACAAAAACAACTATGAGAAATGTTGTGCCTATATATTTGTCATTGTAGATAAAATGAACAAATTTCTTGAAATACACCATTACAAAACTTATTCAAAAACAAATATGGGGCTGGGGTTGTGGCTCAGCAGTAGAGTGCTCGCCTAGCACATGTGCGGCTGGGTTCGATCCTCAGCACCACGTAAATAAACGCATTGTGTACAACTAAAGCAAATAAACAAATATTAAAAAAAGACAAATATGTATAACAAAGTGACCTTTATCTATTAAAGATAGCAAATTTATTGTTAAATTCTCCTCAGGAACAAAGCTTCATACAAAGATGGTTTCACTTGTGAATTCTATCAAATATTTAGGTAAAAAAAAAAAATACTAATTCTACAAAACTCTTAAAGAATATTGGAAAGGAGGAAAATGCCTCAGCACATTTTATAAAGATAGCATTTCCAAAATATCAAATTCAGACAAAAACATTCAAAGCATAACTAAACAGATGACAAATGAAAAAAAAGTACAGAACTATGTCTTTCATGAACACAGTTAACAAAAATTATTTTAAAAAATTAGCAAATTGAATCAATGGTACATAAAAGGAATAATACATCATGATAAGTTGATGTTATCCAGGGAATGAAAGTTTAATTTAATATACAAAATCAAAATCAATTAATGATCTTATTATTTTTTGTTTGGGTTTTATGGGGAATTTTGTTTGTTTGCTCTTGCTGTGCTGAGAATCAAACCCAGGGTCTTGTGGGTATAGGAAAATTCAGTGAATTACCACGCCAACCCTGAAATTTATAGTATCAATGAAGTAAAAAAGAAATAAATATATAATCATCATAGGTGAAGTAAAGTGTTTGGAAAATACAATATCTATTTTTTAAATAAATTACCTTTGAGTAAAAAAGGAAGAGAGAGGAACTTCCTCCAACTCATAAAGGTGTTCTTTGAAAAATTAACTCATAAAGGTGTTCTTTGAAAAATTTACTTTTAACCACATACATAATTTTGAAAGACTGGGTGCTTTTCCTCAAGTCAGAAAAAGGCAAAGATGTTAGCTTTCATAAGTTCCATTCAATATTTTTCTGATGATTCTTTCTAATTCAATGACAAAAGGAAAATAAATAAAACATAAAGATTTAAAATGAATATGTGAATTGGTCTCTCATACAAAAAACTGCATGATTCCTTGAGAATTATTCAGTTTAGCAAGAGTTATTAAAAATCAATATATAAAAAATAATTTATACATCTATAAGCTACCAAAAAATTAAAAATATGAAATTAAAATTAATAGGCAGTTTATTTATATAATATGAAAATAAAAAGTACTTAGTTTTAAATATCACAATATATACATATATATGACATATACTGAAAATTATAAATCATCAGTTAGAGAAACTGAAATTTAAAACTATGGCTAGATATAATATTTTCATGGGTAAGAACATCCAATAGTAAGGTCTCAATTCTTTCCAAATTAGCCTACATATTTAATATAATCCCAATAAAACCATTAACTACATATTTATAGAAACTGACAAGATGACTCTACATATGGAATTACAGAATCAAGTATAGTCAAAACAAAACTTTTAAGAAGAACACAGTTATAAGACAAATACTAACTAATATTTTTTAAATATATATTTTTTTAGTTGTCTACAGACGTTTATTTATTTATTTATATGTGAAGCTGAGACTCGAACCCAGGGCTTCACACATGCTATGCAAGCACTTCACCACCGATCCACAACCCAAGCTGATTTTAATTCATCTTAGAATGTTATAATAATCAAGATACTGTGTAATTATACAGTAATCAAAATAATATGTTTGGGCATAAATATGTGGACAACTGATGTTTGAAGAAGGTACGAAGTTAATTAGTGAAGAAAAGATAGTTTTGCAACAAAAGATATTTAGCATAATTAGAAATTCTGTGTTCAAAATGCATAACTTAAATCTATACCTCAACTGTATGTACTAATTAGTTCAAATTAGACTATAAAAGTAATGTGAAAGCCTAAAGATATAAAACTTCTAGAAGGTAAAAGAACAAAACTGTGTGATCTTTGATTAGGCAAAGATGGCTTGGTTATGATATCATACAGAAAAAAAAAAAAAACACCAAGGAGACTTTATATAAATTAATAGGTTCTACTCTTTAATATTTGCTGTGTAGGGAATGAAAACACCAGCCAAAGTTTTAGAAGACACATATTTGAAAAAACATAAATCCTATAAAATACTTGTATAAGCAATAAATAAAGAACTTCCAAAATTCAGCAAGAAAAGAAGCTAAAAAAAATGGACAACAGATTTTACCAAACAAGATACACATATTTAAAATAAGTATGTGATATGATGCCTAACATCATTAGTCACTAGGGCAATGCAAATTGAAATAGCAATGAGCTACCAGGATACATAAGTTAAACTGAAAAGATGGACAAACCAATGGTGCTCAACTGGGACTATTTTAGACTGTTGTGGGGAATGTAAAATGATACAACCATATCAGAAAATAGTTTGGCAGCTTTTTAAAAAAGTCACACCTACACATACAACGGGATCCTGCCATTTACACTGAAGAGAAACAAAAGCATTCATTCAAAAACATGTGCACAAAGGTTGATTGTTTTTCTTGATCATTTTAATAATCAGAAATCTGGAAACAATCCAAAATGCTCATCAAGAAGTGAGTAGATGAACTATGGGATACTACTCACAAAAAATAAATAAATGATATAAATAAATTATGCACGTACTCAATGGTGTGGATGAGTCTCAAAATAGTTATGTCCATCAAAAGATGTGGCCTAAAAAGAACACATATTATATGATTTCATGTATGTAAAGTTCTCAAAAGCAACAATTAATCTGTAATAGCAGAAAGTAAGTCAATGATGCCTGAAAGAAGAAGGAAGTTGAAATGAGTTACAATGAGGTACAGGGATGAATTAGGGGTGAAACACATGTTCCTTACTTTGTGGTGATAGCTTTGTAGTGTAGTCATGTCAAAACTTATCAATTTTTTTGTATTGTACACTCAATGTGAATTTTAATGGATGACAATTATGCCTCCATACAATTTGTTAAGAAAGACAGAAAACAGATGATTCAATTAAGACATTAAAAAATCTGACTTAATTATCATGTTGGAAACAGCATTCATTAAATTAAAAACACATTTATTCAAAACACACATAGAACATGTATACCAATTTGACACACAACAAAAACACACACAAGAAATTTCAAAGATTTTCCAAGTTTAATATCAGCATGACAGTTATGAAAGATTTCTAAAGCATATCTATGTTGTTCCCCAAACTTCACTGGTATTACAGCACACAGCAGGAAGTATAAAAGATTGTCTTTGCCTTTAACAGCTTTCTATTTGTGTAAGTAAAAATAAAAGAGAATGTTGTAGTTGTGTAAAAACAAAATTAAAAAACTGAAATAGGAAAAAAATGTGTCTACATTTAATAAACTTTCTCAAAAAAAAAATAACAATTCAGGTCTGATATCTTCCCTTAACTATTGAGAGTTGAGCTGGATCCTGAAGTAAGTCTAAATAGGTAAGGAATAAAAAGATGTTCAAAGGGGGAAATAAAAGTAAAAAGAGAAGTATATGAGGCCATGAATAAAGCTGTCAACACAGAGCTATTGTAATTTGTTGGAAGTAGTGCAAATATGGTCTTAGGGCACAGATGCAAACATTCGTGAAGCATTTTTCAACATAAGGCACAGAACTAGGGTTGATAGACTTGGTAATGGGGAGTTATTGACAGTTCTTAGAAATAGGAAGAGTTGCTTGGCAGGATGAAGTTATTGACAGTTGTTCACCTAATACCCATTTTTTCCCATCCTTTAAAGAAGATCCCCATAACTTCTGGGAGTGGAGAATGTTCATGACTAAAAGTATTAGATTTCTCAGCTTCCTTACCGATGGAGGTAGCAATATGACTCCTTTCTGGGTAACAGAATGGAAGCAGGTGCTGATGAGGGAGCTTCTATAATGCAGGAAACCAACTCTTCCAAGCTCGATTCCAGAGAGGTAATGTTGCTATGGGAGAACAGAAGAAGCATGCAAGTAGACTACTTGTTATGGCCAACATTTAAAGGGTGAATAAAGGCAGAGGTGACTGGAGGGAAGAATAAGATCTGTATGAAGAGAAAAATGAAGAATGAAAGATGGGACACCCTGATGCCAGAGCAAAAGAGTGCTGAGGACATAGAAATAGAGAAGGGAAAGATACATAATTTGTACTGTCATTTCAGAAGACAAATGATCTTCCCAGGTTTTGGTTTGGAAAAGGTATCAGAATAGCTATAATATTTGAAAATATACAGAAGATTATCAAAAAAAGAATGATTTGTAGTAACCAAGAGAAACAGAATGCATGTGTGAAATAATGGCCTTTTTGTCCCTCCTTAAAGCTTGTGGAATGTAGAATGAGTTTCTTTTGTAAACATGTCCACATAATAAAGAGTATTGTTTCTCTTTGAATCAAGCACTAACCTCTGCTAATATTTGGGCACAACTTGTTAAAAAAAATAACCTAGGGAAGTATATATTTTTAAGATAAGTTGGACATTAGCTCACATTGTTCTATTGGACAGTATGACCACTTAGAGAAAGTTTATTGTGTCCATTTAGCTAACCCTCATAAATATTTTTAATTTTTCACATGTGCAGTACTATAAATAAGAGTTTATGCATGAGTATCTATGTGTATATGTATGCATTTGTGTACAAATGTATGTGTATATCTGAATTGAAAAGTTTGCTCTGATGCTTTGGTTGATAGAGCCTTGCATGCTAAGTAAAGCAGTGTTTCAAATGGCATTAAAATAAATAAGAAATTGTTCTGAGTTCAGTATGAATATCATGCATAAATGAAATGTTGAATTCCTGTATGAAGATGAAGCCATTTCCTGCACACTGCAGCCAACCTGCTCTGAATAAGTTAAACAAAGTAAAACAATGTATGTTTTACAGACAAATGTGTTCCCCTTTTGTTTTATTCTTACTTTTTTTCCTTGAACACACAAAAAAAATTTAAACAAATAATAAAGGAATTCTCTCACAGATATCCCTAAGACTTCAGTGTAGGATTGAGCCCTGTTCTACAGACTACAAATGAATTGCTTCTGAATGTGAAACTTGCACTATGCATATGCCTATGTTTTATTGCTACCTTTTGTCTTTGGGAAGGGGAAATACTTAATGGTTAGGGGAAATATTAATGGTTCTCTAGCTTTAATATCTCTCCTTCAAAATTGAATTCCTTCAATGAATATTTACTGGCCACTTATTATGTGTAAAGAACTGGTCTATATAATGAAAATTCTGTAAGAGAACAGTGATCCTTGGCATAAGCTCCTTACTTTACCTAACCCAAGAAAAGTACTGCCACTCACACCTGATATAAAATTAAACTTAAAAGTACTATTCTGTTGTGTGCTTTTCACTATCCTAGGGCAAAATTTCAAAGAATTTCATTTTTCATAAAAAGAGACCAGCTTCAATTTAACAAGTGATATAACTGTACAAAATAGAGGAGGGAAAGAAGAAAGGGATGAAAGAGAGGAATGGGATAGAGGGAGGAATGAGTAATGAGTTAGTCTGGTTATTTTTAATAGGAACCACACTCTTCAGAGTTTATTTATCTGAACAGAAACAAAAGGATACAGAGGAGAAATGTTCAGGAGACATGAACTATCTCTTAGTTATAAACTGTATTTGGCTGATGAGAAGGAAAAGGAGAATTTAGGGTAAATAAGTCTCAAAACTCTTAGACTAATTTTGTTTTGGAATGAGTAGAGAATAGCAAATATAATCAAATCCTACTTAATCACAGAATTATATTTCCTTTATGTAAGTTCTTATGATATGACAGATGAAATAAGTCCCAATTTCTTTTCCTTGTCTGAAAATAATTTTGAAGACTCCTAGAGATGCTGGTTTTTGTTTCCTACATAATCATGTGAACTTTCTTTTCCACCAACACAAAGAGTATAGCTGTCTATTTTCCTTTCAGCCTTCCTATGTTGTTTTTCCCCGTGCCTGGGTCATAATCTTTGTCAAAATTTTTAGAGAAAAAGACAAAATATTGTTAATGTTGTTATCAAAAGAACTTAGTCAAAGGTTTGCTAAGCAGTTGTTTTGAAATAAAAAACTTGCTTCAATATTTTGAAATGTTAAGTATTTATTACATTTGGGGAATCATGAAAGGATTTCAGGGGAAAAGTGCTTATGGATAGAGGTTAGTGCCTTTTTAATAGAAATTTAAAAAGCAGATTTAGAGGAAGTACCAGCTCTGAAGTTTTCAAGTTGTTAAAAGATCTCAGACAGGGCAACATTTATATCTCCATACCATGAGAATTTGTTTTAGGTAATTTCACAGTCCATCAGAAATGAAAGTCAAGTTCAAGAGACATTCATATTGTGCTGAAATGGAATATACCACAATATACATGAGGCAAATATTGATGCATTCTGTACAGCCAGCTAAAACTGTGATGGGATCTGCAGTCCTCAAAGTAGAATCCACTATCCCTAGAAGCACTTAGGACATTTTCCAGGTGAGGTGCAGGGTCAAACTATTTTCATAAAAAGTTAGGATGATTTTTAACTTTGTGTTGACAATTGCACTAATGGTACAAAAATAATAGTCAAAATGGTGATTCCTTCATGTGAATAAAGGAAGTGGCACTAAAATGTAGTAGAATTATTCTCTACCACATAATTGTAGGCTGCAGGGAAAGGGGTTGCTTTCCCTAAGAATGTTCAGAAAGAAGTAGTAAAAAGCATAAATTTATTAACTCCCTAGTATATATTTATTTACAGTTTTACATGAGAAAATACATGTCCTCAGAAGCACTCATGCAGCATGCAAATACTATGCTTCTCAAAAAACAAACAAACAAACAAACAAAAAAATGTGCTATGTTGTTTGAGTTGCAATCTGAAATAGCCACTTTTTTTTTAGTGGAATGTCATTTTTGGAATATTTTAAAAAACGTAGTGATCAATGGTTATTAAGACAGGGTTATCAAATATACAATTTCTCAAAAATGAGTTGTGTGAAGTTGCCAGTTCAAAGAAAACAATTAATAGTAATTTTTTTACCATTGATCAAATTTAAGCTGTAGAACAAAAATTAGAATTTTTGAAAATTTTTATCTGCCATCATACACCATATAAATTCGTAACACATAATGACTTTTCTGATGTAATCAGTAAATTATCAATATTTAGCAGATCAATAAGGCTTAATAAGCCAATGTTTCTCAAATAACTAATGCATAATATTATGAAATTAAGCAAGAAAAATTATTTATTTAAAAATATATCAAAGAGTTTAATGAAATGGTAAGTAAAGCTCATTAGTAGGATTCATATTCCCCTTTGTATCCAAGCTTTAAGACAATATGATTTGTTGTGTTTGGGCATAGTATTAAAACTCTCTCTTACTTTCTCTCTCTCTCTCTCTCTCACACACACACATACACCTGTCCAACAGTCCAAAAGGCTAGGAAAATCCCTCTCCCTTTTCTAACTTATATTTATTTGCTATTACACATATTTGAGTGAAGGTAGTTTCTGTCCATCTACTTCACCAAAGAAAGATATCATGCAGTTTAATGGCAATTTCAGATCTGAGAATTTTGACATCTTCTATAAGCCACACAAATAAGATTTGCAGAAAATGTAAAATAATGTCACTCTTACGATTATTTTTTTTTTTTCTTGGCATTGAAAACATAGTTACTCATACAAAACAAGTTATTTAAGAGAATGTACTCTCAGTTTATGCATTTGTAAATGAATGAATAAGCAAGTATTTTAAACATTAATCATTTTAAGTTTTTATTAAAGTAAACATCAAGAGATGTATCACTTATATAAACAGAAGTTCTTTTGAGTTCTGTCCATTTTTTTTTTTTTTTTTTTTTTTTTTTTTTACTGTAAGTGGTATCCTGATTCCAAAAGTTTAAGAAATGCTACTGTAGTCAATCAAGGCATTTTGGTGGCAAGGAAAGTAGACAAGCTTCAGAATTTGACAAACTTGGAGGCAAACACAAACTCCATGATTTAATTAAGTTTCCCTTGGAAAAATAACTTTTCAACCTCTGTTTTGTTGAGATTAAAGCAAACATCAAAATATTTCCAATATAAAGGTTTTTAACAATTACAAAGAATCAAAATAATGTGTGTAACACAGAAACTAGTCCATTGTAAGTCTTTAATTAATGATCTGTATTGTTAACATAAACTTTCTAAATCCCAGGTTAAATATGACTATAGACATAGCATAAAATTACAAAAAAATAAAGACATAAACTACTTTTTATTTTGATTCTCTTAAATCTTCATCTTGTCCATATGTTTGGAATGTGAAAATAGCTTTTGACCTTGAGACTGACAAAAATGGGATATGTGTCTTATGAAGTACATTAAACCTGAATGTATTAATTCAGGAATTCAGTAGTACAAATGAAAAAAAAAAAAAAAAAAAAAAAAATTGCTGCCATTTCTACCAACCTATCAGCTGTAAAGTTTTAAGTGGTTTTTGATATAAGAGATATGCATGACTGAAGTATAAAATCAGCATATATCCCAAATCATGGTAGACTTGGGGCAGTGATAGCTCTCAGTCAAGACTAAATAGCTGTTTCTGTTCCAAGACCAAGTACTCACAAAGACACCAGGAACGAAAAAAAAAAAAAAAAAAAAAAAAAAAAAAAAAAGAAAGAAAGAAAGAAATAACTAAATGTGACTGGAAAATGCAAGGAGCTAAAGCCATAATTTTCTTCTCTTAATCTGTTCCTAAGAATGTACTTCTCCTATTTAATTCTTTGGATAAAATTTTCAGTGTTCTGGATCATGGCACTCCTCATTCAGTCATCTAACAAATGCTGTCATCCTCCATGAAATGTACTTTATCTTGCATCCCACCTTCTCCCTGGTTATGAAAGCACAATCTTGTTCATGATGCCAACTTGTACAACACCCTATCACCTGTGCCCAGCAGCACCAAAACTCCTCACAGTCTGGTCACACTCATTTCATGAACACATCTTCCAAAATTTACTTTCCAGTATACGCTCCACTGAAATGGAAGTGCTTTAGAGTCCTTTCAAGGCTGTGCCCACTACTTTTTCTGAAAATCGGTATATACTTTTCCATCTATTCAAATGTCCATCTTCCACCACTGAATCCCCTAAGATATAAGATAATTACTATGTCTTAAGTAATCTTCTGTGATATCTATCTTTCCTCCTAAATCCCCTATTCTCTAGTCTCTCATTATAGTACATATGAATGATTTTTATAGCATACATGTCTTCATATAACTTGATTATTATTTGCAAAATTTATTCATCTTCCAATCTATGATGTCCCAATTTAGGGTGCCAGCATCACTTATCTTGACTAATGCCCACAGCCTCCTAATTGGTCTCCATTCATCCATTCTTGACTCCATTTAACTCATTTCTTACTCAGTAGACAGAGTGATCTTTCCACATTTTCATCAAGCTACTAACCAACTCAACATTCAAGTAGTTTCCATTTTATTATAACACAGATTCCTTACCATGGGCTGACCAGCCACACATGGTCTGACCTCTGCCCATTTCTTTAATCTTAGCAAAAGGCTGCCTTGCCATGTTCATTCTATTCCATAGGCATGCTGAACTTCTTTTGTTTCTTTGAATATCCAAAGTTCTTTCTTTCTCAGGGAAGAAATCTACATACTACTTTTCTGCTGAAACATTTTTTCTCACTTTTCACTCAGCCACTCCTACTCATTCTTAATGTTGCAGTTTAAATATTAGGTCCTCAGGACGGCTCTTCAAACTTCCAGCCCCTTGCTTGTTGATTTAATTATGCTTGATGAATTTGTGCTTTTTTAAAATATTTATTTATTTGCTTTAGTTGTATACAGTGTTTTTTTTTTTTTTTTTTTAGTTTTACATGGTGCTGAGAATCGAACCCAGGCCGTGCACGTGATAGGCGAGTGCTCTACCACTGAGCCACAATCCCAGCCCGAATTGTGCTTTTAAAAATGATTTCAATTTATTTGTATTCATGTCTTTCCAAATGAAACGTGAGCTCAGCAAGGTTGTGAAATACGTATGCCAACACCATTATAATGCCTGACTCTATTGTATTGCCAACACTTATATAGTACCTGACTCAAAACTCAGTAAATAATTTGTTGAGCAAATTGATACTAAAGTGGTACTCATTGGCAGAATTTCACCTTTATTCAATAAGCTCAAGGCCTCTTAAGGGATATAATTAAAGCCTGATAAACTATACTAAGTATTCAACACCCTGAATTCATGAAATTAATTTTTTTCCTTTAAAAGAAATTTTGAAATATTGAGACTCTTTAAAATAAATTACAAGGAATCTCCAATAGTGTGGATACTACTAATAAATATAAACCTTGAGAAGAAATCTACTGACAATGTATTAAATATATATAGTGGGAGACATTTTTCCAAAACTGAGTTGATATTTACTTTTCAATAGTGTTCTATAGGAGAATATGATGGATTATGTGGATTTCAGTGACTATCTCCCAGTATCTGTATTGACTTTCTTTCTTTCATGAGCACAATATACTTACTTCTATTCTCAGATATGATCTACTTTTGATTTTTTATATATTTAAAGTGTTAACAGGGTTATTTTAATCAATAGTGTGAGGACCTATTTGGCTTCAATTTTTCTTGACCTTTAAGTTCTTTCTTCATTTTTGTCTTTCTCACCTTTTCCTTTCTAATTTACTTTCATCCTTTCTTCTTATTTGCATTGCAGAAAACCCTTTATCTCTTCCATCTTTTTTTGATTGTCAGGTCTGTATAAACAATTTGTCGGTCACTTTGGTGGATGTTGGTGGATGATAGATTGAAGCAGTAATTAAGAAGTTGCCAAGCATCATTGTGATACACATCACAGAGTATAATACTTATTCTTCCATAAGGACAACTTTTAGATATCTCAATATGTCTCACATACTTTATTTCATTTTTATCTGGTCTCTGATTCACACACTCCTAGATACTTTTGGGGTTTTTTTAATCATGACCTGTCTACCATTGTGGAGTAATTCTAACCATCCTGATCCTCCTTGATCACCTATTCCTTTGGACAAATATCCAGGTCTCTTCAACATATCATGTGTTACTATAAGAAATCAGATACCACCTAGATGTTACCTGTCACCACCACAGCCTCACCTGTCTTCAAAATCCTGAGATAGTTTTTTCTCCCCAAAATTGCAATAACCAAAACCACATAAGTTCAGACTCACCTTAGTCAAATCTTAACCCAGGGTCATGATAATGACCACACCTGAGACTTGTGACATTTTCATTACTGCTGAAGACTGAAATTTGGAGTCTCACCTGACTTCTGCACAGGCACAGCAGAAGTATGTGAAATGTATTTATATGCCACTATACTTGTGGATGAACCACTGGCCAATAGAAGTTAGTAACCTGGGGGTCAAGTCTTCTCTCTGTAACTTAGGGACTTACTGACCTGAAACAAACAATGGTTTATTGGGATGTGGAAGACAATTTCACAAAATGGAGCAACCATCTTTGCTTGATTAAAAAGAAGAGGTGAGTACCATAAAACAACTACGTGTCCCTCCTCCCTTTTGTCATTTTCATTTGCTTCTGTCCCATTTCTTTGGAATTTTTTCTACTGAAGTGGTGCATTGGCTCATTACTTTTTTGCCTGGAGCTCAACTTTCTGGGTAACCTGTGAAAATAAACATTCTGTTCTTTGGAACTTCCCTGAACTCATATTCCTTCAGAAAACATCATCTTCAACAACTCTTCTTGTGGTCTACTTAAATGTGGAAAAGATACACAAAACTTGATGTCAAGATGATAGTTCTTCACTCAGAGTGAAACCAAAGACATTTTCTTGTTCACATACTTTATCCTTGAAATAGACATTATTATTATGCTGAATTCTAATGAAGACACTTATGTAGGCTATAAATCCCCCCCAAAATTCTTGACATTGAGTATGTTCAAAGAATATTTGAATATTCATTTGATATGTTAACCTCTTTCATAAAAACATCTTAGACTATTTCTATCTATATCAATAGTCTTTCTTCTCTGAATACAATATCTAGCTAGTTCCAAGTTCAGCTCTAAAATGGATAAACACAATAAAATATATATATTGATTTAATTGAAAAGTTTTGACCTTCTACTATATGATGGGTACTCTACTGGGCACTGAATACACAGTGCAGAAGGAAATAGGCATAATTCATATTCTCATTGAAATTATAGCCAATAGAAAAGGAAGACTGCATACTCCAAGGGAGAAAAAAATCTTCTCAAGAGGTTTAATGTCCTATTGTCCCACTTTTATAAAAATGTTTTATTTTTCTTCAATCTCCATTTCTTTTTTATGAAAACATTAGTAATCTTTCATTGAACTTTTAAAAAATAAACAAAGCAAGGAAGCCAAGCAGGTTTACCCTACCCAGAGGCATTACTATAACCTTCAAAGGGAAACCAAATATTGTCCAACCCATCACATACTCAGAAAGGGAAAAGTGGTTATGATGTTAATTTTACAATTTATTTGTACCACAGGATTATTTTAGCAATAACAATGGTGTTAGAGTTTGAATCTGAAAAATTCCCCAAAGTCTTGGTTGCCAAACTGAAACACTGTTGGGAGGTGGCAATACACACCCTTTAGAAGGTGAAGCCTGGTGGAAGTTCACTGGGGGCATGTCCTCAAAGGGAATGTTGGGGCTTGGGCTGCTTATTTTATCCCTTTGCTTCTTGGCTGCTAGGTAGTGAGTTATACCATGACTTATACCAACATACAATTACACCATGGTGTTCTGCCTCACCACAGGTCCCAAAGCAATTAGAACAAATGACCATGAACTGAAACGTTTGAAGATGTGAACCGAAATAAACCTTTCTTCCTTATAGTTGAGTTTCTTAGGTATTATGTTATAGCAATGGAAAACTGACTAGCATACACAGCTAGAAATATCATATGACATCACAGAGACTTGGAGAAAAGACTGGCGGAACTTTTCATCTCTTTTATGGCTAATGGGAATTCCCCAACACTACCAGACAACTTATTCAACCTAGCCATTACCTGAAAATTGTGCCTTGTAAGCAGCTTTCTATTCTTCTTCCATTAATTCAAAACTTCTAAAGCACCTAGTAGCTTTTAAATTGGATAAGATGTTAAACCAAGTAGGTGGCATCTGAGGTATTTATGGTGGTTAGACTTGTCTCAGTTAATGCAAACCATGACTATCACACATAGTGGACTACTGTATTCACAAAATACAGGAAGACAACTTCTCACCATACAACATGACAAATGTTTGCACAGTGAGATCCAGCCATGATAAATATACAAGAAGCTGGTAGCACTTATTCAATACCAAAATATTAGTGGTAGAGAAAGAAAACAAGTCCAATACACATTTCTCTCCAGAGGTATTTTAATCTCTAATACACTCCTATGTATACCTTCAAATAAAGCCCTTCTTTGTCATAATAGAGGTACTTTAAAAAATAATTTTAAGTAATTCAGAAAGCTGTTAAGTTATACTTTTGAAAACTCATGTCAGCTCATCATTTACTGGGAAAATATATACATATTTAAAATTTACATATCATTTGAAAAAGTGTTAAAATATAAAATATTTAACATAGTTTCTTTCATATGAGATAGTGATACTCATGTATATTTACTCTAACAAAATCCAATTAACCTGATAAATTAAACAAAAGAAAGACAGATAATTTACCACTATTGGTTTCAAGAGATAGCAAGGACCTCATCTGGAAATTTACTAGAAGGAAAAATTTAGGAAAACAGTGGTCCACTGGTATATCTACAATTGAAGTCTTATTGGATAGAGAGTTAAGTATGATTTTGACTCTGTATAACATTGAACCACAACTGAAGTGAACATCAAGTCCCTATTGTTCATCCTCGATATGCTGCAAGGTCTAGAAAAGTTATTGCACTTTTAAAGAAAAAGAAAACAGGTTCAATTTCTTAGAATTTCTGCAAGAATCAGCATTCAACATTCATATTTCCTTACTGTACATACACAGCTCAGGTTAGGCTCCCCAGAGAGAAAATGCAAAAATGTGCATAAACTCATAGACCACTGAGGGAGTCAGTGACAGAAGGTGACACATGCTAATTACTTTAATATCAGTCCTGAGAGAGGAGAGAGAAAGAAAAAAAAAAAAAAAAAAAACTCTTTTCAGAGTAGTGGATATACTTCTCAGCTGGAAAACTAGACATATCTGTCCAAAGGCAACAATCCACTAGTCAATTGGACATTGTGCTGAATAAAGAAATAGATACAAGAAGCATTAGGAGACATGGCAAAGTACAAATATGAGGGGAGAGTCAAGAGTTGGGGAGGGTGGTCAAGAGATTAAGATGAACTCAACAAGCCCCTAATTCTCCAGAAAGATGGAGAAAGAGAACATTGCTGACTTCCCCCCAATATTTTAATGAACTTTGGGAATAGACATGAAATTACTACTGTTCTGCTTCATAACTTTAATATCATTCCAACTAAGGAACAAGGAATTACAAACCTTGGACTTGGGCAATAGGGTGAGTTGTCTAAATAGTTTTTCATTCATTTACAAAGGTGAGTAGGGTACCAATATTTACCAATATTTACTGAGCATTTTATATGTTGTAGGAATTCTTACAGGTACTTAGAAGACATGAGGAAACAAAACAAAAGGCTCTGTTCTTTGCTATTTATGCTCTAGCAAAAGGGGAAGAAAATAAACAGTGAGCACAATACATACACTATGTAGTATATCAGAAGGTGACAAATGCTAATACTCCTCAGAAGCATTTTGTAGGTAGTGTCCACCACCTTAATTACTCTTTTCTTGTCAGCTGGTGGTTTTGACTTTGCTTAGAAACCAAACAAGGCCATCACTCCAAACTCCTCACTCCTGAGGTAGTCATAAAACCATTGTATCTGGGGCTAAGCAACCCCAAGGATTAATTAGTTCTACAATCTGCACCTAGAGAGAGTTCACTGGTTGTTAATTGAGGATGAGGAAGAGAAAAAGGAATGATTCATGATTATCTACCACACAGCTTGGTTTGGGAGACAAGGAAGGCCACAGGACCGACAGAGGTTTAGGAAGACTAAGCACACATGACTCAAACTGGCAGGACCTCAGTGACCTGCCTTCTTATCCAATATCTACTCGTGGCTAGAATAATTAAAACCCAGGAGAGAGCCAGCAGGATGGATAATAGGACTTGGTAATGACCCTCTTTGTTTCAACAAATTCATATAGCAGTTCCTGAATTTTAAAAAGTACTGTGCAAATCGATTTGTTGGCTGATAAAAAGTGAATAGTAATTAGTTTATAATAAAATGGCCCATTTCCATGCTGGCTGGTGTGATGGAGTAGGGGAGGGATAATAGGATTTCTGAGGACAAACTCACTCAGGTAAAGCTTCTATTGGATCACTTCAGTAAAGTTATTAAAGCTCATTTTACCAGAAGGGCCAGAGCCACAGATCTCACCACAAATATTTATTCTTTGGAGTAAAATTCTTTGACCAAAGCTCTTGAATTTCCTGTCCTATAGATACTAATAGGTCACTAATGCATCATTGTAAATTTGTTTCTCTTATCCCTTTGCTCTGTGATCAGAGTCCCAGGAAGTTCTGCTTTGGAGTAGAAACAAGTTTATAGGATGCTGTAGGGAAACAGCTAATAATCATGAGAACTGTGATGGGCTTCTGGAAATGTCTGATGCCAATAAAGTAAATCACATGGGCAGACACAGGCTTGTGAGAGCAGGAGAAGGTAGATTGAATTAATTCTACTTTTACAAGTTAAAAACAATGAGGTTCAAAGAAGACAAGTTCAAAGTTCTTCAGTTAACTAGTGCAAGAGGCCAATTAAACCCACACGGGTTATGAGATCCTTAACCCAATCAGTGAACTAGTCCCCTGATAGGGATTAATTGAGTGGTAACTGAAGGCAGGTAAGTTATGGCTTGAGGAGGTAGGTGATTAGGGTGTGCCTTAGGGGTATATACTTTGTCCCTGGAGGATGGAGTCTCTCTCTCTTTCTGTTTCCTGCAGCCATGTACCCTGCTGATTTCCTCTGCTATCCACTTCTACCATGATGTTACGCCTTAACCCAGGCACCAAGAAATGGAGCAGCCATATATGGACTGAGACCTCTTGAAACCATGAGCCCTAAAATAAATTTTCCTTCTCTAATTGTTCTTGTCAGGTCTTTGGTAAAAACAAAACAAAACAAACAAACAAACAAAAAACTAAAACACTTTCTTTTTTTTTTTTTTTTTTTTTTTTTGTGGTACTGGGGATTGAACCCAGGGGCACTCGACCACTGGGCCACATCCCTAGCCCTTTTTTTGTATTTTATTTAGAGACAGGGTCTCACTGAGTTGCTAAGTGCCTCGCCATTGCTGAGGCTGGCTTTGAACTCGCGATCCTCCTGCCTCAGCCTCCCAAAGTGCTGGGATTACAGGCGTGCGCCACCGCGCCTGGCTAAAACACTTTCTAAAACACTTTGTAATAAAGGATTATGTTAATTCAAAATGAATATATCTAAATCTAAATAAGACTTAAGAAAGCATTCTGAATCATAATAAAACTTAGTGGGGTTATACCATTTGAACATTTTTCAAGATATTGGAAGGATTTGGAGAGTATGATCAGCAATGTACTCTAGAGAAAGAGCCATACATATTTTATTAAACAATTATCTTAAACATAGGTACGCATTATAAATTGTGACTGTAACACGTTAGGGTTGCTCCAGTGACCTACTGGGATCTAAGAACTTGGCACCTGCTCTGAGGAAGAAAGCGCTATCAATGCAAAGACAGTTGTGTCCAGAAGATGTGACAGTGATAGCAGATTTTGTGTTGCTTAGCAATATCTACAGAGCTCCAAGCAGAAAGTTGGCAACCAGTGAGCATGTTAAAACATAGCGGAAGTCACAATGGTCCACTTAGTTATGTGGAAGCCACGTAGTTCTTGGTAGCATGGCACATTGTATGGCAATGGTGGCATGGCCTTGAGGATACAGAATAACTGACAGGCAATTGACAGCCTTGTCTGTGAGCGCACGAGAGGAGAGAAAGTGTAGTAGTATTCTGGAAATATCTGATGTCAGGAATGTGATTACATTTGTAGTCACCTGCTGGTGACATCAGGCAAAGACAGATTACACATGACTCACATAGTTAATGACATCAGATTCTGATACCAGGTACTAAAGGGAGTACTTGTCAAGAGAACAGGACACTTGTTTCCCCTGGACACTGTTAAATGTTATTTCTTTCACTTCCCTTTTATTGTACTTTTATACCTGGCTACTCGGTTCTTCTCTAAGCATTGTTTCTTTAGTTTTTCAATCACTCCACTTCCACTGTCACTGGCTTTAGTGACTCGAATATTTCTTCTCTTATTGCTTTGTGATATACTTTAAATGTTTTTAAGGGGGACAATATTATTTTCAAATTTGTAGAGAGCCAATACCACTAACCTTATATACCTTCATTTCTGCTTCTTTTACTACTAACCTTATATACCTTCATTTCTTCTTCTTCTATCTGACATTGTCAAAAACAAAACAAAAGCAAAAGTCCATGTATCTTTATGCTTGGTTTCCAAACTCACATCTCTGTCCCTTGGATGGACTTACCATGAAAGGAGCTCATTCATTAAGCAGAGGTAGTTTCCATTGAACTAGAAATATCCACCCCTCAATGAACATCTACCATCTGCCTTGGTCAGTTTCTGGATCTCCTCTTTTAAAATTGCCCAGAGCAGTAATTGAACTGCAAGTCAATGCTCTCATTTTGAGCAAAGACTAAGATTCTCTCAGAAAACTTAAAACAGCAGTAAATATATGGAAGCTTTGAGGTCAGTGTCTGTTCATGAGATGACTTGGACAAAAGGCCACAGCATAGTTCCTGCTGACATGACTTCTTAGTATATGAAAGACGACATGTATATATGTATGTATGTGTATGATGTTTTGGAGCATTTTCAAATAAAACCAATTTCTTGATTATTCACAGATGTGTGTGATATAAGAAAACAGATATTAGTCCGCCTTTATAGAAAAAAAGAGTAGCTCTTTTTTTAAACTATGATAAAAATAACATTTGTGGTTCTGTGTCCAACACAATGCATTACAGGTAGAATTTTGGTTCATTTCCATTTTTAAAGTGTGCCACATTTTCTCTCTGCAGATTTTCCTGGTGTGAATGGCAAGCTGGAAATCCTGAAAAATAATATGGTAAACTCAAAAAACAAATGGGGAGATTACCAGTGAAGTCTCTAAAGAAACAGGTAGAAATATTTAATACAGATAATTATGCAAACAAGGTTTTCATATCCTAAGTTTTAATAAAATTAGGTTTAACAAAATTCTCTAGGGATCAAGCCCTAAGGATTTTATCAAGATGAACACTCAAATGAGGAAAATTGAGCTTAAGGCTAAATTGATTTAAGGGCGAAAACGCAGTGACTAGCAGGAATCTGTCAGAAAGAGATGGACTTTTTTTTTTTTTTTTTTATAAAAAAAGAACATCTGCACACATTTGGAAAAGTTCACTTTTTCTTTTTTTTAAAGCCTGGAGATAAACTTCAACCATGTTAATAAAATGGGCCAACTTGAAGCATGAGTGAAGACAGAAAGAAGAAAACGTGTCTATTTTCTTCAACCAAGAAATGTCTTATACTGAGGACTCAAGTGTAACATAGAAATGTTTTGACAGAATTCAGGTCAAAGTGTGATGATAAGGTCAGCTATGCTTGTGTATCTCTCTTAGTGTGGACATGCTTGGATAAAAAAAAAAAATGATTGTTTTTTATTGGTTACTTATTGCTAGGGAAAATTAAAACCCTCTTTCTGAACACACCACCAAAATAGTACTCTAGCCTTAAATGAGAATGTTTGAATAGATGGATTCTATTATGCTCTTATAATCTCATATGCAAAACATTAAAACATGTATTCCTGAGTATTAGTATCCACATAAAAATAAATAAAAAGTAAATGAAGAAGTCATTTTCTAATTGCAATAAGTTATTAATTATAAGTTATGTATCCTGGAAAACCCTTCAATATTTTCTATTTTCTCCAGTATGAAGAACAAACTAACATAGCACAAAATTGCCATGTCTTCCATGATTTTTTTCCTCATTTTCCAGCTATCTTCTTCTCAACTTGCACCTTTCATTAGTCATACTAAACGATGTAAAATTCTTCAAACAAGACTATCTATTTCAGGAGGACATTCCTTTGGATAGCCTTATACTGTGTTAAAAACATCCCTTTCTCCTCCTTTCTTTAGTATCAAGATTCAGTTCCAGATTCAGTTTATATCTCACCCACAAGTTTTCTTTGGTTTTGATAGGTGTGGGCAGGTACCCTTCCCTTTGCCTAGGATCACTGTGCATGGAAGTGTCATGGCGTAACCCCTATCTATGATCCTGATTGATTTATGTCTTTGGTACTCCATTTTATTATTAACTTCGTGAAGACACATGTGTTGCTTTATTCTCAGAACTCTAGTGCTATGTACAACAAAATCTTGCTCCTGTGGTACTAAATAAAAAATTGGTAAGTCAAAGAATAAATGTGATTGGAGAAAAAAAATCTAATTGAGAAGAAAATTCAGCTTCTGAAATTTATTTTGGCAGTGAGGCCTTTGACTTGGGCCTACATTAGTTTAAGAATAATAATATCAGAAAACACAGCAAAAGGAGAGGCTATTTAATGTAAACTAAATTTATCCTATAAATAAGATAATTCAGTACAACAGGAAGAAAAACTCACCTAGGCAAGTTTGAAGTCAGTGAAAAATCTAATCTTTCTCTAGAAAGGTTAGAGAAGAATAGAACATACACACAGAGAAAATACAAATAAATAAAAAATCTTGGCTAGACAATCTGATGTTTCTTGACAATAAAAATATGTTGCATAAATCTTTATAGTTTGTATAAACAATTATGTGTGTATATATGTATATGCATATACATATGTGTGTATGTGTATACACACACACACACACACACACACACACACATGTATGATGCCAAAAGGAATCCAATGAAACTGGCATAAATTTTAATTTTTCAATAGGATATCAAAACTGATATAACCAAAAAATTAACTAACTTTGCAGCTCTACCTACCAAATTAATGGTGGAAACCAGAATCTAACCATATGATTCTCACACCCAGTACATGCTTCTTTATTTTCTCCACCTCCTCTCATCAGAGAGGGCTCCAGAAATCTCAGAAAGTAATGACTTATTTCACTACAAATAAAATGAAATAAAATAAAATAGATCACCAAAACAAAGGTCAGGACTTTAGTCCTATTTAATCTGAAAAGATCTTTTTAGTTTGGATTAGGAAATATTCATTTTATTGAATTGAATTCATACTTCTTGAAGTCAAATATGCAACCATAGGAAACACAAATGTAACTGAAAAAAGGGTTAAAACAAAGCTTTCATATGCATCGGCTGTGATGGCAAAAAGGCTTTTTTTTTAAATAGTTCGCCTTAGGTAAAATAAACACCACCACCACCACCACCACACCATCATCATCATCATCATCATCATCATCATCATAGTAATAGTAATAATGTCTTCCTCTGGCCACAAGGTGGAGCTCAAGAACCCTTCACTCAAAACTTTGTCAGGTTCAAGAACAGTAGGTGAGAAGGGAGAAGGGTGAGAATATCCAGATGGAGCAGTCAAGCTCACAGGGTTGCCTCCTGCTTAAGATTAGGTGTGTTTGCTCTGTTTGCTCTGGCCTTAGGAAAATCGTTCTTTCCCTTGATTTTTCTCTTCAGTGTGCTCCATCTTTTGTTTTTCTTTCAATACCACTGTAGTGCTAAAAATCT
This sequence comes from Tamias sibiricus, assembly GCA_025594165.1. Lineage (NCBI taxonomy): Eukaryota > Metazoa > Chordata > Mammalia > Rodentia > Sciuridae > Tamias > Tamias sibiricus. The sequence continues at coordinate 44,025,794 of CM046671.1, read as the reverse complement.
CGTGGCCTATAGTCTAATCCACTAACCATCTACCTCAGAGAACCCTAAGGCACTAGTTAAATTGCATATTCTTGAAACCAATCTCACATCTTCTGAATTGGTTTTTCTGAGCTTAAAGTCATGGAAAATGTATTTCACAAGGCACTCCCCATCTCCTCTACAGCCAGTAAATCAGTTTTACAATTAAGTGTAACAAACACTGACCCTAAGAGAGACAAAATAGGCAGCGATGGTACTTGAAGGCAAGAGTTTTGTGTCTTAGTGTGGTCCAACCCAGTTCCCAAAAGACTACACAGATATTTGGGGCAAAAGACCCCAGCTATTCAGAATTTCTTTAGCTTCTGCTTCTAGGTATTTAACTCCCTCAGGAAGTTAATGACTCTTGCTATAATGAGTAGTTAATTGGCCATTAATACCCTGGAGCCTAGCCCCCAAATCATTCCAGTGCAACTAATTCTGAGATTCACCTCATTTTTTTTTTTTTTTTGTTTTTTAATCACAGGAGAGATTTGGGGATCAAGGATAATATATTTGGGATTAGTTTATGTTATTCCAGGTAGCTCAAACAGGTCCAGGTTCATTCAACTAATTTGATGACCTTTGAAATGTAATCTGCCGCAATAAGAAGTCAAAATGCTCCTTAACACAAGGATGCCAGTTTTAATGTTCCTCAAGGAGTAGGCTCTAAATCATGCTAATAGGAGACATATGCTTTATGCATAGGATTATTTGTACTTCTATGTGGAGAAAATGAACACTCATGTAAGTAAGGTATTTTTAAGAAACTCCTTTCCAAAGTGGCTGCAGTCATATTCCATGAAGGGACCAATGTTTGTTCAACTCCTTCTGCTGATTCCCAGACCCCACTACTACTCCACAGTCTCCAAAGTCACTGCAAACTTGAGAAAGGATCAAGAGATTATTTCAAAGAAGTAAATTAATTGACTTCTTCAATTGCTAAGGAAAATAAAATGAACAAACAAACAAAAAAAAAAAAAACAGGAAAAAAATATGAGCATCCATGTGGGCCATCATCCTTCTGAGATTTGAAACTTCCAGGCTCCCCATCCTCTTTCATCCCATGGTTTAATGAAACAAATGAGACAAAGGTGATCCTAAATTCTGTGACATCTACCTGATGTCATTTTCAAAGCAGCCAGAACCTCCATTGTTATTCGTATTTTGGTTCTAAACAGGCCTGTATTCAAGTTGTCTGGAGGCTTCCTGATCCATTAGGTATTCTGGCCAAGATAGGGCCCAAGGGAGATAGGCTCTTCTTTTAGGTTTCCAAGTTATCAGAAACCATAAAGATTAGAACCCATAAGAACAATTTTCCCAGTTCTCTTTTCAATAGAGCACTGGTTTCCAAACTTTAGAGTGCCTCAGGATCTCCTGGAGGACTTGTTAAAACACAGATCACTGGGCCCCATACCCAGAGTTTCTGATTCACTGAGGGCTGGAGAATTTGCATTTCTACTACCTCCCAGCTTCTGCTGCTGCAGTCTGCAAACTACACTTTGAGATGGTGGAATAGAGTAACTAGGAAGAAGACCTGCAAAACCTAAAGCAGAGGCTCTGCCACAGCCAAGTTCCACACAAAAAGAAAAATTTGAGTTTCAAAGGCATTTTTGCTAATCTTTATAAATTCATACAGCTGTCTTTCATGATAGTCTTAATATTTTAATTTGTTATGATATAGTTTATGCTTGGTATTATTCCAAGGAGGACTTTGTTGGTTTCCTTTCCTTTGATCATTACACCAATCCTATGATGCACACACTATTATTTTTTACAGAAGAAGAAACAGGGATTTTACAGATGAAACAAGGCATTACACAAATGTTGAAACTGAAGCACAAATCTTATCTGCCTTCCTCCATGTTGCAGTTACTCAAAAGGAAACCAGAGTTCAAACCCAGGTCTCTGCAACTCTAGATCATACCTAAGACATGCATTGAGCTGGGCATCAGGAGATCAAAGTTCTTATCCTGAAAAATTAATTATTAAAAATAAAGAGGTGACAAGGGATGAAGCTTAGTGTCATAACGCCTCATTAACCAATCATAAGGATTAGGGAGGGAAAAGCATTGAACTCTCTCATTGGTGATATGGCATATGCAGCACTTGCACAACCACTACCATGGAACAATTTTGAAAATAAATTTCTATGCATTATAAAAATACATATTTATAAGGCATATTTACATAAATGCATATATAATTCGAATATATGCATTGGTATTAAATTAGATTTTATTTTTTAAAATTAAACTCCTTAGAACATTCAGATACTGCCCCCATGTAACTCCATATACAGTTCCTGGCATTCCAGGCATAACTTTGATGTTTTAATTGAACTCGTTTATCATTCCCTAAATGACTAAGGCACAGGACAGAATTGATTCATCAAACACAGGTCTACTGCATGTGCCCTGGCACTTTCTTCTGTTTCCTAAAAAATAAACAATTGCTGTGATACTTCTTATAAAATTTGCAGAAGCTCTATATGGGTTTTCCAGCTCTGATTTTCTTCATCCTTTCATCTTTTCTCCAGATCCTTCTCACTATATTGGTTTTCCTTGAGCACCCTTTTCAAATGCCATGATCCCATTGGAAAATGATAATCGTTTCCTATTCAATTTTACAAACACATTTGGGTGTGGTGCATAGGAAATTCTTAAAATTCCTTTTTTTCTAATGATTTTTTTTCTTCAAGCAACACAGGTGTATTGTGTTTACCACCCTCCCTTAAGGTGAGATCTTTCCACATGATCAGGTAGTGAAATGTGTGGAGGCCTCTCCCTGGCCTAGCTCTTTAGACCTCCTTCCATTACTCCATGCTCACTTGTGTAACTAATACTCAAAGAAATGCAAAAAAAAAAAAAAAAAAAATCAAGTAAAAACTTGATCAGAAAGATATTGTAACACTAACATAGGACAAAAGGCATCCACTTCCAGAAATAAGCTTGGTTCCTCAAGGACTCTCAAACAACTGGCTCACTATCACATTTGCCTCTACTGCTGTTTCTTCCCCGTGGAATCACCTCTTCCCTCTGCACATTCCATGCTTTCCATGGCTCAAATGCTAATTCAATACACCTCTCCTCCATGAAATCTTCTTAGATGTTTTTAAGCCAATTTGAATGTGTGACTCATTTCTTCCATTAGTTATTTTTTTCAACAAATGTAAATGATCTGTCATGAACTAATTTGTGAGCACCCAAAAATCAGTAAGACCAATGACTCACGTCAATAAGCTTGCTATACAGTGGCTCAGATAATGAAATGAAGAAAGAGTGAAAAATGCCATGATATGGATGTGCACTGTTTTTATGAAAGCATGCAAGATTTGTGCCTAATCTAGTCAGACAACACTGGTCAGAATAAGTGACATGTCACATGATCTCAGGGACTGAGTCCAGATCTGTGAGTAAGTATTGACCAGGTAACATGCAAGTGAAGCAAAAGATAGCCACGTGTAAAAGAACAACATGTTCAAAGGCCAAAAATGATAGAACAGTAACTACGACCAGAGCATAGCGTGAGAAGGGTTGGTGGGGTGTCAGGAAGTGAGTGTGAACACCGATTTAGTGCTTCGACAATGACTGTAATTTTCCAGGAATCATGCCAAACTCCAGGGATATAAAAATAATTAAAACCCTATTTCTGCCCCTTATGACTTTATTTATAGTCTAATTAGAGAGAGACATATAATCACAGTAGAATGTACAAATGAAATAATCATTTTATTTTGCTTTATTTTTATGCTACAGGTTATGGTGACTCAGAGGGAACAGGAGTGGAAATTAGACAGGGTTAGCAAAAGGAATCACAGAACACATGACCCCAGAGCAGATTATTAAAGAAAGCAGGGATTTCAAGAGGGTCAGGAGTAGAAAATATTCCAGGCAAGGAGGACATGATAGTATAGAGATAGGGATATATAAACATGGCATACATTAGATTAGTAGCAATTGTCTCACACCCTGGCTCACTGTGAAAAGTGGGCATAGAAGGACAAGAACCAGCCAGACAGGTGGTGACCAAATTCACAAAGGATAGTAAATTTTACTAAAAGTGTTTGGAATAAATTCTTCCACTCATACAAAGCCAAGGAAGGACTACATTCAGAAGAGTGATATAAATTGATTTGCATTTCAGAAAGATCTTTTTGATAGCAGAGTACAGAATGGAAAACAGAAAAATGATCTGCAAAAGGCACATTTCATACCTTTTTATGCTCTCATTTGCATTATTTTTAGTATAAGGTTTCCATGTCCTGTCTTCTAAACTTCATGTTAAACTCTCTAAAGGCAGGAGATACTAACACTTTTTTTTTTCCTGCAACCACAGAACACAAAGTAAGGCACCTATTTTTTCAGTGAAATGATGCTGATTAAATGTTTGATTAAACTTAACTTTGAGTCTAGACCCCTGCTGAGTGGAGAGAGTTTTCATTGCTACCCTGCAGGAGAGAAGCAGCTGTATACTCCTGCCTTGAATAGATATCTTAACCTGTCCAGAAAGAGGAAATAACTACATCCGTACCAGGGAGGTGTTGGGAAGTTTAATTAGCCAGTGTTTATAATCTTCTTTGAAGCTGAAAAGTGCTAATTATGTTTTTCCCACTTTAAGACTCTGAGTCACATGGACCATATCTTAAGAGCTTCTGAGTTAGGAAAGTTTTTACCTTCAAAAAATTGAGCTCAGTATCTCTTGCAAACCCATATTCAAATAAGAAAGCTTTAGAGTGGTTAAAGTCACTCTGGAAACTTGGAGGTTGGGAAATTTACAGGTGATTTTTTTGAGAAAACAGACTGTTAACATCAGTACATCAGAAAGAGCCACTACCCAGAGAGCGTTATTCCATGAGATTTCCCTTTTCCCTAGGAATCTTTTCCTGATTACCTCTGCTACCCTTTTGGTGGATTCAGGACCATAGTTTCTATGCAGTCCAAGCACAGGTCTTCTTAATCCTTCATATCTAAGCATGGATGGGAAATTGAATAGAAATATATTAAAGAGAGCTAGATCTAGAAGCAGTTGGCATGTTAATTGAAAAGAATGTGGTGGGAAGTCATTGTCCTTACATGGGCCCAGTTTTTTATATGTGTGACATCTGGCCTTATCACTAGAGTCCTCAAGCCTGTTTTAACCCTTCAAATAATAAAAAATAAAGGGCCATTAAAGTAATATACCAAAGTCTTCCTTTATTTATCAATGTCCCATTGTTAGAATTTTTTATCTTTATTTTGAAATACCATTCTTCCCATCCCCCAATGATTTACACTAGGGACATCCATTTTCTGCAGAGGAAAACTCATTCTCTATGATGAGATAGGTGGCCTTACCATATTACTTCAATATGCTAAGCATTTAAGAACATAGCCAGTAGACTCCACATTTATATAAAAGACTCACATGATGGGTATCAGGTTGCAAGGAATATAGTCAGTGTATCAAACATTTTGGAAGCTGCCTAGAGCAACCCTGTGGTTATTTGTGTTCAAAAGCATATCATCTGAAAGTGGTCATTAATGGATATGAATTCCTACTTATTGGAGACAATAGCCTAAAGGGACCAATAACTATGAATGGCATTGATGGTATCTACCAATCATCAAACATCAGTTATGTTCTAAGCACTATACAACTGCTTTGCATATAGCATCCCATTTCAGTCTCTTAACAACTCTATGGACTAAGTATTATTTGAAATTTAAAAAACATGAAACTAAAAACTAAAGTGGGTAATAAACTTGCTCAAGACAATTCATTTCCTATGTGTAATCTTTGCAAAGTAATCTGTTTGGATCAAAGTCTGGCCACTTAAGCAGTACAGCTATGCTTCTCAAATTTAGTCATCCAACAATAATATTCTGGAGGTGCAAACTGCTGCAGATCATCACAAATTATCTCCCTAGACTCAGTTTAATTTTATGATACATAGTGGAATTGCATGAAAATTTTACCTAAAAACTTCAGATAAAGCATGATACTTCAGAATTGGCATACTTGGGGCAGAATTTTTCTAATTACATGCCATAACCCACTTTGGGGTCTTGTTCCTCTCTCCTCTGCCATTACTATATTTGGGTGGAAGTTTAAGAATTCACATGCTCTTCTACAATGCATACTTAAGTTTGTTCCAAACATCATTAGCCAAAACTGTTTATTTGCCATATTTTTGCATTCCAAGAAAATTGCTGGGGTGTTGTATAGGAGAAGTTGGGCAATTATAACTTCACACTATCCTAGGTTGGAGAATATTAGTTAGTAATTTTTACCTCTTTTAATACCAAATACACAGTAGTAAAAAAAAAGTAAGAATAGAACATATATATGCACATTCATGCATCAACTGTGAAGTAAAACAGTCAAAGGAGAAAAAAAAGTGTCAGTATAATAACACATTTAGATAAGTTGTACTTTGCTGTGCACTCATGAAAAGGCAAATAATAGGACCAAGGACACTCAAAGACATCATTAGATTGTCTTTTTTTTGGGGGGAGGGGGCAGCATTGGGGATTAAACCCAGAAGTACGTTATCACTGAGTCACATGCCCAACCCTTTTTATTTTTATTTTGAGATTGGGTCTCAAAAATTGCTGAGTCTCACCTTGAATTTCAGATACCCCTGCCTCAGCCTCCTGAATCACTGGGTTTACAGTTTTGTGTCACTGAGCATAACTTGATTTTTCATTTGTTAGTCATTGGAATAAGTTTGTTGCTCAACTGCCCAGAATTTTTGTTTGTTTCTTATCTCGTCTGTTTGTTTTGTGCTTGGAGGATTGTTTTGACTTGAGAAGGAAATTCATTGGTGAGAATGTTCTGATAGAGGATGGCGCTTAGTAGTTCATGTTAAAATTTTTCAAGCATCCTTATTATCTAGGGATAACCAAACTATGCCTTAGGAGAGGTCAAGATAATATTTTTAAGTTAATTCTGGAACAGTTTTCCAGACTTATAGTTTTCTGATGATAAAACTTACATAAAATTTATTTCGCTATCACTTTTCAATTTTGGAGACTCTTTTCTGAATATTAACTCCCAAGTTCTCTACTAATCAGAGAATGGTTCTTGAACCCTGATTACTGGATCATATTAATGCTACTTAGTCCACTGAATTTGTTAGTCCTTCTATCATGCAAAGCATGAGCCTTTCTGGGTACCATTCTAGGCTGAGTAAGATTGGTTTGATCCACAACTACTGGTGTCACCTGTAGCATTCCATACATTCTACTTTGTTTGGCATATTGATGTGGTTAAATGCATTATTCACAGAAAACTGTGCTTTAGTGGTGAATCAAACCACATGGAATCAGTGGTTTTCGTGAGGCTGAAGGGAGCCATGAACTTCTATCTCTGTACATTTCACAGCCCAATGATCTTAATATACCCACATGTATTAGGGGGCAGATATTAACTTACACACTTTCCCAAAGAGTGTTATATTGGGATCAATATTTCATTAGCACTCTCCAGAGCTAATGATTAAGCCATGCACCAGCTGGACCCAATTCCCTGTAGTGAGTCATTGACATTTGCACCATGGCCTGTGAGGTAATCTGCCCTTTTAAAAGAATGAAAAAGGTTAACCCAGACCCTTGTAAACCTTTATCAATGACTTGACATCATTAAAATCTGTCCAGTCCATTTTCTGGCAGTCAATCAAATATAAAACTCCCTAGAGTAGTGTGCTCTCAATTTTTTAAACTGAGGAAATCAAGCCAACACTCTCTTGAAAAGTATCATTCAAATATCTAAAATGTGCTTAGGACAGTACAAGTTGCTATGGCAGGAAAAAAAATAAAGGAAGAACTTCTGCCTGCCTTCAGGACACTTACTGACTAGACAGGATGTTAAGTAAAAACTCAAGATTAACATTAGAGTTTAATTATTAACTAGTAATCAAAACTAAGTAATAGGTGAAAGCAATAATACATTTGCATTTTACTCTTTAGAAATCATATATGATATACTTAGTCCCATGAAAGAAAAGAGAATGCAAACATGGAAAATGGGATGTGGGCTGCATTTCTAAGGAATGATAATATTTTCATAAGTTGGAAAGAAGAGGGGAAGGGAAAACAATGGACTACACCATGAACAAATGGGAGTTGCAGAAAATAATTTTTCGTCCAGATATGTCTGCACAGCTGAGCCTGACTACTACATCTTAAGGGTACAGTTATTGTGTGAGCTAAAACTAAAGAATATTAGTTGAATCAGTAGAAATGAGAAAAAGGACTATAGTTTGCATTAGATAGGAAAGAAATCTTTTGTGTACTGTACTGTTGAGGGATAAGCTTAAGACTGCACTGTGAAGCCCCACAGGGGCATCCTGCCTCCGCAAGGGCACTTTCTTTTCCTTTCACAAGATGCAGGTGTATACACAACTACTTTCCCATAGGTAGTCTACTCTTTCCAAGAAGACTTTCCCTCCCAAGCTTCACCCCTGCTATTGAGATAACTATCAGGTTGCACCAGGCAGTTTCCAAAACACTTGCATCTCCAGAAAGCTTCACCCACAGGCTTCCACATCTTCCACCGGGCATCAGCTAATTTTTCATTTGACCAAGCCTGCAGCATGACAGATCCCACAATTAGCCTTCCCAGAGGCTTCCTTCTCCCTTGGCAGTAGGTGTGGTGAATGTCAAAATCCCATCCTATTAGCACACACAGTTTAGTATTAAAAGCTTTGTGGATGACAGCAAACTAATGTTTGGGGGCGGGGTGGGGCAGAAGCATCTTCAGAAGGAAAATGATGGGGCCATTTGTTTCAACCAATTGTGGAGGGTTAGTGGAGAAATGCTCATCTAGTCCAACCCCATCATTTCCCTGAAGAAGAATATGAAAATCTGAGAGGCAAAGTGTGTAATCCAAGAATTGACAGGAAGTTAGTGACAGAAGTGGTACTGGCACATCATTGGGAAATGGTAAGCCCCTCTAAAGACAAAAAACATGATTTAATATCTTTGAAGGTCTACCATAATAAAACAGTGCATGCTTATAATAAATGCTAAGTAAATATTTAAAAGGAGAAAGGAATCAAAGACAGATTTTTTTAAATTATTTTCAAAATGTTTAGTTGATTCCTTTCTTTTTTGTGGTTAATTCAATTTTTTTTTAATTTTTGTACAGTTACAGCTTATTTTTCATCTACTTTTAAGCTATAATTTTTTTTAAATTTTCCTCCCAGATAAGTTGTTTTTCTCAGTCAAGTTGGGTAATTTCCTGTGCCATTGGAAAAAAATACATTACATCATTTTCCCCTATCTCCATTTTTTCTTTCAATTTGTTCTAAATTTATTGCTCCCTGACACACACTTTTTTGTATTCTTGACATTGTCCTCTGTACAGTGTCTTCAGTCCTAAGTGAAAATGTACATACTGTCACTATTGGATGAAATTTTTTATGTTAAAAAGAAAATGAATTTATCAATTATAAATTATCATGTATTCTTCATTCTTAGGCATGTGAGGAATATAACAATAAACTGATCTTCGCATTTTGGAGATGTAATTTCATGACAGTTTGAATGACAACAAAATAAAAGCACTAGAGAGGACAGAAAGCATGGTTTCTATGCAGGTAATAAATTTAAGAATAGTGAATTCTATGCAGTAAAGTGAAGATTTCTGATAGAATAGTAGCTCATGGATTAGACTTTCACAAGAGAAAGAAAATGGTGAAAATTTTCTGAATACAAAAGTTATTGGGACTAAGCTCCAAGATAGGAACACACATGTGTTCCAAGACTAAAATGGCATAATTTGGTACTGGTGAGTAGATGAGTTTGATTCTCAAAATGGACATATATGAGGAAGAAAGATGCAACATTTGATGGGCCAGGAATTTGAGTTCTTGAATTTTGATATATGTACTTTGCCAGGGAGCAATTACTAGGAGATCTTGCTTTCAAAGAAAGCATGATCTCATTTGAGAGCCAAACATGCGTGTGTGTGTGTGTGTGTGTGTGTGTGTGTGTGTGTGTTTTAAATCAGTGAGATTAATTTAATAGTGTATGAAGCCATGTAAGAAATTATGTGGTACTGAATGAACCCTAAAAGAAGATTTTTCACAGAATGACAACCAATATGGGACTTCAAGTGAGTGGAACCTAAATAGTATTGAAAGGGCCCTAAGAACCTGAACTAGCAGCCAGAGTGAAAGTCATAATAGGGAGAAAGAAGAAAAAGAGTTTCATTTTTTATTTATTGTCTTTTGTTTTTATTTTATGATTTTGGTTATCATACCCTCACCATTAATTGGAAATAAGTAAACAGCTTTTGCTCTTCAAAAATAATATCAGATATATTTTATATCCTGCGAAAGGAGAGAACACACATGGTAAATTTTAGAGCAGTGTGATTAGTTTATATGAAGTCCTCAGTGTAGAGTATATGCTCTGGTAAGCTTCATTCCTTTTTTACAATTAATAGTTATTGATTTTTAAAATGTCACATTAAGTAAACACTAAACATTCCATAAATATAAATGGTGGCTGCTTGATTATGAAATCTCTGTATGCTTCTGAGTTATTCATATCCAGCAACTAAGGAGTGGAAACTGGAAACTGACGTTTCTAATCTTGACAATATGTAGTCTAAAACAACCAGTAAGAAAAAAGAGACCCGCCCACTGGAAGGAGAGACCAAGCCTCCAGTGTCCCTGGCCGCCAGGGCCCAGAGTAGCAGCTCCCTGCTGCTGCAAGCAGGGCCAGACCTGGGGAAGGGCTTCCTCCATTATCGGGAAGAGTGCAACCTGCCCATTTGCGACCAGAGCAAGAGGCAGACTCCCGCCCGCTGGAAGGAGAGACCCAGCCACCAGTTTGCCTGGACTTCGGGGCCCAAAACAGCATCTCCCGGCTGCTGCACGCAGGGCCAGACCTGGCAAAGTGCTTCCTCCACTCCCTGGGGGAGTGCAACCTGCCCAGCTGCAACCAGAGCAAGAGGTAGGCACCTGCCCACTGGAAGGAGAGAACCCACCGCCAGTTTGCCTGGCCTCCAAAGCCCATAGTAGCATCTCCCTGCTGCTGTAAGCAGGGCCTAGCCTGAGGATAAGCCCCTTCCACTATTCCGCTGTGCCACTCTGCAATGGACCAAAGGTACAGCCTTGACTCCACTAACAGGGTTGCTGACTGTACATGATCTGGGTCAGGTGGCTTAAACTGGAAGGGAAAAAAAGAAGGGCTTCCAAGGGTCCATTTTGTTTGAGACTTGTTCTTGGGTTCAACATTTTTGTTTTTATTTGCTTGTTTGTTTGTTTTGTTGTTTCTTGGGGGGGTTTTGTTTGTTTTTGTTTTGATTGACAGTGTGTTTGTGTGCTTCTGCTCCTCTTTTCTTTCTTTTCTTCCTTCTCACTTTTATATTTTTTCTTCTTCCTTCATCTTCCCTATTTACACCCTGCCATTGCATTCTCAACAGAGGCAAAAACAAGTTATACGCACAAATTGAGATTTCTAGAACGTGTACAATTGAAATATATAGCAAAGTGGTGTTATATATGGTTTATTCTCTATTTTCTAGACTTACTCTCTCTCTCCTCTCTCTTACACTAATTACTACTCCTTGGTTATTTTTTTTTCTCTTCTTTTTTTTTTTTTTTTTCTTTTCCATCTTTCTTTATTTCTCCTCTCAACAGCTGCATAAGTTAGGTTTATATGTAAATCGGTCTTTCCATCTATTCATTCACTCCATTCTCTTTCCTCTCTCGTCGGCTGATACTAAACCACTTCCATAGAACTCTCTTTTCATACTTTCTAAGAAAGAACAAGTCAATACACTCACTTCCTTCTTCCTAAACATATCACCTCTCTGTCCATTACTTGAAACTTTAAAACCCCATCAGAAGCATACAGAGTAAATTGGAAACAACATCTGGGTTAACTAAATCTGTACATTGTGATCAAACTGGGATTCTCTGAATAGAAAGTGTTTGATTTTAAAGTGTAAAGGAAATATAAGGGGATCTAATAGCATTGTACTACAGGAGCAACGTAAGGTTTTAAGGTAAAATCAAAGTAGACAAGGTCCCACAGTGCAGGTAGAATAGACGCACAAGCAATATGAAGAAACAAGGGAAGAAAGTGACACAAACAAATCAATATACCTCCTCAGTAGATTCCATGCCATGCACAGTTGGTGCAATGCCAGAGATGAAATTCAGAAATTACATATTCCAAATGTTAGCGGAACTTAAGAATGAACTCAAAAATGAGATGAGGGACCAAATACAGGAGGTGAAAGATCATTTTGACAAAGAACTCCATAAACAAATACAGGAAGTAAAAGATTACTTCAATAGGGAGATAGAAGCTCTAAAAAAAGAAACCAAACAGAAATTCCAGAAATGAAAGAAGCAATAAACCAAAATAAAAGCTCAATCGAAAGTATCACCAACAGAGTAGATCACTTGGAAGAAAGAACCTCAGACAATGAAGACAAAATATATATCCTAGAGAAAAATCTAGATTACACAGCAAAAATGGTAAGAATCCAAGAACAGAACATTCAAGAATTATGGGACAACATAAAAAGACCAAACTTAAGAGTGATTGGGGTAGAGGAGGGGGCAGAGTTTCAAGCCAAAGGAATGAGTAATTTATTTAATGAAATAATTACAGAAAATTTTCCAAACTTGAGGAATGAAGGGGAAAACCAAGTTCAAGAGGCCTACCGAACACCACCAAACATACAAAATAACAACAGATCCACACCAAGACACATTATAATGAAAATGCCTAATATACTGAGCAAGGAGAGAATATAAAAAGCCACAAGAGAAAGGAAGCAGATTACATATAGGGGGAAACCAATCAGACTTTGTTTAGATTTTTCTACCCAGACCTTAAAAGCAAGAAGATCCTGGAATAGCATATTTCAAGCTCTGAAGGAAAAGGGATGTCAACCAAGAATCTTATATCCAGCAAAATTGAGCTTTAGATTTGAAGAAGAAATAAAAACCTTCCACAACAAGCAAAAGTTAAAAGATTTCGCATCTCGAAAGCCAGCACTTCTGAACATCCTGGGCAAAATTTTTCATGAAGAAGAAGAAGAGAAAAATAACAATGAAAATCAACAAAGGGAGATATTAAACTAAGGGAAATACCAACCAGAAGAGAAACCAAATCAAGCTAAAGATCATAATACAAATAAAAATGGATGGGAATAAAAATCACATCTCAATAATAACCCTGAATGTTAACGGCCTAAACTCGCCATTCAAAAGACACAGATTGGGCTGGGATTGTGGCTCAGCAGTAGAGTGCTCGCCTAGCACGTGTGCGGCCCGGGTTCGATACTCAGCACCACATACAAATAAACACATTGTGTACAACTAAAGCAAATAAATAAATATTAAAAAAAAGACACAGATTATCTGAATGGATTAAAAGAAATGACCCAACAATCTGCTTTCTCCAAGAAACACACCTCATAGAGAAAGACATCAATAGACTGAAGGTAAAAGGCTGGGAAAAGTCTTATCACTCACATGGCCTGGGGAAGCAAGCAGGGGTTTCCATTCTCATTTCAAATAAGGTAGACTTCAAGCCAAAGTTAATCAAAAGGGACAAAGATGGATATTTCTTACTACTTAAGGGAACCATTTATCAAGAGGATATAACAATCATAAATCTATATGCCCCAAATAATGGAGCACCTACATTCATCAAACAAACACTTCTCAAGTTCAAGAGTAAAATTGACCACAACACAGTTATTCTAGGGGATTTAAACACACCTCTCTCACCAAAGGATAGATCATCCAAACAAAAACTAAACAAAGAAACCTTATGCCTCCTTAAAACAATTAATAACTTAGATCTAATGGACATATATAGAATATTTCATCCCTCAGTAAATGAATACACTTTTTTCTCAGCAGCACATGGCTCCTTCTCCAAAATAGATCATATATTATGTCACAAGGCAAATCTCAGCAAATATAAAAAAATAGAAATACTACCCTGCATGCTATCAGACCATAAAGGGATGAAATTGGAAATCAATGACAAAACAAGGAATAAGAAAAACTACTCCAACAACTGGAAGCTAAGCAACATGCTACTGGATGAACAAGGGGTTGAAGAAGAAATCAAAGAGGAGATTAAAAAATTCCTAGAGGTAAATGAGAACACAGATACATTGTATAGAAATCTCTGGGACACTATGAAGGCAGTAGTAAGAGGAAAATTTATTGCACTGAGTTCATTCTTTAAAAGGAAAAAAAAAAAAAACAACAAATAAACGACTTAACATCACACCTCCAAGCACTAGAAAAAGAAGAACAGATCAATACCAAGAGCAGCAGAAGACAGGAAATAATTAAAATCAGAGAAGAAATTAATGAAATTGAGACTAAGGAAACAATTCAAAGAATTGACAAAACTAAAAGTTGGTTCTTTGAAAAAATAAACAAAATTGACAGACCCTTAGCAATGCTAATGAAAAGAAGAAGAGAAAAAACTAAAATCACTAACATTTGTGATGAAAAAGGGAATATCACAACGAACACCTCAGATATACAGAAAATAATTATAAATTACTTTGAAAACTTGTACTCTAATAAAACAGAAAATACTGAATGCATTGACAGATTTCTAGAGTCATATGATTTGCCTAAACTGGATCTGGAGGGAATACACAATTTAAACAGATTGATTACAAGCAAAGAAATAGAAGATATCATCAAAAAGCTACCAACAAGGAAAAGTCCAGGACCTGATGGGTTTACAGCAGAGTTCTACAAGACTTTCAAAGAAGAACTAATACCAATGCTCTTCAAACTATTTCAAGAAAAAGAAAAAGAGGGAGCTCTTCCAGACTCTTTCTATGAGGCCAATATTACATTACTTCCAAAGCCAGGCAAAGACACATCCAAAAAAGAAAACTTTAGGCCAATATCTTTAATGAACATAGATGCAAAAATCCTCAACAAAATTCTGGCAAATCGGATACAAAAACATATCAAAAAGATAGTGCACCATGATCAAGTGGGGTTTATTCCAGGGATGCAAGGCTTGTTCAACATTCGGAAATCAATAAACATAATACATCACATCAATAGACTTAAAGATAAAAATCATATGATTATCTCAATAGATGCAGAAAAAGCATTTGACAAAATACAGCACCCCTTTATGTTGAAAACACTGGAAAAACTAGGATATATCAGGGACATATCTCAACATTATAAAAGCTATTTATGCAAGGCCCAGAGCTAACATTATCTTAAATGGAGAAAAATTGAAAGCATTCCCTCTAAAAACTGGAACAAGACAGGGATGCCCCCTTTCACCACTGCTATTTAACATAGTACTGGAAACTCTGGCAAGAGCAATTAGACAGACGAAAGAAATTAAAGGGAGCCAGATAGGAAAAGAAGAGCTCAAATTAGCACTATTTGCTGATGACATGATAATATACCTAGAAGACCCAAATAACTCTACCAGAAAACTTTTACAACTAGTAAATGAATTTGGCAAAGTAGCAGGATACAAAATCAATACCCATAAGTCAAAGGCATTTTTGTACATCAGTGACAAAGCCTCTGAAAGGGAAATGATGAAAACTACCCCATTTACAATAGCATCAAAAAAAATAAAATACCTGGGAATCAACTTAACGAAAGAGGTGAAAGAGCTCTATAAGGAAAATTATAGAACACTAAAGAAAGAAATCATAGAAGAACTCAGAAGATGGAAAGACCTACCTTGCTCTTGGATAGGTAGAATCAATATTGTCAAAATGTCCATACTACCAAAAACATTATACAGATTTAATGCAATTCCAATCAAAATCCCAATGTCATTCTTCAAAGAAATAGAAAAAGCAGTCATGAAATTCATCTGGAGAAATAAGAGACCCAGAATAGCCAAAGCAATCCTGAGCAAGAAAAGTGAAGCAGGGGGCAGGCATCACCATACCAGACTTTAAATTATACTATAGAGCAATAGTAACAAAAACAGCATGGTATTGGCACCAAAACAGACTGGTGGACTGCAGTAGCCCTGTTTGGGGAGATAGCTAAGATTGCGGTTGACTATGGGCCCTGTTTGGGGAGATAGCTAAGATTGCGGTTGACTATAGACAACCGCAATCTTAGCTATCTCCCCAAACAGGGCTCCTGCAGTGGACCAGTGGTACAGAATTGAAGACACAGAGACTAATACATATAATTTCAGCTATCTTATATTAGACAAAGGCGCCAAAAATGTACAGTGGAGAAAGGATAGCCTCTTCAACAAATGGTGCTGGGAAAACTGGAAATCCATACGCAACAAAATGAAATTAAACCCTTGTCTCTCACCATGCACAAAACTCAATTCAAAGTGGATCAAGGACCTAGGAATTAGACCAGAGACAATACGCCTAATAGAAGAAAAAGTAAGCTCCAATTTCCAACATGTCGGATTAGGCCCCAAGTTCCTTAATAAGAATCCTGTAGCACAAGAACTATTACCAAGAATTAATGAATGGGATAGATTTAAACTGAAAAGCTTCTTCTCAGCAAAAGAAACAATCAGTGAGGTGAATAGAGAGCCAACTAATTGGGAACAAATATTTAATACATGCACATCAGATAGAGCACTAATTTCTAGAATGTATATAGAACTAAAAAAACTTAACACCAAAAAAGCAAATAACCCAATCAATAAATGGGCTAAGGAATTGAAAATACACTTCTCAGAAGAAGATACACAATTAATCAACAAATACATGAAAAAATGCTCAACATCACTGGCAATTAGAGAAATGCAAATCAAAACTACTCTGAGATTTCATTTCACTCCAGTCAGAATGGCAGCTATCAAGAACACAAACAACAATAAATGTTGGAGACGATGTGGGGAAAAAGGCACACTCATACATTGCTGGTGGGACTGCAAAATGGTGCAACCGCTATGGAAAGCAGTATGGAGATTTCATGGGAAAATGGGAATGGAACCACCCTATGACCCAGCCATCCCACTCCTGGGTCTATTCCCAAAAGACTTAAAAACAGCATATTACTGTGACACTGCCTCTTCAATGTTTATAGCAGCACAATTCACAATAGCTAGGTTATGGAACCGACCTAGATGTCCCTCAGTAGATTAGTGGATAAAGAAAATATGGTATATATACAAAATGGAATTTTACTCAGCAATAAGAGAGAATAAAATAATGGCATTTGCAGGTAAATGGATGAAGTTGGAGAATATAATGCTAAGTGAAATTAGTCAATCTCAAAAATCCAAATACCGAATGTTTTCTCTGATATAAGGAGGCTGGTTCACAGTGTTGTTGGAAGGGGGTACATAGGATCAGAAGAACACTTAGAACGGTCAACGGAAAGGGAGGGGAGGGAGGGAGTAAGGGGGGGTTGGAAAAAAATTGGTGGTTGAATGAGATGGATATCATTATCCTAAATGCATGATTGAAGATTTGAATGGTACTTATATACTTTGTATACAAGCAGTTGTATGTAAAAAGATACTATACTTGTGCATGATGAATAAGTAAATAAATAATAAAAAAAATTTAAAAAAAGAAAAAAGAAAAAAGAAACATTGGAGGAATTATTAAAATTTTATATATAGATCTAATAAAATAATATTTCAACTGCATTTTGACTTTAAAATGGAAGAATTTGTCTCAATATGTGCAAATTTATTTTAGAAAAGAAAATTAGCAGAGAAAAATTATCTACAAAAACAAATGAAAAAATTTAAGAGGATTGGTACTGAGAATGGGGTGATATTTGCTTTTAAAATATTTAAATGTTCAACATTTGATATTTTGAAACTACTTTTAAGAGGTCAAGCTGTGAAGGACATAGTAAAATTCCATTCAGTTGCTTCAGAAAACCTTCAATTTCCTTTAGAAATTATTTAAGAATAGTATAGGAATAGCACCTTCTCAATCTTTTTTTTTTTTTTTTCCTGTGTATTTGTGATCTTAAGCTGTCAGACTTAGAAAAAAACAATTGAAGACTGACCTTTTGTGATTTTCTAAGCACTGGAGATGGTTTTTTGGTTTGATTTAATTTTCACTGATTTTTTAAATTAATTTTTGAGAGAGCCTCATATAATGAGATCACATATTTCTATTACTCAGGTTTAAGTCATAGTCAAATGGTTTCCCACTGCCACATACAACACAAGATTATTATAATGCAAATCTCAGACATCCCATCATATCAACTGTAAATATTAATAAGTATCACAAAAATGTCAGAAAGCTTAAAATCTACCAATTTGACACCAAAAGCAAACTTAGAAAATGGATAATAATTTCTTAGTATCAACATATATCCAGCCAGTGTTCATTGGATTTCTTCCTTGGTAGAGTTTATCGTAGTGTGGATTTGTTGGTAGCATCCCAGTGGTGGTGTTCAACATGTGCTTCTATTCCCTGACTTTTCTGTAAATAGAATTCAGATAAACAGAGTTCATCACATTCAATTTCAATATTGTGGGGCAAGAATTCTTTATAAATAGTGCTATGTATTTCTAACAGAAGTCATTCAGTGTCAGTCTATCTCTCACTTTATTATAACTGTAGACACTGATAATGACTTTTATTGATTCATTAATTCATCAGGATATACAATGTCATTAATTTCTAAGATTATCTTTTCATTATTCTTTAGAATATTTTCTAAGTTCTTGTAATCATGTGTCTTTAGTCACTTGAGGATTTAAAAAAAATTATTTTAGTTGTAGATGGACACAATAACTTTATTTTATTTGTTTTTATTTTTATGTGGTTCTGGAGATTGAATCCAGTGCTTCACACATGCTAGGCAAGGACTCTACCCATGAGCCACAACCCTGGCCCTGAGAGTTTTTAAAACTAATGACTGGGTGGATTTCTCAAATGTTTTATGGTAATATATATATATATATATATATATATATATATATATATATATATATATGAACTGAACTTTTCAAATCATAAATCTTGTCCATATATAAAATCCCCAGTCTACTGTGTTTTGCCTTAAAATATTTGTTGTTGAAGATCTGGTGAAATGTCAGTTATCTTTCCTTTAATTGGCACCATTTTGTGTATGTTGGCTTAAATTATTATATTTTCTTTCCTTCGAGGATCAACACTTGTTTGCTGGTTGCTCTCACAAATGTATAATTGCATTATCAATTTTAGCCCAATTTTGATTCAGTTTCTTTAATTTTTTTCTTTGGAGATGTTTTTTACATGGTTTTTTAATTGGTTTCTATTTTACATATTTCTTAAATTCTATATTTGTCTATTACTTTCTCTAAAATTTATCTCTTCATTCTTTTTGATTTTTGAATTTGCATTCTCTATTTATCAAAGTCAATTTGTAAATTCACTTTTCTAGTTACTCTTCATTTCTGAGATATTTGGCAAATAATTTTCAAATCTTTATTTTTTCTAATCATTTTTTTCCTGAAATTAATTTTGAATTGCATTTTCTTTCAGTTTGTATCATTTTTCTAGTTTATTTTATCTTAAAAGATTTAAAAATCTATATCATGGTATTTCTTCCATAATGCATTCATTGTCTCTTTGGACATTCTCTGTATCCCTTTTAACCATAAAGGTCCTTGAAAATTATTTAGTTTCTGTTTCTTCTATTGCTCTTTTTCATTTGAATTTATTTTTCCTCTTAAAATTGTTTTTCACTATGAACTATCTTTAATTACCCTGTGCACTTTGGGTGTTATAAACTTGTTCACACAATTCTTGGTTTGTTGTATTTGGGGGTGTTTGTTCCTCTTTTAAGTGTAGGTAGATCCCATTTTGCCTTCTCATCCCTGTTTTTTTGTTTTTTGTTTTCCCTGAAGCTGATGCAATATTATTTCTATACACTTTTGGGAGCTGATTGGCCTATTTTGCCACCTAATATTTTGGAAGATGTTCTTAGGTTTTAATTGTATTATCCTCATTACTCTGATTATTGTTAAGTGGGATTTATAAACATCTAGAACCTACTTCACTTCTTCACTTCACATCCCAGAATCCTCCATTTTGCATATTCCATTAGATAATAATACATGGCCAGTTTTTGAATGACATGGTTGGAAGAAAACCTCAATTATTTGATGTACATAACAGATACTGTCTAGTGAAATCTTATAAAGTACTACAATTTTAAACATATTTTTTTGTATCAGAAAAAAATTAGTAAATAGAAAATGTGGCTCAACCAGTAAGAGTCATTAAAAAAAAGAAAGAAAGAAAAGCAGTATAATGCACCAAAAGGGGTAGCTATAATTCAAAACTACTTTTCTAAGATAAAATATTACTGCCTGAATAATAAGCATGGTGGTAAATGTATAACATACATTTTTTTTGGAAAATAATTTAACAATTAGACAAGGCAAAAAATTCACTACACCAAGAGGCTAAACAACAACAAATTAGTGATTGTATCAACTGGTTCTTAAAAGAAAAACACACTGACCAAATCCAAAGCATTTATGATTAAAAAATAAAAAATCTCAGCAAACTAGGAAAAGAAGGGAAATTTCTTAGGTTCATAAAGGACACTGAAAAAAACATACACCTCCAATAGAGTTAAAGGTGAAAAACTTGTCCCTTTCACCCATAAGAGGGTGAATGAAATGACATCTGCTCTCATCATTATTTTAACACCAGACTATAAGTAATAGAAAGTATGATAAAAATTAAACTTTTTAAAAAGTATTATTCATACTTCCAAGGGAAAAATAAAACTGTGTTTGATCTTAGGTTATATAGAAATAAAACTCCTAAGAAATTAGTTTCAGAAATATAAAGCAACCTCACAACTAGACGATCAACATTCATGGGATTTGATATCTTTTAAAAAATTTCACTCCATGTGAAACTGTGAAAATAATGAACACACAAGCTAAAAATGAGAGAAAAATTTCCAAAGTGAATATATAATAGTGAAATGTAACCCATAATATAAAAAGAACTCTTAGAACTCAACGGTAGATAAACAACAGCACAATTTAAAAATGTGAAAAAATCTGAACAGATAACTTTTTCCAAAAAAATAGCAGAATTTTTTCCAAAAAGTTCTTTCAACATTTGCTATTAGAGAATTGAAAATTGAAAAAAAAAATATTAAAATACTGCCACATTAGAATAAAATGGTTTAAAAACCAGAAAATACTAATTGCTTGAAAGAAAGAGGGGTAAATAACAACTTCCTTTTATTACGGGTACAAATATAAAATGGTACTGCCAATTTGGAAGAAAATTTGGCAGTTTCTTGCACAGCTAAAGATAGCCACATTATGCAATCTGACAACCAAATAACTTAGTATTTACCCAACTGATCTGAAAACGTATGTCCACACAAAAATCTTCACAAATGTACAAAGCATCTTCATTAAATGACCATGAAAATCTGGAAACAACCAGTCATTCACTAGGTGAATGTTTACAGAAATCATGGTAAAATGGAATTATTTTACTCAATGACAAAAATATGAGATAGCAAGCTGCGAAAAGAAGTGAGTAGATTTTGCATATTTCCACATGAAAGAAGCCAGTCTGAAAATGCTACATGTTGTATAATTAAAATTATATGACATTCTGCAAAAGATAACAAAAAAAAAAAAAAAAAAAAAAAAAAAAAGCTTGTTATAGAGGTTCAGGGGAGAGAGTTGAAGCTCCAGTGACATTTTTAGGGTATTGAAACTATTTTGCATACTGCTAGAATGTAGATACATTGTACTGTGCATTTCTCTGTATCAGCTCTGGAGGCTGATACAGGAGGATCACGAGTTCAAAGGCAGCCTCAGCAAAAGCAAAGTGCTAAGCAACTCAGTAAGACCCTGTCTCTAAATAAAATAAAAAATGGAGTTGGGGATGTAGCTCAGTGGCCGAGTGCTCCTGAGTTCAATACCCAGTACTAAGAAAAAGAGTTACCATGTGGTAACCAGGGCAATATTAGGATAAAATTCAGAAAATGACAAAACAATACAACTCTTGCAGATGTATAAAACATACTTCTTTGGAAGGCATATGGCAGGCATGTTTCTAACTAAGAAGCGTTAGAAATGAGGCATGTGTGTAAAACTAAAAACAAAATAATCAGCACATATGTACTATACTAGTTGTTAAAACTGTTTCTCACAGGGCTAGGAGCTAAAAATCCCAAAACTGCTGTATTGCTACATAGAGTGAGCATTCATTCAATAGACAATTGAACAGTTGAACATATGATGGAGGGTGGTATTCAAGTGTCTGTCTCGTTATTGAGGTAGAAGTTTATAGATACATATGGTGAGAAGGCTAGAATGATACATTTGATAGTTTACAATTGGAAATATCAGTATAAAACTTCAATTGAATATGCACATAATGTATTGAATAAAGAAATAGTTATAGAAATGTGTAGTTATAAGGACTAGTACACTTATGCTTGTTTCTGACATTGATGTGGCCTAGAAACAATGGCATCATAATAAATGTCTTTCCCCAACAAATGGAAGCAGGGCTTATTGTAGAAATCACTGATTTTAGAATAGGGAACAGGAAATACACAAGATAAGCCTGAAGCATCATATAATTCCAGAAAGAAAACAATTTTTGAAAGGTCCCAAAGGATAGGTGTATTTCAAAAGGACATAGAAGCCCACTAAAAGATCTCTCAAGGGTTATTTTTGGAACAACTTGAGCAACAAAATAGAGTTGGGTTATAACCCAAAGTACAAATTAATATTAATGAATTCATACTGACATAAATAATAAGCAAACAAACAAATGGGAATCGGGATGAGTCCCTAATGTAGAATTACAAATATTTTTTGCATACACTCTTCCCCCAAAGCAACTGGAGGATAACTTTACACTTCTTAACTGTAGACTGTGCCTAGGGACTTCCATCCAAAGAAAGTAGCATGTAAAATTGGACAGAAAAAGAGTATTTTTAGTGTTGAGAAACCTGATGAGCACTACTTCATCCAGGTAAATAAAGTTAATATATTAACAAGGATAAGTCATGTTGCTGATACATGGACTCATATAATAAGCGAGAATATCATTTTACCTTTGTCGTTCATCTCTTCAAACATGTAACTCGTCTAATCATGAGAAAATTATCAGACAAATCCAAAGTCAGTAACATTCAATAAAATACCTGACTGAAACTCCACTAAACTCTCAAAGTCATCAAAAACATAAGATAATGAGAAACTGTCACCATCAGCAGGAGTCTAAGGAGGCACTATGAGTAATTATAATGCTGCATCCAGGATCATGGAATAGAAGAAAAAAAAAAAAAAGGATATTAAGTAAAAACCTAGGAAACATGAATAATATAGATTTTATTTAATAATAATATGTCAAGATTAATTCACTAATTGAATGGATACATCATAATAATGTAAGAGGTGAATAATAGAGAAAACTGGGTGAAAGGTAAATCAGAGCTTTGTGTTACATCTACTTTTTTGTGCAAATCTATATTCTCATAAAAAATAAAATCTATGAAGAAAAAACAATTTTTGACATATTTTGTCTTAATATTGGGATGGTCAACATTTCACATGAATCCATAGTTATAGTTTCTTGAAACAGTGACATATTTAGCCCTCATAGAAAATATAGTTGTAGGAAATATGGCAAATAATGACAAAAGAAAGCACAATACAATAGAACATTTAAAATATTTTTTTCATGAATCATTCCAACCAAGACATTCATATATTTTATTTTGTGTAACTCTGTCTTTTTGTTAAAGAAAATTATTTTATAAACTAAGTTCCATTTGAGTGTACTTCAATACCATCTTACATACATAAACCATTTATGTTCCAGTTCAAAGAACTTTTTTCCCTCACTTCTCTAGAATACCTAATATTAGAAACTCATTTACTCTATGGGAGTTCTTTAATACTAGGATAAGAAAAGTAAAGCCCATCTTGCCCCAGGCCAGTAAATAAGTGACAAACTGTAAATTTAATATAAAAATGATTAATTTTCATAGATAGTGGTACAGCCAGTTAAACCTTGTAGATTTGCTCTATTAAATAGGTGAAAAATAAAACTTAATGAAAGCTTTTATTTATAGAACTTTGTTTTTATATAAAGTCAGAGTGATGCTGTTCCAAACCTGAAAGGAATTTTTGACACAGGTTTTCCTATTTAAGAAAACAAACAAAGTCATACTTAACTATTGGGGGAGTCATTTTATTTTCATGAACTCATTCATTTTATTCATAGTGCTAAAGAAGGAATCTTAGTGACCTTCACAATAAAAATAAAGTTAATATTTTTCCTTTTTAACTTGGTAACTTGAGTTTTTTAAATAATCAAGAGACAACTAATTTTTGTCCAGGCAGAATAAATATTGATAATTCCAAATAAGTCCAATCATGAACTTTCATGAATTTATAAATTGTGTAGTAGTATTTTAGTTCATCTAGTCTATTGACATTTAGCCCAAATAGATGTTTATTCATTTGCTCATTAATTTCTTAATAAATGAAAATACTTCTATTTAAAATAGTAGTTGTAAAACCCCTTCATAGATCATTCTACCAAAGGGGAAATGACATTAAAAACTA
This sequence comes from Tamias sibiricus, assembly GCA_025594165.1. Classification (NCBI taxonomy): domain Eukaryota; kingdom Metazoa; phylum Chordata; class Mammalia; order Rodentia; family Sciuridae; genus Tamias; species Tamias sibiricus. Next base: position 44,001,249 of record CM046671.1, on the reverse strand, counting down.
GAGAAAGAAAAATAGCAATATGAGAGACATATCATGTATAATATTGCTAGACAGAAAGAATAATAAAAATTTTATTGTAGATTTTATTTACTTTTTTATTTACTTACTTGTATTCTGTTTTATTCACTTCAAAGACTGAAAAATAATTATGGAAGCAAAGTGGCAGCCCTTTTAATTTACCGAGTGCACTTTGTCCATTAGAAAAATACTATCTTGTTTATAGGCTACATACATTCAGATTCTCTTTAACATAGAGCAACAAATTCCTCAACATCCAAAATATTGCTTATACTTACCAAGGGAAGTAGGTGGGTATGCCATAATGAGGAAAGTATATATTCACTTTTTATTATTGGTTCCTGACACAAAGCTTCTAAGTTCTTTGGCATTTTCTGTGTGGTAAGAATATTGATAGACAGACCTCAAAATAGTGAGAGAGAGGAGCCAGGGGGATAAGATATAATCCCCAAGGACAGGCCCCCAATGACCTACTTCTTCAAGCCCCACCCTCCCTGCCTATAGTTATCACCCAGTATAGTAAACCCTTCAAATGATTAATCTGTCAAATGGATTAACCTAATCAGTAGATTAATCCATTTGATTTGGTTTGATTAGGTTCTTTCTCTGGCAATATAATCATCTCACCTCTAACTTCTTTTGCATTGTCTCACATATGAGATTTCAGGGGACACTTCATATTCAAACCATAACATTTAATCTCCAGGGAAGGAAAAGGGAGTAGAGAATGAGTTAATAATTGATCATGCCTATAACATCTTTCAGAATCCCCTACGTGATCAGTTCAAGGTTTCAAGGACATGAATGTTCTGGGAGAATGGTGTCCCTGGAGAGAGTAGGAAGCTCTGGATCCCCCTTCCCTATGCATCTATTTTATTTATTTATCTTTCCTAAGCTTTATCCTTTATAATAAACTAGTAAATACAATTCAAGTGTGTTTCTGAGTTCTGTGAGCTATTCTAGCAAATTATCAAGACTGAGGAAAGGCCCATGGGAAATTGTCCTTTAGAGTTTATCAGTCAGAAGGAGCACCCAGTTGGTATTAGAGAGTTGGAGAAAGTTTTGTTGGAAAAACCAACATATATTTGCTGTCAGGAGGAGGAAAACATGTCTTGGTAGAGCTCAAAAAAAATCAGAACAATTGGATAATCAATCAGAAATGTTATTTCATAGATACTCAATGAAAAGATTTTGCAAGATGTTAGGCAGGATCTAAGTACATTTCAGTAAAGGCCCTTAAGGAACACCCAAGCAATTTGTATACTTTAAGTTATATTTAACAAAGAAGCAAATCTGTATGAATGGCCCAATTAATGGCAGAGTTGATAAATATCAGAGTTTCCAAGCATATGCAGGTCAAAATCATGAAGAGGTGAAAATTAGGAAAGTGTTTCTGGGGTTACATGGCCAGGTTATGTCTGAGCTCTGCTGCAGGCAGTGGAAACCACAGCCTTGAGGGAAGTTCCCTGTTGCTCTGACCAATGGCATAATCTTGGTTCTTTCCTTCCTTCCAGGTGACCCACAGGACTCTTAATTTCCTGCCTCCACAAAGATTGGGGAAATTTTCCTCATTTTCTGTTTCACTCATAGTTCCTACATGTATGCATGCACACACGATCTAGGAAAACATGGAAACAGCACTATACTGAAAGGTTGAGCAGTAAAACCCAAATTACATGTAATTGAAGGAGGAAAAGAAACTGTAGGTACAGTTGAGTGTTCTACTCCTATGTGAAGTAATTCATTGTTCATACACTAATATGAGAAGAATGTGTCCATCAGGGTCTCTTGCTAGAACTGGAAAATTCTTCCATGTGAATATTTTGTAAATTTTGGAAAGGCATAGAATATGGTCCTTCATTAGGTTTCCCATCAGAAATGGATTCTTAGTCCTTGAAAGTCATGGAAAATGCCACCCGCCCAAAACCTACATTGCAGTTGGCTAGAACAACATATAAACACATAGAATTCAGCCACTGAGATAAGAATCTTGCTTGTAATAGCAGTTAGTATTAGTAAGCTAAGTTATAAGTAAACTGAAATAGCATTTTCTTAGTAAAATATCTTCAGTTTTCTGAATTTAATGTTAACTGACAGTAAGAAAACACAAAACTGTAGTCTGGCAGCAAAATATTTGGTAAAACAGCCATGTGCAATAAACTTGAACAGACAATCCTGCCCACTGGGTGTGTGACTCTAGGAAAAATGGTTTGCAAAGTTCAGCAGCATAGTCAGTTGGCATGTAATTATGACCTTTACCAAGCAAGAGGTGAATTCAGGAGAGAACTGACTGGGTTCAAAAAGATATTCAAGGAGAAGGAGTATTCAAAGAAAAATCCTTTATAGATTGACTAATGACATGCATTTAAGCTCCATGGGGGAAAAAAGAAAAACAGGGTGCAGAACTAAAAGTATGATAAGATGATCGAAAATGACTGGGTATCTTGAAAGTTGCTATGTATATTATTAATGTGGGAGTAACATGAATAATTAGGACCAGAGACCACACTGTTGTAAATAGATTACAAAAATGGCTGACATTATTTATCTACTTCTATCATTGGTTCTTTGGAATGAAACTTGCAAGTTTTCCTATTGAGAGGTGGAGGTATTTTCTCAGTTCTTGAATCTGGCCTAGTATTGTGAAGTGTTTTGACCAAGAATGGAAAGGAAATAACAGTAAAGCAGTTCAGATCTCAAGGGGCTATGGGCACTTCTGCTTTCCTTCTGGGAACATTGCTGTCCTTGATGTAGACAAGCCCAAGGCATTCTGCTAGATGATAAATGTCAGGGCCCATTCAGCCTTATCCCAGTTGGCAGCCAGCCAACTGCCAGTCATGTGAGTAAGGCTCTCTAAACCAAGCAGCCCCACATACCCTCCAACTAACCACAGGTATAAAAGCTTAGTTGAATCTTAATTTTATTTCCTGTGCTTTAGAAGTCTTATTAAGGAAGTCAGGGCCTAATCTGACATGATAAAGATTTGAACCTACTTTTTCTTCTATTAGGTATAGGGTCTCTGGACTAATTCCTAGGTACCTGATCCACTTTGAGTTGAATTTTGTTCATGGTGAGAGATAGGGATATAATTTCATTTTTCAGCATATGGATTTCCACTTTTCCCAGCACCATATGTTTAGGAGGCTATCTTTTATCCAATGTATATTTTTTGCGCCTTTGTCTAGTATGAGATAACTATATTTAAGTGGGTTTGTCTCTGTGTCTTCTATTTGGTACCATTGGTCTACATGTCTATTTTGGTGCCAATACCATGACATTTTTGTTACTATATTTTGGTGCCAATACCATGCCATTTTGTTACTATAGCTTTGTAGTATAGTTTAAGGTCTGATATTGTGATTCCTCCTGCTTCACTCTTCTTGCTAAGGATTGCTTTGGCTGTTCTGGGTCTCTTATATTTCCAAATGAATTTCATGATTGCCTTTTCAATTATGTGAGGAATGACATTGGGATTTTAATTGGAATCACATTGAATCTCTCTAGTGCTTTTGGTAGTATGGCCATTTTGATAATATTATTTTTGCCTATCCAAGAGCATGGGAGATCTTTCCATCTTCTAAGGTCTTCTTCAATTGCATTCTTTAGTGTTCTGTAGTTTTCATTGTTGAGGATTTTCACCTCTTTTTTAAAATTGATTCCAAAGTGTTTTATTTATTTATTTAGTTTTGAGGATATTGTAAATGGGGTGGTTTGCCTAAATTCACATTCAGAGTATTCATCTCCAATGTATAGAAGCAAATTTGATTTATGGGTAATGGTTTTATATCCTGTTACTTTGCTGAATTCATTTATTAATTGTAGAAGTTCTACATCCTCTAAGGATAGAATCATGTCATTGGCAAATAGTGATAATTTGAGTTCTTTTTTCGCTATTTGTATCCCTTTAATTTCTTTTGTTCAATAGCTCTGGCTAGAGTTTAAATGACAAAAAGAAGGATAGAAAGAGGGTATCCCTGTCTTATTCCAGTTTTTAGAGGGAATGCTTCTAATTTTTCTCCATAAATGGGATGGATTCAAACTAAAAAGCTTCTCAACAAAAGAAATAATCAATGAGGTGAAGAAAGAGCCTACAGAATGGGAGCAAATCTTTACCACATGCACATCAGATAGAACACTAATCTCCAGGAAATCTAAAGAACTCAAAAAACTTAACACCAGAAAAACAAATAACCCAATCAATAAATGGGCTAAGTAACTGAACAGACACTTCTCAGAAGATGATATACAATCAGTCAACAAATATATGAAAAAAATGTTCAAAATTTCTATCAATTAGAGAAATACAAATCAAAACTACTATAAGAGTTCATCTCACTCCAGTCATAATGGAAGTTATCAAGAATGTAAGCAATAATAAGTGTTGGTGAGGATGTGGGGAAAAGGCACACTCATACGTTTCTGGGAGAATTGAAAATTGGTGCAACCACTCTGGAAAGCAGTATAGAGATTCTTTAGAAAACTTGGAATAGAACCACCATTTGATCCAGCTCTTCCATGCCTTGGTCTATACACAAAGAACTTAAAAACATCATACTACAGGGACACAGCCACATCAATGTTTATAGCAGCGCAATTCACAATAGCCAAACTGTGGAACCAATCTAGACACCTTTCAATACATAAATGGATAAATAAACTGTAGTATATATACACAATAGAATATTACTCAGCATTAAAAGAGAATGAAATTATGGCATTTGCAGGTAACTAAATGGAGTTGGAGAATATCATGCTAAGCAAAGTAAGCCAATCCCAAAAAAACAAAGGTTGAATGTTCTCTCTGATAAGTGGATGCTGATCCATAATGGGGAGGAGGGCATGGGATGAGTGGAGGAACTTTGGATTTGTCAAAAGGGAGGAATGGGAAGGAAGGGGACAGGAAAGATTTTGCAATGAGACAGAAATCATTACCCTAGGTACATGTATGATTGCATAAATGGTGTGACTCTACTTTGTGTATAACCAGAGAAGTGAAAAGTTGTGCTCAATTTGCATACAATGAATCTAAGAGCTTTCTGCTGTTACATGTAACTGATTAGAACAAATTAAAAAAAAAGTTTGGTTCAGATCAGTCAAGCTTGGGAAGACAACAGGCAAACCCAATAACTCATTGACTCTTAATAAAAATAAATGTTTATTCTTTTAAAACAGTTGTTTTGGCATAGTTTGTTAGACAGGAATGTAACAATGCCTGAGAAAATAAATCTTTGATTAAACCTTGGGGATTTGCCTAAAATAAAGTCTGAGAAAGAACATAAAACATGATCAGAAGAGCCTGTTGTGCTAGTGCATTTAATTTGAGGGCACTGACCTGACAGTAAGAGAGCATCCATTGCTTATATGAAGGTGGTATGGAAAGGAAGAACGTATATTTGATTAGAGGAAAATATAATAATATCAAAGATCCTCTGTGATGATTTCTTTTCTGCTTTGCTAAGATCAGGGTTATTATGCAAGAACCCAAGTGAAAGCCTAGAGCTAAAAGCTATTTTAATGAATTCATGTGAAAACAGTCAACAGAAACTCACTGAAAATTGGCTACATTCTCTGCAAAGTGCTAGGGAGAGTTAAACATAAAATGACAATATAGGTCAGGGTTTCAAGTCACAAAGGCACTTCCAATCTAATGAGAAAACAAGAAAGATGTGCATTATATTTTAACAAGACAGCAATATTGTATGATGTAATGCATTGCTAGGACTGAGCTGCACAGGAGACAATTGAAAGGGACACTTAAGTTTGTTTGTCCAGTCACCATTAACATGTAGATGTCCTTTGCAATATCTATACTGATGATAACCCAGATGATACATGAAAATCTCAAATGAACTACATACTCCATCTGCTATGTGTTACCTGATTTATTTTATAGTCATCCTCATGGCTATCTCTTTATTACAGTGAAATGATACAAAACAAAATCAATAAAGGGAAAAAGACACATGAGTCAAGGCCTATGGGCAACCAGGAGCAATCTTACAAGAGTTGTCTATGGTGGAATCACAAGGAATATACCTAATTTCTCTACCCACAAAGTGTATACCACCTATGAAGTGTTGCTACTAGGGAAGCTCATATGAGACTCAGTTTCCTACATTGTTATTGGGGGCTGACCACTGGTGGCCTGTACGGGGAATTTGGCGGCCAGGTAAGAAAAAAGAAAATTTAAAAAGATGGGAGCGAATATAACAAAAAGTCGGTTTATAAAAGCCATGAATGAAATTTTTGATATCGAGAACTTAGAGGATAGTGAGAAAAGTGAACAAGAAAGCATATCCTCTGATTCAGTTGAGACCAGCAAGGAAAGTAGTAATGTAAATTCAAAAGTAAGATCTGCAAAAGCGGTCAGAAGCAGCATTCATTCAGTCAGTCGTTCAGTAGCTCAGTCGGTCAGAAGAAGAGTTCAGATCAGAGAAGAAGAAAAGAGTCAGAGCTGCCAGAACGTAGTCAGAAGAAGAAATAAGAGTCAGAGTGGTTAGAAGAGAGAAGTAGTTGTTGCTGGTCAGAGTCAGGCCGAGGCTGCTGAAGAAGAAAGAAGCTCTCTATCTCTTTCTCTCTCTCTCTAATCTCTAAGAAAGTAGAAGTAAGCTCTCTCTCTCTCTCTCTCTCTTTCTCTCTCTCTAAGCTCTCTATAAGAAAGTAAAAGAAAGTGAAGAAGAAAGAAGAAGCTCTCTCTATCTCTCTCTTTCTCTCTCTAAGCTCTAAGAAAATAAAAGTAAAAGAAAGTGAAGAAGAAAGAAGAAAGAAGCGCTCTCTCTCTCTCTCTCTCTCTCTCTCTCTCTTGCTCTCTCTCTAAGCTCTCTCTAAGAAAGTAAAAGTAAAAGAAAGTAAAGAAGTAAAGAGTCAATAGTCAGAAGAAGTAAAGGGTCAGAGAGGTTGCTGAAAGAGCCATTGTTAGAGTTTTGAGAGATTGCTAAAGCCGAAGAATAAAAAACCTTCTTTCATCTTCATTCTGCCTCTGAGTTTTTCTCCCGCGGCGTTGTTGCTCCAAGTCAGGAAGCAACAGACCACCATGACACTTTCTGCCTTATATATAATAAATCTTTTACTTCCAAAAAGAAATGAGGTGTTTCAGCATGAATCACACTGTTTATTCAGTTTAGGCAGAGTAAGGCATTGTTATCAGTTTTTGAAAACATTGGACTCTCCCTAAAACCAGGTTTTCAGTCACAAGGTCCAACTTTGCAAGTGTGTCTTTGTAAGTATAGAAGTTTCAAATCTGACACATTAACGTTTTTCTGTATGTATACTTATGGATATTTCTTCCAAAATTATCTCCTCTCTCTCCTAAATTATCTATTGTGTTGTTGATTTTTATTGCACCATTTTCTTTAACAAATGTGCTTTTCATTCTTTTACAATTTGAAAAAAAAAAAATGGAAAAATGAAAACTTTCTCTTGACCCCCAGTGTCCACTCTGATTGCAGCTTGTTTCTGCAGTTCCTTTCTGCCCATCTCCCCTTAAGCCTATTCCTATAGAGACTTTCATCCCAACTTCTTTCTCCTATCCACAGGGATCAACACAATGGTTTGGTTTCAGCCCTCGTCTCACTTGACCACTGAGTGGCATTTGACACATTTGAACATTCTCTTCTCCATTGGGCATGTTCTTTACTTCTCTTCTAGGACTCTGCAGTCTCTTAGTTCTTGTCTTATTTCACTTGTTGATTCTTCTCTCTTTTTCTTCTCCCTGATGCCTTATTATCACAGTGCCTCAGGGCCCAGAACTTAATCTTTTTAATTCTTAAACTACATTGATTCCTTTGATGATAACATACTGGCTCACAGTTTTGATTCCATATATTTTCTAATTTAAAAGTTTATCTTTGCAGTCCATGCTTCTCTACCAGATGTACATAACTAAAGAAATATTTTGTATCTCTACTTGGAAGTCTCATACACAGAACATGTCCAAAGCAAACTCCAGTCATGCCTTAAATACAGATCCATCTGTGAATATCTTTCCTACCTATAATTATTTGTAATGCATTTGAATAGTTGCACAGAACAGGATTCTTTAAATTGTTATTTTAAACTATGCTATCTTGTCAAAGAGATAAATATTATTAAAAATATTACAATTCAATAGTTACAAGGTGAAGGATACGATAACTTTCTCTGAGAAAGAATTGGATATTAATCCATTGAAACACAGACTTGAAAGACTGTGACACACAGAGATGAAGAAAATCAATTAAAGTACAGTGGGGAGGATTATACATATAAGAAATGGGACTGAAGTAAAGTCAGACTTTACAAAAGCTACACTGGAAACTAGCAGAGATTGGAGGAAAGCCTTTAAATTTTTATTTATAAATACTTTTTAAAACTATTTTAAATTCCCAATAAAAAATAACATTTCAAGAAAGATAAGGACACAAAACATATTTGTCCCTTGCACCCACTTCGAAAGCTTCTAGGGGATAAGCACCCATAAAAAGTAATAAAAATAACAAAGATGGAACAAGATATATGAATTAGGAACTCCAAAATGAATAAAGAGCAAACAGAAGTTACAGGGTAACAACAAAGCCATAGGCCAAAAGAGAAACTATTCATGGATACAGCAAATATGGCAATGCTAGTGCTCAGAATAGACGGATGATAGGCAGGTATGTAGGTTGCTGATAGGTGAATACATATATATGTATTCACTTACCCAAAGAGGAAGGAAGCAAGGAAAGGATGGAGAAAGGGAGGAAGAAAAAAAGAAAGGGGAAGGCAGATTATGTATATTTGTACATTTGGAGAGAATTCTTCAAAAATGTGTGACAGCTTAAAGCGTAAGTATTGATAGATAAATAAAAATTATAAAAAATAAGAAAATCAGTTAATATAACTTCAATGACAACAAAAGCAATGTTGGTTAGTCAACAAGCAATATTTGCATAATTATAATGAATCCTATCTATTTTTTTAAAAATATATATTTCATTTATCATATGAATATTGTATAGTAACAAAATTATATTCACATCTATAGAATAGGTAAGAGCAAGTAATAGTTGTTAGAGAGATTTGAAACACACTGTCCTATAAGAATAAGTGAATACATATACCATCTGAACTGTATGAATCTAGACGTGTCAAAATGTGCAAAGGCATACAAATAAGAAAATAAAAAATAGAGAAAATTATTAAAAGGAATACAATGTGGTATTAGGAAGAGAATAATGAAGTTGATGTTTATTTATTTATATGCCTCACAGACCGTACTACTGTTTTATTATTTATTTTTCATCTTAAATTTTAAAATATTTTTAAAACATAACATTTTGATTATAGAATTCTCTATGATACCTGGTTAAATTAAAAAGCAAAAGAAGGGAAAGAAAAAACAATATTTTCTACTTTAGTAAACAAATGCATACATACTACCCACTTGGGTATACCTAGACTCTCTCTAAAAATATAAGCCAGAAAAAATGACAAGATATCTGGGGAAAGGTTCCTTGCATACAAGATGGGTGAGAGAATTACCTTGAAATGTACATGCTTTTATACTGTTTGAATTATTTTCCATAAAACAGATTTTCACATGAGGTATCTTTGCATTAAAAACGCTAGCTTCTCTTGCTCTTTTAAAATTTATTTATTGTACAAAAAAAAAGACTTGGTGAAGAGTGTGATGTATATGGAACTAGGAACTAGGGGCAATATTTACAAACTGTGTTAATAACGTGTGCATTAGTTTGCTAGAATTGCTGTAACAAAATGCAAAGACTGAGTTTCTAAGATAACAGAAATTTTTCTTTCTTTTTTTTTTTTCCCCACAGCCCTGGAGGCTGAAAGTTTAGGATTAGCTGTTGTCACATTTGCTTTCTCCTGAAGGCCCTCTCCCAGATGGCCTCCTTCTGGCTGTGTCCTCACTTGGTCTTTTCTCTTGTGAGTACATTTCTGGTGTCTCATCCTCCTCTTATAAGGACATAAGTATTTTGGAGTTGGGGCCCACCCATATGACCTTTTGGAAGGCCCTATTTACAAATGAGTCACCTTGGTGATTAAAGTGCAGTATATGAATCTTGAAAATATACTACTAGTCCATAATAGTCTCTGGGTCCTATCTATAAGAATATTTTATCAGGGTGCTTTGACAACCAACTATTGCCCATATAGAAAAATTGTCTAAATTCTGCAACATTAAACATATTAAATGTGCTGTCCTCATTACTATCTTGAGTTTTTTATTCTAGGCAAAGTCCTTTGTTCTTAATGTTATTACATCTCTATGAGCTTATTTTATACTGTCTATAGAAAAAGTCTCTAAACTACCGATTTATCCTCTTTTTATATCAATCCTGTAAACAATGGTCATTTATTTTTATTTGGTTTTCTTATTTACAATGCATGATTATAATTGTGCACCTACAAAATATATCACATGGACAGAAAAGTGCATGGAATATCTATGTAAACTTAAAAACCAATACTCACCTCTCCTTCTTGAAGTAAACCACTATGCTGGCTGTGTGTTAATGATACATTTGCTTCTTTTTATTGTTATAAAGGCTATGCATACCTCCTTAAGCAATATAGTTCAGTCTTATTTTCATCTGAACTTTATTAAAATGGAACCAGATTATATGTATTTCTTTTTTGGATGTTTTAATAAATATTATATCTATATTTGTAACATGAATAAATGAATAACACATAAAATAATTTTAAATGATTGAAAAGATTTGGAGATAAATTAGATAAATTAGAACACAAAATATTCTTTTTACTCACACTGCACTCTTCATTCTCTTGATAGACATCATGAAAGGTCTGCTGTGCCGTGTGACAGGTTTTCCTTATTCATTTCTGTATATGAAGACATATGCACATAGCTTTCTTTTTCAAATGAGAGATCATGGTTCATATATTATTATTAAAAATCAGTGCCTTGTTTTGCTTAAAAATGTGTCTTGGAACTCTTTTTCATCGAGAATATGTAAGTCCTCCTCAGACTCCTTAACAGTTCGCCCAAGGACCTTCAGGGTTCAGCCACATCAGTGTTATTGCTCCTTTATTGATTAGGACATATTCTATTTCAATTTCATATCTATGACCAAAAAATTGTAATGTATCTGCTTGCAGATGTCTCTTTGTGTAAGTATGTATGTGTGTGTGTAGGTAAATATATATATGTGTGTGTTTGTGTGTGTGTGTGTGTATGTATGTATGGGTTTGTATATATGTACGTTAAGTTACTATAAATAGAATTATTGAACCAAAAATTTATAAATTTTAACATTTTACTATTTGAATTTGATGTTGATATCAAACAGTCATTTTTTTGGGGGGCAGCGTTACCAGCGATTGAACTCAGGGGCTCTCGACCACTGAGCCACATCCCCAGCCTTATTTTATATTTTATTTAGAGACAGTATCTCACTGAGCTGCTTTAATACCTCACTTTTGCTGAGGCTGGCTTTGAACTCTAGATCCTCTTACCTCAGCCTCAAAGTTGCTAGGATTACAGGCCTGCGCCACCACTCCGGGCTTCAAATAGTCATTTTTTAAAAACTATATAAACATACCATTTCAAAATATTGCATCTAGTCACTTTATTTTGATGACATATATTTCACATATTTCTATTCACTATAAATATTCACACCAGGTTAAGAAGAATTAGAAATACATGGCACTATTCCTTTGCTATGCTCATCTCTCTGCTTCCAACTGATACCCACAAGTCACCTATGTTGCTCTATAGTCAATCATCTTATGTGTTATATTCATGCAAAAATCATGTCACAAGGTTAGACTGGAAATGAAAATTCTATTTTGGGCTTAGTTCTTGATATACGTTTGTAAAATGAAGAAAAGCAATGAACAAAAGAGCCTCAAATCATGCCAAGCATTGTGTGGTGTAAAAGGAATTATAAAAAAAAAAGTTCTTGTTTTCTGTTTTTCTGTCTGTGAATTGAGTTCAGACTTGAACTGGTGTCAAAATCTTTCCAATTTTCCTGAGGAGATATAAAGGGATGGTTAACTTTGTGTGTCAACTTGGCTAGACCATGGCACAAAAATATTTGATCAAGCATCAGTTTGGATATTGCTGTAAGGTATCTTTTTATGAGATTAACATTATATCAGAGCATTTTGAATGATGAAAATTTTCCTGTGTAATAAAAGTAAAAAGATCAAAATATGTAGAGCTGATGATGTTTCTGTCCTGTGGCTAGACAGAAAGATGAGCTACCATTTAGCACTAAGAGATCAGAGAACTAAATGCTGGAAATACCAATCCTGCAGTACATATTTGAGTTGTCAAGCTTGAGCCTACAAGATCCATTCTGATCTTAATATTCTTCTGATATGTGTTGATTGACTTTTTCTGTATCATGTGGTCACATTCAAAGGGGTTCCTCAAGTAAACTAATCAATGTTATCTTCAGAAGGCTCAAGACCATCATCCCAGAGTCTGTGACATAAAAATCATTTCAGCTAGAATATTTCCAAAATGAGTATGTCCCCAATTAGACAGGAAACTGCCTGAACCTAAGAATCACATTTTTCCTTTGTTTGCTCTTTTTTTTCCCTCATATTGCCTAGCTCAAAGTCGACTGCATGTAACAAAAATTCACATTAAATATTCCTTGAGAAAATGTAGAGCAAATCCATGGATAGAAGACTAACCTTTACATCTGATGCTGAATGTATGGTATTTCAATCTGAGTAGTATCACTAGCCAGTTCTCAGCCTTGGGTACTGTATGGCCAGTGATAACCAGCAGTGACCCAATCTCAGAAATCTCACAGAAGGATGGATTCAGAGGTAATGCTATCAAAGATCAAAACATACTCCCTCTTCAGAACAAGGGAAACCTGGTTGATTTTTCTCCCAGCAGGAACATGCTTTCTCATGCTATGATATGAAATATAAGGGCTGATGACAATTTCTCTGTGGACTTTGTTTATAAGACATGAGAAATGCCAATTAGATGAATTCCTAAAGCAGGTGAATGGGAATACATACACCTTCACCGAAGTCAAAATCTCAGCATTATCCACCACAAAACAAAAGAAGTCAATAGAGCTACTGCACACACAGTCATGTTGAAGACAGATATTTTAATCTAATAATTGGTTTCACCATGAATCAAATATTTTTTAGTAGCGTGAAAGAAATAGTATTTAGTTTAATTCTGATGAGAATAAAGCTTTGCTTCATTTGACCAAGAGTGTTTAAGATTTGCACAATAATATGTAATATAGAAAGTCTTTAATAGGAACCTTTTCCATTCTAACTAGTGCATAATATTGGTTTTGCAATCACTTAGTAATTATATAAGGAGGACATATTTATTACAAATTATTGATTTTATAATTACTGCTGCTGGTATTCACATTATTACACAATGAAAATCTTTTAATATACAATGCTCTTCACCCTGAGCTGGTGAACAGATAGTGCAATGCAATTTAGAGAGTAGCCAACAGTAGATTTTTATCTGCTTTTTTTTTTTTTTTTTTTTTTTGGCCAACCAGATAAATGGTTTGCTTTCTGAAAAATATTGCTAATGGTGCTTAAGCAGAGAGGAATGTCCAATTTCAAGGTCATTCCTAGAAGTTGATTATAGTCACCCAATGAGCACAAGGTTCCTATTTAACTGTTATTTTTGCTGCACTCATTGCTGGGAATTAAAAGTTATGGCTGTAAATTTGCTGCCAGCTAAATAGACATCAAAGGCCACAATCATACACTGGATCATGACACATGAAGATATATCTCTTATGAAATTGATTTTTCTCCATGTGCAAGGCAGCTTTGCATTACTTCCCTCGTGGAGTTTAGCACAGGAAATGTCTAGGCAGGATGAGTGTAATTGTCAGCATAGTTTATATTCTGGGCTGAGAACTCCTTTGATTATTTTTTTCCCTCTGTGAAGATGTGCAAAAAAGGTTGTCTAAGCATATATTTTGATTTCACTTGCCAACAGATTGTGAATAGCTGATTTAAGGTCACTGTCACCCCCAAATGGGAAAAGATTAGGTTTCTGAGGACCAGAAATATTAAAAAGTCTGCCCAAACAATATTTGCTGCTCACTAGAATTCAAAATTGCTGATTTTCACCCCAGCAACATCCCATGGAGTTTTGTAAAGGCTGTAAGTCTATTATGCTGTTTTAATCCATCAGATTTTCACTATCCTGAGGATAAGAGCATCGAATAGAATTACACAAGCTTGATTAGTGTTTCTCTCTACCCTGTTGCAACTACAGAGGTATACACACACACACACACACACACACACACACACACACACACACACATATATATATATATATATATATATAACAATGCAGGTTATGTCTAAATAAAATGCCTGAAAAGTCAAGTAGTATTTTAAATGTATGTGGATGAGGTGCTATTCCTGGGCCCCTCTGTGAAATAGCTATGTTCTATATGCTGTGGTTTTCACTGGTAAGACTGGAAACTCAGCATTAGAATCAATCATGGGAGTTCAAAAACTGACCCCAAGTCCCTGTCCTTCATCTGCAAAGTGAGATCACTTATTATATTTCATGTGGTAGATGAATTCCAATCTCACCAGCCTGACCTTTAAAGGCCTTTAAAATCCTGCCTTAACCCTACTTACCTAATTTTTTCTCTACTGCATTCTTCCTGCCATTCCTGTTTCCTAGCTTGCCTACTACTACTCAATTCCAAGTTGAGAACTTGGACATTTCTGTCCCTTTGCTGTTCCAGTCACCTGAAATGCTTGACCATTCTCTCCCTCTCCCCCACCTCTTTTCCCTCCCCAGGTATTCATTTGCTGATGCGATCTCTCCAATGCCAGTTGGAGTCCAAAATCCCACATAAATAACACCCCCACACCTTTTCACAGCTGCACCAGGCAATTTAATTCTACTTTAATTCACTTCTCTGCCTATTATCTGTGTTGGTTTGTAATCATCCAGCTCCATGAGGAATATTATTTGCTCGATTGTAAACAGGCAACTTGACACACAGTATACATTAAACCCTTTGAAAATAAAGGTAAAGTAAATAAATTCTGACAAATCGAAATCTAGGTATGAGTAACATGAACAAACAATACTCTAAAGTCCAACCATAGAGTAACTGTTTCTTAACTAGATATGGTAATGACATCTTTATTAGCTACAATTTGATAACTGACCCAGAATCTAGGAGACCACTATGCTCAGTTCCCCAACTTAAGGGGAAATAAAAGTGCGGAAGATTTATTGACTATGCCAAGAACTGAGCTGGATGGCAGATATTTCAATCTTAAAGTAATTTTGTGAGGTAGGTATTATAATCCCCATTTTGTAGATAAATAGAAAAGAATTAAGAGAAATAATGTAATGTGACCAAGGTCATAAAACCAGCAAAAAGATCCAGCAAAGATTTAAATCCTGACCTTGAGGTCCATATTCTTTTCCACATCCCCTTCCTTGATATTCTAGTAATGCTCATGAGTACTTCACAAATGTTAAATGAATAAAATATATAGCTTAATGAAGTTTTCAAAAAGGGCATATTATATCATTTTGTCACTATTAGTAGCATCTTCATCATTCTCACCCCCCCAATTGATGTCTTCACTCACTCTTATGAATACTAAATGCTTCTCAATAGTGAACAACAGACTCAATTCCAAAATCAAATCTTCTTTCAGACCACATTAATCTCATTGCTGGTATGTCACAAATTATTATTTGTATTTCTTTCAAAAAGATTTTGATCCCGAGTGAGTTTTTTGCTCACTTCATTGCTAAACATAGGTGTAGTCTAGATTAGGCATGGAGAAACTGATGCTAAAGAACCAGAATGATTTTACTGGGGGTATTTATAACAGGGTTTTGGAACTGGATGATTTCAACCTCTGGCCAAGATCAATTTTGTTTATCTTGTGTAGAGAGTCACAGTTGGAATCTGAGCACTCAGACCACAATATGAAACTCTCTCTCTCTCTCTCTCTCTCTTTCTCCTTTCTCCTGTTTATCTCTCTCCCCACTCTCTCCTCTTTCTCTCTTCTTTTTGTCCCCTCATCCCCCCAACAAAAACACCCACATTTAAAGTAAACTTAACCTTGAATTTGTTGACTCAGAGTCCATGTTGCTCAGCTTCATGATTAGCAATAGCAAGAAGAAATGGGCTGGGTTTGTTAAGCCCTCAATTTTATTGTGCCACTAATTGATTGTATTCTATAAGCCTGTTTTCTCACAACATCATTTAGTTACTTCAAGCAGAATTTATGTCATGAATATTTTTCCTTTTTAACAAATAAAACTCAACATATTACAGAAATGTAAAAGGTACTCAAGAAATAATAATTGCTTAATGACTACTAACCTATCATGGTTTACATTAACTGATAAATACACATAACATATTGAATAATGGAATCTTATGATATCACAGACACAGAGAAAATAGATTGCATATTATGTTTCCTAAGATAGAACAAAATATGGGGCACCAGAAACTTCAGTGAATCTAATTAAAACCTTGGATGTCATTTTACCTTCTCATACTAATTTTAAAAATCATGTAGACAAAAAAATTGTGTGAGGAAAGCAGGACTCATCTTTCAAAGTTAAGTAATGGAATTTCCTAAACCTTATAGAAGAAAACCAAAGTGAGCAAGCATTTGATTTACCTATTTTTATTTTGTTTAATTCTTGTGATTCCCTATGTTGTGATAGGAAAAAAAAAAAAAAATGGAACTCACCAATCACCAGCTCTGGACAGGGTGGAGGTGGGGAACACAGGTGATGTTATAGGGTACTTCAGAAATATGAATATGTTTGCTCTTTGTCTTCTTAATCTCATATTTCAGTGAATTCAATAATTCTTTTTAATTTATTTGGTATCTTGTTTTAGCTTTGTCTCTCTGTGATCAAAATACCTGACAAGAATAAACTTAGGGAAGGGAAAGTTTATCTGGCACTGATGGGTTCAGAGATCTCAGTCAATAGCTTGGCAAGATCATTGAACTGGGACCAAATGAGGGAGGACATTATGCAAAAAGGCCCACCAGAGGAAACTGCTCAGTTTAGCAGAGGGTGGGAATGGGTAGTGTCAGGGAAAATGAACACTCCAGGGTACACCCCAGCTCCTCTAGCCATGCTCTACCTGCCTACAGTTAACAGTTATTTCATTCAAAATAGGATGGACTGAGTGGGTAATAGGTCTCACAATTCAATCATTTTACCTCTGAATATACATGAGCTTTGGGGAACACCTCATATGCAAAGTATTACAGACCTACTCTGAGTCAGGAATTCTTTCATGCCTGTGGAATATAGAGTTGAATAGAAAAAAAAAAAAAAAAAAAAACAAGAAAACCACCAATTTCAATAAGTTCAGATTCTATTAGAAAAGACAGATGCAAAAGTCAACAAAGAAAACTTAAAGTGAAAATATACATTGTAAAATAAATGTTAATCTTGTGGCAAACTAGGGCTGAGGATGGCAGAGAGTCCCTGACAAAAAAGGGCTCTTTTAGATCAAGTAATAAGAAAAGACCCCTTTGAGGAAGTGGCATGAAGAGGTAGGTATAAAATTTCTGGGACAACAAAGGACCAAAGTAGACAGCAGCAGCTATAAAAAGGCCTATGGTAGAAAAAGTTCTTGTGACACTCAAAAAAAAAAAAAAAAAAAAAAAGAAAAGAAAAGAAAAGAAAAAATAAAATCTGATGGGCTAGTGTGGGAATGAGGGGTATAATGGTTTCAAATGAGCAGATAAGGTCTAAGATATGACCCAGATAAAAGATAATCTTATGATGACGGTAAGGTGTATACAAGGGTTTTAAGTGTAATTGGAAGCCATTGAGGTTTTGTGAAAAGAAATGTTATGATCCTATTTGGAAAATGAATATGCACTAGATTTTAGTCTCTCCTTCATAATAAGGAAAATACAACAATGGAATACTCAGTGAATGTTATAATTCCCATTCACTTTTTTCTGACACAAATATTGTATTGAGTTTCCCTGACATATTTTCAGTTCATAGGAATGTTTTGAGGAATACAGGTATGTACATTTATGTATTTGTGTGTGTATATATATATTTCAAGAAGATGCATACAATTATGGAAAACACCATAGTAAAATGCATAACTGAAGGAGCCCTAATTGGGAAGGGCTGTTGTAGCTAGCTGGAAGCCATGGGTTCCACCTGATATGTATGTGACGCACCTGTAGGCACCCGCAAACCTGAAGGTATATAACCGGGTGAAAGCGGTCCGAGTTAGGAGAACGGAGAATTCAGTCAGCCGGGCAGTCACTCGGTCGGTCAGAAGAATCAGAGCGGCCAGAACGTAGGCAGAGCGGTTACAGAAAAGAAACCAGATAGAAGAAGTAATGACTGGTCAGAGTTAGGCCGAGACTCCTGAGGAAGACAGAAGACAGAAGACAGAAGAAGGAAGAAAGAAGAGAGAAGAAAGAAGCTCTAGTCTTTCTCTAAGCTAAGCTCTATCTTTCTTTACTCTACTCTAAGCTAAGAAGAAAAGCTAAGCTCTATCTTTCTTTACTCTAAGCTACTCTACTCTAAGCTAAGAAGAAAAATCTTTCTTTCCCTCTCTAAGGAAGAAAGAAGAGAGAAGAAAGAAGCTCTAGTCTTTCTCTAAGCTAAGCTCTATCTTTCTAACTCTTACTCTAAGCTAAGAAGACAAGAAGAAAAGCTTGCTTTAATCTTTCTCTCTAAAAATCTTTCTTTCCCTCTCTAAGCTCTAAGAAAGTAGAAGTAAAAGTAGTAAAAGCTTAACTCTGCCTCCGAGAGTTTTTATCCCGGTTTACGGTACCAGGCAGCTTACCAGGCAGCTTACACATAACCAGTTGAAATTTTGGATATATTTCTAATAAAGCTATTTTATTTGGTTTTGTGATCAAGTAGAATGTGGGGCTTTCATTCATTTAAAAAGTCTTGAGATCTCTTTGCTACCATTATATTTTCAAAAGTACATTTTTATTTTCCTCTCTTTTAAAATTGTGATTATACATATACCTTTCATTTCTCTCTAGGTGTTCAACTTAGTGATGATCAACTTTATGTATTATGAAATGAAACTAATAATAACTAAACTTTCTTAATCAATGTGGTAGAAGGCCATACAAAAGTCATTACTGATATTTCAGGATGATGGAAGTTTTCCATAAATAACATGCCTTCATTATAAAACAACTTCTGGTTTGAGAATTACCTTATCCTCAGAAGTTTCACAAATTCCTGCGCAAGTCAGGGTGTTGAATATTTTACACTCTTTCTTCAGGAGGCAAGGCATTTTGGTGCAAGGTACTATGGAAATAGGACACAACTATTTATCTCAAATTGGCATACATGGCCATTTTTGGTATGACTTTCTGTGTATGTGGGTGTGGTACTAGGGATTGAATCCAGGGATGCTCCCCTACTGAGCTATATCTCCAGCCTTTTTTCTTTTTGATTTTCAGACACTGTCTTGCAAAGTTTTTGCAATCTTCCTGCCTCAGCCTCCTGAGTTGCTGGGATTCCTGGCAAGAACCACTATGCCTAACTTAAAATCTGACATTTTGATAAACTTACTTCCATAGGGATATCATCAAAATTCCTTATTGGTGTGCAAGGACATTTAAAATGTCATCTAATCAATTTCTTTTCTCAAGATAAGTCTTCTTATTGAACCAGTCCTTTTAAAGTACAGCTATGTTCACAGAAAAACACATCTATCTATGCTTCGAGAAAACACACCCCACAATTTTCACAATCTTCACTATTTTTGTCAGAATTCCTTCTTCCCATGATGGTGAAGTGAAAGGAATGATATTGAAAAGTCACTGTTTTCAGCTTTTGCCATATTTCTCCCCAGTTGAATAGATAATGTAACCTTGGGCAATTCTCTTCACCTTCCTTGGGCACAATTATTTCATCTACAAAATAAGAGGATTGAATTAATTGATTTTTAAGATACTGCCTACTTCCAAATATGGTTGTCTTTGCATTGATTGTTCAGTATCATTTTTTTCTTTTGCTCCCCTCTATTTCATGTTAAAAAGCCCTACAGGGCCTATTTGTTGCAGTATTTTATATACATGAAGATTAAAATATATGTGTAACTCCATGTTTGATTTTCCTTTAAGACAAAAAAAAGTGAGTTTACTTTCATTAGGCATCACAATTTAAACCACAATTTTGTCACAAATGTAGGAATGCCAAGTCAAGCAGACTTATGCAGAATAATCCTTCCTTCCTGTTGAGGTCAGTACCTCTATCTCTTACCAACCCAAAGAGCTTCCTAAGGTATCATGAGAGTTTATGATTCTAGTCAGTTCTCTGATTTTAGTGCTTTCCATTTTTTATTTCTATGTCTTTTAAAATATCCTTATACCCTTTAGCTTTCAGATCAAGACTTTATTTGCCAAGTGAAGAAGTCTACTAGCAAAGAGTTAAAGGAGATCAATACTGGTTTGGACAGACTCACACTATCTTCCAAATGTGAGAGTTAATACAAGATTAAATGTGGTAGCATAACTTTTGATTATCTGTGTGACACGATTTAGTAAAATAGCAGATCATTCAGAAATCATTCATATTTGGCCTTGAGATGTATTAGAGGATTCATCTTTGATCTCCCTTTCTAATTATGTTTTGCTTTGGTCTAATGTTAAAGAAATAATTTGCATTCCCAAAGCACATACCAACCAACAACAGAAGAAGGGGACTTTAAAAAAAAGCAAGGGAGAGAGAACCAGGATAAGCTTTTCAAATGCCATGGAGAATTCATAAAGTAAAATGCATATGTAAATAATCCAGATTTCATTAAATTTACCCTTTGTTCTGTTGGCCAACTACTCTTTCTCAAAATTCTTTCCATTCCTTTCCTCCTCTAAACCAAAGTCACTGAAGATCAATGAAAAAGCATGGATGTTTTGAGTACCTTCTATAAATGCAGATTTACAGAAAATGCATGTTGAGAAGCAAGTTTATTGCTACTGAGGAGCTTCCAATCAATGCTGACATATGAAACTGAGATATATGTCCTGTAGAAAGTATGAATTGTCAGCACCCAAAAATTATAATAAACTCTTCTGTTGTGGTGGTGCTGAATTTTTTCAATATAACAAATTAAAGGGAAAAAAAAAATCAGTGAGTATGAATATCAGATGGAATTTAGGACAGCTTCACAGCGGCACTGGAAACAGTGTTTAAAGGTTAAATAGGATTTGCATAAACAGAAAGATAGCTCCTGAATTTAGTGTCCAGAAAGGGAATGACGTGGAAATACACTATGCAATACAAATATCCATTATATTGCAGCAGAAGCTGGGAAAGTTCAATTCATTTTACCTAGAAATTATAAAGAACCTTCAATGAAGATGTCCCTAGAAAATTTGAAATGAGAGCTAAGTTTCCCTAGACAATAATGTCTGTCACTTAATGAAATTCACTCCCTCATTCTAGGTAAGCACCATAACTGGAGATGAGGGAATTCTAAGTTCAATATTTGAAGTTTTGTGCTAAAAGAAGGGTCTCAAATCCCATGGTTAAGCTGGGCAGGGTGGTACTGTCCTGTAACCCCAGGTACTCAAGCCTGAAACAGGAGGATTACAAATTCAATGCTAGCACTGGCAGTTTATCAAGAACTTATCTCAAAAGCAAACAAACAAAGAAAAAGATCCCATTCTGTAGGGCATCGGGTTTTTCTGTAGGGGCCATGGAAAGGCTTTGTACCCAGTGTCATTGCCATATAACTTTAAGAAAAGTGAGTTCTACATCGACTACCAATATCCTGTGTGAGCAATCATAGACAAAAAAATAAATGTGGATAGTCCTTAATATATTCCCACTTTCCCATACCTCAAAAAGCAGAAAATTCCTTAAAGTCTGCTGGCTTAAATGTTCCTCAAAGAGAACAAAGGGAAAAATGACGCCAGTCATAAACAAGACCTCATTGTGACTCCAGAGGCTGAGGCAGAACAATAACAAGTTCAAGGCCAGCCTCAGCAACTTAGCCAGACCCTGTTTCAAAATAACTAAATAAATAAAAAAATTAAATGGGCTGGAAGTGGCTCAGTGGTAAAGTGCCTCTGGATTCAATCACAAGTACAAAAAAAATTAGAAATTATTATTATTTTTTTAAGCCTGACATCTCGCTATCAGTTTTTTTTTTTTTTTGGTGGGGGGTGGGTAGTGGTACAGGTGATTAAAACTCATCTCACTATCTTTAAACAACCTGAAGAACATTCCCACCAAAGGAGGCAAGGTAACTGCAACATACATAAAATAGAAACACTGTAATAAGGCAGGAAAATGAGGGAAAATAAGGTAAGCTTGAAATGGTGCAACATGTCATGAAATACTAAATTAGTGCCAAAATCTTGGAATGACACTGTGCCATGGAAGGAGGCAGTCACTACTTTAAGCAGCAGTATTTAGTGAGAAGATCAGGAATAGATCAGTGCATAGCAGGATCAGGGATCAGAGAAGCATGTGGGTTCCTTATTCGGTCCCTATGATTTTTCTTTGGAGTTAAATATCTTTTCTCTCATTTTATAAGTGAGGCAAGGCATAGTGAAATTAATCCTTGTTTTGAATTATATTTGCAAGTGCAATGACTAAAGCCTAGGTGTGTCTAATTGAAGAATCTTTGCTTCCCCACTCTCATGAGCAGGTCTGGAGTGAACATGGAAAATGAGAACTACATCAGAGATGAGGTTTGAAATAGTCAGAGCGTGAGATGATGACAATTAGATTGTCAGGTCATAAAGAGAGAAGTAGAGACAAAATGAAAAAAGAGACAGCACTGAGGGAAAGAAAACAGCTTCAAATGAAGAGAATGAGGTGAATGTAAGCTAGGAAAATAGTTTCTATTCTTTTGAAAACTTCAGTGTATCTTAGGAGTTCTTAATATAACACCATTCTGCCAATAAATTTAATCAATTCTATTAAACTTTGTAAAAATTGTCCAAAATGGGTCTTTGTCATTTCTCATCTTGAGTGTGGTTAGGTGCTGTATCTCTCTGTGAATCTCATATCACTTGCTTATGTAAGTCGTTTCAAATCACTTGGGAAGTTTAAAAAATTCCCAATGCCTAGGTGATACTCCTTGCCAATTACATCAGAAAGTTTTCATGGGATTCAGGCATAATAGCTTTTATGGTTCCCCAGATGATTCAAGCACACAGCAATGTTTGGGAACCAGTGACTTACTTAGAAACTCAGTTAATTTTCTTTTGTCCTGAACTGATCTAGAAGTTGATGTCAGATAAACATACTGAAGACAGTGTGTGCCTGATATCTGAAACCAGTTCTGTTGCCTCTTTGAAGCCTTTATCATTTAAAAAATAGCCATTTCCTCATGCATAAGTAAATAACAACCACCTGGTATTAAGAAAAGATGCATCCATCTTCTCTTGGGATCTTCATTTGGGATCTAATACAATACCTACTCTAAGGTGATCAGATAACTTCCCCCCTCCTTTTCCTGGTCTCCACTCCACCTAATTTAATGAGGAAATTGAGTCCACACACAAAAGCAACTTGCCACAGGTTCCAGAGCTAATTGAAAGCACAGCAAAGCTTAGGAGCATTCAAGCATCTCTTCCGTGCATTGTTTTCATTATAAAATTTTAAAGATAGTAGGGGAAAAACAATAACAACAGCGCAAACTAATTGAAAGGAATAAATAAACTGGTATATGTTTTGCTCTCTCCTGCCTAAAAGTCTCTGATGTTACCATGAATCAAGCTTATGACCTGCTTAATGGGTCTCTGCCTCACTTTGTGTATATTCTTACCTCCTTCGCTTTTGCTATATTTCCGAACTCAGACTGATTTTCGTCTTGAATTCCTGAAGCACCACAGGATTTCTTTCTCACCTTTTTGTCTCTTGGGGTTTTCCTTCATCTTCACTCAGGATGTGACTAGTCCTCTTCGTTTTTTTTTTTTTTTTCCCTCCCCCATTATATGACTCACGTTTTAAGAACCAAGTGAAAGTCTATATGATCTATAGTATGTTCCTTTATTATTTCAGCAGCTTTTTGCACTTGGTGGATAACACACAGAACACTGATCTTGAAATTTAAAATTCTCCATTTTAATCTTACTGTTTACCCATTCTGTCTTTGGGAATGGGAGTCGGGGTGGGAGAAAGTTTAGAACTCCCTGTATCACAGGCTGCTTTGAGGCCTTCTCAAATAAATAGTAGAGAAAAATGTATTTTAGAGCACCCATAGATTGTTAAGATTGGGAAAAAATATTTAAATTAAGGAGAACAATACATTACAAATTAGATTTTGTTTATAATCATATCTATGTTTTAGTTCTATATGTATAATACACAATAGCATTTGAAAGACATCACATTTAGAAAATTTGAGCCTAGTAAGTGATCAAGTCTATATCAATTTTCTAGCTATTTTAGAGAAAATAGTTATTTCTTCTTTAATTATTCAGTTGATTATATCTATTCTACAATTCATTTAGCCAGTGTAGACTCAGTCTCAGAGTATTAATCCAGAGCCTGTCACTCACTTCCTCAATGACCTTGGGCAAGTCACTTAATTTCTCCACATCTCAATTTCTTTGTGTGCAAAATTGGGATAATAATCTTGACCTCACAGAGAGGTTGTATGAATTAACTGATTAATGATTATAAAGCAATTTGAAAATACAGAACACTATATAAATGCTAAGTATTGTTATTAAGCAAATCAATTCAGAAAATCAAGATAATGACATTTCTTTTCAATCTATTTCTTAAAGTGTTTAACGCCTTTGCATCTAAGCTTACTGTTATAAAAAAGCACTTTAAATATTTATAACTTGAAGTTTTCTAGTTTAATCAGTTCCTATTGCATACCAAGGAAGAAAAGCAGAGGAAAAAAATCTCTTAAACTGGGGACTTGAATCTCACACTCAGTTTGAGTTTTAACGTGTACCCAGTTTAATTCAGGAAAAAGAAAAAAAAAAAAAAGCTTATTAAGAAAGTATATATCTATCTGTGTACATCTATCTATCTATATCCACCTACTGGAATTCTGGAATCTCAGAAGCTGAATTGGACCTAAAGGCCTTATATCCCAATTCTCTTGTATATTGGTGTGGAGAAAATATTTGAAAATATTTTGCATGGGCAATTTATGCCAGAGGTGATCTCTATCCTCAACTCTGGTTTTGTACCTTTCATCCAGGTACAAAGCAGAAAACAAAGGGGAAAGAAACATGAGCACTGCCTGCAGGGATCTTGGGGAGATGTAAGAAATGTATAACCTGAAACTACAAGACTAATCATTGTGCACGTTAAAAACAACATGAAATGATCTGACCAGTACCTAATTTATCAATTGTGGATTTTTTCTGTGCAACTTTGGAAGTACAATATTATGATTTATTATTTTGACATTTCTAACTTTTAAAATTTGTATCATTTTCCTACAAAGGTACACAAATTTAAGAAATAATTTTCAGAATATATGTATATAATATATAAATGTAAATACATATATCTTTACCATATGCACATTTTAAATAAAATATGAGAGCTTATATATTTGTATTGAGCACTGATTTTCAATTGGAATGTTTTTGATCTATGTTTAGCCGAGCCAACTAACTAAGTAACCTTGCCAGCCCTATCTTCTCACTGGGGTATGGTTCCCTAATCTATTAAAGAATGGACCATAGTAAAAATATGGTCAAGTCTCTCAGGGCTGAACTGCTGAATGCTGCCTTGTCTGAAAACAGAGCTGAGAATTCCTCAGGTAGATTTGGGATTCTGAGTAGGTCATAGACAATAAATCTGATTGTAAAACCAGTCACACTTCAAACCAAACGCTCATTTGAGGCTTCCTTCTTCAAAGAATAAATTTGCAGAATGTTAATGCTGGAAGGAATATTAGAGATCATTTGGTCTGATTCCCTCATTTTATGATGAGAAAACTGAAGTCCTGAAATATTAAATAAATATTCCAAGGTCACAAAGTCAGTCCATGAGGAAACTGGGTCTAAAACCCATCTTTTTGTGAATCCCAGTTGAACACACTTTCTTCTAAATCATTAATAAAATGTCATTGGAGCAAATGACACTTTTCTTTTGAGGTCAAAACTTTTCTAAAATTAAAAAAAAATAAATTGTATCCTTTAATCCTTCAGTATTATTTATCCTGGCTTTCCTGCTTTCACTCCTCACATGGATTTGTTCTGAAGACAGAGTCTTAAAAAGAGCCTCTCTCTTTCAAAACAAGACTCAAATATCATCGTGCCTAAAAAACCATTACAAATATCCACAATTTCCTTTGATGGCTGTTGTTGGTAGGTGCCATGTGTTTATTGCTGAATGAATTGGGAGAAA
Organism: Tamias sibiricus; assembly: GCA_025594165.1. Lineage (NCBI taxonomy): Eukaryota > Metazoa > Chordata > Mammalia > Rodentia > Sciuridae > Tamias > Tamias sibiricus. The sequence continues at coordinate 43,974,917 of CM046671.1, read as the reverse complement.
CCTGTTGTCTGCTTGCCTTGTGGAAGACCTCACGACTTCCTCTTGCATAGCCTACAGATAGAACAGTATTTAGGACAGACTCCAGTGCCATTTACAAAATTATACTGACTAGCTGATACAGACTGGTGATTTGACACCTTCCATTGAGCAGTTTAAATAAAGTACACCTGACTATTGAAGGAAATATCCACAATGGCCCTTGAGAGCTTCTGAACCAGTGCTCATTGCAGCTGAGTAGTGTTTAAGTGTCTGAAGACCTACAAAATGCTGTGTGTGAAGCCTCATACCACATGGCCTGAATATGAAAGGGAAACCCTGGTAAGAACCCTGTCTTCACAGATGCTGGTGACCAAGAACGTGAAAGTGCCATGCAGATCTAGATTTATGGATCTTCTTTTGGCACTAGGTGATGTTTATGAGCTTTGCTAGAAGTAATGCCTGGTATTAGAGAATAGAGCTTGTCAGCCTGGTTGATAACACAGTTTCACCTCGAGATGATAAAAAATAACAAGCTACCACAAATAGCTGGTCACTAAGGACCTTGTATTTATTTTTCAAAAATTGAATCAGGTAGAACAGGTATCTGACCATCAATTCCTCAAATCAGAAACCCATAGCTTGAAATACAATTTTCATCTCCTCTGAGCTTTTCTTAAGATCTATCAGCCCATTCACAATCTCCCTTTCCTTCTCCCATAGGAACTTCAAAATTGAAATATGATAATATCACCACCTTCTCTTATAAGCTGTTCTCACTTGTAGGTAAATAACTAATTCTTGAAATGGCTCTTCACAATCATGTTACCAAGAGATGAATAACCATGCAATGTGATTTATGGGTTCTATGAAATGTCCTAATAAACTCCATATTTTGGGGTGTCTAAACTTTCAGCATGTGAGCATACTTTCCATTAAAAACTAAATGTGTCTATAAAGGTAAGAAACCAAATCAGCTGCTATTTAAAATTATAAGGATTAATTTATATGAAAAATACCTTAGTATAGTTTTGGATGGTAAAGTCAAAGCAGCAATAATAGAAGATATTACAGAATGTAGGAGTGTGTGTGTCTCTCTGTGTGTGTGTATATGTGCATGTGTGCATGCAGGCATATGTAATATTTTGGATGACCCCAACAGTGAAATTTATCTACAATCCTTCTAAGACTTGCTCCTTCAGTCTTCGAAGGGCTATCCACTAGAAAAGTAATCCTCAATCCTCTCTATGTCAAATTATTGACACCTGGATTTTTTCACTTAAAAATAATGGTCAGATAGATACATAGACAGACTGACGAACCCCAAACTCCAAACCCAGCCCAAACTCAGCCCCCCAGAAAATCTGACTTGGTTGAAATAAGATGTTACACTCTCATTGACATTTTTTGTAAAATTCTCCAAGTAATCCTTTTGGACATCTTCAGTTGAAAACTACTGACCCAAACCCTCCATCTCCCTGCTTCTCTTATCAGCTTCTGGCTTCTTCCCACCCTTGTGTCCAATCACTTTCTCATGCTTTGCTGCAAGAAATATTCCTTTAGAGTACATTGCCCTCTCAACATGGTGAAATGGAGGACTGATCATTACTGTACTTCCACTAAAGGTCAGAGTTCACAGCATGAGATAAATCTGAATGCTTTGCCCCAGCTTCCTAGCACCTACATTTGAGAAAATGCATTCGATCTCTCAGTACCCAGGCATATGGAGATTTCTGTACCTTAACACTAGATAACAGCAAAATGAAGTTTGTTATACACAGCCACTTTGTGTTTAGAATCCCTGTGAGAATCTACTTAGTGCCATATCTGTCTTTCACTGCATTGATTCATGGCATTATAAAGCTCAACTATGGACTCCTGTGTGTCCAAGACATTTGTGTCCAGAGGACCAAAAATGACTCTTTTAGGGCTCCATGTTTTTAATTAGCTCAAACCTTATAGAATAGTGATTAAAAACATGAGCTTTGAATTTTAGCATATACTTTAAAATCTAGCATTGTTACTCAATACTGGAAAGATAATGGACAAATGATATAATATCTATTTTCTCATCTCTTAATTAGGAGCAGGAACATACAACTCTGAAGATTCCATGTGAAATACGAATTATGGTGATAGTAATTGCTAATATAAATAATTCTTTAGAAATGCTAACACATTCTGATTACATATAACTTAGATAGAATTCAGAATTGCTGGTGCCATAATGGGGCAACCAAGATATTACTTGCTTTGAATCACCTTGTGTTTAGATCTATGTTACTGGTGCATAAATATTGTGTAGTTGGCCTGAAGAAATAAATAAATAATGAATGCAATTAAGTGGAAAAAAAAAATGGGTAGCTAACTGAATTTCAAAAACATGAAAAATATAATTGAGGACCAAGAACAAAAGATAGATTTCTTCTTTTCCTCCCACATGACTGACCATGGCTTAGAAACATTTCTGTATGAGACTCCTTTCTGACTCTTTAGAGAGGACTATCAAGAATTGTGGTGATTTACTTACCGTTGGCATTGCTGTAACCAACAAGAGTAATTTAGAGGAAGGAGAGTTTATTTTGTTTCATTATTTCAGAGGTTAAGTTGATGGTCAGCCAGCTCCATAACTCTGTATCCAAGGTAAAGCAGAACATCATGGTAAAAGAATGTGCCAGAGAAAAGAAGCCCAAAACATAGCAAGTAGGAAGCAGAAAATCAGTCTTCCATTTCATAATGTTGAGAGGGTAACTCTAGAATAACAATTGTTGTAGTACTACTCTACTTGCCTACAGTTACCACCCAGTTAATCCACATCAGTAGATTAATCCAGTGATAAGTGTAAGATTCTCATATCTTAATCCTTCCACCTCTGTACATTCTTACATTATCTCACACATGAGCTTTTAGAGGACACCTCATATATAAACCATAACATTCTTCCCCTGCTCTTACAATGCAAAATATATTGATTCCATTTTCAAAAGTCCCCAAAGTCTCAACAGTTCAACATTACTCAAAAGTCCAAGTCCAAAATATAGTCTGAGGCTCATGGCAAATGCATGGATGCTTATTCCTGCATAGTTCAAAAAGCAAGTTACATATATCCAATATAAAAGAACGCAGAGTAAACATGTATATTCCTCATTACCAACTCTTGGTACCAATTTCTGTTTTGGTCAATCTTTGGAGTCGCTGTTACCAAAATACCTGACAACAACTTAAAGGAGGAAACGTTTATTTTTATTTATATTCATATTTATTTATTCTAATTAGGTATATATGGCAGCAGAATGCATTTTGATTCATTGTTCACAATTGCAACACAACTTTTCATTTCTCTGGTTATACACGATGTAGTGTAGCACCATATATGCAGTCATATATGTACTAGGGTAATGAAGTCTATCTCACATCACCATCTTTCCTGCCCCCATACCTCTTCCCTTCCACTCCCTCTCCTTTGCCCAATCACAGTTCCCACATTTTTCCCATGTCCTGACCATCCATGATGGATCAACATCCACTTATCAGACAGTATATTCAACATTTGGATTCTTTGGATTGGCTTACTTCACTTAGCATGATATACTACAACTCCATCCATTTACCTGCAAATGCCATAATTTTATTCTCTTTTAACACTGGTTAATATTCCATTGTGTATATATACCACAGTTTCTTTATCCATTCATCTATTGAAGGGCATTTGGGTTGGTTCCACAATTTACCTGTTGTGAATTGAGCTGCTATAAACATTGATGTGGCTGTGTTACTATAATATGCTGTTTTTAAGTCCTTTTGGTATAGACTAAGAAGTGGGATAGCTGGGTCAAATGGTGGTTCCTATCCAAGTTTTCTAAGGAATCTCCATACTGCTTTCCAAAGTGGTTGCACTAATTTGCAGTCCCACCAGCAATGTATTAGTGTGCCTTTTTCCCCATATCCTCACCAACATTTATTGTTGCTTGTATTGTTGATAACTGCCATTCTGACTGGCATGAGATAAAATCTTAGTTTTGATGTGCATTTCTCTAATTACTAGAGATGTTGAACACTTTTTCATATATTTGTTGATTGATTGTATTTCTTCTGAGAAGTTTCCGTTCAGCTCCTTAGCCCATTTATTGATTGGGTTATTTTTATTATTTTTTTTGGTATAAAGTTTTTTAAGTTCTTATGTATCCTGGAGATTAGTGCTCTATCTAATGTGCATGTGGCAAAATTTGCTCCCAAAATGTAGGCTTTCTCTTCACGTCATTGATTGTTTCTTTTGCTGAGAAGAAGCTTTTAAGTTTGAGTCCATCCATGTATTGATTCTTGATTTTATTTCTTGTGCTTTAGGAGTCTTAAGGAATTCAGAGCCTAATCCACCATGATGAAGATTTGTGCCTACTTTTTCCTCTATTAGGCACAGGGTCTCTGATCTAATTCCTAGGTCCTTGATCCACTTTGAGTTGAGTTTTGTGCATGGTGAGAGATAGAGGTTTAGCTTCCTTTTGCTGCATATGGATTGAGGAACCATTTATTTTAGCTCACAGTTCATAGGTTCAGTTTATTGGCCTGAGGTGAAGCAGACATCATGGTAGAAGGGCATGGCAAAAAAAAAAAAAAAAAAAAAAAAGAAAGAATAAAAAAAAAAATCAATACATGACATGGTAAACAAGAAGCAGTGAGGGAGCTCTGCTCACCGGGGACAAAATAAAAAAACAAAAGCATGCCCCAGTGACCTAGTTCCTTCAGCCACATCCTTCTTGCCTATATAGTTAACCACCCACTTAATCCATCTTCATGAATTAATCCACTGGTTAGGTTAAGGCTTTCAGAGTCTAATCATTTCACCCCTGAACACTTTTGCATTGCCTCACATCTGAACTTTTAAGAAACAACTCGAATCTAAACCATAACAGTTGGCCACTGAGCAGTGCTATGTAGGGGTACTGTCACTATGGGCATCAATGACAAAAAGATCAGAAGGCCTGAGTTTGGATACTTAAAATTTTTATTACCAACTAATGCTATCTTGTTACCCATACAATCTTTGCATACAAGAGCAGAAAAAACCCTGCCTAGTCCCGTCGCCCTCCTAAATGAGGAGTGCTGCTCTGTGCAGCTTGAGCCCCAGAGCAGGAGCACAGGATCCTGGGTGCTCACTGCTTTATAGTGGGAAGCACACAACAGCTTGCATTTGTCACCTCTACCCTGCTTTACATAGACAAGTCATAACATTGGCTCCAGCATGGAACACATAACTCTAAGCTTGGTTTTGGCAGGCAAATGAAAATGAAAAAAAGGCACCCACCCTTCCTTATGGAATATAAACACCTCACTGCTGGGCAGAAATTTACATCAGATTATGATATTTGTAAGAAAACGGATATAAGTTCCTCATCAGAAACTTCTATTTTTGTCCCAATATTTGAATGGCAAATTAAAACAGCTAATTAAATGAACATATTTTCTAATATATGTTTTGCTTCAAGTTTCATATAGCATAATATGGGTTTATAATGTGGTATGTTATTGTTTTTTTTTTTTTTTTAAACTTCTGGATTATTAATGCTGACTACAGACTGCTACAACAAAGATATGGAGCAAGGCTGAGAGCATTGCTCAGGAATCTCATGGTAGTAAGGGCAGTGAGGAGGAGCACGAAACAGGGGCCAGTCTTTAATGGAGCCACTTATGCAGTGTGTGCTACTTGACCTACTTTCTGCTTCATACAGTACAGCTTATGCAACTAGGTAATAAGCAGGCTGTGGGTGAAAACCTGATACTGCTTCTCAGCTGAAGTTTGCACAGGAAATAAATTATGAAATTAAAAGAGATAAACTCCCACATAGATTGTGCAACACATTTCTTTAAGAAATCAGATTCATAGTGGTAGATTTTCTTCCACAACTATCCACATTAAATTATTCAGTCAATGCCATTGAGACAGGGTTACAAAAGTGCAGGATGAATATCTTCTTCTATCACATATATTTTTAACAAAACAAGAAACAGCCACCAATTACCAAGAAGTAATCACCTTGATGTTAATATGAAAGATAAAAACAAAACATATATTCATTATAGCCATCCAAGTAGGACATCAATAATTCTCTAGACAAGCAGTGTGTCCAAATTAAATTAAAAGGCAATCACAAAGGAAAGTGTGTGGGAGCCATGGATCACTGCACAGGGAGGTCAGTGAGCTCTCAAAGCCTGAGGAGATGACCTGCCCTGAAAAACCCACAAAGGTCTCTCCTGTACTTTTCCTGCCTCAGAAGCATGAGAAGCCTAAAGAAAGCCAGTCTAATAGCTAGGAGTTAGCTAATCATTTAAAAGCCAGTAATGACTTCAAGGCCCAGGAAAGCCATATGTCTCCAAACTCTTCCCAGTCAGTGGCTGAGCATGTAAAACCTGGGTTTGACCCAGAGTTCTGGTAAAAGCAAACCATTTTTTATAAATGACTAATACTTCCTAGAAACCTAGTAGATACCAAAGATGACTTCAGATGAAGAAAATAGAGGACGGCCCCACCTTCACCCACCCGTGGTGCCCTGCGTCTAGTTGAAGCCATTACTGAGAGAGACCAGCAACACTGAGCAAAACCCTGACATTGGTCCTAGAATCACTGAAACTGGAAGGCATGAGAAATCAGTTCAGATCCTTTCCCTGGCCATGGCTTTTTCCTTTTGGAGTTCCAAGGTCTAAATAAGTGCATAAAACAAATCAAGGGAAAATAGGGCCCAGCTGCCTGTGGCCTTTGTTGATGAATAGGGCTCTAAGTCAGTCACTCAGCTGTTTTATTACTTGTCTTTAAGGCTGATGAGTCCCAAGCAGACCTGCATCACTGAATTCTCAATAAAGGGTTAGTGCTTGTCCTGCAGAATAATAAGAACTGCTAATGACACCAATTAAGAGCTGTAAATGTCATTTATACTTGTTTGTTATTTTTCAAATCAATAAGGCTGGAAAGACACAGCAGCCCGAGATAATTTAGATTGGAACAGTTTGTGGGGACATTTTAATGGATATATTACAATCGGGATTCTTGTTCTCCTCTTGGAGAAATTGTATACCGCGTAGGGTCAATTCTGGTATCTATTTAAAGCAGAACTTACGTTCCAAATAATTAAACATAAGGGGAAATATTTAGGGCACTAAAAAGAGCGACAAGTATGTAATTTCTAAATTCTCTTCATTAAATTCCTTGTTTAAAGTGCACCCATTTTGTCTGATAAAGTGTCTTCAAATGGAATAAAATAATTGAATTAATAGAAATGAGCAAGTATCTCTAGAATTCTGACCACTTTCTTCCTACTTGAGCAAAACAAACACCTTATTCATAGCTTGCATGATCTTATGAATGAACCAACTGCAAGTCTACTACTGACTTAGCTAGAGTAAAATCTTCGTGAAAGCATGAGGCCCTGAAATTCTGATAGCATCAGAATATACTTCTGTGGTCTACAATTCTATTTTTCTTTGTTTATATTGATTTATTAATTCAATTTTGGCATTGTTGCCTCCAGAAAGTCTTTGTCTTTACTCTTCCTCCATCTAGTACAATTCTGTTCGCTAGAACACATGTTATGGCCACTCCATGGTCCCTTACAAAATCAACCCACTTGGAAATGGTTCTGTCTCATTCATTCATTCATTTATTCAGCAGACATTTATTAAAGATCTGCCTTGTATCAAGCATGGTGGTAGCCTCTGCCTTCCCACATAAAATCCTACTTTAATATCTGGACTAATCATATAGTACTTTCTGTACTTCCGGATGTTGCAGCCATTTACGCATGAGATTTTATCTCAAAATACAGTAAGTTTCTTGAGGGCTTAAACCTTGCTGCAGTCATCTCTGAATTTCCTATACTGTTTATCTGGATACATTTCACAGAATGAATGAATGGGCATTAAGCTATGTACATATTATTCCAAGACAATTGAACTGCTCAGTTTGGGCAAAATGTTATCAAATTAGGTAGTCATTTATCAATTTATATAAAACTCTAAGTGGATAAGCTTAGTTTTTTGCCCACTAGTGATCTATATAGTGTACAACAAATGTTGTTCAGTGTACTTTCTTACTTCTTGAATTTGGTTTCTTTTTGCCAATGGTGAATCAGGATGCTTCGATAAATAATCTGAATCAGGAAGACCTAATGTTGAATTGTAGTTTAGTATTTTGTTAACATAGGTGCATATTTCACGAGTTATTTGCATCTATCATTGGCAGTAACAGAGTTAGATGCAGAGGTTTATAAAAATTTTCAACTGAACTTGGTCTTTCAAATAAGGAACTATAAATTTCTTCCATAAGCCTGGTCACTCTCTGGTGAGCTCTACAGCAACCTAAACACAATCTCCAGTGGGCAAGGGATATGGCGGTGTCTGATACTAGCGAAAATGCTTAAGGCCATGCAAAACTAGGTGGATAGAGGGGCAAAGATTGTCTCACTGTACTTCTTACCACATGGTTTCCTCTCAATGCCTCTTTTTCCTCCTCATTAATTCCCACTTTTTTCTCTGCCTGAGGCTCCCTGATCTCACTCCTTCCCTCTCCAAAAGAGATCCACCAGAAAATATCAGATAAACTCCTTTTCTCTTGGAATGGAATTCATTTTAAGCATGAGAGGGAATTATCCCAAGGGGTTCATTACTATCTGTTGAATGCCAGATCCCAGAAAGTTGTGTGAGACAGGACATTTTAAGGGCAAGCAGCTCTAAAATTAAAATTAAACTAATTAGGTAACTTCCATTTTAATCACCCTGTGAAAAGGTCATTATGGCCCAGGGACTTAGGCTCAATAGACATCTGCTCTATGATTGCATTTACTCATTAGCTTTCTAGAGTTTAGGCACTTGCTTCCATTACTGACAAAGGATCCAATAAGGCGTGATGACCTCAATGGCAGAATGGACATCCACTGTTCATATTATTTTCTCTTTGGAAAGAAATTTCCAACTGCTTCCCCATATATGGGGAGTCAGAGGGTCACTAGTAAACAATATTCTCTGTTCAGAGAGGATTTATGTGAGTGTTCCTTTTCAGCTATCAAATGTAGGTCAAAGAGTCTCTCATTTCCTGAAGGAAGGGCTTCTTCAGGGTCAGGAAGCTCATAAAACTGTGTATCAAGCCAGACTGGGGATGACTAGCGAGGGCCAGAGATGGTGGCCAGCTGCAGAGCACCAGACCCATCCCTAGGGGACAGGTGCTCCTTGTCATACAGGAACACATGTTCAGTGTGCAGGATTTTCACCAGCCAGGAAAATTGACTTTTCATCTGAAATCTTCCAATTTTCAAAGGTTGGCTTAAAATTATTAAAATAGTCAAAGACAAAAATTATGCCTGTCAGAGCCATTTCTAGTGTTATACCAACAGTGTGCCACATCTGGTTTTTTAAAGGCAGTTTATGGCATGACAGAGTGTATCTTAGAAATCTCGGCCCTCAACCAATTGATTGCTTGTCTCACCACCTGGGCAACTGCCATTCCCAGCCCCACCTACTGGCTCCCACCTCCTGTTCACTGGACCCCACAGGGTCAGTTTCCTTGCCCATGAACAAAGCAAGTGCCTGTTTAAAAGGTGTATTTTTAAATATCTTCAATTAATGCATCAATCTTTCGATGTTACCTTTTCCTAGGAAAAAATTTTGCCATTTCAACAAACGTAGTAGTGACCTTTACCTAGTTCTGGTGTTTGTTTAATGGTAAACACCATCTATGTCAGTTCTGTATTTAAGTGTTAAAAAGTAATGAGGGTTTTTCAATTTCCATTTAATACTGCAACTAAGAATTTGCTTCTTCATGAGGCTTGCCTATCCTAACTAAATACTCAGTGATTTTTTTCTTATTCTAATGTCCTTAATTAGATTTATAGACTCTTTACAGTGTTTTATGTTGATGAGGGACTTAGAATACAGCCCACACTAATAAAATATCCCCACTACCCAACTTGTGCTTTTGCATGTTTTATTTCAGTGAATAATGAGTCTTAAATAATGTTCTGAATATGTTGTCGAGGATGTTCTAAAGAAATATGGACTGATGATCCATCAGGAGACATTAATAAACATATAACCACATGGAATTGGTGACCAGGAGAAAGTGATTCATTGGTCCATAAACCATTAAAGAATTTGGGTCATGAATGCCTGCTACAAATAAAAATGTGTTTAGAAAACAACAGTTATACATTCTCATTTTTTTAATTTCCTTTCTGTGACTTTTAGCTTGTATAAATGTTTTAAAATGGAAGGTAATCATTGTATAACATTCTCAATCCTAGGGTAAAGAAATTTACTCTACATAGTTTCCTTTTCACATGACACAGCCATTTTCATGGTTATAGCTAATTAGCTTCCTTTCGACATTAGATACAGAGGATGTTTAAGCAACGTAAACTAGCTGTCATCCAGCAGCATCATAATCAAAATGGCATAAAATTTGCCATAAAACCTGCAGCTAATAACATTTATAAGGCACCTTATTACATAAGGATATTGGAGAAGCTCAGACACTGTATATCACAATGTTTCTCCGGGGACCTGGTTCATTTTCCTAATGACTCTGTATGGGTTTACTTCAGGAGCTTTTATGCACCTGCCTGATCACAAGGCTCACCCAGCCAGACAGACAAGACTGAGGATGAGTGAGGTCCAATCTAGATCTGCTTGAAAACCAATCAACCATTTAACCATCTTTGTTATTCACCAGCTAAGCTTTCTCACCACTTTGTGGCCATGCCAACTTTAATATCATCCCATGTTTTATTTAAAGACGCATTATACCTTGTTCTCCATCTGAGGGTCTTGAATCGTTACTTCTCCACATCCTATTCCTGTACAAATATGCTTCTTCTATTCTTCAAAGCTAACCTCAAACATAATTCTTTATAGGATTTCTCCTGATGATTCTAACCCACATCAATATTGCTTTGGATTTTTTATTGTTTTTATCTGCCCTGTACAGTTGGTGTCCATCCCTACCAATCTTTTCTTGCTTTAAAATTTGACTGTGTCCTAAAAACAGCCTACACAATGAGCAAATGACAGACAGCTAACACTGAAAGAATATTAATTCCATATATTCCAACATTAAATGATATTTGCCCAGTCCTATTTGGGACCTCATTTTCCCTCTCAGCACTCACAGAAGTGTCAGCTCCAGCACAAGTACCACTTTGGCTTGATGGCCATATTCTGGCCCACAGTTCATGTGATTCCTGGTTCGCTCACCTACCACCTGTCATTCTACAGGTGGGATAGCTAGGACATATTTCTGGGGGTGCATTCATTGCCTTAACTTGGCCTAACCCATGACTCCAACAATCAATAAACACTAGGAACAACTGCCCCATAGAAGTTCAACCACCAAACCTACCTATTTATTTCTCATGGAGCAATGGGATAATTAAGTACACTCTATATGGTGAATGCATTTCTGTTTCTCTTTTAGCTTGATAATTGCTCTCTGAGGATTTAGAGCAAATTTATTGTCTAAACCATCTCCCCTATTTCCATTCAAGGGACTTCTTAAATACTCGATAACTTGAATTTTCTCAATGGTGATAATCAGGTTAACTTAATTCCTTGCATAATTGAAGAATTATATTACAACCTAACCCATTTGTTGGTTGTGCCATATATAAACAGTGACTTTTCTTTCTAACTACATTATAAAATTCTTATGAAAAAGACAATGGTTATCATATTTTTGCATCAAAGCTTTAATGTTTCCCTAGTCTGAATGAAATATTTGGTGGTGCTCATACATTCATTAATAATTATCTTTATCTTAAACAACTTACACTGGGTAAAATTCTTTTTTTTAATTCAAAGTTGTTTATTTATAATAGTAGTATGCATTATAATTCATAATAAACAGAGCCTCTTTTTGCAAAACATTGTTTGTATACAATGTATATTCGTACCATTCAAATCTTCAATCATGCATTTAGGATAATGACATCCATCTTATTCAACCACTTTTTCTTTTTTCCCCTCCCTCCTCCTTGCTCCCTTACTTCCCCTCCCTCCCCTTTGACCTTTCTAGCATTCCTCTAATCCTCCTATGTACCCTGACCCAACACCACTATGGATCAGCCTCCTTATATCAGAGAAAACATTCAGTATTTGGGCTTTTGAGATTGACTAACTCCACTTAGCATTATATTCTCCAACTTCATCCATTTACCTGTGAATGCCATTATTTTATTTTATTTTATTGCTGAGTAAAATTCCATTGTGTATATGTACCACATTTTCTTTATCCATTCATCAACTGAGGTACATATAGGTTGGTTCCACAATCTAGCTATTGTGAATTGTGCTGCTATAAACATTGAAGTGGCTGTGTCACTGTAATATGCTGTTTTTAAGTCCTTTGGGAATAGACCCAGGAGTGGGATGGCTGGGTCATAGGGTGGCTCCATTCCCAGTTTTCCAAGAAATCTCCATACTGCCTTCCATAACAGTTGCACTATTTAAAATTCTAATGTAATAAAGACACTGTTCCACCACCACCTCATCTGGCTGTCTACCAATGGAAGGAACATCAGTCACTGTCTATGAGATATGCCCCCAATGCATCCTAAACCTTCCCTTCCTTACCATGCTTGCTGTCTTTCCACACTAAATTTGATTCTACACCTCATTCACATCTCAGTTTATGCACTTTTTTACTTGCCTTTTTTCTATACCTCATTCACATCTCAGTTTATATTTGCTTTTTTACCCCAATCCTCAAGTTCTCCCCTGTTTATTGACCTTTGAAGTAAATGGTCTTTATAGTGGCAAATTTTCATGCTTGGCTCTGTAGTAACTTCTCATGAATTTCCCACTTTCCAGCCTAGTTAAGTGTGCTCTTTCTTTTTGGACTCCTTTCCTTCCTTTGGGTGCCAGTCATGGATGACTGCTTCCCAGAAACTATCTGCTTTTCTCCTTTTTTAGGCTCATATTGTTACCCTTGCCCATCCCAGACAGTGTCACATAAAGTATCCTCTATGCCTCCACATACAGATACTTAATTTTCCCCATGATAATATAATAATGATAATATGTATTTTATATATTATAAATCTATGAATAATATAATATTTATTTAAAATATTAAATTATTTAACTCTTAAATGGTGCTGCAGAACTTTATGATGCAAAAGTTTGGAAAGACTGTAATAACTGGACCCCAGGAATATTCATTGGTGATGGTATAGATCATAGACTTCCAGAAATATACCAGCCATATAAAAGCATTATCCAAGAGTCTTTCCTACTAATTATGGGATTTTATTTGTGCAAAGTATGTTACAGATTATTTTAGTGAAAGAAAAGACAGAATTGAGAGTAGATTGCATTCCTCTATGGTAAAAAGACATCTACAACATCTTCAAGAAAGACTTGAAATTTCTTCTAGTGTCCTTGGGTGTTAATTCATGGGTGAAGTTTCCTGGGTCAGAATAACTGACAAGGCTTGAGGAAGGGAATTGATCTCTTCATCTTAGAAAGCTAGCATAGTTCTTAGATTTGGTAACCATACAAACAAATGTGTAGATACTATGGACTTTTCTATGAGAAACATTTGCCCTCTTCAAATGTAATTTAAATATGGTTAAAAAAATCATACTATACAAGTATGCAGATACACAGTAAATCAGCTGGTGAAAAGTCTAGGAAAAAGCTAAAATAGTATTAGGAGTTGCCCATAAAGGCTGTGATGCACTATTTTAAGTATTAAGATCAAGGTAGTTTTCAATAATAGTGTGCTGTTAAAGAGAGAAAGAGGTGAAGGAAAAAATCCTCATGGGTATCTAGACAGAGCCTGCTTTGGGACAGGAAACAGCAAAGGAAATAGTTCAGTCTTGCCACTTTAAACTAAGGATCCTTGTGAGGGTATTGGTCATAAATTTAAAGTGATATTAGGACAGTTGTGTATATTTTGCTTCTCTATTTTGTTGTTGTTGTTTTATTTAGGGGTCAGAGTAGGTGGAATTTGATTTAACCAAATTTGAGGTTTTGTGAGGTTTGTATAAGGAGAAAGAAGATCAAAACAGCAAGAATGAACATGAATATGGAATCTATAGTGAGGAAGAAAATGAGAACATGAGGAAGGAAAAAAGGGAATACTGGAATACTGTAAAGGTGGCAGCATCAACTGACTATAGTCAGTTCAATGCCCAAAACTATTTAATCTGATTCTTCAGAATGAAATTTGGAGAAGTGAGTGATGACCATCAGAGAATGGGGAACTTAAAAGAAAGTCTGTGAAAGGTGCCTGTCAACTACATTGATAAGAACTTTGGTGTGAATGTGTCTTCCAATAGCAGAAGTAAATGGAATTCAAGATCACTGAAGAAGAGGGATGGCATGAAATAAAGTATTTGTATAGAAAGAGAATAAACCAGGAACTAAAATATTTCAAGAATGAAGGGAAACATCCCCATGAGGTTATAGATGGCAAGAGAAAGAGAAAAGAGATCCTTTAATTTGATGGAATATGATTAAGCAGAAGAATACACCAATTAGGAGAGAAGGAAGAGGACTTCCTCCTTGCCACAAGGCTCAATGGGAACTGGATACAAGAGAGCAGCTTGTCACCCTATGGGAGGACTATTGCAGCATCAGAAAACTTGGGCAAAGCAAGCTTCATTTTAAATAGTGCATCTACTTTTATCAGGCCCAAAGACTTCTTTTATAACTAAGATTTTCAGTATAAAGTCATGGATAATTTAGTATATATAAACTGTAACTTGAAAAGAAGAAATGAAAGGAGCTTTTGTAAAGAAAATTCCTTACCTATCAAATTATTTCAAAATGTAAACGCTCGTCTCTATTGATCCTGGAAGTCAAATTGAGAGTTAAGACTGAAAAGGAAATATTTTGGGGACAGCTCAAATACCACTTGCAATGTTGCCAGTGGAAAATGATTTATTGAAATTGTAACAATTTCTGATAAAGTTCTAAATAAAACAAAGTGATGTCTACTTCTGGTTTAAAGCAAAGCTGCGTCTTGGAACACTTTCACATATATTGCCAATAGGGAAATATATTTTAGTTCAAGAATCAGTTGTTTTCTAGATTCAGGTAATAATAAACTGCTTTATCACCTACATGAATGTCCAGTTAAACATCAAAAATTAACATGGAATGCAAACAAAGCCCTTCTTGTGAAAAATCAACCATCTTACTGCAGACAATGTAGTTCATCCCTATCTGTGCCATCCCCAAATCTACTCACTGTAAAAGAGTCACTCTTAGAGTTTAGATATGAGGTGTCCCCCAAAAGCTCATGTGTGAGACCACACAAGAAAGTTCAGAGGTAAAATGTTAGTGTTAGGAGAGCTTTCATCTAATCAGTGCATTAATCCATTAAAAAGAATTCGCTGTGCAGGAAGGCAGATGGGGAGTGACTTGAAGAGGTGGGTCATTGAAGGCACTTTGGGGGTTTATATTTTGTACCTGGTTGCCATGTCCTGAGCCACTTCTCTCGGCCACACCCTTCTGCCATAATGTTTTGCCTCACCTCCTGACCAGAGCTATGAAATGGCCATGTATGGATGGAGACCTCTGAAACTGAGCCCCAAATAAACTTTCCCACCTTTGTGTTGTTCTTATCAGGTCTTTTGGTCACGGCAATGAAAAAGCTGCCTAAAACATCCACAGATATCCATATACTTTCTGAAATACACCCATCCAGTCCCTGATGAGAACAAGAAGATTAATATTCATTTCAGTTTATAGGAAAGATGAGGAGCTTAAAGAAAATCTGAGATATAAATGAAACTTTGAAATTTTGATCAAGATAATTTTCAAAGTGATTAAAATACAGAACATTTGGGACAAAAGCTAAACCTGAATGTACATACACTTTGATGGGTTAAAATTGTCCATCACTTTTTTATGATTTAATAATTTTGTATCTCTGCTTTCTATCCATTTAAATTCTTAAAATTCACACATTTAAGGAAGAGGGTAAACATGTTCTCAAAGAGTTCTGCACCTTGCTAATGCCAAAAACTACTAAAAATTCTGAAATTCATTAGAGAAATTTGTGTACCTGAACTTCAGCTGTGTTTACCAGCTAAAGAATATTTATTCTGTTTTTACTTTTTGTGTGTGTGGACCTGTGAGGGAATATATAGTTGCATACTTCCATATTTATCATAAGCTTCGTATGGAGAAGACTGCATGTTTGTGATAGGAATGTCTAAAGCTAGTGTGTCATTGATGTGTCCAATATGTTGATCAGGAAGACAAATTGTTGCTGGCCAAGGGAGGGGTGATAGTGATTACATAGTGATTAAGAAAATCAAGCCTAAAAATTGACTTAATATGCTTGCAAATATTACTTTCAACAAAAACAGTAACAACGAAATGTGAAATGATACATTGCTATTCATAGCTGAAACAAAACAACAGAACAAATCACATCCCCATTCTATCAATATTTATCATAAAATTCTTACCATCAAAGCCTTTTCAGACTTTAAAATAAATACAACCTAATTCTGTCTATATGTATATGCACACACACACACACACACACACACACACACACACACATATTCATGTGTTTCAATATATGCACATACATTTTGTGTGCATAGATAAACATAGTTTAGTTTTTGTTCCATCAAACACTTCAGAATATTTTTCAAATATGTAGGCCTCTCTTCTCTTAGCTTTTTAAAGAAATTTAATGTAAAGGAAAAGAAAAAATAATCCATTTTTTAATTCATTTACACTTCAATCATCCATGTTGTTTAATATGAGCTATTTGATATTCAAGAGCCCTTGGGCCTTTTCAAACATGCTTTGGAAAAAAAAAAAAAAATCCCTACCCTAATATAAGAAGCAGCATTTTGCCAAAGGCAAGCCATAGTGAATGCCAGGGGAGTAGGGTGCTACTTGACTCTGAACTTGTGAATTTGTAAGTAATGTTTAAATAGGAGGAAAGAGAGCTTGTGGTAGCTTGCTGTGTGTGCATATGTGGGCACCTCTGTCTTATACATTTGCATACAAATTTTCATCTATATCTAGGGAGATCCCATTGTGGATATATTAGTATTATCCTCTTCTTCATCCTCCTGATCTTTCATTTCCTCTACCTTGTCCTCATTATATTCCTCCTTGTGCTTTTGTTATTCTCCTCCTCTTCCTTCTTTCCTTTCAATGATTTGAAGAGTCATTAGACCTAGTTGATATCTTCTCTTAGGATAATCTTTCTATGTTGTGAATGGAGAAAGACAGCATCTATAAACAGAATCATGAAACTTCCTATTTTCATAATTGCAATTTTATAATTTTTTTCTGGTAAATTCCATACTGATAATAATCTACTCTCTAATGAATTCTAGATGTGTGAGGTTCACTGACTCTAGAGGAGACAAAGCACATTCTTAAAAATTATAAAAAAAAAAAAAACTTCCTTCTAGAGAAAAATGTCCAAGATTCATGGAAATAAATGAAAGATTCATGCCTGAACATTTTGGGGAATGTCTGTAAAGAAAATAATCAAAATTCTACATAAAAATTAAATGTAAATATTAATATTTATCTTACATGAAATGAAATCACAAGACATTATATGTTTTAAACACTTGAAATATAAAAATGTATACTTACATCTATCATGATAAGTTTATTTATTAGCTGCTTGATGCATCTATCAATTCATTTTCCTTAAACTTTGTGACTGCTGGCCCTTTCATCACCCATCTGTGTGACAGTGACTAGATAGCATCATCTTTTTGTGGAATAGGAAGATATTACAGTATTTCCTTTAGTGAGGTTGATGAAAATATGTTTTTAATCATTGATAATTTATTACATTTTCTTTCAGCAACTTAACTACTTAACTTGTCTATGATAGCATGTAAATTAGCAAGATTCTTATCAAATTTGGAAACGCATCTCAAGGTTTTTTTTTTTACATATGCAGCTGTGAGATGTCAGGGCATTTCAAATTGTGTGTGTGTGTGTGTGTGTGTGTGTGTGTGTGCATGAAAAATGTCAAACATAAAGTCCTTTTATAATTGATGGCATGCATTGACCTAATATTTTTTGGTAAATGTCCTCTTGGTAGCAACTGCTTAAGAATTTTACTCTATCTTTATACAAATTTTCACTTAATTTCATTATACCATTAGCAACAAGATTCATGCATACATAAAGGGAAATGCCATGTCAGAGAAGAATGTGTAAAAGGCCTGGGTTGTAAAAGGTAAGACCAACATGAATGAAGCAGAGTGGAGAACACCAAAGGATGAAAGGACAAAGAGTGTTGTAGCCAGGTGGGAAGCCAAACACTGATAGGGCCAAACACTGGGTAGTGTTATTCAGTCTATCAGACTTCCTGGTTAAGAAGGGAACAGCCTTGTAATGGAATATTATGCAAATGAACTATAGCATCCTATCATTTTCATTTGAGTTCCATAAACACAACATTTATATCACCTAGCCTGTGGGACATAGCTGGGAGTATTTTTTTAAATTTTTATTCATTTATTCTATTTTGTTTATATGACAACATAATGCATTTCAATTCATAGTACACATATAGAACACAATTTTTCATGTCTCTGGTTGTACACAAATTAGAGTCACACCATTACTATCTTCATACAGGTACTTGGGGTAATGATGTCCATCTCATTCTACTGTCTTTTCTACTCCCATGCCTCCTCCCTTCCCCTCCTTCCCCTTTGCCTTATCTAAATTTCCTTCATTTGTCACATGCTCTTTGCCCCATCCTTATGATGGATCGGCATCCTCATATCAGAGAAAAATTTGGCATTTGTTTTTTTGGGGACTGGCTTACTTCACTTAGCATAATATTTTCCAATTCCATCCATTTACCTGAAAACGCCATGATTTTATTCTCTTTTAATGCTGAGTAATATTCCATTGTGCATATATACTACAGTTTCTTTATCCATTCATCTACTGAAGGGCATGAACATTGGTTCTGCAATTTAGCTATTGTGAATTGTGCTGCTGTAAATATTGATGTAGCTGGGTCCCTGTAGAATGCTGGTTTTAAGTCCTTTGGGTATCAACTGTGGAGTGTGATAGCTGGGTCAAATTGTGGTTCCATTCCCAGTTTTCCAAGGAATCTCCATACTGCTTTCCATATTGTTTGCACCAATTTGCAGTCCCACCAGCAATGAGTGAGTGTGCCTTTTTCACCGCATCCTTGCCAATATTTATTATTGTTTGTATTCTTAATAGTTGCCATTTCTGACTGGAGTGAGATGAAATCTTAGAGTAGTTTTGATTTGCTTTTCTCTAATTGCTAGAGATGTTGAACATTTTTTCAAGCAATTGTTGATTGATTGTATATCATCTTCTGAGAAGTGTCTGTTCAGTTCCTTGGCCCACTTATTGATAACAATTCACAAAAGTGAGTGTGTACCACACACTCATTCCACTAAATCCACATTTAAAATATCAGCAAACTAAAGTCCTCTTAACCAAATGTCATAAATGTCTGCTGCCACTCTAAGATCACAATACACTGGGGCAATTTCAATGTAAGTGGAGTTAGAGTAGGAGAAAGTGGTCTTAAACTACTGAGGTAAAAAGTATGTTACTCTGTAAATTTTAACAAGGACATGACCATGTGAAAAACCCCATGACTGTTCCCATGTCTTACAATTGGAAACTTCATTGGCTTAATGTTAATATGGCTCTACCCTTAGTTCTTGAGTCCTTTAGACCTACTTTTACACTCCAGGAGCCCCACTACATAAGTCTTTCAAATGTCTTGCTATAATTTCTTAAAAAAATTTTGTTCATACATTTTTTCTCCAAGATAAACATCCATAGCTCAGGCTTACATTCCAGGGTATTTAACGTATTTCCTTCCATTTGAGCATCCACTTTGCTGTTGCACCTTCAATGTCATCTCAAGATCTAAGTAAAATAGAAAGCTTTTGGTGCTTGTAACTTATACATTTGTTATTTCAACCATTCCTTTGTACCTAATCATAGGGTCCATTAAAAGCACATATTAACATGTGGTAGACTTTCATGTACAGCCACAAGAAAAATAAATTGGTGCAGTCATTGAAGCAAAATCCATTGAGCAATAACTAATTAAGTTAAATATCCACATGTGTTTTGATCCAGTACCAGCACTGAGGTTCTGCCCCAGAGGAACATGCACATATGCAAAATGAGTGACTTAAGAAAATATTCACCCCAGCACTATTTGTAGCAGGGAGACTGGCAATCATACAAATATTACAAATAACTCAAAAATGTGTTACATTCATTTTGTGGCATACTATAGAGAAGATCACCAGGGAGATTAATAAGTGTAAAGATTTATAGAATGTCAAGACATATTTTTGAGAGTAAATCAAACAAAACTATCATAACGATGCACAGAGTATAATGTGTTCATTGTAAATCAAACAGGCACAGAATACATAAACACATATGTAGAAAGATATATTAGAAGTTGACATGTCTGTGGTGGGCGAGAATTGGGATTATTGGTTAAAGAAAATTTTTATATCAGGTGTAATTTTTCAAAGCATATTGTTTTAAATAAAGAAAACACATGAACATATTATTCTGATAACTAATATTACATAACCCCAAACTATATTATTTGCAATAAAGATGATATTACATTGCTATTCCTCTTCTTGTTCATATGTGCTTGTGCGCGCGCGCGTGCGCGCGCGCACACACACACACACACACAAACAAGAAATTCTGTATGGCTGGTCTAATGAAAAGATAAAAGATAACCACATTCAAAGTACACACAGAAACTAGTCTTGTGTTGTTTAGAGTCCTGTGGTCTTGTCCATCAGATGCTATCAGTTGTCATTGCGATGATATTAACTTGGTAAGAATTATAAAATTTCCTGGTGAGTTTTTATATTTTAAGTAAAAATGTTTCCCTCGGTTTCTCTGAGAAAGACCTGACCCCTGAATGTGCATTTTCAATTGATGGGGGTTGGGGAGATGGGAGGGAATGGAGAAGGGACATTAGGTGCAAGTAATGTTGAGGTGTCCTGAGCCACTTCTTTTGCTCGATGTCCTTAGCCACTACTCCTCATGGCAACATTATGAGCATTATCAGAACAGCGTTTGTGAACTCTCCCTTTAAAGTCTAAAGTACTGCACAAACACTATGCACTGTTACCCACAGCTTGGTTCTTATCCCCAAACACTAGATTGACATTTCTCCAACTCTAAAAAACGAGATAGATTAGGAAAGACCAAAAGAAAAGCTAAGTGAATAGTAACTGAGATTCAAAATATATAAGCACTGTGACCACGTATGTAGCATTGGCAAGAGTCACATGTTTCCTTAAACAGTTCTATTAAACAATCCATGCTTGACATCAAGAACCTAAAAATATGTGATGTTGTCTTTGACTACTGTCATTACATTATAATTGGAATCCTCTGGTCTAAATAATATTGTTCCCCTTCAAAGGCAAAAGTCTGAAGCTGGTCATACAGGAAGAAAAATTCATCAATAGACCCTTTAACTGAAGGATATTGGACTGGGATATTGAGAAGATTTACTTTTCTTCTCTATCAAACAAAATAATAGGTTCTCTGTTCTTTCCTTTTGCACTGAAGCTTGAAGATGATTTGTGCCAGGCAGAGATCTGAATCTAATGCTTTAATGTTGTTTTAACATAGTTTTCATTTTTAATCTGTAGATAATCCTAGCATAATAGACTGTGAATCAATATTTATAAATGAATTTTAATCTTTTATAGCAGATCCATTAACAAACCCCAAATTTATTGAGCCGTAAAAGTTAGGCCAAAGCTATGTCATATAGTATAGTCTTATAGTTCCCAATTGAATCACTAGGCTCTGTAGATATGTTGCTTCTCACTGCACCAGTGCCCTCAAAAAAAAATTATATTCATCACCTCTTTTACTTTTCTTTGAGATAAACACAATAACAGTAAAAAGGGGCTAAGACACCGCAGGGGATGCAAAGCAGACAGGCTGCACAGCCTACAAGGAAGGCTGTTACCAAGTTACAGTGACTGTCGTAGAGCAACCAGTTGTGCATCTGGAATGAGCTGGTGTAAATAGGACACTTGAAAGAGGAGCATCATTTTTCCTTGCATGTTACTTCATTTGCTTTTGGGTTTCATTAGGAGATTTTCAAAGTGTACCTCCCACAACCAGATGTGCAAACAACGAATCAAGTAATGGTTTTGCCCTCTTGGCATTTTTTCAGTAATTGAATTGAATGAAGGCAAGTAAAGTGAAAGATGACCAACTTTTCTGGGTTCCTAATCCAACCTCAGAAGGTCATGAAACTGTGTGTGAGCCTCCCTCTGCTTCCTTGATTCTGTGTTGTATTGCAATATTTTTGGACAGATTCCTTGCAATGATTGCCTAGCTCACCCATGCATGATGGATAGACACACTGGACATATGTGTAGACACAGAGATTCACACAATAGCAAGAAGATCCTCTTAGGAGATGGATTTTGTACATTGTTGGCTATGGACCTAGAAGTTGATATGAAGAAAATACTAACATTTGAAATCCAGCACTTGAAGTGGCTGTAGTCTTTTGTAAAACTGATGAAACTACTGGAACACAGAATAAATTTGCAGACCTTGAAAAAATACTATCATTTTCAAATGTCCTTAAAATTCATTTTCAAGGTTGTGAGTTAGTGAAGATTGCCCTGAGTCTACTCTGTCTGTTTTTTAGAGACGGATGGAAACATTGCATTGTGAAAACCAGAGGAATTGCCAAAATGATATAGTGGTTCTCCTGGCTTTCCTGGAGACCTGAGTTGGATATAGGTTTCCAAATATCATATTGCCTGTGTCAGGCATATCCTGAATCAACACTTACAACTTTGTAGGCAAATATATTATATTTTGATGATTTAATTAATTTGCATTTCTTCTCCCAGTTTCTCCAAAGTCCCGCATATTGTTTAGTTCAAAACTGGAAAGCAATTTTACAAAGTAACATCTAGATACACCATTCCAGCCTGGATGTCCTTGATGTTTCCCAGCTTGGAAAACCATGTTCATAAGCTGAGCAGCTCCCCCCAAACTGGGCAATCCTTCTTATTGCTCAGAACTCATTGATGAGTTCAGCCTCCCAAAGGAGAGTAGTCACACTGTTTGTTCTATATTTTCTGAAATATGCATATGCCTATAATCTGGCTGATTCTAATGCTTTCACAAAAAGGATGACATTGCCCTGTTTGATGTGATTCTCCTTCTCTAAATGATATTTTTAAATATTATGGCTGTATTTTTATGGGGGTAGAAAGTCAATAGTTTTTTTTAACGTCTAATTGGCAGAGGACTAGCACCTTGCTATGGAAATGAAATCTGGTTGTCAAACAAACAAAAAAGTGAATACTAAATCTGAGAACTAGAACTATGAGCAAATTTAAAAATAAAATTTGGAAAAATGGAAAAAGAGATTGTGAGATAGGAAGAGTGGGGGAGCAAGAGACATTGTAATCTGGTTTAAGTTGTTCTCTTGAGCTCCTCTCAAATGCTTCCAATCTTTCATGAGTCCAATGAGTCTAAGTCTCCACCATGTTATTCTAAAATCTACTTTCCTGTGCAAAGACACAGTTCTAAAGGTGAGCTAATTAATGTATACTGAAGTCCAACTCTCAAGGGTTCAGGAAGTCCATGTGCTCCTACCTAGATCAAAGCTGACTTGATTGAATATTTCAGCATTACAACAATCAAATCTCTAATTAAGAGTTCATGAAATAGCTTCACTGAAGAGACCTCTGTGCTGTTCCAAGTGCTAGTCCAGCCCACAGATCTTTTCTAAAACTTTCAGTTATGGTTTGCATATGAAATGTCCAGCAGAAGCTCATGCATTGAAAAGTTTGTCCTCAGTGCAACAGTGTTCAGAGCTGAGGCCTTGGGAAGTGATTGGATCAAGGAATCTCTGACCTCATCAATGAATAAATCCTTTGATGGTTTCATTGAAAAATGGGCTATTGGAGATGGTGGGAACATTAAGAATGGAGGTCTTGTGGGACATAGTAAGTCACTGAAGGCATGTCTCCATGGACACATTTATGTCCCTGGTCCCTTCCTCTAGCTCTGTCCCTTTCTGCTTCCTGACTTTCATGAAGTGATTAGATTTACTCTACCCCAAACTTTCCACCATGATACTCTGCCTCATCACAAGCCCAGAAACAAAGAAGCCAAGTGACAATGGACTGAAACCTCCAAAACTGTGAACTAAAATAAATATTTCCACATTTATGTTGCTTATTTTGTCACAATGATGAAAATTTGACTAACAGAGCCTCCTTACTCATAGTTGGAAGAAACTGTGACCTGTGACCCTTCCACTCTAGACAAAGTTCATGATCATGGGGGTGAAGAGTAATGAATATAGCAAACTTGTCTGACTTCCCAGACAAGTGGGTATGGGAACAGTCCCACTAGAGCATCTTATGGTGGCTGGCCATGCATTCAACTTTTTGGCCAACTCTTTGTAGGAATGGTTCAATACAGGATACAGATTGAAGGGTCAGCACGGGAGAATGATATGGAGGCAGCAAGATGCAGAAAGGAAAAGGATGAGCAACTCTATGGGCAAGAAACTATTACAAGAACAGAGGAGAGAAGTGAATAAGGTGTGAATAAGGTGTTATTGACCAGAGAATTGGTACTAGGAGAAGAGAAAATCCCAATGGCCATAATGGAGAAAAAAGGGGGAAATACAGATAGGTGCTTTCATATGAAAAAGTGACAAATGAGATTTCTGGTGCCACATAGCCATGCAGGATACCTACTGGAATACTGTGAATACTGTACTTTTTCTCCTCTCTTCCTCAAGTTTTCCTGTAGCAAATCCTAATTTTCTGAGGAAAATTTACACACCAGTGAGGGCCAATGCCTTCTGTCCTACACTTGCTGTAGACATTGTTTCAAAATCTCTGCATCAAATAATGTGTAGATTTGTCCTATTCCTAGGCCTAGTTTAACCACATTATTTTTATTAGAAATATTATAGAAAGTCAACTATGAAACATAGGATAGTCATATTGTGGTGGTAGAAAAGAGTTTAAAGAGATATTAGGGCTGAAATTGGTGAAGGAAAGTAGCATATGTTTAAAATTGTGTTTAATGAGTACTAATACGTGCTTGCAATTTACTAATTACCAGTCTATGCACAAATTCACTATATCAAAAATATTAACTCTATGAATTTTAACTCACCTAATCCTTATTACAACTTCATGAGATAGCCACTATTATCCTTATTTATTGTGGTTTGGATAAGAGTTGTCCCTAGAAAGCTTGTGTTTCCCACACATAATTTCCACCATCATTCATAATTATTTTTAAACATATTTAATATTAATAGTGGGACAATGAAAGAATGTTCAGAGGTAAAATGATTTCATTATGAGAGCTGTGACTTTATAAGTAGATTAATCCATTTGGTGAAATAATAACTTATAAGGACTACCATTCAGGGTGGTAACTGTAGGCAACAAGGATGTGGCTGGATCAGGTAGGTCACTAGGGCATGGCTTTGAAGTTATAGTTTGTCCCTGGTGAGTGTAGCACCACTCCTCTTTCTCCTTCCTGGCTACCATGAACTGAGAAGCTTTTTTCCACCATGCCCTTTCACCATGATATTCTGCCTCACCTTGTGCCCAGAGCAATGTAGTCAGCCAACCATGGACTGAACATCTGAAACCATGAGCCAAAATAAACTTTCCTCATCTAAAATTTTCTTGTCACAGCAATAGAAAGTTGGCTAACACACTATTAATATAGATATATAGATAGCACACTAATATATAGATTTTAAAATTGAGGCACACAGAGAGTTGAAGAAATTTGCCAAAATCTCCCCAGTGTGTGATGAGAAGATCAACAATAACAACACAGGAAATTGTTCTAGAGAAAAGCCTCTAGTCCATTACATTATGCTGCCATTCAAATTCAAACTTGAAAACTTAAACCCATTTCTAAATATTTATTAAACACTTTTGATATGACATGTGAAATATGAATGTGTGTATACACATGCACATACACAAATACAGAATATATATACATGTATACATGCATATACACTTATGTGCGATGCACAAATATATATATATATAATGTACTGATATATATTTAATATTTCCTAAATCTAAGAAATAGGTAATATTTTCCATGTGGTAAAAATATGAGGATAGTAGGCAAAAGGAAGCATCACTGTTATTCTACTTTTCTGTGTGTGTGTGTAGCAGTATCACTATTGTTCTACTTTTCTGTGTGTGTGTGTGTGTGTGTAGTAGTAGTAGTAGTAGTAGTTCAAAGCTATTTGTTTAATCCTAACTAGTCTAACCCAATTCTTAGTCCTTTAAATAAATTATCAATACCAGTAGTATTTCAAGGCCTCTTCATTTTATTGTCCAAGCAACTAGGCTTAGGGAGACTAGAGACCTGCAATCCATAGTCACTCAGATAATGAGAGAAAAGCCCAGGATTCAAAAATAAATCCTGGTACTCAGATAAATGAAAGATCATTACGTTCTGCTCCATCAAAACATAGCTTCCAGGAAGAAGTCAGATTTGACTTTTTTTTTTTTTTTTTTTTTAATTTGAGTTACAGGTAATATTCCAAAATTCTGAGAGGTGGTTTGGGGTCGGGCTATACTTCCTACAAACAAACTGGGAAAACTATCACGACCACACACACATGGGTTTGGTGGGGAAGGAGCATGACATAAATTTGGATAAATCAGGTAAAGCCCTATTAAAGAAGTCTTGAAAAACAGCAGAGGAGTTTGGACTTAATGTGATAAGAAATAAGGCTGTGAAGGTTGTCGAGAGGCAGAGGATATGATAAAAGCAGTGCTTGGGGAAGATTAATCTGTCAACAGTTTGCAGGATGGATGCTATTTTAAAGATTGTATATTGTTATGGTACTTTATGTTTCCTTGGGGGTGTTTTGTGTATATTTTTCTTTCTTCTGTTAGATTATAAACTCCTGTAAGGCAGACCCCATGCTTTCAGCTTGCTCCTGCAGTTTCCCACAGCGTTTAGCCCAGTGCATGTCTGTTACTCTTGATGGTTAAGAGTTTAGAAGGCTATCTAATGATGGAGTATATTCAAATATTTCAGGCTATTCAGTACAAAACAATATCTTCCCTTGGTTAAATTTAAAGGATGTTTTCTTTTTCTGATTCAAAGATTTTGTAATCATGTGTTCAGTGACATGAGAAGTTGTTTAAAAGGAGAAGTATAAAAGTCGGAAAGGGAAAAGACTCGGAGGGACCTCGCTTACATGGGACAGGCTTTTGTGGGGAAGAACGATTTCAATCAAATTGGGAGATGTCCTCTAATTCCATGTGGATAATAGACTGAATCAATGTTGCTGACCACAAAGTCTGGGTATTTAAAAGACCACATCCCCAGATCATACAGTCTTGTATCTATGTTACAACCAAAAAAAAATTACCTCCTATAACCCAATTTTTTTTCATGTGGCAGGCAGCAGCTTCATGAAGCAGTATGTAGAAGACTGGTATGCCACTTTTGGGCACAAGTGTTTTAAATAAGTTAAATAATAATGTCTTCCCTGGTGTAAGATATGGTAATGATAGCACATAAACCTGTCTTTGTCGATCCTATTTTAGTTTGAAATCTTCCTATAGCAGAGGAAAAAATGAGATCCAAACAGTGACGTTGATTAGTCCCAAATAGCTAAAGAGTGGAGGAATCAACCCCGGAATCTAGCCACTTTTTCTCCATCCCAATATTCCATACTCTATTTTGTTTAGATAATGGGGTTCTTTATTTGTCTGAATCCCTCTAAAACACAAAACCAAATGACAACCTTTGACCCAAATATTGATAGTACCTGAGTTTTTCTGGGCATATTTACAGTAAAAGGCATAAACTCCTTTTGCTTCTAGAGTTTGATTTCAGTTCTTTGTGATGCTAGATTTGCCAAAGGGGAAATGAATGGACACCCTCTGGGGCTCACCAGCATCTGTAGAAAATGCTGCATTCCACTCCTGCTTAGCACCTGCAGTGTGGAAGTAATTTATCCTTCTAATTTTACAATGCAATCTTTCATACTTACCTTTCAGACTTGATGCCTTATGTGTACACACTTCCACTGGGTATAGAAAGCGTCTTTGTTTCCGTGGTTTCTTTATGATCATGGCTAGCTCCTACTCAGATAATCTCCTCCACCTCCACAGTGGTACTCTTGGTAATGGGAAGTTCAGCTAGCGGTATAGTTTACATCACTATATACCGTTGGTTAATGGCCACTTTATTAGGTATCTCCAGTGAGATGATGGGCCATTGGAGAGTATTAACACCTGGATTTACAGTCATCATGATGGAACACATCCAGGATCTTTACTAAGCTGAATTACTCAATAACGTCTAAGAAACATAAATAATCAAGAAGCCTCATTTTCAAGCCTAAAAGCCAGGAGTCTGTCTTGCTAATTGACCATGATGGAGTTATAATAGTGAAATACAGCACAGAAAAACTCTCTGGAAGGCTGCCTTGGGCATATAACATCAATAAAGCAATGGTGATCCCATTTCCAGCCCCAGAGTACTTATGAAGGGCTCCTTCAAGGCGGGCCTATGTTTTGAGATGCAGATCTATGGGGAAGTGCTTTAAATGTCTAGTTATTTCACAGAATACATTGAGAAGAACTATCTCCATGTAATTAAATGTGAGCTGCAAGGTGTTTTCAAAATGCTCTAGGCTTCTCAGAATTAATTTATAGGTTTCAGGTACCCAACGAGATTAGCTAATTCATCAACGAAGTACCATAAGTAAAATAGAGTAGAATGAAGTAACACAAAGAATAGAATAGAAAAGAATAGAATAGAATAGAATAGAGGATGGATCCAAACAATTGATTCCTGACACTAAACAATGTGTACCTATACTTTGAAAATAAAAAGAGGAAAACATAAATCCAGGACTAATCTGTAAGTAGGCAGTGCCTAGGTTGATCAATGCCAGTGATAATAATGATTATGTCTTTTCCCAATGTTAAAATTTTATGATCATGAAAGAATATTCATCCTTAAAATGTAGATAAGGCAGATACTATTTAAATTTTATTTATTATAAAATGGAAGCTTAGAAACATCTACTTAAATTGGGAATAGAATACACAGACATACTGACTTTGGCTGATTTGGTGTTGGTACTTTTTGTCCATTCAAGTCACAGGCAGCAAGGATCTTTTAGACTTTTTCATGGTTCTAAAGCCAATAAAGTAAGAATGCTTCATTCCTACGTTAATCTGAATAGATTGCCCTCTGGGTACATAGTTCACATTCTGATCAACCAATAAGTAGTAGTATATATAACTCAACCTGTACTAATAGGAAATAAAATGGAAATCAAGTTTTCAGAATTGTGGTCTCCCAAACATTTCAAACACCAAAAACCATGTCATATTTCCAACACATAGACAATTGATAAAGAAAGCAGACTTACTTCTTAGTTTTCCAAAATCATTAATACACAATCAAGGTGAAGATCCTGTATTGGTCATTAGGTTGCCTACACATTTTTGACCTGAGTCAAATATCATTTATTTCCTGTGGAGTGCAAAGGAACTGAATAACTACAAGAAACAGATCATCTGTTTGATTCTATATTCTATGTTACTAGACCTGAGCTCTTTCTCATTGTCTATCTAGTAATGTACATTATCATCATGCACAGATAACATGGGGTCTACTGTGATCACTGCAAGAGGTTTCTATGGCTGTTTCTTGCCAAATAGGAGCAAAATAGGAGACTTTGTTCACCAGGAGGATGTCTTCTTTCTTACCTGTTTTCCTTTGTCCTCATGTTCCTCTTCTCCCTTATGACCTTAGCCTCCCCTTATTCATTAATACTGGAAGATAGCAATGCCATATTACCCTGAGTCAGAATTCTGGACACAGACATTCAGGTCCCCAGGTTGTTAAAGGCCTGGAGAGATAGTAGCCCATCACAATGTCCTGCAGGCTTCATGGGTTGTTGAAATAGAAAAGAATCCTTGCAAGTTGTGAACTCCCATTTTGCTCTACTTTGTTGGGAATCTCTCCTAGGAGTGTGACTGCTGTTTTAAGATGAAGGGAGAACAGGAGCAAAAGCAACTAAAATAAGTTATCACCAAGTAAAGGTAATGAAGGGACACAATTTTAAGAAGCAATAAGAGACAGGCACCAGAGGAATTTTTGTTAGAGTCTTAGCAGTGAGAGTAATTAATACATTGCATATGGAATCAACCCATCGAGGGATGCGATGGAAGTAATTAGTATGAAGTTTTAATAAAGGAGTTAGACATGTATTTAGAGGAAAGAGAATGCTATGATGTACAATTAATAACTCTGAGGCTGGGACAAAGCATACAGGACATGGGCTTTCTGGCTGCTTTTCCCTATTCACCCATCAGCCAGTCAGCTAAGAATGTGCCTTAGCGAACATTTTCTACAGCTGGCTCCCAGGAGTGACTTGTCTGTGGAAATCAGGGAAATCTAAAAACAGCTCTGTTCTGTTTCAGAAAGGTAAATGAACCTTCTATGGAAAGCAGAGGTGTGAAAGGCTTTAGACAAACTCATTACAAGCTCCAGCACACACTTAGTGAATGGAATTGTGACTTAGAACCTCATACTGCCCAGTGTCCCTAGGGGCCAGGAATAACAGATAAAGTACAAAGACAGGGCATTCAATTAAATACTGTAAATGAATGGCAGCATGGCTTATCCTGCACTGTCATTCTTATTCTATCCCTGATCAAAGGAATGCTACAAGAAACTAAGAGAACACACTGGGGCTATCACCTATATGTAGTTTCTGCATCTGGGCAAAAGAGGTCACCATCCCAGGAAGAATTTCCAAGTTAATGAATGTAGCAAGCAAAAATCTGTGATAGGCAGTCAATTTTGGTCTACCTATGTGGTTAAATATGTGACTTCTTAAGTAAGAGTTTAGCCAAATCTATTAACTACATTTATCTATGAATGACCCACTGGGTAAAACAAACTGCCCTGGGTTTAATTGCTTGCATGAAGTTAGGTTGAAATCATGTATATAGAATTAAGAAATAGTTAAGTTCTTGAAAGAGCTAGAGAAGAAATGAAACACCTAAATAATCTACCCTAACTCCACCTCAAAAACACTCCACGGTGGTATCTGATATCCAGGATTTGTCATCAGTTATTTTGGAAAGGTGTTTTCTGAGAGTTGGGTCCCACAATGATATATGTCTATCAACAAAAGAAGGTAAGTGTTTATGGAGGTTCATCACATTTATTGCTCATTTAACATTCTCATTTAATTGCCACAAAAGCACAAGAATGTAGGTATTCATAAAATAATTTCATAGATGATAAAACTGTATAAAGCTGGTGAGTGGCACAGTTGATATTCCAAACAAGCTCTTCCTTATACAAAAGTCTTGATAATTTATCCCAGTGTTTTTATGTTTTGTTCTGTTCTGTTTTCATCCCAGTGTTTATTGTCCATAAAATTAAATTTTGAATTGAGAACTTAGGGAAAGCAACTTCTCCTCCTCCTCTTCCTCATACTGGGGTAAGTAGCCCTCAGTATATCTGCTATGTTATGACAATGAAAGGCAATACAAATTTTGACTCAACCAAATGCAGAGTACTTCTTTTCCTTTGGGGTTAAAGTTTATAATGCAGGATACATCGTCTATCAACTGAACAAGATAGACCAGTGTTCTTCTTTAGCACACACAAAGAAAAAATGTCTAGTAGTTTCTTTCCTCTTGTTTCAGTTTCCCTTCTCCTATAACTTTAAGAAAAGTTTCATTAATGTTACTTAAATATTGTATGTAGATAAAATACACTATGCTCATTTGTCAAGCTAGGTATTCATACTTGAAAAACAAATATTCCAGTTAAAAGGCATGTGTAGATTCTTTCAGGAAGAAGTTGAAAAATGTTATTTTTTGTTTTTTTTGGAAGCTAAAGCTTCAATGGTTCAGATAACAGAAAATTACATAGATACTCATCAAAATAAAACTTGATTTTATTTTCTATTCCTTCTTTTATCCATTTTCTCTTCAGCAATTGTTTATTGAACATCAACTGTACAATCAGGCAATGAGTACAATTTGAGAGAAATATGATGAAAAACAACATTGTGATATGAAGTAAAGATCAGAAAGAACACTTATGGGTATAGGAAGTTAAAGCAACAGGACTGTTTTCTGCTGCCATTCCTGAGATCTAAAAGAATACGGAAAACAATGGATGAAGGAATGTGGAATAGTGTTCCATTTATAAATGAATGTCTATAAAGCCCTGAAGAGGGAAATAGCTTCTTTTGTTCTAAGAAGTGTTGGAAAGCAGGGTGACTGGAGTGTGGTGAAGAACAGGAAAAATAGGGGAATAGGAGCATGGAGAGATAGACTGTCCCAGCATCGCCCTTCAGGAAGGAGCAACATGATGAGATGGTTTAAATCTCTTGGTTGGAAGCTAAAAATGAACTGAGAGTTAGGGAGAAAGCAATGAAATTTTTGCTAAAGTATTCATCCAAGAAATATTGGCAGATTGGTTTACAGGGATGAGAGGAGAAGAGAGAAAGCAAAGATCACACATAGATTTTGATTTTGGAATGAAAAGTTACTCAGATTAACTGGATGTTATCTCAAGGATGGGTAGATTTCCAAGGTTTAGCTTTTTTTTTTTTTTTTTTTTTTTTTTTTTTTAACTTTTTTGGTCATTTTTGTTTTGGTCAGTAGCATTATTCTTAGTAAACCTGGAATTTAAGAAGTAAGAAAGAGGTAGTTCAGATTAAAGAATGGAGTGATTTGTGAAAGATCTTTGATTCTCACTGGGGAATCAGGATCCTCTTTCTACCAAAGGACTCAGAGCAGCAGTCAGCACTGGGTCATCTCCTTCTCAGTCTTGATGATTTGAAATCTATTACCAGACTTTGACAGGTTATTGAGACCACGCTATAGGGACATGGGAAGACACCAGGGACAATACAATGAAGAAATTCAGAAAAAAAACATGTGAGAAGAAACAAAAGTGACTTCCATTCCCACTTACATATCTGAGACTGATTTCAGAGCTTTGTAAGTGAATAGACTTTGACAGCAGACGAAAAGAAGCCCGCAAAGTTGTTAAGAACCTGAAAGAAGACTAATAACATTTGGGAAGGGGAAAACCTTAGGAATAGGAGTCTGGGAAATAATGTCGCCAAATTCAAGGAATTCAGAATATTGCAGGGGAAGAGCCTCTTTTTTTTTTTTTTTTTTTTTTTTAAGCAGGAGTGAACTACCCAGCTCAGTGATTGTGGCTCCATTTATAAAATGTGACATTTTCACTCATGTAGCTATTTATTCAGTTAATTGTGAGTTTAGTCAGACCCTTGTATGTTCTAGGCTGCTATTGCTAATAGGCCATCAGTTAAATTATATTTCTTTTTGTTTGAAAAGAAGAAAACAAGGCAGGCATTCCTCAGAAGACAACCACAGAAGCCCTTAGAGCTCCATTGACCAGCTACCCCTCACCTACCCATGCAGGTATGCTTTTCTTTTCTAGTTGCTGTCTCAGACCCACAATTCCAGGGCACATGAAGTGAACAAACCATGCACTTTCCTCTTCCTTATGGAATATTTTTTTTTCCCCTCAGGCCACAGGAGAATATGAATTAACAAATATACTGATATGAGTCAACTAAATGCAAAATCAAGTATAGAATTTCAAATACTGTGGAAGTTGATTTTTAAAGTTTTAAGTATATTCAAATGAATTTTTTCCTGGAAGCATCTATAATACTTCATCTTCTTGCCTGACATATAAAAAAGTTAAGGTTAATAATTCTAGGCATATGAAGTGAGACAGAGTACTCTTCCCATGTCTAATTAATCAGTTGTAGGAGAATAGGCTGGAACCAAACTTTGGATTTTCTGCTACATACCACCCCCCCCCCCCCCCCCCGCCACATAACATTCTCTCATTAATGCAATACTAATGTCTGAATATGCTGAAAACATCAAATGTGTTGCATTGACTCCCTGGGCCACCAAGTCTCAGCGCCTTGCTTATACCTCCAACCACATCATTGGTGTCATCTCCGGACTCTGTAATCTTTCCAGGGAACTGCTGAGCACAGCTCTTCCTAGGAACTCCATGAAAGTCTGGTCGCCAGTTCAAAAGTCAGGAGGCAGCAGGTTTGCGCTTCTGCTGAGCTGCAAGGAAACATGCTGATTGCTGCCAAGAAATGAAGGCAAATCAGTCACAGATCTCTACTGAGAGAGAGGAGACCTCATCAAAGGCAGGTTCCAAAGGCGAGGGAGGAACTAACACATTCCCTTCATGCTGCACACTTGGGGCAGCAGGAAGCTGGATTGGATTCTTTGTGGGAAGGAAGGAAAGAAGCTGTGGATAGGCAGAACAGGCAACCACCTGCAGAAGGTCATCAGGAAGCCACATCCATCTGCCCATCACCTATGCCACTTAGTCTGCTCCTTTTGCTTGGTAAGTTCCTCAGAGCCTTGGACTTTATATGAAGACCAAGTGGTTCAAGAAAGAGAAACCAGCTGCTTCAGTCTAACTTGAGTGTTTCCTTGCTCTGTTTTGCTATTGTAAGTGCAAACTTCCAACCTTCTTTATATTGAAGAGTCAGTGCATTGCCTATTGCCCTTCAAAGATGTGTCTCTCTCTAACCATGTTCCATACTGGCTCCTGGAAAGATGACCAGGCCCTTTTGTCTAAGTGGGAAAAAGTTGCAACAAAATAACAAAAGAACACATTTCCCTATTGAGCAAAGGGAGTGCTCTCAGGTTCAGGTGGAAGTTTGGAATTGCTCTCAAAGGGAAATGCTCAGTTGAGCTTTGAGAGAACCTTATTGCCAAAATTAGTCGGAAAATGCTTGATAAGATCTCTCTGATGATGAAGGTAGTGTAATATACTACATTCCAGTAAATAGCCCACAACTAAATCTTCATGTATTGTGTTCAACAATTTAAAAGCATATTCACACTCAAAATGACTTTGTTATCACAAAACAGTCATAGTAGTCAAACGTGATTTTTTTTCTTTTTTCTTTTTGTCAGAAAGTAATAGATCTAGTAAGAACATTTCTGAACCTTTCAAAATTGCTGTATTCTCAGATTTATTTTATATAATTTCTGCCTCCCAAGATAATCTCTCTCCTTAGTGAATTGCTATAAATGGATTTACATGAGACAACATGCAAATTCCTGTAACAACAAAAAAGAAAGGAGGTAAGAACGCAGCACCACCCATCTCAGCTGGAATGGACCAAAATAAACCCTTAGGGAAAGATTGAGTGTTAGCAGCTGTAGGAAACAGGGAAACAATTCCATAATAAATTTTGTCTATTGCCCTTTGTTAGGCTTCTTTGTGTCAAGCACTTTTACTTTTATGCTATTTAATCTTTAAAGTGATTCTGTTTCTGATCAGAAAACAATGGACCAAACAAGTTTTGCATCAAGTCTGAGCAGGAAGTGGCAAGAATCAAAAGTGAACTTAGACCTTGGACCTTTCGAAGGAAGAACATTTTGAAGAGAGTGGGCTTTGCAACAGAAAGGTTCCACTGGGGTGTTTCACAGGAGATGGCATGTGGATTCCCTAATGACTACTTCCCAGAATCAATATTTGGTTTAAAAAGAACTGCTATTTATTTAATATTGGGGCACAGTTCTTCAATCTATGGGGATGGTCACTCCCTTCATTTGCATACAGCTCAGAGGTTCTAAGTGATTAGCTTGGACAAAAAAGGTGAAGATTTGTGATTAACTCCACAAAAGAGCCTAAAGTAGTGAGAATTGGACTGTGGAAGTTCTCCCTCTCCTGACTTTATTGCCATGTGCATACCAACAGATTGAACTGAGTAGCATTAGAATCACTGCTTCACACAGAGTAGTATTTGCTTATTTTTAATTGATTCTTATGCATCAAAGACTGTGTCCCAGATGTGTCCCTTACTGATTTTCCACTCAGGCGGTCCTTACTGGGTTTTTGGGGATTATGATCAGACTGAGAAAAGCTGAGTTAATTTATTTTTTATACAAACATACCTTGTTTGGGATTGGAAGATTTCCTGAGAAATAAACCAACAGGACAGGTTAAAGGACGTAATCCTAGACAACTGTATATGAGTTTGTCCCAAACCAACAGCCTGATTTTCTTGCCTCGAGTTAGTACAGTATACTGCATGATTATGAAACCTGTTCTCAAAGGAACACTACATGTTGCATGGATTTCTGTAATATGCACATAAGTAGAAGAATTAAACACAGTGCTTCATTCTTCAGTGTTGATCAGAAACACACACACCCCACTTGCATGCCATATTGAAAGTATGGCTTTTCTGCTTTTTTTCTTTTCCTTGCATCTAGATTGGAAGCAAACTCCTTCCTTCTAACACCATTATTATCCAGATGTCTCTTCTACATCCTGTTTCCCCTGGGATTTATTTGTTAGTTGTCATAATTGAAAACATCTGCAAATCTACTTTATATCAAGGTTTTAAAGAATAAGAATGCAAAATGTTCATTTTGTAAGCAGTCATATGAGCTTTTAACAATTTGAAAGCCAAAGGTAGGGGTCCTGGTAAGGTTCAAAAAAGGAAGGTTGAGCTGGAAAACAGAAGATAATTCCAGTTCCCATTCTCTCTCTAGCCAGATCCAGAAACTCCAGTAGCTCACTTAATTTCTTTCCTTGAAGAAACAGGAAATGGAAGTAAGTATTCTCTCAGTAATTTTCTAGAGATAGTGCTCTATCACTGCATATTTCTGAAGTCACAGACATCTTAGGCAACCTGATAGGATATTGGCATTGATACTTTTTTTTAACATCCCTTAAAAATAACCCTACATGGAAAGTTTTAAAGCTTTTAGTATGCTTTTGTTTTTGTTTTGTTTTTTTTTTTTTGTTTGTTTGTTTGTTTGCTCTGATATATGTTATTCTTTCTATAGATGTTAGGTAGATAGGTAGTTAATTTAAAGGTTAACTTTCTCCTGATATGCTCAAGAAATAAATAACATGGCTTTCCATATTCTAATCACAAGCACTTAGTTGCTAAATAAAGGCAGGTGTTCAGTCAATGCAGATCAATCTGTGGGCTACGTGGAGATGTGTGAGCATCTTTCCCTGCATGAGCTCAGTATAAGAAATTCATTTAACCTTTAGCTTCAAGTTTGATGAACCTGTTTTGACATTATGCTGTTCCTTTCCACAGAATGGTTTATAATAACAATAAAACAAGGGAAATATTGGAATTGACAAAGATTAATTTCTTTTTACTCTCCCTGGTGAGAATCTAAACTGACAGTTGTCACTTTATAAAGCTGCAACTTCACTACAATACAGAGGCGGCCCAGGTCATCAATTGTGCACTTTCTGGTGAGCATTTGATCTGCCATAGAAGTTGAACATATACCGAAGAGTGTAAACTGAGAGGTAGCTATTGTTTTTCCACCTGGCAGAGTTCAAACGGGAAAATTTTGAAACCAGAGCCAGATTCCTACTTTATACTCAAAACACTCCACATTTTATCTCTTCACTGATATGCACAGTAGTTTCTCTGATTTGCCTCAAATCATCTCATCTTTTCTGATGAGGTTAAGAAAAGATACATTCATTTAGTTCCCCAGATCAATGCTGTTTCTTAGTGTTACAGATAGAGAAAAACTGCATAATTATTTTGGAATATACTGAATCTATTTAAGATGCTTTAATAGTAAACATATGCAGATATTTTACCATAGTTTTAGTTAGCCATGCAGGAAATGAAAAAAAAAAATCAATTGTCATATCAATTTCATACATATGTTGGCATATGCAATTCATAGTAATGGGTTTTTTTTTCCCCCTCTCAAAACTGATTTTTTTTTTTTTTTTTTTATGATGTATAGATATTTCCAAAACGGTCCCCAGGTAGAGTGACATTTTATACATAATAGTCTGGAACTTGTTTTTCAAGGCTATCCCAGGTAGGAACTTCAGTATATTTAGGTACAAACATCATATGTTGCTAAAATCACGATTTCAATTCAGTAAAATAACATGAGAACTTTCATTTGCTGACTTGATATCAAATTATCATTCACAGGCCTTCTTACTTCAAATGGACTGTTTTGACTTCATAAATACACAGAAATATGATTAGAATACTGGATGATTCAACATTTTTGTGGTAGTTCAGCAAAGAAACAGACATTACTTGGACAAAGAAAAAATACTAAGCAATTATTCTATACAAGAATATTCTTACACACAGAGATGTAAGAAAATTACTTTCCTTGGCATAAGTTTTAATATCAATGTAATTCATATGAACAGACCACTTTTGAGGTGCTATGGGGGACTCAAAATATGTAAATTTTTTCCAAATTTAAGAAAGTCCTCTTTTATTCATGTTAATGTACATGCAAAAGCACAGGACACAGAAAACAGTGAATTTGAGCATTTAATTTGCAACATAGAAAGACTCCCTTCAAAATAGAGAACATGGGCTGAGTATACAGCTTAGTGGTAGTGTGTTTGCCCAGCATGCATGAGGCCCTGGGTTTCATCCCAACAGTGAAAAATAATAATAAAAGAAAGAAAAATATCTTGCCAATTCCCTAAAGTAAAGAGTAAGCAGTCAGTAAACCATCATGATAATATATTCAATACAGGGTAAATAGATAGGAGAGAAAATTCTGCCTTGGGTTTTTGAGCCCCTTGTCTCAAATGTGAAATATGCCAACCATCTTTAGTTTATTGTTATGATTATTATTATTACAAATGCAAAGGTATTTAAATATGAAGATGCAAACTGAATTGGATGTCCAAAATGTTATAAATGAGCATGAGATCTGCCATCCCGGAAGAGAGGAATGATCTATATTGTTATTATCCTGAAGAAGAAGGCGATTTATACAACAGTGACAGTGCACTTAGCTCTGTACGGTGGGTGGGCGATGCCTGTCTCGGTTCAGCAGGCTTCCTGTCTAAATAAGACTGAATGCAAAAGAGACTAAAGACAAAGACTAAATTCATCATCAGAGATGCAAAATTGAACTCATCCATTTCACTGATGCAGTTTGTACTTTTGTGTGTGTGTGTGTGTCCAGAGGGGTTATAGAAAGAAGGAATATCTTCTATCTTCCTTTGCCACCATCCAAGATGTTCCCAGATTTCACACTCCCTTTTTCTGTTCCAGGGATCTCACAAGGATTTTGGTTCTTCTGTTCCCTCCTCTTTTCAACCTCATGTGTCACATAGTTCTGAAGATTATTCCCAAATGCCCATTACCTGTGTGCACATCCAGTGTCTTTTCTAATTGGCAGATGTTCCTTCTGGGCTCACAGTGATTGGGGAATAGAATGAGCAGCCATCCTTAATGGGGAAAGGAAGGCACAGCCAGGTGAAATCACTTGTGTGATTAATGAGTGACAGATGTTCCAGTGCCATCAGTATTGCATTCAGGAACCATTCTTCTTCTTACTCCCATCCATGAAGCCTCTCTGTAGATTGTGAAATCTTTAAGCATGGAGAGAAGGGAAATAAGAGTTCATCTCAGAGGAGAGCATTGTTATTCATTCAACAAATCCTTTCAATAAATATTTACTGATCTCTGAGCTGGGCCTCTGAGGATGGCTAGGCATTTTATCAATGGAGTTAAGTAAGTAGGAGGGCAGTGTAGAATGAAGGATCAGGCATTAAGACAAGGTGGTACTATTTGAAAGAAAACTGGTAAACCAATTTAGTTAGAGGAAAGAGTGACTATCTGGCCTCTGTCTAAATGCTGTGCTTCACATGACACTGTAAATGTTATATATATGTGCATACATGTACATGCACACTATGTCAGTAAACATGTCTGTCTGGTTAGGAAAATTCATTGTTCTGGTAAATGATTTTTAAAGTTTGCTCTCATTTTCCTGATGGGAAATTCAGTCTGTAAAGGGCAGTAAATTAATAAAAGGTAGTTACAGTAAGGGGAGCATGAGAAGCAAAATAATTGACAAGAAGAGGGAAATATATCTGGTAAAGCCCAGAAAGAGAAGAATGAGGAATACAGGAAAGTAAAGAAAATATAATTCTCCAAACAGCATATTGGAAGAGTCTGTGTTGTCACTGATGGTGCCTGGCATACCCTTTACTCATTACTCAAGCATGAGTTAAGTGGTGATTCCTTCAGGGCCAAAGGCCTTCTCTTTCCTTCCTCATGTAAAGCAGTTAAAATTTCAGTAGCTCAAGTCTACACCCATGAAGAAATCCCACCACAGGGTAAAAACCAAGAGCTCCATGTATCTGCTTTGCTTTGAAAACCTTTTTACTATCATTTGATCCAGAGTTCACACTGCAGTGACACGGCTCCAGAAGAAAGCTGGGAAGCTTCGGTCTTTCTGCCTGTATTTCTTTTTCTCTAGGCACTCCTACATGACTCCTGGGGCTGCAAACTGAATATTTACTCAGATGCTAGAGCTGCCTGAGCATTCTTGTAATGTGGGATCTCCTGAAGGAGTAAAGACTTACCCCTTCTGATACATAGTAAACATTCAATATGTCTGATGAGTTGATGAGTAAGCTGGAGAAGGAAGTACTCACCAACTACAGTTTCAGGGAGATCTAAAGGTACAGAGAAATAGAAATGAGAAGAGGGCATATCAGAGCTAATTTGGGTCCAAACCAGAGTGGTAATAGAATGCATCTCTTGCTCCTATTTTCCTAGTGATTTTCATCCCCTTCTACAACAATCCACAGGAGTCAACTGCCCTCAGGCTACCTGCAATAGTGAGTAGCAATACCAATTTAAAAAGAATGAATATTAGTTGCAAGAAGGTGTAATTTCTGTTTATTGCATAGGTTTGATGTTGTTAAGAGGAAGGGGGCATTTCTGACAAAATAGTAGCCCAAAGAGTTAAATTCCTGATTCTCGCATATTATAGTTAAGAAACTTCTAAGGCACCCAATTTCACCTTTTTCATATGGCTATAGTAGGATTTTGATGGAGTTATTTTTGTTAAATATTCTAGTGGCTTCAAAACACAAAGAATCAGGTCAGGCACAGAGTAGTTGATTAAAAATAGTAACGAAGGTCGGGCATGGTGGTGCACGCATGTAATCCCAGCACTTGGGAGGCTGAGGCAGGAGGATGGTGACTTCAAAGCTAGCCTCAGCAATGGCGAGGCACTTAGCAAGTCAGTGAGACCCTGTCTCTAATAAAATACAAAAAAGGGTTGGGGATGTGGCCCAGTGGTTGAGTGCCCCTGAGTTCAATCCCTGGTACCAAAAAAAAAAAAAAAGTAACAAAATCAACAATGACCCGTCAACAATGTTCTTTCCCATCCCACATTTTTTCTTCCATTTTCCTTTTCTTGTTTTCTTTTTTCTTTCTTGAATATTTGTTTTCTAACTTAAATTCTCATCCTAAATTGAATGAGCCAGGGAGTGTATGAATGAGAAAGTGATTTTGTGATTGATGGTAATGTCCTATGTTCTCTTCCCATCCAATTGGAGATTATAATCTTCTTTTAAATATCACCAGTCTGATTCATCCATCTAGGGCCAAACTTTTTCTTGACTTTTTAAACATTATTCTATTTTGTAAGTAAGGCATTGCTTTTATTTCCATGTTTACACTGTACATAGCAGGTAATGCATTTCTCAGTTATCCAGAACCTTAAACAAACAAAACAAAACAAGTGATTCTGGTCTTGTTTTCCAAGAAATATGAAATTTCAACATTAATAACAGTTAGTTTGGAATCACATTATTTGGTCACATAGCTAATAAGCCACTAAGAACCAGAAGATAATGTGGGCAATAAGTATTTAAATAAAACTAACAACAATGATTGCTGTCAATGAAATTCAGCAAGTTTTGATTGTTAATATTAATTCCAGTAGCATAGCCTCATGCATAGGTAAGAGGCTCAAAGACCTTGAATGTTGAGAAATAACCATAGATCTTCAAAGTCAAGTACAGAAAGAAACAAAAAAGATGTTATTTATTTATTTATTTATTTATTTATTTATTTATTTATTTATTTATTTTTGCACATAATAAAATAATGCTGTGCAGAATGGAGACCCGAAAAATATAAAATTCTTGGTTTGGGGAAGGTGAAGTCAGTAGGACTTGGGATCATTCTATTTGTAGAATACCCATGGAGAGAATATTTTAGATTTACCTAATGAGCAGAGAATTGCCAGCTGCAGTCTTAAATACAAAGACAGAGAAGGATTGTGGAGGGTTAAGATGAGGTGACAAAACTCAATCCTGTGGAAGTTTATTAGAAGGGGATTTCTGGAGAATGCAACAGTTTGGTGCAGAGTGAAACATTAAAACCCAGGAGGAAAAATCATGTGGGTGTTTTATCTCAAAGGGGAAGGTCAGTCATGCACAGCAGAGCACAGTTACCAGTAGAATTCAGGCTCTCACTTCATGCTTCTGTTGTTGGTATCCTAAAAGAGGCAAGGTAAAGGCAACTTGAACTTTGGAAACAACATCAAGACAATAATTACAAACCAATGTATGTTCCTTATTGCACTCCTCACAACTATCTGAGCAGAGTAAAGGATCTATAGAGTAAGTAGGGAATGAAACAAAATTCATACATATTTTTAAAAATGGTATTTTTTAATAAGGTTTATTTTTAAGAATATGTCATCCCCCCCCCTTAGGAATCCAACAGCAACTGCATTAAGGTGAACCCTAGACAAATTTTTTGTTAAACCCAGTAAGAAAAGAAAAGAAACACACTTAAGTACACATATTCACATCTACTTGTGTGCCTGTCTCAAAGGCATCTACCTTCACATGCCCAGGAACAATTCTTATCCTGATAAGGAAGCCTTGGGACAATACTTTCAGGTGCAGAGACCCTTTCAGGAAAATAGTATTTTGTGATGGGACATTATTTATCTAATTACCTTTTACATATTTATGTCATCCTACTCTCTTTTAAAGTTCTAGTCTATGACATTGAAATACAAAGCTGGCTGAAGACTCTGTGTAGATATGAAATTTGAGATTAGATACTTGTGCTACATGTGAAAAATGAGTGCCACAGCTTTTATAGAATTAGAGATTGGTGAGGATTTTTTTTTTTTTGTGTGTGTGTGTGTGTGTGTGTGTGTGTGTGTGTGTTTAATTGTTATTGTTGTTGCTTTTGCTGTTGTTTTTATCCAGGAAGCA
Organism: Tamias sibiricus; assembly: GCA_025594165.1. Classification (NCBI taxonomy): domain Eukaryota; kingdom Metazoa; phylum Chordata; class Mammalia; order Rodentia; family Sciuridae; genus Tamias; species Tamias sibiricus. The sequence continues at coordinate 43,931,777 of CM046671.1, read as the reverse complement.
CTAACCATTTCGTTTAGGCCGCTCAATATTTCATACCTAACTCACTCATAATGAAATAAAGCAGCAGGTCTCCGCTTTCGTGGAAGCTCCTGAGTAAATCAGATTCTGTCTAGCTGGCTCCATATGAAGGGGAGATCCTCATGACCTGACTCAAAAGCAGCCCGAGGTAACATAACTTGCATTTGCTCAGGGCTCCCGCTTCAGTACCAGGAGCCCAGCTAGAACATGATCATGGCAGTGCTACCTCCTTAGACCGGAGGGAGGGCTACAGCTCTCCAGGACCTGTGGCTCTCAGGTCATCACCCTCACCCTACTCTGCCCACTTCTGGTTCTAGCCTGGAAATGTGAAAATTTTCAATCCTAACTAACTCTTTGAGACGGTCCACTCATAAAAAGGAGCTGAGAAGCTGATCAATGTTTACGGCAGAAACTGGAAAAGATTCATTTCTAATTGCCTATTTTTTTCACTTCATTATCCCAAATCACATACCTTGACAATTGCACCTGAGCACTCACCTACCCTCCCCTTCTCTCTATTACCTTCTAAGTGTTCTGTTGGCTCCAATGATACAATTACAATTGAATAGAAACAGGAAAAACTTGTCTTTGTCTATGGGTCGCCAAGGGCATGGGGAATCCAAATTAGTACAGTAACCACTTCAGAACCTCTGAGGATTCACAAGGAGCAATCAGGAATGCTTGAATAACCTCAGGACATAAAATCAGGACTCCAGACACTGGGAGGAAGACCCACAGGAATATGGGAGCTATTAATAGCAAGGATATTAAAGAGAGATGGTTGTTAGTATTTCTCATTTGCAAAACTAAAACTAGAAAATTTTAAGAAACTTGCCAAAAATTGCATATTTGCTTATTCATCCATAGATTAATAAATGGATGCCAGATAATACCAAAGTGTACCAGTTACTATAGAAAGTTCTTCAAAGTTAAATGGTATGCAATTTGTGTCATTGAGAAGCAAGTATCAGACACAGCTCAAAGATAAAAGAATTGAGACAGAAGATGATCGGCCATGATGAAAAAGGAAGATACAGGATATGGGTAAAGTAGAGGACTTCAAAGAGGAAGTATACAGGGGCTGGCATTTTCCAAAGAAGAAGAATAGGGAAAGAAGGAAGGGGTGGAGGAGTAGAAGCGGAAGAAACAGAAGAGGAGGGAAAGCAAAACAGCATTATAGTGAGTATTTCTCTTTGGACATATAATCTCTGAATATACACATGAAAATACCTCCCCATCACATGACTCTAACTGTACACCTGCATAATCCATCTGACTGCCACTGTCTACATGCCTTCTGGTTTCTGATCAGACCAGGGAGCTCTTGGTTGCTTTGGTTGGGGCTGAGTTTGGGGAGGGACTGTGCACCAGTTACAGAACAGGATGTTTTTCTAGAATGCCTGCTCCACCTCTCTGGCATTAAGACTACCTTGAACCTTCTTGTGTCTTTCATGTTGCTCCCTACCCTGCTCATCACCCCTTCCCCAGAGGAGCACAACTGTCACCTGAGTGGACCTGGGTCAAAGAAGATTCTAGTCTCTGCCTCTGAGATAGAGAGCTTTCTGTTACTCATCTATAAGAAGTAATGCTCCTTGTCTGTAACTCCTGGGAGGGGGCTTTTCTGTCCCTCACCCACAGGCCTAAAGCTTTTGCTTCATGGGAAGAAAGGGTGGGAAAGCCCACAGAAATTTCATGCCTACACCTCTAGTGGAGCCTCCAACAGCTCTTTTACCATCACTGGGCTGGCTCTATCACAGGATCAGCCTCAAGCTTGCTCCTGAGTACCTGATAGAGGCTGCTGGGAAGGATTTTCCAGCAAATGTGGATTTCCACAGCAACTAGACACTGACTTGCTAGCCCACACTTGTGTGGTAGAAGATCTTTTAAATATTTAGGTGATTGGCAGCCTGGGGGAGATACCATCTCTTCATTCTACCAACATGAGGCAGATCTCATGTCCCAACTCTCCTTGAAGAGGCTGTGCTTAGCATTTTTGTTTACTAGTCAACCTTAGCACCTCAGTACTCTGATGGGCTAAAGAAAATTTATAATATTATAGTATATTTAATTATTACTCATTATTAGGATGGGAATGATTTTATTTGAAGCGTTCTACATTCTAAGTAGAAACAGAACTCTACCCAAAATATTGAAAGCAGAAAATTTTCAGAACTAAAAGGAGAAATTGACAAATGCTTTCCCACCATGTGGCTTTTATTAGAAGCCGATGCTCTCACCATGATCTTGGACTGCCAGAACCATGAGCTAAATCAATTTTTTTTTTTTATCTTTATTAAGTACTCAGCAATTAAAAATTACTAAAAATTGATACATATAACCACAAAGTTGAATATCCCAGATAATGCCAATAAATATAAACTAAATATGAACAAATGCATACATGAAATATCACTTACATAAAATTCAGCAAAAAGGACAACAATCTAATACAATGGAGATGAGGAATAAAACAGCTTTCAAGAAGATTCGAAGCAGATTTTTAGGGTACTGGAAATCTTCAATATTTTGATATCAGTCCTGGTTACACAGTTACATAGGTGAATAGATTTTCAGAAGTCCATTGAGCTGTATACTTAAAAAGGAAAGTGAAACAGCAATCTAGTGAGCTATAATAATTAGTTTTTTTTTAAAGTTTACCATTGTTCAATTTACATGGGTAATACTCCAATACACATTAAGAAAAAATAGCACAATCATAACATTTTTACAGGGATGGTGGCTCCAGGAATCTGATGACAACAGAAGAGTTGAGAGGTGAGCATAAGCTCCATTTTTAGTGGGCCTGTGGCAGCAAGGGTGGCAAGGCAGGTCCCACAGCACTGGGACCAGGACCATTCTTGAGCCATCATGTGCCTGAGGGACACTTAAGCATGTTAAACATCAGAGAAAACTATTTAAAGATTAGCCTGTGTTGGTAAAACACAAATAACTATAGATAAAAGTAAGGATGTAGACTGAAGGTATTTGTAAGAGAATTCAGAGTGCCTCAGCCTAAGTGATTCTCCATTAATCTTGGCCAATGTTTCTCTTTCTAAAATTTGCTTAAAAATTCTTAAGAGAAGGTTCCGGATTCAGGAGAGACACAAAGGAAGAAAAAGTTCTTAGAACTAATTAGGTTCTTCAAAACTGTAAAATATATAAGCTTAAATTACCTTCTTTGTTTTGTCTTTCCCCCTGCTTTCTTCCCCTCCTGCTCAGTATTGTTTTTAGTCTGGAACATTCTCTCATAACTCAGGGAAACATTCTCTCATAGCACCATGTGCCCATCCCCTTCTAATGATAGGCTAATCCAAATGGAGAATGAATGAACTTGCATACATCCAATACATAAGGCTTGCCAGTTACATATTGACATAAGCCCAAGAGAACACAGGGATGCTTAAAGGAAGGAAACTGGACTCTGGGTATGGGATAGAAGCACCTGTGGATGGAGTAACAAGAGTGGCCTGCAAGAATTAGGGTGAGTTCAGTCCATTATTCTCATGGCTTGCCATCCCCTAGAGAATAACATTCAACTCTTTGCACAACATATATAATCCATATAGATAGACGGTCCACCTTCCTGACTAGCCCATCCTGGGAAAGATGAAATATGTGCACTTCATATTATACATTTCTCCTCCTTGTCCTAAGTTTCCATCTTCATTTTATCACCAATACACAATGTAACATCTTTAGTAAAACTTTCTCTGGCATATTCAGGCTGTCACAAATTTCACAGTACTACTGTATTATATTTGTATTATAGCACAGTATTTTGGAATTTCAAATGCTTGCTTATCTCTCTGGCTTTTGGACAGGGAGCCTTTCTTGTTATAGCTGTTCCCTTGGTATCTGCATGTCACTTTAAAACATACTGGACTCAGAAGAAACATCTGTTGCTTGAATAAATGAAAAGATGGATGCATGGATAGATGAATGGATGGATGAATGAATGAATTAATGTATTGATGAGTGAATGGATGGATGAATAAATAGGTGGATGGATGAAAGGATGACACAGGAAGGCCAGCCTTAGAAATTGGTGGTAAAAATAGGATTAGTTATTTTTATGTGTACCATAAAATACTTCTGAAACATAAATAATGCTTCTATTTATATGCAAAAGTTTAAATATATGAAAATTTTCCTTTGTTTACCTTACTGCTTTGACTTCTATTAAATATCAATGTTCTTTGAAAAGATAACCTTTCTTATCAGAACCTAAACTAGTGTAGATTCATCGTAATAACAAAGTCACTTCTCTGTTTTTACCTATTTTCCCTTGTTCCAAATATGCACTCTGGAAACATTGACTGATAAAAGCCAAGTGCTCAAGGTTAATATTTTAATATAGATTCACTTTTTAATAATGAATTTCTGATAAGTTTTTATTTTTCTTTTTTCCCTTTCTCTTTCTTCTACAGTAGGTAAAAGGCATATACACCCTTGAATGAAAAGAAGGGGCATTGAAGAAATTTGGGGGACTAAAATCACAAAATTTCAGGTACAAAGGAGGCCAGCATGCTTTCATGAAAAGGCATTATTGATGGTAACTTTCCCTGCTGTACAATAAATCAAAATACTTTAGCGAACTTTCAGAATGATGGATATAAAGAAATTCCACACCAAGAACCTTGCATTTGGATTGTAATCAATATCCCAAATGAAATAATATCAGTCTTTAAAAAATGACCCTAGATATTCCAATCGAACCTTTGCACTTTGACTTCTGTTAGTTTCTTTTGTTTGCTTCTTAAGTGGAATATACTTAAAGTAAAAGCCCTTGATAGCTTTCTATGCAGAGAATAGTGATAGCATCACGAAGCCCTTCCCAACAAGGCCACATTTCTTATCTTTGTGAGATGAATTATTCACCATTTCAGTCTTCTTTCAACATTGGGACATGGAAGGAAGGTGAACTTCACAGTCAGCATTGCTCTTGTGGGGTCAGCCAAGCGCTTATCTTCAGAGCAGCAGAGGAACGTTCATTTTACAAGGTCCTCTACTTGATTCTACTGCAATGGAAAGCCAACCAGGACCTTATCAGCCAAAGAGATCAGCCTTGGAGCTGTAAGAGAATGAGCTCACCTTGAAAAGAATGATCTCAGGCAGGGAAAAAGATAGATTTTATTGCAGTGAATTTGCAGTTTTAGATATGAAGCTGCCTGCAATTTGGGTGTAAGTATCATTTCTACCTTTTAATTGAGACTTCTATCTTTCTGCCACATTTCTGAAAGTAATGAATTCAAAGTTTCTGCTGTATATCTAACTCCATTATCCAAGGATAGCTAGCAATTCCTCAGCCATTTCACTTTACTTCAACTGCAAAAAGAGTTTAAGTTAAATTTGGCCATATTTCTCTCTCACCCTAATTTCCCCATGCAGGATTCCTTCATCCTCTTTTTAGACCCGTTTGTCCCATCATCTCAGATATGGAACACCTATTAAAAACTTACGATGAGCAACAACTGTAACCATTTATGGTAACTTTAAATACTATTTAAATATTTATTATGTTCACAGAATTGAAACTTGGGACTTAATGGGCTTTAATCATATTCACTGCTCTCAGCAAGTGAAGTAGTAAACTGTTATAATGATGTTAGATAATTTGTGTATGTTCTTTTATCCAGAAGAGAACTTTTTTTTTTAAAGTAAGGAACAATGGATAAAATAACCCCATTTAGGTTACTGTCTTGGCCTTTTCTTTTTTCACTCTTTCATTGCATTCATTCTACAAATAATGATTAAACCTATCCTAGGTACGACATATGAAGACAAAAACCTGAGGATGTTACGATGCAGGACAATGAAGTGAATTATGGAGTGATACTATAGTAGCATATATACAACAGACTTGCTGCTAAGGTTTCCCTATTTCTCAAGGATGGTGTTTAACTAAGGATATGCAAATTTGGGTGTGATTAAAATATTGACTTACAGATCTTCAATGGTTCATAAGTCATCTGTCCCCAAACTGATCTTCATCTCAGGTTTCTTTTTCTTCTTGTCCTCTCACAATGGCCAATCTTTATCTTTAAAACAGAAAGACCAACTAAGGCACATCATCTTACTAAGGTGAGGTATCAGAACCTACTACCAAGGCACCAAAGAATGGGATGATTCAAAGTGATAATTTTTTACAAATCAGGTTTATAATATTTTGCTTTCAATAAAATTAAATTGTTGAATTATGGATTCTTAAAAATAAATTTGACTGATAGATTACCATGTGATTTTAATCCTTTTCCTTTCTGACATAATTAAGAAGGGAGTCAAATAACTGAAAGATATTTATGTAACAAGTTTTTCCATCTCCAGCCATGTATTTATGTAAACAAGGTTTATCATACTTAGCCAATGAAAACTAAACCTGAAAGACAATGAGTTGTGAATTCTGACACATTATAGAAATAATTAATATTCATAATTAGCTAAATGGACTGAAAAATTTGTAAATAAGAGTCTTTTGAAAAACTTTTAAGAGATTTTTGATATCATTAAGAGATTAGTTCTAAGAATATTTCACTTTTATAGTGAAATAGTAACTCATCAAAATGTAATAACATTCATATCATTTTGACCAATTTTTTGCAAACTGCACCTAATTGTAATAATAAAACAATTCAGAAACATTTTTGCCTTTTTAAATTTTTGTATTGGCAGACACATCTTTTTAAAACTGGAAACCTATGGTTACATGAAGTAATTTCTTTCTAAAATAAATTGAGATACTATTCATTTGTTTACTTGTTTGTGGAGAAGTATAAGACTGATCAGTGAAAGGATTTCAAAAATAAAATGCATTAAATTTGAATAAATTTTGTGAAAAATAAAATGGAAATATAAGTGCAGGGAACAAAGAGCTTGTTGAACACACACATGAATAGAACTAAGCAAGATAGCAGGAAATGGTGCTGGAAAGACAGGGACCAAGATATGTTTTCTTAAAATCGCTTCCATATCTGGGTCACTGCAGGTGATTATCAGTGAGACATAGATTGAAGAAGAAATAAGGAAATTGATTTACTAGAGTGTGGCTTGAAGGTGGCAACACATTAAAATTTCTGGGATGACTCTTCCCTTTCTCTACCAATAAAGTATGTTGAGCTCTCTTGAAACTTCAGCCGTTCCTCAGAGTGCTCCATCAGAAAAGCTCATGTTTAATTCAAGTGTGATGATTTTGAAGCCTTGGCAAAAAACCACATGTGTTGAGTTTGGAATTTTTCAGATTCTCCTAAACTTTGAAATACACCCCAAAGTTCAACTAACAGGGCTGGATGCTTCAGCAGACAAGAAAATGAAAGTTGATAATTTATTTTTCAGATTTTCAACAATACGTCATAATCTTTGTTTCTATTCCTCAACTGAAATCTTTTTTGAAAACAAGGGAGGAGTTAAGTGGCAGGCATGTTGTCCTTATCGATCAGGGAAGAACTCTAATACCTAAGAGCTATTACAAAAAGAGACAAAGCAAACACATTCCATGATCCAATCCCTGGAGACAAGCCTTTCTCCCAGGGGAAACCTGGTTAAGAGAACTGACAGGCAACAGGCTAGGAGCTGAGTCCCACAGACACCTTTGGGTAATGCCCAGCATAGCAATATAAAACAGAATAGCAAAACTTTTTTTTCTGATTAGATATAAAAAGTCCAAAGGAAAGAATTAATATTTAACTCCAAAAGTTTTATTAATAAACACAGATGACTAAATAAAATCTATCACTCTTTTCAAAAGGGATACGGAAATAAGAGAAAGGAAATCACTTGAAGGAATTTTTAAAATTCAGAAACTGAAGGTTTCTAGCTAAGGTTACAGATATTGAATTTACAGTGGCATCCATCATCATCGATGTGTATTTTTCTCCAGCAGTTCTAAGGAACTGACAAAGAGTGGGGAAAGATTGCATTAACCAGGACTACAGATTTACAGAGTTGGTGTGATTGAAAGGTGAGAGGACGAATGCATTGAGGTAACTGGCAGGAGAATGATCAAAATAATAAACACTGGTACCAAGGCTGTATGGAGAAAGGACTAAAGATGGAAATGGATTTGGGTATACCTGTGAGTGTGCATAGGCTTAGGGTCCCTTGAGGTGGTGGGAGGCTTGCAGCACATTTACAGGAAACAAAAAGAAAGAAACAATGCTAAATCTGGCCAAAAAGCCTGAATGGTTGGTAAGAAAGAGCTTAGGTGAGATCAGAGTAGAGTCAGTAATATTTGGGAAATTGGGACACTGAAATGGAATTGAAGTTCTTCGATAAATGGCAAAGGAAGAAATATTTTGGAAATTTGTTCAGATGTTGTTTGAGTCAGCTTTTTCACTTCTGTGACTAAATGATCCGACCAGCACAACTGTAGGGGAGAAGAAGTTTATTTTAGGGCTCACAGTTTCAGAGGTCTTAACCCAGAGAAGGCCAGTTCCATTCCTCGAGCTCGAGGTGAGGAGGAACATCATGGCAGAGTGTGTGGCAGAGGGAAGCAGCCCACATCATGGTGGTCAAGAAGCAGAGAGAGAATCCAGCTCCAGATACAAAATATATGCCCCATAGCCATGCCCCCAATTAACTACTTCCTTCAGCCACACCCCACCTGGCTCTAGTTACCACTTAGTTAATCCCATCAGGGATTAATTCAGATTGGGTTAAGATTCTCACAATCCAGTCATTTCTCCTCTGAAACTTCCTGCATTGTCTCATATGTGAGGTTTTGGGGGACACCTTATATCCAAACCATAACAGACATCAATTCTGTTAATTTATATCACAAAATTATAGAGTCTTTGGTTTGTCCTAATCATGCCCAGTAAAAGCTGGCAGGTTTTTTTGGGGGGTGTTAAAAACACACATTGACTCTTTTTATATATTCCAAGACAATGTCAAAGGTTTTGATTTTATCCACATAAGAGAAAGAGAGCATGAGAAGAGAGGGAGAATGGATATGAATATAATTCTATGGATATTTTTATAAACAGTTAACTTGAGTTAAATAATGCTTTTTCAAGTCATGTTGACTTTATCATTATGTTAATCTGAATTAGAAAAGAAGAAGTTTAATCACCCTTTTAACATGAAAGGCAATCAAATAGACCAAAGTGCCCATCCTTTTGTGTCACACAATCAAAACAATGTGATATTTCATTAAGCATCTACTATGTACCAGGCTTGAACAAGACAGCACATGTGGAGATATCTCTCTCTCTCTCTCTCTCTCTCTCTCTCTCTCTCACACACACACACACACACACACACACACACACACACACACACACACACACACACACACACACACAGTGTTTGTACATTCAGTTTCCTCTACCTGAAATACAACGCCCCAATTTTCTTCTGGGATATTCCAGTTCTTTCTTAAAATCTTACAAATGTGTCACAATGATGACCATCTTAGGCAAAGATGTATTTTTCTTTTATTAAACTCACTTTCTACTGTTACTGGATTGCAACAGTTAATGTCACTTTTCTAGCCACAAGATTAAGTTTAACCCTAGCACTAAACATATTGTAAGGTGCATGGAAGATATTAAATGAATATTTGTTAAGTTAGCAGTCTGAAGCATAAATCTATTAATGAGTAAATCTATACCAACACAAACATACTGTGTTGCTCTACTCTTCGTTCCAACAAATTACTACACACTAAGAGGACAGGGAGCTCCAGTAGTAATTCCTAAGGTGGTAATATCACTTGTATTTTGTGAAGTGCTTCAAATATATCCTAGATTATTTGCATTATGATCTAATATAAATTTTGACAATATGATAATTCCATTGGGCATGGATGACCCATTGGATCAAGGCCATGTGTTTCTGCCTCATACTTCACAACACTTTTTTCTTCCTCCTTTGTCCACCGACTCCCACCTCTTGCTTGTTAGGGAACTGTCTTTGTAAATTTCACAAGACCTACTAGATGTTGTTAGGAATGACAGTGTAAGTAAATTAAGTACAGGATAGTATGGGCTTATGAAATACTGTAATTTAATTTTATTGCATCAGTGGCAACAGTAAATAAATGAACAGCATAACATGCCGAGATAGTCTATTGATCTTTTGGGTCAATATTGGATGAAAATTCCTAACAAAACATAAAATTACAATATTGTTAGAAAGATTATTTTGGGCTTTTAATAATAGAAGCAAATTTGGGAGGGTAATGGTTTCATTTATAGTGACCAAAATTTGAATTTACAGCAGATGAGATTATATACAGTAAGACCATACTTATCTGAAGGTTGCTTACTTTGTAATCTCTCAGCATTGGCCAGCCTAAGCATAGGATAGATTTAAATGTTTACATCCATTGAAAAGTTTAGCACATTATTCAGGTACCTCATTCGCCTTCTTCAAAGATAAAGCATTTATTTTTAATACCCCACTTGCAATTTATAATTATAATTTTTAATAGAGTTTGTATGAAAAAATATGTGAGTTTGATACTAGAAAGCAGTATGAGGGAAAAGAGAATTTCCATAATGACAAATGATGGTTCCTTTCTATAAAATAGAAAGCATCTTTCCAAAAACATGGTTAAAAAGATACAAGCAGAACAGTGCCAAGCCTTTCAATGGAGGGAGAATTATTTCTCACATCTTCACAACCACTCTGGCTAGGTTACTTTTGGAGTTTAGTTATCCCAGAAAATAATTTATAACAATCTCCTCTTCATTGAAAGCCAAAATTATTTTCAAATATTTACAAATTTGACCAATGTGTTGTATCTAGAAATCCACCAGTTTTCTGGTTGTCATGGGTCAGTTACTCTGAATTCAGATCAACACAATTAGAAACTTTCCAATTAAAGTCAAATAATACATATTTGTTGTCTATTCAGTTCTATGCACTGTGGTAGTCTCTGGAAGAGATAAGGATATGAATGTTAAGTGATTCTCATTATTAAGGTTAGAAAATTTGGAAGGACCACTGAACTTCAAACATGTTTAGTGTCTTCTCTACCTTTTTGGGGAGTATATAAAGAAAATAAAAATAGAAGCTGCCCACACATTAAAAAAAAAAAAAAAACTACATTTATTACAAATTTGAGATGAGGGATTTAGAAATAATTTATCAAAACAGAACTATAGCTATTTTTGCTGTGTTAGTATTTTTATTTTTTGGTATCTTAAACAGATTTGTTTTGTTTCAAAGGCATTTCTGTCTAAATGGTAACATTTTTCTAAATATATAGTTTATCCTCTAAGAATTTGAAGATTTTTTTTCCCCAGAGTTTTAAAAAATAGGTAATTGAAGTGATTGCTTCCTAAAAATATTATTTTTGTTCTTGAAAGTTAAAATGAGGGGCTGGGGCTATGGCTTAGTGGTAGAGCACTTGTCTCAGCACCACATAAATAAAATAAATGTATTGTGTCCACTTACAACTAAAAATAATATTAAAAAAAGTTAAAATGATCTTTTCAAGATGTTTTTGTTTGTCACTCTCCAATATTTTTCTCTCCCTCCTCCCCTTTTATTACCACTGCCTCTCACTTTGAATGCTAGAGGAACAGGATCAGTCCTTGTAGGTATTGTGTGGAATACTGAACCCAAACTTAATTCTGAGCCAAGAGATGTCAGAAACCTACATACATTGTCCAACAGAATAGTTCATTCTTTACATGGAACTTCATAAGTGCTCATTTTGAGGTTTTTATGTTCTTGAACTTCTACCATTTCAATAGAATAATGCTCACCTTGGTAATTGTCATCATGGAAGATAAGAATTGATCATTCTTGTAGGAAGCTGGTCCATTAAACATTAGCTCACCCTTTACTGGGGGAAGAATGAACACATATGAATTCCTTAGTAGTAAAATAGAGCTTTTGTTCTGCTTGTTTGTTTTTCACTCAAGTTTATTATCTACATTGGAGGATAGAAATCATTAGAAACACATTCCACCATGAAAGAGTAAGTCCAAAATCAGGGAAGAGGGGAAACCTCTGAAATTGAACTGAGTCAAAATCAATGCAACAAACCATAAAGCGAATGAAAAAAGTCGTGTAAAAACAACCTCTACTTCTACCCTGAAGACAGTTTTAAAATGAATTTTTGAGGAAATGAGAATAAGCTGTCTCCCCAAACTAACTGAAGGAATAAGGCATTGTGTTAACTAAATCCACTACCTTCCACCATGAAGCATTTATATTGAGGGGATGTTCTCTTTCATGGTTTCTGTTGGATTTTTTTCATTTCGTAGTTGAGCTTCTCTCACTGCCCCTTACTTTAGCGCATGAATGACAAATGGTTTATACCCAAAGGACTTAAAATCAGCTAAATAGACTGACACAGTTACCACAATGTTTATAGCAACTCAACATATGTGTGTGTGTGTGCATATATACATGTGTGTATATATATATATATGATTTTCTTTATCCATATATATGTATCTATGTACATATATATATGTATACACACACACATATTGGAATATTACTCAGAATTTAAAAAAATGAAATTTTGGCATTTTCCTGTAAATAGATGGAGCTCGTGAATATCATGCTAAGCAAAATAATCCAATCCCAAAAAACAAAGACCAAATGTTTTCTCTGAAATGCAGATGCTAATTCACAATGGGGAGGGGCCTAGGGAAGAATAGAGTTATTTTAGGTAGTGGGTAGTGAAGGGAGGGGAGTGCACATGTGGGCAGGAGGAATAGTAAAATGAATCAGACATTATTACCCTATGTACATATGTGACTACATGACTAGTGGGATTCTACATCAAGTACAACCAGAAGAATGAGAAATTATACTCCATTATATATGATATAACAAAGTGCATTCTATTGTCATGTATAACTAATTAGTTTAAAATAATAATAATAATGAATTACACTGAAAAATTATAGTATTTCAAACTTGCATACACTTGCATATTCTCATTCTCTTTCATATTAATCGTCTCATTAAATCTTTGAGCAAAATTATAGCAGTATTCGTCCAATTTGTTGGTAATAATACTAAAAGTCAAAGTGGTCACCTCATATCACAACATTAGAAATTGAAAGGGAAATTCAAAAATAGATCCATCTAACACCTTCAGTTTCTCCTTCAAAGGCACTTCCTGTGCTGGCCATTCACCAGGCATGCCTAACTAGAGGAAACACTTACTCCAGTGTTTGAAAGAGAACACTGTTAGTCTGCCGGGCGCGGTGGCGCACGCCTGTAATCCCAGCACTTTGGGAGGCTGAGGCAGGAGGATCGCGAGTTCAAAGCCAGCCTCAGCAATGGCGAGGCACTTAGCAACTCAGTGAGACCCTGTCTCTAATAAAATACAAAAAAAAGGGCTGGGGATGTGGCCCAGTGGTCGAGTGCCCCTGAGTTCAATCCCCGGTACAAAAAAAAAAAAAAAAAAAAAGAGAACACTGTTAGTCTAGAAAGATCAGGGTATAAAGGGTAGGTACCTAGAAGTAAAATGTCATTTCATTAGATAGGTATTTATTCACATTAGTAGAAAATTAAAAATAAATTTCAGAAATGTTGCTGGGCAAGTTTGCATTTTCTCCAGAAATATGTTGCAGATCTAGTTGTTCCACATCCTCACCAGCTGTTGGTCATTTAAATTGTAGCCACTGCCATGAGGATACGATAACATGTATTATAGATTAATTTACTTTATGTTCATTTCTAATTATGACTAATACCTTCTTAAAACACCATCATTGGCCATTGAGATTTAGTCTTTCCTCAATTCCATATTTAATTCTTTATTCCTCTTTAAGTGTGTTGGCAATACAAAAGAAGAATGAGTTTTCTTATTATCAATTTATTATTTTTTATAAATTTACAAAAAGTATTATATGCAAAAAATTATATACTATGGACACAAAAACTTTTTTGAAAATATCTACTGCAAGTATATTTTCTCACTCTGCGGCTTGTAACTTTTACTTCATTAAAGGTGACATTTAATAAAGGGAAGTACTGAGTATTTTTTTTTTTTTTTTTTTTTTTTTTTGGTACGGGGGATTGAACTCAGGGGCACTCGACCACTGGGCCACATCCCCAGCCCTTTTTTGTACTTTATTAGAGACAGGGTCTCACTGAGTTACTAAGTGCCTCGCCATTGCTGAGGCTGGCTTTGAACTCGCGATCCTCCTGCCTCAGCCTCCCAAAGTGCTGGGATTACAGGCGTGCGCCACCGCGCCCAGCTAGTACTGAGTATTAACACGATAATTCTCCTCTCAGTCCTGTGGCATCACCTTCTCACAAATCAGATATGAATATGAATCTGAACTCTTTATCACCCACTAATGGCTTAACATCTGATTTCCTGCTAATTTCACACCATCCTAAATATGTTTGACTTCTAACAAAGCCTGCTATCTTGACCAAGAAAGCCTCCATCTAGGTTGGCATTTAACTTAATTTTGATTCTCCTTTTGGCCTTTTTTTATTACAATCTTTCTTTGAAAAGAGTTCACCATTTTCCACAAAATTAAGTTGGTTAAGTTTTGTATTGTGATAGCATTGCATTGAATGTAAACATCAATGATGGAGCTTCATCTTTTTAAAAATGTGGGTTCATCCAATTTATTAATATAATCATGTTTTGTATTTTTTTCTTAAGAGGCCTTAAAATTCTACCATTAGATTTTTTTAAAGGTGTTTGATATTTTTTTTTTTGATGACACTGAAAATAGTATGTTTTTGAAAACATTTTCTAATCATTATTTGGGGCTATATGGAGAAATAACTGATCTTCCACAATCAAAAATATATCCAAATATAGCCGGGTGTGGTGGCACACGCCTGTAATCCCAGCACTTTGGGAGGCTGAGGCAGGAGGATCACAAGTTCAAAGCCAGCCTCAGCAATGGCGAGGCACTTAGCAACTCAGTGAGACCCCGTCTCTAATAAAATACAAAAAAGGGCTGGGTATGTGACCCAGTGGTCGAGTGCCCCTGAGTTCAATCCCCAGTACCAAAAAAAAAAAAAAAAATATATATATATATATATATATATATATATATCCAAATATCATAATCTTCCTAATATTATTTACCAATTGATATACTTAACATGAATTTGAATGTGTGCAGTCAATCCTCATTATTCATAGATTCATTGGATTCATCTACTCAAGAAAGGATTTATTTGTAATATCAAAATAAATGCTCAATGTACGCCTATAGTCATTTGCAAACAAACAGAGTGACAAACAATTTAAGTCACTCATACATATGTTTCTAATTGAGATCAAACAAGATGACACTTTTTCTTCTTGATTTAGCTTTAATACCACAAAGAAGAGTCCTTTTAACATACTTCATATGTCACTTTTATTTTTTAATTTTTGCATTTTCCTGCTTTTTGTATGCAATACTGATATTGAAAGAAATCCTCATGCTTAGTGCTAATGTGCTATGTAATGTCCCTAAGTGTAAGAAAAATGTGTTGTACTTACCAGAAAAAAAATATGTCACAGATATGTTTTACATCTTGCTTATTTACATCTTGCTCTTAAACAATGTACATTTAGATGGGCATGCACATAACACAATTTTATATATTGTATATTGATAGCTTATTACAATAATGTAATAATTATCACAATAGTGTAAACTGAAGCTCTCAAGAACCTACACCTGTATTTCCCCTAAGAACAATTATTGAGTATTTGCTAATTCACAAATTTTATGGTGATTTAAAAAAAAAATACCATGCAAAAATGAGAATTGTCTCTGTTTTCTCTTTCTTCAAACATATTTCTATCTATCTCGAACCCATAATGTTATTGTTTTAATACAATGCAAAGTCAGATAAGATTTTCAACATAATGTCAATATCTTTAGTAAAATTGAGTATCTTTGCCATAGTTACTGATCTCATGGGAAAGCATCTAATATTTTATCACCAAGAGTAAGGTTTAAGGCCTTGCAATGAGTAATGTTAGTAAGAACTCCTGAAACTTGTTAGTTGGAATCTTCAAAAATTCTCTTCTTGAAAGAAATCAAGGAGAACATTGGTAAAAACTTCTTTAATCAATTTTCTAGATCTGTAGAAATTAATCAAATCATCCCAAAACTAAGAAGTATTCACTAAAGAAAACTGGCTAAATGTTGGTAATAATAGTGTGTTTTATGGCATTTTAACTTACCTTATTTACATCTTGCTCCTCTTAGCTCTGTGGTAGCCTCGAAGACTAACAGCCCTGTAACCACAATGAAAATCAGCAACTCAAGCCTAGCAGTTACTGAAAGGAACATAATGGCACAGGTGGTTGTACAAATCCCCATTCTCAGAAAATTATTTATTATGTCTGGCAGTTCTCTGAAATAGCTGACTCACAGAATATGTCTTTAATTGACTTAACCCAGGTTTCACCCACACTGATTTCCCTGGTGACATTTTTCAAAAACAATCAATTAGCAAATTTTTAGCACTGAGATATCCAGAAGTGAAGATAAGAATTGGAGAAAACAAGTTAGCCAAAAAGATTAAAAGGAAAATATGAGGAATGAAATGTCCATAGAAGATTTTTAAAATAATCACCATATTTTTTGCACTCTAGAATAGAAATCCTTGCATATGCATGAAACTCTGTGTATAGCTATGGCTATGTCCTTGCTTCAGAAATACCTAAGAAATTCCTAAGCTCTCACTTATCCCAGAACCTCCTTTAGGCTAGAATCAGATACATAGCTGTTCCAGCAATTTAAGGAAATCACTATTAAATGAAAAGGTTTCCACTGAGAAAGATGATCAGACTTCAGTGATTCCACTTGACAAACCATGCAAAGTTCACAGAATTAGAACCAAAATTCAATAAATGAACAAATAACAAACACCATTGTCACCACCAGTACACCAAATACTGAGAAGAGGAGAATCTGATTTCTAGATTTTCCATATTATATTATATATTATATGTCCAACTTTCAACACAAAATTATGAAACATACAGAAAAAAAAGAAAAAAAAAATAGTCCATAGAAAGAGAAAAAATGTCAACAGAGATTCTTCCTGAGGAACCACAGTTGTTGGACTTACTAGACAAAGACTTTAATTCTGTTATTTTAAAGCATGTTCAAAATTTTTATAAAGCTGTGAATTTAGAATTAAATAAAATATAAAAATGATGTCCTGGGCTGGCTTTGTAGTTCAATGATAGAACACTTGCCTAGCATGTGTGAGGCACTAGATTCAATTCTTAACAGTGCATATAAACAAATAAATAAAATAAAGGTCTATTAACAAATAAATTTTTAAATGATGTCCAACGAAATACAGAATATCAATTTTTAAAATATTTTAAAAATAAACAGAAATTATGGACTAAAAAATTATAATGACTGAAATAAAAATTTCAACACATGGATGCAATGTCAGAGTTTATTTGGCTTACCCAAGAATGTGTGAGCTTGAAGACAGAAATTGAATTTTTTTTCAGTATGGGAAACAAAAAATAAATAAATAAACAGCAAAGTGAAATGAGCATAGACTCAGAGACCTATCAGACACAATGAACTGTGCCAACATAATGGATAATGGGGGAGTCACAGAATTAGAGTGGAAAAAAAGAGAAAATATATGAACAAAAATTTTAAAAATGCAAAATTGGAGGATAAGCATCTATACACACCTTCAGGAAAGTTAGAAAATTTCAAGGAGTATTCCTTGAAATACAATTTCTTCATATATTTTGTCTTTTTCTCTACTCTAATTCTGTGACTCCCATTATCCATTATGTTGGCACAATTCATTGTGTCTGATAGATCTCTGAGTCTATGCTCATTTCACTTTGCTGTTTATTTATTTAACTGAGTTATTCATGCCTACCCTAAATACATATATGAAGACACCATTGTTGTAAAAATACTTTGTATAAAACCAGCAACTTGATAAATTGTGCTCTTTATATGTAATATGAATGAAATGTACTCTGTAAACATGTATAACAAATTAGAATAAAAAATGGAAAAAAAAAAAGAAAATTTCAAGGAGGATAATTCAAAGATATTCACACCTAGCTACATCATAATATGTTTGAAGACAAGGAGAGAATCTTGGAAGCAGTGAAAGAGATGATGCACAATGTGTAAGGAATCTGCAATACAGCTAAATATTGCTTCCTTATCAGACCATGGAGGAAGAGAGCAATGGAATGACATATTTAAAGGGCATAAAGAAAACAACTAATAATCAAAAATTCCATGTACAAGAATATGTTTTCAAAAATGAAGAAAAAATGATATTCCCCAAAGAAGAAAATTGAGTTTCCTTTGCTAGCAGTCTTGCTCCACAAGAACATTAATGTAATTCAGGCTAAGATAAAAGCAAACCAAGGGGTAGCTTAATTCTATATAAGCCAATAAAGATTAGTAATGGAAAATACATAGGTATAGTGCTACCTGTACACACACCCACACACACACACACACCCACACACACACACACGTAGGTATATATGCACACAAAGGTATGATTATATATGTAGTTATGTATATATAATGTATATACAGGTTTCCTTCTTAAAGAGTTTGAGCTACAATTCTGTACAATTCTGATGATTTATAAGTTTTCTAATGCTTACAAACCAGTAATTTTTTAATATTCGTTCCAATTATCTAATTAATAGCTTTTTTCCTAAAGTTTTGCTTGTTTTTTTAAAACACTTATTTTGTCATGTTTATAAATAGCTCATATAGAGGGACATTTTAAAAAAATATGATTTTTTTTTTTTTTTTTTTTTTTGTGGTACCGGGGATTGAACTCAGGGGCACTCGTCCACTGGGTCACATCCCCAGCCCTTTTTTGTATTTTATTAGAGACAGGATCTCACTGAGTTGCTAAGTGCCTCGCCATTGCTGAGGCTGGCTTTGAACTCGCGATCCTCCTGCCTCAGCCTCCCAAAGTGCTGGGATTACAGGCATACGCCACCGTGCCCGGCATGATTCTTTAATTTTGTAAAAACAATATAAATCATTGGAATTCAAAGGTGTTTAGAATGAATGTTGTTTTAATTTTTATAATTGGGCACAAAATATGTATGCTTATAAGCCTATGTTTTTTTCCTTTGGTTATTGTTACTATATTTTTCTTTACTTACAAGATGAAGCATATGAACTTGCACTTCTATTTTCCCTTATGAAAAATTGTCTTGTGAAAAAAATGTGTTATTTCATTTTTTGATTTAACAATCTTAGAGAAGAAGTATCAATTTTAAGCAGGTGCAAATATAACACTACCTAGGAAATACAATTAATAAATGTAAGGGAAAAGAAAAGGAAAAATGTTTCATCTTGAATCTTGGACTCAAGCAGAAACTGATGTGGTGAACAACTAGTCTGTCCCTAAGATTCTTTGAGATTTGACACAGCTCCTTGACTTCTCTGTTGAACAAGATATTGAAGGTGAAACTCCAGTAGTGATCCAGATTTATCAAAGAGAGCCATTATTTCTATGGTCAATAGCATCCTACTTAAGTAGAATATTTGGGTGATGTAAGGGCATCTATTGGTGCTATCATTTGGCTTTTGAAACACTGCTTCCCTAGTAAAGAAGCAACTTCAAGTAACAACATGTTACAAATACATATAGTGTGTTAGTTTGTACAACAATGGGTTCTTCACATTTTTTAAGTAGAAATTCCCATGAGTATGTTTAATCTCTGACACAAACTGTGTGGAAATAACATATGGAGGACTGCATCATGATGGCTTTGAGCTCAGTTAAAGCAAGTATCCACCACAGAACCGAGAGATCATAGGAAACCAGGACAATGGCATGATATGGAATACAGATACAAAATTTAGATTATACAACATAAGCTGCACAGAAGGATCTTTTGAATGCTCTTGCACCTTGCCCACAACTCTTAGATATGATGCCCTGACATCGGCTGTGTTTCATTTGTTCTGTTCTAGGTAATACTTCTCTTAATACCCTGGTAAATTCTTTTAAATGAAGAAAATGAAAGTGGGGAAGGATGAATGGATGGATATGCATTCAGTAGAACATAAATCACTTTCCCAAATCTGATTCTAACATGGTGTTTAAATTTATTTAAGTTTATTATGCTGATTTATATAGTTACAAAACAGCTAAATATATGACACACTATATGAGTTATATCATCATGACAGAGAACATTACCATAATTTTGGTGTTTGTACACAAGAGAGGTAATGTTTGGCCAATAGCATTCTGTCTAGCCTATATATGTACCAAAAAACATGGTTAAAGAATAAGAATGGTGCATTAATACAATACTGTTTGCTATTTGATATCAATAGTGTTCATACAATTGAGAGTAAGCATTTTGGTGAAATTTGGGTGAGAAGTGGTTAAATACTTTCCATTAAGTAAGAAAGCATATTAAGTATGACAAGCTATTCCATCGGAAAATTGAAGAATACTGATTGTTGCAGAATGTTAAGTGTTAAACAATGAAAAACTCAAACTGAGTGTATACCGTTGAAAGGCACCAAGAGAAGGGTGGGAATAAAATGGAATGGTTACTCAAACTCTTGAGTTAAGTTTTGAAAAAGTATGGCAAATGATTATGTACAATGGAGAGGGAAGATGATCTAGAAAAAATAAGTGGTGTCTCAAAGTTTGAAAAGATATCAATAATTTTGAAAAATTACTGAATTACCTTAGCTTAAGAAGGAGAATTGAGACATGTGGTTGCTAATTTGAATGAAGCTGTGCAGGAGTTTAGATGGACAGCCATGACTGTTATACAATATGAATATATGCATATATACAGATATTATGATGTGTCTGTCTTCTCATACACGTAATTCATACTGGCAGATCATTTAAAAAAACATAGCTGTAACAATCTCACTTGAATTATGAGAAAACCCTATTTTATTAAAGCAATGCATCTGGTAGGCTAGTAATCCCTCTTGATTTCAAACCTACTGAAATCATAGTGGAAATTATTGCACAGTGCTATGCAGAGAATTCCCCTACGTTAGTGAAAAATGATGGAACAGTGGTCCATGTGGATCGTACCCTACCTTTTTTTTCTCCCACTTAAGTGATGAAATGAACTTAAATATAGATTTATAATAAATGGAGTGGCTTTGTTTTTGTTTCTATGTTTCATTACTTAATAATACATTTCTGTGAGTTCTTTTGCTTATCTCATCCTGAGGCTTTATGTGTCCCATGAAATGTTCATGCCATTCCAAGAACGGCAGAGCAGCTGTTGGAGGCACTTGATATTGCTTAAACAATGCCCCAGCGCGCTTTGTAATTTCATAAAAAGTCAGTCAGGGGAGGGTGGAGCTCTTAGACATGCATAATGGGAACTTTTCCTATAAAGAAAAATGGGCACCATTGCTTTGCCATTTGCATATAGATTTCCCCCCTACTGCTACCTGAGAAAATTAAGAGCTTCCACCCTATCAGTTTCTTAAACATGTTCTTGAGAATGTCCACATTTATGTCAGCAATTTTTCGACATCCTAATGATGTTTTTGCGAGGACTATGGCATCTATATGGCTTGTTACCAGCCTAATGAAAAGTTGCTTTAGGTGTCAAAATAAATCTAAGAATGTTCTACACTTTAGCTGACTGTAATATATCATCATGGCCTGCTTAAGTAGTATAAACTGCAACATGATAAAGCAGCTAACAAAAACCTAAGAGAACCAGTAGCTGGGATAATGGGCATTCAGTGTAAGGATAATATAGCAGCAATAAAAATTTCAATAACCAAAGGTTATATACCATAGTTTTTAATGGAGTTCTTGGCTAACTGAGCTTTCCTCCATAGTAGACACCTGTGTAGGATGATTCTTTATAAGCATTCCTCTTTCTTTCTTCCCCCTTATAAAAATATTAATGAACATCTTTCTCAGATCTCAATATTCTTTTATTAAATTGTACTTATGGGAAATGAAATTGAGTTTTACCACATTTATAGATAAACCTCCAAATTCCTTTGCCTAAAAGCCTAGTAGATTTGATGATTTTTTAAATGAATGAATACACTGAAAGGCACAGCAGAAAACTAAGAGAAGTATTCTTTCATGCCCATCCATTGTCATTTGGTTGGTGATTAGTCAGTGACTTCTATCTCTTGAACTCAAGTCACACCATTTCTGAAGCCGGCATTGCTCTGTCCTTCTGCTACATCTGACACAATGGTATGCTCTCCTTTGCCATCACCCACTAAACTACTCATTTCTCCCTCCTGGCCTCTGTTTGTTTCAAACAACTTCATTTCTGTGAAAACTTCTCTGATTAGTCTTAGTTAGAGGTTTTCTTTCCTCCACATGAACACCTGTGGAGGGGGCATATAGTTACAATGATGTTTTAAATGTAGTACCTAACTCAGCCAGAAACTTCTCTTTATTGTACAGAAAACCTGCTTATCCAACAAAATCAATACTTGTGGTTGGTTTGCTAGTTGAAAGACTTAAAGTGTGAAATGATTTCTTTTTAAAAGTAAGATACACTCTAAATGTTTGTTTTATAACTTAAGACAGAGGTATATGTTTAGTTAGTTTTGCATTTGTGAACAATGACCCAATAAGAATTACACAGAGAAGAAAGAAATTATTTTGGCTAGTGGTTTCAGCAGTTCTTTCCAGAGAAGGTGACAGA
Organism: Tamias sibiricus; assembly: GCA_025594165.1. Taxonomy (NCBI): domain Eukaryota; kingdom Metazoa; phylum Chordata; class Mammalia; order Rodentia; family Sciuridae; genus Tamias; species Tamias sibiricus. The sequence continues at coordinate 43,909,177 of CM046671.1, read as the reverse complement.
GAACTCCAGTGACCTACTTCCTCTAGCCTTGCTCTGCCCAGTTAATCCATTGATATGAATAGATTATGAGAATTATAATCAGTAACTTATTCCATTCCATTAATCACTGACTAAATTATAATGCTCATAATTTATTCATTTTATATGTGCTTTTGGGGAATACCTCATATTGAAACCAAAATAGTTTCAATATTTTGGTACTGCCCCAAACTTTCATTTGAGTATTTATTAGGTTATTATAATTTATTATTATTTTTCCTGTTAATAATGCTCCCTATTATTATAAAAATCTATGATTTTTATATTGATACTTTTTATATTGAAGTAACATCTTTAAATACACTTGTGTAAAAATTGACAGGAATAATTCTTATAGAAATTTACATTTTTTTCCTCCCTTAAACTTTTATCCTTGTCCTTCCTTGCCTGAGTTTGACAGTAATATTATGTGATTGCTCTTTTTGGTGACTAACAAATTGACTTTAGTGAAGCTTTCTAGGACATTATATTAGTTTTCTATCATTGCAAAACAGATGATTGCGAATTTAGAAACAGAAGACCACACACATCATCTCACAGTTATTGTAGATCAGGACTTTTTGCCCAGATTAGTTGGATCCTCAAGACAGAGTCTCCAAAGATGGCATTTAAGGTGTCAGTGAACTGCATTTTTATCTAAGGCTCAACTTGTGAAAACACTATTCAAGCCTGTCTACATTGTTGTTCAAATTCATTTCCTTGAGACTTTGTGAATAAGTTCATGCTTATTGTTGCTGTTGGGTGTAGACCACAGATACCACCCAGATTTCCCTACAACATGACATTCTCCATTGGTGAGGCATGGCACTTTGTCTCATCAAGATCGGCAGAAGAATCTGTATATCCAGGTCTGCTAAGTTAGAGTCTTATAGAATGCAAAATAATCAAAAGATGAATGTGCCATTGCTTTTACCATCTAAAACATAACCTAAGGAAGGGTGTGGCAGCTATCATCTTAGTCATAGTCTCTTGGTTAGAAGCAAGTCACAGGTTCTACCTGCTCTTAAATAATTATATTAGAACATAACTCACTCGCCGGGCGTGGTTGTGCACGCCTGTAATCCTAGCTCTTGGGAGGCTGAGGCAGGAGGATTGCGAGTTCAAAGCCAGCCTCAGCAATGGCGAGGCACTTAGCAATTCAGTGAGACCCTGTCTCTAATAAAATACAAAAAAGGGCTGGGGATGTGGCCCAGTGGTCGAGTGCCCTTGAGTTCAATCCCCAGTACCAAAAAAAAAAAAAAAAAAAAAAAAAAAAAAAAAAAAGAACATAACTCACATAACTCACTCATAGTCACATTAGTATATGCCCTTAGGTATTCAAAATAAATTATTTAAAATGCCATGTATTTTCTCCTTGCCTTTTTCTCTCAAACTACCCTTTCTATATTGCCATCACAGTATATGCAATCAATGTAATCTTAATCTTTTTAATCTTTACTATTCCTGGAGGAATGTGTTCCATCACTAGTGACCTCTGTTGTTTATTTCATCATTTTTTTTTTCAAGATTTCTTCTCTCTGCCAGAGTACACCTGAGCTCAGTCCTTTCCCATTCTAGAAAATTCTGTCTTCAACCACATTATTTCTTTTGAATCTACCTTATCTATTTTAATATTTCAGTCATACTTCTTAAAAAAGTTGCATTTACTTTATGATAAAAACGACTTCATTTTTCATCTAAATTTGTTCCTCTCACCAACATGTTCAGAGGCAATATAATGAAAAAAAAAAAAATCTAAGGCTTCTTTTGAAGATTCCCCATAAAACTTCAGCCAAAGGAAAATGTTTAATGACTCATCTTCTCTCCATAGATTATTTTCTCTCTCATTTGCTCCACAGCATTTTAAACTTAACAGTGAATAAAATTGAATTTAAAACTTTCCTAAATTTTCTTTCTTATTTATTGACTCCTTTTTTCTAATAGACTTGAACATGACATGATGAATTTACATTTAGTTTAGAAAGCTAAAGAATTGTCTGTACATAACTTTCTTTGATTCAAGTGAATGGGAAGTTCCCACAGGGACAAAAGATAATGTCCTCTTTTTTTACTAGGAAAGGAGAATGGGATTCCCTAACCATAGCCAAGGTTTTGCCATCTTCAGTTGGGAGAGTCAGCCTTAAAGCAATTGTTATGTCATTCATTTACTTCCATCAATGCTCTTGGACTTTGTCTATTTTGTTTACTGCTGAATCTCCAATTTCTAGAAGAGTGCCAAGCACATATCAGGTGCCTGATAAATATCTCATGAATAATGGAATAAAATCAGACTTATTTTCTTTCCATTCAGCTCTCCTCTTTAAAGTGAAACCCTTAAACCTTTAATAGGATGCTTCACCTAATTCTCTCATTCATTCTACCTTCACTTTTAGGTCCTTATTTAATCAAGTGGATTCAAAATTTATTCTATTCTTTGTTCCTGGTTGCTTTATAATTTTTAAGGTTGGTCTTTTCAGATTTCCTGGAGCACTTCTCCAGTTATGATAACCCCCATCTTTATAACCATTGACTATATTCTCTTTTGCTGAAGAATTTAGGTGTTGAGGTGCTAAAAGCTATATAAATAATTAATGGAATGGAGACACTTAGATGCATAATTCAATTGCATTAGACAAATAGATCAGATATGTTAGAGGCACTTCACTGGCAATAGATGGGCGACTTCTTCTGTGCCACTAAAATACAGGGCTGAGAGAGTTACTGGTGTTACAACTAGGATGAATTACTGCGACCAGCAGAGATATAATAACAGTATGAATTATTGAATTGGCATCTTCCTGAGACAGCTTTGGTCACAGCCTTGCTATGTTCTGGAGATGATAGAAGGAGATTTGTGTGATGTAAATTTATAATCAAAGAGTGTTCAGGATGAAAGATGACCTCCAAGGTTATGAACCTGAGCAGGAGACTGCATCATCACATGAAAAGGGAACTGTAAAATATGAAGCATTCTTCAGTTACTAGTTGGAAGCCAAGGAAATTCCACTCTTACAATTTTAACTCTAAGAAAGTTTCAGAGAGCCAGAGATTGGACGCAAGAAACCAAGAAAATCATGCATTAAGGAGCTCAGGTGAGGAAGTTAGATCTGTGCAAAATCAGATTAAACATGTTTCCTCAAATTATGCCCAAGAAAGTATTAGCAACTAATTAAAATATTTGGGCTCTGAGAATCAGAGACCTAAGGCCAGCCACACACACACACACACACACACACACACACACACACACAGACACGCACGCACGCACACACATGCACACACTTTGCAATTATTTGTCAAATAATAAGGATATTTGAATCCTGTATTTAGTTAGTTTGTTAATGTCCCGATGGTTTCACTATAACAAGATTGTGAAAATGCAACTAGTTTGAAAAGTGTTCTGAACCATATGCTCTGACCCTGCACACCAGAGGTTTCCCTTTTCTTCTCCTAACTGTTCATGAGGAACACACACCCACTGGAACACATTTCTTTGTCATCACTGCTTGAAAATGCTGAGTGATGGAAATGGATCTGGGAGGCAGCATCTCCTTCCTGAAAACAAAGTACCCTTTAAAAAGGGCTGTTAAACTGCTGTCTTGTGTTTGATTATTCTGTCCTCACTAAAGTCCTTTATTTTTTACTACTAAATGGTCATTTTTATGAATGACATTATTTTAGTCCAATGACTGTTTCAAGTAACAATAGGTCAAAAGCAACAGACCTATAGATCAGGGCTGGAACTATGGAGAAAATTGCCTCAAATAATAGACCATGGACAGTTCAGTCTAGAAGTGTTCTCCAGGAAATTACGTCAGATATTCAAGGAATTTAGGGAAAATCTCTTCTAGACATGGTTTTAATTTAATGTAATGAAATAGTAATACATAGATTTATACCATGCAATAAGACACTTTTATGTCTCTACATAATTTCAAATTACATATGAAAAATACAGTAACTCAAATTAATGCATTTCTAACATATGATCAATTGCATTGCATTTCCTGGCTGTTAAAATTGTGTTTTATAGCATCAATAACAAACGTAATAAAATGTATTTCCTTATTAGGCCCCTCAACTTTTTTTTTTTTTTTTTTTTTTTAAGAAAAGCAATAACCTAAAATTGTTATCTGCAATGTAATGTAACTTTCTTTTTAAAAATGGCTTAATTGTTCTTATATTGTGTAATAAAGAGATACTATTGACTAAATTAATTCAAAAAAAAATACAATTTTGCTCTTTTATTTTCCTGTAAGACAACAAAGATACATCAAAAGCAACTGAAAAACAGTCCTCGAAAAAGGAGTTATTATTACTTATAAAGTGTCAGAATCAATAAAATATAACCTATTTTGCTTTATTTGCTTGAAGGTTTTTAAATCACATCTCTTTTATGTCTAAATAATTAATTTTTTTCAGAATTTATTTACTTAAATAAAAATTGTTTAATACTTGTACTCCAAAGAGCTGTGCTTAGTTTGTCTGTATTCTCTCTCCTCTGATGTGCATCATTCTTTCCTTTCACATCTGCACAGATGCTTCCAGCTCTGTAGAAGAGATAGGCTAAGAAATGTCTTTCTCCTACCCAGATGGGATAGATTTTGGTTTAGATTGAGAATATCACTGTTTTTCAATTCTGTTTTTGAGCTCCTAGAATGCTAGAAACCCCACCCAAGTGTGCTTCCGCCCTCATATCATCTAGTTTCAGTTCTAATATTTATGAAGTAGGTAGAAAAAAAAAGTGCAATTTTTTTTTTTTTTTTTTTTTTTTTTTTTTAAGAAAAGCAATAACCTAAAATTGTTATCTGCAATGTAATGTAAACTTTCTTTTTAAAAATGGCTTAATTGTTCTTATATTGTGTAATAAAGAGATACTATTGACTAAATTAATTCAAAAAAAAAATACAATTTTGCTCTTTTATTTTCCTGTAAGACAACAAAGATACATCAAAAGCAACTGAAAAACAGTCCTCGAAAAAGGAGTTATTATTACTTATAAAGTGTCAGAATCAATAAAATATAACCTATTTTGCTTTATTTGCTTGAAGGTTTTTAAATCACATCTCTTTTATGTCTAAATAATTAATTTTTTTTCAGAATTTTATTTACTTAAATAAAAAATTGTTTAATACTTGTACTCCAAAGAGCTGTGCTTAGTTTGTCTGTATTCTCTCTCCTCTGATGTGCATCATTCTTTCCTTTCACATCTGCACAGATGCTTCCAGCTCTGTAGAAGAGATAGGCTAAGAAATGTCTTTCTCCTACCCAGATGGGATAGATTTTGGTTTAGATTGAGAATATCACTGTTTTTCAATTCTGTTTTTGAGCTCCTAGAATGCTAGAAAACCCCACCCAAGTGTGCTTCCGCCCTCATATCATCTAGTTTCAGTTCTAATATTTATGAAGTAGGTAGAAAAAAAAAGTGCAATTTTTTTTTTTTAATTCAAAGAGTTCAGGAAATAAAAGCACATACAGCAAAAGACCAGATTAAGTACTTTGCATTAAAATCTACTGGATGTTGATCTCATATATTTTTTAAACAAAAATAAAGCTGGCACTAAAATCTGCTAAGATTAGCTTCAAATGTTCTTTCTTGGACTATATATCTGTGGGACATTAGCTTTGCTCTCTTCATCACAATCATTGATCATGCTTCCTGCACCCACCATAGTCAATGTCTAGTGCTATGTGCTGGATACCCCTGCTTTATGGAATATGAAATCCCACAGGCAAAAAAAAATTAATATGTATGAAAAATCAAATAATAGCACATGGTAATAGATACTAAGAGCCAGGATGAAGATCAAGATAGCATACATAAGAGCATATGTTTTAAACTCCACTCCTTGGATAGCAATTTTCCTTTTCACTCTTATTTCCTATCCCCTATATATAGGTTCATGATTAAAGTACGTCCTTTTGATTGGTGCAGTTTTGAATCTCAGAGATGTGTGAGGACACTTTTTCTCTTACACTTCTCTTAAGGGTGACTGATATGCTTGCCTCCAAAAAGCAAATATTTTCTGAATTCTCTGGATTCTCAGAAACCCATGGACGAGCTTGGCAATTGACATCTTCAAATTACTGATGACCTACAGTATTAATCCTTTCACCTTGCTGAGGCATGTCTGCTCGGCCATGGTAATCAGGCCTTTTTTGCTCAACATAATCCCATTAACAAATTGAAAGATAGAACAAGATTTTTTTTAACCAATCCCTTTGACAGGAAGTAGTGCAAAGGGGTTATAATTATGGATTATGTCTTTTATTATACATTGGAGCAAGCACACATTAGCCTAATTAAAAACACAGTGTGAATATTCAACTGCATCGAGCTGCAAATGTTTAAGGGCTGTCTGTAACAGCTGAAAATATATTTTGGTCTCATAGAAAAGCTCTTGTCAAGTTGTATGGAAAACTGAGTTCAAGAATTGAGGATTGCACATTTTTGTGTTGGCGGATTTATTGAGACCTCATCATGTAAACACTTGCTAATCTGGAACTCAGGCAGACAGAGCATACCTGAATAAACCACAGGATTGTAAAGTGAAGCTATGCTGAGGTTGACTAATGTAAAGAAGTCAGATGCTCAGCTTCACTAAATCTCCCAGACTGGTTTGGTTACCTTTAGAAGAAACTATGAATGAGCAGAAATCTACCCCAGATACAGGCAGAAAATACTATTTCAACACCTTAGGATGCTAACTTGATGTCAGTTTCAAAGTTATTGTGTTGGAATCCCAGCATTACAGAGCTAGATTGGCAATTATAGGCAATAAACTCCAACTCTCTGAAATTAGACAGAAAATTCAACAATGAAATAACTTGACTAAAGTTACAAGGCCAAGCTGAACCTGAATAGCCACAAATATTTGGGCAGCTTGATCACTGCACAATCCCAGCAGGTACCAGTCAGAAAAAAACTGTTAAACAATCTGCAGAACCCTTTGCAGTAACACTGGATATGTCCGTGATCCTTAGTCTGTTTCATGATTCCATACATTCTCAACCTACCTGCTTTAGCTATTGATTTTTTTTTTAGTTGAAAGCTTACCTTAGTTTTATTGAAATAGAGACTGTATTCTCATTTTATGGAATGTGCTACCATCAGACACCATAATTCTTTAAAATGTGCTGTTGTGCTCTTTGCCTCTACTGATAAATACTATTTCCTAGTTAAGATATGCAACGAGCCCTAGTCCAGAAAGTTTATAACATGACTTAATTTGGGTGGGCTAATATAAGCCAGCATATCTATGATACTCATATTCAGATTGAAGTTAAATATCATTCAACAATGCTGGATAGAAATATAGCCCTCCCAGTGTGTAGTACTATGACCAGGAGAACTCAGCAACTGTGAGACATGCTATCATCTTCTGGCCACAGGGTGTCTGGGTCATGATATCAGAATTAAGTTGACTCACTACCTAAACACATATCAAATTCACTCCTCTACATTTCTATTCTGAACTACCATCTTTCACCTGGAAAACTGCAATAGTCTCTGCTTTGATCACCTTTTTCCACAAATATCTACCTTTAACTAATTTTTCACAAGGCAGTAATAAGATATTCCTAAAGCACAAATCTCATATCTATTCTGTTCTTGCTGCTAAACCATTTCAGTGGCTGCTTAGTGCCACTAAAATAGAGATTGAACTACTTACCATAGCTCTCCAGGTCAGGACAGCTCTCTAGACCTTCTCTCCTTCGCATCAGCTACTCTAGCTGTTGTGACCTCCAGACTTTTCTGCTAATGTACCAAGATACCTCCTGTCTCAGCAACTCCAAATCAATAATGTCCCCTTCCTAAAGGCTTTTCCTCTTGCTTTTGGAATGATCAACCCTCCTCTTTACCTTTCAAACTTCAACTTAAATGTCATTTCATCAAGATACTCTTTCTGTTGCCATCCCACAAGTGACTGATAGGCAAGTCATCTTATAATCTTTCTGAGATTTCTCATAATTATATTTTAAATAATTTTTCATGTGACTTAATACACATATCTTTTTCCTAGATTAAAAATCCCATGCTCTCCCAGACACTTTCTTTACCTTGTTCCCAGCATAGAGGGCAGTGCTTACACAGAATGCATAGTATACACATGGGGTGTATGAATACCTCGGTCCTGGGTAGCATGTGCGATCAGCTATGCAGCTTAATTCAGACTCCTTCAACTGCATGGCCATTCAATATCTTATTCCACCTGCCTGGAACAGTCTCTTTGGTTTAACCTTAACTTCTGTTTAACCTAGTGCAAACACTATTTCATCACCTTTCAACCCCTAGGTTCTTTGTTAGATTCTAGTGGCAAAATTCCATTTCCCATGTATAGAATTTTATCACAATGTATTTTTTTTTGGGGGGGGGCGGGATTTACTGGGGATTGAACTCAGAGGCACTGGACTGCTAAGCCACATTCCCAGCCTTACTCTGTATTTTATTTAGCAACAGCCTGAGTTGCTTAGTGCCTCACTTTTGCTGAGGCTGGCTTTGAACTTGTGATCCTCCTGCCTCAGCCTCCTGAGCCACTGGGATTACAGGTGTAAACAATGTTTTTAAATTTAATTCTGCAAAAGTTTGAGCCTTATCTTGCCTGCACTTATACATCAGGAGCACAATTAACATGCACTTTTTGCTCACCCATATCCTATTTACTGAGCACAGTGCCTGCTACATACATAGAAGGCTCTAAGAAACATTGGTTAAGTGGACAAAGAGATGAATAGTAAGGAGCTGCTTTTTATTGTTTGTTTGATTTTGCTTGTTTTTATGGCATCAAGGTATTCACTATGAGAAGAGCTGCTACCACAGTAATAGTGGGGGCATGTGTGCCTTCCCACTAACAGACCAGATCTCAGTGGGAGAGTTCAATATCTTATTGAACAAAGACTCTTTGATGTACATATTCAAAAGCAGAATCATATTTTCTACACTGATTTAAGGTTTTGTTTATTGCCCAGGCTTTTCAGGGTTCTGTGGCAAAGGTTGCTTCTTTTTCTACAACCAGAATCCTTACATTCAGTCATTCACAGTCTTTTGCCTCACTTGTCTTGCAGATGAAGCAAAGAGAAAGTTTATAGGCAACTGTACTCCACAAACATTCTGACTGCCTTTGCCAGGCCAATAGGCAGAAAGAAAGCTGTCACAAGGATATATTAATGGCTTCATTTATACATGGCCTAAAACAAGAAGACTGAGAAGAACCACCAGGCTTAGATGCTAGGAAAATGCCTCAGGAGATCATAATAAACCCTCCCTTAGTATTCTTTCTTCAGGCTAAATGACCCAATTCTTTCAGTATTCCTTCACAGATTTTATTTAGGGTACTACATTTCCTGGCCACTATTACAAATTATAGGACTAAGTAGTTCTTTCCAAGCCATACGTTATTTTAACTCATTGAATAGGACAGCACATAAATACACAAAATTATGGACTATCAGAGCTTTAATGATATATGGAGAACATGTAAGTAAATCATCACTTTAATGAAGAAACTATGGCCTAGGCTGTCTGTATGACTTGAGCAAGACCTCCCCAGTTATGTACAGATTATCCTTTAGTTTCTCCTGAGCATTCCTTCTCATAAGCCTATGTTGCTATGAAGACAGACAGAATGTGATTTTTTTAAAATCCACCAAGATCTCTGGATTCCTTAGTGATACTGAGTAGTAGTATTTTCCATGATATGTGTATCTTTCTTAGTGACCAATTTTCTAAATAGTTACTTGCAGTATCAAAATTCATCTGTGATTCTATTAGATTGTACTCCCTTATGGTACATAACTTCCTTTATATAACATGCTGAGAAGTCCTGGCTGTAGAAAAAAATGCAAATAGCAAAAATGAGCAGAGACAGCTTATAAATGAACACTTTTATGATACTCAAAGTTGTATATTTTAATATGTGGTAAGTGACACTTAATATATCAAATCTTATCATTGTTTTTTATGCAATACCATTTTACTCTTTTATTATTCTAAATGGCATCTCAGTATGAAAGTTCAGAACACTAGGATGCTTCTAGGCTAATGATTCTTTGCATGGCATTGAAGCTAGTTGATCAAGAGAACGGAAAAATACTTGGGAGTCCCATTAAAGGAGTTGCTGAGGTTAGCTATCCTTGTGCACCTATAGGACAACCATGCTCAAGACTGGAAATCTAGGGTTACTCTCAATTCCTCAGCTCTTTTCTCCTCAATATGCCACCAGAGGCAAAATATTATTGATAACGTTAAGGAAATATAACAAGTACAGAAACCCTTTAATCTGTGATTCTATGTCCCTATTCAGTGATTTATGTCATTATCATCCTTAGCTTTATAACTCTACAAAGTCAATAGAAGTAAATACTATGATTTTCTCCATTAGAAACACTAAAAATTATAATCCAGGATATGAACAATAACTATAATGCTAGTGAAAATAAAATATTCCAACATAAGAATTTTAACTCCTTTTAATAATTAGTTTTTTTTAAAAAATCACACAATGTCCAAATTTATCAAGGAATGTAGAATTTCACGAGAATTAAAACCACAATGAGACACTACTGTGCATCTATTAAAATGGCAGAATTTAAAAATACTGAGTATATAAAATGTCAGTGAGCATGTGGAGGAACTGGAACTTTCATACTCTGCTAAGGGGAGTGCAAATAGTTCAATCACTTTGAAATGACTGGCAGTTTCTTAAAAAGTTAAGCAAATAGACATCATATGAATCAGTCATTTCACTCTTTATTTATAACAACTGAAATAACATTTTAATTTATAATAACTGAAATGAGAAACAACATAAAGTGGCCATAAGAAGATGAATGGTTTTACAAACTAAAATATTTCCATATATCCAATGGAATTCTGTCAACCAATAATAAAGGATGAGCCACTGATACATGTGGCATAGATGAACCTGAGAATAATTGTATTGAATGAAAGAGAACAGACAAGAAAAATACAAACTGCTGAGTCCAGTAGTGCACACCTATAATCCCAGCAGCTCAGGAGGCTAAGAAAGGAGGATTGCAAGTTCAAAGCCAGCCTCAGCAAATTAGCAAGAACTTGTCTTCTAATAAAATCTAGAAAAAGCTGAAGATGTGACTCAGTGGTTAAGCAACCCAGGGTTCAATCCCTGGTATTAAAAACTCAAAATACAAACCTCATGAACTACTTATATAAAATTGTGGAAAACACAGTCTAACTAATGTAAAGTAATAGAAAGCAGATAGGGGAGATAAGTGGTTGGCAGGGGATGGAGGGTAAGGTTTTGGGAAAGGCAGACAGGAGGGATTACTATGGGTAACAGAGATAGAAGGAAAATTTGGGAGATGATGAATATGTTCATTATTTTCATTTTGGTAATGGTTTTAGAGGTCTATGCATGTGTCAAAGCATATGCAGTAATGTTTTTCAAATATTTATTATCTGTCAATAGTGCCTCCATACACTTGTTGAAACAAAGAGAATTTCATAAAAGTGCATTTATTTTTAAACAAAAAATATAAATTAATTAATCAGTTTAACAGATTAGAAAATGGAGCAGTATTTTAATGCCATCCATACAAAGTGAAAAAAAGACTAATGAAAATAATTACATAAATAAAAAAAATTATAAATTTCTGAAAATTAAAGTTGAAAAAGAAGCAAGAAGTTTTTGTACAGATGAAACACATACAAACTTCCTATCTGTTCAACAATAAAAAAATCAAAAGTTGACAATACTCAAATTCATAAATTACAAAAAACAAATTATGAATTTAATAAATTAGACAAAAAAGAGAAATTTGTGAAAATAATTTTGGAAATATGAGTCACAAGAATAAGTTCTAGGAAAATAAAAATAAAAAAAAAAATTAACTCCAAAAATGTTCTTGAGAAAGAAAAAACAAAAAACATCCATAAAATAAATAGAGAAATTTATTTGACAATAATTTTAAAAATTTTATTGAAAATTTTTAAAACACTTCCAAAATATCTGTTTCCTGTGAAATGCATGCTACTTATGAGCATCTGGCAATATCACAATATTTTAAACATTATGAGATTGGCCAGGTGCAAATAGACATATCAATGAAAACATATATTTAAAATACTGCTAGAACCAGAGCAGTGGCACACACCTATGATCCCAGCAACTTGGGAGGCTGAGACAAGAGGATCACGAGTTCAAGTTTGGGGCCAGCCTCAGCAACTAAATGAGGCCCTAAGCAACTTAGCAAGATCTTCTCAAAATAAAATATAAAAAAAGTGGTGGGGATGTGGGCTCAGCTGTTAAGTGCCCCTGGGTTCAATTCCTGGTACCTAAATAAGTAAAAATAAAATAAAACATTGCTAGAGAAAAAGACTTAAAAAACAAGAAAGTAAGTCAATTGCCAAAGAAGAAAGATAAATGAACAAAATACAAGGGTTAAGTAAGTATTACTATTATTTGAAGAAACTATACACTATTTTTCCATGTAAATTGAGTTAGTATATAATAAAAATAATTGAGCAAAGTTTCTATTATGTTTTTCTCAGAACAAAGAAACTGAGTGCATCTTCTCTGGGTTGTGTTTTTCATACAGAGGTAATTGCTATAATATTGTTAGAGGAAATTTGACAAAGAATCAGTTATTAAGATGTATGCATATATTTGACTCCAAATTTCATTCACTATTTGAAATATTGCTAAAAAATGTCAAGGTGGTTCATGTATGAGTGTACTCATTTATTCAGGCATCATATGAAATATATTTGCAAAAGTTTAAGAGAAGACTACTTACCAATGGGTATTAATTAAAATAATTTATAGGCTATCCACAAATAGTGTGCAATAAAATCATTAAATTATGATTCAGATATTTATTTGTTTGCAAGGAAAGATGCTTAAATATAGCTGAATGGACAAAAGTAGATTATAAATTGGGAATGTCTCTAAGATATACTCAAGAATGTTAATGATTTTGATAGCTGGTAAGATTCATCTAATGTATTTTTATATATTTTCTAGTCTTTTATAATGAGTTTAAAATACTTATAATCAGGAGAAAACTTTCATTTTGGAAACATTAATGATATGAGTAACCTCTTCCTCTGGGTAACCAGAGTAGTCATCTATGGGCTCTGTCCAAAGGGAGTATGGTTTCTGATTTTGATTTTGTCCCTCATGTTAACCCATTCACAGAACTAGCAAGAGAACATTGGGCAAAAGAAGCTGAAGTGTGGAGAGGTCAATTAGGGGTTTACAGGGGATATGTTACCTGCTGAATGCAGCTTATACAACACTGCAAAATTCTCCCACTGCATCTGTACAATAATGAAATCTTCATGTTTTCCCCAAAACCCTGAGTTTACTAGGATTTAGTATCCACTAAATTTAAGTCACTATCAATGTTGACATATTTCTCCTTATTCCTTATAAAGAAAATGTACCTGAGAATGTGGAAAAAGGCAAAGATGTGCAGGAATTCAAGGTGGCATACCTAAGAAGGGTCTATCTAGAGATCCATTAATAAAGACCTTGTGATCTACTAGCATATTCTCATCTCATGGTTGAAAGGTAGATTTTTCTTTAACAAATAATCCACATTCTGAATTGAAGCCCTCAACTCAAATCAGATGATTGTTGAAGATTATGGTACTTTAGTTATAAACCTAGCTGTGTTGGGGGCACAGAGGCACAAAGTAGAGGAGACAGGACCTGGTTAACCTCAAATAATTATATGAAACAGTGTGTTCCCTACCATTAGAATAATACAAATAGTGTGTGGTCAGTATTCAGTGATACAATTTAGTTAGGTCCTGAATTTAAAGACTTAATAGTATTAAACATAGAATAAAACTTCATCCAAAAATTGAACCATCCAGAAGGCCCATGGCATTACCTTTCTAAGCAAATATCACCAAAAATTACCCAGAGGTTGGCCTTATCCTGAATCTGGGCACCACTCCTGACTCCCCATCTTCACATATGCACCTGAGACCATGGATATCAAGAGAAGAGGCCATATTGATCATCACCTTTACTATTTTTGTCACCACTGCTATCACTTGAGGTCAGTTCTCTGTTAGCTTTTACTTATGTTACTGAAAGAGGTGACTACCTGGTATTCCTACTTCTTTTTTTTAAATATTTATTTATTTACTTTAGTTGTACACAATGTAATGCATTTATGTTTACGTGGTGCTGAGGATCGAACACGGGCCGCGCACGAGTGAGGCGAGCGCTCTGCCACTGAGCCACATCCCCAGCCCTTCCTACTTCTTTCTTCTTTTCCAATCAGTGTACCCAGCATGGTATTTCTAAAGTGTATCTCTGACCCACAAATTCCCCTATAAAATGATTCAGTGACTACACCTTTTCAGCAGCATAAAATCCTAACCCCATGGGATGGTTGATTTTCTCTACTTGTCTCTCCAGCCTCAACTAGGTTATTGCCCTAACGCTTTACCTCTTCATCCTGAATTTCTGTTCATTCCACTCTCCACCAAGCTCTCTTCACCTTGCAGCCATTCACCTGCTGAAAATCCCCCACCAGATATTTCTGTGCTGCCTGTATCACTTGACTCTCTTCAAGTCATACTCTAGATTCTGTTCAGAAGCCTCCTATCCCAGAAGATGTTTCATCTGACTGTATGCATCAGGGGTTAATAACTGTGTCTCCTGTAACATCCCATATGCATCTCTATTTTAGGGACTTATCACAAACTCTGTCACAGTTTGGTTCCCCAAGTGTACTGTCAGCTCCCTGAGGTCAGGAACTCTACATCTCATCCAGGAACCACATCTCATTCATTATATCTATCTATCTATCTATCTATCTATCTATCTATCTATATACATTTTTTCCCAAACACTTAATGTGAATTAGACTGAATTCCTATCATTGTGCCAGCTCGATTCACCAGCCAAACCCACAGTTCTTAACATAGCCTGCATTGCTAATTGCATGTTTTGCTATGTTTAAGTCATTGCTACATTCTTGAGGTCAGAATCCGTTGCTATTTTGAATTCCATATGGTTAAATACTGTGTTAAATACTTGGTGGTGACCTTCATGAGGAGATAGATTTGATCTCATGGGTAAAGAGATCATTTTTTTTCCTTGAGGAGAAAAAAGTATAGGTACGAGGAATGTAAAGCAGGCCCAAAGCACCAAACCTGATATTTCATGAATTTAGGAAAGTTTTTCAAAAGAAGCTTAATGCGCAGGGGTTGACATTTTTATTAATAATTCCTTTCTTGAGAAACTCAAGAAGCTTGGGCTGCTTTCAACTCTTTCATGTCCTCTCTTCTGCTGATGTAGGGAGAAGCAGCAAATTCAAAGTAAAGCTAAAGAAGCCTGAAGTTCAGCCTCTGGGCGGTCGTTTTCAGTATTTATGAGTGCCTGTAAATGGCTAGCGAGCTGGTGGCTGCCCCATTGATTCTATTTTTAACAGTTGACTTCCTCACAATCAATAAGATTGACCAAACAACTGTCCAGTCAGCAGCAACAAGAAGATGGCCACACTGCTGCCCATACCATGTGTTGTGGCTCCAGCTGTGTGTCCACCTCCACAAAGCCTTGAGCCCAGGAACATACTCCCAGAGCCACATATGCCCTACCTCCTCACTTGGTGCCAGCTGACCCCATTACCATAGATTCTTGGTAGACAAAGGCCCAATAGTAAATTATGCAGCTCTTTAGCACCCTCTGGTGTCCAGTCTTCCAAAAACCCAAAATTCTCCTGGGTTTTGAAAAAAATTAGACAATGATCATTCCTGCTCAAAGCAGGAATAGCACATGCTGTACAGGAATCCAGAGTAAGACATTTTTTCACCTTATCTTACATTTTCTGTGAAATGAAGAAAGCTGTCAATTGGGAAAATTTTCCCTTCAGAGTATCATCTAAATAGGGGAACTAATATCACCTAGTCAGTGCATTTCTGCATATAGCTAATGTGGAAACTACCAGTTTTGAAATATGAAATGCATTTTCCAAAGTAAGGTTTTCTAGAAAAGTGTTTATATAGAAGTCATAAATTAAATAACTTCATTAAGAGGAAGGAGGGTGCAAAGAAATGCTAACCAAACTAGCATATTTGTTCATCTCTTTAGACTTCTTTTCAAGTGTCATAAGAAAGATGCTGCTGAGTGTGCATCAGATCTGGGACCCTAGATTGGGCTCCTCTGTTTGGTTGAAATTTTACTTTGGGCACATCACAATCATTATGAAGTTTAAGTTTTTCAACTATAAAGGCAGGAGGAAGAAATACAAAAATTTAAGATCTTGTAAGGTCATCAGGGTTGGGTGTACATACTTCCTGCGGATGACAGATGGATACATGGGGTTCTATATCTACTTGTGCTAAGGTTTGGAATTTTTTTCATAATAAAAAAGTTAAATGGTTTGCAGTTGGAATCAATTTTCCATGTTCCCCTGAATATCAAATTAACAAGACTCTACAGCAATTCTGAAAACACAGGAAGAATGGTTGAGTCTCACTTTAAACCTTCTCATGATTATATATTTTTAGAATAAGCATTGGTAGTTCAATAAAATTTCTCTTTTTTAGAGTGGCCTTAAGCAATGTATGAGAAGTAGTGAATTAGAGAAAAGGATTTCTGCAGAAAAGTGCCAAGTGTTCTTCATATAAGTTTTTATCATAACCATGCTCACTTATTAAGATCCTACTAGGTACCAAGAGTTTTAGATACCTCATTTTATTTAATCCTCCTAACATTCTTACAAGGTAGATTTTATTATTCTCATTTTGTAGAAAAGGAAACTAAGCCTCAGAGATGCAAAGCAATTTGTCCTAGATAACACACAACTTGTAGAGCTAATATTCAGACCAAGTTTTAACTGAACTCAAAGCCTTTTTTTTTTTTTTTTATGGAACTTGCCTCTTTTAATTTAGATAGCAAAGGTGGGGAGGAAAGAATTTCTGAGCCCATTGTTCAAACAGACTAGCTCAAAGATTGTAATAAGTCCTAGAAGCAGGAAATTGAGTTTGTGTTGAATGTCCTTGTCAGTGAAGTGTGTGCAGGCAGATGAGGAACCCTCCCCATTTAGTGACATATAATCTATGGCTCAGGAGCTCTGCTTACTTAGTCACCATTTCACAGCTTTTAATTGCACATCTATTATGTGTTATCTATTTCTAGGTCAGTAAAATGAAACTGGAATTGTGTCTTTAAAATCATCTGCCCCTCAAAAGAAATATCACAGTTGTCCGTAAGTGGAAAATAAAAAAAAAAAAGGTCTTATTTATTCCTTACCCCTCAGAAAAATTCACCACATTGTGGTGTTCATTGGAGGTCAGCATAACTGTCAGGGTTCATGCCACATTCATCTGCTCCGTAGTCACTGGGACCAAATAAGCCCTTTGGTTCCACACTGCCAGGAAGAAAACTCTGATTAGAGAAGAGGAGATGTGGAGTGTCCCCATATCTTACAGAGAACTAAGGAAATTCTCTTGCTAAAATTGTGTATAGTCATTCTATACACAATTACTGATGATGCATTACTGAGATGGCTGGACACCTCCATGGATTTCAGATTATCTCTCTGTTCTATCCCCTGTAGCAGCATGTCTCACCCTAACTCATCTGAAAGACAGAATGTCAGCCTTTATATTCTAAAGCCAACGAGGGCTTGCTCATATGTAATCACCATGGGATTGTTTAGAAAAGACAAAAAACAGGTACGTATTACCTGATAGTTCTCTGTCTTTTAGTATGGACATCCCTTTTGGGATGTTGAAAATATTTGTTTCAATATCCAAACATCCCGGAGGAGGACAGGATGTCAATGGATTTCCCGCATGTCTCCTCCACCCAGGGATGCCAAGGTACCTACTTAGACATTTGAAGGACCTACTTTGTTGCCAAAGCACTGATGCTACCTGGCTAACTGCATGAGGAGGCAAGTGTCAGAGCCTGGAAGAAAGTCACTTGCCTTGGACAGTAGATTAGAAATTCTGTTCACTGTGGATCTTCAGCATTTATAGGGTTGGAAACTTTCTCATGACTTACAGACCTGGAGGTCAGAGACGGAAACAGAGAAGGACAATAAAAAAATACAGGGGGGAGAGAGAGAGAGAGAGAGAGGAAGGCACAATCTAACAGAACAAAAATAGCCAGGAAGTTTAGAATAAACTGCACAAATGCAAATGCAAGGACATTCTCTTGCAAAGCTCCAGAGATATTTCAAATTCAAGCTTTTAGAAAAGCAAACAGTGTTACATTTTTTTTAAAAAAAATGTCTTTCCATTTTTTTTTTTTTTTTCTTAGCTTATACTAAATCCCCCAGTTTTCCTTCTAATTCTTTATTTCAGGATCACTGGATTCTACTGTGTTTGAGGGAAAAAAATAGGAACTATAAACCTAAATTATAGCCAATCAGATTGTACTCACAGCTCAACTACTAGACAAATTGCAGCTCATGAAATTTGCTATGGGTCAGGAGACTGAGTAATTTTATTTTAATCAGTCTTATTTGAAGCTGGAATGCCGTTGCAGCAAATCCTCTGAACAGGATTTCAGAAGGGATATAG
This sequence comes from Tamias sibiricus, assembly GCA_025594165.1. Taxonomy (NCBI): domain Eukaryota; kingdom Metazoa; phylum Chordata; class Mammalia; order Rodentia; family Sciuridae; genus Tamias; species Tamias sibiricus. Next base: position 43,890,630 of record CM046671.1, on the reverse strand, counting down.
ACCGGTCTTTCTTGCTCTCTTTCCCCTTGTTTTCTTTTTTTTCCTAGTAAACTGTTTCAGGTCTCTGGCAGATAATGAGAAATAAAAGTTGAAATGGTCAAATTTTATTGCAATTCTGAATGAAAGCATATCCGGAGCTTATGTTGGCTCCAGCATTTCTTACAGTGTAGGATTAAGCTATCTAAATCATGTCCCAACATTCATTTACCTAGCAAACTCTGGGGCAGAGCTCAGGCCCAGTCCTAAGACCACAAATGCTCAGCTGATCATTGGGGCCTTGCCATGGTTCAGATTTCTGGGGCATTATTCCATGTCATAGTCAGCCTCGCAGGCTGCTGAAAAGTCAGATGGACCCATATCACAGCAAACACAGCTGCCTCCTCAGAAAGGTGGGAGCAAATGAAATCTGTTGAGAGTCAGCAGTGTGTGGGATAGACACAGCATTAGCACTTCTCAGCAATCCTTCGAATTTGTAATGTGATATTTGCTGCGTCTCAGAATATAGTCAGACCTCAAGAGAGGTACAGGTAAAATGGTCACCAGGTTAGGCCAATTGTCAGGGTAAGCATCTCATGCACTCTTCTTTTTCTAAATGTTGAAACCCAATTTGTGGATGGAGCCATGAAGTGGTTAAACAGGTGAAAGAGAAAAAAGGTCAGCTTTTGGAGGATGATGATTTAGCAACAGTCCAAACAGCTGCCAGATGTCAGCTTGCTGGGGATGGAGTTCTGCTGGGCTGTTTTGAAGAACCAATACCTTTCAGTTCATGTGTACTGTACACCCATATGCAGAAAACACTTCCTACAGCTAAAGGGCTGGAGCAGTCTATGGCATTCCTTTTCTTTATAATATTCTTTTTCCTCTATATTTTTCATCACAAGTTTATTTGCTTCACTTTTGGGGGGGCCCAGGGTACTAAGGATTGTACTCAGAGGTACTCTACTACTAAGCCACATCCCCAACCCCATTTTGTATTTTATTTAGAGACAGGGTCTCACTGAGTTCCTTAGCACCTGGCTTTTGGTGAGGCTGGCTTTGAACCCTCAATCCTCCTGACTCAGCCTCCTGAGCCACTGGGATTACAGGCATGAGCCACCAGGCCCGCCTTCTGTGCTTTCCTTTTTAGTATAAAGAAATTGTTAATCCTAGCACAACAATCTGATAACATAGCTCTGGGAAATTTTTTTTTTTTTTTTTTCGGAGAAACAACAAAAAAAAAGTCTATTTCCACATTTTAGACAGTTTATGTATTAACTCATGTATTAATAAAGTATTTTGAGGCCAAACATCAAGAGAAAAAAAAAAAAAAAAGAGAGAGAAGACATTGTCAGTGACCTCAAACAGATGAGGGCCTTAGGTGACCCACTGACTGAGGGCCTGGTCACATCAGATCAGGAGCAGCTTCTCTCTTTACCAGGATGGAGAAGAAAATGACCAGAGACCCAGCTGAATATGTTATTTTGCTATGAGATAGTAGTGAGCAATGTAATTCAGTTGGGACCCCCTTTGATATCACTATTAGCTAATACTTATTTAGTACCCTATGTGCAAAACTGTGTTATTAAGAGTTTTACATCTCACCACGTTTAATTTCACATCAAGGCTATGGGATTGTTTTACACAAAGAAACTGAATCATTGAGTTTTTGTAACCTACTCCAGGCCACTCATTTAAGTAAAAACAGAGTTAGCATTCAAATTCAGGTCTTCTGACTCTAGAGCTTGTGGTTCCATTTATAAGAAAATGATCCTTTCTTGAGAGAAGTCTGAGAAAAGAGAAAACACACACACACACACACACACACACACACACACACACACACAAACTTTCCTTACTAACTTTAAAGAGCTTGCCAAGTGACTTTGTATAAATTCTCAAAGGGAAAGTCCAAATATTTACTTCTTAATGAGTGAATTAGAATTGCCATTTCCATATCTTAAAACTACTTTTTTTTTTTTTTTTTTTTGCTTAATTGGAACTCCCTTGAAACTAATAATTGTGTTTCTAACAAGCTCTCATAATTTTCACTTAGTGCTTTTTTCCCATTTATCTAAAACCTTTTTATCATAAAGAGAAAATAAGAAATAAACAAACAAGATAAAATAAGCTTATCCAAGAACAATTTCTCTTTATTCATTCACTGTTCACCAAGAAACATACACAGTTTGAGCTAAGAAGGCTTTTTTTTTTTTTTTTTTTTTTTTTTTTTTCAACAAGAAAAAGTTTGCAACAAGCTTTTTAAGAAATAGATTTTATTCTAGGGCAAGTAATTATCACACATGCATTTAACAGTAACTTAAATGATTTTCCTACTTCACTGCAAACTCAGGAAGTATACACTTTTTTTTTTTTTTTTTTTTTTTAGAATGGAAGACAGAAATTTCCAAATGAATGAAACTCAATTTGTATTTCCCAGAATCCCCAAACTCTGCCTCTTCTCTAAAACTTTACTCCCTGCTCTCACGTATTTTGTAGACTGAAAAGATTCTCTACATAAACTTTCGTGGTGTTGATGTTGAATTTCTGCAGCGAATGTATTTTTCATGATTAGAAGTCACAGCATGTTTCTTGTCTGGGGAATGAAATACAGAAGAGCAGTCATTCTTAGTTATGAGTTCCTAAGTCACAGTTTTAAACTTTGATTCACTCCAAAATACATAGATTTAGCAGTAAAAATGGTGGTAACTATGAATTTGGAACAAAATACATACATTGCAATTGTATTTTTATGAAATCAAAACATGTGTCTGAATAGTAGGAAAAGATGGAAGACTGAATTTAGACTAAATCCAGGAAGATCTAATTTGAAAGGTGTGGGTAGGCATACATGAAGCATAAGAAGTGGAGGAGAAGAACAGTTGTCAACTGTAGGCCTGAAGGGCAGGGAAGAAGTTTCCAGAATCTAAAAGGACAAGGTGGCATTGAAACACCATGAGAAAAGCAGTGATCTTCTTTTAAGGGACAGATACCCCAAGGATACTGAACAGTGAAGAAACCAAGGAATGGACACCCCACTTTCTCTCCTGCCTCTCCATTTCCTGTCTCTTCCTGAGGTTTCCATTGATTAAACCCACAGGGAAGCCAGTGGGCATGGGATCCCCTAGAGTAGTTCCTTCTGGATCAGTCAATCACAGACCATTGAGGAAGCTGGAGAAAGTTTGGTGGGGGAAAGGCAGATACCTCACTAACCTGTGACACTGTGGTGCAACAGTCATTGTCAGATAGGACTGGTTTCTACTCTGGTACATAGCAGGTGGTTTTCCTAAGGCAAGTTCTCTGGGCTCACTAATCTTTGGTTTCCCATTCTGTTATATGAAGATTCTAATTCTATCCCTCATGGAATTAGAAGAAAAAAAAACTTGTGTATGACCAAGCCCAGTGCCTGGAGCCAAGAAAGAATTCAGATTCATCCCCAGTCACTTTCCAAGTGAAGACTGGCTTTCCCTATCTATTGTTGCTCTCTCTGTTTTTTTTTTTTTTTTTCCTTTCTTTTTTCTTTTTTTCCCTTAGATATCAGATATACACAGCAAGAAAGTTTTCTTAAGGAAATATGAAAGCATTTGCTGAAAAAATTAAACCCACGACTTTATCTCCTTGAGAACAATGCTGAGCCATGTGAATAAACCAGCTGGCTTCTGATGATAAATTTCAAAGAACTGCATCCAATAGGACACAGCTGATAAATCCTAATTTTTTAAAAAATATATGTGTTTTCTGAAGTAATTGTTAACGCATGTCTGTTAGAAATGTTTGCTTAGTGATCAACTGATGCTCATAGATTATCAACTGGTAAGGCCCCCTTTTTTTTTTTTTCAATAAAGGATTCCCATGGTGAGTCAAATCAGTTTCAATAGTGACAAATCTTTTATCTGGACCTCCCTGAACTATTCTTTGGGTGCTTTAACTAGTATTTGCAAAATAAGGCTAATTCATAATAGCTTAATAGAACATTCAAATGAGACAAAAAATTTAACTGATTAAAAAAGTTATAAAGCAAGAATAAACAATTTAAGAAGGACAACTGGGAAAAGGGTCAATTACCCTTAACCTCAACTTTTAATATTTACCAATTATTTCACATTTTGTATGTGAAAATTGCTGTTGATTACAAAGAAAACTGATCTATTTACTTCAATCCATCAATAACAGCTATAGTTCATATTCTTAAAACACCATACTATTTATCCACACGGTTTTTCCTAAATTATCTCTGGTAATCTTCAAAACAGCAAAAGTGGGTGAGGTAAAAGAGGCTCAAAGAGATTATAAAAAAGCTTAGTAATAAAACCAGGATTCAGTCAACAGACATAAAGTATGGAAGATCATTTTAACATTCACCCAAATTCTCATTAAGAAGTTACCTAAAGCTGTGCTAAACCCAGAGGCTAAGAAATGTTGTAATAACTACCATCATAATATGTCACCAACATGTTCCCAAGTATGTACTAGATATTGGCTGATAGTTAAACATATTAAAGCTTTCAGCATAAACAATAACTGAATTCTATTTGAATCTGGATATTTATGTATTTATATAATATGTATGATTTGTGTCTAATGATCCACATTTTTTCTCTAGATGTATTTCTTGGTTGCTAACACAGGTAGACCTAGATTTCCATGTTGAGGAAATACAATGAATCTCTTTTAGTCAACCTCAACCTGAAATACTAGAAATCCAGAACAATAATAACTACTGTATATATAATTCTGTTAAACAGCTATTTCTTTCTTTGTCCACCTCCTTTCTATTCTTCTATCCTTTTTTCAATGTTTCCTTATGTAAAAAAATTACAAAGCAATTTTTATTCCAAGTTGAAGTCAAACCTAATTTGAATATATAAATTTTTTGTTTATTAGAAATTCACAGTTTAAATGAAAACTATGCAATCAAATTAACAGCCATAAATAGACTGTTCAGGTATAGAAATGCTCAGATATAGGATCCTGTGGTAGCATATGCACAGGGAGTTTTCCAGATGGAGATGGGAATTCATGCAGATAGAACAGAAAAGACAAAGAGGTCTCTTAGTGGTTTGGAATGACTAGTGCCAATTAATAAGGGTAGAAGATTGAACATGAAAAGGGAAACATGAGCACAATGTTGAAGAGTCTTGTAAGCTGCCTGGTACCGAAACCGGGAAAAAATCTCGGAGGCAGAGTTAAGCTTTTGCTACTTTTACTTCTACTTTCTTAGAGCTTAGAGAGGGAAAGAAAGATTTTTCTTAGAGAGGGAAAGAAAGATTTTTCTTCTTAGCTTAGAGTAGAGTTAGAGCTTAGAGCTTAGCTTAGAGAAAGATTAGAGCTTCTTTCTTCTCTCTTCTTTCTTCCTTCTTCTTTCTTCTGTCTTCTGTCTTCCTCAGGAGTCTCGGCCTAACTCTGACCAGTCATTACTTCTTCTATCTGGTTTCTCTTCTGTCTTCTATCTGTTTCTCTTCTGTAACCGCTCTGCCTACGTTCTGGCCGCTCTGATTCTTCTGACCGACCCGAGTGACTGCCCGGCTGACTGAATTCTCCGTTCTCCTAACTCGGACCGCTTTCACCCGGTTATATACCTTCAGGTTTGCGGGTGCCTACAGGTGCGTCACATACATATCAGGTGGAACTTATGGCTTCCAGCTAGCTACAACAGCCCTTCCTAATTAGGGCTCCTTCAGAGTCTCATGCAATGTGCTGAGAGGAGAAAACACACACACACACACACACACACACACACACATACACACATCCTTGATTCACAAGAAGAAATGATACAACTTTATGTCCATTAGCTCAATCTCTCTGCGTTTCTGTCTTGAAGGATTCCTTTGTTCTATTTTTAATGTAAGGATCCAGATGGGAAGGTCCTTGACTAAAATTTAAAATTTTAGGGCTCTGTGCAACATTGATATTAGATTAACATATAATACGGACTTACTAATGAAGATGCTGAATCGTGAGGTGCTCAGAGAAACATGCATGATGGAGTAGGACTGTGCCTTTGAAGAATGGTTTGGATTTATTTTAGATATACACAGGAATTATATTCAAAATTGAAACATCTGCTGTAGCATGAGTACTTTCATCCGAACAGATGTGTGACCAATCAGAACAGTTGTTAGAAGTAAGTACATGCTGAAAATCAATGCTGGCTGTACAGGAAGGTAAAATGCCTCTGAGGACTTGGGATCACTTTTCAAAACCTCTTGCTAGAACACTTCTGAGTGTTTTGAGGAAACAAGGAGGAAAGAAAAAAATATCAAACCCTCACTATGATATCTATGTTCTTATCAATCTTCCAACTGATTGATCATACAGCCTTGACTGTAAGCCTTTCTTTTCTGCAGCACCAGTTTTCAAATGTGACTCCATTTAGTGAATCCCTATTAAAGTCCTAATTCATTAGTACAGCGTGGAAAGTATCCCATGATCATGTGCAATTAGATCATTCAAACGTACCCACCCACCGCATGCTTCGTTTGATGAAATTCTCTAGTCAGATCAAACATAGGCCCTACATCTTCAGTACTCCCTCTCGAAAATCTGGCTTTGCAAAAAGAGTGTGAACTTTGGTTCAGCATAGCTCAGTGTGAAGCTTATTTTCTAACTCTGTGACCTTGGGATCTTACATTAACTTTGCTGAATCTGTTTCTACATTTGGAAAATAAAATGAATAATATCCACCTTGCAGAGTTTGTTGTATTATAGATCACTTCATAAAATGTCAAGTGATGTGCCTGGTACATAATAGCTTCTCAATAAATGGTGGCTGTTATTGTAATTCCTTTCTCCAGGTTCCTATTTGGCAGCTCCCAAGCATTTCTGTACTCCCCAAGGTGCTGTCCCAGTTCTTCCTCTATGTTCAGTCGATGTCAATTAATTCTTTCTAAATTGTTACCTGGTGAAAAATCAAGGGCCCTGGCTCCATCTCTGCCATTGGCACACTTAATAACCTTGAACAAGTCACCTGAATTTTCTGAGCTTCTGTTTGCATAGCTGTAAATTAAAACATTTGATCAGATGATTTCTAACGTTCTTTCTTGCCCAATGTTTGTAGATTTCATAATTATGATTGCTTGAGAAAACACCCCTACCTATGGCTTATGTGTTCCTTGGGCTCTAGGAAATATCTGATTCTTCATTGTACCCCTATTCCCTTAGATATATAGTCCAGACTAATAAATTACATTTGGTGACAATTGTGGTAATTGATGACTCAACCTATTAGCTTTCTTTGAGTTTCTGGTAATAACAGAAAAGTAATGGAAATGTTCTATATAAACTTATCATTTATTTATTTTGTTTTTGATATTGGTCCAAAAACAATGTCAACACCAGGGTGAGCATATGTATATGTAACCAAAGAATAAAATGCAGGAAAGTAAGTGGGTTTTCTTGAATAAATTACAAGGTCTTTTCTTTTTGACCTGAAAGAAACATAAATAGAAATGAAGTAGTCCAAATTGCTGCCAAAAATATAGGTTGTAGTGACTTCTTACCCAGTTGGGATGTAATAATGAGATGTTTTTAGCAACAAACCCACATTTTTAGCTATTTAACAACCAGCAACAAGAACAGAATACACATGAAATGGAACCAATTTTCAACTGGACTGGGGGGAAATTATTGGAGTTATTTCCAAAGTTAAGATGGCAAGATGATTGATAATCAAAGGGTAAGTAGACTACACAACTTGAAATAAAGACACTGATCTTGACAGAGCTGCTCCTTATATCACTATACCTCATTTTTAAATGGAATAATCCTAGATGTGTAGACTCCGACTACTATCAATTTACCAGGGCCTGTACTGCATGGGTCAATATTTTTCATGGAACTTGGTAAGTTGATCATTCCTAATCAATATCAAACTCACCAAAAATGATCTACTTTTCCTTCTTCTTTAAGTATACTAATTATTTCTAGCAAAATTTTGCTTTTAAAGAATGGGAATCAGAGCTTATTTAAGGTAAATGTATTACTTATGTGAGATTTTTTTTAACCAAAATTTGTCTTCTCTTCTTTATTCTTTTTTTCAGAATCCCATTACATATGAGCTTTTGTTGTTTCAAGAACATAATCTTATTATTTTGTGCCCTACAGAATAAGCTAAATTCTGATTGTTCAGTGCAAATTAAAACAGCAAAGTCCATATTCTTGTGGAAATTTTGGTCAAACAGGAATAAAAGAAAAGAAAAAAAATAAACAAATTATTACAAAAGAGGTGCTGGGAAGAAGTAAATGTAATGTTAATTAGGAATCTAACAGGGATGAGCAGTGTCCTCGATATGTGTTCCAAGGAGTCCTCATCAATAAGGTGACATGGAAGTTCAAATTCTAAATCAAAGTGGCTGGTCCTATAACATCTTAAAAGAGAGCATTTTTGAGTCCTTTATGGTGTGTGTGTGTGTGTGTGTGTGTGTGTGTGTGTGTGTGTGTTGGGGGGTCTCATACCAAGAATGAGAAATAGCAGAAGGCATCATTCTGGATTTCTGCTCTCAGAAATTTCACCAGAAAAGTGGGCTAGGTTTAGGACACACAAAATATAATAAATACCAGCCCTTTGAAGTTTGCTTGATGTCCCATCAAAACAGAGGGTAGAGGGAAGAAGAGAAAGAGTAGCATGCCCTGGAACAGCAGAGCCTTGTGCTAGAACTAAGAGGAAGTCTGAATCTCAGTAGAGAAATCTGCTCAGAGAAGATTGTTTTTTTTTTTTCAATAGAGATCTGACTATGATTTAGATAGAGTAGGATGTCTTTATTATCTCCACTTATGACATCTCTCCTCTATTTTAACTATAGCAAAAAGGCGAACAGTGCTATGCAATTATTGTTTTGTGTTTTGCTTTATGTTGCTTTTGTATATAAATTCAGTTTCCAGTGTATTGCCCTAATCAAAGTAGGCATTCAGTAAATGTTCTCATTTGTTTACCTGGAGAGTGTAAAACAAAAATACAGTGTCCAAATATCTGAACTCATAGAAATTAATAAAATAAGGTTTTTTTTTTTTTTTTTTTTGGTACTGGGGATTGAACTCAGGGGCACTCAACCACTGGGCCACATCCCCAGCCCTTTTTTTGTATTTTATTTAGAGACAGGGGTTTCACTGAGTTGCTAAGTGCCTCACCATTGCTGAGGCTGGCTTTGAACTCGCGATCCTCCTGCCTCAGCCTCCCAAAGTGCTGGGATTACAGGCATGCGCCACCGCGCTATGACATCTCTCCTCTATTTTAACTATAGCAAAAAGGCGAACAGTGCTATGCAATTATTGTTTTGTTTTGCTTTATGTTGCTTTTGTATATAAATTCAGTTTCCAGTGTATTGCCCTAATCAAAGTAGGCATTCAGTAAATGTTCTCATTTGTTTACCTGGAGAGTGTAAAAACAAAAATACAGTGTCCAAATATCTGAACTCATAGAAATTAATAAAATAAGGTTATTTATTTTATTTTTTTTTTTGGTACTGGGGATTGAACTCAGGGGCACTCAACCACTGGGCCACATCCCCAGCCCTTTTTTTGTATTTTATTTAGAGACAGGGTTTCACTGAGTTGCTAAGTGCCTCGCCATTGCTGAGGCTGGCTTTGAACTCGCGATCCTCCTGCCTCAGCCTCCCAAAGTGCTGGGATTACAGGCAATATTTTGTGCGCCACCGCGCCCGGCTAATAAAATAAGGTTTTTTGTTGTTTTTGTTTTTTGCTTTGTTTTTAAAGGTACTGAGAAATGAACCCAGTGTGATTTATCAACCAGCTGCATCCATACTAAGCCCTTCTTATTTTGAGAGGAGTTCTTTAAATTGCTGAGGCTGGCCTTAAACTCACCATTCTCCTGCCTGAGCCTCCTGAGTCACTGGAATTAAAAATGCACATCACCATACCTAGCAAATAAGTTGTTCTAAAAACAAAATATTAAAGAAGAAAATTGAACCTAGGCATAGATTTTCAAAGAGTCTGAAAGTATCTCATAAAAACTTGCCTTAGAATGATGAGGAAGCAAATAACCAAAGGTTGCTGGTCAGTGTAATGTAACCACTTTTACTTTTCTGAAAGTAATGAAGAATGTCATTCAAGAGACCTGATTCAGTGTTGTCCCTGGGAAGAAACTCAAGATTTCTGTTCTTTCAGTGCTGAAATCAACTATAGGTTGTGTAAGAGATGTGTTGGCATCTGCTGGGAATTGAAGTCTTACCTATGTTAACCCTTTTTCTTTAAATTCTACGTAAACATTTAAAAGACTTGCTATTTTCTTATACTGACTTATAACCCAGCAGAAGTCTCCTTGATTATTTGAAGCAGGTGGACAGGTCTGTGCCTCAAAGTCCCTGAGCTCCCAGATTGTCAGCAACTGTCTCATGACTGAAAACGGATCCGGAGAGCAATTCTCTCATTGCAAACCATTTCCAGGTTGAGGGATTCTTTCAAGTTCAGTTAGAATGTTGTCACATTGGAACTGCTAGTAATTCTGCACAGTGGCCCATATGATTCAGGACCGTGCAAGGCAGGCCAATGGGTGGTCAAGGTTCAGTTCATTATGATGGCATCAAATTGATAAACTATTCCCTAACATCCACACATCTCATCATGCTGCCTGCACGATCCTCTCCTTCTCTCCTTCTCTCTTTTCTCATGCATCTGTTTCTGTTTGTTTACCCCTTGATACTCTGGCTGATTGTGAGAGGAAGCAGATTCAATTTATGAAATATAAAACCCAATATTTTTCAATTTTTGATTACAGAACCTGGACTTTGTTGAACAGTACAGCAATTACTTTACAATTTTACAGATACTTGTGCATTGATTTGATGAGAATCGGGCACACACAGCACCAGAGACTGGTTGTGCCACCCATCTTTTATTTTAATTAAGATATCTCAATCTGGAACCAATTTCTTATTTAGAAATATTCAATTCATTAATATGTAAGACTCTAAGTCATACTTAGCCAGTCAAATATATTCAGGTTATTAGTTAATAAGATCTTCTCAACAGTAAAATGTAGCTGAAAGACAGAATTGAAAGATTGGACCAGTGGACCTGAGGGGGATGAAGTCACTTTGTTGATCTATAGCCATAGAAAATCACGTCTGGCCTGAGCAGGATCCTGAACAAGGGAACAGTTGGGAACTTGGAGTTTAGAGGGGGATAATCCGGATGGTGAAAGAACACAAATTCTTATTTGTATCAGGTTGTGCCACTCAGTTCCTAATCCAACTTCTCCTCCTTTGCTTCCAACAGGAGTAAATTCAAGACTTCCTTTGCCTTTGCCCAAAACCTTGGAGGTCCCTGACTCTTTCTTCTTCTGCTTTCAGTGTGTGCATTTGCCCTTTCCCATCCCAGTATCTGGGCAGTACTCAATCAATATGAATGATATTTCAAAATAAATGTGTAATGATTCAAAACACAAAATCTCTAAGAAGATAATGCTATTCTAGATGATAATCTTGCCTCAGAATATGCAAGTCTATGTGAGCATGCATAAAATACAGCAATTTATATAATCTTCATTCAAGTGCACACATAGACCTAACAAGCATTTACAACTGCAAATGGGCACTCAGAAAGCGTCAGGAGAGTATGTAGATTTTATAAAACCCCATTCCCCAAGTTTGAAATGATAGGTCCATTCTACAATCTCATGCCACAAAAGAAGTCCCAAGCAAACCTTCTGCATGCTGCTGAACCTTTCCAGAAATGGCCAGTTTGCTTAACCACCTGAGAAAGAAGTATGAGCCAGATGCAGCCACATGCTAGCAAGAACGAAGGAATATCATTGCAGACTGCTGAAATTCACAGACTTCAAATCTGCCAAGGAAAGCAGTTAGTCCATCCAGCTGCGCTGACAACAATGTTAACGAAATTCCCTTTATACAATGGTTTTGCTGAGGTCAGGTGATTACCTCACTAGGCTGCTGCTTGCGAAATTGCACTGGTCAGGAAAATGTGGGATGGCTGTAAGCTCATCAGCTGGATAGCTGGGAAGACCTACTCTGAAAGCTGTCAGAAGAGAGATGCATTCAACATATCAGTGGTATGATGTCGAGATAGCAGATTGCATAACAACTAGGGCAGCAAATAGATTGATAGCCCACCCCCCTGAGGAAAATGCCTGACACAAGGGTGTGTGACCCATGACTTTCACAGATTTCCTCCACCATGGTCCTGCTGGACTCACTACACTTTAGTGTCAAACAGATGGTGACATCCAAAAGTGCCAGACAATCTCATTTCTAAGTAGAAATCAAAATACAGAAAAGCATTTTCCAACAAATACTTGTTTAAAACAACAATTATGCAAATCCTATAGAAAAAAAACCATATATATATTCTAACACCTTAAAATAATGTACCTGTTACATATCTTCACAATGCACGTTCATCTTGAAGATCTATTTTTTTCTTTTTTCTCTTAATTTTCTAATTTCACCGTACTCTGACTCTTCCAAGTAAGAACTTAATAATATCAGATCTTAAATAATGACATTCTTAATTCTTTTTAAAGCTATTTTTCATTGTGTAGTTCTTTGTGCAAGTTATGGTGCAGCAGAGTTGACAGAAATCTAAGAAATTAATTAATCAAATTAATCAAACTGCCAGATGCTTAAATGTAAAATATTGTAAATTATATATTGTTTTTGACAGCCACCAAAATAGAATGTAATGATCAAGTTGAAAATATATTATTTATTTTTTCTTTACCACTTTGCATTCTTATTTTCTTCAATATCTTCATGTGTAAATTTGGCTTAGTTGAATGAGGAAAAAAAATTATTGGATTCAGTTATTGAAATAGTTTAAGCCATGCAGACTGTGATAGCAAAATGTCAGCTATACGTCTCTTGGTTGAGTTGATAGAATCTGAGTCAGCAATGTTCTTCAAAGACTCATACAATCATGTGTTTTTAGAGCTTTAAGTAACTTCAGTACTTCTAGTTCAGCATGCTGCTTTTAGGAAGCTAAAATAGTATTTCCACTATATTGCACCTCAGGTTTGGAAAGGTTGGAAGACTCGTTAAGGTCAAACAATTATGCTAGAGAGATCTAGAATTCGGGATTCTGCTTTACAATCTAGTTCTTTTGCTATTCCAACATAACAGGTATTATATATGTCACTGCTGGCTTCAGTCATGTACCTGAAAGACAATCAGTAATAACTTGTTTTCTGCTAGGCCTGAGAAAATAGTGAATCTCATCAAAATGGTTGAAGAAACAGTTGGCAGGGATAAAACATGTTTCTTCTTTCTGTATTTAACCATGTTCCCTTAAAAGACCCCTTCAAGACACCCAGATTTAAACCTCATTTTGGGAAACAGTTGCACAAGTAAAAAATGCCAGTCAACTGGATTATCTATTTCTATTACTGATCCATGTTGAACACCTTGATTTACGTAGTCCACGGCCATTAATAGGGACCACAAAGGCAACTGTGACATGAGTGACATATACCTCTTATTATAAAGTTGGTATATTTTAGGATCTCTCCTGAAAAAGAGACTTAAATATACATTACACATTTTTCAAGTTATACTGTCTTGTATGCATCATATTGCAAGTTACTCTGTTTTTTTTTTTTTAATAATGGAATAATCACCAAGGCATAATGATGGTTGTCAAAATACTATTTTCCTTTCATTTTCCCTAAAATTAGCAGTCACAAGTCGTGAATTATGAAAGGCAATATTCTTCAAGTGTGTGCTCTATTATTCAAGGGTAAATAGATCCCACAGGAAAACTTTAAGAAAGTGGTGTTGTTTAGCTTGGCAAAGAGGAGACTAAAGGGTGCTCTGAGAATTGCGTTTGAAATATGATGATCTATTAAATGGAGGACAGGAGCCAGCTGTTCTCCATCTCCAGTGAGGAAAGAGTAGGAAATTGACTCCACAGAAGAAATGGATTTGGGTATAGCAGGCCTTCCCTAATTAACCCCATTTTTGTTTTTCTGAACATTACTTTATCATTCTTTCATCAGAGCCTTGGGGATTAGCATACGGCATTAGATTTTACATATATTTATATACAATATGTACACCATAAAAATATATATACAAATATGTCATAAAACTTTTATATAATATATGTTTATATTATATATGTATATTTGTATATGATCTTTTAGAATTTTACTTATGCATGTGTATTCATATGTATATATGCATATATAAACATATGTGTGTATGTACGCACACACACACATATACATATATATATACATATCCCTAATATTCAACATCTTCTCAAGACATTTTTAGCTTTTATCTATAGAGGAAAATATTGAATAACTGCCATGAACTAAACTTAGTGCATAGAATTTACTCCCTACTCTCAGGAAGCCACTCAATGGCATGAACCTTTTCCCTAAGGCACAGGTTAAATAAGTGCCTATGGTCTATTTGGTGTTCTGGAACTTTCAAAATGAAAAACAAACTTAAACTTACTCCAGTTCTCCATGGTGAGCTATTATCCATTACAAAATATCATTTCTTTCTTAACTACAACATCCTCATCATCACATCTATACATCTCACAGTGAGCTCCTGCTCATTTCCTGAGTCCTGTTATATTATCAACTTATCAGTCATGTACCATATTGTACCTCAGTGGAAAGCATTTCCACAGGGCAGGAGAGAAAACCAGAATATTATTTCTTATCTTTGTGGAAAATTAGTACACCCAAATCACAATATTGAGTAAATATATATATTTACTCAAATAAACCTGTTAGTTCTATAAAAATGACAAAATATATAAAATGTAAACACGGAGGACACTTAAGAATTTTCAAGAGCATGTCTTTCAGACAGAATGAAGAGAGGCTCAGCTGTGAATCTTCCAGTTTGTGGCAGGGCTTACACACATGCTAGAGTTTTCCAACAACATGATTCATCACTGGAAACAAGAGGACATCACTGATTGCATCATTGTGACTGGAGGTGAGAAAATGAGACTTTCAAAAATAAGGGGCTCATACTCCCTCATCTAAAGGTAATTCAGGAGAATAAGGAATTTAGTAATCCCCTTTCTTAGGAATTATATCCTATGGCAGAGGACCACCTCAACACAAGTGGCAGTAAGTAAAGAACAGCCATGATAATTAAGAGCTCTGGAAATTAGGATAAATTTGTCATTCTTTGTGTTCCTTACTTTTGTTGTGTTTGTTACTTTTGTTTTCCCAAGTCTAATTCTCTAAAAAACGATAAAGCTTAAAACAGGCTAGGGATGTAGTTCAGTGGTAGAGTGTTTGCCTAGCATGCATGAAGCCCTTGGTTCCATCATTGTGCTTCAAAGTAAATAAATAAATAATTTCCCTAATATGAGCATTGTTTCATTTATATGCTTAAATTCACAAACCACAATAGAGCAATATGAAGGAAAATGTATTCTTAGCCAAAGTCAGTCCTAGGTGAAGGGCAAAACATCACACCGGGGACAGCCGTGCAGCCAAGAGATTTATTCAACAGCCTTTGTGGCTGGTAGCAAAACCGGAGAAGAGGTGCTCTTGTCGAAGGTCAAAGAGGTTCTGGGAGAGGGGAGTCGGGGAGAAGGGAGTGTGCAAGCTCTGGTGGGAGAGGGGAGTCAGGGAGAGGAGAGTGTGCAAGCTCTGGACAGAAGGTGGGTGCTTAGTTGCACCAGCTAGGATCTCTGGAGCTATCAGCTAAAGCAGCTGCTGTCTGGCTGGAGGCTGGAGCTGTCAGTTGGGAGTGGCCGCCGGGCTGAAGGCAATGGGTCTGGAGCTGCTGGCTGGGGCAGCTGCTGTAGGCTGGAGGAGGTGGGTCTGGAGCTATCAGCTGGGGCAGCTGCCTCGGCTGAAGGCAATGGGTCTGGAGCTGTTGCAGTGGCTTCCTCCTCTCCGCAGGTCGAGCTGATGTGTCGTGAGTGGCTTCCTCCTCTCAGCATTGACGAGCTGATGTGTGCATCTGTGTGTGTGTGTTGAGTCTCTTTAGCTGATGTGTTCATCTGTGTATGTGTCCTGAGTCTCTCAAACAGGGCCCTATATAGGGATTTCTGGTGGGAGGTGCACCAGAGCAACCCCAACACCATTGGCTCTTTGCCCATAGAACAGGGCGAACTTTAAGCTTATTGGCTCTTGCCTGGGGAAAAGAAACATCCTGCCCAGGGAAGAAACATCCTGTCTGGGGAAGAAACATCCTGCCTGGAGAATGAAACAAGGTTGCTTCTCTCAGGATGTGGAAAAATCTTGGGGGTGGGGGGAGGATAGCCCGTCTATCACTAGGGAAAAGAAAAAACAGGGAGGAAAAGGAAAGGATGAGCACAGAAGCCTGAGAAATAAGGAATGCAGCCTCAGTTCTGTGTCTGAGAAGTGGAAAGCCCTAAGTGGACATAGCAGAGATGCACAGGAAGACACAGGAGCTCTAACATTGGATATGAGTTAGAATTTAAGTGTAAACAAAATATCCTACAGCAATAGGACTGGGGAAAATTTTGGAAGACCCTTTGTTAAAAAGTGACTTTTGGTGAAAAGCAAAGAAAAGAGTTTGACAAATTAGGTAAGAGGACTGAAAACTTCAGGAAAAATTTGACCCAACCTGATCTAAACCCGAAAAAATATCTTGTAAAGACGATTTTTATCTGGGACTAAAATTTTGAGGAACACCTTTCCATGTGGAGTGGTAACACCATAAAGAATGACAGGGATGACCCCAAGAACCCTTCCCTGACAATCCCTAGCAACAGCCAAACAATAAAAAGTTTCCCCTACCCTCTCACTCCTCTGTAACTTCCCTGGGCTGTAAGCAGAAGATGGGCACCAGTCTCTGTGGGGACCCTGTCCACAACTTTATCCCAAATAAACCTGTGTTACTATTGAGGCATCTCTCCTATCTCTTTATTTCCTCTGTTTGGTTCTCTTCTTACATTTACTACTTTGATTTTCTCTTTCATCTTAGAGCATTGTAAAAAGATAGCTGACTGTTAAATATATAAAATCAAATTATGCAAGCCTTCGAATCTGGTTTTCATCCATAAACCTTATACCTAAACACACACACACACACACACACAAACACTTGCATTCTATATTTAAGGTCACAATGAAGAAATGAAATTACTTTATTTCCAAACTTAGAAGAATATTCTTCAAAACTATTGTGGAAATTAGGGCCAACATATTCATTGGTTTGTGGACATGAGGTAGCAATTTTAAAAAAGTATATCTTGTTTAGATTTAAGAGCTGAATCTTGTTCTTCGGAATCACTTAGGCCAAAACATTAAATTAAGACTTGATTTTAATTTCCTCTCAAAGAGTTAAGATGGATTAATTAAGTGGACTTTGTTTTAACTATATATGTTGATCTATGACTGATAAAACTTCCTTCTTGTCCTTAACCTCAATGAAGGTCTTTAAAAATATTTTTGTTGTATACATTATTATTATTATTATCACCATTATTATTATTTTTGACCAATTTTACCGTACAAGTCAATAGTTTAGCATTCTGGGATTCCCTTCCAGTTTCCCAGGATCCCTGAGCAAGATCTTGTTAGCACCTGAAAAGTTTGGCACATGCTAAGGCAATTACCTTCCTTTCACACCTAAATTTACCTCCACCCCATGCAAACTTGCAGCTGTTCTCCTGCATTTGTTACTCAAATGATCTCCCTGGAAAACACTGAATCATGAGGTTGAGCAAAATAACCTTATTGGCCTCCTAGGGACATGGTCCTATTTCCTTACAATATTCTCTTTCCTTCCATTACTTGGGGAGTCATTTTCCAATTTTAGCATTGGGAACTTTCAGTGCTTGCAATAATGCCTTTCAATGTAATCATTGTGGAAAACAAATGAACCCCTTAGAATTGTTTACTTCTAAGTGTGAGTATATCCACTGGTTTTAAACTGGATTCTCACTGATCATTTAAATTGTGATTAGCAAATACTTATTACATCAAAGTACTTATTAATTTAGTAGTAGATGTGTTTAAGTACTCATGTATATAGAATACTATATCACAGACTTTAAAATTAAAATTAATTAAAACCTTACCTCTACCTATGTGATGAAGAGCTATCCACAAACCACATCCACATAGAATAAAAGAAGAACAATATTTTTATTGTGATATTTGAGAAATACTAGAGTCCTCAAATAGATCTTGGAAGTAACAGGTTAAAATTTTTTTTTCAGAATGGTGTCATCAAGGTAGTTAAAGCAGAAACAGAAAAGATGCAGTCAAACATTGATACATACAAATGTTTTAGCTCATTATTTTGAGATTCAAATGTAGCTTCCTTTCACCAGTTTCCTATATATCATCAGTTAAAAGTAGAAAAGTGGGATGGAGGCAAGTTTGAGTAGATTCATTAAGGTGGAAAGCTATATTAATGCAAGAAAAAGAGCACTAGCTTTGACAGTGAACATCAAGGAAGGATGCTTAATACAAGAAAGAATTTCTACTGATCAAAGTTCAAAAGTGAGAATACAGGCATCAGGGTCATTTCTAAAAAGGAATAGTGAACATGGAAAACCAAAATAGAAATCAGTGGCTTATCCAAGATAAGCATGAAGGACTCTGAATGTGTATAAAGGAAACCCCGGGGTCCAAGCCCTTTATGGAATCCTTGCAAGGAGATTAATAGCTGTGCAAACTGTGAATTAGTGGGTGAAGGCTGCTCTGCCTTCAAAAATCACCCCTAAATTCTGTCAAAAGTGTTGAATTCTATCTCTGAAGGCCCCAAAGACTATTGGCCTGGTATAGTATGTCAGAACTTATGAAAGAATCCTCACTTTTTATTTTCTGTGTTTATAGAGTTAATCATGGCTCATTGGAAGACTGCAGCTACCAGTCATGCGAGTAGCCAGAGTTACAAGATAAGGAAGAATTTTGGAGTCTGTTGACACTGAATTTAACAGACAGTGTTCACAGTAGTTGACTGATGATATAACTAGGTAAAGCAGTTTGGGATTCAGAACTTGTAAACATTGTGGTCAAATTTCTGTAAGGATAGAAGTCATACATTTTTGATAAGTAGTTTTTTAAAGGTTCATAATAATTTAAGAATGCAATAATATCTGAAATATGAAATAAGGCAATTCTATTTCATTTTTTTATTTGTTTTATGGGAATCATTCCATATCCACATTAAGTCACAGTAACCACTGAGTGTTTTATAAACAATTGCAATTGATATATTCTCAAAAGGATTATATTCATGGGTTCATCCTCTTTTCTTCTTTTATTTTCTCTTGTTTTCCCCTTCCTTTCTTTCTTCTTTCTTCTTTCCTCTCTACCTAAGTTCCTTTCTTCTTTCCTTCTTCCATTCCTTTTTTATTTGTTTCTCATTTTCTCCCAAAGTTAGAAATATACATACTTCTTGTTTTCAATCTCTTGTTTTAAAAGCAGCCATCTATAAAGTAGGTTGATATGCATGGTAGGAATATAAAAGTTTATCTAAGACTTGTAATAGTCACAAATGTTTTACAATGCTGAAAATTTTGTCAACATGTCTGTGTCATTCGTACATCTTCAGCAGCACACAGAATCTTCCAGAGTGTAGGAAAAAAAGAGGAAAAAAAATCTTAAGTCTGCAGAAACTAACTTTAAATTTCTAAATTTTAGCCTATTTTCTTATATTAAGATAGCTACACAAAAACAAAAACCTCCTTATCAACAGCATCACAACTCTAAATTATGGTCCCCTTCTTGAGCTTATTGGGAAAATGTCTTCATTGCCATCAACAGCTCAATTTTTCTTACCTAGAAAGAGGGTGTGTATTAATTTTATAGGAGGTGTGAAAATTGCCATACATTTGGTATCTTAATACAATATATTCTAAACACAATGTATACATTATATAATGTATCACACACAGTCTTTGTAAATCATAAGCTGAGCATGACTTACATGAGTTCTCTGCTTAGGTTTCACAAAATTGCAATCAATTTCTCTTTTGGCCAAACTCTTCAAGTGAATGCTAAACTGGGTAAAATCCCCTTCCAAGCTCACTTTGTTGCTGGCAGAGTTCATTTCCTTCTGGTTATATGACTGACAGCCCTAGATTATCATTGGATGTCACCTGGAGGCCATCCTCAACCCCCCAGCTCTCTGCTATGACATCTTCCAGTAGTCATTTCATAACATAGCAGCTCATTTATTTAGGCTAGTAGTAGAGAACGCAAGTAGGCTAGCAAGATAGAGTATGTTTTAGTCAGCTTTTTCACTGCTGTGACTAAAAAATCCTGACAAGAACAGAGGAGTGTATTAGTTAATAGGGTATATTAATATACTAGATATTAGTATATTAGTTATTAAACTAAACAATAAAGATTTTGGGGGGCTCATGGTTTCAAAGTTCCTATAAGGTGCATAGACATCCAACTTCATTCTTCATGGCCCAAGGTGAGGCAGAATATCATGGGGGAAGAGTGTGGTGGAGGAAAGTGTCTCAGGACATGATGATCAGGAAGCATAGAGCAAGAGAGCTCTACTCAACAAGGATAGAATATATATAATAAAGGCACACCCCCAGGGACTCACCTTCTCCAGCCATACCCTACCTACTCACAGTTATCGTGTTAATCTCTATCACTGGGTTAATGAATGGATTAAGTTAAAACTCTCAGAACCCATTCATTTTATCTCTTAACTTGAATTTTCTCACACTTTTGTGGACAGTTAATATCTAAACCATAACAGTATATGTAACATAACACAATCATGGAAGTGAAAGTCCATCATCTTTGACATTTTTCTGGCTAAAAAAAAGTCATAGATTATATTCATATTCAAAAAATTATGAAAGAGCATGTATACCAGGGCATGGGGTTATGGGTTATTATATGCCATGCAAGGGGATATAGTTTACTATTGAGACAGCCCTCAATCTTGGTTCCATCCATCACAGCCCAACTGATCATCCCATCTATTTCACAAAGATCCACAGAGGTAAGAAATATTGTGCCATAAAATAAAGATGATATTGGAGGGCAACCTGTTAGGTGACTGGTGAGTGATGAAGTTGCTGTTCTTCTCACTATTATTTGTGGTATAAGTTCCTGATTTCTAATCTTAGCCATGATTCAGGGTCTATTAATGATGACAGGTCTAATTCCTCTTTAACTTCTTCCTCAACTTTCAAAATATAGATGATGATATGCATCAATCTTAGGAGGGCTTAACATGTAAAGAAATCATCTCAATTTCATACAGAAATACTTTGGGATAAGAATTCAGTAGAAAGCAGCATAAATCTTTAAAGAACTGGCACAAAGCAGTCCTAGAAAGGAGATATCATTCTAATTTAATATATACAAGCCAAGGATAAGATGTGATTTAATTGTGACCTGCAAATATAGAAGAAATCTTTATGAGAACCAAACTATTTTGCATATTCAATGAACTTGAATTAGAACAAATTGAGAAAACAGAGGACTTTGTTTAGCCAATGTATTTGTTTTAAAATTTTTTTAAAAGACATCCTTTTTTATGTGAGCTTTAAATATAAATTGGCATGTATTTTAGAATGAAAATGGAATGATCAAAACATATTATTCCATTCTTGATTCTATTCATTAAATATACATCACCCAAAAGCAAAGATAATCACCTCAATAAAAGAAGTAAACATTTTTATTTGTTATTCATGAAAAATGATACAAATTTTTTGAATTTTTATTTTTGATTTTGGAAGAGTGAAATCACAATGTTTGGGAAAATAAGCTGATCATGGAAATGTACAAAAGTATATTTTAAATCAAAGTAGATTTGAGTTTGTGTTTGCATCATTGGAGCATTTAGAGCAATGACTACACTTACATACAAGAGGATAAAAAACTATTTTAAAAGACTTAATTTAACAACAAAACTCAACTAACACAAATGGAATAAAAGAAAGAAATGAGAGGTGGAAATGTAGGAAGGAGCTGATATAGCAGAATAGAAGTAACCTAACATGACTCTGAGAGAAAGAAGAGTCAGGACAGCAGAAGAGAATATATATTCTAAGGAGACAGAAAAGAGCATTCCAGGAACCATTAACAAGTGACAGGAAACCCAAACTTCACAGAAAATCAGAAAGCCAACCCACAGAAAAGTACTGATTCATTCACAACCCAATCCCAACTTCCTAGCTGGGAAGGGGTACACATGGGTATAAGCACGTTGTAAACTGGACATGCAAACCTCCCCAGTAATAACCATAGTGCAAAAGACCTAATGGCAGGAGAACTCCACTCCTCTTACAAACCTGAAATCCATTTGGAGATTTTGTCTCAGAGCATCTCCTCCACCACAAGCTTCTTTAGAGTTAGAGAAAAAAATCACAGTCAGTAAGTTCTCAAATTGCTATAACCAGGAGCCATCTTGAGACAGGATTAAATTGCTCTGGGACTCAAAATACTACGAACAATCACAGGTTAGGTTCTACATGTGTGATGGCTTACATATGAGGTATTTCCCAAAAGCTCATTTGTGAGATAATATAAGAATATTCTGAGATGAAATGATTAGGTTATGAAAGGTATAACTTAATCAATGGCTTAACTCACAGATATGGATTAACAGGGTGGTAACTTTAAGCAGGTAGGGTGTGAGTAGAAGAGGTGGGTCAATGGGGTGTACCTTTGAGTTTATATTTGGTAGACAGTGGATTGCTCTCTGTTCCCTAATTGCGAAAGTCTGACCTGTTTTCCTCCTCGACCCATTTTTGAGATGATGTTCGGCCTTGGGCCCAGAGCAAGAGAGTCAGCTGTCTGTGCACTGAGACTTCTGGAAAGATGAGCCCTAAAGAAAGGTATCCTCCACAAAATTGTTATTGTCAGATATTTTGGTCACAGTGACAAAAAACCTGACTAAACTAGGAATGGCTATCAAGAAGTGGGGTTATTCCTGTGACTAACTCAACCTTGCCATTTAGAAGCTTCTGGAGCTTATAAATCTTAGAGGAAGAATTTTGAAAGGTTTAGAGATGTAAGCTGGCAAAGTTTTGGAATATTGTAAGTGGAGCTTAATGGACAATTCTGGTGGGAGCACAGAAGACCAAAATGCTGTTAGGACTATGAAGAGTAAAAAACTGGGCTCTTATGTTTCAGAGGAAAAGGAGGGCTCGATTGGTAATTGGATTAGAGCCATTTATATTAAATTCTGGCAAAGAAGTCTACATTTTGCTCATACCCTGAGACTTTCTGTGAGGGTGAATTTAAAGGTCATGGACTAATTAATCTGGTGGAGGAAATTTCAAGGCAGCACATCATTCACAGAAATCTTCCAAACTCATTTGATAAAGTTAGCATTGTCCCACTACCAAAACCTGATTACCCTGCTACCAAAACCTGATAAGGAAAAAGAAAATGACAGATCAATATTCTTGATGACCATAGACACAAAATCCTCAAGAAAATACTTTCAAAAGAATTCAATAGCACATTAAAGAGGTGATGAACCATGATCAAGATGCTTTCATACCTGGGTGCAAGGATGGTTCAACCTATAAAAATGAATAAGCATAATACAGCACATAAATACATACAAAGATAAAAATCATGTGTTCATCTCCATAGATGCCCAAAACATCTTTGACAATATTAAACATTCCTTTATTCAAAAATTCCTGAATAAACTAGGTATATGAGTATTATTCCTCAACATAAGCATCACACTGAATGGAGAAACTCATATAATACACTTACAGTCAATATTATACTAAGTGGAGAAAAACTGAAAGCATTTCTCTCAAATCAGAATAAAAACCAGAGTCTGTCTACTCTTCTCAATCTTGTTCAACATGGTATTTGAAATTTTAGCCAGAGCAATCAGGCAAGAGAAAGAAATAAAGAATATAAATATAAAATAAAAAAGTAAAAATATTCATGTTTGCAGATGATATGATTTTATATTTAGAAAACCCTAAAGATTCCACCAAACTATTCTTAGAAGTGATAAATTGAGCAAAGTACCACCATACATAATCAACATACAAAAATCACCAGCTTTGCTAACCACCAATAATGAACTGAGTGAAAAATAAATCAGGCAAATAATCCCATTCACATAAGAAAAAAAAAAATCCCTCCTAGGAATAATCTAATGACTCTACAATAAGACCTTTAAACACACAAATTTGAAGATGCTAGAATTTGGAAGGGCCTCCCTTGTTTGTGGTTTGGGATAATCAATATTGTTAAAATGGCCATTGTACCAAGCATATCTGCAGACTTAATGTGATCACATTACAATATCAAGATCATTCTTCACAGAACCACAGAACACTATCCTAAACTTTATATGGAGTCAGAAAAGACCCCAAATATTCAGACAATCCTGCATAAGAAGAGTAATCCCAAAGGCATCATGAAACCTGACCTTAAAATATACTCCAGAGACACTGTAACAAAAACAGCATCATATTGGGGGTAAAAAACACACATAGACCAATGGAGTAGTATACAGAACCCCAAAATTAGCCCACATATCCACAACCATCTGATTCTTGACAAAGGTGCCAAAATGATATATTGTAGGTATGATAAACTCTTCAACAAATTATTCTGTGAAAACTGGAAGTCCACATGTAGAAGATATAGAATATTGAATCTAGACCCCAAAGTCTCACAGTGTACAAAAATCAATTCAAATGGATTAAAGACCTTCCAGTAAGGCCCCCAAATTTAAAACTATTAGAGAAAACACAAGGGAAACTGTGCAAGATATAAGCACAAGTGAAAATTTTCTAAGTAAAACTCCATTAGCTCAGGAAATAAAAGCAAGAATTGACAAAAGATTTACATCAAATTAAAAAGCTTTTGTATAGCAAAGAAAACACTAAAAGTCAAGCGACAACCTACAGTATGGATAAAATGTTTTCCAGTTATTCTGGTAGAGGATTAATATACTGAGTATATAAAGAACTCAACAATCTTAATAGACCAAGTAATCCAATAAAATTTAGGCAAAAGAATAGATATTTCTCAAAAGAAGATGTACATATGGCCAATAAATGTATCATAAAATGCTCAACAGCTTTAGCCACCAGGGAAATGCAAATCAAACCTACATTGATATCCCATCTTACCCCAGTCAGAATGGATATTCTCTCTCTCTCTCTCTCTCTCTCTCTCTCTCTCTCACACACACACACACACACACACACACACACAAAAATTAAGTGAGGATTTGGAGGAAAAGGTATTCTTATACACTGTTGGTGGGAAGGCAAATTAGTATAGCTACTATGTAAATCAGTATGACATTTTCTCAAAAAACTAAAAATAGAACTACCATATGATTCAGCTATACTGCTCCTATGTATGTATCAAAAATAAATTAAATCTGTATATGAAAGAGATAACAGCTTACCCATGTTCATTGAAGTACTGTTCAGAATACCCAAGCTATTAAATCAATCTGGCTCCCATCAATATAGAATGAATAAAGAAAAATAAAGATAGGTAATATGATATAGAGAGATATATAGTATAGGTAGATAGATAGATAGAGATAGATATATAGTCTTAGAAAGAAAGATAGAGAAATATTAGAGCTTATTAGAGCTTCTTTCTTCTCTCTTCTTTCTTCCTTCTTCTTTCTTCTGTCTTCTGTCTTCCTCGGGAGCCTCGGCCTTACTCTGACCAGTCCTCTGGAGCCTCGGCCTAACTCTGGCCAGTCATTACTTCTTCTATCTGGTTTCTATTCTGTAACCGCTCTGCCTACGTTCTGGCCGCTCTGATTCTTCTGACCGACCGAGTGACTGCCCGGCTGACTGAATTCTCCGTTCTCCTAACTCGGACCGCTTTCACCCGGTTATATACCTTCAGGTTTGCGGGTGCCTACAGGTGCGTCACATACATATCAGGTGGAACCCATGGCTTCCAGCTAGCTACAACAGCCCTTCCTAATTAGGGCTCCTTCATATTCCTTCCTTTTAGTTTAAAAAGGTGCTTTAATTCTATTTTCTCTATTTTATTTTCTCTATTTTCTTTTGTTTTCTTGTCCCTACCTAGCTTTTCACCTTTTATTTTTGAAAGGGTGGATATTTGAGCCCTTTTTGAGAAGGTGCTGTGGCTTTAAGGAAGCCTAATGCTGAGGAGCAGCTAACGCACCTAGTTAAGCACAATTGCATGAGCGGCTTTGACTTTTTTTTTTTTTTTTTTTTTTTTTTTTTCTCCTCTTCTTTATTTTTCTTTATGGCTTTCTTGCCAAAGCTCAATGGGCTTTTTTTTTTTTTTTTTTTTTTTTTTCTGCATGGTTTTTACCATGCTATTTAACTCTCTATTTTCTTTTAAGCTCATGGCTTTTTTTCTTTATACTAAAGCTCAAGGCTTTTTCTCTATATTTTTTATGGCTTTTCGCCGGCTACTCTGCTTCAGCTTAATTCTTAACTGGCCTCAACTAAGTCAGAGGCTATGCTCTCTTGTTTCTACTCTTTTTGCTGGTCTCAACTGAGTCTGGCTTCTTCATTTTTTATGGCTTTTGGCCGGCTCGGCTTTTCACCGGCTACTCTGCTTCAGCTTAATTCTTAACTGGCCTCAACTAAGTCGGCTTTTGGATATATACACACACACACACACACACACACAATGGAGTACTATTTAGCCATAAGTAAGAAAGAAATCACATAATTTGCAGAAAAATGTACAGAAGTGGGAGGGCATCATGGTAAGAAAAATAAAGATAAATATCATGTTTTCTCTTATATGTGGAAACTAAACAAAAAGAGGGGGGAGAAAGGATGACTTGAATCAAAAAGAAAAACCAATAGGGAAGAAGAGGACAACCATAGAGAGGAGAAAAGGGAGGGCAAAAATGGGTACACAGGAGATTGAATATGATCACAGTGAAGCCCATTACTTGGTGCACTTAATATGCGTTGATGATTAAAATAGTAAGAAATAAGGGACAAAATGAAGAAGGAAGGAAGGGGAAAACAGTTAAACTTGTTATTTCAAACCACCAGATAGGTTGTTGAAAAGAATAACACTGCTCAATGCCAGACAACATTTAGTATCATGGATTCATACTGGGAAGGTCATTGTGTCTAATCATACCAAATACACCACCTACCATATTACTATTGACAGATCCTCACCCAGGTTCTTCTGGAATCATTCCATTG
Source organism: Tamias sibiricus (assembly GCA_025594165.1). Taxonomy (NCBI): domain Eukaryota; kingdom Metazoa; phylum Chordata; class Mammalia; order Rodentia; family Sciuridae; genus Tamias; species Tamias sibiricus. The sequence goes on along the minus strand of CM046671.1, from coordinate 43,863,591 downwards.
ACCAATATCTCAAGTCGTCAATTCATTTGTTTCATTGCTCAGTGCTGAGAAAGTTCTTCTACACATTGATCCTCACTCTTTTCCATGGGACTATTGTCTAGTCTTCAGAATAGTACATAGTGATTTTACATTTTACATATGTGAAGATGGCCTCCAGAATTTTCCATATATCTTCTCTTTTCAGTCATCATCCAGATTTTGTCAAGTGTTTAATATATTAAAAGTAGTCTCATGTTCTTCCAAAGCTTCCCCCACTCCCAATAGTGATATACTAATAAGAAAACCATATCACAACAGGCCAAGCCCTTAGCTAGATAAGAATGGAGTGTTGGCTTGCCTATGAATGTAACTTCAAAACCAGTTTGCTTAATCAGTTCATCAGAAAGACACAGACTGGCTCATAAAACAACAGATGAGTGAGCATACAATAAAATCTAAGCTGCAAAGGCCATTAAACACTAAAGATATATTGTAGAGGGGAACTTGCTTAGGTAAGAACTTCCTGCCCAGTGCCACACCACTATGATTAATGTGTGCATATGTGAACTTTATGAAAAAGATAATGAATTGATTGGGTTCTTAAATGATGCCATTTTAGACCTGTTTGGCTTTGTCTCATCCCTTGGGAATCAGCTGACCACACTCTGTTAGTTTAAACAAATGAACATTTAATGTTGGTCATTGTGCCGACCAAGTTGGGGAAAATGAAATCATTTATCAAGAGAAAATTAAGAAAACTAATGAAGTGGGCTTCTATGCTGGAAGAAGGTGAGGATTTTCACCATTTTTGATTAAAGACACCACACAGGCAGCTTCTGAGGCGTGGTTTCATCCTTGGTCTCTGCCAACTTTTGTATTCAGGAGCTTCACCTAATCACGTCATGAGGTCTTTCTCTTGTTCTTCAAAGTTGATTTCTTTTTGGCAATCTTACATTGAATACCAACCCCTGTGAACACATCCATTTCTTCTTGGTGGTCATTTGATGGGTTGTAAATGATAGTAAAATCATTCCGGAACAAATTAAACACACAGCCTAAGAACCATTTGTGACAATGGACTAAAGGCTACTAGTCATGGATCTGATATTTAAATGTGTGAGAAAAGGAATGATAGATAGTAAGAGCCCAGACAACAGGGATTTTGTGAGTTTTAATCATTATTCTAAATGCATGTTTGAAGACTGGAATGGTACAAATTTACTTTGTATACAAAAAAAGCAAAAAAGAGAAAATAGGTGCCTAAGAATGTATATATAAATACGTATAAATGAGTTTCATGTGGGATAATAACTAGAGCTATAGATTCAGAGAAATGAAGGAGACATCTCTGTTGGACAATGTATACTGAAAAAATGGTTAAGATGCCAAGGATAATTGGTTCAAAAGAAATTACTGATATCTTTCTATGGAATTTTATTATTTATGTTCTTGTTCTTTCAATTCCAGTATGTATGTGTGTTTGTATATGTATTTATTCTTATGTATATTTATAACACAGACTTGCACAGAAAAGGCACACACAAATAGACAACTGAGGAATAACCACCAATCTTTTCAGGATAACGATATATAGTTAAAAGTATTCATTCTAATCTAGTCTGATTAGACAAGGAAGACACAATGAATGGATGAGGAAAGAAATAATGACTGATAAAAGCAGCCTGAAGTCTTCCTTCATGGGAGGTGATGCCCTATCACTTTAACTGAGTCAAAAGTGTATCCTTGAGGATCCTCTGAGAAATTTTTCTAAAGTTTAATATATATTAAGCATTTATCATGTGCCATGTACAAATGAGCCCTGAATACTTTAGTAAATTACCATAGAATGCTATTTGTGTATATAAACATCTAAATATAGGAAAGCTACAGTAAAAGGTATAAGGATAGTCTATTGAGACCACAATAACAGATGTCTGTCATTTACTTAAATAGTATTATGTGACAAATGAAGGTAATTAGAAAATTTTGGAAACACCTTAAATGCAGCAAAAAGGAAAACACCTAAGAAAACTTTGGTATAGTCTCACAAAGTAATTCTCAAGATTGACATACTTGAAGTCTGTTACAATTTGAAAAATATTTCAACTCTTATGAAAAAATTGTTAAAATATACTCTCTCTCTTTTCTTCCTTAGACCGTTTCTCAAATGATTAATGTAACACAATACATTATGATTATAATAGATGAATATTTTCTTTCTGTGTAAAATTTTAAATATCTTATTGGCAGGAACAGGGCTTTATTCATTTTTCTATCCTTGTCATAGGCCCCACTCTGTCAGACAAACCGAACTGAAAAGTTAAGATTAGAAGAAGTTATATCATGTGACAATAGTGGAGATATTTGTTTAATTCCTAAATTTCATTTTTATTGTATTCCACTAACACCTGTACAGTTATATTTTTTTCGCTGGTATCTCTAGTTGTAGCTACACTAGGATTCAGAGATACAATCAATCCTTTATTGTTCTATAGGAGATGGATCAATAGATGTTCAATGTTCGAACACTGATTATATTTCCCGTTGGTAGAACCATTTGGCTATCATTTTTATGGTCATGCTCTTTAAACAGAGTGTGAGAAATGGAAGGATAGATAGTATTATCCTAGACAGGAGGGGATTTTTCCCCTAGGCATGCAGAGAATTGAAGCCTGACAATGTGACTTATATTTTTAACATGTGGTAGGTATATCTAAGCAACACTTCCATGTCTAGTGGTTCTTCAGGGGTTTGCAAACCAATTTGTTCAACCTTATCTCTAGGCCTGCTACCACCTCAGATCTATCATACCTCTGTGGCCCAAGAAGTCTGTTTCACAATAATTGCAGCCTTCCTCTGGTCACTGTCCATCCTCTGTGTTCAAGGATTACCTCAACTGTCATGGTCAAAAGTATTTCTACTTCCTCTGTGTTCTCTGGTTTCTCAAGTACCTTGAAAAAAGTTCAGAATTCTGTTTGTTTCATTTGACATCCCAATGCACCTTACATGTATAATACTAATACTTTTTTTTCTAATTTCCAAGGGAAGAAAATGGTTGTTCCCACACACAAGTTATTGAGGAAACTCCTACCACACTGTACTGTCATATTGGATAATCGTTTAATCACAGACTAAATCTAAGACACTGAGATCAGAGGATTCAGGAACTCTGGGAGACTTTAAAAACCTTTCCAAATTAAGCATTTATTGTTACTTCATTGCTCCCTTGCTATTTAATTTTCCTGAGTCTCATTTTAGGAGAAATTTGCTCCTTTTGCCTTGTACACTTCATCTCAATCAATACACTATTCTCCCTAGAGGTTCCAAATTATTCTTTTCAAATGTCTTTTTTATCTACCCTTGGAAACAACACAAGCAAATGGAGTTTGACTTCCAGCTGTCAAATCAAGTGTTGAGGCAAACCCTGTGAGTGTGAATCACTCGATCTTGCCTTGCTCAATCTGGGTAATGTGGCACAGTCCCAAGAATCCTCCCCCACCACCAAGAAAAAGAAAGGATGAAAAGAGGAACGCATAATTTCAAAAAATTGGAAAATTTATGGTTGTTAATTTTGCATAATTTGTTTACATACAAACTAGTAGATAAATAGTGAATCATCATTTCTGTCCTTAAACTTCACTGATATGTCAGGGTGAAGATTTGGAAATGGGATATTTTGGTATTTCAACTAAGAATTCAACTGGGTTTCTCTATAATTCCATATTTGGGAATACATGCCCTGGGAAAAGGGGTAACAAGGTTTCTCTGTTTCTTTTAGAGACTAAAACTACCTGATAAAGTTTAATATTCAGAGTGTATGTTATTGACCACCACATGGTTGTCAATAATAGCAAATGTTTATTCTCAAGAAATATGAGAAATATTATTTGGAAATTTTATAGATCATTATAAGTATGTTATAAAATTTTAAATTTAATTATGTACATTGTCAATCTACAAATTAATAAAATGTATATCACAGGGGATAGGTGTTAGCTTATATGTTGGTTGATAATGTTGCTCTATTCAGAACTACATTGTTTTTTTTTCTGGGCCAGACTTACATGCCACTGAGTTTTACACACACACACACACACACACACACACACACACTCACTGGTGTTTTGTAATTAAAACTTATATATACTGTGTTCTTGCCTTGAAGGTCTAATTGTTATACTTCCTGTGTAACTTCCAGAAGATCCTATCACAGATAAGATATAAAACTGACAAACTCCCTGTATTTTTATTTCTCATTTGCCCTGATGATTATTGTGTAGAGTTGTTGATGATGCTGGTGGTTTTTAAGACTGAAATGTCTGACCAAGTTCAAAGACATTACCCAGATATGTTTTCTGTGCTCTCCATGATTTGTTCAATTTTCTTCAAACAAGATGGCAAAGTAGGGACAGCGATTCTTTATTTTCCATTCTCCACTGTCCCGAATCCTCAGACTCTATCAAAGTACACCTTGAGCTCCACCTCCCACATTGTGCTCCCCACTGGTGCCAATCTTCCCGCTAACTCCATTTCCCCTTTGTAAACGCTCGATGTGCTGACCTATTTAAAAATATAACTCAGGTGCCTGGCGAACCATGATGCCTGCCAGCTCTTCAGATAAAGAGGATCCACTTATTAATCTGCTCTGTCTCCATCTGCCTGCTCAATTGGGATTGACTGCTTGCTGTCCAGACTGATACCAGGGAAATCTGATTGAGGACAAGAATCTCTTTGTACATTTCCCCCACTGATACGGCACAACAGGTCTGTTGCAGCCAGGGAGTTAAGCTGATGTGACATGATGTCAGATGGCCTGCCATTGTACGTCAGAAATTAAAAAGAAAATATTCTTTCAAACTGGAATTCCTTATGTGATTTTTATTTCCTTGGGCTTTGAGCAGATTGAGTATTGAATTGCTTGACTGGAGCCCATGGATAATTTAATACCTGCAACATTCGTCCCCGGGTGAATTTCAGCCACATTTGACTTGTTCAGCATGGCGTCTCAGTTCTAACCATTTCATGGAAATCTTGTAAATATTGATTGATGAAATCCCAAAGAAATATTTTTTTCTGACTGTGATTCTCAAATGCTCCAGAATGAAAGACCTGATTTCTATCTCTGTCCTTCCTACCCTGCAACCAGTTATATAAGGAGTAAATAAAAATCTGGGACCTTCTTTTATCTTTCTCCAATTAGAATAATGAATTCTTACAAATTGAAAAAAAAAATATATATATATGCATATATATATGGAGAAAGAGAGAGAGAGAGAGAGAGAGAGAGAGAGAGAAAGAGATGTGTTTTTTCCCACTACACTAGGCCTGGATAAAAAGCAAACAAATAAGCTCAAACCATCAGTGTAGAATCAACATGGTATTCATTCATTATTTCTTTGGAAGCTTCCTGAGTTCTACAATTTAAGATATTGGCCATATAATGTCAACTATGCAGAATGTACATAGGCTTCTCATGAACTCAGTGATAGGCATCTCTTGTGCAAAGAATTCATATTTTAGTATGAGGAATGTTTTTACTGAAAAGGCAGATAGACTAGGTCATATCTAGAATCAAAACTAAGTGACAGATACAATTTCTTGAATGCAATTATTAATATAAAATCCAGAGAGAAAAGATAGACACAGCAAATAACAGATAAAGATTTTACAGCAATTCATGTGCAGTAACAAGGAATAAAATATTATCACCTTCTTAATATTTGGCTTTTACTTTTTAGGCAAGGCTAGTCATTTGTTGATCTGTATAAACTCCAGAACTTAAAAATTCACATGTGAGTGAAATATGTGGCTGATTCTTATTCTTTATTGTAAATTGAGCATTATGAAGTAAATACTACTGAAGAAAATAAAATGTAATTTATTCAATGTGTATAACACTGAATAAATTAATACACTCACTGGTCTTTCTCTTTGATAATCGCTTGTGAGATTATGTATATTTGTGTGTGTGTCTGGTATGTGTGTGTATGTCATATATAGTACTTGAATTTCTAAAGAGAAAAAGAACTTGGTTGAACAGGGAAGCAAGTATCTTGAAGCAACAAAAGTGACAAAAGTTAGAAATTTTTTAGTATTAATAAATTATTTGAACAAATAATAATTGTATTCTAGAATATTTCTTCCAATTAAGAAAGGGAAACTCCTTTGCCAAAATACAAAATGTAAGAAGAAGAATTCCACAAAAGGATTAATGAGAGAAATTATCTGATTCAATCTTGTTCTAATTATTTAGTGTTTACTTAGATGTTGAATGCTTCTTACTTCTAGATTCATTTTCCCCAAATCTAAAGTAGACAAGAGAGTCATTTAAATGCATATTGTTCATATTAGACAAGAGTTTCATCATCCATTTCTGGATCTACTCTGAATAAACTGAGTTGAACAGAGTATACTGAAAGAAACAATGTATCCTTTAGGGTCTCCCCTAAAATTACATAATCAAGGTTCACTCCAAGCATCCATCTCCTTTTGAATTCTTTTCTGGGACCTGAGCCAAAGGATTATCCCTATTAAAATTACCTGAATCCTTATATACTGAAGATTGTCAAAAATAAGGGCAGATGGGAGAATTCATATCACTGTAACCATGGAATTCTACAAGTTCTTTGGAAAAACAAAGTGTTCCATCATTATGTAAGAGTATGCATAATGGCAATGTACAAAACTCCTCGTTCTACACACCATGAGAAGGCCCAAAAATCTTCAGAATGCAAAAACAAAAGACAAAACAAACAAAAAAACTGACTTACCTTTTTAGGATAAATTTTAGTTGTGATAGTCCATTCACTGTATCATGAAAAAGTGAAAAGACCTATTTGTTCAACCTTGTATACCCTGCAAAATTGTGTATTTTGATACTCAATAAGTTCTAATCAAAATTAGCAGCAAGGACTGAAAGTGACAAGTTTCTTTTGGAAGACATACCAATCTGAGCTGGGAGAATGAAACATAATAGTATAAACAGATATAGAAAGGATGATTTCACAGATTCCTAAGGAATATAACCACTGGGGAAAAAAAAGCAAACATTATTTTCTGCAGAAAGGGTAGAATAGAGAGAAGTGAGAAAATACAGTTTGTTACTTATTAATTTGCCATTTGGTTTAAGAAAAATGTTTGCAGGCAAAGTTGCTTGTCTCTTAAACTGAATATTTTTCTCATTCCCATGATATCAGCCTAATAGTGTTTTCCTTTTCAAATTATTTTTCCTCTTATCAAAAACCTTCTTTGAAGCCAATCAAAGTGGGAGGCAAGAAGGTTGATAAAGAGGTCATTATAACAACTTAAATAGAAGATATTAACCAATCCGTTTCAAAGAGTAGGGACTATTATCTATCAATATTTGTAAGATGATTCATTATTTCACAAATCTTCTTCCCCTTTTCCTCTATCCCTGCCCCTCAAATGCTCTGTGGAAGAAAACTTTGACCTTGCTGAGAGAAATAATAACACGACATATCTGCACCATCCGTGTGATTAATACCGCCCTCTCAGAGAAGCACCTCGACTAGCAAAATACAACTGAAATGCATGAACACACTGAGGAACTCTTTGCCTTATTCACCTTCTTTCTAAATAATTCATCAGTTTAATGATAATGACATTCAAATATCATAATTACAGCCGACTCTTTAAAAAACATCAATTCCAGGGCCAAAAATGGAGCAACCAGCCCCTACTCCTTTTCTCACCATTAGCCGTTAATGCCAAAATATGATCTTTATTCATTTCACTGACATAATATAAAACCAATGTAGATTTCCCATTTTTCATAAAATTTTCATCTGCACTATTAGTTTCACTGATAGCAGACTGCAAAATGTTGTTAAGCTACAAGATGGAAGACACTGCAGAAACCTCAGCATGTTAAGAAGCCATAAAATTTTATTCAGTTCATTTACTGCTACAGTCCAGTAACCCTATAGTAAGAGTGTGCTATTTTTATTGTGTATTTATTTAAAGGTTGAATATTCTGTTCCCTGGACTAGACATCTAACAGAGTTAATCTGGATTCCTAATACACTGAGTTGTATTCTATTTTGGTGCGTATCATTTCCTTGAAAGTATTTTTGTATTTTGGTCATTGTGAAAGAGATGATATCAAAACATTACAAACAAAAGCTTGGAGAGAGATAGGTGGCTCATTTGTGCTTGGAATTTGTTCACCAACCAACAGAGTATGGACCTCACATGATGTCCAGGAGATAGTCTTACTTTCTTCTCTTCTTCCACCTTAGGTCTCTTTAAAAGCAAAGCTGGGTGCACAGTGTAATAAAACACAATGTGAGAGACCTTGTATTGGATGGGCTGGCACTGGGCCGGAGGTGCTTGACTGCTCACACAATCCTGCAGGAGTCAGCCACATTTTTTATTTATTGCTTGGTCAGTATGTCTTAGCAGTTTGACATAAATAGTTAAAATCTTTTTTATATTAGCATGAAGCAGGACATGCTTCAGGTCTACTAATGAAATCATGGCCATCTAAGCTGTCTGTTTTCATATCAAACTATATTACATATTATTTTATCACATGAAAGTTGCAGCTTATGCATGAGTTTTGACAGTATATGCAATGCATCTAAATATCCCAGGGGGCCTTCTCCCAGACTTCCTGGACCACAGAGCAATGACAGGGAAACCAATGGTGACTCTGCTGAGAAAACAAACAAAAACCCCCAGACAATTGTCAAGTGAAGCCAAAAAAGAACAAAGAAGGACAGTAGACTGGCCAGTTGCTCTCAAGGTATCTGGCTTTTCTCCCTGAGAACTAGGGTAGTGGTTGTTTTAGGCTTAGCAAACTCCTGGGAAACACTTTGCTGTCTATATTTACTTAGACCTCAGGAGTAACAGTTGCCCTGCTCAGTCCCAATTAAAGGCCACATGGAAACTCCAGGTGCAGTAAACAGATAAACTAGCAACAAAACCTACAATAGCAAACAGGCCAGACAAATGATCTACAACATCCATAATACATTCCTTCTGTGTCTGTGACTTGTTAGAAACCTGGAAGACAAGCCCGTCCTGACTTGGTCCCCTCATCCATAATACGGGCTGATAAGAGAACCTATACTAGTTGCAGTGTTTTCTCTTGAAAGTTCAAAATACTGGATTGATAAAAGCAAAGTGTGCATTTTTAAAGGCACATGAGGGAGAGATTTAAATCACCTGAGATAGTGTGTATTTATTCATTCCAAAGAGGTACAAAGGATTTGTCTGAGTAGCATTAAAGAGTAAAGGTTCAAAAGGAATATGTGAGAGTCCCCAGGAGACTGGAAACATAAGAATGCATTAAAATGAGATGGAGAATGTGTCCCAAAATAGCCAAATAATGACTATTCGTGGTTACTATCTTGTTAGCATCGATTGTGGAATATTTGAGGGCCTGGGAGAATCAATGTATATGGTAAACAATCTCGTCCTAAACTGAAATGTCAGAGATACGATACAGAATAATGAATATAAAATCTAGACAAAACTAATGACTAAACAAGATAAACAAATTAAAACAGATAAGCCACAAAGTGTGAGTGACTAACAATTGAGTTAGGCATAATCCCAGCAAAACTCTGTCCATTTGAACACCCCTGGCTGCATGGCCTCAAGACAGGATGACATCTGATCCATCCTTTAGTTTCTGCAATACAAAATCGATGCTGTGGATGCTGAAATGTAGGAGCCAGGTATGTAGACAGGGTTGGGGAACACTATTTCCAGGCTTTACAAGTTCAAGTCATTCATTCACCATTCCCAGAGGTAGTGCTCAATAATAATTTACAAACAGGTTTCTTTCCTCTTTCTTAATTTTCTTTAATTTTTTAAAAGGTGCTAGAAGTCCTAAATAATCTCTCTTCTAGTTTGCTTCTATTTTGTGCAACTCCTGTTTTTTTTTTTTTTTTTTTTTTTTTTTTTTTTCCTATTTTGAATTGATTTGGGAACCTCTTCTTATGGCTAATTGAGTCAGCTGAGTTGGGATGCTGATGGATCCTATTGAACCTGAGTCAACATTGTTCTGAAAGAAAAGAGTTCAGCATGCTGTATGGTTCCCTCCATCACCGAGAAAGTTCTGCTTCCAGACTCCAATCATTGGGCAAGTCCATATATCCTAAAAGATTATTATTAGGAAAAACTGGGATTTTGGCACAATCTGACTGCTACCCTGTCTCTCTTTCGCCCAAGGGGTCTTTTATTGCTTTTTGTCCTTAAACTACAACATTAACCGCTTCCCTTCCTACTACAAACATACCTTCATTTTCATATGTAGCCCATTAAGATTTCTCTCTTCCATTCCTTTGAAAAATGACCTGTAATGAGTTTCATAGTTTTGTTGTTTTGTTTTAGTTTTTGTTTTAGTGGAAAAGAGCTTTTATTAATTGAAAGTGCATGGATAAAAAATGCTGGCTGAGAATATTTCCTTTCTAGGAATCCTTAAACAGGAATCTCCCTCTTAATATTGAAAAAAAAAAAAAGAGTTCCTATCTAATAGTAGGAATTTCAGACACAAGACACAATAGCAGGCAAGTGGCAGGAATTTCTTCTGATCAGAACTTCTTATCTGTACATTATGTGGGGGAACATCCATTCTGCCCTAAATAAAGCTTGACCAAGTTTTTTTTTTTTTTTTTTTTTTTTTTTTTTTTTTTTTTTTTGTGTGTGTGTGGGGGGTACTGGGGACTGAACTCAAGGGCACTGGACCACTGAACCACATCCCCAGCCCTATTTTTTATTTCATATTTTGTTTAGACACAGGGTCTCACTAAGTTGCTTAGCACTCACTTTTGCTGAGGCTGGATTTGAACTTGCAGTCCTCCTGCCTCAACCTCCGGAGCTCCTGGGATTACAGGTGTATGCCACCATGCCTAGCTGAGTTGATATTTGGTGAACATTCTTTCTCATTTTTTATATATATGTATATATATTTCTTTTTTTAATTAAAGGGGCTTAGTGTGAAAAACACATCTTTATATGAGGGCACTGCAAAAAGGGAACTTCAAATTATAAAATGTGGACAGTAAATCAAATGCACTACTATAATATGTATAATATTTTAATTTATTTTTTTTTTTAGAAAATATAAAAGCAAGTTTGGTTTTTAAATCTATCATTCTCAATGATGAAATTATCCCTAATTGCTAGAGAGATAACTATGTTACTATTTTGTTTTTTTATATGCAACCACGAGGTACCATCACAATAATGGAGGCCATTCAGTTAGAAACTATGGTGGGAAATTTGTACTTGACTTTACAGAAATGATCAATGACATTAAGGTGGGAAACTTTTACCTGACTTTAACCGAAATAATCAATGACATCAAGATGGGTCTAGAAGGCATTAAGGTCAGTCTCAACCCACTGGCCATTGCTGGGTGATAGAATTACTATATATTCCCTTCTTGCAGACCAAGATAGAGTCTGTGCAATCACCAATAAATTCTGTGATACTTGAATTAATACTTTGTGTCAAATGGAAAGGTCAGTAAAAATCCTTAAGGATGAAGACACCTGAATTTCTGGGGTAGACCCTAATGTTTTATGATCTCTGTTTAGATGATTGAGAACAAGAACTTTGTGTCATTGCTCATGTCAAATATTACAGGTCAACACCATCTTCCTCTTTGGAATCCTGTAGGTAGTCAACTTAATTAAATGCTCTTTGAGATAAATGGAACAGATTTGGCCCCTGCATTTGTTGGTCAGTTTAATCAAAATGGTTGACGGAGCTGCTTACTCGTGGCAAATTTTTCAGAAGACAAGGTGATATTAAAACAATGCATACATATTTTGGAGAAATGATTCTCCATGTATCACATGCATTTTTGCATGTATTATGAGCAAACACAGCAATTGTCTTTGTGTTGTTTTCAAATACATTTGTGTAATTTTCTTTATATTTTCCTTGGAGTTAGTATCACCCTCCAGAAAAGGCAGGGTTTTCTTACTGAACTGAAAATATAGAGTGTCTCCCTCTGTAATAAAGGACAGTCAAGGCTTTCTGCCTAGTAGTAATAAAGATGTCTCCCTTTGGGGCTCATGATACACTTACTTAATATCCTATATAAAAGCTTTGGTTTTCTTAAGCTAAAACCCATTATGTGTGTAAGAGTCACTTGGTCCTCTCTGCACTACATTATGGGCACTGGGTCTTAGGCATCTAGCACAAGAAATACTGATATTTTTTAGTATTGCTATTGTTATAAATAACAGTCTCTTGTCTCTAAGTCAGGAGGGTCATGTCTTCTGCCGGTATCTGTAAAGCTATGAAAGACTCCTTGATAGCATGTAAATATAGTAAAATCACATTCCTTTCACAGTTTTTGATAGTCCCTGATGGAATGATACAGGTTTATATTATTTAACAAGCCACAATCATTTAAAGGATAAATTACTATTATTTCTTATCAGTTGTGGCTTCTATACTTGTTATTAAGAAATAGTCAATCTGGATGTCATGTTAGAGACCATCCTTAATTGTATGGGTGAGAAAAATTGAGGCTAAGTTTTGTTTATCTGAAATAATATAGCTATTTAATGGCAGAATCTAAGCAGGTATTTAGTTTCCCTGATTTTCAGTTGGTGTTCTTCCTAGTATATTCCACATCCCAAAATAAAAAGAAAACTCCAAAGTATACTGAGGTCTCAAGTAAATATCTGATTGATGAATTTTTAATGATTAAACTATGAAAATATTGAAAGAATAATGCCTATCTCTGATGAATGATAGTAGGTTCACTTACAGCCCAGGCTGGCATAGGCTTTGAGTTGGATCTACCACTGATTTTCAAATCATGGAAAGAAACACTTTTGACAAGGCACATTTTCCTCTTGGCTAGCTACAGCAACATTTGCAAATGTTCTGAAGTATTTTTTGGAACTTAAATATGTCATGTGCATGGACAACAGGAATTAGCACTTTCTGCATTCATCCAAAATACAGGATTAGTTTCAGCCATCTTTTACACTCTTGGGGAAATCTTCCTTAAAGTGACAATAATTTAACCTCATTTCTTATTTTCTTTTGAGCCTCTACCCTCTTATCTCTGAAAGCCAATAGCTTATTTTATGTTTTCTCCTCTTGGTTCTGTATTCTTTAGAATAGGGTATGTTATGTACTGTGTAACAAACAACCTCCAAATCTCAGAGGCTTAAAATGAATTTTATTTCTTGTTCATGCTCCATTCTTACTGCAAATCTTCTGTAGATTTTGTCCTGCTTTATTCTTTTTTTTTTTTATTATTTATTTACTTATTCATCATGCACAAGTATAGTATCTTTTTACATACAACTGCTTGTATACAAAGTATATACAAAGTATACCTGCTTTATTCTTATTCTAGAACTCAGGTTGACTGACCTCACACCTTGCATACTGTATATTGATCACCATGGCATCTGTACTTGCCACATTTGTCTTTTATCAACTTTGCTGGCATTCCCATTTTACCTGCCAAAGCAGTGACTATAGTCACACTCAAGAGGAGAAGATAAGCAGTGCTACCAGGTGCCAGGAAGGAAGAAGAAGCAGAACTCCATGGCATGCAGTTCAATGAGAGCCAGTTATATTGACCTTGATGGAAAATTTTCCTTAAGGTTGACTGAATAGTGCTTCTCATACCAACAATTTAACTCCATTTGGGTTATTTTCATTACTTATGTAATGACTTTTTCTTTCCTCCAAAATGTTTCAGTGTATTGTGAGGGAAATTACTGCATGATATTATGCAAGAGCAGATTGGTTGAAGATTTTTTAAAAAGTGAAGTCAGAGGTGGAAAGAAAGTTAGACTGAAGAAAGGGAAGAATGGACAAGAAGAAATAGAGAAGAAAGTGAATTAAAAGAGAAAAACAAAATGAAAAGAAGAAAAAGGAAAGAAATAGAAAAGTATCTGGAAGGAGAAAATACTGAAAAGAAAGAAAGCCAGTGGGAAATGAATACTGAGAGCAAAACTTGCACATTTCAACATGCTTAGAACTCCCAGGGAAAAAAGGTATGAAAACCTATAAGACATTATTTAAATCTTATGATGTTGTGCCCCAGGGCTAAAACCAAGTCCTGGGCTCATCATCTCTGGTTCCCTGCTGACTTAAAGAGAAAAAAAAATATTTTTTAAAGTGGCAATAGAACAAAAGTTCTGAATCTCAAAGCAACTAATGAAAACACACACACAAACTCTTCAGATTCCTCCCCTTCCCTAGGGCTCACTTTTTCTTAGAAAAAAAAAAAAAAAAAAAAAAAAAAAAACTGTGAGAACCCAACTGAGATCTGAATTTTTCCCTCCCACCTCAACAGAAAAAGAAATAGAACATCGCTGGCCCCAAACTTCAAATATGGAAAGACCAAAATGACACTTCAATAAGAGGAAGACTTCTTGAATAAATTCTTTGGTGGCAAGATTTTCTTCCTTATTCATCTCCTTATCTCTTTGATTTTTTTTTTTTTTTTTAGGTATATGTATGTGGAGAGGGTTGAATTCATGATAAACTGGAATCTGCTCACACCTATTCCTGAGGGTTGAATTCATGATAAACTGGAATCTGCTCACACCTATTCCTGCCAGGCAAATTAGCCCAGATAAGGGTATATTGCATTACCACATGCAAATTGAGTTGGACTGTTTATTTGTTTTTTAGGGAGTTTGTTGCTAAACAAACCTCAGGTTTGCTAACAGAATTCCCAGCACACCCCCAAGAAATAGTGGATTAGAAGATAAAAAAGAAAGTAGAAAAGAAACCTGGGAAGAAAGAGGAAATATCTAGGAAAGATAAGAAAAGTTGAGCTGGCCCATCATCTAGCCCATACAAGTCTTCCTTTTTATAAGTAGCAGGTTTTTGTTCTGTTTTGTTTTTCATTACTTTTAAACATTTATTGTGAAATGTAAGTCAAAGAACTACTTACTTGCCCTCCTGGGAGAAGCCCTAGTCCCCTGATGACCACAGAGAGCCTCAAACAGGAAGTAGAGTCTCTCTCTGGAAACAGGCTCCTAGTCTCACTGAGTTTTAAAATCATTAATCCTCTCAATCTGATTTAGGAACATTGGCCCACACATTTAGGAATGTTCATAACCTCATCACAAAAGCTTCTGTTCTTTAAGGATTTGATATTTGTATTTAAAATGTGAAATTTCTGACTCATTAACACTTTAATCATTTACATCTAAGTTTGAATAAGGAACTAATGCTTTCACAGATAAAGAAAAATGATGACAGAAAGATCTGAATGCCAAATTTGCTCATTTTAGTTTTTTCACTGGATCATTCAGATAACTTCAGCATAGAAATATCAAAAGATAATGAAAGCCGGGCTTGGTGGTGCACGCCTGTAATCCTAGCACTTGGGAGGCTGAGGCAGGAGGATCGCGAGTTCAAAGCCAGCCTCAGCAATGGCGAGGCACTTAGCAACTCAGTGAGACCCTGTCTCTAATAAAATACAAAGAAAGGGCTGGGGATGTGGCCCAGTGGTCGAGTGCCCCTGAGTTCAAGTCCCCGGTACCAAAAAAAAAAAGATAATGAAAAAGGAAAAATACAAATGATCACACAAAAATGAGTTGGTTTTAGCATAAAAAATAAACTAGTAAAAAAGAAAGAACAAATTGTAGGTTGCTGTTTTGTTTTGTTTTGTCTTTAAACAGGCATACTTGAAGAATTGCAGAGCTGTCTCCAAGATGTGTGTATTTCCCCAAAGCTCTCCCCAGTTGTATTCACTGCAGCTTAGATGTGCAGGTAGAGATCTCCCCAAATAGAAATTCAACAGCAGAGGTAATACACCTGAAAATTTCTTCAGGAAGCACCCCAGTCTCCAAGGATGTCAGATGACTTTGAGAGTTCTCAAATGTGGAAGTTGTCTCCCTACTTTGGAGAGTAAGAAACAGGTACCCCAGGGCCTGAATCCTGACTGGTCCTTGTGTTGCCAGCTTGAGAGAGGTGTACAAAGGAGACTACAGACATTGTAGCTGGGCATAAAAGGATCAGCACCTATTGCAGTGTATTCAAATGATATAAAGCCTCTAAGGAGAGTTGCTCTCTGATTCCTATATGCTTCCTTCCAAAATGAACCTACTCCACATCTCATTTGTTAATTTTAGTGCTTTAGACTATCACACAATGGGAACTCAGGAAAGCTGGTGCATGACTCCCAGAATGCCTGCGGTTAGCACCACAGCCATTCTATTGCAGTACCTTGGAATTATATGAAGAGACCTTTAAAGTTTCATACCCTTGCCTCCAGGCTAGGCAGGTGAGCACTGAACCCAAACAAACAGAAAAGGAAAAATTTCATCTCTTTCCCTTATCACCTGTATCAATGTTTAATAACATCCATAGACATTTTTACATTCTCTTTCCTGCTTTCTCATTGTTGCAGTGCTCATGTTTTTGTTTTTTTGTTTGTTTGTTTTGGTGTGTGTGTGTTTTGTTTGTTTGTTTTGCTGTTGTTTGGTGATGTGCAGAAACCAGATCCCTCCTAATGCACATGGTGTGTGCATTTCCACTGAGTGTATCTGGAGGAGGTAGCAATCCAAACACATTCTAGCATAGTACTGAACCCATGCAAGAACTTCATTAGTTAACTTCAAAGTGAAAATTGAACCTGAACCTTTTGCTCCTCACTGGTTGCTCCATTCATTTTGAAAATTTTTAAGCTCATTTTGAGCTTTGCTGAAATTGTCTATTACCACCCCCTATCCTGTCCAGACTCCTTCTGCATTCACTGAGGTGTATGCACACAAGTGTCACATCTGCCAATCTTAACCATTCTTAACATTCTCTTCAATCCCTACCTCCTTGTGAAAGCTACAGTTCCCAGGCATTCTGTGTTCCTCTGAACCCTCCTGGAATACATTCTCCACATCGGACTCATTGAGCACTTAGATATTCTGCTTTGAGCTAAAGTTGATGCTGTCTCCACTACGACTTATTTCCTCATTTATATTATGGTAAATTTAGTAATCCACACCATAGTTTATTTGTCACTGTACACCCCACAGTGCCTACTTTAGACCCATCCTTGTAGAAGGCCCCTAATGAGTATTTGTTGGAAGAATGAAGGAAAGAATCAATTCATCACTGGTGTAATCAGGTCTTTAACTGAGTGGCAGTGGGTTACTATTTCAAGGATATAATAATTGTCTTTCACACAATCTTTTGTGGAGAGAATGTACAATCTCCATGTGATTAAGGAAGGCTTTCTCCCACTTGATTACCTATTTTAAGTAAAATTTGCATCACTTTTTGAGGTTTTCTGCTCAAATTAGATCAAATTCAATTGGTTCCTTGATTTACACACTTATTAGGTCCTTGTCCTGTGATGGATATTATGTATATAAAGAAAAAAGCCAAAATCTTTGCCCTTAAAGAATTCATGTTGTAATGTGAAGAATAGGAAAAAAAAATATTGCAGTGTTACAAGGATTATTGTTTTTTTCTTTTTTTGCATGTGAAACATGCTCTTGGACACCAGAAAAGGGACATTCTTCAAGGCTATGCCTTACAATGGAAAAGTGACAACACATTAGCCATTTATTTTATATTATTCCATCTTGAATGTTAATGACACCTTGAAAATAACAATCAGTCTCCCCCGCTTTTCTCCCTCCCTCTCTCTCTCTCTCTCTCTCTCTCTCTCTCTCTCTCTCTCTCTTTCTCTCTCTCTCTCTTTGTGTGTGTGTGTGTGTGTGTGTGTGTATAGTATGTCTGTCTATATATACGGTATATAAGTATATTATTTGAAGAAGCAAAATTGTGTAGTTTTAGTTGGTGGCTATTTATTTTTCTTTTTGCAAATATTCAGTCCATTGTGCAAAATAGTAGAAGT